>CM038671.1:625974855-630774855 GCA_021605145.1 Aegilops bicornis | reverse complement strand
GTTGAGATGCCTGGTTTTTAAATTCTAGTAGATCCAAAACTCGTCTGAAATTCATCAAACTTGGCATGCTATCATGGAGCAGCATCAACATGTTGTGGTACAAAAATTATCCCATTTGGGGCAGGTTCGGGTATATGCTTCTCACAAACCAGATCTTTTCACAACAAGCATGATGGTTTCCGTAGGGAACGTCCCACCTTTGGGAACGAAACAAAATCCATTGCCTCTTATTGCTTTCAAATTTTTCTCGTGTCAAAATAGAACAACAGGAGTTTTGTGTCAATTTTTGGGATTTTTTGGGGTTCGTTTGGACATTTTTATGCCTTAACTGAGTTTTCAATGCATTTATGTGCATAATTCAAATTTGAACTACAGGCACATACTCCAGTGCATATAAATTGGTTGAAAAATCATATATGTGTCCTTGGGTGCAAGCTTAGGTCCCATGCAAGAAATGGGAATTAATATCAAACACCTGGGCATTCTTGATTGCAGGCACAACATTGAGATGCCTGGTTTTTAAATTCTAGTAAATCCAAAACTCGTCTGAAATTCATGAAACTTGGCATGCTATCATGGAGCGGCATCAACATGCCATGGTAAAAAAAATTGTCCCATTTGGGGCATGTTCGGGTATAAGCTTCTCACAAACCAGAGCTTCTCACAACAAGCATGATGGTTTTCGATAGGGAACGTCCCACCTTTGGGGTCGAAACGATATCCATTACCTCTTATTGCTTTCAAAAAAATTCCTAGTGTCAACATAGAACAACAGGAGTGTTGTGTCAATTTTTGTGATTGTTTGGGGTTCGTTTGGACATTTTTATGCATTAAGTGGGTTTTCTAGGCATTTTATCTGCATAATTTGAATTTTAACTACAAGCACATGCTCTAATGCACTAAAGTTGGTTGAAAAATCTAATATGTGTCCTTGGGTGAATATCTAGGTCTCATACAAGAGATGGGAATGAAATTCAAACACCAGGGCACTGTTGATTGCCGGCAAATCGTTGAGACTCCTGGTTTTAAAATTCTAATAAATCCAAAACTCGTCTGAAATTCATGAAACTTGCCATGATATCATGGTGCGGCATCAACATGCCGTGGAAAAAAAGTTGTCCCATTTGGTAGGGAACGACCCACCTTTGGGGACGAAACAATATCCGTTGCCTCATATTACTTCCAAATATTTTCTCGTGCCAACATAGAACAACGGAGTGTTGTGTCAATTATTGGGATTTTTCGGGGTTCGTTTGGACATTTTTATGCACTTACTGAGTTTTCAATGCATTTATGTGCATAATTCAAATTTGAACTACAGGCACATGCTCCAGTGCATATAAATTGGATGAAAAATCAAATCTGTGTCCTTGGGTGCATGCTTAGGTCCCATGCAAGAAATGAGAATGAATTTCAAACATGAGGGCACCGTTGATGGCCGGCAAAACATTGAGATGCCTGGTTTTTAAATTCTAGTAAATCCAAAACTTGTCTGAAATTCATGAAACTTGGCATGTTGTCATGGAGCAGCATCAACATGCCGTGGCAAAAAATTTGTGCCATCTGGGGCAGGCTCGGGTATAAGCTTCTCACAAACCAGAGCTTCTCACAACAAGCATGATGGTTTTTGATAGGGAACGTCCCACCTTTGGGGACGAATCAATATCCATTGCCTCTTATTTCTTTCAAAAAATTTCTAGTGTCAACATATCACAACAGGAGTGTTGTGTCAATTTTTGTGATTTTTCGGGGTTCGTTTTGACGTTTTTATGCATTAATTGGCTTTCTAGTCATTTTATGGGCATAATTCAAATTTGAACTACAAGCACATGCTCCAATGCACTAAAGTAGGTTGGAAATCTAATCTATGTCCTTGGGTTAATTTCTAGGTCCCATGCAAAATATGGGAATGAAATTCAAACACTAGGGCACTACTGATTGACGGTAAAACGTTTAGATGCCTGGTTTTTAAATTCTAGTAAATCCAAAACTCGTCTGAAATTCATAAAACTTGGCATGCTATCATGGAGCGGCATCAACATGCCATGGTAAAAAAATTGTCCCATTTGGGGCATGTTCTGGTATAAGCTTCTCACAAACCAGAGCTTCTCACAACAAGCATGATGGTTTTCGATAGGGAACGTCCCACCTTTGGGGACGAAACGATATCCATGGCCTCTTACTGGTTTCAAAAATTTTCTAGTGTCAACATAGAACAACAGGAGTGTTGTGTCAATTTTTGTGATTTTTCGGGGTTCGTTTGGACATTTTTTTATGCATTAACTGGGTTTTCAATGCATTTTATCTGCATAATTCAAATTTGAACTACATGCACATGCTCCAGTGCACTAAAGTTGGTTGAAAAATCTAATCTATGTCCTTGGGTGCATGCTTAGGTCACATGCAAGAAATGGGAATGAATTTCTAACACCAGGGCACCGTTGATTGCCGGCAAAACATTGAGATGCCTGGTTTTTAAATTCTAGTAAATACAAAACTCGTCTGAAATTCATGAAACTTGGCATGCTATCATGGAGCGGCATCAACATGTCGTGGTAAAATTTTTGTCCCATTAGGGGCAGGTTTGGGTATATGGTTCTCAAAAACCGGAGCTTCTCACAACAAGCATGGTGGTTTTCGGTAGGGAACGTCCCATCTTTGGGGACAAAACTATATTCATTGCCTCTTATTGCTTTCAAATTTTTTTCCCGTGTCAACATAGAACAATAGGGGTGTTGTGTGAATTTTTGTGATTTTACGGGGTTCGTTTGGACAGTTTTATGCATTAATTGAGTTTTCAATGCATTTATGTGCATAATTCAAATATTAACTACATGCACATGCTCCAATGCATATAAATTGGTCGAAAAATCAAATATGTGTCCTTGGGTGCATGCTTACGTCCCATGCAAGAAATGGGAATGAATCTCAAACACCAGGGAACCGTCGATTGCCGGCAAAACATTGAGATGCCTGGTTTTTAAATTATAGTAAATCCAAAACTCGTCTGAAATTCATGAAACTTGGCATGCTACCATGGAATGGAACCCGACATGTTGTGGCATTTTTCATGTCCATTTTGAGAGAAGGCACACTCGAATAATGACAGCCAACAAAGGCATTTTGAAAAAAAACCTGCCACTTTAAAATCGCAAACGTTTGTATAATTCAAACCGTGTGCGTTCTGTTAACCATTCACATGACGTCACGTGTCTTGGTTTTAATGGCTGTAGGTGGTGCAGTGCAGACAGCTGCTTGACCATGACTGAACGGGAGGCGTGCGAGCGCAGTCCAGTGCGCAGGCTGACCGAGAGGCATGCAAGTTGTCCTCCAATGCACATGCTCATCGGGAAGCGTGCGAGCTGTACGATGTGTAGGCTCACTGGGAAGCGAGCCCTTTGACTTCCATGGACGCCCTCCTTCCTCTCCATTAATGGTGGCTGAGCCGCTGTTTAATACGGGCGGCCTTACTGTTTGCCTCCGATTTCCCTCCCTCCCGCAGAGCTCAACCAACACCATGGCGCAGAATCATCATCTGCCACAAGTCTTCAAGTTTGGTGAAGTCGACTCCGAGCCAGAGGAGATAGAAAATAAGGAGGATTGGGGCCTCATGGACATGGCCCATAATGAGCTGGCCATGGCGGTTGTTGCCCCCGCTCCCATCGTATCTCCCATCCCCACGCCCGCGCCAGCAACCATCCCCGTAGCATTGACAGCCTAGTCGTCGAGCACTATTGCAGAGTTGGAAGCCGTGGGCATGAGCGAGGTATCCGCGAACCCGCTCGAGCTCGTGTACATGCTAGCGCCCATGCCCGTGCCTGTGCGCGCCCCTCCAACCACAATGGGGCCGTCCCCCGTGCGTTTGGCTGCACCCGCCGCGCCCGTGCCCTTTCGCGTGCGCGTCCCTCCACCCACCACGGCGCCGGTCCCCGTGCATTTGGCTGCACCCGCCGCGCCCGTGCCCGTGCTCGTGCGCACGCCCCCCTCAGCGGCATGGGACGCTACCGTCGACCGCTACCTCTCAGCGGTGCCAGTTGTTGTCCTCCCGCGCCCCGCCCGTCGATCGCGCGACAGCATGATGTTTGATTTACAAGTGAAGAATATTTTGTGCTACCTTGAAGACTTCAACAACGGCATCCCGGAGGACGACAATGACGGCGCGGCACGCCGCCTCTGCCGCCGCCGGAAATATTTTTTTGGGGTTTAATACTGTATCTCGAATTCTCGATCATATGAATATAAATTCGCAGTGTGACTGAATGAAAGATATGGTTTGAATGAACTTGCGTTTTAATCTCTCAATGTACGGACTTATCAAATGATTTTTTTTGAAAAAAATGTCAATTGTTTTTAAATATAAAACACTCATCGCAAACATTTTAGTCAGAACACCCGTATGCAAACCGACAGCTTCCCAAGGAAGCCAAGGGAAAATGTGTCGAGCAGGATTTCTGCATCCCTTCAATGCAAATGGTTGTTTTGCATACCCGTGTGCAAGCACGTACAAACAATTGGGTACGATTTGCATATCTGTCATTTTGGGTATGTTGCTATTTGTCAAACTGGAAAGATTGGCAATTGTTTATCTAGTAACATTGCCATTTGTCAACCTTGTAACACAGCGATTTGTCAAAATATGTAGCTAAAAATCACTAGCACTATCTAATTTTTGCAATAAAATCACTAGCACTATTCATATGGACACCACTAGCAGGCGTGAGTTGATGGACGCATATGCAAATGTACCATTGATTACATACAACAAGTCATCAACCCACGATGACAACGAGGATGCACGTTGGCTTATAGATCATTTCCAACAAAACATTAAAGTAAAGTTTTTCTCACACAACAAATAACAAAGCAATGAAATGAACTTCAGCTCAACCACTCGTCGGTGTTGGAAACGCTTGCTTTGAACCAGAAGTGATTCTTTGGGAAGGGCCAGCTACTGTCAATCTCGAGACAACGCAGGACTGGTCATCCAGGCTGAAGTGGCCTATGTCAGGACCCATATTGGGATGGTAGGGAAGCATAGCAATGTCTGAGGTATACATACAATTGCTTCTCATAAATGGGTAACGTTGTGTCAACAGCAGCTAGATCGCCTTCCACCATCATTGGATAATTTTGTCCAAGGAAGAGCGAGTTTCCTCCAAGACTTTCAATACCGAACCAGGGAGAAGGTGTTGGCGCTAGTACACTAGTATCCATCCCGAATACCCTGCAAAGCATGTTGGAATAGGTCTGGAGAGTGCGACCATGCGAAACAACACCTGCTTCCTTAGTAACATCAGCAGTGCCCTGTATACAGACAAGAAGAGGTGATCCATCAGAATAAGTTGCCAGGCGCCACTGAGTATATGGGTCCTGCTCGTCCTCATGCTCATGATTATCAGCATCATCATCTCCCCCTTGGTTATAAAAAATTTCAAGTATAGGTGGTGGAATGTTCACAGGACCTTGGAAACACAAGAAGGTTAATTAGTAAAGGGAAACTAGCTAACCGCATGCATGTGGATGAAACAATTATAATTACGGTGGAACACAAACGTACCGAAAGCATCAGGATTCCATGCAAAAATAGTGCCACGAGTGGTGGCAGCAAACACAAGACCCTCGTATTGAATAGCGTCACAGTACTCATCCGTGTACATAAATTGATTTTTGAGCAATATCCATCGAGGCATGGAAGTAAGGACGGCAACAAGCTTGTCAAAGATAGCAACAACTTCATAGTTTGTGTAATCCCAAGAGCGGTTAGGAACTCGAAAAATTGCTATGTTCCATAGACAACAGTCACCATGATCATATTTGAACTCACGTAGAATACCGGTGTACTTAACCTCTGGGCAGTCGTCTGAGATTTTTGGAAGTGGTACCCGGTGACGAGTGTACACATTCACGAGTTCCCACTCGCAATTGTACCCAATATAAACAACCCAATATCCATTTGCGCCTGCCCAAGCCTTGCCCTCAAGTGATGGCATCTTAACATCATAGTATTGCTACCTCTTGAGCATGCGTTGGTTTTCCCTTGAAGAGGAAAGGGTGATGCAACAAAGTAGCGTAAGTATTTCCCTCAGTTTTTGAGAACCAAGGTATCAATCCAGTACGAGGCCACACGCAAGTCCCTCATACCTACACAAACAAATAAGAACCTTGCAACCAACGTGATAAAGGGGTTGCCAATACCTTCACGCCACTTGCAAAAGTGAGATCTAATAGAGATGATAAGATAATATTTTTGGTATTTTTATGATAAAGATTAAAAGTACAGATTGCAAAATAAACGGCGACAGAAATAGCTAGTTGACGGGAGATTAATATGATGGATAATAGACCCGGGGGCCATAGGTTTCACTAGTGGCTTCTCTCAAGATAGCATAAGTATTACGGTGGGTGAACAAATTACTGTCGAGCAATTGATAGAATTGAGCATAGTTATGAGAATATCTAGGCATGATCATGTATATAGGCATCATGTCCGCAACAAGTAGACCGACTCACACTTTTGCATCTACTACTATTACTCCACACATCAACCGCTATCCAGCATGCATCTAGAGTATTAAGTTCATATGAACAGAGTAACGCATTAGGCAAGATGACATGATGTAGAGGGATAAACTCAAGAAATATGATATAACCCCATCTTTTTATCCTCGATGGCAACAATACAATACGTGTTGTCCCTACTGTCACTGGGATCGAGCAACACAAGATTTATCACAAAGCTAAGCACTTCTCCCATTGCAAGAAAGATCAATCTAGTAGGCCAACCCAAACTAATAATTCAAAGAGACTTGCAAAGATAACCAATCATACATAAAAGAATTCAGAGAAGATTCAAATATTGTTCATAGATAATCTTGATCATAAACCCACAATTCATCGGGTCTCGACAAACACACCGCAAAAAGAGTTACATCGAATAGATCTCCAAGAAGATCAAGGAGAACTTTGTATTGAGATCCAAAGAGAGAGAAGAAGCCATCTAGCTAATAACTATGGACCCGATGGTCTATGGTAAACTACTCACACATCATCAGAGAGGCTATGGTGTTGATGTAGAAGCCCGTCGTGATTGATTCCCCCTCTGGCGGAGCACCGAGAAAGGCCCCAAGATGGTATCTCACGGGTAGAGAAGGTTGCGGCGGTGGAAATAGGGTTTCGTGGTGCTCTTGGATGGTTTCAGGGTACGTAGGTATATATAGGAGGAAGAAGTAGGTCGGTGGAGCCACAAGGGGCCCACGAGGGTGGGGGCGCGCCCAGGGGGTAGGCGCGCCTCCCTGCCTCATGGTCTCCTCGTTGATCTCTTGACATCCACTCCAAGTCCTTTGGATCACGTTTGTTCCAAAAATCACGCTCCCGAAGGTTTCATTCCGTTTGGACTCCATTTGATATTCCTTTTCTGCGAAACACTGAAATAGGCAAAAAACAGCAATTTGCACTAGGCCTTGGGTTAATAGGTTAGTCCCAAAAATAATATAAAAGTGTATAAATAAGCCCACTAACATCCAAAACAGAATATATTATAGCATGGAACAATCAAAAATTATAGATACATTGGAGACGTATCAAGCATCCCTAAGCTTAATTCTGCTCATCCTCGAGTAGGTAAATGATAAAAACAGAATTTTTGATGTGGAATGCTACCTAGCATATTTCTCAAAGTAATTTTCTTTATTGTGGCATGAATGTTCAGAACCGAAAGATTCAAGATAGAAGTTTAATATTGACATAAAAATAATAATACTTCAAGCATACTAACCAAGAAATTATGTCTTCTCAAAATAACATAGCCAAAGAAAGCTCATCCCTACAAAATCATATAGTTTGGCCATGCTTCATTTTCATCACACAAGATGCTCTCATATTGCACAACCCCGATGACAAGCCAAGCAATTGTTTCATACTTTAGTAGTCTCAAACTTTTTTCAACTTTCACGCAATACATGAGCGTGAGCCATGGATATAGCACTATGGGTGGAATAGAATATAATGATGGGGGTTGTGTGGAGAAGACAAAAAGGGAGAAAGTCTCACATTGACGCGGCTAATCAGTGGGCTATGGAGATGCCCGTCAATTGATGTTAATGCAAGGAGTAGGGATTGCCATGCAACGGATGCACTAGAGCTATAAATGTATGAAAGCTCAACAAAAGAAGCTAAGTGGGTGTGCATCCAACTTGCTTGCTCACGAAGACCTACGACATTTGAGGAAGCCGATTGTTGGAATATACAAGCCAAGTTCTATAATGAAAAATTCCCACTAGTATATGAAAGTGACAAAACAAGAGACTCTCTATCATAAAGATCATGGTGCTACTTTGAAGCACAAGTGTCGAAAAAGGATAGTAGCACTGTCCCTTTTTTCTCTTTTTTTTCTTTTTTTTTGGGCCTTTCCTTTTTTTATTTGGCATTTCTGTTTTTTTATGGGACAATGCTCTATTAATGATGATCATCACACTTCCATTTATTTACAACTCAATAATTACAACTCGATACTTAGAATAAAATATGACTCTATATGAATGCCTCTGGTGGTGTACCGGGATGGGCAATGAATCAAGAGTGACATGTATGAAATAGTATGCATGTTGGCTTTGCCACAAATACGATGTCAACTACATGATCATGCAAGGCAATATGACAATGATGAAGCGTGTCATAATAAACAGTACGGTGGAAAGTTGCATGGCAATATATCTCGGAATGGCTATGGAAATGCCATAATAGGTAGGTATGGTGGCTGTTTTGAGGAAGATATAAGGAGGTTTGTGTGTGATAGAGCATATCGTATCACGGGGTTTGGATGCACCGGCGAAGTTTGTACCAACTCTCAAGGTGAGAAAGGGCAATGCACGGTACCGAAGAGGCTAGCAATGATGGAAGGTTGAGAGTGCATATAATCCATGGACTCAACATTAGTCATAAAGAACTCACATACTTATTGCAAAAATCTACAAGTCATCAAAAACCAAGCACTACATGCATGCACCTAGTGGGATAGATTGGTAGGAAAATACCATCGCTCGTCCCGGACTGGCACTCATAAGGATGACAATCAAAGAACATCTCATGTTTCAAATTTGTTACACAACGCTTACCATACGTGCATGCTACGAGACTTGCAAACTTCAACACAAGTATTTATCAAATTCACAACTACTCAACTAGCACAACTTTAATATCACTATCTCCATATCTCAAAACAACTATCAAGTATCAAACTTCTCTTAGTATTCAATGCACTTTAAAGTTTTTATCTTGGATGCCTATCATATTAGGACTAATTTTATAACCAAAGCAAATTATCATGCTGGTCTAAAGGACAATCAAAATAATATAAGTGAAGCATGAGAGATCAATAATTTCTATAAAATAAAACCACTGCCACGCTCTAAAAAATATAAGTGAAGTACTAGAGCAAAATTGTTTAGCTCAAAAGATATAAGTGAAACACATAGAGTATTCTAATAAATTCTGATTAATGTGTGTCTATCTCAAAAGGTGTGTACAGCAAGCATGATTGTGGTGAACTAAAAAGGAAAGACTCAAATCATACAAGACGCTCCAAGCAAAACACATATCATGTGGTGAATAAAAATATAGCTCCAAGTAAAGTCACCGATGGACGAAGACAAAAGAGGGGATGTCTTCCGAGGCATTCCCAAGCTTAGGATTTTTGGTTGTCCTAGGATTTTACCTTGGGGTGCCTTGTGCATCCCCAAGCTTAGTCTCTTGCCACTCCTTGTTCCATAATCCATCAAATCTTTACCCAAAACTTGAAAACTTCACAACACAAAACTTAACAGAAAATGTCGTGATCTCCGTTAGCGAAAGAAAACAAAACACCACTTCAAGGTACTGTAATGAACTCATTATTTATTTATATTTGTGTTAAACCTACTGTATTCCAACTTCTCTATGGTTCATAATGTAACATCCCAAATTTCGTATTTGGCATGTTATACATAGATCATCCATGCATATCATATTTTATTGCTTTTTCGTTTGCAATCCTCGAAATCCTAAGCAACTCAAGGACCCTCGGAGAGAGTTGGGGATTTTACGATTTTCATATTTGAGTTTTATCAAATAATGAAGACGAGGATTTTGATTTTGATTATTTTTCTCTCCGGAAAAATATTTCATTTTAAATAAATAAATGAGGGGAGATAATATTACTTCTCAAAAATAATTGAAATATCGGAGGAAAAATGTTAAAATCATTATTTGGTTTTTAGTTGATTTTATTCGGAATTTTATTTGCCCTAGAAAAATTTGCATGTTTTAAAAGTTGCATTTTAGGGGCCAAGAAAAGTTCATCTCTTTCTAAATATTCTATTTAGACGGAGAAAACTTGTTTTGGAATTTTTAGGTTTTTATTTATTGTTCTAGGATTTTTTTAAGTCGGCGGAACGTTTATTTTTTAAAAAAAACTCACGCCCGACCGGGCCAAGGGCCGAGCCAGGCCGGCCCGCCTCGCCGCCGCCTCCCAGGCCAGAGCGCCAGACGGACGCCGAGAGGAGTCCGAGCCGGACTCCTCCCCGGGCGCCCCCTTCCCCAAGACGGAACCCCCCCCCTCCTTAAATACCTCCGCCCCATCGCCCTCACCACCACCCGCCACCACCGCCGCCGCCTCCCGCCCACCGAGCAGCGCCCGAGCCGAGCCGCCGCCGCCGCGCCCGCCCGCCGCCACCGCCTTCCGAGCCACCCCGCCTCTCGCCGAGCCCCGCCGCCCCTCACCGAGCCCCGCCGGAGCCGCCCGCCCTGCCGGACGACCTTGCCGGAGGTAGCCACCCCGCCGCCAGTTTTTTTTAATAAAACCCCTTCCGTTTTTTCTAGAAAACCCTAGTTCGTTTTTTTATAGATCGTTTTATTCTTCGGTTTATTTACTTAGCGAGCAGTCACTCGTTCGTTCGTTTTAACGAACGTGTTCGTCGTTTAGTTTCTGCTAACGAACGTTCGTTCGTTTAGCCGTTCGTCGTTTTTCTTTTTGTCGGATTTATCCCGTGATTATTCTGATCGTGATTTCTGATCCGATGTTCGAACCTGTTTATCTTTTCGCTCGTTTATCGGAATTAGGTGATTCAAGCGCCTAGAGTTTCATCTCGAAACCCTCTTTCTGAATAATCAACTCAAACAAGTTTTCGTTTCTGTAAAATTTGACCCTAGTTCAGATTAGTAAACGGATCTTATTTCTTTTGTCGTTTGAGTTTCGTTGCTCCATTTGATTTGATTCTTTTTGCGAACCGGAGTTCTTAAGTTGAACTCTCCGGTCAAACTCTTTTATTTGGAGTTTTACTGGTGCATCTTTGCTTGTTGCTTATGTATGGTATTGTTTGTTTGTGATAGAATTCCCGGAGTGCGAAGCGTGTTACTACGAGTTTCTAGGATTCACGGATCGTCAGCAAGGCAAGTAACACATTGATCATACTCTTTCCATACCCAGTTTTTATGCATTAGTTTCAATTCCTCAAACATTGCATGATTAGGATGTCTTTAACTTGTGGGTTGGGAAGTAGTTGCTGAGGTAGAACCTATTGCCCTGTTTATTAGCAAACCCTTGGGAGTTACTTCTACGCGTTGCTTATATTGCCATGCTATGCTCGTAGACGTGGTTTGGGTTTGAGTGTATTCCATGACAGATGTGAGATTGTTTACTTAATGGTTTACTTAAGGTGGCAACTTTAATACACATCTGGGTGGATTGAGGCACCTGGGGTATCCAGTGATTGCCTGGTTTTTTTTTGGAAATCCCGGGGTTACCGTGTGATCTTCCTATGGACCGCCACCCAGGCTCAAAGGGAACTGAGTATATTCATGCTAGAAACTTCCGTGTGCAGCCACAAGCTATTATGGGCTCTAGCATAGTTCAGTAAGTTACGTGAAGCTCTTGAAGAGGTAGATCGGCAGGTAGTGGGTTTTGTAGGTTTGGTATGGTCTACTCAGAGTAGAGAGTTAATGTTTCTGAAAGTTTGTGTCTCAGTCATCCGTTTCTCAAACACCATGTAGTGCGAGAAATCAACGGAGGCGATCGAGTCTTGTGGGGAAAAGTGCGCAAACCTCTGCAGAGTGTACAATCTAATCATGGTTAGCCGTGTCCCCGGTTATGGACAATTCTGAGTATCTAGTACTTGAGTATTCACATGTATCTCATCACTCTAAATTAATATTGCTGGGATGTTAATTATCTTAATTAGGATCATTGAGTTGGGGTTACCTTCTCAATGATGTTTCAACCACCATGATAGTTAAATTAAAATATATTCCGTTGTTGTAGGGAAAAATTGGCTTTTCGCAAAAACTGTAACCATAGAGCTTTCCACCAGCCAAATATGCATGTAGTGGTAGCATTACTCTGTTATTGCTCTTTTGTGTTACATTGCCAGCATATTCTACGTGCTGACCCGTTCTCGGGCTGCAACGTATTATGTTGCAGACTTTTCAGACGAGGAGTAAGGTTCGATAGGTCGTTGCCATGCAGCTCAGCTATGCCGTTGGAATTGATGGACTCACTTTATCTTCTAAGCCTTCCATGTTATCGCATTAGATGACCTTAAGCCATATTATTGTAATAAGTTCTCTTTTGAGACATTCGATGTAATAAGTGTGTGATTGCTACTCTGTTATAAATCCTTCGAGTCGTGGTGTGTCAAGCATTACCGATCCGAGGATGTCACGGAAGCACGTAGACTTGACCATCCGAGGTCGGGTCGCTACAAGGTGGTATCGAGCACACCGAAAGTGTAGGACACGACCACTAAGATAAACCATAGGTCACTCTTCTCTACTCATTTCGACTCCTCTCCATTTTCCACTCTTTAGGATGAAGGAGATGAAGAACAAGTTTGCACAACCGGATGAAGACACACCTTTTGGACGCCACTTGAAGGAAGTCCTTTGGGTACTTGAATATTGGAATACCAAGCTTCACCGGGACGTACAACGCCACTTTACCAGAAGAAGAGCGCTGGATGATTCAAGTACGAGTTCCGGGAAGGACAGTCTCGCCAACTTCCAAACCCATAGAGTTTTCTTTCGAAGCACCCACTTGGAGCCTTGGCAAGAGTATGGCAGCTCATATTACCATGGGACGCATTGGAGAAGTCTACAACAGGGAGCTTAAAGATACCACCTATCAAATATGTGGGCGCCGAGATGAACAATGGGAGATGATCAGCACTAGGAAGGATAGATCTGTCGCAGCTTTTATCCAGGAGCTAAACCAGCACATTCGACGTCAGGAGAACCAGATGTGCGCAGACATGATGGAGATGAAGAAGGCGAAAACTAGGATCATCGAGCTGGAGGAAGAACTCAAGTTTACACGCGATGGATATGAGGAGGAAATCAAGACCCTACTGGAGAAGAATGATGTCGGGGAAGCTGATCGTGTCCCACGAACACCTATGGGACTTAGTCCCTTGTGGTTCGGAGGGGGCGGAGAATGCACAAAGAGCGGATCGAGGCGATGCACACGAGCAGATTTACCCAGCTTCGGAGCTCTCCGGAGAGATAACACTCCTACTGCTGCTTGGTTGATTCTATTGTGTTCTTGCTAGGGAGCAATGAGAGCTACAAAACCTAGCCTGAGTGAGTGTGGTCTCGTATGAGTCGAATGAACTGAGCCGGGCCGAACCCCCTCTACGTTGCTCTTGGGCCTCCTTTTATAGGCTCAAAGGGGTCACCACAGGTGGCAAGTAGACAAGGGTAAAACAGGAAAAACAGTGGTTGGTACACCAACTTGTACAGTGTACAGTGCCCTATACCTAATTCTGGCGGCAAGGGACAAGAGTAATAAATGCCCGTCGATCGCTGAATAGTGCAACAGGGACCGTCAAGTGCGCCTCCATTTGCCACGATGGTAGCTTGTCAGCGCCGCTTATCGCTGCTCCCCGCTGGCTGCACAGCCATTTGACACGGGTGCCTGGAGTAGCCCCATGGCGACACGTTGGCGGATGAGCTCGAGCGGAGATGAAGAGAGGTTGCCTGCCGCGGCAAGCGCCTTGCCGCGGCAGAATCCTTGTCGCGCTCGGGAGCTTGTTGCTCACCATGCCTTCCTGGCAAGCTCCTCTTGCCGGGGCCTTGTTTCCTTCGTGCCTTAAGTGGTCTTCCCGGCAAGCTCCTCTTGCCGGGGCCTTGATTACTTTGTTCTTGAACGGCTCCAAAGGAGCCGTGGAGGACCTTGGCGGTCACTAGGCCAGCCCTGCCGCGGGGTGCTGCGGCTGCCCGTGCACGAGTTCGGGGTACTAGGGTACCCCTACTCTAGTACACCGACAGGAGCCCCCGGGCCTGGGCCACACACGGCGCCGAGCTCTGTTGGGCCAGGCCCAAAACAGTGCACGGGCACGCGCGGCCTAGATCGCGCAGTTATTCGCCTCGGACCCACCACGTCCCCCACGAACGGCACGTTCCGGACGTGGCGTCGTGGGAGAGATCGTGGGGGCTTTCTTTAATGGGAAAACCGGAACGCCCGTCCCCTCTCCCCCCTTATAAGCAGGGGGAACAGGGGCAGGACGCCCACTTGCCATTGCTGTCACATCAAAAACCACCGCCGCTCCCCCCTTCTTCTCAAGTCCAAAGAGAGCGACGCTCCGCCCCCTCCCCATTGCCACCGGTGCCACCAACGCCGTCGGATTCCTCCACCACCTCCGCCATGGCTCCGAAAGCCGACAAGGGCAAAGGGGTGAAATCGGCCGAGGCGCAGCGGCTCGCGGCGCTGCGGAAGGAGCGGGCCCTCTTCGATCCCCTGCTCGACCGGAAGGAGCTGCGAGAGCTGTACTACCTCTTCTGGTCGACGGAGACGCGGGCGCATCCACGCACGAGGGTGATCTCCGCCGCCAGATCCGAGGTCTCCATCGGGTACCCTTTCTTCGCGCTTTTCTTCCACTGCGGGCTCTGCCCGCCCTTTTCCGAATTCTTTTGCGACGTCATGAACACATATGGCCTACGCCTCCTTGATTTCACCCCCAACGCCATCCTCACCATGGCCGTTTTCGCACACCTCTGCGAGAACTTTGTCGGGGTCCACCCAAATGTAGCACTTTTCCGCCATTACTTCATGCCCCCAGAGAGAGAGGAGAGCCGCTTGCCGGAGGAATTGCATGGATCTCTAGGATCGGCAAGAAGGAAGCATATCTTGACGGAGAGCTGCGCAGCAAGTGGGAGGAGTGGAGAGCCGATTGGTGTTGGATTATAGAGGAGGAGCCACAGCCCTTTACTGCCCTGCGCCAAACTCCCATAGTGCATGGCAACGATTGGAGCAACTTGGCGTCGGAGGATGCCAAGTTGAAGATTGCCGTGACTAGGATCTTGCGCCTCAGGCATGCCGTGCTTACCGTAGGAGCAGTTGGCGCGGACTTCCTTCGCCGCCGCATTGCGCCCTTGCAAGAGAGGGGGAGGCCTGCTTGGGAGTTCCAAAACGCGGCGGACATCATGAGGCTGCGTCCGGGACTCAATTGGAACTTCACTGTCTTGGAGCTGGATGGCATGCTGCGGGAGCTGTTCAAGCGTCGATGCGAGATCACCCTGGTGGTTCATGTTGCGAAGGAGTCGTGCCCTTGTGCAACAACTGCCGCTTGACCGCATCCAGCGATGATGCCGCCAGCGATTCCCATCGAATCGTTCCAACTTGGCGAGCCCGCCGACGACATCGTCGCAGCAGTTCTTCGACAACTTGGAAGAAGTGCCGATCCGTGCCGACGAGCAGAAACGGCTCACCCGTGACACCACCGAGCAAGAGATGGCGCGCATTGCCACAAGGTTAGAGGAGGCGGCAGAAGCTGCTGCCGCCGGCATGTTTGGGGTTCTCCGTCGAGGAGGCAGAGGTAGCCGAGGCGGCAAGCCTTGCCGATCGAGAAGAGTTCGTCAGTGAGGAGGAGCAGGCTGAGCCCGACGCTGACCCAAACGAGCCTGCCGGGGGCGCCTCCCCTCCGCCGTCAAGTAGCTTGCCGCGGGAGGAGCCCGCGGCCCCGCCAAGAAGACGCCTCCGCAAGACCGGAGAAGTGGCGGGGCGGCAGACGGCCCAACAGCCGCCTCGCCGCCCGACGCGCTCCACCGCGGCAAGCACTGTTGCCGCGGGAGCGCCTCCTGCCGCCACAGCAACGGGAGCGGGGCCTTCTGGAGCCACGGCCCCCGCACCCGCCAAGCGTCCGAGGGAGCCTACTCCTCCAGCTGGTCGCACCGGAGCGGACTTTGACTTCTCCGCTCTCAGCTCCGAGGAAGAAGAGGAAGAGTAAGTTCTTGTCGCTGCTACTTGTAATTCTTCAATTTACTGCTTTGTCTTGTATTTGACTTGCTTCATTCTGAGCTCTTTCCTTCTTTAGGACGCTGGCTCAGAGGGCGTCAAAGAGGGCCAAGACTCCGGTGGTCATCGTCGAAGACGATTCCCCTGTGGTGACAGGAGGCGCGTCTGAGACTCCCTTGCCGGATCCGGCGACCCTTCAACAGAGCAGCCCCCAGCACAGCCCCCAGCGTAAGTATTTGATTCATTTCTTACGGTTAGGTGTGCTTGGGTGCTCCTTCTTTACTGATTTCAGGCTTGTTGATTTGTGTAGGAGCAGAGCAGCCTCATCAGGAGGTCCCGGAAGTCACTCCTCAAGTCACTGCGCCTCAACTACGCCGCCAAGGGAGAAATCTCCGCCAAGGGAGCGCTCTCCGGCAAGGGAGGCCTCTCCGACAAGGGGAGCTTCTCCGACAAGGGGCAGCTCTGGTGGTGGAGACCGCGGCAACAGATCAGGTAATCTTCTTGTTTGAAAATCTCCCTTGGGTTCTCTTTCTTCTGTTCTTCTTTTCGAACATTTGCTTGACTGTTCTTTCTTTCTCTGATCATCAGATCCATCTGCCGGAGAGCCGATGGAGACTGAGGTTGCCGGCGAAGAGGACGCCCGCGGCAACAATGACGACGCCGCCAACATGGAGGAGGAGGCCGGCGCCGATGGGTTCGCCGGCGAGGAGGCCGCCAAGGCTGCCGGCGCAGAGGCTGGAGAGGGGTCTGGTGATCGTACTGACGGCCCTGAGGCCGTAGGAGCGCCAGGCGCTACGCCGACCGCCGATCCCCCCGCCACCGATGCTGCACCAGGCTCCGAAGAGCCCCAGCCCGGTGCCTATCTGAAGGCCGGCGAAGGTGTCTTCATCAAGCTTCCATGGGCGTCGAGCCCCAGGGCGCCGGTCGAGGGAGAGACCTTCGACGTGGAGCTGCTCGCCTCCGCTGGGCTGTCGCTGGTTAACGCGCCAAGCAGCAGCAGTGGCGAGTCTGAGGAGGAGCAGCTGCTGAAGAAGCTGCTGTCGCTCTACCGCGCCCGACAAGCCAAGCTGGAGTCCAGGGAGGCGCTTGTCGCGAGGGTGGGAGCTGACATGGAGAAGCGCGCAGAAGAGCTCCGGCGCGCCAACAAAGAAACTCTTCGACATAGCGAAGCGCTGGAGCAGCTTTCCGAAGAGCGCGCACGGCCTTCATCCCGAGAAGGCTGAGGTCGAGGAGCAGGAAAGGCTTGCCGCGAGAAGCTCTCTCAAGAAGAAGGCGAAGCTGGCGCGGAAGATCAACCTCGACAGCTACGAGGAAGATCTTGCCGCGCGCGAGCAATCAATTGGCGGAGCACTCAAGGAGGCAAAGGACGCCGCCGCAGCTGCCGAGGCCGCCAAGAAGGAATTGGAGACGAGGGTGGCGCAACTGGAGGCCACCCTCCAGGAGAGTGCCGAGGAGGTCACCGGGCTGAAGCGCGAACGCGAGAAGGACGCCTACACTCTCGGCGAGTTGCAGGGTCGTTTCGCTGAGAAGATAAAAGAGCTCGACGCCGCCAAGGATTCCAAGGCAGATCTGGAACTGAAGCTGACCACCTTGACAGAGACGCTGGACGGCGCCAAGGAGCGAGAAACAGGCCTGCTGGAGAAGATCAATGTCAGGACCCCGATCCTAAGTCACACCGACCTAGCATGTAACACATCATATCACTTTGCGGCCTCACGCACGGTATTCCCACGGGTGTCGCCTTACCATGTCCCGGGACCGTTTGCGTCTTTTGGCTCACGTATATGATAGTGTCGCTAGCATCCATATGACAAAGAACCCGGGCCGACATGGCTAGTCGTGAACCCAAAGCGGCGCTAACCTATGGGGACAGGCATACATGAATCACATCGAGCATGTCGGTCATCAACGTATATATTCGGGCTGTAGCACTTTGGGCTATGAGACTCCGGTATCCCGGGTACATGTGAGCTAAGGCAGGACTCCGAATAACACCGCGTGACATTTCCCGAAGGAACGGACATAGGAAACGCAGTGAAACACATGCCGCCAGTCAAGTGTCCAAGCAGTAGTGCTGGGCTAACAGGACTCGGTGAACCGGTCAGAAGCGGACTACTATCGCTCGTAAGCACGAGACTACATTTCCCCATATGAGAGGCTGCCAAGGATAGACAACTAGTTTGTCGGATCCCACACATACCAAGCATTTCAAACATACACACAATATGCTCAATATGTGTAGATACAACATGGCATCACAACATAACTCTCTACGACTCAAATATTTAATCAATAGGCTCCGAGGAGCGAGATATTACAAACATGGGTCTCATGACCCAACACTCGTGAGCATACAAGTCGAGCACAAGCGGAAGCTAATCATGTCTCGAAAGTACGCATAACTATAAATGAAAAAAGGCTGAGAAGCCCGACTATCTACCGAGATCCTGCCGAGGGCACAAGATCGTAGCTGAGGTAACAAGCTAAACGTCAAGTCCACGCTGAACTACTAGCGAGACCGAAGTCTCTACGCAAAACATAAAATAAGCAAACGTGAGTACAAACGCATTTCAGCAAGACTTACATCGAGATCCTATCATACATGCATTAGTGTCAAAAGGTAATGTGGAGTTTAGTTGCAGCAAGCCAGCTTTTGACTCTGTGGCTATCCTGTTCTACGACTACAAGAAACTCTTGAGGTGAGACAACGTGCACGAGTCCACTAATCACCACATCAATACACTACTACGGATTCATCCCCGTCTCCATACGGGGAGGCCATCCATAGCACTCACACTTGTCTTGAGCATTTTAGAGTATCCACTTCAAGTTGTCTATGTACCACGTAAGCATCCAAGAAGTCCATAACCGAGGACACGGCTATTCGAATAGATCATGATAACCCTGCAGGGGTGTACTTCTTCACACACGCTCTCGCCACTTACCGCCATATACATGTCATGTATCTCGGCAACCTTCAAGCGGAAGCTTTGGCGAGGGTGTCGGCCACGACGACTAACCACACAAGACTCTAGTCCAGGTTTATCGCCTATTCGGGTTCCATCCGCAAGGAGATCCGGCCGGGTGTCGCCACGGCCCCAAACGATGTGAGCAGGGTTCCCAAGCCCACCATCCGGTGCCACTTGGTACACCGTGCCACACTGTGCCTAGTCTGTCCCAAGCCCACCTGCCGGGTGCCACTCGATAGAAAAATAGCACTACCTACAAACACCAGAGACTAGTTGCGACTCCTCGGACAGAGATCAAGTCGGTTAATAAGTCGAGAGGGCTTGGGCGCCTTGAGCCCAATGTGTGGTAGTATCGAGTCATTGGACAACATACATAGAACTTCAAGGCTTAAGGACGGTTCCAAGGAGACAACCCACCATGTACTCCTACATGGCCTCTCACCGCTACCTTTACCAAATCGTGTTCACACACTTCACTCTCAAAGATCGTAACATAGAACTCAGACTCCAATTCATTCCCAATGAATCAGACCGACACAACTCTAAGCAATAGCAGGCATAGCATGGTAGGAACACAACATGGCTCAATCAACTCCTACACATGCTAGTGGGTTTTCAACTATTTATCGTGGCAATGACAGGTCATGCAGAGGAATGGGTTCAACTACCGCAAGACAAAATAGCGTATGAATCGTTGTTGTCCTAATGCAATAACTGAGAGCAAGAGCGAGAGAGTAGGATTGTATCGGAATGAACAAGGGATTTGCTTGCACGGCACTTCAAGATAATATAGTTCTTCATCGGTGTCATCGAATTCATCGCTTGCGTCAGCTCTTGAGAGGGGACAATTACGCAAACAAACAAGAGAGAACACAATCAATGCAATGCACATTCACATGAATGACATGTCATGTTAAGTTACTGAATTCACCTAATGTAATATCTAGCCAAGTTAATTGAAGTGGAATTCAAACAAGGTTAAACTCCAACTCCAAATGTTATTTCATAATTTGCCCTAATCATGATTCATCCTATTCAGTGAGGTTAACTTGTTCAATCATGCATGAAAATGCCATAAACAGATTCTTCATATTTTTCTGATCATTTTCATATATAAATTATTTCAATCCGAAGTTACGGTTGAATTTCTATGAATTTTAGAAGTTTAGGACATTTTCTCGAATTTCCTGAATTATTATAAATCCGTAAAATGATTATGGCGTCGACCACGTCACTGTGACGTCAGCAGGTCAGCTGGGCGCCCCAGGTCAAACCTGACCTGTGGGTCCCGCGTGTCAGTGGCACAACTAGTTAACCCAGTTATTTAGTCTTAAGTTAATTCTAACTAAAATGTTTGTGGGGCCGGGGCCCACTAGTCAGCGACTAACTAGCTAACTAATCTAGGTTAATTAGTGTTAAGCTAATACTAACTAAATTGTCAGGGGGGTGGCCCACACGTCAGTGACGCACGGGGGAGGTCAACCCATGGTCAATCCCGGGCCAACTCGCCGGAGTTGACCATGCTGCTCGCCGCCCGGAGCCGAGAGACGGCGGAGGGTGCGGAGTTTCCTCCTCCGTGACCAAATGGCCGGGCGGAGGGC
Organism: Aegilops bicornis; assembly: GCA_021605145.1. Classification (NCBI taxonomy): domain Eukaryota; kingdom Viridiplantae; phylum Streptophyta; class Magnoliopsida; order Poales; family Poaceae; genus Aegilops; species Aegilops bicornis. Next base: position 630,754,027 of record CM038671.1, on the reverse strand, counting down.
GCCTATGTGACGCGGGCGCCGTCTGCTGCCGAGTAGTGGCAGCGGCTGGGCCTAAGGTGGCCGGAGTCGTCACCGGCGTCGGACCGTGGTGGTCGCCGGAGCTCAAGCGAACTCGGGTCGACGCTTCTGATGGCCGGGGAGGCTCGTGCGAGGCACCTACGGAATCTATGCAGCGCGGGGAGGAGGCTGAGCACGACAGCCGGGCCACTAGGTGGCCGGAGGCACGTCGGCGGCGGTCACAGGCGGCGGCGGGTTTCGGTCATGATGGGAATGGTGGCTAGAGGGGGAGAACGAGTCGGAGAAGAGGGGGAAGCGACTCGGGGGCTCACCGTGAGTGCGGCGATGGCATCGGCGAGCTCGGAGAGGCACCGAAGCCGACGAATTCGACGGTGACGATCGGCGGGTCCGAGAAGGGGAAAAATGGCGGGGCGGCGCCTCGGGGCGCTCCGGCGGGAGACTTGGTGAGGAGGAGGAGGAGAGGGACTAGGCGGAGCTCGGGGCATGCCGGGAGGAGAGGGGTGGCAAAGCCGCGAGGGCAGCGAGGGGCGGCGACGGCGCGCCGGTCCGGGCGAGAGAGAGGGAGCAGAGGAGAGGGCGCTCGAGAGAGGAAAGAGGACGAGGGGTTCGGGAGGCGCGTGGCGTCTCCCAAGGCGTCGAGGGGGAGCCAGCAGGCTGGGTGGGAGGAGGTGGCGAGCTCGGCTGATCGCCAGAAACCTCCTCCTCGCCATCGGGCAGAGGTAGGCGACGAGCGGCGTGGCGGTTGGTGGGCTGGGCCACCAACTGGGCCAGCGAGCGAGAGGGGGGGAAGGTTGGGCCGGTTGGGGCGCCAGGTAGGTTGGGCTTCTCTCTCTCTCTTTTATTATTTCTGTTTTCTATTTTCTGTTTTGTTTTAGTTTAGTAAAATACTAAACCATTTAAATAAATCCTGGAAATAATTGTGGGCATTAACTGAATTATTACAGAGGCCCTTAACTATTTTCCAGAATTGTTGGAGCATTTAAAAATATTAATAGTTTTTTTTAAAATGCCCCAATTCAAATACAATATGGTTTATTCAAATATCCAAAAATGTCTTGGAAAAATATCCATCATCTCTGGATATGGTTTTTCACCCTTTTCCATTAATCATGAATATTTTTGCAAACCAATTTGGGTTTCTGAAAATATTTTTGAATTTGAACCTATTTGAATTGCTTTAGTGCTAGGGCTTGATCATCCCCATTTCAAATTTCATGGAAATTAAACATGATGCATGGATGCAATGCTACTAACTACAAACAAGCTCTAGGGCTGATCTGGGTCAGGATACCACCCCACTAAACAAGAATCTCGCCCCGAGATTCAAGACGTGAGGTAAGAGGAAAAGGGAAGTCACAAAACTATCACAATCTTCATGATCCATTTGCCCTTCTCGAAGATGTTGATTCACTCCATCATCTTGGTCTTGACATCTTGCTTTCAAGATCTTCACCCGACACGGCAACAGAAAGAAGGGGGAAAACCCTATATGATTCGATCTTCACGAAGATCAAGTAAACATGTTCGACTCACGGACTGAGACGATGACACATCTCGAGTTGAGACACAAAACACATCGAGAGGGATGGAAGAACAACGACGAGGTTTGATTAGTGGCAACAATTCCACGCTTAGGGAGATGATGGATGGTGTCAAGGTAGCGAGGAAATAATTGTCACGATTCAATAGCGGGGCACCTCAGGGGAGGTGACGCGAGGAACTATTCCCTTAAGTGGCAAAAAGAATTACTTTTGAATCAGAGATCATTGAAACTCTTCATACCAGCCTAAGGCAATTCACAAGGATCGTTTGGTGGAGTTTAAAGGAATGGTACACCCGGACTAGAATGGATGATGTGGACTACCTTGTTGAAGACAACGCAATGGATGATTTTTGCTTATCATCGGAGGTGGAGGGGACCCATGGTAAGTCCACTTTTGAGGACGATCCTGGACAAGAATTACTAAGAAGGCAGCCTATAGTGAAATGGCACAAGGACGGTGCAAGCTGGGAACGAAATGCAACTGTTGGAATGTTCCAACCATCATATCTGCATGAGATTCAGATCCGATTGGTGCCAGGATATTCCAGACTAATCGGGTCCGGAAAGAAAAATGAAAGTTTGCAACACAATCGACGAGATGGCGTTGCGAGATTCTCGGAATATGAACTACGATAGCGAGCTCCAAAACATGAGCTGGTTTTGCTACAAACATGTGAACACGTTGTCCTAGACAAGCATGACCACATAGTAGTCTTATAATAAAACACTACCGAGTTCAGGTGGGAATCATCATCGAGGATATTGAAGTCCTTGCATAAGTCATATGATTAGCTCTTATGAAGAAACTTCTTGTCCCTGCACCAATCAATCAGTGGCTTGGGGTGCTATGGAATTCATATGGAATGAAGATGATCAGTCTATCGCACCATAGAATACTTCGCATCGTGCATGACTGACTTGGAATGATTCCAAGGAAACAAACAAGCCTTTCTCAAATTCATGGCGGCAACTTACACCTAAAGCACATGAATTCGAGGAAGTCACTCTTTCATCCAAACATATGCTTCATGAACGAAACACGAAGAAATGTTTACACAAGTTTCCAACACTAGGTTGATGTTCAACACGACTCATGGGGGAGACGAAATGCTACTGATGGGCTCAACAGCAACTCATCGAAATTTCCATATTACTGGACTTCCACCATCATGTGAACACGGTAATAGTATTGGTCAGACCAAAAGATATAATGTGTATGCCGGGGTCAACCACGAGTAAGACAACATTACGAGCATCGTTGGTACTGATTTGATTTGACGATAGCCCACACTCAAATCAAAGGATTAATGAGACCATAGGTCCAAAGAACTGATCATAGGGACCAATCGATGGAGATATCATCCTTCTTCAACACACACTACACGGGAATAACCCTTTGGATCGAACTAAGTTAGGCAAGCTTTTATCTTTCAACTCTCCTAGTTGTTGTCTAGCTTAACCAACTAGCTCAGGGATATCCAACACAGATTCTTGGAGAAATGATGGTTCACAGGAAACCAACTTGATCACGAGCTCAACATAACAGTCAGGGGACAACCTGGTAATACTTCCGAGAAGATATTCGGAAAATCACAAACCACCGGTATGTTACTAAGCTCGAGAGCAATCTTGCTTTGAGGGCAAGACGATATGATCAGATAAGCAAGGGATTGATATAATCCTAACTCATTGATCGAAGGGTGCACTAGAAATAAGGACTAGGTAGCACGATCAGTCTTAGTATGATGATTTAATAACCAACACGCTAAGAATGAAAATATTGTCCATTAACTACCAAGCAACGAGGTTACTAGGAGTATCGATTTCACACATCACAATTCACTTGTCGACATTCCGGTTGCATCAACACGGAACCGAGGAATGAATAATGATAGCGAGAAGTATCACTTCGTCAGGAATTCATAAGAGAAGGTGCAATTCTCATGATGTTCCTGGCATAAAGATGGTAACACTCAAGGTAGAGCAGAATCAAAGCTGGGTTGGCATTTTGATCTGCGGAATACAACTACTTTGACCCAATCCTAGAAATGGATGAGGTAATCGAGTTTGTTTCTCCTAGTCATTCCGTAATGTAATGGCTTGATGGACCACAAGAATAATAGGCATTGATGAGGACGAGAACACGACTACTCCCGCCTATCAACCGATAGACGGAATCGGAATACAACTAGGGAGGAACAACTCGAGGAGCATATAACTTTTCGAGTTGTCGAGGCGTGATTAGTATATCGAGCAAAGCTCAACATTTCTCCGGATAACCCATGCAGAGAGGTAGAATTGGCAGAGTCACAATATGAATGGAGAACTCCTCAAGAGCGCTCGTTGTGATCTTTTGGTTCAGCAAGGAACTTCGCCATAGGCGGTTCATAGTATTTGGAAGAAGGAAATACCACGGACCTCGAGGACTAATGCAAAGGTTACTAATATCCTAAGGCACTAGCAAATACTAACAACATGAAGTAGGATGAATCTCGGGTTCAACAACCCAGGAGTAGAATACCTGCTACTAAATGGCATCATGGGATGCTTTCAAATGATGGCGTAATCATCACACTAGGGATACAAAAGCATTGCTAAATTGCTAGGTGACTTCCTAATCACCTAGGGTCATAATAATAGTTCCAACATATGTGTCGAGGCAACAGAGTACCTCAACTTACCGATTGGTGTGCTTATTCGGACCAAAAGGTCATCGGGAACGGAAGGAAAGAATTTGCAAATGCATCAGACTATTTAGAGACCTGGGATGACTCGGACAGCATAACGGCTGTAAATTCTCAAAATGATTTGAGACATCCTGCAAAATGGTGGCATAACCACTCAACATCACAATGACAAGGTTCCGAGATCAACAGTAATCATACAGAATTAGTAGGAACTGAGCTGAGGCTTAAATCCAACAATCTTATAAGTCAAAGGATTAGTAACACGTCATCCTGATAGATAGATGAGAAGCCTAATTCTTAACCCCGTAGAAGAGAAGAGGATGACTGCATCGTAAGGCCATGAGGTATAAGGAGTAAAAGAGCCTTACGTTCCTTCCACAATCAATTCCCTTACATAACTAAAGCATTTCTAGACACAACTTCACCAGTTTGGCTTGGTAATCCTCACAGCAACAAAGTTCGATACCAACGCTGTCAGACCCCGATCCTAAGTCACACCGACCTAGCATGTAACACATCATATCACTTTGCGGCCTCACGCACGGTATTCCCACGGTGTCGCCTTACCATGTCCCGGACCGCTTATGCCTTTTGGCTCACGTATATGATAGTGTCGCTAGCATCCATATGACAAAGAACCCGGGCCGACATGGCTAGTCGTGAACCCAAAGCGGCGCTTAACCTATGGGGACAGGCATACATGAATCACATCGAGCATGTCGGTCATCAACGTATATATTCGGGCTGTAGCACTGGCTATGAGGACTCCGGTATCCCGGCTGTAGCAGGCTAGGCAGACTCCGAATAACACCGTGACATTTCCCGAAGGAGACAGACATAAACGCAGTGAAACACATGCCGCCGATCAAGTGTCCAAGCAGTAGTGCCGAGCTAACAGACTCCGGTGAACCGGGCTGTAGCGGACTACTATCGCCGTAAGCACGAGACTACATTTCCCCATATGAGAGGCTGCCAAGGATAGACAACTAGTTTGTCGGATCCCACACATACCAAGCATTTCAAACATACACACAATATGCTCAATATGTGTAGATACAACATGGCATCACAACATAACTCTACGACTCAAATATTTAATCAATAGGCTCCGAGGAGCGAGATATTACAAACATGGGTCTCATGACCCAACACTCGAAACATACAAGTCGAGCACAAGCGGAAGCTAATCATGTCTCGAAAGTACGCATAACTATAAATGAAAAAGGCTGAGAAGCCCGACTATCTACCAGATCTCGCCGAGGGCACAAGATCGTAGCCGAGGTAACAAGCTAAACGTCAAGTCCACGCTGAACTACTAGCGAGACCAAGTCTCTCGCAAAACATAAAATAAGCAAACGTGAGTACAAACGTACTCAAAGAAGACTTACATCGATCCTATCATACATGCATTAGTGTCAAAAGGTAATGTGGAGTTTAGTTGCAGCAAGCCAGCTTTGACTCTGTGGCTATCCCGTTCTACGACTACAAGAAACTCTTGAGGTGAGACAACGCATTAACGAGTCCACTAATCACCACATCAATACACTACTACGGATTCATCCCCGCTCCATACGGGAGGCCATCCATAGCACTCACACTTGTCTTGAGCATTTTAGAGTATCCACTTCAAGTTGTCTATGTACCACGTAAGCATCCAAGAAGTCCATAACCGAGGACACGGCTATTCGAATAGATCATGATAACCCCGCAGGGTGTACTTCTTCACACACGCTCTCGCCACTTACCGCCATATACATGTCATGTATCTCGGCAACCTTCAAGCGGAAGCTTTGGCGAGGGTGTCGGCCACGACCGACTAACCACACAAGACTCTAGTCCAGGTTTATCGCCTATTCGGGTTCCATCCGCAAGGAGATCCGCCGGGTGTCGCCACGGCCCCAAACGATGTGAGCAGGGTTCCCAAGCCCACCATCCGGTGCCACTTGGTACACCGTGCCACCTGCCTAGTCTGTCCCAAGCCCACCTCGCCGGGTGCCACTCGGTAGAAAAATAGCACTACCTACAAACACCAGAGACTAGTTGCGACTCCTCGGACAGAGATCAAGTCGGTTAATAAGTCGAGAGGGCTTGGAGCGCCCGAGCCCAATGTGTGGTAGTATCGAGTCATTGGACAACATACATAGAACTTCAAGGCTTAAGGACGGTTCCAGTGAGACAACCCACCATGTACTCCTACATGGCCTCTCACCGCTACCTTTACCAAATCGTGTTCACACACTTCACTCTCAAAGATCGTAACATAGAACTGTACTCCAATTCATTCCCAATGAATCAGACACGACACAACTCTAAGCAATAGCAGGCATAGCATGGTAGGAACACAACATGGCTCAATCAACTCCTACACATGCTAGTGGGTTTTCAACTATTTATCGTGGCAATGACAGGTCATGCAGAGGAATGGGTTCAACTACCGCAGCACAAAATAGCAGATGAATCGTTGTTGTCCTAATGCAATAACTGAGAGCAGGAGCGAGAGAGTAGGATTGTATCGGAATGAACAAGGGGATTTGCTTGCCTGGCACTTCTGAAGATAATATAGTTCTTCATCGGTGTCATCGAATTCATCGCTTCAGACGTCTCTTGAGAGGGGACAAGCATCGGCAAACAAACAAGAGAGAACACAATCAATGCAATGCACATTCACATGAATGACATGTCATGTTAAGTTACTGAATTCACCTAATGTAATATCTAGCCAAGTTAATTGAAGTGGAATTCAAACAAGGTTAAACTCCAACTCCAAATGTTATTTCATAATTTGCCCTAATCATGATTCATCCTATTCAGTGAGGTTAACTTGTTCAATCATGCATGAAAATGCCATAAACAGATTCTTCATATTTTTCTGATCATTTTCATATATAAATTATTTCAATCCGAAAGTTACGGTTGAATTTCTATGAATTTTAGAAGTTTAGGACATTTTCTCGAATTTCCTGAATTATTATAAATCCGTAAAATGATTATGGCGTCCAAGACCACGCCACTGTGACGCCGTCAAGAGGTCAGCTTGGGCGCCCCAGGTCAAACCTGACCTGTGGGTCCCAAGGTGTCGCTGGCACAACTAGTTAACCCAGTTATTTAGTCTTAAGTTAATTCTAACTAAAATGTTTGTGGGTCAGCCCACTAGTCAATGACTAACTAGCTAACTAATCTAGGTTAATTAGTGTTAAGCTAATACTAACTAAATTGTCGGGGGTGGCCCACACGCCGCTGACGCACGGGAGGTCAACCCATGGTCAATCCCGGCCAACTCGCCGGAGTTGACCCATGACTCGTCGCCGTGAGCCGAGACGGCGGAGGGTGCGGGTTTCCTCCTCCGGCGACCAAATGGCCGCATGGAGGGCGTCTATGTGACGCGGGCGCCGTCCGCCGAGTAGTGGCAGCGGCTGGGCCTAAGGTGGCCGGAGTCGTCACCGGGCGTCGACCGTGGTGGTCGCCGAGCTCGGGCGACTCGGGTCGACGCCACGGTGGCGGGAGGCTCGTGCGAGGCACCTACGGAATCTATGCAGCAGGAGGAGGCTGAACGACGGCCGGGCCACTAGGTGGCCGGAGGCACGCCGGGCGGGCGGTCACAAAGCGGCGGCGGGTTTCGTCACGATGGGAATGGTGGCTAGAGGGGAGAACGAAGTCGGAGAAGAGGGGAAGCGACTTGGGGCTCACCGTGAGTGCGGCGATGGCATCGGCGAGCTCGGAGAGGCACCGAAGCCGACGAATTCGACGGTGACGATCGGCGGGTCCGAGAAGGGGAAAAATGGCGGGGCGGCGCCTCGGGGCGCTCCGGCGTCGGGAGACTTGGTGAGGAGGGAGGAGAGGGACTAGGCGGAGCTCGGGGCATGCCGGGGAGGAGAGGGGGTGGCAGTGGCCGCGAGGGCAGCGAGGGGCGGCGACGGCGGCGTTCAGTCCCGCGAGAGAGGGAGCAGAGGAGAGGGAGGGCGTTCTGGAGAGAGGAAAGAGGACGAGGGGGTTCGGGGAGGCGCGTGGCGTCTCCGGGCGTCGAGGGGGAGCCAGGCAGGATGGGTGGGTGGAGGTGGCGAGCTCGGCGCTGATCGCCAGAAACCCTCCTCCGCCATCGGGCAGAGGTAGGCGACAAGCGGCGTGGCGGTTGGTGGGCTGGGCCACCAACCGGGCCAGCCGAGCGAGAGGGGGAAGGTTGGGCGGTTGGGCGCCTGTAGGTTGGGCTTCTCTCTCTCTCTTTTATTATTTCTGTTTTCTATTTTCTGTTTTGTTTTAGTTTAGTAAAATACTAAACCATTTAAATAAATCGGAAATAATTGTGGGCATTAACTGAATTATTACAGAGGCCCTTAACTATTTTCCAGAATTGTTGGAGCATTTAAAAATATTAATAGTTTTTTTTAAAATGCCCCAATTCAAATACAATATGGTTTATTCAAATATCCAAAAATGTCTTGGAAAAATATCCATCATCTCTGGATATGGTTTTTCACCCTCTTCCATTAATCATGAATATTTTTGCAAACCAATTTGGGTTTCGAAATATTTTGAATTTGAACCTATTTGAATTGCTTTAGTGCTAGGGCTTGATCATCCCCATTTCAAATTTCATGGAAATTAAACATGATGCATGGATGCAATGCTACTAACTACAAACAAGCTCTAGGGCTGATCTGGGGCTGTGACAATCAAGGCCAACGAGGAGCTGTGGGCGAATGCCGCGACTGCCCAGGATACTCTCAGAGATAGCATAATGCCTTTGGGCCGATGAAGGTCTTGTGGACACCGCCGCCGCCATCCACGATGAGTCGATGGAGCTGGGGATAGTGGATCTTGGGTAATCCACCGACGAGAACCTCCAACCCAAAGCGCCAAGCTCAGCTGTTCTTCAAGGGCGTGTTGGACGGGTCTCCAGCTGCTCAGGAGGAGATCCCAAAGCAGGCCGACGAAGTCGCGCCAAGTCTCGCGCCGGGCCCTCCGAAGGTGATGATGAAGGTGGCCTTCCGCAATCCAGCGTTAACTTCACCAACGCCCTCAAGTCCCACCGCCGACCATCGACGTTGAAGCGCTCAAGGCCCTTGTCGCACCCATTGTGGACAGGGTGAGCGGAGTCAAGAGGGTTCGATGGCGACCCGCGTAGACTAGGCCGCCAAGTTTATCTTTCCTTGTCGCTCATGCATCATGTTTAGGAGAACAATTTATTAGATCTGCGACAAGTCATTTTGTAATATACTCTATCTTAGGCAATGATTGCAATGTTATTCCCTTTACTTGATTTCTTCCCTTGTATGTTTGTGCCCTACGCTTTTAGGGAACTTGTCGGTCAAGGGCACCTTTTGTCATGAAGGCCGAGTAAACGTCAAGCAGCTCTTTGGCGATGCCGCCTCCGACAAGCAACCTTGTCGCAACTAGTTGCAGCGCACTTAAGTTGTTGAGCGGACTCGAAACAAAGTAAGGGTGCGACTAGCTACGAGTTGGTTCCTCCATGCACAGGTTTTCCATACAAAGTACTTACCGTTCGAGGAAGATAACTTAAAAGTTTAAAAACTGTTTGTTTGAACTTAGCAACTTAGCTTTTCTGTCGTTTGCTTCCCGGCAAGGCGATACTTCCTCGAGCGACACTTGGTGGCCCACACCATTATCTTCTCCTTCCCCCCCGGTTAACTTGTGGGCGGATGAACCTTCCTTTCTTATGAGAAGAAAGAAAAGAGAATAAAGTTATGGAGCCTAGTGGCTCTTTTATCGCTTACCGGGTGTGGATGCTGCATAAAATGTCAGATAATACATGCAAAATAATGATGAAAGCATGAAATTGACAAGTTGTGCGCAACACATAAGCTTTACTGATGCACGGGATCAGCGCCCGGCTTTGTACAAAGGATTACGTGCAACAGCGGCAAGACTTGTACAAAAGGGTGGTTGCCGGAACGGGTTCCGGCAACCGCGCCCTATGGATAAAACTTACGAAGATGCTCTGTATTCCAGGAGTTGCTCACCGGAATGCCATCTTCGGTCTCAAGGCGGACAGCGCCAGGCCTAGTGACTCGTTTCACCCGATAGGGGCCTTCCCACTTCGGCGTCAACTTGTTGGAATTCTTGGCGGACTGAACGCGCCGAAGAACAAGGTCGCCTTCCTCGAAGCTTCGGCATTAACTTTATGCGGCTATGGTAGCGGCGCAAAGCTTGTCGGTAGCGAGCAGCTCGTGACAAAGCATCAAGACGATCCTCCTCGAGGAGTAGCGCGTCATCTTGTCGCAGCTGCTCTTGCTCAAGCTCATCATAAGCGAGTACTCGAGGTGATCCGTATACGAGTTCCGTGGAGAGTACTGCTTCTGCTCCATAGACTAGAGCAAAAGGTGTCTGGCCAGTGGCTCGATTTGGCGTCGTCCTGATCGACCAAAGAACCACCGGCAGCTCCTCAATCCAGTTTCTTCCGCACTTGTGCAGCCTGTCAAAAGTTCTGGTCTTGAGTCCTCGCAGCACTTCAGCATTTGCCCTCTCTGCTTGATCGTTGCTTCTCGGGTGAGCAATAGAAGCAAAGCAGACCTTGGCGCCAAGATCTTGGACGTAATGCATGAAGGTGCGACTCGTGAATTGGGTGCCGTTGTTGGTGATGATCCGGTTAGGAATCCCAAAACGGCAAACAATTGACCTGAAGAACTTGACTGTTGACTGTGCTGTCACCTTCCTCACTGCTTCCACTTCCGGCCACTTTGTGAACTTGTCGATTGCGACGTATAAGTACTCAAAGCCCCCGACAGCTCGGGGGAAGGGGCCGAGATGTCGAGCCCCTGCATCGAAAATGGTCGGGATAAAGGGATCGTCTGGAGAGCTTGAGCTGGCTGGTGTATCTGTTTTGAATGGAACTGCACGCTTCACACTTGGTTACTTGTGCAGCTTGCATCCCGGAGGGCTTCGGCGAAGAAACCTTGCCGGAAAGCTTTGCCGGCAAGTGCTCTTATGCCAATGTGGGGACCACATATGCCTCCGTGTATCTCTCGCCAACAGCTTCATCCATCTTCCCGCAAATACACTTCAATTTCACACCATTGAGTCTTCTTCGCATGTGATGTTGTCAACAAACCGGTACATACTTGACCGCTGGGCTACTCTTTCCGCTTCTTCTTGCTCTTCGAGAAGTTCTCCCGTCTCAAGGAAATGGACGATCTGTTGTGCCCATGTTGGAGCTTGCGGCTCGACAACAAGGACTAAAGGCACATTCTGCTGCGGGAACATCAGCTTCCACGGCAAGAACTCGCGGTTCGCCGAGCTTGATGATCCCGGCAAGTTTGCCGAGCAAAACTTGTCGGGAGCGCTCGCTTCAACGAAACAAACCCTAGGGCTTGTCGAGCAGCATCGCTCCTCGGCCGATATCTGCGTTGATTTTGGGGACCTTCTTGGCAGCGGCTTCAGGAGCTCTGCCGGAAAGTAGTCACCGTAAACCAACTTCCTCTTCTTGCTCTGTCCGGTTGATGGTGTTACAGCTTGGTTGAGTCGACTTGAGCACAAAAATTCCTGGTTTCACGTGTAACTTGAGTGCAAGACACTTTGACAGGCCATCAGCAATATCATTCTCGAGCTCTTGGAACATGTTCCATTTGCAGGCCTTCAAAGTGTTCTTCTAGCTTTCTCACTTCATCAACATAGGCTTCCATCAATGGACTCTGATAATCTTTGTTTACTTGGCGGACGACAAGCTGCGAGTCACCCCTGACGATAAGCTTCTTGATCCCAAGGTCCACTTCAATCATGAGACCGGCAAGCAAACCTTCATACTCTGTAGTATTATTTGTTGCTTGCTCCTTGGGAAAGTGCATTTGGACTATGTACTTGAGGTGTTCTCCGGTGGGTGCGATAAGCAGCACGCCGGCACCAAATACTTTGCAGCCGAGAAGGCACCATCAAAGTACATCAGCCACTCTTTACTTGCTTCCTTGACGGGGATGCTCGTCTCGAATTTCTTCATCTTATGCGTTGGCGCCCATTCTGCTATAAACTCGCCAATGCTCGCTTTGGATAGTTGAAGTGCTTTCAAACTTGAGGCCAAAGCTTGACAGTTCCAAAGTGCCCACTGACAATCCTTCCCGTTGCTTCCGGATTTTGCGGATCCTCTTCAACGGAAAGCGAGTGACAACTGTTATCTCATGTGCTTGGAAGTAATGGCGCAGCTTTCTCGAGGCCATGAGGAGGCCGAAAAGCAATTTCTGCACACCAGAATACCTTGACCTAGCCCCCTGCAAAAGGGAACTGACAAAGTAGACTGGGCGCTGCACCATCCTTTTCTGTATCTTGTCGCAATCCTGCGCAGATCCGTCCTTGTTGGGACCAGAGCTTGTCGGCGAAGCCCCCTGCTTGTCGCTGGATGCATCTGCCTCGGTTGCCGGCTCCTCATCTGCCTCCCTTTCCTCTACTAACGCAGCACTAACCACTTGATTGGTTGCTGCTATGTACAGCAGCAACTTCTCTTGTGGCCTAGGTGCGACAAGTATTGGAGTGGAGGACAGGTACCTCTTTAAGTCCTCAGAGCGCAGCCTCCGCCTGGAGTCCATTTCATTGGACCCGCCTTTTCAAAATCTTGAAAAATGGCAGTATGCCGCTCACCTGACTTAGAGATAAACCTGCCGAGAGCAGCCACGCAACCGCAAGCCTTCTTACATCCTTGACGCGCTTTGGTGCTTCAATCTGCTCAATGGCCTTGATCTTGTCGGGATTGGCTTCAATTCCCCTCTGAGACACGAAGAACCCGAGAAGCTTGCCGGAGGGGACTCCAAACACGCACTTCTCGGGGTTGAGCTTGAGGTTGATCTTGCATAGATTTGCAAAGGTCTCATCTAAGTCTTGAACCAGAGTTGCTTTGTCCTTGCTCTTGACCACTATGTCATCCATGTAAGCTTCTACATTTCTGTGCATTTGTGGCTCAAAGGCATCATGGACTACCCTTGCAAACGTTGAACCAGCATTCTTCAAACCAAAAGGCATCCGTATGAAGCGACGCGTGCCACATGGTGTAATGAATGCGGTTTTCTCTTCATCCTCTTCTGCCATGAATATCTGATGATATCCGGAGTATGCATCAAGAAATGAAAGCAAATCACATCCAGCTATGGAGTCAACAATCTGGTCGATACGTGGCAAGGGAAATGGGTCTTTGGGACAAGCTTTATTAACATCCGTGAAGTCGATACAAAGTCTCCATTTCCCATTCGCCTATGCATAACCACCGGATTGGCCAACCACGTGGGATGGAGCACTCCTCTAACAAGGCCCGCCGCTTCCAGCTTCTTGATTTCTTCTGCTATGAACTCTTGGCGCCCAACGCTCGCTTCCTAACTTTTTGCTTGACGGGCCGCGTGAGGACAGACAGCTAGGTGGTGCGCAATTACCTTCCTGGGAACACCGGGGATGTCAGACGGTTGCCATGCAAACACATCGACATTCGCCCACAGGAAAGCAACGAGCTCGCCTTCCTATTTAGGGTCAAGCGTGGCACTGATGGTGAAGGTACCACCAGTGCCGTCCTCCTTGGCGGGCACCTTCTTGGTCTTCGGCGGAGCTGCCATCATCTTCTTGCAATTGCCGGTGGAGCTCGATGGTGCGTCCTCGATGGTAGCGCAGCACTCCGAAGAGGTGCGCTTGCCGGAATGGGCATCAGAGCTCTTGCCGGACTTGGTCTTCTTCTTCCCCCCGGGAGCTTCAGCGGCAAGTGGTTTGCTATCTGTGGCGGCTGCTGCATCCCGGTAAATCTTGTCGGCACAGATAAGCGCATCCTTCTTGTCGCCATGGACAGAAATGACGCTTATCGGGCCGGGCATCTTGAGCAGGTTGTAGGCGTAATGAGAAGCTGCCATCAACTTGGCGAGTCTTTGGGCGGCCAAGTATCCCATTGTAGGGCAATGGGAAATCAAGCAACGCCGAATGTGACTCTCTCATCCTGAAATTTAACTCACTGCCAAATGTTACCGGCAATGTGATCTTCCCTTTCGGCTTGCTCCTTCCTGGGTTGATTCCTTGGAAAGTGCCAGTCTCTTCGAGCTCGCTGTCAGGGATTTGAAGCTTCTGGAGCACTGCGGAGGAGATCAGATTCAGCCCGGCCCCGCCGTCAACCAACATCTTTGTGACCTTGAGGTTGCGGATAGTTGGTGATACCAACATCGGCAAGCACCCGACCGCAGTTATGCGATCAGGGTGGTCCCCAATATCAAAAATGATGGGCGTGCTGGACCACTTCAGAGGTCTACGTGATTCTACGGATGGTTCTGCTGCATTGACCTCCCGCATCCATTGCTTGAGTTGGCGGTGTGAGGTATGCAGAGAAGCACCACCGTCAACGCAGAGAACCTCTGTTGCCTTCTGAAACTCCTGCTCATCAGCTTCATCGTCTTCCATGTCTTCGTCATCGTCATCTTCGTCTTCTTCCTTGTCGCGGCCGCGGGGAGGTCTGTCTCCTTGCCGCTGCTTTGCCTTGCCGCGGCGTCCTCCCTGACCGGGTCTCTTCTTGCTAGTTGCACCAGCACCTTCCTGGGCCTTCTCCTTGTCTCGCCGCTCGTACTCAGCCCTCTGCTGTTCAACAAGCTGCTCGACTTTCTTGCAGCTCTGGAGGTCGTGGCCCTTGGTGCGGTGAATCTTGCAGTACTGTTTGTTGGAGCTGTCCGGCTTGTCGGCGGCCGCCACAGCTTGGCGGTCGGTGTCAGCGGCAACCTCCTTCCCGGAGCCACTAGCTTTGGCCTTCTTGGCGCCACCTCCGTTGCCGGACTGCTCGACAACTAGTACCTCTTTGCTCTTCTTCTTTCTGTTGTTCCGCCGTCGGCTCTTCTTTGCCGGGGCGGTCTCCTCACTGTCAGATTCTGCTCCCACATTCTCTCCTGGGAGTCTTCTTCCCTCCTCAGTGCGTGCACACTTGTCGGCCAAGGCATACAGCTCATTGACGTCCTTGACTTTGCACATCGCCATCTCCTCCCTCATCCTACGGTTCCGCGACGTTCGATGAAACGCTACCGATCACCTTGGCGAGGTGGACGTGCAGGATGTTGTAGTGCACACGGCTGAATCTTCGGATGAACTTTGGCGAGGACTCTTCCTCCTTCCGGGCGGCAGGTGAAGGTCACTCTCTTGGCCATGAGGCTTGTGGTCACCGTGAAGGCGCCGACAAACTGATGGCACAAATCTGCCCAAGAAGATATGGAGCTGTCCGGCAAGTTCATGAGCCAAGATCTGACGTTTGGCTTGAGCACCAGAGGGAAGTAGTTGGCAAGGATCTTGTCGTCTCGTCCCCCCGCAGCCTGCACCGCGATGGTGTAGATGTTGAGGAACTCCGATGGGTGTGTCCTGCCATCATACTTCTCTGGCACATCTGGCTTGAAGTTTTTCTTGTCGGGCCACTGGACTTGCCGCAGCTCACGAGTGAACGCAGGGCAACCTACCGCGTACGGCAAGTCACCTGGTTCCCCTGGCGCATGCATGTCAACAGCGGGCCCGGGCTGGTTGATCGGGACGCCGCTTCTCTTGGCGCTCGATGCGCGGTTCGGCGTCTTCTTGTTGCCGTTCCTTAAGAACTTGGCGCTGATCACGGCGAAGCTCGTGGATCCGACGACGCGGTGGAGTCATTGCCGAGGTGGATCCGAGGAGCTGGTGATCTTGGCCTTCGGGAAGGGGAGTGCATGGTGGTGGCACCGCAGGTCTCGTCGCCACCGGCTCGCGGCCTTTGTCGCCGCGCCGCGGCAAGGACGCAGCTTGGTTGTCATGAACGCCGCCGTTGGCAAAGCCGATGAGACTGGATGGTGGCCCTCCATTCGCCGACCTTGTCGGCGCTGGAGGGTAGTCTAGAAGAAGTTGAGCTCGCCAAGGCTTCGCTGGAGTGGTGGGTGGCAATGGCGTGCGGAGGCGAGGAACGGATGTGCTCGGACTCCCTAACCAAGTTAGGAGGAGCAGCATCCCACCCAAGCGATCGTACCCTTTCGCCGCACCATCTTTGGCGTGCAGTATGCGGTCTCGAGGGCCTCGGGATCCTCCGGCTTGGCCTTGATCCAACGAGCGTATGGTGCTGCGAGCATCATGACGCTGTCGGTCCCGCGCCTCGAGAAGGACGCAGTGCGGATTCGACGCCGAAGCTTGCGCCGCCTTGTCCTTGACCTGGCGGTGTCGTGGGCTCTCTCGACGACGCCCGTTCCTCCGCCCGGCGTCTTCCCCACCACCCGCCGGCTCCGGTGGTGGTGGGTTTGACGCGACGGCTCACTGCCGCCAAGCCTTCTTCGGTGGCATGCTGATGAAGATGATGAAGAAGTTGCTCGTGTGAACGCCGGGTCGGATTCACACAGCCTCGACGCCCCCTACCTGGCGCGCCAAAGATGTCGGGGAAGCTGATCGTGTCCCACGAACACCTATTGGACCTAGTCCCTTGTGGTTCGGAGGGGGGCGGAGAATGCACAAAGAGCGGATCGAGGCGATGCACACGAGCAGATTTACCCAGCTTCGGAGCTCTCCGGAGATAACACTCCTCACCGCTGCTTGGTTGATTCTATTGTGTTCTTGCTAGGGAGCAATGAGAGCTACAAAACCTAGCCTGAGTGAGTGTGGTCTCGAATGAGTCGAATGAACTGAGCTGGAGCCGAACCCTTTCTACGTTGCTCTTGGGCCTCCTTTTATAGGCTCAAAGGGGTCACCACAGGTGGCAAGTAGACAAGGGTAGGAAAAACAGTGGTTGGTACACCAACTTGTACAGTGTACAGTGCCCTATACCTAATTCTGACGGCAAGGGACAAGAGTAATAAATGCCCGTCCCAGTCGCCTGAATAGTGCAACAGGGACCGTCAAGTGCGCCTCCGTTTGCCACGATGGTAGCTTGTCAGCGCCGCTTATCGCTGCTCCCCGCTGGCTGCACAGCCCTTTGACACGCGTGCCTGGAGTAGCCCCATGGCGACACGTTGGCGGATGAGCTGGAGCGGAGATGAAGAGAGGTTGCCTGCCGCTGCAAGCGCCTTGCCGCGGCAGAATCCTTGTCGCGCTAGGGAGCTTGTCGCTCACCAAGCCTTCCCGGCAAGCTCCTCTTGCCGGGGCCTTGTTTCCTTCGTGCCTTGAGTGGTCTTCCCGGTAAGATCCTCTTGCCGGGGCCTTGATTACTTTGTTCTTGAACGGCTCCAAAGGAGCCGTGGAGGACCTTGGCAGTCACTAGGCCAGCCCTGCCGCGGGGTGCTGCGGCTGCCCGCGCACGAGTTCGGGGTACTAGGGTACCCCTACTCTAGTACACCGACAAATGACGACCTAGTCGAGAAGATCGGAGTCTTCATGGGAGGACCTGCCCCGGGAGAAGAGGAAGGAGATCCCACTTGTCCGGACAATTACATCATCATCGACGACACCGATTCAGATCCAAGTGATGATGACTACGAAGATGAAGCTGGAGCAGACATCATGGAGTCTTCCACCGATCAAAATTTTTAGATGACCACCATATAATAGTAGTATTCCCCCATGTAACTAGTAGTAGTTGAGCACTTTTGCGATAGTCCCAGAACGTTTTGTATGCCCTTGCTTGATTGATTGAATGAATGTTTGTGTTTGCCTCATATGCATATGGGTAGTGTTTCTCCCCTAGATCTTTTTCTATTCTAATCTCTTCCATCTAAACCCATCAGATGCCTCCGAGAAGAGACCCCGATTTTGTTTTTCCACTGGAGATCACCCAGTTGATCCAGCAGCAGAATGCCTTGATGCAATTGCTAGTTCAGAACCAGGGCAATGCCAACAACAACAATGCCAACAACAACCCGCCGCCAGTGGATAACCTAGCCCGTTTCTTAAGGTTAGAGCCGCCGGTGTTTTCCAGTAGCACCAAGCCAATAGTTGCAGATGATTGGCTACGCCGTATTGGAAGGGAGTTAACCACCGCAGGATGCATAGATGCTGAGAAGGTGCGATTTGCCGCACACCAACTGGATGGACCTGCAGCAGCATGGTGGGAGAATTTCACAGCCACCTATCCTATCGACACTGTCACATGGGCCCAGTTTCAGCAGGCTTTTCGTACTGCCCATGTCTCGACTGGAGCTATGCAGATGAAGAAGCGTGAGTTTCGCAATTTACGCCAGGGGAGCCGTACTGTTGGCCAGTACGTGGATGAGTTTAGCAAGTTATCACATTATGCCCCTGATGATGTGGCCACAGATGCCATGAAGCAGGAGAAGTTTATGGAAGGGCTGAATGATGAGATGAGCATGCAGTTGATGGTGGGAACCTTCAACAACTACCAGGAGTTGGTAGATAAGGCTCTAATGATTGAAGGAAAGCAGCAGCAAATTGAGAGCCGTAAGAGGAAGTATGGACAAGGGAAATACAACTCAGGAGCTCACCAGAAGCCTTGCTTAACCCCGAACTCGAGAGGACTTGTTCATAACCATGGAGGTCATAACCATACTGGAGGAGGATCGCATAACCATAATGGTGCGAAGAACGGGAATGGGAATGGAGCCAACAATAATCAGAATCGCTCTAACCCATCTACACCCGCAAAGAGGGAGTTAAGCCAAGTTATTTGCTATAAGTGCGGGAAGACAGGGCACTATGCCAATGACTGCCCTGAAGGAAAGAATGGAAACGGAAATGGGAGCGCTGGGAAGAAGCCCAATCCATTCAACAAAGGACAAGTGAACCACGTTAACGTGGAGGA
The DNA here is from genome assembly GCA_021605145.1 of Aegilops bicornis. NCBI lineage: Eukaryota > Viridiplantae > Streptophyta > Magnoliopsida > Poales > Poaceae > Aegilops > Aegilops bicornis. The sequence continues at coordinate 630,735,135 of CM038671.1, read as the reverse complement.
AGTTGAAGAGCAGCCGACGCGGTAATAGGTAAGTTTTTGGTTCAGTCATTTACCGCTATTGTTCTTTTCGATCTTTGGTGCATCGCATTCATACATATCAAGGGGATTTGTGGAAAAGTTTAAGTTACCAACCCAAACCCTTAGGACCCCTCTTTTAGTGAGCTCGCCTGGAGCAGAGTACATGGCTAGCAGATGGTGCACCAAGATACCTCTAATCATTGGCACGCATGTTTTTCCGTCTGACCTAATCATCTTGGAGTCTCAAGGATTGGATGTGATATTAGGTATGGACTGGATGTCAAAGTATGAAGGAAGTATTGACTGTGCTAGCAAGTCAATTTATCTTACCACCCCGGAGGGAAAAAGGATTAAGTATGTATCTAGGAATGTGCCTAGGAGGAGCCAAGTAAACGCCCTCACGGGAGTTGTACAGGAGGAAGTACCTGTAGTAAAGGATTTTCCGGATGTTTTCCCCGAAGAGTTACCAGGTATGCCACCGGATCGAGACATCGAGTTTTTGATAGAGCTATTGCCAGGTACAGGGCCAATATCCAAGAGACCCTATCGGATTCCAGCAAATGACCTGGAGGAAATTAAGAAGCAGATCAAAGAGTTGTTGGAGAAAGGTTACATTCGTAGAAGTTCATCACCTTGGGGAGCCCCAGTACTTTTGGTGGAGAAAAGGATAAATCCACGAGGATGGTTGTTGATTATCGAGCTCAATGAAGTAACGATAAAGAACAAGTATCCCTTATCGATGATTAATGATCCGCTTGATCGGCCATAAGGAGCTAAGGTGTTTTCGAAGATTGATCTACGATCAGGATACCATCCGTTGAAGATCCGAGAGAAGGATATACCAAAGACAGCGTTTACCACACGGTATGGATTATATGAGTATGCGGTCATGTCATTTGGACTGACTAACGCCCTACCTATTTCATGAGTATGATGAACAAGGTGTTCATGGAGTATTTGGACAAGTTTGTTGTGGTATTTATTGATGATATTATGATATACTCGAAGAACAAAGAGGAGCACGCGGAACACTTGCGTTTGGTTCTCGAGAAACTCAGGGAACACCAGTTATACGCCAAATTCAGCAAGTGCGGGTTTTGGTTGAAAGAAGTTGGATTTCTTGGGCATGTTATATCAGGAGAGGGTATAGCAGTAGATCCCAGTAATGTTCAGTCGGTCACTAAATGGTTGGCACCCACTTCAGTTGGCGAGATCCGCAGTTTCCTTGGACTGGCAGGATATTATCGGAGATTCATTGAGAATTTTTCCAAGATTGCTAAGCCAATGACTGAATTGTTAAAGAAGGATACTGTTGGGGATGTTACTACTGGGCGTAAACCGGCCTATCTGGGCCGAATTAACTTCATCAGTAATTCAATGGTGTAAAAGCCCAAGAGGCATGAGTGTAAGGGCCCAAGGCCTGTAGTCGGTTCAGAACCTGTAGCCGTAAACCGGCCTGATGTGTAACTTGTATTGTAAGTTAGGAGTAGAGAGAGAGACCAACCCGGATACGAATATGAACCAGAGTTTAGGGACTCTCTGGGCCGACGGGCGTCACCCGTGTATGTAAGGGGATGACCCGGGGCGGTTCAAAGACAGACAACAACAACTCGAGGCCTAGGCGAAGCTGTTTGCTCCCTAGTCATCGAGACCACATCAATCCCATCACAAACTAGACATAGGCTTTTACCTTCATCGAAGGGGCCGAACTAGTATAACTCTCGTGTCTTTGCGTCCGCTTTAACCCCTCCAAGTTAACCCGTAGCAATGGCTTCGCGACTAAGTCCTTTCAGAAGGACATCTGCCGTGACAAAACCACGACAGTTGGCGCCCACCGTGGGGCTATCGCACGATGGTTTAATGATCTTGGAGGGCAAGCTCGAAGGACTCGAAGGCTACGCTGTGGGCCGGATGACCAAGAGTCGTCGCGGCAAGCTCTACATCAACGATGCAAGCTGGGGCCCCGAGGCCGGCTCAATTGAGTACGGGTACCGGGTCCCCTTTGGTGACATACACGTTTTCATCGGCAAGATCAGTGAGCCAGGGCCTGAGCCGGACATCTGCACCGACCAAGTCGAGACGGCTCAGCGTGCGAAACCTGCCTAGGCTAAACCGGCCGTCAAGCGTGCTTTCGTGGGAGTCATCCACGGAGGAAGTTATGAGGATGGATCAGAATCTGGTGGCGAAACCGTCGTCTACTCTGATGATGAGTCGTCGACCGGAGAAACTAAGTCTCTGTATCAGCTGCAAGATGGCCAGATTGGGGGCTGTTCCGACGGTGATGATTCCGGACCCTTTTGATCTGCCCAACCGGGTTGGAATATTCATGGCGGTACACAAACGACGATGCTTCACTCTTCGATCATGCGACAATGGTCGCCGGTTCAACAATGGGCGACGGCAATGGGCAGAGGCCCCGTGCACCCGCCGCTCAAGTTTTGTCGTAACTATTCGATGCGCTATCGTGCTCATGGCAGAGGTTAACCCGGCGGACCAAGACATTCATAATGCGGAGATTGCAAAGGTGAAGAACAAATCACTCAGGCTAAAGCGGATCTGGCAGCTGCCAATGCCAGGATGGCGGCAGAGCGGGCCGCTTTGGATGCGCAAGCTTATAGGCTCATGCTGGATCAGAACGCGTCGCATGAAGTCATGAAGAGGAAGTACAGATCCCGTTTGCCTTCAGTTTTCGAGGGAAGAGATCTCTTCAACACCCCAGGAGCAGGGACCAGTAATCCGCCAGTGGTAAACCGGGCAGAAGCACCTGGGACGGGCGCGCCGGTTCAGCCCCGTGTAATAGATCTACCTCGCCATCATACCGGCACGCCTCAGGCTGTGCAAACACCACCAGGTCACTACTCCAACCCGATGGATAACCTTGTTGCAGCTGCGGCACGGTTGGAGGCGATTCCAATTGAAGGTGATTCACCACAGGCGGTAGAGACGCGCCAGGTCAAGGAACTCCTTAGGACAGCTCTGGTCCAACAGAAGCGATTAATGCGGCCAGCGATCGGATCCACTCTACCCCCGCCCAAGCCGGAGCTATAATAAAGGCGTGGATGAACCGCCAGATTGGTAATGCACTGCGCTGTGCGCCCCGTGGCAACAACCCGGCGGGTGGTTTGGACAACGCTTAGGAGGTGGTGGACCGGGCCCGGGCACGTAGGGAGGCCGAGTTAGCAGCACAGCATCAGGATTATCAGCTTACGCCGGTTCGTCCGACCATCTTTGAGAGTGGAGTTACCTCTAGCTCTTTGGGGGTGCCTTTCCTCGTTGCTGCTTTACGCAATGTACGCTTGCCCAAGGATTTCAAGGGACCGCGCAAGGTGCCAAATTACACCGCCGATATGGCTCCAGAAGCATGGATAGAGAGTTATGAGATGGCCATGGAGATGCTGGATGTGGATGAAGCCGCGTGTGCAAAGTACTTCACCATGATGCTCGAGGGCACGGCCCGTGCATTTGGTTGAGAAGCTTGCCACCCAATTCCATCAGTTCATGGGCCCAGCTTATGACCCGGTTCATTCAGAATTTCAAAGATACCAGAAGCAGCCCATGTCCATGGTGGACTTGGCGGCTTGTGTCTAGGGTGAAGGGGAGTCGACAACCCATTGGGTACGCCGCGTTTTTAAAATCTTACATTCTTCAGACCGGATCAACGCTGATTCTGCGATCTTAACCCTAGAGGGCAACTGCCGGTTTAAACCTTTAAAGTTGAAGCTGGGACGCATGAAGCGGTTTTGCAATGACATGGGCACTCTCATGGGCGCTTTAGTGAAGTATGCTGATTCTGATAGTACCAAGGATCCCGAGTCTGATGATGATGATGAGACAGGGAAGGGAAAGAAGAACAGCAACTCCAAAGGCCAGCAGCATCACTCGGCAGGTAATGGTGGAAGTAAGCGTAAAGCGAACGGCAACATGGACTTCGTAGCCAACACCAACGCGCAGGACAAGGGCCAGCGACGCGAGGGTAAACAATTAATCGAGGTGGAGCGCCTAATCCCAATCCGGACCGCTTGAACTATCTGTTGAATCAACCCCGTCCGAAGCATGGGACGGCGAGGCCCCAAGAAATCACCTCTGGATGGATTGTTACATTATGCAGAGTTCAAAAGTTCTAATGCTTTCCGGTATGATCAAGGTTCCGCGGCGGTTCGTGGTCCGCCCGGGTTAAGGTGGAGGAAATTCGGTCCGTGGTTTAATGGTAATCCGGGCGATGTAACAATCAGAATAACCAGGGTGGTTACAATCAGCAGCAGCAGCAGTCGGGTTATCAGAGCAACCCAAAGCAGTTGAATAGTGGGCAGTATCACGTCTTCACCGCCATCTTAGACAAGCGAGACCGGAAGCTTCAGAAGCGGGCAGTCAACGTTGTTGAACCGGCCATGCCACATTACCTACGCTGGTCAGAGCAGCCCATTGTGTGGAGTAGAGAGGGTCATCTTCCCCGGGTTGACAATCCGGGTCAGCTAGCCCTGGTGGTGGCACCTAAGGTGGGAGGTTATAAGTTCACCAAGGTGCTTATGGATGGAGGGAGCAGCATCAACATCCTATACTACGAGACCTTCTGTCGTATGGGGTTAACAGATAAACATCTCAAATCGTCCAGTACAGTGTTCCATGGTGTGGTGCCTGGCAAGTCAGCATATCCGGTTGGTAAAATAGCTCTGGAGGTGGCCTTCGGGGATGAACATGACTCAGATCGTAAACATTGACGTTTGAAGTGGTGAAAATTCAAAGTCCATATCACGCTCTGTTTGGGCGGCCGGGCTTATGCCAAGTTCATGGCACGACCTTGTTATATCTATTTGCAGCTCAAGATGCCGGGTCACAAGGGACAATAACGGTTCATGGTAGCCGTAAGATCGCTTTGGAGTGTGAGGAAGGTGATGCGGCTTACGCAGAATCGGTTTGTGCCACCGAGGAGCTGAAGTATTATAAGGACAATGTTGATCCGGCGGACATGACTCCATTGAAGAAGCCAACTACAGAGCACGATCCGACCCTGAAGTTCAAATCGGCAGCTGAGACTAAGTTTGTTGACTTCGTACCTGGCGATTCGTCCAAACAGTTCAGCATCAGTGCCAACTTGGATCCGAAATAGGAAAGCGCGCTCATCGAGTTCATACGTGAGAACCGGGACATTTTTGCATGGAAGCCTTCTGACATGCCAGGTGTACCGAGGGAACTCGCTGAGCACACTCTTAATGTTGATCCCAAGTACAAACCGGTGAAACAGTTTCTCAGACGGTTTAACGAGGAGAGGCGTAAGGCCATTGGAGAGGAGGTTGACAGGCTCTTAGCCGCAGGCTTTATCGTTGAAGTTTTCCATCCAGAGTGGCTTGCTAATCCGGTGCTGGTCCTTAAGAAAAACGGCACTTGGCGCATGTGTGTGGATTACACATATCTTAACAAGGCTTGTCCAGCAGATCCTTTTGCCCTCCCCCGCATTGACCAGATTATTGATGCCACTACGGGTTGTGAGCGTTTGAGCTTTTTGGATGCGTATTCTGGATATCATCAGATCAAGATGGCGGTTAAGGACCAGGAGAAGACGGCGTTTATCACTCCCTTTGGAGCCTTCTCGCTATGTGTCTATGCCTTTTGGGCTCAAGAGCGCCCAAGAAACTTATCGGCGCTATGCATGTAATTGCTTGCATGAATAGATCGGCCATAATGTGCATGCCTATGTGGATGATATTGTGGTTAAGTCAAGGAAGAAGGAAACACTGATTGATGATTTGAAAGAAACCTTTGACAACCTGTGGGTTTACAAGATGATGCTCAACCCGGCCAAATGTGTCTTTGGTGTTCCGCAGCAAGTTATTGGGTTTTCTTGTGTCCAGCAGGGGGATTGAAGCTAATCCGGAGAAGATTACGGCTATCACCTCCCTGGCTAAACCAAAGTGTACTAATGATGTCCAGCGTTTGGCGGGCCGGATTGCCGCGCTGAGCCGGTTTATCAGCCGCCTCGGGAGAGAAGGCCATCCCTTTGTACCATATGCTGAAAAAGACAGATCAGTTTGTCTGGAGTCCAGCCGCCGATGAACCATTGGAGGACTTAAAGCGGCAATTGGCCAACCCGCCTGTGCTCGCCGCTCCCATCGACAAGGAGCCGCTTCGTCAGATGTTGTCGCTAACGCCAGGCGCGATTAAGCGTGGCCATTGTGGTAGAGCGGAAGGAGGCAGGGAAGGAGCATCCGGTTCAATGTCCGGTTTATTATATCAGCGAGGTGCTTATTGAGTCTAAGCAAAGATATCCGCATTGGCAGAAGCTGGTGTATGGAGTTTTTATGGCAAGCCGGAAGCTGAAGCAGTATTTCCAAGGGCACCCCATCACGGTGGTCAATTCAGCTCCCTTAGGTGATATCATACAGAACCGGGAGGCGACTGGCCGGATTGCCAAGTGGGCTATAGAGCTTGGGCCGCACGGTTTGAAGTATGTACCTCGGACGGCAGTGAAGTCTCAAGCACTTGTGGATTTCATTAATGATTGGACGGAGTTGCAAGCGCCTGAAGAAAAGCCGGATCATACATATTGGACCATCCATTTTGACGGATCCAGGCAGTTGGAGGGTTCGGGGCTGGAGTCGTATTAACTTCCCCACGAGGTGACAAGTTTTGTTACGTCCTCCGCTTAATGTTCCCTTGTACTAACAATGCAACTGAGTATGAAGCCTAGCTCCATGGTCTTCGGATGGCTAAGGAGATGAATCTAAGCCGGGTTAAGTGCTTCGGTGACTCGGACCTAGTGGCTCAACAGGTGTCTGGCACTTGGGATTCCAAGGACCCACTCATGGTTGCATATCGTCGTGAGGTGGATGTTGTCGCAGGTCATTTCAAGGGCTATCAGGTGGACCACGTGGATCATCGGAAAAATGAAGCGGCGGACACTTTGAGTCGGTTGGGCTCTCAACGCAAACCGGTCCCGCCCAATGTTTTTCTCGACGTACTGCACAGTCCGTCAGTCAAGCTCCCTGATGAAGTGGATTTGGCTATTCCTGATCCGGAGGCTTAGTGGGTGGCAGCTCTGCATGTCATTCCGGATTGGACGCTCCCTTATCTGGCGTACATGAACCGGGGCGAGTTACCAGAAGATGAGACATTGGCCCGACAGATAGTTCGGCGGTCTAAGTCTATGACCGTTGTTAATGGCGAGTTGCATCATTGCAAGGTGTCGTATGCGTTTCAACGCTGTGTGTCCCCGAGGAAGCTCGTGAAATATTGCGTGAGATCCACGGCGAGACCGTGGTCACCACGCCGCTTCAAAATCCTTGGTGGCTAAAGCGTTCCACCACGGTTTCTATTGGTTGACTGCCCATGCTGATGCGGAAGATCTGGTCAGACGATGTGATGGTTGCCAAACGTTATCCAGACGTGCTCATGTACCGGTCCAAGAATTGAGGATGATTCAAATTACTTGGTCGTTTGCGACTTGGGGGCTGGATATGGTTGGACCTTTCAAAAGGTCCAAGGACAAAAAGACACACCTGTTGGTGGCGGTTGACAAATTTACAAAGTGGGTAGAGGCAGAACACATTAGCAAGTGTGATGCAGCCACGGCGGTTCGATTCATCAAAAGGTGATTTTCCGGTTTGGTTTTCCACACAGTATCATTACAGATAATGGTACCAATTTGTCCAAAGGTGCCATGAAGGAGTTCTGCGAACGTGAGCACATCCGGCTTGAAGTTTCTTCAGTAGCTCACCCACAGTCCAGTGGTTAAGCGGAAAGAGCCAATCAAGAGATCCTGAGAGGCATCAAACCCTGGCTTATGGTCCCTTTGCAGAGGACGCCGGGTTGTTGCGTAGAAGAGCTACCGTCTGTGTTATGGTGTATAAATACTACACCTAACAGATCCACGGGATACACGCCGTTCTTTATGGTTTATGGAGCAGAGGCGGTTCTCCCCAGCGACATCCGTCATGACTCACCTCGTGTGGCAGCCTATGTTGTAGAAGATAACGAGACAGCACGACAGGACGCTTTCGATCGGCTGGATGAAGAGCGTGACATAGCCGCTGCTCGCTCGGTGATTTACCAGCAGGATCTTCGTCGTTATCATAGTCGCCGGTCGTAACCGTAACCTTTCAAGAAGGAGATTTGGTGCTTGGCTCATCCAAGACCGCATGATATGCACAAGCTATCCCCACCTTGGGAGGGACCTTTCGTGGTCAGCAAGAATCTGCACAACGGGTCATACTATCTGATCGATGTTCGAGAGCATAAGGACTCACGCACATCAGAGGAGGAGACCAACAGGCCGTGGAACATAGCTCATCTTCGGCCTTATTATACCTGAGCCATCGGCTCTACTTATGTACATATTCTGACTGTATATATTATGAACAAAGCAATAAACCTGAGCCTCAGCTAAAGCGGGGTATCCATTCTGTTACATCATGCGTGGTTACATGGAGTTGTTCTGTCTTAAAGCGGCCTCCGGTTTACCCCTTGAGTTTGCTTTTCAAAAGCTTTGTGATATCACTTGGGGGCTTGGTCGTATCCGAACCAATGCAACACCTTTTGATAGGCGAAAGCCACCAGATCACTTGGGGACATGGTGAAGTCTGAACCACCACGCTTCTTGATCGGCCTAAGGCCATAGAGTCACTTGGGGGCTTGGTCGAACCCGAACCATTGCCACGCCACTTGATCGGCATAATGCCACGGTTTCAGCTGGGGACCTGTCTGACTTGAACCATAGCTACACCTTATTGGGAGCTTGGTCGTGTCCACCATGGTAACACCATCCGATCGGCTCAAGAAAGCCTCTTTTTCAAACGGTTTTATCATTGCCTTTGCTTCCATATTTTTCATCATCGTTATTTGATTTTTGTTGCGTTTCTTAAACCGACAACATTTTTAAACCGTTTTCAAAACTATCAGTTGATGGAATTCGGTCAAATTTTTTATCCGGCGATAATTTCACTGGTTTGATGTTTTTTCTGTTAACATCCTATTATGGAGTAACAGGGGGGCTTATTATGACCCGCACGGTTTACGTGGTAAACCGGCAAGATAAATGACATGAGTTGTTTTCTCCTTTGACGGTAAGGGTTTATACAACCTCCGCTTCAAGATTGGCTAAGCCAACCTTATGCCCACAATGGCGTGTATTTGATATCATAAATTTCGATTATATACCTTAAATATTCCATTATATGTATATATGAATATCACAAACCAGTGGCGGCATAAACCGCCGTGGCGGTTTAAGATTTTGTAATCGCAGCAATATAAGATGAAAAGTTTTGATCATTCAAGCAAGAGTATCGGCACCCATGCACGAAGGCATGTTCAAAGCAAGAGTGTTGGCTATCCTATTACAAGGCAACATGGTGCCCAAATAAGATCGTTGTTTCTTGGCGGAATATAATAAAGCAGCTCTTCAAACCGGCTTCCGGTTCATGCTTGCTCGCTGCCGGGTTTGATGGTTGTGGGTCGTCTGCGCCGCTTCAGCCTCTTCCTCTCTACTCAGCTCTTTGAAATCAACAGTGGTCCAACCGATTCCCATTAAAGCTTCAAAGACAGCCTCTTCATGGATCGTGGAAGTTGGGTCAATATCGTGAGCATAAGTATGCTTACGGATTGAGGGATCAGGTTCTCCGCTTGAGAATAGGTGCAGCCACTCGCTTGTTCCGATCATCATATCGAGCTTGATAATGCGACAAGTTGGCTTCTTCAAATAATTGGCAAGCCAAAGGGCGCCGCCGGTTTATTGCTCTCAAATCATCTTCGTTGAATTCTGAGCCGTCTTCCTTCAGACTGGGATAGCCCTGAGCCGCTTCAATGGGATCGAAATCTGGCACCCATGCTTTGGCCCGGATTAAGGCGTTGATGGCGCCGGTTCGAGCAGCAGATTTCTTCAGCTCTTCAATCCGGGCGGGAAGCATGGACAACCTCTTAAGGGTATCCTGAATTAAGGAAGGTGCCGGATTGTTATGAGATGCGGTGGAGATGATCCGCTGCGCTCCAGTATACAACTGCTCTATTAAGGTATAGGCAGCCTTCAATTTTTTCCTAACATCTCGACCCCAAGTGACCAATACGTGTGCCTACAAAGATTGCAAGAGAAATTACAAACCGGACTTATCATAAGAAAGGTCAAGATTATCATAGAATCCAAAGGAAGCTTATCAAGATGGCAGCAGTCATGGAATGCACTTGCCGCTTTACGCTGGTCACTCATCTACCACCGGTTTAAGGGCAGCCTCGGATTTTCAACCTTTTGGTCAAAGCGGCCTTTTCAAGATCCCACCGCCCGCTCGGACTTGAACCACTCCTTGAGTTGCTCCATAGTAGTTAACGCGGTTTTCAGCTCATCCTTGGCCTTGGAGGTTTCTGATTGTTGAGATTTCAGATTTTCTTGGAGGTCCTGGATTTGTGAGGCTTGGTGACGTATCTCACTCTGCAACAAAAAGGGAGCATGTTACATATCGTCATTTCAAGTCCCCAGTGCATAACCTGTTATACGCTTGGTACTTGGGGGCTAATGTAACGCCCCTGACACACCCGCCGGTGGCCGTTACTCCTGGCGGGATCTAGACTGGCCCCACAGATCAATACTAGTCTTTTCTGCGCACTTTGTCCTCACTCGTGCGCACCCGGGAGCAACTTCCCGGTCGGTCACCCATCCTGAAACTACTCCAAGCTGAGCACGCTTAACTTTGGAGTTCTGTCCGAATGGGATCCCGGAAAAGAAGGAATTCCTTATTGATATGAGTAGTCTATCATCCCTAATAAGCCGTGCTATTACATACACCCCACTCGTGAGGAACCGACGTCCCTGTCGGGCCACAGAACGCTCCCTCTTGGCACAACCGTCTGCGGCATCCACCGTACATGTGCCATGCCGCGTGCCATGACGGGTCACAAACGCTATGAACAACATGACCGCGCAAGACCTGTCCGCAACCATCCGTGTAATCTGCGAGGGTCGGCTCGATACCAACTTGTAACGCCGGACACACCCGCCGGTGGTCAGCATTACTCAAGGATCTAGATCGGCCCCACAGATCAATACTAGTCTTTTTCGCGCACTTTGTCCTCACTGTGCGCGCACTGGAGCAACTTCGGTCGGTCACCCATCCTGAAACTACTCCAAGCTGAGCACGCTTAACTTTGGAGTTCTGTCCGAATGGGATCCCGGAAAAGAAGGAATTCCTTATTGATATGAGTAGTCTATCATCCCTAATAAGCCAGGCTATTACAGCTAATGCATATTTAATTTTTCAGCTGTCAATGAAATCACAAAGTCCCAAGCTCAATACAAGTATTCAACTTGGCACTTGGGGGCTAATGGCTATTTATTCGAACATGTACTGATGTGGCGATATAAAATACAGTCCTGGTTTAACTATGCTAAGTTAAACCGGCTCTTGGGGGCTACATCAGCGGATTCTGAAGCATTGACTTTATACTAAGTCCCGGTTTAACTATGCTAAGTTGAACCGGCCCTTGGGAACTAGGAGAGTTAACAAAAATGGAAATATTCAGCAAGAAAAGAACATGGAGGTTACCTCGAAGGTTTCTCTTTCATCATTTTCACTGTGCCAACTTCATAGTCACGGCTGGTATACAGCCGTTCAAGTAGCCGGAGTGAAGGTCTTGAGGGTTCAGAGCGGCATAAGTTGCCGATCAACATCCCACTTGCCCTTGCTCATAGTGGCAAACTCCTCCTTGGCGTAATGTTTAGATAAAGCAACCGGATTGCCGGTTCGCTGTGGCCAAAACCAGTAATTCTGACGTAAATGCGTCCTTGGAGCCGCCGGTTTGACCAGAACCGCTGCTGGTCAACAGCCGGAATGGACTGGTGGATTTTTCAATCCGGGTTGGGATTCTAGGCTGATCGCCAGCAGCCAGCGGTGTCGATGAGGGCCTTTCTTCAAGAATAAGATCGTCATTTTGCCGTATGGCGGATCATTGGGTGTGTCTTCACAGATAGCCGCTTCAAGGTTTGGGGTGCTCCTGGTTCAGGGGCAGCTTCGTCGGCCGCTTTGCCCGCATTTAGCCTTTTTGCTCAGCCTAGGCTTGGCCCTGAAAAAGCACAAAAAGAGTTAAATACGGCATATACTACAGAGTGATGCAGTAGAAGTAATATGAAAAGTATATCTTACCCAAGCACCGTTTTTAGCGGCGGCAGCTGAGTGGCTGATGACTCGCCAGAAGAGGAGTGGACCTGCTAATCAGAATCAGACGGATTAAGGGGTTGACGAAACCAGCCTGCTTTAGGAGGAGCACTGACGAGCAAATTAGAGACCTCTGAACGGCGTTTCCGAACCGGACTGTTTGGTAAACCAAAGGAGGTAACTACCTGGTCATTGTGCCGAAAGTTGTGCGAAGCTTCATGTTGTTGAGTCTTCATAAGAAATTTGGGATCCAAGTAAGCAAGGGATGAGAAAATTTAATTTTCCGGTTTGCTGACGGTTTTTAGCGAAGGCAAAGGGTTTGAGTCGAGGAGAGAACGGTTACCTCTACAACATCAGCTTGTCGGGCTTCAAAGATCATCCCCGACAAACATCATCATTAATTAGGCGTGTGAAAAGTAAACCAAGTGAATCAAATTCTACCTCAAGGTCCGGATTACCCACATCATCATCCGCAGCCGAATCAGAAGAGGCAGTGGTTTTTCTCTTATGAGCAGTCTTCTTGACAGTTTTTGTCTTTTCCCTAAGTGGTTTTTCCGGTTTGTCTGGTTTATCCGATTTCTCTTGTGGGCGTTTCTTGCTCCAGAACGGATCATCGCCCTGGTTCAGCAACAGTCGGTATTAAAAGTTATACCGGGATGGCGATAATATATTCAGTGAAAAATATTAAGAAATCTTACAGATGGCGGTTTGTTGGTAGCGCAGAAGGGGAGCGGACCGGTCCGCACGCGATTTTCCGGTTCGCTCGGCATCTTCTTCACCGCCTCGGTGACCTCGTCATCGGTAAGCTAGATGTTAATGTGTCGAAGGCGGTCGTCGACACTACCGGTACTCACACATTAAACCGAGCGCTGGGAGAGGGCGATGCTCCATGATATCCAACAAATACAAGAAGATCAATTCCGGTTAAACCGTTAGCCATGAAGGCTCGAGCTTGGAGAGTTGAGGAGCGTATTTACTTCTCTCAATCGCAGTTAATCTTTGTGGAAAGGGATGTGTGTTGCTCGAGTCACTCCGACGAAAACCAGGCAGGGGATTCTCATTGGCAGGTGAAGTATCTTTGCAATAAAACCATGTTTGATTCCATTCCTTGGGGTGGCTGTGCAATTTGACATGAGGATAAGTGACCTCCTTTCTTTTCTGAATCGCCATGCTACCTAATTCCGTGTTAGGCCCGCTGCTGAATTCTTTATGCGGCGGTTTATATGGAAGCGATCTCTAAACAGCTCCACTGTGGGTTCTTCTTGAAAGTATGCCTCACAGAGCACTTGGAAGTGGCGATATTGGTAGCAGAATTGGGGCCTGTATCTTGTGGACGGAGTTGAAAATTGGCTAGCACATCTCGATAAAATTTTGAACCCAAGGCGGATTGAAGCCCCGGCTAGGTGATCTGCAAAACTACAACCTCTCCTTCCCGAGGGGTGGGTGGACATTCTTTGCCGTGGACCCTCCAATGGATGTTATTTTTATCAGCTAAAGCGCCAACCAGACCAAAGTTGTTTAATTGAGTCTCAGTGACACGGTAATGAGCCCTGTTGCACTAATACAATTGTTTGGCCATCTACAAAAGATATATAAATCTGGTTCAAAGAAATATGATGGGATAAAGAGAGAACCGATGTATAATGCTAAACCGGAGTTTTATGAAGCGACAGTATCTGCTCCAGAAATCCTGGCGGTTCAACAAGAGGGCTAATGGTGTGTACCGATTTATCTAATTTTTTCTATGTTAAGTTAAACCGCCTGGTCTAAGGTCTAAATATTGAAAGCAATGGAGGTTGCGAATGGCTAAGTGTGCAGAAACAGGTTTCGCAAGTTTTTTCTACAACGAAGGATCTGAAGCCAGATCAGAAAATAAGAAAAATATTCAAAAAAGCAAGACAGCAGAGCAGTATTGATGCAATGAGCAGAGAGGATGCATGAGATCCTTGGATGCACGCACGAGACTACAAAGTAGAGCATAAAAGTTATCGCTAATCAGCGCAAAGTATCACAGATATATTCAAGAGTCTGTTATGAACAGGAACAGTTCATGGAGTACGGCAAGGACAGAAACCCTAGAATGGATCTAGGTCAAAAGGGAACCGAGGACCTACCGAGTCGAGGAGAGCTGAAAGAATCTGCCTCTCCGTGCGTGCGTGTCGATGCAGCGGCCCAAGACGGTGCAGAGGTCGACGGCAGCGGCGGAGCTCTTAGGCCAGCCGACGCGAGGAAGACGAAGAGAAAGGGGACGAAGGAAGAGAAGGGATGACCCTTCGGGCCTATTTATAAGGCAGGATACCTGTGTCAGGCGCGGGAATCAAGGAACCATAACCCTAGAAAGCGGAGTTGTCGCCTCGATTATTGCGGATCTATTAATACAAAGAAGATATCGCGGATGCTATCTTTCTGAGGACGTCAGACCGGTTTACAAAGACCGGAGAAAAGTGACATCACGGCGGTTCAACGATTTCAAGAAGGCATTGAAGATAATGGTTTTTCTCAAGGATTGACATGAACATGTTCAAATCAACTGGGGCCTAATGTTGGGGATGTTACTCTTTGGGCGTAAACCGCCTATCTCGGGCCGGGTTAACTTCATCGATAGTTCAATGGTGTAAAAGCCCAAGAGGCATGAGTGTAAGGGCCCAAGGCACGTAGTCGGTTCAGAACCTGTAGCCGTAAACCGGCCTGATGTGTAACTTGTATTGTAAGTTAGGAGTAGAGAGAGAGACCAACCCGGATACGAATATGAACCGGAGTTTAGGGACTCTCTGGGCCGACGGGTGTCACCCGTGTATATAAGGGGACGACCCGGGGCGGTTCAAAGACAGACAACAACAACTCGAGGCCTAGGGCGGTTGTTTGCTCCCTAGTCATCGAAACCACATCAATCCCATCACAAACTAGACGTAGGCTTTTACCTTCATCGAAGGGGCCGAACTAGTATAACTCTCGTGTCTTTGCGTCCGCTTTAACCCCTCCAAGTTAACCCGTAGCGATGGCTCCGCGACTAAGTCCTTTCATAAGGACATCTGCCGTGACAAAACCACGACAGATACTAAGTTCAAATAGACTGAGGATTGTGAGACAAGCTTTCAGGAGTTGAAGAAACGATTGACTACAGCCCCAGTGCTAACCTTGCCAGATATACATAAGTAGTTTCAAGTGTATTGTGACGCCTCTCGCTTGGGACTTGGATGTGTGCTTATGCAGGACGGAAAAATTGTTTCGTATGCCTCACGACAACTGAAGCCACAAGAGTTGAACTATGCCACGCATGATTTGGAGTTAGCAGCCGTAGTGCATGCATTGAAGACCTGGAGACATCACCTTATTGGAAACCGTTGTGATGTGTACACGGATCATAAGAGCTTGAAGTACATTTTCACACGTATGAGTTGAACCTCGCATGCAGGAGATGGTTGGAACTTATAAAGGATTACGATATGAAGCTACACTACCATCCAGGAAAAGCCAACGTCGTAGCAGACGCTTTGAGCCGGAAGAGTTATGCTAATATCCTTGAGAGCAAAGGATTGCCAAAGGAGTTAGCTACGGAGATCATGGAACTTCGATTGGAGATTGTTCCAAGAGGTTTTCTTACAACAATGGAGGTTCAGTCGACGTTGTTGGACAAGATTCGAGAAGATCAGAAGGAGGACAAAGAGATTGCTGAGATAAGAGAGAAGATGGGCGAAGGTAAAGCCAAAGGTTTTCGCGAGGATGAGCACGATACCTTCTGGTTTGAGGACCGGATTTATGTGCCCAACAATTCGGAGATCATGAAGTTAATACTTCAGGAGGCCCATGACTCACCATACTCGATTCACCCCGGAAACACCAAGATGTATTTGGACTTGAAGGAACGTTTCTGGTGGACTGGTATGAAGAAGGATATTGTCGAGTATGTAGCCGTATGTGATGTATGTCAGAGAGTGAAGGAAGAGCATCAGAAGCCAGCAGGACTGTTACAGCCTATGCCAATACCCGAATGGAAGTGGGACAAACTTGGTATGGAATTTATTACCGGATTACCCAGAACCAAGGCAGGATATGATTCTATATGGGTAGTTGTGGATCGTTTGACCAAAGTAGCTCACTTCATCCCAAAGGAAAACAACATATACAAGTGCAAAGTTGGCCAAGATATATATGTCCAGGATCGTATGTTTGCATGGAGTTCCGAGGAGCATCGTATCAGATAGAGGAACACAGTTTACTTCAAAGTTTTGGCATCAACTACACCCGACTTTGGGTACCCGATTGGAGTTCAGTACTGCTTTTCACCCGCAGACAGATGGAAAGACAGAGAGAGTGAATCAGATTCTGGAGGACATGTTGAGAGCCTGTGCGCTAGATTATGGATCTAGTTGGGATGACAATTTGCCGTACGCAGAGTTCTCTTATAACAACAGCTACCAGGCCAGTTTGAAGATGGCACCGTTCGAAGCTCAGATGGACGCAGATGTAGAACCCCATTTATGTGGAATGAGGTAGGAGACCGTCAGTTGTTTGGACCAGATTTGATCAAGGAATAAGAGGAGAAGGTTAAACTGATCAGAGACAGACTAAAGATTGCTCAGTCCAGACAGAAGAGTTATGCAGATTCAAAACGCAAGGAAATAACCTATGAAATTGGAGACAGAGCCTATCTGCGAGTATCACCCTTGAGGGGAGTAAAACGTTTTGGAGTTAAGGGAAAGTTAGCCCCGAGATTTGTAGGACCGTATCGTATTTTGGAACGGATGGGAGAAGTTGCCTACAAGCTGGAGTTACCTGAAGGATTGTCGGGAGTTCACGATGTGTTTCACGTATCACAGCTGAAGAAGTGCCATGCTGAGATGGCCGATATACCATTGAATGATACAGTGCCCTTGGAGGCGATTCAGCTGGATAATAATCTGACCTATGAGGAGAAGCCAGTAAAGATTCTTTATTTTGACAGTCGAGTCACTCGCAACAAGGTTATCAAGTTTTGCAAAGTACAGTGGAGTCACCATACCGAGGAGGAAGCCACCTGGGAGCGAGAAGAGGATATTCGTAAGGACCATCCGCACCTATTTTCTAGCCAACCCGAATATCGAGGGCGAGATTCATCTTAAGGGGGGTAGGTTTGTAACATCCCAAATTTCCTATTTGGCATGTTATACATAGATCATCCATGCATATCATATTTTATTGCTTTTTCGTTTGCAATCCTCAAAATCCTAAGCAACTCAAGGACCCTCGGAGAGAGTTGGGGATTTTCCGATTTTCATATTTGAGTTTTATCAAATAATGAAGACGAGGATTTTGATTATTTTTCTCTTCGGAAAAATATTTCATTTTAAATAAATAAATGAGGGGAGATAATATGACTTCTCCAAAATAATTGAAATATCGGAGGAAATATGTTAAAATCATTATTTGGTTTTTATTTGATTTTATTCGGAATTTTATTTGCCCTAGAAAAATTTGCATGTTTTAAAAGTTGCATTTTAGGGGCCAAGAAAAGTTCATCTCTTTCTAAATATTCCATTTAGACGGAGAAAACTTGTTTTGGAATTTTTAGGTTTTTATTTATTTTTCTAGGATTTTTTTAAGTCGGCGGAACGTTTATTTTAAAAAAAAACGCGCCCGACCGGGCCAAGGGCCCAGCCAGTGTCAGCCCGCCTGCGCCGCCTCCACGTCAGGCCCGCCGTCGCCAGCAGACGCCGAGAGTCAGGCCGGACTCCTCCTGGCGATCCCTTCCTGCCGGAACCGCCCCCCACCTCCTTAAATACCGCCACCGCCCTCAACACCACCCGCCACCACCGCCGCCTCCCGCCACGAGCCGAGCCGAGCCATGGACGCCAGACTGCCCGAAAGCCCGCCGCCTTCCGCGCCACCCGCCTCGCCGAGCCCCGCCGCCTCGCCGAGCCCCGCCGGAGCCGCCCACCCTGCCGGACGACCTCGCCGGAGGTAGCCACCCTGTCGCCGCGTTTTTTTTCGAATAAAACCCCTTCGGTTTTTTTGAGAAAACCCTAGTTCATTTTTTTTATAGATCAGTTTTATTCTTCGGTTTATTTACTTAGCGAGCGTTCTCTTGTTCATTCGTTTTAACAAACGTGTTTCGTCGTTTAGTTTCTGCTAACGAACGTTCGTTCGTTTAGCCGTTCGTCGTTTTTTCTTTTTATCGGATTTATCCCGCGATTATTCTGATCGCGATTTCTGATCCAATGTTCGAAACTGTTTATCTTTTCGCTCGTTTATCGGAATCAGGCGATTCAAGCGCCTGGAGTTTCATCTCGAAACCCTCTTTCCGAATAATCAACTCAAACAAGTTTTCATTTCTGTAAAATTTGACCCTAGTTCAGATTATTAAACGGATCTTATTTCTTTCGCCGTTTGAGTTCCGTTGCTCCGTTTGATTTGATTCTTTTTGCGAACCGGAGTTCTTAAGTTGAACTCTCCGGTCAAACTCTTTTATTTGGATTTTTACAGGTGCATCTTTGCTTGTTGCTTATGTATGTTATTGTTTGTTTGTGATAGAATTCCCGGAGTGCGAAGCGTGTTACTACGAGTCTCTAGGATTCACGGATCGTCAGCAAGGCAAGTAACACATTGATCATACTCTTTCCATACCCAGTTTTTATGCATTAGTTTCAATTCCTAAAACATTGCATGATTAGGATGTCTTTAACTTGTGGGTTGGGAAGTAGTTGGGAGGTAGAACCTATTGCCTGTTTATTATCAAACCCTTGGGAGTTACTTCTACGCTGCTGCTTATATTGCCATGCTATGCTCGTAGACGTGGTTTGGGTTTGAGTGTATTCCATGACAGATGTGAGATTGTTTACTTAATGGTTTACTTAAGGTGGCAATTTTAATACACATCTGGGTGGATTGAGGCACGTGGGGTATCCAGTGATTGCCTGTTTTTTTTTGGAAATCCTGGGGTTACCGTGTGATCTTCCTATGGACCGCCACCCAGGCTCAAAGGCAACTGAGTTTATTCATGCTAGAAACTTCCGTGTGCAGCCACAAGCTATTATGGGCTCTAGCATAGTTGAGTAAGTTACGTGAAGCTCTTGGAGAGGTAGATCAGCAGGTAGTGGGTTTTGTAGGTTTGGTATGGTCTACCCGGAGTAGAGAGTTAATGTTTCTGAAAGATTGTGTCTCGGTCATCCGTTTCTCAAACACCATGTAGTGCGAGAAATCAACGGAGGCGATCGAGTCTTGTGCGGAAAAGTGCGCAAACCTCTGCAGAGTGTACAATCTAATCATGGTTAGCCATGTCCCCGGTTATGGACAATTCTGAGTATCTAGTACTTGAGTATTCACATGTATCTCATCACTCTAAATTAATATTGCTGGGATGTTAATTATCTTAATTGGGATCATTGAGTTGGGGTTACCTTCTCAATGATGTTTCAACCACCATGATAGTTAAATTAAAATATATTCCGTTGTTGTAGGGAAAAATTGGCTTTTCGCAAAAACTGTAACCATAGAGCTTTCCACCAGCCAAATATGCATGTAGTGGTAGCATTACTCTGTTATTGCTCTTTTGTGTTACATTGCCAGCATATTCTATGTGCTGACCCATTCTCGGGCTGCAACGTATTATGTTGCAGACTTTTCAGACGAGGAGTAAGGTTCGATAGGTCGTTGCCATGCAGCTCAGCTATGCCGTTGGAATTGATGGACTCACTTTATCTTCCAAGCCTTCCGCTGTTATCGCATTAGACGGCCTTAAACCATATTATTGTAATAAGTTCTCTTTTGAGACATTCGATTTAATAAGTGTGTGATTGCTACTCTGTTATAAATCCTTCGAGTACTGTGTGTGTCAGCATTACCGATCCAGGGATGACACGGAAGCACAGAGACTTGACCATCTGAGGTCGGGTCGCTACACATAACCTCTGATACTAACCATAGATTCATCAAAATAAGCAAACAACACACGAAAAACAGAATCTGTCAAAAACAGAACAGTCTGTAGTAATCTGTATCAAACGCATACTTATGGAACTCCAAAAATTCTAAAATAAATTTCTGGACGTGAGGAATTTATCTATTAATCATCTTCAAAAGAATCAACTAAATATCACTCTCCAGCAAAAAGTTGTAGTTAATCTCGTGAGCGCTAAGGTTTCTGTTTTTTACAGCAAGATCAAAAAGACTTCACCCAAGTCTTCCCAAAGGTTCTACTTGGCACAAACACTAACTAAAACACAAAAACACATCTAACCAGAAGCTAGATGGAAGATTTATTACTAAACAGAACAAAAAAGCAAGAAACAAAAATAAAATTGGGTTGCCTCCCAACAAGCGCTATCGTTTAACGCCCCTAGCTAGGCATTGATAATTTCGATGATGCTCACATGAAAGACAAGAATTGAAGCACAAAGAAAGCATCATCAAACATGTGACAAACAAACTTAAGTCTAAAATACTTCCTATGCAAAGGCATTTTATGAGCAAACAAATTAGCAATACAAGCAAGATCTAGCATATGCAAGGAAGAAGAAAGAAACAATAGCAATCTCAACACAACGAGAGGAAATTTAGTGACATTGAAATTTCTACAACCATATTTTCCTCTCTCATAATAATTACATGTAGGATCATAAGTAAATTCAACAATATAGCTATCACAAAACATATTCTAAACATGATCCTCATGTATGCAAAGTTGACACTCTTCCAAAATAGTGGGATTAACATTAACTAAAGTCATGACCTCTCCAAACCCACTTTCAATATTATTGCAAAATTATTATCAATCTCATATTCATCATGGGGCTTAAATAAATTTTCAAGATCATAAGAAGAATCACCCCAATCATGTTCATTGCAACAAATACTAGACATAGCAAAACTAGCATCCCCAAGCTTAGGGTTTTGCATATTATGAGCACAATTGACATCAACAGAATTTATAGTAGATTCATTGTAATCATGCTTTTTATTCAAAGATCTATCGTGAATCGCTTCATAAAGTACTTCATCACAATTTTCAGATTCACGAATTTCAAGCAAAACCTCATAAAGATTATCTAGTGCACTCAACTCACTAGCAATAGGTTCATCATAATTGGATCTCCTAAAGAGATTAGCATGTGGATGAGGATCCATAACAATAGATTTTCAGCAAGCTAAGATGCAAGCATATAGAAGGCACATGGCAACACGAGCAAACGAAAAAGATGAACCGAAGAGGGGCGAATAAAATGGCAAAGGTGAAGTGGGGAAGAGGAAAACGAGAGGCAAATGGCAAATAATGTAATGCGAGGGATAAGAGTTTGTGATGGGTACTTGGTATGTCTTGACTTGTGCGTAGACTCCCGACAGCGCCGCCAGAAATCCTTCTTGCTACCTCTTGACCATGCGTTGGTTTTCCCTTGAAGAGGAAAGGGTGATGCAGCGAAGTAGCATTAGTATTTCCCTCAGTTTTTGAGAACCAAGGTATCAATCCAGTAGGAGGCTACACGCAAGTCCCTCGTACCTACACAAACAAATAAGAACCTTGCAACCAACGCGATAAAGGGGTTGTCAATCCCTTCACGGCAATCAGCTCTCTTCAGACTGGATTTATTCCTGGGAGGTACATTTTGGATGGATGTGTAATTCTTCATGAAGTTTTGCATGAGTTGAAAAACTCTCACTCTGAAGGAATTTTGCTTCAGCTTCACGTCAGTAATCTACCACACCCATGCTAGAATTCAGTAGAGTCCCCACTCGCCAACCGCCTGAATACCAAGAGCAGTCAAACACAGTGATCGGTCCCGGTCAATGGGTAGAAAAGCCCGCCCTATAATCTGAAGTAGTCTTCGACTAGGTATATAAAATGGATAAAAGGAAAGAAGGGGAGGAGAGGAGATAGCATAGGCGCCCAACTCAGAACAAGGTTGACGAGGAGTGATTGATCACTTGAGGGAACGATCGAGGAGACCGATCTCCCTTTCAGGAAAGCGAATTGCATGGCTGCATGCAGCCTTTATGAACAAACAAACTTTGCAGAGCCGTTTCACCTAATCGATTCCGTCGGCGGACCAAAATCCTACCAGCAACTGCTGCAATGCACCCTCCTCACGATAGCCAACCATCGACAGTGTCAGGATACAAGCTGTTGCCAACCTGATACAATGCAAGTCACAAGCTTGACACAGCGAGAATAGCTGCAACTGACAACTCCTGCATCTGAGATTGACAACTCTCTGTCCTTTCTCCTCTGACGTGGTTCATGCATTCTTCCTTTTTGGAAAGAGGATAGGGATCGGGTGAATTAGAGAATAGACAGACGTCCGCAGCAAAGTAGCGTAAGTATTTCCCTCAGTTTTTTGAGAACCAAGGTATCAATCCCGTAGGAGGCCACACGCAAGTCCCTCGTACCTACAGAAACAAATGACAACCTTGCAACCAGCGCGATAAAGGGGTTGTCAATCCCTTCACGGCCACTTGCAAAAGTGAGATACGATAGAGATGATAAGATAATATTTTTGGTATTTTTATGATAAAGATTAAAAGTAAAGATTGCAAAATAAACGGCGATAGGAATAGCTAGTTGACGGGAGATTAATATGATGGATAATAGACCCGAGGGCCATAGGTTTCACTAGTGGCTTCTCTCAAGATAGCATAAGTATTACGGTGGGTGAACAAATTACTGTCGAGCAATTGATAGAATTGAGCATAGTTATGAGAATATCTAGGCATGATCATGTATATAGGCATCATGTCCGCAACAAGTAGACCGACTCACCTTTGCATCTACTACTATTACTCCACACATCAACCGCTATCCAGCATGCATCTAGAGTATTAAGTTCATAAGAACAGAGTAACGCATTAGGCAAGATGACATGATGTAGAGGGATAAACTCAAGCAATATGATATAATCCCATCTTTTTATCCTCGATGGCAACAATACAATACGTGTTGTTTCCCCTCATCCTTTGGGATCGAAACAGCATAAGATTGAACACAAAGCTAACCACTTCTCCCATTGCAAGAAAGGTCAATCTAGTAGGCCAAACCAAACTAATAATTCAAAGAGACTTGCAAAGATAACCAATCATACATAAAAGAATTCAGAGAAGATTCATTGTTCATAGATAATCTTGATCATAAACCCACAATTCATCGGATCTCGACAAATACACCGCAAAAAGAGTTACATCGAATAGATCTCCAAGAAGATCGAGGAGAACTTTGTATTGAGATCCAAAGAGAGAGAAGAAGCCATCTAGCTAATAACTATGGACCCGAAGGTCTATGGTAAACTACTCACACATAGGTATATATAGGAGGAAGAAGTAGGTCGGTGGAGCCACAAGGGACCCACGAGGGTGGGGGCGCGCCCAGGGGGTAGGCGCGCCTCCCTGCCTCATGGCCTCCTCGTTGATTTCTTGACGTCCACTCCAAGTCCTATGGATCATGTTTGTTCCAAAAATCACGCTCCCGAAGGTTTCATTCCGTTTGGACTCCGTTTGATATTCCTTTTCTGCGAAACACTGAAATAAGCAAAAAAAACAGCAATTTGCACTGGGCCTTGGGTTAATAGGTTAGTCTCAAAAATAATATAAAAGTGTATAAATAAACCCACTAACATCCAAAACGGAATATATTATAGCATGGAACAATCAAAAATTATAGATACGTTGGAGACGTATCAAGCATCCCCAAGCTTAATTCTGCTCATCCTCGAGTAGGTAAATGATAAAAACAGAATTTTTTATGTGGAATGCTACCTAGCATATTTCTCGAATAATTTTCTTTATTGTGGCATGAATGTTCAGATCCGAAAGATTCAAGATAAAAGTTTAATATTGACATAAAAATAATAATACTTCAAGCATACTAACCAAGCAATTATGTCTTCTCAAAATAACATAGGCAAAGAAAGCTCATCCCTACAAAATCATATAGTTTGGCCATGCTTCATTTCGTCACACAGGATGCTCTCATATTGCACAACCTCGATGACAAGCCAAGCAATTGTTTCATACTTTAGTAGTCTCAAACTTTTTTCAACTTTCATGCAATACATGAGTGTGAGCCATGGATATAGCACTATGGTGGAATAGAATATAATGATGGGGGTTGTGTGGAGAAGACAAAAAGGGAGAAAGTCTCACATTGACGCGGCTAATCAATGGGCTAGGGAGATGCCCGTCAATTGATGTCAATGCAAGGAGTAGGGATTGCCATGCAACGGATGCACTAGAGCTATAAATGTATGAAAGCTCAACAAAAGAAACTAAGTGGGTTTGCATCCAACTTGCTTGCTCCACGAAGACCTAGGGCATTTGAGGAAGCCCATTGTTGGAATATACAACCCAAGTTCTATAATGAAAAATTCCCACTAGTATATGAAAGTGACAAAACAAGAGACTCTCTATCATAAACATCATGGTGCTACTTTGAAGCACAAGTGTCGAAAAAGGATAGTAGCATTGTCCCTTTTTTTCTTTTTTTTTCTTTTTTTCATTTTTTGGGCCTTTCCTTTTTTTATTTGGTATTTCTCTTTTTTTATGGGACAATGCTCTATGAATGATGATCATCACACTTCTATTTATTTACAACTCAATGATTACAACTCGATACTTAGAACAAAATATGACTCTATATGAATGCCTCTGGTGGTGTACCGGGATGGGCAATGAATCAAGAGTGACATGTATGAAATAGTATGCATGGTGGCTTTGCTACAAATACGATGTCAACTACATGATCATGCAAGGCAATATGACAATGATGAAGCGTGTCATAATAAATGGAACGGTGGAAAGTTGCATGGCAATATATCTCGGAATGGCTATGGAAATGCCATAATAGGTAGGTATGGTGGCTGTTTTGAGGAAGATATAAGGAGGTTTGTGTGTGATAGAGCGTATCCTATCACGGGGTTTGGATGCACCAGCGAAGTTTGCACCAACTCTCAAGGTGAGAAAGGGCAATGCACGGCAATCAAGAGGCTAGCAATGATGGAAGGTTGAGAGTGCGTATAATCCATGGACTCAACATTAGTCATAAAGAACTCACATACTTATTGTAAAAATCTACAAGTCATCAAAAACCAAGCACTACACGCATGCTCCTAGGGGTATAGATTGGTAGGAAAAGACCATCGCTCGTCCCCGACTGTCACTCATAAGGATGACAATCAAAGAACATCTCATGTTTCAAATTTGTTACACAACGTTTACCATACGTGCATGCTACGGGACTTGCAAACTTCAACACAAGTATTTATCAAATTCACAACTACTCAACTAGCACAACTTTAATATCACTATCTCCATATCTCAAAACAACTATCAAGTATCAAACTTCTCTTAGTATTCAATGCACTTAAAGTTTTTATCTTGGATGCCTATCATATTAGGACTAATTTTATAACCAAAGCAAATTACCATGATGTTCTAAAGGACTCTCAAAATAACATAAGTGAAGCATGAGAGATCAATAAT
This sequence comes from Aegilops bicornis, assembly GCA_021605145.1. Lineage (NCBI taxonomy): Eukaryota > Viridiplantae > Streptophyta > Magnoliopsida > Poales > Poaceae > Aegilops > Aegilops bicornis. The sequence goes on along the minus strand of CM038671.1, from coordinate 630,709,543 downwards.
TTCTATAAAATAAAACCACCGCCATGCTCTAAAAACTATAACTGAAGTACTAGAGCAAAATTGTTTAGCTTAAAAGATATAAGTCAAGCACATAGAGTATTCTAATAAATTCCGATTAATGTGTGCCTCTCTCAAAAGGTGTGTACAGCAAGGATGATTGTGGTGAACTCAAAGGCAAAGACTCAAATCATACAAGACGCTTGCTACATCTTGAGCTTGCGTTGGTTTTCCTCGAAGAGGAGAGGGTGATGCAGTAATAGTAGCGTAAGTATTTCCCTCAGTTTTTGAGAACCAAGGTATCAATCCAGTAGGAGGCTCCTCAAAAGTCCCACGAACCTACACAAACAAACTGAGAACTACGCAACCAACGCAATAAAGGGGTTGTCAATCCCTTCACGGCCACTTGCGAAAGTGAGATCTAATAAAGATAGTATGATAAGATAAATATATTTTTGGTATTTTATAATATAGATGCAAAAAGTAAATATGCAAATAAAAGTAGATTGAAAGCAAATATGATAAGAGATAGATCCGGGGGTCATAGGTTTCACTAGAGGCTTCTCTCAAGATAGCATAAGTATTACGGTGGGTGAACAAATTACTGTCGAGAAATTGATAGAAAAGCGCATAGTTATGAGATTATCTAGGCATGATCATGTATATAGGCATCACGTCCATAACAAGTAGACCGACTCACCTTTTGCATACGCTACTATTACTCCACACATCGACTCACTGCACGCATCAAGAGTATTAAGTTCATAAGAACAGAGTAACACATTAAGCAAGATGACATGATGTAGAGGGATAAACTCAAGCAATATGATATAAACCCCATCTTGTTATCCTTGATGGAAACAATACAATACGTGCCTTGCAACCCTTTCTATCACTGGGTAAGGACACCGCAAGATTGAACCCAAAGCTAAGCACTTCTCCCATGGCAAGAAAGACCAATCTAGTAGGCCAAACCGAACTGATAATTCGAAGAGACTTGCAAAGATAACTCAATCATACATAAAATAATTCCGAGAAGATTCAAATATTATTCATAGATAAACTTGATCATAAACCCACAATTCATCGCATCTCGACAAACACACCGCAAAAAGAGTTTACATCGAATAGATCTCCACAAGAGAGGGGGAGAACATTGTATTGAGATCCAAAAAGAGAGAAGAAGCCATTTAGATAATAACTATGGACCCGTAGGTCTGCGGTAAACTACTCACAACTCATTGGAGGGGCAAGGATGTTGATGCAGAAGCCCTCCATGGTCGATTCCCCCTCCGTGAGTCTTTGGCGAAGGCTCCAAGATGGGATCTCATGGATCTGAGGAAGGTTACGGTGGTGGAAATTGTGTTTTGTGGTGCCCTGGATGTTATCGGGCACGTAGGTATATATAGGAGGAAGAAGTACGTCGGTGGCGCCGAGGGGCCCACGAGACAGGGCGCGCCCTCTGAGGGGCACGGCCTCCTATCTGGTGGGGGCCTCGGCTGCTTCTTGACTTGCACTCCAAGCTCTCCGGATCACGTTCGCTCCAAAAATCATGGTCCCGAAGGTTTCATTCCGTTTGGACTCCGTTTGATATTCCTTTTCTTCGAAATACTGAAATAGGCAAAAAACAGCAATATGGGCTGGGCCTCCGGTTAGTAGGTTAGTCCCAAAAATGATATAAATATGTAAAATAAAGCCCATAAACATCCAAAAGGGGTAATATAATAGCATGGAACAATCAAAAATTATAGATATGTTGGAGACGTATCAACGCTCCAAGCAAAACACATATCATGTGGTGAATAAAAATATAGCTCCAAGTAAATTTACCGATGGACGAAGACAAAAGAGGCGATGTCTTCCGGGGCATCCCCAAGCTTAGGATTTTTGGTTGTCCTTGGATTTTACCTTGGGGTGCCTTGTGCATCCCCAAGCTTAGGCTCTTGCCACTCCTTCTTCCATAATCCATCAAATCTTTACCCAAAACTTGAAAACTTCACAACACAAAACTTAACAGAAAATGTCGTGAGCTCCGTTAGCAAAAGAAAACAAAAAACCACTTAAAGGTACTGTAATTAACTCATTATTTATTTATATTTGTGTTAAACCTGATGTATTCCAACTTCTCTATGGTTCATAACCTCCGATACTGGCCATAGATTCATCAAAATAAGCAAACAACACACGAAAAACAGAATCTGTCAAAAACAGAACAGTCTGTAGTAATCTGTATCAAACGCATACTTATGGAACTCCAAAAATTCTAAAATAAATTTCTGGACGTGAGGAATTTATCTATTAATCATCTTCAAAAAGAATCAACTAAATATCACTCTCCAGCAAAAAGTTGTAGTTAATCTCGTGAGCGCTAAGGTTTCTGTTTTTTACAGCAAGATCAAAAAGACTTCACCCAAGTCTTCCCAAAGGTTCTACTTGGCACAAACACTAACTAAAACACAAAAACACATCTAACCAGAAGCTAGATGGAAGATTTATTACTAAACAGAACAAAAAAGCAAGAAACAAAAATAAAATTGGGTTGCCTCCCAACAAGCGCTATCGTTTAACGCCCCTAGCTAGGCATTGATAATTTCGATGATGCTCACATGAAAGACAAGAATTGAAGCACAAAGAAAGCATCATCAAACATGTGACAAACAAACTTAAGTCTAAAATACTTCCTATGCAAAGGCATTTTATGAGCAAACAAATTAGCAATACAAGCAAGATCTAGCATATGCAAGGAAGAAGAAAGAAACAATAGCAATCTCAACACAACGAGAGGAAATTTAGTGACATTGAAATTTCTACAACCATATTTTCCTCTCTCATAATAATTACATGTAGGATCATAAGTAAATTCAACAATATAGCTATCACAAAACATATTCTAAACATGATCCTCATGTATGCAAAGTTGACACTCTTCCAAAATAGTGGGATTAACATTAACTAAAGTCATGACCTCTCCAAACCCACTTTCAATATTATTGCAAAAATTATTATCAATCTCATATTCATCATGGGGCTTAAATAAATTTTCAAGATCATAAGAAGAATCACCCCAATCATGTTCATTGCAACAAATACTAGACATAGCAAAACTAGCATCCCCAAGCTTAGGGTTTTGCATATTATGAGCACAATTGACATCAACAGAATTTATAGTAGATTCATTGTAATCATGCTTTTTATTCAAAGATCTATCACGAATCACTTCATAAAGTACTTCATCACAATTTTCAGATTCACGAATTTCAAGCAAAACCTCATAAAGATTATCTAGTGCACTCAACTCACTAGCAATAGGTTCATCATAATTGGATCTCCTAAAGAGATTAGCATGTGGATGAGGATCCATAACAATAGATTTTCAGCAAGCTAAGATGCAAGCATATAGAAGGCACATGGCAACACGAGCAAACGAAAAAGATGAACAGAAGAGGGGTGAATAAAATGGTAAAGGTGAAGTCGGGGAGAGGAAAACGAGAGGCAAATGGCAAATAATGTAATGCGAGGGATAAGAGTTTGTGATGGGTACTTGGTATGTCTTGACTTGTGCGTAGACTCCCCGACAACGGCGCCAGAATTCCTTCTTGCTACCTCTTGAGCATGCGTTGGTTTTCCCTTGAAGAGGAAAGGGTGATGCAGCGAAGTAGCGTAAGTATTTCCCTCAGTTTTTGAGAACCAAGGTATCAATCCAGTAGGAGGCTACACGCAAGTCCCTCGTACCTACACAAACATATAAGAACCTTGCAACCAACGTGATAAAGGGGTTGTCAATCCCTTCACGGCAATCAGCTCTCTTCAGACTGGATTTATTCCTGGGAGGTACATTTTGGATGGATGTGTAATTCTTCATGAGGTTTTGCATGAGTTGAAAAACTCTCACTCTGGAGGAATTTTGCTTCAGCTTCACGTCAGTAATCTACCACACCCATGCTAGAATTCAGTAGAGTCCCCACTCGCCAACCGCCTGAATACCAAGAGCGGTCAAACACACTGGTCGGTCCCGGTCAATGGGTAGAAAAGCCCGCCCTATAATCTGAAGTAGTCTTCGACTAGGTATATAAAATGGATAAAAAGAAAGAAGGGGAGGAGAGGAGATAGCCTAGGCGCCCAACTCGGAACAAGGTTGACGAGGAGTGACCGATCACTTGAGGGAACAATCGAGGAGACCGATCTCCCTTTCAGGAAAGCGAATTGCATGGCTGCATGTAGCCTTTATGAACAAACAAATTTTGCAGAGCCGTTTCACCTAATCGATTCCGTCGGCGGACCAAAATCCTACCAGCAACTGCTGCAATGCACCCTCCTCACGACAGCCAACCATCGACGGTGTCATGATACAAGCTGTTGCCAACCTGATACAACGCAAATCACAAGCTTGACACAACGGGAATGGCTGCAACTGACAACTCTCTGTCCTTTCTCCTCTGCTGTGGTTCATGCATTCTTCCTTTTTGGAAAGAGGATAGGGATTGGGTGAATTAGAGAATAGACAGACGTCCGCAGCAAAGTAGCGTAAATATTTCCCTCAGTTTTGAGAACCAAGGTATCAATCCAGTAGGAGGCCACACGCAAGTCCCTCGTACCCACACAAACAAATAAGAACCTTGCAACCAACGCGATAAAGGGGTTGTCAATCCCTTCACGGCCACTTGCAAAAGTGAGATCTGATAGAGATGATAAGATAATATTTTTGGTATTTTTATGATAAAGATTGAAAGTAAAGATTGCAAAATAAGCAATGACGAAATAGCTAGTTATTTGGAGATTAATATGATGGATAATAGACCCGGGGCCATAGGTTTCACTAGTGCCTTCTCTCAAGATAGCATAAGTATTACGGTGGGTGAACAAATTATCGTCGAGCAATTGATAGAATTGAGCATAGTTATGAGAATATCTAGGCATGATCATGTATATAGGCATCATGTCCGCAACAAGTAGACCGACTCCTGCCTGCATCTACTACTATTACTCCACACATCAACCGCTATCCAGCATGCATCTAGAGTATTAAGTTCATAAGAACAGAGTAACGCATTAGGCAAGATGACATGATGTAGAGGGATAAACTCAAGCAATATGATATAAACCCCATCTTTTTATCCTCGATTGCAACAATACAATGCGTGTCGTTTCCCCTACTGTCACTAGGATCGAGCAACGCAAGATTGAACCTAAAGCTAAGCACTTCTCCCATTGCATGAAAGAGCAATCTAGTAGGCCAAACCAATCTGATAATTCGAAGAGACTTGCCAAGATAACCAATCATACATAAAAGAATTCAGAGAAGATTCAAATATTGTTCGTAGATAATCTTGATCATAAACCCACAGTTCATCGGATCTCGATAAACAGACCGCAAAAAGAGTTACATCAAATAGATCTCCAAGAAGATCGAGGAGAACTTTGTATTGAGATCCAAAGAGAGAGAAGACGCCGTCTAGCTAATAACTATGGACCCGAAGGTCTGTGGTAAACTACTCACACATCATCGGAGAGGCTATGGTGTTGATGTAGAAGTCTTCCATGATCGATTCCCCCTCCGACGGAGCGCCGGAAAAGGCCCCAAGATGGCATCTCATGGGTACAGAAGTTTGCGGTGGTGGAAATAGGGTTTCATGGTGCTCCTGGATGGTTTCGGGCTACGTAGGTATATATAGGAGGAAGAAGTAGGTCGGTGGAGCCATGAGGGTCCCACAAGGGTGGGGGCGCGCCCAGGGGACAGGCGCGCCTCCCTGCCTCGTGGCCTCCTCGTTGATTTCTTGACGTCCAGTCCAAGTCCTCTGGATCACGTTTGTTCCAAAAATCACGCTCCTGAAGGTTTCATTCTGTTTGGACTCCGTTTGATATTTCTTTTCTGCGAAACACTGAAATTGGCAAAAAAACAATTTGCACTGGGCCTTGGGTTAATTGGTTAGTCCCAAAAATAATTTAAAAGTGTATAAATAATCCCATTAACATCCAAAATAGAATATATTATAGCATGGAACAATAAACAATTATAGATACATTGGAGACGTATCACGTATCATTATCAAGCGGCATCAACTTGCACAAGGCGAGGCTTCCCTCGTCCCCGCGCCAGTCAGCAGGGTCACGGCGAAGAAGATAGGGGAGATCAAACCGCTCCTGGACCCTTGGGTTCCTTGTGATGATGTTATTAGTTGAGTCGAGAATGGTCTTGAACGAACCTGCCATGCTAGCCGAGGTGATGACGTCGCACCGATCAATGAGTTCCTCCACCACGTCATCTTTCAGATTGGGGCAAGAATAACGGGGTCGTTTCCGGCCTGTTCCCTCCATGGAGAAGATGATCGAACAATGGCAGAAGGAAGGGTGAAGGCAAATGGAGGGAGGAAGAGCGCGTGCGACAGCAGTTCCAAATCGAGAGGGAAAGGCGAAGAGGCGGTGGATGGTTGCCACGGTACACGAATAGGCGCCTGGGGAGCGAACGGTTGCCACAGAGGTCACACACTGACGACAAGGGCCGAGTGAACCGCATGCGCATACCGCACACACCTTGATCTGGCTGACCGTTTCCTTTGTGTTGCCTAATCACAAACAGTTCATCCGAGTGAACCATATGTTGTATATCACACACACCTTCATCTGGCTGCCCGTTTCTTTTGTGATGCCTAATCACAAACAGTTCATCCAAGTTCATCTAGCTGCCCGTTTCTTTTGTTCCTCCTCATCGCAAACAGTTAATTGAACCGAACCGTATGCCCTTCATCAAACACGCAACTAAAATCTGACCGTGTTTGATGCATCCGTCATCGCAAATGTTTTATACATTTTTTATGCTTTTCACCACCGTTTGTGATTAATGCATCGCACACGGTTTCTAGAAGGGTCTCTGATCGCAGTGTCGCGTTAGCAGCATCCTGCAGTAGTGCTCGTCTCTCTTTTAGAAAATAAGGTTAAACGATAGAAGATTTCCTCCATCGGGATCGTATTCGAGGAAAGTATCTTACGGGAATTCTCTATGCTCCAATGCTGATGTATGTACCTATTGTATATCAGTATATTTTTACATCAGATGTATTTTGTTAATAGGCGTGAATCCAACCTTTATCTGATCTAAAATTAGTTGTAGCAAAATGTTAAAGGCGACAATGTTGAATTTTGTAAGGAAAACTGCCTGGTAGTTTTGCATACTGAGCTGCATGAGTGTACTATCTCATATCATGCACATTACTGAATTGTAGTGCTGCTCTGGTTGCCCATTCATTCATTGTGTCAATGTTGCTTTCGTTTTACCTTACCTGGTTGATGATAGTTGTGCCATATTGTGTTAATTTGGTGTAGGCTGGTGTGGTCTGGTTGCCCAAACGTTCATTGTGTCGATGTTGCTTTCCTATTATCTGACCTAGCCAATGATAGCAATGCTAGTGTGTTAATTTGGTGCATGCTGCTGAAGATAAGAAGACAAACTCTGAAAACAGCAAGGCAACCCCATTGTTTATTTCCAATAAATCTAGGCTCGGTAATATGGATATAACTCTTGATTAATCTGTTTGGTTCCCCTCCTAATTTATGTTAGATGCAGTGGTCGAGACACTCTCCACTATCAATAATACAAGCCTGCCAAAGTCGCCATCTGAATCTGTTCAGTTTCCTCTATCTCGAATGCAACGGAAAAAATGTATATTTGTGAACCAATTAATGGCTGAAGCAATGATGGAAATGGTGGAGGAATCAGAGGTGCACATTTGTGCGCAACAACAACTCATCATTGTTTTCAAAGATAGTGTAGCAAAGCAGCAAAAACTTGCCCACATGCTTATGGGCGTCATCCGCGCTGAGGTTGCAGATTGTGACGTTGTAGATCGTTAGGTTTTGTTCATTTATTTGCACTGGCATCAGTCTTTGATTGCCCAGTGGATGTAATTTTATATGCTGGATGTGCAACGTTTTTCCCTATATGTCGTACCTTTGCTTGATCGGTTTTAGTCCTGTGCATAATTGCTCGTCGTAATGGGCTCAAATTATCTAGTTGGGCCTAAATACATGTACAAACTTTAGTGGGCCCATTAAGTTGATGTGCCGTGACCAGGCCGAAAGTTAATGGTCGGCCCTCTTACCTCCCGGGTCGTTAACAGGCCGACATCGAAGTGGGCAATAGGTGGGCCCATTTGATTTCATGGGTCGTTAACAGGCCGATACTAAGGTCGGGCTACATATGGCCCAACTATATTGTGGGCCTTTAGCAGACCGAAAGAGACAGCGGGCTCGTATTGGACCATGAAGAGCATGGGCCACTAAGAGGCCGAAAGTCAGGTCGTATTGTAAAGCCCAACTGTGTTGTGGGCCTTTAGCAGGCCGAAAGAGAAACCGGGCTGGTATTGGACCATGAAGAGCATGGGATGTTACAAGGCCAAAACTCAGGTCCGACTGCAAATGGACCAACTCATTTATGGGCCATCAACAGGCTGAAATACACACCGGGTCGGAAATTGGCCCAACACTTAAATGGGTCGCTAAAAGGCCGAAAGATGTACATCCTGAAAATTGGCCCATCCCTTGAATGGGTCGTTAACAGGCTGGAACCACATCGGGCCGATATTGAGCCCAAATATATAGCAGGTTGTTAACGGGCTCGAACTGATGATGGGCTGCAATGGTGTCAAATCGTTAACAGGCTGTTGACGGGCCGAGTTGGCACATCTCGTATGGGCCATTGGCTTAAATGGACCTGACACAAGTAGGCCCTATATGGGCCGGCCTACTAATTTTTACTGGGACGGCCTTTTTCACCAGAATGAGCCAGTGTTGGGTCATGCCACGTGTTGACCTATCATAGGCGCATCCTGTCCAATGAGTGGATGACACCTGTGCCAACGCGGAGCTGACACGTGGTTCCGTCGGACAATGAGAATTTTACATGTGGAAAATCGGCATTGGTCCGGGCTGTTAACGGGTTATCGGATCCAAACCGGAACCCGATAGCTTAACGGCGACCCGTTACGGTGGATGCCACGTGTCGGTCACCCTTGACAAAAGCACTCCTATGACACGTGATTTATTATCATGGAAGTGGACACTTTTGTGATGATAATTTTGGCAATGTCATGGAACACTTCTACGACAGCACAGGTATGACTATCTTGATCTTTTCATAAAATCGTCATGGATGTACATGCATGACAGAAAACGTGACCTATTGTGACAAACACGTATCATCATGGAAGTGTATTTTTTTATAGTGAGAGCTCCTGGATGAGCTGGCGAAGCTACAAACACTCGGCGACGACATTGGCCACCGCACGATACTCAGCCTCAACACTAGAGCGAGAGACTATAGGCTGCCACTTGGACGACCATGAGATGAGTGAGGGTCCAAGGAAGACACAATAGCCCAAAGTGGAGCGACGAGTGTCTGGTCAGCCCGCCCAGTCGGCATCGGAATAGGCGGTGAGGGCGGAGTCGGCGGAGGCGTAGAGCGTGACGTCGAGATCCATAGTGCCACAGATATAATGGAGAATCCGCTTGACAGCGGCCCAGTGAACGTCACGAGGATCATTCATATGGAGACACACCTGCTGCACAGCATAGTAGATCTCCGGTCGAGTCAGAGTGAGGTACTGAAGAGCCCAACGATAGACTAGTAGAATGCAGCATCCAAAGTTGGAGAACCATCTGTGGCAGAGAGCTTGGCCTTCGTATCATTAGGTGTTGCGGCGGGCTTGCAGTTAAGCATGCCAGCACGATCCAGAAGCTCATGAGCGTACTTCTACTGATGAAGAAATAAGCCATCCGGACGACGCACCACCTCAACACTGAGGAAGTAGTGCAAAGGACCCAAGTCCTGGATGGCGAACTCGGCACGAAGACGATCAGTGAGTTGACTGAGAAGACCAGCCGTACATGCCGTCAGGATGATGTTGTTGACATAGAGCAGCAATTAGGCTGTGTCGGAGCTCTGGTGATAGACGAAGAGTGATGCATCCGAGCGGGTGGAGTGGAACCCGAGCTGGTGTAGAAACGCTGCGATGTGCTGGTACCAGGCACACGGAGCCTGCTTTAATCCGTACAAGGACCACGAAAGCAGGCACACGTGGTCGGGAAGTTCGGAATCAACGAACCCCATGGGCTGCTGGCAGAAGACCTGCTCCTCGAGGTGACCATGAAGGAAGGCGTTGGAGACGTCCATCTGGTGCACCGGCCAAGCACGGGAAACCGCAAGGTGGAGAACCGTGTGAATCGTGTCGGGCTTAACGACCGGTGCGAAGGTGTTGGGGTAGTCGATGCTAGCAAACTGCCTGAAGCCACGAACAACCTAGCGTGCTTTGTAGCGATCAAGGGTACCATCAGGACGGAGCTTGTGTTTGAAGACCCACTTCCCGGTAATCTAGATGGCGTGCCGGGGACGGGGAACAAGCTGCCACGTCCGGTTGCGCAGCAAGGCGTTAAACTCCTTATGAGGGCACCGAGACAGGGGGCGCCAAGACGGGTGCCGACTCCGCGGGTGCTAGGAAGGCCGCGGGCACCGAGGGGGCCGCGAGCACCGAGGGGGGCGCGGGAACTGGCGGGGCCACGGGCGCCGCAGGCGCGAGGGCCGTGGGAGGAGGGGGCGCCGGGGGGCGCCAGCACCGCGGCCATAGTTGGTGCTGCATGCGGGGGGGCGCCTTAAATCCAGGGGCGGGCCAAGAGAGGCGCGCGAGCGCCCTGGGAGAGGCGTCGAGGAGCCCGCGTCATCGGTGGCGCGAGGAACAGCCGGGGGTACCTGCTGAAACGGAAACACATACTCATCAAAGTAAATGTGCCGGGAAGTGAACACACGGTGGGAGATGGGATCGTAGATTGATATCCCTTGGAGTTAGAGGGGTAGCCGATGAAGATGCAAGCAACAGAACGAGGTGCAAGTTTGTGTGGAGCCGTGTCGGCAGTGCTAGGATAGCAAAGGCACCCAAAAATATGCAAGCCATCATAAGATGGGGGCGTACCAAAGAGAAGATGGTGAGGTGCGAAGTTCCACCATGGGCGGCAGGGTCGAAGGTTAAGGAGAAGTGAAGCAGTAGCAAGTGCGTCCGGCCAAAAGCACGGTGGCACGTTAGCGTGGAACAGGAGCGTGCAAATGCAGACGTTCAGAGTGCGAAGGACGCGTTTAGCTCGACCGTTCTGATGTGAAGTATACGGGCATGTGAGACGAAAAACTATGTCGTGGTGCGACAGAAAGGTGCGGAAAGCAATATTGTCGAACTCTTTTTCATTGTCAGTCTGAAGAGCAAGAATGGGACGCCCAAACTGCGTGCTGACGTAGGAGTAAAAAGCCGTGAAAGTGGAGAGCGCATCCGACTTTCATTGCAAAGGATAAGTCCACACATAGTGAGAATAACCATCAGGATAACCAGATAATATAAATAGCCTGAATTACTAGGAACCGAAGAGGTCCACACATCGCTATGAATCAACTGAAAGGAAAAAGAAGCTATGGTGGTGGAGGTATTAAACGGAAGGCGAACATGTTTGCCGACACGACAGGCATGACAGGTGTGATCCTCTATCTTATTACAACTGAAACTGAAACTCCTAAGAATATGACGAAGTATGGCGGGGTTGGGATGACCCAAACGAGTGTGCCAGAGATGAGGTGGACGGCGGATGCACTGGATAGAGCTCATCGGGGCTGTCACATCGGTGAAGTACCATCCTGGTTCGAGCGTCCTTGACACAAAAACCAAGCTCGTCAAATTCAACAGTAACAGGATTTTCACGAGTTAAACAACGAACGGAAACAAGATTTTTAATAAGATAAGGTTACACAAGTATGTTAGAGAAAGTTAAAGGCGTGGAATTAGAAGGAAAAGAAGTGTGCCCGACATGTGTGATAGGAAGTGTGGAACCGTCGCCGACAATGATGCGACAGTCGGTGGTGACGGGGGTAAAGGAGGCAATATTACCAGGATGAGCAAACATGTGAGCCATAGCCCCAGTGTCCATGTACCGATCGCCGCCTCCAATGTAGGTGTTCGGCGTAGGAGCGGTGTGCAGCGCAGCGGGGATCGTCGGATCCCAAGGCGCCGGCGGCAGGGCCGGCGAGGGCGGCGGTGGCGCCACAGGGAGGCCGTAGCCGCCACTCAGCTGCGGCGATGGGTATCCTCCATAGGGAGCCGCGTAGTACGCCTGGTGTGCTGGCGGGCACGGCACGGGGAGGGTCCGTGTAGGGGCCCGTGGAACCGGCATGGTGTAGGGATGAACAACACCGGTCCATGGGTTGTAGCCAGAGGCCCACGGAGGGGGCACCTGGAACTGCTGTTGTTGTTGCCGACGGGGCGGGCCGGTGCCCTACGGCTGCTGCTGCTGACCACCACGGCGGCCCCCACCGCGACGTTCAGCGGGAGGGGCGGGCGGGCCGTATGGCAGCGGGAGCAGCCCCTGCTCCTGGGGTGCCGGGTATGGCAGCGGCACGGGGAAGGGCGCCGGGGGCGGTGCTGCGGGGGCGTGGCCGGGGCAGCGGGAGGCGGTGAGGGCCCGCCACCAGTGGTGTCGGCGGCGAGGGCGGTGTGGATGGCCCGCGCCTTCACCTGCTTCATCCGCAGCTCCTTCAAGCGGAGGTACGCAACGAACTTGGTGAAGAACGGGTTGGGGATGAGGCTGAGGTTTGTCGCAGCGTTGCCGAAGTCCTCGTTGAGCCCGGTAGTGAGCATGCTGAGGAGGAGGTCATCATCGATTTTCGTGCCAATGTCGCGGAGCTCGACAGCGAGAGTCTTGAGGTGGCGACAATAATCGTCGATGGAGGTGTTGTCCTGGTGGCACCCAAAAACCTCTTGCTGCAAAAAAACACGATGCTAGAGTTGGTTGTCGGTGAAGAGCCCATTCAGCTTGGTACACACGACACAGGCATCATCACCGTCATGCACGACCGTCTGGAAGAGGTCCGGCGAGATGGTGAGGAAGAACTAGCGGATGATCGTGGTGTCGATGGTGGACCAGTCATGGAACTCGGGGACAAGGCTGGAGTCAACAATGTCGTCCACGTGGTCGATGAGATGATACTCTCAGAACACGAGGGAGAAATACATCTTCCACGTGTGACAAGAGGAGTCTGCCTGGGAGCGACGAACCAGCACCCGCTCGAAGATGTTCAAGTTGCGGATGTCGTTCACGTCGGGAGGGTTGGTGTCGGCGAACGGGTTGGAGTTGGTGGACGCGGAGGAAGTGACGAACGACATGGCGGTGTGTGGTGGCGCAGCTAGGGTTCGGCGCGGCAGCGGCGATCGGCTCGGGAAGCAGTGGCGGCGGTGGGTGGTGCGGCGGCTGTAGGAGGAAGAGGGTCACGGCGGCGAGGGGCAGCAGTGACGGGAGTGGGCAGCGGCGCGTAGGGCGGCGGCTGCGGGTCGTGTCGGTTGCGGGCGGCCGAGGCGATCGGGGAAGGCAAGCGGCGAGGGCGCGCGGAAGGAAGGGAGCGCGGCGGCGAAAGGCTGGGAAGGTGCGCTGGCGGCGGCGGCGGGCGGCGTCGTGGGCGGCGCAAGGCCGGGCGGAAGCTAGGGTTAGAACCTAAAAATTGATACCATGTATGATGTATGAACTGCATGATGTATTGCTCATGTGCAAAGGCACGTATATATGATGTACAAGAGGTGGGCTACAACCTCAACTATACAAGGAACTAGGAGGTGAGCCCAATACACAAATATGCACAACACATATACTCAACATCTGGGACTCCCGGTCCATGTAGGAAAATCCAAGCGGAAAGCCTTTGGGTATATCAAAGGATCTATGGCTGGACGACTGTATGGATGACAGGAGAAGTTAATAGCAAAAACAGAAAGGAGACATTGGTGAAAGCTGTCGCACAAGCCATCCCGACGTTTGCTATGTCCTGCTTTTTCTTGACCAAGAGTTTCTGCCAAGAGCTGAGTTCACTAATGGGCACCTACTGGTGGAGCCAACAGGAGAAGGAAAACACTGCATTGGATCAGCTGGCAGAAACTGACTAATTGTAAAGCTCTGGGGGGCTTGGGTTCAGGGACATGTATGGGTTTAATATTGCTATGTTGTCAAGGCAAATCTGAAGATTGATTCAATGCCTCGATACTCTATGTGCACAAATACTTAAGGCCCGCTACTACCCCCATACTCACATTCTGGAAGCAGAGGCTAAGAGTGGTATTTCGTACACTTGGCGTAGCTTGCTTCACGGACTGAACCTAGTAAAGGAAGGCTACATTTGGCGAGTAGGCGATGGCTCGCAAATTCGAATCTGGAGTGACCCATGTATCCCCCGTCCTTGGTCCAGGCAAATTATCACACCAAGAAATGGTAACCTTCTGGAATTTGTGAGCGACTTAATTAGTCCTATCATGGGTGACTGGGATGAGCTGCTAGTAAGGGAAACCTTTTGGCCAGATGACGCAAAAAGCGTGTTGCAAATCCTAATCCGGGAGGGGGTACAAGACTTCATAGCCTGGCACTATGATTCAAAGGGTCTGCACTTAGTAAAGAGTGCATATAAGCTGCGTGTTCAGACTGAGAAACAGCGAAAGGGAGATTCTGCAGGGAGCAGTTCGGTATTGGTAGGCAACTTAAACACATGCTCGGACGACTCATGGAGACGCCTGTGGAAATTGCCGTGCTCAAGGAACATCCAAATGTTTACATGGAGAATTAAGCATGAATCACTTGCATTCAGAACAAACCTTGCGCGTCGAGGCGTTCCAGTGGATGATGTATCATGCTATTTTTGTGCAGGGCCGATGAGGACGGAGCACACATGTTCATCAAATGCAAAGTGGTGAAAGAGGTCTGGAGGGAGCTAGCCTTGGAGAAAGAAAGGATGGAGCTTGAGAAAATACTGTCTGTGCATGATATGCTAGACTTCCTCTGGGGCCTAACTGAAAACAAGCGTCTACACATCCTAACCTTCTGGTGGCTCTGGTGGAGCAACCGTAATAAACTGCGGGAAGGCGAGTTGACGGTAGCAGCGGAGGAGATAGCAAGGCGTGCTCGCTGTTGTGTCCTTGAATATCAGCAGATCTTTGGCCTTCCCCTGCCCCCCGCGCACGATGACATGATCAAAATCAATATGGATGGGTCCTTCCTGCCGGGTGAGACGTACGCTGGCTGGGGTGTAGTGGCACGGACAGCAAAAGGAGATATTATTTGTGCCCAAGCAGGGCAGCAAGAAAATGTCCAGGACGCTTTTGCAGCAGAGGAGCATGCTATGGCACATGTGGTATCCCTTGCAGCTGACATGGGAATGATTCGCGTCGTGTTTGAAACAGACTCACAGCTCCTCTCCGAGGCGCTGGACTTACGGAGAGTTGACTCATCCGCATATTTGGCTGTCATCGAAGACATCAAGCTTCAGCTCAAGCTTTGGTTTTCAAAACATGTTATTTCTTTTTATAGGCGTAGTGCCAATAATGTTGCACACGATCTTGCTAATATGGGTCGTGCGTACGAACCAAACCACAGTGTATTGTGGGAGTCCGATGTTCCAGCCAATGTGGCTGCCTATGCGATGGGCAATTTGCCTAAGCACAGTTAAGTTATAAAAGCTTTGCTTTTTTCCTCAAAGAAAAACCAAGCGTCATACCCCATGTTGTTCTCGGAGGAGGAAGACATGATGCCCAGGAGCTCGAAATCCCAACACAAAATAGTTCAAAACAAGAACAGAAGAGAAACTTGTGATACGAGGTCAAAACAGCGAAACACATATATACTGAATTTTTATCTTGCGCGACAAGTCTTTGGGAGAAAAAGGGAGCCGGGAAGGTGCACGAGGGACCCACAAGCTCAGGTGACGCACCCCAAGGGTAAGGCGCGCCCCTTTGAGCTTGTGGGTCCCTCGGACTCCTTCTCGTATGTTTCTTATTTTCCTAACTTTTTATATATTCTAGAAAGGCCAGTGATAGGCGCCGGCGCACCGGCCCAAATTTGGGTCGGTCGGCCCGCAGCCGTCTGATTTCGTGGATCGTAACCGTCCACTGCATCTTCTTGAGAGTTCGTACGAAGGGTCCCCCACATCTCGTCGGTCCCCTCATCTCGCCGTCGGTTGCCACACCCGCCATCCGTCCTCGTCGTCGGTCGCCGCCCTCGCCGGCCGTCCTCACCGCCAGTTCCACCCATGCGACTAGTGATGGCAGTAGCTCGCCGCTGCAGCAGCTCGTCGCCACATCCACACATCAGCTCGCCGATCCGCTCACCCAGCCATGGTTGTAGCATCCACACAAGCCGGTTCCAGCTTCTTCAAGTCGCGGTTGTAGCATACCGGCTCCAGCATATTCCGTGGTAGCATCCCTGAAGACTGGTTCCAGCATCTCCAGGGCGTGGATGTAGCTCTCTCGTTCGCCGGTTGAAGCTTTCTCATGGACGCTTGCAGCTTTAATTTCGTCAACGCCCAGCCATAGCTTTCATCATCGTTGGTTGTACCTTTTTGCGGCGCGGATTGTAGTTTTCTTCCTCGTCCCTTGCAGCTTTTTCATGTGCAGTGGCCAGGCCTAGCATCCATTGCCGTGGTTGGAGCTTTTTGTGACGTTGGTTGTAGCTCTTTGCAATGCGGTTGTAGCTTTTTTGGTATTGGCAGTAGCCAGCCCCGGCATATATCGTCGTGGTTGATGCTTTTTGTGACGCCAGTCGAAGCTTCAGGTCACAGTTGCAGCACCCATAGAGCATGCCATGCCTTTTGCTCGAAGCCCCTTGCTCTCCCCTTCTCCAACGGTTGCAGCACTCGTCGGTGCGTTTCCAACTTACGCTGCCATGGTTGAGGCATTTCTGGCACACCGTAGTAGCAAAGTTGCGCACTGGTTCCAGCAAAATCTCCGTTCGCCATCATGGCTCGCCACGAGCTATGCAACATTTCCGACACACCGTAGTAGCACGGCCGCACGCAGGTTCCAGCTTTTCCGTGCACGGTTCCAGCATCCCTCCCATGCGCCATCGTTAGCTCGCCGCGAGCAATTGCAGCATTTCCAGGCACACCATAGTAGCACGACCGAAGGGTTGTAGCATTTATCGTCCATGGTTGTAGCACCTTGTCCAAGGGTTGTTGTAGCATCTGTTGTCGCCGGTTGTATTATTCGTCCTTCCATGGTTGTAGCATTTTGTCGCCGCCGGCCGCCATGGTTGTAACATGTGTCGTCCTGGATGTAACATCTGTCAAAAGGATTGTAGCTCCCAACTGCACCGGTTGCAACCCTCGCCGTAGTTTTTACCAAAAAAATGTCCGCCGCGGTTGTAGCAATTTTCCATCATGGTTGTAACTCCGACGTCGACCAGTTCCAGCAAATTTCCACCAGGGTTGTGCCCCTCCACCGGTCAGTTCTAGCGCGTGATGACCACACCTCCAACCTCGGGCTGCCGGTTCGCATCTCCGGCCATTCACAGGCGCATCACCGCTTCTTGAGTCGCAACATCGGTGCTCGCCTCACGGCCATGGCGTCCTCTACACGGAGCATGCGAAGAGCCCAAAAAAAAACAGTACAGGTGGTGTGCGCCGCAGGAGGGAGGCGGGAAGAAGTTGATGGTCAGCGGCAAGGGCGAGGGCGCTCGGCCGTGCGAGGGCGCTCGGCCGTGCGAGCTCGCCGGGTGGTGGTGGTGGTTCGTGAAGGAGAGAGAAGATAGTGCGAGAGAACAAAATGAGATTGGTTGGTGGAGAAAGAAGATACAAGAGAGAAAAAAAAACTGGGAAAGGACGCAAGACACATGATACCCTTTCAATCGTACGCACGCGACGCGGCCGGCGCAACGTTTCGGCCGGTGCCCCGGCTGGAAACGTTTCCCTTCCAAAAATGACAGGAAGTATTATTATGATTTTTTTTGAATCGGTTTAGTTACCATATCACGTATCTATTCTTTTTTTCAGGATTCTAAAGCCCCTGTGCATAGTCTTGTTCGCTCGCATCTCCATCCCCGTTGTCAGCCTCTACTTCCCCGGGCCCCTAGCTAATGTCACAACAGTGGCAGCGACCTGCGACTAGGACTTCTTCCACCTCGTCTCGGGGATGTGGAGCTCCAGCAGCAGCTGGTGAGCCCACCAAGGCTACAAAGGCGGTCACCTCCAACAGCACCAAATCTGCGGCGTCTCCAGATGGCGGCGCCTTGAGGAAAGATAGGAGCGGTGTGGCACCATGGCGCCTACACCTAGTCATGAAGCACCCATCGATCCGGGGTGAGGGGTGGAGTTGCTCTCAAGACAAACTGAAAAAGGAAAATCGGGTGGCAAAGAAGTGGCGGGAGAGGGAATGGGTGAAGGGGAGGAGAAAGGGGCAGCCAGAGCATCGACTCGCCACCGGCGGGAAGGCCGGAGAGGTGGTGGCTCAGACCCTGTTCTCAGGGATAAACCGGTGGGGGAGATCAGGTCAGGGGCGACAGGTTTTTTTTTTTTGAAGAAAAGAAAATCGTTGGCGGGCGTGGACCGATGGTTCGTTCGATCGTTGTGATGGACCGATGCATCGACCACAGAATCCAGTTTAAATGGTATAAGAAGAGATGCAAGTAAATTATATATTTTCGTATGTCCAGTGAACTCCTAATTCAAGCGCTATTTTTTTGCGGGGAAATTCAAGAGCTATTTGAATATTTCTAATTTCTAAATCTTCAAAATCTGAAATAGAATGTGCACTACAATACGCCTTGATGCATCATGCATGTACGTAACTAGCGTCTTCATTCATCAGGATTAAATCCAACATTTGGATTCCCGCACACAAAAAAAACATTTGGAGACAATTAGGATTAGGCTAAGGCAGATCCAACAATAGGTTCAAGCAGCAAGAGTACAGGTAACAGAAGGGCAAAACCCCAGTTTTAGTTGGCTCTCTCATCTAGCATTATCAGCTAGTAGGTGAAAACCTTGTAAAGAATGAACCTCCATATCTAGGTGATATGCATCATTTTCTAGTGGCAGAGGAAATCCATACCAACTTCAAGTCTCAGTTGCAATTCGACAATTGTCTCAAAAAAGAGAGTTGCCAATCGACAGTAACAGGGAGTACCCCCCCCCCCCCCTGTGGCAACAGGGACACATGTCTCAGTTGCAAATCTGTGATGGTTAAATAGGACATTGTTTCAACGCTGACATAAACAATTTGTTCCAATTTCCATTTCTAGCTTTCATCTATCCTAAGAATGTGAAAGCAAGAGAACATGCGGGAGAAAGAGATGAAACTCAGGCGAGATTTTTACCCCTGCACAGTGAGATCACAAAAAAAAAATTAGAAGTAGCAAAGCTAAGTCAAACCACCTTATGTGGCACCTATTATGAACAGAGATAAGATAGAACTGACAAATCATATATCTTACAGGTCTCACATTGTGGTTAAATATTTGCTCACATACGAGTAATAAGATACACATCAAACTACATAGCAGCAAACTTTATCAGATTACAAGTTGAACACTAGCTCACATACCTATTAATAAGACAATTTATCATACAAGGCTGGGATAACACAACGACTTTGCCAGACTTGCAGAAACCTCTCTTGTCAATCTTCCGACAGCGCCATGGCCCAAGTAAAGATCCCAAGCATCCCTGCCATATATCTACTTAGAACTACAAACAAGACCGCTAGACATTTATTTATAACAAAAGCAACAAATATGTAGTTTGATTACCCATCTTAGGCCATACCTGAGCACCATGAGTGTACACTAGCGAGCCCACCTAATAGACAGGGACAGCCTAGTATAGCAATCTTCATCTTCATGCTTGAACCACTCGCTCGAAATATCCTCTGCATTGAGAAGAACTGTTTCCTTGATACTCAGTGTTTTGGATTTCCCTATCGTTAGGGACCCCTTAAACTCTAAGCGAGTCGCTTGAATAGGCACGGCAAGGAAAGGCCGCACCAATGGGAGGCACACATGGCGGTGCGATTCATCGCAGAGAAAGGGCGGTACTGGATGGGCAACACGCTGTAGAGGATTAACACCTGAATTGGCACCTCTGGTGAATATGGTGATATCACGATGAAATATGTCTGTGTGCGCGGTGATGGAACCGTGTATGCTATTGGAGCATAGCTCACAAGGTATGCACAGCCATACACTCAGGGTGACCTCCACAGCATCATTTATCACCGCGCATAACACATCTACTTTGCCTTTGCGTGTTTGGATGGTGACAGACTTGCATTTGTCAGATATGGGCGAATTGAACCAATCGACCAGCTTGTTGGATACCTCCACAGGTTCATTCTCAGTTGGGTCAATCTTCACTTGAAGGAGAACGCCTGATTCGGCTGAGATGTACCTAGATGGCCCCGTAGGAGGCAGCTCCATCTGCATACATGCATATATGTGAATCGCATACCAACTGGATTCCCCCAGAAATTAGGAAGTTAATAAGAACATACCCTGAAAACATGTTTAGATCTGGGATGTTTTAATTCCCATTGCGCTTTGCTTGAATTAAACGCATCCACACTCTTGCTCTGGCAGATGATCTGTGTGGCCATGCCATTGAAGACCAATACTTCGCCAATGAGAGGGAAATGCGTATATACCGCAAAAATCTCGAAGAGGGGGTCGCTTAAGGAATCTCTGAGGGACCAGCGCGGCGGTGGCAGCTGCGGCCGCTGGATCACGGAACCGGAACCTCTTCGGAAACGGGCAACGTCAATCAGCCCCGGGAGCTCCCGTGGTGCCTTCTTGTAGATGGCGTGGCCAAGAGAACTAGTACCGGCGATGCGGATCACAGGGCCGGAACCACCTGGGGAACGGGCGACGTCAATCAGCCCAACTAATCCCCAGAGGTCGATCAACTTCTGCGAAAAAAACTAAAACTAACGAATTCGTCCATCTAGAAGTAGCTAAAATTTATTCGCAAAGAAGGATATAGAACTAAAAAAACAGAAAGATAGAACTAAAAATAATCGTAACAGATCTGGATCTTCTCTTTGCATACCTGAGAATCGCAGGTAGAGAATGTTCTTTGGGACGGCGGTCCGCGGGCGATTCGAGGCACAACCTCCTGCACGCTTCTGGCTCCATCGGCGTCGGGCACGCTCTCCGTTCCATCAGAGGCGGCCGGAAGGGGATTCATCGCGTATCCAAACCTAGAACCCTAAACTCCATCCACGGAGGAGAATGCCTTCCCAACGGTCCTCTCCCCTTCCCCCCCGCCCGCTCCTACGCCGCCGTCGCCGCCAACGGTTGGCTCCACGGCCACAGCCTCACCCGCTGGGTTTTCACTCCAAATCCCAACGGTCAGATAACGTTCCGCACTTTGTAGCTTTGGAGACAGATGGCGAGGGGTGGGTGGAGGTGCGTAATCGTCGTCCACGGCGCCGTTATGTAGATGCGCCTGCCGTCAAGCTCCAAGAAGAAGCCAAGCATAGGATTCCCCGATGGCTGGTGGGGCTCTGCTTTAAATGCCTGGATCCAGGCCACATCAAGGCGGAGTGCACCGGTGAAACTCGCCGCCACCGCTGCTGGATCTCGGGACACATCGCGCGCGGCTGCTCCTCCTCCACATCCTGCGACCGGCTCGCACCACCCGCTTCCGGATCTCGTCGGGCTCCGCCTAGCCGTCGCCCGCTGGCCAGGCCGCCGCCGCCCGCGCGCTCTGCTCCCCGGTCGCCTCCTCCACCCCCACGCGACATAGCGCACTACCTCCCGTTGGCATGGCGATTCCACAGTGAGGTGCTCACTCATGGGGATCTAGGTCTGGCCGGCTCGAGGGCATCATCTCCGCATGCTGCATGGGACGCTCTTGAGGCGGATTTCATAGCCGCTGCTCGCCTCGGTGGTCGGCTGACTGAGGTCTCTCGGCGCCTGGTGCAGGCCCTGGAGCGTGTCTGCGGGTTGGAGAGGCGGCACATCAGGGTGGAGGTCACCTATCCGACCGACTCCTTCATCTCCTTCGCGTCCACGGCGGACTGCGACCGCGTGTTCTGCCAATCTGGCAAGATTCGCTGTGCGGGGGCGCCTATTGCCTTCCAGCGCTGGCACAGGAGTGCCCAAGCCGTGGGAGGAAAGCTTGAATTCTTCTGCAAGCTAGGTATCGAGGGCCTGCCGGCGAGCGCCTCGGAGTGGGACTCGCTCAACCAGCTCATCAACAGGCTCCAAGGTCAGCTGGTCGAGGTGCTTCCGCAAGATGACCGCTGTCAGGTCGACGTCATGGCCTGGATGCGCAACCCCTCGGGCATCCCCAAGGTGTATGACACAGAGATCCGGGCCGGCAGTCGCCCAATGTGGTAGATGAAGGCGGCTGTGACACCCGCCATGCGGCCCATACCGAGCATCCCCAAGATGTTCTGGATGTGGTGGATCGCACAGTGCTGTTCCTAGAGCTCCGCCCTGATTACGAGCCCGACGACGACGAAGACCTGACGAGGAGGCACGACTACTCCCGAAGCTGCTTCAGGGGGCGGATCGACGGAGAAGGCCGTGGCAATGCTATCCGCTCGGGAGCCCACCCTTTTGGAGGGCCGGGCGGCCTGGGTATCGCTGGTGACTGGGGCGGCCGGCGGGTCAAGGGTCTCCTCGCTCCGGCGGGAGGCATGGAGTTCAGGCCCACGGTGCGAGCCTTTCGCGGGGCGCAAGTGTCTCAGGCCGGCTCGGGGGAGGCCGTTGCCACGCCAGACGGTGGGGGCCGCTCCGTCGCCAATTCGCCGGCTTCCACAGCGGTCGGCACGACGGCGTTCATGGACACCCCTGTCTTCCGCTCTACGGCTGGGTCCACAGCGCTGGGCACGGATGCTCTGGGGCGTACTCTGGAGCTCGGCTACGGCATGGGACGATGTGGACGGTCTCCGCGGAGGCTCTCTTTCAGTCCGGTGGCCGGCGATGGATCCCAGTTGGTCGCGGGCGGGGAGACCACTCTCGGTAGCGGCAGCGGCCGTGCAGTGTCGTTTCTCCGGCTCGAGAGTGCCCTCCCTCCGCTCAAGATGCAGTGTCTATGGTGACGCATCTGAAGATCAAGAGAGTCACGGTGACCACGCCTTTCATTGTTCCTCTCTGATAGGATCATTCTTGCCTCGGATCGATGCGTCGGCGGCAACCACGGGGTCAGTCGGCCCTCTGCCAGCCCCCGATGCGCTCCTTGAGGCTCTTGGGTCATCACCCAGGCCATCTATCCTGGGTCCCCGTCCATTGCCTCTCTGCCCCAAGAAGGCGCATAGCCATTGCCTCAATCTGCATGCTGCAGAGCGCGAGGATCTCCAAATTGAATGATGGCTTAAGGAAGGGACCGGTCGATAAGGCCCAAACAGTCCTGCTGCATAGCTTGGGTGCGATAAAGGCTGAAGAACACCTGTCTCCTGAGGCGCTTGATGCATACCTCAAGCTTTTTGACGCGCCATTGTCTTCTCAACACATGAGGGTGGTGGCGGCTCTCTTCGACCCTGATGGAGTTGCCTTCGACGAGCCGGCCTAGGAGGGGCTCGCTGCTTTCAAGTTGCCGGAGACCGTAGAGCCGTGTGCTGCTTAGCTCTTTGTGTGGCTGGGGTGTGTTGCTATCTTATGGTCATGTCTCTTAGATTAGTAGTGTGGAATGTTAGGGGGCTGAATAACCCGGCCTGGCGGAACTTCATCTGTTTGTTCATGCAGTCCTGTGATGCGTTGTTAGTCTGCTTTCAAGAATCTAAGCTGGAGGTAGTTGATGCTCTTGTTGTTAATCAAGCTCTTGGGCCAATCTTTGATGGGTTCGATGCTCTACCTGCGCAAGGCACCAGAGGGGGTATTCTGCTAGCTTGGAGATCTGACCGCTTGAGGATCTCAGATGTTCAGAAACTCGAATTCTCCATCTCGGCCACCATCACCTCCCTGGCCGATAACAAAACTTGGCGGGTCACATCTGTTTATGGACCACAAGAGGATGGAGACAAAGTGAGATTCCTGGAAGAGATCGAGCATATGGGGGAGCAAGAACAGCTGCCTTGGATCATTAATGGGGATTTCAATCTTGTCAGGCACGAGGACGAGCGCATCACAGGAAGGGTCAACTTAAGATTGAAGAACAAGTTCAGACATACTATCAACAAGCTGGGTCTTCATGAGATGCCCCTAGTGGGAAGGAAATTCACATGGTGCAACGGGCAGGAAAGAACCATCATGGCGAAATTAGACAGGGTGTTGTTCAATAATGCTTGGGAGGACTTGTACCCAATTAGTGATCTGCTACCATTGAGCTCAAATGTTTTGAGACCAACGCCTATCTTTGCTTTCATGTTCTCTGGATAGACCGAGGGCCTTCAGATTCAGATTCGAGAACTTTTGGTGCAAACTGCCCGGTTTTCTCGAGGTGGTGAAAGATGCTTGGGAAGAGGAGGTTTCCAGTGCCAATCCAATGCATGTTCTTAGCAATAAGCTCCAACGCACAGCCAAAGCGCTTAGGAGATGGGGTCAAAGGAACCAGAGTGCTATGAACATCCAGTTTCAGATCGCTAATGAGATGATTCTTCGCCTGGACACTGCTCAAGAGGCACGACATTTGTCCACGGAAGAAAAAAAGCTGAAAGCCTTTTTGAAAGGCAAGTGCCTAGCCCTTGCATCCTTGTAAAGGATTAGGTTGAGATAGAGAGCCAAAATCAGGGATCTGAGAGAGGGGGATGCCAACTCCAAATACTTCCACCTCAAAGCTAATGGACGCAGAAGGAAACACCTCATCCCTTGCCTTCAAGCTGGCAACCGGATGGCGTCATCTATGCATGAGAAATTGGATATGGCGCACGACTTCTATCGTAACCTGCTTGGTGTCCCAGCTGCTAGGCACAAGATTTTAAAGCTAGAATGCCTAGGCCTTGGCAAGATATCTGCGGAAATGGCATGAGACCTGGACGCTCCCTTTTCCAGAGAAGAGATCAAGAAGGTGGTGAATGACATGCCCCCTGATCGGGCACCGGGACCAGATGGTTTCTCCGGTCTTTTCTATAAGACATGTTGGGAGATCATTGAACATGACTTTATGGCGGTGATGGAGGCGCTGCACCAGGGTCATTTCTCTTCCTTTGGTGGGCTGAACTCATCCATTCTCACTCTATTGCCAAAGAAAGCGAGAATCAATGCGGATAATGGACTTCGAGACTCCATCAACTTAATTCACGGTGTGGCCAAAATCTTTGGCAAAGCTCTGGCAACTCGCCTGGCCCCGGTACTGCCTGGGATCATATCCAGTGTGCAAAGCGCGTTCGTCTCTGATAGAAGTATCCATGAAAACTTCAAATTCGTAAGGAACACGGCCAGAACCTTACACCGCAAGAAGAAATAGTCGATTTTGATGAAGATTGATATATCCAAGGTGTTCGACTGCCTTTCCTGGGAATTTCTATTGGACATATTGAAAGTCAGAGGCTTCGGTAGCAAGTGGTGTTCCTGGATATGCGGCCTTCTAAGCTCGGCGTCCTGCTCAGTGCTCATTAACGGCGAAACCAGCTCTCCGTTCACTCCGGGGAAGGGAGTCAGACAGGGAGACTCCTTTTCGCCAGCCCTCATCATCCTCGCCATCGACGCGTTGCAAGGCATGATTGACTGGGCCAGGAGCAATGCTACCTCTTGAGCACTGCGTTGGATTTCCCCGAAGAGGAGAGGATGATGCAGCAAAGTAGCGTAAGTATTTCCCTCAGTTTTTGAGAACCAAGGTATCAATCCAGTAGGAGACCATGCACAAGTCCCTCGTACCTACACAAAACGATAGCAACTCGCAACCAACGCTTAGGGGTTGTCAATCCCTTCACTACGCCATTTACGAGTGAATCTGATAGAGATAATATTTTTGGTATTTTTGATAGATAGATGCAAAGTAAAAAGTAAAAGGCAAAGTAAAGCAAGTAAATAAAGTGATAGAGATTGATATGATGAGAATAGACCCAAGGGCCATAGGTTTCACTAGTGGCTTCTCTCAAGAGCATAAGTATTCTACGGTGGGTGAACAAATTACCGTTGAGCAATTGATAGAATTCAGCATAGTTATGAGTATATCTAGGCAATGATCATGTATATAGGCATCACGTCCAAAACAAGTAGATCGAAATGATTACGCATCTCATCGCTAGTACTCCACTCATCGACAGCCTATCCAAAGATGCATCTAGAGTATTAAGTAAAAACAGAGTAACGCCTTAAGCAAGATGACATGATGTAGAGGGATAAATTCATGCAATATGATAAAAACCCCATCTTGTTATCCTCGATGGCAACAATATAATACGTGCCTTGCAACCCTTTACATCCTTTGGGTAAGGACACCGCAAGATTGAACCCAAAGCTAAGCACTTCTCCCATTGCAAGAACTACCAATCTAGTTGGCCAAACCAAAAGGATAATTCAAGAGACTTGCAAAGATAACTCAATCATACATAAAAGAATTCAGAGAAGAATCAAATATTTTCCATAGATAATCTTTGGATCATAAACCCACAATTCACGGTCTCAACAAACACACCGCAAAAAGAAGATTACATCAAATAGATCTCCACGAGAGAGGGGAGAACATTGTATTGAGATCAAAAAAGAGAGAAGAAGCCATCTAGCTACTAACTATGGACCCGAAGGTCTGAAGTAAACTACTCACACTTCATCGGAGGGGCTATGGTGATGATGTAGAAGCCCTCCGTAGTGGATGCCCCCTCCGGCGGAGCTCCAGAACAGGCCCCAAGATGGGATCTCGTGGATACAGAAGGTTGCAGTGGTGGAATTAGGTTTTTGGCTCCTGTTCTGATCGTACGGGGATACGTAGGTATATATAGGAGGAAGGAGTACGTCTATGGAGCGTCAAGGGGCCCATGAGGTAGGGGGCGCGCCCTCCACCCTCGTGACCGCCTCGTGGCTTTCTTGACGGAGGGTCCAAGTCTCCTGGATCTTATCTGATGAGAAAATCACGTTCCCGAACGTTTCATTCCGTTTGGACTCCATTTGATATTCTGTTTCTTCGAAACACTGAAAAAGGCAAAAAACAGCAATTCTGGGCTGGGCCTCCGGTTAATAGGTTAGTCCCAAAAGTAATATAAAAGTGGAAAATAAAGCCCAATATAGTCCAAAACAGTAGATAAAGTAGCATGGAGCAATCAAAAATTATAGATACGTTGGAGACGTATCAAGCAACAATCTGCTGGCCAGTCTTGGCCTGGATATCAGGATCCCGAGAGCTTCTATTTTTGCAGACGACGCAGTTTTGTTTTTCACTCCAGTGGGTTCTGACCTGCAGGTGATCGAGGCCATGCTGAAGCTTTTTGGGGAGGCCTCGGGTCTGAAGATTAACTTTGCTAAGAGTACCATCACATGCATCAGATGCGAGGAAAATCGAGCCGTGGAGATCGCCGCCTTCTTTGGCTGTCAGCATTCTAGTTTTCCCCTAAAATTCCTGGGGCTGCCTCTTTCTGTCAAACCCATTGCCATCCCTAATTGCATTATCTTTATTTTGGAATTGCAACCTACCAACTTTACGTTGGAGTCATGTAGTTTTAGACGCTCATGACCAAACTGCATAATATTATTCCCCTCTGTCTTTGATACGTGGAAATCTACCAAGTATTTCCTATCTGCGGTAATTCGGTTGCATACCGATATCACCGCCCGACATACATCATTGGCCCCTCAACATATACTTGGGATCTATGTGAGGACTAACTGTATTGTTGTCAATACCTCAAGCCCCTCACATGGGGAGTTATTCAAGGCCAGATATCTTTGATTCAATGAGGAACATTTCCGGGCATTAGGGAGATTTCAAGTACCATACAACTGCCAGGAAGTTAGTGGAATGTTCAACACATTTCTGCCTCAAATCCACGTACTCAAAGAGCTGAACCATGCGTTCAAAAGATTTGCAACACATTGCAAATAACCTGCCATATTCATTTACTGACTATAAAGGTGTCACACAATCCTACAACCCTGCAAAAGTACGCCTGAAAGAGTGGAGATACCAACAAAATCCACTCCACTTCCCGTTCAAAGCAACAGGGGGAGATGTATGGCAGAAGTACATTAGGATTCAGCTTCTCGCAAGCAAGGATATCAAGGCCTATGAATAAGTAAATGCAAGTCAACTTCATGTTGACAGACACCTGATGGGTAGTATACACCCAGTGGACGGGAAACCTCCACCAACCCAGGTCACAGTGCACACAATGACCGGGACATCGGAATACCCGACTCAATCGCATTGGGAAATCGCGAGCAGTCACCATGGGTAATGATATTTCCATCAACTATATATTGATATATAGATTCTGGAGAAACATATAACCGGAAGGGCGCTGCTACGCGTTCGCCGGCTGATGTTTACATTTTATCCGTTGCCTCGACGGCCGTTGCACACCTGAGCTGATAGCCGTCCGATCCGTTGTCCGCGCCCCGCATGCCCACTCGTTATTTCCGTAACAAACGCTCTGTTGCAGAAACCAAACAGTCCTGACCCGACCCGACAGAGCTGCGTCCCGCGCGCCGCCGCCGCCAACCCATCGCAAAATCAGCCCGCCGCCGGCGTGTAGGAGCTACTCTAGTTGCGAAACCTCATCTTCTCTAGTTTCCTGCAACAAGAGCTTTGTTTCGAAACTTTCTCATTTCTAATTTCTTGCAACAAGAGCTTTGTTGCGAAAACTCATTTTCTCTAATTTTCTGCAACAAGTCCCCTGTTGCAAAAACTCTTATTATCTAATTTTTTGCAACAAGACCCTTGTTGCAAAAATTGAAAAGACATCTCACGCCGCGCCTAATTTTCTGTAACAAGACCCTTGCTACAAAAAATCCAAAAACATCTCCAGCCACGTTGAGCAGTCTTCGTTGTCGCCCGTTCATAACAACGTTGTTGTTGCGTAAACTTGCAGTGTGCGTGGACGTAAGGCATTGTGATGTGGCTAGCGTTGGTGGTGCCAGGACGGTGGTCGCCCAGAAATGCAGGGGGAATGGGAGAGGGGGTCTCCGATCCATACCTGCTGGAGTCGACGTCGGCAACCGCCGAACCCGTCGCCGTCGTCACCATGCTGGATATGCCCCGGTCGCCGAACGCCGCCGCCTTGTCGCGCACCCAAATCCAGAAGCGTTGCCCTCCCAAAGAAATGAGTCAACGGAGGCCAGTTACACGAATGCTTATCCTGAAACAATAGCTCTGTTTCAGAAAATGAAGCGCGTGTGTGGCGATCCAATGCAGACGGAGTGAGGCGGATGCGCTGTGAGATCGGTCGGCTGAAGGTAAGCTTTTCCCTAACCGGAAGTCTACAATTGTCAACATACATTTCTCAACTAGATTGAAAAAACCTTTCAAGTGATTCAGATCCAAAGACCATGGCCATGGCAAAGTGTGAACAACACTCGGACTGAACTCAAGCAAAGTGTATAATCTAGGTAGAAATGATATTGCTCAAAAATGGAAAGGTATGCATAAGCAATACCTACACCGGTTTTCTTAAAAAGCAGAATTGAGAATAACGAGGTGGTGAAACAAAGAGCAAGTATTGTAGCACAAGGGTTCACGCAGATACCCAACTATTCTCTAGAGGTGGAATCTCCTTCCGATAACTTATATCATTGGTAGTACAAAATTATCTATCTCTGCAGTTGATAGATGTAGTGATTGCATATCCATGTGGATCACTAGATTCAGACATATATGATTGATTCCCTCACTTCTGAATCGAAATGCAAAATGCAACATACATTGTGTAAAAATCAGTAAGTCACCATATGACTTATAGTTGTCAGTACATATGGTACAACCGACATAGTGAGTTCCTTATACACAAGGATTACTCCTATAATGATGATTATCCACGTTTGAGTGTGTGTAATGACGACACATGTAATCATCTAAATGACGGAGTTGAAAATGAAGGATTTGGGTAAACCAAAATACCGCTCGTTACTACAACTTCAGCACCTTCATTCATACATTATGGTACACCATGTTGTCTATATCCAAAATATATTGGAGAAATTAATTGTGGACAAATCTTATCTATCCATTCATTCTCTAGACATAGAGAAAGATCTATTTAAACCAAGAGATGATGGACATGAGATATTGGGACTCAACATTCCATAATGCCATTGGATCCACCAAACACAATTGGTTGGTACTCAAGAATGTCTTTCAATATCTCCAAGGCATCAAACATCTTGTCCTGGTTTTCAGTTTCACAGGAATCTGAATACTGATATCATTGGATACATCGATCAGATCCCCACTATGTCAGATCGTGGACAAGCTTAGTGTTCCTACTAGGTGTGGTAGCCTCCTCATGAATAGTCTTCAAAACAGACCTCATGGCTACATCCACCAACCATTATCTCAACGATAATGTCTCTTGTGTTGCCCGGATGCAAACATGTTACGTAATAAGAAATGCCGATATATTGCATATCTTGCAAGTCAAATCATGCGACTGATTTTTTCACGAAGTCTCTATCAACATCTACATTCTAGAAATATGTTCATGGAGTTGGTATGTGAGGGCTTCGGAATATGCAAGAATCAAGGGGAGTATCTTCCTGAATTGTTCCTGTTCAATGCATCATATTATACTCTTTTTCCCTTCATGAGTTTACTTTACAGGTTCTCATAAAGGTTTTTAATGAGGTAATATCAACATGAGATTATATGTCATACTTTCTGTTTTCCCCACCGGGTTTTTTAGGAAAGTATATACGACATATTTATTGTCCTGTAAACTCTATGGGTTTTCTCGTATTGAGTTAAAAGAGACAATAACCATTATATGTTGCATCATTTTCTCCTTATTTTCCCACTGGGTTTGAAGGAGTTTTAGCAACATATGGAACACCTATCTCCTCATATTTTTCCCACAGGGTTTTTGGAGGAGCTTCTCAAGATGATGATACTTACACTAACAAGTGTGGATTAGGGGGAGTGTTAGGATTTAATTAATCCTATTAATCCCTACTTTTTCTAACCAAGGCGGTTGCCTCACATCCCTTCGGTCGCACTCCTTCAAGGGCTATATATATTTGTAATCCCATCATCCATGAGAACAAGAGTTCACTTTTACACCTTTGTGTTTGTCTCTCGTTCCTCTCTCGATCTCAATTCTAAACAGTTTGCAATTTTTTAATTGCATACATGCTCTTCTTTAAAGCAAATCCCAGCCGTTCTTCTAAGCTACTTTTTTTTACTGTTGCTTTTATCAAAATATTCTAAATTAATGTACGTATTGTTGCCAAAACAAAATAAGGACGCCAGGATCTGTGGTCATGTCCGTCTATGCTTCTGGCTGGAAACCCGTCTATTGCTATGTCTTTTCGAAATTGCTATGTTTTTCTGGCACATGGACTCTAGTAAACATACTGATAAATCTCGTCCATTGATACATCTTAACTTTGTATAGTTAAATCTTTACCATTCATTTTCTATCGTTTTAGTAATATAATAGATAGATAGATTTCCATAAGTCTTGCATCTTGCCCATCAATGTTACACACGAGGAAGCAGTTAGATTGGCTGCTATTTTTGGTTGTCGGGTTGGATCCCTTCCTTTCATATACGTGGGTTTACCTGTGGGTACCACAAAGCCCAGAATTCAAGATCTGGTGCATGTTGTTGACATAGTTGAAAGGAGGCTCTCTTCTAGTTCCTCTCTGCTTTCCCAAGGTGCAAGATTGGAACTTTTGTAGTCGGTCCTCTCCTCCATGCCCATTTATTTTCTTTGCAGTCTGAGTTTACTAGCTACAATTATTAAGCAGCTGGAAAGAATAATGAGGCAATGTTTATGGAGAGGAAATTCTGATACCCCAAAACAATCTTTAGCAGCCTGGCCAATGGTTTGTAAACCAAAAGATAAAGGGGGCATGGGGACCATCAATCTTGCAGTTCAAAATAAGGCCTTGCTCACAAAGCACTTGCATAAGTTCTAAAACAAAGTAGATATACCTTGGGTCTCCTTGATTTGGGACACTTACTACAATGGAGTGGTTCCCCATGCAACTGTTCAGTGTGGCTCTTTTTGGTGGAGAGATATCATGAAGCTAAATGAGTTTTATAGATCTCATACTACTATCACCATCAATGATGGCAACAACTCTCTGTTTTGGCATGATGCTTGGAACTTGGGTGGAAGCCATTTGCCTATTAAGGAGAGATTCCCCAGACTCTACTCCCTTGCTCTGGATGACAAGATATCTATCAAGGACTTTATTGAAGATTTTGATATTGGTACTTATTTTGAATTACCATTATCTCATGAAGCAATGGATGAGCTGGTTTCTCTTAACTTTGCTTTAAGTGGATTACAAATATGTCCGCAGGAACCTGACTCTTGGTCATGGACACCTGGTAAAGGATCATACTCTGCCAAGAGTTAGCACTAATGCAGGATGCTGCTAACGCAACACTACGATCAGAGACCCTTCGAGAAACTGTGTGCGATGCAATAATGCATAAGCGGTCTTTGTATGAAAACTATCGTAAATGCATAAAAGCGTTTGCGATGACGGATGCATCAAACACGGTTTAGGTTTTAGTTGCATGTGCAATGAAGGGCATACGATTCAGTTCATTTAACTGTTTGCGATGAGGAGGAACAAAAGAAACGGACATCGAGATGAAGGCGTGTGCGATACATAGCATACCATTTACTTGGATGAACTGTTTGTGATTAGGCAACACAAAAGAAACGGTCAGACAGATCAAGGTGTGTGCGATATACAACATATGGTTCACTCGGAGGAACTGTTTGTGATTTGGCAACACAAGAGAAACGGCCAGCCAGATCAAGGTGTGTGCGATATACGGCATGGAGTTCACTCGGATGAACTGTTTGCGTTGACACAAGAGAACAGAAACGGTTCAACTTAACAAGACGTGTGTGTTGTGCGATGGGATTGCATGCGGTTCACTCGGCCCTTGTGGTCAGTCTGTGACCTCTGTGGCAACCGTTCGCTCCCCAGGCGCCTCTTCGTGTACCATGGCAACCATCCACCAACTCTTCGCCTTTCCCTCTCGATTTGGAACTGTTGTCGCGCGCTAGCTCTTACTCCCTCCTCCATTTGCCTTCACCCTTCCTTCTGCCATTGTTTGATCGTCTTCTCCATGGTGGGAACAAGCCGGAAACGACACTGTTATTCTTGCCTCGATCTGAATGATGACGCGGTGGAGGAACTCATTATCGGTGCGATGTCATCACCTAGGCTAGCATGGCAGGTTCGTTCAAGACCATTCTCGAATCAATTAATAACATCATTACAAGGAACCCAAGGGTCCAGGAGCAGTTTGATCTCCCCTATCTTCTTCGTCGTGACCCTGCTGACTGGCGCGGGGACGAGGGAAGCCTTGCCTTGTGTAAGTTGATGCTGCTTGATAATGATACGTATGATGTTAAGATACCATCGCTTGAGGGCAAGGCTTGGGCAGGCGCAAGTGGAGACTGGGTTGTTTATATTCGGTATAACTGCGAATGGGAACTTGTGAATGTGTACACTCGTCACCCGGTTCCACTTGAAAAATCTCGAACGGCTAACATGGGGTGTCAAAACCGGCGGATCTCAGGTAGGGGGTCCCGATCTGTGCGTCTAAGGCTAATGGTAACAGGAGGCAAGGGACACAATGTTTTACCCAGGTTTGGGCCCTCTCGATGGAAGTAAAACCCTACTTCCTGCTTGATTGATCTTGATGATATGAGTATTACAAGAGTTGATCTACCACGAGACCGTACAGGCTAAACCCTAGAAGCTAGCCTATGATGATTATGATTGTTGTGATCGTCCCTATATGGAACAAACCCTCCAGTTTATATAGACATCGGAGGGGGGCTAGGGTTTACACAGAGTCGGCTACAAAGAAGGAAATCTAATATCTGGATCGCCAAGCTTGTCTTCCATGCAAAGGAGAGTCCCATCCGGACACGGGACGGAGTCTTGAGTCTTGTATCTTCACGGTCCATCAGTCCGGTCAAAGTATATAGTCCAGTTGTCCGGATACCCCCTAATCCAGGACTCCCTCAGTAGCCCCTGAACCAGGCTTCAATGTTGATGAGTCTGGCGCGCAGTTTCGTCTTCGGCATTGCAAGGCGGGTTCCATCTCCGAATACTCCAAAGTAATTATCGAACACTTAAATTGTGTCCAGATCTGCAAGATGATCTTCACATACCACCGTAGAGAGAACGATATTCCGCAAATGTATTCTGCAGACAACTTCAAACAACGTGACATGACACTACGGTCGAGTCATTATTCGAACCGTTTTCCCACAACCAGCCACATCGCATATTGCGAGGCGGTTTCCTCGGCACGTTTTGTCGAAGCAGAGATCATGTCCCCTTACCACACGATTTTCATTAACACGGGCATGGGTAGCCCAACCGCACCGCTAATCGCGGCGAATGGGGAACGAGCGGGTTCCACCAGGCAAGTGGGGAGGCGCAAAAAGCTTCTACCGCCTCTATAAAGGGATAAGGTCTCTTCCTCTTTACCCATGCCTTTCCCTTCCGCTAGTCCATTCCCCTTTGCTCGAGTCCTAGCGCCCAAGAACTCTTCTTCTCCACCGAAGAGAGGTTCTCCGAAGATGTCCGGATCCGGAGCAGGAGGCAAATGGATGGCTTCCACCGTCCGGGAGAGGGATATCAAAAAGCTCCGAGAGGCCGGGTACCTGGCTAAGAAAATCGGCCACCATCTTCCACCGGCGGGACAGATCGTCCCCACTCCGGAGCTCCACGAGAGGGTCGTGTTCCTTCCTCATTTTGTCCGCGGGCTCGGGTTTCCCCTTCACCCCTTTGTTCGCGGCATCATGTATTATTACGGGATTGATTTTCATGATCTGTCCCCCAATTCTTTCCTTAACATCTCGACGTTCATCGTCGTGTGTGAGGCCTTTCTCCGTATTTTGCCCCACTTCAGTTTATGGTTGAAGATCTTCAACGTGAAGCCCAAGGTGGTGAGTGGCGAGCATGCCGAGTGCGGCGGCGCTATGGTGAGCAAGATTCCTAAGGTCATATGGCCAACATGTGCCTTCAATGATTCCGTCAAGGAGTGGCAGCATGAGTGGTTCTATATCACTGAACCACGCGGTAAAAAGTGGGCCGCTGCTCCTGAATTCAGATCCAGAGCCCCACTACGGCTCACGTCCTGGCCCGAGAAGGGCCTGAACTGGTCCTCATACGATGAGCTGTCAGTGCTCCAAACGCGCGTCCAGAGCATGGTTGATAAGGATGTCAAACTTGTCAACGTAGTCCAGGTGATGTTAGTTCGCCTGATTCTCCCTTGCCAGCGTCGAACCAGCACTTTGTGGGAATATGACCCAACCGAGCACCAGACCCTGCGGGAGCTCTACGGCTCCTCCCATAAGGACATCTGGAAGGTGCTCTTCAAGTCCGGCAAACCATGGCCGAGCTCCGCCGAGGACCGCGGGTATCAACTATCACCTTCGCCAAATTCAGTAAGTCATTCTTGTGCTTTGTCCGCCCATTTTCTAGCTAGTATGTCCCGAGGAGACGCTTTTCTCATGCTTTCTACAATAATCCCAGGAATGGGCCGAAAAAAGTAGGCGGATACACTGTCTGGCCCCGCTGCCGGAGGAACCTGCAGGACCTCTTCTAACGAAGATGCTGGTCCCAGCGCCTTACGAGGCGCCGAAGAAAGAGGCCTCCAAGAAGGTCAAGAATACCCGGAGCGGCCTCCGTCGCTGCGACACTTCGAACGCAAAATCCGAAGACTCTAGCGGCCATCCCTCCTCCGAAGACGAAGAGGAGGAGGAAGAAGATGAGCCCTCCACAGGGGGAGGGGAGAAAAGGACGTCTTCCTCATCCCAGGAGGCCGAATCGCCAAAGAGGGGGAAAAGTTCCCTTCCGGAGGCATCCACCACGGCTGCAGAAAATTTGCAAAATCAACGCATAACAAGAAACTAAGGCTCTCTAGACTCCTTTTCCTTGCTAAATATGCAGGCTTTCCATGCAAAATTTTACAATATATTTGTTCTATGAACAAATGCTTCCTTTCATTCCTTTTTTCGAAGCAGGTAGCATGCCATCAAGAGCCCAAAGACCGAACAACCAAATACCATCACAACAATCATGCACGCACCAACAAGCCAAAAAAACACAACAGTGCCCAACACACACACACACACATAACTAAGCCACTAAGCAAACACACAAGAAGAACTCAGAGCTAGCAAGCGAGCGCCTGACCACCAGTTAACATGACGGCCAGAAATATAACCAAGCTCATTGATTCCCCAACAACATAGCAATCACAATGCAATACGGCACAACCAGTGAGCTTTGACACAATTACCAAATCACATAGTTACGGACTTCTAGTAAAGAATGGTCCTAAGAATTGAGCAGATGGATTTAAAAATATACTTCGCCTATAAGCAAAATCATGTTAGCAGGCTCGTGCATATATTTCATCCGTATAACAATACTTTACTTACACTTAGAGAATTAAAATCCTAGCTTTAGAGCGTGAAGCTAACCAACCAGAACAGTATGTATGATGCTACCACCAAGCTAGCCACAACAATCATGCACGCAGCAGTAAGCAAACAAAAAATACAATGGGTGCCTAGACACACACATCACTAAGCCAGCAAGCGCACACACAACAAGAACTCGTAGCAATCAAGCACGGAGTCTAGGAGAACAGCTGGGACCGGAACGGAACTACCTTGCTAGAGACGGGATGCCCAGGAGGAAGCGGCCGGAGGCGGCAGCGGCGAATCCAGGCAGCAGCTGCGCAAACACGAGACATGCATTTCATCAGTTGGCAATGGAAGCATCCATCATATTAATACATACCTGTGTTTCTCCGACTCACACCATTGACTTCCACCTCAATAACCTGGTTAATCAACAACACATGATCCATGGGGTGATGATAAACCTTGTATATATCTGAAAATTGATAGGAGGCAATGTGGAGTATTAGATCTCTGACCTCTGACGGGCTGATGAGCCAATGGAAGAAGGGGATGGTGAGGGCGGCGTTGAACACCTGGCCCAACGCTGGAAGGGAGCATCCAAAGGAGCACCTCACGGACGGCCTCCTGCTGCTACGTGTGCAAGCACCTCGCATCCCGCCTTCTCCTCATCCTCGCCGGCTAGCTCTTCTTCCTTCCGGCGAACTTCTGCATCTTGCGCGCGAACATCCCACGAAGACATGCTCCAGCGGCTTGTCCATGTAGTCTGTCTTCTCCACCATTGGCCGAGGCCTAATTTGTGCTAGCAAAAGAAATCACATCATGAGCAAAAGAACGAACTCGCAACTAACATTTCAAATCGAGATTTATCCATTAGCAATCCCAAAATATATAAATAAAGTGGCTTCTAATTGACCACCTGCGTATTTCGAGTTGTGCCGGAATCCATGAGTAGAGCACCAGCTGCAAGTGTTGTTGACCACCCGCTGAGGCTGCCGTGGGCCGCACGACCGCAAGAGCCGCCGCCCGCCGCACCACAAGGGAGAGGTGGAGTGCAGCCTCCGGTGCAATGCGCCCGAACCCCAGCTTCGTCGCAGCTCCCGATCCAAGAGCGAATCGAGCAGCGGCCAACCTCCTGTGTCGCTTTGTCCTTGCTTGCCAGCAGCCGACGCCGGTCAATCTCTCTCCCTCCCTCTCATCTTCCTCTCTCTCTCTCTCGTAGGGTTCGCGCAGGAGGAGGGGACTAGGGTGTGCACTTGCACCAGTGTCATAGTTGGAGAAGCCGACCGCACCTTGGAACCGAACCCCCAGACTTGGTCCTGGGGTTCACAACTCGATGCCGCCACCGGAGTGTCTCCGCCACCACCGCTCCTCTCGCGGTCCGGACGACGCAGAGATCAGGAAGGAGGAGGAAGCTAGAAGAGAGAGAGAGAGAGAGAGAGAGAGAGAGAGAGGAGACGAGTGGGTGGCTAGAGGAACAAGCTCGGCGGGGAAGGGTGGGTGCGGGGGGGAGTGGAGGGAGGTGTGCTAGGCGCGGCGGCTGCGGGGATTAGGACAAAGAGGGCCGGTGTTTGATTGACGCGGCGTGGGAAGGGCATGGGGCCTTACGTCGCGCCAGCGAACGGGACGATTTTATCTCCCATTGGATGACCCGATCGATAGGCACGGAACAAGCCCAAAGAATCGTTGTGTGGACCATCAGCCAACAAAGCCCACCCGTCATAGTTCGCCGGGGGTTCGTGCAGCGATCCATCCTCTATCTCCCTCTAGCCAATTGCAGACGAGCTCGCCCACTCCGCACGACGCGGAAGGCGCGGCGCGCGTGACGTGGCGCGTGTGGAGAGGCGCGCGTACACCCAGAAAAGTTTGACCCAACCAATCGGATCTAGCCTGAGCCCACACGCCATACACTGTTCAGATTTCACCACGCGGTCAAAACGACAGGAGTCAATTTCCAACGAGATCCAACGGACGACAAGCAAAAAAAGACTCGGTCAACCCTCATCGAACGGCCAACAAAAGAACTGATCGGCGGGGCATTCTCCAAGCGAAAGAACTGATCGCGGAGCATTCTCCAAGCTAGTTGGCTGGCCTCTGTATTGTTTTAAATTTATTGACCTTTCTCTCTTTGCTCATCTCTTTGCGCCTCCACTATCCACCTCTGATTAGCCTCCTCGAGCATCGTCTCGTAAGCAAAAATCATGGACTTATTGACTATTTGTCCTGCTAGCTGACATGATTTTACTCGTCACCGTGAACTTGAAAAATTAGTTTTTGACTGCACGTCCCTTTTGCTCAATTATTAGACCCAACCGCCAGTGGGGCGGGGGAATTAAACACATTCAGCTGTGCATCAGACTGCTCATAGTGGGAGTAACATAAGTAGTAACATACATGCCACATAGGCAAAAAGTATGATGTGGCAAGTAATTAATGAGGAGGGATGCAAATGGAGTAACATAATATGTTACCATCACATAACGGTTCTCAGTGTAAAATGAGTCTATAAAGTAATAAATGAAGCCCTCTATGTTACCATATCTATAACACTACCCACTGTTAAGGTAGTATGCATGTAATGCACGTCGTTACTAGTCTATGTTACTCCCCACTATGACTAGCCTGAAGGGCGAACGCTTGCTATGTCCACGTCACCCAATCTTGACTGTCTGTAAACCGAGCATCGATTGGGTAGCGTCGTTTCAGTTGGTCCACCAGATACGCCCTCGTCCAGATACGCCCGCGTGTGATGGTGATGCAGAGGAAATATCGCGGTAGCTTCTCTCTTCCTCAAGCTCACGAAACCTCCCCCTTCTCCTCGACCCTCCGCCTCCTCCGCACGGCTTTCGCCTCTCCATCCGCCATCAAGCAGACCTCCCCCGGCTCCCCGCCGCCCCCCGTGCCGATGTGCTAATGGTTGCGCTGCCTCCGCCCGACGACACCGTCTACGTTGATCTGAAGCCCACGGAGGACGGGGACGAGGTGGGGGAGGAGATGCAGGTCGTAAGGAGATGGGAGGCGCTGCAGTCGGTCCGGGTCGCGCGGACGCCGGGGTGGATGCAGTGCGCCGGTGACAGCTCCGTTGTCCTCGACTCATCAGATCCAACCTCTTGCCCGCACCGGCTGCTGACGGAGTAGTCGGTGAAGGGAGGCCCGTTCTTGCCTACCACTGGCGTTGCGTCGTGCTACCGAGCCTCTGCAACTGTGTCGTGATGGTGAGTCCATCGTCCATTCATTCCTCTGTAACTCGCACACATTCTAATTCGTTGTCGTTTTCCATGTGTGTTTTCTGCATCAGCGTGCATGTGTATTCTTAATAGGAGTATCAAATTTTGGTTGTGTTAACAGAAGGCCTTTTTGTGTGTGCTCCAGCCTCAGATTGTTGCATCATGTTCCTGATATACTTGTATTAGGGGTGCTCAATTATCTTGTGTGTTTCCGCTCTGTTTAATTGATGTTTCATGAAGGGATCTCAATTTGATTATGTGTCTAATTGCCGTATCCGTTTTGTTTGATCATCCAAGCAGGGTACTTGAGAAGGTTGTCCTTCCACTCGATGTTGCACCTCCAGCAAAGAGGGGAATATGCACTGTGTTGCCATCTCCTAATGTTTGGTTCTCCCTGAATTTCTGCATCATAATACATCACTGCTGCAACCAATTAATTAAGCTTCTCGGGCGAGTGTGCTTCGTAATCCAGACATGGAGAAGCTTTAGAAAGGTTACTTATTCCCAGAGGGTACAGAAAATTTAGAGATTCACTGCCATTTGAGTATGCATGAATGTTCTTCACTCACTAACGTATATATGACTGTTTAACTGATCATCCTTTGTGTGCGTGGTTCAGATTACCATGAGATGTGAAGCACACGAGAAGAAGTACCCAGACGCCAAGGTCATCAGTTTGGGCATGGGTGACACGACCCAACCCATACCAAGCATCTTCACATCTATCATGACCAAGGTACATATATACCCTTTCCTTTCTTCCCTGAAGCAAAATTCTTTGTTTATTTCCTATATTGTTGATGTGGGTGAACTGATTTGGGTATTATAATAGGCTTTGCCCTTTAGTAATTTCCTTGTCGGTCTGCCCGTACAGGTAATGTCTTCCTTCTTCAGACACAGCAGAATCTTGCAAAGTTAGCACTGAATTTGTTTGTGTTAAGACATGATTTTTTTTCTTCTACAAATTCACTGTTTCAACACGATTGTCTCATGTCTTTGTCCGTGGTTACTGAGGAAAGTAGTATGTTTCGTGTTTGATCTTCAGGTATCTAGGATTATTGATGGTGACATGGATGATTCCTGTGGTCTGGAGAAGGTTGCTTCCAGTCACTTGCCTAGCTAAATGTATGTACATTCTCTGAATATCTGTCAGACGTCTGTTTATTTCCTCATGTATACAAATCACGTTGTGGTTTGCACAAATATTCTTTAGGGTTCACTCGCCTCCTGTGTTCAACTTGTTGTCCAATCTAGGTAGCACTAATAGCGACAACGATAATAGTGTTCATCTCGTTTCCAGATACATTATTTTCTTTTCAGCTCGAGTGCGTTCTTGCTTTTGATTAATGCACTTCTTACAACATACAGTATGCTTGTGTGATAATATGCTTGTAATTTACAATGTTGTGATTCAACTTAAAGAGTTTAGCCTTAATAATATTCTTGCAAGTTTTTATTTGCCAAATCACTAAAAGTGGTATTAGATCCTAAAATTATTTTACATATTTGTTTTTAGGCATGATTATCTCCTTGCTTTCTTTGAATGATATTGCCAATTTGTTTAGAGTTCTCTATGTTATGAACATTGCAGGCCAATGCATGAGATAGCATTTGCGTCAAACTGATAAGTCAGAGCTACTTAGTCATGTAAACAAACTTATAGGACATGGTGAGCCAAGGTGAGTTGCCGCCGATTCTCCCCATTGCTAGCCCCCACTCTTCCTCTCTTCTTATTGCTCCCTTATTTTCTTCCACTCTGGCTACCCATCCATCTACTTGTAATCCTTTTTCCTGAAACTATAAGACAATGGCTTACCCTGACATTTTGGTAGTTGTGTGAGATGAAACATGATGCTAAGCCGAACAATTTATTGTTCTTTTACGCATGAGATCATATTTTGGTAGTAGCGAAGCCTAAACCATGATGCTTTCTTGCTGCTGCTGTAGTCTCTAATGAAATTGTGAGATAATGTAGTTAAGCTAAGTTTAGAGATGCTGTGTGAGATAACCTCACCTACATAAAATGTTTTTTCGTTATTTTTCTTAATGTATGGATGCCTACTGACCCTAAGTATATTTGTTTAAAATGTTTACCTATGAAGTTTCTATGCTATATAAGAAAGTAGGTCTGAACTATTTGAGGTCATGTTCTATTTTATAGGTTACTCGTATAGTTGCATAGCTGATTCAGTTACATTAGTTCAGAACAAGTGTTTGTATCTATCTTAACTTTCAGGTTACTTGTATTGCATATTGATTGATTTCGTGCAGGCTCCTACGCTAGATTTTTTTTGAAGTGTATGTGTTTTTTTTTTGAACAAGGGGGTTCATATTCTGGGCATATCCTCGTGACAGCAAGTTTATAATAAATTCCGAAACTCCTAGGTTGAAGTCAGCAAAGATAGCATATTCAACTATATTCAAATAACTGTACATAAGTGCCCTTAAGAATTATAAGCAAGATAAATGCGCACCGGACCGCCTCAAGAGACGCGCCCAGGGCGCGTCCCAGCCACTAGTTTGAGATGTAAACAGCGATGAGGGTGAATTTGCATGCCAGTGGGGCGGGAGAGTTGCCAAGTTGGCTACGTAAGCCGTGTAGTTTCTCGTCATCTTTAGCATAGTGAGGTTAGCAGATAGAACTTGCATCATTTTGATTTACTTTGCTTTATAATTATTTTACTTTTATTTTTGTGTGTGTTTTGTCACAGTTATTTCTTCTGCAAGCTGTTGTTTCCTGGTCCGTGAAGTGTGTGATGCACTGTTAAATGTTAGACGATACGTATTTCCTCCGATATATTTATTATAATCTTTTCTATGCACAAATGATAGTTGTAAAAATAATTTTGTTAAAAAGCTGTGTGAAAATTAATATTCATGTTGGCGACCAGACTTGATTGATTTATATAATACTAGCACAAAGGCCCGTGCGTTGCAACGGGTACAAAAGAAAAAATGCTTAGAAACCTGAAAAACAATTCACCACTTAAACAACTTTGCAAGTAGCAAAACAACATTTAATATAATCAAAAGTACCAAGGACCATATTCTCGAAACAAAGAGAGAAAATCAGGTGATGTTTAAAGAAAGAAAGAAATTCCCTTAATTGCGTAAGGTTAGAAGCAAAATGATGTGCCTCGTGTTCTTGTTTCAGCTGACATCAGAACAGGAAGAAAAATTAATAGAAAATAAAAGACTTAGTAATCAAAAGAGATGTAAAATGTCCAGCAAAAAGATAAAATAAATAGTGAGACCAAGAGTAATTGGTTACCAGTTACACCTTAAGCTGAATGTTTGGTAATCTGAATATTTCTATCTCTACACAACAATGATACTCACATATACCTGTCACAAGGAGTTGACACCTAAACTGATAAAAAAAACTGTCTTCTGGCTCCGTCTCAGTGATACGCAAAGATACAGGTGATAGACTATTTCTAGGGGCTTGATGCTGGTGTAAAGATTTTCGTTTTGTTTGACATGCTTCCTGGTCAAGGTTGGACTGAGAGAAGGTCGGGCACACCACACTTTCTTGTTTTTGCTGAGAATTTACATGCGCTTTTACATGAAAATAAGCTCAATGAGCATCTATTAGAAAAAGTTTGAAAATGGATTTCAATCACACGCTAGAGGTAAAGAATGATACAGAACAACACACATATGAACAACACTGACAGGAAAGTAGGTCTAGGCATGTGCGCAAAGCTGCTCGAGTTGCTCCTCGAGTGCAAATCCACTCTCTAGTGAAGTCATAGATGTTTCATAGGCCTTTACTGAATTGTTGAAGCCTGTTCGGAATTCCACTGCAAATACTATGGCTCCAATGTTTCAGTATCGAGTTAAGTAGTTAACAGTATAGCAGTGATAAATCATAAAATTCACAGCAAGCTGGAGCCTAAGTCGCTTCTAGAACCACATACCAAGTAGGATATCCGGTCCCTTCTAGCCATTTCATAGATTGTTTAATTTGTGAGCGCTCTGCAAAAAATAGAAACAGGAATTTCAGTCAAACATGCATTATAGACAAAATGCAGTTGCTCCTTTTGGGAAGGGGCTGCATGTGTAGGGCTTTGCTTTGGATTTTTCCTCTGGTCCTCTAAGTATCAATCGACAAGGTAGTACTGAGACTGAGAGTTACAAAAGAATTTACTTCAAAAGATTTATATGCCTGTTGCCATGAATTTTCTAGACAGTAATAATGTTCCGTGAAAGCTCCAATCCATCACTTTCTCCTCTCTTTTACCAAATGGAAATGCAAGCATCCGTTCTCAACTTAACAATTCATCAAGAAAATTAAAATTAAAAATGGTACGTACCATTTGACATCGCTTCTGAATAATTAGAAGACCTTGTCAAAGGACCAGAAAACTTATATGTGAAGCATCATCAACAAGGCGACGATGGTTCATGAAGACTAATTCTGGTGTTCTTCAGCATATACTTATCTGAATTCAAACTTTATGGCGTCATAATACTCTTTGCTTTTTCCTTACGGTGACAAGGGTTAGATCTCTTAAGAGGGTGAGGCCAATCGGTAAATAGAGGGAATGACACTTCCCCACCACACAAATACTATTGCATCCTTTAGCAATCAGTATACACAGGAAGCCCAGTATTGCTTTTGCATCCTTTCAGAAAACTAAATACAGTACTATTTAGACCGCACAAATCCCATAGAACAAATATCTGTGAGGACAAAACAACAGCTTTTAGCATATGAACACACTCCTTAGGAAACGGTGTATACATGGTACGGACAGCAACAATACTCAAGCAAAAATAATAGACGTGAAAAGAATGAAGAGAGCTTTTCAGAAGAAAAAAAGGACTGACATTTGTTTTCATGAACTCTGCCTTCCAAATATATTCTAGGACATATGTGCGTTGCAGTAACGGGTGACAAAATTCAGCTTTTAAATGAAAATAGCATTAGTATAAAATACTGAAGTTGTTCAACCAGTGCCCGTTTATTTATGCCAACTGGGAGGCCTTTGCTTATTTTTCGTTTCACAGACCACAGTCGCTTTTATTTTTCGTTTAGCATACAACAATCCTGCTCAATTGAGATATTCGTTTCGTAGCCCACAATCCCCTTTATTTATGTCAACTGGAATTTTTCACTTCAGAGCCCACAATTTCCTTTATTTATACTAACCGGGGTTTTTTTATTCGCAGCCCACGACCCCTTTTATTTAAGCCTGCCAAGATTTTTCGTTTCGCAGCCAACAATCCCCAGGCATATATAAATTGATAGAATTAGTTTTTTTTAACTTGATGGAATTAGGTGTA
The DNA here is from genome assembly GCA_021605145.1 of Aegilops bicornis. Classification (NCBI taxonomy): domain Eukaryota; kingdom Viridiplantae; phylum Streptophyta; class Magnoliopsida; order Poales; family Poaceae; genus Aegilops; species Aegilops bicornis. The sequence continues at coordinate 630,664,758 of CM038671.1, read as the reverse complement.
AGAAGCAAGGTGGGACTATTTAATCTGTTAACAAACTTGTTTTATAAGCATGAGTAGATTCTGCACAACTTGGCCCAAAAACATCAGCGTCGCAGCGAGGCCCAATAAGAGCACGAATCAAACTTGATTGTTCTTTGGTTGGGTTCCAGATCTAGGAAGCTTCATGTGTAATGGTATGATTGCAAGGACATAGCAGTTGTAATGGATTGTGAAATGAAAAATGGGCAGAACAATCTGATTATTTATCAACCATGTTTCTACTTTCTTTATAGCAGCAAGAGGTACTGCTGAATATAAAGAAAAAAAATGCCTTCATCATAAATAGATACGTCTCAGTTTTGATGTAAATAATTTATGTGCTAGTCTGCTAGTATATATACATATATATCTGCATGAGGCAGATGACACAAAAGTACAGCTGCAGAAATTTAATTCCAATGAATACCTTTCATCACTTTTGTACACCATACTACAGGTCACATCCATGTGATACAGAAAGGCTTATCTAACATGACAAAGAGGTCGCGTTCACACCAATTTGAACAAAACTCAACAGTGCAAAAGAACAACAAATGAGTAATTCTTTGTTAGAGAAGCACATGTGGTCCTCTTAGTTCAGATGAAACTAAATTCAGGTTAATAGCAGTTAGGTAGTTTGTCAAACCCAAGAAGCTCAGTGACCTGTATGACAATTCACGGCTTCATCATGTCCATCTGCACCTTTGACATGTTTATCTAAACACAATAAAAGAAGCAAAATAGAGTTTACCTTGGACCTGCATCAATACCCGCTCGACACTCTTCACCTCCCATTGAACATGAACCAAAAACTTGTTGGTCGAGCTTGGGGTGAACTTCCATATCTAGAGCATCTCAGGATGCTTGTTTGAGAATTGGGTATCCTGATCAGCCAACGTCCCTGCAAAACCATGGCAAACCAAACTACCTCTCAATGATCTGAAGAACAGGAAAAATTAATAGATACTCTGAAATCAAATGGCACATGTGGTTAGCGATCTAGAAATCCAAGATCAAATTACATATGGAGCCTTTGGCCAAACATTAGATGATACTTTGAATATGAGCATAGAATATGGCAATCCCACCTGAAAGGGTTGTGGTGTTCATATCCGTTCTCTCACTTGACCTGTTCGTGCTTTGTCCTTCCTCATCTCTGTTGCACCCCAATCCAAATCTGCAAGCATCCAAACCTATGGCAGAGAAGGGGATCTCAGAGGTTGGTACAAAAAATGAAATCCCCGAACAAATTGCTACCCATTCTTTCTCTTCCTCCTTCTATTCAACCTTAGAATCCTTTAATTCTAGATCTTGAATTTGTACACACCTGACGGGAGGACGTACATGGGGATGGAGGTGCCGGGGAGGCAGTACTTGAGCTCCAAATTGGAGACGTCCACCTCTGAGGCGGAGGAGTTGGGGCGGGGGAGGAGGGGAAGAGCAGGGCAACGACGACCTTCTTTGGAGGGTAGCCGGAGAGGAAGACCGATCAGCGTGGCGGCGTGAACACGCCATGGAATCCTATCCAAATCGGACGCCCGCCTTGAGGCGAAGGAGGCTAGGGGTGATGAGTTGGGGTGGGTGAGGAGGGAAGAACAGGCAACAAGCGCTGCTGGAGGGTAGGTGGAGAGGTAGGCCGGCCGCGTGGCGGCGGGATTCATGGCGGCGGTCTTGCGTCTGCCCCAGGAAGGACCTGTCTTTGCTTGCTAGAGGAGAGGACAGTGGCAGTAAATCATATATCCGACCGAGGCGTAAATCAAATCACAAACCGATCTGGTCACGAAAAAATTTCACTTTGTTGACCCTTTGGTGTGGCGCCTATAGCTGGGCGCCAGACCCTCATCAGGCCGCTTCTTCCCTTAGGGCGTCAGACGTCTCGCCAAGCGTACTGGTCCAGCTTATGCCCCATTACACGCACTGCAGCAAATACCTAAGGGCTAGGGCTCACAAGGACTTAAGCGCCGACTCCAAAGACGCATCAGCAGCTTCTTCATCTCTCCTCTCTGGACAGAGAGCAGCGGCGGCGGCGGCGGCGACGCCCCCATCTAATGCCCCCCACATCCCTCTCAGATCTGAAGATTTGATCCGTGGATTCGATCCCCAATCCATCCTACTAGGTAAACTCTTCCCTTCTCTTTTTTTTTGCTCCGTAAATTTGTTGCCATTCTAGAGATTTGTCCAAGATTTGATGGAACCCTTGAATGCGGCCTGCTTCGCCTTCCATGCCTTGTCGTACTTCACCTTGTAATGAAAGATGGCTTTCACAAGGTCAATGACACTCTTGATGCTCATTGTTGGAAGTGTGGATATTTGGTTGGAAAGCACATGGCGATGAACTTCGGATGTGAGTTATGCGTGTTGTTGGTACACAAGCTTGCCATCCGCCCTCTTGTCTTAGCACATGTGAGTTGATAGACAACTCACTATGCGCCAAGGGACCTCCTTTCCATGGCCTTTGCACGCACAATCCATGGACATGTTGGCACTTCACATTCGACCGCAGTAACGCACATTCACGTCCGAGTTGGCCACTTTATGTGGACGATAATGTGTAACCGAGTAGTTGTCGAGCCACATCTTCAATTTCAAGAAGGATTGAAACTCACAACCGGATATATCCCGTTCTTGCCGCCTTCCAAATCACGGTGAGAACTTGGCCTAGCTCCAAGAGATATGCATTTGCCACCATCCACAACGGCTTCATCCATGAGACTAAGATCCTTGAACAATGGTGTCTTGTGATCCCTTGAATACCTTCTTGAATGCTTCGGCCTCCTTCGGCGTGAACCCCTCATCAACTTCTTCATCGGGACCATCATCATCCGAGTCCGATGGATATGCACGGGGAAAAGGGATTGATTGGTCCATTGTCTCTTGCACATGATATTGGTCGAGATCACCCACATTGTTGTCATGGAGGTCAACTTCGTTGTCATCCTCCTCGTACTCATCATTCTCCTCTTCAAAACCTTCATTTTGGTTGTTTGGAGTCGGGCTCAATGTTGGCCAATCTTGTTGCGTGAATTGAGGTTCACTCATTTGATCTTGGTTCATGGGTGGGGAGTGCTAGCAACCAATCTGGGAGGGTTCCGTTCAAGTCTACATTCAAAGTAGACTCAACCTTCTTGGAGGCAAATAACTCAAGAGCCTTGTCTAGAGATTCGCAACTGCCTCCTTGTATGCAACCTAACGTTGCTCGGAGTTCACACGCATTGTCTTCCAACGGATGTGCATTCCAAAACCAACATTATGCCTTCCCTCGAACTCAACAACGTCACTTGGGTCAATCCAATTCAAATCTTTCCTCACTTGTTCCAAAAGCTCCGCATAGCTAGGACTACTCTCAAACACCATGTCAAGCTCATCCGGGTCCGTCTCAACATTGCCTCTCAAAAAGGCCTCTCTATCCACATGATGAACATAAACACATGTTCTCCCCATCCCTACAATAATAAAAAAAACACACATATATCAAGTAAATACTTAAGAAAAATATTTGCACACATATGCCCTAACATATATATGAATTAATAACCCTAACCCCCACATAACAATGACCACAACCCTAACCATAACATAACCCTAACACCAACATCAAACACACATAACCCTAACCCTAGCATACTATGGAAGCCTAAACAACCCAAATTAGCAAAGAAATATAACATCATTCAACACAAATTTGCAAATCCAAGCAAAAATTAGGGTTTCCCAAAACTAGCAAGATTTGAGCAAATGTGACAATTCCTATGGATGAAAAGCAGGGGATCGGAGGAGATTACCTTAAGGGAGGGTTGGCTTGAAATCCACGGTCAAATACTCCTGGATTTGCAAGATTTGAGAAGGATTTGAGAGGGGAGAGGGAAGAGAGGAGGCCGCAAGTCTAAGGGTTTGGGTGGGGTGGGGGTGTGTGGGGTGGGGTGGGAGAGAGAGGTGGGGCCACCAAGTGGAACCTGATGTCAAAGACCCAAGAGCTAGGCGCGCACATTACAGTGTGGCGCCTAAGTCTTAGGCGCCGCAGTCTGCTGTGGGGCCTAATCGACCAGTGGCTGCCACGCCGCGTGACGGCGACGCCTAAGGGAAGGGCGCCAAGATAAGAGGGCGCGCCCACCGCCGGGCGCCACACCAAAGGATCAGCAAAGTGAAATTTTTTCATGACCAGGTCAGTTTGTGATTTGATTTCTGCCTCAGGTCAAATATATGATTTCTGCCGGACAGGCTGCCATGCTATTTTTTTCCCTGAAGGTCAAGCGAGTCCCAAGCCCAAACACACGAAACGTTTTTCCTCTGTTTACCACTTAAGTACTGTAGCGCGGGTTAATTATCAAAAGCGACAGGGACCTTTTTGAAAAAGCGTCGTGACGGTGAACCCGGAGACCCAATCCGTGCTTTATTATTAGGGAGAGATATGGAAGTTCACGTAATTTTGTTTACTAAAGCTTTTGTAGGCATATTTAATATTTACTAAACAAAAGTATTTCTATTTTAGTAATCTCTTTACCCCACTCCTTTTGTTATGTGCGTACACATCACTTCTTTTTTTACTCCAGGTAGAGAAACATTATTGCCAACATGAAGTATGTATTTTGAATATCCCGCAAAAAATATTTTTTTTAACAGCTCTCTTTACCCCACTCCTTTTGTTATGTGTGTACACATCGCTTTTTTTTACTCTAGTTAGAGAAACTTTGTTGCCCAACGTGAAGTGTGTATTTGATTATCACACAAAAAAAAGTATATATTTTTAACAGCTCTCAACGGCAAACACTAAAGTACCTCAGGATTGATTTTTTAATGTGGACCGGATTGGTTAATTTGCTGAAACCATAAACGACCTCAACACATGTATTACGCTCGGACTCTTTTTTGTGGTGTTTAGATTTTCCATAGTTGCATGTCGTCAGTTTACGGAAAAACTAATGCCCACACGTGTGGGCGTCTGCACATCGCCCGCACGCTTCCATCACCACTCATTTTGCCACGTATGAATAGATAATATCAGCAGAAATCTTTTTGATTTTTGGCTTAAAAATGTTTTATCTCCTAATTAAAAAATTGAATTAAAAATCCGTTTTCACCATTAAATCCGTCTCGACGAGATCTTCAAAACTAGACCCCATGTTGATATGTTTTGACAAAAAAAAATTGCCCAAAAGTTGCCATGATATTTACACTGTGGTTGCCATGGTGCTTAAACTAAAGTTGCCATGTGGCAATTTAGTTTGTAGATCATGGCAATTTTAGTTTTTGATGATGGCCATTCCAGTACTTTGACCATGAAAATATTTTTTTGCATGAACCATGGCAATTTTAAGTGCATGTATGATGGCAATTTTAGTTTATGGTGCATGACAAGTCTATTTTCTTAATTCTCCATTTTATAATATGTCAAAATTTATTTTTTAATATAGAAGAAAATAGCTGAAACATAACATGACAACTTCAGTGTAAACATCATGGCAATTCATGTGCAATAGACATGGCAACTTTTACCAAAAAAAATATTTCGTCGAAATATATTGATATGAGATCTAGTTTTGAAGATCTTGTCGCGAGGGATTTAATGGTGAAAACAGATCTTCAATCGGATTTTTCATTTAAAAGATAAAACATTTTAAAAACTGAAAATTCAAAAAGATTTCCACATACATGCATGGACATGACGTAGTCTGTATGTTGTAGAGCGTGTGGGCGGGTTTGATTTCCACCACACGTGTGGGCGTTAGCGTTGTCCAAAGTTTATGCCCTGATTGATTCGGACAGATTTTAATAGAAAAGGCTTACGTGTTGGATGAAGGGCGCGTAACACAATTTGTATGTATGAAGTGACCTGATTCTGTTGTTTGTGTTAGAATTTAATTAATTCTATTAATCCCTTCGGTCACACTCCTTCAAAGGCTATCGACGCGTTTGGTTCAGGTCAGGTAATGTTTTCAGATTTGTAATCAGAATACAGTGTATTAGGCTGTGGATTGGCTGATTACGTGATGTGTTTGGTTCGACGAAGGGTTGGTTTCCCAAACCAGAGCGTTAGAAAAGAAGTGAGGAGAAGGGAGAGGCTCGGTAAGATGCACGCTATGACGAAGAAGGGATGTCCGCAAGGGGCTGCGACGAAGAAGGGAAGTCCGGCAAGGGGCTGCTCGTGGACGGGATGGGGAGAGCTCATTGCCGGCGTGGCTGCTAGCGACAGAGAAAGGGAGATCCGGCTAGAGCATTGCTTTCGCGAGAAGGAGGCCGGCCGCCGCTTTGCTCGTGGTGGGGATGGGGATGTTCGGCGTCATTTGCTCGTGGCGGGAGGGAGGAGGGAAGCGGCGCGGAGTTCGCCAAGATCGCCGCATGGGCGAGCCGTCGAAGAGAGAATCTGCTGGAGGCGGCAGCGAGGTCGCGGCGGCGGAAAAGGAGATCGGGCGTTCGGTTCCCACAAGGTATACCCGCTTTGGGCTTCTGAGCGGCGATCGGATTATACGGCGATTGAAACCAGCCCAGCAGTACCAAACGCTGGTAACGTCTTCGCTAAGCGGTGTAATCGGGAGACGGAGGAAAACTGTCGAACCAAACGCGTCGTATATATATTTATAATCCCATCGTCAATGAGAACAAGAATTCACTTTTACATCTTTGTGTTTGTCTTTCGTTCCTCTCTCGGTCTCAATTCTAAACACGTTATCAGCACGCTCTTCCTAGCGACTCGGCGAGGAGGAAAGAACTGGAAACCGCACATCCTTCGACCGGCGAATCCACAGCCCGGTGCTGCGCCTGGGCGATCCTCTACGCGAAGTGAACAGGGGCCCGTTCACGCACAGGCCCTTTGCGCCCAGCGGCGGTTACCAATGGAGAAGAGTATCCAGCGCATAAGCGATGGCGCATGGAACCGCTTCCGGCGAAACCCCCACTGCTGGGCTTCATTCCGAAGATTGCCGATCATGGCCAGATCGCTGGAGAAATCAGCCGCCCACTGCAGAGACGGCACCGCGGTTCAAGAGATCGATCAGGAGAAAGCAATTTTCTTGTCTTTTGTGATTAACATCAATTCTAAACACTCACGTGATCTAACAAATGATTTGATTGTTTTCTCTTCTTGGTTTACGCTATGCACTCACGTGAGTTACTTCCATCAAGTGCATACAGAAAGAGCAAATCGAAGAAAGAAAATCATAGGTGTTCGGCCAAAATCAGAAGAAACAGGGCGTCAACCCAGCCGCCGTCGACTCTATTCCTGAATCGACAACAGAATAAGTGGGCGTTGGCATCCATTGATTCAAAGATCATCAAGGCCAGAAGATCAATCAACAGACTGATGCAAAAAGCCACCACATGAGAAGAAAAAAGGTTCTTCACCGTGTTTTTCCACTCTGTAGAAAGCATTAGCATCAGCAACGGTGCCGTATCATTGGCCCTGGCACTAGCGTACGACGCAACCGCGCCATACAGCCGGCAGCGTCAGGCCGCGTCCGCCCGCGTGGCCACCTGCGCCCCACCCGTGGCCGCGCTCCCGCGCTCCGTCCGTCGCCGTGGCCGCCCTCGCGCGCGCCCGCCTGCGAGACTGACGACAGCCCTCTTGCACGGCTCCCCACGGCGTGGAGTTCAGCCTCGTCGCAACTCGCAAAGCACTGCGGTGGTCGGGCCCTCGGCTGCGCCATCCGATGAGCAAAAGGTGCGGCCGTTCCTCCCGGCACACCCTGCTCCTGGCACTCGACCTTGCCCCTACGAGCGCAGGGGACCACGGCCACGGTCGCGCCCGCTCACAGAGAGGCACGCAGCCCGCGAAGTGGTGGCCATGGCACGACCTCAGCTCTGCAGGGAGGCAGCGCCCTCCGGCGCAACACCCCCGGCAGAGGAGGCGACTCCCAGCGCGGAGCATGGTTGAGGCACGACCGCGGCCTCCAACGCGGAGGCACGACACGGCTCTCGCCCTGCGAGCCCCTTCTGAGCTGCTCCAGTAGTGCCGCGGGCGTCAACACCGACGCCGTCGCATCGCGCCACGCCTGCTGACCCCGGCGCCGGCAACTCCTCAGCCTTCGCCGCGCTCGGGCGCTCGCCGCCGTCTCATGGTCCTTGGCGTCCCGTTGGCGAGCTCGCCGTCGAGCAGCCGCTCTGACACATGGAGCCCCGCGGCGCTCGGCCCCACGAACGGTGCCGCAAACGGCGTCTCCACCGGCATGGCTTCTAGCCACGACCTCATTGGTGGTTCCTCTCCCGAGGAAGACGATGGAGCACTTGGTCCCTCCACCCGTCGCCGGTGAACGCCGTGGCAGCGTGGCTGGAGATGGCACCGGCCGGCCATGGAAGTCTCTGCCTGTTAGTCTGGTGAGGATGGGGATTGAGTAATTGGGAATTTATTTCCCTGTCTTTCTCCTTATCTGTACTCGATTGACCAGGTCGTGGACTGCGGTTGAGTCATTAGCACTCCCGTACTAGTATTTGCTTAATTGCTTTACTAGTTGAGTCATCAACACTCCTGTACTAGTATTTGCTTAATTGCTTTACTAGTTTACTCTTTCTTTTCAGAAAATTAGTTCTAATAACAACTTTTAACAGTGATTTTATCCCTGTTTTTAGTCTGTTATATTTCCACGTTTGTCACGTGTTGAGATAAATTACATCTATTTGCAATTGAGATTTTAATCTCTTGCAAAGATAAATTCAGTACGTCTGCAGTACTGTTTCTCCGTTGAGTACGTGGTATTTCGGAATATTTCTACGATGTATCTATTTCCATGTTAACCACATGTCGAGATTAATACGTCTATTTGCAATTGAGATTTTCAATTTCTTGCAAATACATATGCAAAATTTAAGGTGTCATTCTTAGCATTTTGAGATTCGCACTAATGATTTCGAGCCCCCTTTCTTGAAATCTATTAATTTTGCAACATTAATATGTATTTATTTTACGCAATCTGTAATATAAATAAATTACCGGTTTTTCATCGGAGATGATATGTTCTTTGTGTTTACCACATTGCCATTCTTCATGTACATGTCATAGCGGTCGAGATTGATTTCTCCCGCACAACAAACTTGTAAATTTTTGACAATAACATCTCCCTCATTATATTAGAAAAACACAAGGTAACGAGTTGGATCTACTGCCCATGTGCAGACTAGCTCTATTACTACGAGATCTGAATGATCTTCAATGTGTTATGTTCCCACAATTGAGTTTGAGCATTTTCAAGTTATACAATTGAGTCAATTTTTTGCATTCTTATTACAAAACCATGATGGTTTTTAATTTACTTCTTGTAAATTAATTATCTCTGGCTTGCCCCTATAAGTAATCGATGGCTAACAATTTGAGGCACTTGCCCTCAATGGCCACAACTTACTTAAGCGGGTCATGGACATCAAGATCAGTCTTGCATCCCATGGGATAGTGCGTGCAATCCAAGCCACGCCACCGGGACGCAAAGGACCTCAAGGGTAATGGTTTGAAACTCACTTCAAACCCTCAACCTAACACCATCAAGCTGTCACGAGACCCTATGAGCATGGAGAGCATGATGGTTGAATATGCATCAACTGACACGTTTGGAGACTATACATTTAGTCCCTTAGTCTCCTTAGTGATCTATTTATTTCTGTCCATTTATGATGTTTTAATAAGAACATGATTATTATTGTCAACATATATTGTATATCACAATATATTCTATCATCATTCTCATACAAATTCATTTGTGTGTATTCTATATATCCGACGGTGATTTTCTTGAGAATCTTCATGTCTATATATAGATCTCTACGGGAGTCAATCCGATGAAAAATGATATGTGTCTTGTGGACATATGTACAACAAACTCTATACTCAGGGAAGTCCAATGTTTCCACTCTCATCGAGAGAAAGGAGATATTTTAAAATCGCTAGACACGGCGAGGTATTTGTTGGCTCAACTCGAGTCATATTTACTATCCCTGTGGGTACTCGAGTAACGTCAGGATGCTTCATTGCTTCCCAGGTTTAACTCGTACCCTACTAAACTATGGAGGTATCCATCAAAATAGTTTCCATAGCGAAACTTATGATGACAATAAAGAGAAATGACTTCTATTTACCATATGCAACGGATATGGCAAGCACATTCTTTGTGTATCATCTGGATTGTACTACACATACGACTCAACCCGTAGCACATGTTGTGTACGAGATAGTTTTCCAGAGTGTCTTGTATATGACAAACTTGGCATACTCGCCTTTGTCATCGAGACATTGGGTTGAAACAGAAACTATCGGCAATTCTAATAGTTTATGATTATTATGATGCTAAATTCTAATAACATTTGGATTTTATGTGCACTACAAATGACACAAGGAAGCTAATTTTAAGGCTTGAACACCTTAAATTCTACGATGAACCACTCAGACTCCTTGAATGCATCAAGTCGAGGTAAGTGGCTCTTCCCAACCATTGAGTGGACTATTCAGGTATTACATGGTTCTAAAAGATATATCTACATGATGGTCTTAAGTGTGTGCTTTATTCACACGAAACCATTGGCTCATTATCTGACATCGATTTCAAGCAAATCGAATGGATAACATTGCAGAATTCTCCTTGAAGGCATTCTCTATGGTCTTTGGATTGAAGTTTAGCAATTTGTCCTAATGTCTAGACTTCAAATGGTTTGGTAGAATCATATCCAAAGAGTTAAGCTCATTGCATTATCTTTATTTTGGAATTGCAACCTACCAACTTTACGTTGGAGTCATGTAGTTTTAGACGCTCATGACCAAACTGCATAATATTATTCCCCTCTATCTTTGATACGTGGAAATCTACCAAGTATTTCCTATCTGCGGTAATTCGGTTGCATACCGACATCACCACCCGGCATACATCATTGGCCCCTCAACATATACTTGGGATCTATGTGAGGAATAACTGTATTGCCGTCAATACCTCAAGCCCCTCACATGGGGAGTTATTCAAGGCCAGTATGCTGATTCAATGAGGAACATTTCCATGCATCAGGGGGAGATTTCAAGTACCATACAAATGCCAGGAAATTAGTGGAATGTTCAACACATTTCTGCCTCAAATCCACGTACTCAAAGAGCTGAACCATGCGTTCAAAAGATTTGCAACACATTGCAAATAACCTGCCAGATTCATTTACTGACTATAAAGGTGTCACACAATCCTACAATCCTGCAAAAGTATGTCTGAAAGAGTGGAGATACCAACAAAATCCACTCCACTTCCCATTCAAAGCAACAGGGGGAGATGTATGGCAGAAGTACATTAGGATTCAGCTTCTCGCAAGCAAGGACATCAAGGCCTACGAATCAGTAAATGCAAGTCAACTTCATGTTGACAGACACCTGATGGGTAGTATACACCCAAAGGACGGAAACCTCCACCAACCCAGTCACAAAGTGCACACAATGACCGGGACATCGAATACCCGACTCAATCGCATTGGGAAATCGCGAAAGCAAATACCATGGGTAATGATATTTCCATCAACTATATATTGATATATAGATTACGGAGAAACATATAACCGGAAGTCTACAATTGTCAACATACATTTCTCAACTAGATTGAAAAAACCTTTCAAGTGATTCAGATCCAAAGACCATGGCCATGGCAAAGTGTGAACAACACTCGGACTGAACTCAATCAAAGGGTATAATCTAGGTAGAAATGATATTGCTCAAAAATGGAAAGGTATGCATAAGCAATACCTACACCAGTTTTCTTCTGGAAACAGAATTGAGAATAACGAGGTGGTGAAACAAAGAGCAAGTATTGTAGCACAAGGGTTCACGCAGATACCCAACTATTCTCTAGAGGTGGAATCTCCTTCCGATAACTTATATCATTGGCAGTACAAAATTATCTATCTCTGCAGTTGATAGATGTAGTGATTACATATCCATGTGGATCACTAGATTCAGACATATATGATTGATTCCCTCACTTCTGAATCGAAATGCAAAATGCAACATACATTGTGTAAAAATCAGTAAGTCACCATACGACTTATTGTTGTCAGTACATATGGTACAACCAACGCAGTGAGTTCCTTATACACAAGGATTACTCCTACAATGATGATTATCCATATTTGTGTGTCTGTAATGACGACACATGTAATCATCTAAATGACGGAGTTGAAAATGAAGGATTTGGGTAAACCAAAATACCGCTCGTTACTACAACTTGAGCACCTTCATTCATACATTATGGTACACCATGTTGTCTATATCCAAAATATATTGGAGAAACTCATTGTGGACAAATCTTATCCATCCATTCATTCTCTAGACGTAGAGAAAGATCTATTTAAACCAAGAGATGATGGACATGAGATATTGGGACTCAACATTCCATAATGCCATTGGATCCACCAAACACAATTGGTTGGTACTCAAAAATGTCTTTCGATCTCTCCAAGGCATCAAACATCTTGTCCTGGTTTTCAGTTTCACAGGAATCTGAACACTGATATCATTGGATACATCGATCAGATCCCCACTATGTCAGATCGTGGACAAGCTTAGTGTTCCTACTAGGTGTGGTAGCCCCCTCATGAATAGTCTTGAAGCAGACCTCATGGCTACATCCACCAACCATTATCTCAACGATAATGTCTCTTGTGTTGCCGGATGCAAACAGGTTACGTAATAAGCAATGTCGATATATTGCATATCTTGCAAGTCAAATCATGCGACTGATTTGTTCACGAAGTCTCTATCAACATCTACATTCTAGAAATATGTTCATGGAGTTGGTATGTGACGGCTTCGGAATATGCAAGAATCAGGGGGAGTATCTTCCTGAATTGTTCCTGTTCAATGCATCATATTATACTCTTTTTCCCTTCATGAGTTTACTTTACAGGTTCTTATAAAGGTTTTTAATGAGGTAATATCATCATGAGATCATATGTCATACTTTCTATTTTCCCCACCGGGTTTTTTAGAAAAGTATATACGGCATATTTATTGTCCTGCAAACTCTATGGGTTTTCTCGTATTGAGTTAAAAGAGACAATAACCATTATATGTTGCATCATTTTCTCCTTATTTTCCCACTGGGTTTGAAGGAGTTTTAGCAACATATGGAACACCTATCTCCTCATATTTTCCCCACAGGGTTTTTGGAGGAGCTTCTCAAGATGATGATACTTACACTAACAAGCGTGGATTAGGGGGAGTGTTAGGATTTAATTAATCCTATTAATCCCTGCTTTTTCTAACCGAGGCGGTTGCCTCACATCCCTTCGGTCGCACTCCTTCAAGGGCTATATATATGTGTAATCCCATCATCAATGAGAACAAGAGTTCACTTTTACATCTTTGTGTTTGTCTCTCGTTCCTCTCTCGATCTCAATTCTAAACAGTTTGCAATTTTTTAATTGCAGACATGCACTTCTTTAAAGCAAAACCCAGCCGTTCTTCTAAGCTACTTTTTTACTGTTGCTTTTCTCAAAATATTCTAAATTAATGTACGTATTGTTTCCAAAACAAAATAAGGACGCCAGATCCGTGGTCATGTCCGCTTCATGCTTCCGGGCCGAAACCCGTCTATTGCTATGTCTTTCCGAAATTTCTATGTTTTTCTGGCACGTGGACTCTAGTAAACATACTGATAAATCTCGTCAATTGATACATCTTAACTTTTTAAATCTTTACCGTTCATTTTCTATCATTTTAATAATATAATAGATAGATAGATTTCCATAAGTCTTGCATCTTGCCCATCAATGTTACACAGGAGGAAGCAGTTAGATTGGCTGCTATTTTTGGTTGTCAGGTTGGATCCCTTCCTTTCATATACGTGGGTTTACCTGTGGGTACCACAAAGCCCAGAATTCAAGATCTGGTGCCTGTTGTTGACATAGTTGAAAGGAGGCTCTCTTCTAGTTCCTCTATGCTTTCCCAAGGTGCAAGATTGCAACTTTTGCAGTCGGTCCTCTCCTCAATGCCCATTTATTTTCTTTGCAGTCTGAGTTTACTAGCTACAATTATTAAGCAGTTGGAAAGAATAATGAGGCAATGTTTATGGAGAGGAAATTCTGATACCCCAAAACAATCTTTAGCAGCCTGGCCAATGGTTTGTAAACCAAAAGATAAAGGGGGCATGGGGACCATCAATCTTGCAGTTCAAAATAAGGCCTTGCTCACAAAGCACTTGCATAAGTTCTACAACAAAGTAGATATACCTTGGGTCTCCTTGATTTGGGACACTTACTACAATGGAGTGGTTCCCCATGCAACTGTTCAGTGTGGCTCTTTTTGGTGGAGAGATATCATGAAGCTAAATGAGGTTTATAGATCTCATACTACTATCACCATCAATGATGGCAACAACTCTCTGTTTTGGCATGATGCTTGGAACTTGGGTGGAAGACATTTGCCTATTAAGGAGAGATTCCCCAGACTCTACTCCCTTGCTCTGGATGACAAGATATCTGTCAAGGACTTTATTGAAGATTTTGATATTGGTACTTATTTTGAATTAGCATTATCTCATGAAGCAATGGATGAGCTGGTTTCTCTTAACTTTGCTTTAAGTGGATTACAAAGATGTCCCCAGGAACCTGACTCTTGGTCATGGACACCTGGTAAAGGATCATACTCTGCCAAGAGTTAGCACTAATGCAGGATGCTGCTAACGCAACACTACGATCAGAGACCCTTTGAGAAACTGTGTGCGATGCAATAATCGCAAACGGTGCTGTATGAAAACTGTCAGAAATGAATAAAACGTTTGCGATGACGGATGCATCAAACACGGTTTAGGTTTTAGTTGCATGTGCAATGAAGGGCATACGATTCAGTTCATTTAACTATTTGCGATGAGGAGGAACAAAAGAAACGGACATCGAGATGAAGGCGTGTGCGATACATAGCATACGATTTACTTGGATGAACCATTTGTGATTAGGCAACACAAAAGAAACGGTCAGCCAGATCAAGGTGTGTGCGATATACAACATATGGTTCACTCACAGGAACTGTTTGTGATTAGGCAACACAAGAGAAACGGTCAGCCAGATCAAGGTATGTGCGATATACAGCATGCGGTTCATTCGGATGAACTATTTGCGTTGACACAAGAGAACAGAAACGGTTCAACTTAACAAGACGTGTGTGTTGTGCGATGGGATTGCATGCGGTTCACTCGGCCCTTGTGGTCAGTCTGTGACCTCTGTGGCAACCGTTCGCTCCCCAGGCGCCTCTTCGTGTACCATGGCAACCGTCCACCAACTCTTCGCCTTTCCCTCTCGATTTGGAACTGTTGTTGCGCGCTAGCTCTTCCTCCCTCCTCCATTTGCCTTCACCCTTTCTTCTGCCATTGTTTGATCGTCTTCTCCATGGTGGGAACAAGCCGGAAACGACCCTGTTATTCTTGCCCCGATCTGAATGAGGATGCGGTGGAGGAACTCATTGATCGGTGCGATGTCATCACCTCGGCTAGCATGGCAGGTTCGTTCAAGACCATTCTCGAATCAACTAATAACATCATTACAAGGAACCCAAGGGTCCAGGAGCGGTTTGATCTCCCCTATCTTCTTCATCGTGACCCTGCTGACTGGCGTAGGGACGAGGGAAGCCTCGCCTTGTGTAAGTTGATGCTGCTTGATAATGATACATGTGATGTTAAGATGCCATCGCTTGAGGGCAAGGCTTGGGCAGGCGCAAGTGGAGATTGGGTTGTTTATATTCGGTATAACTGCGAGTGGGAACTTGTGAATGTGTACACTCGTCACCCGGTTCCACTTTGAAAAATCTCAGACGACTGCTGTCGGTGTCAAAACCGGCGGATCTCGGGTAGGGGGTCCCGATCTGTGCGTCTAAGGCTAATGGTAACAGGAGGCAAGGGACACAAAGATTTACCCAGGTTTGGGCCCTCTCGATGGAAGAAAAACCCTACTTGGTGCTTGATTGATCTTGATGATATGAGTATTACAAGAGTTGATCTACCACGAGATCGTACATGCTAAACCCTAGAAGCTAGCCTATGATGATTATGATTGTTGTGATCGTCCCTATACGGACCAAACCCTCCGGTTTATATAGACATCGGAGGGGGGCTAGGGTTTACACAGAGTCGGTTACAAAGAAGGAAATCTAATATCTGGATCGCCAAGCTTGTCTTCCACGCAAAGGAGAGTCCCATCCGGACACGGGACGAAGTCTTGATTCTTGTATCTTCACGGTCCATCAGTCCGGTCAAAGTATATAGGCCAGCTGTCTGGATACCCCCTAATCCAGGACTCCCTCAGTAGCCCCTGAACCAGGCGACGATGAGTCCGGCGCGCAGTTTCGTCTTCGGCATTGCAAGGCGGGTTCCATCTCCGAATACTCCAAAGTAATTATCGAACACTTAAATTGTGTCCGGATCTGCAAGATGATCTTCACATACCACCGTAGAGAGAACGATATTCCGCAAATGTAATCTGCAGACAACTTCAAACAACGTGACATGACACTACGGTCGAGTCATTATTCGAACCGTTTTCCCACAACCATCCACAGCGCATATTGCGAGGCGGTTTCCTCGGCACGTTTTGTCGAAGCAGAGATCATGTCCCCTCATGGGATTTTCATTAACACGGGCATGGGTAGCCCAACCGCACCGCTAATCGTGGCGAATGGGGAACGAGCGGGTTCCACCAGGCAAGTGGGGAGGCGCAAAAAGCTTCTACCGCCTCTATAAAGGGATAAGGTCTCTTCCTCTTTACCCACGCCTTTCCCTTCCGCTAGTCCATTCCCATTTGCTCGAGTCCTAGCGCCCAAGCACTCTTCTTCTCCACCGAAGAGAGGTTCTCCGAAGATGTCCGGATCCAGAGCAGGAGGCAAATGGATGGCTTCCACCGTCCAGGATAGGGATATCAAAAAGCTCCGAGAGGCCGGGTACCTGGCTAAGAAAATCGGCCACCGTCTTCCACCGGCGGGACAGATCGTCCCCACTCCAGAGCTCCACGAGAGGGTCGTGTTCCTTCCTCATTTTGTCCGCGGGCTCGGGTTTCCCATTCACCCGTTTGTTCGCGGCATCATGTATTATTACGGGATTGATTTTCATGATCTGTCCCCCAATTCTTTCCTTAACATCTCGACGTTCATCGTCGTGTGTGAGGCCTTTCTCCGTATTTCGCCCCGCTTCGGTTTATGGTTGAAGATCTTCAACGTGAAGCCCAAGGTGGTGAGTGGCGAGCATGCCGAGTGCGGCGGCGCTATGGTGAGCAAGATGCCTAAGATCATATGGCCAACAGGTGCCTTCAATGATTCCGTCAAGGAGTGGCAGCAGCAGTGGTTCTATATCACCGAACCATGCAGTAAAAAGTGGGCCGCCGCTCCTGAATTCAGATCCAGAGCCCCACTGCGGCTCATGTCCTGGCCCGAGAAGGGCCTGAACTGGTCCTCATCCAACAGGCTGTCAGTGCTCCAAACGCGCGTCCAGAGCGTGGTTGATAAGGATGTCAAACTTGTCAACGTAGTCCAGGTGATGTTAGTTCGCCTGATTCTCCCTTGCCAGCGTCAAACCTGCACTTTGTGGGAATATGACCCAACCGAGCACCAGACCCTGCGGGAGCTCTACGGCTCCTCCCACAAGGACATCTGGAAGGTGCTCTTCAAGTCCGACAAACCGTGGCCGGGCTCCGCCGAGGACCGCGGGTATCAACTATCCTGCTTCGCCAGTCCGTAAGTCATTGCTGTGCTTTGTCCGCCCATTTTCTAGCTGGTATGTCCCGAGGGAGACGCTTTTCTCATGCTTTCTACAATAATCCCAGGAATGGACGAAAAAGGCGGGGCGGATACACTGTCCGGCCCCGCTGCCAGAGGAACCGGTAGGACCTCTTTTAACGAAGATGCTGGTCCCAGCGCCTTACGAGGCGCCGAAGAAAGAGGCCTCCAAGAAGGTCAAGAAGACCTGGAGCGGCCTCCATCGCCGCGACACTTTGGACGCAAAATCCGAAGACTCTAGCGGCCATCCCTCCTCCGAAGAAGAAGAGGAGGAGGAAGAAGATGAGCCCTCCACAGTGGGAGGGGAGAAAAGGACGGCTTCCTCATCCCTGGAGGCCGAATCGCCAAAGAGGGGGAAAGGTTTCCTTCTGGAGGCATCCACCATGGCTGCCCATAGCAGCCCGGAGTGGGATCCCAGGGCCCAGCCCCTGGTAAAGTCGTGAGTATACGAAATCGAAACACGCCTACGTGCTCGAGATCATTTGGATGTAGTAGTTTAACTGTCGCCATACTTTGTGCATCCCGGCGGGGACCCACGCCGGATAGTCCTCATCAGAGGATTCGCTGAGCTGAGTTGCCCTGGAGAGCGAGACGCCTCTGGAGGCACCTTCCCCGAAGCCTAGGCGCGACACCGAGGTGTCGTCTCAGCGGGACCTGGACAGGGGAGGACATATCTCTGGGGCCGGATATACGGGAGCAACGGTTCCCATGCTTGTCGACAGCGGGGGCAATTTTAGGTTTGGCTCGCAGCCGGACATGGTCCTGGAGACCTTTATAGCTCCAGGATCTGGCAAGCAGCCACCTTTGACGGGGGGAGGCCCGCCTGATCCGCCAGCGACCTCTGTCCAAGCAGAGTTGCCGGGCAGCCTATCGACAACGCTAAAGAGTGCGTCCATTGTCGATGAACATCGCGCCCTCATGGGCGCGGTGATTGAAAAGATTCAGTCCGCCGAAAGCGGACTGAATGAATCTTGCCTTAGCCTTATAAAAGGCTTTGAGGTATGTTTTTAGAAACCTTTGAAGATTGTCATAGTATGAGTAGTAGCCCCTGATGCACTGTCCGCTGAAAGAGTGAGCGCCGGACAAGGGATCAAATTTCCACTGCACAGGAGACTCAGAAATG
Source organism: Aegilops bicornis (assembly GCA_021605145.1). NCBI lineage: Eukaryota > Viridiplantae > Streptophyta > Magnoliopsida > Poales > Poaceae > Aegilops > Aegilops bicornis. Next base: position 630,645,916 of record CM038671.1, on the reverse strand, counting down.
ACATATATCCCTTTGCTTGAAAACAGGCGTCCGTAGCGACAACCGCCTCTCATAATGCAGAGGTGTACGGACTAAAGCAGAGTCTGGAATGGGCCGAAGAAGAACTTGGCCGCGTGAAGAAGCAGTTGGAGGACAAGCAAGGTATGTCGAAACCTTGTCCTAAATTCGGCACGAATGAGTAGTTGTGCCTGATGAAAATATTTGTATTGTATACTTTTAGGAGCTAGCGCCGAAATTGAGGAATTGAAGAAGGCTGTGGCCGAAGCCAACAAGAAGGCCGCTGCAGAGCAGGCTCTTCGTGAGAAGCACGAGGCCAGGGTCATTGAAGCTGAGCGAGAGCTCCAGGAGGCCGTGAAGAAAGGCGAGACCTTGGAGAAAAGTCTAACAGGGAAAGAATCCGAACTCGCCCAGGCTCTCCAGGCCGCAGATGAAGCTCGGGAAGAAGCCCGAGGTGCTCTGAAGGACATTCAAGAGGCATGAAGGGTTGCGGCTGGTAAGGCTTTTTGTACTCAAAGCAATTTTTATGTAGCAATGGGAGGAACCCTCAGCGACGAACTGAATTCTTGTTTCTCCAGGGGTGTTGGCGGACCTGCCGCGCAGCATATCTGATGCTGCCCAGTTCTAACGATCTGAGGAGAAGAAGTCTATGTAGAAGCATTTCTGGTCGCAGTATTTGGCGCCGAACTATCCGGTACCTTTTATCGACCAGCTGAAACAGCTGGTCGAACTGCACTGGGCGGCCGAACTAGCCATGAAGGACTTAGTTGTGCGGCTGTGGCCTGCGGATCCAATTCCAAGCAGTTACTTCAGACTCGTGAAGCGGATTGTTGCTTGCCCACGGCTCGAAGTCATTAAGCGATCGGTTTGTATAGAGGGTGCCCGCATGGCGTTTGCCCGTGTGAAGGTGCACTGGGGGAAGCTTGATGCTGAGAAGCTGATGACTGAGGGACCACCAGAGGGTAAGGAGCATTGCAAGCCCGAATTATACCATGAAGGTGTCCTGAAAGGAGCCCGCCTTGTGGCGGATCAGTGTACCAAAGACACTATATTTCCCTGAAGGCAGTCATGCCGTCCTTTGTAATGCGGGATAATGGCACTATTATTTTTTATTGCCTATTGTATGAATGTTTGTTCTTTCCTATGCGGACGTTTAGTGTATATAAATCCTGAGAGTTGGCCAGTCGTCGGCTTCTGCCCCCACGTAAAAAGCACGGGGGTGTTCGGGACATACCTGAACACTCTTTATCCCATTGTTGGGTCCCTTAAGGAGGTGTTCATCACCATGAACCAGGCAATCAGACTATAGGGCGTTATCACTCTCACTTAGCCATAGGAATTCGAGTATGGTGGGCGCAACCCCTGGTATTCAGAAGACCGTACGAGGTGCTCTAACGGCGCCTGATCAGAAAACCGATCCGTCGCACTCTACAGTTATTATGACATTGTGTGGAATAAATCTTTAAAGATTTTACAACCTCTCGAACAGCTGACCAGCTCTCGCCGTATCATGACAGTCAGTTTTTGGCTTTCTCTACTGAGGTGCTCGTCCGGGAGAACCGGGACACAATCGCAGTAGTTCTCCCAACGCTACCTTAGCCGATAGAGCGAAACGTAAGGTACCAAAACATGGGATCCTGGCAAACCCAACTAATGACCCAAGACATGATTCGGAGCTGATGCATATAGTGCTATAAGTTCGGGGTGCCGATCGACCGAAAAGGTGGCCGGACTTTGCTGCCATATTATGGGTACTGTGAAGCCCCTGGCATAGTGGGTCATACCACAATGTACGGGTGGCGTTTATGACAAAAAAGGCGTCAATGAGGAACGTCGGCCGGTAAGTGTTATTGTAGTAGAGTGACATGTCTATGCATATGAGTATGGTTTATGCTTATGAAAAGAGGTGTGCTGGCGGAACCTGTCGTGGCCGGAATGGAGGAGGCTGTGTGCAGATCAGAAGTGTGTTCGGATTGTCTCCTTGGGGGGGGGGGGGCTACTTATGTGTTCCCGCCTTGCTCGTCCGAGCTGATTCCATGTCGCCAGTCCTTTTCTGCGTAAAAGTTAGTCTGTAAAGACAAATGTTCGGAGGCAGTTATATGTCACATGGGTGCCCGATCGGAGCCTGATCGAGCTAGGTTATCATGCCGTAAAGTAGCTCAGACTCCTTAGTTGGTGTCCCAGTAGTTGGCTGCCGAATCGATATTCGATAAACGGGCACAACTTGCTATCCCAGCGGTGGTATAATTTCCACTCTAAGGGTGGAGTGCGGCCTTGCCCATAATTGTGACCATGCCATGTGGATTTGGCCTGATGTTGTACCGCTTTAGCCAACGCGGTTCGTCCCGATATGTTAGTTACTGTATAAGGGGACAATGCCGAAGACCTACTCTTCGGCGTGGTATTTGTTTGGTGATCCAGAGACAACCTCCAGCTGATGGGCTTGTAAAACTTAGCCTTTGCACCTGGGACGACATCTTTTAGAAGATGTTATTGATGGGTTTGATCCTCGAGCGGTCAATACCTATCTGGTGATAGTAACTGCAATTAAATTGCTATGGTTGGTATTGTCCAGACGGTCGATGTGATCTGGTCGGCCGTATTTTTGTACTGCGGGGGACCTTCCTTTGACCTCGCCGTGTGTGGTGGCCTGGGCTTCTCGTTGTTTGAGATTTCCTTTCATTATTTCCGGCGCCCGACCGACCGTTTTGTTTTGAGGATCCAGCATTCTCTATTGGTATGCTTGGCCACCACTCAAGGGGTGCCATGAATTTGACATTGTTGGTGGGTATGCTGCTCGGGCTAAATGGACCTGAGCTGCCTTGTTTCCGCTGACCGGACTGGGGGTCGCGGAATTTGGCACCAACTCCCTTGTCTTGACCGTCGTCATTATTTTTGTGACGCTTATGTCTGTTTCGTCGAGGTTTATGGATGTTGCCTCGCGTTTCATGCGTATTGCCCCGGACCGTGGTATATTGGCGTCGGGGTGTGGGCTTTAGGACCTCCTTATCAGGTTGAGGTAGCGAATTGTGCTTTGTGTACCCCTTGGTGTGGCGGTCGAGTCCGTACTCCTCGGTTGCCAGGACCTTTGTCCATCTGTCCGTGAGCAAATCTTGGTCAGTTTTGAGCTGTTGTTGCTTCTTTATCAGGCTTTTCGCCATGGCCATAAGCCATCGCTTAAAGCGAACTTGCTCCGCGGGATCCTCAGGCATGCCAAATTCATCGTCGCCGAGGCTCACCTCATCTTCGGAGGGGGGCACGTAGTTGTCCTCCTCCCAAAGATCCGTCCGCTGCCTCGGTCGTCTGGGCTGACTGCCCTGCCTTCTGCTCGGCCCGCTCAAGGCAGGCTGATCAGGGTTGTATTCATCTTCGGCACCATCTGGATTGTTTTCGTCTCCTGTTCCAGTATTGCTACGGCGGGGCTTGGAGCAGCGCTGACGACGCCCATGCTTTGCTTTCTTCCTTGAGGGGTTATCCTCCATTGCCTCATCGCCATTGGTTCTTTCGGAGTGTCCACCACATATATATCATATTAGGAGGTGGCTGTCCACCGCCCCATGGGTGGTGGTTCCTGTTCTTCTCCTACATCGTCGTCCACACCGTCGATGTCTTCAGAGTCGAAATCAAGCACGTCGGTCAAATCATCGACCGTGGCTATGAAGTGGGTGGTGGGTGGGTAACGAATTCCCTCGTCGCCTACTTCCCACTCGAGCCGGACATAGTTCGGCCAAGAGTCTCCTGACAAAGAGAGAGATTTTAACGAGTTTAGCATGTCGCCAAAGGGTGAGTGCTGGAAAACATCCGCAGCCCTGAGCTCCATTACCGGAGCCCAACCAGATTCGGCGGGCTCGGGGGCGCGCGGGCTGGAACCTATAGCCAGAAACGAGTCCGGGGGTCCGGTGTCACAGGCTTCTCTGGGGGTGAAGTCTGTGTTCGGCTCTACCGCCGATGAGGGTGCGGCCTCCGGGGCGGGGTCCATCCACCCGTCCTCGAACGGCGCAATCTGCCCTGGATTTAGGTCCGGGGCTCCTGCAGGTGCGATATCCCGAGTATTGTCCGACAGCAGGTCTAGGCCGTGCTCATCATGACTGTTTGGCACTCCTGGCATAGGCCTGAATCCGTCGAAGATCAAGTCTCCGCGGATGTGGGCCGTGTAGTTCAATTTTCCGAACCTGACCTGATGGCCAGGGGCGTAGCTGTCGATTTGCTCCAGATGCCCGAGCGAATTGGCCCGCAGTGCGAAGCCGCTGAACACGAAGATATGTCCAAGGAGAAAGTTTCACCTTGGACCACTTTGTTGTTGATGATTGAAGGAGCCATCAAGCCTTTGAAGCGACGACATAGAGGAACTCTAAATGAAAGCACCAATGTTGGTGTCAAAACCGGCGGATCTCGGGTAGGGGGTCCCGATCTGTGCGTCTAAGGCTAATGGTAACAGGAGGCAAGGGACACAATGTTTTACCCAGGTTCGGGCCCTCTCGATGGAGGTAAAACCCTACTTCCAGCTTGATTGATCTTGATGATATGAGTATTACAAGAGTTGATCTACCACGATATCGTAGAGGCTAAACCCTAGAATCTAGCCTATGATGATTATGATTGTTGTGATCGTCCCTATACGGACCAAACCTTCCGGTTTATATAGACATCAGAGGGGGCTAGGGTTTACATAGAGTCGGTTACAAAGAAGGAATTCTAATATCTGGATCGCGAAGCTTGTCTTCCACGCAAAGGAGAGTCCCATCCGGACACGGGACGAAGTCTTGAGTCTTGTATCTTCACAGTTCATCAGTCCGGCCAAAGTATATAGTCCGTCTGTCCGGATACCCCTAATCCAGGACTCCTTCAACTGCCTAGAGGTTGAGTACACCGGTATTCTACGTGAGTTTAAATACGATCATGCTGACTGTCGTCTACAGAAGATAGGAATTTGTCGAGTTCCCAACCGCTCTTGGGGTTATAGGAATGCTTATGTTGTCGCTATCTTCGACAAGCTTGTTGCCGTCCTTCATGGTTTGACTCGATGGATATTGCTCAAAAATCAGTTCCTATACACGGATGAGTACTGTGATGCATTTCAATATGAGGGTCTTGTGTTTGCTGCAACCACTCGTGGCACTGTTTTTGCGTGGAATCCTTATGATTTTGGTACATTTGTCTTCCACCGTAATTATAATTGTTTCATCCACATGCATGCGGGTTAGCTAGTTTACCTTTACTAATTAACCTTCTTGTGTTTCCAAGGTCCTGTGAACATTGCACCACCTATACTTGAAAATTTTATTCATGAGCATGAGGACGAGCAGGACCCATATACTCAGTGGCACCTGGCAACTTATTCCGATGGATCACCTCTTCTTGTCTGTATACGGGGCACTGCTGATGTTACTAAGGAAGCAGGTTTTGTCTCATATGGTCGCACTCTCTGGACCTATTCCAACATCATTGCAAGGTATTCGGGATGGATACTAGTGTACTAGTGCCAACACCTTCTCCCTGGTTCGGTATTGAAAGTCTTGGAGGAAACTCGCTCTTCCTTGGACAAAACTATCCAATGATGGTGGAAGGTGATCCAGCTGCTGTTGACACAACGTTACTACCATTTATGAGAAGCAATTGATCTATACCTGGACATTACTATGCTTCCCTACTGTCCCAATATGGGTCCTGACATAGGCCGCTTCAGCCTCAATGATCAGTCCTGCGTTGGCCTCGAGATTGACAGTAGCTGGCCCTTCCCAGAGAATCACTTCTGGTTCAAAGCAAGCGTTTCCAACACCGACGAGTGGTTGAGCTCAAATTCATTTCATCGCTTTGTTATTTGTTGTGTGAGAAAAACTTTACTAGAATGTTTTGTTGGAAATGATCTATAATCCGACGTGTATCCCCGTTGTCGTTGTGGGTTGATGACTTGTTGTATGTAATCAATGGTACATTCGGATATGCGTCCATGAACTCACGCTTGCTAGTGGTGTCCATATGAACAGTGCTAGTGATTTTAGTTGCAAAAAGTAGATAGTGCTAGTGATTTGTAGCTGCATATTTCCCAAATCGCGGTGTTACAAGGTTGACAAATGGCAATGTTACTAGATAAACAAATGTCAATATTTCCAGTTTGAGAAATGGCAACATACCCAAAATGACAGATATGCAAATCTTACCCAATTGTTTGTACGTGCTTGCACACGGGTCATGCAAAACAACCATTTGTGTTGAAGGGATGCAGAAATCCTTCTCGGCACATTTTCCCTTTCCTTCATGGGGAAGCTGTCGGTTTGCATACGGGTGTTCTAACTAAAACGTTTGCGATGAGTGTTCTATATTTAGAAACAGTTGACGTTTTTTTAAACAAAATAGTTTGATAAGTCTGTACATTAAGAGAGAAAAACGCAAGTTTGTTCAAATCATATCTTTCATTCAGTCACACTGCGAATTTATATTCATATGATCGTGAATTCAAGATACAGTATTAAACCCCAAAAAAACTATTTCCGGCGGCGACGGAGGCGGTGTGCCGCGCCGTCGTTGTCGTTGTCGTCCTCCGGGACGCCGTTGTTGAAGTTTTCAAGGAAGCACAAAATGTTCTTCAATTGTAAATCAAACATCATGTCGTCGCGTGATCGACGGGCCGGGCGCGGGAGGACGACAACTGGCGCCGCTGAGAGGTAGCGGTCGACAGCAGTGTCTCATGCCGCTGAGGGGGGCAATGGGCACGGGCGCGGTGGGTGCAGCCAAACGCACGGGGACCAGCGCTGAAGTGCGTGGAGGGGCGCGCACGGGCGCGGCTGGTGCAGCCAAACGCACGGGGGCCGGCGCCAGAGTGGGTGGAGGGGCGCGCACGGGCACGAGCACGGGCACGGCCGCTGGCGCTCGCATGTACACGAGCTCGCGTGGGTCCGCAGAGACCTCGCTCACGCCCGCGGCTTCCAGCTACGGGGATGGTCGCTGGCGTGGGCGCAGGGATGGGAGCTGGGACGGGAGCGGGGGCAGCAACCGTCGCGGCCAGCTTGTTCTGGGCCATGTCCGTGAGGCCCCATTCCTCCTCATTTTCTATCTCCTCCGGCTCCGAGTCGACTTCACCAAACTTGAAGACTAGTGGCAGATGATCATTCTGTGCCATGGCGGTGGAGGTCTGCTTGTGGGGGAGGAATGGGAGGCGAACGAGAAGGCCGCCAGACGAGCAATGCTCGGGCGCCATTATCGAGAGGAAGGTAGGCGGCCATGGAAGTCAAAGGGCTCGCTTCCAAGTGAGCCTCAAGTTGCATGTAAAATTCCACTACAAAAAAGACACATCCGTGACATTTTGGGCCGAACAAAAAAAATCTGTCATACTTATGGCACTTCTATGAAGATTATTGTGACAAAACCCGGTATCATCATAGATGTGGTGGGCTCCTACTTCTATGACATAAAATCATGACATAAAATGGGCTTTTCGTCCTGGGCGGGCCAGAGACGCAGCTGCATGACATTCTTTGGGCCGTCCATGATGGAAAAAATCGTGGTAGAAGCGAGGGCGAGGAAAATATCGGGGTGTTCCCGGTTACGGTCGGTTGTCAGGGCCGAGCGATGCACGAAGGTTTGCGCATTTCTCTCGTACACGCACGGACATGGGTGCGAGGCGTTGGGCTCTAACAGAACCCGAGCGAGGCCTTCGCCTACTGAACCCGAGCGATTGCACTGCAGGCAACGCGCTACTGAACCCGAGCGATCGATCAATGGCTGTTAACTAAACCCGATCGAGCGATTCCTTAGCTACTGTTGCTAACTGAAGCCGATCAATGCTGCCTCTGGATGAACAGTGAGCGTTGCTGGGGGGGTTTGGATGAACAGTTCCTAGTGGGGGATGGTTGAACAGGACCCCGTGGTGTTGCCTCTAGATGAACAAGACCCCGATCGATCGAGCCGGTTGGGGCTGGATGAAGAGGACCCCGTGGAGGGCTGGATGAACAGGACGACCCCGTGGAGGGCTGGATGAATAGTAGCCCGTGGAGGGGTGGTTGAACAGGAGCCCGTGGAGAGGGCTAGTTGAACAGTAGCCGGTGGAGTAGCACGCGGTGGAGGCTGAATGAACAAGAGCCCGTGGATGAACAGTCGCAGGTGGAGGCTGGAGGAGGTCGACGGTGGATGAACAGTAGCTCGTGGAGGCTGGAGGGGGTCGATGGTGGAGATGAACAGTATCCCGTGGAGTCCTGTTTTGCGGTATGCCACACCCCTCACGATGAACAGGACCCCCGTTTCGACAGTAGCGCTCAAACGCAAGTCCATTTCCTCATTTTGTGGTACGCCACACCCCTCCCGATCAACAGGACCCTGTTTCGATCGTAGGAGGTCCGTTTCCTCCATTTTGCGGTACGCCAGACCCCTCCCGATGAACAGGATCCCGTTTCGACCGTGGCCGGTTCAACACAAGGCCGTTTCCTCCGTTCTGTGGTACGCCAGGCCTCGTTTCCATCGGCTATTCCGTCCAAGCCCTTCCGATGAACACGACGACGCATTCCGTTCCGACCCAGCCGGTTGGCTCCCCATGAACACGACGACGATGTTGTTTCTCTGTTCCGACCCAACCATGTACACGAGCCCTGGCCGTACGTATGCGCGAGTAGGCGTTCGAGACCCTGCCCGTATGTACGTGACGCGGGTCAGATTTTCTTTCTTGCATTAATCGCCGATGTACATACGTGTACATGCTACATGCACGCCTCTACTGCAACACGTGCGCGCTCTACATCGACCAGTATGTATGTACGCGTTCGCGACCAGAATGACAATGCTACGTACGCTTTGACCAGGTGGGTCCTGAGTGTCAGGCACTTCCTTGCGTGCGAAGATATAGCTGGTGGGTCCCAGCAGTCAGGGGGGCGAATCGTTTTTTTGCCCGGACGCACTTCCTTGCGTGCGAAGATGTAGCTGGTGGGTCCCAGCAGTCAGGGGGGAAATGGTTTTTTTCGCGAAATACGGTGGCCCGTCCGATGGGTCCCCGCTGTCAAGTGCAGGAATAATTAATTTGCGCATAATAAGGAGGCACTTCCTTGCGGCTGCCGTGGACCCAGCTGTTAGCCTCTCCATGTACAGTACTCTTCCGATGGAAGTCGGTCGTTGACCACATTAACCACGCCGCGCAAAGAGCACCAAGGCGGTGGACGACGGCGAGGCCTAGGAAGGGGACGACATGGAGCCGGGAAGACACGGCAGTGGATGCCACGCGGAGAGGAGTATGAGGGTTCACTGGTTCGGCTGTGGTGTGAGGCTATCGTCGTCGCAGAATAACAGGGGGTGTGGGTGAGTAGAGGGATGGCCTAGCCAGCGGTGGGAGTAGTAGGGGGCGGTGAGGCCTCTGCAGCATCGCAGCCGGCCACGGGAGGCGGGAGCACGAGGCACGACCAGCACTGGTTTGCGCGGCTGGAGCAAGAAGCCCAGAGGTTCAAGAAGCACTACGGCCGTTGGATGGACATCGTACGGTCACTGGAGCTAGAATCGTTCATATTGACTAAGTTGAGAAAGCCCTCCGTCCCCGTCAACTTAGTTGGCCCACAAGTCAGCCTCCCACTATTGTGGGTCCCAGCTAGCAGGGGTATTCATTTTTTTGTGTAATAAGGAGGCACTTCTGGTGGGTCCCAGCTGTCAGGTGGAGGAACGTTTTTTCACGAAATACAGAGGCTCTTCCGGTGGGTCCCAGCTGTCAGGTGGAGGAATCATTATTTTGCGCGTAATAAGGAGGCATTTCCTTGCGTGCGGCCGTGGACCCAGCAGTCAGCCTCTCCACGCGCAGTCTATTTCCGACGGTGTTGTTCGTTGACCACGTTGACCACTCCGCGCCGAGCGCATCCAAGGTGGTGGATGACGACGAGGCCTAGGAAGGGGACGATGCGGAGCTGGGGAAGATGCGGAGCCGGGGAAGACGCGGCAGTGGATGCCCACGCGGAGAGGAGTACGAGGGTTCACTGGTTCGGCTGCGGTGTGAGGCTGCCGTCGCCGCAGGGCCTGGCTAGCGGTGGGAGTAGTAGGGGGCGGTGAGGCCTCAACGGCAGCACAGCCGGCCACTGGAGGCAGGAGCAGGCGGTCTCACCGACGCTGGTTTGGGCGGCTGGTGCAAGAAGAACAGCGATTGAAGAAGCAGCAGGACCGTTCGATTCAAATCCAACGGTTAGTGCTGCTAGAATCATTTGTTGACTAAGTTGACAAGCCCTGCGTACGCGTCAACTTAGTAGGCCCACATGTCAGCCTCCCAACCGGTGCGCCCCAGATGTCAGTGGGAGGGCTCATTTTTTCAGGTAATAAGGAGGCAGTTGATTGCGTGCGGCCAGGCCAGCGGAGGGAGTAGGGTGGGCCCGGGAAGCCTGCGCGGCATCACAGTGGGCCACAAGAGGAGGGAGCAGGCAGTCCCGTCGGCGCTAGTTTAGGTGGCTGGAGCAGGAACGTCAGAGATTGAAGAAGCACGTTGGCCGTTGGATGGACATCCAACATTCACTGCTGCTAGAATCGTGTGTTGACTGACAAAGCCTTGCGTAAACAAGTCAGTCTCAAAATATGTGGCGCGTATAGCCTATTTGCTATTATTTTTATAATTTTACTCATTTTCTAATTCATATGGAATTTATTGCAGCCCGTTTTCCATCTTTAGAATTGCCCATTTTCTGGTCAGTACCAGGGTTTAAAAAATGAACTAAATATGTGCGAAATTTTGAAAATTCACAAATTTTTGCTGGGGAACAAAATATTCTTAATCCAAAAATTAGTAGCCATACTAAAACAAATTTTAAATAAATTAGTACTATGTCATGTTAAATCCAATGAAATACAGTATAAGATATCAGTGAAGAACAAAAACAAAAAAGAAACTAATATCCCATTTGCTATAATATTTTTTGGAATTTTCAACCCCTTTTGATATTATTTTTAACAGACACTGACCATAATCTTAGGCAAGGCCGTAAAGCATCCCTCCTAGACTTGAAAGATTTGCAGCCCAGTAAGTCAGAGAAAACAAATAGGCCTAGCTTGGATATTCTTCAAAAAGAATACTGGGCTACCTATTTTTCCAAAGAAAAAACTGCTGGGCTGGTCATGTTGTTAGACGGTCCACAAAGACCGCTCAACCCAGTTTATAGCCTGCTCCTCCGAATTACTACTCAAAAAAAAGTTGTGCAATTCTGTCGTTATTTGACTATACGTTGAAAATGACGTGGATCCCAGATATCAGCAGGGTGGATTAGAGTAAAAAATGAGGGGTTCATCTGAGTAGTAAAAGAGGCGCTTGCTTGTGTTCGGGAGTGGACCTGGTGGGTCCGTACTGTCATACTCACAACTACAGTCCTCTCCCAATTCACTATGTTGACAGTGTCAGATCACGGGTTCCGGCAAAACCCTTAAGGTTCAAACTCTAGGGTGCGTGCGAAGTTCTTTCCCCCCTACCGATCCACGCCCTACCTTGCTAAGATCTTGCGGACGAACTCAACGAACTGACAACACAAACGACACAAGATTTATAATGGTTCGGGCCACCGTTGTGGTGTAATACCCTACTCCAGTGTGGTGGTGGTGGATTACCTCTCGGGCTAATGATGAACAGTACAAAGGGGGAAGAACAGCCTCCTGAGGTTAAGGTGTTCTTGTGCTTGATGTGTGGCTAAGGATTCGCTAAAGATCAGATGCCTCCGAACCAGTTCCGATCTAGTTGCCCTCTACGATGGTGGCTCGTTCTACTTATATAGGCCCTGGTCCTCTCCCCAAATATTGAGCGGGAAGGGTGCCAACAACGGCCAATTTGAAAGGGGACAACTAGTACAGCTTATCCTGACAAAAGCGGTCTTCGCACGCAAAGGCTCGTGGTGGCCTTGCCGCCTTGGGCTCCATGGTGACCTCCGTCATGTCGTCCTGCTGGTCTTGGTCTCGTTGCACCGATATGGAAACCTTTGCTTGACGCTGGTACTCCGCGCCTGCACTTGCTTCCTTAGCACCAAAGAGGAAACAAGGACACTCCTCGCGCTGGCGCCCGCCTGGCGCCTGCCTGATCTTGATCGTCATGGCTCATGTCACGAGAACCTCGTGAGGTTTGCTTCACCTTGATCCCTCCTCTCCTCGCGAGCCAACCTAGTGAGGCCGCTCCTGAGGAGGTCTTGTGTCGTCCACCTCGTGAGGGTCTTGAATGCCTTGTTGATGAAGTTGGGCCATACGGGCCCATGCGCAGAGCCACGACGTGGGCCGTAGGCAGGAAAGTCCGGGGACCCCCGTTCCCAGAACGCCGACAGTAGCCCTCGGGCCCAAGGCGCGCTCGGGCTTGGCTTCGAGGCAAAGCCAAAGGTCAAGTGCGGAGCGCCGCGGGTCCCCAAAGCCTGTGGCCTTGGTCGACGTGTGGCGGTTGATTGGAAGTGGGCGTCTCCGCTTCCCCATGCTGCCTCGGCAACTGCCCAACTTGACAAAAGGCTGGCGCAGACAGTGCTTGCCTTCATTGCTCCTCTTCGCCTTTCTCAGATCCCCTTTCTTGCGCCCTGCTTCCGAAATCCTCAGATCTGCTTCCATCTTCCTTCGCACCAGCGACCAATGGCGCCGCGCATGGTCAAGTCCTCCTCGTCGCCGATTTCGTATGAATCGGCTCTCGACGCGCCCAATATCTCGGAGAAAAACCTCGCCGCCACGTGCTTGCCGACGGCGGGGGAAAGCAACAAGAGGGGGAAGACGAAGCTCTGGGTCGCCTCCGACATGCCGAAGCCCGAGGGCAGCACGTTCTTCCCCTTCTTCACGAGCAGTATCACCGCCTGGTTGGTTCCTCCCTTCTCTGACTTCTTCTATGAGGTCCTCGGCCATTACAGGCTGTAGGCGCTGCATCTTCATCCCAAGTCCATCCTTCTCCTTTCCATCTTCGCCTACTATTGCGAGGCGTATCTGGGCGTGATGCCGTCTGTGGCTCTGCTGTGCCACTTCTTCTTCCTCCGCGTCAGGCGAAGGCCATATCTCCGGGTGCACCAATTTCATTGCGGTAGCAAGGCCAACTCGATCTCAAACACCGGGAAGAAGGCTGACAACCTCAGGGCCAAATGGGTCAAGATGGGCGCCAAGTGTGTTCAACCGTGCTTGGCGCTGCCGACGGAGATGCCCCAATCCGACAATGGGTGGTCTCGTGCAGAGCTCACCGATGAGCGGGCGTCATCGGTGTTGGCGCAGATGCAGGCCCACCTGAAGCCGGGCAACACGAAGGTGGCTAAGGTGGACAGGGGCCATGCTCCTGAGGGAATTCCTGATGCTGCACGTCGCTCCTCTTCAGGCGCGTGCGCGCCCCTTGTGGAGGCTTGGAGGTGAAGAAGACAAGATTCTGTCGGCGTTCTGGGAACGGGGGTCCCCAGACTTGCCTGCTTGTGGCCCACGGCATGGCTGTGCTGCAGGCCTGTACGACCCATCTTCATCAACGAGACATTCAATACCCTCGCGAGGGGCCAACCCTCGTGAGGTGGACGACGCAAGACCTCCTCAGGAGCGGCCTCACCAGGCTGCCTCGCGAGGATCAGAGAAATCAAGGTAGGGCAAACCTCATGAGGCTCTCGTGACGTGAGCCATGACGATCAAGATCAGGCGGGCACCAGGCGAGCGCCAGCGCTCATAGCGTCCTTGTTTCCTATTTTGTGCTACGGAGGCAAGCGCAGGCGCGGAGTACCGAGGCATCAAGCAAAGGTTTCCATATCAGTGCAACAAGACCAAGACCAGCAGGATGGCGGGACGGAGGTCACCATGGAGCCCAAGACGGCGTCACAACCAGAGCCTTTTGCAGGTGAAGACCGCTTTTGTTAGGATAAGCTGTACTAGCTGTCCCCTTTCGAATTGGCCATTGTTGGCTCCCTTCCCGCTCAATATTTGGGGAGAGGACCAGGGCCTATATAAGTAGAGCTAGCCACCATCGTAGAGGGCATCTCAAGTTCATTGAGAGACAACTCATCTTGGACTGGATCCACTCCATCCACACACCCACAAGTTCGCAGAGCACGAGAACACCTCACCGTCAAGAGGCTGTTCTTACCCTTGTACCGTTCATCATCAGCCCAAGAGGCAATCCATCCACCACCACACTGGAGTACGGTATTACACCACAATGGTGGCCCGAACCAGTATAAATCATGTGTTCTTTGTGCTGTGAGTTCGTCCGCAAGATCTTAGCGAACTAGGGCGAGTATCGGTAGGGAGGAAATCTTCGCGTGCACCCCAGTGTTCGAACCTTGAGGGTTTTGCCTGAACCCGAGACCCGACATTTGGCGCGCCAGGTAGGGGGTGCGCCAGAGCCTCTTCCCCGCCAATCGACTCGCCAACACTCTTCGGCCCTGATGTCCGGCGACCCGAGGGCCGACTCCGACCGCTTGGCAGCCTGGCCCCGGGCGGCGCCACCCGCCCATGAAGACCTCAACCCCACGCTCCAGCGGCCTGAGTGCCACCTAACGCAGCAGGGCGCGGGCGGTGTGGCGGGGCGTTGTCCACCCTCACTCCACGACAGACGCGAGCCGCCGCTAGGGCCGCAAGCCATGCTGCAGCAACGGCGCCACACACACGGCGGGAGCAGGCGAATATGTGGGCCACGCTCACGGTGGCGCGGGAGCTCCTGCGGTGCCGACTGATGGAGAGTGGACGGGATGCACTACTGGAACGCGTCACTGAACTGCTGGATGCAGGGGCATCGGGAGCGCCGCCCTTCGACTATCTACTCCCTTCTCAGGCCACTACGGGATCTCACGGCGGGCCTCGCCGTGACCATGCGCCGTTAGGTGTGCCTGGGGTCTTCGTCAACACCAGGACGGCCGACGGCGTTGGGGGCCCTGTTGCCCCCACGCCGCCTCCGACGAGCATGGCCACGCGCATTTCCCCCCATGGCCCTAGCGAGGCGTCGCGCTATCATCCTCAGGACGCCGCGCAAGGCCGGGCGACATGGAGTGTGGGGCACTACGGAGAGGTGTTTGGGGTGATAGCCTCGGAAGCCTATGTGCCCCGCATGATGGACCAGGAGTACACGCCGGAGGACGACCCTGGCTCGTTTCTCGGGCCAGGTTGGGAGGAAGAAGCATTAGGAGTTTAAGCCTTCCAGGATCCGCCGGAGAGCCCCACTTTCGGTGTCAAAACCGGCGGATCTCGGGTAGGGGGTCCCAATCTGTGCGTCTAAGGCCAATGGTAACAGGAGGTAAGGGACACGATGTTTACCCAGGTTCGGGCCCTCTCGATGGAGGTAAAACCCTACTTCCTGCTTGATTGATATTGATGATATGAGTGTTACAAGAGTTGATCTACCACGAGATCGTAGAGGCCAAACCCTAGAAGCTAGCCTATGATGATTATGAATGTTGTGATCATCCTCATACGGACTAAACTCTCCGGTTTATATAGACACCGGAGAGGGCTAGGGTTTACATGGAGTCGGTTACAAGGAAGGAAATATAATATCCGAATCGCCAAGCTTGTCTTCCATGCAAAGGAGAGTCTCATCCGGACACGGGACGAAGTCTTGAGTCTTGTATCTTCATGGTCCAACAGTCCGGCCAAAGTATATAGTCTGGCTGTCCAGATACCCCCTAATCCAGGACTCCCTCACCCACCAACCACGCCATCAACAACAGATACAGGGTACCACTAATCCCTCAAGAGCAGGCTTACGCTAACCATGGGCTGCAAGTGAATCAGGTCACAACGTCGGCCAACGACCCAGGTGTAGCGGCCCCCCTTCCGTCAGGGGAAGCACGCTGGGGTCTGCACGGATGGAGCCAGGAGCAAGGCCCCTCCCCACGGTGCGCGAAGCCAGGTGTCACCCGGAGGTAGGCCCGTTCTTACGCTAACCAAGTTTGACGTGGCTGCTACGGGCTGAGCAAGAACCGTCCTTACCTATGCATCAAAACCACAACGATAGTTTGTCAAGTTAGTGATGTCTTAACCTTCTCAAGGACCGGGCGTAGCCACACTCGGTTCAACTAAAGTTGGAGAAACTGACACCCGCCAGCCA
The DNA here is from genome assembly GCA_021605145.1 of Aegilops bicornis. Lineage (NCBI taxonomy): Eukaryota > Viridiplantae > Streptophyta > Magnoliopsida > Poales > Poaceae > Aegilops > Aegilops bicornis. The sequence continues at coordinate 630,629,949 of CM038671.1, read as the reverse complement.
CCTGTGCAAAACGCGTCGGTAGAACCAGTCTCGGCGTAAGCGTCTGGCGTAATGTCGGTCCGGGCCGCTTCATCCAACAATACCGCCGAACCAAAGTGTGACATGCTGGTAAGCAGTATGACTTGTATCACGCACAACACACTTGTGTTCTACTCGTGCATATAACATCAACGCATAAAACCTGGCTCTGATGCCACTGTTGGGGAACATAGTAATTTCAAAAAATTTCCGACGCACACGAAAGATCATGGTGATGCATAGCAACAAGAGGGGAGAGTGTGTCCACATACCCTCATAGACCGAAAGCGGAAGCGTTAGCACAATGCGGATGATGTAGTCGTATGTCTTCACGATCCGATCGATCCGAGTACCGAACGTACGGCACCTCCGAGTTCAGCACACGTTCAGCTCGATGACGTCCCTTGAACTCCGATCCAGCTGAGCTTTGAGGGAGAGTTCCGTCAGCACGACGGCGTGGTGATGGTGATAATGATGCTACCAACGCAGGGCTTCGCCTAAGCACCGCTACGAAATGATCGAGGTGGAATATGGTGGAGGGGGGCACCGCACACGGCTAAGAGATCAAGAGATCAATTGTTGTGTCTATGGGGTGCCCCCCTCCCCTGTATATAAAGGAGTGGAGGAGGGAGAGAGGTCCGGCCCCTATGGCCGCCCTGAAGGAGTCCTACTCCCACCGGGAGTAGGATTCCTCCCCTTCAAAGTAGTAGGAGTAGGAGACAACGAAGGGGAAGAGGGAAGAGAAGGAAGGAGGGGGCACCGCCCCTCCCCCTAGTCCAAATTTGGACTAGTCATTGGGGGGGGGGGCGTGGCCTGCCTCTCTCTATCCCCTAAAGCCCAATAATGCCCATATACTTCTTCCCCCGTATTCTCGTAACTCCCTGGTACTCCAAAAATTACCCGAACCACCCGGAACCTTTCCGATGTCCGAATATAGTCGTCAAATATATTGATCTTTACGTCTCGACCATTTCGAGACTCCTCGTCATGTCCCCGATCTCATCCGGGACTCCGAACTACCTTCGGTACATCAAAACACAAAACTCATAATACCGATCGTCATCTAACTTGAAGCGTGCGGACCCTACATGTTCGAAAACTATGTAGACATGACCGAGACACATCTCCGGTCAATAACCAATAGCGGAACCTGGATGCTCATATTGGCTCGTACATATTCTACGAAGATCTTTATCGGTCAAACCGCATAACAACATACATTGTTCCCTTTGTCATCGGTATGTTACTTACCCAAGATTCGATCGTCGGTATCTCAATACCTAGTTCAATCTCGTTACCGGCAAGTCTCTTTACTCGTTCCGTAATACATCATCTCGCAACTAACTCATTATTCACAATGCTTGCAAGGCTTATAGTGATGTGCATTACCGAGAGGGCCCAGGGATACCTCTCCGACAATCGGGGTGACAAATCCTAATCTCGAAATACGCCAACCCAACAAGTACCTTCGGAGACACCTATAGAGTACCTTTATAATCACCCAGTTACGTTGTGATGTTTGGTAGCACACAAAGTGTTCCTCAGGTAAACAGGAGTTGCATAATCTCATAGTCATAGGAACATGTATAAGTCATGAAGAAAGCAATAGCAACATACTAAATGATCAAGTGCTAAGCTAACGGAATGGGTCAAGTCAATCACATCATTCTCCAAATGATGTGATCTCGTTAATCAAATGACAACTCATGTCTATGGCTAGGAAACATAACCATCTTTGGTCAACGAGCTAGTCAAGTAGAGGCATACTAGTGGCACTCTATTTGTCTATGTATTCACACATGTATCATGTTTCTGGTTAATACAATTCTAGCATGAATAATAAACATTTATCATGAAATAAGGAAATAAATAATAACTTTATTATTGCCTCTAGGGCATATTTTCTTCAAATGAGTGGGGTTGTACACGCGCCGGAGTCTCCGGAGAGCCGCCATCGGGCCTCGGGGGCTCCCTCCCACACCTAGTGGCAACACTTAGCTCTGCGCTGGTGAGAAGACATGAAGACAAGAAGGCAAGACTAGGTGCCGGACGTGGCCATTTTCTCTGAATCCCTTTTCTGTAGCCCTGCCTTTTGGATTTGGATTCAAGTTGAAGTTGAGTTTCGTTGATGCGCGCAGGGGGGTGCTTTTTTCTTGTTCGGAGCGATCTCTCATTATCTGGTTTTCGCCTTGTTTTGGACTCACGCACCACGCCTTCCACTTGTGAGCCCCTCACGAGCTGGATTGGGCGAGGCACATGTGCGCCACGCGTGCGCGCTGACGCCATGGATGGTGCTCACCTCTCACAAGCTCCCCCCCTCGGGTGGATTGACAGGCTCTCTAGGAGTCCCGAAAGCTCATGACCTCCCGATTCGGTTCGTGGCCCTTCCCGACTAAGGTAAGCCCCGATGGGAACTCGCTGCCAGATTTACGGTTTCGCAAAGGTGCACACTCAGTTCGACATAAGAGAATGAAGGCAGCGATTTGCTTACACGAGGGGCTCCCCCTCTCAAAATGCTCTCACAATCTTTAAGGGCCACGCCGAAGTTTACTGACATCTGAGGTAAAACAGCAGGGGGACATGGGATCAGCCAGATATGTCGCTCGCCGCATCGCCTTCGGACGCGTCACTCGCGACGTCGTCATCTTCGCCGGAGTCGTCGCCGCCTTCGGCGACACCTCCATCGCCGTCGTTGACAACGTCACCTTCATCTGCCGCGACTACCACCGCTTCTTCTTCGGAGGTGAAGGCCCGGACCAGCGCGTCCACGTTGTCCTCCACCCACCGCGCCATGTCACTGCGAATGGCTTGCGATATAGGGGCAATGGCGGTGTCGAATTCGAAGTTGGGGAAGGAGGTCCGAAGATGGCTGAAGACACGGGAGAACGCGCGCCCAAGCAGGCCCCGGCTTCTCTCTTCCACAAGCTGGCGAGCCCTACCATACTGGGCTTCCAAGCGCATCACCACGTTGGTAAAGAAGATCAAGTGACTGGCGTAGTCATTCGAGTGGGGGTGTGGTGCATTCTCGTCACAGATGTACCCCAGGGAGGTATTAGCCCTGTTCCGGAGATCCTGAAGCATGGGGGCATGCTCGCGCTCCAGCGTCCGCTGTTGAAGCACTTCCTCCCTGTTTTGCGCAACACGGCCTCGGTGTCATCAACTCGTTTCCGAAGAGAAAGCAGCTCGGCGCAGGCGGAGGCCAAGTCCGCATGCGCCGTGACCAGGGCGACAGCTGTGGCCTCCCCATGCCTCTCCGCCTCATCTAACCTGGGCCTAAGGGCGGCGGTCCTGCCCGCTGCCTGAGTTCCCGCAAGCTTCAACTTCAGCTCAAGCCAACCTTCAAGATCCGTGCGAACCTCGGCCACCCGGAGGTCGACTTCCTCCTGGACCTTGGCCTCACGAGCCCCGACGGCATCTTCCGCTTGAGCAACTTGACACTCCCTCGTCTCCAGTTGCTCAAGCTCGAGGCTGCGCTCCACGGCTTCCAAAGTCAACGCTTCCTCGCCCTTCCGGACCTCCTCTTCCTCGGCAGGCGTCCCCCTTAGTGACGCAAGCGCGGCTCTAGGCCTCTACTTGACGCTCGAGGGACGCACACGAGGCTTGGAGCTCCCACGCGCGCTTCTTCACAGCCTCACGATGGCGGTCAGCCTCGCGAGCCTCCTCCAAGGCTCGAGAGCAAGCCTCACGGGAAACCTTGAGGGACGCCTCGGCCTTCGCATTGTCAAGATCACGCTGGTAGTGGCCAAGGTTTACGGCCACCCTCAGCTTGCGCCATTCCTCCACCAGCCGAAGACCCTCAGCCTCAAGGCGCGAGTCGACACCCGCGAGTTCTTCACCAAGTCGGTTCATCGCGCCCATCGCCTCCTGGAAGAGCTCATGACGAACGACGCTTCGCCCGCGCTCGAACTCCAACGCACGCCCCGCCTCGTCCTCCACCACGGGGGCTGCAGGTGGGATGTGAAGCGGCGCACCCGCTCTCAGCAGGGGACTGGGGGCTGGTGCCGCTCCAGGTGCTAGCTCGACCTCACGAGGGGCCCCGACCAGTTGGGGCCAGCTGCTTGAGGAGGAGCTGAAGGCCGAAGCCAACCAGCTGTTGTCCATGACCAGAGGAGGAGTCTGGGGGACGCCCGCCAAGCTCCAAGCCAGGCCGTGGAGGAAGGGCGACGGAGCCGCCGATTCAAGGCGCCATGAAGGCCAGCGCACCCCCTCGGCCGGCCCAGCTCCGGACGTGGCATGTAGGCTCGGGATGCTCAAGGCCGACGGGGGTGCCGAGGAAGGCGGGGATCGCCTCTCGGGGGCCCCAATGGCCCTGGCAGAAGGGGTCCTGAAGAGCTAGCGCCAGGGAAGAAAGCAGCAATCAAGAAATCACAAGGTGCAGTACTTGTTGACGGCGATATACTTTCGTCGCTTCAACGACCCGAAGATACCGCTGCCGCTCGGAGATCCTTTCCTCTTGCGGAGTTCCTCGAAGTCCACACATAGCCGACCAAAGCGCTAAACATGGCGGCCAGTACGGGGTGCGGCCGGAGAAGTGTTTGAGAGAACAACTTCAGAGGTGACTGGCTGCGGAGAACAGTCGGGCGCCGTCTCACCTGGACCTCCCGAGGCCTTCGGAGTTTCGGCCTCGGGAGCCGCGTGCTGCATCATCTCAGCGACCAGCGTCCCAGAATCACGGGTTCCTGAGGACGACGCCCAGGAGCCCCAGGCGACGTTTGCACATCAGCACTCGTGCCGCCAGCCACTAGCGGTGCTCGTCCCCCTACACTATCATTTGGGACGAGCTCGGCACCGGCGACGAAGAAAGGAACCACACTGACAGGGTTCTCGCGAGACCCCACCAGGCCGTCCGGGCGCAGTCCCCACTCGTCAAAGGAAGGCATGCATGCTCCCTGTGAATTCGGCCTTGTTCTTGCAGCGGTACATCAGACAGCTCTTCCCAGGCAAGTCGCCCGGCGAAGGGACACCTGTCAGGACCTCGATCACCATTTGCCACATCCCAAGGGGGAGCCCGAACTCCTGAAACCTCATATGGTCCTGACTACTGAGCAAGGTCCACATCGGGCTAGAATGGCGCTGAAGCGGAGCGACCCGGCGCTTGATGAACTCCTTCACCACCATAGGCGCGGTCACGCCATGGTCCTTCAACTTCCTCAGGCTGAGCCAGTCGGGGACAAGACGGGGGCTCACGAGCCTCTCATAGCCCCAGCCGGAGTGGGAAACGGCAGGAGCTGGCGGGGCGTGCAGCAGGGGGCTGAGTACACCGGTGTCAACAAGCACCCACCGTGTCTGAAACTCGCTCGTGGAGGGAGGAAGCTCGAAGTTGATCCCCGCAATTGTCATCACGGCCACAGCCTGGAAGCTCACGCACCCCAAGCTTCGCCGGGGGTCAGTCAGATGTAATGAGATGAAATGGCGGAAGAGGGCCACAGAAGGAGCGATGCCCACCATGGCTTCACACACAAAGGCAAAGACGGCAAGGAGAGTCACGGATTGAGGGTCGAGATGCAGCACATGGATCTTATAATGCTTGAGCACCGCGTTGAAGAAGGCGGAGTAGGGAGGAATCAGGCCAGCCCAGAGGGCATCGATGAAGATTGGGACCTCGGTGGCTGTTCGGGCAATGTGAGCGCGGGACGCAGGCCAAGCCATCGTCTCCCCCCACTCGTTGAAGCTGGAAGCGAGCATTGGACGCACCTTGTCCATGGCCTCGTCGTTGAGCACCAAGGATCGGCCGACGCAGGCTCGACGGCCGGAGACGCACTGAGCGAAGACAGGGGCTTCTTCCCCTTGCCTTCTTGTTTCAGCGCCATGGTGACGAAGCGGGCGGGGTGCAGGTCAGATTGGAGAGGAGGGGCAGAGTCTCGAGAAAGCAGAGGAATTGGGGAAGCAAGACGTGGGCGAAGGAAGAATAACTATGTAGGTTGCGGGGCTGAAGGAAATATGCCCTAGAGGCAATAATAAAGTTATTATTTATTTCCTCATATCATGATAAATGTTTATTATTCATGCTAGAATTGTATTAACCGGAAACATGATACATGTGTGAATACATAGACAAACATAGTGTCACTAGTATGCCTGTACTTGACTAGCTCATTGATCAAAGATGGTTATGTTTCCTAACCATAGACATGTGTTGTCATTTGATTAATGGGATCATATCATTAGGAGAATGATGTGATTGACTTGACCCATTCCGTTAGCTTAGCACTTGATCGTTTAGTATATTGCTATTGCTTTCTTCATGACTTATACAAAGTTCCTACAACTATGAGATTGTGCAACTCCGTTTACTGTGAGGAACACTTTGTGTGCTACCAAACGTCACAACGTAATCGGGTGATTATAAAGGTGCTCTCTGTGTGTCTCCAAAGGTACATGTTGAGTTGGCATAATTCGAGATTAGGTTTTGTCACTCCGATTGTCGGAGAGGTATCTCTGGGCCCTCTCGGTAATACTCATCACTTAAGCCTTGCAAGCATTGTAACTAATGAGTTAGTTACGAAATGATGTATTACGGAACGAGTAAAGAGACTTGCCGGTAACGAGATTGAACTAGGTATTGGATACCGACGATCGAATCTCGGGCAAGTAACATACCGATGACAAAGGGAACACCGTATGTTGTTATGCGGTTTGACCGATAAAGATCTTCATAGAATATGTAGGAACCAATATGAACATCCAGGTTCCACTATTGGTTATTGACCGAGAATAGTTCTAGGTCATGTCTACATAGTTCTCGAACCTCCGTAGGGTCCGCATTACACTTAACGTTACGATGACAGTTTTATTATGAGTTTATGAGTTTTGATGTACCGAAGTTTGTTCGAGTCCCGGATGTGATCACGGACATGACGAGGAGTCTCGAAATGGTCGAGACATAAAGATTGATATATTGACGACTATATTCGACACCGGAAGTGTTCCGGTGATTTCGGAGAAAATCGGAGTGCCGGGAGGTTACCGTAACCCCGGTAGAGTTATTGGGCCACATGGGCCTTAGGGGAAAGAGAGAGGGGCGGACTGGGTGGGCTGGGCGCCCCCTCTCCTCCGGGTCCCGACTGACTAGGAGGGGCGCCTCTTTCCTTCCCCCTCTCCCCCTTCCTTTCCCCCTCCTAGTAGGAGTAGGAAAGGGGGAGTCCTACTCCTACTAGGAGGATGACTCCTCCTCCTTGGCGCGCCCACAAGGGCCGACCGGCCTCCCCCCTTGCTCCTTTATATACGGGGGCGGGGGAGGGGGGGGGGCACCCTAGAGACACACAAGTTGATCTTCGTGATCGTTCCTTAGCCGTGTGGCGGTGCCCCCCTCCACCATATTCCACCTCGGTTATATCGTCGCGGTGTTTAGGCGAAGCCCCGCTACCGTAGAACATCATCATCGTTACCACGCCTCGTCGTCGACGGAACTCATCCCCGACGCTTTGCTGGATTGGAGCCCGGGGAACGTCATCGAGCTGGACGTGTGCTGAACACGGAGGTGCCGTACGTTCGGTGCTTGGATCGGTCGGATCGTGAGGACGTACGACTACATCAACCGCGTTGTCATAACGCTTCCCTTAACGGTCTCACGAGGGTACGTGAGACAACACTCTCTCCTCTCGCTGCTATGCCATCACCATGATCTTGGCGTGTGCGTAGGATTTTTTGAAATTACTACGTTCCCCAACAAAGGGCATCCGAGCCAGGTTTTATGCGTTGATGTTATATGCACGTGTAGAACACAAGTGAGTTGTGGGCGATACAAGTCGTGATCGCTTACCAAAGATGTCATACTTTGGTTCGGGCGGTATTGTTGGATGAAGCGGCCCGGACCGACATTACGCAGACGCTTACGCTGAGACTGGTTCTACCGACGTGCTTTGCACACAGTGGCTGGCGGGTGTCGGCCCAACTTTAGTTGAACTGAAAAGTATACGCCGGTCCTTGCGAAGGTTAAAACAGCACTAACTTGACGAACTATTGTTGTGGTTTTGATGCGTAAGTAAGAACAGTTCTTGCTAAGCCCGTAGCAGCCACGTAAAACTTGCAACAACAAATTAGAGGACGTCTAACTTGTTTTTGCAGGGCATGTTGTGATGTGATATGGTCAAGACGTGATGTTATATTTATTGTATGAGATGATCATGTTTTATAACCGAAGATCTCGGCAACTGGCAGGAGCCATATGGTTGTCGCTTTATTGTATGAAATGCAAACGCCCTGTAATTGCTTTACTTTATCACTAAGCGGTAGCGATAGTCGTAGAAGCAATAGATGGCGTAAACGACAACGATGCTACGATGGAGATCAAGGTGTCGCGCCCGGTGACGATGGTGATCACGACGGTGCCAAGATGGAGATCACAAGCACAAGATGATGATGGCCATATCATATCAGTTATATTGATTGCATGTGATGTTTATCCTTTATGCATCTTATCTTGCTTTGATTGACGGTAGCATTTTAAGATGATCTCTCACTAATAATTATCAAGAAGTGTTCTCCCTGAATATGCACCGTTGCCAAAGTTCGTCGTGCCTGCATACCACGTGATGATCGGGTGTGATAAGCTCTACGTCCATCTACAACGGGTGCAAGCCAGTTTTGCACACGCAGAATATTCAGGTTATACTTGACGAGCCTAGCATATGCAGATATGGCCTTGGAACACAGAGACCGAAAGGTCGAGCGTGAATCATATAGTAGATATGATCGACATAGTGATGTTCACCTGCTCCATCTCACGTGATGATCGGTTATGGTTTAGTTGATTTGGATCACGTAATCACTTAGATGACTAGAGAGATATCTATCTAAGTGGGAGTTCTTAAGTAATATGATTAATTGAACTTAAATTTATCATGAACTTAGTACCTGATCCTGTCTATGTTTGTTGTAGATAGATGGCTCGTGCTGTTGTTCCGTTGAATTTTAATGTGTTCCTTGAGAAAGCAAAGTTGAAAGATGATGGTAGCAATTACACGGACTGGGTCCGTAACTTGAGGATTATCCTCATTGCTGCACGTAAGAATTACGCCCTAGAAGCACCGCTGGGTGCCAACTGCTGCGAGAGCAACGCCAGATGTTGTGAACATCTGGCAGAGCAAAGTCGATGACTACTCTATAGTTCAAGCAGCCATGCTTTACGGCTTAGAACCGGGACTTCAACAACGTTTTGAACGTCATGGAGCATATGAGATGTTCCAGGAGTTGAAGTTAATATTTCAAGCAAATGCCTGGATTGAGAGATATGAAGTCTCCAATAAGTTCTACAGCTGCAAGATGGAGGAGAATAGTTCTGTCAGTGAGCATCTACTCAAAATGTCTGGGTACAATAATCACTTGATTCAACTGGGAGTTAATCTTCCGGATGATAGCGTCATTGACAGAATTCTCCAATCACTGCCACCAAGCTACAAGAGCTTCGTGATGAACTATAACATGCAAGGGACGAATAAGACAATTCCTGAGCTCTTCGCAATGCTAAAGGTTGCGGAGGTAGAAATCAAGAAGGAGCATCAAGTGTTGATGGTCAACAAGACCACTAGTTTCAAGAAAAAGGGCAAAGGGAAGAAGAAGGGGAACTTCAAGAAGAACAGCAAGCAAGTTGCTGCTCAAGAGAACAAACCCAAGTCTGGACCTAAGCCTAAAACTGAGTGCTTCTACCGTAAGCAAACCTTCATCGGAAGCGGAACTGCCCCAAGTATTTGGCGGATAAGAAGGATGGCAAAGTGAACAAAGGTATATGTGATATATATGTTATTGATGTGTACCTAACTAGAGATCGAGTAGCACTGGTATTTGATATCGGTTCTCATTGCTAATATTTGCAACTCAAACAGGGACTACGGATAAGTGAGCACCGCCAAGGACGAGGTGACGATGCGCGTGGGAAACGGTTCCAAAGTCGATGTGATCGCGGTCGGCACGCTACCTCTACATCTACCTTCGGGATTAGTTTTAGACCTGAATAATTGTTATTTGGTGCCTGCGTTGAGCATGAACATTATATCTGGATCTTGTTTGATGCGAGACGGTTATTCATTTAAATCAGAGAATAATGGTTGTTCTATTTATATGAGTAATATCTTTTATGGTCATGCACCCTTGGAGAGTGGTCTATTTTTATTGAATCTCGATAGTAGTGATACACATATTCATATTGTTGAAGCCAAAAGATGCAGAGTTGATAATGATAGTGCAACTTATTTGTGGCACTGCCGTTTAGGTCATATCGGTGTAAAGCGCATGAAGAAACTCCATGCTGATGGACTTTTGGAATCACCTGATTATGAATCACTTGGTACTTAAGTAACCGTGCCTCATGGGCAAGATGACTAAAACACCGCTTCTCCGGTACTATGGAGAGAGCAACAGATTTGTTGGAAATCATACATACAGATGTATGTGGACCGATGAATATTGAAGCTCGTGGCGGATATCGTTATTTTCTCACCTTCACAGATGATTTGAGCAGATATGGGTATATCTACTTAATGAAACACAAGTCTGAAACATTTGTAAAGTTCAAAGAATTTCAGAGTGAAGTGGAAAATCATCATAACAAGAAAATTAAGTTTGTACGATGTGATCATGGAGGAGAATATTTGAGTTACGAGTTTGGTTTACATTTAAAACAATGCTGAATAGTTTCGCAACTCACGCCACCCGGAACACCACAACGAATTGGTGTGTCCGAACGTCGTAATCGTACTTTACTAGATATGGTGCGATCTATGATGTCTCTTACTGATTTACTGCTATCGTTTTGGGGTTATGCTTTAGAGACGGCCGCATTCACATTGAATAAGGCACCATCAAAATCCGTTGAGACGAAGCCTTATGAACTATGGTTTGGCAAGAAACCAAAGTTGTCGTTTCTTAAAGTTTGGGGCTGCGATGCTTATGTGAAGAAACTTCAACCAGATAAGCTCGAACCCAAATCGGAGAAATGTGTCTTCATAGGATACCCAAAAGAGACTATTGGGTACACCTTCTATCACAGATCCGAAGGCAAGACATTCGTTGCTAAGAATGGATCCTTTCTAGAAAAAGAGTTTCTCTCGAAAGAAGTGAGTGGGAGGAAAGTAGAACTTGATGAGATAACTATGTCTGCTCCCTTATTGGAAAGTGGTTCATCACAGAAATCAGTTCCTATGACATCTACACCAATTAGTGAGGAAGATAATGATATTGATCATGGAACTTCAGATCAAGTTTCTACTAAACCTCATAGGTCTACCCGAATAAAATCTGCACCAGAGTGGTACGATAATCCTATTCTGGAAGTCATGTTACTTGACTATGATGAACCTACGAACTATGAGGAAGCGATGATGAGCCCAGATTCCGCAAAATGGCTAGAAGCCATGAAATCTGAGATGGGATCCATGTATGAGAACAAAGTATGGACTTTGGTTGACTTGCCCGATGATCGGCAAGCCATTGAAAATAAATGGATTTTTAAGAAGAAGACCGACACGACGGTAATATAACTGTCTATAAAGCTCGACTTGTTGCGAAAGGTTTTCGACAAGTTCAAGGGGTTGACTACGATGATACTTTCTCACCCGTAGCGATGCTTAAGTCTGTCCGAATCATGTTAGCGATTGCCGCATTTTACGATTATGAAATTTGGCAGATGGATGTCAAAAAATGCATTCTTGAATGGGTTTCTAGAAGAAGAGTTGTATATGATGCAACCAGAAGGTTTTGTCGATCCTAAGGGAGCTAACAAAGTGTGCAAGCTCCAGCGATCAATCTATGGTCTGGTGCAAGCCTCTTAGAGTTGGAATAAACGCTTTGATAGTATGATCAAAGCATATGGTTTTATACAGACTTTTGGAGAAGCCTCAGATTTACAAGAAAGTGAGTGGGAGCTCAGAGCATTTCTAATATTATATGTGGATGACATATTGTTGATTGGAAATGATATAGAATTTCTGAATAGCATAAAAGGATACTTGAATAAAAGTTTTTCAATGAAAGACCTCGGTGAAGCTGCTTACATATTGGGCATTAAGATCTATAGAGATAGATCAAGACGCTTGATTGGACTTTCACAATGCACGTACCTGGATAAAGTGTTGAAAAGGTTCATTATGGATCAAGCGAAGAAAGGGTTCTTGCACGTATTACAAGGTATAAAGTTAAGTCGCACTCAATGCCCGACCACCGCAGTAAGATAGAGAGAAAATGAAAGGAGTTCCTATGCTTCAAACCCATAGGCTCTATCATGTATGCAATGCTGTGTACCGCACTGATGTGTGCCTTGCTATTAGTTTGGCAGGGAGGTACCAAAGTAATCCAGAGTGGGTCATCGGACAGCGGTCAAGAACATCCCTGAAATACCTGAAAAGGACTAAGGATATGTTTCTCGATATGGAGGTGACAAAGAGCTAGTCGTAAATGGTTACGCCGATGCAAGCTTTGACACTGATCCGGACGATTCTAAATCGCAAACCGGATAATTTATTTTTATTGAACGGTGGAGCTGTAAGTTGGTGCAGTTCTAAACAAAGCGTCGTGGCAGGATCTACATGTGAAGCGGAATACATAGCTGCTTCAGAAGCAGCAAATGAAGGAGTCTGGATGAAGGAGTTCATTTCCGATCTAGGTGTTATACCTAGTGCATCAGGACCAATGAAGATCTTCTGTGACAATACTGGTGCAATTGCCTTGGCAAAGGAATCCAGATTTCACAAGAGGACCAAGCACATCAAAAGACGCTTCAATTCCGTTCGGGACCAAGTCCAAGTGGGAGACATAGAGATTTGCAAGATACATACAGATCTGAATGTTGCAGACCCGTTGACTAAGCCTCTCTCACGAGCAAAACATGATCAGCACCAAGACTCCATGGGTGTTAGAATCATTACTATGTAATCTAGATTATTGACTCTAGTGCAAGTGGGAGATCAAGGAAATATGCCCTAGAGGCAATAATAAAGTTATTATTTATTTCCTCATATCATGATAAATGTTTATTATTCATGCTAGAATTGTATTAACCGGAAACATGATACATGTGTGAATACATAGACAAACATAGTGTCACTAGTATGCCTGTACTTGAGTAGCTTATTGATCAAAGATGGTTATGTTTCCTAACCATAGACATGTGTTGTCATTTGATTAATGGGATCATATCATTAGGAGAATGATGTGATTGACTTGACCCATTTCGTTAGCTTAGCACTTGATCGTTTAGTATATTGCTATTGCTTTCTTCATGACTTATACAAAGTTCCTACAACTATGAGATTGTGCAACTCCCGTTTACCAGAGGAACACTTTGTGTGCTACCAAACGTCACAACGAATCGGGTGATTATAAAGGTGCTCTATGTGTCTCCAAAGGTACATGTTGAGTTGGCATAATTCGAGATTAGGTTTTGTCACTCCGATTGCTCTGGAGAGGTATCTCTGGGCCCTCTCGGTAATACTCATCACTTAAGCCTTGCAAGCATTGTAACTAATGAGTTAGTTATGAAATGATGTATTACGGAACGAGTAAGGAGACTTGCCGGTAACGAGATTGAACTAGGTATTGGATACCGACGATCGAATCTCGGGCAAGTAACATACCGATGACAAAGGGAACAACGTATGTTGTTATGCGGTTTGACCGATAAAGATCTTCAGAGAATATGTAGGAACCAATATGAACATCTAGGTTCCACTATTGGTTATTGACCGAGAATAGTTCTAGGTCATGTCTACATAGTTCTCGAACCCGTAGGGTCCGTGACACTTAACGCTACGATGACAGCTTATTATGAGTTTATGAGTTTTGATGTACCGAAGATTGTTCGGAGTCCCGGATATGATCACGGACATGACAAGGAGTCTCGAAATGGTCGAGACATAAAGATCGATATATTGGACGACTATATTCTGACACGGGAAGTGTTCCAGGTGATTTCGGAGAAAACGGAGTGCCGGAGGGTTACCGGAACCCCCCGGGAGAGTTAATGGGCCACATGGGCCTTAGGGGAAAGAAAGAGGGGCGGCCAATGTGGGCCGCGCGCCCCCTCTCCCTCTGGTCCGAATTGGATTAGGAGGCGGCGCCTCTTTCCTTCCCCTCTCCCCTTCCTTTCCCCCTCCTCGTAGGAGTAGTAATGGGGGAGTCCTACTCCTACTAGGAGGAGGACTCCTCCTCCTTGGCGCGCCCATCCCCCCTTGCTCCTTTATATATGAGGGTGGGGGGGGGCACCCTAGAGACACACAAGTTGATCTTTGTGATCGTTCCTTAGCCGTGTGCGGTGCCCCCCTCCACCATATTCCACCTCGGTCATATCGTCGCGGAGTTTAGGCGAAGCCTCGCTACCGTAGAACATCATCATCGCTACCACGCCGTCGTGCTGTCGACAGAACTCATCCCGACGCTTTGCTGGATTGGAGCCCGGGGAACGTCATCGAGCTGGACGTGTGCTGAACACGGAGGTGCCGTACGTTCGGTGCTTGGATCGGTCGGATCGTGAGGACGTACGACTACATCAACCGCGTTGTCATAACGCTTCCCCTTAACGGTCTACGAGGGTACGTAGACAACACTCTCTCCCCTCTCGTTGCTATGCCATCACCATGATCTTGCGTGTGCGTAGGAATTTTTTTGAAATTACTACGTTCCCCAACAGGGGCCGCATAGCCAGGGGGATTCCAAGGCAGCATGGGGAAGCAGAGACGCCCACGTCCAATCAACCGCCACGCGTCGACCAAGGCCGTAGGCTTTTGGGGCCCGCGGCGCGACGCGCTCGACCTTTGGCTTCGCCTCGAAGCCAAGCCCGAGCGTGCCTTGGGCCCGTGGGCTACTGTCGGTGTTCTGTGAACTTGGGTCCCCAGACTTGCCTGCCTGCAGCCCACGGCGTGGCTGTGCTGCAGGCCTGTATGACCCATCTTCATCAGCGAAACATTCAAGACCCTCGTGAGAGGCCAAGCCTCACGAGGCGGACGACACAAGACCTCCTCAGGAGCGGCCTCACCAGGCTGCCTCGCGAGGAGTGGAGAAATCAAGGCAGGACAAACCTCGCGAGGCTCTCGTGACATGAGCCGTGATTTATCAAGATCAAAGTGGCGCCCAAGGCAGGCCCTTGTTTCTTCTTTTGTTCTAAGGAGGCAAGCGCAGGTGCGGAGTACCGAGGCATCAAGCAAAAGTTTTCATATCAGTGCAACAAGACCAAGACCAGCAGGACGGAGGTCACCATGGATCCCAAGACGGCATCACAACCAGAGCCTTTTGCAGGCGAAGACCGCTTTTGTCAGGATAAGCTGTACTAATTGTCCCCTTTTGAATTGGCCGTTGTTGGCTTCCTTCCCGCTCAATATTTGGGGAGAGGACCGGTGCATATATAAGTAGAGCTAGCCACCACCGTAGAGGGCATCTCAAGTTCATTGAAATACAACTCATCTTGGACTGGATCCACTCCATCCACACACCCACAAGTTCGCAGAGCACGAGAACACCTCACCCTTAGGAGGCTGTTCTTACCCGTGTACTGTTCATCATCAGCCCAAGAGGCAATCCATTCGCCACCACACTAGAGCAGGGTATTACACCACAACGGTGGCCCGAACCAGTATAAATCTTGTGTTCTTTGTGCTGTGAGTTCATCTAGTTTGTCCACGAGATCTTAGTGAGCCAGGGCGAGGATCGGTAGGGAGGAAATCTTTGCGCGCACCCTAGTGTTCGAACCTTGAGGGTTTTGCCGGAACCCGAGATCCGATAGATTCGCCTGAGCCCGATGGCCCTGCCTGATGATGAGCTATCTGTAGTTTTGTGCCTCTTGGTCGGGGACAACCAAGGGTACCTGTCGAGCGCCTTCATTCCTTTGTTCCGCCGCACGGACTGGGACCAGATCGTGGCCACCCGGCCGACTTTTGACACGCGCGGGCTGGTGCCGCCGGTGCCTACCGGTGCCTCTGCAGCCCCAAAGCCGGTGGAGCTGTCTTCTGACGAGTCCCGTGGGAAGAAAGAGGGGGGGGGGGGGGGAGGAAGACTTGGAGGTGACCCCCGAAGGGATGGGGGAGACCTCCCCCTTGAGCAAAGCTGACATCCTCCACACCCTTCCTGATGACGCCGAGGTCGACGACTGCCAGGAGGAGGGAGAGCTGCCCGTTATCCTGACGAGGGGCAGGCCGTCGCTGGTTTCTCGAGGTGCTGCCTCCGCCTTGACGCCGCCTAGAGCTTCTGCTGCGCCATCTTCTGCTCCTGGATCCCGTGTGTCCACTCCTCAGGCTCCGAAGCTTTTGGGTTTTAGGCTCCCCAAGAGGAAGGTGGACTATGTCGTGGTGGATCAGTAAGTGCTTTGAGCTTCATCTTGTTCCTGCTCGTACTTGCTATTTGCTAACGTTCACCCTTGGTTGATCAGGCCGATGCCTTCGGCGAAGAAAAGGAAGGAGGATACAGCGGCCGCGCACCCCTCTGCGGAGAAAGGAGACGACAACACTCGCACCTCCCCAGCCCGGCCGCCCTCACGATGCTAAGAGGAGCATCGTCGGGAGGAGTCAGCCCCCGTGGCCCCGCTGGCTCCGGAAGTGCCGGTGCCTCGCTCGGCTGATGAGGTCCCAAAGGCTCAAGAGCCCTTGATCTCCTAGGCTCTGGTGACGATGCCGCCCCCTCCTCCTGCTGCGCCTCTGGACCCAGGTTCTTATGCTTCCTCTACCGCCTTGGAGCACGTACTTTCGGAGATGGCCCAGCTGCAGGAAGATCTCCTGGGCACGGACCCGTGCCTGGTAGCCGGGCGCCTGGAGCTGGCCTCTGGCTGGCTACACTCTGACTCGGCGGTGCGAGCATCGCTGGGCCAGGCCGCAGCAGCCTCCGAGAAGGAGAAGCAGGCCTCCGCCAAAGCTATGGACGATCGCGAGGCATCGCTGAAGGACACCGAAGCCGCTCGCGACCGCTGCCGAGAGCTGGAGGACAAGCTGAAGAGCCTGCGCGACTAGCGGTCCAGCGCGCAGAAGAAGCACGTGGCCGCCAGGCGAAGGAGGAGGAGATGAGGGCCCGGGAGGACGCCATCAAGGGCCGCGACGCTGAGCTGGGAGAGCTGGCGAAGGCGCAGTCCACGGAGCACAGCCGACTGGAGGAGTTGGAGCGGAAGGCGAGGGCGAAGGAAGCCAATCTTGATGCCAAGGCGAAGGTCCTGCCTCAAGACCGTGTGGCCTTCTCGCTTCTTGAGGATAGGTCCAGCGTGGCGCTGAAGTCGCTGTACGAGAAGGGCTTGGAGAAGCCGTTGACCACCGATGAGGATGGCCCTGCTCAGCTGCTTCCCCACTTGGTGAAGGCGCTTGAGGAAGTCGTGTAGGGCATCGGTCCCATGGCTGAGGCAGAGGCTCGTGTCCTTTCTTCAGCTGCACTGACCCGTGTCTTCAGCCATCTGTACCTTCGCGACCCCAGTGCTCATCTTGACGAGCTGCTGGAGCCTGTAGCTGATGAACACTGCACGGCTGCCCACACAGCCATGAAAGGTCAGGTGGAGGCCCTGCTGAAGAAGTTCCGCGGCTTCGTCCTCGCGCCCTCAACCGGCGATGCCACGATCCTGCGGCTCCATCTGGCGGTGCAGGTGAAGGCGACGCTACCAAGGGAGGGGCGTCTTCTGTGGGTGATGGCGGTGTCCAGGGGTGACTTGCTTGCGGCTGCTTACCTGTTTTATCCCTACAACATGTATCATGCCTCGTGGAGGCGTTTAAACTCGTGCTTGGTATTTGGGAGAACGATATGGCTTGTAATATTTGCTTTGAGATTTTGCGATTTTCTTCCTATTTGCTTTGTGTTCTCAAGGCCGGAAGATCCCGACCACAAGATACCTCAACCGCCATTGGGCCGACCGGAGACCAGGACAGACCAAGGAGTGAGGGGTTACGTGACCAGTTAGGCTCCTGAGTCGCGATGCTCAAGAATCCCCCTTGACGCGCAAATAGCTTATAGGAAGAATACACGAGGGTATGTTAATGTTCTACGCCGCCAGAGTTCGGCCCCTGCCAGATACCTCAAACCGCCACTAATGACCGGAGACCAGATTTTACCAAGGAGTGAGGGTCTACGTGACCAGTTACGCTCATGAGTCGCGATGCTCAGGAGTCCCCCTTGACGTGCAAACAATCTCCATACCTTCCCTTGCCGAGGCTCGGCTCGGAAAGGGCGTGCGACGACCAGGTCCGAGGGACCTTGCTTGGGGGCGTGCGCTTGGGCGTGACCCAAGCGCAGCCCCCGTGCCCAGCCCCCTCGCGCGACTCTTCCGAGGGGAGGCATTGCGGTGAGGCCGGACACTGAGCTCTGGGCTCGAGGTTGGTACGGCCGTGAGGCCGCCCTCAGTTGTTTATCACCAGCGCGGAGTGTAGTGCTTCCGCTTGTGCACGGGCATAGCCGCTCCTCGGCAGTGTCGACGGCCAGCGCAGAGCATGGTGCTTCCACTTGTGCATGGGAGGGGGACTCCCTACTGTGGAGAGTCCCCGGGGCGTGTACATCCCCGCCCTGACATGTGGCTTGCACGGCAGTGCTAGACGAGGTGTATCTGGGCACTCGTGAGCCAGCGCGGGACTCACGAGGCCCTACCTCAAGGCGGGTTGTGCCTGGTCTTGGTTCTTGTTCGTCAGGCCGGGTCTCGCGAGGTGGTCGGACAACCCAAGGCCAATCGAATCTCCTGAGGTTATCATGTGAGGGGGCCAAGCACCAACGGCCCTAGGAGGTGACGTGAACGGGGCCGGCCCGCCAGACAGAGCTCAACCGTTGGATTTATCAATGCTGCAGGGACGGGCCTGAGCACAGACGTCGTGCCTAGCCTACTCACGCAAAGGATCCTGAAGAAAGACGGCGGGCGCACGGCTCCCATGATGGCTGATGATTGAGCAGGTAATAATCATAGATAGGTTAAGCATGGGAAGAAAACTAGCTCAAGTAAATGCGGGGAGATACATGCCACTGGGTCAGGCCCGAGCGGCTTGGGGATGATGTAGCCCGAGGGGCACCCCCAGCAAGGTAAGCTAAAGACGTGACAAAATGGATACATGCCACAGGGACGGACCCACGCGGCCTGGGAATGATGTAGCCCAGGGCGCCCCAGCCTAAATAAACTTGGAAAATGTCACCCGTTCTCATCGATGAAGGGATGTTGGAGCAGCTGGAGGTACGCAGCACAGGGGATTGCTCCTCACGAGCAACCGGGGCCCTGAGCCTCGGGAGGCTCTGGGGGTCCAGGTGCTTCCTTGAGGACCATCTCCATCTCCGTCAGCACAGTGTGGTGCCTGACCTCCGGAGCCGCCAGGATGCCTCGCAGCTTGCGCTGATAGGCGGACGACACGCTTGGCAGGCCAAGAGGCATGCGAACGTAGCTGTGCAGGGGTCCCTCGCAGCGTCCCATGCGTGAAGGTGATGACACACAAATATAGGGGATCTATCTAGTCCTTTTGATAAGTAAGAGTGTCGAACCCAACGAGGAGCAGAAGGAAATGATAAGCGGATTTCAGCAAGGTATTCTCTGCAAGCACTGAAATTATAGGTAACAGATAGTTTTGTGATAAGACAAGATGTCGGGGAAGCTGATCGTGTCCCACGAACACCTATGGGACCGGGTCCCTTGTGGTTCGGAGGGGGGCGGAGAATGCACAAAGAGCGGATCGAGGCGGTGCACACGAGCAGATTTACCCAGCTTCGGAGCTCTCCGGAGAGATAACACTCCTACTGCTGCTTGGTTGATTCTATTGTGTTCTTGCTAGGGAGCAATGAGAGCTACCCAACCTAGCTCGAGTGAGTGTGGTCTCAGAGTGAGCTCTAATAAACCGAACGAGCCGAACCGAACCCTTTCTACGTTGCACTTGGGCCTCCTTTTATAGGCACAAGGGGTCACCACAGGTGGAAAGTAGACAAGGGTAAAATAGGAAAAACAGAGGTTGGTACACCGCTTTGTACAAAGGTACAAAGGATCTATACCTAACTCGACGGCAAGGGACAAGAGCCATAAATGTCCGCCCCTCGTCATCAACAAAGGCAACAGGGACCGCCAAGTCGCCTCTGCTTGCCACGATGGTAGCTTGTCGTCGCCGCTTATCGCTGCTCCTCGCTGGCTGCACAACCCATTGACACGCTGCGTTCGGAAAGCCCCATGGCGACATCGCTGGCGGATGAGCCGAGCGGAGATGAAGAGGGTTGCTCGCCGCATAAGCGCCTTTGCCGCGGCAGAATCCTTTGTCGCGCTGAGCTAGTCGCCATCATTTTTCCCGGCAAGCTCCTCTTGCCGGGCCTTGTTTCCTCCGTGCCTTGAGGGTCTTCCGGCAAGCTCCTCTTGCCGGGCCTTGATTACTTTGTTTTGAATGGCTCCAAAGGAGCCGCAGAGGACCTTGGCGTCACTAGGCCAGCCCGCCATGGTGTCGCGATCGTCAGGCACGAAGTTCGGGTACTAGGGTACCCCTACTCTAGTACAACCGGTCAGAGCCCCTGGCCTGGGCCACACACTCGCCGAGCTCATGGGCCGGGCCCAAAACAAGGAGTTATTCGCCGACCACCACGCCCCCACTTAACGGCACGCATCGACGCGGGCGCCGTGGAGAGATCGTGGGGCTTTCTTTAATGGGGAATCGGAACGCCGCCTCTTCCCCCTTATAAGCAGGGGGAATAGGGGCAGGACGCCCACTTGCCATTGCTGTCACATCAAAAACCACCGCCGCTCTCCCCTTCTTCTCGAGTCCAAAGAGAGCGACGCTCCGCCCCCTCCCCATTGCCACCGGCGCCACCAACGCCGTCGGATTCCTCCACCACTTCCTCCATGGCTCCGAAAGCTGACAAGGGCAAAGGGGTGAAGTCGGGCCGAGGCGCAGCTGTCATGGGCGCTGGCGGAAGGAGCGGGCCCTCTTCGATCCCCTCGCTGACAGAAGGAGCTGCGGAGCTGTACTACCTTTTTCGTCGACGGCGACGCTGGCGCACTCCGCCAAGACGAGGGTGATCTCCGCCGCCACATCCGAGAAGGTTTCCATCGCACCCTTTCTTCGCGCTTTTTTCCATCGCGGCTCGCCTACTTTTCTGAATTCTTTTATGTCATGAACACATATGGCCTCCGCCTCCTTGATTTCACCCCCAACGCCGCCCTCACCATGGCAGTTTTCGCACACCTCTGCGAGAACTTTGTCGGGTCCACCCAAATGTAGCACTTTTTCCGCCATTACTTCATGCCCCGCCAGAGAGAGAGGAGAGCCGCTTGCCGGAGGAATTGCATGGATCTCTGTGATCGGAAAGAAGGAAGCATATCTTGATGGAGAGCTGCGCAGCAAGTGGGAGGAGTGGAGAGTCGACCGGTGTTGGATCTTAGAGGAGGACCCGCAGAGCCTTTACCGCCCCGCCAAACTCCCATAGTGCGTGTAATGATTGGAGCAACTTACGCCGGAGGATGCCAAGTTGAAGATTGCCGTGACTAGGATCTTGCGCCTCGTGCATGCCGGGCTTACCGTAGGAGCAGCTTACGCGGATTTCCTTCGCCGCCGCATTGGCGCCTTTGCAGAGAGGGGAGGCCTGCTTGGGAATTCCAAAACGCGGCGGACATCATGAGGCTGCGCCCGGTTTGAACTGAACTTTATCGTTTTGGAGCTGTACAAAGATGCCGCGGAGCCGTTCAAGCTCGATGCGTATCACCCCAGTGGTTCATGTTGCCGAGGGAGTTGTGCCCTTTGTGCAACAACTGCCGCTTGACCGCATCCACGCTGATGATGTTGCCAGCGATTCGGCGATGGAATCGCTCCAACTTGGCAGAGCCCGCCGACGACGCCGTGCGCCAGCTTCGACGACTTGGAAGAAGTGTCGATCCGTGCCGACGAGCAGAAGCGGCTCACCCGCGACACCACCGAGCAAGAGATGGCGCGCATCGCCACAAGGTTGGAGGAGGCGGCAGAAGCTGCTGCCGCCGGCGTGTTTGGGTTCACCGTCGAGGAGGCAGAAGCAGCCGAGGCGGCAAGCCTTGCCGATCGAGAGGAGTTCGCCGGCGAGGAGGAGCAGGCCGAGCCCGACACGACCAACGACCTGCCGGGCGCCTCCTCCGCTGGCAAGTAGCTTGCCGCTGGAGGAGCCCGCTGCCCCGCTTAAGAAGACGCCCGCAAGACCGGAGAAGTGGCGGGCGGGCAGACGGGCTAACAGCTCGCGCCCGACGCTCGACTGATCACAAGCACGGCTGTCACGGGAGCGCCTCATGCCGCCACAACAACGGAGCGGGCGTGAGCCACGGCCCCCGCACTCCGCCAAGCGCCCGAGGGAGCCTACTCCTCCAAATTTCGCCGCACCGGAGCGAATTTGACTTCTCCGCCTCAAATTCGAGGAAGAAGAGGAAGAGTAAGTTCTTGCCGCTGCTACTTGTAATTCTTCAATTTACTGCTTTGTCTTGTATTTGACTTGCTTCATTCTGAGCTCTTTCCTTCTTCAGGACGCTGGCTCAGAGGGCATCGAAGAGAGCCAAGACTCCGGTGGTTGTCGTCGAAGATGATTCCCCTGCGGCATGGCTGTGAGGCACGCCTGAGACTCCTTGCCGGATCCGCAACCCTTCAACAGAAAGCAGCCCCCAAAGACAGCCCCCCCAGAAGTATTTGATTTATTTCTTTACGGTTAGGTGTGCTTGGGTGCTCCTTCTTTACTGATTTCTGGCTTGTGGATTTGTGTAGGAGCAGAGCAGCTTCATCAGGAGGTCCCAGAGGTCACTCTCAAGTCCCGTCCGCCTAACTACGCCACCAAGGGAGAAATCTCCGCCAAGGGAGCGCCTCCGCAAGGGAGGCCTCCCGACAAGGAGTCTCGACAAGGGGCAGCGCCGACGACCCTCCGGTGGTGGAGACCGCGGCTACAGATCCCACTGCAGGTACTCTTCTTTCTTGAGAATTTCCCTTGGGTTCTTTTCTTTTGTTCTTCTTTTCGAACATTTGCTTGACTGGTTCTTTCTTTCTCTGATCATCAGATCCATCTGCCGGAGAGCCGATGGAGACTGAGGTTGCCGCCGAGGAGGACGCTCGCGGCAACAATGACGACGCCGCCGACATGGAAGAGGATGCCGGCGCTGATGGGTCCGGCCAAGCAGGAGGCCGCCAAGGTTGCCGGGCGCAGAGGTCGGAGGGGTCCGTGATCGCATCGACGGCCCCGAGGCCACAGAGCGCCAGCGCCGCACCGACCACCGATCCCCCGCCACCGATGCCAAGGCGCCAGACCAAGAGCTCTCAGCCCGGCCGCCTATCTCAAGGCCGGGCGAAGGTGTTCTATCAAGCTTCCATGGGCGCCGAGCCTGTGGCACCGGTCGAGGAGAGACCTTCGACGGAGCTGCTCGCCTCGGCCTGGCTGCCGCTGGTTAACGCGCTTAAGCAGCAGCAAAGTGGCGAAGCTCGAGGAGGAGCAGCTGCCGAAGAAGTCATTGCCGCTTCTACCGCCACCGGTAGCCAAGCCGAGTCCAGGAGGCACTTGTCGCGAGGGCGGAGCTGACATGGAGAAGCGCCAGAAGAGCTCCGCGCCGCCAACAAAGAAACTCTCCGGGACATAGCAGTATGCTGAGCAACTCTCCGAAGAGCGCATAGCCTTCATCTTGAGAAGGCCGAGGTCGAGGAGCAAGAAAGGCTCGCCGGGCGAAGCTCTCCGCTAAGAAGAAGGTGAGTCCGGGCAGTGGAAAATCAACCTCGACAGCTACGAGGAAGATCTTGCCGCGCGCGAGCAATCAATTGGCGGAGCACTCAAGGAGGCAAAGGACACCGCCGCAGCTGCCGAGGCCGCCAAGAAGGAATTGGAGACGAGGGTGGCACAACTGGAGGCCACCCTCCAGAAGAGCGAGGAAGAGGTCGCTGGCTGAAACGCTGAAGCGCGAGAAGGACGCTTACACTCTTGGCGAAGCTGCAGGTCGCTTTCGCCGAGAAGATCAAAGAGCTCGACGCCGCCAAGGACTCCAAGGCGGATCTGGAACTGAAATCGACCACCTCGGACGGAGACGCCGAACGGCGCCAAGGAGCGGGAAACGGGCTCGCTGGAGAAGATCAAGGCCAACGAGGAGTCATTAACGCCGCGATCGCCTGTGATACTTCCTGCAGAGATAGCATAATGCATCGGGATGTAGGGTCTTGTGGACACCGCCGCCGCCATCCATAATGAGCTGATGGAGCTGGGGATGGTGGATCTTGGGTACTCCACCGACGAGAACCTCCAACCCAGCGCCAAGCTCACTTGTTCTTCAAGGGCGTACGACGGGTCTCTGGGCCGTTCGGAAGAGATCCCAAAGCAATCGCCGACGAAGTCGCGCCAAGTCTGTGCCGGGCTCTCTGTAAGGTGCCGATGAAGGTGGCCTTCCGGAACCCAAAGCGCCAACTTCACCAACGCCCTCAAGTCCCTCGCCTCCATCTCGCCGACGTTGAAGCGCCAAGGCCCTTGTCGCACCCATCATGGACAGGTGAGCGGAGTCAAGAGGCTCGATGGCTAACCGCGTGGACTAGGGCCGCCAAGTTTATCTTTTTCCTTGTCGCTGCAGATCATGTTTAGCGTAACAATTTATTAGATCTCATGACAAGTTATTTTGTAATATACTCTATCTTAGGCAACAATTGCAATGTTATTCCCTTTACTTGATTTCTTCCTTGTATGTTTGTGCCCTACGCTTTTTAGGGAACTTGTCGGGTGCGAGCACCTTTGCCGCGAGCGCCGAAAAGTGAACGCCGCGAGCCGTCTGGCGATATCGCTTCCAACAAGCAACCTTATCGCAACTAGTTGCAGCACGCTTAAGTTGTTGAGCGGACTCAAACAAAGTAAGGGCGCAAGCTAGCCATGAAGTTGGTTCCTCTCTCAAGGCATGTGTTTTCCATACAAAGTACTATCGCTCGAGGAAGATAACTTGAAAATTTAAAACTGATTGCTTAAACTTAGCAACTTAGCTTTTCTCGCTGCTTGCTTCCTGAAGGTGATACTTCCTCGAGCGACACTTGGGGGCCCACACCATTATCTTCTCCTTCCCCCCCCCCCCCCCCGGTTAACTTGTGGGTGGATGAACCTTGCTCTCTTTTGAGAAGAAAGAAGAGAAAATAAAGTTATGGAGCCTAGTGGCTCGTTATCGCTTACCGGGTGTGGATGCTGCACAATGTCAGATAATACATGCATAATAATGGTGAAAACATGAAATTGACAAATTGTGCGCAACACATGAGCTTTACTGATGCACGGGTTCAAGCGCCTGCTTTGTACAAAGGATTACATGCAACAATGCAAGACTTGTATAAAGGGTGGTTGCCGAACGGGTTCCGCAACCGCGCCTTATGGGTAAAACTTACGAAGATGCTCTATATTCCGTGAGTTGCTCACCGAACGCCATCTTCGGTCTCATAAGGCGGAGCGCCAGCCTAGTGACCTCGCTTTCACCCGATAAGGGCCTTCTCACTTTGGTGTCAACTTGTTGGAATTCTTGGCGGATTGAACGCGCCGAAGAACAAGGTCGCCTTTCCTCGAAGCTTCCGCATTAACTTTGGCGGCTATGGTAGTGACGCAAAGCTTGTCGGTAACGGCAGCTCAGACAAGAGCTCGAAGACGATCCTCCTCGAGGAGCAGCGCGTCATCTTGTCGCAGCTGCTCTTGCTCAAGCTCATCATAAGCTTTAGTACTCGAGGTGATCCGTGATACGAAGTTCCGTGGGGAGAACCGCCTCAGCCTCCATAGACTAGAGCGAAAGGTGTCTCGCCAAGTGGCTCGACGGCGCTGCTTTGATCGACCAAAGAACCACCGGCAGCTCCTCAATCCAGTTTCTTCCGCACTTGCGCAGCCTGTCAAAAGTTCTGGTCTTGAGTCCTCGCAGCACTTAAGCATTTGCCCTCTCTGCTTGACCGTTGCTTCTCGGGTGAGCAATAGAAGCAAAGCAGACCTTGGCGCCAAGATCTTGGACGTACTGCATGAAGGTGCGGCTCATGAATTGCGTGCCGTTGTCGGTGATGATCCTGTTAGGGATCCCGAAACGGCAAACAATCGACCTGAAGAACTTGATCGCCGACCGCGGCCGCCACCTTCCTCATTGCTTCCACTTCCGGCCACTTTGTGAACTTGTCGATTGCAACGCATAAGTATTTCAAAGCCCCGATAGCTCGGGGAAGGGGCCGAGGATATCGAGCCCCTGCATCAAAAATGGCCAGGACAAAGGGATCGTCTGGAGAGCTTGAGCTGGCTGGTGTATCTGTTTTGAATGGAACTAGCAAGCTTCACACTTGGTTACTTGTGCCGTTGCATCCTGGAGGACTTCTGGCTAGAAGAAACCTTGCCGAAAAGCTTTGCCGGCAAGTGCTCTTGCACCAATGTGGTGACCACATATGCCTCCATGTATCTCCTCGCCAACAGCCTTCTCCCATCTTCCCGCAAATACACTTCAATTTCACTCCGCTGAGTCTTCTTCAGAGTAGGATGTTGTCAACAAAATGGTACATACTTGACTACCGGGCTACTCTTTCTCGCTTCTTCTTGCTCTTCGGGAAGTTCCCCGTCTTCAAGGAAATGGACGATCTCTTTCATACCATGTCTTTGGAGCCTGTGGCTCGACAACAAGGACTAAAGGCACATATGTCGCTGTGGGAACATCAGCTTCCACGGCAAGAACCTGCGGCTCAGCCGGAGCTTGATGATCCCCGACGAGCTTGCCGGAGCAAAACTTATCGGGAGCCGGCCCTGCTTCGACGTAAACAAACCCTAGGGCTTGTTTGAGCAGACCGCCTCGCCGACATCTCATGCTGATTTTGGGGACCTTCTTGGCGGCGGCTTGTGGATCTTGCCGGAAAGTAGTCACCGTAAACCAACTTCCTCTTCTTGTTCTATCCAGCTTGATGGCGTTACGGTTGGTCGAGTCGCCTTTGAGCACAAAGATCCCCTGGTTCCATTGTGTAACTTGAGTGCAAAGACACTTGACAGTCATCGCAATATCATTCTGAGCTCTTGGAACATGTTCCATTTGCAGGCCTTCAAAGTGCTCTTCTAGCTTTCTCACTTCATCAACGTAGGCTTCCATCAACGAACTCTGATAATATTTGTTTACTTGGCGGACGACAAGCTGTGAGTCACCCCTGACAATAAGCTTTCTGATCCCAAGGTCCACTGCAATTCTGAGACCGGCAAGCAAACCTTCATACTCTGCAGTATTATTTGTTGCTTGCTCCTTGGGAAAGTGCATTTGGACTATGTACTTGAGGTGCTCTCCGGTGGGTGCGATAAGCAAGACGCCAAAGACCGGGCGCCTTGCAGCGAGAAGGCACCATCAAAGTACATCAGCCACTCTTTACTTGCTTCCTTGACGGGTATGCTTGTCTCTCGAATCTCTTCATCTTATGCTACGCCCATTCTCGCTATAAACTCGCCAATGCTCGCTTTGTATAGTTGAAGTGCTTTCAAACTTGAGGCCAAAGTTGACAGCCCAAAGGCTCACTCGACAATCCCGCCTGCTGCTTCCGGATTTTGCAATATCCTCTTCAGCGGAAAGCGAGTGACAACTGTTATCTCATGTGCTTGGAAGTAATGGCGCAGCTTTCGAGGCTATGAGGAGGCCGAAAGCAATTTCTGCACACCGTATACCTTGACCTAGCCCCTCGCAGAAGGGAACCGACAAAGTAGACCGGGCGCTGCACCATCCTTTTCTCGTGATCTTGTCGCAATCCTCAAGCAGATCCGGCCCTTGTCGGGACCAGAGCTTAACGACGAAGCCCCCCGCTTGTCGCCGGATGCATCTCTGCCTCGGTTGCCGGCTCATCATCCGCCTCCCTCTCCGCTACTAACGCAGCACTAACCACTTGATTGGTTGCCGCTATATACAGCAGCAACTTCTCTTGTGGCCTAGGTGCGACAAGTATTGGAGTGGAGGACAGGTACCTCTTTAAGTCTTGCAACGTAGCCTCCGCTTCGGGAGTCCATTTCATTGGACTTGCCTTTTTCAAAATTTTGAAAAATGGCAGGGCGCGCTCAGCTGACCTAGAGATAAACCTGCTGAGAGCAGCCATGCAACCAGCAAGCCTTCTTACATCCTTGACGCGCTTCGGTGCTTCAATCTGCTCAATGGCCTTGATCTTGTCGGGATTGGCTTCAATTCCTCTCCGAGATTACGAAGAACCCGAGAAGCTTGCCGGAGGGAACTCCAAACACGCACTTCTCGGGTTGAGCTTGAGGTTGATCTTACGCAGATTTGCAAAGGTCTCATCTAAGTCTTGAACCGTAGTTGCTTTGTCCTTGCTCTCGACCACTATGTCATCCATGTAGGCTTTACATTTCTCGCATTTGCGGCTCAAAAAGCGCCGTGGACTACTCTTGCAAACGTTGAACCAAAGCATTCTTCAAACCGAAAAGGCATCCGTATGAAAACAAAGATGTGCCACATGGTGTAATGAATGCGGTTTTCTCTTCATCCTCTTCGCCATGAAGATCTCGATGATATCCGGAGTATGCATCAAGAAATGAAAGCAAATCACATCCACCGTGGAGTCAACAATCTGGTCGACACGCGGCAAGGGAAATGGGTCTTTGGGACAAGCTTTATTAACATCTCGTGAAGTCGATACAGAGTCTCCATTTCCCATTTGCCTTTCGCATAACTACCGGATTGGCCAACCACGGGATGGAGCACCCTCCGACAAGGCCTCGCCGCTTCCAACTTCCCGATCTCTTCTTCGCTATGAATTCTTGGCGCCCAACGTCAGCTTCGACTTTTTGCTTGACGGGCCGCGCATGAGGACAGACAGCTAGGTGAAGCTCAATCACTTCCCTGGGAACACCGGGGATGTCAAACGGTTGCCATGCAAACACGTCGACATTCGCCCGCAGGAAAGCAACGAGCGCGCCTTCCTATTTGGGGTCAAGCGTGGCACTGATGGTGAAGGTACCACCAGTGCCATCCTCCTTGGCAGACACCTTCTTGGTCTTTGGCGGAGCTGCCATCATCTTCTTGCACTTGCCGGGGGAGCTCGATGGTGCGTCCTCGACGGTAGCGCAGCACTCCGAAGAGGTGCGCTTGCTGGAGTGGGCATCAGAGCTCTTGCCGGAGGGATCGAATTCTTTGGACTTGAGAAGAAAGGGGGAGCGGCGGTGGTTTTTGATGTGACTGCAATGGCAAGTGGGCATTCTGCCCCTATTCCCCCTGCTTATAAGGAGGGAGGGGGGGCGGGCGTTCCGATTTTCCCATTAAAGAAAGCCCCCACGATCTCTCCCAGGACGCCACGTCCGGAACGTGCCGTTCGTGGGGGACGTGGTGGGTCCGAGGCGAATAACTGCGCGATCTAGGCCGCCGTGTCTGCAGATCGCTTTTGGGCCTGCCCAACAGAGCTCTAGCGCCGTATGGCTCCAGTTCCCGGGGCTCTGCCGGGTGTACTAGAGTAGGGTACCCTAGTACTGGTCTGCGGCATCGAGTTAAGGAAGACTCAAGTAGTGACAATTCGCAGGTTTTTGGAGCCATTCAAGAACAAAGTAATCAAGGCCCGTGCTAAGAGGAGCTTGCGGGAAAGTTATTTTCAAGGCACGAAGGAAGACCCCCGCAAGAGGGCTTGCGTAGGCTTGGTGATCGACAAGCTCCTTAGCCGACAGGATTCACCGCGCAGTAAGGCGCAGCCGCATCAGTAATCTCTTCATTCCAGCCCACCTCCACCAATGTGTTATGGGAAGCTTTCAGCACGCCAGTCAATGGGTGTTAATCAGCCGGGAGCAGCGATGAGCGGGCGTTTACAAGCTACCATCATGGCAAATGGGCGACGATGGTCCTCAGACCGTTTCAGCGATCGACGGGCATTTATTACTCTTGGTCCCTTCGTCACGCAATTAGGTATAGAGCATCACATCGCAAGTTGGTGTACCAACCACCGTTTTACATTTGTACCCTCATATGCGCTATGCCACCGCGGGTGACCCCTTGAGACTATAAAAGGAGGCCCATGTGCAACGTAGAAAGGGTTCTGCCTATTTGTTTATTCGATTATACGACCACACTTTCACTCAGCCATTGCTTTCTCTTAGCAAGAATTGTTGCAGCCTGATAATTCTGCTCGCAAGTAAGCTTGATCTGCTTCAGAACTGTTCATACAGGTGTTCGTGGGACACGATCAGGGAAAGATGTCGGGGAAGCTGATCGTGACCCACGAACACCTATGGGACCGGGTCCCTTGTGGTTCGGTGGGGGGCGGAAAATGCACAAAGAGCGGATCGAGGCGGCGTAATAATAAGCGATTTACCCAGCTTCGGAGCTCTCCGGAGAGATAACACTCCTACTGCTGCCTGGTTGATTGTATTGTGTTCTTGCTAGGAAGCAATTGGAGCTACAAAACCTAGCTTGGGTGAGTGTGGTCTCAAATGAGTCGAATGAACTGAGCCGGAGCCTGACCGAACCCTTTCTACGTTGCACTTGGGCCTCCTTTTATAGGCACAAGGGGTCACCACAGGTGGCAAGTAGACAAGGGTAGAATAGGAAAAACAGAGGTTGGTACACCGCTTAGGCCAAAGGTATGCTGATCTATACCTAACTCGACGGCAAGGGACAAGAGCTATAAATGTCCGCCCTGTCGCCTCAATAAAGGCAACAGTGGACCGCTGGGCGCGCCCGCTTGCCACGATGGTAGCTTGTCGCACCGCTATCGCCAAGGCTTCACCGCTGCATATTGCTCCATTGACACGCTGCGTTCGGGAAAGCCCTATGGCGGCATATCGCTACGCTGGCGGATGAGCCGGAGCGAGATGAAGAGAGGTTACTCGCCGCGTAAAGCGCTTTGCCGCGATAAAATACTTGTCGCGCCGGAGCTTGTTGCCCACCAGCCTTCCCGGCAAGCTCCTCTTGCCGGTCTTGTTTCCTTCG
The DNA here is from genome assembly GCA_021605145.1 of Aegilops bicornis. NCBI lineage: Eukaryota > Viridiplantae > Streptophyta > Magnoliopsida > Poales > Poaceae > Aegilops > Aegilops bicornis. The sequence goes on along the minus strand of CM038671.1, from coordinate 630,599,165 downwards.
TGCCTTGAGGCCTTCCGGCAAGCTCCTCTTGCCGGGCCTTGATTACTTTGAATCTTGAATGGCTCCAAAGGAGCCACCGAGGATCTTGGCGGTCACTGTGCCAGCCCTCGCTGGTGTCAAGCGACCGTCTGTCCGCGCCAAAGATGTCGGGGAAGCTGATCGTGTCCCACGAACACCTATGGGACTGGGTCCCTTGTGGTTCGGAGGGGGGCGGAGAATGTACAAAGAGCGGATCGAGGCGGTGCACACGAGCAGATTTACCCAGCTTCGGAGCTCTCCGGAGAGATAACACTCCTCACTGTCAGATTCTGCTCCCACATTCTCCCCTGGGAGTCTTCTTCCCTCCTCAGCGCGTGCACACTTGTCGGCCAAGGCATACAACTCACTGACGTCCTTGACTTTGCACATCGCCATCTCCTCCCTCATCCTGCGGTTCCGCACGTTCTGATGAAACGCCCGATCACCGCGGCCCAGGTGTACGTCACAGGATGTTGTAGTGCACACGATCAATCTCTGGATAAACTTGCGCAGGACTCCCCTTCCTTCTAGGCAAGCGGTGAAGGTCACTCTCTTGGCCATGAGGTTTGTGGTCACTTTGTGAAGGCGCCGACAACCGATGGCACAAATCTGCCCAAGAAGATATGGAGCTGTCCGGCAAGTGCATGAGCCAAGATCGGCGTTTGGCTTGAGCACCGGAGGAAGTAGTTGGCGAGGATCTTGTCGTCTCGTCCCCCGCAGCCTGCACCGTGATGGTGTAGATGCTTTGAGAACTCCGATGGGTGTGTCCTGCCATCATACTTCTCGGGCACATCTGGCTTGAAGTTTTTCTTGTCGGGCCACTGGACTTGCCGCAGCTCACGGGTGAACGCAGGGCAACCCACCGCGTACGGCAAGTCGCCTGGTTCCCCTGGTGCATGCATATCAACAGCGGGCCCGGCGCGTTGGTCAGATTGACGCCGCGCTTCTCTTCGGCGCTCGATGCGGGTTCGAGCATCTTCTTGTTGCCGTTCCTTAAGAACTTGGCGCTGATCACGGCGAGCTCATGGATCCGACGACGCGGTGGAGTCGCTGTCGATGTGGATCCGAGGAGTTGGTGATCTTGGCCTTCTGGCTGGGGAGTGCATGGTGGTTGCACCCCCACAGGTCTCGTCTCCACCGGCTCGTGCCTTGTCGTCGCGCCGCGACAAGGACGCAGCTGGTTGCCGCGGGACGTCACCGTTGGCAAAGCCGATGAGACTCTGGATGGTGGCCCTCCATTCGTCGACCTTGTCGGCCGTTGGAGGGTAATCTAGAAGCAGTTGAGCTCTGGCCAAGGCTTCCGCTGGAGTGGAGGGTGGCAATGGCGTACGGAGCGAGGAACGGGATGTGCTCGGACTCCTAACCAAGTTAGGAGGAGCGACATCCCGCCCAAGCGATCAGACCGCTTCGTACCAGCATGCTGGCGTGCATGCGGGTCTCGAGGGCCTCGGGAGCCTCCAGCTTGGCCTTGATCCAACGAGTGTATGGTGCTGCGAGCATCATGACGCTGTCGGTCCCGCGCCTCCTGAGAAGGATGCGGTGCGGATTCGGACGCCTTGGCTCGCGCCGCCTTGTCCTTGGACTGGCGGCGTCGTGGGCTCTCTCGGCAGCGCCGTTCCTCACTTGGCGTCTTCCCCACCACTCGTCAGCTCCGGTGGTGGTGGGTTTGACGCGGACGGCTCTGCTGCCGCCGAAGCCTTCTTCTTCGGTGGCATGTTGACGAAGATGATGAAGATCGTTGCTCGTGTGAACGCCGGATCGGGTTCACACAGCCTCGACGCCCCCTACCTGGCGCGCCAAAGATGTCGGGGAAGCTGATCGTGTCCCACGAACACCTATGGGACCGGGTCCCTTGTGGTTCGGAGGGGGGCGGAGAATGCACAAAGAGCGGATCGAGGCGGTGCACACGAGCAGATTTACCCAGCTTCGGAGGTCTCCGGAGAGATAACACTCCTACTGCTGCTTGGTTGATTCTATTGTGTTCTTGCTAGGGAGCAATGAGAGCTACCCAACCTAGCCTGAGTGAGTGTGGTCTCGTATGAGTCGAATAAACCGAACAAGCTGAACCGAACCATTTCTACGTTGCACTTGGGCCTCCTTTTATAGGCACAAGGGGTCACCACAGGTGGCAAGTAGACAAGGGTAAAATAGGAAAAACAAAGGTTGGTACACCGCTGTACAAAGGCACGCAGATCTATACCTAACTCTCGACGGCAAGGGACAAGAGCCATAAATGTCCGTCCCCTCGCCGCTGAATAAAGGCAATGAGGACCGCTGGCGCGCTCCGTTTGCCACGATGGTAGCTTGTCGGGCCGCCGCTTATCGCTGCTCCCTCGCTGGCACAGCCTTATTGACACGCTGCGTTCAGGAAAGCCCCATGGCGACACGTTGGCGGATGAGCTGGAGCGGAGATGAAGAGGGGTTGCCTGCCGCGGCAAGCGCCTTGCCGCGGCAGAATCCTTGTCGCGCTCGGGAGCTAGTCGCTCACCAAGCCTTCCCGGCAAGCTCCTCTTGCCGGGGCCTTGTTTCCTCCGTGCCTTGAGTGGTCTTCCCGGCAAGCTCCTCTTGCCGGGGCCTTGATTACTTTGTTCTTGAATGGCTCCAAAGGAGCCGCAGAGGACCTTGGCGGTCACTAGGCCAGCCACCCGCCGAAGTCATGCATTTGCCCGTGCACAAGTTCGGGGTACTAGGGTACCCCTACTCTAGTACACCGACACAAATTGTAACGGGTAGCAAGTAACAAGTGTAAATAAAGTGCAGAAAGATGGCCCAATCCTTTTTGTAACAAAGGACAAGCATGACAAACTCTTATATAGAGAAAAGCGCTCCCGAGGACACATGGGAATTATCGTCAAGCTAGTTTTCATCACGTTCACATGATTCGTGTTCGGTGCTTTGATAATTTGATATGTGGGTGGACCAGTGCTTGGGTGCTGCCCTTACTTGGACAAGCATCCCACTTATGATTAACTCCTATTGCAAGCACCCACAACTACAAGATAAGTATTAAGGTAAACCTAACCATAGAATGAAACATATGGATCAAAATCAGCCCATTACGAAGTAACGCATAAACTAGGGTTTAAGCTTCTGTCACTCTAGCAAACCACCATCTACTTATTACTTCCCAATGCCTTCCTTTAGGCCCAAATAATGGTGAAGTGTCATGTAGTCGACGTTCACATGACACCACTAGAGGAGAGACAACATACATCTCATCAAAATATCGAATGAATACCAAATTCAAATGACTACTAATAGCAAGACTTCTCCCATGTCCTCAGGAACAAACGTAACTACTCACAAAGCATATTCATGTTCATAATCAGAGGAGTATTAATATGCATATAGGATCTTAACATATGATCTTCCACCAAATAAACCAACTAGCATCAACTACAAGGAGTAATCAACACTACTAGCAACCTACAAGTACCAATCTCAGACTTAGAGACAAGAATTGGATACAAGAGATGAACTAGGGTTTGAGAGGAGATGGTGTTGGTGAAGATGTTGATGGAGATTGGCCCCGTCCCGATGAGAGAAGCATTGCTGATGACGATGGCGATGATTGCCCCCTCCCGGAGGGAAGTGTCCCAAGCAGAACAGCTCCGCCAGAGCCCTAGATTGGTTCCGCCTAGTGGCGGCGGAGTCTTGTCCCGAAAGCTTGCTTATGATTTTTTCTCGGACGAAAGACTTCATATAGCAGAAGATGGGCACCGGAGGGCCAGCAGGGGGCCCAGAGGTAGAGGCGCGCCCGTAGGCGCGCCCCCACCCTCGTGGCTGTGGTGCGGGCCCCTCCTCTGGTATTTTCTTCGCTCAATATTTTTATTATTTCCAAAAATAACTTCCGTGGAGTTTCAAGACTTTTGGAGTTGTGCGAATAGGTCTCTAATATTTGCTCCTTTTCCACCCGTAATTCCAAATTGCCGGCATTCTCCTCTTCATGTCAACCTTGCAAAAAGAGAGAATATGCATAAGTATTGTGACATAATGTGTAATAACAGCCCATAATGCAATAAATATTGATATAAAAGCATGATGCAAAATGGACGTATCAACTCCCCCAAGCTTAGACCTCGCTTGTCCTCAAGCGGAAGCCGATAACGATAAATATGTCCACATGTTTAGAGGTAGAGGTGTCGATAAAATAAAATGCGGACAAGAGGGCATCATGATCAATCTTATAATAGCAACATATATATATATATATATATATATATATTGTCATATGATTTCTTATGCTCAAGTAATAATCTATTCACAATGTCAAGTATGAATCAGAAACTTCATTGAGAACCAACAAACTATAATCTCAGTCATTGAAGGAATTGCAATTTATCATAACATCGGAAAGAGTCTATGTAAGAGCTTTTCAGCAAGTTCACATACACTAGTAGAAAACACCTATTAGTCCTGGCTCGTAAGGGCCTTTAGTCCCGGTTCATGAACCGGGACTAATGGGTCATTACTAATGCCTCCACCCATTAGTCCCGGTTCAAACACGAACCGGGACAGATGTGCCTCCACGTGGCCGGTCCGCCGAGCCCGGTCGAGGGCCTTTGGTCCCGGTTGGTGGCACCAACCGGGACCAAAAGTCCATGTTTTTTTAGAAAAGTGGCTGCTTTAGGGGTTTTGTGGGTTATTTTTAGGTTGTTATTAGCTAGCTAATAGAGAGAAGTGTCCTCTCTTATATCTTCATACTTGGTTTATCAACGCTGCTGCTATGTTCATTTCACCCGCTGATATAACATGCTCATGCATGCTCGCATCATACATCATCATATATATATATATATATATATATATATATATATATAATAACAAGTCCTACTAATCATGCATCATCATACAACTTCTACTCGTTATTAATAATAAGTCATACGATCATCATCCTCATAGTCATCAAACCCAACCCTACATAATTGTTCTTAGCACATGATCATCAGTATCAGGTAGGACCTAAACACGTAAAATAGCATAAAACAATATAGACCCTGACTCTCCATTATGAAGAATGGAGATCATCCTGTCTCCAATTCTTGCCCTTCGCTGCTTTTTGCTTCCAAGAAGCTCCTTACGACTGTCCATACATTTTTTCGATTCTTTGGTTGTAATGTCTCCACTTGTTTTAGAAACCCGGTATGGACAGTTGAGATTCGTAGGACGACCTAGTTGTATGTTCAAAACATGAAGGCTACCATGCGTATACATCAGATGAGGCACACAATCATTCGGGATTATCTATTGAAAAACATAGTAATAACTTCGTAGTTAGCAATGATGTACTAGTTTTAGAAGTGTACAAAAAGATGCACGGATGTTGTAATAGTAAAAAATAATCTTACCATGGTATCTCCATGGTAGTTACCGTAGTTCAACACGTGCACTAGTGGCACGTATTGACCATAATGTTGAGGAGTTTGATTGTAGATATTGTAATTCTCAAGATCAGTACAAAATGCGACCAGATGATTTTTCTCCTGATAAGTTAATTCGAGCCTTGATTGTAGTAGGTTACATCTACCATCTTCCGCACATTCTTTGAAGAATGAAAATAAGCTGTCAATGGAGATAAGTTGTCAACTATATATTTTGAAATAAACAATATAAATTACTTAATAACTATGTTAAGCTCACATGGGGGAAGAATTGGAGGTGTATCCACATGGACCGCCACCAAACAAGGATCGGGTCAACAACAGGCTGCCTCCTCACCAACCTATGTCCCCCGGAAGGTAGCACCTCCCAATACCAGCCCGGTGGAGCCTAGTCCTGAACATGGCCATGATCAAGCAGGCCTCCACCGCCGAGTCGACGACGACGAGGATGCGGGATAGGCATCGCCGACGTCGATGCGGGAACTACTTCTATATATAGTTAAATAAAGTAGTTTTATTAATTAAATCAACTATATAGTTCAACTACTAATTAAGCATTTACTATAAATAAATAAGTAGTACTTACTAAAAACAAACTACTTCTATATATAGTAAAATAAATTAGTTTATTAAATCAACTAGCTAGTTCAACTATATATAAACTACTTCTTATTTTTTCCTTTTTCTAAATACTATGAACAAAAAAATCATTAAAATTCTATGAACAAAATTAATCACATAATCTAAATATCACCAAAAAAATCTATTAACAATAATATCACCAAACATGCATATTCAATAATAATATCACCAAAAAAATCTATTAACAGAAAAAAATCTAACATAATATGAACAAATTAATTACTACACATCTAATCTAACAAAAAAATCTAATCTAACAAAAAAATCTAACATAATACGAACAAATTAATTACTACACATCTAATCTAACAAAAAAAAAATCTAATCTAACAAAAAAATCTATGAACTACATATCTAAATTACACATCTAAGCTAACAAAAAAAATCTATGAACTACAAAAAAAATCTTAAAAAAATCTAACAAAAAAAAGTTGCTCACGGCCGGCGACGGCGACGGCGAAGGCGACTGCGAGGTGCGGAGCGGGGCGGCGAGCTGCCGAGGCAGCGTGGGCCGGGCGGCGACGCCGATCGAGGCGGCGGGCAGGCGGCGACAGTCTTGTGGCGGTGGCGACGACGGCGTCGTGGCGGTGCGGGCGGCGACGGCGTTGGGGCGGGGCGGCGACGGCGAGGTGGCGGCAGGGAGACGCGGCGACGGGAGTGGAGGAGGAGAGATCGAAGTCGCGCTAAGTGCTGTATATATAGCAAAGGCTTTGGTCCCGGTTCGTGAAACCAACCGGGACTAATGCCACCCTTTAGACCCGGTTGGAGCCGCCAACCAGGACCAATGGCCTCTTTTCAGCAGCCCAAAGGGCGGGAAACGAAGACCTTTGGTCCCGGTTGGCGGCTCCAACCGGGACTAAAGAGTAGCATTGGTCCCGGTTGGTTCGACTAACCGGGACCAAAGAGTGGCATTGGTACCGGTTGGTGCCACCAACCGGTACCAAGGGACCCGTCTAACTACTTTTTTATTTTCTGTAGCTGTTTTTTGTTGATTCTTCCTGCAGCTGTTTTTTTAGTCTCACCTCGCCAAGTGAGAGGCACTCGCAGCTGTTTATAAGCCCTGAGTGCAGAGACGATGACGAAGAGGCTCAATGCTCCTGCACGTTGGTTAGCTTCAAGCCTTGAGGAATACGGTGGTACCGCGAGCTATGTGCGGTCACGATTGACACTATTCCGAAAGGCTTGAAGCAAATTAACGAGCATTGCGCCTCTTTTTTATTTTTAATGACTTATTACAACTCAGAAATAAAAAGAAAAAAATAAATGTAGCGGAAAAGAAAACACTATATAGAAAACCACTCAGAAATAAATAGAAGAAAAAATAGTTTTGATTAACTTTACTAAAAAAATGAGCATAGATGCTTATTTTTAATGACTTATTACAACTCGTAAATAAAAAAGAAAAGAATAAATGTAGCGAGAAAAGAAAAAAAACTATATAAAAAACCACTCAGAAATAAATAGAAGAAAAAATAATTTTGATTAACTTTACTTAAAAAATGAGCATAGATGCTTATTTTTTAATGACTTATTACAACTCAGAAATAAAACGAAAAAAATAAATGTAGCGTAAAAGAAAAAGAAACTATATAAAAACCACTTAGAAATAAATAGAAGAAAAATAATTTTGATTAACTTTACTAAAAAATGAGCATAGATGCTTATTTTTAATGTCTTATTACCACTCAGAAATAAAATAGAAAAAATAAATCAAGAAAAATATTTGTGATTAACTTTACTAAAAAGTGAGCATAGACGCTTATTTTAATGACTTATTACAACTCAGAAATAAAAGAAAAAAATAAATATAGTAGAAAAGAAAAAAATATAAAAAACTACTCAGAAATAAATAGAAGAAAAAATAGTTGTGATTAACTTTACTAAAAAGAAAAAAACTATATAAAAAACTACTCAGAAATGAGCATAGATGCGCTTATAGAGAAAATTCAACCTAAATTCATAATAAATTTCTACTAACTTCAGAGAAATTCAGTATGAATTTAGGTTAAATTTCCTGTATAAGGGCATCTATTTTCATTTTGAGAGGAGCTCAATAAGGCAGAGAGGGAGGGGCTTATAAACTGGTCTGAGCCCCCTTTGGTTGGCGAGGTGGGACTAAACTCTGGCCGCAACGAGGACCAACCCTTTATTCCCAGTTGGTGGCCTGAACCGGGACTAAAGGGCAGCCTTTGGTCCCGGTTCAAGCCACCAACTGGGACCAATGATGTTGGGCCAGGAGCGAGGCCCATTGGTCCCGGTTCGTCCCACCAACCGGGACCAATAGGTCCAGACGAACCGGGACCAATGGCCCACGTGGCCCGGCCGGGCCCCGGGGCTCACGAACCGGGTCCGATGCCCCCATTGGTTCCGGTTCTGGATTGAAACGGGACTAATGGGCTGGGCCGACATGGACCATTGGCCCGTTTTCTACTAGTGATACTCAACTATCATTTAGTCTTTCACAATTGCTAACACTCATGCAATACTTATGGGTATGGAGTTTTAATCGGACACAGAGAAAGAAAGGGGCTTATAGTTTTGCCTCCCAACCTTTTACCTCAAGGGTAATGTCAATAATAATAACTCATGTTAACTTATATCCAATTAGATATATATATATATATATATATATATATATATATATATATATATCAGGATCTTTCCAACACAATGTGCTTGCCAAAGAACAAAATATAAAAAGGGAAAGGTGAAGATCACCATGACTCTTGCATAAGGGTAAGAGATAAAAGTAAAAGATGGGCCCTTCGCAGAGGGAAGCAGAGGTTTTCATGCGCTTTCATGGTTGGATGCACGAAATCTTAATGCAAAAGAATGTCACTTTATATTGCCACTTGTGATATGGACCTTTATTATGTAGTCCGTCACTTTTATTTGTTCCACATCACAAGATCGTATAAAGCTTATTTCCTCCACACTAATCAATCTTACATATTTAGAGAGCAATTTTTATTGCTTGCACTGATGACAACTTACTTGAAGGATCTTACTCAATCCATAGGAAGATATGGTCGACTCTCATGGCAAAACTGGGTTTAAGGATATTTGGATGCACAAGTAGTATCTCTACTTGGTGCAAAGAATTGGCTAGCATGAGGGAGAAAGGCAAGCTCAACATGTTGGATGATCCATGACAATATACTTTATTTCAGATATAAGCAAAACATAACCCATTACGTTGTCTTCCTTGTCCAACATCAACTCTTTAGCATGTCATATTTTGATGAGTGCTCACAATCATAAAAGATGTCCAAGATAGTATATTTATATGTGTAACCTCTCTTACTTTATTACTTCCTATTAATTGCAACGATGACCAAAACTATGTTTGTCAAATCTCAACAATTTTTAATCATCAAACTCTTTATATGTGAAGTCATTACTCTCCATAAGTTCAATATGATCTCTTTTTATTTATTTTTGTTCTTTCTTTTCTTTTATTCACTCAAGATCATAGCAGAATAATCAAGCCCTTGACTCAACACTAATCTTTATTATATATAGCTCACGCACTCGATTACATAGAAGGATCATAAAGCAAAACTCAAAAATAGATTATACTAAAAACTTTATTCTACTAGATCAAGATAATACTAAAAGGATCGAACTAAGAAAAACGGTAAAGATAGGAGTGTGATGGTGATACGATACTGTCGGTGTACAAAAGTAGAAGCTCTCCTTTTGACCCCTTTACTTGTGCACGGGCAGTCAGAGCCTCCCGCCACGGCCACGCATAGCAGGGCAGAAAAGGAAAGCTGGTGAGAAGTCGAAGGCACAAGACAAACATAGCAACGACAAGGACCAAGGCCACAAAAATCAAATGGGCGAAGCAGGTTTTCTCGGCAAGGACCCTTGCCGGGGCAGCCTCAGCAGCCCCGGCAAGACCCTTGCGGGGGCAGCTCGCCCACACCAGATGAGCAAGCCACCTTTGAGCCCACTAACGCTAACAAATGCATTGGGACAAGGCTCGGGAGGCACCTCTGTGGTGGCATGTAGATCTTTGTGAAGACAAAGAATAGTCAAGATCAAGTGGGGATAGGAAGGCAACCATCCTCGCCGAAGAAACCCACAAGATCCCCTGCAAGATCCTTGCCGGGGACGTCTACGCGCCACGGCAAGACCCTTGCCGGGCCACCAGGCAAGGCCCTTGCCAAGCGTGCCAGCAGGACCACTGCCAGGTCCACACCAGCCAAGTCTCCACCGCCGTTCGCATGCAGCTGCTGACCCAACCAGCTGGGCAGGCACCTGCGTGGCAACATGCAGCCCTTCGTGGAGGCTCAACCACTGGGCCACCTCAGCTGCCTGCCTCCCTACATGGCATCGCATGCACCGCTGGCCATGGCGCGTGTCGAAGCGAGGAGGAGCGGCGACTGACGGGATGGGCCTCGCCCCCGCCCCTGATAAAGTGAAGGGACACCTAAGCCTTGCATTAAATGCGCTTTGTCCTATAATACCAGCAATGAGCTCGCAATGCTGTAGCACTTTCCACCTCCTGTGTGCCACTGTGGCAGCCCCTTTCGCCTATAAAAGGAGGCCCATGGCACACTGGGAAAGAATTTGGCTCTTTCGAACCCAGCAGCACCCAGAGCTAGTTCAAGAGCTCAAGAACACTAAATACATCCACCAAAGCAGGATCATAGGGTTTTAGGCATCTTTGCGGCCCGAACCTGGGTAAATCCCCTTGTGTTGTCTACTAGTCCCGCTATTCTCACGATCCCCGCGCCCCGCAACCGTAGAAGGGATTCCAGTGATCCCATAGGTGTCGTTACCCACCGACATCTTTGGCGCGCTAGGTAGGGGGGGCACGATTGTGAGAATTTGGCCTAGCAGTCGACGTAGCTGTTCTTCATCGCCACGGCTCTTGTGGAGAAGGCAGCGCTGCCCGCTGGCTTGAAGGACACCGAAGCAGCGACGAGAGAGCTAAGTCATGCTGAATTTTGAGTTCTTCTCCTTAAATATAAGGTTATTATCCTCGACGGTTCGGCCTATGTATGGAGAGCCTGTACGTAGAGGGGCCCTCCTGCGATCAGCAACGCCCTTGTTCTGTTTCGAGTCCGCTCAACAGTTCAAGCGGCCGCGCCGAGAGCGGCAGGGTAGCCTTTCGCCATCGGCAACGCTTTCGGTTCTGACTCGAGTCAACCTCGACAGATTGAGCGGCCGCGCCGAGGGCGGCAAGGTGCTTTGCCCAACAACAAGCACACCTGACAGGCTAATGAGGATCCGTCCTCAAAGTGCCGCCCTGGGTTTACGTGCCGGCAACCTTACCCAGTTGGCGTAGGGTGGACATACAAAGGAAAATCAAACAGGAAAATAACATGCATAGTTTCAGGAGCATCACAGAGTTATATTACACAAATTGCCGCCGCGGTTCTAACTAAATATAGCATTGTCGTGGTCATGAACCATGGCGGCGACGGAGAATGGGATGCCTAGTCCCGGCGCTGGCCCTCTACCCTCTTGATTTTGTCGATGCAGCTGAGGATGGGCTGGATACGCTCATTGAGCACCGCAATGTCTGCATCCTCCGGCAAGCTCTTCAGCACAGCATTGAAGTCGAGGTCTTGGTGCCAGTGCGAAATCTTAGTGAGTACCCTGGTCATGGTCCCCCGGCTGAGTATTCGGGATTCCTCGCCGAGGGAGGCCGCCCGGTTGGAGTGAAGCCGCTTCAAGGCGCCGACGACCTTCTCAAAATATATGGTCAGGTTGGCGTTGGGGCTCAGGTTCACCTCTGGGGCGTAGCTCATCTCCGGCATCCCCATGAGGGCCAGCTGATCGGCGGCCGAGTTTGCAATGACATCAAGGCGTTCGAGCCAACGCTTCTCCCCCTCCACGTGGTCTTTGAGGTTGGCGGTCTCGTTTATCCGCTGCTGCTTCTCTATCTCCAGCTCCTTGGTCAGGATCCCCTCCCAGGTTCTGGCCTCCGACAGCGTCTTCTCCAGAGCTCCCAGCTTCAGCTTGAGGTCGCTGAGGGAGTTTTGGCTTCGGGGAGTTCTCCGGCCTTGCTGATGAGCTCGCCCTGCGTCTCCGTCAGGGTGCTGTTGAGTGTGTCCCTCTCCTGGGCCAGCTTCAGAGCTTGCCCCTCTAGCTCCTCCACCCTGCTAGCATAGGCCTGAGCCTAGGCGTTGAGTGCTTCCTGATGCCTCCGCTCCAGCTCTTGGGTCCACTGCAGGACGAGCCTGTCGACCTCTTCGTCCTTGCCACGGAGTATGGCGGCAAGTTTCTCCTCGCGCGCGGCAAGGTCCTGTTCCTGGGTCTTCAGCACAGCCTCGTGCTGGGTCCGGTCGGCTTCGGCTTCATCGGCCAACTTCTTTGCCATCTCCTGGTGCTCGACGCGCCAAGGAGATGGACAAAGAGGTCGTCGCTGACCCTCAGGTACCTACCAGAGCCAGAGGCATCAGAGGGGGAGGGCGGGTCGTCAAACGCCACCTCCTCGGCAATGGCCTTGTCGGCGTCCCACTTATGATTAACTCCTATTGCAAGCATCCCACTTATGATTAACTCCTATTGCAAGCATCCACAACTACAAGAGAAGTATTAAGGTAAACCTAACCATAGCATGAAACATATGGATCAAAATCAGCCCATTACGAAGTAACTGTAGCGACCCGACCTCAGACGGTCAAGCCTCTGTGTATCCGTGCCATCCCTGGATCAGTATGCTGGCACACACAGTACATCAATGTATATATCAAAGTGCAATCACATGTATAAATAACGTAAAACTGATATATACCTCATAAGTCTCAGCGGAAACAAGTAATCGGGTGTGGAGTCCCATCAACGCCATCGGCACGTTGAGTGTAGACCGTAACCCTGTATCGTAACTCTTACTCGTCGAGGAAATTTCTGCAACATGATACGTTGCAGCCGTGTAGGTCAGTACATTGAATGTACCGGCAAGATCACAACATGAGAAAACAGATGATAAAACTACGCTATATGCAATATGGCTTTATGGCTCTGGGTCCAAGTTTTGTTTGCGTAAAAGCTGGTTTTATTTTCCCTACATCAAAGGAATAAATGAAGTTTGTACTATGGAGTTTTCTATCATGACATGGGTCCGCCAACCGATGTCTCGTAGCCCAAAATCATCATAAGTTGCCCACAATTAAGTTATCAGTCCAGTGTTGAGAGTTCCGAGATAGATCCAAGTCCAGATGCTCAAATTATCCGTAACCGGGGACACGACTAATCGATTTGGTTTTAACCCTCTGCAGAGGTTTGTACACTTTACCCGCAAGATTCGATCCCTCCTTTTACGTTCTCGCACTTCAGGGTGTTTGAGAACAAGATGACCGAAACATGGTCTTCCGAAGAGTTCCTCGACCATTGTCAAGTGCTCATCCAATCCTACCAGTATTTCTACATCTGCTAGCACCGTCGGCCAGATTCACCACTAAGGTCAACCAAGCCAGAGCCCATAGTGACTTGCGGTTGCACAGTAAGCTTCCGGGCCTGAAGTATTCCTCCGTCTCTTTGAGTGCAGGTGAAGCTTTCCGCAAGATGTCATGGCGCTTCTCCATGTATCCCGCCAACCACCGGTTTCTCCAGGTGCCCGTCAACCATCCTTCACCCAAGAGTGTGTATTGAATTCTTGTCTCGAGTCTTGAAGTCTTGAGGCCTTGAAGATGCAGTCCTTGCAGATTCCATCATGGAGTTGTCGTCATTGGCGTAGATCCTCCATTCTCACACCACTCCCGAGCACTCATACCAACCCGTCTACTATAGCGTAGCATTAAAGTAAATAACGTCCGGGCTTGGTAGCGGTGATGGGTTCCTACCTCATGCATACTACTCAACTACAAGGATTCAATATCACTCTTGGAGGGATTTGTTGCGAAGATGACAGTAGATGAAATAAAACACATAGGTATGAAAAACATGGTCAAAGTGAACTTGCCTGGTAATACTTGATGAAGATAACAACGCTGTCAGAAAATGACTTGGTAGAACTAATCGTCACTCCGTTGAAAATCTATATAGTCAAACATGGCATTCATATAAGCAAACATCCTAGCAAACAATTCTAACACTCATAATAAAATCAACAAATAAAATGCAAATCAAGGGACACCAAATAAAAACAAAGGAAAACTACACAAGAAAACTACTAAAGAAAATTCTAAGACATAACCCAAAATAGCTTTGTCCTAAGTAAAATTTAACAACAAAGAAAATACCAATATAATAAATAAACATAAAATAAAATATAAAACAACTAATTTTAACAGAAAGTATTTTTCATAAACTTTTAATAGCAAAAGAAACAAATAAAAGCTTTTATGAAACACTAACTATGACCTAAACAAGTTTTCATACAAAACTAAGAAAAACAAATTTTTAAAATAAAAACAAAATTTTCTTTTGTTGACTAACAAAAACAAAACTAAATTTTTCAAGAGTGCGAAAAACAAATAATTTGAAACTAATAAAAACAATAAAGAAAAGACTAAAACAAAACTATAACTAAAACAGTACTGTTTTGCTAAAAACCTAATTTAAAAATAAAGTAGAAATAAAGAAGTATATGCTACTGGATAGACAAAACCATAATAAAATAGTAGCAAAAAGAATCAATCAAAAATACTTTGTAAAACTCAAAATATGACCAAATTAGTGATTTGAACAAATTTCATCAAATTCAAATCTAAACTATTCAAATTTGAAACCTAAGTACACAAACAGAAACTTTAGCAAATTTGTGACACAATGCAAAAAGAATCACTCAATTTGGATCTAAAATATAAAAGTTATAAGAAATCTAAAATTGAAACATTTTACTGTTTTAAAAGCGAAACGAAAAAAACTAAGGAAAAAAAAAAACTAGCAGCTAACGGGCCTATCTAACGCTCAGGCGACATACAACTAATGTGTGCCCGAGGTTAACAGAAAATAAACCGATCGGGCCGGTCTAACTAAACCAGGAAATAAACCGGACTAAAACCAACTAAAACCGATCTAATCTAAATAAAACCTAACCCTTCGTGTGATCTAATCTAGGCCGTAGGTTCTAGATCGGACGGTGGGGAATGGCTCACCGTGGTGGGCGAGCTCCGGCGAGGTCGTCGGCGGCGGTGGCGGCTCGGGGACGACGCAGGCGAGGCCTCCGGTGATCCTAGACGACGGTGAAGACGCCCAGGCGATGCGCAAGACAACGGCGATAGTGATGGTGGTGGCGGTGAGCTTCGGGGACGTCGAGAGGAAGGGCAGTGAGGTTGAGGCGGTGGTGGCGTCTTGAGGCGTGGGCGGGTGTCGGAGTAGCTCGATTGGGGCGGCAATGGCCTTGGGGGCACTCGGCTCCGGCGAGCAATGGCGGCAGCGGAGAGGGTTTCGAAGTCGGGAAGAGGCGGAGCAGGGGTGAGGAGAGGTATTTATAGGGGTGGGGTCGACTTGGAGGAGGGCGAATCGGGAGAGGATCCCGAGATCTCCGGGATTCAAGGCGCGGGCGGTGGTTCCGGCGTGGGGAGGAAGAAGAGGAAGATGCGGGTGGAAGCGATCGGGCGGTGGGACCAGTGATCGGTGAGAGAGGAGAGAGGAGAGCGAGTGGGCGGGCGGTGCGAAGGGGTTTCAAGGCCGGGTGAGCTCTTTGGGCCAACTGGCGCATAGGTGGGCCGAGGGAGAGAGAGAGAGTTGGGCCTCGGTGGCTTCGTCCTGTTTCTTTTTTTTATAAAACTTAGACAACAAAACAACACAAATAAATAAATAAATAATATTATATAGACATATAATATATCAAAATTTTCAGAAAAAGATTTCCTACAACATGAACTATTTTTCAAGTTCAAATAAAATCCTCAAAAATTTACAAAACTCAAATAGTGTTGCTGTTGCAATAAAACCCAACAAAAATCATTTTTAAAACACCAAAATGATTTCAAAATTATTTTCTCCTAATTTTCCATTGAAGGGAATCATTTTACCCTTATTTACATTTATTTATTTTGAGGAGAAAATAATTTGATTTATAGCCAAATAACTCCTAAATGATTTTGAAATTGAAATTCAAACCATTTCCAAATCTTTTTTTTTCATTTTCCTCATTCAAATATATTTCAAATTGGCCCCTGGTTTGGAGTGTCATGTTGCTCCTCTCTTTATGTTGTTGAAATGGGTCAGAGGAATTTGAAACTATTCAAATGGGAAGGATTCCAAATGGAATTCCAAACGTGGTTTAACTCCCTACTCTCTTTAATTAAACTTTGGAGAAGTCCTTTCATCTCCTCTCTTGAAAGTACTTGAGTGGCATCAAGTTTGCATTACTTTCAATTGAGGTTTCAAAACATTTCAAATGGAAACACTTTTGGGAAAGTCCTTTTATTCCCTCTCATTCAACTTTCAAAAGTTTCAAATTGCACTCAATTTCAGTCAATCATTCAGACAACAATCAAAAAAAAATCAAGCTATTTATTTAATATAACATTCCAAAATTTAGAATTTTGGGATGTTACAAATCTACCACACTTAAAATGAATCTCGTCCTCGAGATTCAAAGAGGCTAGCAAGAAAGGGTTAGGGGTTGGGGGTCTTCTAGCAAATGTTTTGGTCGGAAAGGTTAGGGGTGCTACCACACTTAAAAACAAGGTTACGGTTCCAATAAACTCAGATATTTCCTCTGGAGTGCCGACAATATATGTCTCTTCACATATCTTACAATAGCTCCTGCATTAACGCTCTTCTGTCAGAAGCATAGAGTTTTCCTCAAAATCTTGGGTCGGTTCGTCAAAGTTGAAGTTAAATCCGAGACCGGATCTTCTTAGCTGATAGGTGCATGTCCATTCTAGACAACTATCGAATACTCATGGTGGTCTACCATTAATGGTTTCTGCAGAAAAAGGGCCTTGGCTTCATTCTCACCGTATAATCTACTATTGGCAACAACTGCCATGTACATGGGTTTATCATCATACCATTCTAAGGCTTAAGCAAGGCTTCAACGAGCATTGTCACTTTACTATGGGTAAGTCTCTCAGATTTACCATTCCAAATAGCAAGAGCGAATGATACGAGTAAGTCGGTATGGTGATCAATCCATTCCGCACCCAGATCATTACCCTGTATAAGGTTTAGCGAATCTCGTATTTCTAACACTCGGGCATCCTCACAAGCTTTGCAAAATTTCTCTCGTCCTCGAACTGGGTTCGAGTAAATCCATTGATTCTGCAAGCTGAACAAAACATCTATCGTTCTTCACAACTCTTAGGTTTTACGTAATCTCCTATGAAACGCTTGTCGACGAAATCACAGCTTCTTCCAGAATTTCTTCCTCTAGGGAGTACTTGATCCTTATTAATTCCTGGGCCTGTGGGTTATGAGCCCACTTCAACACTTGTACCAATTTCACTCATCCTTGGAGTTACAATTGCTCCATTTTCCAACATAACACCACTTTAAATCCAATAATACTTCATTCCTTCATATCCATCATATCAAAGATAAAACTTCAACTTATTTTTTTCCAAACTCCAACCTGTGGGACACATTTCCATTTCCATTGGTCTAGTGTTCTTCATAGGGTACTATCACCCTTAAATGAAATTCACAAATCCATCCATAGACCATATTTCTCATATCCTCGAAAATGGTCAAAATCTTTGTTCATAGAGTAACAACTCATACAATTAAACATATGAAAACATGTCACCTTAACTTCATTGATTTCATGAATCCATTACAAACTCTGAGCACCCATTACATAACTCAACTCATCGAACTCATGAAAATGAAATTGTTTTCTACTACTCTTGTTTCCAATATCAAAATTCCAACTACTCAACTCCAGCTTTCATCTTGTCGGGACATTTAGTAGCATAATGTACTGATTCCTTGCAATGAAAACACATAACTTTCGATAAGTATTTGGGCTTCTTGGAGATGGTGCCTGCTCCTTGAGTTCCTTGCTGCCCGACGTCCTTACATTCAAAACAGGTAATATGACTCTTGTCCCTCTTTGCAGAAATTGGGTTGTTCTGAGGGTGTCTTTGTCTTCTCTTCTGGGTTTCTTCGTTACGATCAAACCTTCTATTCCCCTGTGGATCAAACTCTATTGCTTCCGGAAGTATCCCGGATACTCTTTTCTTTCCTTGGTGCAATCTTGTGAAAAATGTCCTTCTCCACATGAATAGCGTGCATTGGAGTAAAATCTGTTGAGGCCTTCTCCATCAGGGTCTTCAACACATTCCTTCATCACAGGTTCTTTCATAACTTCTCGGAGGGCTTCTTTCATTCCTTCTTCCTGCTCCCCGAATAGTTTGTTGCACCATGGGGTAAATGTGACCTTGAGTCGGGTAGTGGGTGGTTCCTTCACACAAGAAACAAGTCACCTGACTAGTTGGGCATTCCTCAATTTGGGTGTTTCTCCTCACAATGAGGGCATCCATCCTTGTGTTCCTCCCGGTGTGTCCTATTTCTCCATAAATCTTGCAGGCACAAGGTTTCTTCTTCGGGTTATCATAGTGCTTCCGGATGAGACGTGATCTCAACAGGTCTTCTTGAGTTCCTCCCAAGTTCTTGCTCCATTAAATCCTTGTATGGCTTGATGCATTTTCCACCAGGTTGCAGCACTTTCGTAAAAGCAATCAAGAGCGTATTGAACCTCATACTTCCTTGGAATCAAATTTTTCTAAATTGATCCTCCATGTTTTGAATCCATAGCTCGCCTCCAAGCCGAAGTCATCGGTCCGTAGAATAGCAGACCAACTTCATTCATCATCTATGGGGTCCAAAAGTTTTGGGATGGGATATGAGAGAGGTGGGAAAGAATACACATAATACAAACAATAGTTTTTGAAGAAAGCGGGTTTTACTTTGTGGCTGCGGAAAACATCAAACAAATGACAGCTCACAAATCATCGCATCTAACGTAGGTGTATAACAGGGTTTGGTCTCTAAAGGTCAAATAATTCTTCAGAACTTCAAATTCTTCAAGTCTTGAGTCTTCAATTGTTGCAGCTGCAATTCTTCCAACGCATGGTGAAATCCTCTTTACTCTGAAATGGCCATCAGTTGTCCGATATCTTTACTTCTTGGAGCGGCTTCAGTTGATCCTCCGTGTGGTCAAAAGGGAAAAGGGGTATATTCTAACTATTTGAGGTGAGAGGGAGTATTAGATGAAATCTGAAAAGATGAGAGGTAAAGGATGTTTTTGAAAATAAAATTTTATGGATTTCTTGTCCTAGGGCTTTCCGATTTCTAGGGTCACGTTCTCTGATGAAACATGTGCTCGATACCATATCTCAGAGCGACCCGACCTCGAACGGTCAAGCCTACGTGTATCCGCCATCCACAGATCGGTATCTTTGGCACACACAGTACATCAATGTATATATCAAAGTGCAATCACATGTATAAATAACGTAAAACTGATATATACCTCATAAGTCTCGGTGAAACAAGTAATCGGGTGTGGAGTCCCATCAACGCCATCGGCATGTTGTGTGTAGACCTTAACCATTGATCGTAACTCTTACTCGTCGAGGAAATTTCTGCAACATGATACGTTGCAGCCGTGTAGGTCAGTACATTGAATGTACCGGCAAGATCACAACATGAGAAAACAGATGATAAAACTATGCTATATGCAATATGGCTTTGTGGCTCTGGGTCCGAGTTTTGTTTGCGTAAAAGCTGGTTTTATTTTCCCTACATCAAAGGAATAAATGAAGTCTGTACAATGGAGTTTTCTATCATGACATGTTACCGACAAAAGATGTCTCATAGAACAAATTCATCATAAATTTCACACAATTAAGATAACAGTCCGGAGTTGAGAGTTCAGAGATAAATACAAGTCCGGATGCTCAAATTGTCCGTAATCCGGGACACGGCTAATCGATTAGGTTTTAACCCTCTGCGAGAGGTTTGTACACTTTACCCGCAAGATTCGATCCCTCTTTTTACGTTCTCGCACTTCGTGGTGTTTGAGAACAAGATGACCGAAACATGGTCTTCCGAAGAGTTCCCTCGACCACTATCCGTGCTCATCCAATCCTACCGTAGTTCTACATCTGCTAGCACCGTCCCAGCCAGATTCACCACTAAGGTCAACCAAGCCAGAGCCCATAGTGACTTGCGGTTGCACGTAAGCTTCCGGGCTGAAGTATTCCTCCGTCTCTTTGAGTCTGGGTGAAGCTTTCCAAGATGTCATGGCGCTTCTCCATGCATCCCGGCCAACCACCGGGTTTCTCCAGGTGCCCGTCAACCATCCTTCACCCAGTAGTGTGTATTGAATTCTTGTCTCGAGTCTTGAAGTCTCGAGGCCTTGAAGATGCAGTCCTTGCAGATTCCATCATGGAGTTGTCGTCATTGACGTAGATCCTCCATTCTCACACCACTCCCGAGCACTCATAGCAACCTCGTCTACTATAGCATAGCATTAAAACAAATAACGTCCCGGGCTTGGTAACAGGGTGATGGGTTCCTACCTCATGCATACTACTCCACTACAAGGATTCAATATCACTACTGGAGGGATTTGTTGCGAAGATGACAGTAGATGAAATAAAACACATAGGTATGAAAAACATGGTCAAAGTGAACTTGCCTGGTAATACTTGATGAAGATAACAACGCTGTCAGAAAATGACTAGGTAGAACTAATCGTCACTCCATTGAAAATCTATATAGTCAAACATGGCATACATATAAGCAAACATCCTAGCAAACAATTCTAACACTCATAATAAAATCAACAAATAAAATGCAAATCAAGGGACACCAAATAAAAACAAAGGAAAACTACACAAGAAAACTACTAAAGAAAATTCTAAGACATAACCCAAAATAGCTTTGTCCTAATTAAAATTTAACAACAAAGAAAATACCAATATAATAAATAAACATAAAATAAAATATAAAACAACTAACTTTAACAGAAAGTATTTTTTATAAACTTTTAATAGCAAAAAGAAACAAATAAAAGCTTTTATGAAACACTAACTATGACCTAAACAAGTTTTCATACAAAACTAAGAAAAACAAAATTTTAAAATAAAAACAAAATTTTCTTTTGTTGACTAACAGAAACAAAAGTAAATTTTTCAAGAGTGACAAAAAGAAATAATTTGAAACTAATAAAAACAATAAAGAAAAGACTAAAACAAAACTATAACTAAAACAGTACTGTTTTTCTAAAAACCTAATTTAAAAATAAAGTAGAAATAAAGAAGTATATGCTACTGGATAGACAAAACCATAATAAAACAGTAGCAAAAAGAATCAATCAAAAATACTTTGTAAAACTCAAAATATGACCAAATTAGATATTTGAACAAATTTCATCAAATTCAAATCTAAACTATTCAAATTTGAAACCTAAGTACACAAACAGAAACTTTAGCAAATTTGTGACACAATGCAAAAAGAATCACTCAATTTGGATCTAAAATATAAAAGTTATAAGAAATCTAAAATTGAAACATTTTCTGTTTTTAAAACAGAAACGAAAAAAAAATTAAGGAAAAAAAAACTAACGCGCGAACGGGCCAATCTAAAGCACAGGCGACAAACAACTAATGCGTTCCCGAGGGTAACAGAAAATAAACCGGGCGGGCCGGGCTAACTAAACCCGGAAATAAACCGGACTAAAACCAACTAAAACCGATCTAATCTAAATAAAACCTAACCCTTCGTGGTGATCTAATCTAGGCCGTAGGTTCTAGATCGGACGGTGAGAATGGCTCACCGTGGTGGGGCGAGCTCCGCGAGGTCGTCGGCGGCGGTGGCGGCTCGGGACGACGCAGCGAGGCCTCCGGTGATCCTAGACGACAGTGAAGACGCCCAGGCGATGCGGAAGACAACGGCGATGACGATGGTGGTCGGCGGTGAGCTCGGGGACGTCAGAGGAGGACGGCGGTGAGGTTGAGGCGGCGGTGGCGTTCGGGCGTCGGCGGATGACGGTGTTCCGGTGGGTTTCGGGCTCGGGCGAGGGCACGGGGAGATGCGGACGAGCGAGGAGAGTCCGGAGGTGGTCTCGGGGCGGCGAGGGGGTCGGAGTAGCTCAGTTGGGGCGGCAATGGCGCGGCGGGGCACTCGGCTCCGGCGAGCAATGGCGGCGAGCGGAGAGGGTTTCGGCCTGAAGGCGGAAGGGGGTGTGGGGAGAGGTATTTATAGGGGTGGGGTCGACTTGGAGGAGGGGGCGAATCGGGGAGAGGATCCCGAGATCTCCGGGATTCCGGCGGCGGCGGCGGTGGTTCTGGCGTGGGGAGGAAGAAGAGGAAGATGCGGGTGGAGCGATCGGGCGGTGGGACCCGGTCAGTGAGAGAGGGAGAGAGGAAAGCGGCGGGCGGTCTTGAAGGGGTTTGGCCGGGTGAGCTCTTTGGGCCAACTGGCGCATAGGTGGGCCGAGGGAGAGAGAGAGAGTTGGGCCTCGGTGGCTTCATCCTGTTTTTTTTATATAATAAAACATAGACAACAAAACAACACAAATAAATAAATAAATAATATTATATAGACATATAATATATCAAAATTTTCAGAAAAAGATTTCCTACAACATGAACTATTTTTCAAGTTCAAATAAAATCCTCAAAAATTTACAAAACTCAAATAGTGTTTCTGTTGCAATAAAACCCAACAAAAATCATTTTTAAAACACCAAAATGATTTCAAAATTATTTTCTCCTAATTTTCCATTGAAGGGAATCATTTTACCCTTATTTACATTTATTTATTTTTAGGAGAAAATAATTTGATTTATAGCCAAATAACTCCTAAATGGTTTTGAAATTGAAATTCAAACCATTTCCAATTTTTTTTTCATTTTCCTCATTCAAATATATTTCAAATTGGCCCCTGGTTTGGAGTGTCATGTTGCTCCTCTCTTTATATTTTTGAAATGGGTCAGAGGAATTTGAAACTATTCAAATGGGAAGGATTCGAAATGGAATTCCAAACGTGCTTTAACTCCCTACTCTCTTTAATTAAACTTTGGAGAAGTCCTTTCATCTCCTCTCTGGAAAGTACTTGAGTGGCATCAAGTTTGCATTACTTTCAATTGAGGTTTCAAAACATTTCAAATGGAAACACTTTTGAGAAAGTCCTTTTATTCCCTCTCATTCAACTTTCAAAAGTTTCAAATTGCACTCAATTTCATTCAATCATTCAGACAACAATCAAACAAAAAATCAAGCTATTTATTTAATATAACATTCCAAAATTTAGAATTTTGGGATGTTACAGTAACGCATAAACTAGGGTTTAAGCTTCTGTCACTCTAGCAAACCACCATCTACTTATTACTTCCCAATGCCTTCCTCTAGGCCCAAATAATGGTGAAGTGTCATGTAGTCGACGTTCACATGACACCACTAGAGGAGAGACAACATACATCTCATCAAAATATCGAATGAATACCAAATTCAAATGACTACTAATAGCAAGACTTCTCCCATGTCCTTAGGAACAAACGTAACTAGTCACAAAGCATATTCATGTTCATAATCAGAGGAGTATTAATATGCATATAGGATCTGAACATATGATCTTCCACCAAATAAACCAACTAGCATCAACTACAAGGAGTAATCAACACTACTAGCAACCTACAAGTACCAATCTCAGACTTAGAGACAAGAGATGAACTAGGGTTTGAGAGGAGATGGTGCTGGTGAAGATGTTGATGGAGATTGGCCCCCTCCCGATGAGAGGAGCATTGGTGATGACGATGACGATGATTTTCCCCTCCCGGAGGGAAGTGTCCCAAGCAGAACAGCTCCGCCAAAGCCCTAGATTGGTTCCACCTCGTGGCGGCGGAGTCTTGTCCCGAAAGCTTGCTTATGATTTTTCTCGGACGAAAGACTTCATATAGCAGAAGATGGGCACCGGAGGGCCAGCAGGGGGCCCAGAGGTAGGGGGCGCGTCCAGGGGGGTAGGGCGCGCCCCCACCCTCGTGGCCAGGGTGTGGGCCCCCTCTGGTATTTTCTTCGCTCAGTATTTTTTATTATTTGAAAAAATAACTTCCGTGGAGTGTCAGGACTTTTGGAGTTGTGCAGAATAGGTCTCTAATATTTGCTCCTTTTCCAGCCTAGAATTCCAGCTGCCGGCATTCTCCCTCTTCATGTCAACCTTGCAAAAAAAGAGAGAATATGCATAAGTATTGTGAAATAATTTTTAATAACAGCTCATAATGCAATAAATATTGATATAAAAGCATGATGCAAAATGGACGTATCAACTCCCCCAAGCTTAGACCTCGCTTGTCCTGAAGCGGAAGCCGATAACGATAAATATGTCCACATGTTTAGAGGTAGAGGTGTCGATAAAATAAAATATGGACATGAGGACATCATGATCAATCTTATAACAGCAACACGCACACACACACACACACACATATATATATATACAGACGGTCTATTCTGCTAATATTAGCAGAATAACTATTCTGCACACCACTTCCGCACTGCACGCTGAACGCAAGTGCATGTCATTCTTTGAACCAAGTGTGCTGCAGTATTCACACGAGTGAACTTCTCGTCGAAAAAAACTGCACGCGTTATTTTTTAGGTACTGTTTTCGCTCTAATTTTTTAACCGTTTATCGGAATGAGGCGTGTAATATACCGTTGAAAATCTATGGATTAGGCGCAACTTCGACATGTTGAACACTTTTCGAGATTCCACGCGGTTTAAGAGCAGTTTTGAAAATGGTGCGGCCCATGACGAGTGGCAGCGAACATTTTTTCGCGATTTCTTCTAAACCGCTCATCGGAATGAAGCAAACGATACGCTGTCGGATAGATATCGTTGAGGCGCATCTTTTTCATATATAAATTTTTCTCTAATTCCTTACGGTTTAAGAGCAGTTTCAAATTTACTAAATCGCGGAATTCTGTTTTTCAAATTTTTTCAAAGTTTCGGTACTGTTTTCGCTCTAGTTTATGAACCGTTTGTCGAAACGAGGCGTGTGATACGCCATTGGAAAGCTACGAACGAGGCGCAACTTTCATTTGTTGAAATAGTTTTGAAATTCCTTACGGTTTTAAGTTAATTTTGAAAATCGTGCGGTGGACGACGAGTGGCAGCGGCCGTTTTTGGCGAAATTTTTGCGAACCACTTGTCGGAATGATTCAAATGATACGCCGTTGGAAAGATATCGACGACATGCAATTCTTTCATGTAGAACACTGTCTCTAATTCTTTACGGTTTAAGAGGAATTTCGAATTTACCGAAATGCGGACACTGTTTTTCGCGACAGCCAAATCGACGTGGGTACTTCATCCGACTGAAAACCGCACTACATCGGATGCAAACCGCACTTCATCAGAAAAACAAGTGCACTGCATGTTTTTTTTGTGGGACGTAATTTTTCCTAAACGAGGTGGAGTGCACTTCATGTCCAGTATTGGTGAACCACAATACTATGAAAAGTGAACCTCGAGACTACTGTAAACGAGCCGTACTCCATCAGACAGGAAACCACACTTATTCAGACTAAAAACCGCACTTCATTGGACAGACAAGTACACTGCATGATCTCTTTTTGTGGGACGTAAATTTTCTTTTTTTGTGGGATGTAAATTTTCGCAAACGAGGTGTAATGCACTTCATGTCGAACGTTGGTGAACCGCAATACTATGAAAAGTGAACCACATTATTTTTCTTTTATCGTCTCCGTAACGTTTTTTATCAACGAGTATCCACCGCAGGGACGAGGTGAGTGTACTGCATCAGTTGTTCTTTTCCAATTTTATTTTCTACTGCACACAACAACAGAGTGAGCTGCATAAAAAATAAATCTTTTTTCAAAAAAATTGCACTTTGGCAATATAGTGAACCTTTCAGAAAAAGAATATCACCGCGGCGATCAAGAAAGTGAGCTCCATTTCAAAATAAGTATTGTTTGTTTTCTTCAATGCACATTTCTGGAGAGCTATGACTGGTGCATCTATGGGCTACAAGACGGGGCTGCCTGCAATGCTGCTTGCAATGCTGCTCTTTATAATCCATATAGTACAAACACATACAAATTACATTGATGTGGGACTTCAAAAATAAATCCACAATTTGGTCCCTGAAATGCAAGCCAGTGACGTCGGCGCACTGTATGTCTAACCCACAAGCACTGCACATGTGCGCCCATGGGACAGCAACCAAAATCTGAAATACGCAAAAATGTCAACTGTGAGCAAAATAGACACCAAACAAAAATCATCGACGACAGCACGCACATCTCCGCGGACTGCACGATTCGTTGTTCTGCACCCCATCTCCACGGACTGCATGCACATGGGCGCCGCACTGCACGCCCGTGCCCCATGAATCGCGACCACCTCAAAACACAAACAAACAAAAAAATTCAAATGATGGACTGCACGCACGCCGGCAGCAGCCCGCATCTGGGCATTCTCGACTCTCGTTTTTTGTTGTTGGTGGTTTTGCCTCCTGTGGAGCGAGCGAGCAAGCAAGCAGTGGCACCGCCATTATTGAGACCCAACACTACTCCAACCACGGCTTTGTTAGTGGATCAGCCCAAAACAACATGATTCAGGCAGCGCTAAGTGCGTTCGGTACACAACAAAACGCCGGAGTTGGTCATATAGACAAAGCAAAACTAAAGCGAAAGTCAGCGTGCACCTTGGGTCGGGTGGGGGTGCATATGGTCTGCTCCAGCGACCAGCGGAGACGGGGCCGCCGGCCGCCACAGAGGTGCAACTCGTCGGCAGAAAGGGTGTCCACAGGGAGGGCGACAAATGCGAGGGCGGCTCGTCGGATCCCGGGACCTGCTGGCTCCAAACGATGGTGGTGGAGGGGGTGCAGTTGATCTTGGATGGGTCAACACATCTGCTGGCGAACTGCAGTGTAGAAGGGCGAATAGCACTGCACTGCAGATCCGACCACGAGCCTCGTGCCACCAGACTGCAAGCACAATCGCCGATGGATTGGACATCCAGCCGCACCGCACTGTCGCCCCAACATAACTGCAGCGATGTGCCCAAGTGAAATCTGAAAAAGCAAAAAACAATCAATGGGGAGGAGAGGACGCTCGAGGCCGGTGGTTGTGGCGTCGTGGCCGATGACGAGGGAGGCCAGCAGAGGCAAGCGGTGGCCGGCGAACCTGCACGAAGACTGGGGCCGCAACCGAGCTGCACGGGGTCCGCGACCGAGCTGCACAGGGGACCGCTACCGAGCTGCACGAAGACGGGATATCTCTCCCCCTCCTCTCTGTCTCTGCATCGGATCCGAGGCGAGGCGGCGATGTAGATCTAGGTCCGGTGTGGGTGCGGCGAGGCGGCGTGCCCGGAGTGGGCGGTGGTGGAGGTGCAGGGCATGCTGCAGCCGCAGCCCTGCTTCTCCTGCCGCATCCAAGGCCTCCACATCGGCCACCTCTGCTCCACTTCCTCTGCCCCGTCCTCCAAGGCAAGAACCACGAACTCTCCTCGTGGCGGTCGGGCGCGAAGAATAAGATGGCGGGGCGGCGCCTGCTCACGGTGCCCAAACGCGGAGAGGAAGGCGGTTGGCTAGTGCTGGCTTGCCACCGCCGCGCGCAGAGATGGAGGCGATGGAGCGAGGAAGGTGGTGGGGCGGCTTGCGATGGCGATCACGGAGAGGAAGGCCGCTCAGGGGAGCCCTGGTCGCGCGGGGAGGGAGGCGCGACAGCGGCCTGGGAGTGGTGCTCCGGCGGTGGCGTTGGAAGAAGGTGGACGGGGGGTTGGGCGCGGCGCGGGGAGGGAGGTGGTGCGGCGGCGTGGGCAGGGAGGTGGTCCGGCGGCACAGGGAGGTGGTCGTGCGGGGGTGGAGGTGGTCGTGCGAGAGTGGAGCATGGGGAGAGACAGAGGTGGAGGACAGGATAAGGTCGGTGAGTTTTCCTTTTTTTTTTCCTTTTGCCTCCGCAGTTCTGTCGTGGTTAGTTTGTAGCTACAGGTGGGTTGGGGTGTTAGCAGAATAAGCCCGGGGTGTGCAGAATAAGGTCTTAAGGGGGTGTTATCATAATAGACTCACCCTATATATATATATATATATATATATATATATATATATATATATATATATATATAGTCATATGATTTCTTATGCTCAAGTAATAATCTATTCACAATGTCAAGTATGAATCAGAAACTTCATTGAGAACCAACAAACTATAATCTCAGTCATTGAAGGAATTGCAATTTATCATAACATCGGAAAGAGTCTATGTAAGAGTTTTTCAGCAAGTTCACATACTCAACTATCATTTAGTCTTTCACAATTGCTAACACTCATGCAATACTTATGGATATGGAGTTTTAATCGGACACAGAGAAAGATAGGGGCTTATAGTTTCGCCTCCCAACCTTTTACCTCAAGGGTAATGTCAAGAATAATAGTTCATGCTAACTTACATCCAATTATATATATATATATATATATATATATATATATATATATATATATATATATATCAGGATCTTTCCAACACAATGTGCTTGCCAAAGAATAAAATGTAAAAAGGGAAAGGTGAAGATCACCATGACTCTTGCATAAGGGTAAGAGATAAAAGTAAAAGATGGGCCCTTCGCAG
Source organism: Aegilops bicornis (assembly GCA_021605145.1). Classification (NCBI taxonomy): domain Eukaryota; kingdom Viridiplantae; phylum Streptophyta; class Magnoliopsida; order Poales; family Poaceae; genus Aegilops; species Aegilops bicornis. The sequence continues at coordinate 630,570,611 of CM038671.1, read as the reverse complement.
AGGGAAGCAGAGGTTGTCATGCGCTTTCATGGTTGGATGCACGAAATCTTAATGCAAAAGAACGTCACTTTATATTGCCACTTGTGATATTGACCTTTATTATGCAATCTGTCACTTTTATTTGTTCCACATCACAAGATCGTATAAAGCTTATTTCCTCCACACTAATCAATCATACATATTTAGAGAGCAACTTTTATTGCTTGCACCGATGACAACTTACTTGAAGAATCTTACTCAATCCATAGGTAGATATGGTCGACTCTCATGGCAAAACTGGGTTTAAGGATATTTGGAAGCACAAGTAGTATCTCTACTTGGTGCAAAGAATTGGCTAGCATGAGGGAGAAAGGCAAGCTCAACATGTTGGATGATCCATGACAATATACTTTATTTCAGATATGAGCAAAACATAACCCATTATGTTGTCTTCCTTGTCCAACATCAACTCTTTAGCATGTCATATTTTAATGAGTGCTCACAATCATAAAAGATGTCCAAGATAGTATATTTATATGTTTAACCTCTCTTACTTTATTACTTCCTATTAATTGCAACGATGACCAAAACTATGTTTGTCAAATCTCAACAAATTTTAATCATCAAACTCTTTATATGTGAAGTCATTACTCTCCATAAGTTCAATATGATCTCTTTTTATTTCTTTTTGTTCTTTCTTTTCTTTTATTCACTCAAGATCATAGCAGAATAATCAAGCCCTTGACTCAACACTAATCTTTATTATATATAGCTCACAGACTCGATTACATAGAAGGATCATAAAGCAAAACTCAAAAAATAGATTATACTAAAAACTTTATTCTACTAGATCAAGATAATACTAAAAGGATCGAACTAAGAAAAACGGTAAAGATAGGAGTGTGATGGTGATACGATACTGTCGGTGTACAAAAGTAGAAGCTCTCCTTTTGACCCCTTTACTTGTGCACGGGCAAATGAGCTCTCCCGCCACCCACGCATAGCAGGCGAGAAAAGGGAAGCCGTGAGAAGTCGAAGGCACAAGACAAACAGAGCAATGACAAGGACCAAGGCCACAAAGATCGAATGGGAGAAGCAGGTTTTCCCGGCAAGGACCCTTGCCGGGGCAGCCTCAGCAGCCCCAGCAAGACCCGTGCGGGGGCAGCTCGCCCACACCAGATGAGCAAGCCACCTTTGAGCCCACCAACGCTAACAAATGCATTGGGACAAGGCTCGGGAGGCACCTCTGTGGTGGAATGCAGATCTTTGTGAAGACAAATAATAGTCAAGATCAAGTGGGGATAGGAAGGCAACCATCCTCGCCGAAGAAACCCACAAGATCCCCTGCAAGATCCTTGCCGGGGACGTCTACGCGCCACGGCAAGACCCTTGTCGGGCCACCCGGCAAGGCCCTTGCCAAGCGCGCCGGCAGGACCACTGCTAGGTCCACACCAGCCAAGTCTCCGCCGCCGTTTGCATAAAGCTGGTGACCCAACCAGCTGGGCAGGCACCTGCGTGGCAACATGCAGCCCTTCGTGGAGGCTCAACCACCGGGCCACCTCAGCTGCCTGCCTGCCTACATGGCATCGCATGCACCGCTGGCCAGGGCGCGTGTTGAAGCGAGGAGGAGCGGCGACGGACGGGACGGGCCTCGCCCCCGCCCCCGATAAAGTGAAAGGACACCTAAGCCTTGCATTAAATGCGCTTTGTCTTGTAATACCAGCAATGAGCTCGCAATACTGTAGCACTTTCCACCTCCTGTGTGCCACTGTAGCAGCCCCTTTCGCCTATAAAAGGAGGCCCATGGCACACTAGGAAAGGATTTGGCTCTTTCGAACCCAGCATCACCCAGAGCTAGTTCAAGAGCTCAAGAACACTAAATACATCCACCAAAGCAGGATCGTAGGGTTTTACGCATCTTTGCGGCCCGAACCTGGGTAAATCCCCTTGTGTTGTCTAGTCCCGCTCTTCTCACGATCCCCGTGCCCCGCAACCGTAGAAGGGATTCCAGTGATCCCATAGGTGTCGTTACCCACCGACATCTTTGGCGCGCCAGGTAGGAGGGCACGATTGTGAGCATTTCGCCTAGCAATCGACCTAGCTGTTCTTCATTGCCACGGCTCTTGTGGAGAAGGCAGCGCTGCCCGCTGGCTTGAAGGACGCCGAAGCAGCGACGAGAGAGCTAAGTCATGCTGAATTTTGAGTCCTTCTCCTTAAATATAAGGTTATTATCCTCGACGGTTCGGCCTATGTATGGAGAGCTTGTATGTAGAGGGGCCCACCTGCGATCAGCAACGCCCTTGTTCTGTTTCGAGTCCGCTCAACAGTTCAAGCGGCCGCGCCGAGAGCGGCAGGGTAGCCTTTCGCCATCGGCAACACTTTCAGTTCTGACTCGAGTCAAGCTCGACAGATTGAGGGGCCGCGCTGAGGGCGGCAACGTGCTTTGCCCGGCAACAAGCACACCCGGCAGGCTAATGAGGATCCGTCCTCAAAGTGCCGCCCTGGGTTTACGTGCCGGCAACCTTACCCAGTTGGCGTAGGGTGGACATACAAAGGAAAATCAAACAGGAAAATAACATGCATAGTTTCAGGAGCATCACAGAGTTATATTACACAAATTGCCGCCGCGGTTCTAACTAAATATAGCATTGTCGTGGTCATGAACCCGCAGCGGCGACGGAGAATGGGATGCCTAGTCCCGGCGCTGGCCCTCTACCCTCTTGATTTTGTCGATGCAGCTGAGGATGGGCTGGATACGCTCATTGAGCACCGCGATGTCTGCATCCTCCGGCAAGATCTTCAGCAGAGCTTCGAAGTCGAGGTCTTGGTGCCAGTGCGCAATCTTAGTGAGTACCCTGGTCATGGTCCCCCGGCTGAGTATCCGGGATTCCTCGGCCAGGGAGGCCGCCTGGTTGGAGTGAAGCCGCTTCAGGGCACCGACGACCTTCTCAAAATATATGGTCAGGTTGGTGTTGGGGCTCAGGTTCACCTCTGGGGTGTAGCTCATCTCCGGCGTCCCCATGAGGGCCAGCTGATCGGCGGCCGAGTTTGCAATGACAGCAAGGCATTCGAGCCAACGCTTCTCGCCCTCCACGTGGTCTTCGAGGTTGGCGGTCTCGTTTATCCGCTGCTGCTTTTCTCTCTCCAGCTCCTTGGTCAGGATCCCCTCCTGGGTTCTGGCCTCCGACATCATCTTCTCCAGAGCTCCCAGCTTCAGCTTGAGGTCGCTGAGGGAGTTTTGGCTTCGGGGAGTTCTCCGGCCTTGCTGATGAGCTCGCCATGCGTCTCCGTCAGGGTGCTGTTGAGTGCGTCCCTCTCCTGGGACAGCTTCAGAGCTTGCCCCTCTAGCTCCTCCACCCTGCTGGCGTAGGCCTGAGCCTGGGCGTTGAGTGCTTCCTGATGCCTCCGCTCCAGCTCTTGGGTCTGCTGCAGGACGAGCCTGTCCACCTCTTCGTCCTTGTCGCGGAGCGTGGCGGCAAACTTCTCCTCGCGGCAAGGTCCTCTTCCGGGTCTTGGCCTGACCTCGTCTTTGGGTCCGGTCGGCTTCGGCTTCATCGGCCAACTTCTTCGCCATCTCCTGGGCCTTCTCGACGTCGGCCAGCTTCAGGGCAAGCTCCACCTCACGGTTGGCCAACTCGTCCTGGGCCTGGCGGAACCAGTCTTGCGCCTCGGTGACGCGCCCTCCAGAGTCCGCCTCCGCCTTCTCCACCATCGCCGTCCTGGACTTGGCCTTGTCCAGACGATCACGGTGGAGCGCCTGAAGCTTCCGGAAGCTGGCACCCATGGCCTGGAGCATCTGCTCCTCCTGGGAGCCGGTGCTACTGATGCCCGGCTCATCGATGACCTCGAGCCCAGCGGCGGCGGGCGCCTCCTCGTCGAACACCTCTCCCTCGAATGGAGCCCTGGTGCTCGACGCGCCAAGGAGATGGACAAAGAGGTCGTCGCTGACCCTCAGGTACCTTCCAGAGCCAGAGGCAGCAGAGGAGGAGGGCGGGTCGTCAAACGCCACCTCCTCGGCAATGTCCTTGTCGGCGTCCCCGGCAGGCCCCTTGCTGGGCTCTTCGCCGGGCCCCTTGGCGGCATCCTCGGCGGCGCCCCTGGTGCTCTCCTCGGCAGCAATCTTGTCCGCCTCCGTCACGGCATCCGCGGCGACGTCCTTGATGGTGGTGTCGACGTCCTCTGAGGAGGGGTTTGGACGCCAAGAAAGAGACGGGGCGGAGCCAAGATCGAAAACCAGTAAGAAACAAAGGAAAGAAGGAACACAAGCGGAAGTGGAGAGCGAGTGTCTTACCCGTGCCGGGCCGAGAGGAGGAAGCCCCTTCTCCGCCAAGGTCTGGCGTCGAGGCAAAGCAGCCAGTTCCTGCGTTCTCCTCCCCTCCTCCGTGTGCACGGCCGCGGTGCTTGGTGCCCTTGCTGGGGACGCCCCTTGTTGCGGTGTAGTTGACGGAGGCGGCATGATCGGAGAAGCCCTCTATGTCTCCCTTTGCTGCTGCTCCTCTCCTGCATCCACAACATGGTTACACTAAAGCATCACGCATGACGCATGTTGATAGAGAGCGGGTGATGGACTCACGCTGGGGGCTGGGCTGGGGGCTGTTGTCCGGGCTGCTCGACACCACCAGTGGCGTACTGGAGGTGCCTGCCGGGGGCTGGCCACTCGCCGAAATCTTGGCCCTCTTTATCCTCTGGGCCAGCGTCTCCATATCCCTGCAAGATGAAGACAATTAAGCAACACCATCGGGGGGGGGGAGTGTAAGGAATGAGGGAGGAAAGCAGAGGCTTACTCTTCGTCCTCTTCCTCCTCCTCCTCTGTTGCTTTCCTCTTCCGCTCTGGGCTGAGAGGCCTGAGCTCTCTCTCCGGGCTGAGAGGCCCGAAGTCAAATGCAAACCCCGCGCCGATGTTTGCCGGCGAAGGGGGAGGCGATGGAGTTCGGGCGCGCTTGGACGATGAAGAAGCAGATATCTTCTTCTTCAATGCCATGGCCTTCGCCGCTTTCTTCATCGCCTCCACCCTCGTCTGGCGCAAGGGCACCTCCTGGGCTTGCCTCAGCTGCATGGCCCGGTCGAGGCGGACCGGCTCGCCGGAGGTGGCCCGCCGCAGGACCCGCCTTTTTCCAGTGATCGAGGGATCGACAGCCGCGGTCCTCTCCTCCTCGCCCTCCTCCTCCCACGACCCGTAGGTGGCGTCTTCAATGAGGGGAGCCCCGATGTCGGTGCCGCTGGCCTCCCTAGCGGCTGCTGCCCACCGGGCGAGCTCTCCCTCCTCCGCCTCCGTCGTGGCCTTGTCCACCATGCCGCCGTCGCTCCCGGCCTCCTTGACGAGCTTTGCCTCCTCCTTGGCAAGCCTCGCCTCCTCCAACCCGGCGGCGATATGGATAAGCCGCGGCTCGTCGGTGACATATATCTCGTACAGGGTGTCGAAGAACTCCTGCACCACGAGCCCGTCCGGCTCAACACAGTTCGGGTCAAGGCCATGCGCGTTGAGGAGAGGCATCATGGCAATGATCTAGTTCCGGCGAGAATTAGTGCTCAACGGGACCACCCCCACTGGAAGCTTGAAGACAGGCTCCTTGTCGACCTTGCCAGCCTTCACGGCGGCCCTGGCAAGCTTGCCGGACCGCTCGACCTCGCCCTCGTCGTCAACCTCAAGCTGGAAGATCCGTTGGCATAGATGGGCATGCCTCATCACCGTCAGATTTTTGTCGAGGCCGGGCGGAGCCTCGTGATGTCGGCGGCGTTCACGAAGAGCCAGGCCGGCCTCCCCTTGTCGTGCAGAGGGGCAATTCGGCGACGGATGAAGTCCGCCCCGATCATCTCGAGAGTGAGCCCGGCCTGGGTGAGCCGAATAATTCTGGTGGTGGCGATCGTAAGCTTTGCATCGTCCGCGTCGACGCCGCCCCAGTTGCCCCCATGGACCGGCAGTTTCTTACGAACTGTGCAGAATGCCGGCGGGTCCTCCTCCTCAATCCAGCACCACCGGCCCGACCATTCTTCCCACCTCTCCTTCGTGGCGCCGTCTGGGTACGCCCCCTTGGCCCTCGGGATCGAGGCGATGCAGCCAGCAATGGCGCCCCCTTTTTGGATCCGAGGGAAGAAGTAATGGCGAAAGAGCGCTGTGCTGGGGTGCACCCCGACGAAGCCCTCGCAGAGATGTGCAAAGGGAGCCATGCACGCCACGACATTCGGGGTGAAATCCAAGAGGCAGAAACCGTAGGTATGCATGATATCCTTGAAGAAATCAGAGAAGGGGGGACAGAGCCCGCAGGAGAAAAAGTCGACGAAGAAGGGGTACCGATTTGGGGAAGGCCCAGCGCTGGCGGGGACGACATGCGTGGCTGGATGCCCCGACTTCCCTCCCCCCGTTTTCACTCCCCACATGTCCTTGAACATCTCCCAGAGCTTGGGCACACCGACCGTCGAGGGGAAGTAGGCGGACTGCGCCTGTCGCGCCACCTACTCGCTCTCCGGCAGCTCCGACGCCCCGGCGTCCTTCGCCACTCCCTTGCCCTTGGTGGACTTGGGCGCCATGGCGGCTGCGAGGAGCAAGAAAGCAGGGGATGGCAGGAGCACGGCGGCAATGGACGAGGGCAGAGAGGCTCGAGAAGAAGGAAGGTGCAAGGGGAGGGTAAAGTGAGCAGCGCGCCCGTGGTTATTCCTTTTTATTGAGAAGGCGCGGGCCGCCTCCTTTCCCATTAACTGCGACGCGACGCATGCGTGCGGACGATATCCCACGCATGCCCCCACGTCACGCACTCGCACACAACCCCTCACGTCGCGCGTTCAATGCGGGTCGTGGGGAAGCGCAGCGGATGGAACAGTTACCGCGGTAAAATCCGCCCCCAACTGCACGCGCACCGTTCCGGGCCTGGCCCAACAACGTGCTGCGCTTACGTATGACCCAGGCCCGGGGGCTCCTGTCGGTGTACAAAAGTAGGGGCTCTCTTTGTGACCCATTTACTTGTGCACGGGCAGTCAGAGCCTCTCGCCACGGCCATGCATAGCAGGGCGGAAAAGGGACGCTGGAGAGAAGCCGAAGGCACAAGACAAATAGAGCAACGACAAAGACCAAGGCCACAAAGATCGAATGGGCGAAGCAGGTTTTCCCGGCAAGGACCCTTGCCGGGACAGCCTCAGCAGCACAGGCAAGACCCTTGCCGGGGCAGCTTGCCCACACCAGATGAGTGAGCCACCTTTGAGCTCACCAACGCTAACAAATGCATTGGGACAAGGCTCGGGGAGGCACCTCTGTGGTGGCATGCAGATCTTTGTGAAGACAAAGAATAGTCAAGATCAAGTGGGGATAGGAAGGCTACCATCCTCGCCGAAGAAACCCACAAGACCCCCGGCAAGATCCTTGCCGGGAACGTCTATGCGCCACGGCAAGACCCTTTCCGGGCCACCCGGCAAGACGCTTGACGGGCCACCCAGCAAGGCCCTCGCCAAGCGCGCCAGCAGGACCACTGCCAGGTCCACACCAGCCAAGTCTCCGCCGCCGTTCGCATGCAGCTGCCGACCCAACCAGCCGGGCAGGCACCTGCGTGGCAACATGCAACCCTTCGTGGGGGCTCCACCACTGGGCCACCTCAGCTGCCTGCCTGCCTACATGGCATCGCATGCACCGCTGGCCAGGGCGCGTGTCGAAGCGAGGAGGAGCGGCGACGGACGGGACGGGCCTCGCCCCCGCCCCTGATAAAGTGAAGGGACACCTAAGCCTTGCATTAAATGCGCTTTGTCCTGTAATACCAACAATGAGCTTGCAACGCTGTAGCACATTCCACGTCCTATGTGCCACTGTGGCAACACCTTCCACCTATAAAAGGAGGCCCATGGCACACTGGGAAAGGATTCGGCTCTTTCGAACCCAGTAGAACCCAGAGCTAGTTCAAGAGCTCAAGAACACTAAATACATTCACCAAAGCAGGATCGTAGGGTTTTACGCATCTTTGCAGCCCGAACCTGGGTAAATCCCCTTTTGTTGTCTACTAGTCCCGCTATTCTCACGATCCCCACGCCCCGCAACCTTAGAAGGGATTCCAGTGATCCCATAGGTGTCGTTACCCACCGACGGATACCGGGGCACCTCCCCAAGCTTGGCAGTTGCCAAGAGGAGTACCCATACCCGTGTGATTATATCTCCTTTGCTGGTGAAGAAGATGGTGGAGTTGTTGATGATGTGGGCTTGTCATCCACCTTCCAGGGCATGGGCTCACCATCATAGAAGGATGATCGAGTCTCCGGGATCCTCAAATCTGCAGCCAAACTCATCCTCTTGAATCTATATTCATACTCACAGTTTTGGTTTCGTAGGTCATAGATTTGGGCTTGGAGATGCTCGATCTTCTCGTGCAGCTTGAAGATGGTTTCCCCAATGTTATTGTCATCCAGCTTGTGGTTATTGGTGAACTCCGCGATGATCATGTGGTTGGCGTTGAGTCCGAGTACCACCATCCGCTGACACTTGAAAACTTGTTGCTCCATTGCTTCGAGCCTCATCTCCACGCTTCCTGTCCTCCTTGGTCCCTCAACGTCGCGGATGTGCAACAACCCATCACGCATCTCAATGGTTTGAGGGTGTTGTAGCACTTTCGTGTGGTAGGGGTTGATGACCTTCTCGAAGAACTTGTCCTTGGGGGCGCTTGGAGACGTCATGGTGATCTAGATCTGTCAGAAAAACAGCTCAAAACAAAAATAGAGTATATTTGCATGACACATGAGTCAAAACCTTCGGGAGATTATATAATAATTTTTTACCGACCAACAGAAGTATCGTGCAAGAAAACGGAGCCCGGAGAGCGCACGAGGTACCAACGAGCCAAGGGGGCGCGCCCAGGGGGTAGGGCGCGCCCTCCACCCTCGTGTCCTTCCCGGACTGATTCTTATTTTCCTATTTTTCTAAATATTCCAAAATAGAGAAAAATTTCCATTAGAACTGTTTTGGAGTCGGTTTACTTACCGTACTACATACCTATTCCTTTTCGGAGTCTGAAACGTTCTGGAAAGTGTCCCTTATGTATTTCTCCGGGGTTACGGTTTCAATAATATTAGTTTCAACATTTATAGGATTACCTGAGATATAATGTTTAATTCTTTGACCGTTCACCACCTTCGGATTTGTGCCTTCAAAGTTGTTGATTTTTATGGCACCGGAACGATAGACCTCCTCAATAACATAAGGACCTTCCCATTTAGAGAGGAGTTTCCCTGCAAAAAATCTTAAACGAGAGTTGTATAGCAACACATAATCACCTACATTAAACTCACGCTTTTATATTCTTTTGTCATGCCATTTTTTAACTTTTTCTTTAAACAACTTGGCATTCTCATAGGCTTGGGTTCTCCATTCATCAAGTGAGCTAATGTCAAATAGCCTCTTCTCACCGGCAAGTTTGAAATCATAGTTGAGCTCTTTAATGGCCCAATATGCCTTATGTTCTAGTTCGAGAGGTAAGTGACACGCTTTTCCATAAACCATTTTATATGGAGACATACCCATAGGATTTTTATATCCAGTTCTATAGACCCATAATGCATCATCATGTTTCTTGGACCAATTCTTTCTAGATCTATTAACAGACTTTTGCAAAATTAATTTAAGCTCTATTGCTCAATTCTACCTGACCACTAGATTGTGGGTGATATGGAGATGCAATTCTATGATTAACATCATACTTAGCAAGCATTTTACGAAAAGCAGCATGAATAAAATGTGAACCACCATCAGTCATTAAATATCTAGGGACTCCAAACCTTGGAAAAATAACCTCTTTAAGCATCTTAATAGAAGTGTTATGATCAACACTACTAGTTGGAATAGCTTCTACCCACTTAGTAACGTAATCAACAACAACTAAAATATGAGTATATCCATTAGAGGAAGGAAATGGTCCCATATAATCAAAGACCCAAACATCAAATGGTTCAATAACAAGTGAATAATTCATAGGCATTTCTTGACGTCTACTAATATTACCAATTCTTTGACATTCATCACAAGATAAGACAAACTTACGAGCATCCTTGAAGAGAGTAGGCCAATAAAAACTGGATTGCAATACCTTGTGTGCAGTTCTATCTCCAGCGTGGTGCCCTCCATAAGCCTCGGAGTGACACTTGCATAGGATCTGTTCTTGTTCATGCTCAGGTACACAACGCCTAATAACACCATCTACTCCTTTATAAAGATGTGGGTCATCCCAAAAGTAATGTCTCAAACCATAGAAAAACTTTTTCTTTTGCTGGTTTGTGAAACTAGGTGGTATAAATTTAGCAACAATTTAATTAGCATAATCAGAATACCATGGAGCAGTACGAGAAGCATTTATGACATTCAGTTGTTCATCAGGAAAGCTATCATCAATAGGTAGTGGGTCATCAAGAACATTTTCTAACCTAGACAAGTTGTGCATAGCAGGGTTCTCAGCTCCCTTTCTATCAATAATATGCAAATCAAATTCTTGTAGCAAGAGAACCCATCTAATAAGTCTAGGTTTAGCATCTTTCTTTTCCATAAGATATTTAATAGCAGCATGATCAGTGTGAATAGTTACTATAGAATCAACAGTATAAGGTCTGAACTTATCACAAGTAAAAACAACTGCTAAGAATTCCTTTTCAGTAGTAACATAATTTCTCTGGCATTGCCTAGAGTTTTACTAGCATATTGAATAACATTTAATTTTTTATCAACCCTTTGCCCTAGAACAACACCTACAGCATAATCACTAGCATCACACATAATTTCAAAAGGTAAATTCCAATCAGGTGGCTGAACGATAGGTGTAGAAATCAATGCTTTCTTAAGTATTTCAAATGCTTCTACACAATCATCATCAAAGACAAAAGGAATATCTTTTTGTAATAGATTAGTTAAAGGTCGAGAAATTTTTGAGAAGTCCTTAATGAACCTCCTATAAAAACCGGCATGACCAAGGAAATCTTTTCAATAGCATCAACTTTAGCTTTATCAACTTCAATGCCTCTTTCAGAAATTTTATGCCCCAAGACAATACCTTCATTAACCATAAAGTGGCACTTCTCCCAATTCAAGACAAGGTTAGTTTCTTCACATCTCTGCAGAACTCGATCAAGTTTGCTCAAGCAATCATCAAAAGAGGATCCGTAAACGGAGAAATCATTCATGAAAACCTCACAAATCTTTTCACAAAAGCCAGAGAATATGGCCATCATGGATCTTTGAAAGGTAGCAGGTGCATTACATAAACCAAAAGGCAAACGTCTATAAGCAAAAGTACCGAAAGGTCAAGTGAAAGTGGTCTTTGCTTGATCATCAGCTGACACGGGTATTTGAGAGAAACTAGAATAACCATCTAGAAAGCAGAAATGTGTATGTTTGGATAATATTTCTAGCATTGATCAATGAATGGCAAGCGGTAATGATCTTTTTTAGTAGCTTTATTTAATTTGTGGAAATCAATTACCATCCTATAACCTGTAATAATTCTTTCCGGAATCAATTCATCTTTATCGTTAGGAACGACAGTAATACCTCCCTTCTTAGGAACACAACGGAGAGGACTTACCCACTGACTATCAACAACGGGATAAATTATATCTGCATCAAGGAGCTTTAGTATTTCCTTTCTTACTACTTATTTCATCTTAGGATTCAGCCGTCGTTGATGATCAATAACTGGTTTAGCATCTTTCTCCAAATTTATTTTGTGTTGACAAAGAGTGGGACTAATGCCCTTAAGATCATCAAGAGTATATCCAATAGCAGCACGGTGCTTCTTCAGAGTTTTCAATAATTTCTCTTCTTCATGCTCTGGAAGGTTAGCACTAATAATAACATGATATATCTTCTTTTCATCAAGATAAGCATATTTAAGATTATCAGGTTAAGGATTAAGCTCAAACACGGGATCACCCTTGGGTGGAGGAGGATCCCCTAGGATTTCAACAGGCAAATTGTGTTTCAGAATGGGTCTTTCTTTAAAGAATACTTCATCTATTTCCCTTCTTTCATTCATAAACATATCATTTGCATGGTCTAGCAAATATTGTTCTAAAGGATCATTAGGAGGCACAACAATATAAGTAGGACCAATAATTTCATCCTTACTAGGCAATTCCTCTTCACGGTGTTGTCTACGAAATTTAGAGAAATTAAACTCATGATACATATCATCCAAACAAATAGTAACAACATCCTTCTTGCAATCTATCTTAGCATTAACGGTGTTCAAGAAGGGTGTACCAAATATAATGGGGCAATAGCTATCTTGTGGGGATCCAAGAACAAGAAAATTAGCAGGATATTTAGCTTTCCCACACAAGACTTCAACATCTCTAAAAATCACAATTGGTGAAATAGTATCTCTATTGGAAAGTTTAATGGTAACATCAATATCTTCTATCTCAGCTGGTGCAATATCATGCATAATTTCTCTGTATAAGGAAATAGATATTGCACTAGCACTAGCACCCATATCACACAAGCCATGATAATAATGATCTCCTATTTTAACATAAATAACAGGCATGCCTACCACATGTCTATGTTTATCTTTAGCACCAGGTTTAGCAATTCTAGCAGTTTCTTCACAGAAGTAAATAACATGCCCATCGATATTATCAGCCAAGAGATCTTTAACAATAGCAATATTAGGTTCAACTTTAACTTTCTCAGGAGGTGTATAAGTTCTAATATTACTTTTATGAACCGAAGTTGAAGCATTTGCATGATCCTTTATCCTAACAGGGAAAGGTTGTTTCTCAACATAAGCAGTAGGAACAACAGGATCATTATAAGTGATAGTCTTTTCTTAAACTTTAATAGGTGCAACTACTTTTACTTCAACGGGAGGATTATATTTGAACCACTTCTCCTTAGGGAGATCAACATGAGTAGCAAAGGATTCACAGAAAGAAGCTACTATCTCGGAGTCAAGTCCATATTTAGTGCTAAATTTACGGAAAACACTGGTATCCATAAAAGATTTAACACAATCAAACTTAGGTGTTATACCTGACTCCTTACCTTCGTCGAGGTCCCAATCTTCAGAGTTGCGTTTAATTCTTTCCAATAAATCCCATTTGAATTCAATAGTCTTCATCATAAAAGAGCCAGTACAAGAAGTATTGAGCATGGAGCGATTGTTGTCAGAAAGCCGAGCATAAAAATTTTCAATAATCATTTCTCTTGAGAGCTCGTGATTTGGGCATGAATATAACATTGACTTAAGCTTCCCCCAAGCTTGAGCTATGCTTTCTCCTTCGCGAGGCCAAAAATTATATATATAATTACGATCACGATGAACAAGATGCATAGGATAAAACTTCTGATGAAATTCCAATTTCAGCCGCTTATAGTCCGATGATCCCATATCATCACATAGCCTATACCATGTCAATGCATCTACCTTCAAAGATAAAGGGAGGACCTTCTTCTTGATAACATCACCGGGCATACCTGCAAGCTTAAATAATCCACAAACTTCATCCACATAGATTAGGTGTAAATCGGGATGCAATGTTCCATCTCCTGCAAAAGGATTAGCTAGCAGTTTCTTTATCATACCCGAAGGAATTTCAAAGTAAACATTTTCATTTTCAGTAGGCTCAGTAGGTTGAGGAGCAACTCTTTGCTCTATTGGTCGAGGTGAAGATACCCCGAACAAGCCCCTCAAAGGATTACTTTCCATAGTAACAAGTGACAGTAAATTTCAACACACTATATAAAATTTTCCTTACCAAATTCCACCTACCAAAGGCACTTCACTCCCGACAGCGGCGCCAGAAAAGAGTCTTGATGACCCACAAGTATAGGGGATCTATCTTAGTCCTTTTGATAAGTAAGAGTGTCGAACCCAACGAGGAACAGAAGGAAATGATAAGCGGTTTTCAGCAAGGTATTCTCTGCAAGCACTGAAATTATAGGTAACAGATAGTTTTGTGATAAGATAAATTGTAACGGGTAGCAAGTAACAAGTGTAAATAATGTGCAGCAAGATGGCCCAATCCTTTTTGTAACAAAGGACAAGCCTGGACAAACTCTTATATAGAGAAAAGTGCTCCCAAGGACACCTGGGAATTATCGTCAAGCTAGTTTTCATCACGTTCATATGATTCACATTCGAAACTTTGATAATTTGATATGTGGGTGGACCGGTGCTTGGGTGCTGCCCTTACTTGGGCAAGCATCCCACTTATGATTAACTCCTATTGCAAGCATCCGCAACTACAAAAGAAGTATTAAGGTAAACCTAACCATAGCATGAAACATATGGATAAAAATCAGCCCATTACGAAGTAACACGTAAACTAGGGTTTAAGCTTCTGTCACTCTAGCAAACCATCATCTACTTATTAATTACTTCCCAATGCCTTCCTCTAGGCCCAAATAATGGTGAAGTGTCATGTAGTCGACGTTTACATGACACCACTAGAGGAGAGACAACATACATCTCATCAAAATATCGAGCGAATACCAAATTAAAATGACTACTAATAGCAAGACTTCTCCCATGTCCTCAGGAACAAACGTAACTACTCACAAAGCATATTCATGTTCATAATCAGAGGAGTATTAATATGCATATAGGATCTGAACATATGATCTTCCACCAAATAAACCAACTAGCATCAACTACAAGGAGTAATCAACACTACTAGCAATCTACAAGTACCAATCTCAGACATAGAGACAAGAATTGGATACAAGAGATGAGCTAGGGTTTGAGAGGAGATGGTGCTGGTGAAGATGTTGATGGAGATTGGCCCCCTCCCGATGTGAGGAGCGTTGGTGATGACGATGGCGATGATTTCCCCCTCCCGGAGGGAAGTGTTCCCGGCAGAACGGCTCCGCCAGAGCCCTAGATTCGTACCGCCAAGGTTTCGCCTCGTGGTGGCGGAGTCTCGTCCCGAAAGCTTGCTTATGATTTTTTTCTCCGATGAAAGACTTAATATAACAGAAGACGGGCACCGGAGGGCCAGCAGGGGGCCCACGAGGCAGGCGTACGCGCCCAGGGGTGTAGGGCGCGCCCCCACCATCGTGGCCAGGGTGCGGGCCCCCTCTGGTATTTTCTTCGCTCAATATTTTTTATTATTTCCAAAAATAACATCCGTGGAGTTTCAGGACTTTTGGAGTTGTGCAGAATAGGTCTTTAATATTTGGTCCTTTTCACCCGAGAATTCCATTTCGGCATTCTCCCTCTTCATGTAAACCTTGCAAAATAAGAGTGAATAGGCATAAGTATTGTGACATAATGTGTAATAACAGCCCATAATGCAATAAATATTGATATAAAAGCATGATGCAAAATGGACGTATCGGAAGGCCAGAAGGGCTCCTGAGATGCGGCCCTGTTGAGCCTTGGGACGTCGATGCAAATGCACAGCCCGACATCCTCGCCTGGATGTGGAGCTGCGCCTAGTGAGCAGCGGCCGCCGCGCATGGCCCTTGCGTCTTTGTAACGCCCCGGATGCAACTTTCCATATTCGTAACTCCAACTCTTGCCTTTTCCGGAGATGCGATATGTTATTTCCTCCGTGGTTGGGTTTTTGTCTTTTGTTTTGCATTTCGTTCATGTCATGCATTTCATCTCATGTCATCATCTGCATTGCATCCGCATGTTTTCTTAAAAACTCGTAGCCGTTAGTAGTTGTCGTTTCTCCCCTTGGCTTCGTGGCATGTTGTTAGACCGTTTGTCTCCGTTGACCTTTCTCAGACCAACCGGCTTCTCGTTCCCTCTTGTCTGGCCGTTTGACCCCCTCCACACTTTACCAACCCCTCGCTTGCTCGCCCGAAACTTCCCCGAACCCGAACCGCACGGTCACCACCGATGGATCCGGATCATCCCCAAACGTCTATAAAACATCTCCGTTTTCTTATTTGGACTCCCTACCTATATTTTTCTCGACCATTCGATTTTAATCGGAGGGTCCATTTTGCCCCTAAACTAGTCCACCTAGCTACTTAAACAACCTAACCCTAGCCCCTACCTGTCCAATCCATCCTCCCAGCCGCCGCCGCACCCATTTCCCACCTCGGGATCCTCTCATTCCCCCTGCACTAACCATCAGCCACACCCAGATCCAATCCATCCATCCCATCGACCCATCTCGAGTCAACGATCACGACGCTCAAACCCCGCAGAGCCCGAGCTCCACCTCCTCGCCTCCTGCCCGAGCGCTCCTCCTGTCACGCTTCCTCGATTCCCGAGGCCGAGCCGGCCCGTGTGCAACCCTCGCGCGAGCCGCGAGCTCTTCTGCTGAGCCGTGATCAACCCGGGCCGTGCCCTCCGGCGACCCAGCCGTCGGCAACAACGACCAGGACATGCCTCGTCCGCTCCTCTCCTCCCCTGTCTCTCTCCTTCCCTAACGCTCTCTCTCAGTTCTCTCATCTCTCTAGTTTCCTCTTCACAGGACCGGCGCCATGGACGCCCTTGCTCTACCCTCGAAGTCCACCACAGCTGCCGTTTAGCGTCGGATCCGGCCGCAACCGCCGGATCTCGCCGCCTCCGCCATGGACCACCCATCCCAGACCTCCTCCGTCCGCCCCTGTCCTCGTCATTTGGGAGACGCCTTGGCCCAGTCCACCGCCGCTGTGTCCTCTGCTTCCGGGGCAGGCGCCCGCTCGTCCGCGTCGTCGTAGCGTTGACGGCCCCCCCCTCATTCGGCCCGGAAGGCCCAATGGCGATCGGCCCACCCGTGCCCTTGACCACCCCATACACCACCAAGCCGGCTGCCAGCCTCCTACACCGACCGGGCCGAGCCGTGGGTGAGCAGCCCCCAGCGCCCTCTGTTTTTCACCGATTGGGCGGACAGATTCGCCCGTGACTTGTTTTTTTGTCTTTGCGAATTTCCTAATTATCCGAGAGATTGCCAGTTTTGAAAAACCCTTAATGTTCATTCATCAATAATTAATTAACCATGCTTCGGATTAAAACAAATTATATATGTAAAATGCTTAGAATTTCATCTAGTTTCACAATATCCTACTTTCATCCATGTTTAAAATGTTTAAAATGCTGTTTGGTTAAATTTGCTTAAATGCCATGTTAAAATGATTTATTTCATAACTAAATAACCGTAGCTCGGTTTTAAATAAACTTTATATGTAAATGGGGTAGAAAAATGCCTAGTTTAACATGGTGCAGTTTATTTTCCTGTTTAACAACAATAAAATATGTTTTAGAACAGAACAGTACCAAATTTGAAATATGCACATGGGGATTTTCCGGAATTGTTATTTGTCTTTCCGGCCTCATTTAAATTTGCCTAAATAGTTAGTTTACTTTTGCTTCACCTATTGCCATGTTTAACAACATTTAATATTGTTTGATAGCTTAAACGAGATCAAACTAAATAATTGCATGTGGTGTTTCGTTGATATGCAACTCGTTGCATATTGAGCTCCACTTAACTTGTAGCATTGTTTGTTGCACTTTGCCATGCCATGCCTCATTAAACCGGACCTGCATCATACTTGATTGTGCATCATGCCATGTTTATGCTTGTGCATTTATCATGTTGTTTGTTTCTTTCTGGTGTTGCTTCTCGGTTCCGGAAATGTTGCGATTGTGAGGATTCGTTCGACTACTTCCATTCGTCTTCTTCATGGACTCGTTCTTCTTCCTTGCGGGATTTCAGGCAAGATGACCGCTACCCTGGATCTCACTACTATATTGCTATGCTAGTTGCTTCGTTCTATCGCTATGCTGCGCTACCTATTACCTGTTTATCAAGCCATCCCAAAATTGCCATGTCAGCCTCTAACCTTTTGCACCCTTCCTAGCAAACCGTTGTTTGGCTATGTTACCGCTTTGCTCAGCCCCTCTTATAGCGTTGTTAGTTGCACGTGAAGATGAAGTTTGTTCCTTGTTGGAACATGGAGATGTTGTTCCTTGTTGGAACATGTTTACTTGTTGGGATATCACAATATATCTTATTTTATTAATGCATCTATATACTTGGTAAAGGGTGGAAGGCTCGGCCTTATGCACAGTGTTTTGTTCCACTCTTGCCGCCCTAGTTTCCGTCATATCGGTGTTATGTTCCCGGATTTTGCGTCCCTAACGCGGTCGGGTGATTTATGGGACCCCCTTGACAGTTCGCTTTGAATAAGACTCCTCCAGCAAGGCCCAACCTTGGTTTTAGCATTTGCCTCACCACCACCTATACCCTTTCCCTTGGGTCGGCCAACCCAAGGGTCATCTTTATTTTAGCCTCCCCGGGCCGTTGCTTCTCTAAGTCTTTGGTTCGAACCGAAGCCCTGCAGGGCCACCACGGGAAACTTCGAGGCTTGGTTTTACTTGTAGCCTTTGTCTCATCCGGTGTTGCCACGAGAACGAGATATGTGCAGCTCCTATCGGGATTAATGACGCATCGGGCGGTCTTGCTGGTCTTGTTTTATTGCTAACGAAATGTCTTGTAGCCGGATTCCGAGACCGATCGGGTCTTCACAGGAGAAGGAATATCCTTCGTTGATCGCAAGAGCTTATCATGGGCTAAGTTGGGACACCCTGCAGGTATAAACTTTCGAGAGTCGTGCCGCGGTTATGTGGCGGATGGGAATTTGTTAATATCCGGTTGTAGTAAACTTGAAGCAAACTCTTCTAAAATACACCAACCGTAGCGTGAATGCGTGAGTGTCTCTTTTCGGGTTGATCGAGAGGAGAAGACGGTTTTTGGGTTATGTCGGCGTAAGTAGGAGTTCGTGATCACTTCTTGATCATTACTAGTTGACGACCGTTCCTTTGTTTCTCTTCTTGCTCTCATTTATGTATGTTAGCCACCATACATGCTTAGTCGCTGCCGCAACCTCACCACTTTACCTCTTCCTTACCCATTAAGCTTTGCTAGTCTTGATACCCATGGTAATGGGATTGCTTTGAGTCCTCGTGGCTCACAGATTACTACACCACCGATTGCAGTGTACAGGTTTGCGATGATCACGGCCGAGAGCGATGTTGCTTGTTTTGGAGTTCTTCTTACGCTTCTTCTTGATCGAGGATAGGTTCGGTCGGCAGCACAGGCTAGCGAGGTGGATATTGTTTGAGTTTCTGTTTATGTTTCATCCATAGGCGGATGTTGATCTCTTGTATGATGATGTTGTATTCATGTGGCATTGTATGCCTTATGTATGTATCCCCATCTATTATGTAATGTTGATGTAATGATATCCACCTTGCAAAAGCGTCTTCAAGATGCGCTTCTATCCTTGGTGGGACCTTCGAGTTCCTTTAGGATAGGGTCGCATCTTGGGCCTGACAAGTTGGTATCAGAGCCTCGACCGACCATAGGAGCCCCCCTTGATTGTTGGCCGTTGTTGAGTCTAGAGAAAAAATGTTTTGAGTTTTAGGGTTATATATATCAGAGAGTAGGATTCTTTTTACTCCTCAGTCCCTTCGTCGCTCTGGTGAGGCCTCCTGACGTAGATGTTTTGTCTTTCCTCTCCTCAAATTTCACGAATTTTTTTTAGGATCACGCGGGTATCTTGGAACCGTTCCGATGGTTTTGTGGACGAGAACATTGTTCTTGGTGCCTCCCCGACATTTAGGGGTTGTGGCGGTGTCGGGGAGTTGAGCTCAGGGTGTTGTCGTCACAATTTTATCGTTGCGATTCTGGAATACCGAGTTTTGCCGACATCGAAAATCTCTTTTATGCAGTTGTTGGTGAGATAACCTCGGCGCCACCCAAGATCTTGGGGAGTTCGGGAGTATTGCCATAGCTTGTATAACGGATGCTTTTCGAAGGTTGAGGTACACGATTTCCGAAGATTTCTTGGTTATGTGTTGACGGATGGATACAGCTGGATCTAGGTATTGTTAGTTTGGGTGATATATTTTGTGTCCCTGTGTCCCCAACACCGAGTTGCATAACGAGAAAGTTTCGGAGTTTATAGGTGGGAATTCAAGTAGCTCCTAGAATATCTTTCCGACAGATGTATGATATGGGATTGGGTAAATCTCTATCATATGTATTTGTTCCGGCTTATTCGGCAAGCCAAATCCTTTGTTTTGTTTTATTTGTGGTATTCGAGTTGCTTCGATGTCAAATGTTGAATCCATACCTTCCCTAAACGGTGTTCTCATATTGCTATGTGAATACTAATCCTTCTTGATCATCGAGGTCTTCATGTTAATTCTTTTCCCAACCGGCGTGCTTCTCTTCAAGTGGATCCGATCATTTCAACATCTGCGAGATCAATTCTAAGTTTTCTCAACGGTGTTTGTTTCATCCATCCCAAGTTGTCTTTGTTTTCCGCCCTCCACCCTTTTTCTTCAAGGACTCAGATTTCTTAATCATGTATCCTTTTATTTGTGTGAAGTCTCTTCATTCTTTTCTTTCAATGTTCTTATCCGGTGATTTCCCATGAAGATGCTCAACAGTTTCAAGTTCATCATCCTTCATCGTTGTTTCTTCTCCGGTGGATCCAATTCAAGCTTTCGATATTTATCATATTCCTTTCCTCCTTTCTAATGCTTTCTCTTGCCGATGCACCTCTTAATCATTCACTTCTCTCTATTCATTTGTTCTGGAGTGTTGAAGATATCTCAGAAGGCTCGTCTTTTCATTCTAGATCCGTTCAAGCTATTTCGAGGTTGTTATCTCATTCAAGCCATTTAATTCTACCGGTGTAATCTTTATTTCAAGCAAACCTTCAAAGATGTTTCTTTCGAGTGGGCCCTAACCCACAGGTCTTTTCCCAGGATCTTACCTGACTCTTCTAATTATTCCGGAGCTATCCCAAATTCTTTTCCAAGTTTGATGTAAGAATGAATTTTCATCAGTAACATTCCTTCTCCAAGATCTCTTTCAAATTCTTTTCATTGTTGGCTCAACCCCCTTCGCTTTTCATTATCCCGGAGTATCTCAGTAATTTTGGTGGTGTTTTCCGTCGTCATTTGAAGACCGAAGAAGAGTTTCTCTTAAATCTTGCTCCATTCACTTCAAGATTCATGGTTCTAGTTTGATGCCATCGTCTCATAATTGTTTTTGATTGTGGGAATTCATTTCACCCATCCGGAGCATTTCATGAGTTATTTCCATTTCTTTCCTCCGAAGGCCATCATGTCATAATTCTTCATTCTCAGCGTGTAGCTACCGTTCACCATATTTTATCGGTGAATCATTCAAATACCCTCTAATCAGTTCATGATCTCTTCGTTCTCATGTATCTAAATCCTCTCAAGTATCTTCGTTTTCTTTTTCTCCAGTTCTTCCCGGTGAATTGTGCCTTGGCTACGTTCATTTGCAATTCTTACGGTGGCTCGTTCAAGATTTCTCTTCCTTTGTTATCATATCAAATCATTCGTTGTTTCCAAATTCCACCGGTGGTTCCTTGAAGACCTTCACAAGTTTGCGCCATATCTCTTTTAATCCTTTCTAGGAGAATAAGTAGTATGCCAAATCCGTTGCTTGTCATCAATTTAAATTGGTGAAGGATAGGCATGACATAATTCTTATTCTTGTTTCATCCAAGTGATTAATTCTTTCTTCCGGAGATTGTTCATGATGAAATAATTCTCGGTTCTAGTGTTTCATCTATTCTTTTTCCGGAGTTCCAAATGTTTGCCGCATTATCTCGTCGCGAAGCTCCATCTAAATCATCGCAAGGCTTAACCTTGTGTTTTCAACTTCTCCTAATTTTTATCATCCTTTTATTACCGGAGTTCTTCATGGAGGCTCTACATGGTGGTTCGTCAAGGATTCTTTTCATTCTTCAATTGTTCTACAAGTTTTCTCTCGAAGTAATGACCCGTCAAGCTATACTCTAAAAATAAACATGGTGCTCAACACATGTTTTCTTTTGAGGAGTTCAAGTATTCTGTGTCTTGCATTCCGAAGTGCAATTCTTTCTACCTTATCTTTTGAGATGGTGTTATGTCATTCTTGACAATTTCACTTCGTGTTTCATGATTCGCAAGTTGTTAAGAATGAGATATTTAAATCCATCATTTTCTCTTTGTTCAAGAGATCTTTTCAACCATCAACCTCGTTGTTGGAGTTGTCTTGTGTCATATTTCACCTAAAGCCTTCCCTAAGGAATGTTGCTTTTGTGGTGCTTATCAATGATCCAAGTTATCTCTCTATCATCTTGGTGGAAGAATTTTTTTTTCATCTCGTCGGTGTTATCAATTATATTATTTGTTTCTGTTAATGGCGGGTTGTCACCTCATCATTTTGAGATGTTTGCCATAAGCCCATAACAAGCTTGTGTTTTTCGTTGTTGATTTTCCAACAACTCCGTTCAATTCTTCTTTGCAAGGTGCTTTCCAAGCTCATATGTGGCAGAAGTTGGCATTTTCTTCTCCATTCTTTTATTCCAATGATCTATCTTCTATTCTTTCTTCCGGAGGCTTTGTGATGTTACTCTCTTCGACCCATCATCTCATTTTGCAAATATCATGTTCTTTTCCTTGCTTACCCGTTTAACAGGAGTGTTATGTCCTCTGATTAAGTTCTTTCGTCTTATCAAGTTTTGCCTCCTTCCTCAACCGGAGAGCTGTCTGAAATGTTTCTTACCCCTTGTGCCATTTTTTTTAAATTCCGGAGGCAGTGTGTTGTTGATCTCATCAAGTATCCTCTCATCTTGTCAAGTTCATGTTCTATTCCTTCCATTTTCGATCAGTCTTTGCCCAAATTATATCAATCTTATTCCTTCTCTATCTAGTTTTAACCGGAGTGGTTTCAATATCTATCTTATCACTAAACCTCTTGGTTCTCATCATATTCCTTGTTCCCCATGTCCAACGAATTGTTTGCAATCTTGGTCATCTCCGTTGTTTTGTTTCTTTCAATTTGTTCAACCTCTCAAGGTTCTTTGGTTTCACTCATTGGTCGAAGAAGCAACTTGTTTTACCTCTTCTCTTCCTCTTTCGCTTTCTCTCCGGTGCCATCCTAGATCTCGGGGACGAGATCCTCTAAATAGTGGTGGAGTGTTGTAACGCCCGGATGCAACTTTCCATATTCGTAACTCCAACTCTTGCCTTTTAGGAGATGCGATATGTTATTTCCTCCGTGGTTGGGTTTTTGTCTTTTGTTTTGCATTTCGTTCATGTCATGCATTTCATCTCATGTCATCATCGCATTGCATCCGCATGTTTTCTTAAAAACTTCGTAGCCGTTAGTAGTTGTCGTTTCTCCCCTTGGCCCGTGGCATGTTGTTAGACCGTTTGTCTCCGTTGACCTTTCTCAGACCAACCGGCTTCTCGTTCCCTCTTGTCTGGCCGTTTGACCCCCTCCACACTTTACCAACCCCTCGCTTGCTCGCCCGAAACTTCCCCGAACCCGAACCGCACGGTCACGACCGATGGATCCGGATCATCCCCAAACGTCTATAAAACATCTCCCTTTTCTTATTTGGACTCACTCGCATATTTTTACCATTCGATTTTAATCGGAGGGTCCATTTTGCCCCTAAGCTAGTCCACCTAGCTACTTAAACAACCTAACCCTAGCCCCTACCTGTCCAATCCATCCTCCCAGCCGGCGCCGCCGCACCCATTTCCCACCTCGGGATCCTCTCATTCCCCCTGCACCAACCATCAGCCACACCCAGATCCAATCCATCCATCCCATCGACCCATCTCGAGTCAACGACCGCCGACGCTCAAACCCCGCAGGAGCCCGAGCTCCACCTCCTCGCCTCCTGCCCGAGCGCTCCTCCCTGTACGCTTCCTCTGATTCCCGAGGCCGAGCCGGCCCGTGCCCGCAACCCTCGCGCGAGCCGCGAGCTCTTCTGCCTGAGCCGGCGATCAACCCGGAGGCCGTGCCCTCCGGCGACCCCGCCGTCGGCAACAACGACCAGGACATGCCTCGTCCCGCTCCTCTCCTCCCCTGTCTCTCTCCCTTCCCTAACGCTCGCTCTCAGATTCTCTCATCTCTCTAGTTTCCTCTTCACAGGGACCGACGCCATGGACGCCCTTGCTCTACCCCGAGTCCACCACCGCTGCCGTTTCGCGTCAGATCCGGCCGGCAACCGCCAGATCTCGCCGCCTCCGCCATGGACCACCCATCCCCAGACCTCCTCCGTGCCGCCCCTGTCCTCGTCGCTGGGAGACGCCAGCGCCAGGTCCACCGCCGCCTGTGTCCTCTGCTTCCAGGACGAGGCGCCCGCTCGTCCGCGTCGTCGCGCGTTGACCACGGCCCCGAGCCCCCCTCATTCGGCCCAGCAAGGCCCAACGGCGACCGGCCCAGCCGTGCCCTTCAGCCACCCCAGTACACCACCAAGCCGGCCTGCCAGGCCTCCTACACCGACTGGGCCGAGCCCGTGGGTGAGCAGCCCCCCAGCGCCCCTCTGTTTTTTTCACCGATTGGGCCAGACAGATTCGGCCCGTGACTTGTTTTTTTTTTGTGCTGCGAATTTCCTAATTATCCAGAGATTGCCAGTTTTTTCAGAAAACCCCTTAATGTTCATGCATCAATAATTAATTAACCATGCATCGGATTAAAACAAATTATATATGTAAAATGCTTAGAATTTCATCTAGTTTCACAATATCCAACTTTCATCCATGTTTAAAATGTTTAAAATGCTGTTTGTTTAATTTGCTTAAATGCCATGTTAAAATGATTTATTTCATAACTAAATAACCGTAGCTCGGTTTTAAATAAACTTTATATGTAAATGGGGTAGAAAGATGCCTAGTTTAACATGGTGCAGTTTATTTTCCTGTTTAACAACAATAAAATATGTTTTAGGACAGAACAGTACCAAATTTGAAATATGCACATGGGGATTTTCCGGAATTGTTATTTGTTGTTCCGGCCTCATTTAAATTTGCCTAAATAGTTAGTTTACTTTTGCTTCACCTATTGCCATGTTTAACAACATTGAATATTGTTTGATAGCTTAAACGAGATCAAACTAAATAATTGCATGTGGTGTTTCGTTGATATGCAACTTCGTTGCATATTGAGCTCCACTTAACTTGTAGCATTGTTTGTTGCACTTTGCCATGCCATGCCTCATTAAACCGGACTGCATCATACTTGATTGTGCATCATGCCATGTTTATGCTTGTGCATTTATCATGTTGTTTGTTTCTTTCCTGTTGTTTCTCGATTAGGAAATGTTGCGATTGTGAGGATTCGATTCGACTACTTCCGTTCGTCTTCTTCATGGACTCGTTCTTCTTCCTTGCGGGATTTGAGCAAGATGACCGCTTCTACAGATCTCACTACTATCATTGCTATGCTAGTTGCTTCGTTCTATCGCTATCTTTGTGCTACCTATTACCATTTATCAAGCCATCCCAAATTGCCATGTCGACCTCTAACCTTTTGCACCCTTCCTAGCAAACCGTTGTTTGGCTATGTTACCGCTTTGCTCGGCCCTCTTATAGCATTGTTAGTTGCGGTGAAGATGAAGTTTGTTCCTTATTGGAACATGGAGATGTTGTTCTTTGTTGGAACATGTTTACTTGTTGGGATATCACAATATATCTTATTTTATTAATGCATCTATATACTTGGTAAAGGGTGGAAGGCTCGGCCTTATGCAGTGTTTTGTTCCACTCTTGCCCTAGTTTCCGTCATATCGGTGTTATGTTCCCGGATTTTGCGTCCCTAACGCGGTCGGGTGATTTATGGGACCCCTTGAGTTCGCTTTGAATAAGACTCCTCCAAAGAAGGCCCAACCTTGGTTTTACCATTTGCCTTACCACCACCTATACCCTTTCCCTTGAGTCGTGACCCAAGGGTCATCTTTATTTTGGCCCCCAAGACGATTGCTTCTCTAAGTCTTTGGTTCGAACCGAAAAGCTTCTTGAAGAGCCACCTGCACGGAAACTCGAGGCTTGGTTTTACTCGTGCTTTGTCTCATCCGGTGTTGCCTTGAGAAGCGAGATATGTGCCTCCTATCGGGATTGTCACAAGACGCCAGGCGGTCTTCTTGGTCTTGTTTTATTCTTGTGAAATGTCTTGTGGCCGGATTAAAGGCGGATCGGGTCTTCCGGGGAGAAGGAATATCCTTCGTTGATCGCGAGAGCTTATCATGGGCTAAGTTGGGACACCCTGCAGGTATAAACTTTTCGAGAGCCGTGCCGCGGTTATGTGATGAGATGAGAATTTGTTAATATCCGGTTGTAGTAAACTTGAAGTAAACTCTTCTAAAATACACCAACCAGGTAATGCGTGTAGTGAGTGTCTCTTTTCGGGGTTGATCGAGAGGAGAACACGGTTTACGGGTTATATCGACATAAGTAGGAGTTCAGAGCACTTCTTGATCATTACTAGTTATTATTTGTTCCTTTGTTTCTCTTCTCGCTCTCATTTGCGTATGTTAGCCACCATACATGCTTAGTCTTTGCCAACCTCACCACTTTACTTCTTCCTTACCCATTAAGCTTTGCTAGTCTTGATACCCATGGTAATGGGATTCTTTGAGTCCTCGTGGCTCATGATTACTACACCACCGATTCTTGAGTGCAGTTTGCGATGATCACGGCCTTGAGAGCGATGTTTGCTTGTTTTGGAGTTCTTCTTCGCTTCTTCTTGATCGGGGATAGGTTCCGTGTCGGCTCGGCTAGCAGGGTGGATATTGTTTGAGTTTCTGTTTATGTTTCATCCGTAGGCGGATGTTGATCTCTTGTATGATGATGTTGTATTCATGTGGCATTGTTTGCCTTATGTATGTATCCCCATCTATTATGTAATGTTGATGTAATAATATCCACCTTGCAAAAGCGTTTTCAAGATGCGCTTCTATCCTTGGTGGGACCTTCGAGTTCCTTTAGGATAGGGTCGCATCTTGGGCGTGACAGTCTTGCTGTTCCATAGTGGTCCTGGTGATGAACTCCTGAGCGGTGGGCGCTCCTCGCCCTGTGTTCTCCTGAGGGAAACGTGTCGTGAAGCACGACTCCAACTGGTGCCCGAGCGCCTCCCTCGTTATGTTGGCAAGGTCTAAGGTCCTCGAGAAGAGAGCCCCGAGCCTGCCTCGAGAAGAGGCGCCGCACGCCTTCCTATCTGATGGAGGGAGGTGCCTGGCGTGGCGCCGATCTGACGAGGTTCGATCGCGACGCCACCCTCCCGAGGTCCTGCGGTGCAAGCTGCTTCTTCTTCTTGGAGGTGGCCTCGGGAGGGCACTCGCCCTTCTTGTCAGGGGTCGTCGATTCTTTGCGGCTTGAAAAGGCACGCACAAGGGAGCACACCGCATCTCTTTCTTCACATGGGACCGTGATGATTCCGCCGCTTCCCAGCATCTTGAGGACATTGTAGCCGTGATGGGTCTCCGCCATGAAATTGGCCAGGGCTGGGTACCCGAGGATGGCATTATATGGCAGACGGATGTGTGCGACATCAAAGTCGATGAGCTCGGTGCGATAGTTCTTGCGTTCCCCGAAGGTGACAGGGAGGCGGACCTGCCCTATCAGTGTGGTGGAGCCGTCGCTCACTCCTGAGAAAGGCTTGGTTGGCTGAAGCTGATACGACACCTGGAGGTTGTCGAACGTGTCGATGGACATGACGTTGAGCCCTGCGCCGTCGTCGATGAGGGTCTTGGTGGCTTGCACGTTGCTGATGACAGGGGAGCAAAGCATCGGGAGGGCGCCAGTGGTGGCCGCGCACTTGAGATGATCCGCCGAACTGAAGGTGATGGCACACTTGGACCACCTGAGCGGGCGTGTGGCCTCAAGCTTGGGGAGGACTGCATTCACTTCATGAGCAAACTATTTGAAGATATGCTGCGAGGCTGGGGCCTAAGCTCCGCCCAAGATGCAGGCGATAGCACATGGCTCCTGGAAGCCCCCAGCCCCCTCGTCTTGATGATGGTCGTCATTCCTTCTTGGCGGCGGCGACAGTGGAGGAAGGCCAGCATTGCCTTGAGGACGATCCTCATGAGGCTGATCCCTCCATGCACCCTCGCGAGGCTGATCCTGCCAGCGGTCCTCACAAGGCCGGTTGCGCCACTCCTGGGGTGGGCCACGGTCGTACCAGCGTCCGCCTCCACGTCCTCCTCCTCGACCGTAGTCCCAGTCGTTGCGCTCGGGGCGTCGACCGAAGTGTCCTTCTCGAATGGCTCTGAGCTCTTGGCGATTCTTTGGTGTTGTGGGTATCACGGGTTATGGAAGGTGCGAGCGGTCGGTTTGCTCTTGGATGGTTTTGGTGATCTCTGCCAGCTTGGTGTCCGCTCACGCCCGCTTAGCACGGCCGCTCCTTGCGCTTCACGTCCTTGGCCTTGGCTTTCTTCTCCTCCGAGTCCGCGGCCGGGAGGTCAAGGAGGGAGAGGCGCCCTTCCTCAGCTCTTGTGCACTTGGTCGCCAGGTTGAAGAACTCCAGGGATGTGCACAACTCCTCGTGGATAGCGAGCTCCTCCTTCATCTTGACGCCGCGGACGCCATCAAAGAATGCGGAGATGATGGCCTCGTCCATCACCTTGGGGATCTTGAGATGAACGTTGTTGAAGCGCTGGATGTACTTCTGGAGGGTCTCTCCTAGTTGTTGATTGACGCGATCACGGGTCTCCATGGTAGGTGGGCGGTCGCGAGTGCCTGGAAGTTGGCGGCAAGCGGTCGCACATCTCGTCGAGGAGGAGATCGAGCTGCAGTGGGTTTGAGAGCCACGAGCGGCGCCGTCTATGAGCGCCATAGGGAACCTGTTCGCCATGACTTTCTTGTCGCCGTTGGCCGCCTCGATGCTCAGCTTGTAGAGCTGCGGGAACTCCGTAGGGTCGGGGTGCCATCGTAGCGAGGAGGCAGATCTGGCTTGAATTTTCTCAGCCAGGCGACACTACGCAGCTCGGGGGTGAAGGCGCAACAGCCGGCCGTGGTCATAGGGGCCCGTCTTGGAGGTGGAGCTTGGTCTTGATGCCCACGCGCCGCTACGGCAAGCGACGCGGGGCGCTGCCGCGGTAGACGACCCTGGCGCGATGGTGCAAGGAGTGGCAGAGTGTTCTCTTGCGGTCGAGGAACTTCTTGGCAGCTTCTTTCTTCACGCGCAGGCGCCTCAGTGGGTCGTGCCGCGGAGCCGCACACCTTGGCGTCAGGGTGCCGTCTTGGTGCAGAGGTGGTGGAGGTGCTCCATGTGCTACGTCGCCCGTAGCTAGCTGAGCGGGCGGCGGTGAAGGGGCGCGAGAGCCCCTACGGCGCTGACAAACTCGGCGATGCGGTCGAGCCAGTCCTCGTAGAGGTCGTCGACCAGGCGGTAGTGCATAAGCTCGTGCGCCATGAGGAGTGCGGCCCGTGCGTCCATGGGAGCGCGACGAGCGTCAAACAACGAACCAGCAGGAGTCGGTGATGAAGTGGCGGTGCGGTCGTCCTGTCGCACCGAGGGGTGCAACGAGGACGCTTGCTGCTTGTTCCCCACTGGGCCGGTGGCGGCATTGGCGGCAGGCGACAGGGTGGCCCGCTGACAAGGGCCATCTGAGCAACACGGGTGGCGAGGGAAGCCCGGCGCACCCCTACCTGGCGCACCAAATGTCGGATAACGGGTTCCGGAAAAACCCTTAAGGTTCAAACTCTGGGGTGCGCGCGAAGTTCTTTCCCCCTACCGATCCACGCCCTAGCTTGCTAAGATCTCGCGGATGAACTCAACGAACTCACAACACAAAAGACACAATATTTATACTGGTTTGGGCCAGTGTTGTGGTGTAATATCCTACTCCAGTGTGGTGTGGTAGATTGCCTCTCGGGCTGATGATGAACAGTACAAAGGTGGAAGAACAGCCTCCTCAGGTTGAGGTGTTCTTGTGCTTGATGTGTGGCTAAGGATCCGCTAAAGACCCGATGCCTCCGTACCAGTTCCGATCTAGGTGTACTCTACAATGGTGGCTCGTTCTACTTATATAGGCCCTGGTCCTCTCTCCAAATATTGAGCAGGAAGGGAGCCAACAACGACCAATTTGAAATGGAACAGCTAGTACAACTTATCCTGAAAAAAGCGGTGTTCGCCTGCAAAAGGCTCTGGTGGTGACACCACCTTGGGCTCCATTATGACCTCCATCTTGCCGTCCTACTGTTCTTGGTCTTGTTGCACCGATATGGAAACCATTCCTTGACGCCTTGGTACTCCGTGCCTGCGCTTGCTTCCTTAGCACCAAAGAGGAAACAAACACACTGCGCGTTGGCGCCCACCTGATCTTGATCGTCATGGCTCACGTCATGAGAACCTCATGAGGTTTGCTTCGCCTTGATCTCTCCGCTCCTCGTGAGCCAACCTAGTGAGGCCGCTCCTAAGGAGGTCTTGTGTCATCCGCCTCACAAGCCTTGGCCCCTCGCGAGGGTCTTGAACACCTTGTTGATGAAGTTGGGCCGTACGGGCCCATGCGCATACCCATGTCGTGGGCTGCAGGCAGGCAAGTCTGGGGACCCCCGTTCCCAGAACACCGACAGGTAGGGACCGTTTCTGAAAAAACTATGTTGATAGGGCCGGACAGCGACGCCGCGGCGAGCGCACCAAGGCAGAGGATAAAGTGTTGTCGCCAATGTGCTGGGCTGGGTTGGACATTCTTATTGGAAAATAAAAATGGATCGGGACAATTTACGACGTTGACTACGATTTGCATGGGTCTGCTGGTTGCAGGAAGAAAATGTTGGGAGAAAGAAGACTGGTCGCTATCTTTGCCTAAGAATAATATCGACTGAATGTAACGACACTATCATAGGAAATAATATCCTCGTGTTAAATCGTGAATTTAAAGAACTGGTGCATGAGCATTTAGCATTATTTATTTATTTACTTATTTATATTTAGGGGACCATGAGCATGTACCTGGGCCGGATCATGTGAGAGCCTCCCTTCCAGTTAATTATGGGCTCCTCTATTGGGCCTTCATCAGTGGGTTGCATGTTATCAACAAGTGGAAAATGTGTTCCATACGAAAAATAGTATGCGCTACGTACATTACGGGGCACTAATGCATCGAACCGTGCAACGACTTCCAAAACATTATGTTTGTCGTTCTAACAACACATTTATTCAACCAACAGACGAAATATACTACTGATTGTACATTGAAAACAACAAAGACAACGACAACGGGGCTGGGGTGCAGCGTATAAAGCGAGGCGGAAAAGAGTGAAGACGCCGGCTCTCTCTTCCAAACCAAACATCGACCATCGATACAAAGGGCTGCAAAAATAACAAGTGTATGCATCAAACTAAATAAAGATCCTACTACACCAAGTGTATGCGCATGTAACTAACTAACTCGGTTAGGCGTTAGTATTTTTAAAAGTCAGGAGATTGGGCGACTTGAACCGGATGGATGCCACGGCGGAAACTCCGGCCGGTAGTCGAAGTCTGATACTTGCGACCCTCTCTCCTACTCTGGGCTGCAGAGCATGGCGGCACATGTCAAGGTATGGTGCATGTAGAGACGCATGGTACGCTGTGTACACATAGTTTTGCTTGATGAACAAAACTGCACTGCCATCATGATCCTTGCCGTCGGTTATCTCCTGGTTAATCAGATAATTCAGTCCGACAAACAAAGAGCGTGTACCAAGGCTACTTACCAACCCCAAGTCAAAAATTCCTGAAGGCCCAGAGAAGTTGGGATCCTGATCAAAGACCTTGCAGTGACTGTGATTTTATTCCACGAAACAACACGTCTGGTACGTGCGAACGATCATCAATCATTCGCCGTCAGTTCGATCGAGCCAGAACCACACGCAATCGCCATACCTCTTTTCTTTGATTGGTTCTGGGATTAGGAAGGGTAGGGACACCAGGCGGCCTACAACATCATATCAAGTTTGAGTCAAATAAAAAAGGGCTCTTGATGTAGTCAATCTTAAGAACAACATGTTATGAGCATGAATATATTTTCAGTAAATGTTGACAGTAATATAAGAAAGCCATCATGATATCATAGAAAAGTAACATATTGCTATAACAGCCGTTTGTAGCGATGGTGGGAGTAGGCCACAATATACGTCCGACCATAGATGGAGTCAATAAGTAAATGAAGCCCTTGTGTTCAATGGCATCGAGAACGATGGAGGATGTATGATTCTGCGATTGGCGTGCGGATTTATCCACTTACCACGATGACACATCGGATAGGCAAGATCGCGGTTGAAGAATGCAATTAGCACGAAGACTTTATAATTCGCAGATCTTGTGGGCACTTGGCGATTACAACCTTGAGCAAATCAAACTTGGTATCATGTTGGCTCTTGTAAGATCCACGAGTATTACGGGCGCGGTGCCAAAGCAAAGGCAAAGGTTAATCGAATGAAGGGGGATCAATCGCCGGGTGTAGACCTCCATGAGCATCCAGCTGTCACGACTGTCGACGAGCACCATCCAAGACGTGTTCATGCCGACCCAGTACATACCGTTAATGTAGTTGAGGGTGACGGGGATCGTATCGCAGTCAACGGGGGTTGATGCTCGCCACCCTATGATCGTTATGCTGCGTGACACGCCGTTTCTGAAGATCAGGCGGCATCAGCAAGCAAGGAGCTGGCTTAAAAGGCATCAGCCTGAGGGTTTTGAGTAAATGGTACAGCCTCGGCGAGCACGCGGTGAGCGGCATGGTACTG
Organism: Aegilops bicornis; assembly: GCA_021605145.1. Classification (NCBI taxonomy): domain Eukaryota; kingdom Viridiplantae; phylum Streptophyta; class Magnoliopsida; order Poales; family Poaceae; genus Aegilops; species Aegilops bicornis. The sequence continues at coordinate 630,538,179 of CM038671.1, read as the reverse complement.
AGATTGTCCACATGCGAAACAATGAGCTTGATTACCTCTGTGGGGAGCGAATTCCAGCCACTCTTTCGGCGCACACTGCTCGGTTCTGCCACTTTTAGTGCTTGGGTTTCGGACGAGGGGGGAGGCGCCTTAGCGGGGATGGAAGATTGGACGAGGGGGGAGGCGCCTTAGCGGGGATGGAAGAGCGGACAAAGATGGAGAAGCAAATATGTGCTGCGGGAAGTGGACAGGTGATGATGACTACAGTACGCCGCTTGACTTACGAGAAGCATACCAGCAGCATAGGGTCATATCGAAGTCAGACAACTTTCTTGAGTGATCACAATACTGGTACTCCCTACCGTACCTACTACTATGCCCTAACTTGCTTGAGTAGATTACTAGTGGAGTAGGACTCTACTCTACTACTAGCATCGGAGGAGTAGTATATTCTAATCTAAAATAGTTACAAACTTCAATGCCCGAGCGTGGAATGAATACGAACCGCCATCGGTGCTAACTCCAATCCCCAAGAAGCGTTATGGGAGACCTGGCAGTTGCAAACGCTCACGACGCAGTTACAGTACGTGTGTAAGGGTGGCGGTTTTGTAAAATACTATGGCTTAAAAACAGGCCACCGTCGGATGGAAATCTGACGGTCACGTGGGATTCGCCAGGATTGAGCTCGTGCAGAACAATCGCCAGATATCATTACTAAAAAAAGGTCACTACTGGCCCTTGGCGGAGAACATCAAGTACGAGACATGCTACCCATTCACCATGCCGGAGTCACTGGAGGATCACCGCCGCCTGCTAGTCTCGGAGGAGGACGGCAACATCTTCCTCTTGATCGTGGGCACTGGCGAGGCCCACGCAGGACGCTGCCCCGTCTCTGTAGTGTGCGTCAGGGGCGACACCGCTGACGTTGACACTTACACGAGGCCGATGTATGGGTGCGTGCTCACTGTTACTACCCCTCCGAGGTACGTGGGCGGCGACACCGGCTCCATCATGCTGAATAGGAATGTGCAGAGCTGGGACCTTCCCGCCGATGTGGACATGGAAGACGCATGGTATGATTTACCCCCCAACGCGGTGCATGGGGACTCCAAGGAGGTTCACCTGGACATACACATTATCAAGTTAAATGTTTATCATTAGTCTTCGCTCAATGTAATCTGCTGTCTAAGCATGTGGAGACTTCCATGCATGATCTTGCTCTATTGGAGTATCGCGCATGAATAAAAGTGTATCCATTTATAGTTTAGTCTAGAATCTTCCATGTATGAACTTTTACTACAGTACTGGTGAAAGGCTTACTATGAACCATTTCTAACATCTCCTCTGCCCCTTCCAAGTCATCCTGATTTAATCCCTCCGTCTAGGTGTATAAGGGCATGGTTAATACTTAATAGTATAGCCAACTGTTGACTATAAGGAAGTGCCATGTCATCTGTAGCCAACATGTATAACAATTGGTACTCAAAAACTAATTCTTAAAGATCATTTCTTGCAAAGCACAATAAGTGTTATTTCTTCACAAGTTTTGGATGCAGGTTGAACAGTTGAACGCTTTTGTTTGCAAAAGATACCTTTTTATCTATTTCACCCGGATGTTTGTGAGCTCTAGAGATGACCCCCACATCCTTTGTCAAAATAAACAACTCCACGATCGATGCATTTCACTATTCCGTGCAATGTACGGGCACCTTACTACTCCCTTCATTTTTATATACAAGGCCACAAACTCAAATTACATGTACCAGTGTAAAATTTAATACCTGCTTTGCAAGTCAACTTTTCTTTTGATTTATTGGGTGTTGGAAATATGCCCTAGAGGAAATAATAAAAGTATTATTATTATGTTTCCTTGTTCATGATAATTGTCTTTTATTCATGCTATAATTGTATTATCCGGAAATCGTAATAACCGTGTGAATACATAGACCACAATATGTCCCTAGTGAGCCTCTAGTTGACTAGCTCATTGATCGACAGATAGTCATGGTTTCCTGACTATGGACATTGGATGTCGTTGATAACGGGATCACATCATTAGGAGAATGATGTGATGGACAAGACCCAATCCTAAGCATAGCACAAGATCGTGTAGTTCGTTTTGCTAGAGCTTTTCCAATGTCAAGTATCTCTTCCTTAGACCATGAGATCGTGTAACTCCCAGATACCGTAGGAGTGCTTTGGGTGTACCAAAGCGTCACAACGTAATCGGGTGACTATAAAGGTGCATTACAGGTATCTCCGAAAGTGTCATTGGGTTGACACGGATCGAGGCGGGATTTGTCACTCCGCATGACGTAGAGGTATCACTTGGGCCCACTCGGTAGTGCATCATCATAATGAGCTCAAAGTGACCAAGTGTTTGGTCACGGGATCATGCATTACTGATGCAGTAAAGTGACTTGCCGGTAACGAGATTGAACGAGGTATTGGGATATCGACGATCGAATCTCGGGCAAGTAAAATACCGATTGACAAAGGGAATTGTATACGGGGTTGTTTGAATCCTCGACATCGTGGTTCATCCGATGAGATCATCGAGGAGCATGTGGGAGCCAACATGGGTATCTAGATCCCGCTGATGGTTATTGCCCGAGAGCCGTCTCGGTCATGTCTACATGTCTCCCGAACCCGTAGGGTCTACACACTTAAGGTTTGGTGACGCTAGGGTTGTATGAATATGAGTATGCAGTAAACCGAATGTTGTTCGGAGTCCCGGATGAGATCCCGGACGTCACCAGGAGTTCCGGAATGATGCGGAGGTAAAGAAAACTATATAGAAAGTGCTGTTTCGGCCATCGGGAAAGTTTCGGGGTCACCCGGTATTGTACTGGGACCACCGGAAGGGTCCCGGGGGTCCACCTCTGCCCCATGGGCTGAAGTGGGAAGGGAACCAGCCCATAGTGGTGGTGCGCCCCTAGGCCCATCCCTCGCGCCTAGGGTTGAAACCCTAGGGTGGGGCGCCCACTTGCCTTGGGGTACTCCACCCCAGCCGCCCCCTTGGGAGATCAGATCTCCAGGGCAGCGCCCCAGGGGCCTATATAAAGGGGGTGGGAGGGGCAGCCGCACCCCTTGCATCTTGGCGCCTCCTCTCCCTGCTACACCTCTCCTCCTCAAATCACGTGCTTGGCGAAGCCTGTAGAGTCTTGCTTCTCCACCAACACCACGCCGTCGTCTTTGCTGGAGCCATCTTCCTCAACCTCTCCTCCCCTTGCTGGATCAAGAAGGAGGAGACGCCATCCGCCTCCGTACGCGTGTTGAACGCGGAGGTGCCGTCCGTTCGGCACTCGGTCATCGGTGATCTGAATCACGGCGAGTACGACTCCATCATCACCGTTCCATTGAACGCTTCCGCACGCGATCTACAAGTGGTATGTAGATGCAATCACTCTCCCATGACTCGTTGCTAGATGAACTCATAGATGGATCTTGGTGAAACCGTAGGACTTTTTTTAATTTTTACGCAACGTTCCCCAACAAAGGGCATCATGAGCTAGGTCTATGCGTAGTTCTCTATTGCATGAGTAGAACACAATCTGTTGTGGGCGTAGATGTTGTCAACTCTCTTGCCGCTACTAGTCTTATCTTGCTTCAGCGGTATTGTGGGATGAAGCGGCCGGGCCGACCTTACGTGCAACTTCGTGAGACAGTTCCACCGATTGACATGCACTAGTTGCATAAGGTGGCTAGCGGTGTCCGTCTCTCCCACTTTAGTTGGAGCGGATTCGATGAAAAGGGTCCTTATGAAGGGTAAATAGAAGTTGACAAACCACGTTGTGGCTTTCACGTAGGTAAGAAAAGCGTTCTTGCTAGAACCCTATTGCAGCCATCGTAAAACTTGCAACAACAATTAGAGGACGTCTAACTTGTTTTTGCAGCAAGTGTTTTGTGATGTGATATAGCCAAAGTTGTGATGAATGATGAATGATATATGTGATGTATGAGATCATGTTCTTGTAATAGGAATCAAGACTTGCATGACAACCGGCAGGAGCCATAGGAGTTGTCTTTAATTTTTTGTCTGACCTGCGTGTCATTGAAGAACGCCATGTAAATTACTTTACTTTATTGCTAAACGTGTTAGCCATAGAAGTAGAAGTAGTCGTTGGCGTGACAACTTCATGAAGACACGATGATGGAGATCATGATGATGGAGATCATGGTGTCATGCCGGTGACAAGATGATCATGGAGCCCGAAGATGGAGATCAAAGGAGCTATATGATATTGGCCATATCATGTCACTACTATATAATTGCATGTGATGTTTATTATGTTTATGCATCTTGTTTACTTAGAACGACGGTAGTAAATAAGATGATCCTCATAACAATTTCAAGAAAGTGTTCTCCCTAATCAGGCAACCGTTGCTAAAGTTCGTCGTTTCAAGCACCACGTGATGATCGGGTGTGATAGATCCTTACGCTCACATACAACGGGTGTAAGACAGTTTTACACATGCAAAACACTTAGGTTAACTTGACGAGCCTAGCATGTACAGACATGGCCTCGGAACACAAGAGACCGAAAGATCGAACATGAGTCGTATGGAAGATACGATCAACATGGAGATGTTCACCGACGATGACTATTCCGTCTCACGTGATGATCGGACACGGCCTAGTCGACTCGCATCATGTAACACTTAGATGACTAGAGGGATGTCAAATCTGAGTGGGACTTCATTAAATAATTTGATTAGATGAACTTTATTATCATGAACAATAGTCTAAAATCTTTGCAAAATGTCTTGTAGATCAAATGGCCAACGCTCATGTCACCACGAACTTCAACGCGTTCCTAGAAAATCAAAATTTGAAAGATGATGGCAGCAACTACTCGACTGGTCCTAACACGAGGGTCATCCTCATAGCTGCCAAGAAACAATATGTCCTAGAAGCACCGCTAGGTGATGCACCCATCCCAGAGAACCAAGACGTCATGAACGCTTGGCAGTCTCGTGCTCATGATTACTCCCTCGTTCAGTGCGGCATGCTTTACAGCTTAGAACCGGGGCTCCAAAAGTGTTTTGAGCGACACGGAGCATATGAGATGTTCGAGGAGCTGAAACTAGTTTTCCAAGCTCATGCCGGTCAAGAGATATGAAGTCTCCGACAAGTTCTACTGATTGTAAGATGGAGGAAAATAGTTACGTCGGTGAGCACATACTCAAAATGTCCGGGTTGCACAACCGCTTGTCTCAAATTTGGACATCAACCTCCGGACGAGGCGGTCATTGACAGAATCCTTCAGTCGCTCCCACCGAGCTACAAGAGCTTTGTGATGAACTACAATATGCAGGGGATGGTGAAAACCATTCCTGAAGTATTTTCAATGCCGAAGTCAGCAAAGGTTGAAATCAAGAAGGAACATCAAGTGTTGATGGTCAATAAAACCACTAAGTTCAAGAAGGGCAAGGGTAAGAAGAACTTCAAGAAGGACGGCAAGGATGTTGCCGCACCAGAAGCCGATTGCCGGAAGAAGTCAAAGAATGGACCCAAGCACGAGACTGAAAGTGCTTTTATTGCAAAGGGAAGGGTCACCGAAGCGGAACTGCCCCAAATACTTAGCGCATAAGAAGGTGGCAACACTAAAGGTATATTTGATATACATGTAATTGATGTGTACCTTACCGATTACTCGTAGTAACTCCCGGTATTTGATACCGGTGCCGTTGCTCATATATGTAACTCACAGCAGAGCTGCGGAATAAATGGAGGCTGGCGAAGGACGAGGTGACGATGCGCATCGGGAATGGTTCCAAGGTCGATGTGATCATTGCCGCACGCTACCTCTACATTTACCTACGAGATTAGTTTTAAACCTCAATAATTGTTATTTAGTGCCAAGTTTGAGCATGAACATTGTATCGGGATCTCGTTTAATATGAGATGGCTACTCATTTAAATCCGAGAATAATGGTTGTTCTATTTATATGAGAGAAATGTTTTATGGTCATGCTCATGGTCAATGGTTTATTCTTAATGAATCTCGAACGTAATGTTACACATGTTCATAGTGTGAATACCAAAAGATGTAAAGTTGATAACAATAGTCCCACATACTTGTGGTAATCGCCGCCTTGGTCACATTGGTGTCAAGCGCATGAAGAAGCTCCATCTTGATGGACTTTTAGAGTCTCGATTATGAATCATTTGATACATGCGAACCATGCCTCATGGGCAAGATGACCAAGACTCCGTTCTCGGAACAATGGAGCGAGCAACCAACTTATTGGAAATCATACATACCGATGTGTGCGGTCCAATGAGCGTTGAGGCTCATGGAGGATATCGTTATGTTCTCACTCTCACCGATGACTTGAGTAGATATGGGTATGTCTACTTGATGAAACACAAGTCCGAGACCTTTGAAAAGTTCAAGGAATTTCAGAATGAAGTAGAGAATCAACGTGACCGAAAGATAAAATTCTTGCGCTTTCGGATCGTGGAGGAGAATATTTAAGTCACGAATTTGGTACACACTTAAGGAAATGTGGAATCGTTTCACAACTCACGCTGCTCGAACACCTCAGTAACGGTGTGTCCGAACGTCGTAATCACACTCTATTGGATATGGTGCGATCTATGATGTCTCTTATCGACTTACCGCTATCATTTTGGGCATACGCTCTAGACAGCTACATTCACTTTAAATAGGGCACCGTCTAAATCCGTTGAGACGACACCGTATGAATTATGGTTTGGGAAGAAACCTAAGCTATCGTTTCTAAAAGTTTGGGGATGCGATGCTTATGTCAAGAAACTTCAACCTGAAAAGCTCGAACCCAAGTCGGAAAAATGCGTCTTCATAGGATACCCTAAAGGAAACCATTGAGTATACCTTCTACCTTAGATCCGAAGGCAAGATCTTTGTTGCCAAGAACGGATCCTTTTACGGAAAAAGAGTTTCTCTCGAAAGGAGTAAGTGGGAGGAAAGTAGAACTTCGATGAAGTACTACCTCTTGAACCGGAAAGTAGTGCAGCTCAGAAAATGTTCTGTGGTGCCTACACCGACCGGAGAGGAAATTAATGATGATGATCAAGGTACTTCGGATCAAGTTGCTCTTGAACCCGTGGGTCCACTAGGACACGTTCCGCACTGCAGTGGTACGGCAACCCTGTCCCGGAAATCATGTTGTTAGACAACGGTGAACCTTGAACTATGAAGAAGCGATGGCGGGCCCAGATTCCAATAAATGGCTTGAAGCCATGCAATCCGAGATAGGATCCATGTATGAAAACAAAGTATGGACTTTGGACAGACTTGCCGATGATCGGCGACGATAGAAAACAAATGGATCTTTAAGAAGAAGACGGACGCGGATGGTAATGTTACCATCTATAAAGCTCGACTTGTCGCTAAGGGTTATCGACAAATTCAAGGGGTTTACTACGATGAAACTTTCTCTCCCGTAGCGAAGCTTAAGTCAATCTGAATCATGTTAGCAATTGCCGCATACTATGATTATGAGATATGGCAGATGGACGTCAAAACGGCATTCCTTAACGGTTATCTTAAGGAAGAACTGTATATGATGCAACGAAAAGGTTTTGTCGATCCTAAGAATGTTAACAAGGTGTGCAAGCTCCAGCGATCCATTTATGGGCTGGTGCAAGCATCTCGGAGTTGGAACATTCGCTTTGATGAGATGATCAAAGCGTTTGGGTTTATGCTTGAGACTTATGGAGAAGCCTGCGTTTATAAGAAAGTGAGTGGGAGCTCTGTAGCATTTCTCATATTATATGTAGATGACATACTTTTGATGGGAAATGATATAGAACTTTTGGACAGCATTAAGTCCTACTTGAATAAGAGTTTTTCAATGAAGGACCTTGGAGAAGCTGCTTACATATTAGGCATCAAAATCTATAGGGATAGATCGAGACGCCTCATAGGTCTTTCACAAAGCACATACCTTGATAAGATTTTGAAGAAGTTCAAAATGGATCAGTCCAAGAAAGGGTTCTTGCCTGTTTTGCAAGGTGTGAAATTGAGCTCAGCTCAATGCCCGACCACGACAAAAGATAAAGAAGAGATGAGTATCAGCCCCTATGCCTCGAGCCATAGGATCTATTATGTATGCCATGCTGTGTACTGCACCTGATGTAAACCTTGCCGTAAGTTTGGTAGGTAGGTACCAAAGTAATCCCGGCAAGGAACACCGGATGCTGGTCAAGAATATCCTGAAGTACCTGAAAAGGACAAAGGACATGTTTCTCGTTTATGGAGGTGACGAAGAGCTCGTCAGAAGGGTTACGTTGACGCTTAGCTTCGACACGGTCCGATGACTCAAAGTCACAAACCGGATACGTGTATATGTTGAATGGTGGAGCAAGAGCTGGTGCAGCTGCAAGCAGAGCGTCGTGGCGGGATCTACATGTGAAGCGGAGTACATGGCAGCCTCGGAGGCAGCGCATGAAGCAATTTGGGTGAAGGAGTTCATCACCGACCTAGGAGTCATACCCAATGCGCCGGAGCCGATCAAACTCTTCTCGTGACAACACCGGAGCTATTGCACTTGCCAAGGAGCCTGTGTTTCACAAGAAGACCAGCACATCAAGCGCCGCTTCAACTCCATTCGTGAAAATGTTCAAGATGGGGACATAGAAATTTGCAAACTGCATACGGATCTGAATATCGCAGATCCGTTGACTAAACCTCTTCCACGAGCAAAACATGATCAACACCAGAACTCTATGGGTGTTCGATTCATCACAATGTAACTAGATTATTGACTCTAGTGCAAGTGGGAGACTGTTGGAAATATGCCCTAGAGGCAATAATAAAAGTATTATTATTATATTGCCTTGTTCATGATAATTGTCTTTTATTCATGCTATAATTGTATTATCCGGAAATCGTAATACACGTGTGAATACATAGACCACAATATGTCCCTAGTGAGCCTCTAGTTGACTAGCTCGTTGATCGACAGATAGTCATGGCTTCCTGACTATGGACATTGGATGTCGTTGATAACGGGATCACATCATTAGGAGAATGATGTGATGGACAAGACCCAATCCTAAGCATAGCACAAGATCGTGTAGTTCGCTTTTGCTAGAGCTTTTCCAATGTCAAGTATCTCTTCCTTAGACCATGAGATCGTGTAACTCCCGGATACCGTAGGAGTGCTTTGGGTGTAGCAAACGTCACAACGTAACTGGGTGACTATAAAGGTGCATTACAGGTATCTCCGAAAGTGTCTGTTGGGTTGACACGGATCGAGACTGGGATTTGTCACTCCGCGCATGACGGAGAGGTATCACCGGGCCCACTCAAGAGTGCATCATCATAATGAGCTCAAAGTGACCAAGTGTTTGGTCACGGGATCATGCATTACAGATGCAGTAAAGTGACTTGCCGGTAACGAGATTAAACGAGGTATTGGGATACCGACGATCGAATCTCGGCAAGTAAAATACCGATTGACAAAGGGAATTGTATACGGGGTTGTTTGAATCCTCGACATCGTGGTTCATCCGATGATATCATCGAGGAGCATGTGGGAGCCAACATGGGTATCGAGATCCCGCTGATGGTTATTGCCCGAGAGCCGTCTCGGTCATGTCTACATGTCTCCCGAACCCGTAGGGTCTACACACTTAAGGTTCGTGACGCTTAGGGTTGTATGAATATGAGTATGCAGTAAACCGAATGTTGTTCGGAGTCCCGGATGAGATCCCGGACGTCACCAGGAGTTCCGGAATGATCCGGAGGTAAAGAAAACTATATAGGAAGTGCTGTTTCGGCCATCGGGAAAGTTTCGGGGTCACCCGGTATTGTACCGGACCACGGAAGGGTCCCGGGTCCACCGGTGGGCCGCCACCTATCCTGACGGCCCCATGGGCTGAAGTGGAAGGGGAACCAGCCCATAGTGGGCTGGTGCGCCTCAGGCCCACTCCTGCGCCTAGGGTTGAAACCCTAGGGTGGGGCGCCCACTTGCCTTGGGGTACTCCACTGCCGCCGCCCCTTGGGAGATCAGATCTCCAAGGGCCGCCCCCCAGGGGGCCTCTATAAAGGGGGAGGGAGGGGGCCGCCGCACCCCTTGCATCTTGGCGCCTCCTCTCCCTGCCACATCTCTCCTCTTCCGTCACGTGCTTGGCGAAGCCTGCCGAGTGCCGCTTCTCCACCAACACCACGCCGTCGTCTTCTTCTTGGAGCCATCTTCCTCAACCTCTCCTTCCCCTTGCTGGATCAAGAAGGAGGAGACGCCATCCACTCCGTGACGTGTGTTGAACACGGAGGTGCCGTCTGCTCGGCACTCGGTCATCGGTGATCTGAATCACGGCGTAGTACGACTCCATCATCACCGCTCCATTGAACGCTTCGCACGCGATCTACAAGTGGTATGTAGATGCAATCACTCTCCCATGACTCGTTGCTAGATGAACTCATAGATGGATCTTGGTGAAACCGTAGGAAAATTTTTAATTTTCTGCAACGTTCCCCAACATTGGGATCATTAATATGCCGCTTGCATGCATGCAAACTGAGTGGAGGAAGTAGCTGACTATCATTATGACTGCATGCATGCAAGTATTAAACAAGTTGCTAGTACGAGGAAATATCATTTATTTTGCCTCGATTGCTGTTGGTGGCCTTGTATAGATGCGAAGTGTATATTCCATAGTGGCCCTGTATAAGTAAATTGAGGGAGTACTATAGATTAGTACGACCAAAAATTGAACTAACGTTATATATAGTACGAATCCAACGATATAGTTTTTGTTGACATGCACTAACATTTTGTCAGTTAAATCTTTAGTCAAATTCAATGGGGGACTAATAAACCACGACCGATGTAGTACAAGTGTAGAGGGTGGCGCTGCACGGGAGTCTCACTCTCACCCCGCTCGTGGCGCAGCAGTAAAGCCGTCATATCATAAAACCCAACCACTGCCAGTAATAAGTGGCCTGATAAAATAAACGGACAAGCAACCATCACAGCCGCCGTCTTTTTTGCATTTCATCTCGCTGCATTTACTTTTGCCGGTTCATCTCGCACACTCGATCACTAGCTACTACTCCTAGTATCCCTAGCTACTACTCCTAGGGCCAATTCTTTTGGCGGCATAAAAAATAAGCCGTCTCTTCCCCAGATTTTCCAATAAGACTAGTCACAGTGGAGAGTAACATTAAGGCGTCCCACTCATTTATTTGGGCTTCTAAACTACTACTCCCTCCTTTCTGATTTATAGGGCTTATCTCAAAATCTTAGTTTTTCCATTTTATAAGTCTCAACTTGGTTGTTCCCCATCACGATTTCAGATTCCAAGGTGCGTTAAATAATTGCATGCAAGTATTAAGAGAAAATTGACTAATCCATGCACTTTATGCATGCATGCATTGCAATTAATACATTGGTAAACATGAATTTTTGAGGAAAACAAGAGCATTAATTGGGTGCTATTGCAAATTACAAAAAGTATTCCACCACTTGCCATCTACTACCTTGGTTGGTGAGATTTTTGAGTTGAGCCCTATAAACCGGAAAGGAGGGATTACTAGTACCTCCATCCTGGTTTATTCGTCACCATTGTAATTTGTTGTAAATTGTGACCAAAGATTTAACTGATAAAATGTTAGTGCATGTGACATGCACAAACATTGCATTAGTTAAATTTATGATCAAAATTTCACATATATTACAATAGGGACCAATAAACCAGGACGGAGCTAGTAGTAATGGGATTACTACTAATCTAGAAGCCTAAAGAAACTAGCCCCTCGTACTCCTACTAGTAGTACTAGTACTCAAGTTGCAATTCCAATTGCACGGCACAACTTGTTATGCAAAAAATTCGATACAAGGTGTAGGACGCGGTTTGGGAATTTGCATGCCTTTCCGACCTATGAGATACTCCGTACAAAGTACAACAGAGAAATAACCACAGAGAAGGAAGCTAAAAGTAAACAATTAAACGAGCATTTTTGCATTTGTTTTGCATTGAATCGTTTCACAAGCTTGACTAGTGTTGTTTTTCTACTTTTACAAAAACCGCATCGTAATGTTAAAACATGCATTTGCACGTACATAAGTAATAGTAGCACTCCCTCCATCTAGGTGTATAAAGTCTTCCCTCCTTCTTGGTCACAGTGCACAACCAAAGATGACTTATTCACCTGGACTGAGGGAGTAGCACAGTCTGCAAGCATATATAGAGAGAGACGTGTTGTGCGATAGTATATAGTAAAGTTTGTGCTATATGCACCTACTTACAAAATGCTTACGGATACACAAGGTTTCCAAACTTCCCCTCTTACATACTTAATTAAGGACGCTAATAATTCTCGAACGTTCGGCATTTATTATTTGCATCCCAAAAGTAATGAGATTACCTTACAAAACTAAATTATACTCCTACTAAAAGCCACGACGCTCGCAGGAGCGCTTGCGGCGCGCCATGAGTGCCCTGCGCGCTGGCCGTTTCCCAAATGCACACACAACGCCTCTTCCTCAGCCTCGCAACTCGCGAGGTGCTGATTGGCGGCTTGCCGACGGGCGAGCGCGATCTCACCGGTGTGGTGATCCGGCGCCAATAGGTACTCCTCCTCGCTAGAAGTGTGCACCCTGTCCACGTATCGCCAAGCGTAGATGAGGCGCTTGCGCCCGCCTTGACTAAGGGCTTTGGCGCGGGCGTCCTCCGCCACCCTCACGGCCCTTGCACGAGCCTTCTCCCAAACAGCCAATTGCCCGACTCTCTCAGACGTGACATAGACCTGCCAGGCAGCTTGCCCCGCGGCGCGCTTCTCTTCCTCGACCTTCTTCTCCGCCTCTATTTTGGCGTGCTCTGCTGGCGGCTGTGACGCCCAGATAATTAAGCTACAGTGAAACTCTGCTAATGATGCCACGTCACCTCCATTACTGTTGCTAATATCTCGTTAGTTCAAAACTGGTTAAAAATTCAAATTCAAAATGTGGCAAACAACAAAAGTTTTCAAACATTTAAACAAAAATGTTCGGTGGGTGCCAAATATCGCATTGGTAATTATTGTGGAGAAAACTCATTTTTAGAAAATGCCTAAATATTTTACAATGATTTAAAACAGAAAAGAAAACAAATAAAAAGAAAAAGTGAAAAGAAAACAAAAGAAAAGAAAAACAAAGAAAAGCCCACTCCCCCACTGGGCTATGGCCCAGCCAGCAGCCCAACCGGGCCACCAGGCCAGCCCACCCACTCTCTTAACCCCCTTGGACCCCAAAACCCTAAACCGTCGCCCCCACTTTCCCCCACTCGCTCTCTCCCTCTTCCCCACCACTCTCAATCCCATCCGGATCGGGGTGGGGAACAACCGCCCGACGCCGTCGCCGGAGCCCCTCCTCGCTGGAGTGCCTCCTCCACTTCGCCGTTGTCTCCGACTTCCTCCCCGCGCCCCACTGCCCCGAACCTTGCTACCCGCGGTGAGGCCCCGGCCTCTTCTTCTTCCTCGAACTGCTGCACACGCGAGCCGCCCTGCTCCTCAAGGCCTGTGTGCCATGCCTCTCGCATACAAGATCCGCCAGCGCCATGACCTCCTCCGCCGGCCAAGACGCTTTCTCGCCGCTTCGCTTCCCTCAGTCGCTGCACTACTCCGCCCACATGCGCACGCCCACGCCGCTGCGTTTTGCTCGCCTCGGCGTCGTGCCACGCCCCGCCCGGGCCTAGCCTTCATCGCCGCTTCTCTCCCGCGCCATGGCCATCCCCAGCTCCCGCTACTACCGTGCCGCCCACCGCCTCAAGCTTTCGCCGCCTCGCCGCCTTGCCTCGACCGCCTCAGCCTCGCTGCTCGCTAGCGCCGTTGCTGTAACGTTGCCATCACGCTGCCGCACCACGCCCTGGCGCTGCTGCTTGCTGCTCACGCCAGCGCCTCGCTGGCGCGACGCATTGGTGCCGGTGCTCGCCCCAGCATCTCGCTTAGCCTCGCTGCTCGCCTAGGCCACGGGCCACGCGCCGGTCCCCTTCACCCGACGGCCAAGAAGGCTTCCATCGGGTCAAGGCGTCCATCGCTGGCTCCCCGCGCCCTAACCACCACTGCTTCATAAGGCCCTGTACAATGACATGTGGGGCCCAACCTAGAATGTTTATATAAAAGAAAATAATAATTAAATAATAATTAAAATAATTAATTAATTGAGAATTAATTAAGTTAATTAATCATAATTAGATTAATCTGATCACTATTTAACCTATTTAACTGTTAGTTAATTAATCAATCAGTGACAGTCGGGACCCACACGTCAGTTGACTAAGTCAACACCCTGTTGACTGCTGACATCATGCCGACATCAGCAAGCACTATTCTGGATAACGTTGAATTAAAATAATTAAATAAATCCTAAAAATGATTTAAATCTTTTAAAATTAATAGAAAATAAACCGTAGCTCGGATGGAAAAACTTTGTACATGAAAGTTGCTCAAAATGACGAGATGAATCCGAATACGCAGCCCGTTCGTCCGCCACACATAGCGAACACACAACTTTCCCCCTCTGGTTCACCTGTCCGAAAACGCGAAACACCGGGGATACTTTCCCGGATGTTTTCCTCCTTCGTCGGTATCACCTCCTACCGCGTTAGGGCACTCCTAGCACCGTTACTTCGCATATCATGTTTTGTTATCCATCTGTTTGCTTTGTATTCATTGTTTCTTCCCCCTCTTCTCTCCGGTAGACTACGAGACTGACGCCGCCGCTGGTGCCCTGATCGACTACGTTGTTGACGACCCCTACTTGCCAGAGCAACCAGGCAAGCCCCCCTGATCACCAAATTTCACCTATTCCTTCTCTCTACTGCTTGCATTAGAGTAGTGTAGCATGTTACTGCTTTCAGTTAATCCTATTCTAACGCATAGCCTGTCACTATTGCTACAATTGTTACCCTTACCTGCAATCTTAAATGCTTAGTATAGGATGCTAGTATTCCATCAGTGGCCCTACATTCTTGTCCGTCTGCCATGCTATACTACTGGGCCGTGATCACTCGGGAGGTAATCATGGGCATATGATATATACTTTATACTGTTACATTACTTATGATACTGTTCGGAGATGGGGCTGAAGGGGCATGTAGCTCCATCCCGGTAGAGGTGGGACTAGGTTCCCAACGGCCCCCGACTGTTACTTTGTGGCGGAGCGACAGGGCAGGTTGAGACCACCTAGGAGAGAGGTGGGCTTGGCCCTGGTCAGCGTTCACTGTTACTTCAAAATAGCACGCTTAACGAGATCTTGGTATTTGATCTGAGTCTGGCCACAGGCCTATACGCACTAACCAACTACGCGGGAACAGTTATGGGCACTCGACGTCGTGGTATCAACCGAAGCCTTCTTAATGTCGGCGATTAAGCGGCGCGCGCCAGGTTGGACCGCATAACGCAACTTCCTTTGAAATGGAGGTTGCCAGGTCTGCTCTCCGGCCGCCCACGCAACATGCAGGTGTGCAATGGGCGATGGGCCCAGACCCCTGCGCGCATAGGATTTATACTGGCGTGCTGACCTCTCTGTCGTGCCTAGGTAGGGCTGTGACATGTTGATCTTCCGAGGCCGGGCATGACCCAGGAAAGTGTGTCCGGCCAAATGGGATCGAGCGTGTTGGGTTATGTGGTGCACCCCTACAGGGAATTTTATCTATTCGAATAGCCGTGTCCCTCGGTAAAAGGACGACCCGGAGTTGTACCTTGACCTTATGTCAAGTAGAACCGGATACTTAATAAAACACACCCTTCCAAGTTTCAGATATAACTCGGTGATCGCTCTCACACAGGCGGCGATGGGAGGATCGCCGGGTAGGATTATGCTATGCGATTGTACTTGGTGAACTTACCATCTACTCTCTTCTACATGCTGCAAGATGGAGGCTGCCAGAAGCGTAGTCTTCGACAGGACTAGTTATCCCCCTCTTATTCTGGCATTTTGCAGTTTAGTCCACCAATACTGCCCCTTTACACATATACCCATGCATATCACTACAAAAAAAGACACATCCGTGACATTTTGGGCCGAACGAATTTTTTTTCTGTCATACATATGACACTTCTATGACGATAATTGTGACAAAACCCGGTATCATCATAGATGTGGTGGGCTCTACTTCTA
The DNA here is from genome assembly GCA_021605145.1 of Aegilops bicornis. Lineage (NCBI taxonomy): Eukaryota > Viridiplantae > Streptophyta > Magnoliopsida > Poales > Poaceae > Aegilops > Aegilops bicornis. Next base: position 630,522,105 of record CM038671.1, on the reverse strand, counting down.
TGAAAAAAAATCATGAAAGAAAATGGGATTTTCGTCCTGGGCGGGCCGGAGACGCAGCTGCATGACATTCTTTGGGCCGTCCATGACGGAAAAAACCGTGGTAGAAGCGAGGGCGAGGAAAATTTCGGGGAGTTGCGGTTATGGTGGGAGAGCGTCGCGCTGCTTTCTCATACTGTACGCTGCAGTGTGTGAGGCGTTGGCTCTAATCAACCCGAAAGCGAGGGGTTGGACTCTAATCGAACCCGGCGATTGTCAAGAGCTGCTACGCGTTCTTGAACCCGAGCGATCGATCGATGGTTGTTAATCAACCCGATGGAGCGATTCGCCGCTACTGCTGCTAATCAAGCCTCATCGATGCTGCCTCGATGAACAGTGAGCGTTATGGGGAGGGTGGATGAACAAGGAGCGGTGGCGTTGCCTCCGGATGAACAGGAACTGTGGTGTGGAGGGCTGGATGAGCAGATGACGGTGGAGGGGTGGTTGAACAGGACCCCGTGGTGTGGAGGGCTGGATGAACAGAGACGGTGGAGGGGTGGCCATGGAGGGTGGTTGAACAAGAGTCGGTGTTGTAGCGCCGCGGTGGACGCTGGATGAACGAGGAGCCCGTGGAGGCCGGAGGAGGTCGACGGTGGAGATGAACAGTGTCCCGTGGAGTCCCGCTTTGCGGTATGCCACACCCTCCCGGCGAACATGACCCCTGCTTTCGACCGTGGCGCTCCAACACAAGTCCGTTTAGCTCGTTTTGCGTCGCCACGCCTCGTGATCAACAGGACCCCGTTTCGACCGTAGGGAGGTCCGCTTCTCCGCTTTTGCGGTATGCCACACCCCTCCCGATCAATAGGACCCCCGTTTCGACCGTAGGAGGTCCGTTTCCTTTGTTGTGCAGTACGCCAGGCCTCGTTTCCATCGCCTGTTCTGTCCAAGCCGGTTGGCTCCCACGCGTTCCGTTGCCTCCCGATGAACACGACGCATTCCGTTGCATCCCCATGAACACGACGCATTCCGTTGCCTCCCGATTAACACGACGCATTCTGTTGCCTCCCCATGAACACGACGCATTCCGTTGCTTCCCCGTGAACACGAGCCCTCGCCGTACGTATGCATGACTAGGCGTTCGAGACCCCGCCCGTATGTACACATACGTGGCCATATTTTCTTTCTTGCACCCTGGCCGTTGTACGTACGTGTACATGCTACGTGCGCGCCTCTACTAGGACACGTGCGTGCCTCTACAACGACCAGTATGTACGTAAATGTTCGTGACCAGAATGACAATGCTACGTATGCTTCGACCAGGTGGGTCCCGACCGAGCACTTCCTTGCGTCGAAAATGTAGCTGGTGGGTCCCAGCAATGAGGGGCGAATCGTTTTTTTGCGGACGCACTTCCTTGCGTATAAGGTGTAGCCGGTGGGTCCCAGCAATCGGGGGAACGTTTTTCGCGAAATATGGTGGCCCGTCCGGTGGGTCCCCGATGTCGTGGAGGAATAATTATTTTCAGCGTAATAAGGAGGCACTTCCTTGTCATGACCATGGACCCAGCTGCCACCTCTCCACATACAGTCCACTTCCGATGGAAATCGTTCCTTGACCATGTTGACCACGCCACGCCGAGAGCACCAGGGCGGTGGACGACGGCGAGTCCTAGGAAGGGGATGACGGGGAGCCGGGGAAGACGCGCAAAGGGAAGCCCGCGCCGAGAGGAGTACGAGGGTTCACTGGTTCGGCTGTGGTGTGAGTCTGCCGTCGCCGCAGGGCCTGGCCAGTGGTGGGAATAGTAGGGGGCGGTGAGGCCTCCACGGAAGCATATCCGGCCACGGGAGGCAGGAGCATGAGGCATGACCGGCGCTGCTTTGGGCGGCTGGAGCAAGAAGACCAAAGGTTGAAGAAGCACTACGGCCGTTGGATGGACATCGTACGGTCACTGGAGCTAGAATCGTTTATATTGACTAAGTTCACAAAGCCCTCCGTCCCCTTCAACTTAGTAGGCCCACAAGTCAGCCTCCCACCAAGGTGGGTCCCAGCTAGCTGGGGGGTAATCATTTTTTGTGAGTAATAAGGAGGCACTTCCGGTGGGTCCGAGCTGCCAGCAGGGGGAACGTTTTTTTCGCAAAATATGGTGGCCCGTCGGGTGGGTCCCAGCAGTCAGGGGAAAATGTTTTTTTCACAAAATACTGGTGGCCCGTCTGGTGGGTCCCTGCTGTCAGGTGGAGGAATAATTATTTTCCGCGTAATAAGGAGGCACTTTTCTTGCAGCTGCCGTGGACCCAGCTGTTAGCCTCTCCACGTACAGTATTCTTTTGATAGAATTCGGTCGTTGACCACATTGACCACGCCGCGCCGAGAGCACCATGGCGGTGGACGACGGCGAGGCCTAGAAAGGGGACGACGCGGAGCCGGGGAAGACACGACAGTGGATGCCCACGCGGAGAGTATGAGGGTTCACTGGTTCGGCTGCGCTGCCATCGCCGCAGAATAATAGGGTGTGTGGGTGAGTAGAGTGGAGGGATGGCCTGGCCAGCGGTGGGAGTAGTATGGGGGCGGTGAGGCCTCTGCGGCAGCACAGCCGGCCACGGGAGGCAGGAGCAGGTGGCACGACCGGCGCTGCTTTGGGCGGCAGGAGCAAGAAGACCAGAGGTTGAAGAAGCACTATGACCGTTCGATGGACATCGTACGGTCAGTCGAGCTAGAATCGTGCATATTGACTAAGTTGACAAAGCCCTTCGTCCCCGTCAACTTAGTAGGCCCACTATACCGGGTCCCAGCTAGCAGGGGAGTATTCTATTTTTTAGCGTAAAAAGGAGGCAATTCCTTGCGTGCGAAGATATAGCTGGTGGGTCCGAACTGTCACGGGCGGTAACGCTTTTTCTCGCTGAAATACTGAAGGCCCTTTCGGTGGGTTCCGGATGTCGTGCAGGAATCATTATTTTGCGGCGTAATAAGGAGGCATTTCCTTGCGTGCGGCCGTGGACCCAGCTGTCGGCCTCTCCACGCATACCCACTTCCGATGGATGTCGTTCATTGACCATGTTGACCGGGCCGCGCCGAGAGCACCTGTGGCGATGGGACTACCGGCGAGGCCTAGGAAGGGAACGACACGGAGCCAGGGAATACTCGACAGTTATTTCCCACGCGGAGGAGTACGAGGGTTTACTGGTTCGTCTGCCGTCGCCGGAGAATAACAGCATGTGTGGGACTGAGGGTGAGTAGAGGGATAGCTAGGCCAACGATGGGAGTACGGTGGGGCGATGAGGCTGCAAAGACAGCCACCGCTGGGAGGAGGGGAGCAGCAGTCCTTGCGGCGCTTGTTTGAGCGGCCGGAGCAGGAAGAGCAGAGATTTAAGAAGATCGACGGCCGTTGGATGGACATCCAACAAAGATAATGTGTCATCCTGTGGGAAAGCCTCAAATCTGTGGAAAATAGCATACTACCCATCTGCCATTATTTCAAACAGTTTACAACCCATTTGCTAGTTCTTACGGGTTTTTTTGGAGCCCATATTCTTTTTGTTAGCATTACAACTCATATTGTGGCCACGGTTAAAAAATTATACGAAACTTTGCATATGTCGGTGCGGTCTGAACTGTTTTTAATCCTGAAATTTTGAGTCACGTTCAGACTGATTTTAAAAATAAATGTATATCAATATAAAATCCAATAAATTGTCCACGCATAATAATCAATGCAATTTAAAATCTCGAAATGAAAAAAAGATATTTGAAACTAATTGCCGGTTTGATGTGTTTTAAAAATGTACAGCCCATTTCTCATTACTGATAGGCCATTTTCTCGGCCAGCCGAATGAAGCTCTCCTCGTCTAGCCAAACAGGCCTGATAAAGTGACTTACTTGACAAATCACAAAAAAAACTGGGCTAGCCATTTTCAAAAAGAAAAAAAACTGGGCAGGTCTGTGGTAAACCTGAAAGAAAAGGCTGTCTAGACAGGCCAGAGTGTCCCGCACAACCCAGTTGACACCCTACTTCCTTCTCAAAAACATATTAGATAAATGCCACTCCAATTATGGCGATTCATAAAAATGCCACTGCAATTTCCAAACTTTGAAAAATTCCACTGCAATTTTTGCAAACTTTGAAAAACGCCACTGTAGTTTGCAAACTTTGAAAACGCCACTCAGGACTTCAAAAATGCCACTAGAAATGGCATGAAATGGCATTTTTCAAAGTTTGGAAATTGCGTTGGCATTTCTGAGGCATTTATCAAATTAACCCAAAACAAAATAATCGGGCGAGCTGTCGGGTCCCCGTGTCACCGCTTGTTGTGCAATTCTCTCGTTTATTGACTACGTTGACAATGGCATGGGACCCAGATGTCAGAAATCCGCTAGGAGGAGCCATTTTTTTATTGGCTTTAAATAAGGAGGCACTTGCTTGCGTACTGCCATGACCTTGGCGGGTCCTTGCTGTCATCCTCTCCACGTACAATCATCTCCTGATTGTGTACGCGTCAACTTGCTAGGCCCACAAGTCAGCCTCTAAACCCGTGGTGGACAAATACAACCCATTTTAAAAAATAACAGCCCATTCCATACGCTCAAACGGAAAGTTCAACATTCGTGAGCAAAGTAACAGTGTCTGATCCACGAGAGTAATCTTGAACTTCCACGTTGACAACCATCATAGCCAAGTTAACTATCTACTCCCACTAGACAAGTACTAACTTACTCTTAGCTAACTAGACGATGCCGGCGGTACACGCTAAACGCCGGCACCGGCGTCCTGCGCCTCGCCTCGGACTTGCCAGAGGTGCGATAGGGCGCGTTGCTCGCGCGCGTTGGCCCTTTCCATGCCGGCGTGGTCCACCGAAGCTTCGGCTTCCAAGCGGGAAACCCACTTGACGAGCTGGTAGTAAAAATCGGCATCGCGAACGCGTGCGTGCCCGACAGCCTCCAGGGCTATTTGCCGGGCGCCGGCCTCCACGTAGTCGGCCCAGTTGCGAGCGCTCTGCTCGCGACTCAGAGGGTCGGTGCGCTGCTGCTCCATGTCCCGCTGGGGGCGCAAATCGGTAAGCTGCTCCTCCGCCAGGTGGTCGAGCTCCAACAACTCCTGCTCCTCCGCCATGCAGTCGCGCTCCAACAATTCCTCGATCTGCGCATTGCCATCTAAAGACAGATAGAATGCCTCAGTTCCGGCAGTGACCGCCTCCGGCGTCGCCTACCGCGGACGGGCGGGGGCATGGCGGACGTGGCGAGCGACGTCGGGCTGGTGGGGGCTTATGAGGATATGGCGAGTTGGGTCACGGTGGCACTGGAGAATGCCGAGAAACAGTACTTATAGGGGGAAGGTAGCGAGACGGTCATCGGAATTCAATGCATAATGGCTTAGCGCGCCAGCTTGCCGTGGAAAACTAGGGAAACTGAAATTATGATCGTATGCCCCGTCCCGTCTGGGTCGCACGCCGGCATGGCGGTCAAACGAGTGCACTCGAATCATCTCCCTCCTTGTCAATAATGATTTCATGGATTTAAAAAGCTCGCAACAATTAAAGCATATCTTTTTTCGCATCAGTTAGCTGCCTTAATTACGGCCGGATGCATGCAGGCACTTAGAATCGCTCGCAGGCAGTACGCGAAGCAGCATGCAACGAGTGGCAGCCGAGGGCATGCATGCAGCCACTTAAATCGTTGGAATTAATTAGGCTTAAACTTCTGCATGCCGTTAATTATTGACATGCCTTGGTCTTGCTGCTTTGCTCACGGGACTAATTAACTCGGACGGAGGGAGTACCTTGGTTGGTGAGAGGTTTGAATTAAGCCCTGCAAACCAGAAATGAGGTACTAGTACGTGCGTGATCCGCTATTTATTCGTGTAGGATTGAGTAGGTCGTTTCTTGAATTGAGCCCTGCAAACCGGAAAGGAGGTAGTACGTGCGTGATACGCTATTTATCCGTGTAGGATCGATAGTGTAGCTTGTCAGTTTCTTCAGAGGTAAGCATTTTTATCCGTGTAGGATCGATAGTGTAGCTTGTCAGTTTCTTTAGAGGTAGGCATTTTTATTCAAAAAACTGCCACTTCGCATCTTGCATCGCAAATAAAACTGCAAGGTGCGCATTTGTAGGCTAGCTAGTGATCGATCAGTAACTTGTAAACACCGAAATAACAGAAATAAGTAACTGTTAATGCATCTCAATGATTCACAGATCATATACAAATATGTAGCTCCAAAAGCAAAGATCAGCCACTTCGGATGTTGCGTCACAACTAAAACTAACTAGTACGATTCCCATAAATAAGATCAACATGTTAATGCATCTCAATGATTCACAGATCATATACAAATATGTAGCTCCAAAAGCAAAGATCTAGAAAAAACATCTGTTCTTCCTACTAACATGGATGCTTCTCTTGGCCAACATTCAAGACAAGATCGAAGACAAATTTGTTTGTGAAGTCTACAATTCCTCTTGCAAACGTAAGTGGTTTCACCAGCAGCTAGAACCATGAGAATGAACCACACATGATGGAGGAACATCCACTGCAATATGATTTGGTCTTCTCTCCATCACACCGCGAGACTATTTTCGGAATACAAACTTTAACCTAGGGAAAATGAAGCCCATTGTATAATCATACCAAAGCAATGAAGCACCAAGTGTTGGCCAGTAAATAGTACAGTACTACTTTTCTGCAGTCCATGAAGTGACTATCCAATCTTTGTGTCTATTTTCAAATGGCACTGCATGCAGTGACTATACTATTCTCTTGTGCAGTTCAACCAAAATTACGGACACTTTGTTTGTTTGCCAAATAGCAACGGGCAGACATCTCTGTCTGCACAAATATCAAGAGCTAGTAAACATATACCACACCATGTTCGCAGTGATGGAAGAGGTGAAATCGATACAACCGAAATTGAGCATCCAATCATTGAATCATGTCCTACAACTCCAATGTAGGTCCACCCTGCCAATAAATTCACATGCAAACCACTAGTATTACTATCTAATGACAGTACAAAAAGAGTAGCAAGATAGTAGCAAACCATGTACCTTCGTAATGAACAGCTCATCGTGCCACCAATTGGATATAAAGTTTTGGAAAAAAACATGCTCCTAATGTTGAACCAGTTGGACTTTTTGTGCAGCTCCACTAAAATTGAGCATCCCTGTTTGTATAGATATTGAAAGTGTGATTACTATAAAAGTGGCACTAGTTGAAGCATAGACTCACAAAAATATAAGCATTCCAATTTCTTAATGGGAAAAGGTAGCAAGACTGTTTCTAACCACCTGTTTGAAGGAATAAATAAAGCAACGGTAATTTGATGTCGGGAAGGCATACATAGTTTTTTCTGAAAAACTGAGCCATTCCTGACCTTTCCTCTTCTTTTAAGCAAATTTTGTGCAGTTCTACTAAAATAAAATGCCATCACCGCCTTGACAATTTAGTTACACTGTACAAAATAAAATGACTTAACATTACATCATGATGTCGGGTATGTAGTAGACAGGCATTAGAGACAAACATACAGACCTCCTCCGATAACATAATGAACATTAATTTTAACAAAGGTGTGACTAACTTTACCGGGATAATTTGAGTGAACTCTACACCCTCTGTTCCTTAATATAAGACGTTTTCACAGTTCAATTTAAAGTACCCAAATGTCTAGTATTTAGAAAAACAGGTAGTAGTTTTCTTGAGCACATATCTGGGAAAGCTTGCCACACTTTATTTATGTCCATACGCTAATGCAACACAATTCAAATACTACAAATATACACTAATCTAGTGGCCAGTGCAATAGTAGAGTAGTTAGTTTATTACAGGGTACAATACAATGGTTTTACTGAACAAATTTCAATAAACTCTAGCACTGGAAGGTTTCTATAAGAATTAAGAGTACAAAATGTAAAGGTAACAAGTTTTAGCATTGGTATACTAGCTGTGCATGAGCATTAAACAAAATACAGAAGTCTGAAGGTAACTAGCATTATTAACTAATGACAGTATAAAAAAATTGCAAACCATGTACCTCCAAGGTAAATATCGTTTCGACCTCGGGGGGACCTTATAAATTGCTATCCCATTATTGATAATCGATCAAACATAAAAACTTGATCTTTCCTCTTGATAATCAAGAGAACAGCCGGAGGAGGAGGTGCCCACTATTGACCTTTCCTCTTGCCTTCATAATTGTCTGTGCAGTTTAACCAAAATAAAATGACATTAGCGCCTTGGCATTTTGGTGACACTGTACAAAAAAATCGACTTATCTCATGAAAGTGAGGTATGTAATCTATAAGCATTAACACTGCAAAAATCTGAAGGTAGTAACAAGTTTCATTGTTGGTATACTGGCTGTGCAACAACATTAGAATGCCTTAGCTGAAAAATCTTTAATACATCCACAATCAACAGCTAACCCTGAAATGATCCAGTGACATTAAATGGCACTGCTTAAATCTATCTGTGGCATTAGACTGAGAGCGGCATTAGTTAAATGTGGCAACACTTTAGCAGTAGCATTGCTTGACTTGACTGGTGGCGTTATACTAACAGCAAAAAAGTGGCAATAAGAGCATGGGAGGCCCATTCGGACAGTGGGCGCACCAGTACGATGTACGTCCACGGACGGAGAGAGGTGAGGGACGTATGGTTGCCAAGAGCTACAAATATCCAGGCAGCATATGTGGATTACGTCCCATTTTTGTTCTCTTTAGCCACCTTTTTCTATGTGAGGACAACAAACCGATCGACCTGGTCATTCTCTATTGCGTTGTCATGCCTTTCTACCCTTCTTCAACCAAGAGACACGAGACTCGTTCCTTAGCTACTGATTTTCCCCTTTTCAACCTAGATGCGGGTTCGATGCCTACTCTCTTGGGCGAGACAGTCTCCTTCCTTTCCTAATTCAACCTGCATATGCATTAGTCCGCATGAAGTAGGGTTTACTTTAATAGTGCAAATTATGGTTTTTAAATGCTGCGTGGCCAAGCAGAAAGCGAGAGGATAACAAATTGGGAAGATGGTGGAGTGGAAAAAGATCCACATGCAACGACATGCCAGATGGGGCAATACAACAAGGGTATGGTTCGAAAAGAGGTAGCATACCTGAGGGTCGGCGGGAAGTGGCTTCGCTCGTGGTCGTGGTCCTCCGCACACACTACGGCAGCGATCCCGTGCGGGCGCTAGGTCTGAGAGGACGGCCTTGTCGTCAGTGCGTGACGTCGATCGCCGACGACGAGTGCGTCAACGCTGCACGTCATTCTCTTCCCCGGCGGATCTGTGACAACCGGTGAGGAGTGAGAGAGGGGCCGTGTTTTTTAGATCTGGAGAGAGGGTGGTAGTGTGAGAAGCAAGTGGGCAGCCATTGGCAAGAAAGCACTGAAGCTCCAGCCTATATATCTTCTTTATACTACTAGTACTGGAGGTGGAGTAGTGGTAGAGTAGTTTATATTTTCTCTGCGTCTGATGCAGTTAGTCGTGCTTGAAAACTGAACGGCACGCCATTAAAAAAATAAAGGCCGATAACTAATGCGGCACCTCGGGCCAACGCGGCCAGATCGCATATTGCACGAGAAATTACACACCATGTTTCGTTGACATGTGGTCCCGTTCCACATATCAGTGAGACGACGGTGAGTAGTAGGAGTATTTCCGAACCGACGTGTAGGCCGGGCGCCTTCATGAACCGTGGCAACCGGCAACCGTCCACCGACTCTTCGCCTTTCCCTCTCGATTTGGAATCATTGTCGCACCCTCTTCCTCTCCCTCCTCCATTTTCCTTCAGCCCTTCACCCTTTCTTACGCCATTGTTCGACCATCTTCTCCATGGAGGGAACAGGACAGAAACGACCTCGTTATTCTTGCCCTGATCTGAAAGATGACGTGGTGGAGGAACTCATTGATCGGTGCGACGTCATCACCTCGGCTAGCATGGCAGGTTCGTTCAAGCCCATTCTCGACTCAACTAATAACATCATTACAAGGAACCCAAGTGTCAGGGAGCGGTTTGATCTCCCCTATCTTCTTCGCCGTGACCCTGATGACTGGCGCCGTCACGACGGAGGCCTCGCCTGCAAGTTGATGCCGCTTGATAATGATACGTATGATGTTAAGATGCCATCGCTGAGGGCAAGGCTTGGGCAGGCGCAAATGGAGATTGGGTTGTTTACATTGGGTCCAATCATGCGAGTGGGAACTTGTGAATGTGTACACTCATGACCGGGTTCCACTTCCAAAAATCTCAGCAGATCTGCTTCAGAGGTTGAGCACACCAGTATTGTACGCACGTTCAAATACAATCATGGTGACTGTCTTCTATGGAAGATAGGAATTTCTCGAGTCCCCAACCGCTCTTGGAATTACAACAACTATGAAGTTGTTGCTATCTTCGACAAGCTTGTTGCCATTGTCAGTGGTTTGACTTGATGGATATTGCTCAAAAATCAGTTTCTGTACACGGATGAGTACTGTGATGCAATTCAATATGAGGGCCTTGTGTTTGCTGCCACCACTGTGGCAATCGTTTTTGCATGGCATCCTCGTTGTTTCGCACGTTTGTCTTCCACCGTAATTATAATTGTTTCATCCACATGCATGCGGGTTAGCAAGGCTGGTCATAGTGGGGAGTAACTTAGACTAATAACATGCATATGTTACTAGTTTATGTTACTACCTCTATAGTGCATAGTATCTTAGATTAGTATCATAGGTGGTCTCATTTATTGCCATGCATGACACATAGTAGCATCACATTTATTATGTTACGGTATCTACCTATGTTACTATAACCATCTCTCTCTTCCTTAATTGCCTGCCACATAAGCATGCACTACTAGGAAAAGGCCTACTAATGGTGCACTGGTTTTGCCTACTAATGGCGCATTACCAGTGCGCCACTAGTAGCACGCCACTAGTATTTTTTACTAATGGCGCACCACGGGTGCGCCATTAGTATCTGGTATACTAATGGCGCACCAAGCAGTGCGCCATTAGTATGTAACACCATGCGCCATTAGTGTGCCTCCCGGGGGCCAATACGTAAGCATGTGCTTTGTCATACTAATGGCGCATTCCGTGTTTATGCGCCAATAGTATCCTTTGGCATACTAATGGCACACCTGGTGGTGATGCGCCATTAGTATGAATATTTGTTTTTTTTTACTTTTCTGATTTTTGCATAGGTTACAAAATATATTATTGGACAGAATATAGACAGCAGCACACAGCAACATCAGATTCATCGAATACAATAGAAGATTAGTCTCCGAATACAATTCATCATATTAGTCTCCGAATTCAAAAGACCGAACAAAGATAAAACATTACAAGTCTCAAGACCGCGAGTATCGAGTTTGTCTTCACATTACAAGTCGATATCGATCATCTAAACTACCATCACATAGAAGAGAGTTGTGGTCATCACGATGAGCATCGTCGCGATCAAACTGGTCTTCATCCGGTTCCTCCAACGCTCCCTCCATTCTCCCGCTAGATAGCGGGCGTATCTAGATTCGGCCTCCGCCCTAGTGGTGTACCCTTTGTAACTGTTATCGCTGAAACGGTGAACCTATCTCCGACACTCCTCCCGGTTTGTCGAGACTCAGGGAACCTTACCCTTGTACACCGACATACGCATTTACATCTCTATGCACAAGCCAAACAATGCATAATACATAAGCAATATGTAAGTATGCAACAAAAGGATCAGAAGAGAAAAGCAAGACATTAATAGCACGATTCGTGGTCCTACTAATAAATAGCATTGATTACATCTAAGTTGAACGACTGTCCAAACCAAAGAGACATACGAATTCATTAAAGTTTAATTACAACATGAGCCAATCAATGTTTCAGAACTACACATCACTACTTTCGACTCGACTCATCGGACAGGAGCGTGGATGAAGCCGCCGCCTGTCGTGATGGTCATGAAATCGCGGTCGTTGTCACCCTGCATTTGTGGCATTCCATCTATCTCATTGTTGGACGGTTGATATCTGAGGAAGGACTGCCCCGAGGTATGAAGGACATCTTGATGGATGATGTCCGCAAACTCCGACTCGATGCGAAAGAATTCTTGTCTGAGGTCCGCGTCCTGGATTGCCGACAACCTTTGAGATTATCTGGTAGCAGAAGTTGATGATGGTCCCTTACGATCGCCCGCATGTGATGGAGGGCATAGTAGGCATCCTTCTGACCGCCAGGCGGCTGCTTGACGCAGCAGAGCTTCGTATTGTGTGAGAACATGTGCTTGCCGCATTTCATTTAAACGCCCGGTGAAGGTGCCTCCAGATTTGGCGTGGCGGGAGAACATCATCAAGAACTTTCTTGACATTTGTGTAGTCTATCTTGGAGTTATGGTTCGGGTCGAAATACGTGGCCATGGAGTATTTCGGGCTTAAGAGGATGAGTGTGCAATTTGTGTCACTGCACAGAACACGGAATGTTAGAAAAAAAAGAACGATCGAAATCTAAGAAATCATATGTTACGGGGCGGTTAAGGGATGACTTACTCGGGAAAGTAAACCACAAGGAAGTTATCCTTATCTGGGTTTGCCAGAATGACGCCTTCGAGGTGTGAACTCGCAACTTGGCGGTCCCCAGTGCTGCTCAAGTTCTTGGCACGCATGTAGAAGGGGTCGACTATCACGATGTCCGGGTCTTGTCTCTAATGATCCGCATCTCCATACTCAGCGAAAACAGCCGAACGAAGGTGTAGTGCAGCGGATGAAGGTTAAATATAACAAAGATGTCATCAAACCGCAGGACGATTGTACCCCCGATGTCGCCATCCACAAAGCCCTTGCCCTCTGGCACCTTGGCCACGAAAACCGGGTATGCCACATCCTTCTCTCTGAGATGCCGCTTCTCCAAAGAAAGAACACTGTCGTGCAGACTCCGTATAGCACCGGTTGCAGCATTCAGCATATTTGGCGGTAGCATCGCCCTACCCGCCACATGCACTCTTCTCGAGATATCCTTAGGTGAAGGTGGCCCGTCCTGAGCACGGATCGAACTTGGTGCCGACTGGCTCGTACCGGCGCCCTTGTTAGTCTTTCGTTTCCGTCCCTTCTTCTTGATCTCCTGTAATGGGACCGAGCTCTGCTCACAGACCGCCTTCTTGAGCGTGTTGGGGATGATAATATTTCGCACCTCAGCTATCTGAGGCTCGGTGAAGGCGGGAGTTGGAGGCGTCTCCTGAGAACTGAACGCCAGACGATGCCTGTTGCAATTGGATTTCTCCGCCGTACCAGCTAGATTGCGGTCGTGTTGGTTGGGTTCTTGAGAAAGAGGCTCGCAGAACTTGTCAGCGTACCCATGTTCGGCAAAGTACTTATCGACTTTGGTAAACGTACCGTCGTCGTCTGGATCCGGTGCCATAGGGCTGTCCGGATCCTGTGCCATAGGGATGTCCGGCAGGTCCGATAGCGTTGCGCCATTCTTGCCATGGCTTGGCGCCGGCACGACTGGAGGTCTTGTCTGTGGGGTGGTGTCCCCGCCCCAAACAAATCTGGCTCTTCGCCAAAGCAGGGCCAGATTTACGCAGCGCCGAGGGTCATCTCATCTTCTTCGTCGGCCCCAAAGTCGAATCGGAGGTAACAGCTCGTCGTAGCCTGGCAGCACCTGAACCACTTCAACCCTATACACTATGGGTGGCATCGGATTACCGTGGAACATGGGGTTTCCCGGTTGAACGATTCTGCCCTTGGCGACATCGACCAACTCGGCGCCCACGAAGTGCAGAAGAGTGCAAGGAACGTCGGCGGCGCCTGCGAAACATATATCTGGCGTCGAGGATGCCCAGTCAAAGGAAGGAGATGAAGTCATCGCCCGAGAGGCTTAGTTACCGTGATGCCGTCGAGCTTGGCTAATGTCGAGGCACCGCCAACGGCGGGCGTGCAACTGACGGAAGGGGCGCTTGCGGGTGTGGTGCCGGCGGGCGTACACCCGGGTGCATTAAGCTCCAATGCCCGTGCCGGCGCCGGAGACACGAATACCGCCTCCGCCGGAGACACCAATGGCGCCGCCGCCGGAGACACCAATGGCGCCGCCGGAGACACCAATGGCGCCGCCTGCGCGCTGTGCGAGTTGCTGGCCGTGAAGCTGGGAACCGGGGGAGGCCCCTGTTGGCCGCCCGCAATCCACGTCGTCAGCCCATGAATCAACGTAGGCACCATGGCGTTGAGCTTCGTTCCCAATTGTTGTTCCACTTGCTCTTGGACACGCTCTGGAATCCGCGCCACTTGTGCCTTGAGTGCTTCAACCTCGCAGCGTCACGGCTTTCCGAGCTGGCCTTTTCTCCTTCCGCACACCAGCGGTATAGTATGACCCCATTTTGTGGACAAGCCTTTGCCGCCACACGACCATCCGACGTCGGCTTAGTGAGCTTATCCTTGTTTTTCATTACGTTCAACGCCCTATTTAAAGGGGTGTCGAAGGGGAGCTCTGAGACCCAGCGCTGCCATCGCTTTCAGTGTCCTGCGAAAAGAACGTGAACCATTTAGAAATATTGGGGATTAATTAGAGTGCAACCATATGGGGCTAATTACGCGGGGGTGTATTCCTTACCAGAACAAGCTCAAGCGCCCTGGTCTTGGGATCCGTGGTAAGCTCCTTTGTTATCGGGTCCTCCTTGTACCGGGCCCTGACATAGTTCCTGGTCTGCTTGTCACCACTATATTTCTCGAAGCGGGGCGGTAGGCCTTGCTCGGCACGCTCCGCGTCCTCCTTGTCCCATATAGGCTCCGCCACTCTGTAACCGCCGGGACCGAGTTTGTGTTCCCCTAAGTTCAACTCCTGCATTTCTTTCCCCAGCGACTTGATTCGGAGGTTGCGCTGCTCTCGCACTTGATCTTGAACTCCTTGTACTCATCTTCGGTCATCAAAGGATATTTCGCCTTCATCTTCTCATAACTATCACCTTTATCAATCATTCTCTTCACCGCACTTCTCCAAGTAGACAGGGCCGTGCTCATCTTCGTGAGTGTGGCACTGTTCACTTTATTCCCTGAGAGGCGTGTGTTTTCAAATTTGGCGGGGAACTTGTATTGTTCGTGCAGCTTCGTGAAGAGGAGGTTGCGCAAATTCCCGTGGTCCTTATTCCTAAGGTTATCGGTGTTGATCGAGACGGTGCTCCGGAGAATGCACCCGAGCTGAAGCGAGTACCCCTTGACTATATGTTTGGGCTCCGTTGGATTCCCGTCGGAGTCCACTTGAGTGAATTCCTCCTTGAGGGTGCGGAGCGCATTCGGGCGCCGGTCCTTCCTTTTCTTCTTCGGTTGGCTGCCATCTGTGTGTGCGCCGCCATCATCAGTGGTGGCATCCTCGACGGCACCATCAGTGGTGTCATCCCCGACGCCACTAGGGGTTGTGTAGTCAGGATCGGTGTCTTCCACGGCGTCCTCGTAGCGGTGAGGTTGTTCCTCCATCTCTGGGATAGCTCCTAGAATTGCTTGCCACCCGAACCACCGGCCTCATCGTTGTGGGCCATGTTTCGCTCTAAATAGGAAAAAAGTTTGGTCAAAAAGTTGGTTATTGTCAAGGAACAAGATCATGGTCTCATCATTTAGGGTTTGTCGACGCCGAGGCACCCTAAAAGCCTAAGCTTTCATCATTTAGGGTTTGTCGACACCGAGGCACCCTAAAAGCCTAAGCATACATCATTTAGGTTCTCATCGACACCGAGGCATCCGGGGCAGCCAAGTTAAGTTTTCATCATTTAGGGTTTATCGATGCCGAGGCACCCTAGGTTGGGCCTAATCACTTGGCACTAATCACTTGGCTCTATTGCCACCTATGTTGGGTTTATCATCTAGGGTTTATCGATGCTAAGGAGAATTCTAAGTTGGGCCTAATCACTTGGCTCTATTGCCACCTATGGTTTAATGCAGCAAGAATAAAGGGGCAGTTGATCCTACTTAATTAAGTACTAAGGTACCCCGGCCCATGCATTAGTCGCAAGTACCCCATATGTCCTATTTTTAGCAAAGTCATGGTAAACTTCACGGAAAATTTTAGCATGACCTTTGCTGAAAATAGGACATATGGAGTACCCGAATTTGCCGGAACCGAAGTTAATCAACATTCCGGCAAACTCAAGGGCCTCTCGGGGTACCTGCAAATTCATCACGACACGATGGTCGGAGACAAAACCCAAGAAACTAGCACCACAATGTGCCTCTACTTTCATATGGATGAAAAGGCCACAGACCATATGGTCCTCTGCTTTCATATGGACAAAAATCAGCTCAACTTATGTGAGCTTCCATTCCAGATCTAATAGCAGCAAGTTGTTCACTTGTAGCTCAACTTATGTGAGCTGCCTTCAAGAAAAGAAATCTGCGATGGCACATCTGCTCTCTGAATACATTGGCAAGAAACAAAACAACACCTAGTACCATCCATCTGCTATGGCGTATCATGCAGTTTAACTAAGCACTAACAGTAATTATATAACAGAAAACTTGGCGCCGTACATGTCACTTAGCTTGGGCAAGCAACATACCTCGTCCTCTTGGTTAGTCCAAACAAGTCAGTATGCTGAGCCTCAACTCACCACCTGCACATTTTACAGCACCCATGAAATGAAAAACTAAACATAATTGTCAACCAACAGAACCAAAACACAAACATGACTTCAAATTTTCACGATCAGGAAGAAAAACAGGGTTTTCAACTACTATATTCAGTTTCATGGCATCAGTTGAACAGTTGAAAAAGAACAAGCTTCATTTAAATATCTTGCTGCTAACAAACATAACTAATGTCAAGACTCAAAAATAGAGTGACCACACAGGAACAAACAAACTATTCACTTTTTATTTCTTGAATTGGACCCATAAAGAACAACTCCTTGGAAGCAAACCGAAACCATCTTTGAAACTATCTTTGAAACCATGCTTTGAAACTTTCTTGAAACTACTCCTTGCAATCAAACTGAAACTACTCCTTGGAAGCAAATGGTCTTGGAAGGAGTATTGTGTGCACAAATCTACTCCAACTAGTTGCTTTCACTTAGAGATTGTTAGCACAAACAACATGAGTCATTCTTCAGATCGTTACAAATAGAAACAATGGCAACCAAGGTTAAAAACCAACAATCCTATATATTATTCTGAAACTTGATATATTGAAATCACTTAGCACTCTCTTTATGTGTTCATTCAACACTTAAAATTGAGGAAAATAATACCAACTAGGATCGGTATGACCTTCGTTTTTCATTTTCTGTATGATCAATTAAATCTTCTGCAAGTTTATATGAAAAGGTTCAGCAACTTGAAAAGTAACTCTTTCTTGGTGTTCCAAATCATTTCATTTATATTTTAAATAACAGTAGGAATTATTTCATAATAGAATTTACCCGATGGGGGCGACGGTGCATGCGACAGGAGGGGAGCAGGCGAGGGGTGGGCCGAGGCTCACCACTATTGCAAACCAAACAAGTAAGCAGAGCACATGTATATACCTGTATCACTGTCTTGGAGCCAACAAACGCCTCAATTTTTCTCCAACCGTGATCGAACCTGTTACGCAGAAACACAAACAGAGAGATACATGTAACTAACGAGGACAGACAGACAAGGTAACAAGAACTCCACAGCTCAATTAAGCCTATCCTTTTTCTTTCACTCTCCTACATAAAGTTATTGTTACTACCTGGGAGGGATTATATGCTTGTTTACCACTACTAATACCATTTTTTAATATAATCTTCATTCTCCTGCTTTTTCTTTTCTTACAATTGTTGATGCCAAAACATTGCAACCCTGTAGTTCAAGATCAGAGTCAAAATTGACCTACACGATTGTTTACCACTACTAAGACATGGATCTAATAGCTATATATCTCCCCCCTTGTTCCTCATGCCTTAGTTGAATTCAGAGAAGAGAGAGCTCAGATCCTAGAACAGGGATCTCTCTGGAAGATATGTGTTAACCAATTTCGGCCAGTATAACCAACACAAAGCTCCTGCTCTCTCAAATTGCAGATAAAACAACTTATCTTTTCCTTCTCAGACATTGTCAATCATTGCATGTTTCACTGCTAACATGTTTAAACCAAAACATTTGCTCATGAAAAATATTCAACCTACAATTTGTAAACATTTGCCCTTAGAGGCATTATCACAAACACCTATCAAGCACAATCCTTTCACATGTTTAAACCAAAACATTATATTCCCACAGTATCGAATCTACATCAAGTACTCATCCACTAAAAAAATCAGGAAAAAAATTGAACAGAGGATGCAAGAGGAAGCAGGGAGGGGGATGAGGGAAGAGGGAGGAAGGACGAAGGAGTGGTGGCTACCTGCCTCTGACTGGTCGTTGGCGTAGCTCGGGCGGCGTTCTTTGGCAGAGCGCCTGCCTCGAGGGGCGCCGCCAGTGGGGCGGCTGCTTGATCGGGAGGCGCTGAGGTCTGTCTGGGAGGTGCGGCAATGAGGGTTCGGCCGGTTGGGCTCGCGCGGCGGCAGCGGCGGCGGGGGAACCCTAGCTGTCGCTCGGGAGGAGGTTGACGCGGGGCCAGGGGACGGCGAGGGCGTGGGCGCGGGCGGAGGGGGGGCGGTGAGGGAGGTGGCGCTCGGCTCGATGAGGGGGCGTTGGGGGCGGTGGTGGTCGGGTGCGGCGGGGGAAGCGAGCACGGCCGGGGACGGCGAGCACGTGGGAAGTGGTGGTCGGTGGTGGTCAGGCGCGGGTGAGATGAGGCAGGGAAGGGATTAGAGAGAAATGTGAGAGATTGGGGATTTTAGTGTGGGGGGAGGCTTAGCAATGGCGCACCACCCAGGGGTGCGTCATAAGTACATCCATAGCAATGGCGCACCACCGAGGGGTGCGCCATAAGTAATTTATTTTTATTGATAACAATGGCGCACTCTCTCCTGGTGCGCCGTTAGTAACTTTTATTTTTTTATTTTTTATTGATAAAAATTATTACACTATATACAGGAGATGAGTAGAGGAGGGAGGGAGGGAGGGAGCATTTACATTCGTTGATTGGAAAAGGGGGTCTTGAAAAAATATTTAGTTTCATCTAATATTTTTTTAGAAAATGACAAATCAAATCTGAAAACATTTATGAATGTGAAAAAATATCATCAAATTTCTTATTTGAAATTATTTATGAATATAATATCATCAAATTTGTTATTTGAAAATATTTAAAAAATATCATAAAAATTTTAAAATATTAATGAGTTCACAAAATATTAACAAATTCAATACTTTTTGTGAGTTAGAAATTCAATACCATAATAAACATAATTCAATATTCATGAGGACTAGAACAGAAGAAATATCATTTCAAAATGTCGAAATACAATCGAGAAATGAAGACTACGATTTAAATACAATCGATCTTAGCTAGCTATCTGTTCACAATCTTCTTGCCCTTCTTTTTCGCAAATGGAGTTCTTCTGTGGAACAGACGTCCTTTAGGTAGGGTGGTCCTGCTTCTTCTTGTGGTGTGTGTTGCTACTTCATCGTCGTCGTCATGTTCGATCTTCGGGTCGCCGTACTTGTCGAAGTCTTGCTCATTGGCTACTCCATCCATTCCGATGATCTTCCTTTTGCCTCTCCTCACGACAACACAACTGGGCTTTGACGGGTCGGTAATGAAGAAGCATTGGTCCACTTGGGAAGCCAGTACCCATGGCTCATTTTTCACGGTGACGTTTGCGCCCATGATCTTGGATTTGGCTTCGGGTATAACCATGGTGGTGAAATACCGGTCTTCTTTTAGGTGCTCTTGGCCCATCTAACATGGAACATCGGGACCTTCTCTCCAGCGTAGCTCAGCTCCCAGATCTCCTCGATCCTTCCGTAGTATCTGTCCTTGTCGTTGCCGGTGTAGGATTCCATCATTACCCTGGAGTTATGATAACCATCGCTCTTCATGTCCTTGTTCTCGGTGTAGAATGTGTAGCCCTTCATATCGTACGCCTCATAGGTCATCAGGTTGTGCTCGGCGCCCTGTGACAAGGCGAATATGAGTTGTTCTTCCGCGGAAGAATCCTCATGTAAAGGGTACGAAGCTTCTGCTTGAACCAACGCGTGAAACATGAGTTGTGCTCTTTGATTATATCTCCGTCCGTCCTCTGTTGGCCTCGGTCATTGTACGTCTTCTCAATAAAGGTTTTGTGCACTACCACCCAAGGATCGACCACGTCTATGTGTTGTAGCGCGACTAGGTTTGCTCTTTCAAAGTCGGCGAGTCGACCCTCGAAGTCGATATGCATTTCGCGGCGACCCTCACGGTGACCCCATCCAGCGAGTCAGCCGAGGTGCCTGTTGACGGGCAGACCAACGGGGTTCTCGATGCCTAGATAATTCGTGCGATGGGAGATGCACTCTTGATCGAAAAGCCCCGGCTATACTTCCCTCTGGATTGACATGTTGCGAGCGTATCCTTTGATGACACCATTCATCCTTTCGAACAGCATCATCTTTGTGCGAGGAACGTCGGCCCGAGTTGGATGATATCCTTCATGATATGGACCAGCAGATGCACCATAACGTCGAAGAATGCGGGCGGGAAGTACATCTCAAGGTTGCATAGTATCACCACGATCTCTTCCTGTAGCCTTCTGAGTTGCCTCACGCCAATCGACTTCCGAGAGATGACGTCGAAAAAGTTGCATAGGCAAATAGCATTTCACGGACGTGCGCGTCCATGATTCCACGGATTACAACTGGAAGTATCTGCGTCATCAGCACGTGATAGTCGTGAGACTTCATCCCGCTGAACTTCTGCTTCGCTGGGTCTAGGTATCTGCTTATCTTCCCCGCGTAACCGTAAGGAAGTTTTACTCCTAGGAGGCAGGTGAAAACTGCTCGATCTCCTCGACTTAGAGTGAAGCATGCGGAGGGTAGTCATTTCCGGTCTTCTTGGCCTTTTGCCTTTGCGGCGACTTTCTTCGTGTCCTGCTTCGCCTCATCATCATCATCATCATCATCATCATCATCATCATTAGCGTGAAGCTCCTGCACGATGCCTATTGATTTCAAGTCGCCCTTGCTTTCGGCCCATATTTGGTCCTCTCGGCATGTTGAGCGGTACCAAGCAGACTCTCGCACACGTTCTTCGTGATATGCATGACATCAAGGCTGTGGCGCACGGTGGATCTTCGATGTTCAAGTCCCGTAAAACAGACCTTGTTTTCCATACCTTCAGCAGCTCTGGCGCCTTCGCTTCTTTCCGGACCTGGCGCCTTTTGCTTCTTTCGGCGTGCGGCAGTCTTTCCAATTTTACAACAACTTCGTCTATTTCCTCGCCGCTCCTCGTACACGGGCATTTTCGGGGTTCGGTTTCACCATCGAACAGATCCTTGCGTTTCCTCCACGGGTCATCGTCGCGAAGCCAAATTCGATGTCCCATGAACACAGCTTTCGAAGACCCGGGATCTCTATCTAGCTAGCGATACGTTGTGTCATCCATGCACCTTACGCATCCAGAAAATCCGTGGACTACCTGCCCCGCGGGATATCCGTAACCGAGATAGTCGTGCACCGTCGTGAGCAGTGCGGCTCTGTAACATCCCAAATTTCCAATTTGGAATGTTATACATAGAGCATCATTGCATATCATATTTTTCGTTGCATTTTTCCTCGATCCTAGAAAATTCTGCACAACTCAAGGACCCACGGGGAGAGTTGGGGATTTTCGTTATTTTCATATTTGAGTTTTCTCAAATTTTGAAAATAGGATCATTGATTTTATTTATTTTATCTTCAATTATTTCTACTACAAAAATATGAGAGAGGGAATAAAATGACTTTCCCAAAATAAAGAAATAATGAAGATTTAACAATAAAATCAAATAAGATTTTATTTTGGAGTTTTTCCTCTTCTTATTTGAATTTATGAAAAATGTGCGTTTTTCAAAATCGCATTTAGGCCCCAAATAAAAGTTCATTAAATCCGGCTTGATTTTAGAAACCGGGGAAATTTTATTTCGGGATTTTTGGAGTCCGTTTGGTACTTCTTTTGATTTTTTTCTACGCGTAATGTTTTATTAAAAAAAACGCGCACCGCCTTACGGGCCGTACCCGAGCGGGACTCCGCTCGGGGGCGCCTTTAAATAGCGGCCACCCCGAGCCCCAAGCCCACCCGAGCCGCCCCGGCCCACCCGCCGCCGCCGCCGCCCGCCGCCGAGTTGCGTCTTGCCCAGGTTCGCCGCCGGCTCGGTTTCTATGCCGGTTTAAAAAAAAAACCCGATCGGTTTTCTGCGGTTTTTTTCGGTTTTATTTATTTATTTTTTATTTTTTATTTTTTTCGAATCTGTTCGTCGTTTTTTTTCTTTTCTCGGATTTAATCTGCGATTTTTCTGATCGCGATTGCGGATCCGATTTTCGTTTTAGTATAACTTTTCGCTCGTTTATCGGAATCAGGCGATTCAAGCGCCTGGAGTTTCGTCTCGAAACCCTCTTTCCGAATAATCTACTTAAACAAGTTTTTGCTTCTGTAAAATTTGACCTAGATCCAGATTAGTAAAACAAAGCTGTTTTCTTTCGCCGTTTGACTTTCGTTGCTTCGTTTGATTTGATTCTTTTTGCAAACCGGAGTTCTTAAGTTGAACTATCTGGTTAGATCTATTTGAGTTTTACCTGTGCATTAGATGAGTACTTATTGTATGCTTGTTTGTTTGTCTGCGATAGAATACCCGGAGTGTGCCGCCTGTTACTTCGAGTCTCTAGGTTTCGCGGATCATCAGCAAGGCAAGTAACACTTTGATCATACCTTTCCTACTACCCAGTTTTTATGCATTAGATCTATCCTCAAACATTGCATTGATTAGGATCTAATTAAATTGTGGGATGGGAAGTAGTTGAGGTAGTACCTATTACCTGTTTTATTTTCAAACCCTTGGGAGTTACTTCTACGTTTGCTTATGCCATGCTATGCTAGTAGACGTGGATTGGGTGAGTGTATCCATGACAGATGTGAGATTGTTAATTAATGGTTATTTAAGGTGGCTACTTAAACACACATCTGGGTGGATTGAGGCACCTGGTTTCTATCAGGACTTGCCTGTATTTCTTCGGACCGCCACCCAGGCTCAAAGGGATTATGAGATTATTCAAACTAGAAACTTACGTGTGCAGCCACAAGCCATTATGGGCTCTGGCATAGTTGATTAAGTTGTACGAACTCTTACGGGTAGGCTAGCAGATGTAGGGGTTGTAGGTGGTACGGTCTACCCACATGTAAGGTGCTAGCGCTTCTGAAAGACTATGTCTCGGTCATCCGTTTCTCAAACATCATGTAGTGCGAGAAATCAAACGGAGGCGATCAACTCTTGTGGGGAAAAGTGCGCAAACCTCTGCAGAGTGTATAAACTAATCATGGTTAGCCGTGTCCCCGGTTAAGGACATCTTGAGTATCTAGTACTTGGATATCATGTGAATCTCATCATGTTACTTCTAATTAATATTGTTGGGTTTTTAATGAGTACTTTTAATTGGGATTGAGAATGCTGTCAACCATTCTCAATGTTTCACAACCACCATGATAGTTAATGAATTTATTCCTTTGCAGTAGGGAAAAATTGGCTTTACGCAAAAACTGTAACCATAGAGCTTTCCACCAGCCAAATATGCATGTAGTATAGGCTATTCATTCCATTATTTCTCTATGTGTTACATTGCCAAAGATATTCCATGTCTTTGACCGTTTTGGCTGCAACGTTTCATGTTGCAGACTTTTCAGTCGACGAGTAAGGTGCTTTTAGGTCGTGGTTCTATACTCAGTGATGCCGTTGGAGTTGATGGACTCGCTTATTCTTCCAAGCCTTCCGCTCTTATCGTATTTAGATGGCCTTAAGCCATATTTATTTTAATAAGTTCTCTCTTGAGACATTCGATTGTAATAAGTGTGTGATTGCTACTCTGTTATAAATCCTCCGAGTACTGTGTGGTGTCGGCATTCTTGATCCGGGGATGACACTAAGCACGAGATCGGTATTTGAGGTCCGGTCGCTCTGTGCTCTCATAGGGAAATATTCTTTCTCTGCGGCGTCCCACGTATTGGTGGCGTTTTCCACAGCGTGTCTAGCTCCTCCTTCAGCAGCCCCGGATCTGATTGATGTCGTTCCTGGTTGTTTCGGCCCTTCAATTAGCATACTCATGTGAATGTACTTCCTCTTCATGCACAACCAGGGGGAAGGTTGTACATCGACACAAACACGGGCCGGAGTGCTATGTGTGCTTCTCACGGCTGCCAAACGGATTGACTCCATCGGTGCTCGCGCCCGGCCACGATGTTCCTTGGATCCTTCCCAAATTATGGGTATTCAAGTTCAACGCTTGCTACCGCTCGCATCCTTAGGGTGACTCAACATCTTGTCTTTTTATTTATCTCCGGATCATTTCCGTCATCTTCCCGCTTCTTCTCCTCCCTATCCGGCGTGCCAGCAGGAGCTTTGCTACCTTAGGGTCCACGAAATACCGCTGTAGGCGAGGAGTGATCGGAAAGTACCACACCGATTTTTGAGGAGCTTTCTTCCTCTTCTTGTATCGAGTGGCGCCGCACACCGGACATATGGTAGACTCCAGCGTGCTCGTCCCGATAAATGATGCAATTGTTCATGCACACATGGTATTTCACGTGCTGTAAATCAAGAGGACACACGATTTTCTTTGCCTCCTCGAAACTGGTCGGGCACTTGTTCCCCTTGGGAAGACGTTCGTGCCAAAATGACATGTTCTCGTCGAAGCATGCGTCGGTCATTTTGTGTTTTACCTTCATCTCTAGAGCCATGAGCATTACTTTCAAGCGGGTATCCTCAGGCCTGCATCCTTCATACCATGGAGTAACCGCGTCTATATCCAGTTGATCCAGCTTGGCTTTCTCTCGGGCGGCAGCTCTTGCGTTATCCGTCTGCTTGAGAAGCAGCTCTTGAATATGAGGGTCCTGCACCCAGCCTCCATCGTCGTCTGCTCCGGCATCTTCATCTTCATGATCATGCCCTTCGTCTTGATCTTCCTCATCATCATGTACGACATCTTCTACATGATGATGTATCTGACATCACCGCCCGTGATCATGTCCTGGAGATTCTTCGTCTTCTCGCCCGCCCTCGCCGTGGTGGTACTTGTCTTGTTGCCCTTCCTCATTTCTTGCCCGGCCCCCATGGACGACTTCATAGTAATCTTCATCACCTTGCCACCGATAGCCATCCATGAAACCACGCAAGAGTAGGTGGTCCCGCACCTGCCCGGAATCCGGGTCCACAATAAGGCTCTTCAGCTTGCATCTTTGACAGAAACATCTTATCTCTGTCTCGTTCTTTTGAAGCATCTCGGTCTTCGCGGAGCTCAAAAACCTATTCACGATGCCTTCGGTCATCGTGCAGACCATGGTCGCCTGCGGGATAGAGCAAAACGATATTTTAGAACCACGAAAATTTTTGGCATGACTTTCCCTAAAAATAGGACCAAAAAGAATGCATAGTGCTAAAATTCTCGCCGAAACGGAAATGAATCAACATTTCGGCAAAATATTGGCAACTATCGCATTTCAAATACCGGTACCTGCAAACACAAATATATATGCAACACCACAAACACATGCAACACCACAAACATACATAGATCTAGCTAGGCCACAAAAGTGCATGTGCACGTTGTTGGAAGCGAGCTAGGGAGAAAAAAGTAGATCTACATCATGAAGATAGCTTTCCCTTACTTACCTATCAAAAAGGTAATTTCACCACTTAATTTTGATGAATCTATGGTGGAAATGAGGTGAGGAGGAGGAGGCAGCCGAAAGCTTGGAGAAGGAGGTGGAGGGAATGAAGTGGGGAAAGTGAGTGGGTAGGTGTGGGGCTGTCGAAAATATCTTGTTGGGGTCCCACGTTACTAATGGCGCACCACCTGCAACTGCGCCATTAGTATGCCTGGTTACTAATGGCGCACCTGCAAATGGTGCGCCATTAGTAGTTTTGCAAAAAAGTAAAAATAAATAAATATATATACTAATGGCGCACCGGGTCATAGTGCGCCATTAGTAGTTTAAACTAGTAATGGCGCACTGTGAAATGGTGCACCATTAGTAGTTTTGCAGAAAAAAGAATAAAAAAATACAGTAATGGCGCACGGTCTGCCCGGTGCGCCATTACTAGTTAGAACTAGTAATGGCGCACTTCGACCTGATGCGCCATTAGTATGTATGGAAAAATGAAAAAAAATTAATACTAGTGGCGCACCATGTTTCTGGTGCGCCATTAGTGTCTTCCACACTAATGGCGCATCACCAACTGGTGCGCCATTAGTATATAGTAGTGGCGCACTACTTCCACGGTGCGCCATTAGTATCAATCCTATCTATAGCCCTTTTCCTAGTAGTGATGTTTGCGAGTCCCAAGTGCATGATACTACTTATGTTACCCCCACTATGGCTAGCCTTACTAATTAACCTTCTTCTTGTGTTTCCAAGGTCCTGTGAACATTACACCACCTATACTTGAAGATTTTTATAACCAAGGGGGAGATGATGATGGTGATGATCACGAGCATGAGGACGAGTAGCGCCCATATACTATTTGGCGCCTGGAAACTAATTCCGATGGATCACCTCTTCTCGTGTGTATACAGCCCACTGATGATGTTACTACTAAGGAAGCAGGTGTAGTCTCCTATGATCGCACTCTCCGGACCTATTCCAACACCCGTTGCATGGTATCCAGGATGGATACTAGTGTGCTAGCGCCAACTCCTTCTCCCTGGTACAGAATTGATAGTCTTGGAAAACTTCGCTCTTCCTTGGACAAAACTATCCAATGATGGTGAAAGGCGATCCATTCTTTGTTAACACAACGTGACTACCATTTATGAGAAGCAACCGTGTCTATACCTCGGACATTTGTGTGGTTCCCTACCCTGCATCGATATAGTAGGCCGCTTCAGCTGGATGATCAGTCTGGGTTGGTCTCGAATCGACAATGGATGGCCCGTCCCGGAGAATCACTTGTGGTTCAAAGCAAGCGTTTCAACGCCGAGGAATGGTTGAGTTGAAGTTCATTTCATTGCTTGTTATTTGTTGTGTGGTGAAAACTTTAGTGTTTATAATGTATCCTCGTTGTCGATGTGGGTTGATGACCTGTTGTATGTAATAAAATGATATGCCTGTGATAAACTTACTAAATTTATGAATGGCTTTCGAGTTGCTTCTGTGAGTGATTGGTGCGATGAGGTAAAAAATATATTTTCCGAATACATAATTGTACGTGCATTGCAATAGGTTATCGGATGAGGCCAATCAACAATAGTAGTACACTATTTGTACTAGCTTCACATGCTTTGCGCTTCGTGCGGGTGTTTTTACTATAGCCATACTGTACTACGTAACCAGTACCTCGAATCCTCGATACTAGTAGTACTATATAGTACTAAGTAGTAGGAGTAGTAGGGTGGCATGGGCCAGAACAAGCATTCACGTCCAGGAGTACGACACACGCCACCAGCACGACTTCCATCTGACAGCATATTTCATGGAGTCCGTGCTAGAGCAATCTCTTCAACCTCATCGTTTCTCTAACTCAGCCAACGCGTGGCGGGCGAGGTGGGGGTTTGCCGATAGTCGATTTCCTTAACCGCGGTCCCACTTGTAAGGCCAAATGCAACGCACGACCCCAAACGGACCTCCGTTTTGCATGAACTCCAACGATAATTTTGACTAGAAAAGCAAGACTAAAGAAAACAAGAACCACAAGAATACATTTTACTACTCCTGTAAGTTGGATTAGTGCCTTCTCGATGCATTCATTGTTGATCTGCGGAGGCTCGATCTTGCGTGCTTCTTTCTTCTTTGAGTGTAAAGAAGTAGACGTTGCTTCCTGCATCTAGTCTCATGTCTAGCCTCTATTCTAGTACTCCCTCCGGTCCGTTTTTCTCTGCGTCTAAGCAGCAACACGCATACCAAGTAGGAGTATCAACAAGTGCACTAATCTCATCTATAGCCTCTGTGCTAGCTAAAGTGATAGAACATCTACTAAATTGCGCTCTATCAATATATGGATGTACTCTTTTTCCCAATACAAAAACTTGCATCCATTCTACTCCCTCCGTTGCACAATACATGCCTTCTATTTGTCAAAATATATATGTATCTAGACATTTTTAGTATATAGGCACCATTTTTGGACAAATGGAAGTCAAGTATTTTGGAACGGAGGGAGTACACAATAAAAATTTCAAGTTAGCACAACTAGTCTAATCTGAGAGCACAACCGAAGATTTGGTCGGGTTCTTCCTCCTTTTGCCGACACGTGGGACATCCAGCATCCAGGTCGTGTAATGAAAGAAAATAGAGTGGTAGTTGATAAGTTGAACCCACGAGATGTGCATCTTGGGTTAAACTGTAAATAGAATCTTACTACTCTTGAGTAACTCCAAAAGCGGCCACCGAAGATCTTTCTTGGATTTATTTTTCATCACCAGCACGTCGAGGTGAAAGATGTGCAGGTTCAGTGGGTCCTCTTGCGTTTTCAGCGACATGTGGGGCGCATGTGAGCAAACAGATGATGGGCTCCAGCGTCCATTTGTCTGGCTGAGAAGAGAGATAGAGGAGTGCTGAGCACGGACTGCACGAAATTTGTTCTACGTACTGTACCTCGATATAGGCTCGATATAGTGGGGTGGCATGGGCCATAACTAGCATTCACATCTACCAGTATGGCACACGCCACCCACACGAGTCCCATCCGGCACCAATTTTCTTGGAGTCCGTGCTACAGCCATCTCTTCTCCCTCCTGTTTTCTTAGCCATCGCGCGGTGGGCGGGTGGGGGTTTGCCGATAGTCGGTTTGCTCAACTATGTTCCCACTTGTAAGTGAAAATGCAACAGCGCACGCATTCCCGCTTGAGCGGCGTGCCAGACCAACCGTGTGGGGGTGCGACGCGAACACGGCAGGCTTTTCCTTTTGAACTCCTAACTTGTAAAATTTGGTTCTGCTCCATGGCGCGATCGATAGATAGAAAATAACGATTTTGCCTAGAGTAATGAGAAGTTTGGTTATGGCGCCGTTCATGCATGGAGTACGTCTGAAAATTATGAAGTTGATGCGAAGGTAAGATAATTACTGTAGTATCATATACTACTACATGGATTTGACGGAAAGATAAAAATACATACGGATCCATCAACGACATCCTCACGCCCTAGTGCGCCGGGTCACCAACCGACGTGTGAGGAGCAGCGACGTTGGCGATGAGCTCAACGTGCTTCTGAACAGTGCCGTCCAAGGTTGCCGTGCGGTCCAAGAAGGCCAGCGTCCTATCGTCCCCCTCTTGCATGCGCGTAGACGTGGGTGATTATGTCCATGATGTCTTGCTGCGCCCGAGCGCTGCTTGGCAGCGCGACCTCAAGGTGGACATTCTCCGGTAGACGGCGGCGCGATCGCAGGGCCACCAAGGTCGTCGAAGAGGTTGTCACCATAGTGGCCGTTGAGGGTGACGGGCATCGCAGAGCCTGGGAGCGTCGGCTGAAGGCTTACGTCAAAGTCGTCCGCGAGCTTCTTGACGATGGTGAACTTGTCGAGGAAACCGGCGAGGACCTCGTTGAACAAGGAGACGAAGGTTGTCGTCCAAGCAGCCCCCTCGCCTGCCGGGCCTCAAGCAATACTACAGAGACGTTCCTCGTTGCGGGCGCGGGCAGCGTCGTGGACCATCACACAGCCGGCTGATGCTCGCGCTCATCGCCTACATGGGTCTAGCTTAGCTTCTACTACCTCTGTCCTGGTTTATTGGTCCCCATTGTAATCCGTGTCAAAATTTGACCACAGATTTAACTAACAAAATGTTTAGGCATGTTACTAACAATTATATCACTGAAAACTATGTTCAAATACGAATCCAAAAATATAATTTTTGTTGACATGCATCAACTTTTTGTTAGTTAAATCTTTGGTCAAAATTTAGCACAAATTACAAAGGAGACTAATAAACCAGGACAGAGGTAGTAGTAGTTAACTGATCTTGTGATTCAAGTGATCACTCTTGCCCTTGGTTAGCGTGTGTAGGTGCGTAGGATTTCGTACTACTCCTCAGCCCTCTACTGCACCTACCTTTGGCTGTATGATAGGTGGGCCAGCCACCCCCTGGGCCCACATGTCATTCACCCAAAGGCAGTTGTCGTAAGTCAATGAAGCTGCGCCCCCCTCCGTGCCGGTGTAGTATAGTCATCTCACCAGACCTCTAGTTGGGGCCAAACGGGAGAAGTTTGATGTTTACTGGTTTATTTGTCCCCTTTGCATTTTGCGCCAAGTTTTGACCTTTGATTTAACTAATAAAATGTTAATGCATGTAAACAAAAATGTTGAACGAACCGTTAAACATCCTCTCCGCTCGGTGGAATTCGCCCGAGCAAATAAATGGGAGACACGAAATTACCGTCCTATGTGGGACACGCATCAATTGGCCCGTTGTACATCGAGGGTAGGTTCGTAACTTCATCCAAGCGCGCCTTCTCCTCGGCCGAAATGACATGTGCCGAATAATTCATAAACCATGTTCGGCAAAACACGCTCTCCTCGCCCGAAATAGCTCGTTCCCACTATTTCAAAACACGCTCTCCTCGCCCGAATTCGCTCGTGCCCACTATAGTTCAAAACACGCCCTCCTCGCCCGAAATCGCTCCCGCCCACTATTTGGGGAGAAGCAAAGTTACTCTACTATCCCCGACTCTCAGTACATAGACCCAAGCCGAGAAGCCTATAGGCAAGGCTAGAACTTTAACTCCCCCTCACATTTCATACAAATTCGTCCATAAGACATGGTTACACGCCCCTCCCAATTCCCCCACGCCCGCCCCCATTCATACCTCCTGGGCGCCAAATCACCTTCTCCCCGGGAAGCTCCCTTCTCCCGAGCCGTGAAACCTCAGCCCCACCTCCATGGCGCCCCCACCGCACCAATTTCATAGCCGCCCTCCTCCGAAATGCCGGAGATGCTGTCCAATTGCCGCCGTGCACTGGGCCATGTGCCTCTTACTCCGTGCTGCTGGTGCTGCCTCGACGATGACCGCGTGAACCGTAGGGGAGCCGATTCACCCCCGCCGTTGTTCACGGCGCCGGAGCGGCTCCAACTTCGGATCCGTCCAGAGTCCTGGCGCTGCTTCCGCGTAGTTGTCGACTGTCGCGACATCGCTCTTTCCCTGCCGCCGGTCACCACTGCAACCGCACCGGCCTCACCGACTCGGCAGCTGGACCTGCCTACTTCACCATGCCGCCAGATAGGCCGCACCCTCATCTGAAATCTCTTTATTTAGGCATCAGTTGTCTGAATTTTTATTCTGGGCCAATCGATTCCCAATGGGAAGCAGCACACCCCTCGAGGCGGCGGAGCTCCTAGTCTGCCGGTTAGCTGGTGTCTAACGTAAGGGTGCGGGGCCGCAAGTTCACCACGGAAGTAGAGCTTAGATGGCTATCTTTTAGAGTTGCGTGGGTTGAAGGTACTGCCGCCGCCGGATCTGGATGACGGGGAGTCTTTGTGGATTGGCCCGGGGGCGGCGCAACCACGGTAGTCTTGATTGGGGGCGGGGAGGCGGGGAGTTTGGCCGGGGCCACGGACGGCGGAGGCAGGCTGCTCTGTCGTTGGTCGCTGGCTCTTCGGGGAAGATTCCGAACAGTGTCAGCCGGGAGGCACAAGACGGCCATCAAGCCATCCGGCGTAGATCGGACAGTACCAAAATAAAATAAAATCGTGTGACCCCAATTTAGTCTTCAGTCAACAGACGTGTGACCACTCTCGTACCTTGTTGTTGATCTCTTAGTGTCTTTCTTCGGATCAAAGAGATAGGTCGTTCTTAACTTTATGCGTTATCTGCATCTTCAGACACACCGTCTTCCGACTCACCGCAGCTGCTCCAACAAGGGAAGCATACACCAGAAGGGAGCTACAGTCCCCACTCAGCAGTTCCTCGCATCGAATGCGCGTTCCCGACATGGACAACCACAACAACTGCAGGGCCATCGACAAGTCAGCACATGATGCTCACTCCTATGGATGGCAGCCAGATAGGTTGTACCATCATCTTACTTGTGTGCAACATTTATGGCTTTGTTATTCATCTGAGCACGGAAAATAGATCATCACATTTCACTATATATTCATGCTGATCTCTTACGGGTCTTGTTCAGGAGTTCACGATGTTCCATAGTTCAGCTAAGATACTTGTTCTTTAGGTAACATTGTTCCATAGTTATCATCCATCAGCCAATGCTATCCCACAGGCTGGTGATTATATTATTATACCACTTCTAGTATTACCTATGTTGTTCTTTAATACTTTTATGTGCCATCTAGTTAATCTTGAGTACAAACGATACATAGTCTGTAGCTTTCATCTGTGTTCTCCCTTTAGTTTATGAGACCTGTTGCTGCTAGTTAACCCCAGTCCTACTATTTATGTCGTCTCCTACAGGCACTCATTTACATAAATCTAACTACTAGTTGTCTTCCATGCATGTTAGATATAATTGCACACACTGATATATCCACAAGAACCTCACGGAGCAATGTAAAGGCCAATAAACTTGATGTCAATGATACCCAATATGATGGAACATGTAAAGGCAGTTCTTCAGAAGACTTGCAGAAAGATGATGCATCCTCTTCACCCCACAAGGTCCTTGCTCTAACTTGGCCTCTAATATGGGTACAACATGCATATAATGTCCTGGAGTGTATCTACTCTGTTGCAATGCCATGTGCTTAGCATGCTGATCATGCATGTAAATATGTCATGCCTTCCTGTTTTTCAGTACCTATTCCATTCATGATAACATGTTTTCAAATACAAGTACTGTCATTCTACTCTATCGCAATGCCATCTGCTTAATTTGGACATCATGCTTCTGAATATCTTATGCATTGTTATTCATCAGTATGTACTTCATCTGTCTGCCATGCCATATTTGTTTACATTGAAGTGATGTTCTAGTGCTCTGTTGCAATGCCATCTTATTTTCCCAATCATACACGTGTATGTTGCCTTAGTTATTTCTGTACGTATTCCGCTAGCATATAGTTTTACATTCAACTAGTTTTTTTGCTGTGTTGTCCTGTCGTATCCCTAGCTCTTCTGACATACTCCCTCCGTATGGATTACATGTTGCGAAATGGATAAAAAGGATGTATATAGAACTGAAATACGCCTAGACCCATCCATTTTTTTCCGGATGGAGGGAATACATGTCAATATGTCATGCCTTTCTATTCTTCAGTACCTATTCCATCTCTCTGCTATCGCATGTTTAATAATTAAAGCACCATTCTTTTATACAAGGCATGCAAGGGGAAGATGACTATGTTAGAATCTGAAGGGTTATAAACAAGGCCTTTGCAAAAGATCCAAATGCCAGGAGATAATAAACCAACTCCAGCTTTATAGATCTTGCTCCAAAGACAGAGAAACCCAACTCCTACTAATAATAAGCGATTCTAGTGGCCAAAGAACTAGTCCGCTCGATCGAAAGGCAAAAATATGTCAACTCAATTCTAAGAAGCGTGTGTGTATCCTTGCATCATGAAATTTTATAGCATGCTGATCATATTTTCTACATGTTTCTTACCCATCTCTCTTTTAGAAAATAAGCTTAACAGATAGAAGAATTTCTGCAATGGTATCGTTTGTGAGGAAAGATTCTTGCACGAATTCTCTGTGCTCCAATGTAGATGTATGTACCTGTTGTATATCACTATATTTTTACATCAGCATGTATTTTTTTAATCGGCGAGAATCCAACCTTTATCTGATCTAAATTTAGTTGTACCAAAATGTATGATTAAAGGCCACAATGTTGATTTTTGTAAGGAAAACTGCACAGTAGTTTTGCATCCCTGAAATGCATGAGTGTACAATCTCATATCAGTGGGTTTGAATACTTTGGTTCTGCAGTGGGTTTTTTAGTGTTTTTTTTACTGTGTTGTCCTGTCGTATCCCTAGCTCTTACATCATACTCCCTCCGTCGGGATTAAATGTCACAAAAATGGATAAAACTGGATGTATCTAGAACTGAAATACGCCTAGATCCGTCCATTTATTTCCGTATGGAGGGAATACATGTCAATATGTCATGCCTTTCTATTCTTCAGTACCTATTCCATCTCTGCTGTAGCATGTTTTATAACTGAATCACCATTCTTCTATATAAGGCATGCAAGGGGAAGACGACTTCTGTTACAATCTGAAGGGTTACAAACCAGGTCTTTGCAAAAGATCCAAACGCCGGAGATAATAAACCAACTCCATTTTTCATAGATCTTGCTCCAAAGACAGAGAAACCCAACTCCCACTGGTAATAAGCAGGTTCCAGTGGCCAAAGAACTAGACCGCTCCAGTCCAGCAAAAGAATGTCAACTCCATTCTAAGAAGCGTGTGCGTATCCTCGCATCATGAAATTTTAGAGCATTCTGATCATATTTTCTACATGTTTCTTACCCATCTCTCTTTTAGAAAATAAGGTTAAATGATAGAAGACTTCCTCCATTGGGATCGTATTCGAGGAAAATATCTTGCGGGAATTCTCTGTGCTCCAATGCTGATGTAAGTACTGTTGTATATCACTATATTTTTACATCAACATGTATTTTGTTAATCAGTGTGAATCTAACCTTTATCTGATCTAAAATTAGTTGTAGCAAAATGTTAAAGGCGCCAATGTTGATTTTTGTAAGGAAAACTGCACAGTAGTTTGCATCTTGAGCTGCATGAATGTACTATCTCATATCACGCACATTACTGAATTGTAGTGCTTCTCACGGTTGCCCATTCACTCATTGTGTCAATGTTGCTTTCGTACTACCTTACTCGGCTGATGATAGCTGTGCCATATTGTGTTAATTTGGTGTAGGCTACTTGCCCAAACGTTCGTTGTGTCAATGTTGCTTTCCTATTATCGACTTGGCCAATGATAGCAATGCCAATGTGTTAATTTTGTGCAGGTCTTGAAGATAAGATGCCAAACTCTGAAAAACAAAGAAGGCAACCCAATTGTTTCTTTCCGATAAATCTAGGCCAGGTAATATGGCAATAACTCATGATTAATCTGTTTGGTTCCGTCCTAATTAATGTTATGATGCAAAGGTGAGACACTCTCCACTATCAATAATACAAGCCTGCCAAAATCGCCATCTGAATCATTCAAGATCCTCTCATCTCGAATGCAACGGAATAAATGTATGTTTGTGAACCAATTAATGGCTGAAGCAATGATGGAAATGGTGGATGAATCAGAGGTGCAGAGTCGTGCGACACAACAACTGATCAATGTTTTCAGAGATAGTGTAGCAAAGCAGAAAGAACTTGCAGATTGTGACGTTGTAGATGGTTAGGTTCTGCTCATTTATTTGCACTGGCATCAATCTTTGATTTCCCAGTGGATGTAATTTCCTGTAATATATGCTGGATGTGCAACGTTATTCCCTGTATGCCATACCTTTGCATGATCGGTTTTGGTCCTGTGCATAATTGCTCGTCGTAATGGGCTCAAATTATCTAATTTGGCCTAAAGACATGTACGAACTTTAGTGGGCCCATTAAGTTAATGGTCCGTTACTAGGCCGAAAGTTAATGGTCGGCCTGTTACCTCCGGGTCATTAACATGCCGACATCGGCGGGCAACAGGTGGCCCCGGTTTATTTCACGGGCCGTTAACGAGCGTTACTAAGTTTGGGCTACATATGGCCCGACTATATCTGTAGGCCTTTAGCAGGCGAAAGAGACAATGGGCTTGTCTTTGGACCATGAAGACCATGGGCCGCTAAGAGGCCGAAAGTCTGGTCGTATTGTAAATGGCCCAACTGTGTTGTGGGCCTTTAGCAGGCCGAAAGAGAAACCGGGCTGGTAGTGGACCATGAAGGGCATGGGCCATTAAAAGGCCAAAACTAAGTTCCGACTACAAATGGCCCAACTCATTTATGGTCCGTTAACAGGCCGAAAGTCACACAGGGCCGGGAATTGGCCCAACAATTAAATTGGTCGCTAAAAGGCCAAAACTCAGGTCCGACTAAAAATGGCCCAACTGATTTATGGGCCGTCAACAGGCTGAAAGTGACACCGGGCCAGAAAATTGGCCCAACACTTAAATGGGCCGCTAAAAGGCCGAAACTCAGGTCCGACAACAAATGGCCCATCAGATTTATGGGTCGTCAACAGGCTGAAAGACACACCGGGACGGAAGCTAGCCCAACATTTAAATGGGTCGCTAAAAGGCCGAAAGATGTACATCCTGAAAATTGGCCCATCCATTAAACGGGCCGTTAACAGGCCGAAATCTCATCGGGCCGATATTGAGCCCAGATATATAGCGGGCTGTTAACGGGCTCGAACTGACGATGGGCTGCAATGGTGTCAAATCTTTAACGGGCCATTGATGGGCCAAATTGGCTCATCTCGTACGGGCCGTGGGCTTAAGTGGACCTGACACAAGTAGGCCTTATATGGGTTGGCCTGCTAATTTTTACTAGGCCGGCCTTTTCACAGGAATGGGCCTCTGTTGGGCCATGCCACGTGTCGACGTACCATAGACGTCTTCCGTCCAATGAGTGGATGACATCTGTCCCAACGGTGAGCCGACACGTGTTTCCTCCAGCCAATGATGATTTTACACGTGAAAAATCCTCATTGGTCGGGGCTGTTAACAGGTTATCGGATCCAAAACCCGACCCAATGGATGTACATGCATGACAAAAAACGCGACCTACTGTGACAAACACGTATCATCACGGAAGTGTATTTTTTTGTAGTTTATGTAGTGTAGATCCTTGCTTGCGTGTACTTTGGATGAGTACTCACGGTTGCTTTTCTCCCTCTTTTCCCCCTTTCCATTCTACCTAGTTGTCGCAACCAGATGTTGGAGCCCAGGATCCAGACTCCACCGTCGATGATGACTCCTACTACACCAAAGATGCCTACTACTACGTGCAGGCCGCTGACAACGACCAGGAGTAGTTTAGGAGGATCCCAGGCAGAAGGCATGCGCCTCTTTTGATATGTATCCCATTTTGTGCTAGCCATCTTATGGCAACTTGTTTAACTTATGTTTGTACTCAGATATTGTTGCTTCCGCTGACTCATCTATGATCGAGCACTTGTATTCGAGCCCTCGAGGCCCTGGCTTGTATTATGATGCTTGCATGACTTATTTTATTTTTAGAGTTGTGTTGTGATATCTTCTCGTGAGTCCCTGATCTTGATCATACACGTTTGTGTGTATGTTTAGTGTATGATTGAATCGGGGCGTCACGAGTTGGTATCAGAGCCGACTGCCTGTAGGAATCATACTTTCCAACTCCTTGGCCGAAGTTGAGTCTAGTCCTTGCAAACTTTTACTAACATGGCTATGTGGCTTATGGACCCATGTCGCCATTGGGTGGTATTAGGATCTTTTATTCCTCGTCTATACTCTGGGACTCTGATCTCTCTTCTATTCGGGTTAACTGAGTTTGCTAACTCTAAAACTAGGATCTCGTAACTAATTCCTCCCGGAGAGCCCCTCCGAAGATACTCTACGATGTTCTCTCGAGATTTGTGCCATCATTTTAGCAATTCCTTTCCATTGGTGAACCCCGATGGTTAACCACGTAGACTTGTCATTCATACAATCATTATCCATTGATCTTGTTATTAAAAGATACCCCGAAATTCTCTCTATTGCTCCGAGAATCCCTTGTGCCTACTGCCTTGCAGTTTCTTCTCGCCTGAATACACCTACAAATTAATCCTCACACATACCGAGGATTTGTTTCTCCCCAGTTGTTCATCTATTTCACAAAAGTCTTCAAAATACTATTCGATCTTTTGAAAATCCTCAACAACATGTTGTTCTTGAAATTCTTACTTGCTTGCATTATGGTTAACCCCATAAGTCTAGTAATCTTATTGGCATCCTTTGTCATTATCATTTTGAGTCCGTTGATTCAATAAGTTGCGAATGTTCATCATCATCAGTCGAATCCTAGGATTACCCTTTCGGCTCAGACGTCATTTGGATATGAGCTGGTTCTTGACCAATCAATGCCTTGATCGGTTGTGCTTCTAAGTCTATTGAACTTATTCATTTTTTATCAGAACGATTGCTTCTGATCCCTTGATTTGGAAATCTTAATTCCTTTTCCTTTGAGATTTGATTTAGTCAGTTGCTTCTATAATTAAATGGTTTTGCATTGTTTCTTCCATTGGTGATATGCAAATGCTCACATCAACTTCGTTATGGATTGTCAGATCCTTTGTTGAATTTTCATCCGACAGTGTCCCTTGTATACAAAAACCTCGAGAAGTTCTTTCCCTGATACATAATGCCATTGGTAAATCCTATTATGTGATTGGCCAACCATGCTCTACTTTCGAGCTGGTGATATTTACTATTGAAGCTTGTGGTATATGTTTCCACGATGCCCCGATGGGTTGAACCTATGCCTTCCTTAATATGTGTGAACTCGAAAGCTTTCATGAGTCATACTCTTCTGGTATTTTGCTAGATAAAATTTCAACATTACAACCTCTTCAAAAATGAGAAGTGAATGAAAGGTTATGCATTCAAGAAGTGGGAGTCGACCTTGAACTTAGTGTTCATGCCCATGGACCCGATGTGGAACTTATCATGGAATCTTCTTGCAAAATATTTAATCATTTGGGTAATTCTTTCGATGACATTAGATTGGATCCCTTGCAGCTATGGTTCTGACCATATTGTTCTTCTTTGATTCCATTTCTCGGGGAAGTTTAAATAATTGCCTTTTACAGAGCAATACCCCTGTCCAACCTCTACTTTGATCTGTCGTCGAGTATTACCCCCTAGTATCTCAAGATTATCACGAAACATCATAACTTCTTATGAGTTCTTCATCAAGTACTACATGCTCACCGATTCCAATTTTTCCTGGGTTCTGAGTGGTTAGTCACTCGAGTACACCGATAACTGAATCGTGTCCGTTCTATGATTAAACCATTCTTAGCAATCTTCCTTGCTTACGACTTTGTACTCGATCACGTCATTTCTAGCCTGATCGGCTATATCAGTATCGTGCCGATTTTTTTAACTGTCCTACCTGGTCCCTATTCCTGGAGCACCACTTTCGGCGATGATCTAAGCTTGCATCGATCTTCCTTGTCTTATCGTTTACCTCAAACAGCAAGCTTGATTCCGAGTTGGTGTCCTACCCATGGTTCCAATAACCTTTCGCTTCACCATTCCTTTGACTTGATGTCATTGTTGATCGATTACTTCTTGAAATCTCTCGACAAATGTGTCGTGATCATCATCAACATTCTGAGCTCTTCCAAGATATCTACTGAATAATTCATGGGAAATACCATCCTTGTCCCTTGGTAAATTGTGTTCTCATCTACTACTTCATTGCCTTCTTACCAACACAAACTTGTTTGTGTTGTGGCTGTACCTTGAGTTCCTGGCTATCTAGCTTGTCTTATGTCCTACCTTGAAGTAATACCTTCTTATATATCAAGAATGTTGTGATAATTTCACCAAATCTTAAGAATTCTTGGCACAAGTGATACATCCCGCCATCTACATTCATCTCTTGGTCCCTGTGTTGTTCCTAACCGGAATACCGACCATTGAATTATGATGTGTGAATTCAAAACCTCTAGCGACCCTATTGCTTTGAAGTGAATGGTCGATAGTTCCATTCCAAGTCTTTTGATTATGGAATCACCATATAACATTTATCGTGCTACTTGGTCCATATTTCTAAGTACATTTTTGTTCAAAGTTTAATTGTGGATGATTTCCTCGATCATACTTCATTATATACTTTGGTGTGTCCAATGCTATCACCATGTTCACTTAATTGTGAAAATCCATGTTTATGGATATCTCGTTAAAATGTTGCTGAGTCTATCAACCATCTCCTCATCTCTTCTTGGTTTAATGATGAACTCATTCGGAACTTGCTTCCATAGTTCATTTCCCGAGAATCTTACAATGTCATCCTATCAATTTGTGTTGCACCTTTTCTTCTCAGACATCCTGAGTCTGAGGTATCCTCACACCAATCAGATCTGAATCTCGGTCAGATACGATGGTTGGAACATATTTCCAGGAGTTATAACATCTTTATATGACCTGGGAAGGTGATGTCATGCCTAGCACACCTGGCCGGAGGACCTATGATTATAGTTCTTCCTTTTTAGCAAGGTTAACCATTCTGCCATGAGGAAATTGTAATACTTTTTCTATAAGTTGTTCCTGATGGATCCCTTGTGTATCCAAAGTCTGGCCTTTGCTTAAAGACCATGTCAATGCTATCTCGAAGCATGTCTGTGGTAATCCGATTTTCAACAAGAACATTTGAAGCCCAATGCTAAATGTTTCTCGCTCAATTATCCAAACACCGTTGTATGGGTAATGTCATGAAATTTCTCTCACCTTACCTAAAGAGTTTTCTACATTATATCTTGTCCTGGATATCATGCTCTGCTTGTCCTTGGGAAGGATATACTCTTGAAATATGTGTTTAAACACATTTTCCTTTCCATTGTTCTGTTTACATCTGATAATCATATCTTCCTTTCCATTGTTTGGTTTAAAATTTCTTGTGATCTATATGATCTAAGCAGTAATATTCTCTTGCTTATGTAAACACCTCGGTGTACAATTCTGTCAACAAGACCCTATTACTATTGTTGATGACATTCTGGTAGCCACCGACGGACGAGAACTTTGCCTATTGGTCCGCCTGGTTCAACGAGCAGGAAAATAGTTCTCTTCGCCCCTCGCCCTTGGTACCGACGTTGTTGCCGACATAACTGACATGCTACCCTCTGACATGCCTTGCTATCCTGACCATGCAAGATGTCATCGCTCATCCTACTTTTAACCCACATGGTGGGCCCATAACCCACAGTTCCACAGGATTGAAACCTGACTCTCCTATACACCCTAGCTCCTAAAGGTTATTCCTCATGCTTGGCTTCATATGTAATTCACGAGCCACCTTTCAGAAGATCATCAATTCTGGTATCAGACATAATACTTATTACTGTTGCTCTGAAACCCTTTCACACTCTATTTCAGGCAATGAATGACTACCTATCCACTTGAATCTTTTATTGCACCATCTTACCTTGCTATCGATGTGTTTCAATTGCCCGACTCAAGAGTTACGCGTAAGATCATTCATGGGATAGCCCCAGATGATTTCCCCTTATAGCATTCTATCGTTGTCGAGCTGCCCCTTACCTATTCGTAACTATGATGGAGTTCCCGAAGAAAGGATGCTGACTCCATCGTGATGACTTGATGCAGAGAAATGAAGACATCAATGTGCTCGATCGATCAAAAGCGAGAAGATTCGTTAGAATTTCATAACCAGATCTTTCCCCCTTACCCCACCTGTTAAAATCTCGGGACGATATTTCTTGTAGTGGAGGAGAATTGTGACGCCCGGATAATTAAGCTACAGTGAGACTCTGCTAATGATGCCACATCACCTCCGTTACTGTTGCTAATCTCTCGTTAGTTCAAAACTGGTTAAAAATTCAAATTCAAAATATGGCAAACAACAAAAGTTTTCAAACATTGAAACAAAAATGTTCGGTGGGTGCCAAATATTGCACTGGTAATTATTGTGGAGAAAACTCATTTTTAGAAAATGCCTAAATATTTACAATGATTTAAAACAGAAAAGAAAATAAATAAAAATAAAAAGTGAAAAGAAAACAAAAGAAAAGGAAAACAAAGGAAAGCCTCCCCCATGGGCTACGGCCCAGCCAGCAGCCCAACCTGGCCACCAGGCCAGCCCACCCACTCTCTTAACCCCCTGGACCCCAAAACCCTAAACCGTCGCCCCCCACTTTCCCCGACTCACTCTCTCCCTCTCCCCCACCACTCTTTATCCCACCCTAAACCCTAAACCATAGATCCTTGCTTGCGAGTACTTTGGATGAGTACTCACGGTTGCTTTTCTCCCTCTTTTCCCCCTTTCCATTCTACCTGGTTGTCGCAAGCAGATCTTTGGAGCCCGTGCCGTGACGCCACCATCGACGATGACTCGTACTACACGGAGGTGCCTACTACTACGCAAGTGTGTCACCGACGACAGGAGTAGTTTAGGAGGATCCCAGGCAGGAGGCCTGCGCCTCTTCGATCTGTATCCCAGTTTACGCTAGCCATCTTATGGCAACTTGTTTAACTTATATGCGTACTCAGATATTGTTGCTTCCGCTGACTCATCTATGATCGAGCACTTGTATTCGAGCCCTCGAGGCCCTAGCTTGTATTATGATGCTTGTATGACTTATTTTATTTTTAGAGTTGTGTTGTGATATCTTCCCGTGAGTCCCTGATCTTGATTGTACACGTTTGTGTGTATGATTAGTGCACGATTGAATCGGGGGCGTCACAGCGGCAAAGCCTCCCACATGGCGACATCCGTTTCTTTCCAAAGCTCCTCAAGGCTGGGGGGCTCGGCGGGCGGCGCGGCGTTCTCCTCGTAGCGGGGAGCCGACGCGTCCTCCAACGCGCGTGCTGGCGAGATTGGGAACACCAACGTGTCCACCTCAACGCGTCGCGGCGAGGAGTGGAATGCCAACGCGTCCTCCTCGACTAGTGGCGGCAAGGAACGGGACAATGATGCGTAACCGTCCAGGCGGTGCAGCGAGGGGCGCCTAGGGCTTGGGAGGGGCGATGCCATGGTGGTCGACATGAGAGGGTGGGGGAGGAGATAGCGATGAACGTGAACATTCTTTCGAGTGCCGTGGGAGGCGCAGTATTTATAGCGAGCAATGGCTATATGTCAGTGACCCAATGCACCTGCAGTTAAGTAACTGAAGTAGCATCCCGGAAGATATGTTGCGTGATTAACGCAACAGCTACGTGGGCATATTTGTTGGAGTAAATTACGGGGGAGGGAAGGGGTGGAAATATTTCTGGTCACAACTGATTGGACGAGCGCGGGGGGAGGAGAGTCATGCATGCAGATTTTTTCCACACGGGGTGGAGTGGTGGGACCGCCGGAGGGAGAAGGAGAGTCTGGCAGGCATATTGTTTCCACACATGGAGAGGAAAAGATTTGGAGATGAGCGGGCTTCCCGTGGGTATGGGGAATGGTGCATAATATGTCATCTTGCATGTCGGGCTAGGTATAGTCTCAAGTCATTAAAAACATACACGCCCCACACATGTTCATATTTCAAGGTGCACTAAATTATTGCATGCGATGATTTAGGTTGGCCATAATGGTGGTATCTTAGCTGGTATCATGCACACGGGAATAGCAAACATGCTGATGTGGCAAAGAATTAAAGAAGAGAGGGGGGTTAGAGTAACGAGTGTTCATGCATGCATTGCTAAACACATTTTTTGTGAAAAACGACAACATTAGTTGAGTACTTTTGCAGACTACGAAAACTATTCCACCGCCTCTATCTTGCTAAGAGTAGGTGATTTTTTTTTGAATCGAGCCCTTTAAACTAGAAGGGAGGTAGTAGTACTCTAATAGCTAACCTTGTTGTGATGACAAGATAGGGCATGGCACGCACCTGGACAGAGGAACTAGTCTGCATTGTGCATTTAAGTTTTGTTTGAAGTCAATGTAACTCTAGTTTGACCAGAGAAAAATGTATCAACATTCACAATGTCAAATCAATATTTTTATACTCATTATAAAACGTAGTTCTTATACTCATTATAATCAGTATTGTAGATATTGATATTTTTAGTATAAATTTGGTCAAACACTTTGCAAACGGTTGACGGAAGTAAAAAGGACCAGAGGGAGGATCATGCATGCGGAGTAGGCAAAAAAATTGCTCATTTATAGCCGGCTGAAGTCTCAAAGGGCGTGACCGCGCGAGGGTGGCGAAGGTCGTGGGAGGCGCGTTGGTTGACGGAATTAAGTGAAGTTACCCACGTGCCGGCATGGCATGCGAACGGGCAGAAGCTATACCGTCAGGCCTACGAAATGGGTCTAGTAGACAAGCCATCTAGTGGGCCCCGCATAGTTCTCGGGAACTCTTTGGGGGCTTGCAGCTGTTTATCCACCGGGCAAGCCAGCAACCCCACGCCTTTCGCATGCCCTACTCGTCCCCTTCTTCTACTAGTACAGAAACTTACAACAATTCGCTCCCAGTCGTCCCGTCCTTCCACATTACACCAGTTCAACTTCTCCTAACCCTCCTCAAAAATACATGGCCTGCCACTCCATGGTCGCCGCTGAGTACCAGGTTAGAGCCATCATCGGAGATGAGTTCATCGTCATCTACACACGTGGATCCGCGACGGTGAAAGCATGCCTTGCTCGCTTCCTATGAATGTTCAACAGCTCAATGGATGAGTGGGTCCCTGGGCTAGCTGTTGAGTACACCATAGTCCTGCAAAGAGAGAAGATAATAAAGGAGGCAGATAAGAAGAAACCCGCTGTGATCCAGGTTTGCGTACATAACATGTGCTTTGTCTACCATATATGCCATGCCGATGTTGAGTGCCAGGATGTTAAGAACTTCCTCAAGGATGAAAGAGTGAAATTCGTTACTGTAGACTTTAGGAACGACAGGGATGTCCTGGGTCGGATAGGCCTCGTTGTAGGCTAGCCCTTTGATCTCCAGAAGGCAAGCCTGGTGTCCTCATCTCAGCCTTCAATGCTGACCCTGACAGCAGCCATGATTGATCCTTCGTACACTAAACTGAAGA
Source organism: Aegilops bicornis (assembly GCA_021605145.1). NCBI lineage: Eukaryota > Viridiplantae > Streptophyta > Magnoliopsida > Poales > Poaceae > Aegilops > Aegilops bicornis. Next base: position 630,477,489 of record CM038671.1, on the reverse strand, counting down.
AACCTCACCACGAGTTTCATCATGCATGGGAGTCGAAGACATTAGATGAAGATCACATCCTGTACGCAGCAATGGATGCCTACCTTTGTTTAAATATCTACAATGGTTGGATGAAGAAGCAGAGCCCAGTGTCAAGAAGCGTCGGCGAAGAGGAAGAGGAAGAGGGACGAGGACGAAGTCGAGGAAGTGGACTCGGACTCCGAGTAGTTGGCAGTGCCGTCGCTCATGCTGGTTCTACTGAAGTGTCAAGCGGACTAGTTGCTTAGTTTATTTTCAAGGGTGTGTTGTGCTGAGGCCCCAGCAAAACTATGTTTATGTTCTTTCTCATTATTTGAACTCTTTAGTACATACAGTAGTACTAGTACTATGTCTTACTACTGTTCTTCTTGCAGTTGGTAGTACTGCTCGTATTTTCGTGTTCCTACTATACTTAATACGTTCGTCCTAGTAGTATATTTTGGATCAGTCGATTTTGAAAGAAGTTCGACAAAGCGAAGGAAGAAGACGACAGAGAAACTACCCCAGTATCTATATTAGGGTGGCAGGTGCCCATGATCTATCTTATGAGTGTTGGGCGTGGAATGCAGTTCACCGGAAAAAATGGATCGTGCCCATGATCCATCTTATGATGGCGGGGGTGGGGGGAGCATGGCGGTGGCAGGCGGTTCAGGGGAGGGCGTGATGGCAGCGGCAGGCGGTTAGGCGTGTGGCGGGCTGAGAAGATGAACTGTGCATCAATTTCGGAGGTTGAAGAAGCCCTTCTCTAGCCATCCATGTTGCATCAAACAGCTCACAAGAGTTGACTAGCCCAAATTGCTCCTTCAGATTGTAGGATCCACGTGGCATTCAAGGTCTGGAAGGTAGATTCTGCATCTGCACCCGGTTTGCAGGCTCGACACGTGTGCGACCGGCTTCCGCCGCGACAGCCACCGTGCGCGCCTCCTCCGCGCGGGCGGAGACGACAATGACATGCTAGTTCCACCTCGCCGGCGTGCTGGAGCACGCGCTCGTCCTCCTCTTCGTATGTTGCGTGCATAGACGCGGCTCCACCAGCTGCTCGCGTTCTTGGAAGCGTAGCGGTATTGCGAGGAGGGACTGCAGACGACATGAGCGGGCGAGCCTTCCACTTCATGGCACAGGGATGGCGGTGACACAACGGTGATGGGCGAGAAATTGTTGGCCGGAGCAGGCGGGTGCCGGCATGCGCAACGGCGGCGGCGACATATTGATGAGTGTGCGTATGGGAGCTTAGTTTGGTTTTCTATACCCCTATATAGTGTGTGAATAACTTTTAAAGTTGGTCGTTGGATGAAGCCAATCCGACGGTACAAAGATGGCAAATCCGAGCACTACTAGCCGTTGGATATCATCTACATTCCACCAGATTTTGCCACATGTAGAATCTAGAAGACTCCACATGTAGAAGCATAATGCACAAACCACCAGAATCTCATGCATGCAATGCACGTGTACCTTACTAGTATATAGGGTTGGTCAAACTTAAAAAAAGCCGTACTAGTACACGTAAACATTAGACTCAGACAGTGTTATTATTATTTACCACAGCTACGATACGGAATCATGTGCAAGCGCATGAACCGCGGCCGCGCGGTCGATCAAACGGTGCGTCACTCTGTCGCGCTCGAAGGACATCCACCGAACCTTTTTGTGTGTGTGAAAACAATCCCCGAATATTACTCATCTTTTTTTCCTGGAGAAGTTCTTGACGCTACAATATTTCCATATATTTGAATTTAGCTCCAGTTCGTGTTTATTTGGATTTGGACGTTTTAGGTGCACCCTATTTTTACTTAATACTGATTTTGTGTGTGTGACTGAGAGAGAACGTGTGTATGTGTCCATATGTGTGTTGTGGCGGAAGGGCAATGTGGAGACGGTGTGCGTGTCATAGAGACATAGAGAGGTCTGAATGTGCAAATGATCATGCATGAGTGAGACATACACAGATGCCGATACGTTGTGTATACATGAGAGAATGGTCTTCTATTTTACTTGTGTGTGTGTGTGTGAGAGAGAGAGAGAGAGAGAGAGAGGAGCATCCGTAACACAACAACCATCTCTCTTGATTCGTCTGTCCCTCGCACGATCGCATGTAACACATGCATCAACGCGCACATTTTGACACCCTCACCCGGCCCCTGCCCACCTCAACGCCCGCACATCGCTCTCTATCTCGCACGCACAATCTCTTCAAGAATACCATGTTTAGCATGTAGCTTTCCATCACATACACACACATTTCTCTCCTTAGGTTTGTTTCCTCTCAATATCTGACACACACAAACACACACACACACACACACACAACACACACACACCCTCCGCCAAGCACACAATTCATCCCCATCCAAGGTCATATGACGACCACTCTCGCTTGTTCTTCTCTGCACCCCATCATGCACAACACCTCAATCTTCAAAGAGGGCATCGAGGAGATCGAAGACGGCGAACACACTGCACTAGAGAATGCGGGGCCATTTGGAAGCAGGATGATGTGACGACGGCTGACTGGCTCCTCCCTCCACCCTCTCTCTCTCTCGCACAAAATTACAATCCCTCTCTCCCCCACACAAAATTATCAATCCCTCAACCCACGAGATTCTTCCCCTCTCGTCCATGTTTTTCCAGCTCTCTCATCAAACCTGTTGTCTCTTGTCCTTTCGCTTTTACAGAATCTGGATGCACACGCATCTCACGTGTATTACATGTCTCCATCTTTCTCACAGACCTAACTTCTTCCTCTCTCTTTCTCTCTCTCTATCTCTCTCTGTTTTGTTAGGTTTGTCTCCTACTCTCTCGTCCACATACATACAATCTTTCCTACCCTATCTGCTCCATCTTCACAAGCTCTCTCTGCATGTTTCATTCACACATTTGGATATGTTCAAAATATTGCTTTTATAATGGATGATATAGAGTTATTTGTTGGTTTTGTTGCATCCTACAAAGTAATAACTATGAAATGCATTTTGATTGTCATTTGACTGGGATTATGTGAGTTTGAGCATGTGAGTTTGACAATGATTGTAACTATTGAATTGTATAGACCATTACATTCGAAGTCAGTAGCCTAATATATTTATTTCACAATTTCAACAAATGATTAATTCACTACAAACTAAGAAAACAAATGTGTACTCCCTCCGTTTTTATTTAAGTCCACGTATTAGCATTGGTCAAAGTCAAGTTTTGTAAACTCTCAGAAAGTTTATAACAAAAATATTAACATATACAGTAATAAATAAAGGGACATTTACATCTATGCCCCTAATTTGCGCCCACTCTCAGATTTACCCCTAATTTCAAAGCCTGCTCAAATTTGCCCCTCCGCCGTTAGGTGCACTTACAGAAATGCCCTTCTGTGTCGTTACCGTCCGGTCAAAGCAGGTCAAAGTCGGTCAAAGGGCATTGACCGGCCTCAAAAAAATAGCAAAAAAAATCTAAAAAATCTGAAAATTTGTGAGATCAAAGATACTCAAGTTCGCAAGGTGCGTGCAAATTTTCGTGCTGCTTGGGCATTCCGGGAGCTCGTGTCAAAGGAAAACAAGTAAATATGTAAGCTTCGTGAACAGTAAATTCAAAAAAATAGCAAGAAAATTCAAAAAAATATGAAATTTTTTGGCGTCAAAGAGGCTATGGTCTAAAAGCTGCGTGCCAATTTTTGTTGTGTTTGGACATTGGAGGGGCTTGTGGAGAAAAAAACAAAATCTGGCTCGGGAAAAAACTTGGGAAAAAATGACTATTTTGTTTTTTCTTGCGAGAGCTCCTCGCATGTCATTTGATCACAAAAACTTGCAAGCACCTTGTGCACCCAAGCCTCTTTGATGCCAAAAAATTTCATATTTTTTTGAATTTTCTTGCTATTTTATTTCAAATTTACTATTCACAAGTGTGCATATTAACTCGCTTTTTCCTCGCCACGAGCTCCTGGAATGTCCAAATAGCACAAAAATTTGCACGCACCTTGCGCACATGAGTATCTTAGATCTCACAAAATTTTAGATTTTTTTAAAATTTTTTGCTATTTTTTTCAGGACGGTCAAAGTTGTTTGACCGGACGGTAACGGCGCAGAAGGTCTTTTCTGTAAGGGCACCTAACGGCGGAGGGGCAAATTTGAGCAGGCTTTCAAATTAGGGGTATATCTGATTAGGTGGTTCGAGTTAGGGACAGAAATGCAAATGGCCCATAAATAAATACCATTAGATTCATTATTGAATGTACTTTCACATCATACATATTTGTTATGGTAAATGTTTATACTTTTCTATAAACTTGGTCAAACTTTAGGAAGTTTGACTTTGGTCAAACCTAATATGCAGAGTTTACTAGTACTACTCGCTAGTTGCTTAGCCGAATCACCCAACACGCCACACGGGGAGTTCAGTGTCACAAAATTTTGAGGTCGGCGGGAAAATCTCCCGCGACCCTGATTCGAGCAGTGGGAAGTTACCATCATAGCCTTCGGAACAGGCCTACAGATGACAGTTGGTCTACCCAGCCAACCCCACCCCGGCACCCAGAGTAGTACACCTGAATACTCCCCATTTTCTATACCCACCGCAAAAATAGACTTCTCCACGGCATCGCAGCCTTCGTGCTCCTTCCCTTCTACGTCGGCGCACTCGTCCACCGTAGCGCATCTGCCTCATCGACAACCTTGTATGCCGCACTAGAGCCGGTCCACCGTCGTTGTTGTACACAAAGCCTCTTCCCCGGCACCGTCTTCCACGGTCTCGGATCTGCTTCTCGGAAGCCGACGCCAAGCACAGAAGCACCACCGTCATGGACAATGAACTGACTCCCGTTGCCAACCATGACTCACAGAGGCCACCGCGACCATTGTTCTCCTCCTCGATTGGTAATGTGTGTATTGAATCACTTAGCAGTACATGTGCAGTTCCAATTTTGTTCATACCTACCCTTCAAATTTCTTGGGTGCTATTGTTCCCGTAAAAGTAATTGGTTATAGCCTCCATTGTCCAATAGAATATCAGCTTGTAATTGTGCATCGCTCGTGTATCGCGCTGTGCTTGGGTAGGTTTTTCATCTGCAACCAGTAGTGTGGCAAATGATGGAAAGTTTTTTAGAACTAGCAAGATGCCCATGCGTTGCACGCATCAAGATGCATTTGTATGAGTAGTCTATCTTGTCGGAGAAAAGGATGAACGAGGGAAGGCCTTCCTTGCAAATCTGGAGAGGGGTGTGGGTATATTTTTGCAAAATTGCCATTGTTTCCTTCCTATCTGTCAAATATAAATCGGACGGCCTATATTGCAGGATGGCAGGCACACCATCATCACCAGCTCTGTCTTTTATAAGAAAAAAAGTAGAGAAAAAAGTAGAGAGTAGACAAGTAGAGATAGATATTAAATATAAAATAGATATAACAGTAGAGAAGAGAGTAGACATAGCAGAGACGTCGGGAAAGGAATGCGCGCACGCGGGAAAAAGCGGTCGGGCGTGTGCTAGTTTTGGCGCGCTGCGTCCGACGCGCTTTATAAAATCCAACACCCTCCCACGACTCTCTGTCTTGTCACCATTCTCTCCCCGCTCTGTGCCTCACCACCGCTCTCTCCCCGCTATTTCTCGCCTCACTGCCGCCGCGCCACCATGCCGCCGCGTCGCTGGGAAACTTGGGGATACTGCGGCGTCCGCGCGCGCCCCTCCGGCGGCTTCTCCGCCGAGATCCGGTTCCGCGAGATGCACCTCAGCCTCGGCAATTTCGACACCACCAACAAGGCCGCCTGCGCATACGACACGGTGACGTGGCGCCTCCGGTGGCCTCATAGATCATTGAACTTCCCCAACGTGCCGACGCGGGAGCGGACACAGGAGCTCGTGCGTCTATCGTGGCTTATCACCGACGAGCATCGTCGCGATAACCGGAGGTGGGAGCACCATCTCAGCATCGCCGAGATGGACGAGGAAGCCATGGCGCTGTGGCGCCAACGCTTCCCGCGGGACATCATCAACGAGCGCGAGTGCTTCGCACAAAGGAGGGCGGAGAGGGATAAGAGGAGGGCGGAGCGAGCTGCCTATTGTGAGGACAAGCGTAGGCGAAAAGTGGACGCTCAATTCAGCATGAGGCTAGGAGCAGCGTCGCCCTGGGAATCCGACAACGATCGGTATCTTCACGCCTACAGTCAGACGTCAGAGGAGGACATCACCGAGGAGGAGTCGGACAACGAGGAGTAGTTGAATAATCTATTTTTTTATCTATCTATGCTGAGAACTAACCTCTACTCTCTAGTCTCTACTCTCTATCTCTACTTCTCGATCTCAGCATTGTAAACGTTTTTTAAAGCGCCGCGCGTTGCGATTTGTTGGATATGCTCTAACATGGCAGACGAGTGTTTTAATGTTGCCCACAAGAGTGCGAACATGCAGAGGACCAATGAAGTCCAAACACGGGATATTGGGGACATCTTCAAGGAGCATGGCAAGTTAAAGAGGAGCTGCACCGAACCTGTAAAATGAGCTTTGGTAAGTAACACCCTTTCAACTACTTTCGTTTAGCCTCGTGATCTTCGATGTGTATATGTTATAGTTTCTGTTTCTCTTATGCCTCGTGTTCTTTGATGTGTAATAAGAAGAGTCTTAATCGTCCTAATGCTCGTTGTTAGCTTGATGTAGGAAGTGGGTGTTCTCACCTTGTAGTATGTTTTTATTTTTTCTTCCTTTTGAATTCACTTCTCCAAGTTATGTTTATCTGGCTTCTACTAAATGGATCTGGGTTGCTCTGAGTATTGATCTAAAAAAGAAGTAACTTCATGTCAGGATGCAATTCCTGCGAGGAGGGAGGTATGGTCAACCTCGAGATCATGTGTCCAAAATGAGGCTGGATTACACACAAGGTGCTAATTCCCTAATGATGCTGGATTAGACACAAGGTGCAAATTCCCAGATGATGCTGGATTACACACAAGCCAGGTGGAGTCGTCAGCTGTTCGTGTCCTCATGGCTCTAGTAAAGGCTGAAAGAAAGCGTGCAGCAGCCCTTGAGAATGTAGCTGAGTTCCTGAAGAAGCGAAAAGAGCAATCAGATGCTCTCTTCACCCATGCCAAAGAAGAGATGGAAGAAGCCAGAAATAAGCTATCAGAGGCTGAGCAGGCTAGGCGTCTCCTGCAATCTAAAATTGTTGTCAATACAAAACTTCCTTCATAATAGCTAGGTTCAAATGTTTATCTAGTCAGCATGCCCGTTGTGATGTCTGTGCATCTACTGATGTGGCACAAAATATATTTTTTCGGGTCATGTAATAACAGCAATTACTTTCCAAACAAAACAGACGAAGCATTGGACATGGTATAGTTCACACGCAAGCCCGACATTCCAAGTTCAGCTTCCACATCAAACTCATGTTCACAGATATCTACACATTCATACATAATGTCCACAACCATGATTCACTTCAAAGCAAAAAAAAATTGAGGAGAGTTATAAATAAAGAAAAACCTCTAGTTCCTGCTACTAGTGCGAGCACAACAAGTCAAGACTATGTGTAATTAATTATATTTTGGTCATTTTATGTGTTCTAAAATGCCGGCCGGCTTGCGGAAGGACGTGTTGCCAGCACACGGACGGATTCAATGAAGGCAGACGGGGCATTCTGAAGCCGGTTGCATGCGATGACGAGGCGTGTTCAGCCGGGCCTGCAGCGAGTGGGGCCCTCTTGGCTGGCGCGCCGGTTCAATGCTTGCGCTATGAGAGGTCGCGTCCGTGAGAGCAATCACTCCCTCCAAGCCTTTTTTGTTTGGGTATAAAAAAATCTCGTTTTCCATTCACATTTTAACAGTAAAATTCGTGTACAAGCTTTGACCCAAAATACGATGGGGACTAGTAAACCAGAATGGAGGTAGTATTTTTTTAAATCAAAGAAGGGTTTTCCCCTTCCGATTTTCATTACTGAAAACCAACATCTAAATCTAAACCATAGTATTTGCCCTAGAACTACCAGGTTCAATATCTCGCAACATAAAACCATACAAGCATATGCCAAGGAGGTATGTAGTTCTATGAATTCCGTTTTTGCTCCATACCAATCATTCTAAAAACTACTTAGTACTTATAACGCGCCATTGAAAATCGGAACTCTTAACCCCGCTAAAAAATGATATTTTAAACGTGGCTACTCGATCTGTGGCAACTGGCGAGCCACCGCCTCCAAGTTGTTCACCTATGGTCCCGACCATCAACTCCTACGGATCAAATTATCACGCGAGCTGACTATTCCTACAAAGGTGCGCTCCACCACGCATCGGTACCCTTGAATGCACCAATCGTGCACATAGGGTTTTAGGGTTTATTTGTTAACGTTGCCTTTACGTAACACTCATGTGTGCGAGACAGCGAGAGACCGACTGCGTGTGTGCGCCTCTTCTCTTCGTATATGTACTCTACCGTTTGTCTGGTGTTCAAAAAATTATAATAACTACTAGCAATGTGCTAATGCGTTGCCACACAATCAGAGTAGATTAATACATATTCATCGATTTGATAGAAAAAAGTCTAGTTTTGGAATACGTATATCACTAAAAATATGTTATGTTTCACTCAAAATATATTCCTTTGGCGGTTTTGATGAGATAAGGGAGGAATGTTGTTGGTTTCAAGATTCAAGAAGTGGTATATGTCTAATTTCTAGCAAGATGCCCGTGCGTTGCACGGAACATCAATGTCTTGTGGGAGAAAAGGATGATCGAGGGAAGGCCTTATCTGCAAATGTGGAGAGGAGTGCGGGTAAATTTCCATAGTTTCCTTGCTATCCGTCAGATATAAATCGGACGGCCTATATTGCAGGATGGCAGGCCCACCATCATCACCAACTCTGTTTTTTATCCCTACTCTTATAGAAAGCATAGTCGGTGATGATAGTGTGCCTGCCATCTTGCAATATAGTCCGTCCAATCTATATCTGATGGATAGAAAGGAAACTATGGCAATTTTGCAAAAATATACCCACACCCCTCTCCACACTTGCAAATAAGGCCTTCCCTCGTTCATCCTTTTATCCCACAAGATAAACTACTCATACAAATGCATCTTGATGTTCCGTGCAACGCATGGGCATCTTGCTAGTTGTTGCAAAAAGCCCATGTGTGTGTGAGAGAGAGGGAGAGAGGAGGAGGACGGAGTGCATGTGTGACAAAGACACAAAGAGTGTGTGTGCGAGAGGTATCAGCTTAAAATGAGGTGATAGTGTGTGTGTGCACGATCGAGAGGGCATGTCTCAAGAAGAGAAGAAAAATCTACATAGATACAAGGAGCGGGAGAGAGACATGTATGTGATAGTGGAAGCACGAGTGTGCGGGTGTATAAACCTATCTAGAGGCTAGTCGATACATGTTTGTGAGAGAAATATGAGTCGGGGGTGCGAAAGTGAGAGTTTTGTGTGTGAGAACAGAGACGGTAGTCGGGAAGGGGAGTGGAAGCAGGAGTTGTGTGTGTGAGAGAGAGAGAGGGGGGGGGGAGGAGTTTGTCTGATCGGTAAACAAATGAATAATGTCAGTCTGGGATGGAGACGAAAAGGAGACCGCAAAAAATATTGTGTCTACAGGAGAGAGAGAGAGAGTAATTTTAGTGGTATGAGTCATATCTAGAGACATATTGGGTGTGTGAGAGAATCCCATAGAGAGAAAGTCAAAGTGAAAGACTAGTGGAGACTGTGTGTGTGGTGGTGAAAAAGAAAGTTTAGGTACCTAGTGATACCAGAGAACGGTAGAGACGTGAGACATAATGAAAACCGTGTAATGTATAATGATAGGGAGAGTGTGAACTTCTCAAGGGAGATGTCGAGAGACCATGTTTGCGAGGATAGGAGAAACATGAAGTGACCATGCGGGTGTGCTAAAGAAAAGAGAGTGATAGCAACATGAAGGAGCATGCATGCGAGAGAGATGGGCGTGAAAGGAGTGAACATAAAAGGGATTCAAATATTTGAATTCGACATGATGATACATGTAATCCATACTCGAACCAAAATTGATCTATCAAACATGCATACTCATATGAATTCACGTGCATATATGTTATTTAATATGTAGATATTACTGATCCATACATTTTAGTAGAACCTAATTTGGTTTAATTTTTTTGAATTCAACCTTATGATTTTTATATAATTGTATTTGTAAATAATATTATAAATATAAATGAGCAGAATTCTTTGTTGTGCTTTTGAAAGTATATATAAAAATGATGTATATAGAATTTTATTCCAATCGAAAATGGATCCTGCCGAAAAAATAGAATACAAAGCGGGATTCGAATTGAGTTGGACGATGGCGTGCACTCTGCAAAATTTGAGCGAAGCGGGGAAAAGTCGCGATAACACTTGAAACCAAAATCTGCAGATGGAAATTACTACTGCCTATCCCTACCACGCAAAGCCTATCTGCTCGATTTCTATAGGTTTCAATAGGGGTAGGTTTGTAATTTCACTCAAACGTGACATAACTGCCTCTCTCCCGGATTCATACACGGTGGGCGCCAAAACACAGTGTGTCCTCGGATGAAATCGACTCCCTCCCCGATTCATACACGGTGGGCGCCAAAAACAAACTCTCGTCGGCAAATATTTGGTGTATGCAAGATTCCCGTCCTATCCCCAACCGACTAATATTTCTGTGATGTAGGAAATTTGAAACGGGGGCTAAGTTTGTAAATTTCCTTGCATTTGAGACAAGCGCGCCCTGAAGACATGGTTCCCACCTTCCTCTCTACCTCCATTTCCCCATTCGTACTCCGTGGGCGACAAAACACCCTCTCCACCCCAGCCTCCTCCGTCCGGCACCCCATCCACCGCCGTCCTCCTCCACCATGCCGGAGCTGATACCCTGACGCCGCCGTCCATTACAAGAGATCGACCTCTCTCGTCCAAGGCTTCGGACCGAGATCCTTGCATCCCGTCCTCTCGCTTCATCCCGGGCCATCGTCCACCATGTCGGCGCCGCTCCTACGACCATCTTGTCCACTGAGCCCCGCCGCCACCGTCTACCCTCCTAGATCTGCTTCCAGGCCACCTACAGCCACCGCTACCACATCACCGTCAAAATCCTTAGCAGATGCATACACGGCGCCGCACCAGAGGCTGTACTCTTTCGTATCTGGTCAACTTATTTATCGCAGCAAGAAAATAGATCGCCACTGCTTTTCTCTGATTTCTTGTCCATCACTTACTTGCTAGTTGAAAGCAAACATTGGTTGCGAAGTTGCCTTTGTCCAGTTTGCACCTTCAGATCCGCCATGGCACGCTCAACACTATACTCCCAATGCTTATGGTTTTCCCCTTTTATATTCCACACTAGCAGTACACTAAATTTCAAAATTGGGTCAGTTGATTTTTCAGAGCTCGCCGGAGTTCGCCGGTGCGAACGAAGGGGCTCGGTGTGGACGGTGGTTGTGCGGGGCGGTGGTGGGGCCTCGCCCAACGAAGAAAACTCAACGCGGGTGGGGCTGGGGTGGGGGTGGGGGTGGCGGAGGAACACAGGCGGTGGGGCCGGTGGTCCGATCGGCGGCCCATGCGATGTTCTGTATGGGAAGAATCAGAGACGAGGAAGAAGAAGGGTTAGGAGACGTAGGATCTTCATCCAATCCTTTGAAATGGTCGGTGACCCAAATGACAAAACTCAGGCGACTTGCATGCAGACATGCATTTATATTCAGTACCATCATCGTACCTGCTTAGCATTGCTCCTGAATCCATCAAGCTAAACAACAGGCCACTCATAATTCCAAACTTGTTGCTCAAGTACGAATCTGATATGATGCTGATATTACTAAAACAGATAAAATTTAATTGGTCAGCTAATGTTCCTACTTTACTTTCGAAACGCACGTGCACCACATATAGAGAGACATCAGGGAGTTGCTTTCTTAATGCGCTCTGGTTCATCATGTGTGGGCATCACAAGAATCTAACATTTTATTATCCAAAATCTGCTTGCTCTTCTTTAGCATGTTCCTCTTCCGTTCTTCATTAATAAGTACTCTCTCCGTTCCTAAATACAAGTCCTTGTATAGGTTCCACCATGGACTACATATGGAGCAAAATGAGTGAATCTACACTCTAAAATGTATCTAGATACATCTGTATGTGATCCATAGTGGAAATCTCTACCAAGACTTGTATACGGAGGGAGTATGATAGTAGTACAGTTTGTTCCTTGTAGTGAAGATGAGCAGGGACATTTGCAGTCTAGAGGTCTATACGGTCGGTTGTGATGGACACTTTGAACTCTTCGGGCCTCTTTGATACGTAGGATTTTGTAAACATGAGAATAGGATTTGTAGTGGCCTGCCCACTTGAATCCTATAAGAATAGCAAGGAAATGCGGGGAGCTGTGTCGCCTTTGAGAGTTACACTGATATTAACAGTACCACACCTTCAGTTGAAGAGGGCTGGTATCTGAAGCCTATCTAGCCGTACCGGCAATACTAGCACATACTCCCTCAGTTCCTAAATATAGGGTGTATAGTTTTTGGCACGAAAATTAAAGAAAGCAAGTGGAGGGAAAATTTCACAAGTTTTGAGCGATATTACTCCTGACTATTTGACATGAGAAAATAGAGGAGATTACCTAATATAAGGAAATGTAATCAAATTCCTTAAAAAATTATCCAAACGAGTGGTGCAATGCGATACACCTTATATTTTAGATTTTTTCTCAAAAATCTATACACCTTATATCAAGGAACGGAGGGAGTATATTCCAGCAAGTTCCACTTTGCTGGTTTTACTCTGATGCTTATGGTTTTCCCGTTATATCTACACTATGATCTGTGTAGCTTCTTTGTGTCGCACTACCAGCAGTCCACTCTTGAAGCTAAACACTGCAATGACTTACAAAATTGGCACCAACACTACTGGAATCAGGGAATTTGCCGTCTGCCATCTCTTTGCCATCAGCTAGCGGACGACAAAGAAGGTCTTTGCCATCAGGTACCAAGAAGCAAACGACAAGCAATTGGCGGACGGCAAAGAAGGTCTTTGCCATCGGCCATTTCTTTGTCGTCCGCTGGCTGACGACAAAGAATCTTTGCCGTCCGCTGGTTGACGGCAAAGAGGGAGGTGGCACCCACTAACGAAAAAACTTAACGTCCTCCCTCTTTGCCAGCCACAGCGGATGGCAAAGATACAAAAAAGTGGACAGCAAAGGCTAACCTAACTAACCTAACTAACGGCCGAGTCCCCCCCCCCCACCCGTTACTCTCGTTGTTATCCCTCTCTCCTCCCGACGATCACATCCACCCACCGCGCCGCCCCGCCTGGCGCCCCTCCCCGCCTCCCTCACCCGCCGAAGCCCCACCATCCCGCCGCCTGCACCGCCTCACACGCCGCCTGGCGCCACCCCCGCCGCCCCGCCATCAAGACCTCCCCACACGCCGACGCCCCACCATCCTGACTGGCGCCCGCTCGGCGCCTCCCGCCCGCCGCCCGGCCGTCCCATCGCCTGAGCCTGCCGCCCCACCGCCCACCACCCGGTGCAGGCGTCCCCGGCTCTAGTGAGTATTTTTTTTGCTGTTTAATTGATAGTGTTAGTGTTAGTGTTAGATTTAGTGTTAGAAAAGAAGAAGATTTAGTGTTAGTGTTAGAAAAAAGAATATGTAGAAGAAAAGAAGAAGAAGAAGAAGAAAAGAAGTAGAAGTAGAAGAAGAAGTAAAGAAGAAAAGAAAAGAAGTAAAAGAAGTAGAAAAAAGATGAAAAAGAAGAAGAAGAAAAGAAGTAGAAGAAGTAGAAGAAGAAGAAAAGAAGAAAAGAAAAGAAGTGATATACATATTTTTCTTTTTTTGCTGTTTAATTGCTAGTGTTAGTGTTAGTGTTAGATTTAGTGTTAGAAAAGAAGAAGATTTAGTGTTAGTGTTAGAAAAACGAATATGTAGAAGAAAAGAAGAAGAAGAAGAAGAAAAGAAGTAGAAGAAGAAGAAGAAGAAGAAAAGAAGTAAAAGAAGTAGAAAGAAGATGAAAAAGAAGAAGAAGAAAATAAGTAGAAGAAGTAGAAGAAGAAGAAAAGAAGTGATATACATATTATTATTCATGTCGGTATTTTTTTATGTTGTACTAATTTCGTTTACTCTTTGTCATGGCAGGTGTTGAAAGATGGTGGGCGCTGGTCGGGAGCGCTCCGAGGACCCTTCTTTGTTGGTGTGTGGTGCGAGGTCTTCCATTCCACACACACCTCTCCGCCGAGCATTGCTGGACAGTATGGCGACAACGCCGGGCCCTTCTTCGTCGACCACGGTGTCGAGCAGGGGACGAGGTAAGAAGAAGAGAGGATCTGGAGCACGTGGTCGCGGGAGAGGAGGTGTGACTGCAAGGGCGCCTTCCTCGCCGCCACCCCCAGCTGTTTCACCCGAGCACGTGACTGCTAGGGTGGACTCGTCCGAGGAGGAGGCTACACAGACTCCGGTCCACGGGCCTCCGGTGTCCGGGCCTTCGGCCCACGAGCCTCAGGTTGACGGGCCTTCGGGCCACGAGAGTTCGGCCCACGAGACCCCGGAGGAACACACGTATGGATGGGGTACCTGGCCGGATTAGCCTGAGGGGCCGAGTGGCCATGCTGATGATGGCGGGGAGCCGACTGATATTGAGGAGGAGGGGGGCACCGTCTACCACCGTGGTTGTACACTGCCCCCGGACATGCCGGCGACCCACGAGCAGAGGTGGTTGATTTTCCCTGATGGGGAGAGGTAAGTGCATTTAATCTTTTTGTACCCTTCTGCATTCACGTTTCTTCAAATATCTAATGCGTTGGCCTTGTCATGCTGCAGGGGTTGGGACCACCATCATAGTGTCCGCCGGCCCAACTCCGTCCTTGGAGTTCTTTCTCGGAAAACTTCCCGGGGTTTGTCACGTTGCCTGGTGAGGGTCGGCTTCCAGAGCTTGGATTGAGTTGGGAGCACTACTTGGCTGCCTCGGCCCCGCCGGGTGAGATTATCGACGGTGTCTTGTGCAAGACGAGGGCAGATGTGGTGATTAGAAAGTTCTGGGTAATTTCTCCCTTACACAATTAAAAATCTTCAACTAGCTAGTTATTAATGTTGGGGAACGTAGCAGAAATTCAAAATTTTCCTACGTGTCACCAAGATCTATCTATGGAGAAACCAGCAACGAGGGGAAGGAGAGTGCATCTACATACCCTTGTAGATTGCTAAGCGGAAGCGTTCAAGTGAACAGGGTTGATGGAGTCGTACTCGTCGTGATTCAAATCACCGATGATCCTAGTGCCGAACGGACAGCACCTCCGCGTTCAACACACGTACAGCCCGGTGACGTCTCCCACGCCTTGATCCAACAAGGGGAGAGGGAGAGGTTGAGGAAGACTCCATCCAGCAGCAGCACAACTGCGTGATGATGGTGGAGGAGCGTGGCAATCCTGCAGGGCTTCGCCAAGCACCGCGGGAGAGGAGAAGGGAGAGAGGTAGGGCTGCGCCAAGAGGGAGAGGTTCTCATGTGTTGGGCAGCCCCAAAACCCCCACTATTTATAGGAGGAGGGGAGGTGGCTGCGCCCCCATCTAGGGTTCCCACCCAAGGGGTGCGGCAGCCCTAGATGGGACTTGAAGGGGCGGCCAAGAGGGGGAGAGAGGGGGCGCCCCCTAGGGTGGGCCTTTAGGCCCATCTGCGCCTAGGGTTTCCCCTCTCCCCACCTAGCTGCGCCTTGGGCCTTGTGGGGGGGGGGGGCGCACCAGCCCACCTGGGGCTGGTCCCCTCCCACACTTAGCCCATGCAGCCCTCCGGGGATGGTGGCCCCACTTGGTGGACCCCCGGGACCCTCCCGGTGGTCCCGGTACGTTACCGATAAAACCCGAAACTTTTCCGATGACCAAAACCTCACTTCCTATATATTATTCTTTACCTTCGGACCATTCCGGAACTCCTCGTGACGTCCGGGATCTCATCCGGGACTCCGAACAACATTCGGTAACCACATACAAACTTCCTTTATAACCCTAGCGTCGCCAGACCTTAAGTGTGTAGACCCTACGGGTTCGGGAACCATGCAGACATGACCGAGATGTTCTCCGGTCAATAACCAACAGCGGGATCTGGATACCCATGTTGGCTCCCACATGTTCCATGATGATCTCATCGGATGAACCACGATGTCAAGGACTCAATCAATCCCGTATTCAATTACCTTTGTCTAACGGTATTGTACTTGCCCGAGATTCGATCGTCGGTATACCGATACCTTGTTCAATCTCGTTACCGGCAAGTCTCTTTACTCGTTCCGCAACACATCATCCCGTGATCAACCCCTTGGTCACATTGTGCACATTATGATGATGTCCTACCGAGTGGGCCCAGATACCTCTCCATTTACACGGAGTGACAAATCCCAGCCTCGTTCGTACAACCCAATGCAGACACTTTCGGAGATACCTAGTGCACCTTTATAGCCACCCGATTACGTTGTGACGTTTGGTACACCCAAAGCATTCCTACGGTATCCGGAGTTGCACAATCTCATGGTCTAAGGAAATGATACTTGACATTAGAAAAGCTTTAGCTTACGAACTACGATCTTTGTGCTAGGCTTAGGATTGGGTCTTGTCCATCACATCATTCTCCTAATGATGTGATCCCGTTATCAATGACATCCAATGTCCAAGGTTGGGAAACCGTAACCATCTATTGATTAGCGAGCTAGTCATCTAGAGGGTTACTAGGGACTTGGTGTTGTCTATGTACCCACACATGTATCTGAGTTTCCTATCAATACAATTATAGCATGGATAATAAACGATTATCATGAACAAGGAAATATAATAATAACTAATTTATTATTTCCTCTAGGGCATATTTCCAACAGTCTCCCACTTGCACTAGAGTCAATAATCTAGTTCACATCGTCATGTGATTAACACTCACACGTCACATCGCCATGTGACCAACATCCAAAGAGTTTACTAGTGTCATTAAACTAGTTCACATCATCATGTGATTAAGACTCAATGAGTTCTGGGGTTTGATCATGTTTTGCTTGTGAGAGAGGTTTTAGTCAATGGGTCTGTAACATTCAGATCCGTATGTACTTCGCAATTCTCTATGTCATATTGTAAACGCTGCATCCACGCTCCACTTGGAGCTATTCCAAATGGTTGCTCCACTATACGTATCCGGTTTACTACTCAGAGTCACCCGGATAGGTGTTAAAGCTTGCATCGACGTAACCCTTTACGCCGAACTCTTTATCACCTCCATAATCGAGAAACATGTCCTTATTTACTCCAAGGACAATTTAGACCGCTATCCAATGATCCATTCTGGATCATTCTTGTACCCCTAGATCGACTCATGGCAAGGCACACTTAGGTCTTGATTACACAAGATAGCATATTGTAGAGCCTACGTCTAAAGCATAGGGGACGACCTTCGTCCTTTCTCTCTTTTCTACCATGGTCGACCTTTAAGTCTTAACTTCGTACCTTACAACTCAGGCAAGAACTCCTTCTTTGACTGATCCATCTTGAACACTTTCAAGATCATGTCAAGGTACGTGCTCATTTGAAAGTATTATTAAGCATTTTGATCTATCCTCATAGTTCTTGATGCTGAATGTTCAAGTAGCTTAATCCAGGTTTTCTATTGAAAAACATCTTTCAAATAACCTTGTATGGTTTCCAGAAATTCTACATCATTTCTGATTATCAATATGTCAACAACATATACTCATCAGAAATTCTATAGTGCTTCCACTCACTTCTTTAGAAATACAAGTTTCTCATAAACTTTGTATAAACCCAAAATCTTTGATCATCTCATCAAAGCGCACATTCCAACTCCGGGATGCTTACTCCAGTCCTTAGAAGGATTGCTGGAGTTTTGCATATTCGTTAGCGTTCTTCAGATTGTCAAAACCTTCCGGTTGTATCACATACAACCTTTCCTCAAGAAAACTGTCGAGGAAACAATGTTTTGACATTCTATTTGCAAGATTTCATAAATAATGCAAAGAATCGCTAATCCATTTCCAACAAACTCTTAGCATCGCTACGGTGAGAAAGCCTCACCGTAGTCAACTCCTTGAACTTGTCGGAAAACATCTTTAACGACAAGTCGAGCTTTCTTGATGGTGATACTTACCATCATTGTCTGTCTTCCTTTTAAAATCCATCTTTACTCAACGGCCTTACGACCATCAAGTATTTCTTCCAAAGTCATGGATCCTTTCTCGGATTTTATGGCCTCGAGCCATTCATCGGAATCCGGGCCCACCATCGCTTCTCCATAGCTCGTAGCTTCATTGTTGTCTAGAAACATGACCTCTCAGACAGGATTGCTGTACCACTCTGAAGTAGTACGCATCCTTGTCACCCTACGAGGTTTGGCAGTGACTTGATCTGAAGCATTATGATCACCATCATCAGCTTCTACTTCAATTGGTGTAGGTGCCACATGAACAACTTTCTGTGCCCTGCTACACTCTGGTTGAAGTGATGGTTCAATAACCTCATCAAGTCTCCACCTTCCTCCCACTCAATTCTTTCGAGAGAAACTTTTCCTCGAGAAAGGACCCGTTTCTAGAAACAATTACTTTTGCTTCCGGATCTTGAGATAGGAGGTATACCCAACTGTTTTGGGTGTCCTATGAAGATGGATTTTATCCGCTTTGGGTTCGAGCTTATCAACCTGAAACTTTTTCACATAAGCGTCGCAACCCCAAACTTTTAAGAAACGACAACTTAGGTTTCTCCAAACCATAGTTCAAACAGGGTCGTCTCAACGGAATTACGTGGTGCCCTATTAAAGTGAGTGCTGTTGTCTCTAATGCCTAACCCATGAACGATAGTGGTAATTCGATAAGAGACATCATGGTACGCACCTTATCTAATAGGGTGCAACTATGATGTTCGGACACACCATCACACTATGGTGTGCCAAAGTGTATTAATTGTGAAACAATTTCCACTATGTCTTAATAAGCGTGCCAAAGCTCGTAACTCAGATACTCATCTCTATGATCATATCATAGACATTTTATCCTCTTGTCACGATGAACTTTAACTTCACTCTGAAATTACTTGAACCATTCAATAATTCAGACTTGTGTTTCATCAAGTAAATATACTCGATTCTACTCAAATCATCTGTGAAGTAAGAACATAACGATATCCTCTACTTTCCTCATCATTCATTGGACTGCACACATCAAAATGTATTACTTCCAACAAGTTGCTTTCTTGTTCCATTTTAATGAAAACGAGGCTTTCGGTCATCTTGCCCATGTGGTATGATTTGCATGTCTCAAGTGATTCAAAATCAAGTGAGTCTAAACGGTCCATTTGCATGGAGTTTCTTCATGCATATACACCAATAGACATGGTTCGCATGTCTCAAACTTTTCAAAAAAAATGAGTGAGTCCAAAGATCCATCAACATGGAGCTTCTTCATGCGTTCTATACCAATATGACTCAAATGGCTGTGCCACAAGCAGGTGGTACTATCATTACTATCTTATATCTTTTGGCATGAAAATGTGTATCACTACGATCGAGATTCAATAAACCATTCCTTTAGGTGCAAGACCATTGAAGGTATTATTCAAATAAATAGAGTAACCATTATTCTCCTTAAATGAATAAGCGTATTGCGATAGACATAATCCAATCATGTCTATGCTCAACGCAATCACCAAATGACAATTATTCAGGTTTAATACTAATCTTGATGGTAGAGGGAGCGTGCGATGTTTGATCAAATCAAACTTGGAAACACTTCCAACACATATCGTCTGCTCACCTTTAGCTGGTCTCCGTTTATTCCGTAGCTTTTATTTCGAGTTACTAACACTTAGCAACTGAACCGGTATCTAATACCCTGGTGCTACTAGGAGTACTAGTAAAGTACACATTAACATAATGTATATCCAATATACTTCTATCGACCTTGCCAGCCTTCTTATCTACCAAGTATCTAGGGTAATTCTGCTCCAGTGGTTGTTCCCCTTATTGTAGAAGCACTTAGTCTCGGGTTTGGGTTCAACCTTGGGTTTCTTCACTAGAGCAGCAACTGATTTGCCGTTTCATGAAGTATCCCTTCTTGCCCCAGTAGTAGAAAACAGGGCTTTCGTCCAGGCCAGTTTAGCCCATTAGTCCCGGTTCAATCTAGAACCGGGACCAATGGAGCTATTTGCCCAGTTAAATGAGCCGGGGGGCTGGCCGACCCACGTGGGCCATTGGTCCCGGTTCGTCGAGACCTTTTGGTCCCGGTTGGTGGGACGAACCGGGACCAATGGTCCAACTCTGGACCACCACTATTGGTCCCGGTTGGTGGCATGAACCGGGACCAAAGGCTTCCCTTTAGACCCGGCTCATGCCACCAACCGGGCTAATGGTGCTGCCTATATAGCCCCTCACAGAAGAGCAGAGCACACCGCCTGCTTTTTTCTCGGCCGAGGGGAGAGGGCTTGGTGGTGCTCTAGCTCACCTCCTATGCACACAAGGTGTTTGATGGAATGCCCGAGCCACACTACTTAAGGTTTCTCCTCTCCAAGCTCGACCGCCAAGCTCCATTTTCCTCAATATTTATCTAGGTTTAGCGGTCTGTCACGCCCCGTCCCTGTCTTCATCACCGTCGATCACCAAGGCCGATCTCATCGCCGGCACCACCGTGGTGAGCCTCTTGTTATTATCTTCTTTACGAAAGGAAAAATATTATTACTTGTTTGTTTAGATAGATACTTGTATTATTTTCTTACTTTTACTATTGCATCTTATATAGTGCGATGGTTTTGGTATCCGCCCGTCGGCCCTCGTCACTGTCTATGATTCGGATGTGGTATATATTATCTTTTCATAACTATTGGTTCATTTATTGTTTATGAAAATTATGCCGACCAACGTGAGATAGATTTTATTTATCTAGGAGGTTGTTGAACCGAAAATTCCAACCGACCCTATTGTCGAGAGGTTAAATTTAGTTGAAGAAGAGTACGATGACAACTATGTGCCCCCTGAATACGGTGATGCTACTGAACATCAAGATGCACCAGACGATGTGCACGATGGTGCTGGAACGGGCGAAGCTGCTGAAGATCAAGAGGAACCACACGATGTGCCCGATGATGATGATCTCCGCCGGGTCATTGTCGATGCAAGGACACAATGCGAAAGTCAAAAGGAGAAGCTGAAGTTCGATCACATGTTAGAGGATCACAAAAAAGGGTTGTACCCCAATTGCGAAGATGGCAACACAAAGCTCGGTACCGTACTCGAATTGCTGCAGAGGAAGGCGAGAGAATGCCGTGCTGATAAAGGATTTGAGAAGCTACCAAAATAATGAAGAAGAAGCTTCCAAAGGATAACGAATTGCCCGACAAGACATACGCAGCAAAGAAGGTCGTATGCCATCTAGGATTGGAGGTGGAGAAGATACATGCATGCCCTAATGACCGCATCCTCTACCGTGGTGCCTACAAGGATCTGAACGCATGCCCGGTATGCGGTGCATTGCGGTATAAGATCAGACGAGATGACCCTGGTGATGTTGACGGCGAGCCTCCCAGGAAGAGGGTTCCTGCGAAGGAGATGTGGTATGCTCCTATAATACCACGGTAAACGTCTGTTCAGAAACGGAGAGCATGCCAAGTTGATGTGATGGCACAGTGAGGACCGTAAGAAATACGGGAAGTTGAGAGCACCACCGACGGGTCGCAGATGGAGAAAAATCGAGAGAAAGTACTGGGATGAGTTTGCAAAGGACCCAAGGAACGTACGGTTTGCTTTAAGCGCGGATGGCATTAATACTTTCAGGGAGTAGAGCAGCAATCACAGCACCTGGCCCGTGACTCTATGTATGTATAACCTTCCTCCTTGGATGTGCATGAAGCCGAAGTTCATTATGATGCCAGTTCTCATCCAAGGCCCTAAGCAACCCGGCAACGACATTGATGTGTACCTAAGGCCATTAGTTGAAGAACTTTTATAGCTGCGGAATGGAAACGGTGTACATACATGGGATGAGCACAAAAAGGAGGAATTTGACCTAAAGGCGTTGCTATTCGTGACCATCAACGATTGGCCCGCTCTCAGTAATCTTTCAGGACAGACAAACAAGAGATACCACACATGCACGCACTGTTTACTTGACACCGATAGTATATACGTGGGAAGCTGCAGGAAGAATGTGTACCTGGGCTATCGTCGATTTCTTCCGACCAACCATCAATGTCGAAAGAAAGGCAAGCATTTCAAAGGCGAGGCAGATCACCGGAAGAAGCCCGCCATGCGTACCGGTGATCACGCATTACTTGCTATGGTCAATGGTTTACACGTAATCTTTGGAAAGGGTCCCGCGGACTAGCTGTTCGAATGACGCCGAGAATCACGCACCCATGTGGAAGAAGAAATCTATATTTTGGGACCTACCTCTTTGGAAAGACCTAGAGGTCCGCTCTTGATCGACGTGATGCACGTGACGAAGAACCTTTGCGTGAACCTGCTAGGCTTCTTGGGCGTGTATGGGAAGACAAAAGATACACACGAGGCACGAGAGGACCTGCAACGCTTGCGCGAAAAAGAGGGCATGCCTCCGAAGCGATATGAAGGTCCTGCCACCACGCTCTTCTGAAAGAAGAGAAAGAAATATTCTTTCAATGCCTGCTCGATATGAAGGTCCCGATCGCTTCTCGTCGAATATAAAGGGAATAATAAATATGCCGGAGAAAAAGTTCCGAACCTAAAGTCTCATGATCGCCACGTGATTATGACGCAATCGCTTCCGGTTGCATTGAGGGGCTTCTACCGTAAAACGTCCGATTAGCCATTGTGAAGCTATGTGCATTCCTCAATGCAATATCTCATAAGGTGATCGATCCGTAAATCGTACCAACGCTAAGGAGTAATGTGGCGCAATGTCTTGTCGGGCTTCGAAATGGTGTTCCCACCATCCTTCTTCAATATCATGGCGCTTGCGTCCTAGTTCATCTAGTCGGCGAGATTGTCATTACGGGGCCCGTATTTCTACACAATATGTACCCCTTTGAGAGGTTCATGGGAGTCCTAAAGAAATATGTTCAGAATCACGCTAGGCGAAGGAAGCATCTCCATGGGGAATCAAAGCGAGAGGATGTCATCGGGTTTTGTGTTGACTTCATTCCTGGCCTTAAGAAGATAGGTCTCCCTAAATCACGGTATGAGGGGAGACCGACCGAAAAGGCACGCTTGGAAGAGACTCAATAATATGCAGGGACGGATATTCTTGGTCTCAAGCACACTACACAGCTTCTACGTAACTCTACCTTGGTGACCCCGTATGTCGATGAACACAAGAACGATCTGCGCTCCAAACACCCGGAGGCGGTCTGACGATTGGATTACATGTGAACACATCGGGACTTTCAGCGGTTGGTTGGAAACACGTCTCGTGAGGTGACAACACTGTTTGTGATGAGCTGTACTTGTTGTCCAGGGGACCATCTTCGATCGTAATGATTTGTAAAGGATCACGAGATAAATGGGAATACATTTTACACGATTGACCAAGATGAAAAGAGCACCAACCAAAACAGCGGTGTCCGCTTTGATGCAAGAACCGACAAGGGAAATGACACATATTATGGTTACATAGTAGACATATGGGAACTTGACTACGGAGTAGATTTTAAGGTCCCTTTGTTTAAGTGCAAGTGGGTCAATCTGTCAGAGGCGGGTGCAGGTAGACCCACGGTATGGAATGACAACAAGGATCTGAAAAATCTTGGGTACACTGACGAACCGTTCGTCCTAGCCAATGATGTGGCACAGGTTATCTATGTGAAGGACATGACTATCAGACCGAGGAAAAGAAAAGATAAGGAAGCGAATACATCATACAATGAGCCAAAGCGCCACATAGTTCTTTTTCAGAAAAGGGACATCCTCGGAGTGGAGGGCAAGATAGACATGTCTCAAGAGTATGAAAAGTTTCATGAAATTCCCCCTTCAAAGTCAAGGCTGACCCAAGCATCCTGATAAGCGATGAAGATTATCCATGGTTACGGCAATAATAAGCAAGCGACACAAGCGAAGAAAAAGTGAAGACTTTCTCCCGCAACTATTATGATGATACCATGCCAACTTTGTAATGCATTTAGTATGATACCATTGTCCGTTTGTACATGCACATGCTATGCCAACTTTTTCGTAGTTCATTTGAAAACTATGAATTTGAAAACCTCGCCAACCGAAGGCGCTCACAACGGTTTATAAGACCTTCCCTCTACACACAGTTTTTTTGTAAGCATAAACAAAATAAAATAAATAAAGCAACAAAGAAAACAAAAAAAGTGTTTTCAAATTTGAAAACTAATGGCACTAACAGAAAGTTTATAATTTTTCTAAAACTAAAAGCAAAAAGAATTAAAAAATAAAGAAAAAACAACAAAAAATAAATAATGCAAAAAACAGAACTATAAACTGAAAAAATAATAATAATAGCAACAATAAGTATTTTGTTGTAAGTAGAAACAAAATAAAATAAATAAAGCAACAAAGAAAACAAAAAAGAGTTTCCAAATTTGAAAACTAATGGCACTAACGAGAAAGTTTATAATTTTTCTAAAACTAAAAGCAAAAAGAATTAAAAAATAAAGCAAAAACAACAAAAACTAAATAATGCAGAAAAGCAGACCAAAAACTGAAAAAAAAATAGCAACAATAATTATTTGTTGTAAGTAGAAACAAAATAAAATAAATAAAGCAACAAAGAAAATAAAAAGAGTTTTCAAATTTGAAAACTAATGGCACTAACAGAAAGTTTATAATTTTTCTAAAACTAAAAGCAAAAAGAATTAAAAATAAAGCAAAAAAACAACAAAAAATAAATAATAATGCGTAAAACGAAACAAAAAAACTGGAAAAAATAGTGCCACCCTCGGGCCCCACGGCTGAATACGACTAGAAACCCTACATGGGCCAGGATTCAGCCCGCAGGAGGCCAAGTAGGCCCACAGCACATAGCTAGTGACAGATTAGGCCGAAAGCTGCGGTTGAGAGGAGCTCGAGAGGGTGGCGCAGCGCCATATAAACCACTCTCGAGCTCTCTCAACTAGCGAGTGGGACTAAACTTTTGGCCGTGACGCGGGCAGCACATGGCCTTTGGTCCCGGTTGATGGCACCAACCGGGACTAAAGGGGTGCATTGTTACCGGTTGGTGCCACGAGCCGGGACTAATTCCCCTTTAGTCCCGGTTGGTGGCACCAACCGACCAAAGGTCCTCTTCCCGCCCTTTGGGCTGCCGAAAATTGGCCTTTGGTCCCGGTTGGTGGTACCAACCGGGACTAAAGATAGTTCGGTTCGTGCCACGAACCGGGACCAATCTTGCCCGTCTATATAAGCAAGACTTGTGAAAAATTTTGTTCGGTTCTTGATCCCGCCCGACGCCGCCAGGCTGCCCTCTGCGCCTCGCCCGTCATCGTCGCCCTGCCTCCGATGCCGTCCGCGCCCGCCCAGACGTCGTCGCCACCCGCGCCACCCGGCCGTAGCCGCGCCTGCACCGCGCCGCCTCGGCCTTGTCGCCGCCCTTGTCGCGCCCAGCCTTCGTCGCCGCCCCGCCTCTGCCTCGCCGTCGCCTCTGCCTCACCGTCACCTCTGCCTCACCGTCGCCTCTGCCTGGCCCCGCGCCGCTTTGGTCAGGGCCGGCACCGCCCCCCTCTTCCCGCTTTTTTTGCAAATATAGCTATGTTTTTTTCCTGATTATGTGTATATGTATGAGTATATGTATATGTGTATATCTGTTTATATGTCTTTTTTTTAGATTTTTTTGTTTTTTGCATTTTTGTAAAAATGTATATATGTTCTCTGTGTATATATATGTTTTCTGTTCATAGATTTTATTTGAACATTATTTAAAAAACAAGCAATACTACTTCATGTATTTTTAAGAAGGAAGAAGAAGAAAAGAATGAGAGGAAAAGGAAAAAGAAGAGGAAGAAAGGAGAAGAAGAGGGATAGGAAGAAGAGGAGAAATAAATAAGTAGAAGAAAAAACAAGAAAATGAAGAGGAGAAGAAGAAAAGAATAGAGGAGAAGAAGAAAAAATAGAATTTTTTCTATTTTTCTTCTTCTCCTCTATTCTTTCTTCTTCTCCTCTTTTTTCTTCTTTTTCTTTTTCTTCTTCCTTCTTCCTTCTTCCTCTTTTCTTCCTTTTGCTTATATTCCTTGCTCGAGGGATAAGAAGAAATAGAAGAGGAGACGAAGAAAGAAAGGAATATAGGAGAAAGAAGAAACTTTGACACGAGGGGGGTACGATACCCCTCCCGATAACATTATTTTCCCATGTATATGTATGTTGCGTCGTTGTCGATATAACGAGGGTGTCGAGGATCGCCGAGGGTCGAGGGTCGGGAACTAGGGTAGAGGGTCGAGGGTCGTTAAGCGGTCAAGGGTCGAAGGTTTCAGGGTCGAGGGTTCCTATAGTGTCAAAGTATTGAAGAAATCCATGGCTTCATCATTAGCGGAAGTAACCATGGCATGATGGTACGAAGTCCTCCAAAGTTATTACGGAATGGAGTCCGGATAGGATAATTTGCCTTTTATGCGAATCTCAGCAAAGGCCTTTCAAATAACGATATTAGGAAGGTTCTTGCTGAACTTTGTACCAAAAAGCGAATTATCCTATCAGAACTCCGCTCCAAAATAACTTTGGAGAGCTTCGCACCATCATGCACCACATTTTACTAATGATGAAGACATGGTTTTGTTGAATCCTTTGACACTAGGCAACCTCCCGACCCCTCGGCGATCTTCGACCCCTTGACCCTCGACCGCTCGGCGATCCACGACCCTCTACCCTACCGCGGGCATCGATGCCCACGTCACTTGTGGGACATAGATGTAGTGTTTAACGCCGACCCCCTCCCGATAGCTTCAACACGTGGGGGGGGGGTCGATATTACCCCCTCCTAGCTTGAAGCGTTCTCGAGGCCACCCCTAACCCTTGAAGCGTTGTCGAGGCCACCCCAAACCCTAGAGAAGCAGCGTCGAGGCCACTAATATGATTCCTTATTGTGATTAGCTAGCCAGTTCTCGTTTGCCACTAATATATCCATATTTGTCATGTTTGAATAATAATTGCCATGTTGTAAATATTTGTAGAAATTATGGACACCCCAGGGCCGAAGCACAAGAAGCGTTTTTGAGGGACATAATCGCACAAGGAAGTGATGCCGTCTGCTCGTTGATGTTTCTCAACGACAACGATGGTCTGGAAGGAGAGGGTGAAGAAGAAGCTGGCTATGATTTACATGGCTCCGATGACCCAATGCCGGTGCAAGAAGGAGAGGGTGAAGAAGTAGACAGTGAGGACGGCTCCGGTGATCACCAAACCGAGTCCGGCCAGGTATATATATTAGTTAAGCCTGTGCTGACTAGCTCTCGTCTTTGTTTTGGTATGTACACATATTAATTAACTCTCGTCTTTGTTCTTTTTCTAGCCCTCCGGATCGAGCACAACTTCGGTAAAGAGGCGAGGCCGAAGAAAAAGTTGAGCTCGGATGAAAAGTTTGAGATCATACAAATCGCGCTGACGGCCAACCGATTGAACCCTACCGGACAAAGAAGGCATTTGTTGCTCGGTCACGGGTTACGGTTAGGGACAAGATCCCGATCAGCATCCACCAATGGTATAAGCCTAAGAACGAAGACCACGAGGTGTATTGTGTCAATGATTTGCTGAAAAATGATCTTTGGACTGAGCTGAAGTCAAATTTTACCCTACCGCTAGAGGATGATCTGGAGAAGCCAGTAATAGAGCCATTAATCAAGTCTTTTGCTCTTAAGAAGATGGCAGAACTGTTCAGGAATTGGAAGAAAGAACTCAATACGTATGTCGAAAAAAATGAGACACCAGATTTCAAGGGCAAATATGAGAAGATCGAGAGATGGTGGCCCGCATTTGTGGCCTACAAGACATCGAGAAAAGAGTAAAAAGATGTCGGCGACAAACAAGAGAAATGCTACAAAGAAGAAGCTTCACCATTGCAGGGGTCGGTGGCTACCTCAGTAGCCCGGCCTAAAGTGGGCCAAGGCTGAGAATGATCTCGCTTGATAAAGGGATCGAACCAGAGACAATGAACTGGCGGACCGTTGCGGACTTGGTTCTTGGGGCGGCGGATCCTTGGACCCTATAACAGGAAGTGCATTTGGGCCAGACGAACAATTGGACATACCAGTCAAGAGGCTTCAGCAATATATCGAAGCGGCGCAGCAAGGGAAGTTCGTTCGAGACGGGGAGAAGGGCGAGCTCACAATGGCCCTCGGGAATCTTGAGCACCACAGGACGGACACGAGGCACGCCAGCTCCGTTCGTGGAAGGCTGGATTTCCGGACGCAGGGGTTACAAAACCCATGAGAGGAGGAAGAAAGCGGAAGCAGAGCCTAATGCAGGCGCTGCACGAAAGGGTAATGGGGCTAGAGGAACGAGAAGAGGAGCGAAGCGGCAGATCACAACAAAGCGACTGCGAAGCTTCCCGAAGCTACCCCGCCATCTCGGCGGAGAAGCGGCGTGGCTTCCACCGAGCTGCTTACGCGAGCAACATGCCTTGACGGCTCCTGCCAGCTATCCCGTGGATGCTATCACGGATGCTGAAAATTGCCACCTTATGGCGCAATGGAGCAATTTGAAGGTCAAGGCGACTGTTGGCTCTGTTTATCCTACTAAACCCGACTCAACTTTTCACCGCCCGATTCCGGAAAGATATGCTAAGGTGATGGTCGATGAAATAACGGAGGATTTGAGGACCTCGGCTTGACCACCCTACCGGTGAAGGGGAGTATCGGCTGGGTTACGCTCAAGACTCCATGCCTATGGCGGAAGGATCTCATCAACCTTCCAAACTGGGCGCCTCCGTCTCATCCTCCTCCTCCCGTGAGTCGGGGCACTCCGCCTCCTCCACCGCCTCCTCCTCTGGCGAGTGGCGATCAGGGCACTCGGCGGATCCTTCTCCGTGGCGTGGCGGCACTCCGCCTCCTTCTCCGCTGACAAAACCACCCAAGTCTCCGCCGAAAGGCAACTATGAGCGCATTATTGGAAAGGCATTTGCGAAGCGGAGAGATCGGGAAATCTTGTCGATGATCAAAGGATGAAAGAACGGCGAGCTGGGAAACAAATTGCCCAGCTCGGCCGAACAAGCGAAACAATCGTGCCCCCGCTCAAGGTTCACGCTAGCGACATCGTCGATCCGAGGATGGTGCCTGGTTATGGCAATCCTGCAGATTACACCCGACGATGTACATTATGATTTCTTGGAGGTGCAGATACAAAGATACGATGCAGGAAGCCTCTCGTCAAAGATGAAAGCTCTCTATCAACGATGATGCAAAGATTGCATGATTGGTACATGAAAACCTGCAAAGAGTCTGAGGGGAGGAGTACTTTGTATGTGAGAGTTAAAAAGGAGCATGACCTCCTTGAAATTGAACTGTTGCCTATTCCATTTGAGGAGTTCTATCAGTTTTTCAATCAATTGGCCCTCGAGAAAGCAACAGTCACCTGCTACTGTCTGTAAGTAGTACTACTTCTATCATTAAATATCTCTATATAACTCAGCTCTTTCATTGCATGTATTTATAAATATCCTCACTATATTATGCAGATTGAAGATCGCCGTAATGAAGAAAAGACAAGTGGGTGATATTGGGTTCATTAACACATATCTCATAGATGCAAATGAGGTTAAATATCGTCTTGCGAAGAAACCGAGGCCAACTTGCTACGATCGTTGGAAATAAATGAACACAAAAATATAATACTCTTTCCTTACAACTACAAGTGAGTGTTCTTGTCTTGTGGCATATTCGGTTTCCTTATTAGTCTAGGTTATAGTAATGTAATATTGATGAGTTATGCATGCGTCAAGCGCAGTACCACTATATTCTCCTAGAGATTAAGCTTGAGCAGGGAGTAGTAACTGTCTTAGACTCGAGACGAAAAGATCCCAAGGAGTATCACGGACATGACTGAAATGCTCGAGAAGTAAGTTAAATCGATCATTATCCACCATATCGACAACTTTGTTCATTTCGATATCAAGTAATTGTTTTCTTTGTATGGTAGGGCTTGGGAAAATTCACCAAAAAGCTCGGGACTACCGAAGAAGCTGCAATTTAGACACCGAAAGTAAGTACTATATAGTAGCATATTCCACGCGCATCTCCTATTGATTCAAGCGCTAGTTTCATCAATACCATTTAGCATGCTTGCTAATTATCAGTTTGATTGACCTCTGTTTCTTGTAAAGTGGTTGTGGCAGGAACAAGGGAATGATTTATGTGGATACTACGTTTGCGAGTCCATCCGCCACATGACCTGTTAGAGGGGCTACTCCGACAAACAATATGAAGTGCGTAAATAAAAATATTCACAATTTTATTTTATTACCATCATTTGTGTTGAGTTTCATTCATTCATATATATATATATATATATATATATATGTATTGACCCTTTCTTAAAATTAGATGTTTGAAGCGGGATGAACTCCTAGCACCGGATCGCATGCGAGCAATTCAAGAGGAATTGGCGGCATTCTTTCTTGACCACGTGATCGTGAAGACGGAGAATACTATGTGGACCACGCGTCCGTATTGTAAAAGATAATTATTGTATATATGTAGCCGGTAGTGTCGGATAGATATGCGAGAACTTGTTGTTCGACCAATCTCTCGGAGAAGGAGAGGTGGTCGATATCACTTTTCTCTGTATGCATATATGTTCATGACGATCTTACATTTTCTTAATTACTAGCTAGCTAGCGTGTCTAGCTAGTCCTCTCTATCGTATGTATAGTACGTAGGGTCGACCATGCAGGTAAAAAAGTGATGACATTTTTCTCTATTATTTAGCTTGATATAGCACAATATATTAAACACCTAAATTAACCCCCCAAAACCCCCAACCCCCCCCCCCCCTTTCAAAAAATAAAACAAAAACCACAGCCATAGAAATGCTGAAGCGTGGATGCCTATTGGTTCCGGTTGGTGCCACCAACCGGGACCAAAGGCCCTCCCCGCTCGGGCTCGATGGACATGCCACGTGGAGGCCCATCGGTCCGGTTCTGGATTGAACCGGGACTAAAGGGCCAGGGTATTAGTACCGACCCTTTAGTCCCGGTTCATGAACCGGGACTAAAGGCCCTCACCAACCGGGTCAATAGGCCCCTTTTCTACTAGTGCCCTTGCCCTTCTTGAAACTAGTGGTTTCACCAACCATCAACAATTGATGCTCCTTCTTGATTTCTACTTTCGCGGTGTCAAACATCGTGAATACCTCAAGGATCATCATATCTATCCCTGATATGTTATAGTTCATCACAAAGCTCTAGCAGCTTGGTGGCAATGACTTTGGAGAAATATCACTATCTCATCCGGAAGATCAACTCCCACTCGATTCAAGTGATTGTTGCACTCAGACAATCTGAGCACAAGCTCAACGATTGAGATGTTTCTCCCTTAGTTTGCAGGCTAAGAGAATTTTCGGAGGTCTCATACCTCTTGACGTGGGCACGAGCCAGAAATCCCAATTTCAGCCCTCGAAACATCTCATATGTTCCGCGACATTTCGAAAACGTCTTTGGTGCCTCTACTCTAAACTATTTAACTGAACTATCACGTAGTTATCAAAATGTGTATGTCCGATGTTCGCAACATCCGCAGACGACGTTTGGGGTTCTGCACACCGAGCGGTGCATTAAGGACATAAGCTTTCTACTGATCGCATAATCACTATTGTCAACTTTCAACTACATTTTCTCTAGGAACATATCTAAACAGTGGAACTAAAGCGCGAGCTTACGACATAATTTGCAAAGATCTTTTGACTATGTTCAGGATAATTAAGTTCATCTGATGAACTCCCACTCAGATAGACATCCCTCTAGTCATCTAAGTGATTACATGATCCGAGTCAACTAGGCCGTGTCCGATCATCACGTGAGACGGACTAGTCATCGTCGGTGAACATCTTCATGTTGATCGTATCTACCATACGACTCATGCTCGACCTTTCGGTCTCTTGTGTTCCGAGGCCATGTGCATACATGCTAGGCTCGTCAAGTCAACCTAAGTGTATTGCGTGTGTAAATCTGGCTTACACCCGTTGTATGTGAACGTAAGAATCTATCACACCCGATCATCACGTGGTGCTTGAAGCAGCGAACTTTCGCATAGCGGTGCACGATTAGAAACACTTTCTTGAAATTTTAATGAGGGATCATCTTATTTACTAACGTTGTTCTAAGCAAATAAGATGCATCAACATGATAAACATCACATGCAATCAAATAGTGACATGATATGGCCAATATCATTTTGCTCCTTTTGATCTCCATCTTCGGGGCTCCATGATCATCATCTTCACCGGCATGACACCATGATCCCCATCATCATGATATCCATCATCGTGTCTCCATGTAGTTGTCTCGCGAACTTATTACTTCTACTACTATGGCTACCGGTTAGCAATAAAGTAAAGTAATTACATGGCGTTGTTTAATGACACGCAGGTCATACAATAAATAAAGACAACTCCTATGGCTCCTGCCGGTTGTCATACTCATCGACATACAAGTCGTGATTCCTATTATAAGAACATGATCAATCTCATACATCATATATCATTCATCACATTCTTCTTGGCCATATCACATCACATGGCATACCTGCAAAAACAAGTTAGGCGTCCTCTAATTGTTGTTTGCATGTTTTACGTGGCTGCTATGGGTTTCTAGCAAGAACGTTTCTTACCTACATAAAACCACAACGTGATATGCCAATTGCTATTTACCCTTCATAAGGACCCTTTTCATCGAATCCGTTCCGACTAAAGTGGGAGAGATTGGCACCCACTAGCCACCTTATGCACCAAGTGCATGTCAGTCGGTGGACCCTGTCTCACATAAGTGTACGTGTAAGGTCGGTCCGGGCCGCTTCATCCCACAATACCGTCGAAACAAGATTGGACTAGTAACGGTAAGCATATTGAACAAAATCAACGCCCACAACTACTTTGTGTTCTACTCGTGCAAAGAATCTATGCAATAGACCTAGCTCATGATGCCCTTTGTTGGGGAGCGTAGCAGAAATTCAAAATTTTCCTACGTGTCACCAAGATCTATCTATGGAGAAACCAGCAACGAGGAGAAGGAGAGTGCATCTACATACCCTTGTAGATCGCTCAGCGGAAGCGTTCAAGTGAATGGGGTTGATGCAGTCGTACTCGTCGTGATTCAAATCACCGATGATCCTAGTGCCGAACGGACGGCACCTCCGCGTTCAACACACGTACAGCCCGGTGACGTCTCCCACGCCTTGATCCAGCAAGGGGAGAGGGAGAGGTTGAGGAAGACTCCATCCAGCAGCAGCACAACGGCGTGGTGATGGTGGAGGAGCATGGCAATCCTACAGGGCTTCGCCAAGCACCGTGGGAGAGGAGAAGGGAGAGAGGTAGGGCTGCGCCAAGAGGGAGAGGTTCTCATCTGTTGGGCAGCCCCAAAACCCCCACTATTTATAGGAGGAGGGGAGGTGGCTGCGCCCCCATCTAGGGTTCCCACCCAAGGGGTGCGGCAGCCCTAGATGGGACTTGAAGGGGGCGGCCAAGAGGGGGAGAGAGGGGGCGCCCCCTAGGGTGGGCCTTTAGGCCCATCTGCGCCTAGGGTTTCCCCTCTCCCCACCTAGCTGCGCCTTGGGCCTTGTGGGGGGCGCACCAGCCCACCTGGGGCTGGTCCCCTCCCACACTTAGCCCATGCAGCCCTCCGGGGATGGTGGCCCCACTTGGTGGACCCCCGGGACCCTCCCGGTGGTCCCGGTACGTTACCGATAAAACCCGAAACTTTTCCGGTGACCAAAACCTCACTTCCTATATATTATTCTTTACCTCCGGACCATTCCGGAACTCCTCGTGACGTCCGGGATCTCATACAGGACTCGAACAACATTCGGTAACGACATACAAACTTCCTTTATAACCCTAAGCGTCGCCAGACCTTAAGTGTGTAGACCCTACGGGTTCGGGAACCATCTTGAGACATGACCGAGACGTTCTCCGGTCAATAACCAACAGCGGGATCTAGAAATCCATGTTGGCTCCCACATGTTCCATGATGATCTCATCGGATGAACCACGATGTCAAGGACTCAATCAATCCCGTATTCAATTCCCTTTGTCTAACGGTATTGTACTTTCCCGAGATTCGATCGTCGGTATACCGATACCTTGTTCAATCTCGTTACCGGCAAGTCTCTTTACTCATTCCGTAACACATCATCCCATGATCAACCCCTTGGTCACATTGTGCACATTATGATGATGTCCTACCCAGTGGGCCCAGAGATACCTCTCCGTCAATGGAGTGACAAATCCAGTCTCGATTCGTGCCAACCCAACAGACACTTTTGGAGATACATAATGCACCTTTATAGCCACCCGGTTACATTGTGACGTTTGGTACACCCAAAGCATTCCCTCGGTATCCGGGAGTTGCACAATCTCATGGTCTAAGGAAATGATACTTGACATTAGAAAAGCTTTAGCATACGAACTACGATCTTTGTGCTAGGCTTAGGATTGGGTCTTGTCCATCACATCATTCTCCTAATGATGTGATCCCGTTATCAATGAATGTCCATGGTCAGGAAACCGTAACCATCTATTGATTAGCGAGCTAGTCATCTAGAGGCTTACTAGGGACTTGGTGTTGTCTATGTACCCACACATGTATCTGAGTTTCCTATCAATACAATTATAGCATGGATAATAAACGATTATCATGAATAAGGAAATATAATAATAACTAATTTATTATTGCCTCTAGGGCATATTTCCAACAATTAATTGTACTAATCAATATTGTATCATTTGATTGCAGACATTCTACAGGTGTGAGGAGGGATACGAGGAGGAGGCGGCAAATGTTATCAATAACGTCTGCAGGCGCCTGCTACAGAACTTACGACACGAGGCTCGGGTGCAGGCTGTTCGAGACTACTACGCCGCGCGTGGTATCAAGAAGACCAAGCCGGCATGCCGCGAGAAGTTCTTGAGTAAGGAGGAGTACATGAAGATAATTCTTAAGGCCTTGTATTTTACTTCCTTCATTTAGTAATTCATAGCCGTAGCGCTCAAGTTTCTATTTCCTTACTTAGGCCCCTCTGAGATGGTGTGCGGATCGGATGGATTGTTGGGAGGTGTTGGTCAATGAGTGGTGCTCAAAAGAATGGCGAGCCCTCCGCAACAAGGCCAAGGACAAACGTGCCCAGATGGAAGGTGTGCCACACCATCAAGGCAGCTCCAACTTATATCAGTACGGGCGGAATTGGGTATGTGGTTATTTCATGATTCATGCAATTCGTTCGTCATGCTAGCTTTCAGCCCTTTAATTACTAATTTACTTTGTTTCTCTCTTTCAGACACGCTACAATAAGGCGGATAAGGTGCCAGAGGTGTACGACTTATATGCCATGGCCCTGCTTGGCTCTTACAAGAAAGTCAAGGCATTCTCTGCGTCGACCTCGATGATCCAAAAACTTCACCAAAATCTCCTCCCACGACAAGCTCGTGAAATATAGAGATGAGGGGAAGGCGAGGAAAGGGAGGACTTTAACCCAAGCTGTGGTCCCATTGATACCGAGCTGCTGATGATATCTGGTGGCGGGAGGTCCCATGGCTCCATAGCCATGGGAGATGGACTTATCCGTTGTCCTAGCACTCTCCCGGAGATCAAGGCACGCCAGTCGAGCTCTGCTCCTGAGGTAAGGCCTCGTGAACGGCCAGTCCAACTCGCCTTCAAGGTTAGTTATACGTACTCAGCTATCTTTCTCCATTACATTGTGTGCGCTTCCATCAATGATTACAAATGGTAACGAGAAGTGGTGTTGCAGGCTGCTATACAAAGTGTGAGAGATAGAACGGAGAAACTTTTGGCGGAGGCGGCGGAGAGGCAGCGGGAGTTGGAGGAGAGGACGACAAAGATGTTGGAGGAGGAGAGGGCACAAAATGACATGCAGGCAAGGGCCATGTACGAGCTCCTTGTGGTAAGTTTTTTCTACACATTAGCCAAAACATTCATGTAGTGTTTGTCTCATTACTAACTAGTATGACTGAGTCGTCAAACCAAATGTGCAGTCTATGTGCGAGAAGTCCGGTCAGACTGCTCCGCCGATGCCAGTGATTGCTCCTGGGACCACGGTGAATTTAATTTGAATGGACATTACTTTCTAGTCTTAACATTTGAGTGTCATCATGCTAACAAGACATTGGAAATGATCTTTGGTGCAGCATAACTCCAGACAAGCATCGCACAATCCTTCTCCAGCTACCGGCACGAGCCACCCCGCTACAACACCTCCATGATCACGGTAAGTGTCTCTAGTGTTGTTTATTAACAAATTCATAAAGACCTAGACTTAGCTTTATTTCCTCCAATATGCTTACCATAATGACTTAGAGTTAGCTTCTTTTCCTCCAAAATGACTTAATAAGCTTACTAACCTCCAAAACCATCCATTTTACCTATGTTAGCTCTAAAACGATATGTACATAGCTTACTTATGTAAAAAATGGCATAATTAGCTTAGTTAGCTCATAAACGATCCCATTTTACCTAAGTTAGCTCTAAAATGACCCATTTTACCTTACTTAGCTGATAAATGATCCATTTTACCCAAGTTAGCTCTAAAATGACCTATTTTAACTAGATTAGCTCCTAAATGATCCATTTTACCTCGTTAGCTCTAAAATGACCCATTTTACCTAGGTTAGCTCCAAAATGACCCATCTTACCTCGGTTAGCTCTAAAAAGATGCATTTTACCCAAGTTGGCTCTAAAATGACCCATTTTACCTAGATTAGCTCATAAACGATCCATTTCACCTAGGTTAGCTCCAAAATTACCCATCTTACCTAGGTTAGCTCCAAAATGACCCATCACACCTAGGTTAGCTCTAAAATGGTGCTTTTTACTAAGTTAGCTAATAAATGATCCTTTTCAACTAACTTAGCTCATAAACGATCCATTTCACCGAAGTTAGCTAAAAAACGATCCATTTCACCAAAATTAGCTCATAAATGATCCATTTCACCTAAGTTAGCTCATAAATGACGTATACTTCTTGTTCTACTCTTCTTCTTGTAGTCACCTTTTTCTAACTTTCTTATTTGCCATTTTGCAGATTTCATTCACTTCACGGAAGCTATCTTGTTATGATGGAGTGCTTGTTTTTTCTTTCATTCTCTTCAAGTATTCTTCTAGCTTGCTATCTTGATGAAACTTTGCATTGTAATATGTATGGATGAAACAATGTGTATGCACAACTTGGTATGTATGAATGGATGGAACTATATATGTATGTATGATGAAACTTATGTGCTAGATATGTCATATGTTTGCTGTTAAATAGCCCTGTGAAATATATATATATATATATATATATATATATATATATATATATATGTCATATATATTTGTTGTGAAAATTGTTGGATTTAAAAAGCAGAAAAAAGAGGCAATGCAGGATCTTTGCCGTCAGCCACTGATGGCAAAGCCACCTTTGCCGATAGTCATGAACGGCAAAAGAAGCCACTTAATGACCACACAGTGCTTCTGGTGGGCTGACCCATTTGGTCAGTTTGCCTACAGCGGCGGACGACAAAGGCTTTGCCTATAGCAGCGGATGGCAAAGGCTGTCGTTAGCCACCTCACGGACTAACAGCGTAATTATTGCCGTCTGCTTTCTTTGCCATCAGCAGCTGACGGCAAAGGCCCCTTTGCCGTCAGCCTCAGAAAGCAGACGACAAAGTAGCTCTTTGTCGATCCTTACTTTGCCGGAGCCTTTTGCCGTCCGCCGTTCCTGCCATTGCCGTCCGCCATGGCAGACGGCAAAGTAGCTTATTGTTGTAGTGCAAGGCATTGAGTGCCATTCTGGATGCAATAAAACTCATATGCTCCCCACCTGTTGATTCTTGTTCAGAATATGATCCTAATGACTATGCTAACCTCGAGGAGCCAAAGGCAGATGGCCTATCCTGTTCACCCATCAAGGTGCCAGTTCTAATTTGGCAAGGTTTTATTGATTGGCGTATCTTGCATATGTTGTCTTGCATTTCTTCTACTTTGTTGCACCGCCATCTGCTTAGTTTACTCATCATTATATGTTGAGATGCCATGCCCATCCATTATCAATACATATTCCATCTGTCATCATACAATGTTTTTCCACTCAAATGTTGTTCTTGTGCATCAGACATCAAAAAGGAAGAGGGTGATTGCCGAACCTAAAGGAGCACCAGCAGAGTCCTTGAGAAACATGGTTGTGCCGGAGAAACCAGACAGCACCCCACTTATATTGGTTGTACAACCAGTGACACAAAACATAGCACCAACTCCAGTAGACTGTACCCATACTTCACTGACCACACCACTAGCCCCACCACACAGGACCTGCACTCCAGCAAAAGGTATACCGATTTCATCTGCCATAGCACCAGCCGTACCACAGAAAAATCCCACTCTAGCAAAAAGTACAGCAAGTCCACCGGCCGAAGACCTATCCCAACTGCAGAGGTGACCAATTCCTGTAGATTGGAACTCCATTCCGGTTATTCCCAATTTAATAGACAATGCTTTCAATGTTGTTAAGGACTACGTGCATATATTCCCATCATGGGAAGATTATAGTGAAGACAAACACCATTTTCACATCTTCCTGTCCAACTTACGTGTAAGTTCTATTATTCATGGTTGTTATTTTCCTGTTTTCTGCTTATTGAACACATCAATGATTTACATTACATTGGTGTAAGTGGGCGAGGGTCAATCTAGATAGTCATGAGGAGCAAAGCTTGCTTGTGCTTTTCAAGGAAGCATTGCAGCAATATCGGTGTTAGCTGAGGAAATCACACTTTGATGGCAAGTCTATAAACAAATTTTCGGTGAAGTCTCATGTGGTAAATTTAGAAGACATTGAATGGAAAAACCTTGTTATGCACTAGCCTCGTTCCCAGGATGAGGTACTATCTATGAAATCACAAGAAAAGTTGAACTTCTACTTTTTCGCATGTGCCTTATGGATCTTTTTTGCAGGATATCTGCTCGAAGAAGAATTCCGGTTTGAAAAGAACGACAGGATATCGCAAATATGCTGCCCACTGCTTTGCTCTTGTTAGTACCTGTTATCCTGTATCACTGTACTTGCATACATACCTGGTTCATTATGTGACAGCAGTATGCATGATAGCTTGCTTGTCAATTGTTCTCTCCAAATTATCTGATCTGTATGAATGGTTACACTAGTGTAGAATATATCCAATGCCAATGAATTTTTTAGCTCTGCCTTGTTCTTGTAAGTACCTGATGTCCTTTATCAGTGTACTTATATTGACAGGTAGTTGTTCATGTACCATCACTCTGCAGCTTATTTTCCTTTGCCCTCCATTCTCTACACATAAGATCTATATTTAATCTTACCATAAGGTTGGATAACACCGATGGTACTGAAGAAGTTTAGTTGTGCACTGCTCTTGGTTGTACCTTTTGCCTATATCGCTATACTTACATTTATAGCTACTTGGTTATGTAGCTTCACTCTTCATCTTATCTTAAATATTCTCCATTTTTTCTTATATTATCACATCTATATTTACTCTTAACAAAATGTAGAATAAAGGCAATGCTTGTGAAGAAGATTCTGTGGTAAACTTCTTGAATTGGCCCCCCATTAGCATGGACAAGGGCTTTATAGAGCCTGTCTTCACCAATAATGTAAGTTTGTCCTTCTCAAGCCTTCAAACTTTGTTGTGTATATTTGGTTAGGCATGACTACAACAGCTGTTTATTTTTGGTGTTTGCATCAAATTGCATGTTTAAAGTTTATTATGTAGTTCATAAACAAAAGTTTGTGCTTCTCAATTTAAGTTTTCAGTTGTACAACCAAGTTCCTTATTCATACCATGTAAATTAAACTATACAGAGCAACTGATCTTCTTTTGCACTACATGTATGCTTCTATTCTTGAACCGTAATCCAGTGGTGTGGTGAACCTACCCACTACATCACAATGTCATATTCTGCAATGTCATAACTATGAACAATGTCATATCATTCTACTATTATTTAAACCGTCTCTTTATTTGCCAATCTGAAATAGGATAAATTGACAGCACACTAAGCATTGATACTTATGAGTTCATGATCTGTAATCCAGTGGTGTCGTGAAGCTGCCAACTCCTTCACAATATCATTTACTACCATGTCTTAACCTGAACAATACCATATTGTGTTAATGCTATTTTAAACTGTGTCACTTTATTCGTCAGTAAGAAATGTGATGAATTGTCAGCACTGATACTTATATGTGCAAAACACATCATCATGCCTTGTTTATATTTTGAGTGAGGAGGATATAAGTGTCAAACAAGCGCGATCCCATCAGCTTGTTTCGGCACCTTATTTGCAGCTCCGGCGAGGCTAACCTTTCTTGAACTCTATTGAAGTGCTGTCGGTTTGGTATATTATTTTTATCAGCGTTCTGGGAACTGGGATCCCCAGACTTGCCTGCCTGCGGCCCACGGCGTGGCTCTGCGAGCTGGCCCGTGCGGCCATCTTCATCAACAAGGCAATCAATACCCTCGCGAAGGGCCGAGCCTCGCGAGGCGGACGACGCAAGACATCCTCAGGGGCGGCCTCACCAGGATGGCTTGCGAGGGGCGGAGAGATCAAGGCAAGGCAAACGTCGCGAGGTTCTCGTGACGTGAGCCATGACGAACGAGACCAGGCGGGCGCCAGCGCACGTAGTGTCCTTGTTTCCCCTTTGGTGCTAAGGAGGCAAGCGCAGGCGTAGAGTACCGAGGCGTCAAGCAAAGGTTTCCATATCAATGCAACAAGACCAAGACCAGCGGAACGGTAAGACGGAGTTCACCATGGAGCCCAAGGCAGCGTCACTACCATAGCCTTTTGCAGGCGAAGACAACTTTTCTCAGGATAAGTTGTACTAGCTGTCCCCTTTCAAATTTGTCGTTGTTGGCTCCCTTCCCGCTCAATATTTGGGGAGAGGACCAGGTCCTATATAAATAGGACTAGCCACCACCTTAGGGGGCATCTCATCTTGAGGAATCCTCACCCACACAAGTTCACAAGCACAAGAACACCTCGTCCTCAGGAGGCTGTTCTTCCCCTTGTACTGTTCATCATCAGCCCAAGACGCAATCAACCACCACACTGGAGTAGGGTATTACACCACAATGGTGGCCAGAACCATTATAAATCTTGTGTCCCTTGTGTTGCGAGCTCATCGAGTTTGCCTTTGAGATCTTAGCAAAGCTAGGACGCAGATCAGTAGGAGGAGATCTTCGTGCGCACCCCAGTGTTCGAACCTTGAGGGTTTTGCCGGAACCTGTGATCCGACATTTGGCACGCAAGGTAAGGGTGCGCCGGAGCTCTTCTTCCACCAGCCGATCTGCTTGTTGGCCCTCCAACAACTCCGCCACTCTGATCTCCGGCGACCCAAGGACCAGCGCCGATCATTGGGCATCTTGGCCGGCACGGGCAGTGC
The DNA here is from genome assembly GCA_021605145.1 of Aegilops bicornis. Lineage (NCBI taxonomy): Eukaryota > Viridiplantae > Streptophyta > Magnoliopsida > Poales > Poaceae > Aegilops > Aegilops bicornis. The sequence continues at coordinate 630,435,947 of CM038671.1, read as the reverse complement.
GGCCTGCCCAAGAAGACCTCAAACCCAAGCCTCAGGCAGCTCGCGCACCGCCAACCACTGTAGGGCGCGGGCGACACGGCCACACTCCGACCGCCCTTACCCCACGACAAGTACGGACGGACGCAAGGGCCTCAAGCCACGCCGCGGCCGTGGCGCCACACACTCGACGGGAGCAAGCCAACATGAGGGCCGCGCTCACGGTGGCACGGGAGCTGCTACGATGCCGACTGATGGAGAGCAGCAGGGATGCGCTGATGGAGCACGTTGCCGAGCTGTTGAACGCCGCGGTCACCGGGGCGCCCTGAGGGAGTCCTGGATTAGGGGGTATCCGGACAGCCGGACTATACACTTTGGCCGGACTGTTGTACTATGAAGATACAAGACTCAAGACTTCATCCCGTGTCCGGATGGGACTCTCCTTTGCGTGGAAGACAAGCTTGGCGATTCGGATATTATATTCCCTTCCTTGTAACCGACTCCATGTAAACCCTAGCCCTCTCCGGTGTTTACATAAACCGGAGAGTTCGGTCCGTATGAGGACGATCACAACATTCATAATCATCATAGGCTAGCTTCTAGGGTTTAGCCTGTACGATCTCGTGGTAGATCAACTTTTGTAACACGTATATCATCAATATCAGTCAAGCACGAAGTAGGGTTTTACCTCCATCGAGAGGGCCCGAACCTGGGTAAACATTGTGTCCCTTACCTCCTGTTACCATTGGCCTCGGACGCACAGATCGGGACCCCCTACCCGAGATCCGCCGGTTTTGACACCGACATTGGTGTTTTCATTGAGGGTTCCTTTGTGTTGTCGCTGCAAGGCTCGATGGCTCCTTCAATCATCAACACGGTCCAGGGTGAGACTTTCTCCCCCGGACAGATCTTCGTGTTCGGCGGCTTCGCACTGGAGGCCAATTCGCTTGGCCATGTGGAGCAGATCAATGGCTACGCCCCTGGCCATCAGGTCAGGTTCGGAAACCTAAGCTACACGCCCGATATCCGCGGAGACTTGATCTTCAACGGATTCAGGCCTACGCCAGGAGCGCCGGACAGTCACGATGTGCACGGCTTAGACCTGCTGTCGGACACTGCTCGGGATATCACCCCTGCAGGAGTCCCGGACCTTAATCCAGGGCAGATTGCGCCGCCCAGGGACGGGTGGATGGACCCTGCTCCGGAGGCCGCACACCCATCGGCAGTAGAGCCGAACACAGACTTCGCCCCCAAGGAAGCCTGTGACACCGGACCCCCGGACTCGTATCCGTCTGCAGGTTCCAATACGCGCACCCCCGAGCACGCCGAACCTCGTTGGGCTCCGGTAATGGAGTTCACCGCTGTAGATATCTTCCAGCACTCGCCCTTTGGCGACATGCTAAACTTGTTAAAGTCTCTCTCTTTGTTAAGAGACTCTTGGCTGAACTATGTCCGGCTCGAGTGGGAAGCTGGCGACGAAGGAACTCGTTGCCCACCCACCACCCACTACATAGCCACGGTCGATGATTTGACCGACGTGCTTGACTTAGACTCCGAAGACATCGACGGTTTGGACGACGATGTAGGAGAAGAACAGGAACCACCACCCACGGGGCGGTGAACATCCACCTCTTCATATGGCATATATATGGTGGACACTCCGAAAGAAACCAATGGCGATGAGGCAATGGAGGATAACCCCTCCAAGAAGAAAGCAAAGCATGGGCGTCGCCAGCGCCGCCCCAAGCCCTGCCACAACAATACCGGCACAACAGTAAAAAACAATCCAGAAGATGCTGAAGATAAATACAAGCCCGATCAGCCTGCCTTCGAGTAGGCCGGACAAGTGACGAATGGATACTCGGAAAGGGACGACTACACGCCCCCCTCCGACGACAAAGTGAGCCTCCACGACGATGAATTCGGCGTGCCCGAGGACCCCGCGGCACAAGTTCGCTTCAAGCGACCGCTTATGGCCACCGCGAGGAGCCTGCAAAAGAAGCAACAACAGCTCAAAGCTAACCAAGATGTGCTCACTGACAGATGGACCAAGGTCCTGGCCATCGAGGAATACGGACTCGACCGCCTCAACAAAAAGCACACACAGCAAAATTCGCTGTTTCAACCAAAGAAGGAGAACCTAAGGCGCATACCCCGACGCCAGTACATCACCACGCTCCAGGACAAGACACAGAAAACACGAAGCAGCATCATCAAGCCTCGACGCAATCGTCACAAACGTCAAATCAGGGAAGTTGGTGCCGAATTCATCGGCCCCCGATCCGGTCAGCGGAAAAAGAGCAGCTCAAGCCCATCCGGCCCGAGTAGCATACTCGATAAACCATGTGCAATTCATGGTACCCCAAGAAGGGCGGCCAAGCACACCAATAGAGAATGTCGGATCTTCAAAGCAAAACGGTCGGTCGTGCGCCGGAAACAATGAAGGGAGGTTCTAAACAATGAAAGACCAATCAAACATGGTGAGGTCAAAGGAAGATCCCCCGGCCCCCCAAAAAATACGGTCGATCGTCTATGACCACATCGACCGTCAGGACAACTTCAGCCATAGAAATTTTATTACACTCACTATCAACCCAATAGCTTGGGGGATCCATCCCACACGAACCCCCACGGGCATAAACCTATCAACAACATCCCCTTAAAGATGCAAGGTGCAAAGGCCAAGTTTTAACTGGCCCACCATACTAACGGTTGTCTTCGGATCACCAACCAAATACCACGCCTAAGAATAAATCTTCGACAACCCCCTATACAGTAATTACCACATACTACCGGGACGAATCACGTTGGCTAGATTCAACAGGGTACAACATTAGGCCAGTCCCGCGTGACATAGTCACAATTATAGGCAGGGCCGAACTCCACCCTCAGAGTGGAAATCCTACCGCTGCTATAATAGCGAGTCGGGCCTGTTTATCGAAGTTTTGATTCGGCAGCCGCCTACCTGGACACCAACTGAGGAGTCCGAGCTACTTTACGGCATGATAGCCTGGTTCAGCCAGGCTCCGATCAGGCACCCGCAGTTCAACCACAGGACATGCAGCTGCCTTTAAGCATTAGCCTTTACAGACTAGCCTTGGCGCAGAACAGGATTGGCGGCGTGGAACCAGCTCGGATGCACAAGGCAGGAGCACATAAGCAAACCCCCCCCCCCCCCCAAGGGCGGCAGTCCGGATACAGTTCGGATCCACACGCAGCCTGCTCCAGTTCCGCCATGATAGGTTCCGCCTAAGACACCTAATTTTTATAACCTGTACTCATATGAATAGACATGTGACTCTGCCACAATGCATAGACTTAAATAACACTTCCCAGCCGTTGTTCCTCATTGACGACTTTCTGTCATAAACGGCACCCACGCCTCGTGTTACGCCCCAATATGCCAGGGGCTTCATAATATTTATGATATGGCAACAAAGTCTGACCACCTTTTCGGTCGCTCGGCACCCCGAACTTATAGCACTATATGCATCAGCTCCGAATCATGTCTTGGGTCATTAGTTGGGTTTGCCCGGCTCCCATGTTTTGGTACCTTACGTTCCGTTCTGTCGGCTAAGGTAGCGCTGGGAGAACAACTGCGATTGTGTCCCGGTTCTTCCGGACGAGCACCTCAGTAGAGAAAGCCGAAAACTGACTGTCATGATACGGCGAGAGCTGGTCGCTGTTCGAGAGGTTGTAAAATCTTTAAAGATTCATTCCGCATAATGCCATTATAAATGCAAAGTGTGACGGATCGGCCTTCCGATCAGGCGCTGCTAGAGCCCCTAGTACGGTCTTCCGAACACCAGGGGCTGTGCCGACCATACTCGAATTCCTATGGCTAAGTGAGAGTGATAAATCCCCTATAGTCTGATTGCCTGGTTCGTGGTGAGTGACACCTCCTTAAAAGGACCCAACAATGGGATAAAGAGTGTTCAGGTATGTCCCGAACACCCCCGTACTTTTTACGAGGGGGCAGAAGCCGACGGGTGGCCAACTCTCAGGATTTATATACACTAAACAACCGCACAGGAAGAACAAAAAGTTCACATAAACAGGCAATAAATAATAAAAGTGCCATTATCCCGCATTACAAAGAATGGCACGACTGCCTTCAGGGAAATATAGTGTCTTTGGTACACTGATCCGCCAGAAGGCGGGCTCCTTTCAGGACACCCTCACAGTACAACTCGGGCTTGCGATGATCCTTACCCTCCTATGGTCCCTCGGTCATCAGCTTCTCAGCATCAAGCTTCCCCCAGTGCACCTTCGCATGGGCTAATGCCATGCGTGCACCCTCTATGCAGACCGACCTCTTAATGACATCGAGCCGAGGGCAAGCTCCAACAATCCACTTCACGAACCCGAAGTAACTACTTGGAATTGGCTCCGCGGGCCACAGCCGAACAACCAAGTCCTTCATGGCCAGTTCGGCCACCTGGTGCAGTTCGACCAGCTGCTTCAGCTGATTGATAAAGGGCACCGGATAATTCGGCGCCAAATACTGCGAACAGAAATGCCTCTCCGCAGACTTCTTCTCCTTAGTCCGGTAGAATTGGGCAGCATCTGATATGCTGCATGGCAGATCCGCAAACGCCCCTGGAGAAATAAGAATTCAGCTTGTCGCTTAGAGCTCCTCCCATTACTATGCAAAAATGGCCTTGAGTACAGAAGGCCTTACCAGCCGCAACCTTTTGGCCCTCTTGAATGTCATTCAGAGCACCTCGGGCTCCTTCGCGAGCATCCTCTCCGGCTTGGAGAGCAAGGGCAAGTTCGGATTCATTCCCCACCAGGCTCTGCTCCAAGGCCTCGCTTTTATTCACGGCCTCCTGGAGCTCTCGCTCAACCTCAATGACCCTGGCCTCGTGCTTCTCATGAAGAGCCTGTTCGGCGGCGGCCTTATTGTTGGCTTCGGCCACAACCTTCCTCAATGCCTCAATTTCGGCACTCGCCCCTAGAGCATACAATACAAATATTTTCGTCAGGCACAACTTCTAATTCGTGCTCAACTTAGCATAAGGTTTAGACATACCTTGCTTGTCCTCCAACTGCTTCTTCACACGGCCAAGTTCCCCTTCGGCCCGTTTCAGACGCTGCTTTAGTTCGTACACCTCCGCACTATGAGCGGCGGCCGTCTCTGCGAACGCCTGATTTCAAACAAAGGGATACAAGTCATTAACTGAGTCTCCTGCACAACGGATAATTTGATCCCCTGTCCGGCTTCCTTTCCCTTTCGCTGGACAGTGCATCAGGGGCTACTACTCATACTGTGACAATCTCCAAAATGTTTCCAAAAACATACCTCAAAGCCCTTTATAAGCCACAGGCAGGACTCATTCAGTCCGCTCTCGGTGGACTGAATCTTTTTAATCACCGCATCCATAAGGGTGCGATGCTCATCAACGATGGACGCACTCTTTAGCGCCGTCGATAGGTCGCCAGGCAGCTCTGCTTGGATAGAGGTTGCTGGCGGAGCGGGCGGGCCTCCCCCCGTCAAAGGTAGCTGCTCGCCCAATCCCGGAGCCCCAAAAGTCTCCGGGACCGTGTCTGTCTGCCGGCCGAATCCAACATCGCCCTCGCCATCGACAAACATGGGAGCCGCTGCTCCCATGTTTCCGGCCCCAGGGATATGCTCCCCTTTGTCCGGGCCCCATTGAGACAACACCTCAGTGTCGCACCTAAACTCCGGGGAAGGGCCCTTTGGAGGCGTCTCGCTCGCCAGGGCATCGGAGCTTAGTGAATCCTCCGATGAGGACTGTCCGGCGTGGGACCTCGCCGGGCTGTACAAAATGTGGCGACAGTTAAAACTACTATATCCTAATGACCTCGGGCATGTAGGTGTGAGCGGGTTTCATATACTAACGAATTTACCAGGGGCTGGGCCCTGGGATCCCACTCTGGGCTGCTATCAGTAGCCATGGTGGACGCCTCAGGGAGGGGACCTTTCCCCCTTTTCGGCGATTCGGCCTCCAGGGATGAGGAAGCCGTCCTTTTCTTCCCTCCCCCTACGGGGGACTCGTCCTCTTCCTCCTACTCTTCATCTTCGGAGGGGAGATCGTCGTGGGAGTCTTCGGATTTTGTGTCCGAAGTATTGCAATGACGGAGGCCACTCCGGGTCTTCTTGACCTTCTCGGAGGCCTCTTTCTTCGGCGCCTTGTAAGGCGCTGGGACCAACATCTTCGTCAGAAGAGGTCCGACCGGTTCCTCCGGCAGTGGGGCCGGACAGTGTATCCCCTCCACCTTTCTCGTCCATTCCTGGGATTATTATAGAATACATGATAAAGGCATCTCTCTTGGGACAAGTCAGCTAAAACATGGATGGACATAGCACAGCGATGACTTACCGGACTCGCAGAGCGGGTTAGTTGATACCCGCGGTCCTCGGCGGAGCCTGGCCACGGTTTGCCGGACTTGAAGAGCACCTTCTAGATGTCCTTGTGGGAAGAGCCATAGAGCTCCCGTAATGTCTGGTGTTCATCCGGGTCATATTCCCACAAACTGCAGGCTCGACGCTGGCAGGGGAGAAACATGCGGACTAGCATCACCTGGACTACGTTGACGAGTTTGACATCCTTGTCGACCACGCTCTGGATGCGCGTTTGGAGCATCGACAGCTCGTTGGATGAGGACCAGTTCAGGCCCTTCTCGCGCCAGGACGTGAGCCGCAGTGGGGCTCAGGATCTGAATTCGGGGGCAGCATCCCACTTTTTATCGCGCGGCTCGGTGATATGGAACTACTGCTGCTGCCACTCCTTGACGGAATCATTGAAGGCGCCGGTCGGCCATACGACCTTGGGAATTTTGCTCACCATGGCACCGTCGCATTCGGCGTGCTCGCCATTCACCACCTTGGGCTTCACGTTGAAGATCTTTAGCCGTAAGCAAAAGTGGGGCGAAATGCAGAGAAAAGCCTCACACACGATGACAAACGTCGAGATGTTAAAGAAAGAATTGGGGGAAAGGTCATGGAAATCTATCCCATAATAATACATGATGCCATGAACAAATGGGTGTAGGAGAAACCCAAGCCCGCGGACAAAATGAGGAAGGAACACGACCCTCTCGTGGGGCTCTGGAGTGGGGACGATCTGTCCCGCCGGTGGAAGACGGTGGCCGATTTTCTTGGCCAAGTACCCGGTCTCTCGGAGCTTTTTGATATCCCTCTCCCGGACGCTAGAGGCCATCCATTTGCCTCCTACTCCGGATCCGGACATCTTCGGAATCTCTCTTCGGTGGAGAAGAAGGGGGCTTGGGTGCAAGGGCTCAAGCAAAAGGGGGTGGACTAGAGAAAGGAACAGGCGTGGGCAGAAAAGGGAGATACCTTGTCTCTTTATAGAGGCAGTAAAAAGCTTTTGTGCCTCCCAACTTGCCTGGTGAAACCCGCTCGTAACCCACTCGCCGCAATTGACGGTGCAGTTGGACTATACATACCCGTATTGACGAGAATCCCGTAATAAGGGGGCATGATCTCTACATTGGCAAAACGTGTAGAGGACACTGCCTCGCTATCTGTGCTATGGCTGGTTGTGTGAAAGCGGTTCGTACAATAAACCGATCGTGGTGTCATGTCACACCATACAAAAGTTGTCAGCAGATTACATTTGTGAAACATTATTCTCTCTACGGAGGTATGCGAAGATCATCTTGTAGATCTGGACACGATTCAAGTGTTCGATAATTACTTTGGAGTATTCGGAGATGGAACCCGCCTTGCTATGCCGAACACAAACTGCGCACGGGACTCATCTTCATTGAAGCCTGTTTCAGGGGCTACTGAGGGAATCCTGGATTAGGGGATATCCAGACAACTGGACTATACACTTTGGTCGGACTATTGGACTATGAAGATACAAGACTCAAGACTTTGTCCCGTGTCTGGATGGGACTCTCCTTTGCGTGGAAGACAAGCTTGGCGATTCGGATATTATATTTCCTTCCTTGTAACCGACTCCATGTAAACCCTAGCCCTCTCCGGTGTCTATATAAACCGGAGAGTTTGGTCCGTATGAGGATGATCACAACATTCATAATCATCATAGGCTAGCTTCTAGGGTTTAGCCTCTACGATTTCGTGGTAGATCAACTCTTGTGACACTCATATCATCAATATCAATCAAGCAGGAAGTAGGGTATTACCTCCATAGAGAGGGCCTGAACACAGGTAAACATTGTGTCCCTTACCTCCTTTACCATTGGCCTTAGACGCACAGATCGGGACCCCCTACCCGAGATCCGCCGGTTTTGACACAAACACGCCCCCTTTTGCTCCATGCTTCTGCCCCAGGCCGGGTTGCACGGCGGGCCATGCCACGCCCGTTGTCGGTGTCAAAATTGGCGGATCTCGGGTAGGGGGTCCCGATCTGTGCGTCATGGCTGATGGTAACAGGAAGCAAGGGACACAGATGTTTAACCAGGTTCGGGCCCTCTCGATGGAGGTAAAACCCTACTTCCTGCTTGATTAATATTGATGATATGGGTAGTACAAGAGTAGATCTACCACGAGATCGTAGAGGCTAAACCCTAAGAGCTAGCCTATGATGGTATGATTGTAATTGTGATCGGCCTTCTGAGGACCAACCTCTCCGGTTTATATAGACACCGGAGAGGGATAGGGTTTACATGGAGTCGGTTACAAGGAAGGAAACACAATATCCCGATCGCCAAGCTTGCCTTCCACGCCAAGGAGAGTCCCATCCGGACACGGGCCGAAGTCTTGAGTCTTGTATCTTCACGCTTCAATAGTCCGGACGTTGTACACAATCCGGATGTCCGGATACCCCCTAATCCAGGACTCCCTCAGTAGCCCCTGAACCAGGCTTCAATGACGATGTCCGGCGCGCAGTATTGTCTTCGGCATTGCAAGGCGGGTTCCTCCTCCGAATACTCCAAAGTAGTTATCGAACACGTAGACCATGTCCGGATCTTGCAAGATGATCTTCACATGGCATAAATCCGATCTGCTGGCAATCTTCGTGTGTGTTGCCCGTGCATCATGGCCTGGTCCAATGCGAACCGGCGTTTCTTACCCCACCACAGCTCATGTTACGAGGCGGTTTTATTGGCACGTCCCATCGAGGCAGAGATCGTATTCCTCTTATTATGGGATTTTGCATTAATATGGGCGTGTGTGACCCCACGACGGCCGTTGGTATTACTCCGCATGTTTATAGATAAGCCTCAAACGGTCACATTGAGGACTCTTGATATTCACCCTCTTTATAAAGGGGTCGTGGTCTATGCGTCTTTTCCACCTTCCTCGCGCCTTCTCGCACCTCAAGTTCTAACACTCAAAACCCAAGCATCAACACCCCAGATCCTCCAATATGTCCGGATCCGTCCCTCAGGGTCGATGGGTTGCCTCCTTGATTCAAAAGGAAGACATTGCAAGGCTTAGGGAGGTCGGATACCTGACCACCGATATTCAGCACAGGCTTCCTGCTCCAGGGCAGGTCATCCCCACAGCGGAGCCTAATGAGTGCGTCGTTTTTGTCCCACACTTCCTCCGCGGGTTGGGATTTACCCTCGACCCCTTTGTTAGGGGGCTCATGTTGTATTATGGGTTGGATTTTCATGATCTGGCTCCGGACGCCATCCTCCATATCTCGTCGTTCATTATCGTGTGCGAGGCTTTTCTCCATGTCACCCCACACTTCGGCTTATGGCTTAAGACCTTGAATGTGAAGCCGAAGATGATCGAGGGGTGGCATGCGGAGTGCGGAGGTGACGTAATAAGCAGGAATGCCGATGCCCCATGACCAGAGGGTTCCTTCCCGGAAGTATCCGATATATGCTAACGGAGGTGGTTTTATGTCACGGCTCCCAGGGGCACGAAGTGGGTGGCTGCTCCCGAGTTCCGCTCGGGCCCTCTGTCACAACTAGCGTCTTGGACCGACATAGGGCCGAGTTGGGGGCCCGCTGGTGATGTACCAGTACTGCAGAATCGCATCCGGGAGCTTCTGGAGAGGGACATCAACCTCGTCAGCGTAATGCAAGTGATGTTAATTCGACGGATGTTGCCGTGCCAATGTCGGCCTCTCCGGATGTGGGAGTTCAATCCGGAGGGTCTGCGGACTGTAAAGCACTTCTTCGACTTGAAGCTCAAAGAGATGTGCAAATTATTCTTCGGACAAAAGGTAGTGTGTCCGGACACCACCGAGGATGCGGGCCTAAGCTGCAATCGCCTAGATACCCAAGTAAGTAGCCTTGATACCGGACACCCTGTTTTGTATTTGTCATGATTGTTTATTCTGAAAATTATCCAAGTCCAGGAATGGATCAGCAAGGCGGAGAGAATCATGTGTCCGGCGCCACTTCCCGAAGGCTCGCCCACCCCTACCATGGCCAAGATGATCGACCGGGTACTCAGCAGAATCCCCTCGGAGAAGGACAAGGGGAGGAACGAAGAAACCGAACCCCACACGCTACGCATCCGAACCGGGGGAATTGTTACCTCCGCCAAGGAGGATAGTCGGGGAGGGGAGGCTAAGGCCTCCTCCCCGCACGGGAAGAAGAGGGCCGCCTCCGAAGATTTGTAGGCGGAGATGCCCAAATCAGGGAAAAGGACATCCCAGGGGGCCTTGACCCGATGGGCACCCTCACCGCACCATGCCCTCCAACGGGCCAGCCCTCCACTGAGCTGTAAGTCAATCTACAGTCCGAAGGTCCTGTGTTTCTCCTAGATCAATAACCAGGATTCAACTTTTTGCAGTCCGGCCAGCAGCTCCTCTCAACAGCGTTCGTCTTTGGGGGACCTTCCTCCGGACATGATGGAGAGCGAGACCCCACCCCTTTCTCCAACTCATGAAGCGGGCGACACTGAGGTGTCATCACGGAGGAGTCCGGATCTGCCAAAGCCGGAAGTTAATTCGTCAGCCGCCCTACACCCGGAGCATTTGGCTACAACGGGGGGCAATGGGAAGAGTCCGGCGCAGTTCTATGTCCGTCCGGACATACTGACGGGCTTGCTGGAGCGAGCTGCGCTCTCAGAGGAGCACCGCTTATTAATGAGCGTGGTGCTCAAGAAGATTTCATCTGCTACAAGCGGTTTGAATGAAGCATTCACAAGCCTGCTCAGAGGCTTTGAGGTGGATAATACAATATTTCTTTGGCTGTGAGGCACGTGCTAGGTGTGCTCCCTATAGATAGTAGCCCCTGAGACTCTGGTTTCCCGCCCTAGGCGGCAAACGGGGGATCATAAACCAATGATTGTCCTGTAAATGTGTGCAGGTACCTGTGGGTCCGGACGCCGGCCAGTCCGTTGAAGTTGCCGAACTAACGAGGCAAATTGGATCGATTGATGCGGATATCACGCTGGTGAATGAGCGGCTGGACAAATCACAAAGTATGAGTCATGCCTTCCCTTGTATAGGGAAAATATGAAGGTGGCATGATATTGATGTAATATGTTTGGACTGCAGATGGTGCTGCTGCCGTGGAGGCCCTGAGAGCGGAACTTGCTCAAGCCAAGGAACAAGCTCGGGTGAGCAATGCGGCTGCCCTAAAGGCGGCCGAGGAATTGAGGACCGAACAGGTTGCTCATCGCCGAAGCAAGGAAAAGATAGCCGAAATGGCTGTTGAGTTAAAAAATGCCGCTGACCGTTATGAGCTCCTCAAAAAGGAGCATGGGGGTAGTTCGGCCGACCTGAACAAGGCACTTAATCCCACCAAGGAAATACGGACCGAGCTCAGGGGTGCACGGGAGGAGCTTCAATAGGCAGGTAAAATCGCGCTAGGAGCTCATATTTGCTGCGGACGAAGTTTTTCGATCCGAAGTACGCTCCCCTGGATGGATGCTGGAGTCCGGCGGACGCATATGCGGATCTACCGAAGAGTACAGCTGACGCTGCTGAGTTCTTCAAAGATCAAGGTGATAAGGAAGTGGAGAAGCTTTTCTGGTGGCAATTCCACGCTCCCTCTCGCCCGCTGCCGTTAAGTGACAAGATGGCTGCTGTAACGGAGCTCCATAGGCTGTTCGGGCTTCCAATGCGGTCTGTAATAGACCATCTTTGGCCAAAGGGGCCTAAGCCGAACAGTTATTTTGGCTTGGTGCAACAATTCCTTGGGGCGTGCCCCGGATCGATGCCATGAGAAGGTCGGTGTGCATAGAAGGTGCACGGATGGCTCTTGCCCGCGTTAAGGCCTATTGGATGGACATGGAGGCCACCATTATAGCAGCCCAGGATCCGGTGGGGGGCCAATATCAGGCCGAGCACTACTTGGCGCAGGTCACAGAAGGTGCCCGCCTAATAGAGGCGTAGTGCTTGAAGAATTTCTTGTTCGAATGAGGAACAAAATCATTGTAAAAACAATGATTATTTTGGTTATGAAGCTAGATTTATACTATTTACCTGAGAATATGATTATTTCCCCTGTGCGGTCGTTTATATATATGTATATATAAATATGTAATCTGGAAGCTAGCAGTCGTTGTCTTCAGCCCCCACGCATACAATGCGGGGGTGTTCGCGAAAAATATGCTTAATCACACTTGATCCAACGTCTTGGTCCATTAAGGAGGTGATTGCACGACGAACTAGGCAACCAGACTATATAGCTGTAACACTTTCGCTTAGGCACGGGATTCTAACGTGGGGCTACTATGTAGCCCTTGGTACCTTCGCGTGCATCCGAGTACGGGCGCGTATGTACCTGGCCGGGAAATGGCCCTTCGTTAATGCGGAGGAATCCTAAAGATTCCGGTGAGTTGTCGAGTGGTTGACCAGTCTCTCGCTATATCATGGCAGTCTATTTTCGGCTTTCTCTACTGAGGTGCTCATCCGGAATAACCAGGGCACAATCGCAGTAGTTCTCCATTGGCCACCCTAGCCGATAATGACGGAACGTAAGGCGGCAAACCCAGGAGCCGGCCTAACCCAACATTTGACCAAAGACATGATTCGGAGCTGATGCATATAAGGCCAAACTCGTGACGCCGAACACTCCCGAAGGTATTCGGACTTTATAACAGATGATGAGCTCTAGAATGCCCATTCATTATAAAACATGTGTTTCCAGGTACGTGCGTTGATCTATCGTGGCAAAATGCCAAAAGCGGCAGTATCCTCTGTGGGTATAGAACCCATGGGATGGTTAAACAACAAGAGGCAATAAAAAGGTTTACGCAGGGGCTCAATCTACAAAGAAACCTGTTGAACGGAGCCCTGCTGCACGTTTGCGCCTTTGTCTCCATTGAGCCGTATCCTGGAAGGGTATCTCATGAACGTTGTCTATGGAAAAAGAAAACTCATAGGAGGGTACAACGTGAGTATGCGATGGATAGTAAAAGTATAAGATGTTGGCCTGCCCATAAGGTTGAGCCAAGTGTGGGACTGTATTTATAGCCCCTGGTGTCCACTATGGGATTACATATACGGTGCCCTGGTTTAATATGGGCTGCCGGACTCATCTAACCGTGTCTGTGGTCTTAACGACCAATCATGTTTTTTGTGTGTTAGAGGCCGCTTATAGTCCGGCTGCTAGGGCCGTCGCGTGTTCCTCTGCGCGCGAAGAGCGCTCCGTTATTCCGCTAACGGTGATGACGCCACATGGACCGGGCATCTTGAGTGTGAGGTAGCCATAGTACGGCAATGCGTTGAAGCGGGTGAAGGCCGTTCTTCCAAGCAATGCGTGATAGTTGCTTTGGAAGGGTGCGATGACGAAGAGTAGTTCTTCGCTTCTGGTGTTGCCTGGAAAGGCGAATGTTACCTCCAGTATGACAGAGCCCCTGCTGTAGGCTTCAACACCTGGTATCACTCCTTCCAAGGTGGTGTTGATTTTACTGATCCTGGATGGGTCTATCCCCATCGTGCGGACAGTTTCCTCATATACTAAACTGAGACTGCTGCCGCCGTCCATGAGAACGTGGGTGAGATGGTATCCATCGATTATTGGTTCAAGCACGAAGGCATCTAATCCTTCGCGCCGAATACTGGTTCGGCCGTCCAGGTGATCGAAGGTGATCGGACAAGACATCCAGTAGTTAGGTGTGGGTACGATGCGCTCTATATCGCGCGCGTCTTTATGGGCGCGTTCGTGCCTTCTCAAGGATGTGCGAGTCGCGTGAATCATGTTCACTGTTTTAACCTCTGGCCAGAATTTTTTCTATCCCCCAGTGTTCGGCTGGAGAGGTTCATCCTCGTCTTCACTTCGTATTTCCCTTCCCTTTTGTTAGGCGTTTAGTTTGCCGGCCTGCTTGAAGACCCAGCACTCTCTGTGCGTGTGGTTCGCAGGTTTGTCTGGGGTGCCATGAATTTGGCATAGTCTGTTTAGGACTCTGTTCAGACCAGACGGTCCTTCTTTACTGCCTTTAGATGGCTTATTTTGCTGGTTAGGTCGAGAGCCCATGAATCCGGCATTGACCATTGTGTTATCCGGGCTCTCTTCCTTGTTTTGGCGTTTGTTCTTATTACGCCGTGGCTTCCTGTTGCTATCCCTTATTTCGGATGTGCTGGGGTCGCTGGTGCCTTTACGGGCTAGCCAGCTATCTTCACTCACGCAAAAGCGGGTCATAAGGCTTGTTAGGGCTGCCATTGTCCTAGGCTTTTCTTGGCCGAGGTGTCTGGCGAGCCACTCGTCACGGATGCTATGTTTGAATGCCGCTAAGGCTTCGGCATCCGGACAATCAGCAATTTGATTCTTCTTGGTGTGGAATCTGTTCCAAAGCTTGTGGGCGGACTCTCCGGGTTGTTGGATTATGTGACTTAAATCGTCAGCATAAAGTCCCCACAAGCCATATGTATATGTAGGATAAAGTCCTCGATCCAGACCCCTGGGTCTGTTGTTCTGCCGTATGCCTCTATGTTCACAGGTTTAAAGCCCTGTGGGAATTCGTGGTCCAGTACCTCTTCGGTGAAGCACAGGGAGTGAGCAGCCCCTCTGTATCTGGACGTGTTGTGGCATGCCGTCGGCTATTGTTGTGTCCGGTGTTTATTCCGAACTGGTATTTGGTTGTCATAATTTTTTTTGACGACCATAGTCCCCCGCCGGGGTGTGTCCTTTAGATCCGTAGATGGACCTAGCCGCGCCAGTTTTCTTATCCAGGTCCTCACGTAGATCGTGCGCGTCTTCGGTAGTTGCTTTGCTGCAGTTATGAAGTAGTACATCTTGCTTCCTAGTCGTGTTATTCTTTGGTGGAACGGCCTCGTCGTCGAATTTTGGCACTAGCTTACGTTTTCGGTAGCTCTTTGTGTGGCGATCATCGCCATATCTTTCTTCAGTGTCTAGCACTTTGTTCCATCTGCGATTGAGCGTTTCCTGTGCGGCTTTAAGCCGTTGCTTCTGCCTCTTCGGACTTCTCGCTATGGCCATAAGATTTCTGTGGAGGTTATCTCGTTCAACGCATTCTTCCGGAATGATGAATGCATCATCGTCCGGACTGTCTTCTTGCCCTGGGGCGGTTTGATGAACCTGTCCCACTGGATCATTGTCCTCGGGCGTCTGCTCCGAACTGTGTTCGGCGTGACCTGGTTCGCCCTGCTCCATCGCTGGTTCCGTATGGTCGTTGTTGCCTTCGGGGTTGACCGGAGTATCGATCCTTCTGGCTCTCTTGCTGATGTTTTTACTGTTGCTGGACTTGGAACGGCGTCTGCGCTGTCGCTTTGGCTTTTGCCCGGGGGTTTTATCTTCCGGATTGTCACCGTCATCCTCCTTGGGCGTATCCACCATGTATATGTCATGTGACGAGGCGGAAGTCCGGTGCCCCATAAATTCTGAATCTTCTCCTGCATCGTCGTCCATACTGTTGATACCTTTGGAGTCGAAGTCAAGCACGTCGGTTAAATCATCAACCATGGCTATGAAGTGGGTGGTGGGTGGGTAACGAATTTCTTCGTCGCCTGCTTCCCATTCGAGCCGGACATAGTTCGACCCGGAATTCTCTGTTAAAGAGAGAGTTTTTAATGAGTTTAGCATGTCGCCAAAGGGCGAGTGCTGGAAGATGTCCGCAGCGGTGAACTCCATTACGGGAGCCCAACCAGGCTCGGCGGGCTCGGGGACGCGCGGACTGGAACCTACAACCGGATATGAACTGGGTCCGAGTCACTGAGCTCCCTCGTAAGTGAGGCTCGTGGTTCGGCTCCATCGCCGATGAGGGTACGACCTGCGGGGCGGGGTCCAGCCCTCCGTCCTTAGGCAACGCAACCTTCCCCAGATTTAGATCTGAGGCTTCTGCCGGGGTGATATCCCGAGCATCGTCTGACAGCAGGTCTAAGCCGTGCTCATCATGACTATTTGGCGCTCCTGGCGCTGGCCCGGATCCGTCGAAGATCAAGTCTCCGCGAATATCCGATGTGTAGTTCAAGCTCCCGAACCTGACCTGGTGGCCGGGGGCATAGCTATCGATCTGCTCCAGGTGGCCAAGCGAATTGGCCCGCAGTGCGAAGCCGCCGAACACGAAGATCTGTCCGGGGAGAAACGTCTCACCCTGGACCACGTTGTTGACGATTGGAGGTGCCATCAAGCCCCGTAGCGACCACACAGAGGAACTCTCAATGAAAGCACCAATGTCGGTGTCAAAACCGATGGATCTCGGGTAGGGGGTCCCGATCTGTGCGTCAAGGCTGATGGTAACAGGAAGCAAGGGACACAGATGTTTAACCGGGCTCCGGAGTGGGGACGATCTGTACCGCCGGTGGAAGACGGTGGCCTATTTTCTTGGCCAAGTACCCGGTCTCTCGGAGCTTTTTGATATCCCTCTCCGGGACGATAGAGGCCATCCATTTGCCTCCTGCTCCGGATCCGGACATCTTCGGAATCTCTCTTCGGTGGAGAAGAAGGGGGCTTGGGCGCAAGGGCTCAAGCAAAAGGGGATGGACTAGCGAAAGGAACAGGCGTGGGCAGAAAAGGGAGAGACCTTGTCTCTCTATAGAGGCAGTAAAAAGCTTTTGCGCCTCCGAACTTGCCTGGTGGAACCCGCTCGTAACCCACTCGCTGCAATTGACGGTGCGGTTGGGCTATACATACCCGTATTGACGAGAATCCCGTAATAAGGGGGCATGATCTCTACATTGGCAAAACGTGTAGAGGAAATTGCCTCGCTATCTGCGCTATGGCTGGTTGTGTGAAAGCGGTTCATACAATAAACCGATCGTGGTGTCATGTCACACCATACAAAATTTGTCAGCAGATTACATTTGTGAAACATTATTCTCTCTACGAAGGTATGCGAAGATCATCTTGTAGATCTGGACACGATTCAAGTGTTCGATAATTACTTTGGAATATTCGGAGATGGAACCCGCCTTGCTATGCCGAACACAAACTGCGCACCGGACTCATCTTCATTGAAGCCTGTTTCAGGGGCTACTGAGGGAATCCTGGATTAGGGGGTATCCGGACAGCTGGACTATACACTTTGGTCGGACTGTTGGACTATGAAGATACAAGACTCAAGACTTTGTCCCGTGTCCGGATGGGACTCTCCTTTGCGTGGAAGACAAGCTTGGCGATTCGGATATTATATTTCCTTCCTTGTAACCGACTCCATGTAAACCCTAGCCCTCTCCGGTGTCTATATAAACCGGAGAGTTTGGTCCGTATGAGGACGATCACAACATTCATAATCATCATAGGCTAGCTTCTAGGGTTTAGCCTCTACGATTTCGTGGTAGATCAACTCTTGTAACACTCATATAATCAATATCAATCAAGCAGGAAGTAGGGTATTACCTCCATAGAGAGGGCCTGAACCTGGGTAAACATTGTGTCCCTTACCTCCTTTACCATTGGCCTTAGACGCACAGATCGGGACCCCCTACCCGAGATACGCCGGTTTTGACACCAACACGCCCCCTTTTGCTCCATGCTTCTGCCCCAGGCCGGGTCGCACGGCGGGCCACGTCACGCCCGTTGTCGGTGTCAAAATTGGCGGATCACGGGTAGGGGGTCCCGATCTGTGCGTCATGGCTGATGGTAACAGGAAGCAAGGGACACAGATGTTTAACCAGGTTCGGGCCGTCTCGATGGAGGTAAAACCCTACTTCCTTCTTGATTAATATTGATGATATGGGTAGTACAAGAGTAGATCTACCACGAGATCGTAGAGGCTAAACCCTAAGAGCTAGCCTATGATGGTATGATTGTAATTGTGATCGGCCTTCTAAGGACCAAGCTCTCCGGTTTATATAGACATCGGAGAGGGCTAGGGTTTACATGGAGCCGGTTACAAGGAAGGAAACACAATATCCCGATCGCCAAGCTTGCCTTACACGCCAAAAGAGAGTCCCATCCGGACACGGGCCGAAGTCTTGAGTCTTGTATCTTCACGCTTCAATAGTCCGGACGTTGTACACAGTCCGGCTGTCCGGATACCCCCTAATCCAGGACTCCCTCACCCGTGCCCCCCCCCCTGAGTGCACCAGGAGGCTTCATCGACATAGGCGCAAGCGGTGGCGCATGGCGCTCAATTGCACCTATACCACCTCTGACAAGCGCGAGTATGAGCCACGGTCACGGACCCGGTGGGTGCCGCCCTATCATCCCTAGGGCGGCGCGCTGGGCTGGGCGACGTGGAGCATGGGGCATTACGGTGAGGTTTTCGGGGTGGCGACCCCGGAAGCCTATGTGCCCCACATCATGGTCCATGAGTACGCGCCAGAGGACGACCCTAGCTCGTTCTCCGATCTAGGGTGGGGGGAGGAAGCGCTAGAAGCTAAGGACGTCCAGGAGCCGCCTGGGGACCGCGGAGTCCACACCAGCCATGACAGTTACATGGTACCACTAATCCCTCAGGAGGAAGCTACGCTAACCATGAGTCGCAGGGGGATCAGGTCACCAGAGCACCTGGCGGCCCCAGCTCGGCGGCCTCCCTTCCGCTAGGGGAGCGAACTGGGGGCTGCAGGATATGGGTTGGGAGCCGGACCCCTCCCCGTGCTGCACGGAGCAAGGTGTCCCCTGGAGGTAGGCCCTCTGCCGCGGAGGTGCTGAAAAGCCTACCCCCGGAAGAGGACTCGTGGTCGCCGAGGGCGCCGCTGGCGTCCCCTTTGCCCCTTGGTGTTGTCCTGGTTACCGGTCGACCCCAATGGTGGTCGAGGGTGGCGCAAGGCGGGGCCCTCGTCTGGCGATATGAAGTAAGGCTCACGCCTGTGAAGCTCGCTGACCGTGACACTCTCACGTAATATAGAGTGGGGTTGCACATGCCCGGAGTCTCAGGAGTGCCGCCCTCGGGCCTCGGGGGCTCCCTCCCACGTCCTAGTGGCAGCACTTAGCTCCATGCTAGTGAGAAGACTTGAAGACAAGAATACTAGACTAGGTGCCGGACGCGACCATTTGCTTTGAATCCCTTTTCTGTAGCCTTGCCTTCTGGATTTGGATTTAAGTTGAAGTTGAATTTTCATTGACGCACGCGGGGGGTGCCTTTTCTCGTTCGAGCGATTTCTTGCTATCCGGTTCTCGCCTTATTTGGAGCTCATGCTCGTTGCCCCCTCCTCACGAGCCCCTTGCAAGCTGGGCTGGGTGTGCCACACGTGCGCCACACGCGCACCAACGCTGCAACTGGTGCTTTTCTCTCACGAGGCCCCCTTGGATGGGTCGGCAGGCTCCTCAGGAATCCCAGAAGCTCGCCACCTCATGACCCAGCTCGGGACTTGCGCTGACTAAGGTAAGCCACGATGGAAAACTCGCCTCCGAACTTATGGTTTCACGGAGATGCATACTCAATTTAGGCATAGGAGAATAAAGACTGCGATTTGCTTACATGAGGGCCTCCCCCTCTCAAAATGCTCTTAAAGTTTTTTAGGGGCCACGCCCGAGTTCTTGCATACAGCGTAAACAACAAGGAAACATGGGATCAGCCGGATATATCGCTCGCCGCGTCCCCCGGGTCATCTTCGGACGCACCACTGGCGTCACTATCGCTAGCGTCACCGTCACCTTCTCCGGCGCCGCCATCACCATCGTCAACCACATCGCCTTCGTCCGCCGCGATTACCACCCCGTCGTCCTCAGAAGGAAAGGCTTGGACCAACGCCTCCACGTTGTCCTCCACCCACCACGCCAGGTTGCCTCGGATGGCCTGGGGTACGGGGGCGATGGCGGCATCGAAGTCAAAGTTGGGATAGGTGTTCAGGAGATAGCTGAACACGCGGGAGAATGCGTGCTCAAGAAGGCCACGGCTCCTCTCCTCCACGAGCTGGCGAGCTCTATCTAATCGAGTCTCCAGGGCGTCACCATGTCGGTGATGAAGCGACGGTGGCTGGCGTAGTCGTTCACTTGGAGTTGAGGGGCGTTCTCGTCACAAATATGGCCCAGGAAAGTATTGGCCCTATTCCGAAGGTCTTGAAGCATGGGAGCATGTACGCGCTCCAGTGTCCGCCGTAGCAGCACTTCCTCCCAGTTTTGCCGCGCAACGGACTCAGCGTTGGCAACCCGCTTCTGAAGAGAGAGCAGCTCGGCGCGGGCGGAGGCCAGTTCCGCCTGCGCCATGACCAGGGCGGCTTTCGTGGCCTCCTCGCACCTCTCCGCCTCAGCTAGCCTGGGCCTAAGGGCAGCAGCCCTACCCCTACCCACAGCCTCCGTCTCCGCAAGCTTCAACTTCAGGTCATGCGTACCCTCAAGATCCGCGCGAGCCTTGTCTACCCGGCGATCAACCTCCTCCTGGGCCCTGGCCTCGCGCGCATCGACGGTGTCCTCCGCTTGGGCGACTTGGTGCTCCCTCGTCTCCAGTCGCTCAAGCACGAGGCTGCGCTCCACGGCTTCCAGCGCCAACGCTTCCTCGAGCTTCCGGATCTCTTCCTCCTCGGCGGCTGCCCCCCTCATCGACGCAAGGGTGGCTTTGCGCGCCTCCACCTGCTGCTCCAAGGACGCACTCCAGGCCTGGAGCTCCCATTCATGCTTCTCCGCAGTCTCGCAGCGACGGTAAGCCTCACGAGCCTCCTCCAAAGCTCGGGAGCAAGCTTCATGAGAAACTGTAGGACCTTGAGAAGAGGTGTCTAGAGGGGGGAGTGACTAGACACTAAGTACCAAAGTTGCAGTTTTTAAGTTTCCTTAAGTTTAAGTGGAGATTAGGCACAAGTTTAACATTCACAATACATATCAAGCAAGCATGCAAAGAGTATATGGGCAGGGAAAGTAAAGCATGCAACTTGTAAGAATGTAAAGGGAAGGGTTTGGAGGATTCAAACGCAATTGGAGACACGGATGTTTTTGGCGTGGTTCCGATAAGTGGTGCTATCGTACATCCACGTTGATGGAGACTTCAACCCACGAAGGGTAACAGATTCTTGTGAGTCCACGGAGGGCTCCACCCATGAAGGGTCCACGAAGAAGCAACCTTGTCTATCCCACCATGGCCATCGCCCACGAAGGACTTGTCTCACTTGCGGTAGATCTTCACGAAGTAGGCGATCTCCTTGCCCTTACAAACTCCTTGGTTCAACTCCACAATCTTGTCGGAGGCTCCCAAGTGACACCTAGCCAATCTAGGAGACACCACTCTCCAAGAAGTAACAAATGGTGCGTTGATGATGAACTCCTTGCTCTTGTGCTTCAAATGATAGTCTCCCCAACACTCAACTCTCTCTCATAGGTTTTGGATCTGGTGGAAAGAAGATTTGAGTGGAAATCAACTTGGGGAAATCTAGAGATCAAGATTCATATGGTAGGAATGGAATATCTTGGCCTCAACACATGAGTAGGTAGTTCTCTCTTAGAAAATGTATGCTGGAAGTGTAGGTTCAGTCTAATGGCTCTCTCCACGAATGAAGAGGAGGTGGAGGGGTATATATAGCCTCCACACAAAATCTAACCCTTACACACAATCTACCAAACTTGGTGGGACCAAATCGTTAAACTCAGTCAGACCGATTTAGCAAATAATGTGACCGTTAGGGTTTTCAGTGGGACCGAAATGCAACTCGGTGAGACCGATATGGCTAGGGTTAGGGCATAACGTAATCTCGTTAAGACCGATTACACAAACTCGGTGAGACCAATTTTGGTAATAAGCTTTCCAGAGAGTTGGTCAGGCAAACTCAGTGGGACCGATTACTCAAACTCGGTGGGACCGATTTTGGTAATAAGTTATCCACAGAGTTTGCATTGTAATCTCGGTAGTACCGATTGCTCAAACTCGGTGGGACCAATTTTTGCAATGGACATACACAGAGAGATTACAATCCCATCTCGGTGAGACCGAAATCCCTATCGGTATGACCGATTTGCTTAGGGTTTGTGGCAGTGGCTATGACTTTTGGAATCGATGGCGCCGGATAGGAAGAATCGGTGTGACTGATTTTAGCTTTAGGTTTAGGTCATTTGTGGAAGTGGGAAAGTGGTTGAGGGTTTTGGAGCATATCACTAAGCACATGAAGCAAGAGGCTCATTAAGCAACACCTCATCCCTCCTTGATAGTATTGGCTTTTCCTATAGACTCAATGTGATCTTGGACCACTAAAATATAAAATGAAGAGTCTTGAGCTTGAAGCTTGAGCCAATCCTTTGTCCTTAGCATCTTGAAGGAGTTCCCACATCCTTTAGTCCATGCCACTCCATTGTTGAACTTATCTGAAACATACTAGATAAAAGTGTTAGTCCAAGAAGAGATATGTTGACATTAATTACCAAAACCACCTAGGGAGCACTTGTGCTTTCAATCTCCCCCTTTTTGGTAATTGATGACAACATACATCAAAGGTTTAGATAAAGATATAAAGAATAGCAAGTAAAGCTTTGGAAAGACATGTAACAAACATAGGCTCCCCCTACATGTATGCAATCGTATGAATATGGAATATGGAAGCATGTGAGAGCATAACCATGATAGAGCAGGCAATGTGTTACATGTATCTTGGCCATATGCATCAGAGCAAAGGATATTAAAGAAAATACCTTCATGCCCATGAGTCCTTCTTGCAAACAGTATGTACATCAGCAAGAATTCCTCATACACATGATTGTGATGCATATACTTACCTTGTAGTCTTGAGTTGGCTTAGGATGGAATGAACCTGTGTAAACAAGGTTAGATAACACAGATGCACCTACTAGCCAGAGCAAACAAAAGAAACTACAGGAATACCAAGACTGGGATGACATGTAGAGAGTGAGTACTAAGTACCACATTGGATTAGACATGTCCCCAAGAGTAAAGGTATGCAATGAATTCAAATGATTTCTTTCCCTTAGATGTCTTGCTCCCCCTGAATCTAGCATGGGATACTGGGAGAAGATAGGGAATAGAAAAGCAGAGCTAAAAAATCAGAGCTGAAAGATATGAATGATGATCAGAGCTAATGCAAATAATCACAAAAGAATCAGATGAACATGTCTTTCCCCTCAAGAAGACATGTGGGCATCTCTCCTCTTGAACACCAAGCATCTGGGATCCTCGAGAAATACTTCTACTTAAGTATTCTCTCCCCCTGGAGATCTTTCTCTCCCCTTTGAGGGTCTCTCTCCCCCTTAAGAAGGTGATAAACTCTTTCTTTGATGTGATCTCTGTCTAAATGATAAGCTTTGCTGTTCTCTCTCTCCCCCTTTGACATCAATTTCCAAGAAGGGCTTTCTGGAATCCGTCGAATGGGTTTGGTCCTTGAGACACAGCACAAAGTAATGATAAAAATGTGATGCTTGTAGACGACAAGATTCATTGAGTGGAGCTGGATCAGAAGAAACATAGAATATGTGGCAAACTGTTTTTCCTGTTGTGAAATCGGTGGCACCGAGTGGTATGCTTTGGTTGTACCGAAAGGATTCGGTTGGACCGAAAACAACAAATCGGTGAAACCAAGTTCATCGCAGGGAAAGCACTTGTCACTTGAGCTCACTAGACTAGTAAGATCTCACAAAGATTTGCAAGGAATTTACTGAAAGATATGCAAGTAATTAGATACTGAAAATGCAGAGCAAACAGAAAGAAATCTAGATGAACTTTTTTTTGAAAGGGGAAACAAATATGCATGATCCAAATGCAAAAACACAGAAAAGAACACAAGAGAACTTCATCTAGAGATGGTCGGCCTCAGAGTCACCTATGTTAGAGTATATTGACTTAGAGTCACCATTAGTATGCCAAAGCACCTGGGTATACATGGCCCCCTGGGAGGCATACTAATGGCGCACTGTTGTATATACTAATGGCGCATCCAGTGGTGCACCACTAGTATACCAGATACTAATGGCGCACCAGTGGTGCGCCATTAGTAAAATATACTAATGGCGTGGCACTAATGGCGCACCACTAATGCGCCATTAATGGCCAAATTAGGTGCGCCATTAGTAGGCCTTTTCCTAGTAGTGACTTGATCATAGGTCATACTCATCGTTTCAGCTCAAAATGGGGTTGCCATTTTTCATTTAAGCATCTTGATGTATTCACATCTTGTCGAGTTTCTTTAGCTCATGACTTGGAGTAAAGCTTCTCTAAGATGGAATGACATACCTTGGTTGGTGGTGTTGTCCATGTAGTTGAACTTGTGTGGGTTGCTCAAGGTCGATGTAGGTCATCAAGAATTTGGAGCACCACTTGGGATTTGAGTCCATCTACCTACATGGGTTAGTTCTTGCAAGGAAGAGCACTTGTGTATCCAAAAATGACAATCATGAAGCTCAACATATAATTTGTCAAATGATATGTTTGAATGGTTTCGTGCTTCCTTGTTTTCAACCACCATAGTGTAGAGACTTGGTGATGTAGAGATTGTTCAAGACATGAGTAGATTACAATGTCATGGAATTTGGTTCCACCAAGTACCTACATGGGTTAGATAACATGCAAGATACAAATATATCCAAGACATAAGATTTTCATCATAAGAGAAAAATATCAAGGATTAGTCGTAAGCTCATGTCTTGCATGTATCCAATGGAGTTTCTACTCCAAGTTTGAAGCATCAATGATGTTCAATTCTCCTCTTAACCTTTGCATTATTGCATATTGAACTTCTTGAATAAGTCCTTGGTGTACTTCGTTTGAGAAACAAAGGTACCTTCCTTAGTTTGCTTGATTTGCAACCCAAGAAAGAATATGAGTTCACTCATCATGGACATCTCAAACTTCTCCGACATTAGCTTCCCAAACTTTTCACTAAAATGAGGGTTAGTCGAACCAAATATAATATCATCAACATAGATTTGGCACACAAATAGTTCTCCATTAATCCTTTTAGTAAAAAGAGTAGAATCAATTTTCCCAATTTCAAAGCCTTTTTCAATAAGAAACTTGGTCAAGCATTTATACCACGCTCTGGGATCTTGTTTAAGACCATAAAGAGCTTTGTGAAGTTTGTAAATATGATTGGGTTTCTTAGGATTGACAAATCCGGGAGGTTGCTTAACATAAACTTCCTCCTCTATTTCACCATTTAGAAAAGCACTTTTAATGTCCATTTGGTACAAGGTGATATCATGATGATTAGCATAGGCAAGTAAGATGCTAATGGACTCAAGTCTAGCAACGGGAGCATAAGTCTCACCATAGTCCATACCTTCGACTTGTGTGTAGCCTTGGGCGACGAGACGTGCTTTGTTGCGAACTACTTGTCCATCTTCATCTTGCTTGTTGTGAAACACCCATTTGGTACCGATGACGTTGTGGTTGTTGTCGGGCTTCTCAACCAATGTCCAAACTTTGTTCCTCTCAAAGTTTTGTAGCTCTCCATGCATGGAATTTATCCAATCCGGATCTTCCAATGCTTCTTCAACCTTCATAGGTTCAATGCTAGAGATGAACGAATAGTTTTCACAAAAGTTAGCTAAACGAGTTTTAGAGCGAGTGATTCTCCCGGTTTGAATGTCATTGTAGATTTGCTCGACGGGATGATCTTTAGCAATTCTTGCTCGAACTCGTGAAAGCTTTTTCTTGGGTCTTCGTTGAACATCTTCTTCATCTTGTTGTTCTTCTTGGGCTTCTTCATCGTTGGCGTTGTCGTTCTCTTGTCGTGGTGGAGAAGGAGGTAGTTGACGTTCATCTTGATGCACTTCCTCGTTTTCTTCATCTTGGTGTGTCCCACTTGTGGATGCTTCCGTATCAACTCTTGGTTCACCTTGTCATGAAGTTGAAGCTTCCACTTGGACAGACGAGGTACTCTCCTTCACCTCCGTTGGACGGACCTTGCCAATAGACAAGTCTTGGATTGCTTCCGAAGGATCTTTGTCACCTACATCAATTGGCAATTGCTCTACTTGCGAGCCGTTAGATTCATCAAACTTCACATCTACCGTCTCTTCAAACTTTCGGGTTAAATTGTTGTAGACACGGTAAGTGTGAGAGTTTGAGCCATAACCTAGTAGGAAACCTTCATGAGATTTAGGAGCAAATTTAGAACGACGATGCTTATCAAGAATGTAGCACTTTGAGCCGAATACTCGAAAGTATCCAACTTGGGGTTTGTTACCGGTAAGGAGCTCGTATGCCGTCTTGCCGAGTAGCTTGTGAAGATACAAGCGATTTGTTGCAAGACAAGCTGTCTCAACCGTTTCTGCCCAAAAGTGCTTCGGCGTCTTGTACTCATCAAGCATCGTTCTCGCCATTTCGATGAGCGTCCAGTTCTTCCTCTCGACAACTCTGTTTTGTTGAGGTGTGTACGTAGCCGAGAACTCGTGTGAAATCCCTTCTTCGTCAAGAAAGGTGTCCACATTTGCGTTCTTGAATTACGTTCCATTGTCGCTGCGAACCTTCTTGATCTTTACTTCAAATTGATTTTGGGCCTTTCTAGCGAAGTTTTTGAAGATCTTTTGGACCTGCGATTTATCATCGAGAAAGAACACCCACGTAAATCTTGAAAAATCATCAACAATAACTAGACCAAAAGAATTTCCACCGAGACTTTTGTAAGAGTTGGGACCAAAAAGATCCATGTGAAGTAGCTCGAGTGGCCTCCTTGTGGTCATGATGTTCTTCACAGGATGCCTTCCTCCAACCTGTTTACCTGCATGACAAGCGCTGCAAAGTCTATCCTTATCAAATATGACATCGTTAACTCCAAGGATATGATTTCCTTTAATAAGCTTGTCAAGGTTTCGCATACCAACATGACCTAATCGTCTATGCCATAACCAACCTTTTGAGGATCTAGCAATGAAGCAAGTTTTAGGTTGAGCCTTTTTAGTGAAATCAACAATGTATAGATCACCTCTACGCACACCGGTAAAGACCATTTTATGATTGTCTCGACGAAACACTTGGCAATCTACTTCAGTAAATAGAACATTGAAACCGAAATCAACAAGTGTAGATACTGAATGTAAGTTGTATCCAAGAGATTCAACGAGCATAACATTTTGTATGGAGCTATCATGTGATATGGCCACCTTACCGAGGCCAACCACCTTACCCTTTGAGTTGTCACCGAAAGTGAAATACTTTCGAGGACTATCATTATCTGTAAGCTCACGAAACATGTCTTTATCTCTGGTCATGTGATCGGTACATCCACTATCAAGAACCCATTCCTTTCCTCCTGACATATATCCCCTAAGATTTGCCATAAGACCAAAGTGTCTCATTGCATCATCAAGATCGAAGTCACTATCAGTATCCATGTTCAACATCGTCATGTGGTGAATCAAGTCCTAGAGAGGGTGATTCATTAGAATGAGTTTGACAATGATCTTGCTTATGAATTTATATAGCTTCGGAAATAATATCACTAATTATGCCAACATTTCCTTTGGCACGCATAAGGTTTGTAAGCTCAAATAGACGTTCACCAAACATAGGATCACTAGTATTCATCTTACTCAAAGCAATGGACTTATGAAGAATTTCATCAAGATTTTTCAAGGAATAATCTTTAAATCGTTCCTCAAGAAATCTCCATATAGTGTAGGCACACTTAAGAGTAGGCAAACATCCAATCAAGGTTTTAGGCAATCCTCTAATGATAAGTTCGACAGTTCTAAGATTCCTAATCATGTCAATTGACTCATCATGGGTAGGATGCATAGGATCAACATGAGGTGCACAAGGGCTAGCAATGTACTTTTTCAAATGATATTGATTGAAAATTACAAGCATCTCATTTTTCCACTCATGAAAATACTCTCCATCAAGAATCGGCACTCTATGTCTAAGACTCCCCAAAGTAGACTCATCCATCTTCCTCTAATGGTGAGTAAACCAAGGTAATGGAGACCAAAGCTCTGATACCACTTGTAGGACCTTGAGAAGAGGTGTCTAGAGGGGGGTGATTAGACACTAAGTACCAAAGTTGTAGTTTTTAAGTTTCCTTAAGTTTAAGTGGAGATTAGGTACAAGTTTAACATTCACAATACATATCAAGCAAGCATGCAAAGAGTATATGGGCAGCGGAAAGTAAAGCATGCAACTTGTAAGAATGTAAATGGAAGGGTTTGGAGGATTCAAACGCAATTGGAGACACAGATGTTTTTGGCGTGGTTCCGATAGCTGGTGCTATCGTACATCCACGTTGATGGAGACTTCAACCCACGAAGGGTAATGGTTGCGCGAGTCCATGGAGGGCTCCACCCACGAAGGGTCCACGAAGAAGCAACCTGGTCTATCCCACCATGGCCGTCGCCCACGAAGGACTTGCCTCACTAGCGGTAGATCTTCACGAAGTAGGCGATCTCCTTGCCCTTACAAACTCCTTGGTTCAACTCCACAATCTTGTCGGAGGCTCCCAAGTGACACCTAGCCAATCTAGGAGACACCACTCTCCAAGAAGTAACAAATGGTGCATTGATGATGAACTCCTCGGTCGTGTGCTTCAAATGATAGTCTCCCCAACACTCAACTCTCTCTCATAGGATTTGGATCTGGTGGAAAGAAGATTTGAGTGGAAAGCAACTTGGGGAAGGCTAGAGATCAAGATTCATATGGTAGGAATGGAATATCTTGGCCTCAACAACATGAGTAGGTAGTTCTCTCGTAAAAATGTATGCTGGAAGTGTAGGTTCAGTCTGATGGCTCTCTCCACGAATGAAGAGGAGGTGGAGGGGTATATATAGCGTCCACACAAAATCTAACCGTTACACACAATCTACCAAACTCGATGGGATCGAATCATTAAACTCGGTCAGACCGATTTAGCAAATAATGTGACCGTTAGGGTTTTCAATGGGACCGAAATGCAACTCGGTGAGACCGATATGGTTAGGGTTAGAGCATAATGTAATCTCAGTAAGACCGATTACACAAACTCGGTGAGACGGATTTTGGTAATAAGCTTTCCAGAGAGTTGGTCAGGCAAACTCGGTGGGACCAATTACTCAAAGTCGGTGGGACCGATTTTGGTAATAAGTTATCCAGAGAGTTTGCATTGTAATCTCGGTAGTACCGAGTGCTCAAACTCGGTGGGACCGATTTTGGCAATGGACATAGACAGAGAGATTAGAATCCCATCTCGGTGAGACCGAGATCCCTATCGGTAAGACTGATTTGCTTAGGGTTTGTGGAAGTGGCTATGACTTTTGGAATCGGTGGCGCCGGATAGGAAGAATCGGTGTGACCGATTTTGGCTTTAGGTTTAGGTCATTTGTGGAAGTGGGAAAGTGGTTGAGGGTTTTGGAGCAAATCACTAAGCACATGAAGCAAGAGGCTCATTAAGCAACACCTCATCCCTCCTTGATAGTATTGGCTTTTTCTATATACTCAATGTGATCTTGGACCACTAAAATATAAAATGAAGAGTCTTGATCTTGAAGCTTGAGCCAATCCTTTGTCCTTAGCATCTTGAAGGAGTTCCCACATCCTTTAGTCCATGCCACTTCACTGTTGAACTTATCTGAAACATACTAGATAAAAGTGTTAGTCCAACAAGAGATATGTTGACATTAATTACCAAAACCACCTAGGGAGCACTTGTGCTTTCAGAAACCTCAAGGGACGCCTCGGCCTTTGCATGTTCGAGATCGCGCTGATGGCGACCAAGGTTGATAGCCACCTTCAGCTTATGCCATTCCTCCACCAACCAAGACCCTCAGCCCTGAGGCGCACGTCGACGTCCGTGAGTTCCCCACCAAGCCGTTTCATCGCGCCCATCGCCTCCTGGAAGAGCTCATGGCGAACGATGCTCCGTTCGTGCTCACACTCAAGCGCACGGCCCATCTTGTCATCCACCATGGGGGCTGCGGTTGAGCCCCTCGGCAGGGGGTTGGGGGCTGGCGTTGCCCCAGACGCCAGCCAGGCCTTGCAAGGGGCCCGGACGAGTCGAGGCCCGCTGCTCGAGGAGGGGCCCTCAGCATGCTTGCTGAGCCCCAAGCAAGGCCGCGAAGGAGGGACAACGAGGGTGCGGAGTCAAACCGCCATGGAGGCGAGCGCGCCTCTCCAACCGACCCTGCTCCCGGGATGGCATGCAGGCTCAGGGCACTCAAGGCCAGGGGGGAGTCGAGGAAAGAGGTGGTTGCTTCTTGGGAGACACAGCGGCCTTGGCAGAAGGGACCCTGAAGAGCTAACGTCAGGGAGGGAAGCAGCACTCAAGAAACCACAGAGATACAGTACTTACTCATCGATGGCGATGTACTTCCTCCGCTTCAACGGCCCGAATATACCACTTCTGCTCAGGGATCCTTTCCTCTTGCGGAGCTCCTCGAAGTCCATGCAAAGCCGACCGAATCGCTGGACGTGGCAGCCGGCACGGGGCGCACCCGGGGAAGTGCTCGAAGGGACAGCTTTAGGGGCGCCGAGCTGAGGAGAGCAATCAGGCGCCGTATGACCACGACCCCCCGAGTCCTCCGGAGCTTCGGCCTTGGGAGCCGTGTGCTGCATCGCCTCCGCAACCGACGCCCCAGGGGAGGACTCCTGAGCTCCCGAGGACGACGCCCCGGGATCCGCAGGCGGCATCTGCACCTCAGCACTCTCCGACGTAGCTCGCCCCCCTGCATCCACACTCAGGACGAGATCTGCGCCAGCGGCGAAGAAGGCTACCACGTCAACGGGGTTCTCGGAGGGCCCCACCAGGCCGTCCAGGCGCAGCCCCCACTCAACAAAGGAAGGCATGTGCTCCACAAATTCTGCCTTGTTCATGCAGCGGTACAGTAGACAGCTCTTCCCAAGCATGTCGTCCGGCGAAGGGACACCCGTCAGGACCTTGAGCACTGTTTGTCGCGTCTCGAGAGGGAGCCCAGACTCCTGAAGTCTCATATGGTCCTGACTGTTGAGCAAAGCCCACATCGGGCGAGAATGGCGATGAAGCGGAGCGGCTCGGTGCCCGCCGAACTCCTTCACCACCATAGGCGCGGTCACGCCACGGTCCTTCAACCTCCTCAGCCTGAGCCAGACGGGGATAAGACAGGGGCTTGCGATCTTCTCGTGGCCCCAACCGGAGTTGGGAACGACAGGCGCTGATGGAGAATGGAGCAGAGGGCTAAGCACCCCGGCATCGACAAAGACCCACCGTTTCCAAAACTCGCTCGTGGATGGAGGAAGCTCGAAGTCGATTCCTGCGCCTGCCATTGCAGCCACAGCCTGGAAGCTCACGCACCCCGAGCTTTGCCGGGGATCCATCAGATGCAATGAGAAGAAATGACGAAGAAGGGCCACGGAAGGGGCAATGCCCACCATGGCCTCACAAACAAAGGAGAAGACGGCGAGAAGAGTCACGGATTGGGGGTCGAGATGCAGCATGTGGATCGCGTTGAAGAAGGCGGAGAAATGGGGAATCAGGCCAGCCCAAAGGGCATCGATGAAGATTGGGACCTCGGTGGCTGCCCGGTCAATACGAGCACGAGACGCAGGCCAAGCCACCGTCTTTACCCACTCATTGAAACTGGAAGCGAGCATGGGGCGCACCTGGACCATGGCCTCATCGTTGAGCACCAGCAATCGGCCAATCGCGGGCTCTATGGCGGGAGGTGCACTGGAAGAAGACAGAGGTTTCTTCCCCTTATCCGCTTGTTTCGGCGCCATGGCGATGAAGCGGCCAGAGTTCAGGTCAGATTGGAGAGGAGGAGCAGAGTCTCGGGGAAGCACAAGAATTGGGGAAGTATGGCGCGGGTGATGGAAGAATAACTATGTAGGTAGCGGGGTCCGCATAGCCAGGCGGATTCCAAGGCAGCGTGGGGAAGCGGAGACGCCCACATCCAATCAACCGCCACACGTCGACCAAGGTCGCAGGCTATTGGGGTCCGCGGGGCTCCGCACTTGACCTTTGGCTTCGCCTCGGGGCCAAGACCGAGCGCGCCTTGGGACTGGGGGCTACTGTCGGTGTTCTGGGAACAGGGGTCCCCAGACATGCCTGCCTGCGGCCCACGGCGTGGCTCTGCGAGCTGGCCCGTGCGGCCTTCTTCATCAACAAGGCATTCAAGACCCTCGCGAGGGGCCGAGCCTCGCGAGGCGGACAACGCAAAACCTCCTCAAGAGCGGCCTCACTAGGCTGGCCCGAGAGGGGCAGAGAGATCAAGGCAAGGCAAACCTCACGAGGTTCTCGTGACGTGAGCCATGATGATCGAGACCAGGCGGGCGCCAGGCAGGCGCCAGTGCACGCAGTGTCCTTGTTTCCCCTTTGGTGCTAAGGAGGCAAGCGCAGGCGCAAAGTACCGAGGCGTCAAGCAAAGGTTTCCATATCAGTGCAACAAGACCAAGACGAGCGTGACGTCAAGACGGAGGTCACCATGGAGCCCAAGGCAGCGTCACCACTGTGAGCCTTTTGCAAAGCATTTAACGCTTTTGTCAGGATAAGCTGTACTAGTTGTCCCCTTTCAAATTGGCCGTTGTTGGCTCCCTTCCCACTCAATATTTGGGGAGAGGACCAGGGCCTATATAAGTAGGACTAGCCACCACCGTACACTACTAGGGAAAAGCCTAGCAGCAGCGCGGGTGTTGGGCCTATTAGTAGCGCGGGGGCCGGCGCTACTAATAAGGCGCTACAGCTTAACGATATAGCGATGGCGGTGCGACCCGCGCTACTACTACGTCCTTTAGCAGTAGCGCGGGTGCCAACCCGCGCTACTACTAATCTCTAATCTCTGATTTTTTTTTGAATTTTTTCGAAAAAAAAATTCGATTTTTTCCCTAGTTTTCGAATTTCTGAATTATTTTAACCTCAAATCTCTAATCACCCCTCATCGCTGCTCAATTTAATCTCTAATCACCCCTCATCATTCCAAATCATCTAACATTCATGGACGGTCACCCATCCTCTCACTACTCCAGCCTGAGCACGCTTAACTTCCGCGTTCTATTCTCCCTCGTTTCCAAGTCTGCACTTGTTGTTTTCCTGACAATAGTAAGATGTCAATCCTATTAACCTAAGGAATTTAGCTTGAGCATGAAGTCACACATTTCACTGTTGGAGTTTGAAACTATTGTTCTAAAAAAATAGTAACACTAATATTTCTTGAATAATTAGTTTGACCACAGTTTGACCATAGTTTGACCAGATTTGACCATAGTTTGACCATAGTTTGACCAGATTTGACCAAAATTTAAAAAAACTAAAACAATTATTTAGTAACACTAATATTCTTCAATAATTAGTTTGACCATAGTTTAACAAAAATAAAAATAAAAACAGATTTTTTTTTGAATTTTTTGCCTCTAGATCTTAAAAGCCCCGTAACTTTTTTCTGTTAGGTTTTTGAGGATTTTAAAAATGTTTAACGGTGTTCACCCGATTAAATTCGGATGTAACTTTTCGAGTAGATGATTTTTCATATAAAAAACTTTTTCATCCGAGTTAGTATTCAAAAGTTATGCCCATTTTTACAAATTCTCAAGAGATTTTGCAAATAAAGTCAAAATTCATATTTGCAAATTTTCCCAACAACTAGACCACATATCACATCGGAAAATTATTTTCTTTTATTTTTTTTTGACATTTTCATCATTTTCTTTTATTTTTTTTAAACTGAAAAGGCGATCCACCGGGGTAGAGTTTGAAAATGGGACCTTTAGTAGTAGCGCGTGTTTTTAACCCTCGCTACTGCTATGGACCACTTAGTAGTAGCGAGGGCTAAAAACCAGCGCTACTGCTATCTCCCTTAGTAGTAGCGAGGGTTAAAAACCCGCGCTACTAATATGGCATGTCCCGGGGGGCACGGTAGAGACCGCTTAGTAGTAGCGAGTGTTAAAAACCCGCGCTACTGCTATCTACTTAGTAGTAGCGAGGTTTAAAAACCTGCGCTACTAGTAAGTAGCAGTAGCGAGGGTTTTAACCCTCGCTACTAGTAAGATTCTGTGTATAGGCTTTTCCCTAGTAGTGGTAGGGGGCATCTCATCTTGAGTAATCCTCACCCACACAAGTTCACAAGCACAAGAACACCTCGTCCTCAGGAGGCTGTTCTTCCCCTTGTACTGTTCATCATCAGCCCAAGAGGCAATCCACCACCACCAGACTGGAGTAGGGTATTACACCACAACGGTGGCCCGAACCAGTATAAATCTTGTGTCCCTTGTGTTGCGAGCTCATCGAGTTTGCCTTTGAGATTTTAGCAAAGCTAGGACGTGGATCAGTAGGAGGAGATCTTAGTGCACACCCCAGTGTCCGAACCTTGAGAGTTTTGCCGGAACCCGTGATCCGACAATTTTGTCAGCGTGTTTATTTGCACTGGTGGCGATCTTTGATGCCCAGTGTATGTAATCTGTTGTCTGCTTGTGCTTTATTATCATAGTGGCGAACTTTGATGCCAGTGGATGTAATATGACGTAATTTCTTTATTGTATAGTCTAGGTTTTTCCTTATTCATGATGCATCAGTTATTTTACTGTATATATATCTTGTCTTTGCAGTAAACTAGCCAAACCTTAAAATTACGGTACATAATTGGGTCGTCAGCAAATCACTTTGTATGATCCGCATCATGGGCCCAATCATCTTGGTCCGTTAACAGGCCTAAATCTAAACTGGCCCACTAGTAGATTTGGGCCTTTAATAGGCCGAGTAAACTGCCGGCACTATTTTCGCAAGAAAACTCAATGGGCTTTTAGGAGGCTGAAAAGTAGGTTGGGCCTGAAACGTGTCGAACAGCTCACGGGCCGGCAGCAGGCTCAAATAGACCCCGGCCCATGATTGTGCCAATCACATCATGGGCCATAAACAGGACAAAATTGTCTTGGTCTTTGTTTGGCCCAATCAGATTATCGCCTATGAGCAGGCCAGATGCAAACCGGGCCGTACGTAGGCCCAACTATATGACGGGCTTTTAAGAGGCCGAAATAAATAGAGGGCCGAAACGTTAAACAGGCCTTTAATAGGCCGAAACTTATATCAGGCCGAATTACTAATTGGGCCTTTAGCAAGTGGGCCCACAAGCATAGCGTCCAGTTGAGGGGCCGAATCTGATATGGGCCATAATTTAGCCCAAAGCCTCTTAAAGGGTCGGATCTGATCTAGGACGTAATTTGGTCCAGAACGTGGTAGGCTTTTAACAGGCTGGATCTCATATGGGCCTTTATTAGGCCCGGAACATGGCAGGTTGTTAATGGACCGGATCAAATATGGGCCGACATTTGGCCCAAACCATGGCAGGCCGTTTGAAAGGACGTGTGGTGCCCCCATGTGTGGTTTTGGTAATTGATGACAATCTCTATGGACTAATGGTTGCCTTGAGTTATATTTGAAGGGTTTGCCCATAGGCTTTTCTTGGAGTCCATTTGTTGGTTTCAAGGAGAGTTTGTGATGACCAAGGTGCTACTAAGGAATTATCGAAAGTTTGGTCATATGAGTGTTGTGCTTATAGCAAGCATGTCTTGAAGAAGAAGAGTGTGTGATCATTCATGTTTACCTTCAAGACATCATCCAAATGAAGAGAGTTGGGAAGATTCAAGGTTGATCAAGACTAAGTCAAAGAGTGAATCAAGTTGATCAACACACAAAGCATAGAAGATGTACCGAGAGGGATCAAGCGATCCCATGGTATGGTAAGCATTGTCAATTACGCTTTGTGTACTAACCCATGATTTTCGTGAGAGTTCTGTGTGGGGTTAGGTTGTGGTGTGCAAGTTAAAGTGAAGCATCATGAAGAGATCAAATGCTTGAAGCTTGCCATCCATTGTGGTGACAATGGATTTGTGAAGATGAGCGGAAGAGAGGCTCACCCATAGTGGAGTATGGGGGAGCAATCAACTAGTCTTCATCGAGCCTACGAAACCAAGAAAGGTGGTCCAACTTGAGGGAGTCAAGATCGTCATCATCTAGCTCAAGTGGACCATGTGCAAGGCAAAGGTTTTCCCTTGATAGGTTTTCTATTTTACCGGTCTCATGGTAGTTGTGGGAGACCGGGTTATAGGATCGATTGCCGTACTATCAAGGGGCTCTCGATGAGTTGCTTGATCGTATCGTTCGTAGAGAGCTCAAACCATTGCATCCTTGCATCATCTTTTTGGTTCTTGTTTGGTTCTTCTCCTTGTGAGATTTGGAGCGTATGGTCATTTTTATGACAAGCTCGAGTTCATCGAAAACGGAGTTCATGCATCTTCTATGATGTTTTCGATGTTGGAGGGTATGTCGGTTCTTCTCTATTGGAGTTTTCACTCCTTTGTTTGCTAAGCATACCTCCCCTCCGATGAGTCGTTGTTTTGATGCTACTCGTCTTGCTCTATCCAACAAGCTTGAGTTTGCTCAATTCGGAGCTCATATGAAGAAGTTATGGGAGTTTTGTTTTTCCTTGAAGTATTCTTTGTTTTCGTGGTTGTGGCATAAGGTTGGCGCCAGCGGTAGTACCGCTGGGCCGGAGCGGTAGTACCGCTTATCGCCACAAGCGGTAGTACCGCTTATCGCCACAAGCGGTAGTACCGCTGTCCCACAGCGGTAGTACCGCCCATGGCCATAAGCGGTAGTACGGCTCCGATTCCGCGCTGGTACTGCCTCGATTCGAGACCGATGTTTTTCGTGTCGGGTTTTGCGGTACTAGGAGCGGTAGTAGTGGCGGTAGTACCACTCCAAGCGGTAGTACCGCTCTTACTCCCGCGGTAGTACCGCTCTGGGGCCATGGCCCTGTCTTCCTCGTCAGCGCGGTAGTACCGCTGGGTGGGAGCGGTAGTACCGCTCTCAGTGGTAGTACCGCCCTGCCCTAGCAGTAGTACCGCTCTGTGCGGGGATGTACAATGAGGTAATGGTTGGATTTTTTCCCTCCTATAAAAGGGGGTCTTCTTCCCCAATGAACCCAATCCTTTGAGCTCGTGTTCTTCCCCCATTGTTGACCTTCTACGAGCTTGCTAACTCTCAATCCCTCCATGGATTCTTGCTAGTTTTTGAGGGAAAAGAGAGAGGAGATCTAGATCCACGTTTCCACCAATCACTTTCTCCCCTAAGTGAGGGGAACACCTTGGATCTAGATTTTGGAGTTCTTCGTGTTCTTCTTTTGTTCTTCCTCTCATTTTCCTCCCTAGCATTAGTTGCTTTTGTGTGATTTGGGAGAGAAGGACTTGGGCACTCCGTGTGCCCTTGCCATTGCATTTGGTGCATCAGTTTGAGTTCTCCACGTGATACGTGGAAGTTACATGTTGAGAAGCTTATTACTCTTGGGTGCTTGGTGCCCTTGAGCTTGTTCCTCTTGGGTGCTTGGGTGCCCTAGACGGTTGGTGGTGTTCGAGCTCAATCGTTGTGGTGTAAAGCTCCGAAGCGTCCGGGTCTCCAATTAGGTTGTGGAGATCGCCTTGAGCAATTTGATTTGGCACCGTGACCGCCTCAAGGGTTGCCAAAGTGTATGGGTCCGGTGGCCGCCCCCAAGGGTTGCCATTTGTATGGGTTCGGTGACCGCCCTCAAGGGTCCCTTAGTGGAATCACGGCATCTTGCATTGTGCAGGGGCGTGAGGAGATTATAGTGGCCCTAGTGGCTTCTTGGGGAGCATTGTGCCTCCACACCGCTCCAAACGGAGATTAGCATCCGCAAGGGTGTGAACTTCGGGATACATCGTCTCCGCTGCGTGCCTCGGTTATCTCTTACCCGAGCCCTTTACTTATGCACTTTACTTTGTGATAGCCATATTGTTCTTTGTCATATATCTTGCTATCACATAGTTGCTTATATTGCTTAGCATAAGTTGTTGGTGCACATAGGTGAGCCTAGTTGTTTTAGGTTTTGTGCTTGACAAATTAACCGCTAGGTTTATTCCGCATTTGTTCAAGCCTAAACCATAATTGTTTTAAAACGCCTATTCAACCCCCCCTCTAGGCGACATCCTCGATCTTTCAAGTTAACGGTCAAGCCCACTAGTGTCCTCAAAATCTTGTCGGCCTTTAGCTGGGCCGGCCCCTTATGGTCGGTGAAATCTTGTGGGCCTTTAGCTCGGCCGGCCCTTTATGGTGCGCAAAATCTTGTGGGCCTTTAGTTGAGCCGGCCCATTTAACCTATATGGGCCTCTGTTGGGCCGTGCCATGTTTCGATGTATCATAGGCGCCTCCTGTCCTATGAATGGATGACATCTGTCCCAATGGTGAGCTGACACGTGTTTCCTCCAGCCAATGAGAATTTTACACGTGGAAAATCCTCATTGGTCCGGGCTGTTAGCGGGTTATCGGATCCAAAACCAGACCCGATAGCTTAACGGTGACCCATTACGGTGGATGCCATGTGTCGGTCACCCTTGACGAAAGCACTTCCATGACGCGCCATTTATCATCATGGAAGTGGACACTTCCGTGATGATAATTTTGGTAAAGTCATGGAACACTTCTACGGCAGCACATGTATGACTATCTTGATTCTGTCATAAAATCGCCATGGATGTACATGCATGAAGAAAACGTGGCCTACTGTGACAAAAATGTATCATCACGGAAGTATATTTTTTGTAGTTTAACTTCTATAATGGACTAACTGATGTTTCTAGGGACTTCCTAGATAGTTGTGCTGGTTGCGTTTTCAGGGAACGAACTATTTCTCAAGCTCAAGAATTATTGAATAACATATTGAAAAATTATGATGATTGGACTCTTCCTGAACCACCGGCTAAACCCACTCCGAAGAAGAGAGGTATATTATATCTCTGTCCTAAAGATATGCAAGAAGAAATAAATCTATGAAGGAAAAAGATATTAAAGCTGAGGACGTTAAAAATTTACCTCCTATTGAAGAAATACATGGACTTAATACACCACCACTGCCTAAGGTGGTAGAGGTAAATTCTCTTATGAAATTCAACGAGAATGATAATCCTCACAATATGCATCCTAGTCAATGCATTTATGAGTTTGAAAACTACATTAGAAAACAAGATCACTTCAATGCAAATGTGATGAAACAATTGAAATACAATTATGATATGATTGCTCGATTGAGTGACTTGTTATTTAGAATTTCAAATGATGTTAGAGGTGTTGGAAAACATGCTTCTATGGTTCAAACTCGGTTAGAACAAGTTGCTAAATCACAAAGAGAATTACTTGATGAAATGAAGAACAATATGCATGACTTTTCTGTTAGTGTTGCAACTAGAGGAGGTAAAATGACTCAGGAACCACTTTATCCTGAGGGACACCCAAAAATAATTGAACAAGACTCACAAAGAAATAACACTAGTGCACCTAGTCCTTCTAAAAGAAAAAGAAGAAGAAAATGATAGGACTTTGCATGCTTCCAAAGGAACCTGAAATAGAGAAATCTCCTGATAATGAAAATGAAATTTCTATCTCTGATGCTGAAACTCAATCTGTTAATGAACATCCACCCAGTGATAATGAAAAAGATAATGCAGATGTTCATGAAGATGCTCAACCAAATAATGGAGAAGAACGAGATAATGATGTTGAGATAGAACCACCTGTTGATCTTGATAACCCACAACCTAAAAATAAAAGGTATGATAAAAGAGACTTCATTGCCAGAAAACACGGTAAAGAAAGAGAACCGTGGGTGCAAAAACCTATGCCTTTTCCACCCAAGTCAACTAAAAAGAATGACGATGAAGAATTTGAACGCTTTGCTGAAATGTTGAGGCCAGTCTTTTTGCGTACTCGCTCGACTGATATCTTGAAAATGCCTCCTTATGCAAAGTATATGAAATACATCATCATTAACAAGATAAACATACCGGAAGATGAAATCTCTACTATGCTTGCTAATTATACTTTCAAAGATGGAGTACCTAAAAAACTTGGAGATCCGGATATACCAACTATAACTTGCTCCATAAAAAAGAATTATGTGAAAACTGCTTTGTGTGATTTAGGAGCTGGTGTTAGTGTTATGCCTTTCTCTTTATATAAAAGACTTGACTTGAATAAACTCACACCTACTGAAATATCTTTGCATATGGCTGACAAGTCAACTGCCATACCTATCGGTATCTGTGAGGATGTGCCCGTTGTTGTTGCTAATGTTACTATTTTGACTGACTTTGTTATACTTGAGATGCCCGAGGACGACAACATGTCGATTTTCCTTGGTATACCCTTCTTAATTACTGCAGGGGCTGTTATTGATTGCAATAAAAGCAAGTTAACTTTTCATATTAATGGTAATGAGAATACGGTGCACTTTCCGAAGAAACAATTCCAAGTGAATGGTATTAATGTTATTGAAAAATCTCCGACGATCACTATTGGAAGTTTTCAAATACCTCTACCTATAGTCAAAAATGCTTATTGTTGGGGACATGCATATCCCCATTGAGGTAACTTAGTGATTTACGAAAATTCTTCGGTTTCATGCTCATCGAAAGTGGTTGTTAATAAGACCTAATCAACCTTATTAACGAATCATCTTTTAGCTGTATGAAGTTGATGAACTTAGTAAGCACTACCTTCTGTCCTTACTTTTTGTCTTCTATTTTTATTAGTTAAATAAATTAAAATGCCATGTTTTGCCTGTTTTCTGAATTTCCCGTGCAACAAAAAAATGACCCAAAAATAAAAGTTCTCAGAATGCCTTGAAAATTTTACACGATTTTTTTCTGAATATTTCTGGATTTTTGGTGCAAATAATACCAGAGGGGGTGCACAAGGTGGGCACAACCCACCTGGGCGCGCCAGGATCCCCAGGCGCGCCCTGGTGGGTTGTGGTCCCCATGTGGGCCCTCTCACTTATCTCTTTAGCCCACATCATCACTTACCTCCAGAAAAAAAATCCTCATTGCTCTCTCTCCCGTGTTCTTGAGCTCAAACCCGCGGATTTTGATCTTTTTGCTCGAAGCTCTGTTTCTGAAACAGTTTCGGGGGATTGTTGCTTGGTATGTGACTCCACCGTTTGTCCAATTAGTTAGTGGTTTATACTTTGAATAATTAGCTACTCTTGGTGCTGCTGTAGATGTGCTTGCATGTTGAATTCTTAGTGTTCTAAGTTGTTTGAATGCTTACTATGGCCTCTATGTATCCCTATTAGTAGTTGCTATCAATTTTGTGAAGTTTTGTTGAGAAAATTTTGTGAACTAAAAATTCAGATTTTTGTTCATAGGAAAAATTGTACGTGGACATGAATATCTTCAGGAAGTTTGGCTCTAAGAAGAACTCCAAGGGTGTTATTGGGGAGTCTTCTGAAAGTGATCTCCACCCTCGAAGGTTGGCGGAGGTACGGCCGTGTGAATGGCCGCACACCCCGTTCCTACAAGAGGCTGGGATTCTTCTAGAGTTCATGCAATATATTGCTAATGCCGGCCTCACCGACTTCATCGCAGATGAGTGTGACCAACACCAAATCCTCACAAAAATCTTTGTTCAAAGTTTTACTTTCCTGCCTAGGAATAATCCTCTTGAAGTGAGCTTCGACTTATATGCTGCAAACCATCAAATACCACTTACTGAATTTTGTGACATATGCATGACCCCCTCTGATGGGAGCTTGGCTGAGCCTAGGCCGGCCGAGTTTGAGGCCTTTTATCGCACTTTGACAAAGGTGATGAGAGAGGAGTGTCACCATCACCGCTGCTGGCTTACATTTTCCTGTTGTTTGTTACTTTGCACTTTTTATTACCAAATGCTTGCTTGCTAGGGAGAAGGTGGGTGCACTTAGTTCACCAGACCTTGCTATTTTACTTCGTGCACTTGAGGGTGACAACAGGCATAGCTTGGGAGCTATCATGGCTCGTCGCCTACATCTTAATAAATCCCATGGTAAAATACATGGTGGGATTTTTGCCACTCGTTTGGCGGCTCAATTCAATGTTGAGATACGCCCTCATGATTATCCTCTGAACAAGGTTTACCTAGACCGCGCCGCCATGGATCACCACCTATCATTGTGAAAACCGGTGGATCTCGGGTAGGGGGTCCCGAACTGTGCGTCTAGGCGGATGGTAATAGGAGACAAGGGACACGATGTTTTTACCCAGGTTCGGGCCCTCTCGATGGAGGTAAAACCCTACTCCTGCTTGATTAATATTGATGATACGGGTAGTACAAGAGTAGATCTACCACGAGAACAAGGAGGCTAAACCCTAGAAGCTAGCCTATGGTATGATTGGTGTGTGTCCTACAGACTAAAACCCTCCGGTTTATATAGACACCGGAGAGGGCTAGGGTTACACAGAGTCGGTTACAATGGTAGGAGATCTACATATCCGTATCGCCAAGCTTGCCTTCCACGCCAAGGAAAGTCCCATCCGGACACGGGACGAAGTCTTCAATCTTGTCTCTTCATAGTGTTGGAGTCCGGCCAATGATGATAGTTCGACTATCAGGACACCCCCTAGTCCAGGACTCCCTCAGTAGCCCCTGGACCAGGCTTCAATGACGACGAGTCCGGCGCGCATATTGTCTTCGGCATTGCAAGGTGGGTTCCTCCTCCGAATAATTCATAGAAGATTTTTAACACCAGGATAGTGTCCGGCTCTGCAAAATAAATTCCACAGACCACCGTCGAGAGAATAATATTTACACAACTTCAATCTGGTGACATATTTCGTGGCATGACGTCACGCTACGGCCAAGCCTTTACTCGAATTGTTTTTATTGTTCCACCTCAGCGCGTTTAGCGAAGTG
This sequence comes from Aegilops bicornis, assembly GCA_021605145.1. Classification (NCBI taxonomy): domain Eukaryota; kingdom Viridiplantae; phylum Streptophyta; class Magnoliopsida; order Poales; family Poaceae; genus Aegilops; species Aegilops bicornis. Next base: position 630,393,222 of record CM038671.1, on the reverse strand, counting down.
GTTTCCTTGGCACGTCTGGTCAAAGCAGAGATCATGTCCCCTTATTCCGGGATTCTGATCAATACGGACGTGGGTAACCCAACCGCGCCATTAATTGCGGCGCTTGGGAGATAAGCGAGTTTTACTAGGCTGGTGGGGACGCATAGCTTCGTCCGCTCATATATAAGGGGATAAGGATCCACCTTTTCACCTACGCTTTCTTCCTCCTTTGCTTATCCATCTCCGCGCACTCGAGCTCAAGCACCCAAGTCCGCACATCTCACATCAACCTTCTCCAACCATGTCCGGAGCGGGAGGCAAGTGGATGGCCTCCTCCTTCACGGAGGGGCACATCAAAATGCTGCGCAAGGCCAGATACTGGGACACTTGCTTTCCATAGTTTGACTCTATGCGGGATCTATAACTCCCATTACCTTTGACAGGCTTGGCAGAAGACGTCGGGGCAGGTTAACTGCTCGGCTCCCCTGCCCGAAGACCCAGTGGATGCCCGTTTGATGGGTCTGCTGGCTCCGGCGCCTTACGTGGTGCCGGAGAAGAAGGCCAAGAAGAAGTCCACGGGAACTCGGAGGAGTTCCCGGCGCCAGGTGTTATCGGATTCATCGTTCGATGACTCCGAGGCGGACTCCTCCCACGAGGACGAGGAGGAGAAGAAAGAGGCCTCTCCCCCAGCGGGGGGAGAGAAGAAGAGGAAGGCTTCCCCAACGGGGGAGGCCGACGGGTCCAAGAAAGGAAGGACCCTTCCTCCGGACTGTTCCACCAACGCTGACGATGGCGAGGAGGAGTGGCCCTCGAGGGCCAAGCCCCTGGAGAGATCGTAAGTGTCCGGATCCCAGTATAACTTATGATTTTCCTTTCGCCGCATTGTGTCCTCTAATGCCGAACACAACCATGTAGTTCGCCCAAGGATGATATCCCCGCTTCATCGAGCGGGTCCCTGGGTTTGTCGGATGTGAATAGCGCTTCACTTCCGACCGCCTCCTCCCCCCGCGATGCAGACGACGCCGAGGCGGGGTCCCAGAAGGGGACCGGCCAGGAGGAGGAGGCCCCGGAGGTGCCGCAGGGCAACCTCCCAGACTTCGGGCCGGACTCCTTGCCAGAACCTTTGGTGGTTCCGGAGTCCGGCGGGACGGCGATGCCGGTGACCTCCGTCCAACCGGAGGCGCCAGATAATTTGCTGGAGGCGCTCCACGGCGCTTCCATCAAAGAGGAGCACCGCACCGTTATGAGTGCGGTGATTCAGAAAGTTCAGTCCGCCAAGAGCGGGCTGACCGAAGCCTGCACCAGCCTTCTAACAGGCTTTGAGGTAATGGTTTCAAGATATGTAAAATAGTACCGCATAGACAGTAGCCCGTGATGCTCAGTTCGGTGTTCGGAAAGAAAAGCCAAACTGAGGATCTAAAAAGATATACGCAGGAGTCTAACACAAATATGTCAATATGGGAATGCAGGCTGCGCGGCTGACCTCTGCCGCACTGACTGCGGAGGTCAATGCCTTGAAGCAGAGCCTCGAGCGGTCTGAGGGCGTGCTTGGCCGTGCCAAGAAGCAGCTCGAGGACAAGGAAGGTAAGTAACACCTTATTAAAGTTGTACCTTATAGAAAAGGATTTGGTTGCAAAAAATGACAGGAATAACGTGGGTATTGCAGGGGCTACAAACAAGGTGGCGACCCTGAAGGAGGCGGTGTCCACGGCCGAACGCAATGCGGCCAAGGAACGTGCCAAGCGAGAGAAGCAGGAGGCGCGGGTGGCGGAGGTGCGGCAAGAGCTCCAGGCTCTCGGGGAAAAACACGAGAGTTTGGAGCGTGACTCGAAGACTCGAGAGTCCGAGCTTGCGTCGGCTCTTGAGAGTGCCAAAGCCGCTAAGGGCAAGGCCCAAAAGGCCCTCCAGGAGATCGAGGCAGTAAAGAAAATAGCGGCAGGCAAGGCATTCTTCATGCAAAGCAAGCATGTAAAAGTGAATTACTTGTTACTTACCCAAATTCGGAGCTCTCCAAGAGCGTTCGCAGATGTGCCCCGTAGTGTGTCCGATGCTGCCGCGTTCTACAGAGCCGAGGAGGGGAGCTCGACGGAAAAGGTGTTCTGGTCTCAGTATGTTGAGGCCGGACATCCGGTGCCCCTGAGCGACCAGCTGAAGAGGCTGGTCGAGCTCCACAAGGTGGCCGAACAGGCCATGAAGGGCCTCATAGTTCGGCTGTGGCCCAAAGAAGCCATGCCTAGGAGCTACTTCGGTCTGGTGCGGCGGCTGGTGGACGCCTGTCCATGGGTTGACGTCAGCAAGCACTCCACCTGTATTGAAGGTGCCCGTCGGGCCCTTGCCCGCGCTAAGGTGCATTGGGGCAAGATGGACGCCGAGAAGCTTGTGACGGACGCGCCACCGCTGGGCAAGGAGTATCGCACGCCCGAGATGTATTATAAGGGTGTCCTGAAGGGTGCCCGCATTATTGCGGGTGAATGCTCCAAAGATGTAATTTTTGAGTGGACTTGCATTTTGTTATCCTGAGCTCTAGGAACTTTGTTCCCTCGTAAAAGGAATACGGGGTGTTCGGGATATATCTGAACGCTCTTTATCCCATAATTGGGTCCTTTTAAGGAGGTGTCTCTTTCCGCGAACCAGGCAATCGGACTATAAGGCTTTATTACTCTCACTTAGCCATAGGAATTTGAGGATGGTCGGTGCAGCCCCTAGTATTCAGAAGGCCGAACTAGGGCTCTATTGGCGCCTGATCAAAAGACCGATCCATCGCACTCAGCATTTATAATGGTGTTGTGCGGAATAAATCTTTAAGGATTTTATAACCTCTCGAACAGCTGACCAACTATCTCTTCATCATGATGGTCGGTTTTCGGCTTTCTCTACTGAGGTTCTCGTCTGGCTGAACCGGGACACAATCGCAGTAGTTCTCCTACCGCAACCTTAGCCGACAGAACGGAACGTAAGGTACCAAAACATGGGAGCCGAGCAAACCCAACCAATGACCCAAGACATGATTCGAAGCTGATGCATATAGTGCTATAAGTTCAGGGTGTCGAGCGACCGAAAAGGTGGTCGGACTTTATTGCCGTACTGTGAAGCCCCTGGTGTAACTGGGCGAGCGCGGAGCGTGGCTGTCATTTTCGGCAAAGAGGCGTCGGCGATAGACGACGGCCGGGAATTGTTATTTAAGTTTACGCATTGTAGGAGGATGATATGTCTATGCATATGAGTATGATGTATGAAAAGAGGTGTTATTTGGCGGAACCTGTGGTGACCGGACTGGAGTGGATCAATATTGAATCCGAGCCGCCTTCTGTCTGCATGTTCCTGCCATTGCGTGTCCGGGCTGGTTCCACGCCGCCAATCCTGTTCTGCGTCAAAGTTAGTTTGTGAAGGCAAATGTTATGAGGTAGCTGGGCGCCCTCTTGTGGTTAGTCTAAGGGTTCCTTATCGGACCCTGGTGAACCCAGCCGTTATGCCGTGAGGTAGCGCGGACTCTCAATGGGTGTCCGGATAGTTGGCCTGAGTGATTTACCATGTGGGATCTAGTCAACATTGTTTATCCCGTTGTAATGTGGTAAACTACCGCATGGTGGGGCAGGTGCCAAAGATTTATTCCTTGGCATAACAATTATGAGTGATTCGAAGACAACCGTTAGGGTGTTGGGCCAATAAAACTTGGCCTTTGCGCCTTACATCTTTTAGGAGATGTTATTTGTGGCCTCATACCCGTGTGGGCTTTGTGTGTTATAGAGCCCCCGGACTACTAGGTCTAGAGGTACTGCAATTGACATGCTGTGGTTTATGTGATCCCGCGATCAACCGTCTTTATTATGCTCTTGGGGGTTCTTGACGAGGCGCCTCCTTATTGCTTCCTAGCGACCGGCCCGCTTTGTTTTGAGGATCCTGCATTCTCTATTGGTATGCTTTGCCGTCCTTCTAGGAGTACCATGAATTTCGCATGGCTGATCGAGCATGTGGCTCGGGCCGAATAGGCTTGAGCTGTTCTTTGTCCGTTGACCGGACTGGTATTTACTGGACCTGGCACCAGTTTCCTTGATTTGACGTTTGTTGCCATTGCATCGAGGCTTGAGGGTTCCTCCTCGTGTATGCTTCTTGATGTCTTGTACCATAGTGATGTGTGGACGTCTGGGTGTGTGCCTGTGGTTTTCCTGCTCGAGTTGAGGTAGCCAGTTGTGCCGTGTATGCCCTTTGTTGGGGCTGTCGAGTTCGTACTTTTCGGTGGCCAGTACCTTGGCCCACCTATCCACTAGCACATCTTGGCCAGCTTTAAGCTGCTCTTGCTTCCTTTGCAGGCTCCTTGTCGTGGCCATGAGACATCGCTTGAAGCGAACTTGCTCCACTGGGTCTTCAGGTACGCCGAATTTGTCATTGCCGGGGCTTACCTCATCATCGGCGGGGGGTGTATAATTATCCCTCTCCAAGTATCCCATCGTGACCGGTCCGGCCTGCTTGAGGGTAGGCTGACCAGGGTTGTATTCCTCTTCGGCACCATCTGGACTGCTTTCGTCTCCGGGGCCGGTGTTGATGTGGCGGGGCTTGGAGTGGCACCGATGATGCACATGTTTTGCTTTTCTTCCTAAGGGGTTATCCTCCGTTGCCTCGCCGCCATTGGTTTCCTTTGGAGTGTCCACCATATATATATCGTATGAGGAGGTGGCCGCCCACCGCCCTATGAGCGGTGGTTCCTGTAGTTCTCCTGCATCGTCGTCCATACCGTCGATGTCTTCGGAGTCGAAGTCAAGCACGTCGGTTAAGTCATCGACCATGGCAATGAAGTGGGTGGTCGGTGGGCAACGACTCCGTCGTCATCTACTTCCCACTCAAGCCGGACATAGCTCGGCCCAGAATCTCCTAACCAAGAGAGAGACTTCAATAAGTTCAGCATGTCGCCAAAGGACGAGTGCTGAAAGACGTCCGCCGCGGTGAACTCCATCGCCGCAGCCCAACCAGGCTCGGCGGGCTCGGGGACGCGCGGACTGGAACCTACGACCGGATATGAATCCGGGGGTCCGGAGTCACAGGCTCCCTCAGAAGTGAGGCATGTGTTCGGCTTCATCGTCGATGAGGGTACGGCCTGCGGGGAGGGGTCTAGCCTTCCGTCCTTAGGCAATGCAACCTGCCCCGGATTTAGATCCGGGGCCTCTGCCGGGGTGATATCCCGAGCATAGCCTGACAGCAGGTCTAAGTCGTGCTCATCGTGACTGTTCGGTGCTCCTGGTGCTGGCCCGAATCCGTCGAAGATCAAGTCTCCACGAATATCCGCTGTGTAGTTCAAGTTTCCGAACTTGACCTGGTGGCCGGGGGCGTAGCTATCGATCTGCTCCAGGTGGCCAAGCGAATTGGCCCGCAGTGCGAAGCCACCGAACACGAAGATCTGTCCGGGGAGAAAAGTCTCACCCTGGACCACGTTGTTGACGATTGGAGGTGCCATCAAGCCCCGTAGCGACGACACATAGGAACTCTCAATGAAAGCACCAATGTCGTTGTCAAAACCGGCGGATCTCGGGTAGGGGGTCCCGATCTGTGCGTCAAGGCTGATGGTAACAGGAAGCAAGGGATACAGATGTTTACCCAGGTTCGGGCCCTCTCGATGGAGGTAAAACCCTACTTCCTGCTTGATTAATATTGATGATATGGGTAGTACAAGAGTAGACCTACCATGAGATCATAGAGGCTGAACCCTAAGAGCTAGCATATGATCGTATGATTGTAATTGTGATCGGTCTTCTAAGGACCAACCTCTCCGGTTTCTATAGACACCGGAGAGAGCTAGGATTTACATGGAGTCGGTTACAAGGAAGGAAACACAATATCGGGATCGCCAAGCTTGCCTTCCACGCCAAGGAGAGTCCCATCCGGACACGGGCCGAAGTCTTGAGTCTTGTATCTTCACGCTTCAATAGTCCAGACGTTGTACACAATCAGGCTGTCCGGATACCCCCTAATCCAGGACTCCCTCAGACGGCACCCGTTGTCTCGGACAAGCCGTGGAGTGTGATTGATAGTGGAGGGGGAGTAAACCTTTACTTTTATCGCTTGGGAACCACCACTAGCGTGCTTAGCATGGAAGATGTTGATAACTCGTAGTCGTGAAGTAAATAAGAAGGGCGCATATCCTAAAATATCATTTATCTCTGTTTCAAAATTTGAGTTGTGGCACCTCTGCAAATCACTACTTCCCTCGGCAAAGGTACTTTCTATTTACTTTTATGTTGTGTCATCACCTTCTTAAACAAGCGCCAGAAACTGAGAGAGCACAGTTTTCATGATTTATGCATTGTGTATAGCTAATGTTGGGTGCATCATGACTGGATCTTTTCTACCATGAATTACAATGTTTATTCACTGCTTGAACTTTGGAGGTGCTCTGCATTTATGTTTTGTGGTATCAAAATGGGCTAGTGAGATAACACTATTGTCATATGATATCATGGTTGTTTTGACAACGTGTTGCCGTTTGAGATATCTTATTATTGCTCGCTAGTTGATTATGCCATTGATATGAGTTAATATAATATTTAAATGTTATGGTTGACATGGTTAGTTATAATGTTGGCTGAAAACCTGGGTGCTGTTTAAGCCTGTTTATGCAAACAAGAGCAAAAGAGTTCGTAAAAGTTTTTATTTCTCACTTTCAGTTTATCAACTGAATTTCTTGAGGACAAGCAAAGGTTTAAGCTTGGGGGAGTTGATACGTCTCCAATGTATCTACTTTTTCTCACGCTTTTCCTCTTGTTTTGGACTCTAATTTGCATGATTTGAATGAAACTAACCTCGATCAAGGCCGCTTTCAAAGAAACTACCATGGTGTTGTTTTTGTGTAGAAATAAAAGTTCTCGTAATGAAACAAAACGTTGCGACAAATTTTTATGGAATAAAAGAGAAATACTGGAGCCAAGACCCACCAGAGAGGGGACCCTGGGTGGGCACAACCCACCAAGGCACGCCCCCCTCTCCTGGCGCGCCCAGGTGGGTTGTACCCACCTGGTGGCCCCGCAGACGATCCCTTGATACTATAAAATCATATTATTGCAGAAAAAATCAGGGAGAAAGAATTATCATGTTCCACGAGACAGAGCCGCCGCCAAGCCCTGTTCTTCCTCGGGAGGGCAGATCTGGAGTCCGTTTGGGCTTCGGAGAGGGGATCTTCATTCTTCGTCATCACCAACCCTTCTCCATCGCCAATTCCGTGATGCTCCCCATTGGGAGTGAGTAATTCCTTTGTAGGCTCACTGGTTGGTGAGGAGTTGGATGAGATTCATCATGTAATTGAGTTAGTTTTGCTAGGGCTTGATCCCTAGTATCCACTATGTTCTTAGATTGATGTTGCTATGACTTTGCTATGCTTAATGCTTGTCACTTTGGGCCCGGGTGCCATGGACTCAGATCTGAACCGTTTATGAATTAATCATTATATCCATGTTTTAGATCCGATCTTGCAAGTTATAGTCACCTAATACATGTTATGATCCGACAACCCCGGAGTGGCAACAACCGGGCCCACTCTCGATGATGACCATAGTTTGAGGAGTTCATGTATTCACTATGTGTTAATGCTTTGCTCCGGTTCTCTATTAAAAGGAGGCCTTAATATCCCTTAGTTTCCAATATGGACCCCTCTGCCATGGGAGGGTAGGACAAAAGATGTCATGCAAGTTCTCACGTATGACTATTTACAGAATACATGCCTACATTATATCGATGAACTAGAGCTAGTGTCGTATCGCCCTAGGTTATAACTGTCACATGATGAATATAATCCAACAAGTCACCGATCCAATGCCTACGAATTTATCCTATATTGTTTCTGCTAAGTTACTACTTCTATCATCACTGTTACACTTGCTACAAAATACTGCTATCACTGTTACCTTTACCATTGCTGATGTCACTATTATCAAAACTATCATATTACCGTACTACTGATTCCTTGCTGCAGATAATTGATCTCCAGGTGTGGTTGAATTGACAACCCAGCTTCTAATACCTTCAAATATCCTTTGGCTCCCCTTGTACCGAATCTATAAATTTGGGTTGAATACTCTACCCTCGAAAACTGTTGCGATCCCCTATACTTGTGGGTTATTAGATGTTCTATTGGTTCACTTGATGTATGTCTTGGCACTCAACTCGCGGATTCCCAAGGTGAGATTAGGTTAATCTATGCATAAGGGTTGATGCATGTTTTCATCCTACATTCTCCGATAGAAACTTTGGAGTGACTCTTTGTTGCACGTTGAAGGGTTGTTATGTGATGAAACTATGTTATCATTGATAGAGAATTTGCAGTAGTGAAAGTATGAACCATGGGCCTTGTTTCCAAGCATTGCAATACCATTTTTGCTCACTTTTGTCACTTGCTACCTTTTTGTTTTTATATTTCAGATTACAAAAACCTATATCCACTATCCATACTACACTTGTATCACAATCTCTTCGCCGAACTAGTGCACCTATACAATTTGCCATTGTATTGGGTGTGTTGGGGACACAAGAGACTCTTTGTTATTTGGTTGCAGGGTTGTTTGAGAGAGACCATCTTCATCCTACGCCTCTCACGGATTGATAAACATTAGGTCATCCACTTGAGGGAAAATTGGCTACTGTCCTACAAAACTCTGCGCTTGGAGGCTCAACACGAGTCTACAAGAAGAAGGTTGCGTAGTAGACATCAGTCACCGCGCCATTGTGTTGCCAGAACTCATCCACTTGTCTTTCTGGATCAAGAAGGCGCGGATGTCACCAAGCTGAACGTGTGCTGAACACGGAGGTGTCATACGTTCGGTACTTGATCGGTTGGATCACGAAGAAAGTTCGACCACATCAACTGCGTTGTCAAACGCTTCCGCTTACGGTTTACTAGGGTACGTAGACACACTCTCCCCTCTTGTTGCTATGCATCTCCTTAATAGATCTTGCATGGGCATATAATTTTTTGTTTTCCATGCAACGTTTCCCAACAGTGGCATCCAAGCCAGGTCTATGCGTAGATGATATGCACGAGTAGAACACAAAGAGTTGTGGGCGGTGATAGTCATACTGCTTACCACCAACATCTTATTTTGATTCGGCGGTATTGTGGGATGAAGCGGCCTGGACCAACCATACATGTCCACGCACATGACACCGGTTCCACCGATTTACATGTAACTAGTTTTGCATAAATTTGGATGGCGAGTGTGTGTTTCTCCTACTTTAGTTGAATCAAATTTGACTACGACCGATCCTTGAACAAGGCTAAAACAATAAACTCGATGAATCAACGTTGTAGTTTTTGCATAGGTAAGAATGGTTCTTACTAGAAGCCCGTAGCAGCCACCTAAAACTTGCAACAACAAAGTAGAAGACGTCTAACTTGTTTTTGCAGGGCATGTTGTGATGTGATATGGTCAAGACATGATGTGATATACGTTATTGTATGAGATGATCATGTTTTGTAATTTATCAGCAACCAGCAGGAGCCTTATGGTTGTCTCTTTATTGTATGAAGTGCAAATGCCATGTAATTGCTTTACTTTATCGCTATGCGTTAGCAATAGTTGTAGAAGTAATAGTTGGCGAGACGACCCCGACGCTACGATGGAGATCAAGGTGTCGAGATGGTGATGATGGAGATCATGACGATGCTTTGGAGATGGAGATCAAAAGCACAAGATGATGATGGTCATATCATGTCACATATTTTGATTGCATGTAATGTTTATCTTTTATGCATCTTGTTTTGCTTAGAACGGCGGTAGCATTATAAGATGATTCCTTCACTAAATTTCAAGATAAAAGTGTTCTCCCCGAGTATGCACCATTGCCAAAGTTCATTGTTTCGAAGCACCACATGATGATCGGGTGTGATAGACAACGGGTGTAAGCCAGATTTACATAGAAAACTAAGTTGATAGATGATAGAAGCAATGATGCGGACTTGGTCTGTGATCTGAGGATTATCCTCATTGCTGCATAGAAAAATTATGTCCTTGATGCACTGCTAGGTGACAGACCTATTGCAGGAGCAGATGCAGATGTTATGAATGTTTGGCAAGCTCGATATGATGACTACTTAATAGTTTAGTGCGCCATGCTTTACGGCTTAGAACCGGGACTTAAAAAATGTTTTGAATGCCATAGAGCATATGAGATGCTCAAAAAGATAAAATTGGTATTTCAGACTCATGCCCATGTTGAGAGGTATGAGTTCTCTAACAATTACTTTGCCTACAAGATGGAGGAGAATAGCTCAGCCAGTGAGCATGTGCTCAGAATGTCTTTGTACTACAATCGCTTCAATCAAGTGGGAGTTAATCTTCCAGAAAAGATAGTGATTGACAGAGTTCTCTAGCCACTATCACCAAGCTACTAGAACTTCGTGATGAACAAGAATATGCAAGGGATGACGAAAATGATTCTCGAGCTCTTCGCGATGCTGAAGCGGCGAAGGTAGAAATCAAGAAAGAGCATAACAAGACCACTAGTTTCAAGAAAAGGGCAAGGGAAGAAAGGGAACTTCAAGAAGAATGGCAAGCAAGTTGCCACTCCCGTGAAGAAGCCCAAAGCTGGACCTAAGCGTGAAATTGAGTGCTTCTACTACAAAGGGAATGGTCACTAGAAGCGGAATTGCCCCAAATACTTGGCGGATAAGAAGGATGGCAAAGTGAAAAAAGGTATATTTGGTATACATGTTATTGATGCGTACCTTACAAGTATTCGTAGTAGCCCCTGGGTATTTCATACTGGTTCAGTTGCTAATATTAGTAACTCGAAATAGGAGTTGCAGAATAAACAGAGACTAGTTAAGGGCGAGGTGACGATGTGTGATGGAAGTGGTTCCAAGGTTGATACGATCACCATCGCACACTCCCTTTACCTTCGGCATTAGTGTTGAGCCTAAATAAATGTTATTTGGTGTTTGCGTTGAGGTTGAACAAGATTATATCATGTTTATTGCAATACGGTTATTCATTTAGGTCAGAGAATCATTGTTGTTCTGTTTACATGAATAAAATCTTCTATGGTCATACACCCAATGTAAATGGTTTATTGAATCTTGATCGTAGTGATACACATATTCATAATAATGATGCCAAAAGATACAAGTTGATAATGATAGTGCAACATACTTGTGGCATTGACGTTTCGGTCATATTGGTGTAAAGCGCATGAAGAAACTCCATGCGAATGGACTTTTGGAGTCACTTGATTATGAATCATTTGATACTTGCGAGCCATGCCTCATGGGCAAGATGACTAAAACTCCGCTCACCGGAACAATGGAGCAAGCTAATGAATTATTGGAAATAATACATACCGATGTATGCGGTTCGATGAGTGTTCAAGCACACGGTGGGTATTGTTATTTTCTGACCTTCACAGATGATTTGAGTAGGTATGGGTATATCTTCTTGATGAAACACAAGTCTGAAACATTTGAAAAGTTCAAAGAATTTCAAACAATTTTCTGACCTTCACATATGATTTGAGTAGGTATGGGTATATCTACTTGATCAAATATTGTAACCCCTATATTCATAAAAGTCAATCAAGCAGGAAGTAGGGTATTACCTCCATTAAGAGGGCACGAACATGGGTAAACATCTTGTCCCCTGCCTCCTGTTACCTTCGATCCTCTGACGCACAGATCGAGACCCCCTACCTGAGATCGGCCGGTTTTGACACCGACATTGGTGCTTTCATTGAGTTCCACTATGCCGTTAGCAAAATGATTGATGGCTCGTTTGATTGTCAACAATGATGCTGTTTCCAGGGCGACCCTCCTCCCTAGCCAACTTTTTGTAGTCGGCGGCTTCACTTTGCATGCCGACTCAGTTGGTCACCTCGAGCAATTTGACAACTACGACCCCGGTCATCAGATCAGATTCGGGAGCCTGAATTATGTCGCTGATATCCGAGGAGACTTGATCTTTGAAGGGTTCGCGACCTCGACCACCACTCTGGCCTTAGATCCAGAGCAGACTACCAGGTCCGAAGATGGGAGTTTCGAGCCCATCGGACTCTCTGCAATTATGGATCTTACTACCGCATATCCAGAGGGGACTGTGTCATCGGCAAGCCCGGAGTCGAACCGGATTCCCCTCACCATTGGAAAGTCAGACTCGTCCCTAGATACCAGCTCCGAACCCTCAGGGTCCACGTCACACGAGCATGGCAGGGAGACTCCTGTCCGGCCTAGCTCCATGGACTCTTGTTCCCCCGTCCCAACCTCGCTCTTAAACGAGGCTCTCGACTTAATGCGATCCCTCGCTATCAAAGAGGAATCACCTCTGAACTATGCCCAGCCCGGGCTAGGGATTGAGAGCGGGGAATTTTGTATCCCACCCACCACCCACTTCATAGCCACTGTCGAGGACTTAACTGACATGCTGGACTACGCCTCCGAAGACATCGACGGCATGAACGACGATGCCGGAGAAGAACAAGGCCAAGACCCGTCGTTTACCGGACGTTGGACAGCCACCTCCACATATGACGTGTATATGGTGGACAAACCCAAAGAAGATGACGGTGATGGCAGGAAGGATCTGGTCGAGGATGAGCTTGTCGACATCCACAGCGCCGTTCCAAATCACGTCGCGAAAAAGACAGTAATACCGGCACCGGAGACATTAACACTCTGGAGAATGCCCAAGACCCCGAAGCCCCCATCGAACCAACATCCAAACAGGATGATTGGGAAGAGGGGCAAGTAAACCCTGACGATCCAGTCGGGAACGATGACTCAGAGGATAGTAACTATCTACCACTCTCCGAGGATGACGTGAGCCTCGACGAAGAAGAATTCATTGTGCCAGAGGAACCACCTGAGCAGGAGCACTTTAAGTGCCAGCTAATTGCTACTGTGAGAAGCATGAAAAAGAAGAAGCAACAGCTCCAAGATGAAAAGGGTACACACAACGACATATGGACCCAGGTCCTAGTTGCCGAAGAATATTGATACGTCTCCAACGTATCTATAACTTTTTATTGTTCCATGCTATTATATTATCTGTTTTGGATGTTTAATGGGCTTTAAAATGCTCTTTTATATTATTTTTGGGACTAACCTATTAACCGGAGACCCAGTGCCAGTTTCTGGTTTTTTGCCTATTTCAGTGTTTTCAAGAAAAGGAATACCAAACGGAATCCAAACGGAATGAAACCTTCGCGATGATATTTCTTGGAACAAGCGCAATCCAGAAGACTTGGAGTTGAAGTCTGGAACTCCGTGAGGCGGCCACGGGGCAGGACGGCGTGCCCAGGGGGGTAGGCGCACCCTCACCCTCGTGGGCCCCACGGAGCTCCAGCGACATGTTGGGGAACGTAGTAATTTCAAAAAAAAATCCAACGCACACGCAAGATCATGGTGATGCATAGCAACGAGAGGGGATAGTGTGTCCACGTACCCCCGTAGACCGAAAGCGGAATCGTTAGCACAACGCAGTTGATGTAGTCGCACGTCTTAATGGCCCGACCGATCAAGCACCGAAAGCACGGCACCTCTGAGTTCTTGCACACGTTCAGCTCGATGACGTCCCTCGAAGTCCGATCCAGCCGAGTGTCGAGGGAGAGTTCCGTCAGCACGACGGCGTGGTGACGATGATGAGGTTCTACCAACGTAGGGCTTCTCGCCTAAGCACTGCTACGATATTATCGAGGAGGACTATTGTGGAGGGGGCACCGCACACGGCTAAGAAATCAATGATCAATTGTTGTATCTCCAAGGGGTGCCACCCTCCCCGTATATAAAGGAGTGGAGGAGGGGGAGGGCCGGCCCTCTCTACGGTGCGCCCCAGGAGGAGTCCTACTCCCACCGGGAGTAGGGTTCCCCCCCCCCCCTCCAAGTAGTAGGAGTAGGAGTCAAGGAAAGGGGAGAGAGAAGAGAAGGAAGGAGGGGGCGCAGCCCCTCCCCCTAGTCCAATTCGGACTAGGCCTTGGGGCGGCGCAACCTCTCCTCTCTCTTTCCCCTAAAGCCCAATAAGGCCCATATACTCCCCGGCGAATTCCCGTAACTCTCCGGTACTCCAAAAAATACCCAAATCACTCAGAACCTTTCCGATGTCCGAATATAGTCGTCCAATATATCGATCTTTACGTCTCGACCATTTCGAGACTCCTCGTCATGTCTCCGATCTCATACGGGACACCAAACTACCTTCGGTACATCAAAACACATAAACTCATAATATAACCGTCATCAAACTTTAAGCGTGCGGACCCTACGGGTTCGAGAACTATGTAGACATGACCGAGACTCGTCTCCAGTCAATAACCAATAGCGGAACCTGGATGCTCATATTCGCTCCTACATATTCTACGAAGATCTTCATCGGTCAAACCACATAACAACATACATTGTTCCCTTTGTCATCGGTATGTTACTTGCCCGAGATTCGATCGTCGGTATCTCTATACCTAGTTCAATCTCGTTACCGGCAAGTCTCTTTACTCGTTACGTAATGCATCATACCGTAACTAACTCATTAGCTACATTGCTTGCAAGGCTTATAGTGATGTGCATTACCGAGAGGGCCCAGAGATACCTCTCCGACAATCGGAGTGACAAATCCTAATCTCGAAATACATCAACTCAACAAGTACCTTTGGAGACACCTGTAGAGCACCTTTATAATCACCCAGTTACGTTGTTACGTTTGGTAGCACACAAAGTGTTCGTCCGGTAAACGGGAGTTACATATTCTCATAGTCATAGGAACATGTATAAGTCATGAAGAAAGCAATAGCAACATACTAAATGATCAAGTGCTAAGCTAACAGAATGGGTCAAGTCAATCACATTATTCTCCTAATGATGTGGTCCCGTTAATCAAATGATTACTCATGTCTATGGTTAGGAAACTTAACCATCTTGGATTCACGAGCTACTCAAGTAGAGGCATACTAGTGACACTCGGTTTGTCTATGTATTCACACATGTATTATGTTTCCGGTTAATACAATTCTAGCATGAATAATAAACATTTTTCATGATATAAGGAAATAAATAATAACTTTATTATTGCCTCTAGGGCATATTTCCGTCACGACGTACTTCTTTCTCCTATATATACTCTTATACCCTAAAAGCATTAGTGGGAGCCACGAAACCACTTTTCCACCACCGC
Source organism: Aegilops bicornis (assembly GCA_021605145.1). Classification (NCBI taxonomy): domain Eukaryota; kingdom Viridiplantae; phylum Streptophyta; class Magnoliopsida; order Poales; family Poaceae; genus Aegilops; species Aegilops bicornis. Next base: position 630,378,115 of record CM038671.1, on the reverse strand, counting down.
AACCTTCTGTACTCTTGAGAAACCATCTTGGGGCCTTTTCCGACGATCTGCCAGAGGGGGAATCGATCACGGAGGGCTTCTACATCAACACCATAGCCTCTCCGATGATGTGTGAGTAGTTTACCACAGACCTCCGGGTCCATAGTTATTAGCTAGATGGTTTCTTCTCTCTCTTTGGTTCTCAATACAAACCTCTCCTCAATGTTCTTGGAGATCTATTCGATGTAATACTCTTTTGCGGTGTGTTTGACGAGATCCGATGAATTGTGGATTTATGATCAAGTTTATCTATGAATAATATTTGGTTCTTCTCTGAATTCTTATATGCATGATTTGTTATCTTTGCAAGTCTCTTCGAATTATCGGTTTAGTTTGGCCTACTAGATTGATCTTTCTTGCAATGGGAGAAGTGCTTAGCTTTGGGTTCAATCTTCTTGTGTCCTTTCCCGATGTGACAGGTGCAGCAAAGTAGCGTATTGTATTGTTGACATCAAGGATAAAAAGATGTGGTTTATATCATATTGCTTGAGTTTATCCCTCTACATCATGTCATCTTTCCTAATGTGTTACTCTGTTCTTATCAACTTAATACTCTAGATGCATGATGGATAGCGGTCGATGTGTGGAGTAATAGTAGTAGATACAGAATCGTTTCGGTCTACTTGACGCGGATGTGATGCCTATGTTCATGATCATGCCTAGATATTCTCATAATTATGCACTTTTCTATCAATTGGTCATCAGTAATTTGTTCACCCACCGTAATATATGCTATCATGAGAGAAGCCACTAGTGAAACCTATGGCCCCCGGGTCTATTTTCCATCATATAAGTTTGCGATCTACAATTCTAGTTTACTATTTATTTATTTTGCAATCTTTATTTTCCAATCTATACAAGAAAAATACCAAAAATATTTATCTTATTATCTTTATCAGATCTCACTTTTGCGATCGGCTGTGAAGGGATTGACAACCCCTTTATCGCGTTGATTGCAAGGTTTTTGGTTGTCTGTGCAGGTACTAAGTGACTTGCCTGTAGTCTCCTACTGGAGTGATACCTTGGTTCTCAAAAACTGAGGGAAATACTTAAGCTACTTTGCTGCATCACCCTTTCCTCTTCAAGGGAAAACCAACGCATGCTCAAGAGGTAGCAAGAAGGATTTCTGGCACTGTTGCCGGGGAGATCTACGCTCAAAACAAGACATACCAAGTACCCATCACAAACGCTTCTCCCTGGCATTACATTATTTGCCATTCGCCTCTCATTTTCCTCTCCCCACTTCTAAAACGATTTTCAAAAACCTTTGCCTTTTCTTCGCCTCTTTCCCTTCTGCTTCTTTTCGCTTGCTTCTTGTGTGCTTGTGTGTCGGATTGTTTGTCACGATGACTTAATATAATACTAAATTGTGTGACTTTTCCAATACCAACAACAATGATTTTATTAGCACTCCGATTGCTCCTATTACCGATGTTGAATCTTGTGAAATTAATGTTGCTTTGTTGAATCTTGTCATGAGAGATCAATTTTCTGGCCTTCCTAGTGAAGATGCCGCTACCCATCTAAACAACTTTGTTGATTTTTGTGATATGCAAAAGAAGAAAGATGTGGATAATGATATTGTTAAATTAAAGCTATTTTCGTTTTCTCTTAGAGATCGTGCTAAAACTTGGTTCTCTTCTTTGCCTAAGAATAGTATTGATTCATGGAATAAATGCAGATATGCTTTCATCCCTAAGTCTTTTCCTCCCGCTAAGATCATCTCTCTTAGGAACGATATTATGAATTTTAAGCAACTTTATCATGAGCATGTTGCACAAGCTTGGGAGAGGATGAAATTAATGATACGTAATTGCCCTACACATGGTTTGAATTTATGGATGATTATAAAAAATAAATGCCGGATTGAATTTTGCTTCTAGAAACCTTTTAGATTCGGCCGCGCGAGGCACTTTTATGGAAATCACTTTAGGAGAAGCTACTAAACTCCTAGATAATATTATGGTTAATGCTTCTCAATGGCACACCGAAAGATCTACTAGTAAAAAAGTTCATGCGATTAAAGAGATTAATGTTTTGAGTGGAAAGATGGATGAACTTATGAAATTGTTTGCTAATAAGAGTGTTTCTTCTGATCCTAATGATATGCCTTTGTCCACTTTCATTAAGAATAGTAATGAATCTATGGATCTGAATTTTGTTGGTAGGAACAATTTTGGTAACAACGCATATAGAGGAAACTTTAATTCTAGGCCGTTTCCTAATAATTCCTCTAATAGTTATGATAATTCCTACAACAACTCTTATGGAAATTTTAATAAGATTCCCTCTGATTTTGAGACTAGTGTTAAAGAATTTATGAATTCGCAAAAGAATTACAATGCTTTGATTGAGGAAAAATTGCTTAAGATTGATGAGTTGGCTAGGTACGTGGATAGAATTTCTCTTGATGTTGATTCTTTGAAACTTAGATCTATTTCACCTAAGCATTATATCAATGAGTCTCTCAAAGCCATGAGAATTTCCATTGATGAGTGCAAAAAAGAACCACTAGGATGCGTGCTAAAAAAGAGTGCGTTGTGAAAGCGTGTTCTTCTGGTTTTCATGATAATAAAGATGAAAATCTAAAACTGATTTATGTGTCTCCTATTAAATCTTTGTTTTCCAATATGAATCTTTATAAATATGGGACTAGAGATGAGTCAACTTTAGTTAAAAGGCACCCCAATGATTCGGAGTTTTTATATCTTGATGCTAAAATTAATAAAAGTGGGATTGAAGAGGTCAAAACTTCACTTAGTAATGAACCCACTATTTTGGATTTCAAGGAATTTAATTATGATAATTGCTCTTTGATAGATTGTATCCTTGTTGCAATCCGTGTTAAATTCTCCGCATGCTTATGATCAAAATAAGGCCTTTACTAAACAAATCGTTGATGCTTTAATGCAGTCTTATGAAGAAAAGCTTGAACTAGAAGTTTCTATTACTAGAAAACTTCATGATGAGTGGGAACCCACTATTAAAATTAAGATTAAAGATTACAAATGCTATGCTTTGTGTGACTTGGGTGCTAGTGTTTCCACAATTCCAAAAACTTTGTGTGATGTGTTAGGTTTCCGTGAATTTGATGATTGTTCTTTAAATTTGCATCTTGCGGATTCCACCATTAAGAAACCTATGGGAAGAATTAATGATGTTCTTATTATTTCTAATAGGAATTATGGGCCCGTAGATTTCATCGTTCTTGATATACATTGCAATCCTACATGTCATATTATTCTTGGTAGACTTTTCCTTAGAACGATTGCTGCAATTATTGACATGAAAGAAGGAAATAGTAGATTCCAATTTCTGTTAAGTAAAGGCATGAAACACTTTCCTAGAAACAAAATTAAATAATGAGAGCCACTTATGGATTGCATACCAAAGATGATAATACCTACATCTATTCTTGTTTTTATGCCTAGCTAGGGCCGTTAAACGATAGCGCTTGTTGGGAGGCAACCCAATTTTATTTTTGTTCCTTGATTTTTGTTCCTGTTTAGTAATAAATAATTAATCTAGCCTATTTTAGATGTGGTTTTATGTTTTAATTAGTGTGTGCCAAGTAGAACCTTTGGGAAGACTTGGGTGAAGTCTTTGCAATCTTGCTGTAAAAAACAGAAACTTTTGTGCTCACAAGAATAGATGCCATTGTTTATTGGAGAGTGATTTTAGGTTGATTATTTTTTCAGATGATTAATAGACAAATTACTCACGTCTACCAATTTATTTCAGAATTTTTGGAGTTACATAAGTATGAGTATGAATCATATTACTATAGACTATTCTGTTTTTGACAGATTCTTTTTTCGTGTGTTGTTTGCTTATTTTAACAAATCTATGGCTAGTATCGGGGGATATGAACCATAGAGAAGATGGAATACCGTAGTTTTAACACAAATATAAATAAAGAATGAGTTCATTACAGTACCTTAAAGTGATGGTTTGTTTTCTTATACTAAAGAAGCTCATGAGATTTTCTGTTTAAATTTTGTGTTGTCAAGTTTTCATGTTTTTGGGTAAAGATTTGATGGATTTTGGAATAAGGAGTGGCAAACCTAAGCTTGGGGATGCCCAAGCCAACCCAAGGTAAAATTAAAGGACAAACAAAAGCCTAAGCTTGGGGATGCCCCAGAAGACATCCCCTCTTTCGTCTTCGTCTATCGGTAACTTTACTTGAGGCTATATTTTTATGCACCACATGATATGTGTTTTGCTTGGAGCGTCTTGTATGATTTGAGTCTTTGATTTTTAGTTTAACACAATCATCCTTGCTGTACACACCTTTTGGGATAGACACACATGAATCAGAATTTATTAGAATACTCTATGTGCTTCACTTATCTCTTTTGAGCTAGATAATTTTGCTCTAGTGCTTCACTTATATCTTTTTAGAGCACGGTGGTGGTTCTATCTTATAGAAATTATTGATCTCTCATGCTTCACTTATATCATTTTTGGAGTCTTTTAGAACAGCATGGTAATTTGCTTTGGTTATAAAATTACTCCTAATATGATGGGCATTCAAGATGGCTATAATAAAAACTTTCATATAGAGTGCATTAAATACTATGAGAAGTTTGATACTTGATAATTGTTTTGAGATATCAAGATAGTGATATTAGAGTCGTGCTAGGCCTTGGGGGCGCCCAACCTCTCCTCTCTCTTTCCCCTAAAGCCCAATAAGGCCCATATACTCCCCGGCGAATTCCCGAAACTCTCCGGTACTCCAAAAAATACCCGAATCACTCGGAACCTTTCCGATGTCCGAATATAGTCGTCCAATATATCGATCTTTACGTCTCGCCTATTTCGAGACTCCTCGTCATGTCCCCGATCTCATCCGGGACTCCGATATACCTTCGGTACATCAAAACACATAAACTCATAATATAACCGTCATCGAACTTTAAGCGTGCGGATCCAACGGGTTCGAGAACTATGTAGACATGACCGAGACTCGTCTCCGGTCAATAACCAATAGCAGAACCTGGATGCTCATATTGGCTCCTACATATTCTACGAAGATCTTTATCGGTCAAACTGCATAACAACATACGTTGTTCCCTTTGTCATCGGTATGTTACTTGCCCGAGATTCGATCGTCGGTATCTCAATACCTAGTTCAATCTCGTTATCGGCAAGTCTATTTACTCGTTACGTATTGCATCATCCCCTAACTAACTCATTAGCTACATTGCTTGCAAGGCTTATAGTGATGTGCATTACCGAGAGGGCCCAGAGATACCTCTCCGACAATCGGAGTGACAAATCCTAATCTCGAAATACGTCAACTCAACAAGTACCTTCGGAGACACCTGTAGTGCACCTTTATAATCACCCGATTCGTTGTGAAGTTTGGTAGCACACAAAGTGTTCCTCCGTAAACGGAGTTACATAATCTCATAGTCATAGGAACATGTATAAGTCATGAAGAAAGCAATAGCAACATACTAAACGATCAAGTGCTAAGCTAACGGAATGGGTCAAGTCAATCACATCATTCTCCTAATGATGTGATCACGTTAATCAAATGACAACTCATGTCTATCGTTAGGAAACTTAGCCATCTTTGATTCACGAGCTAGTCAAGTAGAGGCATACTAGTGACACTCTGTTTGTCTATGTATTCTCACATGTATTGTGTTTCCGGTTAATACAATTCTAGCATGAATAATAAACATTTATCATGATATAAGGAAATAAATAATAACTTTATTATTGCCTCTAGGGCATATTTCCTTCACGACGTACTTCTTTCTCCTATATATACTCTTATAACCTAATAGCATTAGGGGGAGCCACGAAACCCCTTTTCCACCACCGCAACCTTCTATACTCTTGAGATCCCATCTTGGGGCCTTTTCCAACGATCTGCCAGAGGGGGAATCGATCACGGAGGGCTTCTACATCAACACCATAGCCTCTCCGATGATGTGTGAGTAGTTTACCACAGACCTTCGGGTCCATAGTTATTAGCTAGATGGTTTCTTCTCTCTCTTCGGTTCTCAATACAAACCTCTCCTCGATGTTCTTGGAGATCTAATCGATGTAATACTCTTTTGCGGTGTTTTTGCCGAGATCCGATGAATTGTGGATTTATGATCAAGTTTATCTATGAATAATATTTGGTTCTTCTCTGAATTCTTATATGCATGATTTGTTATCTTTGCAAGTCCCTTCGAACTATCGGTTTAGTTTGGCCTACTAGATTGATCTTTCTTGCAATGGGAGAAGTGCTTAGCGTTGGGTTCAATCTTGCGATGTCCTTTCCCAGTGACAGTAGGTGCAGCAAGGCGCGTATTGTATTGTTGCCATCAAGGATAAAAAGATGGGGTTTATATCATATTGCTTGAGTTTATCCCTCTACATCATGTCATCTTGCCTAATGTGTTACTCTGTTCTTATCAACTTAATACTCTAGATGCATGCTGGATAGCGGTCGATGTGTGGAGTAATAGTAGTAGATGCCGAATCGTTTCGGTCTACTTGACGCGGATGTGATGCCTATATTCATGATCATGCCTAGATATTCTCATAATTATGCGCTTTTCTATCAATTGCTCATCAGTAATTTGTTCACCCACCGTAATATATGCTATCATGAGAGAAGCCACTAGTGAAACCTAAGGTCCCCGGGTCTATTTTCCATCATATAAGTTTCCGATCTACAATTCTAGTTTACTATTTATTTATTTTGCAATCTTTATTTTCCAAACTAGTAATGGCACACCGTGTGTGTGGTGCGCTATTACTAGTTGAACTAGTAATGGCGCACCACTCCCACGGTGCGCCATTACTAACTTGGCCCAAAAATTCCACCGAATGCACCCCCCCCCTGTGGACCGCCTTTTCAGTTTTAAAAAAATAAAAGAAAATGATGAAAATGTAAAAAAAATAAGAAAATAAGTTATCCATGTGATATGTGGTCTACTTTATTTGCAAAATTTCTCTGGAATTTGTAAAATGGGCATAACTTTTGCATACGAACTCGGATTAAAAAGTTTTTTATATGAAAAATAATCTACTCGAAAAGTTACATCTGAATTTAACTGGGGGAACCCCGTTAAACATTTTCAAAATACCCAAAAACCTAACAGAAAAGAAGTTACGGGGCTTTTAAGATCTTGTGGGAAAAAATGGAAAAAATTCAAACATCCTAGTGGCGCACCGTTTGCTAGGTGCGCCACTAGTAACAGAAACAAATTGGTTTTGAAAATATGATACGTAATATGACCGGGAAGTTTGAAATATTTTTTCAAAATTTCATCATACTCATGAACATGAACAAAGTCCTGGACATCAAGAAGGTTTAATATGATTGATATGATAGAAATATCAACAAGTGCCTGTGAAGTGAGCTGGTGCTGGAGTTGGATAGAAGTGCGAAGTTAAGCGTGCTCGGGCTGGAGTAGTGTGAGGATGGGTGACCTTTCGGGGAGTTTGACCACAAAGTGCGATTTGACTTGAGATTAAGTATATTGACCCGAGATTAAGCCATAGTGACCTGAGATTAAGAAAAATCGAAAAAAATTGAAAAAAAAATTTAAATAAAAATTTGAAAAAAAAATTTGAAAAAAAATTGTTACTAATGGCGCACTTCTATGTGGTGCGCCAAATTTGAAAAAAAATAAAAAAAAATTGAAAAAAAAATTGAAAAAAAATTGTTACTAATGGCGCACTTCTATGTGGTGCGCCATTAGTATACCAGATACTAATGGTGCACCATAGGTGCGCCATTAGTAAAAAACATCTAATGCGTGGTGCTAGTGGCGCACCTGTAGTGCGCCATTAGTAACGAAAACAGGTGCGCCACTAGCAGCCCTTTTTCTAGTAGTGACATGATTCAGACAGACTTAAGAATCGCTACAGTTGAGAAAATCTCATTATAGTCAACACCTGGAACTTGTCGAAAAACTTTTTTTTGCGACAAGTCGAGCTTTGTGGATAGTAACACTACTATCAACGTCTGTCTTCCTCTTGAAGATCCATTTATTTTCTATGGCTTGCCGATAATCGAGCAAGTCCACCAAAGTCCACACTTTGTTCTCATACATGGATCCTATCACAGATTTCATGGTCTCCAGCCATTTCACAGAATCTGGGCTCATCATCGCTTCCACATAGTTCGTAGGTTTATCATGGTCTAGTAACATGACTTCGAGAACAGGATTGCCAAACCACTCTGGTGCGGACCATACTCTGGAAGACCTACGAGGTTCTGTAGTAACTTGATCTGAAGTTTCATGATCATCATCATTAGCTTCCTCACTAATTGTTGTAGGAATCACTGAAACTAATTTCTGTGATGAACTACTTTCCAATTCGGGGAAGGTACAATTACCTTATCAAGCTCTACTTTCCTCCCACTCACTTCTTTCGAGAGAAACACCTTCTCTAGAAAGGATCCATCTTAGCAACGAATATCTTGCCTTCGGATCTGTGATAGAAGGTGTACCCAACAGTTTCCTTTGGGTATTCTATGAAGACGACTACACTGATTTGGGTTCGAGCTTATCAGGTTGAAACTTTTTCACATAAGCATCGCGGCCCCAAACTTAAAAAAACGACAACTTTGGTTTCTTGCCAAACCACAGTTCATAAGGTGTCGTCTCAACGGATTTTGATGGTGCCCTATTTAAAGTGAATGCAACTGTCTCTAATGCATAATCCCAAAACGATAGTGGTAAATTGGTAAGATACATCATAGATCACACCATATCCAATAAAGTGCGGTTATGACATTCGGACACACCGTTACGCTGTGGTCTTCCAGGTGGCATGAGTTTGTGAAACTATTCCACATTATTTTAACTGAAGGCCAAACCCGTAACTCAAATATTCATCTCCACGATCACATCGCAGAAACTTTATTTTCTTGTTATGATGATTTTCCACTTCACTCTGAATTTTTTTGAACTTTTCAACTATTTCAGACTTATGTTTCATCAAGTAGATATACCCATATCTGCTCAAATCATCTGTGAAGGTGAGAAAATAAAGATACCCGCCACGAGCCTTAATACTCATTGGTCTGCATACATCAGTATGTATTATTTCCAACAAGTCAGTAGCTCGTTCCATTGTTCTGGAGAACGGAGTTGTAGTCATCTTGCCCAAAAGGCACAGTTCACAAGCATCAAATGATTCATAACCAAGTGATTCCAAAAATCCATCTTTTATGGAGTTTCTTCATGCGCTTTACACCGATATGACCCAACGGCAGTGCCACAAATAAGTTGCACTATCATTATTAACTTTGCATCTTTTGGCATCAATATTATGAATATGTGTATCACTACGATCGAGATCCAACAAACTATTTTCATTGGGTGTATGACCATTGAAGGTTTTATTCATGTAAATAGAACAACAATTATTCTCTGACTTTAAATGAATAACCGTATTGCAATAAACATGATCAAATCATATTCATGCTCAACGCAAATGCCAAATAACATTTATTTAGGTTTAACACTAATCCCGAAAGTATAGGGAGTGTGTGATGATGATCATATCAATCTTTGAACTATTTCCAACACTCATCGTCACTTCCCCTCAACTAGTCTCTATTTATTATGTAACTCCTGTTTCGAGTTACTAATCTTAGCAACCGAACAAGTATCAAATACTCAGGGGCTACTGTAAACACTAGCAAGGCACACATCAATAACCTGTATATCAAATATACCCTTGTTTACTTTGCCATCCTTCTTATCCACCAAATATTCAGGGCATTTCCGCTTCGAGTGACCATTTACTTTGCAGTGTAAGCACTCAGTTTCAGGCTTTGGTCCAGCTTTGAGCTTCTTCGCGGGAGTGACAACTTGCTTGTCATTCTACTTGAAGTTCCCTTTCTTTGCCTTTTTCTTGAAACTAGTGGTCTTGTCAATCATCAACACTTGATGCTCTTTTATTGATTTATACCCTCGTTGATTTCAACATCGCGAAGAGCTCGGGAATCGTTTTCATCATCCTTTGCATACTATAGTTCATCATGAAGTTCTACTAACTTGGTGACGGTGACTAGAGAACTCTGTCAATCACTATCTTATCTGGAAGATTAACTCCCACTTGATTCAAGTGATTGTTGTACCCAGACAATCTGAGCACATGCTCACTAGTTGAGCAATTGTCAGGACCCCGATTCTGAGTCACACCGATCTAGCCTGTAAAACCTCATATCACTTTGCGGCCTCACGCACGGTATTCCCACGGGTGTCGCCTTACCATGGCCCGGGACCGTTTGCGCCTTCTGGCTCACGTATATGACAGTGTCGCTAGCATCCATATGATAGAGAACCCGGGCCGACATGGCTAGTCGTGAAACCAAAGCGGCACTAACTTACGGGGACATGCATACATGAATCAACATCGAGCGTGTCGGTCAGCAGCGTGTGAATCCGGGCTGTAGCAGTGGGCTAACAGGACTCCGAGAATCCGGGCTGTAGCAGGCTAGGCAGGACTCCGGATGCCACCACGTGACATTTCCCTGAAGGGACAGACACAGGAACAAAGTGAAACACATGCCGTCCAGTCAAGTGTTCCGGAGCAGTAGTGCTAGGCTAGCAGGACTCCGGTGAACTGGGCTATAGCGGACTACTATGGCTCATGGAAGCACTAGACTACATTTCCCCATAAGAGAGGCTGCCAAGGATAAACAACTAGATTGTTGGATCCCGCACATACCAAGCATTTCAATCATACACACAATATGCTCGATATGTGTAAATACAACATGGCATCACAACAAAACTCTACAAGTCAAAGTACTTTATTTAAAGGCTCAGAGAGCCATACATATCATACACACAAGTACGGGTCACACGACCCATTATTCAAGTCATACAAACACACAAGCCAACAGCGGAAGTAACTTGTCTGAGTACAGCCAACTAGGAAATAAAATAGGCTTGGGAAAGCCTGACTATGCTACACGGTCCATCGTGAGATCAGGATCACCACCTGGGCTTTAGCCTACTCGTCGACATCGACGTCTATGAAGAACCCATCAGAAGGGGTTGCAGCATCTTCTGTAAAACGTAAATTAAGCAACATGAGTACAAAGGTACTCAGCAAGACTTACATCAGATCCTACATACATGCACATTATCAAGAAGGGTTGGTGGGGTTATTGCAGCAAGCCAGCTTTGACTCTTGGCTAAGCTATCTTACGAGACTCCAACTTGAAATTGTTTTGCGCACTCGAGTCCACTACACACCACTTCAATACACAACCGAGGATCCACCTACGTCATCCTACAGAAGAGCCATCCTCTGCACTCACACTTATCTTGAGGCTTTTAGTAGTATCCATTTACTTGTCTATGAACTGTATAGGCAACCAAGTAGTCCTTTACCGCGGACGCGGCTATTCGAATAGATGATGTTAACCCTGCAGGGGTGTACTTCTTCATACATGTTTCCACCACTTAGCGTACGCACCACGACATGTGCTCGGCAGACTTCAAGCGAAAGCCGACGTGGGTGTAGACCACGACCTACCTAAACACCTAAGTCTCTAGTCCAGGTTTATCACCTATTCAGGTTCCATCCGCAGGGAGTCCGACCGAGGTTTGCACATACGGCTCCGAACGATGTGTACAGGATTCCGAGACAGCTAACGGGTGCCCGGTATACCCGGCCACGTACCTACCGCATCACAGCCCACCCCGCGGCTCAGCGCTGCCCACAACCTCCAGTAAGCTACAAACACCAGAAACTATTTGCAACTCCTAGACAGAGGACTAGGGTGGATAAGAAGTCGAGCGAGTCAATTAAGGATCCCAATGTATGGTAGTAGCTGATTCTTAAATCACATATAAAGATCTCGGTGCTTAAGGACAGTTCCAATGAAACAACCCACCATGTACTCCTACATGGCCACTCATCGATACCTTTACCAAATCGTGTTCAACACATCACTATCATTACCGACATGATCATTTCACTCTAGCCCATCACCCAGATGAACCAGACCTGACACGACTCTAAGCATAGTAGGCATAGCAAGGTAGGAATAACACATTCACATGGCTCAATCAACTCCTACACATGCTAGTGGGTTTCATCTAGTTACTGTGGCAATGACAGGTCATGCAGAGGAAAAGGGTTCAACTACCGTAGCACACAGCAGTTTGAATCGCATTGTCTTAATGCAGTAAAGGAGAGCAGAGGCGAGAACATGGGATTGTATCGATATGATCAAATGGTTGGTTGCTTGCCTTGCGGATCTGTGGACTGGTAATGTTCCTCGTTAGGATATCCGCGATACTCCCCGGGGACAGAACCTGCTGCAGAGAGCACCGATATACAATCATCACCAAACAATGTGCAACAATATGATGCATGCATGAGACATGGCAAAAGGAGTGTATTGGGCTAATGCAACTAAGAACAGATGGGTTTGGACCATTTTGAAGCAAAGATTCAAATTCCAAACTCATAAATGGCCCTTATTAGTTCTTTATCTTGTTCTGCACTAAGCATCAGGTTAACTTGTTTAAACATGCATGAAACCAGTACAGATGGATAGATTGGATTTTTCTGATCATTTTTCATATATAACACTTTGCATTTGGAGCTACAGATTAATTTCTATGATTTTTTGAAGTTTGTAGTATTTTCTGGAATTTCCTGTATAAGAATAATTCCCAGATGGTGGAATTATTACGTCGACTTTTCGTCAGGGTGACGTCAGTGGTCAACGGGGACGGTCCAGGTCAAACCTGACCAGTGGGTCCCACGTGTCAGTGTCATTAGTCTAACTAATTTTAGTCATTACAAATCCTAGTTAATTAGCAGGGCTGGGCCCCACCTGTCATTGACCGAGGGTCAGCAGGTCGTGAGGTCAAACTTCGCGGCATTTAGCCGCTTGGCGAGAATAAATCTTGAGGGTGATGCGGGTTTTGCGCTCCGGCGACCAAAAAGGCGGCGGAGGGCACCTACGTGATGCTGGAGGCGAGCCGCATCCAGTGGTGGTGGTGGTTGGGCTCGGAGTCGCCGGAAACGACGACGACGACGAGTTTGGCAAAGGCCGGAGCTCGGGTGAGCTCGGGCTCGTCGCTAGGAGGCACGACGAGGCGCGTGGAGTGGTGCTACGGCCTCTTGGGAGTGCGGTGAGGTTAGCGGGCAAGGTGGCGTGGCCGTTGCATGGCCGGAGCCTCGTCAGGGACGAGCTCGGCGGCGGTGCATGCAGGTGAGCTTCGTGCAGTCGCTACGGGGCTCGAGAGGGAGAACGGAGAGGATAGGGAGGTGCCCAGACTCATGGTGGTTGCAATGGAGCAGACGGCGAGGTCGGGGACGAGCTGCTACGGCGCCGACGGCGAAGTGGATCTCCGGTGATGATCGACGAAGACGGGGTCGGTGGAGGCGGTGCAGAGCCTGCGAGTGCTCGGGGATCAGCTGGCTCGGCTTAGCGGATTAAGACGGAGCTTGTGGACACGGTGGAGCGGCGCAGGGACGACGGTGGGCGCGACTACAGCGGCGGGACGGCGGCGGCTGCTTCGGCCATGGCAAGAGAGAGCGAAGGAGAGATCAGGGGGGACAGTGAGGTGTCCAGGGGGTTGTGGCGGTGCCGAGGAGACGTTTCGAGGCGTCGCGCTGGCGCGGGCGAGGGCAGGCAGGCAGGGAGATGTGTGGCGAGCTCGGCGGTGTCGCGGTGTCCCTCCTCTGTCTACTAGTAGAGGTAGGTGGTGACTGGCACGGGCCAGGTGGGCCGGCCCAGCCAGGTAAGTGGCCTCCTGGCCTTTCTCTCTCTCTCTCTCTCCTTTTTCATTTAGTTTGCTTTTCTATTTTTCTGTAAATGTTGGGCTTTAATAAAAATACTAAAACGTTTCCAAAAATTCTGCAAATAATTGCGGGCTCTGTTGGGATTATTCCTAACAGCCCTCACTTAAATCCAGAATTATTTGGGCATTTGAATTATTTTATAGCATTTAAATGCCCAAATGCAAATAGATAAAGAATTGATCCAGTGACCTTATGTGTCCTAGAAAAATGTGAACCACTTTTGGCGGAGGTTCTGGACCAAGAAAAAAATGATGGACATTTTAGAAGGGCATTTCAGGTTCATTGAAATTATTTTTAGTAAACCCTAGTTGGTTTCAGAGGGGGCTGGGGGTTCTGTCATCCCCATTTCCAGTTTTTGATGAATGATAAACATGATGCAAGCACTCTAGTGCATGAACTAGCTAGGGTGTGACAACTCACCCCCACTCAGTAAAATCTCGTCCCGAGATTTAGGATCCTCCGGAAATAAGGCGGGATACTAGAGTCGAAGACGATCCTCCCTTTCCCAAGTTGCTTATTTCTCAGAATGGTGTGACCATTGAACCTTGAGAAACTTGATATTATGACATCGAGTGGTACGCTCGGCTTGATCGAGCATACGAACGAGGTACTCTCATTACGTGAGATTGTCTTGAAGATCAAGCGTTTCGTGGTCCACTCCACTGATAGGATCCGAGAAGTAACGCCTGAGTTGAGAAACGTGGAAGACATCATGGACTCTGGAGAGATGCGGAGGTAGTTCTAATTGGTAGGCAACTTCTCCTTGTTTGGCAAGAATGCGAAAGGATCCAATGTAGCGAGGAGCCAATTTGCCTTTGATACCGAAACGATGGGTTCCCTTCAGAGGAGTAACCCGAAGGTAAGCCTTCTCGTCAACCTCAAAAGTCATAGCCTTATGTTTTCGGTCATATTGGCTCTTTTGACGAGATTGGGTTGTTTTCAACTTTTCACGAACAATGCAAAGTTGCTCTTCTGCTTCCTGGATCATATCCGGGCCAAAGAATTGTCTTTCCCCGGTTTCTGACCAGTTAAGAGGCGTTCGACACCTTCGTCCATAGAGAACTTCAAAAGGGGCTTTACCCAAGCTAGATTGATAGCTGTTGTTATAAGAAAATTTAGCAAATGGAAGGCATTTCTCCCAATCCATTCCGAATGAGATAACAGAAGCTCGAAGCATGTCTTCTAGAATCTGATTGACGTGCTCTACTTGACCACTTGATTGAGGGTGAATGGCGGTGCTAAAGGAAAGACGGATTCCCATAGCATTTTGGAAACTTTCCCAAAATCGAGAGGTGAAACGACTTCATCGATCCAAGTTAATTTCCAAAGGAACACCATGGAGAGACACTATTCAGGAGATATACAAGTCTGCTAGCTGACTAGCGGTTATATTCTCGCGAACAGGCAAGAAATGGGCCACTTTGGAAAGACGATCGATAACGACAAAGATAGCGTTATTCCCTTTCTTGGTCCTGGGAAAACCAGTGATGAAATCCATAACAATTTTATCCCATTTCCATTCAGGAATAGCTAAAGGTTGAAGGGTGCCAGCAGGCTATTGATGCTCTGCTTTTACAAGACGGCAGATGTCACAATTAGCAACAAACTGAGCAATGTCTCTCTTCATCCTAGTCCACCAGAACCTCTGGCGTAGGTCCTGATACATGTTAGTGCTACCAGGATGAATGGTGAGAGGATACTCATGAGCTTCCTTAAGGATCAACTGTCCTAGTTGCCGCTTCTTAGGAACCACTAAGCGGTTTCCGAAGTACACGACACCTTGATCATTCATGGAGAAACATGTAGCTACTCCGCTACCCATGTTCTCCTTGATCCGAGATATCCCCTTGTCATACCGGCCAATGTTATGATATGATCCGTAAGGGTAGGTTTCGCCACCAAGGTGGAAAGGAATCCTTGAGGAACGATGTGAAGGTTAAGCTTCCGAAATTCCTCATGGAGAAGTGGTTGACTTTGTTGTAACATCAGATTGTTACAATAAGATTTACGACTTAGTGCATCAGCCATGACATCGGCTTTTCCTGGGGTGTAAGTTATCCCTAAGTCGAAATCTGTGATCAACTCGACCTAACATCTTTGCCTGAGATTCAAATCCGGTTGGGTGAATATATACTTCAGACTTTGGTGATCGGTGAAGATTTCGCAGCGATTACCGAGGAGGTAATGTCGCCAGGTTTTGAGTGCATGGACTACAGCTGCAAGGTCTAGATTATGAGTAGGATAATTCTCCTCATGTGGGTGCAATTGCCGTGAAGCATAAGCAATTACGTGATGATCTTGCATGAGAATGCAACCTAGCCCTTGTCGCGAGGCGTCGCAATAGATAACAAAGTCCTTAGAGAAGTCTGGTGGTACTAGTACGGGAGCGGATGTCAGGCCTCTTTTCAGTTCCTGAAAGCTGTCCTCACACTGTGGGGTCCACTCGAACTTTTTATCTTTCTTCAGAAGTTCAGTTAGAGGTTTAGCAACTTTGGAGAAGTTCTCGACAAAGCGACGACAATAGCTCGCTAAGCTAAGGAAACTCTGAACTTGCTTGACCGATTCAGGTGCAGTCCAGTTAAGAACAGCTTGAACTCGCTCGAGATTGAAAGCAATACCCTTACCAGAGATTACATGGCCTAGATAGGTCACTTCTGGCAACCAAAATTCACATTTAGAAAATTTGGCATAAAGGCGATGCTCTCGAAGTTTCATCAACACAATCCTTAGATGCTCGGCATGTTCTTCCTCATTCTTGGAGTAGATGAGTATATCATCGAGGTAAACCACGATGAATTTATCCAAGTACTCCATGAAGATTGTCTTCATTAACCGAGAGAAAGTGGCTGGGGCGTTGGTTAAACCGAAGGACATGACGGTGTACTCGTATTGGCCATAACGAGTAACAAAGGCCATTTTGGGAATGTCCTCATTCCTGATTTTGATTTGATGGTAGCCCAACCTCAAATCCATCTTAGAGAAGACTGAGGATCCAGCGAGTTGATCATACAGATCGTTGATCCTAGGGAGCGGATACTTGTTCTTTATTGTGACCAAGTTAACGGGTCGATAATCAAAAACCATCCGGTCCGTACCATCCTTCTTCTTGACGAAGAGGACGGGACATGCCCATGGAGACGAACTAGGACGGATGAAACCCTTTTTCAAGGACTCATCGAGTTGTTTCTTAAGCTCGGCTAGTTCTAGTGGTGCCATCTTATAGGGTCTTCTAGAAATTGGGACAGTTCCTGGAATGAGATCTATCACGAACTCGACATCTCGGTCAGGTGGAACACCTGGCAATTCTTCTGGAAAGACATCCGGAAAGTCATGAACTACCTGAAGGAAATATGCCCTAGAGGCAATAATAAAGTTATTATTTATTTCCTCATATCATGATAAATGTTTATTATTCATGCTAGAATTGTATTAACCGGAAACATAATACATGTGTGAATACATAGACAAACTTAACGTCACTAGTATGCCTCTACTTGACTAGCTCATTAATCAAAGATGGTTGTGTTTCCTAACCATAGACATGTGTTGTCATTTGATTAACGGGATCACATCATTAGAAGAATGATGTGATTGACTTGACCCATTCCGTTAGCGTAGCATTTGATCGTTTAGTATGTTGCTATTGCTTTCTTCATGACTTATACAAAGTTCCTACAACTATGAGATTATGCAAGTCCCGTTTACCGGAGGAACACTTTGTGTGTTACCAAACGTCACAACGTAACTGGGTGATTATAAAGGAGCTCTACAGGTGTCTCCAAAGGTACATGTTGAGTTGGCGTATTTCGAGATTAGGTTTTGTCACTCTGATTGTCGGAGAGGTATCTCTGGGCCCTCTCGATAATGCACATCACTATAAGCACGGCAAGCAATGTAGCTAATGAGTTAGTTACGGAATGATGCATTACGTATCTAGTAAAGAGACTTGCCGGTAACGATATTGAACTAGGTATTGGATACCGACGATCAAATCTCGGGCAAGTAACATACCGATGACAAAGGGAACAACGTATGTTGTTATGCGGTTTCACCGATAAAGATCTTCGTAGAATTTGTAGGAGCCAATATGAGCATCCTGGTTCCGCTATTGGTTATTGACCGGAAACAATTCTAGGTCATGTCTACATAGTTCTCGAACCCGTAGGGTCCGCAAACTTAACGTTACGATGACAGTTTTATTATGAGTTTATAAGTTTTGATGTACCGAAGGTTGTTTGGAGTCCCTCATGTGATCACGGACATGACGAGGAGTCTTGAAATCGTCGAGACATAAAGATTGATATATTGGACGACTATATTCGGACACCGGAAAAGTTCCGGGAGTTATCAGATATATATCGAATGCAGGGTTACCGCCCCCGGGAACTAATGGGCCTTCTTGGGCCCTAGTGGAGAGAGAAAGGGCGGCCAGGCAAGAGGGCGCCTCCCTTGAGTCCGAATAGGACAAGGAAGGGGGGGTGGCGCCCCCCTTGCCTTTCCCCTCTCCCACTCCTTCCTTCCCTCTCCTTCTTGGACTAGGAAAGGGAGGGGCAAACCTACTTGGAGTAGGTTTCCCCCTCCTAGGACGAGCCACCCCCTTGGCCGGCCCCCTCCTCCTCCCCCCTTTATATACGGAGGAGGGGGGCACCCCATGACACACAAGTTGATCTTCGTGATCGTTCCTTAGCCGTGTGCGCTGCCCCCTCCACCATATTCCACCTCGGTCATATCGTTGCGGTGCTTAGGTGAAGCCCTGCGTCGGTAGAACATCATCACCGTCACCACACCGTCATGCTGACGGAACTCATCCCCGACACCCTGCTGGATCGGAGTCCGGAGATCGTCATCGAGCTGAATGTGTGCTGAACTCGGAGGTGTCGTACGTCTAGTACTTGGATCGATCGGATCGTGAAGACGTACGACTACATAAACCGCGTTTTTATAACGCTTCCGCTTTCGGTATACTAGGGTACGTGGACAACACTCTCCCCTCACGTTGCTATGCATCACCATGATCCTTGCGTGTGCGTAGGATTTTTTTTGAAATTAATACGTTCCCCAACAGTGGCATCCGAGCCAAGTTTTATGCGTAGATGTCATATGCACGAGTAGAACACAAGTGAGTTGTGGGCGATACAAGTCATACTGCTTACCAAAGATGTCATACTTTGGTTCAGCGATGCTTTGTGAGATGAAGCGGCCCGGACCAACATTACGCCAGACGCTTACGCGAGACTGGTTTCACCGTTCACGAGCACTCGTGCTTAAAGGTGACCGGGCGGTGTCTGTCTCTCTCACTTTAGTTGAACCGAGTGTGGCTATGCCCGGTCCTTGCGAAGGTTAAAACAGCACTAACTTGACGAACTATCATTGTGGTTTTTGATGCGTAGGTAAGAACGGTTCTTGCTCAGCCCGTAGCATCCACGTAAAATTTGCAACAACAAAGTTGTCGGTGTACTAGAGTAGGGGTACCCTAGTATCCCGAACTCGTGCACGGGCAGTTGCAGCACCCCGCGGCATGGCTGATCTGGTGACCATTAAGATCTTCCGCGGCTCCTTTGAAGCCATTCAAGAACAAAGTGATTAAGGCCCCGGCAAGAGGAGCTTGCCGGGAAGGCCACTCGAGGCACGAAGGAAACAAGACCCCGGCAAGAGGAGCTTGCCGGGAAGGCTTGGTGAGCGCCGAGCTCCCAAGCGCGACAAGGGTTCTGCCGCGGCAAGGCGCTTGCCGCGGCAGGCAACCTCTCTTCATCTCCGCTCCAGCTCATCCGCCAACGTGTCGCCGCGGGGTTTTCCCAGGAACGCGTGTCGATGGGCTGTGCAGCCAGCGGGGAGCAGCGATAAGCGGCGCTGACAAGCTACCCTCGTGGCGCATGGAGGCAGCTTGACGGTCCTGTTAATCGTTTCAGCGACCGAGACGGGCATTAATGACTCTTGTCCCTTGCCGCCGAGTTAGGTATAGATCATCAGACACTGTACAAAGCGGTGTACCAACCTATGTTTTTACTATTCTACCCTTATCTACTTGCCACCTGTGGTGACCCCTTGTGCCTATAAAAGGAGGCCCATGTGCAACGTAGAAAGGGTTCGGTTCGGTTCGATTCAGCTCCGGTTCAGTTCATCCTACTCACTGGAGACCTCATTTAGGCTAGGTTTTGTAGCTCCCATTGCTCCCTAGCAAGAACACAATATAATCCACCAAGCAGCAGTAGGAGTGTTATCTCTCCGGAGAGCTCCGAAGCTGGGTAAATCTGCTCGTGTGCATCGCTTCGATCCGCTCTTCGTGCATCCTCCGCCCCCCTTCGAACCACAAGGGACCAAGATCCCATAGGTGTTCGTGGGACACGACCAGCTTCCCCGACATCTTTGGCGCGCCAGGTAGGGGGCGTCGAGGTTGTGTGAACCCGATCCAGCATTCACATGAGCTACAATCTTCATCATCATCTCAGCATGCCACCGAAGAAGAAGACTTCGGCGGCAGCAGGACCGTCCCCGTCCAACCCACCACCACCGGAGCTGACGAGTGGTGGGGAAGACACTGGCGGAGGAACCGGCGCCGACGAGAGAGCCCACGACGCCGCCAGGTCCAAGGACAAGGCGGCGCAAGCTTCGGCGTCCGAATCCGCACAACGTCCTTCTCAAGAGGCGCGGGAACGACAGCGTCACGGTGCCCGCAGCACCATACGTTCGATCGATCAAGGCCAAGCTGGAGGATCCCGAGGCCCTCGAGACCCGCATGCACTCCAGCATGCCGGTACGAGCGGCGTACGGTCACTGGGGCGGAACGCTGCTCCTCCTAACTTGGTTAGGAGTCCGAGCACATCCCGTTCTTCGCTCCGTATGCCGTTGCCACCCACTACTCCAGCGGAAGCCTTGGCGAGAGCCCAACTGCTTTTAGACTATCCTCCAACGGCCGACAAGGTCGACGAGTGGAGGGCCACCATCCAGAGCCTCATCAGCTTTGCCAACGGCGAGGTCCCGCGGCAACCAAGCACCTCACAGCTGCGGCAAGGCGACAAGGCACGAGCCGGTGGTGACGAGACTTGCGGGGGTGCAGCCACCGTGCACTCCCCTTCCCGAAGGCCAAGATCGCCGACTCGCCGGATCCACCTCGACAGCAACTCCACAGCGTCGTCGGATCCGCGAGGGGACGAGACGACAAGATCCTCGCCAACTACTTCCCTCTGGTGCTCAAGCCAAATGTCAAGTCTTGGCTCATGCACTTGCCGGACAGCTCTATTTCTTCTTGGGCGGATTTGTGCCATCAGTTAGTCGGCGCCTTCACAGGCGGCCACAAGCCTCATGGCCAAGAGAGTGACCTTCACCTGCTCGCCCAGAAGGAAGGAGAGTCCTCGCAAATTCATCCGGAGATTCAGCCGTGTGCATTACAACATCCCGGATGTCCACCCTGCCGTGGTGATCGGTGCATTTCATCGAGTGCGAAACCGCAGGATGAGGGAGGAGATGGCGATGTGCAAAGTAAAAAAGGCGTCGTGAGCTCATACTGGCCGACAAGTGTGCACGCGCTGAAGAAGGAAGAAGACTCCCAGGAGAGAATGTGGGAGCAGAGTCTGACAGTGAGGAGACCGCCCTGGCAAGGAAGAGCCGACGGCGGAACAACAGAAAGAAGAAAAGCCAAGAAGTACTAGTTGTCGAGCAGTCCGGCAAGGATGGTGCCGCCAACAAAGCCAAGGCTGGTGTCTCCGGCAAGGAGGTTGCCGCTAACACCGACCGCCAAGCTGTGGCTGCCGCCGACAAGCCTGACAACTCCAACAAACAGTACTGTAAGATTCACCGCACCAAGGGCCACGACCTCCAGAGCTGCAAGAAAGTTGAGCAGCTTGTTGAGCTACAGAGGGCTGAATACGAGCGGCGAGACAAGGACAAGGCCCAGGAAGGTGCTGGTGCAGCTAGTAAGAAAAGACCCGGTCGGGGAGGACGCCGCGGCAAGGCCAAGCAGCGGCAAGGAGACAGACCTCCCCGCGGCCGCGACAAGGAAGAATACGAAGATGAAGATGACGAAGACATGGAAGACGATGAAGCTGACGAGCAAGAGTTTCAGAAGGCAACGGAGGTCCTTTGCATTGACGGTGGTGCTTCTCTGCATACCTCGCACCGCCAACTCAAGCAATGGATGCGTGAGGTTAATGCAGCAGAACCATCCATAGAGTCGTGCAAACCTCTGAAGTGGTCCAAGACGCCCATCATCTTTGACATTGAGGATCACCGATCGCATCATCGCTGCGGTCGGGTGCTTGCCGATGTTGGTATCACCAACTATCCGCAACCTTAAGGTCACAAAGATGTGGGTTGACGGTGGGGCCGGCCTGAAACTGATGCATTCGCGATGCTCGAGAAGCTTGGATCCCCGACAATGAGCTCGAAGAAGCTGGTACTTTCAAGGAATCAACCCAGGAAGGAGCAAGCGAAGGGAAGATCACACCGCCGGTGACATTTGGCGTTGAACTGAATTTTAGAACCGAGAGGGTCACATTTGGCGTTGCCGATTTCCCATTGCCCTACAATGGAATACTTGGTCGGCAAAGACTCGCCAAGTTCATGGCAGCCTCTCATTACGCCTACAACCTGCTCAAGATGCCCGGCCCGATAAGCGTCATTTCTGTCCATGGCGACAAGAAGGATGCGCTTATCTGTGCCGACAAGATTTATCGGGATGCAGCAGCCGCCACAGATAGCAAACCACTTGCCGCTGAAGCTCCCGGTGGGAAGAAGAAGATCACTTTGTCCGGCAAGAACTCTGATGCCCACTCCGGCAAGCGCACCTCTTCGGAGTGCTGCGCTACCGTCGAGGACGCACCATCGAGCTTCACCGGCAAGTGCAAGAAGAAGATGGCAGCTCCAAGACCAAGAAGGTGCCCGCCATGAGGACGGCACTGGTGGTACTTTCACCATCAGTGCCACGCTTGACCCTAAATAGGAAGGCGAGCTCGTTGCTTTCCTGCGGGCGAATGTCGATGTGTTTGCATGGCAACCATCTGATATCCCCGACGTTCCCAGGAAAGTAATTGAGCACCACTTAGCTGTCTGTCCTCACGCTGACCCGTCAAGCAAAGAGTTAGGAAACAGGCAGTGGAGCGCCAAGAATTCATAGCAGAAGAGATCAAGAAGTTGGAAGCAGCAGGCCTTGTTAGAGGAGTGCTCCATCCCACGTGGTTGGCCAATCCGGTAGTTGTACGAAAGGCAAACGGGAAATGGAGACTCTGTATCGACTTTACAGATGTTAATAAAGCTTGTCCCAAAGACCCATTTCCCTTGCCGCGTATAGACCAGATTGTTGACTCCACAGCCGGATGTGATTTGCTTTCATTTCTTGACGCATATTCAGGATATCATCAGATCTACATGGAAGAGGAAGATGAAGAGAAAACCGCATTCATTACACCATGTGGCACATACTGTTTCATACGGATGCCTTTCGGTTTGGAGAATGCTGGTTCAACGTTTGCGAGAGTAGTCCATGAAGCCTTTGAACCACAAATACACAGATATGTAGAGGCTTACATGGATGACATAGTGGTCAAGAGCAAGTACAAAGCAACTCTGGTTCAAGACTTAGATGAGACTTTTGCAAATCTGCGCAAGATCAACCTCAAGCTCAACCCCGAGAAGTGCGTGTTTGGAGTTCCCTCCGGCAAGCTTCTCGGGTTCTTTGTGTCTCAGAGGGGAATTGAAGCCAATCCCGACAAGATCAAGGCCATTGAGCAGATTCAAGCACCAAAGCGCGTCAAGGATGTCAGAAGGCTTGCCGGTTATGTGGCTGCTCTCAAGAAGTTTATCTCTAAGTCATTTGGCCAGCGCCGCCATTTTTCAAAATTTTGAAAAAGACAGGTCCAATGAAATGGACTCCCGAGGCGGAGGCTGCGCTGCAAGACTTGAAGAGGTACCTGTCCTCCGCTCCAATACTTGTCGCACCTAGGCCACAAGAGAAGTTGCTGCTGTATATAGCGGCAACCAATCAAGTGGTTAGTGCTGCGTTAGTAGCGGAGAGGGAGGCGAATGATGAGCCGGCAACCGAGGCAGATGCATTCAGCGACAAGCAGCGGGCTTCGCCGTCAAGCTCTGGTCCCGACAAGGACGGATCTGCAAAGGATTGCGACAATACGCAGAAAAGGATGGTGCAGCGCCCAGTCTACTTTGTCAGTTCCCTTTTGCAGGGAGCTAGGTCAAGGTATTCCGGTGTGCAGAAGTTGCTTTTCGGCCTCCTCGTGGCCTCGAGAAAGCTGCGCCATTACTTCCAAGCACATGAGATAACAGTTGTCACTCGCTTTCCACTGAAGAGAATATTGCAAAATCCAGAAGCAACAGTGTGATTGTTGAGTGGGCACTGGAACTGTCAAGCTTTGGCCTTAAGTTTGAAAGCACTTCAACTATCCAAAGCAGAGCATTGGCAGAGTTTATAGCAGAATGGACGCCAACACAAGATGAAGAAATACCAGAGACGAGCATCCCCGCCAAAGAAGCAAGTAAAGAGTGGCTGATGTACTTTGATGGTGCCTTCTCGCTGCAAGGCGCCGGTGCCGGCGTACTGCTTATCGCACCCACCGGAGAGCACCTCAAGTACATAGTCCAAATGCATTTTCCCAAGGAGCAAGCGACAAACAATACTGCGGAGTATGAAGGTTTGCTTGCCGGCCTTAGGATTGCAGTGGACCTCGGGATCAAGAAGCTTATCGTCAGGGGTGACTCACAGCTTGTCGTCCGCCAAGTGAACAAAGATTATCAGAGTCCGTTGATGGAAGCCTATGTTGATGAAGTGAGAAAGCTAGAAGAGCACTTTGAGGGCCTACAAATGGAACACGTTCCAAGAGCTCAGAATGATATTGCTGATGGTCTCTCAAAATGCGCCGCACTTAAGTTACCTATGGAACCAGGAATTTTTGTGCTCAAGCTGACTCAGCCAACTGTAACGCCATCAACAGGACAGAGCAAGAAGAGGAAGTTGGTTTCCGGTGACTACTTTCCGGCAGAGCTCCCTGGAGCCGCCGCCAAGAAGGTCCCCAAAATCAACGCAAACATCGCTGAGGAACAGTCTGCCCCGAGAAACCTAAGGGTTTGTTCCGTTGAAGCATACGTTCCCGACAAGTTTTGCTCCGTCAATCTTGTCTGTGATCATTGAGCTCCGGCAGAGCCGCAGGTTCTTGCCATGGAAGCTGATGTTCCCGCAGTGGCAGATGTGCCTTTAGTCCTTGTTGCCGAGCCACAGGCTCCAGCATGGGCACAGCAGATCGTCCATTTCCTTCAGACAGGAGAACTTCCCGAAGAGCAAGAAGAAGCGGAAAAAGTAGCCCGACAGTCAAGTATGTATCAGTTTGTTGACAACATCCTATACAGAAGAAGATTCAATGGAGTGAAATTGAAGTGTATTTGCCGGGAAGATGGACAGAAGCTGTTGGCAGAGATACACGGAGGCATATGTGGCCACCACATTGGCGCAAGAGCCCTTGCCGGCAAAGCCTTCCGGCAAGGTTTCTTCTGGCCAGAAGCCCTCCAGGATGCAACTGCACAAGTAACCAAGTGTGAAGTGTGCCAGTTCCATTCAAAACAAATACACCAGCCAGCTCAAGCTCTCCAGACGATCCCTTTATCCTGGCCGTTTTCCGTCTGGGGGCTCAACATCCTCGGCCCCTTCCCCCGAGCTGTCGGGGGCTTTGAGTACTTGTACGTCGCAATCGACAAGTTCACAAAGTGGCCGGAAGTGGAAGCAGTGAGGAAGGTGACAAGACAACAAGATCAAGTTCTTCAGGTCAATTGTTTGCCGTTTTGGGATACCTAACCGGATCATCACCGACAACGACACCCAATTCACGAGTCGCACCTTCATGCAGTACGTCCAAGATCTTGGCGCCAAGGTCTGTTTTGCTTTTGTTGCTCACCCGAGAAGCAATGGTCAAGCAGAGAGGGCAAATGCTGAAGTGCTGCGAGGACTCAAGACCAGAACTTTTGACAGGCTGCACAAGTGCGGAAGAAACTGGATTGAGGAGTTGCCGGTGGTTCTTTGGTCGATCAGGACGACACCAAATCGAGCCACCGCCGTACACCTTTTGCTCTAGTCTATGGAGCGTAAGCGGTTCTCCCCACGGAACTCAGATACGGGTCACCTCGAGTACTCGCTTATGATGAGCTTGAGCAAGAGCTGCTGCGACAAGATGACGCTACTCCTCGAGGAAGATCGTCTTCAGTCTTTGTCGAGCTGCTCGTTACGAGCAAGCTTTCTTGCCGCTACCATAGCCGCAAAGTTAATGCCAGAAGCTTCGAGGAAGGCGACCTTGCTCTTCGGCGCGTTCAATCCGCCAAGAATTCCAACAAGTTGACGCCAAAGTGGGAAGGCCCTTATCGGGTGAAACGAGTCACTAGGCCTGGCGTTGTCCGCCTAGAAACCGAAGATGGCGTTCCGGTGAGCAACTCCTGGAACATAGAGCATGTTCGTAAGTTTTACCCATAGGGCGCGGTTGCCGGAACCCGTTCCGGCAACCACCCTTTTGTACAAGTCTTGCCGCTGTTGCATGTAATCCTTTGTACAAAGCCGGGCGCAGACCCCGTGCATCAGTAAAGCCTATGTGTTGTGCACAATTTGTCAATGCTTTCATCATTATTATGCATGTATTATCTGACATTTTGTGCAGCATCCACACCCGGTAAGCAATAACGAGCCACTAGGCTCCATAACTTTATTTTCTCTTCTTTCTTCTCAAACAAGAGGAAGGTTCATCCACCCACAAGTTAACCGGGGGGAGAGGAGAAGATAATGGTGTGGGCCACCAAGCGTCGCTCGAGGAATTATCGCCTTGCCGGGAAGTGAACGACAGAAAAGCTAAGTTACTACGTTTAAGCAATCAGTTTTTAAAATTTTCAAGTTATCTCCCTCGAACGATAGTACTTTGTGTGGAAAACCTGTGCGCGGAGGAACGAACTCGTAGCTAGTCGCACCCTTACTTTGTTTCAAGTCCGCTCAACAACTTAAGCGCGCTGCAACTAGTTGCGACAAGGTTGCTTGTCGGAGGCGGCATCGCCAAAGAAGCTGCCGACGTTCGCACTCAACACAATGACAAGGTGCCCGCACCGACAAGTTCCCTAAAAGCGTAGGGCACAAACATACAAGGGAAGGAATCAAGTAAAGGAAATAACATTGCAATTGATACCTAAGATAGAGTATATTACAGAAATAACTTGTCGCAGATCTAATAGTTTTTTCGCCTAAACATGATCTACAGCGACAAGAGAAAGATAAGCTTGGCGGCCTAGTCCACGCGGTCGCCATCGAGCCTCTTGACTCCGCTCACCCTGTCCACAATAGGTGCGACAAGGGCCTTGAGCGCTTCAACGTCAGCATATGGAGGCAGGGACTTGAGGACTTTGGTGAAGTCGACGCCTGGGTTGCGGAAGGCCACTTTCATCAGCACCTTCTGGAGAGCCCCGGCGCAGACTTGGCGCGACTCCTATACCAGTTGCTTTGGGATCTCCTCCCGGAGCCGCTGGAGACCCGTCAGCACGCCCTTGAAGAACAGGCTGAGCTTGACGCTGGGTTGGAGGTTCTCATCGGTGGAGTACCCGAGATCCACCATCCGCAGCTCCATCAGCTCGTTATGGATGGCGGCGGCAGTGTCCACAAGACCTTCTGTCCAGTGCATTATGCTATCTCTGAGATTATTCTGGGCGGTCACAACATTCGACAGCAGTTCCTCGTTGGCCTTGATCTTCTCCAGCAAGCCCGTTTCCCGCTCCTTGGCGCCGTTCAGCGTCTCCGTCAGGGTGGTCAGTTTCAACTCCAGATCCGCCTTGGAGTCCTTGGCGGCCTCGAGCTCCTTGATCTTCTCGGCGAAACGACCCTGCAGCTCGCCAAGAGTGTAGGCGTCCTTCTCGCGTTCGCGCTTCAGCCCGGTGACCTCCTCGGCGCTCTTCTGGAGGGTGACCTCCAGCTGGGCCACCCTCGTTTCCAATTCCTTCTTGGCAGCCTCGGCAGCTGCGGCGGCGTCCTTTGCCTCCTGAAGTGGCCCGCCAATTGATTGCTCGCGCACGGCGAGATCTTCCTCACAGCTGTCGAGGTTGATCTTCCGCTGCGCCAGCTCACCCTCTTGCGCGGAGAGCTTCTCGCCGGCAAGCCTTTGCTGCTCCTCGACCTCGGCCTTCTCCAAGATGAAAGTCGTGCGCTCCTCAGCAAGATGCTCCCGCGCCTCTGCTATATCCCGGAGAGTTTCCTTGTTGGCGCGCCGGAGCTCCTCTGCGCGCTTCTCCATGTCAGCTCCCGCCCTCACGACGAGAGCTTCCCGCGACTCCAATTTGGCTTGTCGGGCGCGGTAGAGCGACAACAACCTCTTCAGCAACTGCTCCTCCTCAGGCTCGCCACTGCTGCTGCTTGGCGCGTCAACCAACGACAGCCCAGCAGAGGCGAGCAGCTCTACGTCGAAGGTCTCCCCTTCGACCGGTGCCCTAGAGCTCGACGCCCACGGAAGCTTGATGAAGACACCTTCGCCGGCCTTAAGATAGGCGCCGGGCTGGGGCTCTTCGGAGTGTGGCGCGGCATCAGCGGCGGGGGGATCGGCGGTCGATGCAGCGCCTGGCGCTCCTGTGGTCCCAGGGCCGTCAGTGCGATCGCCGGACCCCTCCCCGGCCTCTGCGCCAGCAGCCTTGGCAGCCTCCTCGCTGGCGGACCCATCGGCTCCGGCCTCCTCCTCCATGTTGGCGGCGTCGTCATTGTTGCCGCGAGCGTCCTCCTCGCCGGCAGCTTCAGTCTCCATCGGCTCTCCGGCAGATGGATCTGACGATCAGAGAAAGAAAGAACAAGTCAAGCGAATGTCCGAAAAAGAAGAACAGAAGAAAAGAACCCAAGGGAAATTCTCAAGCAAGAAGATTACCTGCAGTAGGATCTGTTGCCGCAGTCTCCACCACCGGAGGGTTGTCGGCGCTGCCCCTTTCCGGAGAAGCTCCCCTTGTTGGAGAGGCCTCCCTTGCCGGAGAGCGCTCCCTTGGCGGAGATTTCTCCCTTGGTGGCGTAGTTGAAGCAAGTAGAACTTCGGGGGTGACCTCCGGGGCCTCCTGATGAGGCTGAACCTCGGGAGCGACCTCCGGGACCTCCTGATGAGGCTGCTCTGCTCCTACATAATTCAACAAGCCAGATATCAGTGACGAAGGAGCACCCAAGCACACCTAACCATAAGAAATAAACCAAACACTTACGCTGGGGGGGCTGTCTGGGGCTTTCTGTTGAAGGGTTCTTTGGATCCGGCAAGGGAGTCCCAGACGTGCCTCCCAGCCAGCCAGGGAATCATCTGAGACGACAACCACCGGGGTCTTGGCCCTCTTCGACGCCCTCTGAGCTAGCGTCCTGAAGAAGGAGAAGGTTCAGAGTGAAGCAAGTCAGATATAAAATAAAGCAGTAAATTGAAGGATTACAAGTAGCAGCGACAAGATCTTACTCTTCCTCTTCTTCCTCGGAGCTGAGGGCGGAGAGATCAAATTCCGCTCTGGCGCGACGAATTGGAGGAGAAGATTCCCTCGGACGCTTGGCGGGTGCAGGGGCCGTGACTCCAGAAGACCCCGCTCCCGTCGCCATGGCGGCATGAGGCGCTCCCGCGGCAATAGTGCTTGCCACGGTGGAGCGCGTCGGGCGGCGAGGCGGCTGTCGGCCCGCGTGCCGCCCCGCCACTTCTCCAGTTTTGCGGAGGCGTCTCCTTGGCGGGACCGCGGGCTCCTCCTGCGGCAAGCTACTTGACGGCGGAGGGGAGGCGCCCCCGGCAGGCTCGCTCGGCTCATTGTCGGGCTCGGTCTGCTCCTCCTCATCGACAAACTCCTCTCGGTCGGCAAGGCTTGCCGCCTCGGCCGTCTCTGCCTCCTCGACAGTGAACCCAAACACGCCAGCGGCAGCAGCTTCTGCCGCCTCCTCCAACCTTGTGGCGATGCGCACCATCTCCTGCTCGGTGGTGTCGCGGGTGAGCCGCTTCTGCTCGTCGGCACGGATCGGCACTTCTTCTAAGTCGTCGAGGAACTGCTGCACGACGTCGTTGGCGGGCTCCTGCCAAGTTGGAACGATCCCATGGGAATCGCACAACGGCATCATCGCGCGGATGCGGTCAAGCGACTAGTTGTTGCACAAGGGTACGACTCCCCTCGGGAACATGAACCACTCGGGGTGATCTGCATCAGGCTTGAACAGCTCCCGCAGCATGCCATCCAGCTCCAAGACGGTAAAGTTCCAATTCAGACCCGGGCGCAGCCTCATGATGTCCGCCGCGTTCTGGAACTCCCAAGCAGGCCTCCCCCTCTCCTGCAAGGGCGCAATGCAGTGGCGAAGGAAGTCCGCGCCAACTGCTCCTACGGTCAGCCCGGCATGTCTGAGACGCAAGATCCTAATCACGGCAATCTTCAACTTGGCGTCCTCCGGCGCCAAGTTGCTCCAGTCATTGCCGCGCACTATGGGAGTTTTGCGTAGGGCAGTGAAAGGCTGCGGGTCCTCCTCTAAGATCCAACACCAGTCAGCTCTCCACTCCTCCCACTTGCTGCGCAGCTCTCCGTCAAGATATGCTTCCTTCTTGCCGATCCTGGAGATCCATGCAATTCCTCCGGCAAGCGGTTCTCCTCTCTCTGGCTGGGCATGAAGTAATGGCGGAAAAGTGCTACATTTGGGTGGACCCCGACAAAGTTCTCGCAGAGATGTGCGAAAACGGCCATGGTGAGGACGGCGTTGGGGGTGAAATCAAGGAGGCGGAGGCCGTATGTATTCATGACATCACAAAAGAATTCGGAAAAGGGCGGGCAGAGCCCGCAGTGGAAGAAAAGTGCAAAAATGGGGTACCTGAAGGAAACCTTCTCGGACGTGGCGGCGGAGATCACCCTCGTGCGCGGGTGCGCACGCGTCGCCGTCGACCAGAAAAGGTAATACAGCTCCCGCAGCTCCTTCCTGTCGAGCAACGGATTGAAGAGGGCCTTCTCCTACCGCAGCCCTTGTGAGCAGCTGCGCCTGATTTCACCCCTTTGCCCTTATCGGCTTTCGGAGCCATGGCGGAGGTGGTGGAGGAATCCGACGGCGTTGGTGGCACCGGTGGCAATGGGGAGGGGGCGGAGCGTCGCTTCTCTTTGGGCTTGAGAAGAAAGGGGGAAGCGGTGGTGGTTTTTGATGTGACAGCAATGGCAAGTGGGCGCTCTACCCCTGTACCCCCTGCTTATAAGGAGGGAGAGGGGGCGGGCGTTCCGATTTTCCCATTAAAGAAAGCCCCACGATCTCCCCCACGACGCCACGTCCGGTGCGTGCCGTTCGTGGGAGGCGTGGTGGGTCCAGGGGGAGTAATGGCGTAATCTGCATCACTGCGTGCCCGTGCACTGTTTTGGGCCTGGCCCAACAGAGCTTGGCGCCGTGTGTGGCCCAGGCCCGGGGGCTCCTGTCGGTGTACTAGAGTAGGGGTACCCTAGTATCCCTAACTCGTGCACGGGCAGTTGCAGCACCCCGCGGCAGGGCTGATCTGGTGACCGTCAAGATCTTCCGCGCCTCCTTTGAAGCCATTCAAGAACAAAGTGATTAAGGCCCCGGCAAGAGGAGCTTGCCGGGAAGGCCACTCGAGGCACGAAGGAAACAAGACCCCGGCAAGAGGAGCTTGCCGGGAAGGCTTGGTGAGCGCCGAGCTCCCAAGCGCGACAAGGGTTCTGCCGCGGCAAGGTGCTTGCCGCGACAGGCAACCTCTCTTCATCTCCGCTCCAGCTCATCCGCCAACGTGTTGCCGCGGGGTTTTCCTGTGAGCAGCGTGTCGATGGGCTGTGCAGCCAGCGGGAGCAGCGATAAGCGGCTGACAAGCTACCATCGTGGCGCACGGAGGCGCCGCTTGACGGTCCTCGTTATAATCGCTCAGCGGCCGAGACGGGAATTAATGACTCTTGTCCCTTGCCGTCACGAGTTAGGTATAGATCATCAACCTTTGTATAAAGCGGTGTACCAACCTATGTTTTTACTATTCTACCCTTATCTACTTGCCACCTGTGGTGACCCCTTGTGCCTATAAAAGGAGGCCCATGTGCAACGTAGAAAGGGTTCGGTTCGGTTCGATTCAGCTCCGGTTCAGTTCATCCTACTCACTAGAGACCTCATTTAGGCTAGGTTTTGTAGCTCCCATTGCTCCCTAGCAAGAACACAATATAATCCACCAAGCAGCAGTAGGAGTGTTATCTCTCCGGAGAGCTCCGAAGCTGGGTAAATCTGCTCATGTGCATCGCTTCGATCCGCTCTTCGTGCATCCTCCGCCCCCCACCGAACCACAAGGGACCAAGGTCCCATAGGTGTTCGTGGGACACGACCAGCTTCCCCCACAAAAGTAGAGGACGTCTAACTTGTTTTTGCAGGGCATGTTGTGATGTGATATGGTCAAGACGTGATGCTATATTTTATTGTATGAGATGATCATGTTTTGTAACCGAAGTTATCGGCAACTGGTAGGAGCCATATGGTTGTCGCTTATTGTATGAAATGCAACGCTACAGAATTGCTTTACTTTATCACTAAGCGGCAGCGATGGTCGTAGAAGCAATAGATGGCGTAACGACAACGATGCTATGATGGAGATCAAGGTGTCGCGCCGGTGACGATGGTGATCACGACGATGCTTCGGAGATGGAGATCACAAGCACAAGATGATGATGGCCATATCATATCACTTATATTGATTGCATGTGATGTTTATCCTTTATGCATCTTATCTTGCTTTGATTGACGGTAGCATTTTAAGATGATCTCTCACTAAATTATCAAGAAGTGTTCTCCCTGAGTATGCATCGTTGCAAAAGTTCTTCGTGTTGAGACACCACGTGATGATCGGGTGTGATAGGCTCTACATTCAAATACAACGGGTGCAAAACAGTTGCACATGTGGAATACTCAGGTTAAACTTGATGAGCCTGGCATATACAGATATGGCCTCGGAACACGGAGACCAAAAGGTCAAACGTGAATCATATAGTAGATACGATCAACATAGTGATGTTCAACATTGAAACTACTCCATCTCACGTGATGATCGGACATGGTTTAGTTGATTTGGATCACGTGATCACTTAGATGACTAGAGAGATGTCTGTCTAAGTGGGAGTTCTTAAGCAATTTGATTAATTGAACTTAAATTTATCATGAACTTAGTACCTGATAGTATTTTGCTTGTCTATGTTTATTGTAGATAGATGGCTCGTGCTGTTGTTCCGTTGAATTTTAATGCATTCCTTGAGAAAGCTAAGTTGAAAGATGATGGTAGCAATTACACGGACTGGGTCCGTAACCTAAGGATTATCCTCATTGCTACACAGCAGAATTACGTCCTGGAAGCACGGCTAGGTGCCAGACCTGCTGCAGATGCAAGTGACGACGTTAAGAACGTCTGGCAGAGCAAAGCTGATGACTACTCGATAGTTCAGTGTGCCATGCTTTACGGCTTGGAACCGGGTCTTCAACGATGTTTTGAACGTCATGGAGCATATGAGATGTTCCAGGAGTTGAAGTTAATATTTCAAGCAAATGCCCGGATTGAGAGATATGAAGTCTCCAATAAGTTCTATAGCTGTAAGATGGAGGAGAATAGTTCACAAGGAACACATACTCAAAATGTCTGGGTATAATAATCACTTGATTCAGTTGGGAGTTAAACTTCCTGATTATAGTGTCATTGACAGAATTCTTCAATCACTGCCACCAAGCTACAAGAGCTTCGTGATGAACTATAATATGCAAGGGATGGACAAGACTATTCCTGAGGTCTTTGCAATGCTAAATGCTGCGGAGGTAGAAATCAAGAAGGAGCATCAAGTGTTGATGGTCAATAAGACCACCAGTTTCAAGAAAAAGGGCAAAGGGAAGAAGAAGGGGAACTTCAAGAAGAACAGCAAACAAGTTGCTGCTCAAGAGAAGAAACCCAAGTCTGGATCTAAGCCCAAGACTGAGTGCTTCTATTGCAAGAAAATTGGACACTGGAAGCGGAACTACACCAAGTATTTGGCAGATAAGAAGGATGGAAAAGTGAATAAAGGTATATGTGATATACATGTTATTGATGTGTACCTTACTAATGCTCGCAGTAGCACACAGGTATTTGATATCTGGTTACATTGCTAATATTTGCAACTCCAAACAGGACTACTGATTGCGAAGATTGGCTCGGGGCGAGGTGACGATGCGCGTGGGAAATGGTTCCAAAGTCGATGTGATCGCGGTCGGCACGCTACCTCTACATCTACCATCGGGATTAGTTTGAGACCTAAATAATTGTTATTTAGTGCCAGCGTTGAGCATGAACATTATATCTGGATCTTGTTTGATGCGAGAAGGTTATTCATTTAAATCAGAGAATAATGGTTGTTCTATTTATATGAGTAATATATTTTATGGTCATGCACCCTTGAAGAGTGGTCTATTTTTATTGAATCTCGATAGTAGTGATACACATATTCATAATGTTGAAGCCAAAAGATGCAGAGTTGATAATGATAGTGCAACTTATTTGTGGCAATCGCTGTTTAGGTCATACCGGTGTAAAGCGCATGAAGAAACTCCATCTTGATGGACTTCGGAATCACTTGATTATGAATCACTTGGTACTTGCGAACCATGCCTCATGGGCAAGATGACTAAAACGCCGTTCTCCGGAACTATGGAGCGAAACAACTGATTTATTGGAAATCATACATACCGATGTATGTGGTCCAATGAATATTGAAGCTCATGGCGAATTACCGTATGTTGCTCACCTTCACAGATGATTTGAGCAGATATGGGTATATCTACTTGATGAAACACAAGTCTGAAACATTTGAAAAGTTCAAAGAATTTCAGAGTGAAGTGGAAAATCATCGTAACACGAAAATAAAATTTCTACGATCTGATCACGGAGGAGAATATTTGAGTTACGAGTTTGGTCTACATTTGAAACAATGTGGAATAGTTTCGCAACTCACGCCACCTGGAACACCACAACAAAATGATGTGTCCAAACGTCGTAATCGTACTTTATTAGATATGGTGCGATCTATGATGTCTCTTACTGATTTACCGCTATTGTTTTTGGGTTATGCTTTAGAGACGGCCGCATTCACGTTAAATAGAGCACCATCAAAATCCGTTGAGACGATGCCTTATGAACTGTGGTTTGGCAAGAAACCAAAGTTGTCGTTTCTTAAAGTTTGGGGCTGCAACGCTTATGTGAAGAAACTTCAACCAGATAAGCTCGAACCCAAATCGGATAAATGTGTCTTCATAGGATACCCAAAAGATACTATTGGGCACACCTTCTATCATAGATCTGAAGGCAAGATTCTCGTTGCTAAATTTGGATCCTTTCTAGAGAAGGAGTTTCTCTCAAAAGAAGTGAGTGGGAGGAAAGTAGAACTTGATGAGGTAACTGTACCTGCTCCCTTGTTGGAAAGTAGTTCATCACAAGAACTGGTTCTTGTGACAACTACACCAATCAGTGAGGAAGCTAATGATATTGATAATGAAACTTCAGATCAAGTTACTACTGAACCTCGTAGGTCTACCAGAGTAAGATCCGCAGCAGAGTGGTACGGTAATCCTATTCTGGAAGTCATGTTACTTGACCATGGAGAACCTACAAACTATGAGGAAGCGATGATGAGCCCAGATTCCGCGAAATGGCTTGAGGCCATGAAATCTGAGATGGGATCCGTAGGAAAACAAAGTATCGAGAATAAATGGATCTTCAAGAAGAAGACTGACGCTGATGGTTTTCGACAAAGCTCGACTTGTTGCGAAAGGTTTTCGACAAGTTCAAGGGGTTAACTACGATGAGACTTTCTCACCCGTAGCGATGCTTAAGTCTGTTCGAATCATGTTAGCAATTGCCGCATTTTATGATTATGAAATTTGGCAAATGGATTTCTGGAAGAAGAGTTGTATATGATGCAACCGGAAGGTTTTGTCGATCCAAAAGGTGCTAACAAAGTGTGCAAGCTCCAGCGATCCATTTATGGACTGGTGCTAGCATCTTGGAGTTGGAATAAACGCTTTGATAGTGTGATCAAAGCATATGGTTTTATATAGACTTTTGGAGAAGTCTGTATT
The DNA here is from genome assembly GCA_021605145.1 of Aegilops bicornis. Classification (NCBI taxonomy): domain Eukaryota; kingdom Viridiplantae; phylum Streptophyta; class Magnoliopsida; order Poales; family Poaceae; genus Aegilops; species Aegilops bicornis. The sequence continues at coordinate 630,342,216 of CM038671.1, read as the reverse complement.
TACAGGAAAGTGAGTGGGAGCTCTGTAGCATTTCTGATATTATATGTAGATGACATATTATTAATTGGAAATGATATAGAATTTCTGGATAGCATAAAGGGATACTTGAATAAAAGTTTTTCAATGAAAGACCTCGGTGAAGCTTCTTACATATTGGGCATCAAGATCTATAGAGATAGATCAAGACGCTTAATTGGACTTTCACAAACCACATAACTTGATAAAGTTTTGAAAAAGTTCAAAATGGATCAGGCAAAGAAAGGGTTCTTGCTTGTATTACAAGGTGTGAAGTTGAGTCAGACTCAATGCCCGACCACAGCAGAAGAGAGAAAATGAAAGATGTTCCCTATGCTTTAGCCATAGGCTCTATCATGTATGCAATGTCGGTACCGGACCGACGTATGCTTAGCAATAAGCTTGGCGGTAGGTACCAAAGTAATCCAGAGTGGATCATCGACAACGGTCGTGAACATCCCGAAATACCCGAAAAGGACTAAGGATATGTTTCTCGTTTATGGAGGTGAGAAAGAGCTAGTCGTAAATGGATACGTCGATGCAAGCTTTGACCGATCCGGACGATTCTAAATCGCAAACCAGATACGTGTTTTTATTAAACGGTGGAGCTGTAAGTTGGTGCAGTTCTAAATAAAGCGTCGTGGCGGGATCTACATGCGAAGCGGAGTACATAGCTGCTTCGGAAGCAGCAAATGAAGGAGTCTGGATGAAGGAGTTCATCTCCGATCTAGGTTTCATACCTAGTGCATCGGGACCAATGAAGATCTTCTGTGACAATACTGGTGCAATTGCCTTGGCAAAGGAATCCAGATTTCACAAGAGGACCAAGCACATCAAGAGACGCTTCAATTCCATCCGGGACCAAATCCAGGTGGTAGACATAGAGATTTGCAAGATACGTACGGATCTGAATGTTGCTGACCCGTTGACTACGCCTCTTCCACGAGCAAAACATGATCAGCACCAAGACTCCATGGGTGTTAGAATCATTACTGTGTAATCTAGATTATTGACTCTAGTGCAATTGGGAGACTGAAGGAAATATGCCCTAGAGGCAATAATAAAGTTATTATTTATTTCCTCATATCATGATAAATGTTTATTATTCATGCTAGAATTGTATTAACCGGAAACATAATACATGTGTGAATACATAGACAAACTTAACGTCACTAGTATGCCTCTACTTGACTAGCTCATTAATGAAAGATGGTTGTGTTTCCTAACCATAGACATGTGTTGTCATTTGATTAACGGGATCACATCATTAGAAGAATGATGTGATTAACTTGACTCATTCCGTTAGCTTAGCATTTGATCGTTTAGTATGTTGCTATTGCTTTCTTCATGACTTATACAAAGTTCCTACAACTATGAGATTATGCAACTCCCGTTTACCGGAGGAACACTTTGTGTGCTACCACACATCACAACATAACTGGGTGATTATAAAGGAGCTCTACAGGTGTCTCCAAAGGTACATGTTGAGTTGGCGTATTTCGAGATTAGGTTTTGTCACTCCGATTGTCGGAGAGGTATCTCTGGGCCCTCTCGGTAATGCACATCACTATAAGCCTTGCATGCAATGTAGCTAATGAGTTAGTTACGGAATGATGCATTACGTAACGAGTAAAGAGACTTGCCGTAGCGAGATTGAACTAGGTATTGGATACCGATGATCGAATCTCGGGCAAGTAACATACCAATGACAAAGGGAACAACGTATGTTCTTATGCGGTTTGACCGATAAAGATCTTCGTAGAATATGTAGGAGCCAATATGAGCATCCAGGTTCCACTATTTATTATTGACCGGAAACAGTTCTTGGTCATGTCTACATAGTTCTCGAACCCGTAGGGTCCGCACGCTTAACCTTACGATGACAGTTTTATTATGAGTTTATAAGTTTTGATGTACTGAAGGTTTTTCGGAGTCCCGGATGTGATCACGGACATGACAAGGAGTCTCAAAATGGTCGAGACATAAAGATTGATATATTGGACGACTATATTCGGACACTGGAAAAGTTCCGGGGGTTATTGGATATATATCGGAGTACCGGGGGTTACCGGAACCCCCCCCCCCCCCCGGGAACTAATGGGCCTTGTTGGGCCCTAGTGGAGAGAGAGAGGGGCCGACCAGGGCAAGAGGCGCGCCCCCTCCCCTTGAGTCCGAATAGGACAAGGAAGGGGGGCGGCGCCCCCCTTGCCTTTCCCCTCTCCCACTCCTTCCTTCCCCCTCCTTCTTGGACTAGGAAAGGGAGGAGCAAACCTACTTGGAGTAGGTTTCCCCCTCCTAGGGCGCGCCTCCCCCTTGGCCGGCCCCCTCCTCCTCCCCTTATATCGGAGGAGGGGGGCACCCCATGACACACAAGTTGATCTTCGTGACCGTTCCTGAGCCGTGTGCGATGCCCCCCTCCACCATATTCCACCTCGGTCATATCGTTGCGGTGCTTAGGCGAAGCCCTGTGTCGGTAGAACATCATCACCATCACCACGCCGTCGTGCTGACGGAACTCATCCCCGACACCCTGCTGGATCGGAGTCCGGGGATCGTCATCGAGCTGAACGTGTCCTGAACTTGGAGGTGTCGTACGTTCGTACTTGGATCTGTCGGATCGTGAAGACGTACGACTACATCAACCGCGTTGTTCTAACGCTTCCACTTTCGGTCTACGAGGGTACGTGGACAACACTCTCCCCTCTCGTTGCTATGCATCACCATGATCCTTGCATGTGCGTAGGAAATTTTTTGAAATTACTATGTTCCTCAACACTACCGGAACGTCTTCGAGGTCTGGCAAAGGACTAGCATTAAGAGAGTATAGATGTCGCTTTGCTACTCGGGTAAAGACATTGGCTATCTCGCCCGATGGATGGGTAAGTTGAACAGTCCTAGAGAAGCAATCAATCTTGGCATGATGGGCTGACATCCAGTCCATACCCAAGATGATATTAATATCCGAAGGTTTGAGAGCTATCAATGATGCAAGATAAACAAATCTGTCAACTTGGATTTCATTCCCATGGCTTACTCTAGAGGTTTGCCATCTGATGACCCACAAGTGTAGGGGATCAATCATAGTCCTTTCGATAAGTAAGAGTGTCGAACCCAACGAGGAGCGGAAGGAAATGATAAGCGGTTTTCAGTAAGGTTTTCTCTGCAAGCAATGAAATTGTAGGTGATAGATAGTTTTGTGATAAGATAAATAGTAACGAGTAATAAGTAAATAAAATAAATAAAGTGCAGCAAGGTGGCCCAATCCTTTATGTAGCAAAGGATAAACCTAGAAAATTTCTAATAATGAGAAAGGAGCTCCCGAGGACACATGGGAATTATCGTCAAGCTAGTTTTCATCACGTTCATATGATTCTCGTTCGGTACTTTCATAATTTGATATGTGGATGGACCGGCACTTTGGTATTGCCCTTACTTGGACAAGCATCCCACTTATGATTAACCCCTATTGCAAGCATCCGCGACTACAAAAGAAGTATTAAGGTAAACCTAACCACAGCATTAAACATATGGATCCATATCAGCCCCTAACGAAGCAACGCATAAACTAGGGTTTAAGCTTCTGTCACTCTAGCAACCCATCATCTACTTATTACTTCCCCATGCCTTCCTTTAGGCCCAAATAATGGTGAAGTGTCATGTAGTCGACGTTCACATAACACCACCAGAGGAAAAGACAACATACATCTCATCAAAATATCGAACGAATACCAAATTCACATGACTACTAATAGCAAGACTTCACCCATGTCCCCAGGAACAAACGTAACTACTCACAAAGCATATTCATGTTCATAATCAGAGGAGTAATAATAAGCATAAAGGATCTGAACATATGATCTTCCACCAAGTAAACCAATTAGCATCAACTACAAGGAGTAATCAACACTACTAGCAACCCACGGGTACCAATTTGTGGTTTTGATACAAGATTGGATAGAAGAGATGAACTAGGATTTTGAGAGGAGATGGTGCTGGTGAAGATGTTTATGGAGATTGACCCCCTCTTGATGAGAGGATCGTTGGTGATGACGTTGGTGATGATTTACCCTTCCCGGAGGGAAGTGTCCTCGGCAGAACAGCTCCGCCAGAGCCCTAGATTGATTCCACCAAGGTTCCTCCTCGTGGCAGCGGAGTTTCGTCCCGTAAGCTTGCCCATGATTTTTCCAGGGTAAAAGCGATGATATAGCAGAAGATGGACACCGGTGGCCCACCAGGGGGCCCAGGAGATAGGGGGTGCCCTATAGGGGGGCGCCCCCTGTCTCCTGGACACGGTGTGGGCCCCCTGGTGTATTTATTTCGCTCAGAAATTCTTATTAATTCCAAAAGGTTGTTTCGTGGAGTTTCAGCACTTTTGGAGTTGTGCATAATAGGTTTCCAACATTTTCTCCTCTTCCAGCCAGAATTCCAGCTGCTGGCATTCCCCCTCTTCATGGTAAACTTTGTAAAATAAGAGAGAATAGCCGTAAGTAATGAGATATAATGTGTAATAATAGCCCATGATGCAATAAATATTGATATAAACGCATGATGCAAAATGGACGTATCAACTCCCCCAAGCTTAGACCTCGCTTGTCCTCAAGCGGAAGCCGAAATCGAAAAATATGTCCACATGTTTAGAGATAGAGGTGTCGATAAAAATAAAATACGGACATTAGGGCATCATGATCATTCTTATAACAGCAACATATATAGATTTTATCATATGATTTCTTATGCTCAAGTAACAATCAATTCACAATGTCAAGTATGGTTCAAAAACTTCATTGGGAACTAATAAACTATAATCTCAGTCATTGAAGCAATTGCAATTTATCGTAACATCAGAAATAGTCAACAATAGAGCTATTCAGCAAGTTCACATACTCAACTATCTTGTAGTCTTCTATAATTGCTACAACTCACGCAATACTTGTGGTTATTGAGTTTTAGCCGGACAATGAGAAAGATAGGGGCGTATTGTGTCGCCTCCCAACGTATTCACCTTTAGGTGATGTCAACAATAATAGCCCATGCTAACTAACATCCAGTTGGATATATATCATGATCTTTCAAACACGAGGAGCTTCCCAAAGGATAAAATGAAAAAGGGAAAGGTGAGGATCACCTTGACTCAAGCATAAAGTAAAAACATAAAGTAAAAGATAGGCCCTTCACAGAGGGAAGCAGAGGTTGTCATGTGCGTTTAGGGTTGATGCACAAAATCTTAATGCAAAAGACCGTCACTTTATAGTGCCCCTTGTATGTGGACCTTTATTATGCAGTCTGTCGCTTTTATTACTTCCACAACAAGTTCATATAAAGCTTATTTTCTCTGCACTAATAAGTCATACATATTTAGATATCAATTTTTATTGCTTGCAGCATGATAAGTTACTTGAAGGATCTTACTCAATCCATAGGTAGGTATGGTGGACTCTCATGGCAAAACTGGGTTTAAGGATATTTGGAAGCACAAGTAGTATCTCTACTTGGTGCAAGGAGTTTGGCTAGCATGAGTGGGAAAGGCAAGCTCAACATGTTTGGAAGGTCAATGACAATATACTTTAACTGGGATGCCGGAAAACATAAACCATTATGTTGTCTTCCTTGTCCAACGTCAACTCATTTAGCATGTCATACTTAATGAGTGCTCCCAATTATAAAAAGGTGTCCAATATATTTGCATGTGAACCCCTCTTTCCTTATCACTTCCTATTAATTGCAGCGATGACCAAAACTACGTTCATCAATTCTCAACAATTTTTATGCCTCATACTTTCTATATGTGAAGTTATCACTATCCATAAGATCAATATGAACTCTTTTATTCTTTCTACTTTCTCAAGATCATAGCAACATAGCAAAGCCCTTGATTCAACACTAATTTTTATTATAGATAGCTCACGGACTCGATTACAAAAAGAGATCACAATGCAAAACTCAAACTACTTGATATCAAAACTTCAATCTACTAAGTCAAGATTCTACTAAATGGATCGAGCTAAATAAAGCGGTAGAGATAGGAGTGTGATGGTGATATGATACCGGGGCACCTCCCCCAAGCTTGGCAGTTGCCAAGGGGAGTGCCCGTACCCATGTGGTTATGTCCTCGGAGGTGGTGATGGTGGAGTTGTTGCATTTTTCTTCTCCAGCTTGCGTCTGAGGCTAAAATTTTCCTCCCTCAGATCCTCATTCTCGACCTCAAGTTTCATTATCTTTTTGCATAATGCCGCCTTGCTGTCCTGCAAAAAACGTGGTGGGATACATTGAACCTGAGGGAGGCTTGACTTCTTGAACTCCACATGCATATCGCCAGGTTGAGGTAGTGGATCATCCCCTTCATCGGAGCTTGTCTCCTCCTTCCCCTTTTGATCATAATCTTCTTCTTCCTCCGTGGTCCAGCCATAATGTTCCACATCCCCATATGCTTTTGGGTTTGCGATATAGTCAGCCACATAGCTCTCCCCCTTCGAATCTTGGGACGACATATTGCTCCAAATCTGCTGCAGAAACAACTCAAAACAAAAACAAAGGATATTTGCATGATACGATGGTCAAAACCTTCGGGAGTATATATAATGAATTTTTACCGACCAAAATACGTAACGTGCAAGAAAACGGAGTCCGGGAGGCAGACGAGGTACCCACGAGATAGGGGGCGCGCCCTATAGGGGGGGGCGCCCTCCACTCTCGTGGGAGCCTCGTGTCCCTTTTGGACTACTTCTTTCGTCCTAAAATTCTTAAATAATCCAAAACTAATAAAAAATTGCCATTGGAGTTGTTTTGGAGTCGGTTTACTCACCGTACCACATACCTATACCTTTTCGAAGTCTGGAACGTTCTGGAAAGTGTCCTTTATGTATTCTTCAGGGGTTACGGCTTCAATAATATTAGTTTCAACATTGATAGGATTACCTGAAATATAATGTTTAATTCTTTGACCGTTTACCACCCTTGGACTCATGCCTTCAAAGTTGTTGATTTTTATGCCACCAGAGATAGACCTCCTCGATAACGTAAGGACCTTCCCATTTTGAGAGGAGTTTTCCTGCAAAAAATCTTAAACGAGAGTTGAATAATAACACATAATCTCCTACGTTAAACTCACGCTTTTGTATCCTCTTATCATGCTAGCATTTGACTTTTTCTTTGAATAGCTTGGCATTCTCATACGCTTGGGTTCTCCATTCATCCAGTGAGCTAATATCAAATAACCTCTTCTCACCAGCAAGTTTGAAGTCATAATTGAGCTCTTTAATAGCCCAATATGCCTTATGTTCAAGTTCTAGAGGTAAATGACACGCTTTTCCATAAACCATCTTATACGGAGACATACCCATAGGATTTTTGTATGCAGTTCTATAGGCCCATAATGCATCATCATGTTTTTTGGACCAATTCTTTCTAGATCTATTCACAGTCTTTTGCAAAATTAATTTGAGCTCTCTATTGCTCAACTCTACTTGACCACTAGATCATGGATGATAAGGAGATGCGATTCTATGATTGACATCATACTTAGCAAGCATCTTACGGAAAGCACCATGAATAAAATGTGAACCACCATCAGTCATAAGAAATCTAGGGACTCCAAACCTTGGAAAAATAAATTCTTTTAGCATTTTCATAGAAGTGTTATGATCAGCACTACCAGTTGGAATAGCTTCTACCCACTTAGTAACGTAATCAACAGCAACTAAAATATGTGTATAACCATTAGAGGCAGGAAAAGGTCCCATATAATCAAAGCCCCAAACATCAAACGGTTCAAGAATAAGAGAATAATTCATAGGCATTTATTGGCGTCTACTAATGTTACCTATTCTTTGACATTCATCACAAGATAAGACAAACTTACGAGCATCTTTGAAGAGATTAGGCCAATAAAAACCATATTGTAGTACCTTGTGTGCAGTTCTATCTCCAGCGTGGTGTCCTCCATAGGATTCAGAGTGACACTTGCGTAGGATCTATTCCTGTTCATGCTCAGGCACACAACGTCTAATAACACCATCTACTCCTTCTTTATAAAGGTGTGGATCGTCCCGTGTAATGTCTTAAATCATAAAAGAACTTTTTCTTTTGCCGGTATGTGAAACTAGGCGGTATAAATTTAGCAACAATGTAATTAGCATAATCAAGCATACCAAGGAGCAAAGACGAGAAGCATTGACGACCGCTAATTGTTCATCAGGAAAGCTATCATTAATAGGCAGTGGGTCATCAAGAACATTCTCTGACCTAGAAAGTTATCTACAACGGGGTTCTCAGCTCCCTTTCTTTCAATAATATGCAAGTCAAATTCTTGGAGCAAGAGAACCCATCTAATGAGTCTAGGCTTAGCATCTTTCTTTTCCAGAAGATATTTAATAGCAGCATGATCAGTGTGAATAGTAACTTTGGAATCAACAATATAAGGTCTAAATTTATCACATGAAAACAACTCTGCTAAGAACTCTTTTTCAGTGGTAGCATAATTTCTCTGGGCAGTATCAAGAGTCTTACTAGCATACTGGATAACATTCAATTTCTTATCGACTCTTTGCCCTAGAACAGCAGCTCTGACAAAGATAATCACTAGCATCACACATAATTTCAAAAGGTAAATTCCAATCAGGTGGCTGAACAATAGGTGCAGTGGTCAAAGCTTTCTTAAGTGTTTCAAATGCTTCTACACAATCATCATCAAAGACAAAAGGAATATCTTTTTGCAATAAATTAGTTAGAGGCCTAGAGATTTTAGAAAGGTCCTTAATGAACCTCCTATAAAAACTGGCATGACCAAGGAAACTTCTTATACCTTTTATGTCCTTGGGACATGGCATCTTTTGAATAGCATCAACTTTGGCTTTATCAACTTCAATACCTCTCTCGGAGATCTTGTGCCCCAAGACAATGCCTTCATTAACCATAAAGTGACACTTTTCCCAGTTCAGGACGAGACTAGTGTCTTCGCATCTCTGCAAAACTCAATCAAGGTTGCTCAAACAATCATCAAAAGAGGATCCATAAACTGAGAAATCATCCATGAATACCTCACAAATCTTTTCACGAAAAATAGAGAATATAGCCATCATGCATCTTTGAAATGTAGAAGGTGCATTACATAAACCAAAAGGCATACGTCTATAAGCAAAAGTACCAAAAGGGCAAGTAAAAGTAGTTTTAGATTGATCCTTCCCTGACACAGGTATCTGAGAGAAACCAGAATAACCATCTAAAAAGCAGAAATGTGTGTGTTTGGATAGTCTTTCTAGCATTTGATCAATAAAAGGTAAGGGGTAATGATCTTTCTTAGTATCTTTATTTAACTTACGGAAATAAATTACTATCCTATAACCTGTAATAATTCTTTGCGGGATCAATTCATCTTTATCATTAGGAACAACGGTAATACCTCCCTTTTTAGGGACACAATGGACAGGGCTTACCCATTCACTATCAGCAACGGGGTAAACAATACCTGCCTCAAGGAGCTTTAGTATCTCCTTTCTTACCACTTCCTTCATCTTGGGATTTAATCGTCCTCCAATGTAATTTTGTGTTGACATAACATGGGACTAACGCCCTTAAGATCATCCAGAGTATATCCAATAGCTGCTCGGTGCTTCTTCAGAGTTTTCAATAATTTTTCTTCTTCTTTCTCTGAAAGGTTAGCACTAATAATAACAGGATATATTTCTTTTTCAGCAAGATAAGCATACTTAAGATTACCAGGTAAAGGTTTGAGTTCAAACACGGGATCACCCTTGGGTGGAGGGGGATCCCCAAGAATTTCAACAGGAAGGTTATGTTTTAGCATAGGTTCCTGTTTATGGAACACTTCATCTATTTCCTCTCTTTCCTTCATAAACATATCGTTTTCATGGTCTAGCAGGTATTGTTCTAACGGATCAGTTGGAGGAACAGCAATGGAAGCAAGGCCAATAATCTCATCCTTACTAGGTGGTTCCCTTTCAAGAGGTTGTCTACTAAACTTAGCGAAATGAAACTCATGAGACATACCATCTATGCCAACAGTGACTATATTCTTTTCACAATTAATCTTAGCACTAGCTGTATTCAAGAAGGGTCTACCAAAAATAATGGGACATAAATCATCTTGTGGGGAACCAAGAACAAGGAAATCAGCAGGGTATTTAATCTTCCCACACAAAAATTCAACATCTCTAACAATTCCAAAGTGTTTAATGGTATCCCTATTAGCAAGCTTAATAGTAACATCAATGTCTTCTAATTCAATGGGTGCAATGTCATGCATAATTTCTTGATATAAAGAATAAGGTATTGCACTAGAACTAGCAACCATATCACATAAGCCGTGATAACAATGATCTCCTATTTTAATAGAAATAACCGGCATGCCTACGACAGGTCTACTTGTCTTAGTATCTGGCCTAGCAATATTAGCAGTCTCACCACAGAAAGAAATAACATGCCCATCTAAATCCTCATCCAAGAGATCTTTAACCATAGCAATACTAGGTTCAACATTAATTTGCTCAGGAGGTGTATAATTCCTAGTATTACTCTTACGAACAACGATCGAAGCTTTAGCATGATCCTTTATCCTAACAGGAAAAGGAGGTTTTTCAACATAAGCAGTAGGAACAACAGGATCACTATAGGTAATAGTCTTTTCTTCGACTGTAATAGGTGCAACTACTTTCACTTCAACAGGAGGATTATATTTAAACCACTTCTCTTTAGGAAGATCAACGTGAGTAGCAAAAGATTCACAGAAAGTAGCTACTATCTAAGAGTCAAGTCCATACTTAGCGCTAAATCCATGAAAAGCATCGGTATCCATAAAAGATTTAACACAATCGAACTTAGGTGTCATGCCTGACTCCTTACCACCGTCGGAACCCCAATCTTCAGAGTTGCATTTAATTCTTTCCAATAAGTCCCATTTGAAATCAATAGTCTTCAGCATATAAGAACCAGCACAGGAAGTATCGAGAAGGTTGCGATTATCAAGAGAAAGCCGAGCATAAAAATTCTGAATAATCATTTCCCGAGAGAGCTCATGATTGGGGCATGAATATAACATTGACTTAAGCCTCCCCCAAGATTGAGCGATGCTTTCTCCTTCGCAAGGCCAGTAATTATATATGTAATTACGATCACGATGAACAAGATGCATAGGATATAACTTCTGGTGAAATTCCAACTTCAATCGCTTATAATTCCAAGATCTCGTATCATCACATAGACTATACCATGTCAATGCATCTCCCTTCAAAGATAAAGGGAAGACCTTACTTTTGACAACATCATCGGGAATACTTGCAAGCTTAAATAATCCACAAACTTCATCCACAAAGATAAGGTGTAAATCGGGATGCAATGTTCCGTCTCCTGCAAATGGATTAGCTAGCAATTTCTCTATCATACCCGAAGGAATCTCAAAGTAAATATTTTCATAAAGTTTAGTAGGTTGAGGAGCAACTCTTTGCTCTTCTGGTTGGGTTGAAGATACCCCACACAAGCCCCTCAAAGGATTAGTTTCCAGAGTGACAAGTAACAGAAAATTTCAGCACACTATATAAATGTTTCCTTACCAATTTCCACTCACCAAAAGCGCTACACTTTCGCAAGAACGGCGCCAGAAAAGAGTCTTGATGACCCACAAGTGTAGGGGATCAATCGTAGTCCTTTCGATAAGTAAGAGTGTCGAACCGAACGAGGAGCGTAGGAAATGATAAGCGGTTTTCAGAAGGTTTTCTCTGCAAGCAATCGAAATTGTAGGTGATAGATAGTTTTGTGATAAGATAAATAGTAATGAGTAATAAGTAAATAAAATAAGTAAAGTGCAGCAAGGTGGCCCAATCCTTTATGTAGCAAAGGATAAGCCTGGACAATTTCTAATAATGAGAAAGGAGCTCCCGAGGACACATGGGAATTATCGCCAAGCTAGTTTTCATCACGTTCATATGATTCGCGTTCGGTACTTTGATAATTTGATATATGGGTGGACCGGCACTTGGGTACTTCCCTTACTTGGAAAAGCATCCCACTTATGATTAACCCCTATTGCAAGCGTCCGCAACTACAAAAGAAGTATTAAGGTAAACCTAACCACGACATTAAACATATGGATCCAAATCAGCCCCTAATGAAGCAACGCATAAACTAGGGTTTAAGCTTCTGTCACTCTTGCAACCCATCATCTACTTATTACTTCCCCATGCATTACTCTAGGCCCAAATAATGGTGAAGTGTCATGTAGTCGACATTCACATAACACCACTAGAGGAAAAGACAACATACATCTCATCAAAATATCGAACGAATACCAAATTCACATGACTACTAAGAGCAAGACTTCACCCATGTCCTCAGGAACAAACGTAACTACTCACAAAGCAAATTCATGTTCATAATCAGAGGAGTGATAATATGCATAAAGGATCTGAACATATGATCTTCCACCAAGTAAACCAATTAGCATCAACTACAAGGAGTAATCAACACTACTAGCAACCCACAGGTACCAATTTGTGGTTTTGATACAAGATTGGATACAAGAGATGAACTAGGGTTTTGAGAGGAGATTGTGGTGGTGAAGATGTTGATGGAGATTGACCCCGTCTTGATGAGAGGATCGTTGGTGATGACGTTGGTGATGATTTCCCCCTCCCGGAGGGAAGTGTCCCCGGTAGAACAGCTCCGCCAGAGCCCTAGATTGATTCCGCCAAGGTTCCGCCTCGTGGCGGCATAGCTTCGTCCCGTAGCTTGCCCATGATTTTTTCCAGGGTAAAAGCGATGATATAGCAGAAGATGGACACCGGAGGCCCACCAGGGGGCCCAGGAGATAGGGGCGCACCCCCCTGTCTCTTGGACATGGTGTGGGCCACTTGTGTTTTCCTTTCGCTCAGAAATTCTTATTAATTCCAAAAAGTTGTTTCGTGGAGTTGCAGGACTTTTGGAGCTGTGCATAATAGGTTTCCAACGTTTGCTCCTCTTCCAGCCAGAATTCCAGCTGCCGGCATTCCCCCTCTTCATGGTAAACCTTGTAAAATAAGAGAGAATAGCCGTAAGTACTGAGATATAATGTGTAATAATAGCCCATAATGCTATAAATATTGATATAAAAGCATGATGCAAAATGGACGTATCACCATCTAGAACCATGAGTAGAAATTTCCATGGTGGAAGGCATGTCACAGAAAGCGGTGTTATGCAAACGAGCATAGTTTTCAGATATGAATGAATGAGATGCTCCAGTATCAAAAAGAAAAGATGCCGGGTGGCAATTAACAAGGAGCATACCGAGAACGACGTTAGGATCCTCCTGAGCCTGTTCAGCTGAGACACAGTTCACATGGCCACGTGCGGCGGTGGCCGGCTTGGCGTAGTACACCTTCCATGTTGGCTTGCCATGGCCAATAGCCTTTCCAGGCTGGTTGGGGTTGGTTTGGGGACATTCTCGCATGTAGTGGCCCGGTTCCCCACACTTGAAACACGTCATGGAGCTGGTGCGTGGAGGAGCATTGTTGGTTGGTCCACCATACTGCTGAGCTGGACGAGGCGCCTGATAGGATGGCCTCGGTGTGAACCTGGGTGGAAGGGCAGTGTTAGGCACCCACACCCGGCGCTTCTGAGGGCCAGAATCAGATGAGGAACCAGTGTCACGGCCATGCTTGCGTGTTGCTTTGAAATCAGTGTGACCTGTCTCAGCACTGATGGCTTTGTTCACAAGCTTCTGGAAAGAGGTGCACTCGTGCAGATGGAGATCACGGCGAAGCTCGGGGCTAAGTCCCTTGCGGAACCTTGCCTGCTTCTTGGCATCAGTGGAAACTTCCTCAGTTGCATAGCGTGCTAGGTTACCGAAGTCCCTGCTGTATGCATCCACAGAGAGTCTACCTTGGGTGAAACTGCAGAACTCCTCACGCTTATGGTCCATAAGACCCTCCGGAATGTGATGTTCATGGAAAGCCTCACTGAATTCTGTCCAAGTAGTGACCTGGCCAGCTGGGGGCATGGCCTCATAGTTCTCCCACCAGAGACTGGCGGGGCCTTCAAGATGATAGGCAGCAAAAGTGACATTATCAACCTCAGCTATGAGTGCAGATCGTAGCTTGTGGGTAATGCTGCGAAGCCAATCATCAGCGTCGAGGGGCTCGACGAAGTGATGGAAGGTGGGTGGATGTAACTTGATGAAGTCAGTGAGCGACACCAAGTTATTCCTCTGGTGCAAAGTTGTGTTCTGTTCGATGCGCTCCAACAAACGGTTGGTCTCCCGCTTGTTCCTTTCGGCCTCCAGCATGACCTCTGCCAGAGAAGGACGATGAGGCAGGTTCGCATCCCTAGCTCCACTGCCTTCGGCCTGCTCCGGGGGAGCAGGGTTGTTGCGGGTGTTGACCATCCTAGGAAAACAAGAAAATGGTTTAGTCCAGAATGACAAGATTCTGACATGGAAATGCAGAATGTAAGGGATAACTCGGAATGCAAGATGTTCATCTGTATGACATGGTAAAAACAGAAATGGCTACATTTATTCCATCATCATACACACCATACAAGGTTTAGTACAAGACCAAATGGAGTACAACTACGGTGAAAGGAAGATTACATCTCATCGGAGGCATCCCAAGCTCCTATACATTATTTTTCTACACCTCCGGAAAGTGGTACATACTAAGTCATATCCCACGAGTCACGCAGAACGGTGGATGATATAACTGTTACAATACTAGTGGTGCCACCATCAGCTCATACATCTCCATAGTAATATTCATAGAGATTACCACCATGTCTTGGAAGCTGGACGTCATCATCTGGAAACAGTCGATCCTGTGGAGCCTGCGGTCCACAGGGACACGGATATGGCCTGGGTCCCAAAAACGGCGGCACACGAGGTCCACGAGCAGGAGTGATGCCCCCTACATCACGCCAATCCATACGATCTGGCAGACTAGACCGCACGGGGTACAAATCTCGCATATCCATATACCCTGCCTGCACAGCAGGTGCAAACCGGGTGAAAGTGGCCCAATGATCAGACCGGGAGTTGAAAAGCTCCAATCACAAGGCACGATTTTCACGGTCCTTATCCACAAGCATCTGTGCGGTAGTGTGGAGCAGTGAATCCTCATGAGAAGAGTTGGTGTAAATAGCTGTGAGGTAACCTTCTGCCCCAGGAAGGGACGCTGGCATATAGCGGAAGTTGGTGTTGCGAAGCAAGGAAGTCCTAGCCCGCATATTAGTCATCATCGAATAAGCAGCGTCCTGCATGAACATCTCGATGGTAACCCCAAGTCTATATGAAAAATGGAGGGGCTTAGTGGATCCAGGATAGGAAAGGAATATCCTGACGGTGAAGAGGTATTGGCTTTGATTGAAGTCTCTATACTGCTCCTCAACGGTGTACTCGAGATACCAACGGTACCCATCCTCGATCATTACGCGGACCAACATAGCAGTATGGCCAGGTACATCGAGACACCGAGTCATACGAACAACTTGATTCTGGGTGCGGGAGGCCATCTGAAACATGATATAGTGCAAAGGCATTAGAATTTCTAGCAGAAATTGGACAGCATAACGGTTGTAAATGCTCAAAAAAGATTTTGAGACACTTTGCAAAGGATTGCATAGACACTCAACAACATCATATCATGGTTCTGGGTCCATCTTAATAACATAATGGGGTAGTAGAACTGAACTAGGCTTGTATCCATCAAACCTATAAGGTACTACTGATTAGTAACACGTGAACCTGATAGAGAGAAGAGATCCTAATCCTTAACCCCCGATGGAAGAATGGACTGACTCGCATCGTAATGCCATGAGGTAAAGGAGTAAAAAGAACCTTACGTTCCATCCCACAATCAATTCCCCTACATATAACTAAAGCATTTCTAGACTCAACATCGACCAGTTTGGCTTGGAGAACCTACAGTCAGTCCGGCTCTAATGCCAACGCTGTCAGGACCCCGATTCTAAGTCACACCGGTCTAGCCTGTAACACCTCATATCACTTTGCGGCCTCACGCACGGTATTCCCATGGGTGTCGCCTTACCAAGGCCCGGGACCGTTTGCGCCTTTTGGCTCACGTATATGACAGTGTCGCTAGCATCCATATGACAGAGAACCCGGGCCGACATGGCTAGTCGTGAACCCAAAGCGGCACTAACTTACGGGGACATGCATACATGAATCAACATCGAGTGTGTCGGTCAGCAGCATGTGAATCCGGGTTGTAGCACTAGGCTAACAGGACTCCGGGAATCCGGGCTGTAGCAGGCTAGGCAGGACTCCGGATGCCACCACGTGACATTTCCCCGAAGGGACAAACACAGGAACGAAGTGAAACACATGCCGGCCAGTCAAGTGTTCCGGAGCAGTAGTGATGGGCTAGCAGGACTCTGGTGAACCGGGCTGTAGCGGACTAATATGGCTTATGGAAGCACTAGACTAAATTTCCCCATAAGAGAGGCTGCCAAGGATAAACAACTAGATTGTCGGATCCCACACATACCAAGCATTTCAATCATACACATAATATGCTCGATATGTGTAAATACAACATGGCATCACAACAAAACTCTACAACTCAAAGTACTTTATTTAAAGGCTCAGAGAGCCATACATATCATACACACAAGTACGGGTCACACGACCCAGCATTCAAGTCATACAAACATACAAGCCAACAACGGAAGTAACTTGTCTGAGTACAGACAACTAGGAAATAAAAGAGGCTTGGGAAAGCCTGACTATGCTACACGGTCCATCGTGAGCTCAGGATCACCACTTGGGCTTCAGCCTACTCGTCGACATCGATGTCTATGAAGAACCCATCAGAAGGGGTTGCAGCGTCTTCTGTAAAACGTTCATTAAGCAACATGAGTACAAAGGTACTCAGCAAGACTTACATCAGATCCTACATACATGCACATTATCAAGAAGGGTTGGTGGGGCTATTGCAGCAAGCCAGCTTTGACTCTTGGCTAAGCTATCTTACGAGACTCCAACTTGAAATTGATTTGCGCACTCGAGTCCACTACACACCACTTCAATACACTACCAAGGATCCGCCTCCGTCATCCTACGGAAGAGACATCCTCGGCACTCACACTTATCTTGAGGATTTTAGTAGTATCCATTTACTTGTCTATGAACTGTATAGGCAACCAAGTAGTCCTTTACCGCGGACACGGCTATTTGAATAGATGATGTTAACCCTGAAGGGGTGTACTTCTTCATACATGTTTCCACCACTTAGCGTCTGCACACGACATGTGCTCGGCAGACTTCAAGCGAAAGCCGACGTGGGTGTAGACCACGACCTACCTAAACACCTAAGTCTCTAGTCCAGGTTTATCGGCTATTCAGGTTCCATCCGTAGGGAGTCCGGCTGAGGTTTCCACATACGACCCCGAACGATGTGTACAGGGTTCCGAGACACATAACGGGTGCCCGGTATACCCGGCCACGTACCTACCGCATCACAGCCCATTCTGGTCGGGCCGCTTGCCCATCGCCTCTAGTAAGCTACAAACACCAGAAACTACTTGCAACTCCTGGACAGAGGACTACGGTGGATAAGAAGTCGAGCGAGTCAATTAAGGATCCCAATGTATGGTAGTAGCTGATTCTTAAATGACATATACAGATCTCGGTGCTTAAGGACGGTTCCAATGAAACAACCCACCATGTACTCCTACATGGCCTCTCATCGATACCTTTACCAAATCGTGTTCAACACATCACTCTCATTACCCACATGATCATTTAACTCTAGCCCATCAACCAGATGAACCAGACCTGACACGACTCTAAGCATAGCAGGCATAGCAAGGTAGGAATAACACATACACATGACTCAATCAACTCCTACACATGCTAGTTGGTTTCATCTAGTTACTGTGGCAATGACATGTCATGCAGAGGAAAAGGGTTCAACTACCGTAGCACACAGCAGTTTGAATCGCGTTGTCTTAATGCAGTAAAGGAGAGCAGAGGCGAGAACATGGGATTGTATCGATATGATCGAATGGTTGGTTGCTTGCCTTGCGGATCCGTGGGCTGGTAACGTTCCTCGTAGGAAATTCGTGATACTCCCCGGTGACAGAACCTGCCGCAGAGACCACTGATATACAATCATCACCAAACAATGTGCAACAATATTATGCATGCATGAGACATGGCAAAATGAGTGTATTGGGCTAATGCAACTAAGACCAGATGGGTTTGGACCATTTTGACGCAAATATTCAAATTCCAAACTCATAAATGGCCCTTATTAGTGCTTTATCTTGTTGTGCACTAAACAACAAGCTAACTTTTAAACATGAATGAAACCAGTACAGATGGATACATTGGATTTTTCTGATCATTTTTCATATATAACACTTTGCATTTGGAGCTACAGATTAATTTCTATGATTTTTTGAAGTTTTTAGTATTTTCTGGAATTTCCTGTATAAGAATAATTCCAGTAATTGAATTATTGCGTCAGGGTGACGTCAGTGGTCAACGGGGACGGTCCAGGTCAAACCTGACCAGTGGGTCCCATGTGTCAGTGTCATTAGTCTAACTAATTTTAGTCAGTACTAATCCTAGTAAATTAGCAAGGCTGGGCCCCACCTGTCATTGACCCTGTGGGGTCAAACTGGGCCCACCCGAGGTCAAACAGGGTCAGTTGGGTCAAACTCGCCGGCGTTTAGGCACCGGCGAGGCCAAACGCGGCGGGGTGATGCGGGTTTTGCGCTCCGACGACCAAAAAGGCGGCGGAGGGCACCTACGTGATGCTGGAGGTGAGCCGCATCCAGTGGTGGTGGTGGTGGTTGGGCTCGGAGTCACCGGAAACGACGCCGGCAACGAGTTTGGCCGAGGCCGGAGCTCGGGTGAGCTCGGGCTTGTCGCTAGGAGGCACGGTGAGGTGCGTGGAGTGGTGCTACGGCCTCCTGGGAGTGCGGTGAGGTTAGCGGGCAAGGTGGTGTGGCCTTTGCATGGCCGGAGCCTCGTCGGCGACGAGCTCGGCGGCGGTGCGTGCGGGTGAGCTTTGTGCAGTCACTACGGGGCTCGAGAGGGAGAACAGAGTGGATAGGGAGGTGGCCATGCTCATGATGGTTGCGATGGACCAGCCGGCGAGGTCGGGGACGAACTGCTACGACGGCGACGGCAAAGTGGATCTCCGGCGGTGATCGACGAAGATGGGGTCGGTGGAGGCGGTGCAGAGCGTGCGAGTGCTAAGGGCTCGGCTGGCTCGGCGTAGCGGACGAAGGCGGAGCTTGTGGACACGGTGGAGCGCCCAGCAGGGGCAGACGGTGGGCGGCCACGCAAGCCTTGACAATGGCGACTGCTTGCCAACCATGGTGAGAGAGCGAAGGAGAGAGCAGGGGGGAGAGTGATGTGTCGAGGGGGTCGGGGCGGCGCCGAGGATACGTTTCGAGGCGTCGCGCTGGCGCAGGCGAGGGCAGGCAGGTAGGGAGGTGTGTGGCGAGCTCGGCGGCGTCGCGGTGTCCCTCCTCTGCCTACTAGCAGAGGTAGGTGCTGACTGGCACGGGCCAGGTGGGCCGGCCCAGCCAGGTAAGTGGCCTCCTGGCCTTTCTCTCTCTCTTGCTCCTTTTTCATTTAGTTTGCTTTCCTATTTTTCTGTAAATGTTGGGCTTTAATAAAAATACTAAAACGTTTCCAAAAATCCTGCAAATAAAATGTTGGGCTCTGTTGGGATTATTCCTAACAGCCCTCACTTAAATCCAGAATTATTTGGGCATTTGAATTATTTTATAGCATTTAATGCCCAAATGAAAATAGATAAATATTTGTCCAGTGACCTTATGTGTCCTAGAAAAATGTGAACCACTTCTGGCAGAGGTTCTGGACCAAGAGAAAAAATGATGGACATTTTAGAAGGGCATTTCAGGTTCATTGAAATTATTTTTAGTAAACCCTAGTTGGTTTCAGAGGGGGCTGGGGGTTATGTCATCCCCATTTCCAGTTTGTGATGAATGATGAACATGATGCAAGCACTCTAGTGCATAAACTAGCTAGGGTGTGACAGCCATTCTCCTCCATCTTTTAGCTATAGAACTTATTGGAGACTTCATATCTCTCAACTCGGGTATTTGCTTGAAATATTAACTTCAACTCCTGGAACATCTCATATGGCCCATGACGTTCAAAACGTCTTTGAAGTCCCGATTCTAAGTCGTTAAGCATGGTGCACTAAACTATCAAGTAGTCATCATATTGAGCTACCCAAACGTTCATAACGCCTCATACGCTTCCCGCAATAGGTCCGCTACCTAGCGGTGCATCAAGGACATAATTCTTCCTGCAGCAATGAGGACAATCCTCAGATCACGGATCCAATCGGCATCATTGCTACTAACATCTTTCAACACTGTTTTCTCTAGGAACATATCAAAATAAACATATGAAAGCAACAATGTGAGCTATTGATCTACAACATAATTTGCAAAATACTACCAGGACTAAGTTCATGATAAATTTAAGTTCAACTAGCACACATGCCCGTGCGTTGCAACGGGAGAGATATTTTTGTGCGAGAAGCATCGGGAAAGATAATTGATGTGTCCATCAAAACGGTTTCCGGGGCGGTGGGGCGAGAGAGCGAGGAGCTGCGGTGTTCTCGCGGGTCATGTTCGGCCTGTGAGATCTGGATAGTGGTGGGGTTGGTCCGACTGGCGGCCACCACCCAACTCGTGCCTATTTTCTCTAGGTCCGCCTCCGTGTCGAGGTTGTGGTTGCCTCCTCACTTTGTTGTTGCACGGCGACCTTCGGGGCATAGTTGCTTCGACCACTCTCTCCTATGATTGCGTAGCCAGATGGATTACTAATTGGAGCGAATCTCGCTTCATTGGCATAATCATCGCATAACGAGGTAGTCCTTGCTTTACCATGGTGTATTCTCTTAATGATTTTGGCACTCACTTGCCCATATATTTTTAATCAGAGTCAAACCAGCATATTCTTTTTTATTGGCTTGTGCCCATAATTACTTTTAATTATAGTCAAGAAACATATTCTCTTTTATGGTCAAATAGCACGTGGAACATACAATAGTTCGCATCTGGGCTAGGCCACTGGCAGGCACCAAAACGACCTATGTTTGTAAGGTGTAATAAAAATCCCGAAAAAAGGAGTTGAAGGATCAAACTCATGACCTCAAAAATTCGGACACGTGTTGCTAGCCACTCGAGTAAACAGTTCCTGCTAACCAATGGTCAACGTGAATGTTTAAGAACATACTACAACATCACATTCAAAACATTTTTGATTTTCCTGATCTTTTTTGAACTTACAAAAATAAAGTAATACTTATGAATTACCGATATTCTTTGAAACATGAGCAAATTTTGAATCCCGCTTTTTTTCAAAAAATATATGATTTTATATGATAATTTCAATGATTTTTTAAAAAAGACAAACAAACTTGAACGGAAGGTTTTTTCGAAATTCAGATTTTTTTCCCGAAAAACTGATCCTATTATAGAAAAGGAAGATTTTTTTAATTTGTGAACAATCTTTTTATACAGAAACATGTTTTGAACATTCAATTTTTTTAAAAAAAATATGTTTTTTAACATGAACATTATTTTTGCAATTTTGAAAGTATCATAAAAATAGGAATATATTTCTAATTTGTATCATTTTTTAAAATGCAATTTTCTTTCAAATCTTGAATAATTTTGGATAACTGAACTCAGTGGGAGCTTCTCACAGTGTATTCGGAGCTCAGAATTGTTTTGGAAAACTCAAACATTTTTCTTGACAAAATGCGAAAATTTTCTGAATTTTGGACAAATTATGGAACGAGAAGAAAAATTAAAAGTTCCCCGCATTTTTCAACATCAGACCAAAATTTTAAAATGCTTAAGATTTTATGAAAATTTGAACAAAAATGGAAATTCTCGAAAAATTGAAATTTTGAAAAAGAAAATTAACTTGGAATGAAAAAAAGAAAAGAGAAAGGAAAAGAAAGAGTAAAATAGAAATAGAACACATTGAACAACGAGAACAGGCCGACCCAATCTTGGGCGCACCATATTAAACTCTGACTATTTGCCGCACGGTGTGCCAAAAAACGAATTTGTATCATTTTTGAAAATGCAATTTTTTCTTTCAAATCTTGAACAATTTTGGATAACTCAACTCGATGGGAGCTTCTCGCAGTGTATTCGTAGCTCAAAATTGTTTTGGAAAACTCAAAGATTTTTTTGACAAAATGCAAAAAAAATCTGAATTGTGGACAAATTATGGAACGAGAAGAAAAATTAAAAGATCCCCACATTTTTTAACATCAGACCGAAATTTTAAAATTCTGGAGATTTTATGAAAATTTGAATAAAAACAGTGAACGGATGAAAAAATTGGAGAAACGCACCTTGCTTGCCCGTGCTTTGCAACGGGAGATAAAATAGTATAAATTGAAAGTCAGTGAGAATTATATGCGCAAGCAAAACCCTATGTGCACACGAAAAAGGAACATTTAGCTTCTCGGTTTCGCCGCGCATGAAGGAATCAATCCGTTATTTTTCCATTTATTGATCGAAGGCATTTAAGATTTTGTTACGTCATCGTATGACAGAAAAGGCCCATGAGTTATTTAATCTATTTTACTTTCAATCCTTTCAATGACGGGATTTTAAAGTATGTAGTTTCTGAATATTCTAGGAAACATGAACAATTTTAAAAATCCTGAGCAGATGTTTGAAAATTGTGTACAGTTTTGAAAAATATATATGAAGGGAGCGTCTTATAAAATTCACAATAATTTTTGAAAACACAATTTTTTATAGAAACATGAAATTATTTGAATTTGTGATCATTTTTTCAAAACGGGAACATGTATTAAATTCAAAATATTTTTAGAAAATGTGTATCTTTTATACACAAACATTATTTATAATTTTGAAAATTTCACTAAAACATGAATATTTTTTGAATGGAGGGCATTTTTGAAATTCCATTTTATTTTTGGAAATTCAAACAATTTCTAAAAAATGAAAGAATGGGAAACTTTTTGCAAGTTTTGAACATCTTTCAAAATAGCTACAAAATTTTGGTATTCTTAGCATTTTCAGAAATTTGTTTTCTGTAATTCTGAACATCTACTGAGAATTTTTAATTAAGGAAATAAATTCTAAAAGAAAAATAAAACTGGAAGGGAAAAAGATATAGGGAAAGGTTAGTAAAAATAGAAGTAAAACACATAAATAAAGATAAATAAAAATGGGCCAGCCCATTATAGGTTGTCCTGTGAGAAATTTGGACTATTTGTCGCCTAGTGCGAAAAATAGAATTTTCCCCGCTGCATGGGCAAAAAATAAGGGACTTGCTTCGCTGGGCCACAGTGCGCGGACCACATACGAAAATTCTTTTTCTAGCAGTCTAACGCATAAGAATTTAGTACCACCTCGGATAAAAAAAATATTTTTAATGGTGAACGGATGAAAAACTTGGCGAAACGCACCTTCCTTTATTAGTAGGTATAGATTAATCATATAACTTAAGAACTCCCACTTAGATAGACATCTCTCTAATCATCTAAGTCATCACGTGATCCAAATCAACTAAACCATAACCGATCATCACGTGAAATGGAGTAGTTTTCAATGGTGAACATTACTATGTTGATCATATCTACTATATGGTTCATGCTCGACCTTTCGGTCTCAGTGTTCCGAGGCCATATGTGCATATGCTAGGCTCGTCAAGTTTAACCTGAGTATTCTGCGTGTGCACCCGTTGTAGATGGACGTATAGCTTATTACACCCGATCATCACGTGGTGTCTGGGCACGATGAACTTTGGCAACGGTGCATACTCAGGGAGAACACTTTTATCTTAAAATTTAGTGAGAGATCATCTTATAATGCTACCGTCAATCAAAGCAAGATAAGATGCATAAAAGATAAACATCACATGCAATCAATATAAGTGATATGATAGGGCCATCATCATCTTGTGCTTGTGATCTCCATCTCTGAAGCACCGTCATGATCACCATCGTCACCGGCGCGACATCTTGATCTCCATCGTAGTATCGTTGTCGTCTCGCCAACTATTGCTTCTACGACTATCGCTACCGCTTAGTGATAAAGTAAAGCAATTACAGGGCGATTGCATTGCATACAATAAAGCGACAACCATATGGCTCCTACCAGTTGTCGATAACTCGGTTACAAAACATGATCATCTCATACAATAAAATATACACTACTAGGAAAAGGGCTATAGATAGGATTGACACTAATGGCGCACCAGGGAAGTAGTGCGCCACTACTATATACTAAAGGCGCACCAGTTGGTGATGTGCCATTAGTGTGGAAGACACTAATGGCGCACCACAAAAAAGGTGTGCCACTAGTGATAATTTTTTTTTCATTTTTGCATACATACTAATGGCGCATCCGACCGAAGTGCGCCATTACAAGTTCAAACTATTAATGGCGCACTACCACGCGGTGCGCCATTAGTAAGCTTCCCCCCCCCCCCACTCCACTTG
The DNA here is from genome assembly GCA_021605145.1 of Aegilops bicornis. Lineage (NCBI taxonomy): Eukaryota > Viridiplantae > Streptophyta > Magnoliopsida > Poales > Poaceae > Aegilops > Aegilops bicornis. The sequence goes on along the minus strand of CM038671.1, from coordinate 630,317,713 downwards.
TTCCCCTCCCTCCCTTCCTCCCCACTCGATCGACCTAATTGGCCCCGTACGCCGCCGCCGCCGCCCCCTCCGTCCCCTCCGTCCCCTGCCGCCCGCCCGACCCCGCCAGGGATCCACCCCCCCGCCGACCCGACCCCTCTAGCGACCGGCCGCACCCGCCCAGGTACCTCTCCTCCTTCCTCCTTCCTCCCTCTCCACCCTTCCTCCCCAGTCCCTCCCTCCCTCCCCTTCCGCCGCGACAAGGAGTGGCGAATGCTGTTTGTCGCCGGGCGTGATTCTCCCAAGCCGGATCGACAGGCCCCGCTCCTCCCCTCTTCTTCACCCCCCGCTTGTCCTCTTAATTTCGTTTCTCTTTGGTTCATTAATTTGTAGTACTGTTCTTGGTCTGGTTCTCTGGATAATTTCTAGGGTTCTTGATCTGTGCCAAGATTGGTCGTGTTTGTCTAGGGTTCTTGGTCTGGTGCCAAGATTGGTCTAGGGTTCTAGGGTTCTTGGTCTGGTGCCAAGATTGGTCTAGGGTCTTAGTAGTGGTAAACAAGCCTTAACAAATTACTAACTGTCCAAAAACCAATTACTAGCATTTTTATGATATTAAGTTTACCTTCTTCTGTGCTAGAGTTGGTGCTTCCACACCATATGGCCTCCCTTATGCGAGGAGGCGCAAAAGCAGGCCCCTGCAAGAAAGATGAGTTGTGCCCCAGGGGTACTCCTAAGAGTGTCGCAGAAGCTTTCACACCACCGATAGCACGCAGCAACTCTCCCTACAACCAAGCATGAGTAAAGTCAGGACCTAGGACTAGTAGAATTCTCATAACTCATAACTTCATAAGTGCGTTGTATTCTAACATGCAGCCGTAACCTGCTCACAAACTTATCCCATTTCACTTATTAGATCCCCTGGCAGGAGTGTACGAATGAACTATCAACAAGCCTTGGGCTTCAATGATAAATTTGAACAAATCAAGCATTTCCTAAAAGAAGCAGGGGAAAGTTACTATTTGAACATAACTTTTGCCCAACTCCCTTACCCTTTTTTCAGGAGTAGTATTAGTACAGAAGTTCTATATAATACACCAGCTGCCTCAAATAAGGAACACCAGACTACCAGAGTAAACTACTTGTTTGCAAGCTGTCATATTGTTTTCATTCAAAAACCATGGAAAAACACTCATCCAAGTTTCCTCTGTACATACATATATGGCTTTGCAACAATGGTACACTTGAGTGAAAGAAGAAGCATATGCTTAATTGAGCTGTGGAGTTCTTGTTACCTTGTCTGTCTGTCCTCGTTAGTTACATGTATCTCTCTGTTTGTGTTTCTGCGTAACAGGTTCGATCGCGGTTGGAGAAAAATTGAGGCGTTTGTTGGCTCCAAGACAGTGATAAAGGTATATACATGTGCTCTGCTTACTCGTTTGGTTTGCAATAGTTATCATCTGACAAAGTATGCTTAGTTGTTTGGTTTGCAACCCATATTTTATAGTTGATAATACATTTTCCAGATCTGCTTGGTTGCAATCTTTTATCTGAACGCGGTCATTATAAGTTTATAGCTTTCCCACTGTCAGGCTTGTTCCAATAAGTAGATGCACTTGCTCCTTCTTACATATTTGTGCCTGACGAACACGCTCATCAAGTCTACATCCATGTTGCTGCTACTAGTAACCTGACAGCACAACCATACTTAGCCACTGTTCATTAACAGCAAGTCAACAACAACATCAGTAAAATTCAGTTAACAACAACATCAGCAAAATTCAGTTAATTAACTGAAAAAGAGAAGAGAGAAAGTAGAGAGCAAGAGGAGTACTTGCATTAACTGAAACATTTTACTTTAAACTTGCAAAATTGCAGTACTCCCTAAAACTACTGCAAGCAAGAACTACTGTTGGAGGGCACTACTGTAGGGATATTTTCTGGTCTACTGAAACTTGCTGGATGTATGTTCAGAAACGTGTTAACAGGTGTATTATTTACAGTAGTAGTTGAATATGGTTTCTCTTGTCTTAACTGAATAATCATGTATTACAAAGTGTTCTTGTCTTTCTTCATAGTTTGCAGCATTTTCAGATGTACATTGTTTTCCTATGTCTCAAAATGTTCCTAATTTGATATTTGAAAGTAAGTGTGTGGTTTGAAATTTTGATCTGATTATGGCATCTAGAATTATGTCAGTTTTGTTTTGAACTAGAAGACCAAAGTGTGTTACTCACCTGGGATCTTAACTGTTAAGTTTGTAATATTCCTTATATTGAAATCGAACATGATGGTGCTACTTGATATTTTTGAGACATGGCATCTCCCATGGTGAATCGACAACAAGGGTAGTTGATTCCATTTCTTGGTTTCTGTAAGAATTTAATGGACCTGGGCCTAGTTAAGTATAGGCTTGGGCTTGTGGTTGAATTCTACCGTTGTCCTAGCCATGTATTTTCAGAATTGAGCTAAAGATTCTGGAAAATGAGCTATGCCTTGGTTAGAAAATGAGCTAAAGATTCTGGAACTAGTTCTTATCAGCTAGTTCTGGTAAAAGAAAGTGGTTTTCCTGAGCTATGCCTTGGTTAGATAATGATATTGGAGGTACCCCGAGAGGCCCTTGAGTTTGTCGGAATCTCGATTAACTTCCGTTCCGGCAAATTCGGGTACTCCATATGTCCTATTTTCAGCAAAGGTAATGCTGAAATTTTCCGTGAATTTTAGCATGACTTTGCTAAAAATAGGACATATGGGGTACTTGGGACTAATGCCTGTTATCATGCATGTTTTATGATCTGTTGTAAGGGTACTAATTGGTCTCTTCTGCTGCTTATCAGAGATGGCGGGAAGTAGCCACCGCCGCTCTGCGACACCGCAGTACGAGTTGGATGCTTCTGAGTTCTTCACTATCATACTTGAGACTTCAGTATCATCCATGATGCAGGTATATAAAACGAGAGATATCCCCTTCACCCATCTCATTATGATATCTTATGTTTGCTACATCACTCATTGTCCCAAACTGCAGAGGCTGCCCAGTTTTATGAACATGCTGATGGGTGAAGATCCGCCAAATAATGTGAAGATGCGACAGGCCGGCAGCGGGTTTCGCAGGCAGTGGGATGTGGAGTTGGTGATCAAGCAGGGCCACATGTACTTGTCTCGTGGGTGGGAGAAGTTCTACCGTGGCTACGACCTGCGGCTGGGGTACTTCCTTCTCTTCAGGTACGACGACGACACCACCATGCTCATCGTGAAGGTGTTCAACACGACTATGTGTCGCATGTGCTACGCTGCTGATGATGATGTCGGTACGTTCTGCCTCTTCTTATTCCTCTACATTTGGCTTTGTCTCACATCGATTGTTAACGGTCATTGCTGCATTTTAGACAGGTAATGGGAGCAGCGAAGGATGACAGCTACCAAAGCAAAGAAAGCGACTATGGTCAGAGCGAAAGCAGCAGCGATTCTGGCAGCAGCATAGAAAACAAGAAGGATGATCCGGACTGGGTTCTTGCGGGAGAAGAGGAGCAGAGTGGGGATGAGGAGCTGCAGGATGACGATGGGCATCAGGCTGAGGATGATCTAGCGCTGGTGGTGGCTGACCAAGGGCAAGAGATGGTGGTGGCTGACCATGGGCAAGAGATGGAGCTGGCTGAGGATGACCTAGCGATGGTCGTGCCTGAAGGTGGCTTCGCGATGGTGGTGGTGCCTTACAATGACCATGCACCGGTGGTGGCGCCGGCGATCCCACAGCTGGGCGACATGACCACGCCAATTGTGATAGAAGACTACATCCCACTGCCTCCACTGCCTCCACCACCTCGCCGCTCTTGGCGCATCAGGGAGAGGAAGGAGAAGGAGAAGGAGAAGAAAAATGCATGAGAACTGAACTTTGTCAGGTATGTCAGATCTCCTATAGGTTAGTTATCCAAAATGATATATATATATACTTAGTTACCTATGTTATCTCTAATATGCTAAGTTTCCTATAGGTTAGCTTCATTTTTACCTAAGTTGGCTCTAATATGCTAACTTAGAGCTTATATGCTTAGTTTCCTATAGGTTAGCTCCAAAATAACTTATGTTAGCACAAAATGATCAAGTTTACATAATAAGCTTATAGTCTTCTTCTTATTCTTCTTCTTTTCCAAAATTCTTCTTATTCTTCTTCTAGTGTTCTTCTTCTTCTAGTATTCTTCTAGTCTTCTTCTTTTTCTTCTTCTAACTTCTTGTTTATCATTTTGCAGATTTGGTTTAATTCACGGAAGCTTGCATGGATGGAGTGCTTCTTTTCCATTTGTGTTTTTATTTTGTATCAATGTGAAACTTTTGTGAATTGATGGATAACGGTGTTGGATGAACAATGTGAAACTTTTGTAATATGTAACGGTGGAACTATGTGTTGGCTATGTATGTATATATGATGGAACTTGTGTGTTGGCTATGTATGTATATATGATGGAACTTGTGTGTTGGCTATGTATGTATATATGATGGAACTTGTGTGTTGGCTATGATTGTTATATGGATGCTTGTTGTATATATATATGTGTTGGATATCTCATAGGTGAAATAGTGACCTGAGATTAAGAAGAAAAAATTAAAGAAATTGTTACTAATGGCGCACTACCATGTGGTGCGCCATTAGTATAGAAGACACTAGTGGCGCACTGTGGGCAAAACTAATGGCGCATTGCATCGTGCGCCATTAGTATACCAGATACTAATGGCGCACCAGTGGTGCGCCATTAGTAAAAAATACTAGTGGCGTGCTACTAATGGCGCACTGGTAATGCGCCATTAGTAGGCAAAACCAGTGCGCCATTAGTAGGCCTTTTCCTAGTAGTGATAGCATCACGTATTGACCATATCACATCACAACATGCCCTGCAAAAACAAGTTATACGTCCTCTACTTTGTTGTTCCAAATTTTACGTGGCTGCTACGGGCTTAGCAAGAACCGTTCTTACCTACGCATCAAAACCACAATGATAGTTCAGCAAGTTAGTGTTGTTTTAATCTTCTCAAGGACCGGGCGTAGCCACACTCGGTTCAACTAAAGTTGGAGAAACTGACACCCGCCAGCCACCTGTGTGCAAAGCACGTCTGTAGAACCAATCTCGCGTAAGCGTACGCGTAATGTCGGTCCGGGCCGCTTCATCCAACAATACCGCCGAACCAAAGTATGACATGCCGGTAAGCGGTATGACTTGTATCGCCCACAACTCACTTGTGTTCTACTCGTGCATATAACATCGGTAGATAAAACCTAGGCCCGGATGCCACTGTTGGGGAACGTAGTAATTTCAAAAAAATTCCTACGCACATGCAAGATCATGGTGATGCATAGCAACGAGAGGGGAGAGTGTGTCCACGTACCCTCATAGACCGAAAGCAGAATAATTAGCACAACGCGGTTGATGTAATCACACGTCTTCACGGCCCGACCGATCAAGCACCGAAAGCACGGCACCTCTGAGTTCTTGCACACGTTCAGCTCGATGACGTCCCTCGAACTCCGATCCAGCCGAGTGTCGAGGGAGAGTTCCGTCAGCACGACGGCGTGGTTACGATGATGATGTTCTACCTACGTAGGGCTTCACCTAAGCACTGCTAGATATTATTGAGGAGGACTATGGTGGAGGGGGCACCGCACACGGCTAAGAGATCAATGATCAATTGTTGTGTCTCCAAGGGGTGCCCCCTGTCGGTGTCAAAACCGGCGGATCTCGGGTAGGGGGTCCCGGTCTGTGCGTCTAAGGCTAATGGTAATAGGACGGAAGGGACACAATGTTTACCCAGGTTCGGGACCTCTCGATGGAGGTAAAACCCTACTTCCTACTTGATTTATATTGATGATATGAGTGTTACAAGAGTTGATCTACCACGAGATCGTAGAGGTTAACCCTAGAAGCTAGCCTATGATGATTATGAATTTTGTGATCGTCCCTCTAAGGACCAAACTCTCCGGTTTATATAGACACCGAAGAGGGCTAGGGTTTACATGGAGTCGGTTACAAGGAAGGAAATATAATATCCGAATCGCCAAGCTTGTCTTCCACGTAAAGGAGAATCCCATCCGGACATGGGACGGAGTCTTGAGCCTTGTATCTTCATGCTCCAATAGTCCGGACAAAGTATATAGTCCGGCTGTCCGGATACCCCCTAATCCAGGACTCCCTCAGTAGCCCCTGAACCAGGCTTCAATATCGATGAGTCCGGCGCGCAGTTTTGTCTTCGGCATTGCAAGGCGGGTTCCATCTCCAAATACTCCCAAGTAATTATCGAACACTTAGACCGTGTCCGGATCTACAAGATGATCTTCACCTGCCACCGTAGAGAGCATAGCACAAATCTGATCTGCTGGTGGTTTTTGTACGTGGTGCTCCTGCAACGTGGCTCGGCCCAACACGAACCGGTTTTTCTTAGCCCACTTCGATACGCGTAGCGAGGCGGTTTTATCGGCACACCCTGCCAGAGCAGAGATCGTGTTCCTCCTGTTGCGGGATCTTCCATCAATACGGGTGTGTGAGCGGTCACGCTGAGGACTCTTGATATTCACCCCCTTTATAAAGGGGTCGAGGCCTATACCTCTTTTCCACCACCCTCGCGCCTTTTCGCATCTCGAGTTCTAACACCCGAGACCCACACTCAAACACCCCAGATCTTCCAATATGTCCGGATCCAACCCTCAAGGCCGGTGGGTGGCCTCCTTGGTCAAAGAGGAGGACATTGCGAGGCTTAGGGAGGTCGGATATCTGACTGCCGACATCCAAAGACAAAGCTTCCTGCTCCAGGTCAGGTCATCCCTACTCCCGAGCCTAATGAGAGCGTCGTATTTGTTTCTCACTTCCTCCGCGGCTTGGGCCTCACCCTTGATCCCTTTGTGAGGGGGCTCATGTTCTATTACGGACAAGATTTTCACGATTTAGCTCCGGACACTATCCTCCACATCTCGTCGTTCATCATTGTGTGCGAGGCTTTTCTCCACGTCACCCCACACTTCGGCTTATGGCTCAAGACTTTCAATGTGAAGCCGAAGATGATCGAGGGGCGACATGCGGAATGCGGAGGTGCCGTAATAAGCAAGAACACTGGTGCCCCATGGCCGGAGGGTTCTTTTCCAAAGGTATCCAATTTATGGCAGTGGAGGTGGTTTTATGTCATGGCTCCCATAGGCACAAAGTGGGTTGTTGCCCCCGACTTCCGTTCGGGCCCTCCGTCACAACTGGCGTCATAGACCAATGTAGGACGGGATTGGGGGTCTGCTAGTGATGTACCAATACTGCAGAGCCGTATCCGGGAGCTTCTTGAGAGGGGAATTAATCTTGTCAGCATAATTGAGGTAATGCTGATTCGACGGATGTTCCCGTGCAAACGCCGGCCTCTCCGGATGTGGGAATTCAATCCAGAGGGTCCGCGGACTATTTTGCACTACTTCGGCCTGACGCTCGAAGGGATGTGTAAATTATTCTTCGGACCACAAGTAAAGTGTCCGGACACCACCCAAGGATGCGGGCCTAAGCTGCAATTGCCTAGATACCCAAGTAAGTAACCCCGAAACCGAACACCTCGTTTATATTTATCATAATCATTATTCTGAAAATCCTCCGTGGCCAGGAATTGCTCAGCAAAGCGGAGAGAATTAGGTGTCCGGCGCCACTTCCCGAAGGCTCGCCTGGCCCTACCATAGCCACGATGCTTGGCCGGGTGCTAAGCAAAATGCCCTCGGGGAAAGACGAAGGGAAGAACAGAGAAGCAGAACTTCACACATTGCGCATCCAAACCGGGGGAATTGCTACCTCCCCAGAGGAGGATAATTGGGGAGGGGAATCCAAGACCTCCTCCCCTCGCGGGAAGAAAAGGGCCGCCTCCGAAGACTTGGAGACGGAGGTTGCCAAACAAGGGAAGAAAACTTCACCAGGGGGCCTGCCCCGAAGGGCGTCCTCACCGCGCCGTGCCCGCCAATGAGCCAGCCCTCAACCGAGCTGTAAGTTAATCGTAAATACGAAGGTAATACTTCCTTTTCCAAGAACAGTAACCAAGATCTATTCTCTGCAGTCCGGCTAGCAGCTCTTCTCGACAGAGTTTTTCTTCGGGGGATCTCCTTCCGGAGATGATGGAGAGTGAGACTCCACCAAACTCCGCCTCACGAGGCGGGAGACCCCGAGGTGTCGTCATGGAGGAGTCCAGTCCTGCCGGAGCTAGAAGCTAATACTTCGGCCGCCCTAAGCCCGGAGCGTTCAGCTCCCACGGGGGCGATAAAAATAGTCCGGTGCAATCCGGCATCCGGCCAGACACACTGGCGGGCATTCTGGAGCGAGCTGATCTCTCGGAGGAGCACCGTTCATTACTGAGCACGGTGCTCAAGAAGATTTCGTCCGCCACAAGCAGGTTGAATGAAGCCTTTACGAGCCTGCTCAGAGGTTTTGAGGTATGTAATGAAAAATACATAATTTTGGGTTGTGACGCGCGCGCTGGGTGTGCTCCATATAGATAGTAGCCCCTGAGACCCTGGTTGTCCGCCCTAGGCGGCAAACGGGGGATCATATTCTGAAAGCAATGATCGCGCTGTATTCGTGCGCAGGTGTCTAAGGATCCGGCAGCCGAACAAGCCGTTGAAGTTGCCGAGCTGAGGAGGTGGATTGGAATTATTGATGCCGATATCACGCTGGTGAACGAGCGGCTTAATGAGTCACAAGGTATGTGCTCTGCTTTCCTTATTATATATTTTTTTGTAGGAAAAACTGAGAGGAGCATAATGCTAATGTTATATATTTGGACTGCAGATGGTGCTGCCGCCATGGAAGCCCTGAGGGCGGAACTTGCCCTGGCCAAGGAAGAGGCCCGGGTGAGTAGTGCGGCTGCCCTAAAGGCGGCCGAATAGTTGAGAGCCGAACAGGCTGCTCATCGCCGAGCGAAGACAAAATAGCCGAAATGGCTGTGGAGCTGAAAAATGTCGCCAGCCGGTATGAGCTCCTTGAGAAGGAGAATCGGGTGAACTTGGCTGACCTGAAGAAGGCACTTGATACGGCCAAGGAGACGCGGTCTGAAAGCAGGGATGCGCGGGAGGAGCTTCTTCTGGCCGGAGAAATCGCGGCTGGAAACCCTTACTTATTGCGGATGAAGTTTTTAGATCCGAAGTATGCTCCCCTGGATCGATGCTGGAGCCCTGCAGACGCGTATGCGGACTAGGCGAAGACTACGGCTGATGCAGCCTAGTTTTCGAGGATCAAGGTGATAAAGAGGTGGAGAATCTATTCTGGTCACAATTCAATGCTCCCGCGCGCCCATTGTGGTCGAGTGAGATGATGTCTGTTGTGGCTGAGCCTCATAGGTTGTCCGGTCTTGCAATGCGGTCTGTAATAGACCATCTTTGGCCGAAGGAGCCTAAGCCGGACAATTATTTTGGTTTAGTGCAACAATTCCTTGGTGCCATATCACGGATCGATGCCATTAGGAGGTCGGCATGTATAGAGGGTGCACGGATGGCTCTTGCCCGCGTTAAAGCATATTGGACAGATATGGAGGCCGCCATCGTTGCGACCCAGAATCCAGCGGGAGGCCAAGATCCGGCCGAGCATTACTTGGAGCAGGTAACAGAAGGTGCTCGTTTAATAGAGGCTCAGTGCTCAAAGAATATCATGTTTGAGTGACGAATCATGTTTATTGTAAAAACAATGGTATTTTGATTATGAGGCTATATTTATATTTTTTGCCCAAAAGTATTATTGTGCCTCCTGTGCGTCCGTTTTTATGTATATGTCCAATCTAAAAGTTAGCAGTCGTCGGCTTCAGCCCCCACGCATACAATGCGGGGGTGTTCGTGAAAAATATGCGTAATCACTCTTGATCCAACATCTTGGTCCACTACGGAGGTGATCGCACGCCGAACTAGGCAACCAGACTCTATAGCTGTAACACTTTCACTTAGCAATAGGAGTTTGACAGTGGGGCTACTATGTAGCCCCTTGTACCTTCGCGTGCATCCGAATATGGGCGCGTGTATATATGACCAGGAAATGGTCCTTCGTTAATGCGGAGGAGTCTTAAAGATTCTGATAGGTCTTCGAGTGGTTGAACAGTCTCTCGCTATATCATGGCAGTCAGTTTTCGGCTTTCTCTACTGAGGTCCTCATCCGGAATAACCAGGGCACAATCACAGTAGTTCTCCTTTGGCTGCCTTAGCCAAAAAGAACGGAACATAAGGCGGCAAACCCAGGAGCCGGGCAAACCCAACATTTGACCAAACACATGATTCGGAGCTGATGCATATAAGGCCAAACTTGCGATGCCGAACACTCCCGAAGGTATTCGTACTTTGCAATATAAAATTGGCCGAAGAATGCCCTTTTATTATGAACCCTGTAGTTCCAGGTACATGCATTTGTCTGTCGTGGCGAAAATGCCAATAATGGCAGTACTCTCTTTGGGTATAGTACCCATGGGATGTGAAAACAACAAGAGACAATAAAAAAGGTTTACACAGGGGCTTAATCTAAAGAGAAACCTTTGAGCGGGGCCCTGCTGCACGTCTGCGCCTTTGTCTCCGTTGTGCCGTTTCCTGGAAGGGCATCGATCCGTGTGAAACATAATCGTGCGATAGGTAGTAAAAGTGTAAGACATTGGCATGTTAATAAGGTCAAGCCAACAGTGGGGCTGTATGAAATATCTATAGCCCCTGGTGTCCTTTATAGGATTATGTATATGGTGCCCAAGCTCAGGTTTATCCTGGCCGCCGGACTCGTCTAGCCGTGTCCGTGGTCTTAACGACCAGCCATGCTTTTTGGTATTGGAGGCCACTTAGAGTCCGGCTGCTAGAGCCATCACGTATTCCTCCGCGCGTGAGGAGCGCTCTATGTTCCCATTAACGGTGATGATGTCGCGTGGACCGGGCATCTTGAGTATGAGGTAGGCGTAATGCGGTACTGCATTGAACCGGGCGAATGCCGTTCTCCCGAGCAATGCGTGATAGCCGTTTTGGAGGGGGCGATGATGAAGAGTAATTCTTTGCTTCTGGAGTTGCCGGGGGAACCAAATGTTACCTCTAGTATGATGGAGCCCCTGCCGTGGGCTTCAACACCTGGTATCACCCCTTCAAAGGCGGTGTTGTTTTGTCTGATTTTGGAGGGGTCTATCCCCATCCCGCGGACAGTGTCCTGGTATATTAAATTGAGACTACTACCGCCGTCCATGAGGACGTGAGTGAGCTGGTATCCGTTGATTATTGGGTCGAACACCAAGGCAGCTGATCCTCCGTGCCGCAGACTAGTCGGGCGGTCCCTGCGATCGAAGGTGATCGGACAGGCCGACCAGTAGTTAAGTTTCGGGGCGACGGGCCTTACAGCGTATGTGTCTCTGAGTGCGCGTCCGCGCCTTCTCGTGGGTGTGTGAGTCGCGTGGATCATGTTTACTGTTTTTACCTCTGGTGGGAATTTTTTCTGTCCCCCAGTTTTCAGCTGGAGAGGTTCATCCTCGTCTTCACTTGGTGTTTCCCTTCCCTTGTGTTCGGCATTTAATTTGCCTGCCTGCTTGAAAACCCAGCATTCTCTGTGAGTGTGGTTCGCAGGTTTGTCGGGGGTAACATGAATTTGGCATACCGCCCAGACTCGCTCGCACCGGACGGTCCCTCTTTACTGCCTTTAAATGGCTTCTTTTGTTGACCGGGTCGAGAGCCCCTGAATCTGTTTTGACGTTTGTTTTTATTACGTCGTGGCTTCCCGTTGCCATCCCTTGTTTCGGATGTGCTTGGGTCGCAGGTGCCTTTAAGGGCCAGCCAGCTATCTTCACCTGCGCAAAAGAGGGTCATAAGGCTTGTTAAGGCTGCCATTGTCCTTTGCTTTTCTTGGCCGAGGTGTCTGGCGAGCCACATGTTAAGGCATCCGGACAATCGACAATTTGATTCTTCTTAGTGAGGAATCTGTTCCGAAGCTTGTGGGCGGACTCTCCGGGCTGTTGGATTATGTGACTTAAATCGTCTACATCCGGGCCGGACAAAAGTCCCTTGAAAATTGGCCCTGAAAGCGTCCTCGAGTTCCTCCCAACTTCCAATTGAATTTTCGGGGAGGCTTTTCAACCAGTGTCGAGCTGGTCCCTTCAACTTGAGGGGAAGGTATTTGACGGCGTGGACGTCATCCCCACGAGCCATGTGTATATGCAGGATAAAATCCTCGATCCAGACCCCTGGGTCTGTCATTCCGTCATATGCCTCTATGTTCACGGGTTTAAAACCCTATGGAAATTCATGGTCCAGTACTTCTTCGGTGAAGCACAGGGGGTGAGCAGCCCCTCTGTATCTGGACGTGCTGTTGCATGTCGTCGGTTGTTGTCGTGTACGGTGTTTATTCTGAACTGGTATCTGATTGGTATGATCGTTTTGGTGACTATATTCCTGCGCCGGGGTGTGTCCTTTAGATCCGTAGATGGACCTTGCCGCGCCGGCTTTCTTATCCAGGGGATCGCATAAATCGTGTTCGGCTTCAGTAGCTGCCTCGTCATCGAATTCTGGTAGCAGCTTGCGTTTTGGGTAGCTCTTTGTATGGCGATCGTCGCCGTACCTTTCTTCAGTGTCTAGCACTTTATTACATCTGCGACTGGGCGTTTCCTGTGCGGCCTTTAGCCGTTGCTTCTGCTTCTTTAGACTTCTCGCAGTGGCCATAAGCCTTCTATGGAGGTTATCTCGTTCCAAGAGTGTTTCCGAGATGATGAATGCATCGTCATCCGGACTGTGTTCTTGTCCCAGGGCGGTTTGGTTAATTCGTCCCTTGGGATCATTGTGATCGGGCGTCTGCTCCGAGCTGTGTTTGGCGTGACCTCGCTCATCCTGCTCCATTGCTGGGTCCATATGGTCATTGTTACCTTCAGAGTTGACATGGGTGTCGATCTTTTTGGCGCTCTTGTCGCTATTTTTACTGTTGCTAGACTTGGAGCGGCGTCTGCATCGTCGGTTTGGCTTTTGCCCGGGGGTTTTATCTTCCGGATTGTCGCCGTCATCCTTCTTGGGCATATCCACCATCTATATATCGTATGACGAGGTGGTAGTCCAGCGCCCCAGTGATTCTAAATCTTCTCCTGCATCGTCGTCCATACCGTCGATGTCTTCAGAGTCAAGCACGTCTAATATATCATCGACAGTGGCAATGAAGTGGGTGGTTAGTGGGCAACAAATTCCTTTGTCGCCTGCTTCCCACTCGAGCCGGACCTAGTTCGGCCCAGAGTCTCCTGACAAAGAGAGAGATTTTAACGAGTTCAGCACGTCGCCGAAGGGCGAGTGCTGGAAGATGTCCGCAGTGGTGAACTCCATTATAGGAGCCCAACCAGGTTCGGCGGGCTTAGGAGCGCGCGGACTGTAGCCTAGAGCCGGATACAAGTCTGGGGGTCCAGTGTCACAGGCTTCTTTAGGGATGAGGCATGTGTTCGGCTCCAAACGCCAATGAGTGTGCGGCCTGCGGGGCGGGGTCCATCCCCCGTCCTTGGGCAATGCGGTCTGCTTCGGATTTAGGTCCGGGGCTACTGCAGGGGCGATATCCCGAGCATTGTCCGACGGCAGGTCTAAGTCATGCACATCGTGACTGTCTTGCGCTCCTGGCACAGGCCCGAACCCGTTGAAGATCAAGTCTCCGTGGATATCTGCCGTGTATTTCAGGTTTCCAAATCTGACCTGGTGGCCAGGGGCGAAGCTGGCGATCTGCTCTAGTTGGCCAAGCAAATTGGCCCGCAGCGCGAAGCTGCCGAACACGAAGATCTGTCCGGGGAGCAAAGTCTCACCCTGGACTGTGTTGTTGATGATTGAAGGAGCCATCAAGCCTTGCAGCAACGACACAGAGAAATTCTCAATGAAAGCACCAATGTCGGTGTCAAAACCGGCGGATCTCGGGTAGGGAGTCCCGATCTGTGCGTCTTAGGATAATGGTAACAGCAGGTAAGGGACACAATGTTTACCCAGGTTCGGGCCCTCTCGATGGAGGTAAAACCCTACTTCCTGCTTGATTGATATTGATGATATGAGTGTTACAAGAGTTGATCTACCATGAGATCGTAGAGATTAACCCTAGAAGCTAGCCTATGAGGATTATAAATGTTGTGATCGTCCCTCTAAGGACCAAACTCTTCGGTTAATATAGACACCGGAGAGGGCTAGGGTTTACATGGAGTCGGTTACAAGGAAGGAAATATAATATCCGAATCACCAAGCTTGTCTTCCACGCAAAGGAGAATCCCATCTGGACACGGGACGGAGTCTTGAGCCTTGTATCTTCACGCTCCAATAGTCCGGACAAAGTATATAGTCCGGCTGTCCGGATAGCCCCTAATCCAGGACTCCCTCACCCCTCCCCGTATATAAAGGAGTGGAGGAGGGGGAGGGTTGTCTCTCTCTATGGCACGCCCTACGAGGAGTCCTACTCCCACCGGGAGTAGGATTCCCCCCTTCCAAGTAGTAGGAGTAGGAGTAAGGAAAGGGAAGAGAGAAGAGAAGGAAGGAGGGGGCGCAACCCCTCCCCTAGTCCAATTCGGACTAGGCCTTGGGGGGTCGCCCAACCTCTCCTCTCTCTTTCCCCTAAAGCCTAATAAGGCCCATATACTCCCCGGCGAATTCCCGTAATTCTCCGATACTCCGAAAAATACCCGAATCACTCGGAACCTTTCCGATGTCCGAATATAGTCGTCCAATATATCGATCTTTAAGTCTCAACCATTTCGAGACTCCTCGTCACGTCCCCGATCTCATCCGGGACTCTGAACTACCTTCGATACATCAAAACACATAAACTCATAATATAACCGTCATCGACCTTTAAGCGTGCGGACCCTACGGGTTCGAGAACTATGTAGACATGAGCAAGACTCATCTCCGGTCAATAACCAATAGCGGAACCTGGATGCTCATATTGGCTCCTCCATATTCTACAAGATCTTTATCGGTCAAACCGCATAACAACATACGTTGTTCCCTTTATCATCGGTATGTTACTTGCCCGAGATTTGATCGTCGGTATCTCAAAACCTAGTTCAATCTCGTTACCGGCAAGTCTATTTACTCGTTACATAATGCATCATCCCGTAACTAACTCATTAGCTACATTGCTTGCAAGGCTTGTAGTGATGTGCATTACCGAGAGGGCCCAGAGATACCTATCCGACAATCGGAGTGACAAATCCTAATCTCGAAATACGTCAACTCAACAAGTACCTTCGGAGACGCATGTAGAGCACCTTTATAATCGCCCAGTTATGTTGTGACGTTTGGTAGCACACAAAGTGTTCCTCCGGTAAACGGCAGTTACATAATCTCATAGTCATAGGAACATGTGTAAGTCATGAAGAAAGCAATAGCAACATACTAAACAATCAAGTGCTAAGGTAACGGAATGGGTCAAGTCAATAACATCATTCTCCTAATGATGTGATCACGTTAATCAAATGACAACTCATTTCTATGGTTAGGAAACTTAACCATCTTTGATTCACGAGCTAGTCAAGTAGAGGCATACTAGTGACACTCTGTTTGTCTATGTATTCACACATGTATTATGTTTCCGGTTAATACAATTCTAGCATGAATAATAAACATTTATCATGATATAAGGAAATAAATAATAACTTTATTATTGCCTCTAGGGCATATTTCCTTCACGACGTACTTCTTTCACCTATATATACTCTTATACCCTAAAAACATTAGGGGGAGCCACGAAACCACTTTTCCACCTCCGCAACCTTCTGTACTCGTGAGATCCCATCTTGGGGCCTTTTCCGACGATCGGCCAGAGGGGGAATCGATCACGGAGGGCTTCTACATCAACACCATAGCCTCTCCGATGATGTGTGAGTAGTTTACCATAGACCTTCGGGTCCATGGTTATTAGCTAGATGGTTTCTTCTCTCTCTTTGGATCTCAATACAAAGCTCTCCTCAGTGTTCTTCAAGATCTATTCAATGTAATACTCTTTTGCGGTGTGTTTGCCGAGATACGATGAATTGTGGATTTATGATCAAGTTTGTCTATGAATAATATTTGGTTCTTCTCTGAATTCTTATATGCATGATTTGTTATCTTTCCAAGTCTCTTCGAATTATCGGTTTAGTTTGGCCTACTAGATTGATCTTTCTTGCAATGAGAGAAGTGCTTAGCTTTGGGTTCAATCTTGCGGTTTCCTTTCCGAGTGACAGCAGGTGCAGCAAGGCGCGTATTGTATTATTGCCATCAAGGATAAAAAGATGGGGGTTATATCATATTGCTTGAGTTTATCCCTCTACGTCAAGTCATCTTGCCTAATGTGTTACTCTGTTCTTATCAACTTAATAGTCTAGATGCATGCTGGATATCGGTCGATGTGTGGAGTAATAGTAGTAGATGCAGAATCGTTTCGGTCTACTTGACGCGAGTGTGATGCCTATATTCATGATCATGCCTAGATATTCTCATAATTATGCACTTTTCTATCAATTGCTCATCAATAATTTGTTCACCCACCGTAATATATGCTATCATGAGAGAAGCCACTAGTGAAACCTATGGCCCCGGGGTCTATTTTCCATCATATAAGTTTCCGATCTACAATTCTAGTTTGCTATTTATTTATTTTGCAATCTTTATTTTCCAATCTATACAAGAAAAATACCAAAAATATTTATCTTACTACCTTTATCAGATCTCACTTTTGTGATTGGCTGTGAAGGGATTGACAACCCCTTTATCGCGTTGGTTGCAAGGTTCTTGGTTGTCTGTGCAGGTACTAGGTGACTTGCGTGTAGTCTCCTACTGGATTGATACCTTGGTTCTCAAAAACAGAGGGAAATACTTAAGCTACTTTGCAGCATCACCCTTTCCTCTTCAAGGGAAAACCAACGCATGCTCAAGAGGTAGCAAGAAGGATTTTTGGCGCTGTTGCCGGGGAGATCTATGCTCAAGTAAAGACATACCAAGTACCCATCACAAACGCTTCTCCCTCGCATTACATTATTTGCCATTCGCCTCTCGTTTTCCTCTCCCCCACTTCTAAAATGATTTTCAAAAACCTTTGGCTTTTCTTCGCCTCTTTCCCGTCCACTTCTTTTCGCTTGCTTCTTGTGTGCTTGTGTGTCGGATTGTTTGTCACGATGGCTCAATATAATACTAAATTGTGTGACTTTTCCAGTACCAACAACAATGATTTTATTAGCACTCCGATTGCTCCTATTACCGATGTTGAATCTTGTGAAATTAATGTTGCTTTGTTGAATCTTGTCATGAGAGATCAATTTTCTGGCCTTCTTAGTGAAGATGCCGCTACCCGTCTAAACAACTTTGTTGATTTGTGTGATATGCAAAAGAAGAAAGATGTGGATAATGATATTGTTAAATTAAAGCTATTTTCGTTTTCTGTTAGAGATCGTGCTAAAACTAGGTTCTCATCTTTGCCTAAGAATAGTATTGATTCATGGAATAAATGCAAAGATGCTTTCATCTCTAAGTATTTTCCTCCCGCAAAGATCATCTCTCTTAGGAACGATATTATGAATTTTAAGCAACTTTATGATGAGCATGTTGCACAAGCTTGGGAGAGGATGAAATTAATGATACGTAATTGCCCTACACATGGTTTGAATTTATGGATGACTATAAAAAATAAATGCCGGATTGAATTTTGCTTCTAGAAACCTTTTAGATTCGGCCGCGCGAGGCACTTTTATGGAAATCACTTTAGGAGAAGCTACTAAAGTCCTAGATAATATTAAGGTTAATTCTTCTCAATGGCACACCGAAAGATCCACTAGTAAAAAAGTTCATGCGATTGAAGAGATTAATGTTTTGAGTGGAAAGATGGATGAACTTATGAAATTGTTTTCTAATAAGAGTGTTTATTCTGATCCTAATGATATGCCTTTGTCCACTTTGATTGATAATAGTAATGAATCTATGGATGTGAATTTTGTTGGTAGGAACAATTTTGGTAACAACGCGTATAGAGGAAACATTAATTCTAGGCCGTTTCCTAATAATTCCTCTAATAATTATGGTAATTCCTACAACAAATCTTATGGAAATTTTAATAAGATGCCCTCTGATTTTGAGACTACTGTTAAAGAATTTATGAATTCGCAAAAGAATTACAATGCTTTGATTGAGGAAAAATTGCTTAAGATTGATGAGTTGTCTAGGAACGTGAATATAATTTCTCTTGATGTTGATTCTTTGAAACTTAGATCTATTCCACCTAAGCATGGTATCAATGAGTCTCTCAAAGCCATGAGAATTTCCATTGATGAGTGCAAAGAAATAGCCGCTAGGATGCGTGCTAAAAAAGAGTGCTTTGTGAAAGCGTGTTCTTCTGGTTTTCATGATAATAAAGATGAAGATCTAAAAGTGATTGATGTGTCTCCTATTAAATCTTTGTTTTCCGATATGAATCTTTATAAATATGGGACTAGAGATGAGTCCACTTTAGTTAAAAGGCATCCCAATGATTCAGAGTTTTTATATCTTGAGGCTAAAATTAATAAAAGTGGGATTGAAGAGGTCAAAACTTTACTTAGTAATGAACCCACTATTTTGGATTTCAAGGAATTTAATTATGATAATTGCTCTTTGATATATTGTATTTCCTTGTTGCAATCCGTGTTAAATTCTCCTCATGCTTATGATCAAAATAAGTCCTTTACTAAACATATCGTTGATGCTTTAATGCAGTCTTATGAAGAAAAGCTTGAACTAGAAGTTTCTATTACTAGAAAACTTCATGATGAGTGGTAACCCACTATTAAAATTAAGATTAAAGATTATGAATGCTATGCTTTATGTGACTTGGGTGCTAGTGTTTCCATAATTCCAAAAACTTTGTGTGATGTGTTAGGTTTCCGTGAATTTGATGATTGTTCTTTAAATTTGCTTCTTGCGGATTCCACCACTAAGAAACCTATGGGAATAATTAATGATGTTCTTATTATTGCTAATAGGAATTATGTGCCAGTAGATTTCATCGTTCTTGATATACATTGCAATCCTACATGTCCTATTATTCTTGGTAGACTTTTCCTTAGAACGATTGCTGCAATTATTGACATGAAAGAAGGAAATACTAGATTCCAATTTCCGTTAAGGAAAGGCATGAAACACTTTTCTAGAAACAAAATTAAATTATGAGAGTCACTTATGGACTGCATACCAAAGATGATAATACCTAGATCTATTCTTGTTTTTATGCCTAGCTAGGGCCGTTAAACGATCACGCTTGTTGGGAGGCAACCCAATTTTATTTTTGTTCCTTGATTTTTGTTCCTGTTTAGTAATAAATAAATAATCTAGCCTATTTTTAGATGTGGTTTTATGTTTTAATTAGTGTGTGTGCCAAGTAGAGCCTTTGGGAAGACTTGGGTGAAGTCTTTGCAATCTTGCTGTAAAAAACAGAAACTTTTGTGCTCACGAGAATAGATGCCATTTTTTACTGGGAGTGATTTTAGGTTGATTCTTTTTTCAGATGATTAATAGACAAATTACTCACGTCTACCAATTTATTTCAGAATTTTTGGAGTTACAGAAGTATGAGTATGAATCATATTACTACAGACTGTTCTGTTTTTGACAGATTCTGTTTTTCGTGTGTTGTTTGCTTATTTTAACGAATCTATGGCTAGTATCGGGGGGTATGAACCATAGAGAAGTTGGAATAAAGTAGTTTTAACACCAATATAAATAAATAATGAGTTCATTACAGTACCTTAAAGTGATGGTTTGTTTTCTTATACTAATAAAGCTCATGAGATTTTCTGTTTAAGTTTTGTGTTGTGAAGTTTTCAAGTTTTTGGGTAAATATTTGATGGATTTTGGAATAAGGAGTGGCAAGCCTAAGCTTGGGGATGCCCAAGGCACCCCAAGGTAAAATTAAAGGACGAATGAAATCCTAAGCTTGGGGATGCCCCAGAAGGCATCCCCTCTTTCGTCTTCGTCTATCGGTAACTTTACTTGAGGCTATATTTTTATGCACCACATGATATGTGTTTTTCTTGGAGCGCCTTGTGTGATTTGAGTCTTTGATTTTTAGTTTAACACAATCATCCTTCCTGTACACACCTTTTGGGATAGACACACATGAATCGGAATTTATTAGAATACTCTATGTGCTTCACTTATATCTTTTGAGCTATATAATTTTGCCCTAGTGCTTCGCTTATATCTTTTTAGAGCACGGTGGTGGTTCTATTTTATAGAAATTATTGATCTCTCATGCTTCACTTATATCATTTTTAGAGTCTTTTAGAACAGCATGGTAATTTGCTTTGGTTATAAAATTAGTCCTAATATGATGGGCATTCAAGATGGCTATAATAAAAACTTTCATATATAGTGCATTAAATACTATGAGAAGTTTGATACTTGATAATTGTTTTGAGATATCAAGATAGTGATATTAGAGTCGTGCTAGTTGAGTAATTGTGAAATTTAGAAATATTTGTGTTA
This sequence comes from Aegilops bicornis, assembly GCA_021605145.1. Classification (NCBI taxonomy): domain Eukaryota; kingdom Viridiplantae; phylum Streptophyta; class Magnoliopsida; order Poales; family Poaceae; genus Aegilops; species Aegilops bicornis. The sequence continues at coordinate 630,297,297 of CM038671.1, read as the reverse complement.
GGGTTTGCAAGTCCCGTAGCATGCACGTATGGTAACCGTTGTGTGACAAATTTGAAGCATGAGGTGTTTCTTTGATTGCCTTCCTTATGAGTGGTGGTCAGGGACGAGCAATGGTCTTTTCCTACCAATCTATCCCCCTAGGAGCATGCGCGTGGTGCTTTGGGTTTGATGACTTGTAGATTTTTGCAATAAGTATGTGAGTTCTTTATGACTAATGTTGAGTCCATGGATTATACGCACTCTCACCCTTCCACCATTGCTAGCCTCTCTTGTGCCGCACAAATTTCGCCGGTACCATGAACCCATCGCTTACCTTCCTCAAAACAGCCACCATACCTACCAATTATGGCATTTCCATAGCCATTCCGACATATATTGCTATGCAACTTTTCACCGTTCCGTTTATTATGACACACTCCATCATTTTCATATTGCTTTGTATGATCATGTAGTTGACATCGTATTTGTGGCAAGGCCGCCATTCATTTTTCATACATGTCACTCTTTATTCATTGCATATCCCGGTACACCGCCGAAGGCATTCACATAGAGTCATATCTTGTTGTAAGTATTGAGTTGTAACTCTTGAGTTGTAAGTAAATAAAACTATGATGATCTTCATTATTAGAGCATTGTCCCATGTGAGGAAAGGATGATGGAGACTATGATTCCCCCACAAGTTGGATGAGACTCCGGGCGAAAAAAATAAAAGAGGCCAAAGAAGCCCAAATAAAAAAAGAGGCCAAAGAAGCCACTAAGAAAATGAGAGAAAAAGAGAGAACAGACAATGTTACTAACCTTTTTCCACACTTGTGCTTCAAAATAGCACCATGATCTTCATGATAGAGAGTCTCTTATGTTGTCACTTTCATATACTAGTGGGAATTTTTCATTATAGAACTTGGCTTGTATATTCCAATGATGGGTGTCGGTGTCAAAACCGACGGATCTCGGGTAGGGGGTCCCGAACTGTGCGTCTAGGCGGATGGTAACAGGAGACAAGGGACACGATGTTTTTACCCAGGTTCGGGCCCTCTCGATGGAGGTAAGACCCTACTCCTCCTTGATTGATATTGATGATATGGGTAGTACAAGAGTAGATCTACCACGAGATCAAGGAGGCTAAACCCTAGAAGCTAGCCTATGGTATGATTGTTGTTCGTCCTATGGACTAAAACCCTCCGGTTTATATAGACACCGGAGAGGGCTAGGGTTACACAGAGTCGGTTACAATGGTAGGAGATCTACATATCCGTATTGCCAAGCTTGCCTTCCACGCCAAGGAAAGTCCCATCCGGACAAGGGATGAAGTCTTCAATCTTATATCTTCATAGTCTTGGAGTCCGGCCAATGATGATAGTTCGGCTATCCGGACACCCCCTAGTCCAGGACTCCCTCACGCCTCGAACCAGGCTTCAATGACGATGAGTCCGCGCGCATATTGTCTTCGGCATTGCAAAGGCGGGTTCCTCCTCGGAATAATTCATAGAAGATTGTGAACACCAGGATAGTGTCCGCTCGCAAAATAAATTCCACATACCACCGTAGAGAGAATAATATTTACACAAGTTCAATCTGCTGACGTGTTTTGTGGCGTGACGTCACACCACAACCAAGCCTTTACTCGAATCGTTTTTATTATTCCACCTCAGCGCATTTAGCGAAGCGGTTTTCCTTAACGCGTCTTGTCGGGCAGAGATCGTGTCCCCTTATTCCGGGATTCTCATCAATACGGACGTGGGTAACCCAACCGCGCCATTGATTGTGGCGCTTGGGAGATAAGCGAGTTTTACCAGGCTAGTGGGGACGCATAGTTTCGTCCGCCCATATATATAAGGGGATAAGGATCCACCTTTTTACCTACGCCTTCTTCCTCCTTTGCTTATCCATCTCCGCGCACTCGAGCTCTAGCGCCCAAATCCGCACATCTCACCTCCACCTTCTCCAACCATGTCCGGATCAGGAGGCAAGTGGATGGCCTCCTCCGTTACGGAGGGGCACATCAAGAAGCTGCGCAGCGCCGGATATTTGTCCAGCGACATCGCGCACCGGCTCCCCGACGAGGGGCAGCTCATCCCTACCCCCGGGCCCCATGAGAGGGTGGTATTCCTTCCCCATTTCCTCCACGGACTAGGCTTCCCACTCCACCCCTTTGTCTGGGGGCTCATGTTCTACTACGGCCTGGATTTCCATGATCTGGCCCCGAATTTCATCCTCAACATCTCGGCGTTTATCGTCGTGTGCGAGGCCTTCCTCTGCATCCAGCCCCACTTTGTCTTGTGGCTGAAGACCTTTAATGTCAAGCCGAAGATTGTGAAGGGCAGCCAAGCGGAGTGCGGAGGCGCCATGGTGGGCAAGATGCCCAACGTCACTTGGCTCGAGGGCGCCTTCGTGGAAACCGTCAAAGGGTGGCAATCGGGGTGGTTCTATATCACCGAGCCGCGTGACCCTGAATGGGCAGCGGCCCCCAAATTCAGATCTGGCATCCCCATGCGGCTCACTTCCTGCAAAGAGAAGGCCTGCTGTGGTGTAATTCGGAAGAGCTGACCGGACTCCAATCCTGTCTCCAAACCCTGGTGAACAAGAAGCTCAAGCTTGTCAACGTAATCCAGGTCATGCTCATCCGCCGGATTCTCCCCTGCCAACAGCGGGACTTGAACTTGTGGGAGTTCGATCCGGCATAGCACCGGACCTTGAGCGGGCTCTTTGACACTACGTACGAAGAGGCCTGGAGGGTGCTGTTCAAGGGCGCCGAGGCTCCCGCATCCTCTACCGAAGATCGCGGATTCAGCTCGCAGCGTCCGACTGGCGAGGTAAGCCATGTTATCCTTTATGGGACACTTGCTTTTCATAGTTTGACTCTATGTGGGATCTAAACTCCCAATACCTTTAACAGGCCTGGCAGGAGACGTCCGGACAGGTTAACTGGCCGGCTCCCCTTCCAGAAGACCCAGCAGATGCCCGCCTGACAGGGCTGCTGGTCCCGGCACCTTATGTAGTGCCGGAGAAGAAGGCCATGAAGAAGGCCACGGGAACCCGGAGGAGTTACCGGTGTCAGGTGCTACCGGATTCATCGTCCGATGACTCCGAGGCTGACTCCTCCCACGAGGACAAGGAGGAGAAGAAAGAGGCCTCTCCCCTAGCGGGGGGAGACAAGAAGAGGAAGGCCTCCCCAACGAGGGAGGCCGAAGGGTCCAAGAAGGGAAGGACCCTTCCCCCGGACAGTTCCACCAACGCCAACGAGGGCGACGAGGAATGGCCCTCAAGGGCTAAGCCCCTGGCGAGATCGTAAGTATCCGGACTCCTAAATAACTCATAATTTTTCTTTTTGTCACATGGTGTATTTCTAACGCCGCATACAACCCTGTAGTCCGCCCAAGGACGATCTTCCCGCTTCATCGAGCGGGTCCTTGGGTATGTCGGATGTGAATAGTACTTCACTTCCGACCGCCTCCTCCCCTCGTGACGCCGACGACGCCGAGGTGGGATCCCGGAAAGGGACCCACCAGGAGGAGGAGGCCCCGGAGGTGCCACAGGGAACCTCCCGGACTTTGGACCGGACTCCGCACCGGAACCTTCAGTGGTTCCGGAGTCCGGCGGGCGGACCCTTCGTAAGAAGGGCAAGACCGTGACGCTGGCGGCCTCTGTCCAACCGGAGGCGCCGGATAACTTGTTGGAGGCGCTCAACAGCGCTTCCATCAAAGAGGAACACCGCACTGTCATGGGTGCGGTGATTCAGAAGATTCAGCTCGCATCATAACTCTGTATCCGTAGCTCCGTTTCGTGCGTGTAATATGTCAAATTGTTCGTCTCGACGAGTGCATAATTGCATCTCATTGCGTCATTTTCATTTGAGCTCATCTTGATGCACGAAATGCTGTTAGAAGAGGGCTATGTGATGTTAGTTTCAGATTCTTATCAGAACATGCACTTTTGTCATTTTTGCCATGATTGATGTGTGCATCCTATGAACTTGAGTCCTACATGTGTTTTGTAATATGCCATGTCATCTTTACAGGGGTGTATGCCATGTATTTTTGTGATCTCTGTGGTGACTAGCACAAGCATGAAAACTAGGCTTCATGATGTTGCTGATTTCAGCCCTGTTTTGCTGATATTTTTATGCCATGTTAACTTGATGCTACAGAGAGATCCATGCATATTTTGAGATACTTTAGTAAGGATGTTTTGAAGATATGGTTATTCTCTGTCCATCCATGCCCTTGTTTGCAATTATGGAGAGCTATAGCTTGAGTCAATCGAGCTCTACTTTTGCTATAAAATGTTTCCTGGGAGGTTGTTTACATGTTATTCAATTTTGCCAAGATTGTTGTAGTTGATCCGTGTATGCTATGATGTTTTTCTTGCCATGTATAGCTTCTATGCCATGTCTTATTACTGTGAGTTGCCTTCCCATGCCATGTATTGCTCTGTGGTGAGTGGTTCAAGCTCACCAACATGCCTACTTATTGTTGTTCCTGCCATGTATGAATCTGTCATATAACTTGCTATGTTTACATGGGTGCCATCATATTTTCTAATCCTTTTTGGCTCATGGTCAGTAAAGGACTATTGCTCTATGCATTTATTAGTATCATGCCATGCCTTTGTTTGCCATAATAAGTTCCGGTAGCATGTTGTTTGATAGCTCTAAACATTGCAACCTGATGTTATTTCTGCTAAAGTCTGAAACTGTTATTATTTGCAATCTTGCCATGTGTGTTTGAGCATGTTGTAGTGATTTCTGGAGATAGCTCAGTGTTCATGTTTTGTCATGCTTTACCTGTAAATCATGCCCATGCCTTTTGTTATTATGTTGAGATGCTGTAGCATATTGTTTTGATGCTTGCAATATGCCTAGTTGTTGTTTTGGACAGATTGTTGCTATGACTTGTTTCATGTGTATGTGATGAACCGTTGCTCCGTTTTGAGTGTGCTCTATATGAAACTTGCTTAGAATTGCATGTAGTTTAATATTATCATGTTTCATCCTTATTTTGAGGTGTTTGCTTGATGTTTGTATGCATTTTGCATCAATGCCATGTTTATCTTGTTTTGCTCATATCTTCTAGGTCGTAACTCCGAATCTAATGAACTTTATATGTAACTTGACTAAAATTTCGTGTAGATCATCTTGGTGCATGTTAAGTTGCTGTTTAACCACTTGAACTTAAGGTTATTCAGATCTGGACCAATTTCGAAATTGGCATATGAGGACTTACCGTAGTTGTTCTATGTTGTTTCCGGCCTCATTTAAACTTGCTTTGATGTGTTGCTCTTGTTTGCATCATCTCTTGCCATGAGTAGCTTCATGTAGCTTTGTCATGCATCATGCTCGTTGTGCATCATGTCTTGTTCATGTGTGGTGTGCTTCTTCTCGATAGTTCCCGTTTCGTTGCGATCGTGAGGATTCGTTCGTCTACGCTTGGTTCGGCTTCATCCGTTCGTCTTCTTCATGGACTCATTCTTTTTCCTAGCGGGATTTCAGGAAAGATGACCGTCACCTTGGATCTCATTACTATCATTGCTATGCTAGTTGCTTCGTTCTTTCGCTATGCTGCGCTACCTATCACTTGCTTCTCAAGCCTCCCAATTTGCCATGTCAGCCTCTAACCTTTGTCACCCTTCCTAGCAAACCGTTGTTTGGCTATGTTACCGCTTTGCTCAGCCCCTCTTATAGCGTTGTTAGTTGCAGGTGAAGATGAAGTTTGTTCCTTGTTGGAACATGGAGATGTTGTTCCTTGTTGGAACATGTTTACTTGTTGGGATGTCACAATATATCTTATTTAATAAATGCATCTATATACTTGGTAAAGGGTGGAAGGATCGGCCTTATGCCTGGTGTTTTGTTCCATTCTTGCCGCCCTAGTTTCCGTCATATCGGTATTATGTTCCCGGATTTTGCGTCCCTAACGCGGTCGGGTGATTTATGGGAACCCCTTGACAGTTCGCTTTGAATAAGACTCCTCCAGCAAGGCCCAACATTGGTTTTACCATTTGCCTCACCTATGCCCTTTTTCCCTTGGGTTTCCGGAGCCCAAGGGTCATCTTTATTTTAGCCCCCCGGGCCAGTGCTCCTTCGAGTGTTGGTCCGAACCGGAGATCAAGGGGCCACCACGGGGCAACTCGAGGGTTGGTGTTACTCGTAGCTTGACTTATCCGGTGTGCCCTGCGAACGAGGTACGTGCGACTCCTATCGGGATTTGTCGGCCTATCCGGGCGGCTTTGCTGGTCTTGTTTTATTGTTGTCGAAATGTCTTGTAGCCGGGATTCCGAGACTGATCGGGTCTTCCCGGGGAGAAGGAATATCCTTCGTTGATCGCGAGAGCTTATCATGGGCTAAGTTGGGACACCCCTGCAGGGTATAAACTTTCGAGAGCCGTGCCATGGTTATGTGGCAGATGGGAATTTGTTAATATCCGTTGTAGTAAACTTGAAGCAAACTCTTCTAAAATACACCAACCGTAGCGTAATCGTGAGTGTCTCTTTTCGGGTTGATCGAGAGGAGAACACGGTTTCGGGTTATGTCCGACGTAAGTAGGAGTTCAGGATCACTTCTTGATCATTACTAGTTGACGACTGCCTTTGTTTCTCTTCTCGCCTCATTTGCGTATGTTAGCCACCATATATGCTTAGTCGCTGCTGCAACCTCACCACTTTACCCCTTCCTTTCCCTTTAAGCTTTGCTAGTCTTGATACCCATGGTAATGGGATTGCTGAGTCCTCGTGGCTCACAGATTACTACACCACCAGTTGCAGGTACAGGTTGCGATGATCATGACGTGAGAGCGATGTTTTCTTGTATTGGAGTTCTTCTTCTGCTTCTTCTTCGATCAGGGGATAGGTTCCAGGTCGGCAGCCTGGGCTGGCAGGGTGGATGTCGTTTGAGCTTCTGTTTATGTTTCATCCGTAGTTGGATGTTGATCTTGTATATGATGTGATGTTGTATTCGTGTGGCATTGTATGCCTTATGTATGTATCCCCATATATTATGTAATGTTGATGTAATGATATCCACCTTGCAAAAGCGTTTCAATATGCGGGTCTATCCTTGGTGGGACCTTCGAGTTCCTTTTGGATAGGGTCGCATATTGGGCATGACACTGGGGTTGGGGCCGCATTGCTACGCGTGCTCGGAACGTGCCAGGTGGTCTTGTTGTAGGTTACTCCGGGCGCGCTTCACAGTGTCCGATCGCTTAGCAGCCGGACTCGAGAATTGCCTTAAGAGGCTACTCTGAACCTTCGCCGCAAGGGCCGCTGTATGCTCCTCCATTCGGAGAGAGCGTTCGGTGTTTCCGTTGACCGTGATGACTCCTCGAGGGCCTGTCATCTTGAGCTTGAGGTATGCGTAGTGCGGCACCGCATTGAATTTTGCAAAACGCGGTTCGTCCGAAAGCAAAGGCGTGATAGCCGCCATGAACGGGACTATGTCAAGACTAACTCCTCGCTTCGAAGTTATCCGGGATCCAAGACCACTTCCAGTAATCGAGCCTGCATAATTGGCCTCTACATTGGTATGACGCCTTGAAGGTCGTCTTTGTGGGTTTAATCCTTGAGGGGTCTATGCCCATCTTGCGCATCAGATCCTAATAAAGCAGGTTCAGTTGCCGCCGCCGGCCCATCGTGACTCTAGTGAGGTGAAACCCGTCGATGATTGGGTCTAGAACCAATGTGGCGAACCCGCCATGGCGGATACTGGTGGGGTGGTCCCTTCGATCAAAAGTTATTGGGCCGGAGGACCATGGATTGAACTTTGGGGCGACTGGCTCCATCGCCAGATATCGCCCCTCGAGTGCACGCTCCGCTCCCTTTGGGTATGTGGGTTATGCGATATCATGTTCACCGTCCGCACTTGTAGGGGGAAACCTTCGTCCTCTATTGTTCGGGCGGCCGGTCTCTTCCTCGCCATCGCTATGCAGCCCCTTATCATTGTTTTCGCAATTAACTTGCTCGCTCGCTTGAATACCCAACAATCCCTGTTGGTATGATTAGCTGGCTTTTCGGGGTGCAAAGTGTATCCGCACGAAGCGGTCGAGTATTCGGTCCAAATTGGACGGACCCGGAGTAGTTCTTTTGAATTGCTTTTTCCACGACCGGGTTTGGAGCCTCTGATTCGGGCGTTGACCGCTGTATGCTCAGATATCGCCAAGCACGCGGGCGTTTGTGCTTGTTGCGACGCCGACCTGCCATTGCGGTCCTTGGTATCCGGACCGCCAGAATTTTTGTTGAGGTTGTTATCGGGCTAGCTACTGTCCTCTCCTCGCAGGTTGGTCATGAGTGATGTAAGGGCTGCCATGGATTTCGCTTTTCCTGTCCTAGGTGCCGCAAGCCACTCGCTATGGATATTATGTTTGAAGGCTGCGAGGGCCTCCGCATCCGGACAATGACGATTTGATTTTTCTTGGTTAAGAACCGTGTCCGTAATTGTCCGGCCGATTCGTCGGCTGCTGAATTATGTGGCTTAGGTCATCGTCGGTTCGTGGTCGCATTATATGTGCCCTAGAAGTTATCAAGGAATGCGGCTTCCAGGTCCTCCCAACACCCCATTGATTCTGCTGGCAAGCTGTTAAGCCAATGCCGAGCGGGTCCTTTAAGCTTGAGTGGGAGGTATTTGATGGCATGAAGATCATCACCGTGGGCCATGTGGATGTGAAGGACATAGTCTTCGATCCAAGCTGCGGGGTCTGTTGTGCCATCGTAGGATTCAATATTCACGGGTTTGAACCCTTCGGGGATTTGATGATCCATTACTTCATCTGTGAAGCATAGTGGGTGTGCGGCGCCTCTATATTGGGCTATATCACGACATAGCTCAAGCGAGCTTTGTCTACTGCGTTTGGCCCGGCCGGAATTGCTGTATCCGGTGCGAGAGTTGTCGTCGCGTATCGTGGGGCGCCCACGCGATCCATAGATCGATCTTGATTGTCTTGCCTTATCCTCCAATATGTCTCGCAAGTCCGGCGCATTGCCCCATGGCTTTGTACTTTTTGAGCGATGCCGGGGTACGGCTTTAGTGGAGGGCCTAGAGGCCTCTCTGTCGCGGCCACGAGGTGGCCAGTCGGCCGTATTGTGCGCTGGTGATGTAGGTTTATATGCTTCCTCCTCTAATCAGGGCAGCAGCTTGCGTTTGGGGTAGCTTTTGGAGAGGCGTTCGAGTTCATACTCTTCGGCCGCAAGGACTTCGGTCCATCTATCGGCTAGCAGATCTTGATCAGCTCTAAGCTGTTGCTGCTTTTTCTTGAGGCTGCTTGCCATGGCCATAAGCCTGCGTTTGAAATGCTCTTGTTCGACGGGATCCTCAGGCACGACAAATTCATCGTCGTCGAGGCTTGCCTCGTCTCCGGAGGGAGGCATGTAATTATCGTCCTCTACCTCTTCGTCTGCCGCTCTCTCGTGAGGGCTAGCTTCTCCGTCCTCCTGTGCTGAATCTTGCTGGAGGGGGTTGTCTTCGGCACTGTCCGAGGTGTTATTATCTCCGGTGCCGGAATCTCCATTCTTGTTGTGGCTGGATTTGGAGCGGCGCCGCTGACGCCGGCGCTTAGGCTGCTTTTTGGAGGGGTCATCCTCCGTTGTTCCATCGCTGTCGTGGAATAGTCACGTCAGATGTCCTGGTGAAAGGACTTAGTTGTGGAGCCATCGCAACTAGGAAGCTTGAAGGGGTTAAATCGGGACAAGGGACACGAGAGAATTTATACTAGTTCGGCCCCTTACGGTGAAGGTAAGGCCTACGTCTAGTTGGGTTGATATTTATGTTTCGATAACCAGGGAGCGAGACACGCTATGCCCGGTTCTCGATGAGTTGTTTCTTGCCCTAAGTCGCCCGCAGATCGTCCCCTTATATACACGGGTTGACACCTGCGGCTTATAGAGTCCCGGCCGGCTTATTAACAGATTCCGGCTCGGTGACCAGTTAAATCTACCTTACATTACAAGTCATGTCATCATGGCGGTTTACTACGATGGGCTTAAGCCGCCCGTGGGCCTTAAGCTCTTTATTGAACCGCCATCTTCATGCTTGGCCTTTGGGCTTCCTCTGATGAAGACTCTTTGCGTAACCCGGCCCCTCCTGGGCGGCTTACACAAATAGTCATATCCCCAACATTAGGCCCCGGATTGATTTGAACCTGTTCATGTCAATCTAAAAATATTTTTAAAGAATTAAATCTTCAGTCTTCTGACTATATAGAGGGTTTTTGTTAACCCGCCATGACGTCATCTTCTGGATCCGGTTTAAGCTGCCGTGACGTCACCGGATCTTTCAACGGATCTCTGCCTTTATTGACTGTTCCGAAAATCGAGGCGTCGGGCCCGCTAGATAATAATTCTTATCTCCTCGTTTCCCGCGTCGTCTCAGTTATCCTCTCCTTATAAATAGGCGTGACCTAGGTCTCCCATTTTCCTCCTTTCAGTCGTCTTCTTCCTCTTGCCTCGTTTCTGCCACTCGAGCTCCGCCGCCGCCGCCGCAGATCTTCCTGTCTTCCCCAACTCAGGCCGCTGCATCAACCTGTTTGGACCAGAAAGAAACGCGACACCCTTCCGCAGCAACCTTGCATCGGTGAGTCTCCCCTTTCCTGCTCCTTAGATCTACATCAAGGTCTCTGAGTTCTTCGAGTTCTTCGTTGTTCAGTAGCTTTTTCCGTAGATTTCTTTATCCTCGCCCTTCTTGATCTTGAGGATGATAAAAACTGATGCGGTAGATGTTTTGCACCTACTTCGAAATGCAAATAAACCCCTTTCTGTCACATAGAGGCCCCATTCAAGCCCTTGAACTTTATCCGCTCATGTCTTAGGTCTAGAAAATTTTATTTTCAGAACAGTTGTTTGATCCAAGATAACAGTGGCAGATGGTAAAACCTGTTTGTATCACCCAGAAAATTACTTCTGTCAAATACTCATAAACACGACTGTCCATGTAGCCGGGTTAAATGAGTGATACTGAGAAGAAAACCTTGCTTTCTTCCCATGACCTTAAGGATGGTGGACTACTCTTTGATACTTGTAGCGGTTTAAATATTGTTGCACTGTCACCCTTATATCATTAGGCCCCTTGCTTAAGCCGCTACTTAAATAATCTTGAATATTTCTTCCGGGTTAACTTTGAACCGGGACTTTCTTACTTTGTCGTAGATGGCCCCTAAGGCGGTTAAGGCCTCTATGACGTGCAACTGGGCTCCATCTACAGTCAACAAAAGTAAACTTGCCGAGTTCGTAGTGTCGGGCCATCTGCCAAAAAAGGAGGTCATGTCCTATCGTGCCCCTCACCCGTGTGAAGAAATACCTCAACCCAAAGACGGGGAGGTAATCGTTTTTACATATCATATGAACCGGGGGTTTGCCCCTCCTGGCTCAAAATTCTTCAGGGAGGTTCTGGCTTTCTTTGACCTGAGGCCTCAAGACATTGGACCCAATTCCGTGTCCAATCTGTGTAACTTCCAAGTCTTCTGTGAGGTCTACTTAGGAGAGGAACCAAGCCTGCTGCTGTTCAGAGTGCTTTTTTATTTGAACCGGCAGAATGAGCGCGCCAGCGGACCTAGTCTTGAACTTGGCGGCATCTCAATCCAGCGGCGGAGAGACTGCCTTTTTCCTTGCGCTGAGCTGCCGAGTCACCACAAAGACTGGAACCAAACATGGTTCTACTGCCAAGACACCTCTCCGGCTAACGAGAAGCCTCTGCCCGGCTTTCGCGCCCTGCGCCCTGAGTCCAATCATCCTCTGGCGGACAAGAAAACCGCTGTGGAACGCCTTCCTCTTAACCCCACCATCAGAAATATCAAGGCCCTTTTGGGCAACGGGTTAACTGGCATTGATTTGGTCCGGGTCTGGGTCACCTAGCGGATATTACCATTAAGCCGCCGCTCCGGCTTAATGTGTACTTACACAGGCGAGAAGGACGACTCAATGCGTCATAGTCCTGAGGACCTACCAGATGATGTCGCAGACGCTACAGTCCAATCGCTTTTGAAGGAGGGCACTGTAACCAGCAATACTTTCAGTTTGCTTCCCTTCTGCAAGAAGAATCCGGCTCCTACAGTAAGTTACTAATCTTCACAAATACTCTTTAATATGTTACCTTCTGGTACTTATGATTCCTTGTCTTTTTCCACAGGCCAATGACAGCTTCTGGAAGGTCAAGTATGACCATGAGGCTGCGAAACTGACCCGGGCAGCCAAGAAGACCGAAAGGAAAGCCGCCAGGACTGGTACCTCTAAAAAGAAGAACCCCATCACCTCTGATATGATGAGACTGGACGACTCTTCTTCAGATGAGGAAGAGGTAATCCTTTTTTAATGTTCTTTAACTCCTTCACTGTACTTTGCTGACATTTAGATCCTTTCAGGATGATACTAGGAACAGCCAAGCAGCTGGCGAAGAGGTAACTATAATTTCCTCCGACTCAGAGCCTTTGCCAACACAAAGAATCCAAAGGGTGACCCGGAAAGTAAGGTTTTCACACCCTCTCGCTTACCAAGATCCTCAATTTCTTTTGAAGCAACAGCAGCTTGAGAGCCGGAGGCAGACTCGGGCCAACCAGGACGCAGAGCTTTCCTCCGGCTTACCCGATGTAACCAGGAAGCGTCGTACTGAGGTTATCTCTGACTTACGTTTTGTTTTACCCTTGATGGGTTTGTTTTGCCAACCTCTCAATCCATCTGACTCCAACTATTAGGATACCTCTCCTTCTTCTGGTGAGTCGATGCAATCGAACATGCCGGTTTTCAAAACGGCTCCCGGGTAATATAACTTTTTCTTACGTTGAATTTATCCATACTCATGCTTTGATACTTATCCTTCCATTTTGATTGACAGTGGGCAAGTAAAGCCCAGCAAGAGGGCAAAGAAGAATAAGCCGTCCCAAGACCCGGTGGTTACTGAACCGGTGTTTGACTCATCCGTTCCAGACAGCTCCGCTCATCAGCCGCCGCCTGAACCGGCTTTTTACATCCCGCAGCCAACTTCTGACCCGCCTGCAGAAGACGTGATTCATACCTCGGATAACCCGGAAGTTCCTAGCCCGGCCAAGACGGTTGATCCGGAAGTTGAGATTGTGAAGAGCCAGTATGTTGAGCCGGCCCGGCCTACTGCCCTTGCTCAATGCACCGCCAAAGAAGAGTTTACCCAGAGTCGGAGGTCCAAACAAGACATCACCGATTACTCTCATCTAAGTATTGGTGATATAGTCTCTGGCTATCTGAACCAAGTACACAGCAGTCGTGACCTGGAAATTGACATGGTGAAGCAAATACAGCATAAATCTGAGGTAAAATTTAAGCTTTCACTCTGAATCCTTACTTACATTAGCCCCCGAGTCAGAGTGAAAGCATAAATACCAGCCCCCAAGTCTATTGCTTATGACTGAATATGTTGTAGACTTAGTAATCTGTTAGCCATTAGTTTTGTCCGGTTTAAATTGAATATGTCTAACCCGGAGATAACATGAAATGTTAAATTTGGGTCACATTAGCCCCCAAGTGTCAAGTATCTTTACTTGTAAAGTGCTTGAGACTTAATATGTGTAACTTGGTAAAACAGACTTAAAAATTCTTTAAACATACATTAGCCCCCAAGTGCCAAGTATCTTTACTTGTAAAGTTCTTGGGACTTCAATGTTATCTTACCAAGATTCTTACCTGATGTCAATGCAGGCCACCGCAAGTCAATTTGAGGCGGAGATTGCTGACTTGAAGAGCCAGTTGAAAACCCAAGAGCTCGAAGCTCAGAAAGCCAATTCCAAGTTTAAATTCAGTATCTCTGAACAAGAGAAGCTGAAGAAGAATTTTGAATCAGAAAAGAAGGCTTGGGTTGATGAGAGGGCTTCATTGGTGACCCGGGTTGAGACAGCGGAGGCATCTCTTGCCGAAGCAACAAATGAGCTATCCGACTTAAAGCGGCACATATCCCAAATGGTCTCAGCTATCTTTGGTAAGCCGCTTATAAACATCATAATCCTTCAAGAGTCATTGCAATAGTTGCCTCCGTCTTACCTTTATTCTTGTGAATATGCAGGCCCCAGGAGTACCAATCTGAAGGAAAACATGTTGGTCAAGCTTAAGGCAATGTACACTTTGACAGAGCAGCTATACTCCGGGTCACAGCGGGCGTTGACCGCTGTGGCTTTATCAAATACCTCTCCCCGGCTCCTGCAAGACGTGTTGAGACATCTGTCGGTGCTGCCTCGGCGCATTCAAGACTTAAGGCGGGCATCCGCGAGAGCCAGAGCCGTGGCTGCGTTGAGTCGGGCAAAAGCCTGGGTGCCAGAGCTTGACCTTGCTGACCTCTCTCTTGGATATCCGAGTCGTAAGGAGGATGGTGTTGGAAATATGCCCTAGAGGCAATAATAAATTAGTTATTATTATATTTCCTTGTTCATGATAATCGCTATTATCCATGCTATAATTGTATTGATAGGAAACTCAGATACATGTGTGGGTACATAGACAACACCATGTCCCTAGTAAGCCTCTAGTTGACTAGCTCATTGATCAATAGATGGTTACGGTTTCCTGACCATGGACATTGGATGTCGTTGATAACGGGATCACATCATTAGGAGAATGATGTGATGGACAAGACCCAATCCTAAGCCTAGCACAAAGATCGTAGTTTGTATGCTAAAGCTTTTCTAATGTCAAGTATCTTTTCCTTAGACCATGAGATTGTGCAACTCCCGGATACCGTAGGAATGCTTTGGGTGTACTAAACGTCACAACATAACTGGGTGGCTATAAAGGTGCACTACAGGTATCTCCGAAAGTATCTGTTGGGTTGGCACGAATCGAGATCGATTTGTCACTCCGTGTAAACGGAGAGGTATCTCTGGGCCCACTCGGTAGGACATCATCATAATGTACCAATGTGACCAAGGGGTTGATCACGGATGATGTGTTACGGAACGAGTAAAGAGATTCTGCCGGTAACGAGATTGAACAAGGTATCGGTATACCGATGATCGAATCTCGGCAAGTACAATACTGTTAGACAAAGGGAATTGTATACGGATCGATTGAGTCCTTGACATCGTGGTTCATCCGATGAGATCATCGTGGAACATGTGGGAGCCAACATGGGTATCCAGATCCCGCTGTTAGTTATTGACCGGAGAACGCCTCTGGCCATGTTCAAGATGATTCCCGAACCCGTAGGGTCTACACACTTAAGGTTCGATGACGCTAGGGTTATAAAGGAAGTTTGTATGTGGTTACCGAATGTTGTTCGAGTCCGGATGAGATCCCGGACATCATGAGGAGTTCCGTAATGGTCCGGAGGTAAAGATTTATATATAGGAAGTCCTGTTTTGGTCACTGGAAAAGTTTCGGGTTTTATCGGTAACGTACCGGGACCACCGGGAGGGTCCCGGGGGTCCACCAAGTGGGGCCACCATCCCCGGAAGGCTGCATGGGCCAAGTGTGGGAGGGGACCAGCCCCAGGTGGGCTGGTGCACCCCCCACAAGGGGCCCAAGGCGCAGGGAAGAGTGGGAGGGGGCAAACCCTAGGGCAGATGGGCCTTAAGGCCCACCCCGGGTGCGCCTCCCTCTCTCCCTCCGCCGCCTCCTAGATGGGATCTGGGGCTGCCGCCACCCCTGGGGAGGGAACTCTAGAGGGGGCGCAGCCCCCTCCCCTCCCCCTATAAATAGTAGAGGTGTAGGGGCTGCCCAACACATGAGTTTTCCCCCTCTTGGCGCAGCCCTACCTCTCTCCCTTCTCCTCTCCCGCGGTGCTTGGCGAAGCCCTGCAGGATTGCCACGCTCCTCCACCACCACCACGCCATTGTGCTGCTGCTGGACGTTGTCTTCCTCAACCTCTCCCTCTCTCCTTGCTGGATCAAGGCGTGGGAGACGTCACCGGGCTGTACGTGTGTTGAACGCGGAGGTGCCGTCCGTTCGGCACTAGGATCTCCGGTGATTTGGATCATGACGAGTACGACTCCTTCAACCCCGTTCTCTTGAACGCTTCCGCTTAGCGATCTACAAGGGTATGTAGATGCACTCTCCTTCCCCTCGTTGTTTGTTTCTCCATAGATAGATCTTGGTGACACGTAGGAATTTTTTTGAATTTCTGCTACGTAACCCAACAGTGGCATCATGAGCTAGGTCTATTGCGTAGATTCTTTGCATGAGTAGAACACAAAGTAGTTGTGGGCGATGATTTTGTTCAATATGCTTACTGTTACTAGTCCAATCTTGTTTCGACGGTATTGTGGGATGAAGCGGCCCGGACCGACCTTACACGTACACTTACGTGAGACAGGTTCCACCGACTGACATGCACTTGGTGCATAAGGTGGCTAGCGGGTGCCGCCTCCCACTTTAATCGGAACGGATTCGATGAAAAGGGTCCTTATGAAGGGTAAATAGCAATTGGCATATCAAGTTGTGGTTTTATGAGGTAAGAAACGTTCTTGCTAGAAACCCATAGCAGCCATCAGAAACATGCAAACAACAATTAGAGGAGGTCTAACTTGTTTTTGCAGGGTATGCTATGTGATGTGATATGGCCAAAAGAATGTGATGAATGATATATGTGATGTATGAGATTGATCATGTTATTGTAATAGGAATCACGACTTGCATGTCGATGAGTATGACAACCGGCAGGAGCCATAGGAGTTGTCTTTATTTATTGTATGACCTGCGTGTCATTATACAACGCCATGTAATTACTTTACTTTATTGCTAACCGGTAGCCATATTAGTAGAAGTAATAGTTGGCTAGACAACTTCATGAAGACACGATGATGGAGATCATGATGATGGAGATCATGGTGTCATGCCGGTGACGATGATGATCATGGAGCCCGAAGATGGAGATCAAAAGGAGCAAAATGATATTGGCCATATCATGTCACTATTTGATTACATGTGATGTTTATCATGTTTATGCATCTTATTTGCTTAGAACGACGGTAGTAAATAAGATGATCCCTCAATAAAATTTCAAGAAAGTGTTCCCCTAATCGCGTGCACCGCTATGAAGTTCGTTGCTTCAAGCACCACGTGATGATCGGGTGTGATAGATTCTTACGTTCACATACAACGGGTGTAAGCCAGATTTACACACGCGAAACACTTAGGTTAACTTGACGAGCCTAGCATGTACAGACATGGCCTCGGAACAAAAGAGACCGAAAGGTCAAGCATGAGTCATATGGTGGATACGATCAACATGAAGATGTTCATCGATGATGACTAGTCCGTCTCACGTGATGATCGGACACGGCCTAGTTGACTCGGATCATGTAATCACTTAGATGACTAGAGGGATGTCTATCTGAGTGGGAGTTCATGAGATGAACTTAATTATCCTGAACATAGTCAAAAGATCTTTGAAAATTATGTCGTAAGCTCGCGCTTTAGTTCCACTGTTTAGATATGTTCCTAGAGAAAATATAGTTGAAAGTTGACAGTAGCGATTATGCGGACAGTAGAAAGCTTATGTCCTTAATGCACCGCTTAGTGTGCTGAACCCCAATCGTCAGTTCTGTGGATGTTGCGTAACATCGGACATACACGCTTTGATAACTACGTGATAGTTCGCTTAAACGGTTTAGAGTTGAGGCACCAAAGACGCTTTCAAACGTCATGAACATATGAGATGCTTCGAGGGCTGAAATTGGGATTTCAGGCTCGTGCCCACATCAAGAGGTATAAGACCTCCGACGATTTTCTTAGCCTGCAAACTAAGGGAGAAAAGCTCAATCGTTGAGCTTGTGCTCAAATTGTCTGAGTGCAACAATCACTTGAATCGAGTGGGAGTTGATCTTCCATATGAGATAGTGATGTTTCTCCAAAGTCATTGCCACCAAGATGCTAGAGCTTCATGATGAACTATAACATGTCAGGGATAGATATGATGATCCTTGAGGTATTCACGATGTTTGACACCGCGGAAGTAGAAATCAGGAAGGAGCATCAATTGTTGATGGTTGGTGAAACCACTAGTTTCAAGAAGGGCAAGGGCAAGAAGGGACACTTCATGAAACGGCAAATCAGTTATCGCCCAAAGGAAGAAACCCAAGGTTGAACCCAAACCCGAGACTAAGTGCTTCTGTAATAAGGGGAACAGCCAGTGGAGCAGAATTACCCTAGATACTTGGTAGATAAGAAGGCTGGCAATGTCGATAGAAGTATATTGGATATACATTATGTTAATGTGTACTTTACTAGTACTCCTAGTAGCACCAGGGTATTAGATACCGGTTCGGTTGCTGAGTGTTAGTAACTCGAAATAAAAGGCTACGGAATAAACGAAGACTAGCTAAAGGTGAGCTGACGATATGTGTTGGAAGTGTTTCCAAGGTTGATGTGATCCAGCATCGCACGCTCCCTCTACCATCAAGATTGGTGTTAAACCTAAATAATTGTTATTTGGTGTTTATGCTGAGCATAGACATGATTGGATTATGTCTATCGCAATACGGTTATTCATTTAAGGAGAATAATGGTTACTCTGCTTATTTGAATAATACCTTCAATGGTCTTGCACCTAAAAGGAATGGTTTATTAAATCTCGATCGCATCGATACACATTTTCATGCCAAAAGATATAAGATAGTAATGGTAGTACCACTTACTTGTGGCACTGCCATGTAAGTCATATTGGTGTAAAACGCATGAAGAAGCTCCAGGTTGATGGATCTTTGGACTCACTCGCTTTGAAAAGTTTGAGACATGCAAACCATGTCTATTGGTGTATACGCATGAAGAAACTCCATGCAGATGGATCGCTTGGACTCACTTGATTTTGAATCACTTGAGATATGCAAATCATACCACATGGGCAAGATGACCCAAAAGCCTCGGTTTCAAAGAAGATGGAACAAGATAGCAACTTGTTGGAAGTAACACATTTGATGTGTGCAGTCCAATGAGTGCCGAGGCATGCAAAGGAATATCGTTATGTTCTGACTTCACAGATGATTCGAGTAGATGTTGAGTATATTTACTTGATGAAACACAAGCCTAAATTATTGAATGGTTCAACTAATTTCAGAGTGAAGTTAAAGATCATCGTGACAAGAGGATAAAATGTCTATGATATGATCATAGAGATGAGTATCTGAGTTACGAGCTTGGGCATGCAATTAAGACATTGTGGAAATTGTTTCACAACTAACACCGCCTGGAACACCATAGTGTGATGGTGTGTCCAAACATCATAGTTGCACCCTAGTGGATATGGTGCGTACCATGATGTCTCTTATCGAATTACCACTATCGTTCATGGGTTAGGCATTAGAGACAACCGCACTCACTTTAATAGGGCACCACGTAATTCCGTTGAGATGACACCGTTTGAACTATGGTTTGGAGAAATCTGAGTTGTCGTTTCTTAAAAGTTTGGGGCTGCGACGCTTATGTGAAAAGGTTTCAGGTTGATAAGCTCGAACCCAAAGCGGATAAAATGCATCTTCATAGGACACCCAAAACAGTTGGGTATACCTCCTAATTCAGATCCGAAAGCAATAGGGATTGTTTCTTGAATCGGGTCCTTTCTCGAGGAAAAGTTTGTCTCGAAAAATTGAGTGGGAGGATGGTGGAGACTTGATATGGTTATTGAACCATCACTACAATTAGTGTGTAGAAGGGCACAGGAAGTTGTTCCTGTGGCACCTACACCAATTGAAGTAGAAGCTTATGATAGTGATCATCAAACTTCGGATCAAGTCACTACCGTACCTCGTAGGGTGACGAGGATGCGTACTACTTCAGAGTGGTACAGTAATCCTATCTTGAAGGTCATGTTGCTAGACAACAATGAACCTACGAGCTATGGAGAAGCAATGGTGGGCCCATATTCCAACAAATGGTTAGAAGCCATGAAATCCGAGATAGGATCCACGAATCAGAACAAAGCATGGACTTTGGTGGACTTGCCCATTGATCGGCAAGCCATTGAGATAAATGGATCTTTAAGAAGAAGACGGATGTGAACGGTAATGTCACCGTCTGTGAAGCTCGACTTGTGGTGAAGAGTTTTTCACAAGTTCAAGGAGTTGACTACGATGAGATTTTCTCATCCGTAGCGATGCTTAAGTCCGTCGGAATCATGTTAGCACTAGCTGCATTTATGAAATCAACCAATTGGATGTCAAAACGAGTTTCCTTACAAATTTTCGTAAGGAAAGGTTGTATGTGATACAATTAGAAAGGTTTGTCGATCCTAAGGATGCTAAAAGGTATCCTAGCTCCAGCGATCCTTCTAAGGACTGGAGTAAGCATCTCGGAGTTGGAATGTACGCTTTGATGGAATGATCAAAGATTTTGGGTTTGTACAAAGTTTATGAGAAACTTATATTTCCAAAGAAGTGAGTGGGAGCACTATAGAATTTCTGATAAGTATATGTTGTTGACATATTGTTGATCAGAAATGATGTAGAATTTCTGGAAAGCATATAGGGTTATTTGAAAAGTGTTTTTCAATGGAAAACCTGGATTAAGCTACGTGAACATTGAGCATCAAGATCTATGAGGATAGATCAAAAACGCTAAATGGTACTTTCAAATGAGCAAATACCTTGACATGATCTTGAAGGTGTTCAAGATGGATCAGTCAAAAAGGAGTTCTTGCCTGAGTTGTAAGGTATGAAGTTAAGAGTTAAAGCTCGACCACGGCAGAAGAGAGAGAAAGGACGAAGGTCGTCCCATATGCTTCAGACGTAGGCTCTATAGTATGCTATGCTGTGTACCGCACCGGAAGTGTGCCTTGCCATGAGTCAGTCAAGGGGTACAAGAATGATCCAGGAACTGATCATTGGACAGCGGTCATGTCACAGCCCCAGATCAGCCCTAGAGCTTGCTTGTAACTAGTAGCATTGCATCCATGCATCATGTTTAATTTCCATGAAATTTGAAATGGGGATGATCAAGCCCTAGCACTAAAGCAATTCAAATAAGTTCAACTTCAAAATATCTTCAAAGAACCCAAAGTGGTTTGCAAAAATGTTCATGATTAATGGAAAAAGGTGAAAACCATATCCAGAGGTGATGGATATTTTTCCAAGACATTTCTGGATTTTTGAATAAACCATATTGT
Organism: Aegilops bicornis; assembly: GCA_021605145.1. Lineage (NCBI taxonomy): Eukaryota > Viridiplantae > Streptophyta > Magnoliopsida > Poales > Poaceae > Aegilops > Aegilops bicornis. The sequence continues at coordinate 630,276,266 of CM038671.1, read as the reverse complement.
ATTTGAATTGGGGCATTTAAATACTATTAATATTATTTTTAAATGCTCCAACAATTCTGAAAATAGTTAAGGGCCTCTGTAATAATTTAGTTAATGCCCACAATTATTTTCAGGATTTATTTAAATGGTTTGGTATTTTACTAAACTAAAACAAAACAGAAAATAGAAAACAGAAATAATAATAAAAAGAGAGAGAGAAGCCCAACCTACCCGGGCGCCCCAACCGCCCAACCTTTCCCCCCCTCTCGCTGGCCCGGTTGGTGGCTCCAGCCCACCAACCGCCTCACACTGTCGCCTACCTCGCCAAGAGGGCAGAGGAGGGACACGGCGACGCTTGAGCTCGCCACCTCCTCCCTGCCGCCTGGCTCCCCTCGACGACCGGAGACGCCACGCGCCTCCCCGAACCCCCTGGACCCCCTCGCTCTCTCCCTATCCCTCGTTCTCTCCTCTGCTCCCTCTCTCTCGCCCGGACCGAGCACCGCCGTCGCCGCCCCTCGCTGCCCTCGCGGCCACCGCCACCCTCTCTCCTCTCCGACATGCCCCCAAGCCCCGCCACTCCATCCTCGCCCTCCTCACCGAGCCTCCCGACGCCGGAGCGCCCCGAGGCGCCAACCCACCGTTTTCCCCTCTTCGGACCGCCGGTCGCCGTCGCCCGATTCGCCGGCTCCGGGCCGCCCCGACCTCGCCGAAGGCCCCATCGTCATCGCCAGGAGCCCCCGCACCGAACCTCCCTCTCCCTGATGTCGATTCCTTCCTCTAACCACGGGCTCCGCCGAGCCCGAGAGCTCATCGCCGCCGGCCACGAGGTCGCCGCGGCTAGAGGCCCCGCACGTCGCGTCCGAGCACGCTGTCGTCCTCGGCGCGTTCCCGGGAACCCAGAGCACCTACCCACTCCTCCTCCCGTGCCCCAAAACGCCAAACCCGTTGTTACCCGAGCTCCGGCCGCCGCTGCACTGCTCGCCGTCGTTGTCTCCGGCCACCCCCGCACCTCCCGTTGGTCTCCCCAGATGCGCGGGATCACGGGCTCCCTCCTGGTGCCCTCAGCGCGCCCCAGCCGCGGCCCTAGCGCAACTCCGGCGAGCCACCGCCGCTCGGTTGGTCGCCGCCGGCCTAATTCCGGCAAGTGCCGACGTGGCCACCCTGTTAGCACTAATTAACCCCCCCCCCTCTCTTTGACATGTGGGCCCTGCCCTGCTAACAGCCTGGTTAGAGTTAGTTAGCACTAACTAGCCCAGTTAGTCGATCGAGTCATCGACGGTGGGTCCCAGTCAGGTTTGACCTGGACGGCGCCTTTGACTTGTCGACGCCACCTCGACGTCAGTCGACGCAAAGAAACCCCTTTTCTGGATTTAATATAACTTAGGAAATTCCAGGAAATACTCTAAACTTTAATAAATCATAGAAATTCAACCGTAACTCGGATTGAAATAATTTATATATGAAAAATGATCAGAAAAATATGAAGAATCTGTTTATGCCATGGTCATGCATGTTTGAACAAGTTAACCTCACTGAATAGGATGAATCATGATTAGGGTAACTTATGAACTAGCATTTGGAGTTGGAGTTCAACCTTGTTTGAATTCCACTTCAATTAACTTGGATTACTGTTGCATTAGGTGAATTCAGTTCCTTAACATGCTCATGCATCATATATGTGCATTGCATTGATTGTGTTCTTTCTCGATTCTTGGTGTTTGTCCCTCTCGGTGAGACGATGTTCCGACGATTGTTCGATGACACCGATGAAGAACTATATTATCTTCGTATGCTGTGCAAGCAAAACCCCCTTGTTCATTCCGATACAATCCTACTCTCTCGCCTCCTGCTCTATTTTATTGCATTAGGACAACAACGACTCATGTGTTATTTGTCATGTAGCTGAACCCCTTGATCCTTTGCATGACCTGTCATTCCACAAGAATTAGATGAAACCCACTAGCATGAGTAGGAATTGTTTGAGCCATGTTGTGCCTACTCATTTATGCTTGTTGTCATGCCCGCTATCGCTTAGAGTTGAGTCAGGTCTGATTCATCGGGAATGAATTGGAATGGTTGTGTGAACATGTCCTATTGTGTGTGAGCTAAGTGTGTGAACACGATTTGGTAAAGGTAGCGGTGAGAGGCCATGTAGGAGTACATGGTGGATTGTCTCATTGCAGCCGCCCTCGTGAACTGAGTTCTGTGTTTGTGATCCATGATACGATTACTACCACGCATTGGGCCCAAACCAATGGACCCTCTCGGCTTCTTAACCACCCTTGTTCCTGGTCCGGAGTTGCAAGTAGTTTCGTGTTTGTAGTATCTTTGGGGGCATATAACGCTGACCTTAGGGGTGGGTTGTGTTGCGGTAGGCACCGTGGCCCGGTGTACCGAGTGCCCGCTTGGTATCTCGGGAACCCCGCACACATCGTTCGGGGCTGTATGGGAAACCTCGGCCGACTCCTCATGGATGGAACCCGAATAGGCGATAAACCTGGACTAGGGACTTGAGTGTTTAGGTAGGCCGTGGCCGACACCCACGTTGGGCTTCCGCTTGAAGGTTGCCGAGTACATGTCGTGTAAACGGCGGTAAGTGGTGAGAGCGTGTGAAGAAGTACACCCCGCAGGTTAATATGATCTATTCAATAGCCGTGTCCATGAAAAGGACTTCTGGATTGCCTATATCAGTTCATAGACAAGTGAAAGTGGATACCCTAAAATGCGCAAGATAAGTGTGAGTGCTATGGATGGCGTTCTCGTAGGGAAGACGGAGCGGGTCCATAGTGGTGTATTGACATGGTGAATATGTGGACTCGTAGCGCCACTTCAAAAGAGTTACTTGCAAATGTAGTTCAGATAGCCACCGAAGTCAAAGCTGGCTTGCTGCAGCCAAACTCCACCACCCCTTTTGATAATAATGCATATGTAGTTAGTTCTGATGTAAGTCTTGCCGAGTACAATTGTACTCACGCTTGCTTATTTTATGTTTTGCGTAGAGACTTTAGTCTCGCTTAGTAGTTCCGCTTGGACTTCACGGTTAGCTTGATACCTCATTTACGATCTTAGCCTTCGGCAGATCTGTAGATAGTCGCTTCTCAGCCTTTTTCATTTATAGTTGTCTGTACTCGCATATGATTAGCTTCCGCTTGTGCTTTGACTTGTATGCTTTCGAGTGTTGGGTCATGAGACCCATGTTTGTAATATCTCGCTCTTGAGCCTAATGAATAATATTTGAGTCATAGAGTTATGTTGTGATGCCATGTTGTATCTACGCATATTGAGCATAATGTGTGTATGTTTGAAATGCTTGGTATGTGTGGGATCCGACAAACTAGTTGTTTATCCTTGGCAGCCTCTCATATGGGGAAATGTAGTCTCGTGATTCTCGAGCGATAGTAGTCCGCCATGCCCGGTTCACCGGAGTCCTCGCTAGCCCAAAGACTACTGTTTGGACACTTGACTGGCCGACATGTGTTTCATTTCGTTCCTATGTCTGTCCCCTCGGGGAAATGTCACGCGGTGTTATTCGGAGTCCTGCCTAGCCTGCTACAGCCCGGGATACCGGAGTCCTGTTAGCCCAGTGCTACAGCCCGAATATATACGTTGATGACCGACATGCTCGATGTGATTCATGTATGCCTGTCCCCATAGGTTAGTGCCGCTTTGGGTTCACGACTAGCCATGTCGGCCCGGTTCTTTGTCATATGGATGCTAGCGACACTATCATATACGTGAGCCAAAAGACGCAAACGGTCCCGGGACATGGTAAGGCGACACCCGTGGGAATACCGTGCGTGAGGCCGCAAAGTCATATGATGGGTTACATGCTAGATCGGTGTCACTTAGGATCGGGGTCCTGACAGGTCAAAATTATCCTTAGAGGAATAAGCAAATGTTTCTCGATTATGGAGGTGATAAAAAGTTCGGCGTAAAGGGTTACGTCGATGCAAGCTTTAACACCTATCCGAATGACTCTGAGTAGCAAACCGGATACGTATAGTGGAGCAACCATTTGGAATAGCTCCAAGTGGAGCGCGGAAGCAGCATTTACAATATGACATAGAGAATTTGCAAAATACGTACGGATCTGAATGTTGCAGACCCGTTGACTAAAAATTCTCTCACAAGCAAAACATGATCAAACCCGAGAACTCATTGAGACTTAATCACATGGTGATGTGAACTAGTTTAGACACTAGTAAACTCTTTGGATGTTGGTCACATGGCGATGTGACCTATCAGTGTTAATCACATGGCAATGTGAACTAGATTATTGACTCTAGTGCAAGTGGGAGACTGTTGGAAATATGCCCTACAGGCAATAATAAATTAGTTATTATTATATTTCCTTGTTCATGATAATCATTTATTATCCATGCTATAATTGTATTGATAGGAAACTCAGATACATGTGTGGGTACATAGACAACACCATGTCCCTAGTAAGCCTCTAGTTGACTAGCTCGTTGATCAATAGATGGTTACGGTTTCTGACCATGGACATTGGATGTTGTTGATAACGGATCATATCATTAGGAGAATGATGTGATGGACAAGACCCAATCCTAAGCCTAGCACAAAGATCGTAGTTCGTATGCTAAAGCTTTTCTAATGTCAAGTATCTTTTCCTTAGACCATGAGATTGTGCAACTCCGGATACCGTAGGAATGCTTTGGGTGTACCAAACGTCACAAGGTAACCGGGTGGCTATAAAGGTGCACTACAGGTATCTCCGAAAGTGTCTGTTGGGTTGGCATGAATCGAGATCGATTTGTCACTCCGTAAACGGAGAGGTAGCTCTGGGCCCACTCGGTAGGACATCATCATAATGTGCACAATGTGACCAAGGCGTTGATCACGGGATGATGTGTTACGGAACGAGTAAAGAGACTTGCCGGTAACAAGATTGAACAAGGTATCGGTATACCGATGATCGAATCTCGGGCAAGTACAATACCGTTAGACAAAGGGAATTGTATACGGGATCGATTGAGTCCTTGACAACGTGGTTCATCCGATGAGATCATCGTGGAAAATGTGGGAGCCAACATGGGTATCCAGATCCCGCTGTTGGTTATTGACCGGAGAACATCTCGGTCATGTCTGCATGATTCCCGAACCCGTAGGGTCTACACACTTAAGGTTCGATGACGCTAGGGTTATAAAGGAAGTTTGTATGTGGTTACCGAATGTTGTTCGGAGTCTCGGATGAGATCCCGGACATCACGAGGAGTTCCGGAATGGTCCGGAGGTAAAGATTCATATATGGGAAGTCCTGTTTTGGTCACCGGAAAAGTTTCGGGTTTTATCGGTAACGCATCGACCACCGGAGGGTCCCTGGGTCCACCAAGTGGGGCCACCTTCCCCGGAGGGCTGCATGGGCCAAGTGTGGGAGGGGACCAGCCCCAGGTGGGCTGGTGCACCCCCCACAAGGGGCCCAAGGCGCAGGGAAGAGTGGGAGGGGGCAAACCCTAGGGCAGATGGGCCTTAAGGCCCACCCTGGGTGCGCCTCCCCTCTCTCCCCCTCTGGCCGCCTCCCAGATGGGATCTGGGGCTGCCGCCAACCCTGGGGAGGGAACCCTAGAGGGGGCGCACCCCCTCCCCTCCCCCTATAAATAGTAGAGGTGTAGGGGATGCCCAACACATGAGTTTTCCCCTCTTGGCGCAGCCCTACCTCTCTCCCTTCTCCTCTCCCGCGGTGCTTGGCGAAGCCCTACAGGATTGCCACGCTCCTCCACCACCACCACGCCGTTGTGATGCTGCTGGACGGAGTCTTCCTCAACCTCTCCCTCTCTCCTTGCTGGATCAAGGTGTGAGACGCCACCGGGCTGTACGTGTGTTGAACGCGGAGGTGCCGTCTGCTCGGCACTAGGATCTCCGTGATTTGGATCACGACGAGTACGACTCCTTCAACCCCGTTCTCTTGAACGCTTCCGCTTAGCGATCTACAAGGGTATGTAGATGCACTCTCCTTCCCCTCGTTGCTGGTTTCTCCATAGATAGATCTTGGTGACACGTAGGAAATTTTTTGAATTTCTGCTACGTTCCCCAACAGATGGAACTGCTTTTGGCGAATAGGACTTTACTGCATGTGTTAAGGTCGTCCTCCCTCTGGCGACTCTCATTGGGGAGGACACTGATCTCACCAAGTATTCGCCTGGTTATGATAGCGAGAACCAGAGAATCCCCAATGTCGCATATGACCAAGTCAGCCTACTCCCTCCAACGCGTAAGCATACCTTTGCCCCTGAAGTGGACCCGGCCGGTTTAATAGATGATGAAGCTGAATTTCAAGCTTTGGGCGGCATTGACTGGGCCTCGTCCACCTTCCAGGACACAACAACCGAAGGAGAGGCGGGGAAGGATAAACCGGAGTCATCAAGCCAGCCGGAGGAAGGAGCCGCCAGCCGGGGTTTAATTTTGGCAAAGAACAATGCTTCACTTATTCAGACTCGGGGAGTCTTTGTAATAGGATAGAGAAACTCATTAATGCCTGTCATGCCTTATGGTACTTATCGCTTTTATTTAAGCCGCCAGTACCAAATTCATCTTACTTTTGTTAATCAAGTGTTTCCTTGATCCTTCTCCTTGCTCCGTTTTAACCTGCACATAAAACAGGCAAGGCTTTCCTTGGGCGATTCACTGTACCAGCGGGTTATAAAATGTTGATAACCCGGACATGATCAAGAAATCATATATATAAGACGGTTCATGATTAGTTCAAAACATAATCAGAACAACATACCTGTGATACCTTTTTAATAACCTCTCCGGCTCATATAAGTTTTTACATGGCACTTGTTAGAAACCGGAAGTAACTAATATAAAAGCCGGAAAGAACCATCTCTTCAAGAAGGTTTCAATGATAGGAAAAATACTCATATTTGCAAATGTTCACATGCTACTGATTCGAATACGATCAGAGAACCGTTCCAAAGGGGTTAAGCTAAGATTCGGATACGATCATATAGCCCCCAGTGGCTTTGGCGATGCCGATCAAGTGGGTATCGACAACTATGTTCTCTTTGGTTCGAATACGACCTATGTTTGAACAGGAAGCCCCCAAGTGAACATTAGAGTTGTTTAATGACGCTGATTCGAATACTATCCACGCCGTAATCCAAAGGGTTAAGCTATGATTCAAATTTGATCAGGAAGCCCCCAAGTGGGTTTGGCAGTATGCCCATCAAGTGGGTATCGATAGCTATGTTCTCTTTGGTTCGAATACGACATATGTTTGAACAGGAAGCCCCCAAGTGACCAAAGCTAGATTCAGATATGATCTTAAGCCGGACCAAAGGGAAAGCCGGATTCAGATATGATCCGTCCCCCTGTTGACAGTGTCCGTCACCTGATAAAGAAAACATGAAACATTTCTTTATGGGAAAAAAGGACAAAGGTCCTGGTTTATTGCTTTATATAATATGTACATTATAAAAAGTATCTTAAAGAAGAAATTTAATTATAGTAAGGTCGGAGATGAGCTATGTTCCACGGCCGGCGGGTCTCCTCCTCCGATTTAAAGGAGTCCTTGCACTCTAGAATATCGATGAGATAATATGACCCGTTGTGTAGATTCTTGCTGACCACAAAGGGTCCTTCCCAAGGCGGGGATAGCTTGTGCATGTCATACTGATCCTGGATGAGCCGGAGCACCAAGTCGCCTTCCTGAAAGGTTCTGCTTCTAACCCGGCGGCTGTGATAGCGGCGCAGGTCTTGCTGGTAAATCGCCGAGCGGGCTATTGCCAAGTCTCGCTCCTCGTCCACCAAGTCAAGTGCATCCTGACGAGCCTTTTCATTATCCGCCTCAATGTAAGCCGCCACTCGAGGTGCGTCGTGCCGGATGTCACTTGGCACGACCGCCTCTGCTCCATAAACCATGAAAAAAGGTGTGTATCCCGTGGATCTGTTAGGCGTAGTGTTGATGCTCCTTTGGGATGTCCACCATGTATATGTCGTATGATGAGGTGGCTTTCCAGTGCCCGGTAGGCGTTGGTTCCTGGTCGTCTCCGGCATCGTCGTCCATACCGTCGATGTCTTCGGAGTCGAAGTCTAGCATGTCGGTTAGGTCGTTGACAGTGGCTACAAAGTGGGTGGTGGGTGGGCTTTGAATTTCTTTGTCGTCCGCATCCCAACCGTCCTGGCCGTAGTCCGGCCAGGGCTCTCCTGATAACGAGAGATACTCTAGCGAATTCAGGATGTCGCCAAAAGGCGAGTGCTGAAAGATGTCCGTAGCGGTGAACTCCATGATCGGCGCCCAATCGGATTCGATTGGTAGGGGCGCGGGAGGTTCGGAGTCCGGCGAGGAGTCCGGCACCTCGGAGTCACGAGCTTCACAAGGGACAGGGTCGGTATTCGGCTCCATCGCCATAGAGGTAGCAGCCCCCGAGGCGGTGTCTAGCCACCCATCCTCGATCAGCGTAGTCGGCTCCAAGTTAAGGGTCGGAGCGGACTTTTGTGCGGCCTCCAGGGCACTGTCCGGCAGCAGAGTTAGATCATGCCCATCGTGACAGTGCGGCGCGCTCGGCTGTGGCTGGAATCCATCGAAGATCAAGTCTCCGCAGATGTCGGCCGTGAAGTTCAAACTTCCAAATCTGACCTGATGGCCAGGGGCGTAGCTTTCAATTTGCTCCAGATGGCTGCTTAATTAGCCCGCAAAGGCAAAGCCGCCGAATACAAAGATCTGTCCGGGGAGAAAAGTCTCACCCTAGACCGCGTTGTTGTTGATGATCGAAGGAGCCATCGGGCCTATGAGCGATGACATAGAGGAACTCTCAATGAAAGCACCAATGTCGGTGTCAAAACCGGCGGATCTCGGGTAGGGGGTCCCGCACTGTGCGTCTAAGCGGATGGTAACAGGAGACAAGGGACACGATGTTTTTACCCAGGTTCGGGCCCTCTCGACGGAGGTAAGACCCTACTCCTACTTGATTAATATTGATGATATGGGTAGTACAAGAGTAGATCTACCACGAGATCAAGGAGGCTAAACCCTAGAAGCTAGCCTATGGTATGATTGTTGTTCGTCCTATGGACTAAAACCCTCCAGTTTATATAGACACCGGAGATGGCTAGGGTTACACAGAGTCGGTTACAATGGTAGGAGATCTACATATCCATGTTGCCAAGCTTGCCTTCCACGCCAAGGAAAGTCCCATCCGGACACGGGACGAAGTCTTCAATCTTGTATCTTCATAGTCTTGGAGTCCGGCCAATGATGATAGTTCGGCTATCAGGACACCCCCTAGTCCAGGACACCCTCAATGGGCTTCCTCAAAATGCCCTAGGTCTTCGTGAGCAAGCGAGTTGGATGCACACCCACTTAGTTTCTTTTGTTGAGCTTTCATACACTTATAGCTCTAGTGTATCCGTTGCATGGCAATCTCTACTCACTCACATTGATATCTATCGATGGGCATCTCCATAGCCCATTGATACGCCTAGTTGATGTGAGACCATCTCCTTTTTTTGTCTTCTCCACAACCACCATTCTATTCCACCTATAGTGTTATGTCCATCGCTCGCGCTCATATATTGCCTGAAAGTTGAAAAAGTTTGAGAATACTAAAGTATGAAACAATTGCTTGGCTTATCATCGGGGTTGTGCATGATGAGAGCATTTTGTGTGACGAAGATGAAGCATAGCCAAACTATATGATTTTGTAGGGATGAGCTTTCTTTGGCTACGTTATTTTGAGAAGACATATTTGCTTGGTTAGTATGCTTGAACTATTATTATTTTTATGTCAATACTAAACTTTTGTCTTGAATCTTTCGGATCGGAACATTCATGCCACAATAAAAGAAATTACATTGAAAAAATATATTTTAGGTAGCATTCCACATCAAAAATTCTGTTTTTATCATTTACCTACTCGAGGACGAGCAAGAATTAAGCTTGGGGATGCTTGATACGTCTAAAACGTATCTATAATTTCTTATTGTTCCATGCTATTATATTACCTGTTTTGGATGTTTAATGGGCTTTAATATGCCCTTTTATATTATTTTTGGGACTAACCTATTAACTGGGGGTCCAGTGCCAGTTTCTGTATTTTTTTCTATTTCAATGTTTTGCACAAAAGGAATACCAGACGGAATCCAAACGGAATGAAACCTTCGAGATGATCTTTCTTGGAACAAACACAATCCAGAAGACTTGGAGTTGAAGTCTGGAACTCCGCGAGGCGATCACGAGGAAGGAGGGTGCGCCCAGGGGGTAGGTGCTCCCCCACCCTCGTGGGCCCCACGGACCTCCACTCACGTACTTCTTTCGCCTATATATACTCTTATACCCTAAAAACATCAGGGGGAGCCACGAAACCACTTTTCCACTGCCGCAACCTTCTGTACTCGTGAGATCCCATCTTGGGGCCTTTTCTGGTGATCTGCCGGAGGGGGAAACGATCATGGAGGGCTTCTACATCAACACCATAGCCTCTCCAAAGATGTGTGAGTAGTTTACCACAGACCTTCAGGTCCACTTTTATTAGCTAGATCGCTTCTTCTCTCTCTTTGGTTCTCAATACAAAGTTCTCCTCGATGTTCTTGGAGATCTATTCGATGTAATACTCTTTTGCGGTGTGTTTGCCGAGATCCGATGAATTGTGGATTTATGATCAAGTTTATCTATGAATAATATTTGGTTCTTCTCTGAATTATATATGCATGATTTGTTATCTTTGCAAGTCTCTTCGAATTATCGATTTAGTTTGGCCTACTAGGTTGATCTTTCTTGCAATGGGAGAAGTGCTTAGCTTTGGGTTCAATCTTGCGGTGTCCTTTCCCAGTGGCAGCAGGGGCAGCAAGGCATGTATTGTATTGTTGCCATCGAGGATAAAAAGATGGGTTTTATATCATATTGCTTGAGTTTATCCCTCTACATCATGTCATCTTGCCTAATGCATTACTCTGTTCTTATCAACTTAATACTCTAGATGAATGTTGGATAGCGGTCGATGTGTGGAGTAATAGTAGTAGATGCAGAATCGTTTCGGTCTACTTGACGCGGACGCGATGCCTATATTCATGATCATGCCTAGATATTCTCATAATTATGCGTTTTTCTATCAATTGCTCGGCAGTAATTTGTTCACCCACCATAATATATGTTATCATGAGAGAAGCCACTAGTGAAACCTATGGCCCCCGAGTCTATTTTCCATCATATAAGTTTCCGATCTACAATTCTAGTTTACTATTTATTTATTTTGCAATCTTTGTTTTCCAATCTATACAACAAAAATACCAAAAATATTTATCTTACTATCTTTATCAGATCTCACTTTTGCGATTGGCCATGAAGGGATTGACAACCCCTTTATCGCGTTGGTTGCAAGGGTCTTGTTTGTTTGTGAAGGTACTAGGTGACTTGCGTGTAGTCTCCTGCAGGATTGATACCTTGGTTCTCAAAAACTGGGGGAAATACTTACGCTACTTTGCTGCATCACCCTTTCCTCTTCAAGGGAAAACCAACACATGCTCAAGAGGTAGCAAGTATGGCCTTCAACGCCCAGCAAAGAGTTATCCGAAGCATCGGCTACTACCCCAATTTGACGACGAGGCCCTCGAGCCAATACCGTCAAGACACGACCACGCTGATGAACAAAACCAGCCAGCACGTGGACGGGACAGAGCGGCTACCCAGGCCGAACACCAGCCCGCACCACCCCGTCTTAGAGGAAGAGAGACAGCGGCTCCAGGATACACCTACGACTTACGACAGGACCTGGGCAATAGATCAGACCAAGCCAGATCAATCTACAGCTCACGGGGATGTGCCCTCACGCAAGAAGATTCCCATCAGGGCTGGCGCAATAAGCTCAACCTCACCCAGGCCGAAAACCGCATACAGACTTCATCCGAACTACGTCGTGACATCGCCCGATATAGAGGCGTCGCACACCCATTGTGCTTAACCGATGAGGTAATGGAGCACCAGTTCCCAGAAGGGTTTAAACCCGTGAACATTGAATCATACGACGGAACAACAGATCCCATGGTATGGATCGAAGATTTTCTTCTCCACATCCACATGGCTCGCGGTGACGATCTCCACACCATCAAGTACCTCCCACTAAAACTAAAGGGACCAGCACGGCACTTGTTAAATAGCCTCCCAGAAAACTCCATTGGTAGCTGGGAAGATTTGGAAAATGCCTTCAGAGACATGTTCCAAGGCACATATGTCCGGCCTCCAGACGCCGATGACCTTAGCCACATAGTCCAGCAGCCCGGAGAGTCAGCCCGGAAGCTCTAGACGAGGTTGTTAATTAAAAAGAATCGAATTGTTGACTGTCCGGACACCGAAGACCTAGTGGCCTTTAAACACTGCGTCCGGGATGAGTGGCTCGCCCGACACGTTGGCCAAGAAAAACCGAAGTTCATGGCAGCTCTTACCGCACTCATGAGTCGGTTTTGCGCGGGAGAAGATGATCGCTCTCTGACTATAGCGCCAGAAAAGCTCCTGTCTGCTAGGACTATGTTGGTATTTGCCCAAAGAGGAAGGGATGATGCAGCACAGCGACGGTAGGTATTTCCCTCAGTGAAGAAACCAAGGTTATCGAACCAGTAGGAGAACCAAGCAACACTACGTAAAAAACACCTGCACACAAATAATAACACCTCGCAACCTGACATGTAAAAGGGGTTGTCAATCGCTTTCGGGTAACGATGCCAGAAAATTGTAGTAGATTGAAATAGTAGATTGAAATAAAATAAAGTGCAACCAAGAATTTTTGTATTTTTGGTTCAGTAGATTGAATAAAAATGCAAAGGAAAATTATATCGCAAGCAAATATATGAGAAAGAAGACCTGGGGGTTGTAGGTTTCACTAGTGGATTCTCTCGAGAAAAGTAGCGAACAGTGGGTAAACAAATTACTATTGAGCAATTGATAGAACTTCAAATAATTATGATAATATCCAGGCAATGATCATTAAATAGGCGTCACGTCCAAGATTAGTAGACCGACTCCTGCGTGCATCTACTACTATTACTCCACACATCGACCGCTATCCAGCATGCATCTAGTGTATTAAGTTCATGGAAAAAATGGAGTAATGCAATAAGAACGATGACATGATGTAGACAAGATCCGTTTATCTATTGCGTAGATATAGATCTTGTCTTTTTATCCTTAGTAGCAACGATACATACGTGTCGGCTCCCTTTCTGTCACTGGGATCAAGCACCGTAAGATCGAACCCACTACCGGGCACCTCTTCCCATTGCAAGATAAATAGATCGAGTTGGCCAAACAAAACCCAAATATCGGAGAAGAAATACGAGGCTATAAGAGATGATGCATATAAGAGATCAAAGAAACTCAAATAACTTTCATGGCTATAAAAAGATGTAGCTGATCATAAACTCGAAGTTCATCAGATCCCAACAAACACACCGCAAAAGAGTTACATCATATGGATCTCCAAGAGACCATTGTATTGAGAATTCAGCGAGAGAGAGGAAGCCATGTAGCTACTAACAACGGACCTGAAGGTCTACAAATAACTACTCACGCATCATCGGAGAGGCACCAATGGAGGTGGTGAACCCCATCCGAGATGGTGTCTAGATTGGATCTGGTGGTTCTGGACTCTGCGGTAGTTGGATGAATATTTCATTGACTCCTCTAGGGTTCTGGGAGTTTTTGGGTATTAATAGAGCAAGGAGGCGGTCCGGGGGCACCCGAGGTGGGCACAACCCACCAGGGCGCGCCTAGGCCTCCTGCAGCGCCCTGGTGGGTTGTCCCCTCCTCGGGACTCCCCCGAGGTGCAACAAGGGCCCAACTTCTTCCTTTTGGTCCATAAAAAATCATCGTGAAGTTTCATTGCATTTGGACTCCGTCTGATATTGATTTCCTGCGATGTAAAAAAACATGGAAAAAATAGCAACTGGCACTTGGCACTATGTCACTAGGTTAGTACCAAAAAATGATATAAAATGACTATAAAATGAGTATAGAACATCCAAGATTGATAATAAAACAGCATGGAACAATGAAAAATTATAGATACGTTGGAGATGTATCAGCATCCCCAAGCTTAACTCCTACTCGTTCTCGAGTAGGTATGTGATAAAAACAGAATTTTTGATGTGGAGTGTTGTTCATCAAGTCATATCATATTCATTTCTTTATAGCATGGACATTTGGACTTTTTATGTGATACAAAGCAATAGTATAGTTTAGACATAATAATTTAGATACTCAACCATATCAACAAGCAACAATGTCTTTCAAAATATCAACGCTAAAATAAGTTATCCCTAGCCCATCATGCTCAAACATTGATCCAGTCATGAAACACACTCGAATATTAACTACACCCAATACTTAAGAACGATCATATTGCCTCCTAGTTGGTGCTTTTGTAAGAGAGGATGGAGACTCAAATTCAAAAATAAAAATTGCATAAAGTAAAAGAAAGGCCCTTCGCAGAGGGAAGTAGGTATTTGTAGAGGTGCCAGAGCTCAAAGCAAAAAAATAGAGATAACATATTTTGGGAGGTGTATCCATCCCTCCAACGAAAACGACTCAGAGCTACGAACACTTTCCATGCTAGATATTCCATAGGCGGTTCCCAAATAGAAAATTAAGTTTATTCCTTTTTCCACCATACTTTCACTTTCCATGGCTAGCCGTATCCACGGGTGCCCTCCATACCAACACTTTCCAAGAAATTTATTATTTGACAACATAAATTAAATTCATTTTTGCATTTCTGGACTAGGCATCTCTAAAACCTTTGCCTTACTCTCGTGCAATGACAAGTGAATAAACACTCATCATGGGAATAACACATCCAGCATGGAAAATATTAGCCACCCGTTACCATTCCGTGAGCGAAACAAACACACAAAAGAGAAGTTTATTTTCAAAATTAGAGATGGCACATGCAAATTTGCTTAGAACGGCAAAAGAATACCGCATATAGGTAGATATAGTGGACTCGTGTGGCAAAACTGGTCTAAAGGATTTTGGATGCATAAGTAGAGGTCATACTTAGTGCAAAATGAAGGCTAGCAAAAAGATTGAGAAGCGACCAACCAAGAAACGAATAATCTCATAAGCAAGCATTAAACATAATTAACACTGAATAATGCACCACAAGTAGGATATAATTTTCCTTGCATGATTATTGACTTTTCGTGCATGCATAGGGAATCACAAACCTTAACACCAATATTCTTACTAGAGCACAATTACTCATCAACATAACTCACATATCATGTCATCATATCTCAAAACTATTACTAAGAATCAAGTTTATTTTGTCCAATGATCTTCATGACATTTTCCCTTTTATCCTTCTTGGATATCTATCACTTTGGGACTAATTTTCATGTGATGCTTTTCATAAGCTCAAACAAATATAAGTGAAGATCATGAGCAGAACAATTTTTCTTTATCTCAAAATAATTTAAGTGAAGCAAGAGAGACTTTCTTCAAAATTTTACTAACTATCAAATAAATTTAAGTGAAGCAAGAGAGCATTTCTTCAAAAATAACAAATCACACCATGCTCAAAAAGATATAAGGGAAGCACTAGAGCAAGTCCTAGCTCATAAAAGATTTAAGTGAAGCACAGAGAGCAATTCTAACAAGTCATGATATAATTTTGGCTCTCCCAAATAGGTGTGTCCAGCAAGGATTGATGGCTTAAAACACAAAATAAAACAAGCAAAGACACATAGCATACAAGATGCTCCAAGCAAAACACATATCATGTGAAATAAAAATATAGCCTCGAGTAAAATACCGATGGTTGTTAGAAGAAAGAGGGGATGCCACTCGGGGGCATCCCCAAGCTTAGTTGGTTGCTCATTCTTGGATAGTATCTTGGGATGCCGGGGCATCCCCAAGCTTAGGCTCTTCTATCCTTCTTTCATCCATCATAATATAACCCAAAACTTGAAAACTTCAATCACACAAAACTCAACAAAACCTTTGTGAGATCCGTTAGTATAAGAAAGCAAACTACTACTATAAGTGTTGTATCAAACCAATTCATATTTTGTTTTTGTATTATATATAATGTATTCCAACTTTTCTATGGAAAAAACTAATCAAAGAAAACCATAGAGCCATGAAAATAAGCACACAACACAAAGAAAACAGAATCTGTCAAAACAGAATAGTATGTAGTAATCTGACTTTAGCAAATACTTCTGTAACTCCAAAAATTCTACCAAAATAGGACAACCTGTGTAATTTGTATATTAATATTATGCAAAACTAATTGGCATTTTATCACGTTCTGGTGATTTTTAACAATTATTTTCGTTAGCACAAAGTTCATGTCTTTTTCAGCAAGATTAAACAACTACCACCCAAGAAGATCCTGTAGGCTTTACTTGGCACAAACACTAATTAAAACATAAAAAACACAATCATACCAGTAGCATAATTATGTAAACACTCAAGAACATAAAGCAAAAAGCAAAAATAAATTTTATTCATTGGGTTTCCTCCCAACAAGCGCAATAGTTTTACACCCTTAGCTAGGCATAAAATTTCAATGATGCTCACACAAAAGATAATAATTGAAACACAAAGAGAGCATCATGAAACATGTGACAAACTCATTTAAGTCTAACATACTTCCTATGCATAGGAATTTTATAGGAAAACAAATTATCAAGACAAGAAATATCTAGCATATACAAGGAGAGGAATAAAACATTGACAATCTCAACACAATGAGAGGAAATTTAATAACATGAAAATTTCTACAACCATATTTTACTCTCTCAGAATAATTATATGTAGGATCATAATCAAATTCAATAATATAACTATAATATAAAATTTTCTCTTTATGATCCACATGCATACAAAGTTGACACTCTTCCAAAATAGTGGGATCATCAAATAAAGTCATGACCTCTCCAAACCCACTTTCATCAAAAAATTAATAAGATTGAACACTCTCCAAATATGTGGGATTATTTTTAGCTAAAGTTGACACTCTTCCAAACCCACTTTCAATATTATCGCAAACATATTCATCATGAGGCTTAAATAAATTTTCAAGATCATAAGAAACATTATCACCCCAATCATGATCATTGCAATAAGTAGCAGACATAACAAAACAAGCATCCCCAAGCTTGGGTTTTTGCATATTATTAGCACAATTGACGTTAATAGAATTTATAGTAAAATTATTGCAATCATGCTTTTCATTCAAGGAGCTATCATGAATCACTTCATAAATTTCTTCATCACAATTTTTAGATTCACGAATTTCAAGCAAAACTTCATAAAGATAATCTAGTGATCTCAATTCACTAGCAATGGGTTCATCATAATTGGATCTCTTGAAAAGATTAGAAAGTGGATGAGGATCCATATCAATTGATTTTTAGCAAGCAAAGATGCAAGAAAATAGAAGACACATGGCAAGACAAGCAAACATGAGATCTGACGAGAAAACGGCGAACGAAAAAGAGGGCGAATAAAACGGCAAATTTTTGTGAAGTGGGGGAGAGGAAAACGAGAGGCAAATGGCAAATAATGTAAATTGCGAGGAGATGAGATTTGTTATTAGGAACCTGGTTATGTTGAAGATCCTCCCTGGAAACGGCGCCAAAAATTCCTTTTGATCGCTCTCTGACTATAGCGCCAGAAAAGCTCATGTCTGCTAGGACTACGTCAGTATTTCCCCAAAGAGGAAGGTATGATGCATCATAGTGACAATAGGTATTTCCCTCAGTGAAGAAACCAAGGTTATCGAACCAGTAGGAGAACCAAGCAACACAACATAAACAGCACCTGCACACAAATAACAACACATCGCAACCAATGTGTAAAAGGGGTTGTCAATCCCTTTCGGGTAACGATGCCAGAAATTGTAGCAGATTTAAATAATAGATCAAACTAAAATAAAGTGCAACAAAGAATTTTTGTATTTTTGGTTTAATAGATCTGAATAAAAATGCAAAGGAAAAGTAGATCGCAAGCAAATATATGAGAAAGAAGACCCAGGGGCTGTAGGTTTCACTAGTGGCTTCTCTCGAGAAAAATAGCAAACGGTGGGTAAACAAATTACTATTGGGCAATTGATAGAACTTCAAATAATTATGAAAATACCCAGGCAATGATCATTACATAGGCATCACATCCAAGATTAGTAGACCGACTCCTGCCTGCATCTAATACTATTACTCCACACATCGACCGCTATCCAGCATGCATCTAGTGTATTAAGTTCATGGAAAAATGGAGTAACGCAATAAGAATGATGACATGATGTAGACAAGATCCATTTATCTATTGCGTAGATATAGATCTCATCATTTTATCTTTAGTAGCAACGATACATACGTGTCGGTTCCCTTTCTGTCACTGGGACCAAACACCGTAAGATCGAACCCACTACCGGGCACCTCTTCCCATTGCAAGATAAATAGATCAAGTTGGCCAAACAAAACCCAAATATCGGAGAAGAAATACGAGGCTATAAGAGATCATGCATATAAGAGATCAAAGAAACTCAAATAACTTTCATGGATACAAAAAGATATAACTGGTCATAAACTCGAAGTTCATCAGATCCCAACAAACACACCACAAAAGAGTTACATCAGATGGATCTCCAAGAGACCATTGTATTGAGAATTCAGTGAGAGAGAGGAAGCCATCTAGATACTAACTACGGACCCGAAAGTCTACAAAGAACTACTCACGCATCATCGGAGAGGCACCAATGGAGGTGGTGAACCCCATCCGAGATGATGTCTAGATTGGATGTGGTGGTTCTGTACTCTGGGACAGCTGGATGAATATTCCGTCGACTCCCCTAGGGTACTAGGATTTTGGGGGTATTTATAGAGAAAAGAGGCGGTCCGGGGGGCACCCGAGCTGGGCACAACCCACCAGGGCACGCCTGGGCCTCCTGGCGCGCCTTGGTGGGTTGTCCCCTCCTCGGGACTCCACCCAGGTGCAACCAGGGCCCAACTTCTTCCTTTTGGTCCTTCAAAATTCATCATGAAGTTTTGTTGCATTTGGACTCTGTCTGATATTGATTTCCTGCGATGTAAAAAACGTGGAAAAACAACAACTGGCACTTGGCACTCAAAATACCTTGGACATCAACAGAGGCACAATACGGATAAGTCTATAGTCCGGTTTGACCCTATATGACCTTGATCTTTTTATTCGATCATTTTTTTTGTTTCTTCTCCAATACCGTAGGTGCATTAAAACCTAGCTACTCCACGGACGTACAAGGCCTCCCTTTGATCCCGGTTTCGTACGGAACCGTGGGCCGTTCCTCTCAAGGAATCTCTCTCAACAGTGAAAAGCGAGACATACGTGCGGTAGGGTATCCAAAGGACCTTCAAGACCACCTTTTATTAAGACCTGTATGGAGCTTTTCCCTTGTTCTTAAATTCTGGGCATGTAAAATAGCCTTGACGCTTCTGGCATCCTCTGTAAAAACACGTCTTGACGTACCTATCAGACTATAATGGAAACAGTTTCGCCCAACCTTGTTCGGTATTGGCTTATTTCTTAACCTGTCTCCCCTCTTTACGTCAGATGGGCACTTACACCTCGGAATGATTTAATCGCCAGGGGCTTTGTTCAGCCGAAAATATATTTTTAAAAACAGAAAGTCCAAAGACTCTCAGAGTAGATTTTGGCGTCCCGAATACTGCATTATATGCATCGGCTCCGAATCAATAGTTGAGTTGCCCGGCTCCTGTGGTTACTATCTTACGTTCTGTTTGCTCGGCTAAGGTAGTAAAGGGAGAACTACTGCGATTGTGTTTCTGGTTTGCCCGGTCAAACACCTCAGTAGAGAAAGCCCAAAACTGACTATCATGATGTGGCGAGAGCTGGTCAGCAATTGGCGACTTACTAAATCTCTAGCGATTTTTTTGTATTATACGAGGGACTGACTCCGGTTCGGTCACACGCCTAAGTCACCCCAGTTCGTATAGCCGCACGCGCACTAGGGGCTAGTTCTTAGCCCCATCGTCAAACTCCTATGCCTAAGTGAAAGTGCTAAAGCCGCATAGTCTGATTGCCTGGTTCGGTAGTAAGTTACCTCCTTTACGGACCAATAAGTTGGGTCAAGAGTGATTACACGTTATTCTGAACACCCCCGTAGCATCTACGTGAGGGCTGAAGCTGACGACTGGCAAAATTTCAGAATAATAAAATACGGCCGCACAGGAGGAAAGTAATTCGGATAAAGACACCAATACATTATAAGGCCTTATTTCATAATACAAAGTTTGGTCAGCCCGGATACATTCATTCAAACATAATATCCTTCGAGCATTAACGCTCTATTAAACGGGCACCCTCCAGGACGTCTTCGAAGTATCGCTTCGGCTTGCGATATCCTTTGCCTTCGGGCGGGCCCTCAACGGCTACGTCGGCGGCCTTCATCTTCACCTAGTGCATCTTGACACAGGCAAAGGCCATCCGCGCACCTTCTATGCACACTGAGCGCTTCACAGCCTCAACTCGGGGCAAGGCGTCGCCGAGCCGCTTGACTAGGCTGAAGTAGCTGCTAGGAATGGGTCCGGTCGGCCATAGCTGCACTATGATGCCCTTCATGGCCAAACCAGACATCCTGTGCAGCTCGGCCAGCTGCATCATCTGGTTGTTTAGCAGCGTCGGCCGCTCCAGCGCCAAGTACTGCGACCAGAAGAGCTTCTCCGTCGTGTTCCCTTCTTGGGCCCGTAAATGTTGTGCGGCGTCAACAGCACTCCTTGGGAGATCCACAAAATCATCTGGAACACTCCATAGTCGATTCAGTAAAACATATCTTCAGCCGCCAAATATACCCTGTAAAAGAAAAGGCTTACCAGCCGCTATTTATTCGGCTTGCTTGATCTCCTCACGAGCCGCCCAGGACTCGGTCCGCGCCTCTTTGGCCTCTTGGATGGCTTTGGCGAGTTCGGCTGCCTGGGCCTTATTCTGCTCCTCCAAGGACTCGCACTAACTAGCGGCGCCTTTGATCTCTTGCTCCACTTCGGCCACCCTCTCCTCATACTGGCGGCGGGTGAGTTGCTCGGATTTTAAATCCGCAGCCGCTTTGTCTACGGCCACTTTTCTTGCCCTCACCTCCTCCTTGGCTTCGGCAAGGGCACTCTTGAGGGTCTCGACCTCGGTCGCACTACCTACAATAATACATATAGCAGCATATGAGCTTAAACTCTGAGTTTGCATGTCAATTTAGGCTCGTATTAGAACTTTCAAAATAAACCATACCATGTGCCTCATCGGACCGCTTATTAACGCGGTCGATCTCATCATCCGCCAGCTTCAGCTTTCGCTTGTGCTGGGATACTTCGATGGCTTGGGCGGTCGCCGCTAGCAATGAAGCATGTTTATCAAAGTAGAAAAATATGTTATCTCCGGCGAACATTTGATCCTCTATTCAGCCCTTTTTCAAGAACCGAACAGAGTCTCAGGGGCTACTATCTATATATAGGCATATTTTTCATATGCAAAACTACTAAGAATATTGCATCACATGCCTCAAAGCTTGTTAACAGGTTGGTGATGGCTTCGTTCGGTCTGCTTTTGGCGGACTGAACCTTTTCAACCACCATACCCATCAGGGTCCGGTGTTCATCCACGCTAGAAGCACGGCGAAGTGCTTCCCTCAAAGTTTCTGCCGTCTCCGGATTGATGGAGGTCGCCAGTGGAGTCGACACTCCCCCCTCTTTCGAAGGGGCTGCTCTCTCGGTTCCGGAGCCGTGTGGGTCTCAGGAGAGGTATTCGGCTGGGAGCCAGACTGGTCAGGGCCCCCTCCGTCAGTCTCCATGGGGATTACTCTCCCCATGTTTTCGGCAGCCGAGGTATTACCCTCTGGCACCATCTTGGCAGCCTCCCGCACCTCTTTGTGGCCTGGAGAGGCCCTTCGAGAAAACACTTCGGTGTGGTCCGTGGCGGTTGGTGGGGAAGCTTTCCGTTCGCTCTCCGTCATCCCCGGATCCAAAGAATTCCCCTCCGATGATGATTGTTGGGGGAGATCACGGGCCGGACTGAAATACATGAACAATATGTTATCCCGCAATTTGTAAAAGGCCAGGTATATGTATTGTATCTTTAAATACTTACGATTCGGCCAGGGGCTTCGCCCTGGGATGCCACTGGGGGATGGCCTCAGTATCCGAATTCGGGCCATCCGAAAGGGATATTTTCCCCCTTTTGGATGCCTCCGCCTCTGGATCTGCGGAGGCCGCCCTCTTCTTCTTCCTCCCCTTAGGGGGATAATTGCTTTCTTCCTCCTCCTCCTCCTCGTCTTCATCTCCCTTGTGGGAGGAGTGAGTCTCAATCTCTTCAGACATTGCGCCTGAAGTACCTTTACAGCGGAGGCCACTTTTGGCCTCCTTGCCCTTCTTCTTAGCCTTCTTCTCCGGCGCCTGGTATGGCGCCGGGACCAGCATCCTCATCAGTAGAGGAATGGTTGGGTCTATGGGTAACGGAGCCAGACATCGGATTCGCTCCACCTTCTTTGTCGAGCACTGTGGGAAGAACGGAAAGCTTAGCATACACCTTGGATTTACAAGTGGAAGTTAGGTTCGAAAATCAGAAAACTTACTGGAGTGGTCGGATGAGCGCAGTCGAGGCCGATGTCTTCGGTCGTCTCCGACCACGACTTTTGGGCCTTGAAAAGCAGCTTCCAGATGTCTTCATGCGTCATGCCGAAGAATCACTGCAGGGTCCGAGGGCCAGCCGGATCGAACTCCCACATGTGGAGAGACCGGCGCTGGCAGGGGAGAATCCGACAAAAAAGCATCACCTGGATCACATCAGCAAGGCTGGTGTTCTTCTCCATCATATCCTTGATGCGCTTCTACAGCGTCATCACCTCGTCGGTTGAGGACCAATCCATGCCCTTGTTAATCCACAATGCAAGCCTCATGGGGGGTCCAGATTTAAACTCAGGAGTGGCGGCCCATGTGGCATCACGAGGTTCCGTGATGTAGAACCACTCCTGTTGCCATCCCTTCACGGTCTCCACAAAGGCCCCCTTGGGATAGGTGACGTTGGGGAGCTTGCTCAGAATGGCACCGCCGCATTCCGCATGTTGCCCGTCGACCACTTTCGGTTTCACGTTGAAGACCTTAAGCCATAGGCCAAAGTGGGGGGGGGGGGGAATGCGGAGGAACACCTCGCACACGACGATGAACACCGAAATGTGGAGAAAGGAATTTGAGGCTAGATCATGGAAATCTAGCCCATAATAGAACAGGAGGCCATGGACGAAAGGGTGGAGTGGAAACCCTAGTCCATGGAGAAAGTGGGGGATAAACACCACCCTCTCATTGGGCTCCGGAGTAGGGATGATCTGCTTTTTGGCAGGGAGCCGATCCGCGATGTTCGCGACCAAGTATGCCGCTTCCCGGAGTTCCTGGACGTTCCTCTCCGTGATAGAGGAAACCATCCACTTGCCCTGCGAGCCGGATCCGGACATAGATGGAGTGTTTGGAGGGGACGGAAAAGATCGAGACTTGGGCGCTGGAGCTCGAGGATGGAAGAGCTGAGGAAGAAGAAGGCATGGGGTAAAAATATGGTTCCTTATCCTCTTATAAAGGCAATGGATATCAAGCTCCCCCTCACGAGCCTTAAAACTCGCCTATTCCCAAGGGGTTGTGCGAACGGCATGGTTGGAGTACCCAAACCCGTATTGATGAGAATCCCGCAATAAGGGGACACAATTTCTGCCTTGACAAGATGTGTCAGTAGAGGCTGCGCCTCGAAACGCGAAGCGGGAGGCCACAAAATGGTTGAAAACAATAATAAGGCCAGACGTAACATCTCGCCGAAAAAGTTGTCAGTGGACACGACTTATTTTGTTTAAATACTTTGCCCTTGTGGTTGGGGGGTTGTAGCTGTTATGCAGAGCAGTATACAGTTCACTTGTTCATAAAATTGCTTTGGTGTATTCGGAGGAGGAACCCGCCTTGCAATGTCGAAGACAATCTGCACGCCGAACACGTCGTCATTGAAGCCTGGTTCAGGGACTACTGAGGGAGTCCTGTTTTATGGGGTCCTCGGGTGTCCGGGCTATGTGACATGGGCCGGAATGGTGGGTCGTGAAGATACAAGATGGAAGGCCTTTCCCCGTGTCCGGATGGGACTCTCCTTTGCGTGGATGGCAAGCTTGGCGTTTGGACGTGTAGTTTCCTTTCTTTATAAACCAACTTTATACAACCCTGGGACCCTTCGATGTCTATATAAACCGGAGGGTTTAGTCCGTAGAGGCTAACATAATCATACAGGCTAGACATCTAGGGTTTAGCCATTGCGATCTCGAGGTGGATCAACTCTTGTGACCCCTATATTCATCAAAGTCAATCAAGCAGGAAGTAGGGTATTACCTCCATTAAGAGGGCCCGAACCTGGGTAAACATTGTGTCCCCTGCCTCCTGTTACCTTCCATCCTCAGACGCACAGATCAGGACCCCCTACCGAGATCGGCCGATTTTGACACCGACAAAGTGGAGAATCATCATAACAAGAAAATAAAGTTTCTACAATCTGATCGCGGAGGCGGATATTTGAGTTACGAGTTTGGCCTTCATTTAAGAAAATGTGGAATTGTTTCACAACTCACGACACCTAGAAAACCACAGCGTAATGGTGTGTCCGAACGTCATAACCGTGCTTTATTAGATACGGTGTGATCAATGATGTCTCTTACCGATTTACCACTATCGTTTTGGGGTTATGCATTAGAGACAGCCGCATTCAAGTTAAATAGGGCACCATCTAAATCTGTTGGGACGACACCGTATGAAGTTTGGTTTGGCAAGAAACTTAGGCCGTCGTTTCTTAAAGTTTGGGGATGCGACGCTTATGTAAAAAGGCTTCAGCCTGATAAGCTCGAACCTAAATCGGAGAAGTGCGTCTTCATAGGATACCCTAAGGAAAATATTTGGTACACCTTCTACCACAGATCCGAAGGCAAGATCTTTGTTGCCAAGAATGGGTCCTTTCTAGAGAAGGAGTTTCTGTCGAAAGAAGTGAGTGGGAAGAAAGTAGAACTTGATGAGGTAATTGTACCTTCTCTTGAATTGGAAAGTAACACATCAGAGAAATCCGTTCCCGTGATGCTTACACTAACTAGAGAGGAAGCTAATGATGATGATCATGAAACTCAGATCAAGTTACTACTGAACCTCGCAGGTCGACCAGAGCATGATCCGCACTAGAGTGGTACGCTAATCCTGTCCTGGAAGTCATGTTACTAGACCAAGGCGTGTTGGAGAACGTTGCAGAAAATTAAAATTTTCCCTACCGTTTCACCAAGATCCATCTATGAGTTCATCTAAGCAACGAGTCAAGGGAGTGAGTTTGCATCTACATACCACTTGTAGATCGAAAAGGAAGCGTTCGAAGGGATGGTGATGAGGGAGTCGTACTACGCCGTGATTCGGATCACCGATGACCTAGTGCTGAACGGACAGCACCTCCGCGTTCAACACACGCACGCAGACGGACGACGCCTCCTCCTTCTTGATCTAGCAAGGGGAAGGAGAGGTTGAGGAAGATGGCTCCAGCAAAGACGACGGCGTGATGATGGTGGGAGTGACAGCCCTCAGGCTTCGCCAAGCACGTACGGAGGAGGAGAGGTGTTGGGGAGGGGAGGGGCTGCGCCTTGGCTTGGGTATGCAGCCCTCCCCTCACCCCTCTATTTACAGGGGAAAGGGAGGAGGGGGCCGGCCCCTCTAGATGGCATCTAGAGGGGGGGTGGGCGGCGGCCAAGGGGAGGGGTGGCTTTCCCCCCAAGCAAGGGGCGCCTCTAGGGTTCCCCCTCAACCCTAGGCGCAAGGGCCCAAGGGAGGGTGCGCCCAGCCCACCAGGGCTGGCTCCTTCCCACGCAGCCCATGCCCCCGGGGGGTGGCCCCTCCCGGTGGACCTCCGAACTGCTCGTGGCCCCTGCACAATACCGTAAGCCCTCGAAACTTTCCGGTGTCCGCTTGACAACTTCCCATATATAAATCTTTATCTCCGGACCCTTCCGAACTCCTCTTGACGCCCGTGATCTCATCCGGACTCGAACAACATTCAAGAATCACATACAAGTCTTCCTAATAACCCTAGCGCCACCGAACCTTATGTGTAGACCCTACGGGTTCGGGAGACACAGACATGACCGAGACGGCTCGTGTCAATAACCAACAGCGGGATCTGGATACCCATGTTGGCTCCCACATGCTCATCGATGATGTCATCGGATGAACCACGATGTCGAGGATTCAAGCAACCCCGTATACTATTCCCTTTGTCAATCGGTACGTTACATGCCCGAGACTCGATCGTCGGTATCCCAATACCTCGTTCAGTCTCAAGCAAGCAAGTCACTTTACTCGCATCAGAATGCATGATCCCGTGACCAAACACTTGGTCACTTTGAGCTCATTATGATGATGCATTACCGAAAGTGGGCCCAGAGATACCTCTCCGTCATACGGAGTGACAAATCCAGCCTCGATCCGTGTCAACCCAACAGATACTTTCGGAGATACCTGTAGTGCACCTTTATAGTCACCCAGTTACGCCAGACGCTTTGGTACACCCAAGGCACTCCTACGGTATCCGGGAGTTACACGATCTCATGGTCTAAGGAAAAGATACTTGACATTGAAAAAGCTCTAGCAAAACGAACTACACGATCTTGTGCTATGCTTAGGACTGGGTCTTGTCCATCACGTCATTCTCCTAATGACGTGATCCCGTTGTCAATGACATCTGATGTCCATAGTCAGGAAACCATGACTATCTGTTGACCAACGAGCTAGTCAACTAGAGGCTTACTAGGGACGTATTGTGGTCTATGTATTCACACGTGTATTACGATTTCCGGATAATACAATTATAGCATGAATAAAAGACAATTATCATGAACAAGGAAATATAACAATAATGCTTTTATTATTGCCTCTAGGGCATATTTCCAACAAGGCGAACCTACGAACTATGAAGAAGCTATTATGAGCCCAGATTCTGACAGATGGCTTGAGGCCATGAAATCTAAGACAGGATGCATGTATGAGAAAAAAGTATGGACTTTGATGGACTTGCCTGATGATCGGCAACCCATAGAAAATAAATGGATCTTCAAGAAGAAGACTGACGCCGATGGTAATGCTATTGTCTACAAAGCTCGACTTGTTGCAAAAGGTTTTCGACAAGTCCAAGGAGTTGACTACGGTGAGACTTTCTCACCCGTAACGATCCTTAAGTCTGTCTGAATCATGTTCGCAATTGCCACATTTTATGATTATGAAATCTGTCAAATCGACGTCAAAACTGCATTTCCTTAATAGATTTCTTATAGAAGAGTTGTATATGATGCACCAGAAGGTTTTGTCAATCCTAAAGGTGCTAACAAAGTGCGCAAGCTCCAGCGATCCAACTATGGACTGGTGCAAGCATCTAGGAGTTGGAATATACACTTTGATGAGGTGATCAAAGCATATGGTTTTATACAGACTTACCATGAAGCCTATATTTACAAGAAAGTGAGGGGGAGCTCCGTAGCATTTCTAATATTATATGTGGATGACATATTATTGATTGGAAATGTAAATAGAATTTCTGGATAGCATAAAAGGATACTTGAATAAGAAATTTTCAATGGAAGACCTCGGTGAAGCTGCTTATATATTGGGCATCAAGATCTGTAGGGATATATCAAGACGCTTAATAGGACTTTCACATAGCACATACCTTGGCAAAGTTTTGAAGAAGTTCAAAATAGACCAGACAAAGAAAGGGTTCTTGCCTATGTTGCAAGGTGTGAAGTTGAGCAAGACTCAAAACCCGACCACGGCAGAAGATAGAGAGAGAATGAAAGTCATTGCCTATGCCTTAGCCATAGGTTCTATGAAGTATGCCATGTTGTGTAAAAAACATGTTGTGTACCTTGCCATGAGTTTGGCAAGGGGGTACAATAGTGATCCAGGAGTAGATCAATGGACAGTTGTCAAAATTATCCTTAGTTACCTAAGAGGACTAAGGAGATATTTGTCGGTTATGGAGGTGATAAAGAGTTTGTCGTAAAGGGTTATGTCGATGCAAGCTTTGACGCCGATTCGGATGACTCTGAGTCTCAATCTGGATACATATTGAAAGTGGGAGCAATTAGCTAGAGTAGCTCCATGTGGAGCTTTGTAAACATACAAATTTGCAAAATACATACGGATCTGAATGCGACAAACCCGTTGTCTAAACTTCTCTCACAAGCAAAACATGATCACACCTTAGTACTCTTTGGGTGTTGATCATATGGCGATGTGAACTAGATTATTGACTCTAGTAAACTCTTTGCGTGGTGGTCACATGGCGATGTGAACTATGGGTACTAATCACATGGTGATGTGAACTAGATTATTGACTCTAATGCAAGTGGGAGACTAATGGAAATATACCCTAGAGGCAATAATAAAATGGTTATTATTATATTTCCTTATTCATGATAAAGGTTTATTATTCATGCTAGAATTGTATTGATGGGAAACTTAAATACATGTGTGAATACATAAACAAATATTGTGTCCCTAGTGAGCCTCTACTAGACTAGCTCGTTGATCAAAGATGGTTAAGGTTTCCTAACCATAGACATGTGTTGTCATTTGATAATGGGAACACATATTATTAGGAGAATGATGTGATGGACAAGACCCATGCGTTAGCTTAGGATATTGATTGTTTAGTTTATTGTTATTGCTTTCTTCATGTCAAATACATATTCCTTCGACTATGAGATTATGCAACTCCCGTATACCGGAGGAATACCTTGTGTTCTATCACACATCACAACATAACTGGGTGGTCATAAATATGCTCTACAGGTATCTTCGAAGGTGTTTGTTGAGTTGGCATAGATCAAGATTAGGATTTGTCACTCCGAGCATCGGAATGGTATCTCTGGGCCCTCTCGGTAATACACATCATAAGCTTGCAAGTAAATGACTAAGGATCTAGTTACGAGGTGATGTATTACAGAACGAGTAAAGAGACTTGCCGATAATGAGATTGAACTAGGTATGAAGATACCGATGATCGAATCTCGGTCAAGTAACATACCGATGGACAAAGGGAATTACGTATGTTGTCATAACAGTTCGATCGATAAATATCTTTGTAGAATATGTAGGAACCAATATGGGCATCCAGGTTCCGCTATTGGTTATTGACCGGAGAGGTGTCTCGGTCATGTCTACATAGTTCTCGAACCCGTAGGGTCCGCACGCTTAACGTTTGTTGACGATATAGTGTTATATGAGTTATATGATTTGGTGATCAAATGTTGTTCGGAGTCCCGAATGAGACCGCAGACATGACGGGGAGTCTCAAAATGGTCAAGAGGTAAAGATTGATATATAGGACGATGGTTTTCGGACACCGGAAGTGTTTCGGAGTGTACCGGGTAGTCATTCGAGTACTAAAGAGGGTACCAGACACCCCTAGAAGGATAGCGGGACTATTGGGCCATTAGAGGGGAGCACACTAGCCACAAGGGGTTGGCGCACCCCCTATGGCAGCCTCCCAAGTGGGGGAAAGGAAAGGGGAGGAATTCGGCCTCCCACTTCCTTCCCTCTTCCCCCTTTCCTTCCCCCTCCGACAAATATTGTAAGGGGGGCACTACTTGGAGGGAGCCCAAGAAGGATTCAGCCTACTTGGGGGCGCCTCCTGGCTGCCCCCTCCTCCCCAACCTATATATATGGTGGGTATATTCTAATAACACCCCCTTATTCTGCTACCAGTTTTGGGCTGCCTCTCACCGCGAAAACGAACCGCAGCTGGACCTTATCCATTCGAGCCCCCCACCTCGCCCACTTTCCTCCGCACCACCCCGCACCCACCCACTCCCTCTCCTTCCCACCTCCTCCCCCCACAGCCACCTTCCACGACGAGGCACGCCGCCGGCATCGGTGCAACGCCCACCTTCTCCGGCCCTCTGCGGCCCATCCCGAGGTGCAACCCCATCCTCCCCACCTTCTTTGTTGCTAGGCGGCCCACCCACCCAAGCCGCCGCCCCACCCTCCCACCTTCTCCGGCCCGGCTCGCCGTCGGATCCATGGTGCCACCCCGGTGACCTGGACCTCCTTCCCCGATTTTCTCACCCCGCCGCCGCCACCGGGTCCCTCTCAATCCCACCAAAACCACCGGATATGCATCCAGATCTTGCCCCGTTTTACCAAATCTGGCTCGATCCACGGTCACTTAGAAGACACATGGTCTCGCCGGAGCTACCCCGCCCAATCCACCTTCCTCGACGGAGTGCTCCACCCTGCGACGCACTGGGCGGAGGAGCGTCCACACCTGCACCGCCCCTTCTACCTCCTCCAGAGTCTGCCATGCCCCAATCCCCCCAGCTACCTCTGTCCTATCTCGATACAGATTGGAATCAAGCGCGTTGGTAGCTGCTGGCCGAGCTTCTTCTCCCTCGCCGGCGAGCTCCTTCTCCTCTCCCAGCAGATCGGGGAGGCGCTAGTTCAACGCACCACTGGTGGTGTCCTACGGCAGACGCGATTGCAGTGCAGTCCGGTGGCAAGCGTGCTTGAAGTGCAGTTCGACGGCGAGCCGTTTCCAGTGTAGTCCAGCGGTGCACAAGGCTAGTAGTGCAGCTCATTCATTTTCTTTTCACTTCAACTTATTGTAAAAAAAGTTGAATCGCCTGTGCCCTTTCGATTGTGTGTCACCTCCACCGCCAAAAGTGTGCATGCAATTTAGTGTGTCATATTGCTGCGCATGAAGGGAGACTGAGGATGATGGTGAGCAAGCGATTCAGTCCAGTTACAAAAAAAAGATGCCCAGATCAAAATCTTCACTATTGTTCTCCGTTGACAGCGAGCAGTGCAGGTTGCTCTTCGTTGCAGGTCGGTTGGATCATTGGTGCAGTACCCAAATAGCTAGTGTTTTCAATGCTACTCGCAAACATCACCGATGGTTCGCCGGAGCACCCCCCCGCAGCTCTCTCCTTCCCCAACATGCAGTTCACTGGCGATGGCCAGTTCGTTTTGGTTGCTGTCGATGCCATCCCCACTGCAGTACAGTGTGCATCATGATGGTTTTCTGTGTATGTGTGTGTTTTGCATGGTAGCCGGCTGGGGCCTATGTTCCTGTACAATGTAAAAATAGCATGAAAATGAAGTGCACTTGTGTTGTATCCAAGTTTCAGTTCCCCCTAAATATACATTGGGCATGCAAAAAAATTGTGTCCAGAGCTTCACTTTGTCCATAGAGAGGTTCAGTTTTATTGTGTGGAGAGGTTCACTCCACTATACTAAGCACTTTTTCTGTTTTTTTAGAGGTTCACTCCACTTATTATGCATTTTTTGTTTTAAACAATAACAAAAAGAATCATGTGCAATCCTTTGTGATGACATTGCAGTGCGCTTTCCCGTTTGATGCAACACATTAACATTGACAAATATGGTCCACTGAACCCTATGAAAACAAGTTAGAAAAAGACAAAGAAAAATCATACGGTACACTTAGCCTTGTGTCTCGGTTCATTTTTCGCTTGATGTGGTTCACTTACACCCGATATGAAGTGCACTCCACTTCCTCGTCTAAGAAAAATTTACGTTTGAATTAAAGAAAACATGCAGTTCTATTACCCGTTCGATGCAGTGCGGTCTTTCGAAGTACCCACGTCGATTTGAGTGTCACAAAAAACATAGTGTCCGTATTTCGGTAAATTTAAAACTCCTCTTAAACCGTAACGAATTAGAGAGAGTGTTTGTAACGCCCCAGATTCGATGCGCCAGGTGTCTGCCAGTTATTCGCCGTCTTTGCCATGTCATTTGCATGCGTGTTGCATTTTATCATGTCATCGTGTGCATCTCATTTTGCATACGTGTTCGTCTCATGCATCCGAGCATTTTCCCCGTTGTCCGTTTTGCAATCCGGCACTCCTATGTCATCCGGCATCCCCTTCTTGTCTCTTTTCGTGAGCGGGTGTTAAACATTCTCGGAATGGACCGAGGTTTGCCAAGCGGCCTTGGTACACCACCTATACCGCCTTTCAAGTTTCGTGCCATTCGGAGTCCGTTTGATACTCCAACGGTTAACTGGGTAGCCGTAAAAGCCTCTTTATGTTGCAGCCCAACACCCCTCCAAAGTGGCCCAATAACCCATCCAAACCCCCTCCATGCTCTCGGTCGTTCGATCACGATCGTGTGGGCGAAAACCGCTCCTCATTTGGACACTCCTAGCTCCCTCTATCTATAAATTAGTCCCTCCCCCCGAAATTCGCGGATGAATTCCACCCTAACCCTAGTCTCCTTCTTCCTCCCGTCGCCGGACACGTCCTCCGCCGCCGGACATGTCCGCATCTTCCCCTCAGCGAATCTGGAGCCGCCACATGTCCCGCCGCCGTCCTCGCGCCACTGCCCACAGGGCCAGGGGCGAGCCCAGCTGCCAGCCGCCCGCCTTCGCCCGGCCGGCCCAGCGCCCGCCGCCGTCCGCCTCTCCTCCGCCGCCAGGACCCTGCCCGCCCGGCCTCCGCCCTGAGCCGCTGCCGAGCTCTTGCCGAGCACCTCGCCTCCACCGCCGCGCTGGCGTCCGCCCCGGCGTCGCCGCGCCCGCCGCCGCCGTGGAGCTCTCCGCCGTCCCAGCTCTCCCTGCTGCTGCGCCGCCCGCGCCTCCCGGCCCGTGCCGCCGAGCCGTCGGGCTCGCCAGAGCTTCGCCGTCACACCGCCGCGGCTCCCCACCTCGTCACCGACCTTACCGGCCCGCCATCCTCCGCCGGCGAGCCACGCCCTCGCCGGAGCCAAACGCCGGCCAGATCCGGTCCGGCTGGACCAGATCCACCGGGAGACCAAACAAACGCGTCCCCACGCCCGGATCCCTCCGTCCTGGAACGCCTCCGTCCCGGGTTGATTTTTCGCGAGGGTATATTTCTGCTAAGTCCCTGTTTTCTAACATTATGGTGCTATGTTTGACATGCCATATCTCCTAACATACTGCTCCGTTTTGTGCGTGCAATATATCATAATGTTCAATGGGAGATGCTATTCACTTCAATACATTGTGCAATGCTTGTTTGACTTCATCCTGATGCTCTAATAATCGTTGCAAGAGTGCTATATGATGTTAACCTGCTGAAACTGTTATAACTTGCTGTTTTGTCTTTTTCGCTGCATTTTGTGTGTGCATCCTATGAGCTTGATGTCTACATGTGTTATGAGACACATGTCATATTTACAGTGGTGCAATACATGTATTTTTGTGAGTTTTTAGTGAGTGCATCGAGCTCGTGAAGTAGGGTACTTGCTGTTACTGTTTTGCTTGTCTGAATCTGTTATATCCTGATGCTATGTTAACCTTCTTCTACAAGTCATTCCATGCATAATCTGGAGATGTTCATTAAGGATGTTTTGTTACACATATCATGATCTATTGATTAATATCCCTGGTTGCATTTATATGCTGCTGTAACGTGTTTTTATTTTGCTCTAAACTTGCTAAATAATGTTGATGTCAGCCTGTTAACATTAAGTTCAATGTTGCCATGATTGTTGTTAGTGATCCAAGCATGATATGGACTTTATCTTGCCATATTTAGCTTCATAAACATGTCTTATTACTATTGGTTACTTTGCCATGCCATGTATTGCTCTGTAGTGAGCGATTCAAGCTCACCAACATGCCTACTTATTGTTGTTCCTGCCATGTCTGAATCTGTCATATCATTTGCCATGTTTGCATGGATGATTCCATCTTTTCTGTTGATCTTTGGAATTAGTTCAGTAAAGTAGTTTTGTTCTTTGTCTTTAGTACTAGCATGCCACGCCTTTGTTTGCCATGATAAGTTCCTTTAGCTTGTTGTTTGATAGCTCTAAACATTGCAACCTGATGTTATTTCTGCTAAGCCTGAAACTGTTATTATTTGCAATCTTGCCATGTCCTTTTGAGCATGTTCTACTGGTTTATGGAGATAGCTCAGTGTTCATGTTTTGTCATGGTTTACATTTACTTCATGCTCATGCATTTTGTTCTTATGTTGGGTTGCTCTAGCGTATTATTTTGATGCTTGCTAGATGCCTAGTTGCTGTTTTGGACAGCTTGTCCTTTAAACCTGTATAGAGTGTATGCGTTGAACCGTTGCTCCGTTTTGAGTGTGCTCTATATGAAACTTGCTTGATTTTGCATGTAGTTTCATATTATCATGTTGCATCCATGTTTTGAGAGTGTTTGCTTGATGTTTGTATGCATTTTGCATCAATGCCATGTTTAACTTGTTTTGCTCATATCTTCTAGGCCATAGCTCCGAACTAATTGAACTTTATACGTAACTTGACTAGAATTTCGTGTAGATCCTCTTGGTTCTCTTTAACTTGCTGTTTAATAACTTCAACTTAATGTTTGTTCAGATCCGTACCAACTTTGAAACTTGCATATGAGGACTTACCGGAATTGTTATATGGTTTTTCCGGCCTCATTTAAACTTGCCTTGATATGTTCTTATTTGCATCATCTCTTGACATGAGTAGCTCCATGTAACTTTGTCATGCATCATGCTTGTTGTGCATCGTGTCTTGCCTATGTGTGGTGTGTTTACCATGTTGTGTGCTTCTTCTCGGTAGTTCCTGTTTCGTTGCGATCGTGAGGATTCGTTCGTCTACGCTTGGTTCGGCTTCATCTGTTCGTCTTCTTCATGGACTCGTTCTTATTCCTTGCGGGATTTCAGGCAAGATGACCACCACCTTGGATCTCACTACTATCATTGCTATGCTAGTTGCTTCGTTCTATCGCTTTGCTACGCTACCTATCATTTGCTCTTCAAGCCTCCCCAAATTGCCATGCCAGCCTCTAACCTTTTCACCCTTCCTAGCAAACCATTGTTTGGCTATGTTACCGCTTTTGCTCAGCCCCTCTTATAGCATTGCTAGTTGTAGGTGAAGATGAAGATTGCTCCATGTTGGATTATGTTTATGTTGGGATATCACAATATCTCTTATTTAATTAATGCATCTATATACTTGGTAAAGGGTGGAAGGCTCGGCCTTATGCCTGGTGTTTTGTTCCACTCTTGCTGCCCTAGTTTCCGTCATACCGGTGTTATGTTCCCGGATTTTGCGTTCCTTAGGCGGTTGGGTGATTTATGGGACCCCCTTGACAGTTCGCTTTGAATAAAACTCCTCCAGCAAGGCCCAACCTTGGTTTTACCATTTGCTTCACCACCACCTATACCTTTCCCTTGGGTCGGCCAACCCGAGGGTCATCTTTATTTTAGTCCCCCTGGGCCAGTGCTTCTCTAAGTGCTGGTCCGAACCGAGCAATATCCGGCGCCCCCTAGGCATCCAGGGTCTATGCCAACCCGACGTCTTGCTCATCCGGTGTGCCCTCAGAACGAGATATGTGCAGATCCAATCGGGATTTGTCGGCACAGCGGGAGGTCTTGCTGGTCTTGTTTTACCATTGTTGAAATGTCTTGTAACCGGGATTCCGAGACTGATCGGGTCTTCCCGGGAGAAGGAATATCCTTCGTTGATCGCGAGAGCTTATCATGGGCTAAGTTGGGACACCCCTGCAGGGTATAAACTTTCGAGAGCCGTGCCCGCGGTTATTTGGCAGATGGGAATTTGTTAATGTCCGGTTGTAGATAACTTGACACCAGATCCGAATTAAAATGCATCAACCGTGTGTGTAGCCATGATGGTCTCTTTTCGGCGGAGTCCGGGAAGTGAACACGGTTTTGGGTTATGTTTGAGGTAAGTAGGAGTTCAGGATCACCTCTTGATCATTGCTAGTTTCACGACCGTTCCGTTTGATCTCTTCTCGCTCTTATTTGCATATGTTAGCCACCATATCATGCTTAGTCGCTGCTGCAACCTCACCACTTTACCCCTTCCTTACCCATTAAGCTTTGCTAGTCTTGATACCCATGGTAATGGGATTGCTGAGTCCTCGTGGCTCATAGATTACTACAACAACAGTTGCAGGTACAGGTTATGCGATGATCATGACGCGAGAGTGATGTTTGCTTGTTTTGGAGTTCTTCTTCTGCTTCTTCCTCGATCAGGGGATAGGTTCCAGGTCGGCAGCCTGGGCTAGCAGGGTGGAGGTCGTTTGAGTTTCTATTTGTGTTTCATCCGTAGTCCGATGGTGCTTGAGGGAGTCCTGGACTAGGGGGTGTCCGGATAGCCGAACTATCATCATCGGCCGGACTCCAAGACTATGAAGATACAAGATTGAAGACTTCGTCCCGTGTCCGGATGGGACTTTCCTTGGCGTGGAAGGCAATCTTGGCGATACGGATATGTAGATCTCCTACCATTGTAACCGACTCTGTGTAACCCTAGCCCTCTCCGGTGTCTATATAAACCGGAGTGTTTTAGTCCGTAGGACATAACAATAACAACAATCATACCATAGGCTAGCTTCTAGGGTTTAGCCTCCTTGATCTCGTGGTAGATCCGCTCTTGTACTACCCATATCATCAATATCAATCAAGCAGGAGTAGGGTTTTATCTCCATCGAGAGGGCCCAAACCTGGGTAAAAACATCGTGTCCCTTGTCTCCTGTTACCATCTGCCTAGACGCACAATTCGGGACCCCCTACCCGAGATCCGCCAGTTTTGACACCGACATTGGTGCTTTCATTGAGAGTTCCTCGTATGCGTCACCGATAGGCTCGATGGCTCCTTCGATCATCAACAACAACGACGCAGTCCGGGTGAGACTTTTCTCCCGGACAGATCTTCAGATTCGGCGGCTTTTGCACTGCAGCCAATTCGCTGGCCATCCGAGCAGATCGAAGCTACGCCCGCCGCCGTCAGTCAGATTTGGAAGTCTGAACTTCACGGCTGACATCCGCGGAGACCTGATTTTCGATAGATTCGAGCCACAGCCGAGCGCGCCGCACTGTCACGATGGGCATGATCTAGCTCTGCTGCCGGACAGTGCCCTGGAGGCCGCACATGAGTCCGCTCTGACCCTTAATTTGGAGCCGGCTGCGCAGATCGAGGACCCGTGGCTAGACACTGCCTCGGGGTCTGCAACCTCTACGGCGATGAAGCCGAATACTGACCTTGTCCCTTATGAAGCTCATGACTCCGAGGTGCCGGACTCCTCGCCGGACTCCGAACCTCCCGCGCTCCCTCCAATCGAATCCGATTGGGCGCCGATCATGGAGTTCACCGCTGCGGACATCTTTCAACACTCACCTTTCGGCGACATCCTGAATTCGCTAAAATATCTCTCGTTATCAGGAGAGCCCTGGCCGGACTGCGGTCAGGACGGTTGGGATGCGGACGACGAAGAAATTCAAAGCCCACCCACCACCCACCTAGTAGCCACTGTTGACGATCTAACCGACATGCTAGACTTCGACTCCGAAGATATCGACGGTATGGACGACGATGCCGGAGACGACCAACAACCAGCGCCTACTGGGCATTGGAAAGCCACCTCATCATACGACATATACATGGTGGACACCCCAAAGGAGGGGAATGGCGATCGAACAACGGAGGAAGACCCCTCGAGGAAACAGCCTAAGCGCCGGCGTCAGCGGCGCCGCTCTAAATCCCGCCACAGCAAGAATGGAGATTACGACACCGGAGATAATAACACCCCAGACAGTGCCGAAGACAACCCCCTCCAGCACGATTCAGCACAGGAGGACGGAGAAGCAAGCCCTTATGAGAGAGCGGCAGACGAAGGGGTAGAGGACGATAATTACATGCCTCCCTCCGGAGACGAGGCAAGCCTCGACGATGACGAATTCGTCGTGCCTGAGGATCCCGTCGAACAAGAGCGTTTTAAACGCAGGCTTATGGCCACGGCAAACAGCCTCAAGAAAAAGCAGCAACAGCTTAGAGCTGATCAAGATCTGCTAGCCGACAGATGGACCGAAGTCCTTGCGGCCGAAGAGCATGAACTCGAACGCCCCTCCAAAAGCTACCCTAAACGCAAGCTGCTACCCCGATTAGAGGAGGAAGCATATAAACCCACATCACCAGCGCACAATACGGCCGACGGGCCACCTCGTGGCCGCGACAGAGAGGCCTCCAGGCCCTCCACTAAAGTCGTACCCCGGCATCGCTCGAAAAGCACAAAGCCACGGGGGAATGCGCCGGACTTGC
Organism: Aegilops bicornis; assembly: GCA_021605145.1. NCBI lineage: Eukaryota > Viridiplantae > Streptophyta > Magnoliopsida > Poales > Poaceae > Aegilops > Aegilops bicornis. The sequence continues at coordinate 630,238,205 of CM038671.1, read as the reverse complement.
GAGACATATTGGAGGATAAGGCAAGACAATCAAGATCGATCTACGGATCGCGTGGGCGCCCCATGATGCGCGACGATGACCGTCGCGCCGGATACAGCAACTCCGGCAGGGCCGAACACAGTAAACAAAGCTCTCTTGAGCTACGTCGTGATATAGCCCAATACAGAGGCGCCGCACACCCACTATGCTTCACAGATGAAGTAATGGATCATCAAATCCCCGTAGGGTTCAAACCCGTGAACATCGAATCCTACGATGGCACAACAGACCCTGCGGTTTGGATCAAAGACTATCTCCTTCATATCCACATGGCCCGCGGTGATGATCTTCACGCCATCAAATACCTCCCACTCAAGCTTAAAGGACCAGCTCGGCATTGGCTTAACAGCTTGCCAGCAGAATCAATTGGGTGTTGGGAGGACGGAAGCCGCATTCCTTGATAACTTCCAGGGCACATACGTGCGACCACCAGACGCCGATGACCTAAGCCACATAATTCAGCAGCCAGACAAATCGGCCAAACAATTCTGGACACGGTTCTTAACAAAGAAAAATCAAATCGTCGACTGTCCGGATGCAGAGGCTCTCGCAGCCTTCAAACATAACATCCGCGACGAGTGGCTTGTCCGGCACCTAGGACAGGAAAAGCTGAAATCCATGGCAGCCCTCACATCACTCATGACCTGCTTCTGCGCGGGAGAGGACAGCTGGCTAGCCCGCAGTAACAACCTCAGCAAAAATTCTGGCAGTCCAGATACTAAGGACAGCAATGGCAGGTCGCGTCGCAACAAGAACAAACGCCGCGTTAACGGCGGTAATACTGAGGATACGGCAGTCAATGCCGGATTCAGAGGCTCCAAACCCGGTTAGCGGAAAAAGCCATTCAAAAGAACTACTCCGGGTCCGTCCAATTTAGACCGAATACTCGACCGCTCGTGCCAGATACACGACACCCCCGAAAAGCCAGCTAATCGCACCAGCAGGGATTGTTGGGTATTCAAGCAGGCAGGCAAGCTAATTGCCGAAAACAATGACAAGGGGCTGCATACCGATGACGAGGAAGAGACCCGACCGCCGAACAATAGAGGACAGAAGGGTTTCCCCCCACAAGTGTGGACGGTGAACATGATATACGCAACCCACATACCCAAGAAGGAGCGGAAGCGTGCACTCAGGGACGTATATGCGATGGAGCCTGTCGCCCCGAAGTTCAACTCATGGTCTTCCTGCCCGATCACTTTCGATCGAAGGGACCACCCCACCAGCATCCGCCATGGCGGGTTCGCCGCATTGGTTCTAGACCCAATCGTCGACGGGTTTCACCTCACTAGAGTCCTGATGGAAGGCGGCAGCAGCCTGAACCTGCTTTACCAGGATACAGTGCGCAAGATGGGCATAGACCCCTCAAGGATTAAACCAACAAAGACGACCTTCAAAGGCGTCATACCAGGTGTAGAAGCCAATTGTACAGGCTCAGTCACACTGGAGGTAGTCTTCGGCTCCCCGGATAACTTCTGAAGCGAGGAGCTAATCTTCGACATCGTTCCGTTCCGCAGTGGCTATCATGCACTGCTCGGACGAACCGCGTTTGCAAAGTTCAATGCGGTGCCGCACGGCGCATACCTCAAGCTCAAGATGCCAGGCCCTCGAGGAGTCATCACGGTCAACGGAAACACTGAACGCTCCCCCCGAATGGAGGAACATACAGCGGCTCTCGCGGCAGAAGTGCAAAGCAGCCTCTTAAGGCAATTCTCGAGTCCGGCCGTTAAACGACCGGACACGGCTAAACGCGCAAGGAGTACCCTACAACAAGACCACCTGGAACATTCCGAGCACGCGTAGCAATGCGGCCCCAACCCCAGCCCTTGCAAAATTGCAAGACTGGTCCTTCGCGCACATCATTACGCTCTGGAGATACCATGGGCATAGGGGGAGGGGCACGACCACAACAGGCCCAGAATGTGGCTTAACCACACCAGGGGCTCCCAAGTGTGTCATCTTTTTTTTTCCTTTTTCTTTTTTCTTACCCACAAGACTCCGTTCATCAGAGGCCCTGTCCGGTAGTAGACCTGCCGAACTCACAATGCAACAGCCAGAGAAGGAGAAAGGCTACGACGAGTATCCAGGTGGTCTCCATTACGAGCATTAAATATGTTTTACACACCATTCCGCAGCCTACCCCTGGAGGGGGACATGCTTAATAGTCCCATCCCTTGCTTACCGCACTATTTGTATCGTTCTGCATTCATGGCAGTATTTCTTGAATAAACAATGCATTGCTCTTTTGCTTATAATCGCATTCCTTTCTTAGACATATGTTCATTGATGACATGTTGCACCCGTACACTTTGGTACGGCTAAATACAACAGGGGCTTAAGTTCCCCACATTATGGTGTGATAAGTCCGAACACTTTCACAAGTGCGGCACCCCGAACTTATAACATTATATGCATCGGCTCCGAATCATGTCTTGGGTCAATAATTGGGTTTGCCTGGCTCCCATGTTTTGGTACCTTACGTTCCGTTGTATCGGCTAAAGGTAGCACTGGGAGAACCACTGCGATTGCGCCCCAGTTGAGCTGGGCGAGCGCCTCAGTGAAGAAAGCTAAAACTGACCGTCATGATGAGGCGAGAGTCGGTCGCTGTTCGAGAGGTTTTTTCGAGTCCCTAAAGACTTATGCCGCTTAGAGCGAGGAACCGGCTTTGTCCGGCCCAGGCGTGGATAAGCGCCCGAATTGACCTTCCGAACACTAGGGGCTTCGCCGAAATTTAAAATTATAGAATTCTATGGCTAAGTGAGAGTGTTCAAGCATTATAAGTCCGGTTGCCTCATTCGTTGTGTTGAGCGCCTCCCTAGATGGACCCAAAAATGGGAACAAGAGCACTCAAGTTTATCCCGAACACCCTAGCACTCGTGGCATGGGGGCTGAAGCCGACGACTTGCCATCTCTCACATTTGATAAACGGCCGCACAGAAGGTAATATTTTAAATTAACAAGCGTTGCTTAGCGCATATGAACAAAGTTTTCAGCGCAGAGGATAACAAAATGCGAGTCTACTCAAATATTACATCTTTGGAGCACTCACCCGCAATAATGCGGGCACCCTTCAGGACACCCTTATAATACATCTCGGGCGTGCGATACTCCTTGCCCGGCGGTGGCGCGTCCGTCACAAGCTTCTCAGCATCCATCTTGCCCCAGTGCACCTTAGCATGGGCAAGGGCCCGACGGGCACCTTTAATGCAGGCAGAGTGCTTGATGACTTCAACCCATGGACAAGCATCCACCAGCTGCCGCAATAGGCCGAAGTAGCTCCCAGGCATGGCCTCCTTGGGCCACAGCCGAACTATAAGGCCATTCATGGCCTGTTCGACCACCTTGTGGAGCTCGACCAGCTGCTTCAGCTGGTCGCTAAGGGGCACCGGATGTCCGGCCTCAGCATACTGAGACCAGAAGACCTTCTCCGTTGAGCTCCCCTCCTCGACCCTGAAGAAAGCGGCAGCATCGGACATGCTGCAGGGCAGATCTGTGAACGCTCCTGGAGAGCTCCGAATTCGGGTAAGTAATAGGTAATTCACATTCACATGCTTGCTTTGCATGAAAAATGCCTTACCCGCCGCTATTTTCTTCAACACGTCGATCTCCTGGAGGGCCTTGTGGGCTTCGGCCTTAGCGGCTTTGGCACTCTCAAGAGCTGATGCAAGCTCGGACTCTCGAGTCTTCGAGTCGCGCTCCAAACTCTCATGTTTTTCCACGAGAGCCTGGAGCTCTTGCTGCACCTCCGCCACCCGCGCCTCCTGCTTCTCTCGCCCAGTGCGCTCCGCGGCTGCATTACGTTTGGCCGCAGACACCGCCTCCTTCAGGGTCGCCACCTCGTTCGTGGCCCCTGGAGTACCCACCTTATCCTTGTCATTCCTCTTGCAACCAAATCCTTTTCTGTAAGGTACAACTTTAATAAGGTGTTACTCACCTTCCTTGTCCTCGAGCTGCTTCTTGGCACGGCCGAGCTCGCTCACGGACCGCTCGAGGCTTTGCTTCAAAGCATTGACCTCCGCAGTCAGTGCGGCAGAGGTCAGCAGCGCAGCCTGCAATACTATATTGACATATTTTAGACTCCTGCGTATATCTTTTTAGATCCTCAGTCCGGCTTTTCTTTCCGAACACCGAACCGAGCATCAGGGGCTACTGTCTATGTGGTATTATTTTACATATATTAAATTTCTTACCTCAAAGCCTGTTAGAAGGCTGCTGCAGGCCTTAGTCAGCCCGCTCTTGGCGAGCTGAACCTTCTGAATCACCGCACTCATGACAGTGCGGTGTTCTTCTTTGATGGAAGCGCCGTTGAGCGCCTCCAGCAAGTTATCCGGCGCCTCCGGTTGGACGGAGGCCGCCGGTGTCGCAGTCTTGCGCTTCTTCTGAAGGGCCGCTGCGGACTCGGAATCACTGCGAGTTCGGTGCGGAGTCCGGTGCAAAGTCCGGGAGGTTGCCTTGCGGCACCTCCGGGGCCTCCTCCTCCTAGTGGGTCCCTTCCCGGGATCCCACCTCAGCGTCGTCAGCATCACGGGGGGTGGAGGCAGTCGGAAGAGAATCCATATCCGACGTGCCCAAGGACACGCTCGACGAAGCGGGAAGATCGTCCTTGGGCGGACTATAGGGTTGTATGCGGCATTAGAAAGACACCATGCGACAGAAATAAAAATTATGAATCATCTAGGAGTCCGGATACTTACGATCTCGCCAGGGGCTTGACACTTGAAGGCCACTCCTCGTCGCCGCCGCCGACGTTGGCGGAACAGTCCGGGGGAAGGGTCCTTCCCTTCTTGGACCCTTCGGTCTCCCTCGTTGGGGAGGCCTTCCTCTTCTTCTCTTCCCTCGCTAGGGGAGAGGCCTCTTTCTTCTCCTCCTCGTCCTCGTGGGAGGAGTCTGCCTCGGAATCATCGGACGATGAGTCCGATACCACCTGACGCCGGGAACTCCTTCGGGTTCCCGTGGCCTTCTTCTTGGCCTTCTTCTCCGGCACTATGTAAAGTGCCGGGACCAGCAGCCCTGTCAAACAGGCATCCGCTGGGTCTTCTGGAAGGGGCGCCGGACAGTTAACCTGTCCAGACGTCGCCTGCCATGCCTGCTAAAGGTATTGGGAGTTTAGATCCCGTATAAAGTCAAAACATGAAAAGCAAGTGTCCCATAAAGGATAACATGGCTTACCTCGCCGGCCGGACGCCGCGAGCTGAATCCGCGATCTTCGGTAGCGGATGCGGGAGCTTCGGCGCCCTTGAACAGCACCCTCCAGGCATCTTCGTACGTAGTGTCGAAGAGCCCGCTCAAGGTCCGGTGCTGTGCCGGATCAAACTCCCACAAATTGAAGTCCCGTTGTTGGCAGGGGAGAATCCGACGGACGAGAATGACCTGGATCACATTGACAAGCTTGAGCTTCTTGTTCACCAGGGTTTGGAGACAGGACTGGAGTGCGGTCAGCTCTTCCGAACTACCCCATAGCAGGTCCTTCTCTTTCCAGGAGGTGACCCGCATGGGGATGCCAGATCTGAATTCGGGGGCCGCTGCCCATTCAGGGTCACGCGGCTCGGTGATGTAGATGTTGGGGAACGTTGCAGAAAATTAATTTTTTTCCTACGGTTTCACCAAGATCCATCTATGAGTTCTACTAAGCAACGAGTCAGGAGAGAGAGTTTGCATCTACATACCACTTGTAGATCGAGTACGGAAGCGTTCGAGGGAGTGGTGATGATGAAGACGTTCCCAACGTGATTCCGATCACCGATGACCAAGTGCCGAACGGACAACACCTCCGCGTTCAACACACGTGACGGATTTACGGCGTCTCCTTCTGCCGTCTTGATCCAGCAAGGAGGAAGGAGAGGTTGAGGAAGACAACTCCAATGGCAGCACGACGGCGTGGTGCGGATGGAGGACTGTTCTCCCAGGGCTTCGCCAAGCTTATGCGGAGGAGGAGAGGTGTTGGGGAGGGGAGGGGCTGCGCCTTCAAGGGTGTTTGCAGCCCTCCCCTCACCCCTCTCTTTATAGGGGAAGGGAGGAGGGGGCCGGCCCCCACAAGATGCATCGAGAGGGGGGGCGGCGTTAAGGGAGGGGCTTGCCCCCAAGCAAGGGGGCGCCTTAGGGTTCCCCCTCAACCCTAGGCGCATGGGCCAAGGGAGGGGGTGCGCCCAGCCCACCAGGGGCTGGTTGCCTCCCACGCAGCCCAAGTGGCCCCCAAAGGTGGCCCCTCCCGGTGGTCCTCCTAACCTTTCCTGGACCCTCCATAATACCGATATGACCCGAAACCTTTCCGGTGTCCGTTTGACGACTTCCCATATATAAATCTTTACCTCTGGACCATTCCGGAACTCCTCGTGACGTCCGGGATCTCATCCGGGACACCGAACAACATTCGGTAATCACATACAAGTCTTCCTATTAACCCTAGCGTCACCGAACCTTAAGTGTGTAGACCCTACGGGTTCGGGAGACATCTGCGCATATGACCGAGGCGCTCTCCGGTCAATAACCAACAGCGGGATCTGGATACCCATGTTGGTTCCCCACACGCCTCGATGTTGTCATCGGATGAACCACGATGTCGAGGGTTCAAGCAACCCCGTATGCTATTCCCTTTGTCGAGACGGTATGTTACTTGCGAAACTTCGATCGTCGGTATCCCAATACCTCGTTTAGTCTCGTTACGGCAAGTCACTTTACTCGCATCAGTAATGCATGATCCCGTGACCGGACACTTGGTCACTTTGAGCTCATTATGATGATGCACTACCGAAGGGCCCGGTGATACCTCTCCGTCATACGGAGTGACAAATCCCTGTCTCGATCCGTGTCAACCCAATGTACACTTTCGGAGATACCGTAGTGCACCTTTATAGTCACCCGATTACGTTGTGACGTTTGGTACACCCAAAGCACTCCTACGGTATCCGGGAGTTACACGATCTCACGGTCTAAGGAAGAGATACTTGACATTGGAAAAGCTCTAGCAAAACGAACTACACGATCTTTGTGCTATGCTTAGGATTGGGTCTTGTCCATCACGTCATTCTCCTAATGACGTGATCCCGTTGTCAATGACATCTGATGTCCATAGTCAGGAAACCATGACTATCTTTTGACCAACGAGCTACTCAACTAGAGGCTTACTAGGGACGTATTGTAGTCTATGTATTCACACGTGTATTACGATTTCCGGATAATACAGTTATAGCATGAATAAAAGACAATCATCATGAACAAGGAAATATAATAATAATGCTTTTATCATTGCCTCTAGGGCATATTTCCAACAGTAGAACCACCCCGATTGCCACCCTTTGATGGTTTCCACGAAGGCGCCCTCGAGCCAAGTGACGTTGGGCATCTTGCCCACCATGGTGCCTCCAAGACTCCGGCTTGGCTGCCCTTCACAATCTTCGCTTGACGTTGAAGGTCTTGAGCCACAAGTCAAGTGGGGCTGGATGCGAGAGGAAGGCCTCGCATACCCACGATAAACGCCGAGATGTTGAGGATGAAATTGGGGCCGATCATGGAAATCTAGGCCGTAGTAGAACATGAGCCCCGGACAAAGGGGTGGAGTGGGAAGCCCAGTCCATGGAGGAAATGGGAAGGAATACCACCCTCTCATGGGGCCCGGGTGGGGATGAGCTGCCCTCGTCGGGGAGGCGGTGCGCAATGTCATTTGGGCGGATATCCGGCGATGCGCAGCTTCTTGATGTGCCCCTCCATAACGGAGGAGGCCATCCACTTGCCTCCCGCTCCGTACATGGCTGGAGAAGGTCGAGGTGAGATGTGCGGACTTGGGCGCTGGAGCTCGAGTGCACGGAGATGGATAAGCAAAGGAGGAAGAAGGCGTAGGAATAAAAGACAATCATCATGAACAAGGAAATATAATAATAATGCTTTTATCATTGCCTCTAGGGCATATTTCCAACAGTCTCCCACTTGCACTAGAGTCAATAATCTAGTTACATTGTGATAAATCGAACACTGATAGAGTTCTGGTGTTGATCATGTTTTGCCCGCGGAAGAGGTTTAGTCAACGGATTTGCTACATTCAGATCCGTATGCACTTTACAAATTTCTATGTCTCCATCTTGAACATTTTCACGGATGGAGTTGAAGCGACGCTTGATGTGCCTGGTCTTCTTGTGAAACCTGGGCTCCTTGGCAAGTGCAATAGCTCCAGTGTTGTCACGTAAGAGTTTGATCGGCCCCCACGCATTGGGTATGACTCCTAGGTCGGTGATGAACTCCTTCACCCAAATTGCTTCATGTCTTGCCTCCGAGGCTGCCATGTACTCCGCTTCACATGTAGATCCCGCCACGACGCTCTGCTTGCAGCTGCACCAGCTTACTGCTCCACCATTCAACATATACACGTATCCGATTTGTGACTTAGAGTCATCCAGATATGTGTCGAAGCTAGCATCGACGTAACCCTTTACGACGAGCTCTTTGTCACCTCCATAAACGAGAAACATCTCCTTTGTCCTTTTCAGGTACTTCAGGATATTCTTGACCGCTGTCCAGTGTTCCTTGCCGGGATTACTTTGGTACCTTCCTACCAAACTTACGGCAAGGTTTACATCAGGTCCGTACACAGCATGGCATACATAATAGATCCTATGGTCGAGGCATAGGGATGACACTCATCTCTTCTTTATCTTTTACCGTGGTCGGGCATTGAGCTGAGCTCAATCTCACACCTTGCAATACTGCAAGAACCCCTTCTTGGACTGATCCATTTTGAACTTCTTCAAAATCTTATCAAGGTATGTGCTTTGTGAAAGACCTATGAGGCGTCTCGATCTATCTCTATAGATCTTGATGCCTAATATATAAGCAGCTTCTCCAAGGTCCTTCATTGAAAAACACTTATTCAAGTAGGCCTTAATGTTGTCCAAGAATTCTATATCATTTCCCATCAAAAGTATGTCATCTACATATAATATGAGAAATGCTACAGAGCTCCCACTCACTTTCTTGTAAACGCAGGCTTCTCCATAAGTCTCAAGATAGAACCCAAACGCTTTGATCATCTCATCAAAGCGAATGTTCCAACTCCGAGATGCTTGCACCAGCCCATAAATGGATCATCGAGCTTGCACACTTTGTTAGCGTTCTTAGGATCGACAAAACCTTCCGCTGCATCATATACAGCTCTTCCTTAAGATAACCGTTAAGGAACGCTGTTTTGACGTCCATCCGCCATATCTCATAATCATAGTATGCGGCAATTGCTAACATGATTCGGACGGACTTAAGCTTCGCTACGGGAGAGAAAGTCTCATCGTAGTCAATCCCTTGAACTTGCCGATAACCCTTAGCGACAAGTCGAGCTTTGTAGATGGTGACATTTCCATCCGCGTCCGTCTTCTTCTTAAAGATCCATTTGTTTTCTATCGCCGCCGATCATCGCAAGTCACCAAAGTCCACACTTTGTTTTCATACATGGATTCTATCTCGAATTTCATGGCTTCTAGCCATTTGTTGGAATCTGGCCCGCCATCGCTTCCTCATAGTTCGAAGGTTCACCGTTGTCTAACAACATGATTTCCAGGACAGGGTTCCCGTACCACTCTGGTGCGGAACGTGTCCTTGTGGACCTACGAAGTTCAGTAGCAACTTGATCCGAAGTACCTTGATCATCATCATTAATTTCCTCTTCAGTTGGTGTAGGCATCACAGGAACATTTTCCTGAGCTGCACTATTCAAGAGGTAGTACTTCATCGAGTTCTACTTTCCTCCCACTTACTTCTTTCGAGAGAAACTCCTTTTCCAGAAAGGATCCGTTCTTGGCAACAAAGATCTTGCCCTCGGATCTTAAGTAGAAGGTATACCCAATGGTTTATTTAGGGTATTCTATGAAGACGCATTTTTCCGACTTGGGTTCGAGCTTTTCAGGTTGAAGTTTCTTGACATAAGCATCGCATCCCCAAACTTTTAGAAACGACAGCTTAGGTTTCTTCCCAAACCATAATTCATACGGTGTCGTCTCAATGGACTTAGACGGTGCCCTATTTAAAGTGAATGTAGCTGTCTCTAGAGCGTATACCCAAAATGATAGCGGTAAATCGGTAAGAGACATCATAGACCGCACCATATCCAATAGAGTGCGACACGACGTTCGGACACACCATTACGCTGAGGTGTTCCAGCGGCGTTAGTTGTGAAACGATTCCACATTTTCTTAAGTGTGTACCAAATTCGTGACTTAAATATTCTCCTCCACGATCCGATCGTAAGAATTTTATCTTTCGGTCACGTTGATTCTCTACTTCATTCTGAAATTCCTTGAACTTTTCAAAGGTCTCAGACTTGTGTTTCATCAAGTAGACATACCCATATCTACTCAAGTCATCCGTGAGAGTGAGAACATAACGATATCCTCCATGAGCCTCAACGCTCATTGGACCGCACACATCGGTATGTATGATTTCCAACAAGTTGGTTGCTCGCTCCATTGTTCGGAGAACGGAGTCTTGGTCATCTTGCCCATGAGGCATGGTTCTCATGTGTGAAATGATTCATAATCTAAAGACTCCAAAAGTCCATCGACATGGAGCTTTTTCATGCGCTTGACACCAATGTGACCAAGGCGGCAAAGTGCCACAAGTATGTGGGACTATCGTTATCAACTTTACATCTTTTGGTATTCACGCTATAAACATGTGTAATACTACGCTCGAGATTCATTAAGAATAAACCATTGACCATCGGAGCATGACCATAAAACATATCTCTCATATAAATAGAACAACCATTATTCTCGGATTTAAATGAGTAGCCATCTCGCATTAAACGAGATCCAGATACAATATTCATGCTCAAACTTGGCACCAAATAACAATTATTAAGGTTCATAACTAATCTCAGTAGGTAAATGAAGAGGTAGCGTGCGACGGCGATCACATCGACTCTGGAACCATTCCCGACGCCAAGATCGTCACCTCGTCCTTTGCCGCCTCCGCTTATTCCGCAGCTCCCGCCGTGAGTTACGAGATATGAGCAACGGCACCGTATCAAATACCCAGGAGTTACTACGAGTAATCGGGTAAAGTACACATCAATTACATGTATATAAAATATACCTTTGGTGTTGCCGGCCTTCTTGTCCGCTAAGTATTTGGGGCAGTTCCGCTTCCAAAGGACCCCTCCCTTGCAATAAAAGCACTTTCGATCTCGGGTTTGGGTCCATTCTTTGACTTCTTCCCGACAACTTGCTTACCGGGCGCGGCAACCTCCTTGTCGTCCTTCTTGAAGTTCTTCTTACCCTTTCCCTTCTTGAACTTAGTGGTCTTATTGACCATCAACACTTGATGTTCTTTCTTGATTTCAACCTCGGCTGACTTTAGCATAGAGAACACTTCAGAATGGTCTTTACCATCCTGCATGTTGTAGTTCATCACAAAGCTCTTGTAGCTTGGTGGGAGCGACTGGAGGATTCTGTCAATGACCGCCTCATCGTGGAGGTTACTATTCAAATTTGGGTCATACGGTTGTGCAACCCGGACATCTTCAAGATGTGCTCACCGACGTAACTGTTTTCCTCCATCTTACAACTATAGAACTTGTCGGAGATGTCATATCTCTCGACCGGGCGTGAAGCTTGGAAAACAAGTTTCAGCTCCTCGAACATCTCATATGCTCTGTGATGCTCAAAACGCTTTTGGAGCCCCGGTTCTAAGCTGTAAAGCATGCCGCATCGAACGAGGGAGTAATCATCAAGACGAGACTGCCAAGCATTCATAATGTCTTGGTTCTGCAGGGCAGGGCGTCACCTAGCGGTCCTTCTAGGACATATTGTTTCTGGCAGCTATGAGGATGATCCTCAAGTTCCGGACCTAGTCCGTATAGTTGCTGCCGTCATCTTTCAGCTTGGTTTTCTAGGAACGTTGAAGTTCAAGTTGACATGAGCGTTGGCCATTTGATCTACAAGACATATCATTCAAAAGTTTTAGACTAAGTTCATGATAATTAAGTTCATCTAATCAAATTATTTAAATGAACTCCCACTTAGATTAGACATCCCTCTAGTCATCTAAGTGTTACACGATCCGAGTCGACTAGGCCGTGTCCGATCATCACGTGAGACGGACTAGTCATCATCGGTGAACATTCTCATGTTGATCGTATCTTCTATACGACTCGTGTTCGACCTTTCGGTCTCCGTGTTCCGAGGCCATGTCTGTACATGCTAGGCTCGTCAAGTAAACCCTAAGTGTTTTCGCGTGTAAATCTGTCTTACACCCGTTGTATGTGAACGTAAGAATCCATCACACCCGATCATCACGTGGTGCTTAGAAGCGACGAACTTTAGCAACGGTGCACGCTAGGGGAAACACTTCTTGAAATTGTTGTAAGGGATCATCTTATTTACTACCGTCGTTCTAAGTAAACAAGATGTATAAACATAATAAACATCACATGCAATTATATAGTAGTGACATGATATGGCCAATATCATAAAGCTCCATTGATCTCCATCTTCGAGGCTCCATGATCATCTTGTCACCGCATGACACCATGACCTCCATCATCATGATCTCTATCATTGTGCCTCCATGAAGTTGTCACGCCAACGACTACTTCTACTTCTATGGCTAACGCGCGTTTAGCAATAAAGTAAAAGTAAGTTACATGGCGTTCTTCAATGACACGCAGGTCATACAAAATAAAGACAACTCCTATGGCTCCTGCCATTGTCATACTCATCGACATGCAAGTCTTGATTCCTATTACAAGAACATGATCTCATACATCACAATGTGTCATTCATCATTCATCACAACTTGGCCATATCACATCACATGACAATTGCTGCAAAAACAAGTTAGACGTCCTCTAATTGTTGTTGCATCTTTTACGTGGCTGCAATTGGGTTCTAGCAAGAACGCTTTTCTTACCTACGAATAACCACAACATGATCTTGTCAACTTCTATTTACCCTTCATAAGGACCCTTTTCATCGAATCCGCTCCAACTAAAGTGGGAGAGACAGACACCCGCCAGCCACCTTATGCAACTAGTGCATGTTAGTCGGTGGAACCGGTCTCACGTAGCGTCACGTGTAAGGTTGGTCCGGGCCGCTTCATCCCACAATACCGCGGAAGCAAGATAAGACTAGTAGCGGCAAGTAAATTGACAAGATCCACGCCCACAACTAAATTGTGTTCTACTCGTGCAATAGAGAACTACGCATAGACCTAGCTCATGATGCCACTGTTGGGGAACGTTGCAGAAAATTAAAATTTTTCCTACGGTTTCACCAAGATCCATCTATGAGTTCTACTAAGCAACGAGTCAGGAGAGAGAGTTTGCATCTACATACCACTTGTAGATCGAGTACGGAAGCGTTCGAGGGAGTGGTGATGATGAAGACGTTCCCAACGTGATTCCGATCACCGATGACCAAGTGTTGAACGGACAGCACCTCCGCGTTCAACACACGTACGGGACGACGGCGTCTCCTTCGTCTTGATCCAGCAAGGAGGAAGGAGAGGTTGAGGAAGACAACTCCAATGGCAGCACGACGACGTGGTGCAGTTGGAGTGACTGTTCTCCGGCAGGGCTTCGCCAAGCTTATGCGGAGGAGGAGAGGTGTTGGGAGGGAGGGCTGCGCCTTCAATGGTGTTTGCAGCCCTCCCTCACCCCTCTATTTATAGGGGAAGGGAGGAGGGGCGGCCCCTCTAGATGCATCTAGAGGGGGCGGCGGCCAAGGGAGGGGCTTGCCCCCAAGCAAGGGGGCGCCTTTAGGTTCCCCCTCAACCCTAGGCGCATGGGCCAAGGGAGGGGTGCGCCCAGCCCACTGTGGGCTGGCTGCCTCCCACGCAGCCCAAGTGGCCCCCCGAAGGGGTGGCCCCTCCAGTGGTCCTCCTAACCTTTCCTGGACCCTCCATAATACCGATATGACCCGAAACCTTTCCGGTGTCCGTTTGACGACTTCCCATATATAAATCTTTACCCCCGGACCATTTCGGAACTCCTCGTGACGTCCGGGATCTCATCCGGGACTCCAAAAACATTCGGTAAGCACATACAAGTCTTCCTATTAACCCTAGCGTCACCGAACCTTAAGTGTGTAGACCCTACGGGTTCGGGAGACATGCGTACATGACCGAGGCGCTCTCCGGTCAATAACCAACAAAGGATCTGGATACCCATGTTGGTTCCCACACGCTCCTCGATGTTGTCATCGGATGAACCACGATGTCGAGGGTTCAAGCAACCCCGTATGCTATTCCCTTTGTCAGACGGTATGTTACTTGCCCGAAACTCGATCGTCGGTATCCCAATACCTCGTTTAGTCTCGTTACCGGCAAGTCACTTTACTCGTACCGTAATGCATGATCCCGTGACCAGACACTTGGTCACTTTGAGCTCATTATGATGATGCACTACCGAGTGGGCCCACTGATACCTCTCCGCCATACGGAGTGACAAATCCTCGCCTCGATCCGTGTCAACCCAATGTACACTTTTGGAGATACCTGTAGTGCACCTTTAGAGTCACCCAGTTTCGTTGTGACGTTTGGTACACCCAAAGCACTCCTACGGTATCCGGGAGTTACACGATCTCACGGTCTAAGGAAGAGATACTTGACATTGGAAAAGCTCTAGCAAAACGAACTACACGATCTTTGTGCTATGCTTAGGATTGGGTCTTGTCCATCACGTCATTCTCCTAATGACGTGATCCCGCTAATGAATGACATCTCGATGTCCATAGTCGTGAAACCATGACTATCTTTTGACCAACGAGCTAGTCAACTAGAGGCTTACTAGGGACGTATTGTAGTCTATGTATTCACACGTGTATAACGATTACAGGATAATACAGTTATATAATGAATAAAAGACAAAAATAATGAACAACGAAAAAAAATAATAATGCTTTTATCATTGCCTCTAGGGCATATTTCCAACAGTAGAACCACCCCGATTGCCACCCTTTGATGGTTTCCACGAAGGCGCCCTCGAGCCAAGTGACGTTGGGCATCTTGCCCACCATGGTGCCTCCGCACTCCGCTTGGCTGCCCTTCACAATCTTCGGCTTGACGTTGAAGGTCTTGAGCCACAAGCCGAAGTGGGGCTGGATGCAGAGGAAGGCCTCGCACACGACGATAAACGCCGAGATGTTGAGGATGAAATTCGGGGCCAGATCATGGAAATCTAGGCCGTAGTAGAACATGAGCCCCCGGACAAAGGGGTGGAGTGGGAAGCCCAGTCCGCGGAGGAAATGGGGAAGGAATACCACCCTCTCATGGGGCCCGGGGGTGGGGATGAGCTGCCCCTCGTCGGGGAGCGGGTGCGCAATGTCGCTGGACAGATATCCGGCGATGCGCAGCTTCTTGATGTGCCCCTCCGTAACGGAGGAGGCCATCCACTTGCCTCCCGCTCCGTACATGGCTGGAGAAGGTCGAGGTGAGATGTGCGGACTTGGGCGCTGGAGCTCGAGTGCACGGAGATGGATAAGCAAAGGAGGAAGAAGGCGTAGGTAAAAAGGTGGATCCTTATCCCCTTATATATGGGCGGACGAAACTATGCGTCCCCACCGACTTGGTAAAACTCGCTTATCTCCCAAGCGCCGCAATCAATTGGCGCGGTTGGGTTACCCACGTCCGTATTGATGGGAATCCCGGAATAAGGGGAACACAATCTCTGCTTCGACAAGACGTGCCAAGGAAACCGCTTCGCTAAACGCGCTGAGGTGGTATAATAAAAACGATTCGAGTAAAAGCTTGGTTGTGGTGTGACGTCACGCCACAGAATACGTCAGCAGATTGAACTTGTGTAAATATTATTCTCTCTACGGTGGCATGTGGAATTTATTTTACAGAGCCGGACACTATCCTGGTGTTCACAATCTTCTATGAATTATTCGGAGAAGGAACCCGCCTTGCAATGTCGAAGACAATATGCGCGCGGGACTCGTCGTCATTGAAGCCTGGTTCAGGGGCTAGTGAGGGAGTCCTGGACTAGGCGGTGTCCGGATAGCCGAACTATCATCATCGGCCGGACTCCAAGACTATGAAGATACAAGATTGAAGACTTTGTCCCGTGTCCGGATGGGACTTTCCTTGGCGTGGAAGGCAAGCTTGGCGATACGGATATGTAGATCTCCTACCATTGTAACCGACTCTGTGTAACCCTAGCCCCCTCCGGTGTCTATATAAACCGGAGGGTTTTAGTCCGTAGGACATAACAATAACATAAATTATACCATAGGCTAGCTTCTAGGGTTTAGCCTCCTTGATCTCGTGGTAGATCCACTCTTGTACTACCCATATCATCAATATCAATCAAGCAGGAGTAAGGTTTTACCTCCATCGAGAGGGCCCGAACCTGGGTAAAAACATCGTGTCCCTTGTCTCCTGTTACCATCCGCCTAGACGCACAGTTCGGGACCCCCTACCGAAGATCCGCCGGTTTTGACACCGACAGTGCTCTTATGTAAGTTGAGGTTGTATTTGTGTGGCATGGTATGCCTTTTGTATGTATCCCCATCTATTATGTAATGTTGATGTAATGATATCCACCTTGCAAAAGTGTCTTCAAGATGCGCTTCTATCCTTGGTGGGACCTTCGAGTTCCTTTAGGATAGGGTCGCATCTTGGGCGTGACAAGTTGGTATCAGAGTCTCGACCGACCATAGGAGCCCCTTGATTAATCATGTAGTTTGGCCGTTGTTGAGTGTAGGACCTTTAAGTATGTCTAGAGGGGGGTGATTAGACTACTTGACCAATTAAAAACTTAATCTTTTCCCAATTTTAGAGATTGGCTGATTTTAGCTATCTTAGGACAAGTCAACAATCATCACACAATTCAAGCAAGCATGCAAAGAGTATATAGGCAGTGAAAATTAAAGCATGCAACTTGCAAGAAAGTAAGGGGAAGGGTTTGGAGGATTCTAACGCAATTGGAGACATGGATGTTTTTGGCGTGGTTCCGATAGGTGGTGCTATCGTACATCCACGTTGATGGAGACTTCAACCCATGAAGGGTAACAGCCATGCTGAGTCCACGGAGGGCTCCACCCACGAAGGGTCCACGAAGAAGCAACCTTGTCTATCCCACCATGGCCATCGCCCACGAAGGACTTGCCTCACTAGCAGGTAGATCTTCACGAAGTAGGCGATCTCCTTGCCCTTACAAACTCCTTGGTTCAACTCCACAATCTTGTCGGAGGCTCCCAAGTGACACCTAGCCAATCTAGGAGACACCACTCTCCAAGAAGTAACAAATGGTGCGTTGGTGATGAACTCCTTGTTCTTGTGCTTCAAATGATAGTCTCCCCAACACTCAACTCTCTCTCATAGGATTTAGATTTGGTGGAAAGAAGATTTGAGTGGAAAGAAACTTGGGGAAGGCTAGAGATCAAGATTCATATGGTAGGAATGGAATATCTTGGCCTCAATACATGAGTAGGTAGTTCTCTCTCAGAAATGGTAAGTTGGAAGTGTAGGTTTGTTCTAATGGCTCTCTCCACGAATGAAGAGGAGGTGGAGGGGTATATATAGCCTCCACACAAAATCTAACCGTTACACACAATTTACCAAACTCGGTGGGACCGATTCAACAGACTCGGTCAGACCGATTTAGTAAACCTAGTGACCGTTAGGATTTTTGGTGGGACTGACATGCAACTCGGTAGGACCGATTCGGTTAGGGTTAGGGCATAATGTAATCTCGGTAAGACCGATCACACATACTCGGTGAGACCGATTTTGGTAATAGGCTTTCCAGAGTGTTGGTCAGGTAAACTCGTTGGGACCAATTTGCTCTTTTCGGTGAGACCGAAATGTTACAAAAGGGAAACAGAGAGTTTACATTGCAATCTCGGTGGGACCGATCGCTCACTTCGGTTAGACTGAAACGTTACGAAGGGAAACAGAGAGATTACAATCCCATCTCGGTGAGACCGAGATCCCTATCGGTAGGACCGATTTGCCTAGGGTTTGTGGCAGTGGCTATGGCATTAGAACTCGGTGGCGCCAGATAGAAAGAATCGGTGTGACCGATTTTGGCTTTAGGTTTAGGTCATTTGTGGATGTGAGAAAGTAGTTCAGGGTTTTTGGAGAATATCACCAAGAACATGAAGCAAGAGGCTCATTAAGCAATACCTCATCCCTCCTTGATAGTATTGGCTTTTCCTATGGACTCAATGTGATCTTGGATCACTAAAATGTAAAATGAAGAGTATTGAGCTTTTGATCTTGAGCCAATCCTTTGTCATTAGTATTTTGAGGGATCCACTTTCATCATCCATGACAGGACATTCATTGAGCTTTCCTGAAATAATAGTCTTGGAATAGCATTAGCTCAATGAGCTATATGTTGTTATGAATTACCAAAACTACCTAGGGATAGTTGCACTTTCAATCTCCCCCTTTTTGGTAATTGACGACAATATATAGATCAAAGCTTCGACAAATGATAATAAGATTGAACAACATCGTCGCTTTGAGAAGTATGTGATAAGCAAGAGCTCCCCCTAAATTTGTGCATAGTTTAAGATTTGCTTTGGACTAAAAATGCACAAGGAATTAGGCTCATGGGTTACTCTTCCATGTCACATACATCTTGGTGGAGCGCTCAAAATGATAAAGATTGAATACATGCACTCATCACCAAGCAAAGTGAATGATCACATATGGATAGGTAAGATAATATCATCAAACATGCATAAGTGTAGCTTATGATCAAACACATGATCATCAATGTCTCACAAAAACAGCATAGTATCTCAAGCAATCAAAAGCAAACAAAGTGTAACCACCAAAGCAAGAGAGAACAAAAGCAACACACACTCTCTCTCTCTCGAAGCCTATGATCTATACATTTTTCTCCCCCTTTGGCAACAAGTTACCAAAAAGTTCATAGAAAATGCATGCTAGATCGACTCTCAGGCGTGATCTTCAGGTGGTGGTGTCCGGATAACTCCAAGAATGAAGGCTTCAGTTGAAGTGGATGTAGCTGGAGGAGTTGGTGCTGGAGCTGGTTGCACTGGAGCTGTAGCTGGTGCAGATGATGTGGCTCTGGTGTCTATCACAGGCACTACAACTGACCTCTGAGCTCTAGGCACTCCGGCAAATACATTAGTGGTAGTCTTGCCCTTCTTCTCCTGCATGTCATCCTGTAGCTGCTCCACAACTGACTGAATCTCAGTTACTTTGACATCTAGATCATGGAATTTTTGTTCCATGATTCTTTCCAAGCTCTCCTTATTTTGAGTGAGGGTGGCCAATCCCTTCTCAATCCTCAGTGTTGATGCTATCAAGTAACCAAGCTACTCCTGCTTGTTCTTCAAAAAGTACTCAGATGCCTCCTCTTGAGTTGGCATCTTGGCAGCATTCTCTTTCCTTGCCTTCTCCTTCTTCTCTTGAGCTTGTACTAATGATGGTTCATTCTCATTCAAGACAACCTGATTGTCCTCAAAGTCTGGATAGAGAGGAAAATGTTCCTTATCCAATAGTTATTTTCCTGTGCCCATCTTTCAGTTAATCAACTCCTGAATCTGAGGGGCATATCCACAACTTCTGTTTTGGTCTGCTGTAGTCCTCTTAATGGTCTCTACCATAAGGCTCATGACCTTAAATTTCTGTGGCACATCAAACAAATGCAACATGTTGATTGCATGCCCTCTAATCATGTTGTGGTCACCAGACTTAAGCAACAGAGTGTGCCTTAGGATCCAGTTGATAGTTGGCAGCCCTGACAGAAGAAAGTGGACTGACCCACACTTATGTGTCTCTATAGCTTTGGCTGGGATCTCCTTGTACATGTGTGCCATGGAATTGTGGTCCATCTTCTTCTAGGCTTAGACATCCAAGTCATCTTCATTTTCCTTTGGGGCATTGATCAGTTTTGCCCATTCCTCAACTGTTGACTGGTACCTTGTACCTTCAGACATCCAAACTATCCTCCCATCTGGATAGAAGTGTGCTGTGGAGTAGAATTGCATAATGAGTTCATCATTCCAGTTGGTGAGCTTTTCCCCAACAAAATCTGCAACTCCACAAGCAACAAAACTGTCTTGCACTCCAGGATAGTGTTCTTCATTGTCTTTCATGTAGGTCCAGTCGACCCACCTCATATCACACACTATGGGATTCTTGTCCAACAAGATTGTCTCATAGAAGTCCTGTTGTTCCTTTGTATGGAACCTGTAGTCAACAGCAGTCCTTCTCCTTGCGGCATATGGATCTGTCATCCTCCATAGCCTCAACCCTGAGTCTCTTCTAATCTTCATGTCCTCAGCCACAGGATGGGCATCATTGTGGTCTGGTATCTTGGGCTTGAGCTTCCTCAGGACTTGTCCTTCTTCATCTTCCTCATCAGCAACTTCAAGCACTGGGGCCTTGTTCTTCTCAGCAGCTGGAATACTCCTGGTATTCCTCTTTGGTGCAAGCTTGGCTTGGGGGCAGCTTTGGGTGCTTCCTTGGGCTTTGATGTTGCAGCCCCTGATCTAATAGCATCACCCATCAACTTTGGTGCCTTGGGTGCTGGTGCAGCAACCTCTTCTTCCTCTTCAGAGTCTCTCCTCATTGAGGGATTTCCAAGAACCTGGCAGTAGTGGTTCTGGCTCTTTTCTTCTTCTTATCCTGAGCAGCAGCTTCATCTTCTGATTCAATGGTAAACTTCATAGTTTCTCCAGTGGGAACTTTCTTGGGTTTGGAAGTTGTGACTCTCTTTGCAGGTGCCTCTTCGGGTTCAGTCTTTTCAGGCACTTGAGTAGATCCTCCGACTTTCAAAGATAGGTGTCCTCTTGGCAGGAACCTTCCTATTGAGTCCAGGTTTAGTGTTCTGTGCTGAGGCATACTTCTTTTTGAGCACTACCTTCTTGGAGGTAGCCTCATCCTCTTCTGCTCTATAATCCTCATCCTCAAAATCTGAGGTTCTCTTCTTCCTTGTCCTGGTGGCAGCTTTAGGCAGATTGCTTGGGGTGCTCCTGCTACCTTCATCTGAAGTGCTAGAGGGACTAGTGCCCTCACTCATGTGATTGTGCTCTTCTGACCTGTTCTGACTATCACTTTGGTCTGGCATGCTGCAAATCACTGACTGCGGACACTGTGAAGAGTTATAGATGAGATAGAGTGGATGAGCATCACAAAATGCAGATATTTTTGCAAAAGAATGGTTCAAAAATTCAGTTTTAGTTTTCCACAGAAAGCATTTCGGATCAACCGATTTTCAAACTCAGTGATACCCAAGCAGTTTTGGAACCTAAACTGATGAACTCGGTTGTACCGAGTCATAGTTCGGTGGCACCGAGACTGCTAGGGTTTCACAAAGTCCTAAAATCGGTGTCACCGATTAGCAATTCTCGGTCAGACCGAGAGTTACTAGTGCAATGGCGTTAGCCAAATCGGTGGGACCGAGTTTTCAACTCGGTGGGTCCGAGATGGTTTCGGCGGAAACCTAACCCTAAATTTTCGAATCTCATCTAATCTAAGGATTGCATTGGCTGGATATGAGTGTTTCAATCGTGGCAAGAATCATTAAGAACACAATTTGCTAGGAATTGGACGAGGATAGCACTGTGATCGAGTCCATACCCTAGCTTGGCGATGAACTCGCTATGGCGGCAACGGCGGGGGTGAAATCCGTTGACAGCGGCGGAGACCAGCGACAGGAGGCGGCTGGCGATGAGGAGACGATCCGGAGACCCTGATGGCAGAGCGAGCTATTGCGCGGGCGAAGAGGTTCGGAGAAATTTCCAAATTTTTGCCCGTGACTATATATAGCCCGACCACATCGGTGTGACCGAAAGTGGAACAACTTCGGTGGCACCGAGATGCATAACTGCATGCATAAAGAACTCGGTGTGACCGAAAAGTTCAAATCGGTTGCACCGAGATTGAAAACCTAGATCGAGTTAGTGATCTCGATAGGACCGAAATGGAGGAATCGGTCAGACCGAGAATCACAAAGAAGTTTTGGAAGTTTAAGTCTATGAAGAATCGGGGACTCCGAGTGCTCCTCACACAGAGTGGTTTGAATCTGACTTGATCAAATTTTGTGATGTAGCATGAATAGAGTTTGAGATGAGAAAAGCATAGATGGCTAGAGAAGGTTCTTAGGCATTCTTGTCCATCCACTTGGCAAAAAGAAAAGGAAGCCAATCACTCAAAACAACAAGACGATGTCCTTGAATGAGTAGAATATGCACCAACATGCTCACACAATAAGATGGCAAATGAAATATGTGGCAAAACATGCACAACCAATTCTAGCATCTATCAAACAATTGGCGATGACTAGGTCATCTATATATGAGTATATTGACTTAGGAGTCAAATGAAAACATTTGATCATAGGTCATACTCATCGTTTAAGCTCAAGTGGGGTTACCACTTTTACATAATGCATTGATGTGTTCACACCATTAGAGTTGCTTTGACTCAATTCTTAGAGTTAAGCTCCCCCTAGATGTGAGATCTCCTTTTAGAGGGATGAACTAACCTTGGGTTTTGTCGATGATAACTTCATGTAGGTGTTGAAGATGTGGATGCTCAATGTTGATGTAGATCATTTGGAGCAATCCTTTGGAGTGAGTTTCACTTTCAACTTACCTACATGGGTTAGTCCCACAAGGAACAAACAAGAATATTCATAGACATAGAGTGATGCACACACAAGATAATATCCATGAAATCATTAGGTTATCTTGTCCCTTGACTTACCAACATGAGGGTTTGTGACTCCTTGAACTAGTGCAAGATGTGGAAGTTGATTGCACTTGTTCTTGCCATAATGATATGAGTGAATAATGTTGGCGGAGTCACCCTCAAGAACTCTCTAGCTCTTCTTCTTCGGGATCCACATCATCTTGATGGGAATCCTTGGAGTTGTAGTTGTACTTGATGAAGTAGAACTTGACGTAGTCTTGGGAACCCACTTGACTGAGACCTTAGGTGCTTCTTCAAATGCATCAATCTCTTCTTGAAGCTTGTCCTTGCCTTTGTTCTTGTGGTTTTGTGGTGGAAGATCATCTTGTGCTTGTGTTCCTTTGAAGGAAGTAGGATCATACTTCTCTTGTTGAGGAACAAACTTCGTCTTGGGGTATTGGTCTTCTTCCCACTCAACTCCATTGCATTGAACTTTTGTTCAAAACCAACACCTTGATTCTTCCGGTGCCTTCCTTTCTTGCGTACAATTTCCTCGAATTGCTTACTCCCGGCAAGGCTCTTGTAAACACCACTTGACTTGTTGTGAAGTTCCTCCTTATCCTTAAGCGACATCTCATGAGCAACAATTCTTCCAATGACTTCGGTTGGCTTGAGATCTTTGTAGTTTGGCATCATTTGGATCAATGTGCACACGGTATTATACTTTCCATCCAATGCTCTTAGGATCTTCTTGAGGATGAATTTGTCGGTCATCTCTTCACTCCATAAGCCGGCAATCTCATTTGTGATAAGTGCTAGCTTAGAGTACATTTCAGCGACACCTTCACCATCCTTCATTTTGAACTTGTCAAGCTGACTTTGGAGCACATCCAACTTGGATTCCTTGACGGAGTCGGTACCTTCATGCATATCAATCAAACTATCCCAAATTTCCTTTGCATCCTCAAGACGGCTGATTTTGTTGAATTCTTCGGGGCACAATCCGTTGAAGATGATGTCACAAGCTTGAGTGTTGTATTGCAGCATCTTCAATTCTTCTGCATTAGCTTCACGGTTCGGCTCTCTCCCATCAAAGAATTCACCTTGCAAGCCAATACAAATAATTTCCCAAACGGCGGGGTTATGTCCGAGAATATGCATTTTCATCTTATGCTTCCAATTAGCAAAATTAGTACCATCAAAGTAAGGACCTCTACGGTGATAATTTCCCTCACTAGATGCCATACTCTCCTAGGTTGTGAAACCAAGGCTATGACCACCAAAAGCTATGGAAATCAAAGCAAATGGAAACCAAAGCTCTGATACCACTTGTAGGACCTTGAAGTATCTCTAGAGGGGGGTGATTAGACTACTTGACCAATTAAAAACTTAACCTTTTCCCAATTTTATAGATTGGCAGATTTTAGCTATCTTAGGACAAGTCAAGCAATCATCACACAATTCAAGCAAGCATGCAAAGAGTATATAGGCAGCGGAAATTAAAGCATGCAACTTGCAAGAAAGTAAGGGAAGGGTTTGGAGGATTCAAACGCAATTGGAGACACGGATGTTTTTGGCGTGGTTCCGATAGGTGGTGCTATCGTACATCCACGTTGATGGAGACTTCAACCCACGAAGAGTAACGGTTGCGCGAGTCCATGGAGGGCTCCACCCACGAAGGGTCCACAAAGAAGCAACCTTGTCTATCCCACCATGGCCGTCACGCCCACGAAGGACTTGCCTCACTAGCGGTAGATCTTCACGAAGTAGGCGATCTCCTTGCCCTTACAAACTCCTTGGTTCAACTCCACAATCTTGTCGGAGGCTCCCAAGTGACACCTAGCCAATCTAGGAGACACCACTCTCCAAGAAGTAACAAATGGTGCGTTGGTGATGAACTCCTTGCTCTTGTGCTTCAAATGATAGTCTCCCCAACACTCAACTCTCTCTCATAGGATTTGGATCTGGTGGAAAGAAGATTTGAGTGGAAAGCAACTTGGGGAAGGCTAGAGATCAAGATTCATATGGTAGGAATGGAATATATTGGCCTCAACACATGAGTAGGTAGTTCTCTCTCAGAAATGGTAAGTTGGAAGTGTAGGTTTGTTCTGATGGCTCTCTCCACGAATGAAGAGGACGTGGAGGGGTATATATAGCCTCCACACAAAATCTAACTGTTACACACAATTTACCAAACTCGGTGGGACCGATTCAACAGACTCGGTCAGACCGATTTAGTAAACCTAGTGACCGTTAGGATTTTCGGTGGGATTGACATGCAACTCGGTAGGACCGATTCGGTTAGGGTTAGGGCATAACGTAATCTTGTAAGACCGATCACACAAACTCGGTGAGACCGATTTTGGTAATAGGCTTTCCAGAGTGTTGGTCAAGTAAACTCGGTGGGACCGATTTGCTCTTTTCGGTGAGACCGAAATGTTACAAAAGGGAAACATAGAGTTTACATTGCAATCTCGGTGGGACCGATCGCTCACTTCGGTTAGACTAAAACGTTACGAAGGGAAACAGAGAGATTACAATCCCATCTCGGTGAGACCGAGATCCCTATCGGTAGGACCGATTTGCCCAGGGTTTGTGGCAGTGGCTATGACATTAGAACTCGGTGGCGCCGGATAGAAAGAATCGGTGTGACTGATTTTGGCTTTAGGTTTAGGTCATTTGTGGATGTGAGAAAGTAGTTGAGGGTTTGTCACGCCCAATATGCGACCCTATCCAAAAGGAACTCGACGGTCCCACCAAGGATAGACCCGCATATTGAAACACTTTTGCAAGGTGGATATCATTACATCAACATTACATAATAGTGGGGATACATACATAAGGCAACAAATGCCACAAGAATACATCAACATCATATACAAGAGATCAACATCCGACTACGGATGAAACATAAACAGAAGCTCAAACGACATCCACCCTGCTAGCCCAGGCTGCCGACCTGAAACCTATCCCCTGATCGAAGAAGCAGAAGACGAACTCCAAAACAAGCAAACATCGCTCTCACGTCATGATCATCGCAACCTGTACCTGCAACTGGTGGTGTAGTAAACTGTGAGCCACGAGGACTCAGCAATCCCATTACCATGGGTATCAAGACTAGCAAAGCTTAACGGGAAAGGAAGGGGTAAAGTGGTGAGGATGCAGCGACTAAGCATGTATGGTGGCTAACATACATAAATGAGAGCGAGAAGAGAAACAAAGGAACGGTCGTCAACTAGTAATGATCAAGAAGTGATCCTGAACTCCTACTTACGTCAGACATAACCCACAAACCGTGTTCTCCTCTCGGTCAACCCCGAAAAGAGACACTCACGGTTACGCACACGGTTGGTGTATTTTAGAAGAGTTTGCTTCAAGTTTACTACAACCAGATATTAACAAATTCCCATCTGCCACATAACCGCGGGCACGGCTTTGAAAGTTCAAACCTGCAGGGTGTCCCAACTTAGCCCATTATAAGCTCTCGCGATCAACGAAGGATATTCCTTCTCCCGGGAAGACCCGATCAGTCTCGGAATCCCGGCTACAAGACATTTCGACAAAGCAATAAAACAAGACCAGCAAGACCTCCAGCGTGCCGACACCCTGATAGTAGCCGCGCATATCTCGTCTCAGGCCACGACCGGATGAGCAGTCCGTACAACTAAAACCAAACCTCAAGTTTCCTTGAGGCGGCGCTGCAAAGCACTCTAGTTTGGACCAACACTTAGGCAAGCATTGGCCCGGGGGGGGGGGGGGCTGAATAAAGATGACCCTTGGGTTAATTAATCCCAAGGGAAATGTTGGTGGTGGGGGGGCAAATGGTAAAACCAATGTTGGGCCTTCTTTGGAGGAGTCTTATACAAAGCGAACTGTCAAGGGGTCCCATAAATCACCCGGCCGCGTTAGGGACGCAAAATCCGGGAACATAATACCGATATGACGGAAACTAGGCGGCAAGAGTGGAACAAAACACCAGGCATAAGGCCGAGCCTTCCACCCTTTACCAAGTATATAGATGCATTAATAATATAAGATATATTGTGATATCCCAACAAGTAAACATGTTCCAACAAGGAACAATATCTCCATGTTCCAACAAGGAACAAACTTCATCTTCACCTGCAACTAGCAACGCTATAAGAGGGGCTGAGCAAAGCGGTAACATAGCCAAACAACGGTTTGGTAGGAAGCGTGCAAAAGGTTAGAGGCTGACATGGCAATTTGGGAGGCTTGAAGAAGCGAAAGATAGGTAGCGCAAAGCATAGCGAAAGAACGAAGCAACTAGCATAGCAATGATAGTAATGAGATCCAAGGTGACGGTCATCTTTCACGAAGTCCCGCTTAGGAAGAAGAACGAGTCCATGAAGAAGAGGAACGGATGAAGCCGAACCAAGCGTGAGACGAACGAATCCTCACGATCGCAACGAAAACAGAACTAACAAGAAGAAGCACACAACATGGTAAACACACCACACATGAACAAGACATGATGCACAACAAGCATGATGCATGACAAATCTAGATGAGGCTACTCATGGCAAGAGATGATGCAAACAAGAGCAACACATCAAAGCAAGTTTAAATGAGGCCTAAACAACACATAACAATTCCGGTAAGTCCTCATATGCAAATTTCGAAATTGGTCCAGATATGAATAAACCTTATGTTAAAGTTGTTAAACAGAAAGTTAAGATGCACCAACATGATCTGCACGAAATTCTAGTCAAGTTACATATGAAGTTCATTAGATTCGGAGCTACGGCCTAGAAGATATGAGCAAAACAAGATAAGCATGGCATCGATGCAAAATGCATCAAAACATCAGGCACACACCTCAAAACAAGGCTGCAACATGATAATATGAAGCTACATGCAATTCTAAGCAAGTTTCATATAGAGCACACTCAAAACGGAGCAACGGTTCAACACATACACATGAAACAAGTCATGACAACAATCTGTCCAAAACAGCAACTAAGCATATTGCAAGCATCAAAACAACATGCTACAGGCCCTCAACGTAATAACAAAAGGCATGGGCATGATGTACAGGTAAAGCATTACAAAACATGAACACTGAGCTATCTCCAGAAATCAATAGAACATGCTCCAAATGACATGGCAAGATTGCAAATAATAACAGTTTCAGACTTAGCAGAAAACAACATCAGGTTGCAATGTTAGAGCTATCAAACAACATGTTACGGCAAGCTATCATGTAAAACTAGAACATGGCATGAATCTACTCAAAGCATGTAACAAAAGTCCCTTAGTGACCATAAGCCAAAAGGGATCAGAAAATACAGTTGCAAGCATGTGAATATAGCAAAAACATAAACAGATTCAGACTTTGTGCAAAACTGGAGCATGGCATAAACAGATAACAAGTAGGCATGTTGGTGAGCTTGAATCACTCACCACAGAGCAATACATGGCATGTCAAGGAAACTCACAGTAAGAAGACATGGCATAGAAGCTATACATGGCAAGAACAAGGTCATAGGGTGCATGGATCACTAACAACAACCTTGGCAAAATTGCATAACATGTAAACAATCTGCCAGGAAACATTTTATAGCAAAAGTAGATCTCGATTGACTCAAGCTATGGCACTCCATAATTGCAAACAAGGGCATGGATGGATATAGAATAACCATATGTTCAAAACATCCTTACTTAAGTATCTCAAATAAGCATTGATCTCTCGGTAGCATCAAGTTTACATGGCATAAAAATATTAGCAGAAGAGGGGCTGAAATCAGCAACATCATGAAGCCTAGTTTGCATGCTTGTGCTAGTCAGCACAGAGATCACAAAAATACATGGCGTACACCCCTGTAAATATGGCATGGCATAGTACAGAACACATGTAGGACTCAAGTTCATAGGGTGCACACATCAATCATGGCAAAAATGACAAAAGTGCATGTTCTGATAAGAATCTGACACTAACATCACGTAGCCCTCTTCTAACAGCTCTTCGGGCATCAAGATGAGCTCAAATGAAAATAGTGCAATGGAACAAAATGATGTACTCGTCGAGGTAAACAATTTGACATATCACACACGCAAAACAGAGCTACGGATGCAGAGTTATGATGCGATGAAAATGCATGAAAATATGAACAGAGATGAGGACTTAGTGGATTTCGGGGGAGAGGAAAGTCAACCTAGGATCCAGATCCGGCGCGGGACCCGAGGCGGCGGCTCGAGCTCGCCAGAGAGGGCGAGGGAGGGCGGAAGAGGAGCCGGGCCGGTGAGTGGGGCGGCGCCGGGCGGGCGGGGACCGGAGGGCAAGGCCATGCAAGGCGGAGTGGCGCCCGGCCGCTGGCGGCGAGGCGAAGGCCACGGGCGCGGCTGGCGAAGGGCGGCGGGATGGGCTCATGGGTTCGATCCGGCCCGGCGGGCTGGCGCGGGACGACGAGGAGGCCACGTGGCGCTCCCTGGTTGGGCGAGGGCGGCGGCAGACGTGTCCCAAGACGGGTGACGCGTCTGGAGAGTGGAGATCTAGGGTTTCATCTGCGGGATTCATCCGCGAATTTCGGGGGGAGGGGCTTATTTATAGGTAGACGGAGCTAGGAGAGTCCAAATGAGGTGCGGTTTTCGGCCACGCGATCGTGATCGAACGACCGAGAGCATGGAGGGGAGTTTGCTGGGTTTTGGGCCACTTTGGAAGGGGTGTTGGGCTGCAAAGAGAAGGAGGCTTTTGCGGTTACCCGGTTAACCGTTGGAGTATCAAATGACCTCCAAATGGCTTGAAACTTGACAGGCGGTCTACCGGTGCTATACCAAGGCCGCTTGACAAACCTCGGTCCATTCCGAGACCGTTTAACACCCGCATTACGAAAAAGAGGTAAAAGGGGCGCCGGAGACATAGGAGTGCCGGATTGCAAAAGCGGACAACGGGAATATGCTCGGATGCATGAGACGAACACGTATGCAAAATGAAATGCACATGATGACATGATATGAAATGCATATGATGACATGGCAAAGTGCAACACGCAAGAAAATGACATGGCAAAGACGGCAAATAACTGGCGGACACCTGGCGCGTCGAATCCGGGGCGTTACAACACTCCTCCACTAACAAGAGATCTCTTCCCGAGATCTTAGGACCGAGACGGAAGAGAAAAGGGATGAGGTGAAACAAAAACTCAAGAGAAAAGAGGCAAAGAATCGAGAGCACTCGAGAAGAAAAGAGGAACGACGAGAATGACGAGAATCGAAAGCTCACGGAATCAGATAGACTATGAAACCACTCGTTCTAACCGGAGTGGTTAGAATGAGAAAAGAAACGGATACGACTGAAGGATTTAGGCAGCACTCCGGCTGAACAAGGACAGAATAGAACACGAACTTCACAAGATGGAATGACACTTGATGAAGACATGACACAAAACCTCCGGAAAGAATTGAAGAATGGAATGAAAAGAATTTAGAAGGAAGGATTGAACGGAGTTGTTGAAAAAATCACCAACGAAAAGAATAAGATTGTTGTGGACTTATGGATAACATCCCAAATTTTTTGAGGTGATAACCGACCACAAGCGGAAAAGATTTAATAGCTGAGAAAACGAAGAAATGCAAAACTCCACTTCAAAAGAATACGGAGATTTAATTGCACTTCGAAAAGCAAGAAGGAAAGATACTTGAGCTCCACCAACAAAATCTTGATGAACTCTTGAGAGAATGAATTAAATCATGAAGAACCCCCGTGAAGAACTCCGGTGACAAAAGGATGATGAGCTAGAATGAAGGAAGAAAGAATAAGATGAGCCTTGCGGTGACTTAGATGGAGGTTCCGACGAGATGGCCGAGGAAATTTGAACTCCGAAAAAGAAAAGATGAGAACGCTTGGAACTAGAATTTATTCATCAAGAACAAACTTCGAAGAAAAAGATTAATCACTTGGATGAAATAAGAATAAGATTTATTGTATGCTTATCCTTCATCAAATTAAATTGACGACAAACAATGGATTTTGCAAACTACTTATTCTTCTTGAAAAAGAATTGAGAAGTGACATATTG
Source organism: Aegilops bicornis (assembly GCA_021605145.1). Taxonomy (NCBI): domain Eukaryota; kingdom Viridiplantae; phylum Streptophyta; class Magnoliopsida; order Poales; family Poaceae; genus Aegilops; species Aegilops bicornis. The sequence goes on along the minus strand of CM038671.1, from coordinate 630,207,537 downwards.
CAAACTAGAGAAGGTCTTCATGAACCACCGGTAGGATTGAAAAGAACGAATGAATTGATATGATAATCAAAGAAATGAAACTTGAACGAACCACCGTTAGAATTCGAAATGACTGATGAAAAAGAAATAATCACCGGGAAGAATTAGAAAAGCACGAAGATACTTAAGGGAATTAAAATGCAAGAGAACGCAGAGATCGCGAACTGATTGAAGAATACTTGAACGAAGCACCGGAAGAATATTGAGAGGAACGAAGGGGCACGGATATAGAATAATTGGAGAACAAATCTGAAAACTTAGAATGGAGAGATATTCCGAAAAGATGGCCTCCGGATGATCTGAACAGAAAAACAACTCCTGAAATACTCCAGATGGATGAAAAAAATTGCATGACTGGAAACAATTAGATAGGATAACATCGAGCTAGCACCATGAATCTCCGGGGGAACGGACAAGATTTAGAAGGAACTCTTCTTCAAACTTCAAATGATGACGAGAAACACCACCAAAATTACTGGGATACTCCGGGAGAATGAAAAACGAAGAGGTTGAGCCAACAATGAAAAAGATTTGGAATCGAACTTGGAAAAGATCCGACTGATGAAAATCATACTTACGTCAAACTCCGAAAAGAATTGAGAATAACTCTGGGGAAATTAGAAGAGTCAGGTAAGATCCTGGGAAAAGACCTGTGGGTTAGGGCCCACTAAAAGAAAACAACGTTGGAAAGGATTGTTGAAGAGATAGATGATGCACCGGAACAATTGAAATATTTGAATGAGGTGACAACCTCGAATTAATTGGAACACAGACGAATCTCCTGAGATGTCTTGAACACTCCGGAAGGATAAACTGGCGAGAGGCGAACGGGCAAAGGGAAATATTTGAGCTGAGGGAAAGAATAAGATCGACAACGAAAAACTTGAATTGAATCCACCGGGGAAGAAAAGAGATGAAGAATGTCGAACAAGACGCGAATTCACCAGTTGAAATAATTTACGGAAGACTGAAGAGGTTCCGCACGAATGAAATTGATGGTCGGAAGAAACTCGAACTCCGGGAATAATAGGGTGGGAGGGCGGGAAAACAAAGGCAACTCGGGAGGGGAAATGACGAATATCTTGAAGAAACAACAATGGTTGAAATCATTGAGGAAAGAAAAGCAAAGACTTCGCACGACTAGGATGGATACTCGATTACGGACTCCGGTTCCGAGAAGAAAAGGGTGGGCGGGTGGGAAAAGAAAACAACTGAGGATTGGACTTGACAACGATGAAGAGGCTCTAGTCAACTTGGCGAGAAATGCACCGGATGAAAAGAGCTGAGGAACAACGATCAGAAAACCAACCGCGTGATCGTAAAGAAAATTTGAAGGGGAAGAGAAGTAATTCAAAACACCTACGTCAAGATTCCTTACCAGAGCGACGAAGGGGCTGAGGAGTAAAAAGAATTCCTACTCTCCGATATAACTAGACTCTGAAAACAGTTTTCTTCTAGACTCAAGAACGGCCAAACTACACGATCAATCAAGGGGCTCCTAGGGTCGGTCGAGGCTCTGATACCAACTTGTCACACCCAATATGCGACCCTATCCAAAAGGAACTCGACGGTCCCACCAAGGATAGACCCGCATATTGAAACGCTTTTGCAAGGTGGATATCATTACATCAACATTACATAATAGTGGGGATACATACATAAGGCAACAAATGCCACAAGAATACATCAACATCATATACAAGAGATCAAATCCGACTATGGATGAAACATAAACAGAAGCTCAAACGACATCCACCCTGCTAGCCCAGGCTGCCGACCTGGAACCTATCCCCTGATCGAAGAAGCAGAAGACGAACTCCAAAACAAGCAAACATCGCTCTCACGTCATGATCATCGCAACTGCACTGCAACTGGTGGTGTAGTAAACTATGGGCCACGAGGACTCAGCAATCCCATTACCATGGGTATCAAGACTAGCAAAGCTTAATGGGAAAGGAAGGGGTAAAGTGGTGAGGTTGCTGCAGCGACTAAGCATGTATGGTGGCTAACATACGCAAATGAGAGCGAGAAGAGAAACAAAGGAACGGTCGTCAACTAGTAATGATCAAGAAGTGATCCTGAACTCCTACTTACGTCAGACATAACCCAGAAACCGTGTTCTCCTCTCGATCAACCCCGAAAAGGGACACTCACGGTTACGCTACCGGTTGGTGTATTTTAGAAGAGTTTGCTTCAAGTTTACTACAACCGGATATTAACAAATTCCCATCTCGCCACATAACCACGGGCACGGCTTTCGAAAGTTCAAACCCTGCAGGGGTGTCCCAACTTAGCCCATGATAAGCTCTCGCGATCAACGAAGAATATTCCTTCTCCCGGGAAGACCCGATCAGTCTCGGAATCCCGGCTACAAGACATTTCGACAGCAGTAAAACAAGACCAGCAAGACATCCCGGCGTGCCGACACCCTGATAGTAGCCGCGCGTATCTCGTCTCACGCCACGACCGGATGAGCAGTCCGTACAACTAAAACCAAACCTCAAGTTTCCTTGAGGGGGCGCTGCAAAGCACTCTAGTTTGGACCAACACTTAGACAAGCATTGGCCCGGGGGGGGGGGCTGAATAAAGATGACCCTTGGGTTAATTACTCCCAAGGGAAATGTAGGTGGTGGTGAGGCAAATGGTAAAACCAATGTTGGGCCTTCTTTGGAGGAGTCTTATACAAAGCGAACTGTCAAGGGGTCCCATAAATCACCCGACCGCGTTAGGGACGCAAAATCCGGGAACATAATACCGATATGACGGAAACTAGGGCGGCAAGAGTGGAACAAAACACCAGGCATAAGGCCGAGCCTTCCACCCTTTACCAAGTATATAGATGCATTAATAATATAAGATATATTGTGATATCCCAACAAGTAAACATGTTCCAACAAGGAACAACATCTCCATGTTCCAACAAGGAACAAACTTCATCTTCACCTGCAACTAGCAACGCTATAAGAGGGGCTGAGCAAAGCGGTAACATAGCCAAACAACGGTTTGGTAGGAAGCGTGCAAAAGGTTAGAGGCTGACATGGCAATTTGGGAGGCTTGAAGAGCGAAAGATAGGTAGCGCAGCATAGCAAAAGAACGAAGCAACTAGCATAGCAATGATAGTAATGAGATCCAAGGTGACGGTCATCTTTCCTGAAGTCCCGCTAGGAAGAAGAACGAGTCCATGAAGAAGAGGAACGGATGAAGCCGAACCAAGCGTAGACGAACGAATCCTCACGATCACAACGAAACAGGAACTAACAAGAAGAAGCACACAACATGGTAAACACACCACACATGAACAAGACATGATGCACAACAAGCATGATGCATGACAAATCTAGATGAGGCTACTCATGGCAAGAGATGATGCAAACAAGAGCAACACATCAAAGCAAGTTTAAATGAGGCCGGAAACAACACATAACAATTCCGGTAAGTCCTCATATGCAAATTTCGAAATTGGTCCAGATATGAATAAACCTTATGTTAAAGTTGTTAAACAGAAAGTTAAGATGCACCAACATGATCTATACGAAATTCTAGTCAAGTTACATATAAAGTTCAATAGATTCGGAGCTACGGCCTAGAAGATATGAGCAAAACAAGATAAGCATGGCATCGATGCAAAATGCATCCAAACATTAAGCACACACCTCAAAACAAGGATGCAACATGATAATATGAAGCTACATGCAATTCTAAGCAAGTTTCATATAGAGCACACTCAAAACGGAGCAACGGTTCAACATATACACATGAAACAAGTCATGACAACAATCTGTCCAAAACAGCAACTAGGCATATTGCAAGCATCAAAACAACATTCTAAAAGCCCTTAATGTAATAACAAAAGGCATGGGTATGATGTACAGGTAAGGCATTACAAAACATGAACACTTAACTATCTCCAGAAATCACTAGAACATGCTCCAAATGACATGGCAAGATTGCAAATAATAACAGTTTCAGACTTAGCAGAAAACAACATCAGGTTGCAATGTTTAGAGCTATCAAACAACATGTTACGGCAAGCTATAATGTAAAACTAGAACATGGCATGAATCTACTCAAAGCATATAAGAAAAGTCCCTTAGTGACCATAAGCCAAAAGGGATCAGAAAATACAGTTGCAAGCATGTGAAATTAGCAAAAACATAAACAGATTTTGCAAAACTGGAGCATGGCATAAACAGATAACAAGTAGGCATGTTGGTGAGCTTGAACCACTCACCACATACCAATACATGGCATGTCAAGGCAACTCACAGTAAGAAGACATGGCATAGAAGCTATACATGGCAAGAACAAGGTCATAGGGTGTATAGATCACTAACAACAACCTTGGCAAAATTGCATAAAATGTAAACAATCTGCCAGGAAACATTTTATAGCAAAAGTAGAGCTCGATTGACTCAAGCTATGGCACTCCATAATTGCAAACAAGGGCATGGATGGATATAGAATAACCATATGTTCAAAACATCCTTACTGAATTATCTCAAAATGAGCATTGATCTCTCGGTAGCATCAAGTTTACATAGCATAAAAATATCAGCAGAAGAGGGGCTGAAATCAGCAACATCATGAAGCCTAGTTTGCATGCTTGTTCTAGTGACCACAGAGATCACAAAAATAAATGGCATACACCCCTTTAAATATGGCATGGCATAGTACAAAACACATGTAGGACTCAAGTTCATAGGGTGCACACATCAATCATGGCAAAAATGACAAAAGTGCATGTTATGATAAGAATCTGAAACTAACATCACGTAGCCCTCTTCTAACAGAATTTCGGGCATCACGATGAGCTCAAATGAAAATGATGCAATTTAAAGAAATGATGTACTCGTCGAGGCGAACAATATGACATATTACACGCGCAAATTGAAGCTTCGGATGCAGAGTTATGATGTGATGAAAATGCATGAAAATATGAACAGAGATGAGGACTTAGTGGATTTCGGGGAAGAGGAAAGTCAAACCTAGGATCCAGATCCGGCGCGGGACCCGAGGCGGCGGCTCGAGCTCGCCGGAGAGGGCGAGGGAGGGCGGAGGAGGAGCCGGGCCCGAGGTGAGAGGGGCGGCGCCGGCGGCGGGACCGAGAGCAAGGCGGTCGCGGAGATGGCGGCCACGGGCCAGCTGGAGGCGAAGCGCCACGGGCGCGGCTCGGGCGAAGGCGGCGGATGGGCTCAAGGGTTCGATCCGGCCCGGGCTGGCGCGGGACGGCGAGGAGGTTATGTGGCCTCATTGGTTGGGCGAGGGCGGCGGCGGACGTGTCCGGCGCGGGCGGACGCGTCCGGCGCGGAGAGGGAGGAGATCTAGGGTTTCATCTGCGGGATTCATGCGCGAATTTCGGGGGGAGGGGCTTATTTATAGGTAGAGGGAGCTAGGAGAGTCCAAATGAGGTGCGTTTTTCGGCCACGCGATCGTTATCGAATGAACGAGAGCATGGAGGGGAGTTTGCTGGGTTTTGGGCCACTTTGGAAGGGGTGTTGGGCTGCAAAGAGAAGGAGGCTTTTGTGGTTACCCGGTTAACCGTTGGAGTATCAAACGGCCTCCAAATGGCACGAAACTTGACAGGCGGTCTACCGGTACTATACCAAGGCCGCTTGACAAACCTCGGTCCATTCCGAGACCGTTTAACACCCGCACACAAAAAGAGGTAAAAGGGGGCGACGGGAGACATAGGAGTGCCGGATTGCAAAACGGACAACGGGGAAAATGCTCGGATGCATGAGACGAACACGTATGCAAAATGAAATGCACATGATGACATGATATGAAATGCATATGATGACATGGCAAAGTGCAATGCGCAAGCAAATGACATGGCAAAGACGGCAAATAACTGGCGGACACCTGGCGCATCGAATCCGGGGCGTTACAGGGTTTTTGGAGCATATCACCAAACACATGAAGCAAGAGGCTCATTAAGCAACACCTCATCCCTCATTGATAGTATTGGCTTTTCCTATGGACTCAATGTGATCTTGGATCACTAAAATGTAAGATGAAGAGTCTTGAGCATTTGATCTTGAGCCAATCCTTTGTCATTAGTATTTTGAGGGATCCACTTTCATCATCCATGCCGTGCCATTCATTGAGCTTTCCTGAAATAATATTCTTGGAATAGCATTAGCTCAATGTCCTATATGTTGTTATGAATTACCAAAACCACCTAGGGATAGTTGCACTTTCATCGAGTCTAGAAGAAAACTGTTTTCGGAGTCTAGTTATATCGGAGAGTAGGAATTCTTTTTACTCCTTGACCCCTTCGTCGCTCTGGTGAGGAATCTTGACGTAGGTGTTTTGAATTACTCCTCTTCGCGTCCAAATTTTTCTTTAGGATCACGTGTTTAGTTTCGTGAGTTGTCCATCCTCTTTTGTCCGGTGCATCTCTCGTCAAGTCGACTCGTACCTCTTTGTCTTTTGCGAGATCAATCCTCAGCCTCTTTTCAATCGACGTTGTTTTTCCCCATCCTAAGTTGTCCTTGTTTTTCTTTCCCATCCACCCACCCTTCTTCTTGTTTGAACCGGAATCCGTAATCGAGTATCCATCCTACTCGTGTGAAGCCTTTGCCTTCTTTCAACCGGTGTTCTCTCTAAGATATTCGTCGGTTCCCCCTTCCAAGTTGCCTTTGTTTTTCCCGCCCTCCCACCCTCTTCTTCCCGGAGTTTGAGTCTCTTTCAAGCATCAATTCCATTTGTGTGGAGTCTCTTCAGTCTTCCCTTAATCATTTCAACCGGTGAATTCTCGTCTCGGTGGACATTCTTCATCTCTTTATCTTCTCCGGTGGATTCAATTCCAATTTTTGTAGTGATTATATTCTTTCCCTCGGCTCAAATGTTCTCCCTGCTCGTTCTCCTCTCGCCATTCAATCATTTCAGAGTTCGGAAGACATCTCAGGAGATTTGTCTGTGTTCCAATTAATTCGAGGTTGTCACCTCATTCAAATATTTCAATTGTTCCGGTGCATCATCTATCTGTTCAACATCCCTTTCCAACGGTGTTTTTTCTCTTCAGTGGGCCCTAAACCACAGGTCTTTTCCCAGGATCTTACCTGACTCTTCTAATTTCCCCGGAGTTATTCTCAATTCTTTTCAAGAGTGACGTAAGAATGTATTTCATCTGTCAGATGCCATCTCCAAGAGCGCTTTCAAATTATTTTCATCTTTGGTTCAACCCTTCCTCTTTCATTCTACCGGAGTATCTCAGTAATTTTGGTGGTGTTTCCCGTCGTCATTTGAAGACAGAAGAAGAGTTTTTCCTCTAAATCTTGTCCGTTCTCTCGAATATTCGTGATTCTAGCTTCATGTTATCCTCTCGAATTATTTCAATCGTCAGATATTTTGTTCTTACCCATCCGGAGTATGTCAGGAGTTGTTTTTCCATTTCTTTTCACCGGAGGCCATCATTCCAGTTATCGTTCTCTATTTATCCCGGCGCTTCGTTCAAATGTTCTTTAATCAGCTCGAGTTCTTCCGGTTCTCTTGTATCTAAATCCCCTCAAGCATATTTGCCTTATAGTTCTTCCCGGTGATTCATTCTCTTTTGTCTGTCATTTTCGAATTCTTACGGTGGTTCATTCAAGATTCCTTTTCCTTTATTTATCATATCAATTCATTCGTTCTTTCCAATCCTACCGGTGGTTCATGAAGACTTTCTCAAGTTTGCGCTATACCCCCCCTTAATCCTTTTCAAGAAGAATAAGTAATATGCAAAATCCATTGTGTCATCAATTTAATTTGATGAAGGATAAGCATACAATAAATCTTATTCTTATTTCCTCAATGTGATTAATCCTTTTCTTCAGAGTTTGTTCTTGATGAATAAATTCTAGTTCCAAGTGTTTTCATCGTTTTTTTTTCGGAGTTCAAATTCCCTCGGCCATTTCGTCAGAACCTCCATCTAAATCACCGCAAGGCTCATCTTATTCTTTCATCCTTCATTCTATCTCGTCATCCTTTCATCACCGGAGTTCTTCATGGTGGTTCTTCATGATTTAATTCATTCTTCAATAGTTCATCAAGATTCTTGTTGGTGGAGTTCAAGTATCTTTTCTTCTCGCGTCTCGAAGTGTAATTAATTCTCCATATTCTTTTGAAGTGGAGTTTTGCATTTCTTCGTTCTTCTAAGCTATCCAATCATTTCCGTTTGTGGCCGGTTATCACCTTATGATCTTGAGATGTTACCTATAAGACCACAACAAGCTTATTCTTTTCGTTGTTGATTTTCTCAACAACTCCGTTCAATCCTTCTTCCTAAGTTCTTTTCATTCAATTCTTTCAATGCTTCCGGAGGCGTTGCATTGGTCATTTCGTCAAGTGCCATCTCATTGGGTGAAGCTCATATTCTATTCCTCCATGGTTCAGCCGGAGTGCTGCCTAAATCCTTTCAGTCTTATTCGTTTCTTATCTTGTTTTAACCGAAGTGGTTTCAGAGTCTATCTGATTCCGTGAGCCTTCGATTCTCATCATTCTCGTCGTTCCTCCCTTCTTCTCGAGTGCTCTCGATTCTTCGCTTCTTCTCTTGTGTTCTTGTTTCACCTCTTCCCTTTTCCTTTCCGTCTCGGTCCTAAGATCTCGGGACGAGATCTCTTGTTAGTAGAGGAGTGTTGTAACGCCTCGGATTCGATGCGCCAGGTGTCTGCCAGTTATTCGCCTTCTTTGCCATATCATTTGTGTGCGTGTTGAATTTTATCATGTCATCATGTTCATCTTATTTTGCATACGTGTTCGTCTCATGCATCCGAGCATTTTCCCCGTTGTCCGTTTTGCAATCCGGCACTCCTATGTCATCCGGCATCCCCTTCTTGTCTCTTTTCGTGAGCGGGTGTTAAACATTCTCGGAATGGACCGAGGTTTGCCAAGCGGCCTTGGTACACCACCGGTAGACCGCCTGTCATGTTTTGTGCCATTCGGAGTCCGTTTGATACTCCAACGGTTAACCGGGTAGCCGTAGAAGCCTCTTTATGTTGCAGCCCAACACCCCTCCAAAGTGGCCCAATAACCCATCCAAACCACCTCCATGCTCTCGGTCGTTCGATCACGATCGCGTGGCCGAAAACCGCTCTTCATTTGGACTCTCCTAGCTCCCTCTATCTATAAATTAGCCCCTCCACCCGAAATTCGCGGATGAATTCCACCCTAACCCTAGTCTCCTCCTTCCTCCCGTCGCCGGACACGTCCTCCGCCGCCGGACATGTCCGCATCTCCCCCTCAGCGAATCCGGAGCCGCCACATGTCCCACCGCCATCCTCGCGCCGCCCGGCCGGGAGCCAGGCAAACCCGCCACGGCTGGCATCCGCGCCGCCCGCGCCCGGCCTCCCGCCGCGCCGCTCGCCGCCTCTTCTTCGCCGGCCAGCCCGGCGCCCGCGCCGTCGGCCTCCCTCGCGCCGCCAGAACCCTCGCCACGGCCTCCCGTACTGCGCAGCTCACCCGAGCTCTTGCCGGAGCCAGCGCCTGCGCCTCCCGCCGTCGGCGTCCTAGTCTCCCTGTCGCGCGCCTCCCGGCCCGTGCCGCGGAGCCCGTCGGGCTCGGGAGCTTCACCGTCACGCCGCCGCGGCTCCCCGCCTCGTCACCGACCTTGTCGGCCCGCCATCCTCCGTCGGCGAGCCACGCCCTCGCCGGAGCCAAACGGCGGCCAGATCCGGTCCGGCTGGACCAAATCCACTGGGAGACCAACCAAACGCGTCCCCACGCCCGGATCCCTCCGTCCTGGAACGCCTCCGTCCCGGGTTGATTTTTCGCGAGGGTATATTTCTGCTAAGTCCTTGTTTTCTAACATTTTGGTGCTATGTTTGACATGCCATATCACCTATCATACTGCTCCATTTCGTACGTGCGATATATCAGAATGTTCAATGAGAGATGCTCTTCATTTCATTTCATTGTGCCAAGCTTTTTTGACTTCATCATGATGCTCTAATCATCGTTGCAAGAGTGTTATATGATGTTAACCTGCTGAAACTGTTATAACTTGCTGTTTTGTCTTTTTCGTTGCGTTTTGTGTGTGCATCCTATGAGCTTGATGTCTACATGTGTTATGAGCTACAACATGCCATATTTACAGTGGTGCACTACATGTATTTTTGTGAGTCTTTTAGTCAGTGCGTCGAGCTCGTGAAGTAGGGTACTTGCTGTTACTGTTTTGCTTGTCTGAATCTGTTATATCCTGATGCTATGTTAACCTTCTTCTACAAGTCATTCCGTGCATAGTCTGGAGATGTTCATTAAGGATGTTTTGTTACACATATCATGATCTATCTATTAATATCCCTGGTTGCATTTATATGCTGCTGTAACGTGTTTTTATTTTGCTCTAAACTTGCTAAATAATGTTGATGTCAGCCTGTTAACATTAAGTTCAATGTTGCCATGATTGTTGTTAGTGATCCGAGCATGATATGGACTTTATCTTGCCATATTTAGCTTCATAAACATGTCTTATTACTATTGGTTACCTTTCCATGCCATGTATTGCTCTGTGGTGAGTGGTTCAAGCTCACCAACATGCCTACTTATTGTTGTTCCTGCCATGTCTGAATCTGTCATATCATTTGCCATGTTTGCATGGATGATTCCATCTTTTCTGTTGATCTTTGGAATTAGTTCAGTAAAGGAGTTTTGTTTTTTGTCTTTAGTACTAGCATGCCACGCCTTTGTTTGCCATGATAAGTTCCTGTAGCTTGTTGTTTGATAGCTCTAAACATTGCAACCTGATGTTATTTCTGCTAAGCCTGAAACTGTTATTATTTGCAATCTTGCCATGTCCTTTTGAGCATGTTCTACTGGTTTCTGGAGATAGCTCAGTGTTCATGTTTTGTCACGGTTTATATTTACTTCACGCTCATGTCTTTTGTTCTTATGTTGGGGTGCCGCAGCATATTATTTTGATGCTTGCTAGATGCCTAGTTGTTGTTTTGGACAGCTTGTCCTTTAAACTTGTATAGTGTATGCGTTGAACCGTTGCTCCGTTTTGAGTGTGGTCTATATGAAACTTGCTTGATTTTACATGTAGTTTCATATTATCGTGTTGCGTCCATGTTCTGAGAGTGTTTGCTTGATGTTTGTATGCATTTTGCATCAATGCCATGTTTAACTTGTTTTGCTCATATCTTCTAGGCCGTAGCTCCGAATTAATTGAACTTTATATGAAACTTGACTAGAATTTCGTGTAGATCCTCTTGGTGCTCTTTAACTTGCTGTTTAATAACTTCAACTTAATGTTTGTTCAGATCCAGACCAACTTCGAAACTTGCATATGAGGACTTACCGGAATTGTTATATGTTGTTTCCGGCCTCATTTAAACTTGCCTTGATATGTTCTTATTTGCATCATCTCTTGCCATGAGTAGCTCCATGTAACTTTGTCATGCATCATGCTTGTTGTGCATCATGTCTTGCCTATGTGTGGTGTGTTTACCATGTTGTGTGCTTCTTCTCGATAGTTCCTGTTTTGTTGCGATCCTGAGGATTCGTTCGTCTACGCTTGGTTCGGCTTCATCCGTTCGTCTTCTTCATGGACTCGTTCCTCTTCCTTGCGGGATTTCGGGCAAGATGACCGTCACCTTGGATCTCAATACTATCATTGCTATGCTAGTTGCTTCGTTCTATCGCTTTGTTGCGCTACCTATCATTTGTTGTTCAAGCCTCCCCAAATTGCCATGCCAGCCTCTAACCTTTTCACCCTTCCTAGCAAACCATTGTTTGGCTATGTTACCGCTTTTGCTCAGCCCCTCTTATAGCGTTGCTAGTTGCAGGTGAAGATGAAGATTGCTCCATGTTGGATTATGTTTATGTTGGTATATCACAATATCTCTTATTTAATTAATGCATCTATATACTTGGTAAAGGGTGGAAGGCTCGGCCTTATGCCTGGTGTTTTGTTCCACTCTTGCCGCCCTAGTTTCCTTCATACCGGTGTTATGTTCTCGGATTTTGCGTTCCTTACGCGGTTGGGTGATTTATGGGACCCCCTTGACAGTTCGCTTTGAATAAAACTCCTCCAGCAAGGCCCAACCTTGGTTTTACCATTTGCTTCACCACCACCTATACCTTTCCCTTGGGTCGGCCAACCTGAGGGTCATCTTTATTTTAGCCCCCCCGGGCCAGTGCTTCTCTAAGTGCTGGTCCGAACCGAGCGGTGTCCGGCGCCCCCTGGGCAACCAGGGTCTATGCCAACCCGACGTCTTGCTCATCCGGTGTGCCCTGAGAACGAGATATGTGCAGCTCCTATCGGGATGTCTCGGCACAGCGGGCGGTCTTGCTGGTCTTGTTTTACCATTATCGAAATGTCTTGTAACCAGGATTCCGAGACTGATCGGGTCTTCCTGGGAAAGGAATATCCTTCGTTGATCACGAGAGCTTATCATGGGCTAAGTTGGGACACCCCTGCAGGGTATAAACTTTCAAGAGCCGTGCCCGCGGTTATGTGGCAGATGGGAATTTGTTAATGTCCGGTTGTAGATAACTTGACACCAGATCCGAATTAAAACGCATCAACCGTGTGTGTAACCGTGATGGTCTCTTTTCGGCGGAGTCCGGGAAGTGAACACGGTTTTGGGTTATGTTTGACGTAAGTAGGAGTTCAGGATCACCTATTGAACATTGCTAGTTTCACGGACGTTCCGTTTGATCTATTCTCGCTCTTATTTGCGTATGTTAGCCACCATATCATGCTTAGTCGCTGCTACAACCTCACCACTTTACACCTTCCTTACCCATTAAGCTTTGCCAGTCTTGATACCCATGGTAATGGGATTGCTGAGTCCTCGTGGCTCACAGATTACTACAACAACAGTTGCAGGTACAGGTTATGCGATGATCATGACGCGAGAGCGATGGTTGCTTGTTTTGGAGTTCTTCTTCTGCTTCTTCTTCGGTCAGGGGATAGGTTGCAGGTCGGCAGCCTGGGCTAGCAGGGTGGATGTCGTTTGAGTTTCTGTTTGAGATTCATCCGTAGTCGGATGGTGCTCTTATGTAAGTTGAGGTTGTATTCGTGTGGCATGGTATGCCTTTTGTATGTATCCCCATCTATTATGGAATGTTGATGCAATGATATCCACCTTGCAAAAGTGTCTTCAAGATGCGCTTCTATCCTTGGTGGGACCTTCGAGTTCCTTTAGGATAGGGTCGCATCTTGGGCGTGACAGTGTTCTACATGAAAAAGTTGCATCTCATCAATATCTTTCCAACGGCATATCATTTGAATCATTTCGACAACCGGTTTGTAAAACTTTCGCAAAAAAACGGCCGCTGCCACTCATCGTCCGCCACACGATTTTAAAAATTAAGTTAAAACCGTAAGGAATCTCAAAAACATTTCAACATATGAAAGTTGCGCCTCGTCCATAGCTTTTCAACGGTGTATTACACGCCTCGTTTGGACAAACGGTTAAAAAACTAGAGTGAAAACAGTACCGAAAATTTGAAAAAAATTGAAAAACATAATTCCGCGATTTAGTAAATTTGAAACTACTCTTAAACCGTAACGAATTAGAGAAAATGATAAATATGAAAAAGATGCGCCTCGACGATATCTTTCCAACGGTGTATCATTTGCTTCGTTCCGACGAGCATTTTAGAAGAAATCGCGAAAAAATGTTCGCTGCCACTCATCATGGGCCGCGCCATTTTCAAAACTGCTCTTAAACCGTGTGGAATCTCGAGAAGTGTTCAACATGTCGAAGTTGCGCCTCATTCCGATAAATGGTTAAAAAACTAGAGCGAAATCAGTACCAAAAAAACAACGCGCGCGGACGAGAAGTTCACTCATGTGAGTACTGCAGCACACTTCATTCAAAGAATGAGGTGCACTTGCGTTGAGCGTGCAGTGCGGAAGTGTTACCAGAATAGTTATTCTGCTAATATTAGCATAATAGACCATATATATATATATATATATATATATATATATATATATATATATATATATATATATATATATATATATATATATATAGGGTGGGTCTATTATGATATCACCCTTAAGAGTGTTATTCTACACACCAAAAGTGCTTATTCTGCTAATTGATCGAGCTGCCTCGCTATCCCGACCAACCGCATAAACATAAGAAAAAAGAAAACTGCTCCTGCATTATCCACCTTTTTTCCCCGAACAGGCCTACCACCCACCGCAAGCCTCCACCCCACCCTCCACCTTCTATCGGCCATGGCCCCTTCCAGCCGGGGCCGACCCTCCCCAGCCACCACCCCTCCTCCCCTACCCATGCCGCCGCCCGTGCCGCCCATCCGCAGCCCCCCCTCAAGACCTCTCTAGGTTGCCGCCCCACCGCACCACCCATCGCTCGACCGGGCGCACCGCCTTGTGCCATGAGAGGTCCCTTGCCTAGCTGCCTCGACCGACCCCGCCCGACGCCACCTCCATACGCGGCCACCACCACCCTCCCCGATGCTCCACCAAACGCCGGCAGCCTTGCTCCGCCCTCCTCCCGCCGGTCCACCACACGAGAAGCGCCGCCACGAAACCTCCCGCACGCGGCGACCGGCACCAGATCCGGCCACCATGGCCCCCAGAGAGGTTGGGGAAGCCACCAGGCCACCCCGAGCCACCATCCCACGAGCCACCAACCACCCTCCCCACCGTCTCCGGTGAGGCCCGCCCGACCTGAGGCGACGTCCCACCGTCCCACCTTCTCCGTGGGATCCACCTCCCACCTCGCCAGACAACTAACCCGGCCCATGTTGCCGGATCCGTGATATCCTTCCTCCCGTGCTTGCCCGGCGACGCGTGCATCGCAAACAGAGGTGAGGTGCCCCCTCACCCCGCCCCCCTCCCCCCCGGGGAGCTCTCGTGCTCCCCTTCCCGCCGGCGATCTCTACTGCTTCCCACCCCCTCCGACGAGCTCTCCTGCCTCCCCTCCCCTCTAGCGAGCGGCCTGAAGATGGTCGAGGCTCCCGATGCGCTTCGCTTCATGGATTGTGTTGTGCGGTGTGTGTGGCATGCAGCTCGGGCGAGTAGGCATGCAGCTTCGAGCCAGCAAGGATATTCCCATGTGTTGGCCGTGGCGTCGCCTTCCTAGCATCTTGGCGGTCGGGCCGCGTTTGCTTGCGGCGGTGGCTCCGGACCATGGACACAACCGGATGCAAGACCTGCATCCCACATCGCCGCCTTCGACTTCTTCGTGCGCAACAAAGGCGTCTTTGTGAGCAAGCGTTCGAGAGTGCAGCTTGCCGTTGAGGATGCAGTCCGTCGTCCGGCCAGTGATGCTCCTTGTTTGTTCCTCACTAGCGAACAAGAAAACACGCGAGAGGAAAGATTTAGTGCAGTTCGGCCAACCGGCGTTGTGATGAACAGCCAACGATGGCGTGCAGTTTGACAAAAATAAATTCACTGGTGGTGTGGCCACTGCATTTCGTCGGCGAGCCGCCAGTGGCTGGAGCAACACGGACGAGAAATTAGCTTTTTGTTTTATGGCCGAGGATGCAGTGCCTTTACTTTTTGCAGTCGTTCACTCGCGTGCCATGGGGTTCACTTGTAATTATTTCTTTGAAAACTCAAAATTCTCCTTATATTGTTTCTAAAAAGGAAGTACATTTTGCACTAGCAATCCTCTGAGCTAGAGCTGAAGGTCAATGGTCACGCCCCATGCGTGTCGAGAAAACACTTGTTTTTGCTGTTCTTTTTAAGCTCGTTTGATATTTATTTGCAGCTCGCTGAATTTCATTTCTTTGTTCACCGTCGGATCCATGACGCTGGCCGTGGTTTCTCCTCCGCCTACGTGTGAGGTGAGGATGGGTTCTCTATTGGCAAGGTAATGCATTTTTCAAGATGGTGTGCAGTTCCATCGGTGTGGTAAATGCGGCAGGCGTGGGTTTGCAATGTGGTTCCCATCTACGTGCAGCCCAAGATGATGGCCATATCCGCTGGGTCTTTGTATTCGTGTGTTTATATTGTACTCCCATGGACATCATCCCGTATTTGTGTGAGAATATGTTTGACTAATATCCCATAGCAAGCTCCACCATAGGGCATCTAACTCAGTATGTTCCCAATGCAGTTCGTAGGCGAGCATGTTCCGTGCAGTTCATTTGGCATGTTCTTGCATTTTGTAGTGTTTTCATTTGACAGCTTTTGTTGCAGCTCGCTCAATATTTGTTTGCAGTTCATTGCGAGACTCCATGGCGCTGGTCGCGCTTCTCCTTTTCTTGTTGCTACGTCTGAGGCGAGGATGCGCTCTGCACCGGCAAGAACTGTGGTGTTCGCGACACGGCGAAGATGGCGTGGTGGTTCCCTTCTTCCCCAACAACGAAGTTGCGGTGTGGCTATGTAATTGTTGAAGTTCGTGAATATGTTTGGTGTCTTTTCAGATTTCGTTTGGGTGCAACACTGCAGTTTGCACAGGTCTTCTAGCAGTGCGGACGGGTGTGCGATGAGGGTGCTTGCGGTCACGATGGCGCGATGCTCACGGTCTTGAATAAATTTGTTTGATGTGATGGTGCGATGGCGCAATTTGTTTCATGTGTTCTAAAATTTAGTCGACTACGTCAAAACCTGCAGTTTTGAGAGTGATGATGTTCACTTGCGCCCGACATGAAAGTGTTAAAAAATAGTGAAACAATAAAATAGTAATGTGGTTCACTCTAATATATGTCGCGGCTCACTTGGCCTAGGCTCTGCGGTCCACTCTCGTTCGTAAAAAAAAGTAAAAAAATCAACAAAAACTCGTGTGAGAAAATTTACATCCGACAAAAGAAATCATGAAGTTCACTTTCCCGTTTGATGCAGTGCGGTTTTCAGTTTAAAAGCAGTGCGGTTTTCTTCCTTGTCTTCGAAAATTTACGTTCCACAAAAAAGAAATCATGCAGTTCTCATACCCGTGTGATGCAGTGTGGTTTTCGTCCGTTGCAGTGCGGTTTTCAGTCGGATGAAGTATCCACGTTGATTTGGGTGTCGCGAAAAACAGAGCCCGCATTTCGGTAAATTTGAAGTTCCTCTTAAACCGTAAAGAACCAGAAAGAGTGTTCTACATGAAAGAGTTGCATATCGTTGATATCTTTCCAACGGCGCATCGTTTGAATCATTCCGACCAGCGGTTTGCAAAAATTTCGTGAAAAACGGCCGCTGCAACTCGTCGTCCTCCGCACGATTTTCAAAATTAACTTAAAACCGTAAGGAACCTCAAAAATATTTCAACATATGAAAGTTGCGCCTCGTTCGTAGCTTTCCAACGGCGTATCACACGACTCGTTTCGACAAACGGTTCAAAAATTGGAGCGAAAACAGTACCGAACATTTTAAAAAACTTGAAAAACAGAGTTCCACGATTTAGTAAATTTGAAACTGCTCTTAAACCGTAATGAATTAGAGAAAGACTTATATATGAAAAAGATGCGCCTCGACGATATCTATCCAACGGCGTATCATTTGCTTCATTCCGACAAGCGGTTTAGTAAAACACGCGAAAAACGTTCGCTGCCACTCGTCATCCGCTGCACTATTTTCAAAACTGCTCTTAAACCGTGTGGAATCTCTAAAAGTTTTTCAACATGTTGAAGTTGCGCCTAATTCATAGCTTCTCAATGGTATATTACACGCCTCATTCCGATAAACGGTTAAAAAATTAGAGCGAAAAGATTAAAAAATAACACGTGCTTTTTTTCGACGAAGTTCACTAGTCTCTATTGCGCGTTTTCGTCGTCAAAATGATGCAAAGGCGCTTCATTGAGCGTGCGGTCAAGTGGTGTGCAGAATAGTTATTCTGCTAATATTAGCAGAATAGATCGTCTGTATATATATATTCTGATCACAACTGAACTGCCTGGTAACGCGCCTGAACTTCCCTCTGTACTAGGTTGAACTTCAGCTAAAAAGTGTCCAAATGAGGCTTGCGATATACCGTTGGAAAGCTATGGACACCAATATCACGATCCAAGTTAAATTTTTGGCAAAATGTAAGCGGTTTAAGAGCAGTTTTGAAAACCTTTATTTCTTCATACAAAAAACGTGAATCGTATTTTCGATCGCATTTCTAAACCGTTTATCGGAATGAGGTAAACAATATAGCGTAGGAAAGCTGCTGCAAAACCGCTCCTTCGACATGTTGAAAGTTTTCTCTAATTCCCTATGGATAAAGAGTAATTTTGAAAATCGTAAAATTTACGCCAAACCAAATGTAGAGTTCAGATTTTCAATGTAATTTCTAAACAGCTAATCCATTTGAGCAAATGATATGGCATTGGAAATCTTGTGAAAATGCGCTACTTTTTCATGTTAAAAGTTTTTTCTAATTTGGAACGGTTTAAAAGTAATTCAGAAAACGGTACCAGTTCCACCGAGTTCGTATTTTCGAGATAATTTTTTAACTGTACGGCCGAATGCAACAAGTAATACGACGTTGGAAAGCTTGAGCAAATGCGAAACTTTTTTGTAGATATTGTTTCTCCTAATTCCTTACAGTTTTAAGTCAAATTAGAAAATGTCTAAAAAGGTATTTTTGGCATAATTTCTACATACTTTATCGAAATGGGGCAAATAATATACCGCCGAAAAGCTACGGAAAATGAGAAACTTTTTCATGTTGATGGTTTTCTCTTATTCCTAGCCATTTTTAAGTAATTGCGAAAATGGCGAGATCATTCGTTCTGCCTTTATCGCGAAACTGATTCTTCGAAAATGCATCGCGTGAAGAACCTGAACTTCTCGGCACGTGTACTTGAACTTCACTCTGTTTTTCATGTGCTTTTTTTTTCTCGTATATCTCTATCCACTGCTCCTAGCTCTCCATCCACTCACCGGAATTGAGCAAGTGATATACCGATGGAAAGCTGCTGTAAACACGCAACTTTCCCGTGTTGATCATTTTTTCATACTCGCAACGATTTTAAAAGTTTTTCATCTGACATTCAGTGTAGTAGTTGAACTTCATGTTGTTTTCACGTTGAACTTCTGTGATGTATTTTTGTTTGTACGAGCGCCTGAACTTCTCTCTGTACGAACCCGACCTTCGGGCTATCTTCGCAACCGTGCCTTCTACCGCGAGTTTTTCTGGTTAGTCGTGTTCCATGTGATCTAAGTGTAATCTTCAAACAATTTTTAGCAACTAAATACTCGTTTTAGATAGGAATCTCGCTCATAGGCGGATTTTGCACTCGGGTTGTGAAGAACTCACGTTTTTTGCGATTTTACTGCCTGAGTTGTTCGACCTAAACTTCCCCCTGTGCTAGGTTGAACTTCCCGCAACATTGCCCAAATAGGGCTTGCTATATACCGTTGGAAAGCTACCGACACGAGTATCATGACCCAAGTTAAATTTTTCGCAAAATAAAAGCGGTTTAAGAGCAGTTTTGAAAACCGTTTTTTCTTCACACAAAAAACCTGAATCATAATTTCGATCGCATTTCTAAACCTTTTATCGGAATGAGGCATATAATATGGCGTTGGAAAGCTGTTGCAAAACCGCTCCTTCCACATGTTGAAAGTTTTGTCTAATTCCTTATGGTTAAAGAGTAATTTGAAAAAACGTAAAATTTTATAAACCGAATAGCTGAGTTTGTTTTTTTGATATTTCTAAACGGCTAGTCCAATGGAGGCATATGATATGGCGTTGGAAAGCTTATGAAAATGCGCTACTTTTTCATCCTGAAAGTTTTTTTCTAATTTTGAATGGTTTAAGAGTAATTTAGAAAATGGTCCAAGTCCTTCCGAGTTTGTACTTTCAAGCTAATTTTTTAACCGTGCATCCGAATGCAGCAAACGATATGGCATTGGAAAGCACGAACAAATGCGAAACTTTTTGGTATGTATTGTTTCTCCCAATTATTTATGGTTTTAAGTCAGTTTCGAAAATGGCGAAAAACGTATTTTCGCCGTAATTTCTACTAACTTTATCGGAATTGGGAAAATAATATATCGTTGAAAAGCTACGCAAAATGCGAAACTTTTTCATGTTGATGGGTTTCTCTGATTCCTAGCCATTTTCAAGTAATTCCGAAAATTGCGGGATAATTCGTTCTGCCTCTACCGCGAAACAGATTCTTCAAAAATGCACCGCGTGAAGAACCTGAACTTCTCGGTGCGTGTACCTGAACTTCACTCTGTTTTTCACGTAATTTTTTTTCTCGTAGATCTTCATCCACTTCTCGTAGCTCTCCATCCCACTCACGGGAATTGAGCGGGTGATATACCGATGGAAAGCTGCTGTAAACGTACACGCAACTTTCCTGTGTTGATCATTTTTTCATACCCGCGACGATTTTGAAAGTTTTTCATCTAAAATTCATTTAGTGTAGTAGTTGAACTTCCTGTTGTTTTCACGTTGAACTTCTGGGACGTATTTTTGTTTGTAATTTTCTCATCCATTCGTAAGTGTTACACAAATAATATTCCTTTTGTACAAACGTCTCTCACAATAAATTTGTTAACTTTCTCCGACCAAGGACTTGAACTTACACAAATGATATTACCGTCGTTTCGAGGTAAATTAGAAAATGGCGAGATCATGATTTCTGCGTTCATCGTGAACGGAAATGCACTGCGTGAAGTAGTTGAACTTCTGGAGCATGTCTGTTTGAACTTCACTCTGTTTTTTGACGTGATGTTTTTCGCCCGTAATTCTCAAACCACTTACCGTAATTGAGCAAATGATCTACCGATGGAAAGTTATTAAAAACACGCAAGTTTTTGTGTTGATGAGTTTTTCATACTCGCAACGGTTCAAAATATATTTTTAATGCGTAAAACAACGTCTTCCCATCTCACACTAGAGATCTCGAACTTCACCGGGAGTAGCACGTGAACTTCTAGCAACAAAATCTTTTAAGCTTTTTGTTATATATTTTTATTTTCCTATCTGAAACGCATTTCGTGTAGTAGTTGAACTTCCTGCTATTTTCATCTTGAACTTCTGTCATGTATTTTTGTTCAGCCTCTCTCACAAGAATTTTTGAACTTTCTCGGGCCGAGCACTTGAACTTCTAGCAACGAAAATTTATCCTTTGCTTGAACTTCCCACTGTTTTCACCTTGAACTTCTGTCACGTATTTTTGTTCAACCTCTCTCACAAGAATTTTTTAACTTTCTCGGGTTGAGCACTTGAACTTCTAGCAACGAAACTTTTAGCCTTTGCTTTTTCATTCTTTTTTTTCATACAAATGCACAGCGTGTAGTACATGAACTTCTGGCAGTTATCAACCTGATCTTCTCTCGGTTACGTGAACATATTTGAGTTTTTTTTATAAATTTTAATCTAATTTTCTTAATCATTTTTTATGAATTTTGAAGCGCTCTATTTTTAAAGTTGAACTTCTTGTTATTTTATTTTGTGAACTTCTTGTTTCCATTCTTTAATAATGAGGAAAATCTAAGTTTACTATAATCATCGAACTTCTCCATCTTTTTAATATGGACTTCCTGGTATTTTTTCTTAATCTCTTTTATGAAATTTTGAAGCGCTCTATTTTTAAAGTTGAACTTCTTGTGATTTTATTTTTGAACTTGTTGCTTCCATTCTTTAATAACGAGGAAAATCTGAGTTTTCTATAATCATCGAACTTCTCCATCTTTTTAATATGGACTTCCTGGTTTTATTTCTTAATCCTTTTTAAGAAATGTTGAAGAGCTCTATTTTTAAAAGTTAAACTTCTTGTTATTTTATTTTTGAACTTCTTGTTTCCATTCTTTAATAACGAGTAAATATCTGAGTTTTCTATAATCATCGAACTTACTGATGTTTTCAATTTGAACTTCTACCACGTATTATTGTTCGTAATTCCTCACCCGTTAGTCGGAGTTCCACGAATGATAAACCATTAGAAACATGTTGAAAAGACGCAACTTTTTTTCATACGATTAAACTTCTTTTTAGGACAACATACACCAATTTGCTTTTAGCTGTTTATGTTGGAATAAGAATATGATATACCCATGGAAATTTGTTGAATAGAAGAACATTTCTGTGCCGAGCATTATGTTTCAAATATATAATGGATTGAGAGAACTTTTTTAAAACACTAGAAACAACATTTTTGTGTGTTTTTGCACAAGTAAATACATAGTGAATCTCCTTTACAAGAATTTTTGAACTTCGTGGACCGAAACATGTGAACTTCTAGCTAAAGTCTTTTTAGACTTTGTTTTTTTATTCTTTTTTCTTATATGAAATACATTCCATTTAGTAGTTGAATCGCTGGTTATTTTCACTTTGAACTTCTCTTTTTGCTTTTTTACCCATAATTCCTAAAACATTAATAATTTTATTCTCCGAAGAAAAAAAATTAAGGTTTTAGAATCATACAATTTTATTAAAATTGAACTTCTTGCTTTCATTTTTCCTAGAGATGGAAAGGATTTGAGTTTTCTGTATAGATCGAACAACTCCTTTGTTTCAATTTAGGCTTCTTCATTTTTATTCTTTATTTACAAGGAAAACCTAAGATTTTTGTAAATATCGAACTTCTCTATTTTCGTAATTTTGGACTTCTTCATTTATTTCCTTGTAGTAATGGAAAAAATCCTAGTTTTCTAATAAATATTCAACCGGCCCGTTATTTCAATATGAGCTTCTACAGTTTTCTTATTAGAAACAGTGAAAATCCTTTTATGAATTTTGTACTGCTCTATTTAAAAAAATGAACTTCTTGTTTTCATACTTTAATAAAGAGGAAAATCTGGATTTTTTATATCATCAAAGTGCTCCGTTTTTTAGATTTGAATATCTAGGGTATTTTAACGGATAATAATCCTACGTTTTTATAATCTTTGAACTTCTCTGCTTTTTAATATGAACTTTTTGTTTTCTTCTTTGAAAAGAAAAAAATATTTTTATGTAAACATCGTACAATTTTTCAAAATAAATTGAACTTCACACTTTAATTTTGCGGGGAACAAGAATATTTTGAGTTTTTTGTATACTTCAAACTACTCCATTTTTTTAATTTGAAATTCTTGTTTTTGTTTTTAAAATCCCATATTTTTTATAAATATCGAACCATGTGTTATTTTAATTTGAACCTTCCAAAATTCGGTGTGTTAAATTTCGACAAATATAAAGTAGGACAAACAAACTCATTAACATGACTAGGCGGTG
This sequence comes from Aegilops bicornis, assembly GCA_021605145.1. NCBI lineage: Eukaryota > Viridiplantae > Streptophyta > Magnoliopsida > Poales > Poaceae > Aegilops > Aegilops bicornis. The sequence continues at coordinate 630,184,447 of CM038671.1, read as the reverse complement.
GGCAAAAAATGTTTCGCACGTTATGCACGTACATACACAAGTAGTTGAAATTTTGTCGACATGATTTTGCACATACAAGCATAAATAACCCACGGGAGCAATTCTTTCTTCTTCTTTTTCTAGCTCCAACCATCTTAAAGATGGATCGGTTTTATTTATAAAACACTTGAAGACGAACATCTACTTTTGAAAAGAGAAATGGGTATAATGCAAATGCCGTGGAGTTATTCTCCACCACACACGTTCTTTTACCCTCTCACTGTCGCAGATGTTCTCTGCTCTTAATATGGTTGCTTTTGCAGTCTTAGTAAAAAAAATAGATCATCAGGGGAATTTCTGCCCCCCGGGTTCCATTTAATAGAAAATCACCAACAGTTCAGACAACCACGCACTCTGCATCTAGCATGTTCAGGAAGTACGAGAGTTAAAAACAAAAGGGCCTATGGCCTAACACATGTTCACCCTTTTTTTTGCATACTAACGACTCAAATCGCGCCCATAGAGTGTAAAGGATGAAAAAAAAAGTTAGCCACCACGGGGGGAGCTCATTCCGCGGCTCTTTCACGAGTTGGCCCTGGGAAAATTTCAGTTGTTCGTCAAGTAGCTGGCCGTTTCAGCTTTCTACGTTCTCGTTTGACTAGACTATAAACTGAACCCAACATGTATATCTTCTGAGTTCTGCCCGCTGCCATTGCCTATCCCCAATTCTCTGTTTTTTTGTACTCTGCTTTCTTGCTTGCCTACCGCTATGGGAAACAGGTAGAAGTTCAGATTCAGATAGAAGTTCAGAATCACTGGTGTACTTATCTTTATCTGTGGGTGTCGGTAGTAGCATAAATTTTCAGCCAACTCTGTTTGTTCTTCAAAACACAAACAACCGAGCTGATGAGGCTGGGCAGGTTGAAGTGAATTGAAGTGACTAGAGGTGGAAGCAGCGCGGGGCATTGCGAAGCCAAATGCACCGCAACGACACCGTCGACCCTCAGGATCTACAACGATGCATCACTGGACCTGTACCAGTAGTTTGATAAGTTCAGAGAAGTAAATTCGTAATCCATCAATGCCTAGACGTAAGTAGTATGATATCCCAAACCTGGGCGCCGAGTTGAAGGTGACGAGCGTGACGGCGGAGGCCGGCGGCAGGCGTCCATGGCACCGGTCAGCGGCTGGGCGCAGGAATGCCGTCCTGAGATGGGTCAGCTCATGGCGTCGAAGCAACAACAGCTGACAATTGCGAGGAAGGAGAGGAAGTTGCAGATCACCGCCCTTCGACGGCACTTACCGGCTGAGGTGAACTTCCCAAGCCCGAGGGGTGAACCTCTCCAGATCGCGATGCGGGATGGGTCGTCGGAGACGGAGTGGTGGTGGCGCGCCTAGGTGGAGGTGGGATGGGCGGCGCCGCAGCGGCCGAACGCCCGTGTGCTAATGCGGTGGGGCCCGTCGGGAGGGCTGTAATACGCCGTGGAGGCGAAGGAGCTGGGAGGAGGTGGGGGCGGCGCGCGGAGTAGGTGGTGACGGCGGTGCGCCGGAGGAGGCGGCCTTGAGGGATGGCAGCAGCGGCGGGCATAGGGGTGTGGTGGTCGACGTCTTTGGTGGAGGCGGATGGCGATCGCGGCGGCGGCAGCGTTGTGGAGGTACATGGGGCTGCGCATCCGCGGGATGAGGTAGGTGGCGGCGCCACAGGAGGAGGCAGGCGCGCGGGGCCAAGGGAGGAGGCCGGTGGCGCATCCGCGGGAAGAGGCAGGCGGCGGGGCCATGGGAGGAGGCCGGCGGCGGGGCCACGGGAGGAGGCTGTCGGTGGGGGGCGTAGGAGAAGGACGGGGGGAGTACAGGAAGTTCGTGGGTGGAATGGTAGGCCGTTCAAGAACGTGCTAATGGGCCGGTCTGGCGCTACTCTGATCTCAGGAACACCTGTTCGGCCTATATAGGGCCATCGTGATCCAAATAACCTATTCTGATCCTAGGATCAGAATAGTGCCACTATATATATATATATATATATATATATATATATATATATATATATATATATATTAGTAATTTGTACGTGCTTTGCACGCCGATTATTATTTAAACTATTAAAATAAAAATGTAAACATCTATGTTATGCTTAAATTTATCATGTAATTCAAAAGAAGATTTATGTTTTCTAATGGGAACTCCTTTAAACTTTTATATAATTCGCATCAACAAACAATGGTGCAACATTGTTCTTTATGAAGAATGGTTGAGCGGGGCCTCGTTTTACTTTCACTAAGAAATTTTATTGACGTGTGTCATGAAATATAGTTTCGCATATTCAAATTAATTAATTTCCAACTTTCCATTTTCCTCCTTTTACCAACATTAAGTCAGTTTTTTCAAATATATATATTTCTTTTTGGGTTATAATTTCAGTCTTTTTACTCGTTTCATAATCTCTATTTCAGTCTTGTGTCCTCGAGATCAGTGTGTGTTTGAAACAACTTATGAAAATATTTTTAAAGTCAAAAAGAAAACTTTCAATTCTAAATTTTATATGGATTGTTTGAACATTTCTATCTATAGCACATAATAGGAGGTTAGCTCAGTAGATTAGTTTGACATATACTCTTTCCTATGGAGTAAAAGTGAGAAATGCTTCCATGCATGCATTCAAAGGGTAAACCGCTATGGAGTAGTAGTAGTATACTGCACCGAGATACTTCTAGCCTATGCTGGAATTTACAACGTCACCAGTTCACAACAGATAACCGGATCCTCACGTGAAAGTTCTGAAGCCTTGGGAACAGGTGGACAGTAGTAACTTTGCTACAGCCACACAATCATGCTCCCTCTCCTTGGCTACCTGAGTTGAGGCCTTGCATGCACGCGATAATGTCCTAGATTTCTCTAGACTAAAGTATAATGGCACTGTTGATGTGAATCCCTTCGTTCTAGGCCATTAGATTGACACTCATCAACGGCTGAAATTCATTCTTCGGCTTAGGGTTCAAAATTTCAAAACTCATACACTATATAGTAGTATAGAAAATTCATCCTACCACCCGGTGGTAGTTACCCCACATGTCTCATATACTACCATTTGGTAATATATATACTATTTTATTATTTTAAATACGTTCATATATTGTATCTAAGATATTTCAAAGCAAGTTACATCAAAAATTGCATATGAGCCTATAGTTTTTGTTATATTTGTGAAATACGTACATATTTGTACGTAAAAAAGAGCATACTCAAAAAATGATACATACTACCTAAAAATTATTATATATACTACCTAATCATTGTTATATAGTACATACTACATGTACATATTGTCGGTTTCGACAGATACTACATACATCATAGAAAACGCAAGTGATGGTAACTACCACTGCTTGTAGGAAACAGTGTGTGTGTGTGTGTGTGTGTGTGTGTGTGTGTGTGTGTGTGTGTGTAAGGGGAAGGGGGGCGCCTAGCACATCCTAGACAATTGCCTAGCCGTGTGCGGCGCCCCCTCCACTGTTTACACCATCGGTCATATTTTCGTATTGCTTAGGCGAAGCCCTACGAAGATAACTTCACCGTCACCGCCACCACAGTGTCGTGCTGCCGGAACTCATCCACTACCTCGTTGTCTTGCTGGATCAAGAAGGCGCGGACGTCACTGAGCTGAACGTGTGCTGAACACGGAAGTGTCGTACATTTGGTACTTGATCAGTTGGATCGTGAAGAAAGTTCGACTACATCAACCGTGTTGTCAAACGCTTTCGCTTATGGTCTACGAGGGTACGTAGACACACTCTCCCCTCTTGGTGATATGCATGTCCTTGATAGATCTTGCATGGGTGTAGAAACTTTTTATTTTCCATGCAACGTTTCCCAACAAGTAGCACCATGATCTTCATGATAGAGTCTCCTATGTTGTCACTTTCATATACTAGTGGGAATTTTTCATTATAGAACTTGGCTTGCATATTCCAATGATGGGCTTCCTGAAATTGCCTAGGTCTTCGTGAGCAAGCGAGTTGGATCCACACCCACTTAGTTTCCTTTTGACTTTCATAAACTTATAGCTCTAGTGCATCCGTTGCATGGCAATCCCTACTCACTCACATTGATATCTATTGATGGGCATCTCCTCCATAGCCCTTTGATATGCCTAGTTGATGTGAGACTATCTCCTTTTTTTTGTCTTCTCCACAACCACCATATTCCATTCCACCTATAGTGCTATATCCATGGCTCACGCTCATGTATTGTGTGAAAGTTCAAAAAGTTTGAGAACATCAAAAGTATAAAACAATTGATTGGCTCGTCATTGGGGTTGTGCATGATTTAATACTTTGTGTGATGAAGATGGAGCACAGCAAGACTATATGATTTTGTACGCATAACTTTCTTTGGTCATGTTATTTTGAGAAGACATGATTGCTTTATTAGTATGCTAGCTTGAAGTATTATTGTTTTTATGTCAATATTAAACTTCTATTTTGAATCTTATGGATATGGATATTCATGCTACAATAAAGAAACTTACATGTATAAATATGTTAGGTAGCATTCCACATAAAAAATCTGTTTTTATCATTTACCTACTCGAGGACAAGCAGGAATTAAGCTTGGGGATGCTTGATACGTCTCCAACGTATCAATAATTTTTTATTGTTCCATGCTATTATATTATCTGTTTAGGATGTTTTATATGCATTAATATGCTATTTACATTATTTTTAGGACTAACATATTAACCAAGAGCCCAGTATCAGTTTCTGTTTTTTCCTTGTTTTTGAGTTTTACAGAAAAGGAATACCAAACGGAGTCCAAACGGAACAAAACTTTTGCGGTGATTTTTCTTCGACCAGAAGACACCCAGCAAACTTGGAGTTGAAGGCAGGGGAGTACCGAGGGCCCCACAAGCCCTCAGGGCGCGCCCTAGGGGGCGCTCCCTAACTTGTGGGCCCCTCGGGAGTCCTCTAACCCTAATTATTCCGCTATAAATTCCCAAATATTTCCCGATGACCAGAAGCGTCCACCAAAATACTTTTCCACCGCCATAACCTACTATATCCGTGAGATCCCATCTTGGGGTCTTTTCCAGCATCTTGCCGGAGGGGGATTTGATCACGGAGGGCTTCTACATCAACCCTATTACCCTTCCGATGAAGCGTGAGTAATTTACCTCAGACCTACGGGTCCATCGCTAGTAGCGAGATGGCTTCTTCTCCTTGTTCCTTCCCTCTTCCCCCTTTCCTCCCCCCTCTAATAAATATGGTAAGGGGGGCGCCACTTGGAGGGACCCCAAGTAGGATTCAGCCTAATTGGGGGCGCCTCCTGGCTGCTCCCTCCTCCCCCACCTATATATATATATATATATGTGTGTGTGTGTGTGTGTGTGTGTGTGTGGGGGGGAGGCGCCAGCACACGCATGAGCAATTGCTGGCCGTGTGCGGTGCCCCCTCCACCGTTTACACCCCGGTCATATTTTTGTAGTGCTTAGGCGAAGCCCTGCAGAGATAACTTCATCGTCACTATCACCTCATCCACTACCTCGCCCTCTTGCTGGATCAAGAAGGCGCGGACGTCACCGAGCAGAACGTGTGCTGAACGCGGAGGTGTCGTACGTTCGGTACTTGATCGGTTGGATCGCGAAGAATGTGCGACTACATCAACCGTGTTGTCAAACGCTTCTGCTTACGATCTACGAGGCTACGTAGACACACTCTCCCCTCTCATTGCTATGCATCTCCTTGATAGATCTTGCGTGGGCACAGGAATTTTTTATTTTCCATGCAACGTTTCCCAACAAGTAGCACCATAATCTTCATGATAGAGTCTCCTATGTTGTCACTTTCATATACTAGTGGGAATTTTTCATTATAGAACTTGGCATGTGTATTCCAATGATGGGCTTCCTTAAATTGCCCTAGGTCTTCGTGAGCAAGCGAGTTGGATGCACACCCACTTAGTTTCCTTTTGACCTTTCATAAACTTATAGCTCTAGTGCATCTGTTGCATGGCAATCCCTAGTCACTCACATTGATATGTATTGACGGGCATCTCAATCCATAGCCCTTTGATACGCCTAGTTGATGTGAGACTATCTCCTTCTTTTTGTCTTCTCCACTATTCCACCTATAGTGCTATATCCATGGCTCACGCTCATGTATTGCGTGAAAGTTGAAAAGGTTTGAGAACATCAAAAGTATGAAACAATTGTTTGGCTTGTCATCGGGGTTGTGCATGATTTAATACTTTGTGTGATGAAGATGGAGCACAACCAGACTATATGGTTTTGTAGGCATAACTTTCTTTGGTCATGTTATTTTGAGAAGACATGATTGCTTTATTAGTATGTTAGCTTGAAGTATTATTGTTTTTATGTCAATATTAAACTTTTGTTTTGAATCTTATGGATCTGAATATTGATGCCACAATAAAGAAAATTACATGGATAAATATGTTAGGTAGCATTCCACATCAAAAATTCTATTTTTATCATTTACCTACTCGAGGACGAGCAGGAATTAAGTTTGGGGATGCTTGATACGTCTCCAACGTATCTATAATTTTTTATTGTTCCATGCTATTATATTATTTGTTTTGGATGTTTTATATGCATTAATATGCTATTTTATATTATTTTTGGGACTAACCTATTAACCTAGAGCCCAGTGCCGGTTTTTGTTGTTCCTTGTTTTTTGAGTTTTACAGAAAAGGAATACCAAACGGAGTCCAAACGGAATAAAACTTTCGAGATGATTTCTTTGGACCAGAAGACACCCAGCTAACTTGGATTGGAAGGCAGGGGAGTCCCGAGGGCCCCACAAGCCCTCAGGGCGCGCCCTAGGGGGTGCCCCCTGACTTGTGGGCCCCCCGGGAGTCTTCTCTAACCCTAATTCTTCCGCTATAAATTCCCAAATATTCCCCAATGACCAGAAGCGTCCACCAAAATACTTTTCCACTTCTGTAACCTTCTATATACATGAGATCCCATCTTGGTGCCTTTTCCGGCATCCGGGCAGAGGGGATTCGATCATGGAGGGCTTCTACATCAGCCCTATTGCCCTTCCGATGAAGCATGACAAGTTTACCTCAGACCTACGGGTGCATAGCCAGTAGTTAGATGGCTTCTTATCTCTCTTTTATCTTCAATACAATGTTCTCCTCGATGTTCTTAGAGATCTATCCAATGTAATATTCTTTTGCGGTGTGTTTGTCGAGAGCCGATGAATTGTGGATTTATGATCAGATTATCTATGAATATTATTTGAATCTTCTCTGAATTCTTATAGGCATGATTTGATATCTTTGTATTTCTCTTCGAATTATCGGTTTGGTTTGACCAACTGGAATGGTTCTTCTTGCAATGGGAGAGGTGCTTAGTTTTGGGTTCGATCTTGCGGTGTCCTCACCCAGTGACAGTAGGGGTAGCGAGGCACGTATTGTGTTGTTGCCATCAAGGGTAAAAAGATGGGGTTTTCATCATATTGCTTGAGTTTATCCCTCTACATCATGTCATCTTACTTAAGGCGTTAATCCGTTCTTTATGAACTTTATACTCTAGATGCATGCTGGATAGCGATCGATGTGTGGAGTTATAGTAGTAGGTGCGGAATCATTTCGGTCTACTTGACATGTACATGATTCCTATATGCATAATCATTGCTTTGGATACCGTCATAACTTTGCGCTTTTCTATCAATTGCTCGACAATAATTTGTTCACCCATCGTATGCTTTCTTTCAAAAGAGAAGCCTCTAGTGAAACCTATGCCACCGGGTCTATTTTCCATCATGTCCTTTCAGATCTATAAACCAAAAAAATCCAAACATACCTCACTGCAATTTATTTGTTTTTACTTTGTTTTACGTTTTAGAAATCTCTTATACCTGTATCTATCAGATCTCACCTTTGCAATTGACCGTGAAGGGATTGACAACCCCTTTATCGCGTTGGGTCCAAGTGTTTGATTGTTTGTGCACGTGCATAGATTGGAGACTTTCTTGTACCTCCTACTAGATTGATACGTTGGTTCTCAAAACTGAGGGAAATACTTATCTCTACTTTGATGCATCATCATTTCCTCTTCAAGGGAAAAAACAACACAAGCTCAAGAAGTAGCAAGGCGATCTCGCCAAACCGTCAGGAGAGTCTCCTCCGCCGCTATCCTTCGGCGGCGCCTCTCCGCCGATGACCTCGGCCGTCGGTTGTGAGGGGGGTCACTAGATCCAGACGTGTGGGTCGTTTCAGGCCCGGTAGCTTAGGGTTTAAGGCTATTTCATCATCTTAGCTTCGGTGACAGCGACGCTGTCGCCGAATAAATAACCTTCATATCCTACCTCGACGAGGCGATCAGCCCTATGGTTGGGGATGGATTTGGAAACCAGTATGTTCAAGTAAGGATGGCGTGGTGGCGTGTGGACTTGCTTCCTCGGGCTCCATCGTTGCGAAGACGTTTGCTCAAGCGCAGACACGGGGCTTGAGAGGTAGTTCAAGAGCGGGTGCATATTGTGGTATGCATCAGTGGTATTACGAAGATGGTGCATCGTGTGCTGGGTCCGTGGTTCGTGGATGACAATATGGTTTCTTCCTCCGTGTGCTGGGTCCGTGGTTCGTGGATGACGGTATGGTTTCTTCCTCCAACATTTTAGTCGTTGATGACCCACAAGTATAGGGGATCTATCATAGTCCTTTTGATAAGTAAGAGTGTCGAACCCAACGAGGAGCAGAAGGAAATGATAAGCGGTTTTTAGCAAGGTACTCTCTGCAAGCACTGAAATTATCGGTAACAGATAGTTTTGTGATAAGGTAATTTGTAACAGGTAACAAGTAATGAAAGTAAACAAGGTGCAGCAAGATGCCACAATCCTTTTTGTAGCAAAGTAAAGCCTGGAGAAACTCTTATATATAAAAAAGTGCTCTTGAGGACACATGGGAATTATCGTCAAGCTAGTTTTCATGACACTCATATGATTCGCGGTTGTTACTTTGATAATTTGGTATGTGGGTGGCCCGGTGCTTGGGTGCTGCCCTTTCTTGGACAAGCATCCCACTTATTATTAACCCATATTGCAAGCATCCGCAACTACAAAAGAAGTATTAAGGTAAACCTAACCATAGCATGACACATATGGATCCAAATCAGCCCCTTACGAAGCAACGCATAAACTAGTGTTTAAGCTTCTGTCACTCTAGCAACCCATCATCTATTTATTACTTCCCAATGCCTTCCTCTAGGCCCAAATAATGGTGAAGTGTCATGTAGTCGACGTTCACATAACACCACTAGAGGAGAGACAACATACATCTCATCAAAATATCGAACGAATATCAAAATTCACATGACTACGTATAGCAAGACTTCTCCCATGTCCTCAGGATCAAACGTAACTACTCACAAATCATATTCATGTTCATAATCAGAGGGGTATTAATATGCATAAAGGATATGAACATATGATCTTCCACCAAATAAACCAACTATCATCAACTACAAGGAGTAATCAACACTACTAGCAACCCACAAGTACCAATCTGATGCTTTGGGCCAAAGATTGGATACAAGATATGAACTAGGGTTTGAGAGGAGATGGTGCTGGTGAAGATGTTGATGGAGATTTACCCCCTCCCGATGAGAGGATCGTTGGTTATGACGATGGCGATGATTTCCCCCTCGCGGAGGGAAGTTTCCCCGGCAGAACAGCTCTGCTGGAGCCCTAGATTGCTTCCGCCAAGGTTCCGCCTCGTGGCGGAGGAGTTTCTTCCCAAAAGCTTGCTTATGATTTTTTCCAGGGTAAAAGACTTCATATAGCATATGATGGCCACCGGAGGCCTGCCAGGGGGCCCACGAGGCATGGGGCGCGCCCCCCACCCTTGTGGCCAGGGTGTGGGCCCCCTCTGGTACTTTCTTCACTCCGTATTTTTTATTAATTCCAAAAATGACTTCTGTGAAGTTCCAGGACTTTTGGAGCTGTGCAAAATAGGTCTCTAATATTTGCTCCTTTTCCAGCCCAGAATTCCAGCTGTCGGCATTCTCCCTCTTCATGTAAACCTTGTAAAATAAGAGAGAATAGGCATAAGTATTGTGACATAACGTGTAATAACAACTCGTAATGCGATAAATATCGATATAGAAGCATGATGCAAAATGGACGTATCAACTCCCACAAGCTTAGACTTCGCTTGTTCTCAAGCGGAAGCCGATAACGATAAATATGTCCACATGTTTAGAGATAGAGGTGTCGATAAAATAAAATACGGACATGATGGCATCATGATCATTCTTATAACAGCAACATATATGGATATTGTCATATGATTTCTTATGCTCAAGTAATAATCTATTCACAATGTCAAGTATGAATCATAAACTTCATTGAAAACCAACAAACTATAATCTCAGTCATTGAAGCAATTGCAATTCATCATAACATCGGAAAGAGTCAATATAAGAGCTTTTCAGCAAGTCCACATACTCAGTTATCATTTAGTCTTTCACAATTTCTAACACTCACGCAATACTTATGGTTATGGAGTTTTAATCGGACACAGAGAAAGATAGGGGCTTATAGTGTTGCCTCCCAACCTTTTACCTCAAGGGTAATGTCAACCAAAATAATTCATGCTAACTTACATCCAATTGGATATATATATCAGGATCTTTCCAACACAAGGTGCTTGCCAAAGGATAAAATGTAAAAAGGAAAGGTGAAGATCACCATGACTCTTGTAAAAGGTATAAGACAAAAGTAAAAGATAGGCCCTTCGCAGAGGGAAGCGGAGGTTGTCATGTGCTTTTAGGGTTGGATGCATGAAATCTTAATGCAAAAGAACGTCACTTTATATTGCCACTTGTGATATGGACCTTTATTATGCACTTCGTCGCTTTTATTTCTTCCACATCACAAGATCGTATAAAGCTTATTTTCTCCACACTAATAAATCATACATATTTAGAAAGCAATTTTTATTGCATGCAACATGACAACTTACTTCAAGGATCTTACTCAATCCATAGGTAGATATGGTGGACTCTCATGGCAAAACTGGGTTTAAGGATATTCGGAAGCACAAGTAGTATCTCTACTTGGTGCAAAGAATTTGGCTAGCATGAGGGAGAACGGCAAGCTCGACATGTTGGATGATCCATGAAAATATACTTTATTTTGGATATAAGAAAACATAACCCATTACGTTGTCTTCCTTGTCCAACATCAACTCTTTAGAATGTCATATTTTAATGAGTGCTCACAATCATTAAATATGTCCAAGATAGTATATTTATATGTGAAAACTTCTCTTTCTTTATTACTTCCTATTAATTGCAACGATGACCAAAACTATGTTTGTCAACTCTCAACAACTTTTATTCATCATACTATTTATATGTGAAGTCATTACTCTCCATAAGATCAATATGATCTCTTTACTTCTTTTTATTCTGTCTTTTTCTTTTATTCCCTCATGATCATAGAAAAATAATCAAGCCCTTGACTCAACATTAATTTTTATTATATATATAGCTCACGGACTCGATTACATAGAACGATCATAAGGCAAAGCTCAAAACTAGATCATGCTAAAACTTTATTCTACTAGATCAAGATAATACCAAAAGGATCTAACTAAGAAAAACGGTAAAGATAGGAGTGTGATAGTGATATGATACCGGGGCACCTCCCCCAAGCTTGGCAGTTGCCAAGGGGAGTGCCCATACCCATGTGATTGTGTCTCCTTCCTCGGAAGTGGTGGTGATGATGGATAGTCGCACATCAAGCATAGGAGATCCTCCAATTTGCGGATAATGCCCTTGACTGCGATGATATAATCCTTCAACAAAATATTTTCATGTGTGAGATACTTGTTTTTTATACGAGCTAACTCAATCATCTTGAAAGCTTCGATCTAAGTTGGGGTAAGAAGATTGTGATCAATTGAAGGATGTCTTCTTCTTCTGCTGCCGAGGCTTGATCCTCCGTGGCCTTCTTGATCCCACTATCCTTGTTGATCTCCATGGGTTATTCTCTCTTCAGCTCTATCTTCATTAGCCAAGCATCGTCGTCACCATTGTTGGAGGAGGGGGACTACATGATGCCTGGCCTTGACAACTCTGGCAGAAAACAGCTTGGAACAAAAACAGAGGATATTTGCGTGGTACGGTGGTCAAAACCTTTGGGATATTATATAATGAATTTTTACTGACCAAAAGAAGTATCGTGCAAGAAAAAGGAGTCTAGAGAGTACACTAGGTGCCCACGAGGCAGGGGGGCGCGCCCAGGGGGTAGGGCGCACCCTCCACACTCGTGGACGCCTCGTGTCCTTCCCGAACTACTTCTTATTTTCCTATTTTCTTAAATATTCCAAAACGGAGAAAAATTGCCATCAGAACTGTTTTGGAGTCGGTTTACTTACCATAGCACATACCTATTCCTTTTTGGAGTATGAAACGTTCTGGAAAGTGTCCCTTATATATTCCTCCGGGGATACGGTTTCAATAACATTGGTTTCAACATTTATAGGATTACCTGAGATATAATGTTTGATTCTTTGACCGTTCACCACCTTCGGATTTGTGCCTTCGAAGTTGTTGATTTTTATGGCACCGAAACGATAGACCTCCTCGATAACGTAAGGACCTTCCCATTTAGAGAGAAGTTTTCCTGCAAAAAATCTTAAATCAGAGTTGAATAGTAACACATAATCACCTACATTAAACTCACGCTTTTGTATCCTTTTTTCATGCCATCTTTTGACTTTTTCTTTTAACAGATTGACATTCTCATAGGCTTGGGTTCTCCATTCATCAAGTGAGCTAATGTCAAATAGCCTCTTCTCACCGGCAAGTTTGAAATCATAATTGATCTCCTTAATGGACCAATATGCCTTATGTTCTAGTTCGAGAGGTAAGTGAGATGCTTTTCCATAAACCATTTTATACGGAGACATACCCATAGGATTTTTGTATGCAGTTCTATAGGACCATAATGCATCATCAAGTTTCTTGGACCAATTCTTTCTAGATCTATTAACAGTCTTTGCAAAATTAATTTGAGCTCTCTATTACTCAATTCTACTTGACCACTAGACTATGGGTGATATGGAGATGCAATTCTATGATTAACATCATACATAGCAAGCATTTTACGAAAGGCACCATGAATAAAATGTGAACCACCATCAGTCATTAAATATCTAGGGACTCCAAACCTCGGGAAAATAACTTCTTTAAGAATCTTAATAGAGGTGTTATGATCAGCACTACTAGTTGGAATAGCTTCTACCCACTTAGTAACGTAATCAACAAAGAACTAAAATATGTGTATACCCATTAGAGGAAGGAAACGGACCCATGTAATCAAAGCCCCAAACATCAAATGGTTCAATAATGAGTGAATAATTCATAGGCATTTCTTGACGTCTACTAATATTACCAATTCTTTGACATTCATCACAAGATAAGACAAACTTACGGGCATCTTTGAAGAGAGTAGGCCAATAAAAACCGGATTGCAATACCTTATGCGCAGTTCTATCTCCAGCATGGTGTCCTCCATAAGTTTCGGAGTGACACTTGCGTAGGATATGTTCCTGTTCATGCTCAGGTATACGACGTCTAATAACACCATGTACTCCTTCTTTATAAAGATGTGTCATCCCAGAAGTAATGTCTTAAATCATAGAAAAACTTTTTCTTTTGCTGGTATGTGAAACTAGGTGTTATAAATTTAGCAACAATGTAACTAGCATAATCAGCATACCATGGAGCAGTGCGAAGAGCATTTATGACAGCCAATTGTTCCTCGGAAAAGCTATCATCAATAGGTAGTGGGTCATCAAGAACATTCTCTAACCTAGACAAGTTGTCTGCAACGGGGTTCTCAACTCCCTTTCTATCAATAATATGCAAATCAAATTCTTGTAGCAGGAGAACCCATCTAATGAGTCTAGGTTTAGCATATTTCTTTTCCATAAGATATTTAATAGCAGCATGATCAGTGTGAACAGTTACTTTAGAATCAACAATATAACGTCGGAACTTATCACAAGCAAATACAACCGCTAAAAATTCTTTTTCAGTAGTAGCATAATTTCTCTGAACATTGTCTAGAGTTTTACTAGCATATTGGATAACATTTAATTTCTTATCAACTCTTTGTCCTAGAACAGCAACTACAGCATAATCACTAGCATCACACAAATTTCAAAGGGTAAATTCCAATCAGGTGGCTGAACAATAGGTGCAGAAATCAATGCTTTCTTAAGTATTTCAAATGCTTCTACACAATCATCATCAAAGACAAAAGGAATATCTTTTTGTAAGAGATTAGTCAGAGGCCTAGAAATTTTTGAGAAGTCCTTAATGAACCTCCTATAAAAACCGGCATGACCAAGGAAACTTCTTATACCTTTAATGTCCTTGGGACACGGCATCTTTTCAATAGCATCAACTTTAGCTTTGTCAACTTTAATACCTCTTTCAGAAATTTTATGCCTCAAGATAATACCTTCATTAACCATAAAGTGGCACTTCTCCCAATTCAAGACAAGATTAGTTTCTTCACATCTCTGCAAAACTCGATCAAGGTTGCTCAGGCAATCATCAAAAGAAGTTTCGTATACAGAGAAATCATCCATGAAAACCTCAACAATCTTTTCACAAAAATCAGAGAATATAGCCATCATGCATCTTTGAAAGGTAGCAGGTGCGTTAAATAAACCAAAAGGCATACTTCTATAAGCAAAGGTACCGAAAGGACAAGTAAAAGTGGTATTTTCTTGATCCTCTTTGGACACAGGTATTTGAGAGAAACCAGAATAACCATCTAGAAAGCAAAAATGTGTATGTTTGGATAGTCTTTCTGGCATTTGATCAATAAAAGGTAAAGGGTAATGATCCTTTTTAGTAGCTTTATTTAATTTGCGGAAATCAATTACCATTCTATAACCTGTAATAATTCTTTGTGGGATCAATTCATCTTTATCATTAGGAACAACAAGTAATACCTCCCTTCTTGGGGACACAATGGACGGACTTACCCACCGACTATCAAAGAACGGGATAAATTATACCGCCTCCGTAAGCTTTAGTATTTCTTTCCTTACCACTTCTTTCATCTTAGGATTTAACCGTCATTGGTGATCAACAACTGGTTTAGCATCTTTCTCCAATTTTATTTTGTCTTTGGCATAGAGTGGGACTAATGCCCTTAAGATCATCAAGAGTATATCCAATAGCAGACGGTGCTTCTTGTAGTTTTCAATAATTTATTTTCTTCATGCTCTGAAAGGTTAGGACTAATAATAACTGGATATATCTTCTTTTCATCAAGATAAGCATATTTAAGAGTATCAGGTAATGGTTTAAGCTCAAACACCGGATCACCCTTGGGTGGAGGAGGATCCCCTAGGATTTCAACAGGGAAGTTGTGTTTCAAAATAGGTCCATGTTTAAAGAATACTTCATCTATTTCCCTTCTTTCATTAATAAACATATCATTTTCATGGTCTAGCAAATATTGTTCTAAAGGATCATTAGAAGGCACGGCAATAGAAGCAAGACCAATAATTTCATCTTTACTAGGCAATTTCTCGTCACGGGGTTGTCTACGAAATTTAGCAAAATTAAACTCATGAGACATATCCCCCAAACCAATAGTAACAACATCCTTTTCGCAGTCTATCCTAGCATTAACAGTAATCAAGAAGGGTCTACCAAATATAATGGGACAAAAGTTATCTTGTGGGGAACCAAGAACAAGAAAATCAGCAGGATATTTAACTTTCCCACACAAGACTTCAACATCTCTAACAATCCCAACTGGTGAAATAGTATCTCTATTGGCAAGCTTAATTGTAACATCAATTTCTTCTACCTCAACAGCTGCAATATCATGCATAATTTCTTTGTATAAGGAATGAGGTATTGCACTTGCACTAGCACCCATATCACACAAGCCATGATAAAAATGATATCCTATTTTAACAGAAATAACCAGCATGCCTACAACAGGTCTATGTTTATTTTTAGTATCAGGTCTAGCAATTCTAGCAGTTACCTCACATAAGTAAATAACATGCCCATCAATATTATCAGGCAAGAGATCTTTAACCATAGCAATACTAGGTTCAACTTTAATTTTCTCAAGGGGTTTGGGTGTCTTAATATTACTTTTGTTGACTACAGTTGAAGCTTTAGCATGATCCTTTATTCTAATAGGGAAATGTCAGGAGGATGAACCCCGGGCAGGCAACGGAACCCGGATCCTCTTCAAAAACAGCAGGGCCCGCATCGCCCCGCAAACCGGCACGTGCTTGGCCGGGTCGCTCGACCCGGCAGGGCCTGCAACCCGGCCAACCTCTCCGACACCGCAAGGTATGTCAACCCGGCCACAGCGACTGGCGCCAGGCAACTCGACCCGGTGCAACCAAGGCTTCCACGGCAAGCCAGCACCACCCGTGGCGTCCACGGCAACCCAGCCACGGGTCAGCTCCCGTCCCATCCAGGCCGTACGATGGGACGAGACCCAAATCACCGATGACCAAGGCAACAGTGTTTCCACCATGCCTGTGGTCAGGCGTAACAAGGTTGCCCCTCACCTACCCGCTGACCAAGGCTAGCGTGGCTACAGTGCTTCCACCCTCACCACTGACGATAGCAAGCGGCGGCCTGACGGAGAGCACTGTACACGACTCGACTCGGCCACGCCGTGATGATCGACAAGACGGCGCACAGTCCCCCTAGACACACGGGGCCCGTGCCTAGGGGAACCCGGCGAACCACAAGCCCACAAGCGGGACCCAACTCAGAATCCCGGGCGCCGACAATAAGGACCCACCGACTCGGCATATTACCATTGTAACCCTAGGTGGGTTGATCTATAAAACCCCCCAGGAACCCACGCCCACAGGGGCATCTCATCAGGCATACGATCCAATCGCAGCATCGCACCATCGCATAACTAAGCATAGGACTAGCCACCAGGTAGCAACACCAGGGAGAAGGAGCAGCCCAAGCCTTGGCCAGCTTCCTTCCTCCTCCATACAGCTCCAGGAGCAACATTGTACTATCGATCATCCAACTACACTCGGCAGGACTAGGGGTGTTATCTCTCCGGAGAGCCCCGAACCTGGGTATATCCGGCGTACCGCGCCCGCTCATGCCAACCTCGCCTCTGGAGCCCACCAGCGCCCTCGAGCCTCCTCCTCTCTTTAGCCATCCCTTGGCATCTGCCGTGCGCCCACCACGACAGTTGGCGCCCACCGTGGGGCAGCTCGAGGAGCTGGCCGGGTGGATGCTTCAGACGGGGCCTTTCTCCTACACTGATGAGTCCGTCGCGCTGGCGAACAACGTCGTCGGCGCGCTCGCCGCCTCCTTCGCCGCACTCCGCATCTCCGATGCGCTCGTGGCCAACGACACCCCAGCGAGGTGCTCAGCTACTCTGACTCTCCCCTTTCCCTCGGCAGTAGTTTCGCCGTCAGGGGGATGGACGTTCACGTGGAGGTTTACGCCACGGGCGATGGTGCCTCTTCCTCGTCAAGCAAAACGAGGAAGTCCGCGGAGTCCAGGGCCACCGCGGAACGGACCGAACCGTCCGACCCGCTGCGCGCTGCGATGCAGACACTACAAAAAAAATACACTTCCGTGATGATATGTGTTTGTCATAGTAGGTCGCGTTTTTTGTCATGCATGTACATCCATGACAAATTTATGACAGAATCAAGATAGTCATACCTATGTTGTCGTAGAAGTGTTCGATGACATTACCAAAATTATCATCACGGAAGTGTCCACTTCCATGACGATAAATCGCGCATCACAGAAGTGCTTTCGTCAAGGGTGACCGACACGTGGCATCCACCGTAACGGAATGCCGTGAAGCTATCGGGTCGGGTTTTGGATCCCATAACCCGTTAACAGCCCCGACCAATGGGGATTTTCCACGTGTAAAATCATCATTGGCTGGAGGAAACACGTGTCGGCTCATCGTCGGGACAGATGTCATCCACTCATTGGACAGAAGGCGCCTATGATACGTCGACACGTGGCACGGCCAATCAAGTTTAAATGGGCCGGCCCAACTAAAGGCCCACGAGATTTTGCGGACTATAAAGGGCTGGCCCAGCTAAAGGCCCACAAGATTTCGCGGGCCATAATAGGCCGGCCCAGGTAAAGGCCCACAAGATTTTTGTGTGCCATAATGGGCCGGCCCAGGTAAAGGCCCACAAAATTCTTGCGGATCATAATGGGCCGGCCCAGCTAAAGGCCCACGAGATTTCGTCGACATTAATGGGCCGGCCCAGCTGTAGGCCCACAAGATTTTGAGGACCCTAGTAGGCCGGCCCATTAACTGGCTGCCATGTTTTGGGCCAAATGTCGGCCCATAATTGAGCCGGTCCATTAATGGCCTTCCACGTTCCGGGCCTAGTAATGGCCCATATAAGATCCTGCCCGTTAAAAGCCTCCCACTTTCTGGGCCAAATCACGGCCCAGATCAGGTCCGACCCTTTAAGAGGCTTTGGGCTCAATTATGGCCCATATCAGATTCGGCCCGTTGACTGGACGCTATGATTTTGGGCCCACTTGCTAAAGGCCCATTTAGTAATGCGGCCTAATATTAGTTTCGGCCTGTTAAGGGCCCATTTAATATTTAGGCCCTATATTAATTTCATCCTATTAAAAGCCCGTCATATAGTTGGGCCTAACTACAGCCCGGTTTGCATCCGGCCTGCTCGCAGCCGATATCTGATTGGGCCAAACAAGGACCGAGACAACTTTGGCCTGTTAAAAGCCCGTGAATTGATTCGCACAATCATGGGTCGGGGTCCATTTCGGGCTCCCGCCGGCCCTGAGCTATTCGGCACGTTTCAGGCCCAGCCTACTTCTCAGCCTCCTAAAAGCCCATTGAGTTTTTTTGCGAAAAGAGGGTCGGGTGTTACTCGGCCTATTAAAGGCCCGAATCTACTAATGGGCCAGTTTGACGGGGCCCATGATGCGGATCATACATCATGATTGCATGACGGCCCGATTATGTACCGTAATTTTACGGTTTGGCCAGTTTACTGTGAAGACAGGATATATATACAGTAAAATATCTGCAGCATCGTGAATAAGAAAAAACCTAGACTATACAATAAAGAAATTACGGCATATTACATCCACTAGGCATCAAAGTTCGCCACTATGATAATAAAGCACAAGCGGACAATGATTACATACACTTTGGGCATCAAAGATCGCCACCGATTGCAAATAAACACGCCGACAAAATAATATACAAAACCCACACTTCAATAGAGTTCAAGAAAGGTTAGCCTCATTGGGAGTCAGCGCAAGCGAAAGCAAGATGATGAGACTACGCTTGTTCAACACTTATATCTTCCTCACTCTGAAAGATAAACAAGCTGACATATGACAGGTTTTGCACATAAAAGTATCAGTGCTTACAATTCATCACATTTCTTCTTGTGAATAAAGTGACATGATTTAAGATTGCATTAACACAATATGGTATTGTTCAGGTCAATACATGGCAGGAATTGACATTGTGAAGGAGTTGGCAGCTTCACGACACCAATCGGATTACGGATCAAGAACTCATAAGTATCAATGGTTAGTGTCGTCAATTTATCCCATTTCAGATTGGCAAATAAAGAGGCGGTTTAAATAATAGTAGAATGATATGACATTGTTCATAGTTAAGACATTGCAGAATATGACATTGTGCTTTGTAGTGGGTAGGTTCACCACACCACCTTTGGATTACGGATGAAGAAACGAAGCATACATGCGATTGCAAAGAAGATCACTTGCTCAGTATAGTTTAATTTACATGGTATGAAGAAGGAACTTG
Source organism: Aegilops bicornis (assembly GCA_021605145.1). Taxonomy (NCBI): domain Eukaryota; kingdom Viridiplantae; phylum Streptophyta; class Magnoliopsida; order Poales; family Poaceae; genus Aegilops; species Aegilops bicornis. The sequence continues at coordinate 630,164,630 of CM038671.1, read as the reverse complement.
GTTGTACAACTGAAAACTTAAATTGAGAAGGAAAAACTTTTGTTTATGAACTACATAATAAACTTTAAACATGCAATTTGATGCAAACACCAAAAATAAACAGCTATTGCGATCATGCCTAACCAAATATACACAACAAAGTTTGAAGGCTTGAGAAGGACAAACTTACATTCTTGGTGAAGACAGGCTCTATAAAGCCCTTGTCCATGCCGATGGGGGGCAATTCAAGAAGTTTAGCAGAATGTTCTTCATAAGCATTGCCTTTATTCTACATTTTGTTAAGAGTAAATATAGATGTGATAATATACAAAAAAAATGGAGAATATTTAAGATAAGATGAAGAGTGATGCTACATAACCAAGTAGCTATGAATGTATGTGCAGCGATACAGGCAAAAGGCACAACCAAGAGCAATGCACAGCTAAACTTCTTCAGTACCAACCTTATGGTAAGAGTAAATATAGATCTGATGTGTAGAAAATGGAGGGCAAAGGAAAATAAGCTGCAGAGTGATGGGGCATGAACAACTACATGTCAATATAAGTACACTGATAAAGGACAACATGTACTTACAAGAACAATGCAGAGCTAAAAAATTCATTGGCATTGGATATATTCTACACTAATGTAACCATTCATACAGATCAAATAATTTGGAGCGAACAATTGATAAGCAAGCTATCATGCATACTGATGTCACATAATGAACCAGGTATGTATGCAAGTACAGTCTTCTGAGGACAACAGGTACTAACAAGAGCAAAGCAGCGGGCAGCATATTTGCGATATCCTATCGTTCTTTTCAAACCGAATTCTTCTTGAGCTGATTTCACTGCAAAAAGATCCGTAAGGCACATGCGTAAAAGTAGAAGTTCAAATTGTCATGTGATTTGATAGACGATTACCTCATCCACGGGAACAAGACCAGTGCATAACAAGGTTTTTCCATTCAATGTCTTCTAAATTTAGCAGAGGAGACTTCACCGAAAATTCGTTTATAGACTTGCCATCAAAGTGTGAGGATGCAATGCTTCCTTGAAAAGCACAAGCAAGCTTTGCTCATCATGACTATCCAGATTGACCCTCACCTAGTTACAACAATTTAATGTAAATCATTGATGTGTTCAATCAGCAGAAAATAGGAAAATAATAACCATGAATAATAACACTTACACGTAAGTTGGATAGGAAGATGTGAAAATGGTGTTTGTCTTCACTATAATCTTCCCATGATGGGAATATATGCACGTAGTCCCTAACAACATTCAAAGCATTGTCTTTTAAATTGGGAATAAATGGAATGGGGTTCCAATCTGCGAGAATTGGCCGTCTCTGCGGTTGGGATAGGTCTTCGGCCGGTGGACTTGCTGTACTTTTTCTTTGGAGTGAGATTTTTTACGTAGTGCAGTGGTGCTATGGCAAATGAAATCGATATACCTTTTGTAGGAGTGCAGGTCCTGTGTGGTGGGGCTAGTGGTGTGGCCAGTGAAGTATGGGTACAGTCTGCTAGAGTCGGTCCTATGTTTTGTGTCACTGGTTGTACAGCCAATATAAGTGGGGCGTTGTCTGATTTCTCTGGCACCACCATGTTTTTCAAGGACTTTGCTGGTGCTCCTTCAGGTTCGGCAATCACCCTCTTCCTTTTTGATGTCTGATCCACAAGAACAACATTTGAGTGGAAGAACATGGTATGACGACAGATGGAATATGTATTGATAATGGATGGGCATAGCATCTCGAGTTGTATGATGAGTAAACTAAGCAGATGGTGGTGCAACAAAGTAGAAGAAATGCAAGACAACATATGCAAGATACGCGCAATCAATAAACCTTGCCAAATTAGAACAGGCACCTTGATGGGTGAACATGACAGACCATCTGCCTTTGACTCCTCGAGGTTAGAATAGTCATTAGAATGATATTACGAACAAGAATCAACAGTGGGGAGCGTCTGAGTTTCATTTCTTCCGAATGGCACTCAATGCCTTGGTGCCAATTTTGTAAGTCATTGCAGTGTTCCACAATATTCTTACGATGCGCGGATTCTCGATATTCACTTTGTAATTGCGTATAATATCCGAGAACCATGAAAACATAAATAGTTGTGAGATTATCTTTGTAATGCAGATGATATTCTAATATAGGGAGCCCTGTAAACACTTATGTGCTATCACCGGATTACGATGAGAGAGCTCATGTGTGCTGTAATATCGCGGCGTGCATTTATATAATCTGGAACAAGTACACAAAAAATAGGCTCGAAGTAAGGATAGCTGGCGGATGATAGGTTCATAATATCTTTGTATAGATAGTTTATTGCCAAACCATGATAATTAGAGCGGACAAGAACTAGGCAGATCATAGTGTACATAATGTGGGTACACCATAACCACGATATATAAATCGGGAAAGTGGAACCGGCTTGAAAATACGGTGTTGTATTGCCGCTAGTAATTGAAAGCCTATCGATCAGTGCAAGGCCAGCACTATCGAACATGGTAAAGAAGAGCAAGCAGATTTTGGATAATAAAATGTTGGTTCTTGCGGTGCTCACACATGATGAACGAGGCGCATTAAGAATGCAACTCCCGGCTGTCTCTCGACCATTTCAGGCGGTTGGATGAAGATCCTACGTCTCCTAACCCTTCTTCTTCCTCGTCTCTGATTCTTCCCATACAGAACACCGCATGGGCCGCCGGCCGGACCACCGGCCCCCACAGCCTGTGTTCCTCCGCCACCCCCACCCCCATCCGCATCGAGTTTTCTTCATTCGGCGAGGCCCCACAACCACCCGAGCCCCTTGGATCACACCGGCGAACTCCGGCTAGCTCATAAAAATCGACTGACCCAATTTTGAAATTTAGTCTACTGTGATTTAACTAGTGTGGAATATAAAAGGGGAAAACCATAAGCATTGGGAGTATAGTGTTGAGCGTGCCATGGCGGATCTGAAGGTGCAAACGGACAAAGGCAACCGCAACCAAGATAAGAAATCAGGGTAAAGCGGTGGTGATCTATTTTCTTGCTGCGATAAATAAGTTGAGCAGAATCTGAAAGAGTACCGCCTCAGTGCGGCGCCGATGTCTTGTCTGGTGAGAATTTAGCGGTGCTCTTGATAGCGATGGCTGTCGGCGGTGTGAAAGCAGATCTAGGAGGGTAGATGGTGGCGGCAGGGCGCGGTGGACGAGACGGTCGTAGGAGCGGCGCCGGCAAGGTGGACGACGGCGGGGATGAAGCGAGAGGACGGGATGCAAGGATCCCGGCCCAAAGGCGTGGATAAGAGAGGTCAATCTCTTGTAATGGACGGCGGCGTCGGGTATAAACTCCAGCATGGTGGAGGAGGACGGCGGTGGATGGGGCGGCGGACGGCGGCGGACGGAGGAGGGTGGGGTGGAGAGGGTGTTTTGGCGCCCACGGAGTACGAATGGGGAAAATGGAGGTAGAGAGGAAGGGGAGAACCATGTATTCAGGGTGCGCTTGTCTCAAATGCGAGGAAATTTACAAACTTAGCCCCTGTTTCAATTTTCTACTACATCACAGCAACATTAGTCGGTTGGGGATAGGACAGTAATCTCGCATACACCAAATATTTGCCGACGAGAGTTTGTTTTTGGCGCCCACCATGTATGAATATGAATCGGGGAGGGAGTCAATTTCGGCCGAGGGCACACTGTGTTTTGGCGCCCACCGTGTATGAATCCGGGTGAGAGGCTGTTACGTCACGTTTGGGTGAAATTACAAACCTACCCCTATCGAAACCTATAGAAATCCAGCACATAGGCTTTGTGCGGCAGGGATAGGCAGTAGTGATTTCCATCTCGCAGATTTTGGTTTCGGGCGGTTGCTGCGACTTTCCCCGCTTCGTTCAAATTTTTCACTGTGCATGTTTACCGTGCCAACTCAATTCGAATCCCGTTTGTATTCTACTATTTTTTCGGGTGGGATCCATTTTCAATTGGAATTACATTCTATATACATCATTTTTTTACATATATACTTTCAAAAGCACAACACCATTTATACATAAATATGGTTTACAAATGGCATGATCTCAGATTCATAAGGTTGTATCCATCAATTTTGATTTTCAAATATTTGAAACCACTTTATGTTGAAATCCAATGTATGCATTCCTCGCTAACTGTCTCCAATTAATGTGTGTTTCATGCGGGTTAACTTCTCAAACATGTATAATGTGTTTCACACACGCAACATATAGTGTAATCCCGTTTAGACATTAATTGCATATAAACCATGCATTGTTTGTAATTGAAGAATCTATGGATCACCAATATTGATAAACTATATAACATTACACGTGTGCCCAAATTCAAATGAATATGCATGTTTGATACACCAATTTGCGTTATGATATTATCGATGTCGTGATCCCCGGTTTAAATATTTGAATCCCCTTTAATCCAGATATTCGTCTCATATAGCTATGACTCATGCTTATATAGGACTATCTCCCTGGACCTATACGCGTTCATCGTCTCTCAGGCATCTCTCGTGCAACCTGTATGTCGACAATGATCTTTTATCTTCGTAACACACTGACGGTACTCTCTCCATCGAGCTTCATCACTCTATCTCTCTCTAAGTATATCTCGCTCCCTGCTATGTGTCTCTAGCTATGATTCTCCATGTGGAATCTCTTTCTCTCACACAAACACAAAACTTTGTCTCCCGGGGTCTCATTTCTCTCAACTATTCCCATGTGTGCCACTCGCACACCCCTCCTACAGAGATGTCTTTCGCTCCTTAGATATGAGAACCTACGACTCTTCCTCTTCAATATCTCTTTCTCACACACAAACACTAACTCTGTCTCCCAGGGTCTCATATTTCTCCATTGTTCTCTTGTATGTCGCTCAAACACACCCTATCTCCCTAGAGATATCTTGCGTTCCCTCATATGTCTCTCTAGCTATCACTCTCGTTGTGAAATATCTTTCTCTCTCGCAGACACAAAACTCCGTCTCTCCGATATCTGTTTGTATGTGACTCACATGCACCCTCTCTCTATCTCTCTCACACCCACACACATAATCCAGCCTTCTGATCCACTCGACTCCTATCTCAGCACACACTAGCTAGCATCTTTATCTTTCTATTTATCTATTTCTCCATCAACCTTATTTCTTGCCCTCACTCTTGATTCCTATCACACACACTACATATGTTTCTCTCTACATGCATGCAGTCAAGTGCCCTCTCACAGACATATATAACTTCACCCTTTGAACCACCCGACGGTCATCTCCGACACCCAAACTAACGGATGTCTCTCTAGCTAGCATCTCCATCTGTGTATCTATCTGTAGTTTCTCCGTCAACATTTCTTTCTCGCACGGAGTCTTGCTTCCTATCACCCACACTATATATGTCTATCCATACATATGCATTTATAGGTTGATCTCTTTTGCACAATCGTTGCACCTCACCCCCTCTGCTCGCCATAGATGCATGCTCCAGCCCACGCCACTCTCTCTTAAAGACAAAAACACATGCTCAATTGTCGGGCCTTCTTCCCTGCATTCTCACATGCATGCATATTGTCATACCGATCCGTCTCTCCCATGTCGTTGATCTTAGGACTTATGTCTTCTTTATTTTATCTTCATCATGCGCGCGCACACACACACACACATCCCACGTATACATGTATACCTATCACACATGCACGTTCAAGGTCTCTATGTCTCCATACGTAGTTAATTACCCTCAATCCTAATGCCACATCGAATCGTTCTCCTCTTTTGTGCACATAACTTCCGCTGGATGGGCAAAACACACACTCACACTTAACAATCTCCTTCTAGCTACCCCCCCCCCCCGCCCCGCGCGCCTCTCACTCTTCCCCTATATCCCCGAAACTAATATGACCATCCCTTTGTGTAATTCCCGCCTACAAGCACCATCGATATATAGTAGTCTTCCGTGGTGTCTATCGAACAAACACGTTCTCTCGATGTCGACTCCTCTCACGCGCACGCACCTTCTCTTCCCTCCTACGGGCATTTTCTCTCTCGCACCCCATCGTTGGTGGGCTCTACCATACACATCACCTCTCTATGATGAAGCCATGCACACTTAAATTACATCCGCCACAGAGGACCCCGGGACACACACACACACACATGCACGCACACACACACACAGACAGACACACACGCACGCACGCACGCACGCACCCCCCCCACACACACACACTAAGACTCCATCTCTCTCTCACACACACACACACAAACACACACACACGCACCCCCCCCACACACACACTTAGACTCCATCTCTCTCTCTCTCTCTCTCTCTCTCACACACACACACACACACACCACACACACTAAGACTCCATCTCACACACACATGCTCTAGGCGGAGCATTTGTTTCTACCACCCTTCATCCAACCTTACCCGTATGATAAACAATCACCTTTTTACTTGCATAACATGGACAGATTCCACTTTACTTTAGTAGTCAGCAAACTTATCATCTGTATACCCTTATAATAAAAGCAGGTTGGCGATGATGGTGTGCCTGCCATCTTGTAATACAGACCGTATGATCTATATCTGACGGATAGGAAGCAAACTATGATAATTTGACAAAAGATACCCGCACCTCTCTCCACACCATTATCTCCCACAACCTCATTGCTCAGCAATTAAAAAGGAATAAGTCTCTGGAACAATCTAGCATGCATGGTGGCCGCTGCCGCCTGCCGGCGCCATCCATCCCCATGCCTCCGCCCATTCCGACCACCAGTCACCACCACGCTCCACTCCTCCTCGCCTTATCTCTCATCTTTCATTTTTTCGATGACATTCTCGAGATACCAGTTTTCCGATAAAATTCTCGACATATCATTAGTTTTTACACATGGGATTACTCCTGCATGGGTCAATCACAACAGGTGTTTTGTCAAAAATGCATATTGATGTTTCGTGCAATGCACGAGAATCTTGCTTGTAATTATATAACGCAAATCACGAGTAGGAAGTGACATTTTTTGACACAACCACGTTAACATGGCCACGTAAATCATGAGCAGGAAGGAGAAGGGAAGCGGGCTGTGGAGTAACGTTTTTTACCACAATTTCTTAGGAAACTGAGTGCAATAATTGAGTAGTTTTGCAAACTACCATTACTACTACACCTGAAACGGTTCAAAACCTATACTCCCTTGCCCGGTAGCGCTTCCGAGTGAAGCGGTCGGCGTCGCACAGGCGTCAGTGCCGCATTAATGCCCGGCCAGAGCGGAGGCGACCTCTTGCTGGCGCCGGCTTTGAAGTGGCACGACGGCCGAGAGAGCGCCGCTTCCCGGTGCACGCGACTGCTCCGCGTCGAGACTGGCCATAGGCCCTGTCTGGATCCATGGGTTAGAGTTAGTTTGAGCTAGTTGGGGCTCAAATAGCCCTAAAGTATCCAAGCATGAGGGTTTAAATTGGAGCAAGTTGCACCGAACCCACCAAAAAAAACTATCCCACCCAAGAGGTGCTAACTGGAGATAGTTCTCATTGGGACCACTGAAAAATAAATTTCTCTCTCCATGAAGTGCATTTATTGTCAATCTAACCCTGTCACCCAAACACCTCTTTGGCTACAGTTAGTTCAGGGTTAGTCTTGAGTTAGTATAACCTCTAGCTAAGTTAGAGTATCAAACAGGAGCAGTATAGGACATGCAAGTTGCTCAAAGCATACAGGCAAATTCGTACGTGAAAGGATTTATTTTTTTGAAAACGGAACATGAAAGGAATTTGTTTTAGAATGCTCTTTGCATGTCGCTAACATGTGATAGTTAACTGACCTCAATAGACGGCAGAAACGCCAGCCCGCCGCACTTTGATAGAGACGAGGAGGGAGAAGCGATACAAGCTGCTGGATTACTAGAGATAGGTGTCGCACGGAAGCCAAGAAATATGGTGATAGCGTGGGTTAGCCATGTACTAGTATGATGTAACTACATGGGCTGCCGTGTTTCGTACTCTTCCAAATCCATCGTGGAGATGATTGGTTAATTTTATATCGCTGAATAATATTAAATATTATGAGTGCAGACGCTCCACCACAAGGTTCCTTGCTCCTTCTCGGTCGTCCGGAATCTATGTTCTTCCACTCTATTTTTTTATGTGAGCTTTGTTCATACTTTTGCCAACACGCGAGACATCTAGCATGAAGGCGCACGTGTTATGCAACGATCGTTCCATCTATATGAAGAACACGTGGCACTGGAACTACGAGACAAACATGTACCAACCAGTGGATGTACGAACCTGAGTAATGTAGTGCAGTAAGTGAAGTAGAAAGGCACAAATGGTATGAACATGTGTGGCATACAGGGTGTGTTTGGTTGCGTTCTCGTCTCAAAGACAGCTTGTTCCCTCTTCATGCATGCTCAACTCAACACCCCTCTTCATGCATGCTCTCTTCATGCATGCTTCTAGTGTATTTGTGCTAAACTAGTGTGGACTCATGCACCCTCCATACACTCTACCAAACACCCAAAAGTAGGTCGAGAAGGGAACTCTTGGGCGGCATTTGTCTCTTACTACGTACTACCACTAAATGTTGTACGTGCAATGCACGGTGATGTTATGGAGTACGTGTCTAAGTACTCTACTACTATATTAGTTGGAGGCACATATTAACTTTTATATTTGATTATGTGTATGCCCCGAGACCTTCCAACTAGACGTGTCTTTCTCTCCAGGTCGCACTTTGTATCGTTCATACAACTAAGTACTACTACGTGTGGTCGACCCAGAAGTGGAAGAAGTGGAGACGCTCTACCACGCTGTTTTTTTTTACGATGGGCTCTACCACGCTGTTCATGTCCCACTCCTTTCGCTAACGTGTGGGACATCCAGCACGTGCCGTGTTTGGCACCCTTCATCGTAAGAGTTGAAATGCTAGCATTCATCAGAAATAGAAAATAATTATAAATCGGCAGTGATACTATTTTTTTGCGAACCAATCAGCAGTGATACTATACCACGCGGTTTCCTTGCTCCTCGATATCGGAAAGAATACTTCCGTTCGCCAACATGTGGGACGTCGACCATCCTGGTCCACTTGCCATGCACGCAGAACTCCAAGGGAGAGTCACCCAGTTCATCGCGCCGCAGTAACAATGACTAATGAGCCGTCAAATCACAGGCCCACTTCCCACTTTGAAGTTGCTCGGACGAAGGAACCATCATGACTTCGTTGAATTCCGCTTCTTGAAGAAAACTACTATACCAGCAGTACTGCTAGCTACAGTATTTACTCCAACAGAGGCCTCCTTTCGTTCATAGGATAGGAATATAAAAATCATAGGAAGTGAGATGACATGCATCTCAATTCCTATAGAGAAAGAGATGCCATTTGATGCATAGTATAGGAATTTTTCCACTTAGTCTAGGCTAATGTACTAGTAATTTGCTCTAAAAACTACAGTAGTAACTAGTAGTACTCGTACATGCTCGTACTAAGACACAGACACACACACTAACTACTAGTACTACTACTTCTCACATGCTGGCCAGACGCCGTCGTTCTCCTTCCCGACTTTGTCGGCGACACCCCATCGTGCTTGGATCTCCGCCGACCTCTCCGCAGCAGCGTGTGCATCCTTTTCTTTCTTGCGACAGCGGGCCTCTCTTTTCTTGAGTGCTTTCTGACTTTTCCGCTCCCTCTGTGCGGCTTTGGCCGCCTCTTGCTCTACCGCCCATTTGGCCTTGGCATCTTAAAATTCCCCCACATAGTTGTGAGGTCGCGAGCGGCGATGAACTCGACATGCCGGGATGCCATCGCTTCCCTACCATTTTGTGTGCGTTCGTGGGCGGCGAGGAACTCAGCGCAGCGGGATGCCATCGCTGCCTTACCGGTTAGTGTGCGGCGCGGTGGCATGAATGACGCTTGGTGACAGCTCTGGGGTGGAGTGGCCGGACAACCGTATAGTGCATTGGTTTGTTAAGAGCTCAAGGACAGAAGACGAAGCAAATTAGGATTCCCCTTCAATCCTGGTCATTTATTACCGACTAAAATGCATTGGTGGTCATCGAACTTGTCTTGATAGCTCACTGTGATCATTGTATACGAGATATGGTGATTATACGGTCGCTGGCTCAGCGTATTGCTCCGTATTTGTATGGTTGACCAGTCAAACAGTCCGCATGCGCCTGAAACGGTCACCGTCTCTCCAGAATGTCAATGCCGCATTCACTGAACTTAACTGCAGGTGCAATTGGTGTGTCACTGACATGCGGGCCAGACGCCCGTTGGGCCCACATGCCAGACACCCAAACGCATCTGCAGTTAAGTCACTGAAGCAGCGCCCGCATTCACGCCCAACGAACCTACTCCGGCGCCAATTGTCCATCCGTCTGCCGCGGCTCATTGCCATTCGCCCGCTATATTAACTTGAGCCCTAGCTCCCAGCCATAGCCAAAGACCCACACTTATTCTCCTCCGGTCCCTTCCTTCTGTAGGCACCACTTCAACCATGGCCTCGTGGTGCTCCGAAGCTCTCTTGGACGTACTGTCGCAGGAGCAGACGAGGGACATCGGCGGCTCCGCTCCGGGAGCGCTCCAAAGCTCTCTTCGACGTACTATCGCAGGAGCAAACGAAGGAGATCGCCGGCACCCCCCGGGCCACCCTCCGCCGCCACGACCACGAAGCCGGCGCGCGTGTGTGGGCGCAGCCGGCAGCGAGGAAGAGTAGTACACGGTAGGTCGCCACCGCTCTAGTCCCGGGAAGGCCACCGCTACTCCACTCAGTTGATACCAAGCTTGGTGGGGTAAACATCGGCGGCCGATTAGCCGCTTGACGGCGACGTGGAGGCGGAAATCTTCATAACCTTGTGCTCCGGCCGGAGGAGGAGGTTATCGAGGCGGATGAGGAGGAGGCAAAGGCAATAGCTAGCTTTCTCGGGTTCATGCCCGGACTTGGTGGTCGGGCGCCGGTGATCGTTTAGATTAGGTTTACAGTAGGTTTAGTACGGTTTGTGCGAAATATGTAATGAATTTCGTCCAGTTTGTAGGAAAAGTTTTCGAAATGTAATGAATTTCATCCGGTTAATTTGAAATTTGCTTTATTTGCACGAATTTCGTCCGTTTAGTTCATATAGTTGTCGAAAGGTATGAGGGCAGCATCGGATGGCATCCATCAGTGTCCTCGGACAGATGCCGGTGTAAATTTGTGGCCCAGCGCTGGAGATGCCCTAACTATCATGCTATAATCGCTAACAATCCTCCATTATTTGGCAGTGAACAGTTATCCCTCGATCAAAATCAGATCCGCGGTGTTTCACACTCCTCCCGCGTACGAGTGTAAACTCTTACTTACATAAAAATGGAGCAAGTGGACGGCACTGTAGCACGTCATATCACTCTAAAGTAAAAGGCGTCACACTTACGACTCGTACGCGTCGCAACCCTGACAGTCCGGCTCGCACGCCGCTCACCAAAGGGGACACGCGTTGTCTTGCAATTTCACTGACATGTGGGACCGTAATTGAATAAACCGTTGATAGCTGAAATCTAATCGCTCGGCGGGCGTTGGCTGAGAAGAGAGAAACGGGGGAGGGAGAAGAGATCGCCCGCCCGCCGCGCATGGACTCCAAGAAATATATGGTGATAATGTGAGGTGGGCCATGCTGGAGTTCGGACCACTTCCGGAGCCCGCTCTCACCGCCATGGCCCCTCAAGACGCCAGCTGCCCGCTGCATGCATAGCAAGTAGGCCCCGCTTATGTGGAGGAGAGAGAGGCATTGACAAAGTCAAGGAGTAACAGTGGAGACAATTGCTTTCGTTAAAAATAAACAATGAATACTCGTTGCTTGTCCTCTATATCGGAAAGAATACTTTCATTCGCCGACATGTGGGACGTCGACCATCCTGGTCCACCTGCCATGCACAAAATTATCCTGGTCTACCCCGGTCATATCGCAGGCCTAACCTTTCCCACCGTAAGTTGTTCGGACGAAGGAACCATCATGACTTCGTTGAATTCCGCTTCTTCAAGAAAACTTATTGTACCCATAATCTGCTACCACACGCCAAGACCGGATGGCACTGTACCACGTCATATCACCGAAACCCACTAGGCCAAACTAGCCCACCTAGGTCATCTATTTTGGAACAGGAGAATGCGTCTACTGCTTTGCTATGATTTTGTGTTGCACATTCTCTGTACTTTTGCTACGATTTTCCTACCCTATGAACCAAATGAGGCCTGAATGTATGTCGACTATTGTCTGATCGATCGCTAAGCCTACAATTTTAGGAGCTAGGGCTATTGGTCGATCAACGAGAGATAAGTATAAGCATACCACGAGCTCATCAGCCCCAACGTTTCTCTTCGGTGAGTGTTTTGCAAGTACTATAGCTTGCACAGTAGCTAGTCTACTAACACCAAGAGTCATCAAACAAGCCCTGCTGATATGATAAACAGTTCAAACTTACATCTGTCAGGACCCCGATTCCAAGTCACATCGATCTAGCCGGTAACACCTCATATCACTTTGCGGCCTCACGCACGGTATTCCCACGGGTGTCGCCTTACCATGGCCCGGGACCGTTTGCGCCTTTTGGCTCACGTATATGATGGTGTCGCTAGCATCCACATGACAAAGAACCCGGGCCGACATGGCTAGTCGTGAACCCAAAGCGGCGCTAACCTATGGGGACAGGCATACATGAATCACATCGAGCATGTCGGTCATCAACGATATATTCGGGCTGTAGCACTTTGGGCTATGAGGACTCCGGTATTCCGGGCTGTAGCAGGCTAGGCAGGACTCCGAATATCACCGCGTGACATCTCCCCGAAGGTACAGACATAGGAACAAAGTGAAACACATGCCGACCAGTCAAGTGTCCAAGCAGTAGTGCTGGGCTAGCAGGACTCCGGTGAACCGGGCTGTAGCGGACTACTATCGCTCAGAAGCACGAGACTACATTTCCCCATATGAGAGGCTGCCAAGGATAAACAACTAGATTGTCGGATCCCACACATACCAAGCATTTCAAACATACACACAATATGCTCAATATGTGTAAATACAACATGGAATCACAACATAACTCTACGACTCAAATATTTATTCATTAGGCTCCGAGGAGCGAGATATTACAAACATGGGTCTCATGACCCAACACTCAGAGCATATAAGTCAAACACAAGCGGAAGCTAAACATGTCTGAGTACGCATAACTATAAATGAAAAGGCTGAGAAGCCCGACTATCTACCAGATCCTGCCGAGGCACAAGATCGTAGCTGAGGTAACAAGCTAAACGTCAAGTCCAAGCGGAACTACTAAGCGAGGCCAGCGTCTCTCGCAAAACATAAAATAGGCAAACATGAGTACAAGCGTACTCAGCAAGACTTACATCAGAACTAGCTACATATGCATCATTATCAAAAGGGGGTGGTGGAGTTTGACTGCAGCAAGCCAGCTTTGACTCGGTGGCTATCCTGAACTACGACTGCAAGTAACTCTTTTGAGGTGGCGCACACGAGTCCACATTTTCACCATATCAATACACCACTATGGCTCCGCTCCCGTCTCCCTACGAGAACGCCATCCATAGCACTCACGCTTATCTTGCGCATTTTAGGGTATCCACTTTCACTTGTCTATGAACTGATATAGGCAACCCAGAAGTCCTTTTCCGCGGACACGGCTATTCGAATAGATCATATTATCCTGCAGGGTGTACTTCTTCACACACGCTCTCACCACTTACCGCGTTTACCACGACATGTACTCGGCAACCTTCAAGCGGAAGCCCAACGTGGGTGTCGGCCACGGCCTACCTAAACACTCAAGTCCCTAGTCCGGGTTTATCGCCTATTCGGGTTCCATCCGCAGGAGTCCGCCGAGGTTTCCCATACAGCCCGAGCGATGTGTGCGGGGTTCCTGAGACACCAAACGGGCGAATCGGTACACCGGGCCACGGTGCCTACCGCAACACAACCCACCCCTAAGGTCAGCGTTGCGTGCGGCCCCCAGCATGCTACAAACACCAGAAACTACTTGCAACTCCCGGACTGAGGACAAGGGTGGTTAAGAAGCCGAGAGGGTCAATTAAGGATCCCAATGCGTGGTAGTAACTGTTTCATGGATCACAAACACAGAACTCAGTTCCTGAGGAAGGTTTCAATGAGACAACCCACCATGTACTCCTACATGGCCTCTCACCGCTACCTTTACCAAATCGTGTTCACACACTTAGCTCACACACACGATGGGACATGTTCACACCTCTGATTCATTCTCGATGAATCGGACTGACTCAACTCTAAGCGATGGCAGGCATGACAAACAAGCATAAATGAGTAGGCACAACATGGCTCAAACAACTCCTACTCATGCTAGTGGGTTTCATCTAATTCATTGTGGAATGACAGGTCATCACGAGGAGGATCAAGGGTTCAACTACATGACAAGTAGCAGTTGAATCGATGTTGTCCTAATGCAATAAAAGAGAGCAGGAGCGAGAGAGTGGGATTGTATCGGAATGAACAAGGGGTTTTGCTTGCACAGCACTTCGAAGATAATATAGTTCTTCATCGGTGTCATCGAATTCATCGTCGGTACGTCGTCTACCGAGAGGGGACAGTTACCGGCAAACAAGAAAGAGCTCAATCAATGCAATGCATAGTCACATGAATGACATATCATGTTAAGGTACTGAATTCACCTAATGCAATATCTAGCCAAGTTAATTGAAGTGGAATTCAAACAAGAACAAATTCCAACTCCAAATGTTATATCATAAATTACCCTAATCATGATTCATCCTATTCAGTGAGGTTAACTTGTTCAAACATGCATGATCATGGCATAAACAGATTCTTCATATTTTTCTAATCATTTTTCATATATAACTTATTTCCATTGGAGTTACGGTTGAATTTATATGATTTTTAGAAGTTTAGAGTATTTTCTGAAATTTCCTGAATTAGACTAAATCCAGAAAATATTACTGCGTCAGCATGACCTCACGGTGACGTCAGCAAGTCAACGGCGCTGTCCAGGTCAAATCTGACCAGTGGGTCCCGATTGTCAGTGTCTAACTAATCTAACCTAGCTTAGTTAGTACTAACCTAACTTAACTAGCAAGGCGGGGCCCGCATGTCGATGGGTCGGTGATTAAGTGGGTCATTAGCACCTAATGACGATGCCACGTCATCACCACCGGCGTGTGATCGCCGGCGACCAAATCCACGGCGGGTGTGCACCGGAGTGGCTCGGGTTTCGCCTACGGTGCACCATTTTGCTCGGGGTTTGCGGCTACGGCGAGCTGGGGGACTCACGCATCTAGTGGTGGTGGCGGCAGCAGCTGCGGTGGTTGGAATCAACGGCGGCGAGCTCCAAGGCGGCGGCCGGAGTTCGGGCGGGGTCGGGTTAGGCGATGCAGGGCGCTAGGGGAGGCGTTGGTGCGCTCTACGTGCTCCTGGTGAGGTGTGGAGCACGGTGGTGTCTTGGCCGAGCCATCAGGAGTTTGTGGCCACGCCGGCGACGAGGCACGGCGGCGGGGAGTTTTCGGGTGAGGTGGGGACGGCGGCTAAGGAGGTCAAACAAGCACGAGAGCTAGGGGGAGAGGAAGAGGAGTTCACCGTAGAGAGGGAGAGGTGCTCAGCGGGCTCGGGGGCGTCCGGAGTTCGACGAATCGGGCGACGGCGACCGGCGGATCTGAGAAGGGGAAAAGCGGCGGGGCGGCGCCTCGGGGCGCTCCGATGTCGTTTAGCTCGGCGGAGACGGAGAAGAGGTCGGGGCGGAGCTCTTGGGGACGGCAGAGGGGCAAGGGGGTGGCTGTGGCCACGGGCAGCGATCGATCGGCGTCGTGAGCCTCGCTCGGTCGAGCTCGCGAGAGGGGAGCAGAGGAGGGGATGGGGTTCCAGGGAGAGAGAGGAGAGGACGAGGGGGTCGGGGGGTGTGCGTGGCACCCACGGGTGCCTCCAGCGGCGAGCAGGAGGTGGCAAGGCGTCGTCGGCGCCTGCCACGCCTCGCCTCTGCCTACTGGCAGAGGAAGACGATGAGCGGCGTGGGAGGTGGGCTGGGCTGGCTTTGCCCAGTTGGCTGCTACAGAGGTGGGCCGGTTGGGGCGCCAGGTAGGTGGGCTGCCAGGTAACTGGCCCAAGTGGCTTCTCTCTCTCTCCTATTTCTATTTAAATCCTGTTTTCTATTATTCTGTTCTGTTTTAGTTTAGTAAAATACTAAACCATTTTATAAAATCCTGAAGATAATTATGTGGCTGGAACTAAAGTATACCAAACCACATAAAATGTCCTGTAATTATTGGACATATATTAATTATATATAAAATATATTTCCAATGCAAATAGTTATTGAATTAATTCAAAGGCCCAAAATAAAATGTTTGATCACTCCAAAAATATTGGTTTGAATTTTATTCTTGCCAATATTTTTTCAAAGTTGAAAAGGAACATTTCCTTGGAAACATTTGAAGCAATTTTTAATGTTGATCATTTATTTTAAATGATTCTGAGGCTCTCAATTCCCCAATTCAAATTTAAAGGAAATTTAGACATGATGCATGGATGCAAGAAAATCAAGCTAGGGCTGATCTGGGGTGTGACAGCTCACCCCCACTAAACAAGAATCTCACCGAGATTCAAGACGTGAGGTAAGAGGAAAGGGGAGTCACAAACTATCACAATCTTCATGATCCATTTGCCCTTCTCGAAAATGTTGATTCATTCCATCATCTTGGTCTTGACGTCTTTGCTTTTGAGATCTTCACTCGACATGACAACAAAAAGAAGGGGGAAACCCTACAGGATTTAGTCTTCTTGAAGATCGAGCAATTCAAGATCAGTTCATGGAGTGACGTAAGAACAACTCTTGAGTTGAGACACCAAACACACATTAGGAATGATGGTAACGAAATGGATAACGAAGGTTCAAATTGGTAGGCAACCATTCCAAGCTTAAAGAGATGATGGATGGTGTCAAGGTGGCGAGGAAATAATTGTCATGATTCAATAGCGGGGCACCTCAGGGGAGGTGACGCGAGGATATATTCCCTTAAGTGGCAAAAAGGATTACTTTTGATACAAAGATCATTGAAACTCTTCATACCAGCCTAAGGCAATTCACGACGATCGTTTAGTGGAGTGCAAAGGAATGGTACACCCGGACTAGAATGGATGATGTGGACTACCTTGTTGAAGACAACGCAATGGATGATTTTTGCTTATCATCGGAAATGGATGGAACCCATGGTAAGTCCACTCTTTAGGATGAACCTAGACAAGAATTACTAAGAAGGCAGCCCATAGTGAAATGGCACAAGGATGGTGCAAGCTGGGAACAAAACACCACTGTTGGAATGTTCCAACCATCATATCTGCCTGAGATTCAGATCCGATTGGTGATAGGATACTTCAGACTCAGCATGTCTGAAAAGGAAGGGTTGCAACACAAATTGACGAGATGACGTTGCGAGAATCTCGGGATATGAACTACGATTGAAAGCTCCAAAACATGAGCTGGTTCTGCTACACACATGTGAACATGTTGTCCAAGACAAGAATGACCACTTAGTAGTCTTATCATAAAACACTACCGAGTTCAGGTGGGGAACCATCATCGAGGATATCAAAGTCGTTACATGCTAAGTCCATGGATTATATCCCAAGCATAGACTTCTTTTCCTTGAACAAGTCAATCAGTGGCTTGGTGTGCTAGGAACACGTATGGAGTGGAGGCGGCCAACCTATCAAACCATAGAGCACTTCGCACGTGCATGACCGACTTGGGATGGTTCCATAGGAAACAAAACAAACCTTTCTCGAATTCATGGCGGCAACTTACACCTAAAGCACATGAATTCGAGGAAGTCACTTCTTCCATCCAAGCATAGGCTTCATGAACGGAACACGAAGGCATTGCTTACAAAGTTTTCAACACCAGGTTGATGTTCAACATGAATCATGGGGAAGACAAAATGCTGCTGATGGGCTCAACAACAATTCATCGGAATTTCCATATCACTGTACTTCCACCAACATGTGAACACGGTGATAGCATTGGTCAGACCAAAGATGTAATGGTGTATGCTCGAGGGATCAACCACGAGTAAGACAACATCACGAATATCGTTGGTTCTGATTTGACTTGACGATAACCCACACTCAAATCGAAGGATTGATAAGACAATAGGTCCAACAACTGATCACAGGGACCAATCGATGAAGATATCATCTTTCTTCAACACACACTACACAAGGATATCCCTTTGGAACGAACATAGTTAGGCAAGCTTTTATCTTCCAACTCTCCAAGTTGTTGTCTAGCTTAACCAACTATCTCAGGGGTATCCAACACAGATTCTTGGAGAAAGGGTGGTTCACAAGAAACCAACTTGATCACGAGCTCAACATAACAGTCAGGAAACAACCCGGTAACACTTCCAAGAAGATATTTGGAAAATCACGAACCACCGGTATGTTACTAAGCTCGAGAATAATCTTGCTTTTCAGGGCAAGATGATAAGATCAAGGGAGTGAGGGATTGGCGCAATCCTAACTCATCAATCGAAGTGTGCACCAGAAATAAGGACTAGGTAGCACGATCAATCTTAGGATGATGATTTAATAATCAACACGCTAAGAATGAGAATATTGTCCATTAACTACCAAACAACGAGGTTGCTAATAGCATCGATTTCACACATCATAGTTCACTTGTCGGCATTCCGGTTACACCAACACGGAACCGAGGAATGAATGATGATGGTGAGAAGTATCACTACGTCAAAAATTCATGAGAGTTGGTGCAATTCTCATGACATTCTTGACATAAAGATGGTAACGCTCCAAGATAGAACAGAACAAAAGCTGAATTGGCATTTTGATCTGCGGGATACAACTACTTTGACCCAATCCTAGAAATGGATGAGGTACTGGAGTTTGTTTCTCCTAGTCATTCCGGAATAGAATGGCTTGTCGGACCACAAGGATAATAGGCATCGATAAACAAATGCACGCATACCCTTGATTATCAACTGATAGAGGATGGTCGGGATACAACTAAAGAGAGCAACTCAAAGGAACATATAATTTTCTGAGTTGTGGATGCACAGATTAGTATGTCCAGCAAAGCTCAACATTTCTTCCGGATAACCCATGCGGAAAGGTAGAATTGGCAGAGTCACAATATGAATGGAGTACTCCTCAAGAGCACTCTGGTTGTGACCTTTTGGTTCAAAAGAACTTCTTGCCATAAGCAGTTCATGGTATTTGGAAGAAGAAATACCACAGACCTCAAGGGCTATCACAAAGTTACTAATATCCTAAAGGGACTAGTAAACACTATCAACATAAAATAAGGTGAATCCCGGGTTCAGAAACCCAGGAATATAATGCCTACTACTAATAACATCACGGGATGCTTTCAAGAATAGCGGCCAGAATCATCACACTAAGGATACAAAAGCATTGCTAAATTGCTAGGTGACTTCCTAAACACCTAGGGTCATAATAATAGCTCCAACATCTACGCCGAGGCAACAAGTACCTTAACTTACCGATTAGTGTGCTTATTCTGACCAAAGAGGACATCGGGAACGGAAGGAAAGAATCTGCAAATGCATCAGACTATTTAGAGACCTGGGATGACTCGGACAGCATAACGGCTGTAAATGCTCAAAAAGATTTGAGACATCATGCAAAATGGTGGCATAGCCACTCAACAACATCATATCAAGGTTTCGAAATCAACAGTTAACATACAGAAATAGTAGAAACTGAACTCGGGCTTAAATCCAACAATCTTATAAGTCAATGGATTAGTAACACGTCATCCTGATAGATAGATGAGAAGCCTAGTTCTTAACCCCGTAGAAGAGAAGAGGTTGACTCAGATCAGAAGGCCATGAGGTATAAGGAGTAAAAGAGCCTTACGTTCCTTCCACAATCAATTCCTTACATAACTAAAGCATTTCTAGACTCAACTTGACCGGTTTGGCTTGGTAATCCTCTGACAGGTCGGGGCTCGATACCAACGCTGTCGGGACCCCGATTCCAAGTCACATCGATCTAGCCGGTAACACCTCATATCACTTTGCGGCCTCACGCCGCGGTATTCCCAGGTGTCGCATTACCATGGCCCGGGACCGTTTGCGCCTTTTGGCTCACGTATATGATGGTGTCGCTAGCATCCACATGACAAAGAACCCGGGCCGACATGGCTAGTCGTGAACCCAAAGCGGCGCTAACCTATGGGGACAGGCATACATGAATCACATCGAGCATGTCGGTCATCAACGTATATATTCGGGCTGTAGCACTGGGCTAACAGGACTCCGGTATCCCGGGCTATAGCGAGCTAGGCAGACTCGAATACCACCGCGTGACATTTCCCGAAGGGAACGGACATAAGGAACGAAGTGAAACACATGCCGGCCAGTCAAGTGTCCAAGCAGTAGTGCTGGGCTAGCGAGACTCGGTGAACCGGGCAGAAGCGGACTACTATCGCTCGTAAGCGAGACTACATTTCCCCATATGAGAGGCTGCCAAGGATAAACAACTAGATTGTCGGATCCCACACATACCAAGCATTTCAAACATACACACAATATGCTCAATATGTGTAAATACAACATGGCATCACAACATAACTCTACGACTCAAATATTTATTCATTAGGCTCCGAGGAGCGAGATATTACAAACATGGGTCTCATGACCCAACACTCGAAACATACAAGTCAAACACAAGCGGAAGCTAAACATGTCCAATACGCACAACTATAAATGAAAAAGGCCGAGAAGCGACTATCTACCAGATCCTGCCGAGGGCACAAGATCGTAGCTGAGGTAACAAGCTAAACGTCGAAGTCCAAGCGGAACTACTAGCGAAACTGATGTCTCTCTGCAAAACATAAAATAGGCAAACGTGAGTACAAACGTACTCAGCAAGACTTACATCAGAACTAACTACATATGCATCATTATCAAAAGGGGGTGGTGGAGTTTGGGTGCAGCTAGCCTGCTTTGTCTCGGTGGCTATCCTGAACTACGATTTGCAAGTAACTCTTTTGAGGTGGCGCACACGAGTCCACATTTTCACCATATCAATACACCACTATGGCTCCGCTCCCGTCTCCCTACGAGAACGCCATCCATAGCACTCACGCTTATCTTGCGCATTTTAGGGTATCCACTTTCACTTGTCTATGAACTGATATAGGCAACCCGAAGTCCTTTTCATGGACACGGCTATTCGAATAGATCATATTAACCCTGCAGGGTGTACTTCTTCACACACGCTCTCACCACTTACCGCCGTTTACCACGACATGTACTCGGCAACCTTCAAGCGGAAGCCCAACGTGGGTGTCGGCCACGGCCTACCTAAACACTCAAGTCCCTAGTCCAGGTTTATCGCCTATTCGGGTTCCATCTGCAGGGAGTCCGTCCGAGGTTTCCCATACAACCCCGAACGATGTGTGCAGGGTTCCCGAGACACCAATCGGGCGAATCGGTACACCGGGCCATGGTGCCTACCGCAACACAACCCACCCCTAAGGTCAGCGTTGCGTGCGGCCCCCAAAGATGCTACAAACACGAAACTACTTGCAACTCCCGGATGAGGACAAGGGTGGTTAAGAAGCCGAGAGGGTCAATTAAGGATCCCAATGCGTGGTAGTAACTGTTTCATGGATCACAAACACGTAACTCAGTTCACGAGGGCGGTTTCAATGAGACAACCCACCATGTACTCCTACATGGCCTCTCACCGCTACCTTTACCAAATCGTGTTCACACACTTAGCTCACACACACAGAGGACATGTTCACACCTCTGATTCATTCCCGATGAATCAGACCTGACTCAACTCTAAGCAGTAGCAGGCATGACAAACAAGCATAAATGAGTAGGCACAACATGGCTCAAACAACTCCTACTCATGCTAGTGGGTTTCATCTAATTACTGTGGAATGACAGGTCATGCAGAGGATCAAGGGTTCAACTACCGCAACAAGTAACAGTTGAATCGATGTTGTCCTAATGCAATAAAAGAGAGCAGGAGCGAGAGAGTGGGATTGTATCGGAATGAACAAGGGGGTTTTTCTTGCCTGGCACTTCTGAAGATAATATAGTTCTTCATCGGTGTCATCGAATTCATCGTCGGTACGTCGTCTACCGAGAGGGGACAGTTACCGGCAAACAAGAAAGAGCTCAATCAATGCAATGCATAGTCACATGAATGACATGTCATGTTAAGGTACTGAATTCACCTAATGCAATATCTAGCCAAGTTAATTGAAGTGGAATTCAAACAAGAACAAATTCCAACTCCAAATGTTATTTCATAAATTACCCTAATCATGATTCATCCTATTCAGTGAGGTTAACTTGTTCAAACATGCATGATCATGGCATAAACAGATTCTTCATATTTTTCTGATCATTTTTCATATATAACTTATTTCCATTGGAGTTACGGTTGAATTTATATGATTTTTAGAAGTTTAGAGTATTTTCTGAAATTTCCTGAATTAGATTAAATCCAGAAAATATTAATGCGTCAGCATGACCTCACGGTGACGTCAGCAAGTCAACGGCGCTGTCCAGGTCAAATCTGACCAGTGGGTCCCGATTGTCAGTGTCTAACTAATCTAACCTAGCTTAGTTAGTACTAACCTAACTTAACTAACCGGGCAGGGCCCGCATGTCAGTGGGTCAGGAGGTGATTAAGTGGGTCATTAGCACCTAATGACGATGCCACATCATCACCACCGGCGTGTGATCGCCGGCGACCAAATCCATGGCGGTGTGCACCGGAGTGGCTCGGGTTTCGCCTCGGTGCACCATTTTGCTCGGGGTTTGCGGCTACGGCGGTGGGAGACTCAGCGCATCTAGTGGTGGTGGCGGCAGCTGCGGTGGTCGGAATCAACGGCGGCGAGCTCCAAGGCGGTGGCCGGAGTTCGGGCGGGGTCGGGTTAGGCGATGCAGGGCGCTAGGGGAGGCGTTGGTGCGCTCTACGTGCTCCTGGTGAGGTGTGGAGCACGGTGGTGTGCCCGGCTTCGAGCCACTGTGGCTCTAGCCACGCCGGCGACGAGGCACGGCGGCGGGGAGTTTTCGGGTGAGGTGGGGACGTCGGCTACGGAGGTCAAACAAGCACGAGAGCTAGGGGGAGAGGAAGAGGAGTTCACCGTGGAGAGGGAGAGGTGGTCAACGGGCTCGGGGGCGTCCAGAGTTCGACGAATCGGGCGACGGCGACCGGCGGGTCCGAGAAGGGGAAAAGCGGCGGGGCGGCGCCTCGGGGCGCTCCGGTGTCATTTAGCTCGGCGGAGACGGAGAAGATGTCGGGGCGGAGCTCTTGGGGACGGCAGAGGGGCAAGGGGGTGGCTGTGGCCGCGGGTACGGCGATCGGCGTCGGCGAGCTCGCTCGGTCGAGCTCGCGAGAGGGGAGCAGAGGAGGGGATGGGGTTCCAGGGAGAGAGGGGAGAGGACGAGGGGGTCGGGGGGGTGCGTGGCACCCACGGGTGCCTCCAGCGGCGAGCAGGAGGTGGCAAGGCGTCGTCGGCGCGCGCCACGCCTCGCCTCTGCCTACTGGTAGAGGAAGACGATGAGCGGCGTGGGAGGTGGGCTGGGCTGGCTTTGCCCAGTCGGCTGCTACAGAGGTGGGCCGGTTGGGGCGCCAGGTAGGTGGGCTGCCAGGTAACTGGCCCAAGTGGCTTCTCTCTCTCTCCTATTTCTATTTAAATCATGTTTTCTATTATTCTATTCTGTTTTAGTTTAGTAAAATACTAAACCATTTTATAAAATCCTGAAGATAATTATGTGGCTGGAACTAAAGTATACCAAACCACATAAAATGTCCTAGAATTATTGGACATATATTAATTATATATAAAATATATTTCCAATGCAAATAGTTATTGAATTAATTCAAAGGCCAAAAATAAAATGTTTGATCACTCCAAAAATATTGGTTTGAATTTTGTTCTTGCCAATATTTTTCAAAAGCTGAAAGGAACATTTCCTTGGAAACATTTGAAGCAATTTTTAATGTTGATCATTTATTTTAAATGATTCCTGAGGCTCTCCAATTCCCCAATTCAAATTTAAAGGAAATTTAGACATGATGCATGGATGCAAGAAAATCAAGCTAGGGCTGATCTGGGGCTGTGACAACATCTAAGCATGCCATATATTACATCAAAAGTTGGTGAGGATACATCTATTTCCATAACTCGGAGAGGGTTCGCATGATTCATCGCATGATTCACTATCAAACAAAAGTAGCAAGATCCGCCCACACAAGATAGTGCACTAGCCCTAAGATGGTTTGATAACACGCATCGTTCTGGTAATTAAACACAGGGCAATGCAAACTACCCTGAAGGATTAGCGCGACCAACTATTTCTTGTAATCGATCTCTCGGGCAATGACCACAGCACGGACAGCGGCATGGGAATCGATTTATGGGGCGATGTCCACAGGACTGACCGTGACATCGGAATCGATCTCTGGGGCGATGTCCACAGGATGGACAATGGCATCGAAATCGATCTCCGGGGCGATGCCAACAGGACGGGCCACGACATCGGAACCATCAAGGACAACCACCGGCACCTGCACAACACTAACATATTAGCAAGCACATTGCAAATAATCAAAAAGCAAGCACATTGCAAATAATCAAAAACCACAACTATGGTAATAAGCCATTATTTTTTACCTTGTGCAGCTCACCCGGGGATCTCATCCCTCCGGGGCCATCTCCTCGTCCTCGATGGGGGCCATCACCTTGCCAGGGGAATACTGCTTCTCAACGGCGACTATCTCCTCAAACTCGGTCTTGAGCCTCACATAGGTGGCAATCAGAGCTCCTGGGGTAGGCACGGTGGGGCCCTTGCTGTTCTTCCAACTTTCTTTAAGGAGTTCGTCCGCCAACGTCCTCAACTCTTTGGCCAGTGCTTGTTTCTTGGAGTTCTTCGTCTCCATGGGTTGGCCTGCCAACATGGTCAACTCGTTGGTCGGTGCTCGCTTCGTAGAGATTGCTGTATCCAGTGGGTTGTCCGCCGGCAACTCTTTGCCTAGTGCTCCAGGATCCATCAATGAACTAACAAACAAAAATCAATCGAAAGGAAACCACAACCGCAATGAAAACGGGAAAAGAATAGGATGTGAGAATCGGTCGGTGCTTTGCAAAAAGAAGATTATTGGAATGAAAATATAGCAGCATAACTGATTCGCCCACCTTTCCTTTGTCGGTAGAGAAGAAAAATGGCAGAAGTGAGTAGCCTGGAGTGAGGTTTTCTTCAAGAAAGGGAAGAAAGGGCTTGAACGAGCGTTCCAGTGAAATGATGGTTGCTTCGTCCAGTCCAACTTGGAGGCCACCTTACCACTTCTGGTAAAGGTGTGGGTTTTGTGATATGACGGTCACGACGGCCACACCGGGGTGACAATTGAGTCTCATTGTAGCACCTCGCTGTGATTTGGTGGATGGCACGCGGGCCCGGATGCTTTGAAATGTCATTAACTTGATTTTAGTCTCTTTAGTATTTGGATCCAAGCATGGATGAGGCTAACAAGTTTTAGTCCCACTACTTTTAGTCATGAGACTTAAACGTATCCAAGCACTCTCTCAATATCGTGCACCGCGACCAAGGCGGAGAGGAAAATGAGAGAACTACGTAATTGATGCATGAGTTTAATTAGGGTAGTTTTGTAAAGTACGAGATACATTCCTCCAATCGCAAAATGCCTTGGTTCATGAGATTTGAGATTTGAGCCCTATAAACCAGAAGGGAGGGGGTACTACACACGGTGTAGTCTAGTCACTTGTTTTTTTAGCCGAAGTCTAGTCACTTGTTGAAATCTCTAGAAAGGCAAATACTCCTTTCCGGTTTACAGGTCTATACTACTCCCTCCGTCTAGGTGTGTAAGTCATCTTACGAAAACCAAACAGTCCCAAAACACTTAGGCGCGGTGCATTAACTTCTACCTTGTTTCTTGTTTCTTGACATACGTATCAACCAATAAGAGATGAGAGGTGTGCATGCTTTTAATGACTTGCAATGGGTAGTTCATTGCATGGAATGCTATTAATTAGCAAATAAGCAGTGGTGACCCCAGGAGGAAAGCGGTGCTAAGCGCGTGGACCTATGCGTAATGAGTATCAACCAATGGATAATGGAGTTTAATTGTTAAACAATAGCAATTTTGTCTCATGCAAGAGCCTGGCTAGTACTCCAAGGAACCGCACCATGTGAGCGTTCGCAACTACCACGCTCGGTTTGCACTTGGCTCTTCGCCTCTTCGAGAAGATGAACAATGATGTTACTCCTACTTCTACAGTATCGAATCCACTGTTGCATGTCCGTCCACCTCGTGCGGGAGGGATAGCATGTAGCGAAAGGTTCTACTTACTGCTCCTGCCTTTGCGTCCATGACAGGTGGGCCCAACAGGTGGTTGGCCCACCTGTCATGCAACCAAAGGCAGGTGCAGTTAAGGCACCGGAGCTCAGTCCGCGAGGGAGAGGGCGTCGTAGTAATCAAATTTCTCGGGCTTGTACGAGTTGACGCAACACATCAAAGCACTGCATTTGATAAAAGTCTTTTTACACATTTCAAATGGGCTACTTCGTATGTAGGAGTAGACATATTCTGCTTCGTATGTACTCCCTCCGTTACAAAATATAAGTCTTTTTAGAGATTTCACTATGAACTACATACGAAACAAAATGAATGAATCTACACTCTAAAATATGTCTATATACATCCGTATTTAGTTTGTAGTGGAATCCCTAAAAAAACTTACATTTAGGAACGGAGGGAGTAGTCACTTGTTGCAATCTCTAAAAAGACTTATATTTGGAAACGGAGGGAGTACAACGCATGCATGCATGCCGTGACTTTCCTTTTGATACTTGCATGTGTTGATTTGATGCACCTTGCCAAATTTTGACTATAAATTTAACTAACCAAATTTTCATGCATGTCACAAAAAATCACGGGCTGTTTAGATTGTGACTATGTTTGTCTTATGTTGCCACATTATTTTTCCCACACTTGCCACACTTTCCTAACCTGAGTTGCTCAAATTGTTAGACACACTTTGGCTTGCCTAAGGGAATCTTGCCACAATTTTTGTGTATATGACATGTGGGGTTCACTGCTAATAAAAAAATTCTTGTCTTAGGTGTGGCTAATAAAAAAGACTTATATTTAGGAACGGAGAGAGTAGAAAATATAAATAATAATGCATGTTGGGGCAACCCACGTTTCCGCTAATTTTAGTCGTGGGCTTGTTCACAATTTTTACGAGGGGGTGGTTGTTCATTTAATGGAAGGACTTGTAGTACTACCAGACTTGAATGATACAAAGTGCGACCTGGCACACCGTAACACCACTTGGAACAAGCGGGTAGCTATCTCAAAAACAATCAACAACTAAAAAACGCGACTGGCATGTAGTAGTACACAATTTTAAACGATTGTTTTGATGGAGTGAAAAAGGAAAACTACCCCACTACTTATATATAGGCGAAGCCTCCGCTTGCTTGCTAGGGCTGCTCTATTCACACACTCTCATCCTCTCCAGATCTAAACAAGATAGGGGTAGTAACCCTGTCTTTCTCCCTTCAAAAAACACTGGCTTTCTATCCTCACCGCTGGTTACAGATCCGGACGTATCCCCCTCCGCCGGTGAAGGGGAGGAGGGGCAGTGTTTAGGCCGTCGTTGACAGCGAGGGAGGAGACCCACTGCCAGCCGCACCATTATCTCTGGCCGAGCGCCGGCGCGGGAGGTCCTCCGATCCCTTCGTCATTGCCTGTGGGCGGATCCGGCCTCCCTCCACCCACCTATCCACATCCCGACGACCTTCAGGTATATCTTCGTTCGAAACCGCCTTAGCTCTACTTCCCCAGCTCGCTACGTCGCTACATGTGCATCATTTTCTACCTCTCAGCCCCTCTCGATCGGATGGTCCAACGTCACCTTTTTTTTTCTTCTATTGTTAGAGGTAAAGCTACTTCATGGAGTCGAATCTTGTACTCCCTCCGTCGAGAAAATACTTGTCATTGAAATAAAGTGGGGGTGGGGAATTTAGTATGTACATCGGAATTGGTACAAACAGGAAGGAAAGTGGATGAAAGCAGTACAGACTGGTCATCTATCCGGTCTCTTGGTCGAAAAGGGAAATATAGGGGTAACTCTGTACAAAGTGGTATGACCAGACTAGATTTGCTATCCACACATAGGAGTAGGTGGCTAAAGTGAACAAAATGGGACCAACCCAGGACATGTTTCTTGGATGTTTGTTTCTCGGGCAACAAACTATAAATCACCACTTTATGCCCCCTGTTTACGTACATGGTGTCAGATCTTCTTTGGTGCACCCACTGTCCCATGCCCTTATACCAAATATTTAGGCTCGGTTAGGAATAAAGGGCGTAAAACATAGGTATTGATGAAAATAGAGGAATAGGAAGGGAATGTAGGTATAAAACTATGGAACAGCGAACCGGAGGAAACTCTCAAGAGAATGTGTTCGGATGGACTACGAAATGTACAGATTTGTTTTTTTAGAGTAGCATGCTTGGCAGTATGAGATGCTATTTGTTTATTCAGCTGCACAGTGACTACTCTTGTCCTCACCTCACGTACCAAACATAGGTTGATTTTTTATTCCGGCACACACAGCACAGCAACCTGTCTAACACATGGCAGCGAGCGCCTGCCTCGGGCTTCCGCCCAAAAAACGAGCAGCGCGTGGATGTTTCTAATCCAATGGAATCAGTACTACCAGACCAGCTTTCCTATGAAACACTATTCACCTTTCCCGTGTTCCGAATGGTTGGAAGGGAAAGAATATGGTAGGAATTGTGTTCCTATGAAAATCCTGCACCAAACCTGTGAACCGAACGCAGACTTAGCTGTTCTTAATATAATGTCCCTGGTAAAAATGAAGCCATGCCATTGTTTTTGCCTGTAATTGTTTGAGACTCTGACAAGTTTAGCCAAATGTTTTTGCCTGTAATTGTTTGAGACTCTGACTGTTTCCTCTGTGCCTTTTTGTGCAAACAGGGATATCCAATTCACCTGGTTGCTGTTGTGACCTTTTGGTGCACTGCACAAAACTCTTCTTAAAAGAAGTGACTTTTGTGTTGTTTAACTGGAATGTCAGATGGAATAGTTGGTTCATTTTTGTGGAACTGCACAAAGGGAGATCTGTGTTCTAATCCTCATCATCCATATTGGCGCCATAACCTTCCTTTAGGTAAGAATGATATTTAATGCATGTGTTCATCTCTATTTTCTCATCGCCATGAGAAAATAATGTTGTTTTTACTAGTACACTTGTACTCCCTCACCGACAAAACCAATTCTGAATTAGAAAGGCGAATCATGTACTTGGTTTCACCAACTGGTGAGGAGAAAGAGAAAGCGAGCATGAAGAGGAAGAAGAAGAAGAATAAAGAGTGCCAAGGCGATCTTGCTTTGAAGCAGGCCTCAGTCGAGGCTATTCAAGGGCTCCGGCAATGACTACCTTATATGTGAGACGATCCTCCAGGGAGCCCTTCCACTTCTGTTGTCTCACTTAATTAATTAGGAGCACTTAAGTACCACTAATTTATTACCGCCTAATTTTCCTGTTGGAGTTAAACAAATCTTTAGTAGGACCCTATGTTGAATCATGTACGTGTGAATGTTTGTCTATGGAGGTGAATCATGTGGTGGAGCAGGGAGGGAATATTATTAGTGTCATGACATAATAGTGCTATTGTTTTGCATGTCAATTTATTGCCATTGGTTCAATGAGGCAATGTTTTGCGTATTGTCCATTATTAATTTGATGCTACTGTTTGAGTAATATGCTAATGTCTTCCTATCCTTTCTCACTAAGCTAATGAAGGTTTCACCTTGTTCCTACTTGTGCAAACAGGGATCATGTTGTGCCAATCATACATTTTAGTGGAACTACACAAGACAATACAATGAACTGTATCCCAGCCAGTGCTTTAACTCTGCTTGAAGTTCTTGATAATCTTTCGATATAATCTCAGCACTGGTAAACAAGAGTGATTTCAACCATACATTTGAAGTGCACAAAAATATATACTATTGTGTGATTCCAGTGAGTGCTTTATCATCTCTTATGGGACTACATGAATAAGCTTTTTTCTCAGGTTGGTACGGGCCTAAGGCCTTCATCCATATTAGTTCTTTGTCATCTCTATTTGTATCGTACTCTTGTCATGAGAAACTCCTTTATCTTTGCACTTTTAAGTTTTGCAACCTATGATAAATGGCAATGCTTTGAGTGTTGAGTTGAGCTAATTGGCACCATTAAATAAACTAATACCTCTCTTTAAGCAAGACTACTATGTTGCTAACTTTACCCATTAAGATAATGAGGGTGCTTCTATTTGTTAGTGTATGTTTCATCAACTAGTCCCACTATTACAGTAATCTCGCTCTCTCAATATATGTGCCAACAGGGATGCTCGATTTTGGTGGAACTGCACAAAAACTTTGGGTGCTTCATTGCCTCGACAGCTTCCCTCCTTTCCTGTCAGTCGCTAATCTCCGCTTGCTTTCTTCCTTTGCTGTCAGTCGTTTGGCTTATCTCGGCTTCCAGTCAAAGGAAATAGTAATTGATATGCTACCTCACACAGGTTGGTACTGGTCTTTATCCTGATTATTGTGCCTGTCATATGTATTGGTAATTTGGTATTGTGCTACCGTTTGCCGATTTCATAAAGGAGTAATTTGGAGCCTGAACTCGCAGGCAAATCATTACATCGGGTGGTTTCAGTAGAACTGCACAAAATGATCAGATGGACAGGTACTTATGCTGCTACTATGTACTCCAAAGTTCACTCAGACAAGCATCGATGTTGACAAGAAGTGCCTATATTTATTCGAGTATCAACCGGCGTCAACCAATTGTCAAACTCCAAGTATTAGGAGAGTGAACGCCAAAAATATTGCTTGGTGCATAGCCCAGAAAAACGCAGTCCAGTCTTTGGTCCCAACTTGTGCCTTTTGGTTATCGGCACATATGGTAGCGAACTATATGGCATGGAGTCTAAAGATTCCAGACAAGTTGGTTGACGCGTATATTCATCTAGGACTTAATCTGTCTGCACGTCAAGGATGCTCCATTTCAGTTGAACTGCACAAAAAATTTGGGTGGTTCATTTTCTCAACCGCCTCCTTTCTTGTCTGCAATGTAGAATTTTGGCGAGATACAGGACCAAGATGAGCCAGTAAACTAGTTGGATGGAAGTAGTGGCCAAGTTGCTCGAACCTCCGTCGGCATGAGGCCACTATTTGAGGATAAACCTACAACCAAAGTTTAGATTGTCTGTGCTGCCTCTTATGTAATCGAAAGTTTACTCGTACAAGAACTAATTTTAGCAAGAAGTACCTCTGATTGAACACCATTTACCAGTCTTTACCCTAGGTAATTAAAGTTCGTCCATGGATGATATTGGCTGTGATCTCAATCATTTGGATGCATAAACATACTGAACATGTGTATATCTGAATCTTTTTGTGAATTATGTATGAATATTGTCATGTGATCTATCAATCATTTGGATGCATAGATATGTTGAGCTTGTGTATATATGAATCTTTTGAGTTGTTGATAGTGAATGTTGGCTATGAATATGAACGTGTCCTGTGAACCTGAGTTTGATATGAATTGCAACAGAACCAGTTATAACCCTTCGCCTCCTCTCAATCTGCAACTCCACTGCCGTGTTTTCCCATCTCCGAGTCGTTCCCGTCCGGGGCCTCGCCGTCGTCCACCGCCTCGCTGTGTTCGGTGCGGCGTGGTCAACAAACGAGAGTCATCGGAAGAGGACTGTACGTGGAGAGCCTGACGGCTGGGACCCACGAGGTCCATGGTCGCACGCAAGGAAAGTTCCTCCTTATTAAGCTGAAAAAAATGTTTCCTCCACCTGACAGCTGGGACCCACCGGCTGTATCTTCGCACGGAAGGAAGTGCCTCCTTGTTTTGCGAAAAAAATTATTCATCCCGTTGACAACTGGGACCCGTCAGATTTGGTGACTGACTTGTGGGCCTGCTAAGCGGACGTGTACGCACGGCTTTGTCAACTTAATCAACAAATGATTCTAGCAGCAGGGTCGTTGGATGTTAATACAACAGCCGTGCTCCTTCTTCAACCTCTGTTCTTGCTCACATCTCCCGTGATGCACCGGCTGTGCTGCCAGCGCACACCAACCAGTGAAGTTTCCCACTCCTCTCCATCTGCGACTCCACTGCCCCGTCTTCCCCATCTCCGGGTCGTTCCAGTCTGGGTGCGCTCGGCACGGTGTGGTCAACGTGGTCAACAACCGACAATCATTGGAAGATGACTGTACATGAGAGGCTGAAAGTGGGGATGCACCACGCCCATGGACGCATGCATGCAACGGAACGCGGCGAGGTCAACGAGGTCAACGTGGTCAAGGAACGACTTCCATCGGAAGTATACTGTACGTGGAGAGTCTCAGCTGGGTCCACGGCTGCAGCAAGTAAGTGCCTCCTTATTACGTGGAAAATAATGATTCCTCCAACTAACAGCAGGGACCCACTAGACGGGCCACCGTATTTTGTGAAAAAAAACGTTTTCCCCCTGACTGATGGGACCCACCTGACGGGCCACCGTATTTCGCGAAAAAAAACGTCCCCCCCGCTGTCAGCTCGGACCCACCGGAAGTGCCTCCTTATTACGCACAAAAAAATGAATAGTCCCCCTGCTAGCTGGGACCCACCTTGGTGGGAGGCTGACTTAATGGGCCTACTAAGTTGGATCGACGAAGGGCTTTGTCAACTTAGTCAATATGAACGATTCTAGCTCCAGTGACCATACGATGTCCATCCAACGGCCGTAGTGCTTCTTAAACCTCTGGTCTTCTTGCTCCAGCCGCCCAAACCAGCGCCGGTTGTGCCTCATGCTCCTGCCTCCCATGGCTGGCTGTGCTGCCGCGGAGGACTCACTCCCCCCTACTATTCCCACCGCTAGCTAGGCCCAGCGGCGACGGCAACCTCACACTGCAGCCGAACCAGTGAACCCTCGTACTCCTCTCCGCACGGGCTTCCACTGTCGCGTCTTCCCCGGCTCCGCGTTGTCCCCTTCCTAGGCCTCGCCGTCGTCCACCGCCGTGGTGCTCTCAATGTGGCGTGGTCAACGTGGTCAAGGAACGACTTCCACCGGAAGAGTCTTGTCACGATGGAGAGGCCGGACGGGTCCACGGCCACAGCCCAGTTTTTTTGTGATTTGCAAAGTAAGTCGCTTTGTCAGGCCTGTTGGGATGCAAATCTTTTAAGGCGAGGAGAGCTTTCATTCGGCTGGCCGAGAAAATGGCCCATCAGTAATGAGAAATGGGTTGTACATTTTTAAAACACATCAAAGCGGCAATTAGTTTCAAATATCTTTTTTTTCATTTTGAGATTTTAAATTACATTAATTTTTATGCGTGCAGAATTTGTTGGATTTTATATTGATATACATTTAGTTTTAAAATCAGTTTGAATGTGAGTTGAAATTTCGGGATTAAAAACAGTTTGGACCGCACCGAAATATGCAAAATTTCGTATAATTTTTTAACCGTGGCCACAATATGGGTTGTAATGCTAACAAAAAGAATATGGGCTCCAAAAAAACCTTAAGAACTAGCAAATGGGATCTAAATTATTAGAAATAATGGCAGATGGGCTGTATGCTGTTTTCCACAGATTTGAGGCTTTCCTAAAAAAAAGGTTGACGCACAAGCAGTGACTGTTGGATGGCCATCCAACGGCCATCGTGCTTCTTGAATCTCTGCTCTTCCTGCTCCGGCTGCTCAAACAAGCGCTGGCGGGACTGCGTGCTCCCTCCTCCCATGACGGCCGGTGCTGCCCAGCCTCACCGCCCCACCCGTACTCCCATCGCTGGCCTAGCCATCCCTCTACTCACCCACACCTGCTGTTATTCTCCGGCGACGGCAGACGAACCAGTAAACCTTCGTTCAGTCATACTCCCCTCTGCGTGGGAAACAACTGTTGAGTCTTCCCTGCCTCCATGTCGTTCGCTTCCTAGGCCTCGCCATCGTCCACCGCCCTGGTGCTCTCGACGCGGCCTGGTCAACGTGGTCAACGACCGACATGCATCTGAAGTGGACTGTACATGGAGAGGCCGACAGCTGGGTCCAGGGCCGCATGCAAGGAAATGCCTCCTTATTACGCGCAAAATAATGATTCGTCCACATGACATCAGGGACCCACCGAAAGGGCCTCAATATTTTGTGAAAAAAACGTTACCGCTGCTGACAGCTCGGACCCACCAGCTATATCTTCGCACGCAAGGAAGTGCCTCCTTATTAAGCACAAAAAAATGAATACTCCCCCTGTTAGCTGGGACCCAGTATAGTGGTAGGCTGACTTGTGGGCCTACTAAGTTGACGGGGATGGAGAGCTTTGTCAACTTAGTCAATATGCACGATTCTAGCTTCAGTGACCGTACGATGTCCATCCAACGGCAGTAGTGCTTCTTCAACCTCTGGTCTTCTTGCTCCAGCCGCCCAAACCAGAGCCGGTCGTGCCTCGTGCTCCTGCCTTTCGTGGCCGGCTGCGATGCGGCGGAGGCCTCACCACCCCCTACTACTCCCACCGTTGGCCAGGCCATCCCTCTACTCACCCACACCCGCTGTTATTCTGCAGCGACGGCAGCCTCACGCCGCAGCGAACCAGTGAACCCTCATACTCCTCTACGCGTGGGCATCCACTGCAGCGTCTTCCCCGGCTCCGCGTCGTCCCCTTCCTAGGCCTCGCCGTCGTCCACCGCCCTGGTGCTCTCGGCGCGGCGTGGTCAACATGGTCAAGGAATGGCTTCCATCGGACGTGGAC
Source organism: Aegilops bicornis (assembly GCA_021605145.1). Taxonomy (NCBI): domain Eukaryota; kingdom Viridiplantae; phylum Streptophyta; class Magnoliopsida; order Poales; family Poaceae; genus Aegilops; species Aegilops bicornis. The sequence goes on along the minus strand of CM038671.1, from coordinate 630,129,747 downwards.
TGTACGTGGAGAGGCTGACAGCTGGGTCCACGGCCGCAGCAAGGAAGTGCCTCCTTATTACGCGCAAAATAATTATTCCTCCACCTGACAGCGGGGACCCACTGGACGGACCATCGTATTTAGCGAAAAAACATTTCCCCTGTCTCCTGGGACCCACTAATTACATCTTCGCACGCAAGGAAGTGCATCCGGAAAAAAATGATTCGCCCCCTGACTGCTGGGACCCACCAGCTACATCTTCGCACACAAGGAAGTGCCTGACAGTCGGGACCCACCTGGTCGAAGCGTACGTAGCGTTGTCATTCTGGTCGCGAACGTGTACGTACATATATACTGGTGGATGTAGAGGCGCGCACGTGTCGTAGTAGAGGCGCGCACGTAGCATGTACACGTACGTACAGCGGCGAGGGTGCAAGAAAGAAAATACGGCCACGTACGTACATACGGGCAGGGTCTCTTACGCCTATCACGCATACGTACATGGCTGGGTCGGAACGGAGAAACAGCGTCGTCGTCATGTTCATGGGGAGCCAACCGGCTGGGTCGGAACGGAATGCATGGTCGTGTTCATCGGGAGGGCTTGGATGGAACAGGGGATGGAAACGAGGCCTGGCGTACTACACAACGGAGGAAACGGCCTTGTGTTCGACTGGCCACGTTCGAAATGGGGTCCTGTTGATCGGGAGGGGCCTGGCGTACCGCAAAACGGAGGAAACGAAACTCCTACGGTCGAAACGGGGGTCCTGTTGATAGGGAGGGGTGTGGCGTACCGCAAAATTGATGAAACGGCACGTAAAAACGGGCCGAAAGCGGACTTGTGTTGGGCGCCACTGATCAAAGCGGTGGTCCTCTTCATCGGGAGGTGTGGCGTACGCCAAAAGCGGATGAAACGGACTTGTGTTGGGCGCTACGGTCAAAGCAGGGGGTGTGGCGTGCCATAAGCAGGACTCCACGGGATATTGTTCATCTAAACTGTTGACCTCCTCCAGCCTCCATGGGCTACCGTCGACCTCCTCCAGCCTCCACGGGCTCCTATTCATCCAGCCTCCACCGCGCGCTAATCCACCGGCTACTGTTCAACCACCCCTCCACGGGCACCCCTCCACCGTCTACTGTTCATCCAGCCCTCCACACCACGGGGTCCTGTTCAACCACCCCTCCACGGCCACCCCTCCACCGTCTACTGTTCATCCAGCCCTCCACACCACGGGTTCTTGTTCATCCAGAGGCAACGCCACCGCCACCGCTCATCCAACCCCCCCGCAACACTCACTGTTCATCCAATCGATCGGCTTGATTAGCGGCAATAGCGAAGAATTGCTCCATCGGGTTCGATTAACAGCCATCGATCGATCGCTTCGGGTTCGATGTACGCGTAGCTCTGCAGTGCAATCGCCGGGTTCAGATTAGAGCCCAACACCTCGCTCGAGTTCGATTAGAGCCAACGCCGCACACACGCTGCGTGTACCAGACGAGAAACGCGCATCGCTCTCCCACCGTAACTGGCAACTCCCCGAAATTTTCCTCCCCCTCGCTTCTACCACGGTTTTTTCGTCATGGACGGCCCAAAGAATGTGCGTCTCCGGCCCGCCCAGGACGAAAAGCCCATTTTCTGTCATGATTTTCTGTCATGGAAGTAGGAGCCCGCCACATCTATGATGATACCGGGTTTTGTCACAATTATCGTCATAGAAGTGTCATATGTATGATAGAAAAAAAATTCGTTCGGCCCAAAATGTCATGGATGTGTCTTTTTTTGTACTAAGAGCCTCCGCATCCCCATCGGCACCGACGTCGACGCCACCAACGTCGCCGAAGCTCGAACCCAGCTCGAGGATAGGCGCCAGCAGATGCTGGACCTTTATGAAATGCTGGCCGCCACCAGGCGCCGCCTAGAGGCCGCTCAGATAGAGAACGACGCCGCTCACGGAGTTTTGCCCGCCACGTCCGAGCCAAGCCGGATCGCCGACGCGCGCGCCCGGGGAGGAGCGATCGGCCGGGCCTTCGGCACCGTCCGGACCGTCTACGAAACCCTAGTGAAGAACATGCACGCTGCGGAGGCAGCCGCGGTCAGCCTCGACCAACTCGCCGGCGAGGAGCTCAAGGAGCGCATCGGGCGGATGCGCGAGCTCCTCCGCACCGCCAACACCCACCAGGATCGCCTCAACCAGCTCGCCAAGCCAGCGGGGTCCGGCTCCGCCCGTCTTGGCGGACCCGACGAACTTCTGCACACAGCTTCCTCGCCACCCGGCGAGGGTGACTCCGGCCGAGGCCGGACTCGACGCAACCCGTCCGCCACCGCCGCCGATGCTCTGGGCAACGAGCCCACCCCAGAGACCCAGCGTGGACCCGGCCAGCTTGGCCGGCGTCCGGCTCCAACCGACCCGGCCCCTCGGGGCAAGGCATAATCGACTTCGGCTCGTCGTGCGCTTATCGGCAGCGCCGGCAGCGCCACCGCCTCGATCAGATCGCTCGCTCCCTGGAGGTGGAGGAGAGCGGCACCATCGGGCCAGCGTGCTTCAGCCCACGCATCCGGGAGGAGCCCTTTCCGAAAGGGTTCGTGCTCCCCCGTGACACCCCCAAGTACAATGGGACCATGAAGCCAGAAGACTGGCTCACCGACTACACCACGGCCATTGGCATCACCAGTGCCAATCATCGTCTCGCTGTGCGCTACGCACCGCTCATGCTCCAGGGGTCGGCCCGCACGTGGTTGAACAGTCTGCCGATGGGCAGCATCAATGCGTGGGTCGATTTCGAGGAGGCCTTTGTCCGCAACTTCAAGGGGACCTACAAGCGACCCGGTCGCCCTAGCCAGCTCGCCATGTGCGTGCAGGGGCCGCGGAGACGGGTCGCGAGTACCTCGCACGCTGGACCGAGCTCCGAAACAGCTGCGAAGGCGTCCATGAAGTCCAGGCGATCTAGTACTTTGTCAGCGGGTGCCGAGACGGCACCCTCCTCAAGCACAAGCTCCTACGCTCCGAGCAGGCCACCATGTCCGCGCTCATGGTGACGGCGGACAACGCCAACGCCGATTCCGCCATGAAGATCCAGGTGGCGCTGGACGAAGCCGGCAAAGCAAAGCCGGTTCCACCTCCGAAGCCGGATGGCAAAAGCAGCCGGCAGCAGTATCACCAGAACAACAAGCGCAAGGCCGACCAGCCGGCGCAACATCACGACAACCGGCTCGTCGCGGCCGCCGAGCCCACGGCAGACCCGGCAGCAACGCGCCGGCAGACCAGCAAGATGGCATGGCAACCCGCCATGAGTTTCGAAGAGATGCTCGACGCCCCATGCAAGCACCACAGCGGCGCAAGGCCCTCCACGCACATGCTTCGACAGTGCGCCATCACCAAGCGCATCATGAGGGGAGACGTTTCGCCTCCTCCGGCTCCGGCTCCAGCTCCAGGAGCAGGGCAGCCGCCCCCGCCTCCACCACCACCTCCCATCGGCGGCGCGATGCAGAACGACGCCTACCCGGACCAGAACGCGGCCTACGTCGTCTTCACCAGCCTCGGCGACGACAAGCACAGCGAGCGCTTTCTTCGGCAGGAGGTGATCACCGTCGTCCCGGCCAAGCCGAATTTCATGCACTGGTCGAATCGCCCAATCACCTGGACCCCTGAGGATCATCTGGCGGTCATGCCGAGTCCGTGTGGATATGCCCTCGTCCTCAACCCCACCATCGTCGCGCAGCGCACATGCAAGTTCTCTCGAGTCCTCATCGACGGCGGTAGCAGCATCAACATCCTCTACCGTGACACGATGACCAAGCTCGGCCTCAAGGCCGAGGATCTAGAGCCAACCCGGACAGTCTTCCATGGCATCGTGCCCGGCCTTTCCTGCTCGCCCATTGGCCGGGTCCGGCTCGATGTCCTGTTCGACGACATTAGCCACTTCTGGCGCGAACCGATCTGGTTCGAGCTGGTGGACCTGTCCAGTGCATATCATGCTTTGCTGGGCCGGCCTGCGCTCGCCAAGTTCATGGCGGTTCCCCACTACACGTACCTGAAGATGAAGATGCTGGGTCCCAAGGGCCTAATTACCATCACCGGCGACTACCGCAAGTCTCTGGAGTGCGCTCGAGACGGCGCCAAGCTGGCCGAGTCGCTGGTCATTGCCGAGGAACGGCGCCAGCTCGACCGGATCGTCGCCCTGGCAGGCGAGGCCTCCGATGCGTCGATCCCGACCTTGGACCCGGCCGACTAGGCTGCCTTCAAGCCCTCCAAGGAGACCAAGAAAGTGAAGCTCAACCCTGAAGACCCAAGCTGCATCAAGTACGTTGTCGTAGGCGCCCGCCTCGACAGCAAATAGGAAGGCGAGCTCGTCGACTTCCTCCGTGAGAATCGAGATATCTTCGCATGGTCCCCCAAGGACATGCCAGGTATCCCGAGGGAGTACGCCGAGCACAAACTTCACGTCCGCAAGGACGCCAAGCTTGTCCATCAACCCCTTCGACGATTTTCTGAAGAGAAGAGAAGAACCATTGGAGAAGAGGTCGCTAAGCTTTTGGCGGCCGGTTTCATAATGGAAGTGTTTCACCCTGAGTGGCTGGCCAACCCAGTCCTTGTCCTGAAGAAGAACAATACATGGCGCATGTGTATCGACTACACCAGCCTCAATAAGGCCTATCCCAAGGACCCGTTCGCTCTCCCGCGGATCGACCAAGTCATCGACTCGACCGCCGGGTGCGAGCTCCTGTCCTTCCTGGACGCTTACTCCGGCTACCACCAGATCAAGCTGGACCCGGCCGATGCCCTGAAGACGTCCTTCATCACGCCCTTTGGGGCGTACTGCTACATCACCATGTCGTTCGGATTGAAGAACGCCGGCGCCACCTTCCAACGCTGCATGCAGAAATGCATGTTGCCGCAACTCGGCCGCAACATTCACGTGTACGTGGACGACATCGTGGTGAAAACCAAGCAACACCTCACGCTCCTCGACGATTTGAAGGAAACATTCGCCAACCTCCGCGAATACAAGGTCAAGCTCAACCCGGAAAAGTGTGTTTTCGGCGTCCCGGCCGGAAAGCTACTCGGCTTCCTCGTCTCGGAACGCGGCATTGAGGCGAACCCGGAGAAGATCAAGGCCATCGAGCGCATGCGCAAGCCAGCTCGGCTGCGTGACGTCCAGAAGTTCACCGGCTGCTTGGCCTCGGTCAGCCGGTTCCTAAGCCGGCTGGGCGAGAAGGCGCTCCCCCTGTACCAGCTGATGAAGAAGACAAGCCCATTCGAGTGGAACGGCAAGGCAGATGAGGCCTTCCAAGACCTGAAGCGCATGCTCTCCACCGCACCAGTCCTGGCCGCGCCGACCGACAAGGAGCCGTTGTTGCTCTACATAGCCGCGACCTCGCGGGCGGTCAGCACGGTGCTGGTGGTCGAGCGACCAGAGAAGGGCAAGATCCAAGCCGTCCGGTGACGATCTACTACCCGAGCGAGGTGCTCTCCATTTCCAAGCGAACTACCCGCATTACGGAAGATGTGTTACGGCGTGTACCTCACCGCCAAGAAGCTGAAGCAAGATTTCCAAGAGCACGCCGTCGCCATCGTCAAAGACGGGCGCCAATCGGAGAAATCATCGGGTGCGGGCGCCTACGGCGGGTCGCCAAGTGGGCGATCCAGCTGGCCGCCACACCATCCTCTCTGAGCCCGCACAATGATCAAGTCTCAGGCCCTAGCCGATTTCCTCGTCGACTGGACCGAGACCCAGTACTTGCTGCCGCCTCCTGACTCGACGCATTAGCGCATGCACTTCGACGGGTCCAAAATGCGAGTCGGCTTAGGAGCTAGCATCGTACTATCATCTCCGAAGGGCGACTAGCTCCGCTACGCACTCCAGATCCACTTCGCCGCCTCCAACAATGTTGTCGAATATGAAGCCCTTGTGCACGGCCTCCGCCTTGCCAAGGAACTCGGCATCCGGCGCATCCTGTGCTATGGCGACTCGGACCTGGTGGTGCAACAGTGTTCCGGCGAATGGGATGCCCGCGACTCCAACATGGCAAGCTACCGCTTCCTCGTCCTGAAGTTGTCCGGATCCATCGAGGGTTGCGAGTTCCTCCACGTCTCGCGCACGGAGAACGAAGCAGCCGACATGCTCACCAAGATCGCCTCGTCACGACAAGCCATCCCGTCCCGCGTCTCCCTCGACCACCTGCGCAAGCCGTCCGTCAAGCCATCGCCGGATCCCGAGTCCATTCACGCTCCAGACGACCCGGCTGCACCCCAAGTCAGCCCGGGGACTGCTGAACCCGGCCCGGGGACTGCTGAACCCGGCCCAGGGGCTGCTCAGCTCAATCCGGCCACCATCATCCCGGACTCGGCCGTCGCCATCCCCAACCCGGGGGCTGCTCAACCCGGCTCGCGGGCTGCCGACCCGGAACCCACCCTGGTGGTCGTCTTTGCAGTGATCGCAGCTCCATCTTGGGCTCTCCTGATATCGGAGTTTCTAGAGAACGGGGTTCTCCCCATGGACGAGACCGAGGCTTGGCAAATTCAGCGTCGGGCATCCGCCTACAGCAACATCAACAACGAGCTCGTCAAGCGCAGCTCTACCGGCGTCTTCCAGCGCTGCATCGAGCAGGATCGCAGCATCAACATCCTCCTCGACATTCATCAAGGCGAGTGCGGGCACCACGCTGCATCACGATCCTTGGTGGCCAAGGCGTTCCGCCACGGCTTCTATTGGCCCACGGCCCTCGAAGACGCCGAGTCGCTCGTTCTCAAATGCGAAGGTTGCCAACGCTTCAGCAAGCACAGCCACCAGCCGGCGTCGGCGCTCCGCACCATACCGATCGCCTGGCCCTTCGCGGTCTGGGGGCTCGACATGGTGGGACCATTCAAAACCGCTCGAGGTGGCATGACGCACTTATTGGTGGCAGTGGACAAGTTTACCAAGTGGATCGAAGCAAGACCTATCAAGAAATTGGACGGGCCAATAGTCGTCCGATTCATCAAGGACATAGCGGTGCGCTACGGCATGCCGAACAGCCTCATCACCGACAACGGCACCAACTTCGCCAAGGGCGCACTCGAGCAGTACTGCTCCGTCTCCGGCATCCGCTTCGACCTGGACTCCGTGGCACATCCGCAGTCCAACGGGCAGGTCGAGCGGGCCAACAGACTCATTTTGTCCGGCATCAAACCGCGACTCGTCGAACCACTCATCCGCTCAGCCGACAGCTGGCTAGACGAGTTGCCAGTGGTACTCTGGAGTCTGCGCACAACACAGAATCGGTCGACCGGGTTCACCCATTTCTTCCTCATCTACGGATCCGAAGCGGTCATCCCGACCGACGTCGAGTTCGACTCGCCGCGCGTCGTGATGTACACCGAAGCCGAAGCAAGAGAGGCACGCAAAGACGGCGTCGACCTGCTCGAAGAAGCGCGCCTTCTGGCACTTAGCCGTTCGGCTATCTGCCAGCAGGGCCTGAGGCACTAGCACAGCAAGAAGATCAAGCCTCTCGCATTCCGCGAAGGCGACCTCGTCCTCCGACTCGTCCAAAAGCAGGCAGGCCAACACAAGTTGTCCTCTCCATGGGAGGTCCCGTTCATCGTCAGCAGAGCCTTGCGCGACCGCAGCGCCTACTACCTCATCGACGCGCGCAAGTCAAAGAAGCGCAAGAAGGACACCACTGGCGAAGAAACGACCCGGCCGTGGAACGCGGAACTCCTCCGCCCATTTTACAGTTAGTCGCACGAGTGTATGTATCATCGCCTTTTGTAAACGCATGAAACTACGGGGTCCCCGAACGAAACTCGGGGGCTACCTTTTGCCGACCAATTTATTGCGTCCATATTTATCTGCATCACTTTACCACTGAACCCGGCTGCCGGCTCGACTCGCTCGACCCGGGGGCTCGGGGGCAGGCCGGCTCGGTCACCACCCCGCCGCCTTACTTGGTGATTCCTGAAAAAGATGGGATGCCGCGGTCCCCCACTTCGCCCTAAAACCGCAGATCCAGCTTTGGCAGTCGGCGGGCAAGCACAACGGGCCAAAGCTCCTATACGATTCATACACTAAGTCAAAGGCCGCCGGGTCGACCGACCCGACCCGTCACTCATCAGATAAGTAGCCGCACGACCGGCTGCTCACCAACCGGCCAAGCCGGATTGCCGCCAGCCGGCCCAGTGGGTGTTCCGCTCTCGCTCAACATTTCTAAGGACCCAAGTCCTGCGCGCCCCTCTCGAAGAATCGAACCCTTTGTCATGAACCGGAGCCTCGGTCGTCTGACTCGCGGGGGGGGGGGGGGAGGTTCCAGATAGGGAAAGCATATGAAATCGGTTCGAAAAAACGGAAGGCAAAGAGCAAAAAAGCACTCACAACATTTAGACACAAATATTTATAACGAAGGCCCACGGCCCGAGTTCATTACACCCTAAAACAACCCCTAGTGGGTGGGTGGACCTGCTACTTAACAAATTCTGCGTGAAGAATTTCAGGCATCTCCAGCGCCGCGTCGCTACGTCGACGGCTCCCCCCTGGCGGCCTCCGGGTCCGGCGTGACACCGGTGTCCTCCTCAGCATCCGCGTCGTCGTAGACGCCCGCCTCCTCCGAGCTCCCCTCCGGGTCACGGAGAAGCAAGCCATAGTCATCGCCATCCACGACCCTGCCATCTTCCGTCCGCTCCGGATGGAACTCGTCGTGGAAGGAGAACTCGACGATGTAGCTGGCCCGGGAGGCGATCCGGCCAGCTTGCTCCTGCAGCAACTGCTCCGACCCAGCGCGCTGGCCCATCAGCGCGTCCAGCTGAAGATCCGGATGCCAAGACAGCGCAAACCGCAGCGCCATCTCGGCACCGGCACGGGCGGCGGAGACACGCCACTCGCCAAGACGGTCGGCACCGGCACGGGCGGCGGAGACACGCCACACGCCGCTCCATCTGCGTCCCCAGGGCCCTCTCGTGGGCCTCTGTAGCGGCGATAATCTCCGGGAAGGTCCAGGCCACCCGCGGATCCGTCCCAGACCCGACAACACCGGTCGGGTCGCGCTGGTAGCGGACAGCTTCCTCCGCCAGCCGCTGCGTCTCCGGGAAGGCCCCTGCCGCAAAAAGAAGCAAGATTAGAAGAACAACAAGGAAGAAAAGCCGGTTCCCGACCCGGCAAAATTACAAGAAGCAGCACTTACTGGAGAAGGACTCTTCCAGGTGCTGCGCCTCGAGCAACGTACCACGCCACTCCTGCTCCATGACGCGGTCGCGCTCCTTGAGTGCCTTCTCCAGATCGGCCGCCTTAGCAAGGGCCGCCTTCAGCTCGGCGTCCTTGTCTTCGGCCACCTTCTCAGCCGCCTCCCGGCGACGAGTCTCATCATGACGAGCCTCCTCGGCCGCCGCGGCCTGCTCCCGCAGGCGATCCACCTAGGCCTGGAGCCGGCCCTTGTCGTCGGCCAGCCGGCCGCGCTGCTGGTCTGCCTCGGCCAGGGCCCGCTGTGTCTCTAGCACCTTGGCGGCCTCCGCCTTCAGAAGCTCCACCTCGGCCTCGAGGCGGCTCTTGTGACCCGCCAGCTGCTCATGCAGCCGGTTGGCCTCGTCAAGGGACCGTCAGGCCGCGGCCGCTTCCGCTCTCGCCTGTGCCGCCTCGGCGCCAAGGCGGCCGGCGTCAACAACAAGCCGGTCGTTATGATGATCAGCCCGGAGAAGCCGGGTCTGCCAAGACAGCACCTCGGCTGCAAAGAAAAAGAATTCAGCAGAAGAAAAAAGACAAGACTTAAGATTTGGCCCAACTGTTACACAGTTGGCCCGAATCTCGGGGGCTACACCCAGTGGATGCGCTAGCGCACCCCCACTAGAAAAGAGCATGAACGTACCTACGGCGACGCGAAGCTCCTCCTCCTTGGCAGCGAGCTGCTCCTTGAGCTCCCATGGCTTGCCTAGGAGCCGGTTGAAGGCGGCAATCCGGAAAGCATCAAGATGCTGAAGAAAGATAGAAGTCAGAGCAAGGCCTGGCGATCTAAAGATTCGACCCAACTACTACGTAGTTGGCCCGAACCTCGGAGGCTACACCCAGTGGGTGCGCTGGCGCACCCCCACAATGAAGAAATCACAAGAAAACAAAGAAGAAGGACTTACCAGGACGACACGCTCCAGGTCGCGCGTCCGCTCCGCCTCGGCCTGGGCGAAGGCCTCAAGCCGCTCCGTCCGGCCTCGCAGACGGTGACTGACGGCATCCAGCGCCGCCTCCTCCTGGAGTCAGTGCCGAAGACGGCCGCGCCCGCGCACGGCAGCTCGGCGCCTACCCTGCCGGAGCGCCAAGGCGTGCCCCCCGCTGGCCGCTTGCGAGGCGGCCAGCACCTCCTCCGACGCCCCTTCCGACGCCAACGGCGACCCAGATGCCGGGACGCCCTGCGTCGCCACCTCAGGCACCGCCGCCCGCAGTGCCTCCTCCATAGCTGACGGCGCCCCCTCCAGGAGGCCGCCGCTTCCACCACCATCAGACCCTGCGCGTTCGACCACGTCGGCTCGCGGAGGGCTAACGCCCCCACATCCACGACCTCCTGGTCGAGGAGCACCACCTCAGCCCGGCCCCCACGGCCGCGCTCCCTCGCCGACGACGGTTCAAAAACCGTCGCCGCCACCACCGTGCCCTCCGGCATCTCGCGCTAGGCCGGCTCCACACCGGATCGCGCCCATGCCGCCGCAGCATCGGTCCAAGCCTGGACCGACGCCGCCTCCAGCTCCGCCTTGGCCCGGTTCCTGTCCCGCCAGGCTAAGGCCTTGGCGTCGTCCGGGTCCAGGCCGAGGTCCGAGTCGCCTCGTCCCTCCTCCCCGGCCAGGCCGGCAAGGTCAGACTGGCTCCTGCGGAACGCGGTCCCTTCGGCGGCCGCGGCCTCCGCCGCCACCCTCGCCTGTGCGATGGGCAACCTAAAGAAGAAGGCAAAATAAGCAAAAGAGACAAGAAATCAAGGCGCAAGCGGGAAATAAAACTTACCCCGTCAAGACCGGGACTGGGATCAGTCTCGCGCGCTTCTTCTTGGCCGGCCTCCCGGGCTAGACCGGGTCCGCCGCGCGCTTCGATCCGCGGGGTCGCGGCGCGACGATGTCCTTTCCATGCAGGCGGCTCGGCGCCGCCCCATGCGAGGACCCGGCTCCGCCCGCGTCACCGCCTCCCCGGCCCAACGCCGCTACACCAAGCAACCAGCATCAGCGTCGCCTTCACCGCGACACGAGCAACAATTCAAGACGAAATGAAGAAGGAAACATGCAAGACTTACTAACTCGGCGCCCAGCGCCGGCATCGGACTCGGCCACCTCCTCGCCGCCTTGGGCCGCGGGCTCCTCTGGTGCCACCGGCGCCACCTGCAACGGAGCCCGGGCGTAAGGATGCCGGATCGAGTTCAAGAGAATCTCCCGCGTCGCGTCGGGACGAACAAGAAGGTGTGCGGCGGCAAAGTAAGGAGACCAGACGCTCACCTGCAGCGCCGGATTCGACTGGCTATACGGCGCCTTGCTGAATCGCCAATCCTCTCCAAGATTGGCCCTGGAGATGACGTTGACGGCGCGCGCGGCCTGCTCCGCGGACAGCCGGGTCGACCCCATCCGGTTGGGGTCCTCCAGGCCTATCATCTCGTCGATGAGGCAGGAGCGCCACTGAAGCGGCAGGACCCGGCGGGTGATGAACGCGGCAAGGAGGTCCGTGCCGGTGAGCTCCTCTTGCGTCCTCATCACCGTCACCCGCTCGCAGAGGTTGACGATCTCCTGCGACGGGCGCCGGGACGAGTAGCTCCAGTTCGTCTTCGCCCGCGGCGGCGCGATGACGAAGGGGGGAAGATTGATATGGTCCGTGCCATGGTTGCGAACGTAGAAGAAAGAATTCTGCCACTTCTTGGCAGAATCCTCAAGCGGGATCTTGGGGAAATCTTCCCCCGACCGCTTGGAGATGACGGGGCGCCGCAGTCGGCGAACTCCCCGGCCGACAGGCCCTGCTGCTTCAAGGAGAAGAAGCGCGCCCAGAGGTCGATCGTCCGCTCGACCCACTAGGTACCCCTCGCACAGGGTCACGAAGCCGGAGAGTTGGACGATGGCGCTGGCGCCAAGATGGTGTGGTTGAGGCCGAAGAACTCCAAGAAGGCGCGGGAGAAGGAGCTCACCGGCAGCTCGAGCTCGCGCTCGAAATGAGTAAGGAAGACGACGCGCTCCTGCCCCTCGGGTTGGGGCCTTTGCTCGCCGCGCGGCAGGCGGACACCGACGACCGTCTCCCGCGGCAAGCGCCGCGAAGCTCGAAGCTGCGTGATGTCCTCGGGGGTGACGTTGGAGCCCATCCAAGAGCCCGACGGCAGCGCCATGGACAGAAGCGGGAAGAAGAAGACAAGCGACGGAGAAGGCTCTGCTCGGGGCTGCGGGCGCAGCTGTGCGTCAGTGGCAAGGAAGCAGAAACGCAGCGAGGGGGGAGAGGCGCGGCGAGAATGGTGTCCGCCGCCCCCTTGTCCCCTCCATTTATAAGCCCCAGTTCAAACATGGGGAAGTGGGATCGTCTGCACGTGCTCGTTCCACTACCCCGCAATAAGTGCGCATGTACGCGCACACTAACTGCACGGGGAAGTGCAACCGGCCCCCAGACGCCACAATAAATCCGCGCGCATGGCCCAAGGGCATGCGGCGGCGGGCCCCCCGGCCCGTCGCCCGGTCTCGTCACGCACGTGGCCTGTCAGGCCCCTCCGACTTCCGGGCGCCACGTGGCGCCTGTGCGAAGCCCAAGGGATCGCCTCAAGATTCGACGGACTCCTCGGTTCCCGCCACGGTCGGGGTGCCGCGATCCAGTTTCCGAGAAAACCGGCACATAGCGGGTGTTGCCGGACCCGGCGTTCGCAGAATCCGCCTTGCTCAAGGGGGAAACTACGAAGGCCCACTCATCAGAAGACGGCGGACCTTCACAGCTTCGAGGACTACTGTCGGGGGGATGAACCCGGGCGAACGGAACCGGATCCTCTTCAAAAACAGCGGGCCCGCATCGCCCATAAGCGGCACGATGCTTGGCGGGTCGCTCGACCTGGCAGGGCCCGCAACCCGGCCAAACTCTCCGACACGGCAAGGTATGTCAACCCGGCCACAGCGACTGGCGCCAGGCAACTCGACCCGGCGCAACCAAGGCTTCCACGGCAAGCCAGCACCACCCGTGGCATCCACGGCAACCCAGCCACGGGTCAGCTTCCGTCCCATCCAGGCCGTACGATGGGACGAGACCCAAATCACCGATGACCAAGGCAACAGTGTTCCCACCATGCCTGTGGTCAGCCGGGGCGTGGCAACAGTGCCCCTCACCTACCCGCTGACCAAGGCTGGCGTGGCTACAGTGCTTCCACCCTCACCGCTGACGACAGCAAGCGGCGTCCTGACGGAGAGCACTGTACACGACTCGACTCGGCCACGCCCTGACGATCGACAAAGATGGCGCATAGTCCCCCTAGGCACGCGAGGCCCGCGCCTAGGGGAACCCGGCGAACCACAAGCCCACAAGCGGGACCTAGCTCGGAGTCCCGGGCGCCGACAATACGGACCCACCGACTCGGCATATTACCATTGTAACTCTGGGTGGGTTGATCTATAAAACCCCCCCAGGAACCCACACCCACAAGGGCATCTCATCAGGCATACAATCCAACCGCAGCATCGCACCATCGCATAAGTAAGCATAGGACTAGCCACCAGGTAGCAACACCGGGGAGAAGGAGCAGCCCAAGCCTTGACCAGCTTCCTTCCTCCTCCATACAGCTCCAGGAGCAACATTGTACTATCGATCATCCAAGTACACTCGACAGGACTAGGGGTGTTATCTCTCTGAAGAGCCCCAAACCTGGGTATGTCCGGCGTCCCCGCGCCCGCTCATGCCAACCTCGCCTCTGGAGCCCACCAGCGCCCTCGAGACTCCTCCTCTCTTTAGCCATCCCTTGGCATCTGTCGTGCGCCCACCACGACAGGAAAGGTGGTTTCTCAATATAAGCAGTAGGAACAATAGGATCATTATAAGTGACAGTCTTTTCTTCAACTTTAATAGGTGCAACCACTTTTACTTCAATGGGAGGATTATATTTAAACCACTTCTCCTTAGGGAGATCAACATGAGTAGCAAATGATTCACATGAAGAAGCTACTATCTCATAGTCAAGTCCATATTTAGTGCTAAATTCACGGAAAACATCGGTATCCATAAAAGATTTAACACAATCAAACTTAGGTGTTATACCTGACTCCTTACCTTCGTCGAGATCCCAATCTTGAGAGTTGCATTTAATTCTTTCCAACAAATCCCATTTGAATTCAATAGTCTTCATCATAAAAGAGCCAGTACAAGAAGTATCGAGCATGGAGCGATTATTGACAGAAAGTCGAGCATAAAAATTTTGAATAATCATTTCTCTTGAGAGCTCATGATTGGGGCATGAATATAACATTGACTTAAGCCTCCCCCAAGCTTGAGCAATGCTTTCTCCTTCACGAGGCCAAAAATTATATATATATAAATACGATCACGATGAACAAGATGCATAGGATAAAACTTATGATGAAATTCCAATTTCAATCGTTTGTAGTTCCATGATCCCATATCATCACATAGCCTAAACCATGTCAATGCCTCTCCCTTCAAAGATAAAGGGAATACCTTCTTATTGATAACATCCCCGGGCATACCTGCAAGCTTAAATAATCCACAAACTTCATCCACATAGATTAGGTGCAAATCGGGATGTAATGTTCCATCTCCTGTAAAAGGATTAGCTAGCAGTTTCTCTATCATACCTGAAGGAATTTCAAAGTAAACATTTTCAGTAGGTTCAGTAGGTTGAGCAGCAACTCTTTGCTCTACTGGTCCGGGTGAAGATACCCCGAGCAAGCCCCTCAAAGAATTATGTTCCATAGTAACAAGTGACAGTAAATTTCAGCACACTATATAAATTTTTCCTTACCAAATTCCACCTACCAAAGGCGCTTCACTCCTCAGCAAAGGCATCAGAAAAGAGTCTTGATGACCCACCAGTATAGGGGATTTATCATAGTCCTTTTGATAAGTAAGAGTGTCGAACCCAAAGAGGAGCAGAAGGAAATGATAAGCGGTTTTCAGCAAGGTACTCTCTGCAAGCACTGAAATTATCGGTAACAGATAGTTTTGTGGTAAGGTAATTTGTAACGGGTAACAAGTAATGAAAGTAAACAAGGTGCAGCAAGATGGCCCAATTCTTTTTGTAGCAAAGGACAAGCCTGGACAAACTCTTATATAGAGAAAAGTGCTCCTGAGGACACATGGGAATTATCGTCAAGCTAGTTTTCATCACACTCATATGATTCGCGTTCGTTACTTTGATAATTTGATATGTGGGTGGACCGGTGCTTGGGTGCTGTCCTTTCTTGGACAAGCATCCCAATTATGATTAACCCCTATTGCAAGCATCCACAACTACAAAAGAAGTATTAAGGTAAACCTAACCATAGCATGAAACATATGGATCCAAATCAGCCCCTTACGATGCAACGCATAAACTAGGGTATTAAGCTTCTGTCACTCTAGCAACCCATCATCTACTTATTACTTCCCAATGCCTTCCTCTAGGCCGAAATAATGGTGAAGTGTCATGTAGTCGACGTTCACATAACACCACTAGAGGAGAGACAACATACATCTCATCAAAATATCGAACGAATACCAAATTCACATGACTACTTATAGCAATACTTCTCCCATGTCCTCAGGAACAAACGTAACTACTCACAAATCATATTCATGTTCATAATCAAAGGGGTATTAATATGCATAAAGGATCTGAACATATGATCTTCCACCAAATAAACCAACTAGCATCAACTACAAGGAGTAATCAACACTACTAGTAACCCACAGGTACCAATCTGAGGCTTTGGGACAAAGATTGGATACAAGAGATGAACTAGGGTTTGAGAGGAGATGGTGCCGGGTGAAGATGTTGATGGAGATTGACCCCCTCCCGATGAGAGGACCGTTGGTGATGACGATGGCGATGATTTCCCCCTCCCGAAGGGAAATTTCCCCGGTAGAACAGCTCTGCCGGAGCCCTAGATTGGTTCTGCCAAGGTTCCGCCTCGTGGCGGCGGAGTTTCTTCCCGAAAGCTTGATTATGATTTTTTCCAGGGTAAAAGACTTCATATAGCAGAAGATGGGCACCAGAGGCCTGCTAGGGGGCCCACGAGGCAAGGGGCGCGCCCAGTGGGGTAGGGCGCGCCCCCACCCTCGTGGCCAGGGTGTGGGCCCCCTCTGATACTTTCTTTGCTCAGTATTTTTTATTAGTTCCAAAAATGACTTCCGTGAAGTTCCAGGACTTTTGGAGCTGTGCAGAATAGGTCTCTAATATTTGCTCCTTTTTCAGCCCAGAATTTCAGCTGCCGGCATTCTCCCTCTTCATGTAAACCTTGTAAAATAAGAGAGAATAGGCATAAGTATTGTGACATAACGTGTAATAACAGCCCATAATGCGATAAATATCGATATAAAAGCATGATGCAAAATGGACGTATCAGTCGTGCGGGGGTGGCAGAACTGAAGTTTGATGGCGTGCCCGGGTGTTGCCTCAACCTGATTTGGTTAACTATAATGCTTTCGCCTTTGGTGAGCCACCTTGGAGGTCTGCAAAGCTGCATATTAGGAATTTTGGTCTTGATTGTAGTTTTTCTTCTGGTGTTTTTTATGCAAAAGCTAGTGTTATGCTATCTTTTCAGTTTTGTCATGCCCATGTACTCTACGGATAGAGGAATACATAAAGTTGAACATAATAAAATGAAAAATTGAACATAAAATGAAAAATTGAACATATCGTTTGGAAATTTCCCGAAAAGCTAATTATAGGTTCTTCTCTCCATCGGACCAATAGGGTCGTTATGCTTATTACTAAACTTGTTGGAAAGATGAAATAGAACCAAGGTCTATCATATTATATAGGCCGTGTTTGGTTCAAGTTGTGAACAATACCTGCATGGCATACACTTCTCAACCCAGCCTGGTTGAGCAAAAACAGGCCCTAATGCGCCATTTACAAGTTGTTTGGTTGCCTGCATCTAGGGTCCGTGCATTAGGTAATACGCAAGTGCACTTTGTTTAGTTTCCTGCATTGGCCCAAGCAGCACATGGACACGGTGTTTGATTGCACGCATGAGGTATGATTAAGGGCTAGCACTTACACTTAGCACACGGGGTTAAGAGCTATCAGAGGAAGGGGGGAAGAAATGCAATGTGCGTCGGACCATGGCGACTGTGGTGGATAGTGGTCGTGGCGTCGTGTCCGACATGACGAGCATGAAGTCATGGGAGAGTGACCCCGTCGGCGGCACGGCGAGCGACACCGTCGGCGAACTAGTTGCAGAGATCGCACAAAGACAGTCGACAAGGGAGGAGAATGCAGTGCTCGCGCCATGGTATCATCTGTGCAGTGGATGAGAGAGGAGGCCGAGATGATCGACGCCGGAAACGACTCCAGTGTAGGAGGGCGAGAGAGAGAAGGCCAAGATGATCGACCCCGTCAGCGGCGCGGCGAACTGCAGTGTGCACAGAGGCAGAGGGCACAAGAAAGCAGTGTGCGCGCCATTGCAGCGTCAGTGCAGTAGGAGGACGACAGAGAGTAGGCCGAGATGAGCGATGCCGGAAACGACTCTAGTGTAGTAGGACGTGAGCAAGGAGATCAAGGGGAAGGGCTTCAGCGTCGAGAGGGACGAAAAGGAGGGCTCTGAGCAGAGGACAGAGGAGCTCGACATGGCTTTTCAAAGAGAGATGAAGCTACGATCATCGAAACCAAAAACTTACAACACGAATGTTGTGAGGAACTGTGAGATTAGGCTGTTGGTCAAAGAAAATTTCAAATGGTCGATCGTGCGCGACGAATCAGACAAAATTCGTCCAGAATAGCTCCTAAAGGGAGCACGAAATGAAGAATTTACGGTCAATGAAACTACGAACCGATCGCCTGAATGGAACCGTAGCATTGAGGTGCATCTTTTTCGTGTAGAGCTTACCTCGAATCGAAGCACTGTTGTGTAGATCAGAGGGACAAGGAAGAGAGAAGATTAGATAGAAGCTTACTGGAGGTTGAAGAAGACCTCACCTAATCACCTCGCTTCCCTCCCATCTCCACTCGTGCAAGGGCCCGCTCGCTTGCGCTTGCCTCGGCCTGGCTCGCAAGAAACTGCCGATCTGAGCGTTTCCAGCGAGCCAGGCCGAGAGGTGTTTTAAGTTCCATGCTATGCAGGCCCAACAGTGTATACAGGCAACCAAACAGACCAGATTCTTCCCGCGCAGGCATGGTCGAGATGTATGCAGGCTACCAAACACGTCCATAGTAAATGAGAAAACCTTGTAGAAGAAGAGACTGAGCAATGTCGCAACAATGAGAAGTTAAGCACAAATCGTGGCCTTTAGGATGCCTGCGGTGACTTCGTAAATTTTAAAATGATATGCCGGCTCAGTCTTTCGGAGATGCTTATAGGAGTAGAGTATGCGTGTGTACGTTCATGTGGATGAGTGTATGCGCGTGTATATGAGCGTACGGCGGTACCGCGTGCAGGATGTCCTCCCCTCTCTCTTGCATCGCCGTCGGCAACCTCCGCCGTTAACGCCCCCTATCAAACTCACGGGAACGAACCAGCTGAGAGGGGGGAAATGTCGGCGACACGCTACCATACGCGGAAGCTAGCTACGCCCCAACCGCCTCCACTTTCCACTTCTCGTGGTAAAGCACCACGAACTCAGCCCGCATGGCCTCGCCTTCTCACTCACCTACCTCACTGCAGCCTTCGCGTACACTCCTCTTATTATACGCTTGCATGCTTCGCAACAGTGCGCCGTAACAAAAGGCCGGAGCCCATGGAGATCATCACCAAGCGCCCCAGGGAGAGGCGGGGCAATGCCGCCGACGGCGAGCCGTTCCCGCAGCTGCTCGACTCGCCGCTCCCCACGCCGCGCCGCTCGTGCGCCTCCGCGGACGCGCCCGGCAGCAGCCTGCGGAGCGCCGCCTCGCCGCTGCGCACGCAGGTGCCCTTCTCCTGGGAGAGCTCCCCCGGCGTGCCCAAGAGCGGCAGGGACACGCGGGAGGAGACGATGCCGCCGCCCAAGCTGCCGCCCGGGCGCTGGCCGCCGCAGTGCCCCACCAGGACGAACTGGTGCTACGGCAACGGGAGTGAGGCCAGCAGCGACGACTGCGACGCGTCGTCCTTCTCCGACGCGCTGGACCGGGCGTCCTCCTCGCCCGCGCGGATCGGCTCCTTCGACCGGGTCACGTCCAAGCGCTTCGAGGACATCTTCCTCGGCCGCGCCGAGAGCTTCGCCAAGGACCGGTCCTACTCCTTCCGCCACGCGCCCACGGGCGAGCCCAGCGCCGTCGTCGCCGCGTCGTCGTCCTCGGCGAGACACACGAAGCACTGGCGGCGACGCGGCAGCTCGCGCCACCACGATGACGACGACGGGGAGTGGCCAAAGAGCAACGACCCCGTGAGGGTCATGCCGCGCGTCGAGCAGATGTCCCCCAGAGCATGCGGGCTCATGGTGTTCTTCCCCTGGAGCGCGAAGCGGGCGGACTGCGGGTTCAGGAGCCCGTCGACGACGCGTCGCGCCGGCGCCGTTGACCATTCGCCCTCCCGCGGCCGCGGCAACCCTTCCCTGCGTGACGCTCTGCAGGAGGACAACAAGACCGACGACATGGACGTGCAAGACCCGTGGCCGCAGCAGCCGCGCTGGGAGAAGAGGAGCCGCGAGGAATGGCATGGCCGCGGGTGGGGCGTCTCGTCGCTGCTCAACACGAGCAAAAGGTACTGCACCGACGCACGGAAGGCCCTGAGCAAGCTATCCATCGGCCTGGGCGCCGACAGTGGCAGCCCGAGAGTTGGCAGGGACAGGAGGAGCGGCACGCAGGATGCCACGTCCACAACGACGACCGCGCCCGTCGTCGGCGCCAAGCTGACCAAACTCAAGTCTAACAGAAATTAAGGTTGGACTGGGATTGGTGGTGCTACGATAGAAGTTGCACATGTGTATGCAGATAGTACTACTTACTTCTTTGATCTCCATCTGTTCAGCTAGATGAACTAAACTCAGTAGCAGAGCTACGGTAGACTTCAAATTACTGACATATCGTTGCTGAAATTGATATTCCTGCGGTACTGTGGATGTAGAAGTTACATTAATAAACGCCTTAGCATTCCTTAGAAGCTGTTATATGGTCCAGATTGTATCGTTATCGAGTGATTATTAAGTGTCCGTCGTTAATGTAATTTCCATTCCTCCAACTCAGACCAGAGCAACAAAAAAATTTAAATAATTGATCGAGGTGGCGCTTTGTTGTGCTCTTATTTATACTCAACTATTTGTAAGGAGATGAAAAATTCTTATGTCATGGATATTCACGGTGGTCTATACGTGACTAGTATAACTGGTGTTTGTACGGATAAATGCATATACTCTTCCTTATATATGGCCAAAGGATGTCTCTGTTTATGTTTTAGCTTTTTTTTAGGGAGTTTATGTTTTAGCTAAATGCAAGTAGCCTGAAAAATGATTTTGGGTCATTCGATTTTTTGCTGTAGATTTCTGCTCTGTATTTTTTTTTTTTTTGCTCTCTTCTTTGAGTTGTTTTGGGTTGGTGGTTTTGACTGACGAGATATTTGGGTCAGTCGATTTGCTAGGGGGGCTGAAGCCCATTTTCTGTGCAGTCCAACCCTCCCCCCTCTCTCTCTCTCCTTTTGTTCTCTTTTTCTGTTTTTTCTGTTTTGCCTATATGATTTTGTTTTTTGTGTTCCTTTATTAGTTGTTTATTATTTTGGTATTTGTGGGATGTTGGCTGAGTACAAATGGATGCAAACAAATACTATGCAATAGGTGGGAATATTAAACTACCAAATGATTATTGTTTGCATACTAAAAAAGGTGCAATTTTCATGAGAAGTTGTCTGTGCAAGTTTCTTTTTTTTCTTCTTAAAGTGTAGTACCAATGAGACTATTTCATTTCTAATAAAACTTCATTATTTTGTTTTTGCTTTAGTTATCATATCATTTTCATTCTTCTTTAAGGGTAATACCAATGCCATTATTTCATTCCATATGCGTATTCTTTCATGGTTTTAAAAAGTGCAACTTTTGTGTATATTGTGTACAAAAATAAATTCAATGTTTTTAAGGAGTTTATTTATTTATTTTCATTCTTAAAGGGTAATGCCGATGGCACTAATTCATTCTTCCCAAGAAAACCTCATTACTTTAATCTGCTTTTTGTCATTATTGCAATTTCTTCTTCTTAAAGGGTAATATCAAACCAACTAATTCATTATTTATTAGAAAAATACATTTTTTATTATTTTATTTCTTCTTAAATGGTAATACCAATGCCACTAATTCATTCTTCCCTAGAAAATCTTATTATTTTGATTTTGCTTGTTTTAGATTTATATTCTTCTTGAAGGGTATTATCAATGCCAATAATTCATTCTTCCGTAGAAACCACATTACTTTGATTTTAGTTTTTTAGTTTTTCTTTCTTTCTTCTTAAAGGGTAGCACCAATGCCACTAATTCATTTTTTCCTAGAAAACCTCATTCTTTCGATACATTTTCTTTGCTCTAAAAGGGTAATACCACTGCCACTAATTCAATAATTCTTAAAAAAACTCATTATTTTGAAAGAAAAAAATATTTTTATATTTTTTATTTCATCTCCTTTCTTCCTTAATGGTAATATTACTGCCACTAATTCATTCCTACTTACGAAACTTCTTTTTTTGGCCAAAAATCCACTATTATATACTTATGCTTCCATATTATAAAAAAATTGTGGATAAACTGTGTGCAAATTTTTCATTATTTATTTATTTATTATTGTCTTTCTTCTTAAGGGGTAATACCAATACCACTAATTCATTCTTTCTTACACAACTTCATTATTTTGATAATTTTTTAGTTTTTATTTCATTTTCCTTCTTCTTTAGGGTAATACCGGTGCCCCGAATTCAACTAGTATATGTTTATTCTTGCATATTAAAATAAAGAGCATTATTATGTACGTTGTAATCAAAATTTGTCATTATTTGATTTAGTTTTTATTTAAATTAATTTCTTCTTTAAGGGTACTACCAGTGCTACAAATTCCACTATTGTATGTTTATTCTCGCATATTATAACAAAGCGTAACTTTTGTGTAAATTTTGTCATTATTTGTTTTTGGTTTTATTTTGTTTTTGTTATTCTTTAAGGGTAATACGAATGCACTAATGCATGACTTCTTAGAAAGCTTCTTTTTTGCAAAATGTTCCACTACTATATGTGTATTCCTGCATATTTACAAAAAGCATAAATTCGGTGTAAATTGTGTGCAATTTTTTTTAGTTATTAAATTTTCAAAAATAAATCTTCTTCTTAAAGGTTAATATCAATGCCACTAATCCATTCTTCCTTATAAAAATTTATTATTATTATTTTATTTTAGTGGCATTAGTTCTTTCGTTGGATGTGTAAACTATGTGCATTTTTCTTTTTTCTTTAATGATAATACCAATGCCATTAATACATTCCTTCTTATAAAACTTCTATTGCAAAGATTCCACTGGTATATGCCTATACTTGCATATTATAAGCCGCAATTTATGTGTAAACATATTTGTCTTGTGCTTTGTTGTTGCCTCGGTCCAAGACATATCGAGTTAACGTGTTTGTATTGTGCTTAATTTTTTTTACAAACCTAAAATGAAATCTATATGTTGACCATTTTTGCAACTTTTCAGTTACCTGAATCTTTTTTAGTTCTGGCCAGTTTCCTCGTTTGGTTTCAAGAAGTCCACCTAACAAAGATTGTATCCGCTATGTGATTCAAGTAGACATAAAAACCACCGAGCTCTTGTTGATCTCCGCCTGAAACAAGTATCGACCCTATGCATGAATGCCAATGTCCAGTACACCATGTGCTACAGCTGGGTGGTGAAGTGAGCAACTAGTAGTACATAGAAACCGTGGGAGGGATGGACACGAAAGAGACTGGAAGTATTCAGTCAATTCGAGTGTACATCTATACTAACCCACACACACGCAGGTGCGGCCATGATATTTTTTGAAAATGGAGATGTACCCCGGGCCTCTGCATCATAATGATGCGTGCAGCCATCTTATTAAAAAAAACTGAAGTACCACAAAGTTATAAAAGTATTACAGCTCGCAAGCGAAGCGAAACAAATGAATAAAAGGAAAATACATGTTGACAATCATAACCGGTACAGCAATATGAAGGATAAGCTTCATAGACTCCTATCATGTTATGTGACCGTCATCCAAACCGGTTGAATATAGCTCGTGCTACCATCTCCCACTGGTTGCACCCAGTAACCAAAGGTTCCCTGGAGTCCATAGGAATGAGTAAGGACCACGTACGGATCCGTGCGGTAGCTCTGAAGATGACCTGCAAAAAAGTTAAACTGTGTTGTCTGTTAAAACTTAAATCAATCCAACAGTTCCATATAGCCCACAGAAGCGTACATATTCCAATCCGAATACGAGTCGCAATAGTATGTTCAACCCTAGTTAACCACGTTCCAAACAACGACTCAATGTTGACTGGAGGATTAATGTTGAAGGCTATATGAATCGTTCTTCAAAGCAATTTGGCGAGTGGGCATTTAAGAAATAAATGTTGTATTGTTTCATCATGATCACAAAAACAACAACGTGAACTACCTACCCATCGCCTCTTGATTAAGTTATCCTTGGTGAGTATTACTTGCTTGTGGACAAATCACATAAATTTTTTAATTTTAATACGCAAGAGGACCTTATCTTCCAAATGTGTAACAAACTTGAGATTGGGCCAGAATTAATCAAATTCATATAGAAAGATATCATCGAAAAAAACCCATTTTTAGCTAATTTTCATTGCGTCGAATCCGGTTGGTCGGAGAGATGAACATCTATCAATCTCCAAACTGAGTGCATCCAGGTGCGGCCATGATATAACTAGTACTGAAGGTAACTCACTAAACCGGCACACGCCATAAGGACACTTGAGAAAGGGAGAAGTAGTTATAGAGAGATGGACTGAGGCGGCGGCGGCCTGATTTGGATCTCCCTCCTGACGAGGATGACGGGCAGCGGCGGCCGGGACGCGACGGGGGGTTTGGCTGCACCCGGCGAGAGTAGTACGAGATGGCGGCAGCGGCGGTCGGGGCGCGTCCCGGGCTGCCGTTACGTCCTCAAACCGCTGCATCTCATCGGATTTGGCGACGGCTCGCTGAAGCATTCCAGGTCTGCATAGCATCACGAGGATTATGGCGGTGGTGGTCATCTCCTACGTCGGAGGTGGTCGACCTGAGACTGGATGATCGGATCTCGAGATCTGTAATCTAGTCCCGGCTACGAGTCGGGGAGACATAGTTGCCGGTGAAAACCGAGCCGATGGCGGACGATGGCGGCGTTCTGCGCCGTTACCTTGATGAAGGCATCGTTCTGTAACTACTGTCGACCCACTCGTGCTGCTCCGGGGGAAAGCCTATGATCTGGTTTTCCGGATCGGACGATGACGGCAACCGCGGTGTCGCTTTCTCTCTTGGGAGCATCGTTTGTGGAGCAGCGGCCGAAGCCGAGGCGGAGGTGGAGCGGCTTCGTCTTGCACGGAGCTTCGGTGGAGATGTCAAGTCATGCCCGACCGGCTGTGCTATGCTTTGTCATGCCTGGTCGGCAGGTGCTACGCACGACAGATCTTCCAAGGACTTCAAGCTGTGTCGGCTGGTGGTACTTGGCAGCATGGCGCTGAGGTGTATCAGTGTCGACCGCGACGTGCTCAGCTGTTTGCGCGCAGGGAAGAGGTGTCGTTGGGCGCCGTGGTGGCGTCGATGATAGCTAGACCGAGCAAGGTTGATGCTTCAGTACAGTTCTGAAGATGGAGCGGTGGCAGTTGGCGGCGGCGGCCTCTAAGAACACGCCGGACCAAAGGTTCCGCCCTAGACCCGCAAGTGGCTAGGTTGGGGTCTCGTGTCTTAGATGTTGAGGCTTGGCTGCGATGTCATTTGGTATTAGACCCAGGCTATCTGCGCCCCTTCATCAGCTGGATAGGTGTAGCGACAGTCTGTTGCTTAGACGGTGGCTTTAGTCTTACTGTTGTATCACTTTGTAAGGTCTTGTGAGAATAATTAATAAAGTGGCCGTATGCATCGCCCAGATGCAGAGGCCGGGGGTCATCCTCCTTTTCTAAAAAAAAAGCTATGCGAGCTATTCACGTAGGAGCAACGGATTGGGTGACGTGCTCCAACAAAAACGATCAAGTAGGAATCTGCAAGCAAATTGTATGGCGGGCCTTTTTGGTCAGGCGACTGACCCAGAAACAAAATTCAGTCAACTTGCACGTAGCATGTCCCCTCTGTTTTCTTATAACCAACCATAAAATAATCAAGAATAGTTCAGACAATCATTTGCAAGTGTAGTCGCTACACACCATGGGACACAACCCACTACTAAACCATAAGATTTGGGACAAAAACAAAATTAGCTATACCATGAATAACACTATTTGTATCCATCTAGTATATGGAAATCGCCTGAAAATTGATTTTGGGTCGGTCAGTATTTTTGTTCGTTGATTCCTGCTTTGAGATTTGTGCTACTCCCTCCATCTACTAATACAAGACGACTTCAAGTTTTATGTCTAATTTTGATAATTAATTTACCAACAGAATGTAAGTTATATGCCATAATAAGTATGCCGCTGGATGCACATTTGAAAGAAATTTTCGTTAATATATATTTTATAACATACAACCCATATTTTCTTGACCAAAATAATATGTCAAAGTTTGACATTAAAAATTGAAGGAGTACCTTTTTTTCTGGGCTGCTCTGTGAGTAGTTTTGGGCTGGTTTTTTTCGACCGGCCACAAGTTTGGGCGAGTCAAATCCTTAACGGGTTGAATCCCATTACCTGTGCGACCCAACCCTTCTCTCCCTCCTTTTTTTCCTTATGTTTATATTTTTTTTGCTTATCTTTATTATTTAGTGTTTCTTTCTTATCTTTTGTGCCTTCTTTTGGGATGTTGGGTGAGTGTAAATGTACACACACAAATACTATAAAATATATGTGACATACTACAAAGAAGTGCAGTTTTCAATGCAAAGTTGTGTGCAAGTTTTTTTCATTATTTTTCCAATTTTCTTCTTCTTAAAGGGTAATATCAATGGCACTAATTCATTGTTCCTTATAAAACTTCATTATTTTGATTTAATTTTGTTTTATTTTTATTTTGTTTAATTTTTTAGGGGAAGTAACAATATCACTCATTCAGTCCTTCTTAGGAAATTTTATTTTAAAAAAATACCACTATTATATGCTTGTTCTTGCATATTTTATAAATATTAATTGTATATTCTTTAAAAAATCTATTGTTTTTCATATTTTTTTATTTCCTTTCTTCTTAAAGGGTAAGAACAATGCCACTAATTCATTGTCAACCTTATTATTTTGATTTAGTTTCAATTTTTAATATTTCTTTCTTCCTAAAGGATAATACCAAAACCATTAATTCATTCTTTCTTAGAAAACTACATTATTTTTAGGGCACTAAAAATTTAAAATAATAAACTTTTTTAAGAAAGAATGAATTAGTATCTTTGTTATTACAATTTAAGAAGTAGGAAAATAAAAAAATAAAAGAAAGTCAAAATCTTAAGTTTTCTAATAAAGATTGAATTATGCTTTCATATTACCCTTAAAAAGAAACAAAACTAAAAAAAGTCAAAGTAATGAGGTTTTCTAAGGAAGAATGAATTAGTGGCGTTGGTATTACCCTTAAAAAGAAAGAAAATAAAAAAAAATTAATGAATTTTATTAAACACAATATACAAAATATATTATTTTAAAAAAATATACAGGAATAAGCATATAATAGTGGTATTTTCATAAAATAGAATTTCTGCAGAAGGAATGAATGAGTGCCATTGGCACTACCCTTAAAAAGAAAAGTAAATAAAATAAAAACTAAAACAAAATCAAATCAAAATAATGAAGTTTTATGAGGAACAATGACATTGGTATTACCCTTTAAGAAGCAAGAAAATTTAATGTTGAGTGCATGGATTATACGCACTCTCACCCTTCCACCGTTGCTAGCCTCTCTAGTACCGCGCAACTTTCGCCGGTACCGTACACCCACCATTTACCTCCTCAAAACAGCCATCATACCTACCTATTATGGAATTTCCATAGTCATTCCGAGATATATTGCCATGCAACTTTTCACCGTTCTGTTTATTATGACACGCTTCATCATTGTCATATTGCTTTGCATGATCATGTAGTTGACATCGTATTTGTGGTAAAGCCACCAAATTCATAATTTTTCATACATGTCACTCTTGATTCATTGCAGATCCCCGTACACCGCCGGAGACATTCAGATAGTCATATTTTTGTTCTAAGTATTGAGCTATAATTCTTGAGTTGTAGGTAAATAAAAGTGGGATGATCTTCATTATTAGAGCATTGTCCCAATGAGGAAAGGATGATGGATATTATGATTCCCCCACAAGTCGGGATAAGACTCCGGACAAAAAATTAAAAAAAAAGGCCACAAAAAAAGGCCCAAATAAAAAATGAGAGAAAAAGAGAGAAGGGGCAATGCTAATATCCTTTTACCACACTTGTGCTTCAAAGTAGCACCATGATCTTCATGATAGAGAGTCCCCTATGTTGTCACTTTCATATACTAGTGGGAATATTTTATTATAGAACTTGGTTGTATATTCCAATGATGGGCTTCCTCAAAATGCCCTAGGTCTTCGTGAGCAAGCGAGTTGGATGCACACCCATTTAGTTTCTTTTTGAGCTTTCAGACACTTATAGCTCTAGTGCATCCGTTGCATGGCAATCACTACTCACTCACATTGATATCTATTGATGGGCATCTCCATAGCCATCGATACTCCTAGTTGATGTGAAACTATCTTCTCCTTTTTGTCTTCTCCACAACCACTATTCTATTCCACCTATAGTGCTATGTCCATGGCTCACGCACATGTATTGCGTGAAGATTTAAAAAGTTTGAGAACATTAAAAGTATGAAACAATTGCTTGGCTTGTCATCGGGGTTGTGCATGATTAAAATAATTTGCGTGATGAAGATAGAGCATAGTCAGACTATATGATTTTGTAGGGATAGCTTTCTTTGGCCATGTTATTTTGAGAAGACATGATTGCTTTATTAGTATGCTTGAAGTATTATTATCTTTATGTCAATATTAAACTTTTGTTTTGAATCTTTCGAATCTGGACATTCATGCCACAATAAACAAAATTACATTGATAATTATGATAGGAAGCATTCCACATCAAAAATTCTGTTTTTATCATTTACCTACTCGAGGACGAGCAGGAATTAAGCTTGGGGATGCCTGATACATCTCCAACGTATCTATAACTTTTTATTGTTCCATGCTATTATATTATCTGTTTTAGATGTTTAATGGGCTTTGTTATGCTCTTTTATATTATTTTTGGGACTAACCTATTAACCGGAGGCCCAGTGTCAGTTTATGTTTTTTTGCCTATTTTAGAGTTGGGTTAATTATCCTTTTGCCCTCAGTGGTGTCCATGTGCTCAGTTTTGCCCTCAGATGCGAATTGTGCTCAGTTTTGCCCCTAGTCCGTGCGCACCGACTTGTTCTGTGAACTCCGCCGTCTCCGTCAAGTCAACCTTTTGACTCGGCCCTTACAGGTGGGACCAAGCGGCAGAGACGACCAATTTTATTCAGACCATTGCACGCGTGGCTCGTGGGACCTAGCAGAGAGCCGTTGAGCAGAGAGCCGTTGCGGGTGTGCTATATAAGCGGGTGACAGCGGCGGTGACCACGGCGACAGAGAGCACGGCGGTGACCACGGCGAGAGAGAGAGAGCACGGCGGTGGGAAGCTAGCTGTGGAGGGCGTGGCGGCGTTGAAATCCCCTTCGGCTCTGAGCTCCATGTCTTCCTCAAGCTCCCGCGCCACCTCGCGGATGCAGAGCCGAGCGCGTGTGGACATGCCTGTCTCTGTCTGTCCACGGTGCCGGGCGGGCGTTGATCGGAGGGTTTCTCACACATCGAGGAACCAGAATCGTCCGTTCTACATGTGCAGCGAAAATGGGGTAAGAATCGGGGGCAATTGCACGATTTTCGTGGTCAGGATCTTTGAGCAATGGGTTGATCTGTTTGGTGTTCATGCAGGTGACATGCTTCTTTGTTTGGGTCGATGCTCTGGCCAAGACTCTGATGAATTAACTGCAAGAAGAGCATGAAGAATGGTTGTGCATGCTGCCACGAATGGCAGTGGCCGCATCACGAGCTCCAGAAGAAGAGATGGAGGGCGAAGCACGCACTGACAAAGAGCTAGCTGTTGAGCTTAGGATGTTGAAGAAGAAGGTTAGGAAGCTTGAAGATCAAACACTACCAATACCCATTTGCAAATACTTTTGGGCATTTGTAGGTATGGTAATCGCACTGGTTGTAATGTTGAAAATGTATGGAAAGGCATGAATTATGGAGGAATTTGAAATCTTGAAATTGTATGAGAAATTCACCTAGTTTAAATGTTGGTAAAAGTTGTTTAAATGTTGAAGAAAAAGAGAGAAGAAGTGACCAACATTTAAATATGTTAAAAAAAGGAGAAGAAATGAGTAATTCAGAAACTTTTGATCAATGAAATGCAGCTCTCTGCTCTGCCTTTCCGTAAAAAAAAGGTTGCTATTGGGCCAAATTCAGAGCGTAGAGCCAAGTGCAGGCTAGACTAATGGGCCAACTGCATCCAAATACACCGTGAATTACTCATAATGCGTGTTCTCTTGCGTGTTTTTCTGTTTTCTGTTCTGATTTAATTTAGGCAGTAAATCATAATGCTGAAACTTTTTATGGAAGCTAATTGAATTATTCCAGAGCCAAACAATTAAGGTTAGATTTTTTTTG
Source organism: Aegilops bicornis (assembly GCA_021605145.1). NCBI lineage: Eukaryota > Viridiplantae > Streptophyta > Magnoliopsida > Poales > Poaceae > Aegilops > Aegilops bicornis. Next base: position 630,099,847 of record CM038671.1, on the reverse strand, counting down.
GAGCTGTTAAATATTTAATAGCAATTTAATTAATCCGATTCAAATACACAGTGATTTAAATCAAAGACCAAAATGTCATGGAAAATGTGCCTCAGCTCTGGTAGAGGTTTACACCTGGTGCGAAAATGAATGAACATTTTTAAGGGCATTACATTGAAAAAAAATAATTTGTCTAAAAAATGAAGGGTGAAAAATGCACACAAAATTGGTGTGGCTGGGGACTCGAACCCAGGGCCGCGTGGGTTTGTGGTGTTTACGGCTGCACTGGTAACCGCTAGGACAGATGGCAAGACTTTGACATGGGTAGGGAAGGAAGGTATACATAGTGAGACTGTGAAATTTGTCAAAAAAATAGTGAGACCGTGAATGTTTGCACACGCATGAGAGTGGTTTTCCTTTGTTTTGCACTAAAATTTTGGAGGGTTGGAAGGTTGAAAACGTATGTTTGCACTGCCACGTGATTTTGGTTAGAGTGGCACTTGGTTTAGGGTTAGAGTGGCACTTGGTTTAGGATTTAAAGGGAATAAATTTGCATGTTAGTTCATGACTTTTTTTTTGAATGAAACAGAGGGCTTCTCACCCCTCCGATTTTCATTAATGAAAACCACAAGTTCTCGAACTTCATGACTTGGTTTAGGGAAGAAATTATATGTTTGAGCACGGACATTTTTTAACACACATAATAAACCCTAATAACTTAGATAAGATGCAACACACCGTACCATTACAATAATAAGTTCACGGACACATGACGAAACATGACACGACACGACACGACATAGAAAAGCAACAAAATAAAAAACGAAACATGACGAGCTTGACTCCGGGCTTGAACATCTTCATCTTGACCTCCTTCTTCCACCTTGGCCGTGCTCGCCCCTTCAACACCGTCTTCATCTTCACACCTCCTCCTCCTCATCGTAGGGAAGGGAGTGCATCTGGCCAGGAGTGGGGAAGATGCTCTCGTAGTTGGTGTAGATGTTGTACACGATGAAGAAGATGGCCTCGCAGCCGCACCAAAAGACTTGGCCGAGGAGCTCGCGCGCGTCAAACGGGTTGGTGAAGGTGACCGTGAGCAGTAGGAGGATGCCGCCGCGGTCACAAACCTCGTTGAGGGTGAACATCCTCGGCGAGCCCCGTGGGAGGTGGGCATAGCCGGCTCTGAGGAAGGCGTGGGTGAGTTCGACGGAACCCCTCCACCTTGAAATAGCCTACACACGGAGCTCCCTCTCCACGAGCACGCCCAGTGGGTAGCGCAGCTCCGGCATGACAGGCGGACGGTTGAAGGTCGGCCCGTTGAACTGCATCTTCACTTGTTCTCGCTTGGGGAGGGCTCGGTCGCTTGGGTGTTTGAAGTTGGAGAGAATGGATCGGATCTGGCTTGTGGGTGGGAGAGGAAGAGAGGCACCCCATTTATAGGCCTGTGGGTGGGAGAGGAAGAGAGAAAGGATGAGAACGGTGCGTGTATGAATTCGGACGCATGTGTGTATCCGTTACGTTTTGCACTCTTAAATTTTTACACGAAAACGATGCATGGGGCGCGTGCGTGCATCTGAATCACTGCATAGCTCTTTGACCGGGCGGTGCATCTGACTCGCTGCCCTGAACCACTGCCCTGAACCACCTAGCTCGCCTTGCTAGCCTAGCTCGCCTAGTGCGCCTCGCTCGCATGCATGCACGTCACCGCCTCCCGTGCATGCAAACCCAGGTCGCTGCCTCCCATGCATGCAAGGCCTGGAAAGGCTGAGACAGGCTATTTACAGCATTTTCAGGCCCAGACAACGAGACGGCCCAACGGTCCATCTAGCGCGCCCGGTATTTGTTTAAAAAAACAATCTCCCAACCAATCAGATTGCATCTCGCGGATCGCCCCCTCCTCCCCGTAGATTCCTTCTAGAAGGGTTAGATCGACGGCCCTTGATCACCGATAGGGTTAGATGAACGGTCCTTGTTCAGCGCTAGGGTTAGCGGGGTTTGGAGCAGTCAAAGCTATGTTTGACCAAATTTCAAATGAGCATAATAAATTAAATAAAAATCAGAAAAATAAAAAACCTACGCACATAGTCTTCTTATGTCATATACGAACGATTTAAGTTGATAAACAAGGTTTACATACATTTAAACGATAAGTTCATGTGTATTGTGTGATATCTCGAGTATCTCAAACTCTCTTGTATGAAGTGAAGAGAAGTGTTTTGGGGAAATGAACATGAAAATTTCAAAAAACTCACCACAGCTTCATTTTGTAGTGACTAAGAAGGATCCAGGCTTAGTTTTTCATTTTGATGTTTTAGACTTGTTTAAATCTTGGTCAAAGTTAAGTTTCACCAGAATTCAAATGAGAAAAACAAATTTAAAAAAATCAAAAAATGGAAAAACCAGCGCACATAGTCTGTATATATAGAATATATGTGTAGGAAAGTTATTTGGCTGATTTAGACAAGGTAAAAAAAACCTTGCTTAAAAATGAGGCTGTTTACCCTACCTTTGGACCCCTCTTTTAGCACATTTTTCATGAAAATTTCGAAAACCTCACCACAACTTCATTTTGGATTGACTAACACTAGTAGAAAAAGGGTCAAATGTGAGACACATTAGTCCCGGTTTGTAACAGAACCAGCACTAATGTGTCCATTAGTGCCGGTTCCAACGGCTAGACGGGAGGAGCTCTTTAGTACCGGTTCGTGGCGAACCTTTAGCACCGGTTCGTGCCACGAACCGGTAGTAAAGAAAGTGGTGGCAGGATGTTGTCAGAGTGGGGCCCTTCCAAGATTTTTTAGTACCGGTTCGTGGCACGAACCGGTACTAAAGGTCGTCCTATATAAACCCTTCGTCCACCTGCACTCTGTTCTTCCCCCTTTCCCCTCTCCCTCTCCTCTGCTCTTCCCTTCTTCCTCTCGAGTTCGTCACAAAATTTGCCCCAAAGTTGTCAAGATTTGCAGGCCCCCGTCCATTCAAATGATCACCAAGGTTAGCAACTTTGTCCTTTCATCTCTCATTGCTAGATTAGCTCTTGCATTGGTTTATATAGTGATTAATTGTGGGTTTTAGTAATTTGGGAGGAATTATATGTGGTAGTATTTGATTTATATGCAATTTCAGGTCAAAATAACACTTAGTTTGCATATGTAGGTGTGTTTTACCTAGTGCCTTGTAAATCTCCGTCGTAACCACCGTCGATCGCCCGCACCGTTCCGTCGCCTGCACCACCTTGTGGTGAGCCTCTTGTTCATGAAATTTTATATAAAAAATTGATGTTTGTGTGATTTGGATATATAGTTACTCGTATAACTATCTTACCGTACGTTGTTTGTTATACATAGTGCCATGGTTTTGATATCCGTCCCGCCGGCCCTCGTCCTTGTTATGATTCAGATGTGGTATATTCTCTTTTAAAACTATTTGTTGCATTTTGTGTTTATGACAAATTATGCCCATCAAGTTGACATAGATATTTTTATCTAGGAGGTATGTGAACCGAAATTCCAACCGACCCTATTGTCGAGAGGTTAAATTTAGTTGAAAGAGAAAAGCGAGTACTTGAAAGAAAAATTGAAAAGAATTGAGGGGAGAAGATGGAATTGGATTTGCATGTTGCCGATGTCGTCGATGATCACAAGATCAAGATGGAGAAAATGCGCTTGAAGATTAGAAAGATTAGAAAATATGCCATCGATTGTGAGGCTTGGTATCATTATGCTGTTGGATCAATTGTTACCTTAGTTGCGATCTTGATCGCATTTGTTGTTGCATTTAAATGCTTTAGCTAGAGAGTTATTTGTTTGTTGCATTTAAGTGTTGTATGAACTTTATGTATGAACTTGTATTAATTTGGTCTATTCGGTGTTGTGTAATGAAGATGAGCCGGCAATGGATGTATCGATGACCGATGCTCTCCCTAGTTCGTTGAGGGCGCATACTTTTCTCGCTTGCAGCCGAGGCAAACAAGCGGGCGGATGGTTTTATGCCTTGTCCATGTGCTGGTTGTAAGAATGGTCGCAATTACTCTACGCCAATAATTATTCACGTCCACCTATTTGAGTCAGGTTTCATGCCCCACTATAATGTTTGGACCAAGCACGGAGAAAGAGGGGTTATGATGGAAGACAATGAAGAAGAAGAGGACGACGATAGCTATCCTGGCCATGGGTTCCCTGAATACGATGATACAACAATGGGGGAAGAAGCTGAGCCGGTAATGCGGAAGAAGCTGGGCCGACAATGCGGGAAGAAGCTGAAGAAGAGGCATCAGATGAGCCCGTTGATGATCTAGGTCGGGCCATTGCCTATGCAAAGAGAAATCATAAGTGTTTTGGAGAAGAAGAAGTTGCAAGCGCATGTTAGAGGATCACAAAAATTTGTTGTACCCGAATTGCGTGAGGTGACAAGAAAAAGCTGGGCACCACACTGGAATTACTGCAATGGAAGGCAGAATCGTGTATCCGACAAGGGATTTGGAAAGTTGCCGGTAATGATAAAGGATATGCTTCCAAAGGACAACGAATTGCCCGAGAGTATGTACGAAGCAAAGAAGGTTGTCCGCCCTCTAGGGTTAGAGGTGCGTAAGATACATGCATGCCCTAATGATTGCATCCTCTACCGCGGTGAGTACGAGGATTTGAACGCTTGCCGGTATGTGGTGCATTGCGCTATAAGATCAGCCGCGATGAGCCTGGTGATGTCGAGGGCAAGCGCCCCGGGAAGAAGATTCCTGCCAAGGTGATGTGGTATTCTCCTATAATACCACGGTTGAAACGTTTGTTCCAAAACAAAGAGCATGCCAAGGCGATGCGATGGCACAGAGAAGACCGTAAGAAAGAGGAAAGTTGAGAGTACCCGCTGACGGGTTGCAGTGGAGAAAAACCGAAAGAAAGTACGGGAAGGAGTTTGCAGATGACGCAAGGAGCGTATGGTTTGGTCTAAGCGCAGATGGCATTAATCCTTTTGGGGAGCAGAGCAGCAACCATAGCACCTGGCCTGTGACTCTATGTTTGTATAACCTTCCTCCTTGGTTGTGCATGAAGCGGAAGTTCATTATGATGCCAGTGCTCATCCAAGGCCCTAAGCAACCCGGCAACGACATTGATGTGTACCTAAGGCCATTAGTTGAAGAACTCTTACAACTGTGGAATGGAACAGGTGTACGTGCGTGGGATGACCTGTACTTGCTGTCCCAGTTACCATCTTCGAATATAATGACTTTCAAAGGGTACGAGATAAATGGTAATACATTTTACACGATCGCCCTAGATAAGAAGAGCACCAACCAAAACAGTGGTGTCCGCTTTGATGCAGAAACCAAGACGGGAAAGGAAACATATTATGGTTATATACAGGACATATGGGAACTTGACTATGGACGTGGTTTAAAGGTCCCTTTGTTTCGGTGCAAATGGGTCAATATGACACGAGGCGGGTAACGGAAGACCCGCGATGCGGAATGACAACAAGGATCTCAACAATCTTATGATGCGACGACCATTCGTCCTAGCCAATGATGTGGCACAGGTTTTCTATGTGAAGGACATGTCTACCAAGCCAAGAAAAAGAAAAGATAAGGAAGCGAATGCATCGTACGATGAGCCAAAGCGGCACATAGTTCTTTTCCGGGAAGAGAAACATCGTGGGAGTGGATGACAAGACAGACAAGTCAAGATTATGAAAAGTTTGATGAAATTGCTCCATTCACGGTGAATATTGACCCGAGCATCCCGTTAAATGATGAAGATTTTCCATGGTTAGGGCGCAAAGGGACACACGCGAAGAAAAAGTTTCACACCCAAAGATCCGGGATGTGATCGGCTTCACTATCATCACTTTCTTCATGTTTCACACCCAGAGGGGAATATCTGTAATAGTTAGGGTAGTTATGTGTTTTGGCATTTGAAACGCGAAGAAATTTTATGTGCAAACAAATTCTTTCATGCCTTCACTGATTTTTAAAGTTAAGTTATTCACAAACTAGTGATTCACACTAATTTCAAATAATTCAAAATTTAAACTATTCAAATTTGAAAACTACGGGCACTAACAGAAAGTTTGTAATTTTTTGTACCTAAAGCAAAAATATTCACAAAGAAACTCTAAATACACAAAAAAAACAACACAAAAATAAATAAAGCAAAAAAAAGCCCGCCTACTATGTGTAGCGACCCGACCTCAGACGGTTAAGCCTCGTGGTTGTCGTGCCATCCTCGGATCAGTATCTTTGCACACACAGTACATCATTGTATATATCAAAGTGCAATCACATGTATAAATAACGTAAAACTGATATATACCTCTTAATACTCAGCGGAAACAATCAAACGGGTGTGGAGTCCCATCAACGCCATCGGCAGGTTGAGTGTAGACCGTAACCCTGTATCGTAACTCTTACTCGTCGAGGAAATATCTGCAACATGATACGTTGCGATCGTAGGTCAAGACATTGAATGTACCGGCAAGATCACAATGTGAGAAGACAGATGATAAAACTATACTATATGCAATATGGCTTTATGGCTCAGATTCGAGTTTTGTTTATGTAAAAGCTGATTTTATTTTACCTACATCAAAGGAATAGAATGAAGTCTGTACTAAGGAGTTTTCTATCATGACATGGTTCCGCCAACCGATGTCTCATAGCCCAAAATTCATCATATGTTGCCCACAATTAAGTTATCAATCCGGTGTTGAGAGTTCCGAGATAGATCCAAGTCCAGATGCTCAATTTGTCCGTGAATCGGGGACACGGCTAATCGATTAGGTTTAAAACCCTCTGCAGAGGTTTGTACACTTTACCCGCAAGATTCGATCCCTCTATTTACGTTCTCGCACTTCGTGGTGTTTGAGAACAAGATGACCGAAACATGGTCTTCGAAGAGTTCCTTCCGACCACCGTCCGTACTCATCCCATCCTACCGTAGTTCTACATCTGCTAGTACCGTCCCAGCCAGAGTCACCACTAAGGTCAACCAAGCGAGCCCATAATGACTTGCGGTTGCATGTAAGCTTCGGGCATGAAGTATTCTTCCGTCTCTTTGAGTCTGGGTGAAGCTTTCCAAGATGTCATGGCGCTTCTCCATGCATCCTGCCAACCACTGGTTCCTCCAGGTGCCCACAACCGCCCTTCACCCAAAGAGTGTGTATTGAATTCTGCCTCGAGTCTTGAAGTCTTGAGGTCTTGAAGATGCAGTCCTTGCAGATTCCATCATGGAGTTGTCGTCATTGACGTAGAATCCTCCATACTCACACCACTCCCGAGTACTCATACCAAACCCCGTCTACTATAGCGTAGCATAAAATAAAATATCGTCCCTGCTTGGTAACAGGGGAATGGGTTCCTACCTCATGCATACTACTCAACTACAAGGATTCAATAACACTATTGAGGGGTGGTTGCAAAGATGTCACTAAATGCAATAAAACATAGGTATGAAAGCATGGTCAAAGTGAACTTGCCTTGTTGACGATCTTCAAAACTAGGATTCATAGTAGCAAGCTTCGCACTCCGGAAATTCTACCGAGGCAAACAATAACTATAATAAGCATATAGCATGAGATCACTTAACATAGCAACATAGTAACATAACACACCAAACAAACAAATCAAAACCCAAAGGGAAAACTCAAAGAAAACCAATTCAAGTTTTTCCTACTTCAAGCAACCACTAAAAATAGTTTTATATAACAAAAATTTTCTTAACATAACCTAATCATGGATTTATGTTAACTTAACAGAAAAGAATGCATTAAGCAACTAGGAGCAAAAAGAATCAATTTAAAATCTATTATGAAACTCCTATTAGGCCTAATTCAATTTCTATTAAGAAAAATAAAATAAAACTTTTATTTATTATAAATAAAAGTTCATACTATAAAGTGACAGAAACTATCCTAGAATAATCAATCACAAGTTAAAAATAAATTTATTTACTAATTAAAATAATAGGAAAACAGTAGCTAGTTAATTTATTAGGATTAACAAGATTCTGCTTCAAACTATTTTTTTACCAATCCTAAAATACCCAAATTAATTTCTATGGTTTGGCAATGTCAAAATAAAGTTGGGGCAAAAATAATCATCCAAAAATAATTTTTCTAACTCAAGTTATAACAGATTTACTATTCTGACTAAAACTAAAATAAAGCAATTTTAATTAATTTTAACATAGCTAAATATATTTTCTACAGAAACTATAGAAAATTTTCAAACCAACAAAAAAGAATCACCTAAAAATATTAAACAGAATAAAAGATATGAATTTTTCGAAACAGGAACTATTCTGCTAAAACAGAAAACAAAAATAAATGAAAAAGGGCCTAATGGGCCTAAACTACACTAATCGAGCGTAATATAAACTAAACGGGCCTAGGGTTAAACTAGTCGGGCCGGCTAAAAAATAAACCCTAACTTAAAAACTAAACCCATTTAACCGGCCGGTTTTTATTAAAGAAATACCCCTTCTGGTGGTCTAATCCTAGCAGTGAGGATGAATCGGACGGGAGGGATCTCCGTGACTCACCGGCGCTGCCGGGCGGCGGCGGCGGCGGCGGCGAGTCGCTGGCCTCTCCGGTCGTCGGGAGGTCGGGGAGTGGCTCAAGGGAGTGACGAGCTCGGGAGGTGTTCGGTGGGTCGGTGGAGTTCGGGAGGGCTAGGGCGGCGACGGCGACGCAAATGGCGGCAAGGGAGGTTCGGCTCCCATGACGGCGAGAGAGAGGAGGAGGGCTCCAGCGAGGTAAGGGGAATGGGGTGCGGGGCCGGCTTATATAGGCGGGGCCTCGTCGGGCAAGGGAGGTGATCGGGAGGATCGGATCCGGATCTCATGAGATCCGCGATCGGCGGCCAAGCGTGGCGGGGTTTAAGACGGGCGGGGCCACCTGCGAGAGAGGAAGGGGGGCGGTGCGGTCGGGCGACCGGCCCCAACGGGTTTCGGGCGAGGGGGAGGTGAGGCCGGCTCGCTGGCCTCGCTGGGCTGGCCTTTGGGCCGCCTGGTGGGCAGGCTTGGCCGGCCGGGCCAGGGGGTTCCTTTTTATTTTTTTATTTTTAAATAAAACAAAACAGAGATATCTTTTAAAATATAAATATTTTATATAGGACATATATATATCAAAATGATCGAAAAAGATTTCCTACAACATGAACTATTTTTCAAGTTCAAATAAAATACACAAAAATTCAAATAAAACAAAGAGTGTTTCTGCCCTAATAAAATCCAATAAAATCATTTTTAAAAATACCAAAATGACTTCAAATTTATTTTCTCCTAATTTTTCATTGAAGGGAATCATTTTACCCATATTTCCATTTATTTATTTTTAGGAGAAAAATAATTTTGAATAAAATCCAAATAATTCCAAATTTGAAGGGAGTTTCAAAATACCTTCAAATGACTTTCAATTTGATTCTTTTAACTTCCAACTCATATTTCATATAATTCAAGAAGTCATTTTATCTTCCCTCATGAATATCATTGAGTTGCATAAAGCTTTGAATTTGAAATATTCTCAAATGAAATTCAAATCTTTTCAAAACCCTTTTCATTCCAAATGGAAGAAGTCATGTCATCTTCACTCTAGGGTTTGGTGTTGGAATGAACTTGAGTTCATTGAGATCCAAAAAGGCAAAGGGAAAAGTTTGGGAAAGTCATTTCATTCCCCCTCATTCAACTTTCAAAAGTTTCAAATTCCACTCAATTTCATTCAATCAATCAGACAACAAGCATAGTTATTTATTTAATATAACATTCCAAAATTCTAAATTTTGGGATGTTACACTAGGCCAGAGCGGCCTGCATACGACTAGAAACCCAACCTGTTGTTGGGCCAGGATGCAGGCCCGCAAAGGCCTAGTGGGCCCATAGGGCAGCAAAGAACACGTAGGCCCAATAGGCCTGCTTTAGAGAGGAGCTCGAGAGAGCGACCGCACGGGGGTTTATAAACCAGTGCGGTCGCCCCTCGGCTAGCGAGGTGGGACTAAACATGTCAAGACTGCACCAAGCGCTTTAAGACACTTTAGTACCGGTCGTGGCACAAACCGGTACTAAGGGGGCCTTTAGTACCGGGTTTGTGCCACCACCCGGTACTAAAGGGGTCGCTTCAACCCGCTTGGGCTGGCCAAAACTAACCTTTAGTACGGTTTGTGGCACAAACCGTACTAAAGGCCCTCCTATATAAACAACACTTACAAAAATTTCAGTTTCTCATCTGGCTTCTTCTCCTCTCAGACGCTTCTGCCCTCGCTGCCGCCGCCTGCCGCCGCTTCTGCCCCTGCTGCTGCCCCTGCCCCTGCTGCCCCTGCTGCCACCGCCGCCTCGTCTGCCTGCCCTGCTGCCGTTCCCCTGCTGCCGGCGCCGCCGCTATCACGTCCCCTGCTGTTGCCGCCGCTCGCCTGCCGTCTGCCCCTGCCCCGTCGTCTGCTGCCGCCGCCTGCCCTCGTCTCGTTGCCGCTGCCCGTCAGCTGCTGCCAGGCGCCTGCCCCCTGCTCGCCTGAGCGCCACAAGCACACACACACACGCACACACATACATTTTTGTTTTTTAGTTATACAAATAGTTATAAATGTTAGAATAGTTAGAAATGTTAGAATTGTTAGAATAGTTAGAAATGTTAGAATTGTTAGAATAGTTAGAAATGTTAGAATTGTTAGAATAGTTAGAAATGTTAGAATTGTTAGAAATTTTTCTGTTTTTAGTTATAGAAATAGTTATAAAATTGTTAGTTATATATATAGAAATGTTATAATTTTTTTCTGTTTTTAGTTATAGAAATATTAGAAATGGTATAGAAATGTTAGTTACATATAGCATTGTTAGAAATGTTATAGAAATGTTAGTTATATAGAAATGTTAGAAATTTTAGTTATCAAAATCCAATCATTAAAAAAATGTTACTTTTTGCGGGCATATAGCTAGTATTTGTTCTCGACGATGCCCGACCCGCATCCTCGTTATCGAAACGTCCACGACGACGTCCGGCAGACCCATGTCCGGGACTGGGCTCCGCCGGGCTGGCACTGGGAGGTGGTGCCTGGAGGGGCGCGCCGCTTGATGAGGAACCCGGCCCCGGGTCCCGTCGTCGACCCTGTTCTCGTTTGGTGGCGTTCGCGTGGGCCAGTTTTGGCGGAGGAGCCGACCCAGCCGGAGGTGGTACGTCACGTGTCGAGGAGGAGGACGAGCACGCCCATCGCTACATGGTTATGCGTTAGAGGGCGGTGTTCTCCAATACCGGCAGCTTTCTTGAGGATCTCACTTCAGCTATGATCCCGTGAGGGTTCCTTCTCTTTGGGTGTCCACCGCCCGCCCGCAGAACCGCGAGTGTCGTAGATTCTTCTATAGTATTCGATCTTTATTAGCTACCTAGCCAGTGATGTATTCGAGATCATATCTATTATTCGAGACGATGTATTCGAGATTTTATCTATTATTCGAGACGATGTTTTCGAGATTATATCTATTATTCGAGACGATGTATTCGAGATTATATCTATTATTCGAGACGATGTATTCGAGATTATATCTATTATTCGAGACGATGTTTTCGAGATTATATCTATTATTGGAGACGATGTATTTGAGATTATATCTATTATTATTCGAGACGATGTAATTTGAATACTAAATTGTTTTATATTTCTTTTGGATTAGTAAAATAAAAGCTATGGCGGACAATACCGGCAGAGAGGGAGAACAAGCCATGTTCGATATGATACGCCATCCTCACAGCCGATGATGATCGTAATGAAGAAGATTATGACGGCTCCGAATTTCTAAACAACACCAGAGAGGGTGATATGATATTCGATCGCGACGACTGTATTGATGAAGTCATGAACTATGATTATGATGATGACGAAGAAAATGTTGATCTTGAAACAACAAAGACTGGCGAGGTATATATATTTATATAAGCAGGCATCCGTGATCATCATATGTTTTAAATGACTTGAAGATATATTAACGAATCGATCTTTGTTCTTTCAGCCATCCGGATCGAGCAAATCTTCAGGCAAAAGGACGAAACGAGGCCCGAACAAAAAATTGAAGGAGGGCGTAAAGTACAATATCGAGGCAATCAGACCTAATGGCGAACCATTAGTGCCTAAGAAGATTGCGGGACAAGTTCGTTCGTCAGTGAGGAGTTGTTGTGAAGGACCAACTCCCGATCTCCCTTCAAGAATGGAGAGAGCCAGCAAAAGACAAAAGACAAAAAGACAAAAATGACGTTGCTCCACGTCCAGATGTTACTTTTGTCGACAAAAGACAAAAAGATCTACTTTGGGATACTCTCATGGAACATTTCACCCTACCAGATCATTTCACAGAAGCAGATGTGCAGAAAGTCAAGGACGCTGCTCTTAGGAAGATGGCGGTTGCATTCAAGAACCACAAGAATCGTGAATGGGACAAGTACGTCAAGGAGGAAGGAAGACTCCAGTATTCGAGGGAACACTAGAGAAACAACGTGCTCATTGGGACGATTTCGTGAAATTCAAGGATTTGGAATTAGCTAACGAATGGTCGAGAATAAACAAGAAGAATGCCGAAAAAAGGATAAGTTCCATAAGCTGGGGCCAGGTGGCTATGCGGTGGCAATGCCTAAGTGGGATAAGTCTGAGAAAGAGATGGAGGATGCAGGTGTCACTCCGGTTACTAAGAGCTGGCCCCCCAGGTGCAGGACTTGGTTCTATGCGCATGGGGGGGAGTTGGACCCGAAGACAAGCAATGTTTCGATGAGGGCAAGTCTGAAGTGAGCCGACGATGTGATACTTGTTGCAATAGAAGAGGCACGATCGGGGGTGTTCCAGCCAAACAGAGAGAACGACGAGCTTACGCGTGCCCTGGGAAATCCTGAACACCCGGGAAGAACACGAGGCAAGGGCGCTATTCCGTGGTATGAGGGGTTTTGACCGAACACCGACTACGTAACCCGTGCGAGAAAGAAGATTGCGGAGGAGAAGAAGAGGAAGATGGAGGAGGAGCAGAGGAAGCGGGACTATGAACGCCTTCAAGGCCTAGAAGCAAGTCAAGTGGAATTGGTAGTCAAATTCCAGCCGGCAGCAGGAGCAGATCGACTCACTTACCCACCAAAGGGGTTTCAAAGAACTGCAGCAGCTAGCGAATGATCCAAGCATTGGATAGCACCGCCCCATCCATGCCGAGAAGCAGCGTGGGTTCCGCCCAGACGACGCAATGCTGGATAGATACCCCGTGGATGACATCACGGAGAACACTAACTGCGAGCTACACGTCAAAATGAAGAACATATCCATGAAGGTGGCGGACGCTGTTGCTTTTACAAATCCCCCCAAGGCAACCTTCCATTGCAACCCGGTTCCAGCGGGCTATGCTCGTGTCTTGGTTGATGAGGTGGTGGACCCATATTCGGAGCTACAGCTTGACATTCCTGGAGGTGACGACGAGCACTTTCTCGGAGAGGCCAAACATCGTATCATCCTATGGAAAAAGGATTGCATCATCTTCAAGGCCACCGATGCACGTCACCGACTCCTCGTCGAAGTCCGCCACCGAGTCGGCCAGACTCCCGCTCCTGCAAGTCCAGCAAGTCCGCAAAGTGTCGGCCACTCCTCCTCCACGTCCCAAGCAAAGTGTCAGCCACTCCTCCTCCTCCAAGTCCGCACAGGCCGACGTCCACTCCTCCTCCAAGTCCGCACAACCTCGTGCCACTCCTCCTCCAAGTCCAAGCACAACCTCGTGCCACTCCTCCTCCAAGTCCGGCACAACTTCAGGCCACTCCTCCTCGTCCAACTCAGCCCTGTCAGCCATCTCCGCCGCCTAAGCAATCGCAGAAGAGACACCCCGCAGCTATGGTGCGTAGTGGTACGAGTCGAGGTAGTACAGGAAGTACAGGCGAAGGCAAGCGATATAAATATGGTCCAAGCCTCACGCCTCTTCCGCAGAGGCCTTATGACAAGTCCGAGGAGGAAAACGCATGCATTTCAAGGCCGAGGTGGAAGCCCATTTTGCAATCAAACCGCCACCGCCGCCAAGGGAGAAAGTGCCCGAGGAAACGATTGACCACTTCATTCAGATGGCTCAACCACCAGCTCCCAAGCCTATTGACACAGACTATGAGCGCCACATCGAAGTTAAATCGAGCACGCCTACAGAAGGAGGTGAGCTCGGGATCGAGCAAACAACAAGCAACTGTCAAAAATGCGGAAAACCATTCCCAAATGGGAGAACAGCGGCGAATCGATCCCTCGCTTGTTGTGCCAACAACACGTGATAACACGCGCCCAATATTATTGTGGGCAAACAGTTTACGTTCCCGAGGTGGGCAATGTGGTAATAACCAAGGACCATATAATGCAGGCTGAAGTTCTCAACATCACTGTTGGACAACTCCTCGAGATCGAGCCCATGCCTGTGCTTAGGGAGGATGAAATAAAACGGAAATATGTCCGGGGCAACCTTTGGTCAAGCCAGACAAGGTCAAGAACCTCCCAACGAGAATGTATGAATTGCATCAATGGTACATGAACATTACCAAGATTTCCAATCGATTGTCCCTCATGGTGAATGTCAAGGAGGAGCATTACTTCCATGAGAAAGCTCTATCCGTTGAGTATTCGAACTGTTTCAGTTATACAATCAAGACGCACTCGACAAATCTATAAATCGATTGCTATTGTCCGTAAGTGATTTCTTTCTGTAATTTAAGTCTCAAGCTAGTCTGTAGTGATCCTTTCGATCAATCATTACCTGTAATTATCCTCACTATATTCTTTTCTATGGTATATTATGCAGGATGAAGATGTATGAAATGAGAAAAGGTGGACGCTTTGGCATTGGGTTCATTGACCCAAACACCGTTAATGAATACACATGGCTAATAAATCCACATCATCAAAAGGCCGTGAGAGGACAACATGCTAGAGTTCTTGAAGCGCCTCAAATACAATGAAGATATACTACTTCCTTACAACTTCCAAAGTGAGTCACACCGCCTTGTACTACACATTCTCTGCTTTTTGCCTACTAGCTAGCTACATGTTTTTGCTTACATATGCCCGCTTAATTAAGACATGCAAACGTGTGTGCATGAAGATTTCACTGGTCTTGTGTATCATTAAAGTTGACGCCGAACAGTTGAAATATCGGACTCACTACTCAAAGAAAAAACTGACTATAACATCTTGTTTGGGATAGTCAACAGGTAATTTCAATCATTATTAACTATATATCTCGCCTATTTAGTTCGTCATTTCATGATATGAACTATTTAATTACCCCTTTATTCATTTTCTTTGTCGGCGGGCAGGGCTTGGGCAAGGTTCATCAGCGTCATGGAAGGCGAATGGGAAAAAAAGCTTAAATGGTTTCGACCCAAGGTAAGTAATTAAGTAGGACTAGCTAGCTAGCTAGCTAGCTGCCATCTCTTTAATTATCATGCTTGATTAATTACTATCTGATCAAATTCCATTCTCGTAAAGGCCCCAAGCGGTAGCGGGGACTGATCTGTGCATTCTGCTTTGCGAGAACATTCGCATGATGGCGTCCAAAGGAGCAGATCTCAAAGACAGGAATGGGTACGCTTGTCAGAACACTATTCACAATTTTTACACCATTATCGATATCTAGTCACACAACTAATACACATGCATATTGATCTCCTTCTTAACAGTTCAAAGAGGTGCGTGAGAAGCTCCTAGAAATGGAGCATGTAGAAGCACTTCAAGAGGAAATAGCGGGATTTTTGCTCGACCAGGTCATAAATCCGAAGGGAGAATACTATTACCCGCTACCGCCCCCATGAAAACCACTTCCAATTGTCATCATGCTCTGAAGGCACCAATTAGGCTAATGCCACTGGCTATGAAGGCAACATGCATATGTAGGAGAAATTGTATATAGCTATACATGTGTGTATGTGTGAATTAATTAATATGGTGGTTTGTGAGACATTGATGATATATATATGCATGATGATTGGTTCTACTAGAAAATATAAATATATATATATATATATATATATATATATATATATATATATATATATATATATATATGCATAACGTGTACAATGTGTAGTATCGTAAAATACCAGGAAACGAAAAAGAATTAAAATGGAAACACAAAATTAAATGAAAAAGAAATCATAAAACTAAAAACCCCACAAACCTTATAGTACCGGTTGGTCTTACCAACCGGTACTAAAGGGCTCCAGGCCCCCGGAGCTGGCTCGTGCCACGTGGTTGCCCTTTAGCACCGGTTCGTCTTTGGACCGACCAAGATTAAAGGGGGGGCTTTAGTGCCCACACTTTAGTGCCGGTTATGGAACCGACACTAAAGGGCCTTACGAACCGGTGCTATTGCCCGGTTCTGCACTAGTGTAAGAAGGATCCAGGCTTAGTTTTTTATTTTGATGTTTTAGACTTGTTTAAATCTTGGTCAAAGTTAGGTTTGACCAGAATTCAAATGAGCAAAACAAAATTCAAAAAAATCAAAAAAAGGAAAAACCATGTGCTCATTCAAACATCATCCAACGGATGTAAACATCATGTCAAACATAGTTCTAACATAGGTCCAAACATCATCCAGCAGAAATACAACATTATTCATAATGTTTCATAAATATTCATATATAGTGTTGGGGCTTCTGTTTGTTCCTTGAGCTTCTTCCCATCACTTTGCTCCTCGTGCACATTGTGCTCATTGCTTCTTCTCTTCTCCTCTTGGTTGTCGGTACCTTGCGCGTCTTCTTCAAACCTATCATAGAGCTGTGCAAAACATAAAGGGTAATGAGATCATGTCAACTGATAAATGTACAGTAGTATTTGACCCTTGCAAGATTTACATACCTAGCAGAACTCACAACAACAAAAGGTTGGTCACCATTTGGAGCCTCACTTGGATCATCATTTGGAGCCTCACTTGGATCACCATGATCACCATTTGGAGCCTCACTTGGATCACCATGATCACTATTTGGAGCCTCACTTGGATCACCATTTGGAGCCTCACTTGAATCATTATTTGGAGGATATTTTGGATCATCGTCAAAATCGTGCGGCTGTTGACCATCATCATTTGGAACCTCGTCAAAATCCTCATCTGATGCAACCGGCTATTGACCATCATTTTCATCATCTATTGAGGCAACCGGCTGCTGACCAACATTTTCATCGAAGTCTTCATCGAAACTCTCTTCGAATGCTGGATCTACTGTGTTATCACAATACTTACCGAAATGACTAGACCCACCACACCTTGTGCACTTACGCTTCCTCGCTCCAAGTCCAGGTCCTTCGCTGCAAGTTCTGATTCGACTCTTCCTTGGTCTACCTGCTGCTCTCTTGAGAACTGGAGCGCAAAGCTTGAATCCAAGGTCCACCATGTCCCATTGTTGTTTTCCCTCCATAGCAGGCAAGGCATAAGCATATGTGGCTTTAAACCTTGCACCAGAGTAGTAATCATGCACATACTGCTATATGTTCCCTGCTAGACCTGGGAGAGAAGTGATGAAAAACAAGGCATGAATGCATGGCAACCCAGTTATCTGCCATTGCCTACAACTGCAAGTTCTAGCTTCTAAATCCACTGGATATCTCCATTCCCTCTTCTCTTTATCCAAATATGATATCTCCGTTGTGGTACCCGAGCAAAGAGTCATGTTCATTTCAAGCCGCTTGTTTTCTGCTTCAGTTCATTCATCACGGCAGGGATGATAATGTGGCCCATGAATTTTGCCTCGGCTATTCCTGCACGATAATGAAATTTCTACATGTATTCTATCCTTATCCTGTCAAGCAAATCCACCACATAATGACCCTTTAGTTTCCGGATCGTTGAGTTGAAAGACTCTGCTAGATTATTGTGCACATAGTCAACTTTGCTCGATTCATCGAATTGGCTTCTGGCCCATAACTTGGAGTGGTGTGTTTCCAAGTATTGTTTCACTTTGGGTTTCATGTATAACTGCCTCAAGTGGTAGTTGTGCTTCTTCACACTGCAAGTCAAAGATGCTGGCCATAAATTGTCGGTATACACCTTTCCTTTGAATTTCTTCATGAAATTTGCAGCAAGGTGACGCATGCATTCCCTATGCTCTACTCAGGAACACATTATCCATGGCCACTTCTAAACCTTTGCAGGCATCTGTATGAATGACCAACCCATTGGGATGTGCAATAGCTCCGCAGATTATGCAAAAACTAAGTCCAGCTCTCCAAAGACAATCGTAGGCAACTGGAAATACAAAACTGGGTGCATCAACTGCACAAGCTGCTACTAACTGTCCTTTAAACCTCCCTGTGAGAAAAGTGGCATCAATAGCCAAATAAGGCATGCAGCCTGCCAAAAAACCCCGGCGACAAGCCTCAAAGCAGACAAAAACCCTCCAAAGCATTCCTTGGTCTTTGTCACTCCCCTAAATGTGTACTCCACGGTGTGGTGATCAATATCTACAATACTACCTGGGCTTGTCCTCTCCACTTCACCTTTGAATGAATACAACAATTGAAAACTTTCCTTCCAGTTACCATAAATAGAATCCATAGCATGTTGTTTACCATTGAACAACCTCATGTATGGTAAATCTATCTTGAACTTATCTTTGATGTTCTTCTGCAATTCTTTTGGACCCACTTGCTGGTTTTCTTTCACCCACTTCTTTACTTCTTCTGCCACCCATCTTGACTTGGCTCTACTGATTGTATCCTTCCTAAGGGTTGATTCCTAGCATGTGTGCTTAAAAGGGTTCACTTCGACCTGAACATTAGTGCTATTTCGCATTTTAGATGCGAGCAGCCTCCATGGACAACCCTCAGTCGGACAGTGCACTCTGTAACGTACTTGATCGCTCTTGTCAACTTTGAAAGTACCTTCTACCTTGATGTAGTATGTCACAAGTGTATTTCTACACTCATTCATGGATGCAAAAACTGTACCTTCTTCCATATGAGGGTTCAAAGGGTCCCATTCAACAGCTGCAAGGTCTTCGTCCTCGCCCACCGCGTCATCATCCACACGGACTGCATTGTGAGCCTCATCTTGGTTTTCAGCCCGAGGTGCCCGTCGTAAATTCCGAATAACATCGGAATATAGCTTCTCTTCATCAACCCCAGAATTGTAGTCATCACTTTCCACTTCAAGAGGGACCCTACTGCTGTTGCCCACACTTGTCGAGCCACCACGTCGCTGTGCACCAACTGAACTGTTCTGGCTAGAGATGCCATTACGACGACTTGGTTCTCCCCGAGATGTTGCACTGGCCATCCTAGGTCCAAGTGCCTGCTCAAGCACATCAACTTGCAGCCTCACATGAAAATTATCTTTCTCTTTATGCCTAACAAATATGGTAGCTAGCTCTTCATCATTACTAAATGTCACCCATTTCTTTTCCCCATCATAGTATTTGTATACCACTTCATCAAGCAAACCCCAAGGATATTGGCTACAAATTACCTCCCCAAATTTTCTGAAACTCCAATTACTAGCCATTGGCAACCGATAATCAAAACCTCCTTGGTATTTCTTCTTATCCTTTGCATCGAACATGTACCAGTCCCTTCTAATGTGCACCAAGAAAGCAAACCGCAACTCCATCCTAACCGGCGAAAAACAGAGACGCAATCAGCACACTAATTGGGCAATCCTACTCGAATCGAGTGTTCAAATGCACAACTAAGCTCAATCTAAACAGGAGGCGAGACTTACCTCGGGAACCCAACAGGACGCGGCGGATCTCCGACCCGATGCCTGCCTCGCCAAATACTCCGGGGTCGCCGCTGCTCGCCATTTCGCCCTAGGGTTCTTCCTCCTAGTTCAAATAGCTCTAGCAGCCCCCCACCTTTGAGCGCTCCGGCCGGGCGCATGGAAGGAGGCCGCGCCGCGGGTCGAGCAGGTGGCGGGCGCCCCACCCAAGGCATCGCAGGAAGGTGGCGGGTGTCGCATGTAGCCGTGGAGCGTAGGCGCAGGACGGTAGCGGCGGAGAAGGCCGTGCAGCTGGTGGCGGGGCAAGTGCTGGCCGCGGTGCAGGTGGTGGTGGCGGCGGCGCAGGACAGCTGGCCGGCGGATGGGCAGAGTGAGCTAGAATCCTACGAATGATTTGGGGATTTAGTTGCACGGGCCTACATGTCAGCTCCGGACCCACGTCCACGCGATCCCACGTGTAAGCTCTGGACCCACAACAACTAACGCCAGCGGACGGAATGGACTCAAATATGGCCGTTTGGCCTCGTCATAGTTGCTGTGCATGGACTAGGGGCAAAACTGAGCACAATTCGCATCTGAGGGCAAAACTGAGCAAATGGACACCACTGAGGGCAAAAGGATAATTAACCCTTTAGAGTTTCGCAGAAAAGGAATACCAAACGGAGTCCAAACGGAATGAAACCTTCGCGATGATCTTTTTTGGACCGAAAGCAATCCAGAAGACTTGGAGTCGAAGTCTGGAACTCCACGAGGCGGCCACGAGGCAGGAGGGCGTGCCCAGGGGGGTAGGCGCGCCCCACCCTCATGGGCCCCTTGTAGCTCCACCGACGTACTTCTTTCGCCTATATATACTCTTATACCCTAGATCAATCAGAGAGAGCCACGAAACCACTTTTCCACTGCCGCAACCTTCTGTACTCTTGAGATCCCATCTTGGGGCCTTTTTCCGGCGATCTGCCGGCCGGGGAATCGATCACAGAGGGCTTCTACATCAACACCATGACCTCTCGGATGAAGCGTGAGTAGTTTACCACAGACCTTCGGGTCCATAGTTATTAGCTAGATGGCTTCTTCTCTCTCTTTGATTCTCAATACAAAGTTCTCCTCGATGTTCTTGAAAATCTATTCGATGTAATACTCTTTTGCGGTGTGTTTGCCGAGATCCGATGAATTGTGGATTTATGAACAAGATTATCTATGAATATTATTTGGTTCTTCTCTGAATTCTTATATGCATGATTTGATATGTTTGCAAGTCTCTTGGAATTATCAGTTTAGTTTGGCCTACTAGATTGATCTTTCTTGCAATAGGAGAAGTGCTTAGCTTTGGGTTCAGTCTTGCGGTGTCCTTTCCCATTGACACTAGGGGCAGCAAGGCACGTATTGTATTGTCGCCATCGAGGATAAAAAGATGGGGTTTATATCATATTGCTTGAGTTTATCCCTATACATCATGTCATCTTGCTTAATGCGTTACTCTGTTCTTATGAACTTAATACTCTACATGCATGCTGGATAGCGGTCGATGTGTGGAGTAATAGTAGTAGATTCAGAATCGTTTCGATCTACTTGACACGGACGTGATGCCTATATTCATGATCATTGCCTTAGATATCTTCATAACTATGCGCTCTTCTATCAATTGCTCGGCAGTAATTTGTTCACCCACCGTAATACATGCTATCTTGAGAGAAGCCACTAGTGACACCTATGGCCCCCTGGTCTCTTTCTTATTATATTGCATCTCTTTTATTTACATCGCATCTCGTTTACTATTTTGCAATTTTTACTTTCCAAACTATAGAACAAAAATACCAAAAATATTTACTTTACTATCTTTATTAGACCTCACTTTTGCAAGTGACAGTGAAGGGATTGACAACCCTTTATCGCGTTGGTTGCAAGGTTCTTGATTGTTTGCGCAGGTACTAGGTGACTTGTGTGTTGTCTCCTACTGGATTGATACCTTGGTTCTCAAAACTGAGGGAAATACTTACGCTACTTTGCTGCATCACCCTTTCCTCTTCAAGGGAAAACCAACGCATGCTCAAGAGGTAGCAAGAAGGATTTCTGGTGCCGTTGCCGGGGAAATTTATGCCAAGTCAAGTCAAGATTTGTCTCCCGTCAACTTGCCAATTTCTGGCGCCGTTGCCGGGGAGATCTACGCCCAGTTAAGACATACCAAGTACCCATCATAAAATCTTCTCCCTCGCATTACATTATTCGCCATTCACCTCTCGTTTTCCTCTCCCCCACTTCTAAAACGATTTTCGAAAAGATTCGCCTTTTCTTCGCCCCTCTTCCGTTCGATCTTGTGTTACCATGTGCCTTCTTTTTACTTGCATCTTCACTTGCTAAAAATTTATGGATCCTCATCCACTTGCTAATCTTTTTAAGAGATCCAATTATGATGAACCAATTGCTTGTGAGTTGAGTGCACCAGATTATATTTATGGAGTTTTGCCTGAAATCCGTGAATCTGGAAATTGTGATGAAGTGCTTTATAAAGTGATTCACGACAGATCTTTGAATAAAAAGCATGATTGCAATGATATTACTATAAGTTCCCTTAATGTCAATTGTTCTAATAATAGGTAAAACCCTAAGCTTGGGTATGCTAATTTTGCTATGTCTACTACTTGTTGCAATGATCATGATTGGGGGATTCTTCTTATGATCTTGAAAATTTATTTAATCCCCATGATGAATATGAGATTGATAATAATTTTTGCAATAATATTGAAAGTGGGTTTGGAAGAGTGTAGAGTTTAGATCCCACATATTTGTAGAATATTCAATCTTATGAAATTTTTGATAAAAGTGGGTTCGGAGAGGTCATGACTTTATTTTATGATAATCCCACTATTTCGGAAGAGTGTCAACTTTGCATGCATGTGGATCATGAAGAGAAAATTTTATGTGATAGATATATTGTTGAATTTGAGTATGATCCCATGTGTAATTATTATGAGAGGGGAAAATATGGTTGTAGAAATTTTCATGTTACTAAATTACCTCTCGTTATGTTGAGATTGCTATTGTTTCTTTCTTATTCCTTGCATATGCTTGATCTTGCTTGCCTTGATAATTTGTTTTCCTATAAAATTCCTATGCATAGGAAGCATGTTAGACTTAAATCTGTTTGTCACATGTTTTATGATGCTCTCTTTGTGTTTCAGTTGCTATCTTTCATGTGAGCATCATTAAAATTATCAATGCCCAGCTAGGGGCGTTAAACAATAGCGCTTGTTGGGAGGAAACCCAATTTTATTTTTGTTCCTTGACTTTTGCTCCTGTTTAGTAATAAATAATTCATCTAGCTTATGTTTATATGTGGATTTATGTTTTAATTAGTGTTTTTGCCAAGTAGAACCTTTGGGAAGACTTGGGTGAATTCTTTGCGATCTTGCTGTAAAAAACAGAAACTTTAGCGCTCATGAGAATAGATGCCATTTTTTACTGGAGAGTGATTTTAGGTTGATTCTTTTTTCAGATGATTAATAGACAAATTACTCATGTCTACCAATTTATATCAGAATTTCTGGATTACATAAGTATGAGTATGAATCCGATTACTACAGACTGTTCTGTTTTTGACAGATTTTGTTTTTCTTGTGTTGTTTGCTTATTTTAACGAATCTATGGCTAGTATCGGGGGGGATGAACCATAGAGAAGTTGGAATACAGTAGTTTTAACACCAATATAAATAAAGAATGAGTTCAATACAGTACCTTAAAGTGGTGGTTTATTTTCTTATACTAACGGAGCTCATGAGATTTTCTGTTGAAGTTTTGTGTTGTGAAGTTTTCAAGTTTTTGGGTAAAGATTTGATGGATTTTGGAATAAGGAGTGGCAAGAGCCTAAGATTGGGGATGCCCAAGGCACCCCAAGGTAAAATTCAAGGACAACCAAATGCCTAAGCTTGGGGATGCCCCCGAAGGCATCCCCTCTTTCGTCTTCGTCTATCAGTAACTTTACTTGAGGCTATATATTTTTATTCACCACATGATATGTGTTTTGCTTGGAGCGTCTTGTATGATTTGAGTCTTTGATTCTTAGTTTACCACAATCATCCTTGCTGTACACACCTTTTGGAAGAGACACGCATGAATCGGAATTTATTAGAATACTCTATGTGCTTCACTTATATCTTTTGAGCTAGATAATTTTCTCTAGTGCTTCACTTATATCTTTTTAGAGCATGGTGGTGGTTTTATTTTATAGAAATTATTCATCTCTCATGCATCACTTATATTATTTTGAGAGTCTTTTAGAACAGCATGGTAATTTGCTTTGGCTATAAAATTAGTCCTAATATGATGGGCATCCAAGATGGGTATATTAAAAACTTTCATATAAAGTGCATTGAATACTATGAGAAGTTTGATTCCTTATGATTTTTTTGAGATATGAAGATGGTGATATTAGAGTCATGCTAGTTGAGTAGTTGTGAATTTGAGAGATACTTTTGTTAAAATTTGTGATTCTCTTAGCATGCACGTATGGTGAACCGTTATGTGATGAAGTCGGAGCATGATTTATTTATCGATTGCCTTCCTTATGAGTGGCGGCCATGGACGAGCGATGGTCTTTTCCTACCAATCTACCCCCCTAGGAGCATGCACGTAGTACTTCGTTTTGATAACTATTGGACTTTTGCAATAAGTATGGGAGTTCTTTATGACTAATGTTGAGTCCATGGATTATACGCACTCTCGCCCTTCCACCGTTGCTAGCCTCTCTAGTACCCCGCAACTTTCGCCGGTACCGCACACCCACCATTTACCTTTCTCAAAACAGTCACCATACCTACCTATTATGGCATTTCCATAGCCATTCCGAGATATATCTCCATGCAACTTTCCACCGTTCTGTTTATTATGACACACTTCATCATTGTCATATTGCTTTGCATGATCATGTAGCTGACATCGTATTTGTGGCAAAGCCACCATTTATAATTTTTCATACATGTCACTCTTGATTCATTGAAGATCCTGGTACACCGCCGGAGGCATTCACATAGAGTCATATTTTTGTTCTAAGTATTGAGTTGTAATTCTTGAGTTGTAAGTAAATAAAAGTGTGATGATCTTGATACGTCTCCGTCGTATCTATATTATTGTTCCATGCCAATATTCTACAACTTTCATATACTTTTGGCAACTTTTTATACTATTTTTGGGACTAACATATTGATCCAGTGCCCAGTGCCAGTTCCTGTTTGTTGCATGTTTATGTTTCGCAGAAACCCAATATCAAACGGAGTCCAAACGGGATAAAAACGGATGGAGAATTATTTTGGAATATTTATGATTTTGGGAAGTAAAATCGACGCGAGACGGTGCCCGAGGGGGCCACGAGGTAGGGGGCGCGCCCCAAGGGGGCAGGCCCGCCCTGGACCCTCGTGGGCACCCCGTAAGGTGGTTGACGCTCTTCTTTTGCCGCAAGAAAGCTAATTTTATGAGAAAAATCTGAGCGAAAGATTCAACCCAATCGGAGTTACGGATCTCCGGATATAAAAGAAACGGTGAAAGGGCAGCAGAAGAGAACGCAGAAACAGAGAGAGACAGAGAGACAGATCCAATCTCGGAGGGGCTCTCGCCCCTCCCATGCCATGGAGGCCAAGGACCAGAGGGTAAACCCTTCTCCCATCTAGGGAGGAAGTCAAGGAAGAAGAAGATGAAGGGGCCCCCTCTCCCCTTCTCTTCCGGTGGTGCCGGAACGCCGCCGTGGCCATCATCATCACCGCAATCTTCACCAACAACTTCACCGCCATCATCACCAACTCTTCCCCCCTCTATGCAGCGGTGTAACCTCTCTCTTAGTCGCTGTAATCTCTACTTAAACATAGTGCTCCACACTATATATTATTTCCCAATGATGTATGGCTATCCTATGATGTTTGAGTAGATCCATTTTGTCCTATGGGTTATTTGATGATCAAGATTGGTTTGAGTTGCATGTTTTATTATTGGTGCTGTCCTATGGTGCTCTCCGTGTCGCCATAGCGTGAGGGATCCCGCTGTAGGGTTTGCAATATGTTCATGATTTGCTTATGGTGGGTGGCGTGAGTGATGTAAGCACGTAACCGAGTAAGTAGGTTTATGGGATACAGAGGACTTGATGCTTTAATGCTATGGTTGGGTTTTACCTTAATGATCTTTAGTAGTTGCGGATGCTTGCTAGAGTTCCAATCATAAGTGCATATGATCCAAGTAAAGAAAGTATGTTAGCTTATGCCTCTCCCTCAAATAAAATTTCAATAATGATTACCGATCGAGTTATCGATTGCCTAGGGACAAATAACTTTATCTTGACAAAAAGTTCTCTACTAAAACTAATTTAGTTGTGTCTTCATCTAAACAGCCGCTAGCTTTTATTTACGTGCTCTTTATATTCTTGCAAACCTATCCAAAAACACCTACAAAGTACTTCTAGTTTCATACTTGTTCTAGGTGAAGCAAATGTCAAGCATGCGTAGAGTTGTATCGGTGGTCGATAGAACTTGAGGGAATATTTGTTCTACCTTTAGCTCCTCGTTGGGTTCGACACTCTTACTTATCGAAAGAGGCTACAATTGATCCCCTATACTTGTGGGTTATCAAGACCTTTTTTCCGGCGCCGTTCTTGGGAGCAATAGCGTGGGGTGAATATTCTCGTGTGTGCTTGTTTGCTTTATCACTAAGTAATTTTTATTTGATGTTCTTAGTTGTTATTTATCTTTATTTATGGATATGGAACACGAAATACCAAAAAAATTAGGTGTACTTGCTACTAATGGAGATGGGGAACCTCCTAAAACCCTCGATGCTCGTTATGTGAAAGATATTATGTACTACTTTAATAATCCTGAGAAAATCCCATGCAACTATGTTATGGGAAACATGTTGGATCAACGTGAATACTTTAGGGATTATCGCTTGACTCAAAAAGGGAAACTATTATGGGATCAAATTTATATGTTATATTGGTATGCTAGGCAACTATGCTTGAGATATGATTATACTTGTTGCTCTAGGATGAAGTCTCCACACCTTCCCTTTTCAGGCGAATTTAATGATAATGAAACCTTGGTTTCTTATGCTAGAGGTATATATGATTACTATGATGTGGAACAAATAGAAGAATTTGTTGCTTTTATGGGTGCTTATGAAATTGAATCTATGTTGAAAGAGTTTGAAAATCTTTATGGTGCTGTTCATAGACCTGAAAATTTAGCTATCCTTAAATATTGCTATGCCAATTATGAATTCAATGCCGATATTGATGCATTTATTGAGAAAGTCTCCGCTGTCCCAGAAGAGACTAATATTTTGCAGGAATCTATGGAAGAAGAAATTGATGAAACTGTGAGCTCATTGGATGAAAAAGATGAGGAGGAGAGCAAAGAACAGAAGGAGGAAGAGCGGATTGATCACCCGTGCCCACCTTATAATGAGAGTAACTCTTCAACTCATACATTGTTTAATTTCCCTTCGTGCTTACCGAATGATGATTGCTATGATCCCGTTGATTCTCTTGAAATATCCCTTTTTGATGATGCTTGCTATGCTTGTGGCCAAGATGCCAATATGAATTATGCTTATGGAGATGAACTTGCTATAGTTCCTTATGTTAAACATGAAATTGTTGCTATTGCACCCATGCATGATAGTCCTATTGTCTTTTTGAATTCTCCCAACTACACTATATCGGAGAACTCTACCCTTATTAAGGATTATATTGATGGGTTGCCTTATACCGTTGCACATGATGATTTTGATGAATATAAGATGCATGTGCTTGCTGCTCCTACTTGCAATTATTATGAGAGAGGAACTGTGTCTCCACCTCTCTATGTTTCCAACACGAAAAAATTGCAAGAAACTGTTTATACTATGCATTGGCCTTTACTTTGTGTGCATGAATTGTTCTTTTATGACATATAGATGCATAGGAAGAGAGTTAGACTTAGTTGTTGCATGATATATGTTTCCTTGTGCTCACTACTAAATGCCAAATCATTGCTAATTAAAATTGGCTTTGATATACCTTGGGATCTGGCTGGATTCACTACTTGAGCACCATATGCCTAGCTTAATGGCTTTAAAGAAAGCGCTGCTAGGGAGACAAACCGGAAGTTTTAGAGAGTCATTTATTTCTGTTGAGTGCTTTTATATAGTTTAGAAACAAAAAAATAAAGAGGGGAACCCGAAACTTTTCAAAAAGAAAAGTGAAAGTGAGAAAGACGAGCATTGTTGAAGTGGGAGCTAGCCTTGAACTTTGTTCATGCTCACGGAAACTTTGTGAATCTTGATTACAGAAAATTTCCAACAAAAATAATTATCCCCTTGTACAATTCCGTTGTATTATAAAAATAATGTGCCAAGGTTTTCCTTTAGGATGTTTACAATGCTTGTTGGTTTGTACGGTGCAGGACAGAAACTTTGGCTGTAGTGCGCGATTTTTCCTTTTTTACTGGAACATCAAACGGTTCTGATTCTTTTTGCAATGTCTTTCTATATAAATTGTTTATTTTTCCTAATTTTGGCAGAAGTTTTCAAGTATCATAAGTATGGTGAATGTTCATATTATTACAGACTGTTCTATTTTAGACAGATTCTGTTTTTGATGCATAGTTTGCTTGTTTTGATGAAACTATCGATTTATATCAGTGGATTAAGCCCTGGAAAAGTTATATTACAGTAGCTATAATGCAAAAACAAAATATGAATTGGTTTGCAACGGTACTTAGAGTAGTGATTTGTTTATTATACTAACGGATCTTACCGAGTTTTCTGTTGAAGTTTTGTGTGGATGAAGTGTTCGATGATCGAGAAGGTCTCGATGTGAGAAGAAGGAAGAGAGGCAAGAGCTCAAGCTTGGGGATGCCCAAGGCACCCCAAGTAAATATTCAATGAGACTCAAGCGTCTAAGCTTGGGGATGCCCCGAAAGGCATCCCCTCTTTCTTCAACAAGTATCGGTATGTTTTCGGATTCGTTTCGTTCATGCGATATGTGCAAATCTTGGAGCGTCTTTTGCTTTAGTTTTCATTTTTCTTTTATGCACCATGCTGGTATGAGATAGTCCTTGGTTGATTTATAGAATGCTCTTTGCACATCACTTATATCTTTTGAGTATGGCTTTATAGAATGCTTCATGTGCTTCACTTATATCATTTGAAGTTTGCATTGCCTGTTTCTCTTCACATAGAAAACCGCCATTTGTAGAATGCTCTTTTGCTTCACTTATATTTTTTAGAGCATGGGAATATCTTTTTTAGAAAGAATTAAACTCTCTTGCTTCACTTATATCTATTTAGAGAGTTGACAGGAATTGGTCATTCACATGGTTAGTCATAAAATCCTACATAAAACTTGTAGATCACTGAATACGATATGTTTGATTCCTTGCAATAGTTTTGCGATATAAAGATGGTGATATTAGAGTCATGCTAGTGGGTAGTTGTAGATTGTAGAAATACTTGTGTTGAAGTTTGTGATTCCCGTAGCATGCACGTATGGTGAACCGTTATGTGATGAAGTCGGAGCATGATTTATTTATTGATTGTCTTCCTTATGAGTGGCGGTCGGGGACGAGCGATGGTCTTTTCCTACCAATCTATCCCCCTAGGAGCATGCGCGTAGTACTTTGGTTCGATGACTAATAGACTTTTGCAAAAAGTATGTGAGTTCTTTAAGACTAATGTTGAGTCCATTGATTATACACACTCTCACCCTTCCACCATTGCTAGCCTCTCTAGTACCGCGCAACTTTCGCCGGTACCATAAACCCACCATATACCTTCCTCAAAACAGCCACCATACCTACCTATCATGGCATTTCCGTAGCCATTCCTAGATATATTGCCATGCAACTTCCATCATAATCATATACATGACTTGAGCATTTATTTTCATATTGCTTTGCATGATCGTAAGATAGCTAGCATGATGTTTTCATGGCTTGTCCGTTTTTTGATGTCATTGCTATGCCAGATCATTGCACATACCAGTACACCACCGGAGGCATTCATATAGACTCATATATTTGTTCTAGATATCGAGTTGTAATATTGAGTTGTAAGTAAATAAAAGTGTGATGATCATCATTATTAGAGCATTGCCCCAGTGAGGAAAGGATGATGGAGACTATGATTCCCCCACAAGTCGGGATGAGACTCCGGACTTTATAAAAAAATAAAAGAGGCCAAAGAAGCCCAAATAAAGAAAAGGCGAAAGAAGCCCACCGAAAAAATATTAAAAAAGAAAATAAAAAAAGAGAGAAAAAGAGAGAAGGGGCAATGTTACTATCCTTTTACCACATTTGTGCTTGAGAGTAGCACCATGTTCTTCATATAGAGAGTCTCTTGAGTTATCACTTACATACTAGTGGGAATTTTCATTATAGAACTTGGCTTGTATGTTCCGATGATGGGCTTCCTCAAATGCCCGAGGTCTTCGTGAGAAAGCAAGTTGGATGCACACCCACTTAGTTTCAGTTTGAGCTTTCATATACTTATAGCTCTGAGTGCATCCGTTGCATGGCAATCCCTACTCCTCACATTGACATCAATTTATGGGCATCTCCATAGCCCGTTGATTAGCCACGTCGATGTGAGACTTTCTCCTTTTTGTCTTCTCCACACAACCTCCACCATCATATTCTATTCCACCTATATTGCTATATCCACGGCTCACGCTCATGTATTGCGTGAAAGTTGAAAAGGTTTGAGAACGTGAAAAGTATGAAACAATTGCTTGGCTTGTCATCGGGGTTTTGCATGATTTGAAACAATTGCATAGCCAGACTATATGATTTTGTAGGGATAACTTTCTTTGGCCATGTTATTTTGAAAAGACATGTTTGCTTTATTAGTAGGCTTGAAGTATTATTGTTTTTATGTCAAATGATAGACTATTGCTTTGAATCACTCGTATATTAATATTCATGCCATGATTAGATACATGATCAAGATTATGCTAGGTAGCATTCCACATCAAAATTATCTTTTATCATTTACCTACTCGAGGACGAGCAGGAATTAAGCTTGGGGATACGGATACGTCTCCGTCGTATCTATAATTTTTGATTGTTCCATGCCAATATTCTACAACTTTCATATACTTTTGGCAACTTTTTATACTATTTTTGGGACTAACATATTGATCCAAAGGCTCAAAGGCCAGTTCCTGTTTGTTGCATGTTTATGTTTCGCAGAAACCCAATATTAGACGGATTCCAAACGGGATAAAAACGGACGGAGAATTATTTTGGAATATTTATGATTTTTGGGAAGTAAAATCAACGCGAGACGGTGCCCGAGGGGGCCATGAGGCTGGGGTGCGCGTCCGCCGTGGCCATCATCATCACCGCAATCTTCACCAACAACTTCACCGCCATCGTCACCAACTCTTCCCCCCTCTATGCAGTGGTGTAACCTCTCTCTTACCCGTTGTAATCTCTACTTAAACATGGTGCTCAACGCTATATATTATTTCCCAATGATGTATGGCTATCCTATGATGTTTGAGTAGATCCGTTTTGTCCTATGGGTTTGATACGTCCATTTTGCATCATGCTTTTATATCGATATTTATTGCATTATGAGATGTTATTACACATTATGTCACAATACTTATGCCTATTCTCTCTTATTTTACAAGGTTTACACAAGGAGGGATAATGCCGTCAGCTGGAATTCTGGGCTGGAAAAGGAGCAAATATTAGAGACGTATTCTACGCAACTCCAGAAGTCCTGAAACTCCACGAAAGTTATTTTGGGAAATAATAAAAAATATCCAGCGGAAGAAGTTCACCAGAGGGGGCCCCACCTGACCACGAGGGTGGGGGGCGCGCCCTACCCCCTGGGCGCGCCCCCCTACCTCGTGGGCCCCCTGGTGGCCCTCCGAGGCCCATCTTCTGCTATATGAGGTCTTTCGTCGAGGAAAAAATCATAAGCAACCTTTCGGGACGAAACTCCGCCGCCACGAGGCGGAACCTTGGCGGAACCAATCTAGGGCTCCAACAAAGCTGTTCTGCCGCGGACACTTCCCTCCAGGGGGGGGGGGGAATCATCACCAACGTCATCACCAACGCTCCTCTCATCGGGAGAGGGCAATCTCCATCAACATGTTCACCAGCACCATCTCCTCTCAAAACCCTAGTTCATCTCTTGTATCCAATTCTTGTCTCCAAGTCCGGGATTGGTACTAGTAGGTTGCTAGTAGTGTTGATTACTCCTTGTAGTTGATGCTAGTTGGTTTATTTGGTGGAAGATAATATGTTCAGATCCGATATGCATATTAATACCCCTCTGATTATGAACATGAATATGCTTTGTGAGTAGTTACGTTTGTTCCTGAGGACATGGGAGAAGTCTTGCTATTAGTAGTAATGTGAATTTGGTATTCGTTCGATATTTTGATGAGATGTATGTTGTCTAGCCTCTAGTGGTGTTATGTGAACGTCAACTACATAACACTTCACCATTATTTGGGCCTAGAGTAAGGCATTGGGAAGTAATAAGTAGATGATGGGTTGCTAGAGTGATGTAAGCTTAAACCCTAGTTTATGCGTTGCTTCGTAAGGGCTGATTTGGATCCATATGTTTCATGCTATAGTTAGGTTTACCTTAATACTTTTGTTGTATTTGCGGATGCTTGCAATAGAGGTTAATCATAAGTGTGATGTTTGTTCAAGTAAGAATAGCACCCAAGCACTGGTCCACCCACATATCAAATTATCAAAGTACCGAACGTGAATCATATGAACGTGATGAAAACTAGCTTGACGATATTCCCATGTGTCCTCGAGAGCGCTTTTCCTATTATAAGAGTTTGTCCAGGCTTGTCCTTTGCTACAAAAAGGATTGGGCCACCTTGCTGCACTTTATTTACTTTTGTTACTTGTTGATCGTTACAAATTATCCTATCACACAGCTATCTGTTACCACTTGTTTCAGTACTTGCAGAGAATACCTTGCTGAAAACCGCTTATCATTTCCTTCTGCTTCTCGTTGGGTTCGACACTCTTACTTAGCGAAAGGACTATGATAGATCCCCTATACATGTGGGTCATCAAGACTCTTTTCTGGCGCCATTGCCGGGGAGTGAAGCGCCTTTGGTAGGTGGAATTTGGTAAGGAAAAATTTATATAGTGTGCTGAAATTTACTGTCACTTGTTACTATGGAAAGTAATCCTCTGAGGGGCTTGTTCGGGGTATCTTCACCCCGACCAGTAGACCTAAGAGTTGCTCCTCGACCTAATGAACCTACTGACAATGAATATGAAAATATTCCCTTTGAATTTCCTTCGGGTATGATGGAAAAACTGCTAGCTAATTCTTTTGTAGGAGATGGAACAAAGCATCCTAATGAGAACCTAATATATGTGGATGAAGTTTGTGGACTATTTAAGCTTGCAGGTATACCCGATGATATTGTTAAGAAGAAGGTCTTCCCTTTATCTTTGAAGGGAAATGCATTGACATGGTATAGGCTATGTGATGATACGAGATCATGGAACTATAGAAGACTAAAATTGGAATTTCATCAAAAGTATTATCCTATGCATCTTGTTCATCGTGACCGCAATTATATATATAATTTTTGGCCTCGCAAACGAGAAAGCATCGCTCAAGCTTGGGGGAGGCTTAAATCAATGTTGTATTCATGCCCCAATCATGAGCTCCCAAGAGAAACAATTATTCAAAATCTTTATGCTCGGCTTTCTGAAAATAATCGCACCATGCTCGATACTTCTTGTGCTGGCTCTTTTATGATGTAGACTATTGAATTTAAATGGAATTTATTGGATAGAATTAAACGCAACTCTGAAGATTGGGACCTCGGCGAAGGTAAGGAGTCAGGTATGACACCTAAGTTTGATTGTGTTAAATCTTTTACGGATACCGATATTTTCCGTAAGTTTAGCACTAAATATAGACTTGATCCTGAGATAGTAGCTTGTTTCTGTGAATCTTTTGCTACTTATGTTGATCTCCCCAAGGAGAAGTGGTTTAAGTATCATCCTCCCATAGAAGTAAAACTAGCTGCACCTATTAAAGTTGAAGAAAAGACTGTCACTTATAATGATCCTATTGTTCCTACCTCTTATGTTGAGAAACTACCTTTCCCTGTTAGAATAAAGGATCATGCTAAAGCTTCAACTGTGGTTCGTAAAAGCAATATTAGAACTTATACACCTCCTGAGCAAGTCAAAGTAGAACCTAATATTGCTATTGTTAAAGTTCTCTTGTCTGATAATATTGATGGGCATGTTATTCAATTCTGTGGTGAATCTGCTAGAATTGCTAAACCTGGCGCTAAAGATAAACATAGACCTCGTGGTAGGCGTGCTGTTATTTCTGTTAAAATAGGAGATCATTGTTATCATGGCTTATGTGATATGGGTGCTAGTGCTAGTGTTATACCTATTACCTTATATGAAGAAATTAAGCCTGAAATTGCACCCACGAGATAGAAGATATTGATGTTACAATTAAACTTGCCAATAGAGATACCATATCGCCAGTGGGAATTGTTAGAGATGTTGAAGTCTTGTGTGGGAAAACTAAATATCCTGCTGGTTTTCTTGTTCTTGGTTCCCCACAAGATAGCTTTTGTCCCATTATATTTGGTAGACCCTTCTTGAATGTTGTCAATGCTAAGATTGATTGCAAAAGGGATGTTGTTACGGTTGGCTTGGATGATATGATTCATGAGTTTAATTTCTCCAAATTTAGTAAACAACACCGTGAAGAAGAATCACCTAGTAAGGATGAAATCAATTGTCTTGCTTCTATTGCCGCATTCTCCTAGTGATCCTCTAGAACATTATTTGCTAGACCATGAAAATGATATGTTTATGAATGAAAGAAGGGAAATAGATGAAGTATTCTTTAAACAGGAACCTATTCTCAAACATAATTTGCTGTTGAAATCCTAGGGATCCTCCTCCACCCAAGGGTGATCCCGTGTTTGAGCTTAAACCGCTGCTGATAATCTTAAATATGCTTATCTTGATGAAAAGAAAATATATCCTGTTATTATTAGTGCTAACCTTTCGAGCATGAAGAAGAGAGATTATTGAAAACTCAAGAAGCACCGTCTTTGCTATTGGATATACTCTTGATGATCTTAAGGGAATTAGTCCCACTCTATATCAACATAAAATAAATTTGGAACAAGATGCCAAACCGGTTCGTGATCATCAACGAAGGCTTAATCCTAAGATGAAAGAAGTGGTAAGAAAAGATATACTAAAGCTTGTGGAGGCAGGTATAATTTATCCCGTTGCTGATAGCCAGTGGGTAAGTCCTGTTCACTGTGTCCCTAAGAAGGAGGTGTTACTGTTGTTCCTAACGATAAAGATGAATTGATTCCGCAAAGAATTATTACAGCTTATAGGATGGATGGTAATTGATTTCCGCAAATTAAATAAAGCTACTAAGAAAGATCATTACCCCTTACTTTTTACTGATCAAATGCTAGAAATATTATGCAAACATACACATTATTGCTTTCTAGATGGTTATTCTAGTTTCTCTTAAATACCTGTGTCGGCTAAGGATCAATCAAATACTACTTTTACATGCCCTTTTGGTACTATTGCTTACAGACGTATGCCTTTTGGTTTATGTAATTTACCTGCTACCTTTCAAAGATGCATGATGGCTATATTCTCTGACTTTTGTGAAAAGATTTGTGAGGTTTTCATGGACGACTTTTCCGTCTATGGATCCTCTTTTGATGATTGTTTGAGCAATCTTGATCGAGTTTTGCAGAGATGTGAAGAAACTAATCTTGTCTTGAATTGGCAAAAAGTGCCACTTTATGGTTAATGAAGGTATTGTCTTGGGGCATAAAGTTTCTAAAAGAGGTATTGAAGTTGATAAAGCCAAGGTTGATGCTATTGAAAAGATGCCATGCCCCAAGGACATCAAAGGTATAAGAAGTTTCCTTGGTCACGCCGGATTTTATAGGAGGTTCATTAAGGACTTCTCAAAAATTTCTCGACCTCGACTAATTTATTACAAAAAGATATACCATTTGTCTTTGATGATGAGTGTGTAGAAGCATTTGAAATACTTAAGAAAGCATTGATCTCTGCACCTATTGTTCGGCCAACTGATTGGAATTTACCCTTCGAAATTATGTGTGATGCTAGTGATTATGATGCAGGTGCTGTTCTTGGGCCAAGAGTTGATAAGAAATTAAATGTTATCCATTATGCTAGTAAAACTCTAGACAATGCTCAAAGAAATTATGCTACTACTGAAAAAGAATTCTTAGCAGTTGTATTTGCTTGTGATAAGTTCATACCATATATTGTTGATTCTAAAGTAACTATTCACACTGATCATGCTACTATTAAATATCTTATGGAAAAGAAAGATGCTAATCCTAGACTGATTAGATGGGTTCTCTTGCTACAAGAATTTGATTTGCATATTGTTGATAGAAAGGGAGCTGAGAACCCCGTTCTGCGCATAACTTGTCTAGGTTAGAAAATGTTCTTGATGACCCACTACCTATTGATGATAGCTTTCACGATGAGCAATTTAATGTCATAAATACTTCTCGTAGTACTCCATGGTATGCTGATTATGCTAATTACATTGTTGCTAAATTTATACCCCTAGTTTCACATTCCAAAGAAAAGAAAATGTTTTTCTATGATTTAAGACATTACATTCGGGATGACCCACATCTTTATAAAGAAGGAGTAGATGGTGTTATTAGGCGTTGTGTACCTGAGCATGAACAGGAACATATCCTACGCAAGTGTCACTCCAAAGCTTATGGAGGGCACCACGCTAGAGATAGAACTGCACATAAGGTATTGCAATCTGGTTTTTATTGGCCTACTCTCTTCAAGGATGCCCGTAAGTTTGTCTTGTCTTGTGATGAATGTCAAAGAATTAGTAATATTAGTAGACATCAAGAAATGCCTATGAATTATTCACTTGTTATTAAACCATTTGATGTTTGGGGCTTTGATTATATGGGACCTTTTCCTGCCTCTAATGGGTATACACATATTTTAGTTGCTGTTGATTACGTTACTAAGTGGGTAGAAGCTATTCCAACTAGTAGTGCTGATCATAACACCTCTATTAAAATGCTTAAAGAAGTTATTTTTCCGAGGTTTGGAGTCCCTAGATATTTAATGAATGATGGTGGTTCACATTTTATTCATGGTGCTTTCTGTAAAATGCTTGCTAAATATGATGTTAATCATAGAATTGCATCTCCATATCACCCACAGTCTAGTGGTCAAGTAGAATTGAGTAATAGAGAGCTCAAATTAATTTTGCAAAAGACTGTCAATAGGTCTAGAAAGAATTGGTCCAAGAAACTTGACGATGCATTATGGGCCTATAGAACTGCATATAAAAATCCTATGGGTATGTCTCCGTATAAAATGGTTTATGGAAAAGCATGTCACTTACCTCTCGAACTAGAGCATAAGTCTTATTGGGCTATTAAAGAGCTCAACTATGATTTCAAACTTGCCGGTGAGAAGAGGTTATTTGATATTAGCTCACTTGATGAATGGAGAACCCAAGCTTATGAAAATGCCAAGTTGTTTAAAGAAAAAGTTAAAAGATGGCATGACAAAAGGATACAAAAGCGTGAGTTTAATGTAGGTGATTATGTATTGCTATACAACTCTCGCTTAAGATTTTTTGCAGGAAAACTTCTCTCTAAATGGGAAGGCCCTTACGTTATCGAGGAGGTCTATCGTTAGGTGCCATAAAAATCAATAATTTCAAGGCACAAATCCAAGGTGGTAAACGGTCAAAGAATCAAACACTATATCTCAGGTAATCCCATAAATGTTGAAACCAATGTTATTGAAACCGTAACCCCGGAGGAATACATAAGAGACACTTTCTAGAACGTTTCAGACTCCGAAAAGGAGTAGGTATGTGGTACGGTAAGTAAACCGACTCCAAAACAATTTTAAGGCAATATTTCTCCATTTTGGAATATTTAGAAAAATAGAAAATTAAGTAGCAGTCCGAAGGAAGGACGAGGGCCCCACGAGGGTGGAGGGCGCGCCTACCCCCGGGCGCGCCCCTACCTCGTGGGCACCTCGTGTGCCCTCCGGACTCCGTTTTCTTGCACAATACGTATTTTGGTCGGTAAAAATTCATTATATATTCTCCCGGAGGTTTTGACTCCTGTATCACGCAAATATCCTCTGTTGTTGTTTCGAGCTGTTGCTGCTGCAGATTAGAGCAAGATGTCTTCTCAAGTCAGTCGGGGAGAGCCGGGTATCTAATCCGGCACCGGAACCAAGGGCAAACAGCGAAGCTGACCGCCTTGGGCCAGCAACGGAGGAGGAGATGGAGGCTGACTTGATGAGAGTAGATGCCATGGAGGACCAAGAAGTCACTTCTCGCTTCCGGGCTGGGTTCGCGATGGGGGAACTACAGAGCTTAGCTATTCCAAACTCGGTTATCCCTTCCAATGTTAGATTTCTTTCCTATGAAAATATGAAGAGGAGTGTCACTTGTTCTCCCGC
This sequence comes from Aegilops bicornis, assembly GCA_021605145.1. Taxonomy (NCBI): domain Eukaryota; kingdom Viridiplantae; phylum Streptophyta; class Magnoliopsida; order Poales; family Poaceae; genus Aegilops; species Aegilops bicornis. The sequence continues at coordinate 630,061,671 of CM038671.1, read as the reverse complement.
AGCTATGCAACACCCTTGGGTGCAAGGAGCCTTAGCAGTTACAGGCAAGCTTCGCAAGGAAAAAGCAGCAAGTCAATAAGCTTGAGGAGGAGAATCGCATCCTAAAGGGCATCATCGCCAAGAATGTTTCACCAACCCCGAAGAAGGAGATATAATCACATGGGTATGGGCACTCCCCCTTGGCAACTGCCAAGCTTGGGGGAGATGCCCCGGTATCGTATCACAACCACATCTCCTATCTTTACCGTTTTTCTTAGTTCGATCCTATTAGTAGTATCTTGATCTAGTAGAATAAAGTTTACGGCATGATCTAGTTTTGAGTTTTGCTTTATGATCTCTCTATGTAATCGAGTCCGTGAGTAATATAATAAAGATTAGTGTTGAGTAAAGGGCTTGATTCTTTTCCATGATCTTGAGTGAGTAAAAGAAATAAGAAAAAGAATAAAAAGAAACAAAGAGTTCATATTGATCTTATTGAGAGTAATGACTTCACATAGAAAGAGTATGATGATTAAAAGTTGTTGGGAGTTGGCAAACATAGCTTTGGTCATCGTTGCAATTAATAGGAAGTAATAAGGAAAGAGAGGTTTCACATATAAATATACTATTATTGGCATCTTTTATGATTGTGAGCACTCATTAAAATATGACATGCTAAAGAGTTGATGTTGGACAAGGAAGACAACGTAATGGGTTATGTTTTCTTATATCTGAGATAAAGTATATTGTCATGGATCTTCCAACATGTTGAGCTTGCCTTTCCCCTCATGCTAGCTAAATTCTCAGCACCAAGTAGAGATACTACTTGTGCTTCCAAAAACCCTTAAACCAGTTTTTCCATGTGAGTCCACCATATCTACCTATGGATTGAGTAAGATCCTTCAAGTAAGTTGTCATCGGTGCAAAGCAATAAAAATTGCTCGCTAAATATGTATGATTGATTGGTGTGGGAGAAATAAGCTTTATACGATCTTGTAATGTGGAAGAAATAAAAGCGACGGACTGCATAATAAAGGTTCATATCACAAGGGGCAATATAAAGTGACGTTCTTTCCCATTAAGAGTTTGTGCATCCAACCATAAAAGCGCATGGCAACCTCTGCTTCCCTCTGCGAAGGGCCTATCTTTTATTTATTATCTCCTACCTTATGCAAGAGTCATGGTGATCTTCACCTTTCCTTTTTACATTTTATCCTTTGGCAAGCACAGTGTGTTGGAAAGATCTTGATTGATATATCTAATTGGATGTGGGGGCATGAGTTATTATTTTTGACATTACCCTTGAGGTAAAAGGTTGGGAGGCGAAACTATAAGCCCCTATCTTTCTCTGTGTCCGATTAAAACTCCGTAACCACAAGTATTGCGTGAGTGTTAGCAATTATGAAAGACTAAATGATAGTTGAGTATGTGGACTTGCTATTAAGCTCGACATAGACTCTTTCTCGATGTTATGATAAATTGCAGCTTGCTTCAATGACTGAGATTATAGTTTGTTGGTTCTCAATAAAGTTTATGATTCGTACTTGCATTGTGAATGGATTATTACTTGAACATAAGAAATCATATGACAATATCTATATATGTTGCTGTTATGAGAATAATCATGATGCCTTCATGTTCGTATTTTATTTTTATCGACGCCTCTACCTCTGAACATGGGGACATATTTATCGTTATTGGCTTTCGCTTGAAGACAAGCGAGGTCTAAGCTTGGGGGAGTTGATACGTCCATTTTGCATCATGCTTTTATATCGATAGTCATTGCATTATGGGCTGTTATTACACGTTATGTCACAATACTTATGCCTATTCTCTCTTATTTTACAAGGTTTACACAAGGAGGGAGAATGCCTACACCGGAATTCAGTGGAAAAGGAGCAAATATTAGAGACCTATTCTCACAAGAACTCCAAAAGTCCTCAAGCTCCACGAAAGTTATTTTGGGAAATAATAAAAATATCCAATGGAAGAAGTTCACAGGGGCCCCACCTGGCCACGAGGGTGGGGGCGCGCCCTACCCCCGGCGCGCTTCTACCTCGTGGCCCACCGGTGGCCCTCTCGAGGCCAATCTTCCGCTATATGAGGTCTTTCACGAGGAAAAAAAATCATAAGCAACCTTTTGGGACGAAACTCCGCCACGAGGCGGAACCTTGGCGGAACCAATCTAGGGCTCCGGCAGAGCTGTTCTTCGGGGACACTTCCTCCTGGAGGGGAAATCATCACCAACGCCTCCTCTCATCGGGAGAGGGAAATCTCCATCAACATCTTCACCAAAGACCATCTCCTCTCAAAATCCTAGTTCATCTCTTGTATCCAATTCTTGTCTCCAAGTCCGGATTGGTACTAGTAGGTTGCTAGTAGTGTTGATTACTCCTTGTAGTTGATGCTAGTTGGTTTATTTGGTGGAAGATCATATGTTCAACCTATATGCATATTAATACCCCTCTGATTATGAACATGAATATGCTTTGTGAGTAGTTACGTTTGTTCCTGAGGACATGGGAGAAGTCTTGCTATTAGTAGTCATGTGAATTTGGTATTAATTCGATATTTTGATGAGATGTATGTTGTCTAGCCTCTAGTGGTGTTATGTGAACGTTGACTACATAACACTTCACCATTATTTGGGCCTAGAGGAAGGCATTGGGAAGTAATAAGTAGATGATGGGTTGCTAGAGTGACAGAAGTTTAAACCCTAGTTTATGCGTTGCTTCGTAAGGGCTGATTTGGATCCATATGTTTCATGTTATAGTTAGGTTTACCTTAATACTTTTGTTGTATTTGCGGATGCTTGCAATAGAGGCTAATCATAAGTGGGATGTTTGTTCAAGTAAGAACAACACCCAAGCACGGTCCACCCACATATCAAGTTATCAAAGTACCGAACGCGAATCATATGAACGTGATGAAAACTAGCTTGACGATATTCCCATGTGTCCTCCGGAGCGCTTTTCCAATTATAAGAGTTTGTCCAGGCTTGTCCTTTGCTACAAAAAGGATTGGGCCACCTTGCTGCACTTTATTTACTTTTGTTACTTGTTGCTCGTTACAAATTATCCTATCACACAGCTATCTGTTACCACTTGTTTCAGTACTTGCAGAGAATACCTTGCTGAAAACCACTTACCATTTCCTTCTGCTCCTCGTTGGGTTCGACACTCTTACTTATCGAAAGGACTACGATAGATCCTCTATACTTGTGGGTCATCAGGGTTATTTGATGATCAAGATTGGTTTGAGTTGCATGTTTTATTATTGGTGCTGTCCTATGGTGTTCTCCGTGTCGCGCAAGCGTGAGGGATCCCCGCTGTAGGGTTTGCAATATGTTCATGATTTGCTTATGGTGGGTGGCGGGGAGTGACAAGCCTGAGACCGAGTAAGTAGGTTGTTTCATGTATGGGATAAAGAGGACTTGATGCTTTAATGCTATGGTTGGGCTTTACCTTAATGATCTTTAGTAGTTGCGGATGCTTGCTAGAGTTCCAATCATAAGTGCATATGATCCAAGTAGATAAATTATGTTAGCTTATGCCTCTCCCTCAAATAAAATTGCAATAATGATTACCGATCGAGTTATCGATTGCCTAGGGACAAATAACTTTCTCTTGACAAAAATTTCTCTACTAAAACTAATTTAGTTGTGTCTTCATCTAAACAGCCCCTAGCTTTTATTTGCGTGCTCTTTATATTCTTGCAAACCTATCCAAAAACACCTACAAAGTACTTCTAGTTTCATACTTGTTCTAGGTGAAGCAAATGTCAAGTGTGCATAGAGTTGTATCGGTGGTCGATAGCACTTGAGGGAATATTTGTTCTACCTTTAGCTCCTCGTTGGGTTCGACACTCTTACTTATCGAAAGAGGCTACAATTGATCCCCTATACTTGTGGGTTATCAGATCTTCATTATTAGAGCATTGTCCCAGTGAGGAAAGGATGATGGAGACTATGATTCCCCCACAAGTCGGGATGAGACTCCAGACGAAAAAAAAGAGGCCATAAAAAAAGGCCCAAATAAAAAAATGAGAGAAAAAGAGAGAAGGGGCAATGCTACTATCCTTTTACCACACTTGTGCTTCAAAGTAGCACCATGATCTTCATGATAGAGAGTCCCCTATGTTGTCACTTTCATATACTAGTGGGAATCTTTTATTATAGAACTTGGCTTGTATATTCCAATGATGGGCTTCCTCAAAATGCCCTAGGTCTTCATGAGCAAGCGAGTTGGATGCACACCCACTTAGTTTCTTTTTGAGCTTTCATACACTTATAGCTCTAGTGCATCCGTTGCATGGAAATCCCTACTCACTCACATTGATATCTATTGATGGGCATCTACATAGCCATTGGTACGCCTAGTTGATGTGAGACTATCTTCTCCTTTTTGCCTTCTCCACAACCACCATTCTATTCCACCTATAGTGCTATATCCATGGCTCACGCTCATGTATTGCGTGAAGATTGAAAAAGTTTGAGAACATTAAAAGTATGAAACAATTGCTTGGCTTGTCATCGGGGTTGTGCATGATTTAAATATTTTGTGTGATGAAGATGGAGCATAGCCAGACTATATGATTTTGCAGGGATAGCTTTCTTTGGCCATGTTATTTTGAGAAGACAGGATTGCTTTATTAGTATGCTTGAAGTATTATTATTTTTAAGTCAATATTAAACTTTTGTATTGAATCTTTCGGATCTGAACATTCATGCCACAATAAAGAAAATTACATTGATAATTATGATAGGTAGCATTCACATCAAAAATTCTGTTTTTATCATTTACCTACTCGAGGACGAGCAAGAATTAAGCTTGGGGATGCCTGATACGTCTCCAACATATCTATAATTTTCTATTATTCCATGCTATTATATTATGTATTTTGGATGTTTACTGGGCTTTAATATGATCTTTATATTATTTTTGGGACTAACCTATTAACCGGAGGCCCAGTGCCAGTTTCTGTTTTTTTTGCCTATTTTAGAGTTTCGCAGAAAAGGAATACCAAACGGAGTCCAGACGGAATGAAACCTTTGCGATAATCTTTCTTGGACCAAAAGCAATCCAGAAGACTTGGAGTCGAAGTCTGGAACTCCACGAGGCAGCCACGAGGCAGGAGGGCGTGCCCACGGGGTGGGCGCGCAACCACCCTTGTGGGCCCCTCGTAGCTCCATCGACGTACTTCTTTCTCCTATATATACTCTTATACCCTAGATCGACCAGAGAGAGCCACGAAACCACTTGTGCACCGCCGCAACCTTCTGTACCCGTGAGATCCCATCTTGGGGCCTTATTCCGGCGATCTGCCGGAGGGGGAATCGATCACGGAGGGCTTCTACGTCAACACCATGGCCTCTCCGATGAAGCGTGAGTAGTTTACCACAGACCTTCGGGTCCATAGTTATTAGCTAAATGGCTTCTTCTCTCTCTTTGATTCTCAATACAAAGTTCTCCTCGATGTTCTTGGAGATCTATTCGATGTAATACTCTTTTGCGGTGTGTTTGCCGAGATTCGATGAATTGTGGATTTTTGAACAAGATTATCTATGAATATTATTTGGTTCTTTTCTGAATTCTTATATGCATGATTTGATATCTTTGCAAGTCTCTTCGAATTATCGGTTTAGTTTCGCCTACTAGATTGATCTTTCTTGCAATAGGAGAAGTGCCTAGCTTTGGGTTCAATTTTGTGGTGTCCTTTCCCAGTGACAGTAGGGGCACCAAGACACGTATTGTATTGTTGCCATCGAGGATAAAAAGATGGGGTTTATATCATATTGCTTGAGTTTATCCATCTACATCATGTCATCTTGCTTAATGCGTTACTCTATTCTTATGAACTTAATACTCTAGATGCTGGATAGCGGTCGACGTGTGGAGTAATAGTAGTAGATTCAGAATCGTTTCGATCTACTTGACACAGACGTGATGCTATATTCATGATCATTGCCTTAGATATCTTCATAACTATGCGCTTTTCTATCAATTGCTCGGCAGTAATTTATTCACCCACCGTAATACATGCTATCTTGAGAGAAGCCACTAGTGAAACCTATGGCCCCCGGGCCTCTTTCTTATTATATTTCATCTATTTTATTTACATCGCATCTCGTTTACTATTTTGCAATCTTTACTTTCCAATCTGTACAACAAAAATACCAAAAATATTTACTTTACTATCTTTATTAGATCTCACTTTTGCCAGAGACCTTGAAGGGATTGACAACTCCTTTATCGCGTTGGTTGCAAGGTTCTTAATTGTTTGTGTAGGTACTAGGTGACTTGTGCGTTGTCTCCTACTGGATTGATACCTTGGTTCTCAAAACTGAGGGAAATACTTATACTACTTTGCTGCATCATCCTTTCCTCTTCAAGGGAAAACCAACGCATGCTCAAGAGGTAGCACGTCACAGGGAACTCAAAGCACTTCTAGGCATGTCTCGTTGGGAACGCTCAAATCGGCAGTTTCCAGCGAGCCAGGCCAAGCTGAGCCACAACAAGCGCACATGGGTGGGCCCCTTGCATGAGAGGAGGCTGGAGGGATGCGAGCTGTGTACACGCTTCTTCTTCTACCTCCACTAACCTCCTCCCTAATCTCATTTCTTCCTTCTCCCCTCTAATCTACACAACGGTGCTTCGATTTGAGATAAGCTCGACGTAAAAAAGATGCACATCGATATGGCTCCATTCAGACGATCGGTTCATAGTTCATCTACCGTAAATGCTCCATTTTGCGTTCATGTCTGGAATTATTTTGGACAAATTTTATCAAATTCGTGGCACACGATCGACCATTTGAAATTTCCATTGACCAGTAGCCTAATCTCGCAGTTCGTCACAACATTCGTGTTGCAAGTTTTCTGTTTCGATGATTCTTCATCTCGGCCTTATCTCCTCCATCCACCATGACGTGCACACTGTATTTCGTCTACTATGTTCTCTACTTCAGAGCCATCCTATTCCTCCCTCTTGACGCTTATGTCATTCCTCTTGACCTTCTTGCCCGCGCCCTACTATACTGGAGTCATTTTTGGCATCGTTCATCTCGGTCTCCTCTCTCTCGTCCAACTACACTAACGCTGCTACGGTAAGTGCACTGCATTTCTCCTCATATGTCCTCTATCTCCATGCGGACTTTCTCTGCGGCGGCGGGGTCGCTTGTGCACGACTCCGTGCTCGTTGTGTCGGACACGGAGCCACAGCCACCTTACACCGCAGTCGCCATGGTTCGACACGCACTGATTTCTCCTCCCCCTTCCTCTGCCTCAGTGCTCCTCCGCACAAACTTTCTCTGCGGCGGCGGCGCTAGCAACTAGTTCGCCGCGGCGCTGGCAAGAACGCTCGCCCGAGACTCCGTGCTCATTGTGTCGGACGCGGCGCCGTAGTCATCGTCCATCGCAGTCGCGGGGCACGGTGTGTGTTAAGTGTAAGTGTTAGCTCTTAATCATATCCCACATATACAACCAAACACCATGCAGTTGCGTGATTAGAGCCAATGCAGGCAACCAAACGCCATGCCAAAATGCCTCCCCTAATGCGAGAGGCCTAGATACGGGCAACCAAACAATGTGCAGATGTTGACTTTGTGCATGTTTTCCTTCAACCAGGCTCCGTTGAGCCAGGCTGAGCTAGTCAGGCCCGGCTGATACGGCAACCAAACACGTCCCTTTCAAATGTGCATCCAGTGGCACAGTTTTATGGCATATAACTCACATTTTCCTGGTAAAATTAATGGTCAAAATTAGACAAAAATGTGAAGTAGCCTTTTATTAGTAGATGGAGGGAGTAGCACAAATCTCAAAGCAGGAACCAACGAACAAAAATACCGACTGGCCCAAAATCAATTTCCAGGCGATTTACATGTATTAAAGTGGATACAAGTAGTGTAGTCCATGGTACAGCTAATTTTGTTTTTGCCCCAAATCTTTTGTTTTATTAGTGAGTAGTTTCCCATGGTGTGTAACGACTGCTCTTGCAAACGATTGTATGAATTACTCTTGATTATAGCATGGTTGGTAATAAAAAAACCGAGGGGACAAGCTACATGCAAGTTAATTGAATTTTGTTTTTGGTTCAGTCGACTGACAAAAAAGTTCTATCAGTCGATTTGCTTGCAGATTCCTACTCGATCATTTCTGTTGGAGCACGTTACCTTTGGTCCGTTGCTTCAACGTGAATAGCTCCCGTAGCTCCATCTCTCTGCAACCACTTCTCATGTTCTCATGTCATTATTGCATGCGCCGATTTAGTGTGTTAGCTTCGGTACTACTAGTTAGATCATGGCTGCACCTTTGTGTGCGTAGATCAGTATATATGTACACTCTGATTGACTGAATACTTCTAGTCTCTTTCGTGTCCTTCCCTCCCACAGTTTCTATGTACTAGTAGTTGTTCACTTCATCAGCCAGCTGTGGCACATGGTGCGCTGGACATTGGTATTCATGCATCGGGTCGATACTTGTTTCAAGCATAGATCAGCAAGAGCTCGGTGATTTTTATGTCTACTTGAATCACACACCGGATACAATGTTTGGTAGGTGGGCTACTCCAAGCCAAACGATGAAGCCGACCATAACTAAAAAAGATTCCAGTTAACTGAAAAGTTGCAAGAATGGTCAACATATAGATTTCATTTTAGGTCCATAACACAAGATTAAGCACAATACAAACCCATTAACTCGATAGGTCTTGACTGAGGCAACAACAAGCACAATACAAATGTATTTTCACATAAATTGTAGCTTATAATATGCAAGAATAAGCATATAAATTTTGCAAAAAATATAATAAGGAATGAATTAATGGCATGGGTATTACCCTTAAAGTAAAGATAAAACATTACACATCCAATGAAGGAACTAATGCCACTAAAATGAAAAATAAAGTTTTATAAGGAAGAATGAATTTGTGGCATTGATATTCCTTTAAGAAGAAGATAAAAAATTGAAAAACTAATAACTTAAAAAATGACAAAATTTGCACTCAAATTACACGGAATTTGTGCTTTTTAAAAATATGCAAGAATACACATATAATAGTGGAATTTTTTGCAAAAAAGAAGCTTTCTAAGAAGCAATCCATTAGTGGCATTCATATTACCCTAAGAACAAAAAATGAAATAAAACTGAAAACAAATAATGGCAACATTTATACAGAAGTTGCACTTTGTTATAATATACGAGAATAAACATATAATCGTGGAATTAGTAGTATTTCTAGTACCTTAAAGAAGAAATAAATTGAAATAAAAACTAAAACAAATAATGACAATATTTGCACACAACTTACACAAAAAATGCTCTTTGTTTTAATATGCAAGAATAAACATATAGTATATAGCTGAATTGGGGGCATTGGTATTACCCTAAAGAAGAGACAAAATGGAATAAAAACTAAAATAATCAAAATAATAAAGTTTCCCAAGGTAGAATGAATTAGTGGCATTGGTATTACCCTTGAAGAAGAAATAGATTGAAACGTAATAAAATAAATAATGACAAAAATGCACACAATGTACATACAAATTGTGTTTTTTATAATATGCAAGAATAAGTATATAATAGTGGAATTTTCACAAAAAGGGAACTTTCCTAAGTAGGAATGAATTAGTGGCACTGGTATTACCACTAAGGAAGTAGCAAATGAAGTAAAAATAACAAAAAAATCCAAATAACGAGTTATCTTTAAGAACGGATGAATTAGTGGCACTGGTATGCCCGTTTAAGAACAAACAAAACGAAATAATAACTAAAAAATAAAAATAGTGAAGTTTTCTAGGAAAGAATAAATTAGTGGCATTGGTGTTACCATTTAAGAAGAAAGAAAAAAAATCAATGTAAGGAGGTTTTCTTAGGGAAGTAATGAGGTTTTCTAGGGAAGAACGAATTAGTGGCATTGGTATTATCCTTTAAGAAGAAATAGAAATTTAAACAAATAAAATCTAAAACAAAATCAAAATAATGAGCTTGCTAGGGAAGAATGATTTCGTGGCATTGGTAATACCCTTTAAGAAGAAGAAAATCAAAAAAATGTTTTGTGCTGGGAAAGAATGAATTGCTAGGTTTGGTATTACCCTTTAAGAAGAAGAAATTGAAATAATAACAAAAACAAATTAAAACAATAAGGTTTTATTGCGAAGAATAAATTAATGTCATTAGTATGACTCTTTAAGAAGAAAGATTGTTAAAAAAAGAAACTTGTACACAACTTTGCACTAAAATTGCACCTTTTTTAGTATGCAAACAATAATCATATAATAGTGTAATTTTCCCAAATATTGCATGGTATTTGTCTGTATACACTTAAGCTGCCCAACATCCCAAAAATACCCAAATAATAAAACTAATAAACGAAAGCACAAAAAAACAAATGCAAATAGGCATAAAAACAAAAAAAAACAAGAAAAAGAGAACAAAGGGAGGGAGAGAGTGGAGGGTGGGGCTGCACAGGAAATGGACTTCAGCCCACTAGCAAATCAACTGACCCAAATATGTGGTCCGTCAAAAACACCAGCCCAAAACAACTCAAAGAACAAACCAGGAAAAAAATTAGAGCACGAATATGAAAGCCAAAATCTACGGCAAAAAGTCGAATGACCCAAAATCTATTTTCAGGCGACTTGCATTTAGCTAAAATGTGAGGGTATATACTATGTCGATATGTACTTTGATGCTCTTTCAGGCACTAATTCCAGTGCAAATTATGTAAAGCAAAGCTTGTGGTTTTCATTATGATCAGAACAGAGCACGCAGTCTAATTATCAAATGCTAATCGCTTCTTGGTAGTACTCCCTCCGTTCCTAAATAATTGTCTTTCTAGAGATTTCAACAAGTGACTACATACGGAGCAAAATGAGTGAATCTACACTTTAAAACATGTCTATATACATCCGTATGTTGTAATCCATTTGAGATGGCTAGAAAGACAAATATTTGGGTACAGAGGGAGTAATTCGGATGAAACAATTAGGAAGTTCTTACAATAGCTAGCTTGGGAGAAACCGCACAAACATAGCCACCTATTTAGGGACATGTTTGCACCAAATCTAGGGAAGGGACATATTTGTGTTGACTATCCTTGAAATGGCCCGGCTTACCCGCTTGACCTCGAGTTCTTTGAGCCTCCTATTCTCTCTCCGGACCTTAGGACCTCGATATATATGCAGACTGTAGCTCCTCCGACGAATGCCAATTGACCAAAATAAGGAGGAGCCTCACCAACTAAGGAGGCCCAAACAGGACAGCTGTTGTGTACATTCTCCTGTTCCTGCCATGGAGGCTTGGAGGACGAATGCCCTGCGCTGCGCGCTTCTCGTGCTGCTCCTCGCCGTTTCAAGTGAGCGCCGCCTCCCTCGGTCACCGTCGACGGGCGATGTGCTTCCCGTGGCTCATGCGTGCTTCTTTCAATTTTTATCGTTATGGCTGTGTGATTGCTTGCAGGCGGGGTGGCGAGGGCTCAGGGGGGCGGCGAGTGCTGGAGCACGGACATGGGGTACGGCATCTGCGTGAAGCCCGGGGTGCAGGGCCGCCTGCCACGCCCTCGGCAAGAACGACGGCCAGTGCAACGGGGGCTACTTCTGGCCGGTCTGCGAGTGCCTGTCTCCATACTGCCACTAGGATCGGATTGGTGTTGCTACTAGGCAGGCAGGCGCCTCGTCTCCTTGTCCATCCGTCCGTCCGTCCGTCGTCAGTTGAGCACCTCTCCACTTGAGCAGCTGCGGCCTGCGACGTTGTAGCAAGTTACGGCTAGCTACGTGTGCGTTAAAACTTGAAGTATGGTTTGAGGCATCCCGCCTTTTGGCCCGCATTGCTGTTTATTTTATAAAATGGCAACCCAAGTACATATTGGTTTTACGCATGATAAAAACTTGATCTCAAAGCTTTGGCATGTTTGAACCACCAGATTCAATTTGTTGTTTCTAGCATGGTCCATGCTTCGTGAATATACAAAGCTTGCATATCTTTTCGTAGGTAAAAGAAGTTAGAACGAGAACAAAGGAGGTACATCACATGGCACAACCAAAGATGACGTAAACATGGTGTCCGGAGTAGAGATACACGACATACTCGGTTCAAACATAAGCTACAACACATAGCTAAACTACCGTGACCAAGAGAAGCAACCTGAACCGAAACGATGTCCCAAGTCTCGAAAAACCATCACCGGGCAGGCCACAAGCAAGACGAAACCTTCATGAAAGGGAGCGATGCTGACATCACTGTCATCCGATCCAAAGAACCAAACCTGGGGAGTCCTCTGGTGCTCCAAGAGGGGCAGGAAGAAAGGTCCTGACAACGCCTTCATGAAGGGGAATGGTGCTGACATCGCCGCCATCCGATTCGAAGAACCGGGCCGGGTGTTTTCCCCGATGCTCGAATAGGGGCACGGAGAAAGGTCGTGAAACACCTTCATGAAGGGGAACGACACTGATGTCGCCGTCATCTGATCTGAAGAACTGGACCTGGGGTTTTCCCTGGTACTTGAAGAGGAGCACAGAGCAAGGTCATGGCAACACCTCCAAGAAGGGGGCGGCACCCTCACGTATCGCCTTTGCCAGCATCAACAAGCCGAGTAGGGATTTTGCCCTGGCCTATGTTCGAACAATCCCAAATTTATCGGGACAGGATGTGAAGACACTACAAAAAAAAGACACATCCGTGACATTTTGGGCCGAACGAATTTTTTTTGTCATACTTATGACACTTCTATGACGATAATTGTGACAAACCCCGGTATCATCATAGATGTGGTGGGCTCCTACTTCTATGACAAAAAATCATGAAGAAAATGGGCTTTTCATCCTGGGCGGGCCGGAGAAGCAGCTGCATGACATTCTTTGGGCCGTCCATGACGAAAAAGCCGTGGTAGAATCGAGGGCGAGGAAAATATCAGGGTGTTCCCGGTTACGGTGGGTGGTCGGGGACGAGCGATGCGCGTTTCTCTCGTACACGTACGCGCGTGTGTGCCAGGCGTTGGGTGTTGGGGAACGTTGCAGAAAATTAAAATTTTTCCTACGGTTTCACCAAGATCCATCTATGAGTTCATCTAGCAACGAGTATTCAGATTGGTTAGCATCTACATACCACTTTGTAGATCGCAACGAAGCGTCGGAGTGAACGTGGATGAGGTAGTCGTACTTGCCGCGATCCAATTCACCGATGATCTAGTGCCGAGCAGACGGCACCTCCGCTGTTCAACACACGTCACGGTCAGAACGCGTCTCCTTCTTCTTGATCCAGCAAGGTGAAGGAGAGGTTGAGGAAGATGGCTCCAGCAGCAGCACGACGGCGTGGTGATGGTGGAACTTGCAAGATACTCGGCGGGGCTTCGCCGTGCACTACGGAGGAGGAGGATGTGTTGGAGAGGGAGAGGGAGGCGTCCAGGCAAAGGTGCTGCTGCCCCCTCCCTCCCCCCTTTATATAGGTGCCAAGGAGGGGAGGGCGCAGCCTTGCCCTCCTCCAAGGGAGGGTGCGGCCAAGAGAGGGAGGTGTCCACCTCCCCAAGGCACCCTCGGAGGTGCCTTCCCCTCATGGACTCTTCCTCCTTAAACCCTAGGCGCATGGGCCCCTTGGGGCTGGTTCCCCTTGGCCCATGTGGGCCTAGGCGCACCACCTAGGGCCCATGTGGCCCCCTGGGCTGGTGGCCCCACTTGGTGGACCCCAGGACCCCTCCGGTGGTCCCAGACAATACCGATATCACCAAACTTGTCCCGATGGTCAAACAGCACTTCCTATATATAATTCTTTACCTCCGGACCATTCCGGAACTCCTCGTGACGCCCAGGATCTCATCCGGACTCCGAACAACATTCGGGTTACTGCACATACATATTCCTACAACCCTAGCGTTCTCAACCTTAAGTGTGTAGACCCTACGGGTTCGGGAGACAAGCGAACATGACCGAGACGGCTCTCGGGCAATAACCAACAGCGGGATCTGGATACCCATGTTGGCTCCCACATGTTCCACGATGATCTCATCGGATGAACCACGATGTCAAGGATTCAATTAATCCCGTGATAATGATTCCCTTTGTCAATCGGTATTTTACTTGCCCGAGATTCGATCGTCGGTATACCAATACCTCGCTCAATCTCGGTGCCGCAAGTCACTTTTCTCGTTACCGTAATGCATGATCCCGTGATCAAACACTTCGATCACATTGAGCTCATTGTGATGATGCATTACCGAGAGGGCCCGGTGATACCTCTCCGTCAAGCGGAGTGACAAATCCCAGCCTCGATCCATGTCAACCCAATGACACTTTCAGAGATACCGTAGCATACCTTTATAGTCACCCGATTCGTTGTGACGTTTGGCATACCCAAAGCACTCCTACGGTATCCGGGAGTTACACGATCTCATGGTCTAAGGAAAGGACACTTGACATTGGAAAACTCTAGCAAACGAATCATGCGATCTTATGCTATGTTAAGATTGGGTCTTGTCCATCACATCATTCTCTTAATGATGTGATCCCGTTATCGATGACATCCAATGTCCATAGTCAGAAACCATGACTATCCTGTCGATCAACGAGCTAGTCAACTAGAGGCTCACTAGGGACATGTTGTTGTCTGTTATTCACACATGTATTACGATTTCCGGTTAACACAATTATAGCACGAATAAAGACAATTATCATGAATAAGGAAATATAATAATAATGCTTTTATTATTGCCTCTAGGGCATATTTCCAACAGTCTCCCACTTGCACTAGAGTCAATAATCTAGTTACATTGTGATGAATCGAACACCCATAGAGTTCTCGTGCTGATCATGTTTTGCCTTAGGGAGAGGTTTAGTCAACGGATCTGCGACATTCAGATCCGTGTGCACTTTACAAATTTCTATGTCTCCATCTTGAACATTTTCACGAATGGAGTTGAAGCGACGCTTGATGTGCCTAGTCTTCTTGTGAAACCTGGGCTCCTTTGCAAGTGCAATAGCTCCGGTGTTGTCACAGAAGAGCTTGATTGGCCCCGACGCATTGGGTATGACTCCGAGGTCGGTGATGAACTCCTTCACCCAAATTGCTTCATGTGCTGCCTCCGAGGCTGCCATGTACTCCGCTTCACATGTAGATCCCGCCACGACGCTTTGATTGCAATCGCACCAGCTCATCGCCCCACCATTCAAAATATACACGTATCCGGTTTGTGACTTAGAGTCATCCAGATCTGCGTGTCGAAGCTAAGCGTCGACGTAACCTTTACGACGAGCTCTTCGTCACCTCCATAAACGAGAAACATTTCCTTAGTCCTTTTCAGTACTTCAGGATATTCTTGACCATTGTCCGGTGTTCCTTGCCGGGATTACTTTGGTACCTTCCTACCAAACTTACGGCAAGGTTTACATCAGGTCCGGTACACAGATGGCATACATAATAGAACCTATGGCTGAGGCATAGGGATGACACTCATCTCTTCTATATCTTCTGCCATGGTGGGACATTGAGCTGAGCTCAATTTCACACCTTGTAACACAGGTAAGAACCCCTTCTTAGATTGATCCATATTGAACTTCTTCAATATCTTATCAAGGTATGTGCTTTGTGAAAGACCTATGAGGCGTCTCGATCTATCTCTATAGATCTTGATGCCTAATATATAAGCAGCTTCTCCAAGGTCCTTCATTGAAAAACTTTTATTCAAATAGGCCTTAATCGTTGTCCAAGAGTTCTATATCATTTCCCATCAAAAGTATGTCGCCTACATATAATATGAGAAATGCTACAGAGCTCCCACTCACTTTCTTGTAAACACAAAGCTTCTCCATAAGTCTGTAAACCCAAACGCTTTGATCATCTCATCAAAGCGAATGTTCCAACTCCGAGATGCTTGCACCAGCCCATAAATCGAAAGCGTTGAGCTTGCACACCTTGTCGACATTCTTAGGATCGACAAAACCTTCCGCTGCATCATATACAATTCTTCCTTAAGGAAACCATTAAGGAATGCCGTTTTGACGTCCATTTGCCATATCTCATAATCATAGTATGCGGCAATTGCTAACATGATTCTGACGGACTTCAGCTTCGCTACCGGTGAGAAAGTCTCATCGTAGTCAACCCCTTGAACTTGTCGATAACCCTTAGCGACAAGCCGAGCTTTATAGATGGTCACATTACCATCCGCGTCTGCCTTCTTCTTAAAGATCCATTTATTTTCTATGGCTCGCCGTTCAACGGGCAAGTCACCAAAGTCCATACTTCGTTTTCATACATGGATCCTATCTCGGATTTCATGGCTTCCAGCCATTTAGCCGAATCCGGGCCCGCCATTGCTTCCTCATAGTTCAAGGTTCACCGTTGTCTAACAACATGATTTCCAAGACAGGGTTCCCGTACCACTCACAGTGCGGAACGTGTCCTTGTGGACCTTCAATTTCAAGAGGAGCTTGATCAAGTATCTTGATCATAATCATTAATTTCCTCTCTAGTTGGTGCAGGCACCTCGTGAACGATTTCTTGAGTTTCGCCATTTTCCGGTTCAAGAGGTAACACTTCATCAAGTTCTACTTTCCTCCCACTTACTTCTTTCGAGAGAAACTCTTTCTCGTAAAGGATCCATTCTTGTCAACAAAGATCTTGCCTTCGGATCTGAGGTAGAAGGTATACCCAATAGTTTCTTTCGGGTATCCTATGAAGACGCATTTTTCCGACTTGGGTTCGAGCTTCTCAGGTTGAAGTTTCTTGACATAAGCATCGCATCCCCAAACTTTTAGAAACGACAGCTTAGGTTTCTTCCCAAACCATAATTCATACGGTGTCGTCTCAACGGATTTCGACGGAGCCCTATTTAAAGTGAATGCGGCAGTCTCTAAAGCATAGCCCCAAAAGATAGCGGTAAATCGGTAAGAGACATCATAGATCGCACCATATCTAATAGAGTGCGACACGACGTTCGGACACACCATTACGCTGAGGTGTTCCAGCGGCGTGAGTTGTGAAACTATTCCACATTTTCTTAAGTGTGTGCCAAATTCGTGACTCAAGTATTCTCCTCCACGATCCGATCGTAGAAACTTGATCTTTCTATCACGTTGATTTTCAACCTCACTCTGAAATTCCTTGAATTTTTCAAAGGTCTCAGACTTGTGTTTCATTAAGTAGACATACCCATATCTACTCAAGTCATCGGAGGGTGAGAACATAACGATAGCCACCATGAGCCTCAACACTCATTGGACCGCACACATCGGTATGTATGATTTCCAATAAGTTGGTTGCTCGCTCCATTGTTCCTGAGAATGGAGTCTTGGTCATTTTACCCATGAGGCATGGTTCGCACGTGTCAAATGATTCATAATCAAGAGACTCTAAAAGTCCATCTGCATGGAGCTTCTTCATGCGTTTGACACCTATGTGACCAAGGCGGCAAAGTGCCACAAATATGTGGGACTATTGTTATCAACTTTAACTCTTTTGGTAATCACACTATGAATATGTGTATCATCACGTACGAGATTCATTAAGAATAAACCATTAACCATCGGAGCATGACCATAAAACATATCTCTCATATAAATAGAACAACCATTATTCTCGGATTTAAATGAGTAGCCATCTCGAATTAAACGAGATCCGATACAATGTTCATGCTCAAACTTGGCACTAAATAACAATTATTGAGGTTTAAAACTAATCCCGTAGGTAAATGCAGAGGCAGTGTGCAGCCGACGGGCGATCACATCGACCTTGGAACCATTCCCGACACGCATCGTCACCTCGCCCTTCGCCAGCCTCCGTTTATTCCGCAGCTCCTGCTTTGAGTTACAAATATGAGCAACTGCACCGTATCAAATACCCAAGAGCTACTACGAAAGTAATCGGTAAGGTACACATCAATTACATGTATATCACATATACCTTTGGTTTTGCCGGCCTTCTTGTCCGCTAAGTATTTGGGGCAGTTCCGCTTCGATGACCACTTCCCTTGCAATAAAAGCACTCGGTTTGGGCTTGGGTCCATTCTTTGGCTTCTTCCCGAAACTTGCTTATCGGGCGGCAACTTCCTTGCCGTCCTTCTTGAAGTTCTTTTACCCTTGCCCTTCTTGAACTTAGTGGTTTTATACACCATCAACACTTGAAGCTCATTCTTGATTTCTACCACTGCTGATTTCAGCATAGCATATACTTCAGGAATGGTCTTTAACATCCCCAGCATATTGTAGTTAATCACAAAGCTCATGTAGCTAGGTGGAAGCGATCGAGGATTCTGTCAATGACCGCTTCATCCGGGAGATTAACTTCCGATTGAGTCAAGCGGTTGTGCAACCTGACATTTTGAGTATGTGTTCACCGACAGAGCCATTTTCCTCCATCTTACAGCCTAAAGAATTTGTCGGAGACTTCATATCTCTCGACCGGGCATGAGCTTGGAAAACCATTTTCAGCTCTTGAACATCTCATATGCTCCATGTCTCTCAAAACGCTTTTGGAGTCCCGGCTCTAAGCTGTAAAGCATGCCGCACCGAACGAGGGAGTAATCATCGCAGCGTGATCGCCAAGCGTTCATAACGTCTTGTTCTGCGGGGAGAATAGGTGCGCTACCCAGCGGTGCTCTTAGGACATAATCTTTCTTGGCAGCTATGAGGATAATCCTCGTGTTCGGACCCAGTCCGTATAGTTGCTACCATCGCCTTTCAGCTTGGTTTTCTCTAGGAACGTTGAAATTGAGGACTACGTTGGCCATTTGATCTACAAGACATATTGTAAATATTTAGACTAAGTTCATGATAATAAAGTTCATTTAATCAAATTTAATGAACTCCCACTTAGATAGACATCCCTCTACTAGTCATCTAAGTATTACATGATCCGAGTCAACTAGGCCGTGTCCGATCATCACGTGAGACGGACTAGCCAACATCGGTGAACATCTTCATGTTGATCGTATCTTCTATACGACTCATGCTCGACCTTTCGGTCTTACGTGTTCCGAGGCCATGTCTACATGCTAGGCTCGTCAAGTCAACCTAAGTGTTTTGCGTGTGTAAATCTGTCTTACACCCGTTGTATGCGAACGTAAGGACCTATCACACCCGATCATCACGTGGTGCTTGAACGATTTAACCTTAGCAACGGTGCACGCTAGGGTGAACACTTTCTTGAAATTATTATGAGGGATCATCTTATTTACTACCGTCGTTCTAAGTAAACAAGATGCATAAAACATAATAAACATCACATGCAATTATATAAAGTAGTGACATGATATGGCCAATATCATATAGCTCCTTTGATCTTCATCTTCGGGCTCCATGATCATCTTGTCACCGGCATGACACCATGATCTCCATCATCATGATCTCCATCATCGTGTCTTCATGAAGTTGTCACGCCAACGACTACTTCTACTTCTATGACTAACGTGTTTAGCAATAAAGTAAAGTAGTTTACATGGCGTTCTTCAATGACACGCAGGTCATACAAAAAATAAAGACAACTCCTATGGCTCCTGCCGGTTGTCATACTCATCGACATGCAAGTCGTGATTCCTATTACAATAGCATGAACATCTCATACATCACATATAGATCATTCATCATTCATCACAACTTCGCCATATCATATCACAAAGCACTTGCTGCAAAAACAAGTTAGACGTCCTCTAATTGTTGTTGCAAGTTTTACGTGGCTGAATTAGGGTTCTAGCAAGAACGTTTTCTTACCTACGTTCAAACCACAACGTGATTTGTCAATCTCTATTTACCCTTCATAAGGACCCTGTTCATCGAATCCGATCCAACTAAAGTAGGAGAGACAGACACCCGCCAGCCACCTTATGCAACTAGTGCATGTTAGTCGGTGGAACCGGTCTCACGTAAGCGCACGTGTAAGGTTGGTCCGGCCGCTTCATCCCACAATACCGCTGAATCAAGATTGACTAGTAACGGCAAGAAGAATTGACAACATCTACGCCCACAACAAATTGTGTTCTACTCGCAAGAAGAAGAACTACGCATAGACCTAGCTCATGATGCCACTTGTTGGAGAACGTTGCAGAAAATTAAAATTTTTCCTACGGTTTCACCAAGATCCATCTATGAGTTCATCTAGCAACGAGTATTCAGATTGGTTAGCATCTACATACCACTTTGTAGATCGCATAGCGGAAGCGTCGGAGTGAACGTGGATGAGGTAGTCGTGCCGCGATCCAATTCACCGATGATCTAGTGCGAACGGACGGCACCTCCGCGTTCAACACACGTGCGGTCAGCGTAACGCCTCCTTCTTCTTGATCCAGCAAGGTGAAGGAGAGGTTGAGGAAGATGGCTCCAGCAGCAGCACGACGGCGTGGTGATGGTGGAACTTGCGATACTCGGCGGGGCTTCGTCGTGCACTACGGAGGAGGAGGATGTGTTGGAGAGGGAGAGGGAGGCGTCCAGGCAAAGGTGCTGCTGCCCCCTCCCTCCCCCTTTATATAGGTGCCAAGGAGGGGGAGGGCGCAGCCTTGCCCCCTCCTCCAAGGGAGGGTGCGGCCAAGAGAGGGAGGTGTCCACCTCCCCAAGGCACCCCTGAGGTGCCTTCCCCTCATGGACTCTTCCTCCTTAAACCCTAGGCGCATGGGCCCCTTGGGGCTGGTTCCCCTTGGCCCATGTGGGCCTAGGCGCACCACCTAGGGCCCATGTGGCCCCTCAGGGCTGGTGGCCCCACTTGAGGACCCCTCGGGACCCTCCGTGGTCCCAGACAATACCGATATCACCGAAACTTGTCCCGATGGTCAAACAGCACTTCCTATATATAATTCTTTACCTCCGGACCATTCCGGAACTCCTCGTGACGTCCGTGATCTCATCCGGGACTCGAACAACATTCGGGTTACTGCACATACATATTCCTACAACCCTAGCGTTCACAAACCTTAAGTGTAGACCCTACGGGTTCGGGAGACAAGCGGAACATGACCGAGACGGCTCGGGCAATAACCAACAGCGGGATCTGGATACCCATGTTGGCTCCCACATGTTCCACGATGATCTCATCGGATGAACCACGATGTCAAGGATTCAATTAATCCCGATATGATTCCCTTTGTCAATCGGTATTTTACTTGCCCGAGATTCGATCGTCGGTATACCAATACCTCGTTCAATCTCGGTACCGCAAGTCACTTTTCTCGTTACCGTAATGCATGATCCCGTGATCAAACACTTCGATCACATTGAGCTCATTGTGATGATGCATTACCGAGAGGGCCCGGTGATACCTCTCCGTCAGCGGAGTGACAAATCCCAGTCTCGATCCATGTCAACCCAATGTACACTTTCGGAGATACCTGTAGCATACCTTTATAGTCACCCAGTTACGTTGTGACGCTTGGCATACCCAAAGCACTCCTACGGTATCCGGGAGTTACACGATCTCATGGTCTAAGGAAAGGACACTTGACATTGGAAAACTCTAGCAAACGAATCATGCGATCTTATGCTATGTTAAGATTGGGTCTTGTCCATCACATCATTCTCTTAATGATGTGATCCCGTTATCGATGACATCCAATGTCCATAGTCGTGAAACCATGACTATCTGTCGATCAACGAGCTAGTCAACTAGAGGCTCACTAGGGACATGTTGTTGTCTGTTATTCACACATGTATTACGATTTCCGGTTAACACAATTATAGCACGAATAAAGACAATTATCATGAATAAGGAAATATAATAATAATGCTTTTATTATTGCCTCTAGGGCATATTTCCAACATTGGGCTCTAACAGAACCCGAGCGAGGCGTTCGCCATCGAACCCGAAAGCGATTGCACCGCAGTTACGCTACATCGAACTCGAAGCGATCGATTGATGGCTGTTAATCGAACCCAATTGAGCGATTCCTTCGCCATCTGCCGCTAATCAAGCCGATCGATGCTGCCTCTAGATGAACAGTGAGCGTTGCTGGGGGTTTGGATGAACAGTTTCTGGTGGGGGTGGATGAACAGGACCTCGTGGTGTTGCCTCTAGATGAACAGGACCCCGATCGATCGAGCGGTTGGGGCTGGATGAACAGGACCCCCGTGGAGGGTTGGATGAACAGGACCACCCCGTGGAGGGCTGGATGAACAGTAGACGATGGATGGCTGGATGAACAGTAGCCCGTGGAGGGTGGTTGAACAGGAGCCCGTGGAGAGGGCTGGTTGAACGATGGCGGTGGAGTAGCGCGTGGTGGAGGCTGGATGAACAGGAGCCCGTGGATGAACAGTCGCATGTGGAGGCCGGAGGAGGTCGGCGGTGGATGAACAGTAGCCCGTGGAGGCTGGAGGGGTCGACGGTGGAGATGAACAATATCCCGTGGAGTCCTGTTTTGCAGTATGCCACAGCCCTCCCGATGAACAGGACCCCCGTTTCGACCGTAGCGCTCCAACACAAGTCCGTTTCCTCCGTTTTACGGTACGCCACACCCCTCCCGATCAACAGGACCCCGTTTCGACCGTAGGAGGTCCAACACAAGTCCGTTTCCTTCGTTTTGCGGTACGCCAGACACCTCCCGATGAACGGGATCCCGTTTCGAATGTGGCCGGTCGAACACAAGGTCACTTCCTCCGTTGTGCGGTACGCCAGCCCTCGTTTCCATCGGCTATTCCGTCCAAACCGGTTGGCTCCCACGCGTTCCGTTGCCTCCCGATGAACACGAAACATTCCGTTGCCTCCCCATGAACACGACTACGACGTAGTTTCTCCGTTCTGACCCAGCCATGTACACGAGCCCTGGCCGTACGTATGTGCGAGTAGGCGTTCGAGACCCCGCCCGTATGTATGTACGTGGCCGTATTTACTTTCTTGCACCCTGGACGCTGTACGTACGTGTACATGCTACGTGTGCGCCTCTACTACGACACGTGCGTGCCTCTACATCAACGAGTATGTACATACAAGTTCGCGACCAGAATGACAACGCTACGTACACTTCGACCAGGTGGGTCCCGACTGTCAGGCACTTCCTTCCGTGCGAAGATGTAGCTAGTGGGTCTCAGCAGTCAGGGGCGAATCATTTTTTTCTGCCCGGACGCACTTCCTTGCGTGCGAAGATGTAGCTGGTGGGTCCCAGCAGTCAGGGGGAAACGTTTTTTTCACGAAATACGGTGGCCCGTCTGATGGGTCCCTGCTGTCAGGTTGAGGAATAATTATTTTGCGCGTAATAAGGAGGCACTTCCTTGCGGTTGCCGTGGACCCAGCTGTCAGCCTCTCCACGTACAGTACTCTTCCGATGGAAGTCGTTCCTTGACCACGTTGACCAAGTCGCGCCGAGAACAGCAGGGCGGTGGACGACGGCGAGGCCTAGGAAGGGGACGACGCAGAGTCGGGGAAGACGCGGCAGTGGAAGCCCGCGCGGAGAGGAATACGAGGGTTCACTGGTTCAACTGCGGTGTGACGCTGCCGTCGCCGCAGGGCCTGGCTAGCGGTGGGAATAGTAGGGGGCGGTGAGGCCTCCGCGGCAGCACAGCCGGCCACGGGAGGCAGGAGCATGCGGCACGACCGGCGCTGCTTTGGGTGGCTGGAGCAAGAAGACCAGAGGTTGAAGAAGCACTACGGTCCTTGGATGGACATCGTACGGTCACTGGAGCTAGAATCGTTTATATTGACTAATTTGACAAAGCACTATGTCCCCGTCAACTAAGTAGGCCCACAAGTCAGCCTCCCACCAAGGTGGGTCCCAACTACCAGGGGGATTATTCATTTTTTTGTGCGTAATAAGGAGGCACTTCTGGTGGGTCCGAGCTGACAGCGGGGGAACGTTTTTTCGCGAAATACGGTGGCCCGTCCGGTGGGTCCCAGCAGTCAGGGGGAAACATTTTTTCAAGAAAATATGGTGGCGCGTCCGGTGGGTCCTCATGTCGGTGAAGAAAGAATTATTTTCAGCGTAATAAGGAGGCACTTCCTTGCGCTTTGTGGACCCAAATCGGCCTCTCCATGTACAGTACTCTTCCGATGGAAGTCGTTCCTTGACAATGTTGACCACGCTGCGCCGAGAGCACCAGGGCGAGGGACGACGGCGAGGCCTAGGAAGGGGACGACGCGGAGCCGAGGAGGACGCGGCAGTGGATGCCCACGCGGAGAGGAGTACGAGGGTTCACTGGTTCGGTAGCGGTGTGAGGCTGCCGTCGCCGCAGAATAACAGGGGGTGTTGGTGAGTAGAGGGATGTCCTGGCCAACGGTGGGAGTAGTAGGGGACGGTGAGGCCTGCGCGGCAGCACAGCCGGCCACGGGACACAGGAGTAGGCGGTCCCGCCGGCGCTGGATTTGGCGGCTGGAGCAAGAAGATCAGAGATTGAAGAAACACGACGGCCGTTGGATTGACATCCAACGGTTACGTCTGCTAGAATCGTTTGTTGACGTATATATAACAAAAAAAATCTTGCATACGTTTCAACTTAATAGGCCCACAAGTCAGTCCATTCCCTTTTTTTAATAATTTATATATAGCTCACTGTGACTTCTTATGTAATTTATTGCAGTCTGTTTTTTTTGGTTCGCCAGGGCTAATTTCGCATATTTCTGTGGGTTCCAAACTATTTTTAATACCGAAATGTCAAGCCAGATTTAAAGTACTTTGAAGATATATTTAAATTAGGTTAATGCCCAGTGAAATAGGAATCTGAAAATGCGACAAAATTCAAAAATTGTAAAGTAATTGCCAATTTGTTATCTATTTTTATATTTACAACCCATTTCATATTACTTTCAAGATTTGCTGGCATCTTGAAAGAGTTGCAATCCATCATGGCGTAGAAAAATAAGTAGTCCTGGATTGGGTATTCTTCAGAAAAAATAAACTGGGCTCATTTTCACAAAGAAAAAATAGTTGGGTCGGTCACATAGTGAACATAAAATATAAGCCTGGGCTAGACTATATACGCTCACAATATCATGGGCCCCAGATGTCAGGAAAACACTAGGAGGAAGCATTTTATTTTTCCATACGCTGACATGGTGGGCCCCTACTGTCATCCTCTCCACGTGCCACATCGATTCCTGTTGTTTGTTGACCATGTTGAAACGCGAGAGGGCGGCGCCGCAGCGAGCGCACCAAAGCGCGCGGAGGACGACGGCGAGGCCTCGGACGTCGGCGTTAACGATCTAGGAGACGATGGGGTGGCGATGCATGCACTGAGGCACCGCTAGCCGTGGGAGGCGGAAGGTATGCGCCTTGCGCTGGTTTGGTTTTGGCGGCTGGAGGAAGACAGGACTGAAGAAACACGACAGACTGTAAAAGCAGCAGGAGTACTTAACAACCTTAACTGAAACCAACATGGGCACTTAACAACCATAACTGAAAGCAGTATGAGTACTTATATAGGTTCAACCATACAAAGCACGCCTCGAACAGTTCTACTTTGCCTATAGTTAACCAAGGGTGAGGCCGCCAAGCCCCAGGACAAGGCCCAGGCGCCACCCCGCGCATCCACAACCTTCTGAAAGCGGCTTCATCTCGCAATGTGGTCAATAAACAGAATATTCACTTTAGAGCCATGGAAAAGCAGGAACATAATCTTCTGTCCTATTCTCCAAGATGGACGGGCCTTCATTATTTGAGACCACACATGAATAAGTATCTTTTCACCTCCAAGGGGAATGGAGTAGGTCAACATAAACATAATGTTGTGACCAAGCGCAAAGTCCTGACCCGACCATGGTCGCATCTCAGATAGGAACAATAGAACTGTGCAGTTTCTGTTTCAAGAAGATCACAGCTATAAAACTGTGTATAAGCAATAGTTTATGAACAACATATATAATAGAAAACAGCTCGTACCATAAGTTTCTCAACACAGTTGGACATGTTCAACGAGTGCAGCAGTGGCACACATATACCACGTGGCCTTCCACCATTGAAACGCCCCACAAGGACCTCAAGACGATCAATAAAGTGTAGGAACTTGTGGATGTCGTCCCAGTCAACTTTAGTGCCATCAGTAACATCCGAGTTGTTACAGAATAACAAAAACCTACACGTGCCGCCAATTATAAGAAAATATTAGTTAGAAGTAGCATCTTCGTGAGAGATTCGTTGCTACTTCTAAAGTTAAATTGTGATTAGTTAGACAGAATAGGTGGATTAAGAAGTAATCGAGGCAACAAGCAAGAACCAGATACAAAACTAACATGGATGAACAATTGGAACGACGTCGGGGTGGAAGATCGCAGTGAAGATGAGACCAGGTTTTGCCATAACACTTGAGAAAGTTTATCCAAGTTCGGCCATAAAAAAGTAGCGATCTTCTTGGTTCATGAACCCAACTCAGAACTTATATCCATGACTTGTCTTCACTGTGACCATTAAACTGGTGTATTCAGTTATGGCAAGGCCGAGCATCTTGAGTACATGTGTTCTGGCAGAGCAAATAATGCACTGGAGGGAAAATAATATGAGAACACAATGTATTCCCTATCCAAATCTATAAATAACTTCCTCCTTCACGTCAGTGTTGACCATCGTACTGGTAGTACCTTTTATCCAAATATAGCAATCCAAATTTCCAAATTAGTCGACAGCATGTTCAAAAAAACCCCACCCTCCAGGATAGAAAAGAGGATTCTAGGAACATACTGTGCGCATTTTAAAATCATGTGTTAGGATGAGAAGGAACAAGTGTGGCATCTCGCCGAGGGCGCAGAAACCTGTAGGGCCCTCGCACTTTGGGCACTGCAAATGAAACACACTAGATTAAGTAGGAAGAAAAATGCATCAACGGCGGCGGCTGCCATCCTATAATTACCCGCGACCAAGGGACTTGGATTTATCGGGGGTGTATCTACCATGCAGTTGTGCACTCTAATTTGTGCATATGGCACGTTGACCCCATTGCCGGATGCCCCACATATCAGCGAAAGGAAGTGGAAAGACAGGAGTAACTAGTTACACATAAATATATTTTTGACAGAGAGATACTCCCTTTGTAAAGAAATATACAAATCTTTTATATCAAAACTTTATACATAAGAAAAATCAAGGGGAATATATAACATATATAATTATAAAAAACAGAGTTGTTTTTAACATAGTATAGACGAGTTGGTGATGATGGTGTGCCTTCCATCCTGCAATATAGGTCGTCCGATTTTGCAAAAAGTTACCCACACACCTCTCCACATTTGCAAATAAGGCCTTCCCTCATTCATCCTTTTCTCTCACAAGATAAAATCTCATACAAATGCATCTTGATGTTACGTGCAACGCACGGGCATTATGGGGGTTCAGCTGAGAATATAATACTCAGACATGCTCACGGTTCTAGACTTTGGGCCGCAGGCCCACCCTGCATGATTGGGGGCCCATGTGTTCTACCTCAGTGCTTTTCATATTGCAACCGATCGGTACGGCGCTGGTTTTAGATTTTGTCGCAACGCGAATACACAAAATTGAATAAAGCACGGCAGCTGTTGGAATGAAATCGAACGGAAGTTCCTAACCAGCAATGAGAGTTGCAATTCTATGAACGATATACCATGTGATAAATAATACTGTCGTATTACTTATACACACAGGACACTTGTTTCACCATGCCAGATTATTACATCAAAATCTCTTGAAGGATAGATCAGTTCGGCGCTATGCGTCTTTGCTACTCAAGAATTTCAAAGTTGATTTGGACCAGCTCTCCTTGCTGAGAAAGTTTGATTTTGAGATCATCCCCTACCGTACCGCAAGATATGATTTAGATTTGAACCTTGACCATCCTTTAGCATCAATCAATTATGCGACCATCCTTTGTACTTATGGTATATTGAGCAGGTTCTTTCGCACCAAGGTTGCGCATGGTAAGAGAAACTTGGCCACTGTCGCCTGGATTGTTGAACGACTCCCTCGTTGCTCTAGGAATTCTCTGTTTGCAAACAAGAAGACATACCCAAACAGTTAGATCAACACAGTGAATCATGCGAAACAACATGGAAAGAAAAAAGAACGAAACACGTGGGCGGCCAATGCTTACCAAGAAGGTGGACATGTCGGTTTTTGTAAGGACTTTGGTATATAAAGTGCAAACTGCAGCCCGATCATTGCGGTGCAACTGCTATCGTTCGATTGCCGCTGCACGGGCGGAGCGAATGCAAGTGCAAGAGTTGGTGCAGGTGTTGAAGCTATTCTTTGCCGGAGATGGTGCTCCTTGTAGAGCTGGTGCCGGTGTCGGAGCAGGTGCCGTGTCGATGCCCGATCCTTGATGAGATCGGCTGATCGGTAGCGGTCGGTGCCCAATCCTCACCGATTGGATCGGTGAGCTGCTGCTGTCAGTGCTAGAGCAACTGCCGGTGCTCGATCCGTTGCTGAAGGTGGTACCGATGTGCGAGACAGCGGCGATCGTGTCTGATCTGCTATGATCAGCTTTCTAACTTGACTAGGCTTCGTGACCGTGATCCAGTTTTTTTATTCATTTCTTTTAAATGCGAGAAGGACTAATTGTGGCGTTTTTGTTAAACCAAACTGTAGTTCATCATAGTGATTCGGCTTGTACTCAGACAATAGACTGATCCATTTTTTTCTAGGAATATAAGTAATGGACAGTGTCTTCGTTACTGACACGACATAAGAAGTGAAACCTGCAAAAATAGCCATCGTAGAGCAAACCAAACGGTTTATTCTGTGATGAATATCACATGGCAAAACCTGCATCATAAAATTGCAGGAAAAGAAAGAAAAAATGACATTAAATCAATAAGATTTAGACAGTAAATCAATAAGATTTACTTGATGTGGCACGAGTGAATCCTTACCAGGAAATCACTATGTTGAAGTACTAAACAGAATATTGATCGTCCAACTACGGGTCGCATGCAGGGGCCCCGCCTACTCCCACAAGCAGAACAATCCAAAGGTCGTGACAAATCGTATGGAGTGAACATCCATGGGACTGGAAATCCTGGTGGGTGCGATAAACCCTGCAATGCATACATATATTGGAGTGTAACCATAATTGACAAACCGTCCTCACAAAAAAGATGATCTGGATACTTGTAATATACTGGGAATTGAGTGGACAGACATTAACATAGACTGTTCTCAGGACTGACCACACAACAAAAGCGGCAGTACTAATAAACAATACAGGGTTCACAAACACAAATCAAGTACTGAACAATAGTACTTACTACAGACAATAAAAGTTGCACTAATTAAACTCTGCAGACTATTTCTTGCCACCGACCTACGGGATGAACCCCTCGTAACTTACTAGGCCATGGACTTCGTGAGAGATGTCTACATGCACCATCACCATCTCGTCAACCTTGGAGAACCTAACAGAGTGGTCTTTCCACTCATAAACATGATGATGAAGACATGTCGCATCAGATTTGTTGGGAAGCTTTACAAGAACCACACCCTTCGTAATCGAAGGCACAACCAGCAAATTGTTGTGGTCAAGTACAGCCTCGAGAACATCCCTGATAACAATGCTACAGGAAAACACTTGTTAAGGACACGTGGTGACAAGGACACAGCAGCTGGATAGTTTAGCAGTAGAACTCATCCTCAGGTCTTCCAGTTCACACGGCATGACTTTGAGAACTTCATCTCCACCGCGGACCTGGTTCTAATTCAAACAGAAACCATATTTTATTACTACCTCCGTTCAGAAACATAAGATGATTTTCGATATTATACTCCATATATGACTACATATACGCATAGAAATGAGTGAACAAAGACACTAGAACATGTCTTCAAATATCTGTATCTAGACAAATCTAAGACAAGAAATTTGGGACAGAGGGAGTAGTTGAAAGTAATCTATAAGAAATCAGTCTCAAACTCTCGCATGTTTTGGTCAAAAGAGGAATTTAGAACCGTCATTTGGCACACAAAAATCACATCCAAGATCACCCAGAAAGTTGTACTACTAGTACTAGTACTGCATGTTAGATGAAAAAACACGATCAAGATCGAGAAAAAGCTCGTCAAGAAGAGATATTACATGGACTTGCTTAGTGAGGGATCCCGGCGAGGGGGGCTTGGACAGGGCGATGGCTTTGAGCTTGTCTGCGGTAGTCTCGGCGGGGTGCTTGCGCTTCTTCGTACCATAAGCCTCGACGGTTTTGGCCAGATCCATAGACATCACTTGGCGAGTGCTCCAGGCGTCCATCAAGAAACTGTCAAATAGAAATAAAAGAAAAGAAACCATAATCACGAACCCAAAAGAAGAACAGAGAGGGAGTTATAGGATCAGTCTCGAGGTTGCAAGATCGGGCCTTGGCCAGAATCACACCATTGATGCGCTCACCTTTCCTTCTTTGGGAGAGGAGAACAATGGCAGAAGCAGGTCGGGGTTTTCTTGAAGAAATGAGGAACAAGGTGAGGGAGAAGCGAGTTGGGTAGAGAGGAAGATGAGAGAGAAGAGTGAAATGATGGTTGCTTCGTCCGTCCAACTTACTACTGGAAAGGGGGGGTTTTGTGATTTGACGACTCATTGGGCATTACTGCGGCGCTTCGATCAGGGTAGTCTATCGTCACTCTACTACGGAGTAATTTAGTGCATGGCTGGTGGACCGCGATGTTGGCTATCCCACACGTCGGTGAAAGTGAGTAATTTAATGCATGGCTGGAGGAGGATCCGCACGGTAGAGCGTGTCCACTGTTTTTTTGAAGAAAAAAATGATTACAGCAAGCGTTTCCACTCTTATGACGGAGGAGTGCGAAACACGGCAGCCACTTGAACATACACAGTGCTCCTACTATTAGGCATGTGCAGTGGTTCATACGTCAGTACTACATAATCTTGTTGCTAGTGTAGTAAGATATGACGACAACAAATTATGTTGTGCACATATCAACTATATGAACAATAATGTAGTAACATAGTACCGCTTTTTCGACTGTTCGGTCGAGAATGAACTGTGAGATCAATGTTAACATAACTAGGTCTATAGCGCATGGAGAGTACGGTGCTACAATGCTCCACGAAACATGAACCATATGAAGCACGAATAGTGTTAGGCAGGGTGTATGAAGGGTGCACGGGATGGGAAGAAAAGTTCCCTTCTCGACCCACTTTTGGGTGTTTGGCAGAGTGCATGAAGGGTGCATGAGTCCACACTAGTAGGTTAATACAAATACACGAAGAGGAAACAACTATATTGAGATGAGAATGTGAAAGTGCAACTATCCCTATGTGGTTTTGGTAATTCCTAACAACATATAGCTCATTGAGCTAATGCTATTTCAAGATTAATATTTCAGGAAAGCTCAATGATTGGCATGGCATGGATGAGAAAAGTGGACCCTCAAAATGCTAAGGACAAAAGGATTGGCTCAAGCTCAAAGCTCAAGACTCTACATTTTCTATTTTAGTGATCCAAGATCACATTGAGTCTATAGGAAAAGCCAATACTATCAAGGAGGGATGAGGTGTTGCTTAATGAGGCTCTTGCTCAAAATGCTTAGTGATATGCTCCAAATCCCTCAACTACTTTCTCACATCCACATATGACCTAAACCAAAAGTCAAACTCGGCCCCATCGATTCTTTCTATCCGGCGCCATCGAGTTCAGCTGTCATAGCCACTACCACAAACCCTAGGCAAATCGGTCTCACCGATAGGGATCTCGGTCTCACCGAGATGGGATTGTAATCTCTCTGTTTCCCTTCGTAACATTTCGGTCCCACCGTGATGACCGATCGGTCCCACCGAGATTGCAATGTAAACTCTCTGTTTCCCTTTCGTAACATTTCGGTCTCACCGAAATGAGCGAATCGGTCCCACTATGTTTACCTGACCAACTCTCTGGTTAGCTTATTACCAAAATCGGTGTCACCGAGTTTGTGTAATCGGTCTCACCGAGATTACGTTATGCCCTAACCCTAACCATATCGGTCCTACCGAGTTGCATGTTGGTCCCACCAAAAATCCTAACGGTCACTAGATTTGCTGAATCGGTCCGACCGAGTTTATCAATTCGGTCCCACCGAGATTGGCAAGTTGTGTGTAACGGTTAGATTTTGTGTGGAGGCTATATATACCCCTCCACCTCCTCTTCATTCATGGAGAGAGCCATCAGAAGGAACCTACACTTCCAACTTACCTTTTCTGAGAGAGAACCACCTACACTTGTGTTGAGGCCAAGATATTCCATTCCTACCATATGAATCTTCATCTCTAGCCTTCCCCAAGTTGCTTTCCACTCAAATCTTCTTTCCACCAAATCCATATCCTGTGAGAGAGAGTTGAGTGTTGGGGAGACTATCATTTGAAGCACAAGAGCAAGGAGTTCATCATCAACACACCATTTGTTACTTCTTGGAGAGTGGTGTCTCCTAGTTTGGCTAGGTGTCACTTGGGAGCCTCTGACAAGATTGTGGAGTTGAACCAAGGAGTTTGAAAGGGCAAGGAGATCGCCTACTTCATGAAGATCTACCGCTAGTGAGGCAAGTCCTTCGTGGGCGACGGCCATGGTGGGATAGACAAGGTTGCTTCTTCGTGGACCTTCGTGGGTGGAGCCCTCCGTGGACTCAAGGCCGTTACCCTTCGTGGGTTGAAGTCTCCATCAACGTGGATGTACGATAGCACCACCTATCGGAACCACGACAAAAACATCCGTGTCTCCTATTGCGTTTGAATCCTCCAAACCCTTCCCTTTACATTCCTGCAAGTTGCATGGTTTACTTTCCGCTGCTCATATACTCTTTGCATGCTTGCTTGAATTGTGTTAAGATTGCTTGACTTGTCCAAAGTTGCTAAAATCTGCCAAGAACTAAAATTGGGAAAAGGATAAGTTTTATTTTGTCAAGTAGTCTAATCACCCCTCTAGACATACTTTCGATCCTCTGAGAATGCAACCAAACACACCCACACACTTTGTTCTCTGATGACCCGATCTGCCTTTATGCGAGTTTGATCCAACGGTCATGTTGCACCGAGACATGGACATGCCCATGCAGAGGGCGCCTAAACACCACCGAAATCCCTCTGCTTCTCAAGGCGCACGACGCTGGTCATGCAGGGGGCGAAATGGCTGAACGGCAATGCAATCTACGAGAAGGCGGAGGGAGCCAGCCGAGGAGCGGGGAATCTTTTGGTTTTGACCATGGTAAAACACCAGTCGACGACTTCTCACATCAGGGAGCAGTGGGTTTTACATGCGGAACCACTGTGACTAATTGCTATCGCGCCTGCTCCGGTTAATCAAAAAATTAAAAATCCTGCCGTGCCTGCTCCCGTCAATCAAAAAATCAAAAATCCTTCCGCACCCAAACACCAGAGCAACGCCGCGGTGGATATTCAAATTTACCTGCCGGCAAGTAGATCAAAAGGGGTGAAAAAACAAATGTGGCGGCGGCCTAGCTAATCGGTCGAACTAGCCCAACTAGCTAGCCACCGTGCTTTACTGATGTACTCGGCGGGAAAGGTGGTCTTTCGTGATTTGACGAATCATTTACTTGCTTCGGCGAAAACGCGCAGTAGGGCGTCCCACGTCAGGAAGAATATATGCGTGCACCACCCGAGAGGACCTCGAAACCGCGTGGTAGGGTGTGCCATGTCTCGGCACGGAGGAAAAATGTGTGTGTAAAAATTTACTATATCAGACGTAGTACCTATGGTTCGACCTCGGGACCCATCCAGTCGGTCAAAAACAGCCCACTAGCCATACAGCTTCATCATGCTAACATGGCACGGAGGATAGGTGTGGTTAGCTCCGTCTTGACCAGACACAATGTCTCTTGTTCTAGGCGATTCTTCTATTTTCCAAGCTTTTTTTTAGTTGTAATAACACCACGGCAAGCTAGCGCTGCTCTTCGTGTGTGCCCGTGCAAAGGTTAGACGATGGAGAGAAGAGAGAGATCGCAGACCTGGGACCCACCAATAAGTGAGTCAACGGTCATGCACGTGTTGACGAGGCACTCCCTCTACTCTACTCAACGTGATACTGTATAAAATCAAGTTATGGGACAAAGCCAACAACCGTTGTTGTTTCAGGCTATCGACTGACGCCTTGTAGTCCAGGTTGCCAGTTCGAATCTCTTCTTTTAGATTTGTTAGTTTTAGGTCCAAATTTGATTAATGACAAGTGGGACCCCCGTGTGTTGTTCCGATATTTCAGTGTAGGATGGTTTTTTTGAACAAACACTTTGCGCGGTTAGACAAGTAACGACACAAGTTACATGTATTTTGCAAGTTTACGAACAAAAATGACAGCGGCATAGAATATCACATCGACTCGGCAGCTTAGATGCTATGGTGATACAAGTTTTTACACCGTTGGAAGTGAGATCCAATGGCTTGGGAGTAGTCTTTGTAATTATGCGCAATTTCCAAACTCTCCAAAGGTTTTTTTGCAAATAAAACACTCAGGCCCCGTGTGTGCCGCTGCATCTTGGATGCAACGGCTCCCCGTTGCTCATATTAGGTGCTCCCCATAGCTTAATTACCCGCTATGGTGATATGAGCATCTAGGTCGTATGATCAGTGATTAGATGGCACATGCATAGTACTTGTACTTTCTGCGCAATTCCCAAACTCTCTCAGCCGTATATTGCAAAAACATTCAAACCTCCTACTGTGGGCCGTTAGATCTCCGCGAACTCATATCACCATAAAATCTACGGTGCGGGAGCACCTCATATTCTCCCGTGCGAGAAAACATAAGGTGCTCTCGCAGATTCGATGCTACGGTGATACGAGCTTAGAGATCGTCTGATCTGAGATCCAATGGCATCTGAGAAGTCTTTGTGCTTGTAAGCAGTGGCCGAACTCTTTGGGGGCTTTTCTGCAAAACACCATTCAAACCACCGGGGAGGTGTTGGGTCATAAATCCAACGGCTCCGAAGAGCTTGTATCACCAAAGCATCTAAGGTGTGGTAGCACATGATATTCTTACATACAGGAGAATATGATGCCCTCCTTCATCTTAGATGCTACGGTGATATGAGCTTCGAGGTCGTTGGATATGGGATCCAAGGGCATCTGAGTAGTTTTTGTACAAATTGTGTGCAATTCTCAAACTCATCAAGGTTTCGTGTAAAAAATATTAAGACATCGTGTGAGCTGCTATATCTCAGATCTACAAGCTCCAAGCAACTCGTATCGGCATATAGTGTAACGCCCCCGATGCGGCTATATCTCCCACGTGTCGAAGCACGACTTAGAGGCATAACCGCATTGAAAGCAATGTCGCAAGTGAGGTAATCTTCACACAACCCATGTAATACATAAGGGAAAGAGATACATAGTTGGCTTACAAATGCCACTTCACACAAGACATAAAATAAACATCCATCATTCAGAGTACACTCAAGGTCCGACTACGGAACCAATATAAAAGAAGATACCCCAAATGCTACAGATCCCCGATCGTCCCAACTGAGCTCCACTCATCGATCATCGTGAAAAGACACATAGTAACGACCACGTTCCTCGTCGAACTCCCACTTGAGCTCGGTTGCGTCACCTGCACCGCATCGTCGGCACCTGCAACTGTTTTGGTAGAATCTATGAGTCACGGGGACTCAGCAATCTCACACCCGCGAGATCAAGACTATTTAAGCTTATAGGAAGGACAGAGTAGTAAGGTGGAGCTGCAGCAAGCGACTAGCATATATGGTGGCTACATTCGCAAAAGAGAGCGAGGAGAGAAGCAAAGCACGGTCGTGAAGCTAGTAGCAATCAAGAAGTGATCCTGAACTACTTACGTCAAGCATAACTCCAACACCGTGTTCACTTCCCGGACTCCGCCGAGAAGAGCCCATCACGGTTATACACGCGGTTGATGTGTATTTTAATTGAGGTCAACTTCGGGTTTTCTACAACCGGACATTAACAAATTCCCATCTGCCTCATAACCACGGGCACGGCTTTCGAAAGATATTACCTGCAGGGTGTCCCAACTTAGCCCATTATAAGCTCTCACGGTCAACGAAGGATATTCCTTCTACCTGAAGACCCGATCAATCTCGGAATCCCAGACTACAAGACATTTCGACAGCAATAAAACAAGACTAGCAAAGCCGCCCGAATGTGCCGACAAATCCCGATAGGAGCTGCACATATCTCGTTCTCAGGGCACACCGGATGAGCCAGACGTCGGGTTGGCATAGACCCTGATTGCCCAAGGGCGCCGGACATCGCTCAAGTTGGACCAAGACTCGAAGGAGAACTGGCCCGGGGTTAAAATAAAGATGACCCTCGGGCTCGCGAAAACCCGGGGAAAAAGGCTTAGGTGGCAAACGGTAAAACCAAAGTTGGGCCTTCTTTGGGCGAAGTCTTATTCAAAGCGAACTGTCAAGGGGTCCCATAAATCACCCAACCGTGTAAGGAACGCAAAATCAAGGAACATAACACCGGTATGACGGAAACTAGGGTGGCAAGAGTGGAACAAAACACCAGGCATAAGGCCGAGCCTTCCACCCTTTACCAAGTATATAGATGCATTAATTATAGCAGATATATATATATATATTGTGATATCCCCAACAAGTAAACATGTTCCAATAAGGAACAACATCTCCATGTTCCAACAAGGAACAAACTTCAGCTTCACCTGCAACTAGCAACGCTATAAGAGGGGCTGAGCAAAGCGGTAACATAGGCAATCAATGGTTTGCTAGGAAAAGGATGGTTAGGGGCTGACATGGCAATATGGGTGGCATGATATAGCAAGTGGTAGGCATCGTAGCATAGGCATAGAAAAGAGCGAGCAACTAGCATAGCAAAGATAGAAGTGATTTCGAGGGTATGGTCATCTTGCACGCAATGTTCTCAGAGTTGTCGAAAGCTTGATCCTCGTAAACGTTCTCAACAGGTTCCTCGTTCACGAACTCGTCTCCCGGCTCTACCCAAAGCAACAACACAAACAAAGGAACCACAATAAATCACGGTGCAATGCACAAGTCACATGATGCAAACATGACATGATCTGCGAGATGTGATATGCAATGCGTATGTGCGCTCCGGAAGGAAAATGATGAACCAGGAATCAACTTGGCAAACCAAGTATGCCACTGGAAATATGAGATGATTTCGGTTGAAATCGATATAAAGATCACCGGAATCGGATGCACGGTTTGCAAATGACAAGCAAAACAAGAATGGCACAAATCGCCATTAACAAAGATGATGCCACTTAGCACAGCAACAAGAAATTAAGCTACTGCACCCAAACGTACCAACAAAGTATATGGCAGTGATCTACACAAGACGCTTGACAAAAGATGAACACTGAGCTACGGCTAAATCACATCATAACAGGTCCAAACAAGCATGGAAAAAGTGCACAAAATATCAGGCTGGACATGGCAAAAACAGCATCAGGTAGCACTGTTCAGAGCAACAAAACGACATGCTACAAGAACTTATAATAGCAAAACAAGGCATGGCATGAATCTACTCAAATCATAGAACAAAAGTCCCTTACTGACCATAAGCCAAAAAGGATCAGAAAATATAGTAACACCCATGTCAATATCGCAAGTTTCGTTAACAGATTCAGCAACATGACATGTCAAAAACTGATAACAAGTAGGCATGTTTGGGAGCTCAAAGCACTCACTACAGAGCCTTACATGATAAACTAAGCATATATACATCAAGTAGACATGGCATAGAAGACATACATGGCAATAACAACGTCATAGCATAAATGGATCAACCACAACAACCTTGGCAAAATTGAATAACATGTAAACAATCTGCCAGGAAACATTTGGTAGCAAAATTGACTCAAGCTATGGCACTCCATAATTGCAAACAAAGGCATGGATGGATAGAGAAAGACATGTAGAACAAATCATCCTTACTGAAGTATCTCAAAATATTTATGGATCTCTTGGTAGCATCAAGTTAACATGGCATCAAAATATCAGTAAAACAGAGCTGAAAACAGCAACATCAGGACACCTAATTTGCATGCTTGTGCTAGTCACCACATAGATCAAAAAAATACATGACATACACCCCTGGAAAGATGGCATGGCATATTACAAAACACATTTACGACTCCAATTCATAGGGTGCACACATCAATCATAGCAAAAATAACAAAAGTGCAAGTTCTGTTACGAAACAGAAACTAACATCACATAGCCCTCTTCTAACAGCATTTCGGGCATCAAGATAAGCTCAAAAGAAAATGATGCAATGAGATGAAATGGTCTACTCTTCGAGAAGAACATTTTGACATATTACACGCGCAAAATGGAGCTACAGATGCAAAGTTATGCTACGATGAAAATGCCACGAAATATTAACAGGATGCAAAATACTTAGAAGAAGAGGGGGGGCGAAGAGAAAGTCAACCCTCGATCCGTCCCGATCCAGATCGGGGCGACGGCGGCGGCGGCGGCGCCGGAGCTCGCCCGGCGAGGAGGAGGAGGGAGAGGCCGGGGTCGGCGGCGAGGGAGGCGGCGCCGAGGGAGGCGGTGGCCGACCCGGAGATGGGGCGACGGCGGCGGTGGCCGCGATGGCGGAATCGGGTGGCGCAGCGCCGGGGAGGCGGGCGACGGCGCTGCCGGCGAGGGTAGCGGCGAGGCCGGCGGAGCGGGAGCGGGCTCGGCGCCTCATGGCGAAGCGGCGGGCGGCGACTGGCCGGAGGGCTCGCTGGCCAGGCGGCCGCGCGGCGGAGGCGGCGGTGGGCCACGTGGCGCGCTGCCACTGGCTGCGGGGGCGGCGGCGATTTCGTCCGGCGGCGGCGGACGTGTCCGTACGGGCGCGGGATGAATTTTTTGGGTTTCGGGGGAAAAAGACCCGGATTTGGACGGGGGAGGTGTTTAAATAGGCATAGAGGGAGCTAGGAGAGTCCAAATGAGGTGTAGTTTTCGCCCACACGATCGTGATCGAACGACGGAGAGCATGGAAGTGACTTAGATGGGTTATTGGACTATTTTGAAGGGGTGTTGGGCTGCAACTCAAAAGAGGCCTTTGCGAGAGTGCGGTTAACCGTTGGAGTACCAAACGAGCTCCAAATGACCCGAAACTTGACCGGTGGTCTACGGGTGGTATACCAAGGCCACTTGTCAAGCTTCGTTCCATTCAGAGAAGGTTTAGTACCCGCTCACGGAAAAACGTAAAAGGGGCCGCCGAGGGAGATAGGAGTGCCAGATTGCAAAACGGACAAC
The DNA here is from genome assembly GCA_021605145.1 of Aegilops bicornis. Lineage (NCBI taxonomy): Eukaryota > Viridiplantae > Streptophyta > Magnoliopsida > Poales > Poaceae > Aegilops > Aegilops bicornis. Next base: position 630,022,636 of record CM038671.1, on the reverse strand, counting down.
GGGAAAAATGCTCGGAATCATGAGACGAACACGTATGCGAATGCGATGCACATGATGACATGATATAAAATGCATGACATGGACAAAATGCAAAAAGAAGAAAAACCCAACCACGGAGGGAATATCATATCACAATGCCGAAAATGGCAAGAGTTGGAGTTACAAATATGGAAAGTTACATCCGGGGTGTTACATATAGCATCTAAGGTAGGGGCACATGATATTCTCCAGGGGAGGAGGGATGGGGGTGCACAACCAATTGGTGGTTGGGAGGGGGACAAATATAATCTAAACAACCCTAAACAGAGCTTCACAATTTTATCTAAGGTTGAGGGGTTGACCCCCGACAATCATAGCTCCGCCTAATTAAACACAACATTTGCATGTACTGTAGTACTAGACTTAATATTCATGTTTCAGTTTCATGTTCATTTTAAATATTGAATTGAGGACCATGCATGTCTTACATTTTACTCCCTTCGTTCCTAAATATTAGTATTTTTAGAGGTTTCAAATGGACTGGCACATACGGATGTATATAGACATATTTTAGAGTGTAGATTCACTCATTTTGCTCCGTATGTAGCCACTTGTTGAAATCTCTAAAAGACTAATATTTAAGAACAAAAGGGGTATTTTTGAGTTCGTGTCATACATGCATGGTTTGGAAAAATAGATGCGCCATACTTATTGGATTGTTGTTGTGTTCGTGTGTGGGTGTCTCTCTCTCTCTATGTGTGTGTGTGTGTGTGTTTGTGGTCATATGCTTGATACATACAAAGTTTTCTCACCTCCATATTGTTCATCTTTTAAATTTGAATTTGCATCGAAAAACTTACCAGGGATACCATGAAATGTGAAATCCACGTTGAGATCACTATATCACAAACTCACTCTAATTCAACAACTCGTCATAAATCAATTACCATGTTGAGATTAGTATTTGCAAGGAAAATACAGGCATTGTAATACACATAGATTCGTTTGGCAATTTAAAAGGTTCCTTTCATATTCTCGAATGGAAGGACCCAACGGCGTACCAGCCAGACCTTGGCTCGTGTTGATCCTAAAAAAATAAAAAAACGGGCTCGTGTACGCAGATTAGGCAACCCCAACCGGTCGAGCCTTCGCGTTTCGAGTCGAAATATCTGGCGGCGAGAATTTCAGCCCTAGGAAATTACCCTAATGTCCCCGGTCCATAATGACTACCGATGAACAACGGAGGGATGCTTTAGTAACTAGACAACGTTACCTACTGTGCCGAGCACGGTTCAATTCCCTTGGTCGCGCTCCCCATGGTCACCCGTCAACTGCATTGCCTAGTACTACTACTACTACACCAGGATGAGCACAGAATTGAGCCCATTTGTTCGTGCCTAGTACTTGAGTTAATATATCAGACAATGCACTGGTACAGAGGGATTATCCTTTTACTCTGCATATATAACTTGTATGGAGTCTAACTAAGAAAAATGTTTGACCAAATCCTTTCTTAAGAAATACAACAGGACAGATGTATGGCTTGAAAATTTATTGCATGATGCAGGTTATGATATTGTTTCGAATCCTGGATCTTAAATTTCAGAAATTTCGAAAGTGACCATAAATTCTTGAAACTGAGCATGGTCACGTGATATGGCACAAATATTACTTCGTAATTTTTTTCTTCAATTTGAGACAAGCTGCTTATGACAAGTTGCACAAATGAAGAGCCAAGGTATTTTGGAACAAAGACCTGTCACGTTAAGGCGAATGCTTTCACTATTGAAACCGTGGGCGTTTACGTGCCGCCACGAGTCCCGCTTCTCATCGGCAGGTGCCGTCCGAGCAAGCGTGTGAGTCGACGGGAGGCGTCTTGAGCAGACATGGCGCCCGGGTGACAGGAGGCATGCGAGCAGACTGTTGTGCAGGCTCACCGTGAGGCGAGCCCTTTGACCAGGCTCAGCCGCCGACCTTCATCCCAACTGCTCCCATTTTTAATGTCGCCGGTGCCGCAGTTTAAAATCAACCCCGCACTACCCAGTATCGCTACAATCTTCTCTCTTTCTCTCCGATTCTCCTGTCATCTACTTCCAACTAGCCTGACCTAAACGTACGCCATGCCGCATCATGATAGTCTGCCCTTAGTCTTCCAGTTTCCTAAGGAAGACACCCAGCCGGAGTCTCAAGAACATAAGGCGCTTTGGGACGAGCTTGAACTGGCCTTGCGGGAAGACGTCGTGCCTGTCCCTGCTCCTGTTCCGGCTCCCATCGCCCCGACTGCGCCAGCGCCCATTCCCATGGCATTGATGGGCCGGGAGCCGCACATTATCGCCGAGCTTGATGCCACGAGGTTCCACGAGGTCCCCGCCGACTTTCACGCGCCATTGCACCTGCCAGTGCATGCGCCTACGCGTGCACTGACGCGCACGCCCGTGCCGGTGCCCGTGCACCTGCCAGGTATATGCGCTGCGCGTGCAGCAGCGTCGCGCCCGTGCCGGTGCCCGTGCACCTGCCAGCGCATGCGCCTGCGCGTGCACTGACGTGTGCGCCCGTGCCGGTGCCCGTGCACACGAATGTCTCCGCCGCGCCATTGACAGCGCCTGTCCCCGCGCGGGTGCCAGTGCCCCCCTCAGCGGCATGGATGGCTGCCGCCAACCGCTTGCTTGCACCAACGCCAGTCGCCTCCTCCCGCCAGTTGACTCGCTCCGAAGTCCAGAACGTTTTGGCGTTCCTTGAAGCTAGGCCAACGTCCAGGAGTACGCTAACAACGGCACAAGGCACCGTCGACGCTGTCGGTCAATGGCCTGACGACACACAGAGCACGGCAGAGGACCCGCTTCCCACCGCAAGACGCCCCCATCACCGCTGCGTAATCTAAATTTGCCATGAAAACCTTTCGGATTGCCATGCTTAAAATCTGAACGTTTATCATTTCCGTTTATTTTAGATCGATCCTCGTATAATTTAAAATCGGAGTCAGACTGAATGAAATCTATGGTTTGATCGATTGAATGTTCTGCTAGAGCCGTATCAAATTAAATATAAAACGTCATCAAGCCACATGTATTCCTTGTCATCCAACTACCTAGACTGCTTCAATGTCGAGCGCTCAACACGTTTAGCGTGCAGTTAATTTCATGCCAAAAATAGTGCTAATCACATAATAACACGCAAATAATATCCTACTTAATATCCGCATGCACTTAAAATACTTCCAAATTAACGTGCATTGCACGTACACAGTGACTAGTGCTGCTAGCACGTGAAACTGGTGCCGTAACTTGTGAACGCGTCCAGATATGGTCAACGGCAACATCACCCGCGAGTTCTTCGTATTTGCCCGTGTGTCCAAACGCAGAAGGGGAGGAGAGAGAGAGCACACATGGAAACCACCAATAAGTGAAGGCGGATAGTACTAAAATAATATTACATGTTATCCATTAAATAGGTTGTGGTAATATAAAAACATTATGTGAACAAAGGGAGGTACAACAAACATTGTTGTTCTACGTATGTTGCCTATTGACGTGCGGCTTGAAGGCCCTGGTCGCATGTTCGATCCTCGTCCTTTATTTTTTTAATTTGTATATGGGTCAAAATTTTCATGACATGTGGGCCCCTCGGTGTGTAGTTTGTTGCACTTTAATTTGTGGGTCGAAATTTGTTCCATTCCAAGTGGACTATCGGTGTGTAGTTTTGTAGCTTATTTATAATAATTAAAGAGAACAACAGAGTTTTTTGCAATAATACCATGGTGCGACGTTGAAGGCGAGAAAGGACGTGCGAGAGAGCGATGACCGAGCCAGAGGGAAATCAACTAGGGGAGTTGCGGGGGTTGCAACGGTGTTTGGAGTAGTTCTGGGCCGAATGCTACAAAAATATAATCTAAACTGACCGGAATATATGCCTACACAAATTAATCCAAGGTTGGAGTGCCCCTCGCAATGTAATAGCTCCGACTTTGCGAGGGATGGAGAGGTAGCTTCAATGTGTGGAAGATACGGCGTGAGAAAGCGAGGTCAATCGAGAGACATATAGATAGAGAGACAAAGTGAGTGTGGTCCGACATTCATTGAACAGATATATACGCTCTGGAGAGATATTGTCCGATTGAGCTTTTGGCAAGGGTGAGGGCTGTAAGATAGAGCTTGAGGGATGATCCAGTCATATACGTGTAGATATATTTTGTGCGTGGGAGGAAGCAAGGTCAATCGATCACATAGGGTCATCGTGCGATCGATAAGTGAGACGGGTTGGAGAGAGTGACCTAGATAGACAATGTGCGTGAAAGAGTATATATACAATGGTGATATATCGTTTTTGTCCGAGAAAGAGCGAGGTCAATCGAGACATACAAAGAGAGAGAGGGAGGGAGAGAGAGAGAGAGATTGAGCGAGCGTGGCCCGCCATGAGGTCGATAGAGTGGGGGCGGCCTCGATCGACTGACCTAGATAGACAATCTGCGTGAGAGAGTATAGAGTGTGTCGATCGAGGCCCGAACAGGAAGATATATCATTTGTGTGTGAAAGAAAAGGAGGTTAAACAAGACTCAGATAAAGAGAGTGAGATTGAGCGAGTGTGGCCCGCCGTGCGGAAGAAAGAGTGAGACAGTCTCGAGGGAGTGACCTAGATAGACAACGTGTGTGCGGGCGCACGAGAGGTTGGGGGGCTAGATAGGCAATGCATGTATTTAGCATGATAGGGTGAGAGGGAGAGGGAGGGAGAGAGCTCGGCATGGGGTGCAATGGCGGGTGTGTGAGGTAAATACATTTGGTAACAGAGTGGAAAAAGGGGATTGTGTAGTTGAGAGAGTTAGAGATCAAAACATGGAGAGAAAGAATGAATGTGTGTTGGAATAGCTCCTAAGGTGGTTAGGAGAGGAAGATTGGCCGTTACAGGAAGTATGTAGCGTGTGTGTGCGGGGGGCTAAAAGCAACATTTGAATGTAGATAGTACGTGACTTAATATCGATGTTTCAATTCGGTGTACATTGTAAGATTTGAACTAAGGACCATGCATATGGGTAATTATTTCGAATTCGTGCCACACTAGGTTTTGAAAAGTTGACATTGACTCGATTTGTTGTGCTAATTTGTAGGTCATATCTTCGAATCCATCCAAAAGTTTTCTCACTACCATGGTGTTCATCATATACATATGAATTTGTATTAAAAAAAGTAGCATGGATACAGTGAAATGCGAAATCCACGTTAGAATTGGAGATCGTTATGTGACACACACACTAATTCAAATAACTAATTATGTGACACACACGCTAATCCACGTTAGCGTGCATACCGTGGACACCGTTTCGATTTTTTTTTCAAATAACTCCTCATTAATTAATTTATAGTATCTCGTTTCGAATGACTAATTACTGCAAGGAAAACACGGGCATGGTAATACATACAGATTCGTTTGCAAATGAAAGAAGATTCGTTTGCATTCTCAAATGTAGGCGCACTAGGCAGACCAGGGTCGTGTCGTGGTGGGCACGTGTGCCGGATGGACGCTTAGCACCCACCCACCCCCCCCCCCCCAAAAGGACGACGACAATATAAGTTCGCGCTTCTGTGTTTCGGATTGAAATATCTAGCGGCCCCAATTCCAGCCATGCAAAATCTCCCTTCTTCACCGCCCCCTTCCGCGCCCAGATTGCTCAAATCCCTAATTCGCCGCCAACCCAAGCAAAGTTCGAATCGCCCCTCGTCTTGTCTCTTTCCCCACCTCTGTGCCGGACGACGATGACGAAGACGATGGTCGCGCTTCAGCACCGCACTAGAGCTACCTCATCTACGCCCTCGTCCACCGCACCGGGTGGTCCACCGACAACATCGGTCGCCGCAACCGACGTGCCTCACAGACATCGACTTCCACCGCATCAGGTGCGCTTCACCGACGCCGTATCCCAGCTCACCGGGGCTACTTCACCGAGCACATCGTCGCACCCACTACGGGAAACAGCTAATTTGCCGTCAGGGGACGTCTTTGTCGTCAGCTTTTTGTCGGGCAAGACGGCAAAGAAAGATTTGCTGTCATCACCAGACGGCAAAGAAAAACTAACGGCAAAATATACTTTGCCGTCTGCAAAAAAAAACACAGACGGCAAAGAGAGCACTTTGTCATCTTCGAAACAAATCACAGACGGCAAAAAATCTTTACCGTCAGTTTTTTTCACAGACCGCAAAGAATCTTTGTCGTCTGTATTTTTATTAGCAGACGACAAACTAGGCTCTTTGTCGTCTGCGTTTTTTTCCATAGGCAAAGAAGAAACACATGACGCGGATTGATCACATGGATCGATGACATGGCATCATCCACTCCACTCATCCCCAGCTCCATACAGCGCCCCACCCCACGCCCCACACCCCTCGCGGCCCCACCACTCTTTCTCTCTCTCCCTTATCCTCCCGCACCCACCCTCACCACGATCTCTCTCCCTTCTCTCTCGTACCTCTCTCTGCTCTCGATCCACAGCAACCGGCGCCCGACACCACCTCAACCCCGCCGCTGCCCCGGCCCCATCCTTCTCGGCCCCGGCGCCCCTGCCTCATCCCGTCGCCCTGCCCGGCTTCCACGCCCCATCCCCCGTCGCGTGCCGTCCAGGGCCCCCCTCCGCCCTTGTGGCAAAAGCCCACCTCCGCCCGGCCTCCGCGACACGAGCCCGCCTCCGCCTCGGCCTCTGCCGCCGCCACCGGAGCCCGCCTCCGCCTTGGCCTCCGCCCGCGCACCACGGAGCCCGCCGCCGCCTCGCCCTCCGCGGCGTCACGGGCTTCGCCTCCGCCTCGGCCTCCACCGTGCCGCCAGAACCCGCCTCCGCCAATGCCACGGCCGCGCGCCGCCGCCCGCCCAACCAGCGGCGCCGCTCGGTTCAGCCACGCCCGCTGCTGCAGCCCGCCTCCGCCCTCGCCACCTGCCGATGCCGGCGCTGGCGCCACCAGATCGAGCGCCTCCCGCAGTGGCCTTGTTCGTCTCCACCATATCGAAGCCGCGCTAGATCCAGAAGATATTCATGTGTAATTTTGTTGTGTATTGTGATGTAGACATGCAGTACTCCGTATTGTATAATGTGTATTGTGTACAATCTAGTTTGGTATATCTTGTGGGTTTTTGTCCATCTGGAAATATCGATAATGTGTATTGTATATGAAGATTGGTAGTGGAGTTTCCTTGACCGTGTCGACCATCGCGTGAAATATTTGCTTGCTGATCTCATACGTCACTTTTTTTAAAACATGAAAAATAATCTTTGCCGTCTGTACTTTAGTGTGGATGACGGTAAAGCACACGTTTTGACTGACGGCAAAGAACACGTTTTTTGCCGTCTGTTATTTTCTTGGCGGATGGCAAAACTATATTGGTGACGGCAAAATCTTTGCCGTCATCTCGACAAAAGGCTGACGGCAAAGTATTCTTTGCCGACTAATCTTTGCCGTCTGAGTTTGCCGTCTACTTCCTGACGGCAAAATCTTTGCCGTCTGGATTTGGGTCTTTGCCGTCTGTAATCCACAGACGGCAAATTGCCTGTTTCCTGTAGTGACCTCCACCACCCGCGGCCGCTGGGGCTCCACCAACGGTCTCGTCCACCGCATCGTAGCGCTCCGCTGCCACTCAAGATCTGCATCCGTGCACGGCCAGCCAACGCCAGCGCATCACCCTCAATGGCTCTGAAGTGACCCGCACTCCAGCTGGGCGAGCATGCCCAAACGCCGGCCCTAACTAGGTATCCACACATCACTCCCTTGTGCATTGTTCAGACGATGTTTGGATATCCTTTCATTGCTCTCTTAGCTTACACGCCTATCTAACTCTGACTTTAACTCTTCTTTCTTCTGGTGATATCATCTGAAACAAGCAAATCCATTTTTTAGCGAAGCATGACGGCGCTACGGGATCTGGTACACATCCTGCACACCCGTATAACCTTGTAAGTATCTGTCCTCCGGTACAACAGCAAGGTCGATTCCTCTTATTTGATCAACCATTCGCCGTGTCAAAAATGCAGAGGGGGATGCAAGGAGCACAAGGCCTGCACATCCAAGCAAGTGGTAACATGGACTTGTACATGGAACATCCCAAGCGCAAGCAAAGCTGCAGTGAGCCTGTACAACGAGCTAGCTTAAGTCCCCACATTTCATTTAATTCGTACAGACATTCGTGTATGATTTGTGTGCAGTGGCGGATCCACGAATTCAAGTTACCAGGGGCGAACATTTAACTTAAAAAATACGAAGGCACTTGCACTCCGGAAATCAACATAACTTGAGAAATGTGAAGCTACATGCACTTTGAAAACCAGCTAATGATCCAAAGTAGTTCAGATTATAAACACTAAATGGTGCAAGCACCAAAAAACACAAAATGCAACATGGTGTACAAGGACTACAAACATGGTCTGTACCTGCTTGAATTATTCGTTCTCTGGCTGAAAATATCAAAGTGTAATTGCACATATAACCAATGTGCAAACTGCATATCAATATATCTATCCTGCACAAGTATGCCAATAGTTTAAACAACAGATTAGAAAAGTATTTATGCTACGTTGTCATGATACGGGGACTTTCTGGTAGATGGCCTCGATGTTTCCTCAAGCCATGAAAATGCACTATAATTTGATTGTCATCAATGCCTGCAAATCTCTATGTCTCTCTCAACATAGCAGATCATCATTAGACACAAAATCCTTCAACAGGAGCTTGCAAAATGCTTGCATTAGATCCCTCATTAGACACTATATGTTCATCACCAGGAGCATGTAAAATGTTTGCATCAAATCCTTCATTAGCAGTCTGTTCATTAGACACTTTAGGCTCAAGAACAACATGAGCTTGGATGTTTGCACGGGGAACTTGATTAGATACATCAGATTCATCGATTCGGTATTGATTGGTGGAGTTATAAAATAAGTAGAAATTGGTTTCATTTTCTCATTGATTCCCTACATACAAGAAGTTTTAGAACACCGTCAGGTTTAACTATTGGCCAGAAATTGAAGAGTTGAATTAGATATAATCAGGGATGTGATGTACCTGCGCGTTGCACATGCTACTTTTGCAAGCTACGATTGTCCGTTTGTGCAAGCTCGATGCCATGCCCGTGCTACCGCCGCTGCCTCCCATGCAGGCTACACCCAGGGTTGGATCTTCATCTTCTTGTCCTTCCGTTCGCTTGAAGCCCGGCGACCGCCCTCCAACGAGGGCACGAGGAAGGGCTATGTTGGTCTGTCCAGCGGTGGTTAGGTTAGGAGCAAACCAGACTGGAGGCTGGAGCGGATGAATTGGGATTTTTTCTGCTGTCGATCGATATGGGAGGCGTTCATTCAGGCCGCGAGCCTGCTATAGGGCCTGCCTTGCACTTATGTTATTGGCCCATACAAATTGAAACATTTTTCTTCATTTTTTACATTGCCTGCTCGTGCGTTGGGACAAACAAAACTAGTCTGGGCCAACCTGGACGACTCAAACTAGGTGCACACTTTCCAGCCACCCAAGGCGGCCGCCCATACCAGCCCCTATGGTGGCGTTGCCCCTTTTTGCGTGTATTATTGGGGTAGTGAAAAATATTCCAGTGGCGCTGAGGGAGTCCTGGACTAGGGGGTGTCCGAATAGCCGAACTATCATCTTTAGCCGGACTCCTGGACTATGAAGATACAAGATTGAAGACTCCGTCCTGTGTCCGGGTAGGACTTTCCTTGGCGTGGAAGGCAAGCTTGGCGATACGGATATGTAGATCTCCTACCGATGTAACCGAATCTGTGTAACCCTAACCCTATTCGGTGTCTATATAAACCGAAGGGTTTTAGTCCGTAGGACGAACAACAATCATACCATAGGCTAGCTTCTAGGGTTTAGACTATCTGATCTCGTGGTAGATCTACTCTTGTAATACCCATATCATCAATATTAATCAAGCAGGAGTAGGGTATTACCTCCATCGAGAGGGCCCGAACCTGGGTAAAAACATCGTGTCCCTTGTCTCCTGTTACCATCCGCCTAGACGCATAGTTCGGGACCCCCTACCCGAGATCCGCCGGTTTTGACACCGACATTGGTGCTTTCATTGAGAGTTCCTCTGTGTCGTCACCTATAGGCCCGACGGCTCCTTCGATCATCAGCAACGACGCAGTCTAGGTTGAGATTTTTCTCCCCGGACAGATCTTCGTATTCGGCGGCTTTGCACTGCGGGCCAATTCGCTAGGCCATATGGAGCAGATTGAAAGCTACGCCCCTGGCCATCAGGTCAGATTTGGAAGCTTGAACTATACGGCCGATGTCCGCGGAGACTTGATCTTCGACGGATTCGAGTCACGGCCGAGCGTGCCGCACTGTTTCGATGGGTACGATCTAGCTCTGCCGCCGAACAGTGCCCTGGAGGCCGCACTAGTGCCCGCTCCGACCCTTAATCCGAAGCCGGTTTCGCCGATCGAGGACAGTTGGTTGGACACCGCCTCGGGGGCTGAAATCTCTATGGTGATTGAGCCGAACACCATCCCTGTCCTTCGCGAAGCTCGTGACTCCGAGGTGCCGGACTCCTCTCCGGACTCCAAACCTCCTGCGCCCCTGCCAGTCGAATCCGATTGGGCGCCGGTTAGGGAGTTCACTACCGCGGACATCTTTCAGCACTCGTCCCTTGGCGACATCCTGAATTCACTAAAGTCTCTCTCTTTGTCAGGAGAGCCCTGGCCGTACTATGGTCAGGAAGGTTGGGATGCGGAAGACGAAGGAATTCGACGCCCACCCACCACCCACTTTGTAGCCACTGTCGAAATTTTAAACGACGTGCTCAATTTCGACTCCGAAGACATCGACGGTATGGACGACGATGTAGGAGATAACCACGAACCAGCACCTATAGGATAATGGACAGCCACCTCATCTCACGATATATACATGGTGGATACTCCTAAAGGAAGTGACGACGAGGAACAACGGGACGCTATGAAGGATAAATCCCTCGAAAAGCAGTCTAAATGGCAACGTAAACGCCGCACCAAGTCCCGCTTCGACAAAAAAAGGCAGCCACACAGACCCAGCCATAGAGCAAGGTGAGCCGGCCGACGATGAACATGCCATTGAGCAACCATCCGAACAGGCCAACCTGGACAAACAACCCGTCCCCGGCAAAGATAACAGTCCGGACAATCTCACACCGGACAAATTGTTGGAGCAGAAGAACCTCCACAAAAGGCTCGTTGCCACTGCGCGTAGCCTGAAAAAGCAGAAGCGGAAGCTCAAAACAGCGAAAGATGCACTCAGAATCAGATGGAGCAAAGTAATCAAAACCGCAGACAAATACGGCGACAGTCGCCAAACAAAGAGCTACCCGAAGCGCAAACTACTGCCCGAATTCGATGAGGAGGCCTTAGAGCCCCCACAATCAAAGAACAAAGAGGCCGCCCGGTCGGTTAGACGACCACATGGCACACATAGAGCGGCAAGCGGCGCTGCGCACAAGCCGGCACGCAATCCGCATAAGGATTCGCACCAAAAGGATGGCCTAGTCAGATCTATCTATGGGCCAAGGAAACAAGCTCTAGCAAACAATACAACACGTCAAGTGTCCGAACATCACGACATACCCAAATACAGGGGCGCCGTGCACCCTCTATGTTTCACCGATGAGGTGCAGGATCATGAATTCCCAGCGGGATTCAAACCCGTAAACATAGAGGCATCTGACGGAACAATGTAACACGAGTCTGGATTGAGGATTATATCCTCCACATACACATGGCCAGAGGAGATGATCTCCATGCCATAAAACACCTACCCCTCAAGATCAAAGGGCCAGCCTGGCATTGGCTTAAAAGCCTCCCCGAAAACACCATTGGTAGCTGGAAAGAGCTTGAGGATACTTTTCGGGCCAATTTCCAAAGAACCTATGTCCGACCTCCGGACGCAGACGATTTAAGTCACATAACCCAACAGCCCGGAGAGTCGGCCCGAAAATTCTGGAACAGGTTCCTCACCAAAAAGAACCAAATAGTCGACTGTCCGGACGCCAAGCCTTAGCAGCTTTTAAACACAACGTCCAGGGACGAATGGCTCGCCAGACACCTTGGCCAGGAAAAGCCAAGAACAATGGCTGCACTAACAAGCCTCATGACCCGCTTTTATGCGGAGAGGATAGCTGGCTAGCAAGATGCGATACCAGCGACCCAAGTACATCCAAGTCGTGGATGGGAATGGGAAACCACGACGCAGCAAGGACCAGCGCCGGATTAAGGGGAACAGTCCAAAGAGCGCGGCAGTCAACGCCGGATTCAAAAGCTCACGACAGAACAATAAAAAACTGCCCCTTAAGGATAATAGTGATGAGCTATCCAACTTAAATAAAATCTTGGACAAGATATGCCAAATCCACAGTACTCCCGGGAAGCCTCCAAACCATACCCACATAGATTGTTGGGTCTTCAAGCAGTCCGGTAGACTCAACGCAGAACACAAGGGGCTCGACTCACCAAGTGAGGATGATGACGAGCACCACAAGCAGAGCCCCGGAAAACAAAAGAATTTCCCACAAGAGGTCAAAACAGTAAACTTACTTCAAGTAACAAAAGGGGAAAATAGAGCGGCGCCCATTGAATTACGCGCCGCACAGTCTACCCCAGCGGAGTCCCAACACTGGTTGTCAAAACCAATCACCTTCGACCATCAGTACTACTCCTAAAGTATCCGTAACGCAGGATGGACTGCCTTGATACTAGAACCTATAATCGACGGTCTTCAATTTACGCATGTCCTATGGACAGCGGCAGTGATTTAAACCTGCCATATCAGGACACAATCCGCAATATGGGGATAGACCCAAACAGGATTAGCCATAGCAACACTTCCTTCCAAGGAATAATGCCAGGCACATACGCCCATTGTACAGGCTCCCTACTGTTGGAAGTTATGTTTGGCTCACCCGACAACTTCCGTCGCGAAAAGTTGGTCTTCCACATCGCCCCATTTAAAAGTAGCCATCAAGCACTAATGGGACGCGAAGCTTTCGCCCGCTTTAATGCAATACCGCATAATGCATCTCTTAAACTTAAAATGCCCGGTCCACGAGGCATCATTTCATTAAGGGGAAGCTGCATGTGTCCCTCAAGGAAAGAATGTGAGACTGCCTTAACAGCCTCACACTAATACAGCCTTACTGGCCAAAAGCATCTAAAGCAGGTCGTTACCCGGACACGGTTAGGCGAGTCCGGCATAAATAAACATGATGCTTACTAGCCGCGTACCCCCCTTACAAGGGGCTCCACGCATGTACAACAGGAGACAATAAAGCTCAATTTTATTCATTTTTGAATCGTACTATGACTATTTCCAATTACATTTTCGCACGATCTTTTTCAAACTAAGTTCCTCTCTTTTATAGATGAACGACGTGCTATACCCGTCCAGGATACGGCTGCGGAGACACAGCGCAGACGTGCAGCAGGGACCCGTTGCAAGGATTCTTTTCAGATTAAGACCCTGCGTAAACCTTTTTCACTGTCTCTTGTTGTTACTCATCCCTCGGTCTCTTATTATAACTGAAGAGGAAGCTCGCGTTTTGGCATCGGCCGCGTCAGAATTTTGCACGTACCTGGATACCAGGGGCTTGTTACCAAGGGCATTGTTCGGCCCGCTTTATAGAAGACCGAATACCTTAGGGAGTGTTCGGCGTCTCGAGTTAGGCCTTATATGCATCAGCTCCGAATCATGTCTTTGGTCAAATGTTGGGTTTGCCCGGCTCCTGTGTTTTGCTGCCTTACGTTCCGTTCTATCGGCTAACGCGGCACCAGGAGAACTACTGTGATCGTGCCCCGGTTCGGCCGGGTGAGCACCTCAGTAGAGAAAGCCGAAACCTGACAGTCATGATATAGTGAGAGACTGGTCAACCACTCGATGACTCCTTGGAATGTTTAGAATTCCTCCGCATTAGACGAAGGACCGTTTCCCGGTCAGGCACATACGCACCCCGAATTCGGGAGAGTGCGGTGCCCTCAGGGGCTATATCGTAGCCCCACCATCGAACCCCTATGGCTAAGTGAAAGTGCTAAAGCATTATAGCCCGGTTGCCTAGTTTGCTACGCTACCACTTCCTTTATAGGACCAAGAAGTTGGATTAAGTGTGAAAATGCGACTTCTTTGCAAACACCCCCGCACTATGTGCGTGGGGGCTAAAGCTGAAGGCTGCCATCTTTCAGGTTATATACATATATACATCAACGGCCGCACAGGAGGTAGTTTACTACTTGAAGGCACAAGTATAAAAAGCTCTTACATTAAATCGAAACGTTGTTTCATAAAATTACACATGTCATTCAAACATAACATCTTTCCAGCACTGCATCTCTATTAAACGAGCGCCCGGAAGAACTTCCTAAAAATAGCGCTCAACTGGTACTCGACTTCCGTCCGAATCTGGGGCCGCGATATCGGTGGCCTTCATCTCAGCCCAGTATGCCTTGACACGGGCAAGAGCCATCCGCGCCCCCTCAATACACGTCGACCGCTTCATTGCGTCGTCTGCGATACCGCACCAAGGAACTGCTGCACTAAGCCAAAATAACTCTTCGGCTGGGGTCCGCTTTGGCCACAAATGAGTCATGACATGCTTCATGGCAAGTACGGATAATCGATTCAGCTCGGCCCATTCGGCCAACCGATCGGCCAACGGAAGAGGACGCTCCGGACTATGGAATTGCGACCAAAATAGCTCTTCCCTTCTGTGCCCCTTCTAGCCTCGGAAGTGCTCAATCGCGTCCGCAGCGCTCGCCGCTAAGTCCAGATAAGCATCCTCCGAACTCCACAGCTTGTCCAACTGAGCATACTTCGGATCCGTATATTTCCTCCGTAGCAGAAACGGTTTTCCAACTGCAATATCCCCGGCCTGACTCAGCTCCTCCTTGGCAGCTCTCGTAGCGGAATGGGCATCCTTGGCTTCGGCGGTGGCCTTTTTCAGGCCCTCTTGTTCCGCTTGACGTTCTTTTTCAAGAACCCCACAGCGGTTGGTAGCATTCTTCAGCTTCAGGGCCATATTGGCCATTTCCTCTTTGCTTCGGCAGTGAGCAGCCCGTTCGGCTTTCAGCTCTTCGGCCGCCTTTAAAGCGGCCGCATTACTCTTTCGGGCTTGCTCTTTAGCTCGGGCGAGTTCCGCCTGCAGCCTCTCCACGGCAGCAGCGCCATCTGCATCAAAGCATACAAGTAGTAAGGCATGGGCGTCAAGCTCCCTTACCAGGTGCCCACGGAGAAGTCGCATACCTTGTGACTCGTCAAACCGTTTATTGACCAGCGCGATGTCCGCATCCGCCTCGTCAAGTTGCCGCTTTAGTTCGGCAAATTCGTCAGTCCGGCTGGCCACCGGACGCCCGCCACCTACATAGGAACGGCGACATGTTAGTACTGAGATTATGATCCTCGGCACGCTGTCAGTTTTGACAACATACCGAGTCTCAGGGGCTACTATCTATACAGGGCGCATTCTATATGCATAACTGTCAGAAGATACATCATCTTTTTTCTCTTGTACCTCAAACCCCGTCAGTAAACTTCTAGCGGCTTCATGCAATCCGCTCTCAGCGGATGCAATTCTTTCAATCACCGTAGCCATTAGCGCACGGTGATCTTCTGAGATAGACGCTCGCCCGAGCAGGTCCTTCAGCTCCTCCGACCGCGCGCCAGTTGGCGTCGGACCTTTCGGCCCCGCCGGACTCGGGGAAACTCTCCGTGATGACACCTCAGGGTCCCCCGCCTCGCATGAAGGTGCGATAGGTGGAGGCGTTTCGCTCTCTATCATCTCCGGACGAAGATCCCCCGAAGACGAGCTCTGCTGAGAAGAGCTGAGATCCGAACTACAAGGTACAATTTCGGTTATCTTCCGAAATAAATACAGGGATATCCTTTATTCACAAGACCCCTTCTTTTTACTTACGGCTCGCTGGAGGGCTGATCCCCTCAGGAAAATAGTGCGGCTGGGGTATTTCCCACCACCGGACTGTCTGACGAAGACTTCTTTCCCCGCTTTGAGGCCTTGGCTTTCGGGTCTTCGGAGGCGCTCCTCTTCTCCCCTTGGAGGGTAGGATCCTTGATTCCTCCTTCCTTGAAAGCCTCCTTCATGGAGGCAGTTGTTTCCCTGCTCCCCCCTTCGCCTTCTTCAAAAGGCGCGGCCTTCAACATCTTGGTCAGCATGGGATCCGGTGTGGTCTCTGGGAGGGGAGCCGGACACCTTATCAACTTTGCCTTGGCTATCCACTCCTGTTCAAAAAACGGCTCCCTTAAAGGGCATATATATGATAAATGGATGAACATCACTGTCCGATTCTGAGGACTACTTACTTGAGTATCTGGCGATTGCAGCTTAGTCCTGCGTCCTCAGTCAAGTCCGGACACTTCTCTTGTGATCCGAAGAACAGTTTATACATCTCCACGGGCGTCGCGCCCATAAAATGTTGGAGAGCTCGTGGTCCGTCCGGATTAAACTCCCACAGACGGAGGGGGCGATGTTTGCAGGGCAGAAGGCGCCGAATTAGCATAACCTGCGCCGCCACGACCAAATTGATCTCTCTTTTCTGGAGGTCTCGAATACGGCCCTGCAACAGAGGAACGTCCTTGGACGGCCCCCAGTCGAGCCCCCGGTTAACCCATGATGCCAGCCGCTATGGTGGACCTGAGCGGAAGGCAGGTGGCGCCACCCATTTGGTGCCCCTGGGAGCAGTGATATAAAACCACACCCGTTGCCACAAACCAAGCTCCTCCTGAAAAGAGCCCTTGGGCCACGGAGCATCAGCGCACTTGCTTATGACCGCCCCTCCGCACTCTGCTTGTTGCTCCTTGATCATCTTCGGCTCCACCTTGAAGGTCTTGAGCCACAATCCAAAGTGAGGGGTAATATGGAGGAAGGCTTCGCATACGACAATGAATGACGAGATGTGGAGGATGGACTCCGGATTCAAGTCATGGAATTCCAGCCCATAATAAAACATGAGCCCCCGCAAAAAGGGATCCGTCGGGAAACCTAAACCACGAAGGAAGTGAGACACGAACACCATGCTCTCGCCGGGCTTGGGAGTGGAAATGACCTTCCCTGGAGCAGGCAGCCTATGCGAAATCTCGCCGGTTAGATACCTGGCGTCTCTCATTTTAGCACGCCTTTCTTCCGTAGCGGAGGAAGGCATCCACCGGCCTTGCAGGTCGGAGCCAGACATCCTCGGAGGTCCGAAGCACCTGAATCTGGAGCTTTGGGTGTTGGAACTCGAAGCGAGGGGCGGATTCGATTGAGATTAAAAGAAAGGAGTGGGCCTTGGTCTCGTTATAAAGAGGTTGAATACCAAGAGCCCTCCCCGTGACTGTTCGGGACTCGCCTTCGACAGAGGAGCGTGCCAACGGGCACGACTGGGTTACCCACGTCTGTATTGATGAGAATCCCGGAATAAGGGGGACACGATCTCTGCTTTGACAAGACGTGCCAAGGAAACCGCCTCGCTAAACGCGCTGAGGTGGTACAGTGAAAACGATTCGAACGAAGACTTGGTCGTGGCGTGATGGCATGCGGCGGAATACGTTAGCAGATTGATTTTGTGTAAATATTATTCTCTCTATGGTGTTATGTGGAAATTATTTTGCAGAGCCGGACACTATCCTTGTGTTCAAAACCTTCTATGAAGTATTCGGAGGAGGAACCCGCCTTGCAATGCCGAAGACAATATGCTCGCCGGACTAAATGCGTCATTGAAGCCTGGTTCAGAGGCTCTTGAGGGAGTCTGGACTAGGGGGTGTCCGGATAGCCGAACTATCATCTTTGGCCGGACTCCTGGACTATGAAGATACAAGATTGAAGACTCCAACCTGTGTGGCGTGGAAGGCAAGCTTGGCGATACGGATATGTAGATCTCCTACCGATGTAACCGACTCTGTGT
Organism: Aegilops bicornis; assembly: GCA_021605145.1. Classification (NCBI taxonomy): domain Eukaryota; kingdom Viridiplantae; phylum Streptophyta; class Magnoliopsida; order Poales; family Poaceae; genus Aegilops; species Aegilops bicornis. Next base: position 630,004,758 of record CM038671.1, on the reverse strand, counting down.
AACCCTAACCCTATTCGGTGTCTATATAAACCGAAGGGTTTTAGTCCGTGGGACGAACAACAATCATACCATAGGCTAGCTTCTAGGGTTTAGCCTCCTTGATCTCGTGGTAGATCTACTCTTGTACTACCCATATCATCAATATTAATCAAGCAGGAGTAGGGTATTACCTCCATCGAGAGGGCCCGAACCTGGGTAAAAACATCGTGTCCCTTGTCTCCTGTTACCATCCGCCTAGACGCATAGTTCGGGACCCCCTACCCGACATCCGCCGGTTTTGACACCGACAGGCGCTTTTGATTTACCCACAGAATGGTTGAATTGCTTGTTTCTATGAACTGAGTTCGTCAACAATGTGAAGGATGCCAGTCTTTTCATCCTATTGTAGATTGCTTAGATCTTGATATGCCAAAAGTAATCGCATGAAATATACAAGAAAAGCCGATTGTGATGTGTGTGGCTACAACTAGTCTGACTACACGTCCTCATATAACATATCAAGGACGCACCATCTTACCAGATTAACCATTCGACTTACAAATGCAGTGTGGGAAGAAAGAAGTATTGGGACTGCGTATACAAGCAATTGATGACATGGACTCCTTCGTACAACCTTGTAAGCAAAAAAGAAGTTGCAGTGTGCCTGTACAAAGAACTAGCATAAGTTCAGTTACCTGCTTCTCGGAATTTTACTTAGCCACTTATTGCAAAATTGTGCAATTATGTTGCTTGGCTTACTTTAGTTTGCTACTGATTACATAATGCCACGGCCTGTTAATCCTATTATAGACTGCACCTATCTATGTGTTTGATACTTACTGTTAAGAATTACCTATTTGCCTGAACTTAAATAGCTACTTGTCTGTTTAACTGCTTTGCTGCTGCAACAACGGGTTACAATGATGTTAATAACTACTTTTCAGCATCCAATTGAAACTCTTTAATTCCTTGTTTGTTTAACTGGTTTGATGTTATAACTCCCAATTGAGATGTTTTGCTAACTTGAACTTTTCTGAATCCAATCGGAACTTTAATTGCAAAATAGGTTAGCCCAAGACCAAAGAGCGAGGTCCCCATGGATGTTGTATCATCCCACAGCAGTGGCACCGGCCCAATCGTGCATTATGAATTGCCAACTGCTGATGGTCTAGAGGCTAAACTACTGGTACAAAGAGATTCTGCTTCTGCACTTAGAGATGAAGTTGACATGTTGAGGAAGCAAACAGCACAATCACAAGCAGTAGTCAAGACAACTGACGGTGTCAAAACCGGCGGATCTCGGGTAGGGGGTCCCGAACTGTGCGTCTAAGGCGGATGGTAACATGAGGCGGGCGACACAATGTTTACCCAGGTTCGGGCCCTCTCGATGGAGGTAATACCCTATTTCCTGCTTGATTGATCTTGATGATATGAGTATTACAAGAGTTGATCTACCACGAGATCGCAGAGGCTAAACCCTAGAAGCTAGCCTCTGGTATGATTGTTGTCCTACGGACTAAACCCTCCGGTTTATATAGACACCAGAGGGGGCTAGGGTTACAGAGTCGGTTACAAGGAAGGAGATCTACATATCCGTATTGCCAATCTTGCCTTCCACGCCAAGGAGAGTCCCATCCGGACACGAGACGAAGTCTTCAATCTTGTATCTTCATAGTCCTACAGTCCGGCCAAAGGATATAGTCCGGCTGTCTAGATACCCCCTAATCCAGGACTCCCTCAGTAGCCCCTGAACTAGGCTTCAACGACGATGAGTACGGCGCGCAGATTTGTCTTCGGCATTGCAAGGCGGGTTCCTCCTCCGAATACTCCATAGAAGATTTTGAACACAAGGATAGTGTCCGGCTCTGCAAAACAAGATCCACATACCACCGTAGAGAGAATAATACTTCCACAAATCTAATCTGCTGACGCATTTCGTAGTATAACATCACACCACGGCCCGGTCATTCTTCGAACCGTTTTTCTCAACCAGCCTCGACGCATATTGCGAGGCGGTTTCCTTGGCACGTCTTGTCGAAGCACAGATAGTTTCCCCTTGAGGGAGTCCCGGACTAGGGGGTGTCCGGATATCCGGACTATCGTCACGGCCGGACTCCAAGACTATGAAGATACAAGATTGAAGACTTCGTCCCGTGTCCGGATGGGACTTTCCTTGGCGTGGAAGGCAAGCTTGGCGATACGGATATGTAGATCTCCTACCATTGTAACCGACTCTATGTAACCCTAACCTATCGGTGTCTATATAAACCGGAGGGTTTTAGTCCATAGGATGTAACAACAATCATACCATAGGCTAGCTTCTAGGGTTTAGCCTCCTTGATCTCGTGGTAGATCTACTCTTGTACTACCCATATCATCAATATTAATCAAGCAGGAGTAGGGTATTACCTCCATCGAGAGGGCCCGAACCTGGGTAAAAACATCGTGTCCCTTGTCTCCTGTTACCATCCGCCTAGACGCACAGTTCGGGACCCCCTACCCGAGATCCGCCGGTTTTGACACCGACACCCCTTATCACAGGATTCTCATCAATACAGACGTGGGTAAACCAACCGCTCCATCAATTACGGTGTTCGGGGAATAAGCGAGTTTACTAGGCAGGTGGGGGCGTATAGTTTTGTCTGCCCTAATAAAGGGATAAGGGTTCACCCTTTTCACCCACGCCTTCTTCCTCCTTGCTCATCCATTCTCGCGCGCTCGAGCTCCAACACCCAAGTTTGCGTCTTTCTCCTCAAACCGTTCCAAGCATGTCCGGAGTGGGAGGCAAGTGGATGAAATCCTCCGTCACGGAGGAGGACATCAAAAAGCTGTGCGCAGCCGGATACTTGGCCGCGGATATCGCGCATCGGCTGCCCAACGCGGGGCAGATCGTCCCTACCCCGGAATCTCATGAGAGGGTAGTTTTTCTCACCCACTTCGTCCGCGGACTGGGATTTCCCCTCCACCCATTCGTCCGCGGCCTCATGTTCTACTACGGGCTGGACTTCCATGATCTGGCCCCGAACTTCATCCTCAACATCTCGGCGTTTATCGTCGTGTGCGACACCTTCCTCCGCGTCCGGCCCCACTTCGGCCTGTGGCTGAAGACCTTCAATTTTAGACGGAAGCTGGTGGGCGGCCAGCAAGCGGAATGCGGAGGCGCCATGGTGGGAAAAATGCCCAACGTCAAATGGCTTGAGGGCTCCTATGTGGAGACCATAAAAGGGTGGCAATCGCGGTGGCTCTACATCACCGAGCCGCGTGACACCACCTGGGTGGCGGCCCCTGAATTCCGATCCGGAATCCCCACGCGGCTCACCTCCTGGAAAGAGAAGGGCCTGTCCTGGGGTTCATCGGTGGAGCTGACCGGACTCCAGAAATGCATCCGGAACATGATAAGGAAGAAACTCAAGCTTGTCAACATGGTCCAGGTCATGCTCTTCCGCCGGATCCTCCCATGTTAATGACGGGCACTCAATTTATGGGAGTTTGACCCAGCCGAGCACCAGACGCTGCGAGAGCTCTTCGACACGACGCACAAAGACATCTGGAGGGTGCTGTTCAAGGGCGCCGAGGTACCTCGTCCCCTTACCAAGGACAGTGGACTTAGCGCGAAGCGACCTGCGAATCCGGTAAGTCTTTTATAAGATGTTTATTTTCCCCAGTTTAATCATGTGCGGGATCTAAGCTCTCATGCCTTTACGAGGACTGGGATACGGCAGATATCCGCGGGGACTTGATCTTCGACGGATTCGAGCCACAGCCAAGCGTGCCGCACAGTCTCGATGGGCATGATCTAGCTCTGCAGCCAAAAGTGCCCTGGAGGCCGCACCAGCATCCGCTCCGACCCTTAATCTGGAGCCGGATACCCAGATCGAGGACGGGTGGTTGGACACCGCCTCGAGGGCTACAATCTCTACGGCGATCGAGCCGAACTCCATCCCTGTCCTTTGCGAAGACCTTGACTCCAGGGTGCCGGACTCCTCTCTGGACTCCGAACCCTCCGCGCCCCTGCCAATCGAACCTGATTGGGCGCCGGTCATGGAGTTCACGACGCGAGACATCTTTCAAAGACTCGCCCTTTGGCGACATCCTGAATTCACTAAAGTCTCTCTCTTTATCCGGAGAACCCTGGCGGACTACGGTCGGGAAGGTTGGGATCCAGACGGCGAAGAAATTCAACGCCCACCCACCACCCACTTTCTAGCCACCGCCGATGATTTAACCGACATGCTAGACTACGACTCGAAGACATCGATGGTATGGACGGCGGCGGAGACGACCAAGACCCAGCGCCTATAGGGCACTGGAAGGCCACCTCGTCATATGACATATACATGGTGGACATCCCGAAAGATGGGAACGGCGAGGGAACAACAGAGGATGACCCCTCCAAGAAACAGCCGAAGCGCCGACATCAGCGGCGCCGCTCTAAATCCTGCCACAATAAAAACGGTGATTCCGGATGGGAGATAATAACACCCCGGACAATGCCGAAGAGAACCCCCTCTAGCAGGACTCAGCACAGGAGGAGGGAGAAGCAAGTCCGCTCGGCGGTCTGGCGAAGAGAGGTCGAGGGCGATAATTATGCGCCTCCCTCCGAAGATGAGGCAAGCCTCGGCGGACGAATTTATTTGTCGTGCACGAGGATCCCGCCAACAGGAGCTGCTTTCAAACGCAGGCTTATAGCCACGGCAAGCAGCCTCAAGAAAAAGCAGCAACAACTTAGAGTTGATCAAGACCTGCTAGCTGATAGATGGACTGAAGTCCTTGCAGCCGAAGAGTATGAACTCGAACGCCCCTCCAAAAGCTACCCCAAACACAGGCCGTTGCCTCGACTAGAGGAGGAAGCACCCAAGTTGCTGCCAAGATGACATGGCAGACCGGCCACCACAATGGCCCACGACGGAGAAGCCTCTCGGCCCTCCGCTCAAGCCACACCCGGCGCGCTCAAAAAGTACCAAGGCAAGGGAAAGCGTACGGACTTGCGAGATATATTGGAGGATAAGGCAAAACATACAAGATCGATCTACGGATCGCGTGGGCGCCCAGCAACACGGGATGATTACTGTCGCGTCGGATACAGCAAAACCGGCCGGGACGAACACAGTAGACAAAGCTCATATGAGCTACATCGTGATATAGCCCACTACAGAGGCGCCGCACACCCACTATGCTTCACAGATGAAGTAATGGATCATCAAATCCCCGAGGGCTTCAAGCCCGTAAACATCGAATCATACGATGGTACCACAGATCCTGTGGTCTGGATCGAGGATTATCTCCTCCATATCCACATGGCCCGCGGTGATGATCTACATGCCATCAAATACCTCCCCCTGAAGCTTAAAGGACCAGCTCGACATTGGCTCAACAGCTTGCTAGCAGAATCAATTGGTTGTTGGGAGGACCTGGAAGCCGCATTCCTTGATAACTTCCAGGGCACATATGTGCGACCACCAGACGCCGATGACCTTAGCCACATAATTCAGCAGCCAGAAGAATCGTCCAGACAATTATGGACTCGGTTCCTAACAAAGAAAAGTCAAATCGTTGACTGTCCGGATGCAGAGGCCCTTGCGGCCTTCAAACATAACATCCGCAATGAGTGGCTTGCCCGGCACCTAGGACAGGAAAGGCTGAAATGTATGGCAGCCCTCACAACCCTCATTACTCGCTTTTGTGCGGGAGAGGACAGTTGGCTAGCTCGAAGCAACAACTTGGCCAAACATCCTGATAGTCCGGATACCAAGGACAGCAATGGCAGGTCGCGTCGCAACAAGAACAAGCGCCGCATTAACGGCAATAATACTGAAGATACGGTCGTCAATGCCAGATTCAGAGGCTCTAAACCCGGTCAGCGGAAGAAGCCATTGAAAAGAAATACCCAGGGCCCACCCAACTTGGACCGAATACTCGATCGCTTGTGCTAGATACATGGCACCCCCGAAAAACCAGCCAATCACACCAACAGGGACTGTTGGGTGTTCAAGCAAGCAGGCAAGTTAAGTGCCGAACTCAATGACAAGGGGCTGCATAGCGATGACGAGGAAGAGCCCTGGCCGCCCGAACAATAAAGAAGGATGTAAGGTTTTCCTACACAAGTGCGGACGGAGAACATGATATACGCAACCCATATAACCAAAAGGGAGCGGAATCGTGCACTAAGGGACGTATATGCGATTGAGCCAGACACCCCCAAGTACAACCCATGGTCTTCCTGCCCGATCACATTCGATCAAGGGACCACCCCACTAGCATCAACACGGCGGCTTACCGCATTGGTTCTTGACCCAATTATCGACGGATTTCACCTCACCGAGTCCCGATGGAAGGCGGCAACAGCCTGAACTCGCTTTATCGTGGATACGATTGTGCAAAATGGGCATTGACCCCTCAAGGATTAAACCTACAAAGACGACCTTTAAAGGCGTCATACCCGGTGTAGAGGCCAGTTGTACGAGCTCAGTTACACTCGAAGTGGTCTTCGGATCCCCGGATAACTTCCGAAGCGAAGAGTTAATCTTTGACATTGTCCCATTCCGCAGCGGCTATCATGCACTGCTCGGACGAACCGCATTTGCCAAGTTCAATGCGGTGCCGCACTACGCATACCTCAAGCTCAAGATGCCAGGCCCTCGAGGAGTAATCACGATCAATGGAAACACCGAACGCTCTCTCCGAACGGAGGAGCATACACGGCCCTCGCGGCGGAGGTGCAAAGCAGCCTCTCACGGCAATTCTCGAGTCCGGCCACTAAGCGCCCGGACACCGCCAAGCGCGCTGGAGTAACCTCGCAACAAGACCACCTGCACGATTCAAGCACGAGTAGCAATCCGGCCCCAACCCCAGCCCTCGCGAAATTGCGAAACTAGTATTACGTGTACATAATTACGCTCTGGAGATACCATGGGCATATGGGGAGGGGCAAGACAATGGCACGCCAAGAATGCGGTTCGACCACACCAGGGGCCCCCGTTTGTGTCATTTCTTTTTTTCTTTTTTCTTTTTTTTCTTTCTTTTCTTTTTACTTTCAGGACTCCGTCTTCGAGAAGTCCTGTCCGGCACTTGAATCGCCGAACTCACGATGCAACAGCCAGGGAAGCGGAAAGCCACGTCAAGTGTTCAGGTGGTCTCTGTTACGAGCATTATACCTGTTTTACATACCATCCCGCAGCTTACCCCTGGAGGGGGACATGTTAGATAGTCCCATCCCTTGCTTATCGCACTATTTGTATCGTTCTGCTTCCATTGCAGTACCTTTTTGAATAAACAATACATAGCTTTTGCTTATTATTGCTCTACTTCCTTTATATATATACATATGTTCATTTCACGACATGTTGCAACCGTACACTTTGGTACGACCAATACACCAGGGGCTTAAGTATCCCAAATTATGGTGTGATAAAGTCCGAACACTTTCACAAGTGCGGCACCCCGAACTTATAGCATTATATGAATTGGCTCAGAATCATGTCTTGGGTCAATAGTTGGGTTTGCCCGGCTCCCGTGTTTTGGTACCTTACGTTCCGCTATATCGGCTAAGGTAGCACCGGGCGAACCACTGCTATTGTGCCCCAGTTATTCTGGGTCGAGCACCTCATTGGAGTTAGCTAAAACTGACTGTCATGATAAGGCGAGAGCCGGTCGCTGTTCGAGAGGTTTTTTCGGGTCCCTAAAGACTTATGTCGCTTAGAGCGAGGAACCGGAATTGTCCGGCCAAGGCGTGGATAGAGCCCCGAACTCGGTCTTCCGAATATTAGGGGCTTCACGAAATTTAAAATTATAGAATTCTATGGCTAAGTGAGAGTGTTCAAGCATTATAAGTCCGGTTGCCTTGTTCGTTGTGTTGAGCGCCTCCCTAGATGGACCCAAGAATGGGAACAAGAGTGCTCAAGTTTATCCCGAACACCCTAGCACTCGTGGCATGGGGGTTGAAGCCAACGACTTGCCATCTCCCAAATTTGATAAACGGCCGCACAGAAGGTAATATTTTAAATTAATAAGCGTTGCTTAGCGCATATGAACAAGTTTTTAGCGTACATGGTAACAAATGCGAGCCTATTCAAAAATTACATCCTTGGAGCACTCATCCGCTATTCGGCGAGCACCCTTCAGGAGGCCCTCATAGTACATTTCGGGCGTGCGATGCTCATGGCCCTTCGGTGGGTCTGTCCGTCACGAGCTTATCCGCATCCAGCTTGCCCCAGTGCACTTTAGCACGGGCAAGGGCCCGACGGACCCCTTCAATGCAGACGGAGCGCTTGATGACTTCAAGCCGCGGACATGCATCCACCAGCCGCTGCACCAAGCCGAAGTAGCTCCCGGGCATGGCCTCCAATGGCCACAGCCGCACTATAAGGCCCTTCATGGCCTGTTCGGCGACCTTTTGGAGCTCGACCAGCTGCTTCAGCTGGTCGCTTAGGGGCACCGGATGTCCGGCCTCAGCATATTGAGACCAGAACACCTTCTCCGTGGAGCTCCCCTCCTGGGCGCGGTAGAATGCGGCAACATCAGACGCACTACGGGGCAAATCCGCGAATGCTCCTGGAGAGCTCCGAATCCGGGTAAGTAATAGGTAATTGACTTTTACATTCTTGCTTTGCATAAAGAATGCCTTACCCGCCGCTATCTTCTTTAGTGCTTCGATTTCTTGGAGGGCTTTTTGGGCCTCGGCCTTAGCAGCTTTGGCACTCTCAAGAGCCGAGGCAAGCTCGGACTCTCGGGTCTTGAGTCACGCTCCAAACCCTCGTGTTTTTTCACGAGAATCTGGAGCTCTTGCCGCCTCCGCCAGCCAGCCTCCCTTTCTCTCGCTCGGTGTGTTCCGCAGCCGCTTTGAGCTGCCACGGACACCGCTTCCTTCGTGGTCGCCACCTCGTTCGTGGCCCTGCAGTACCCATGTTATTCCTGTTATTTTTGCAACCAAAACCTTTTCCATAAGGTATTTCTTTAATAAGGTATTTCTTACCTTCCTTGTCCTCGAGCTGCTTCTTGGCTTGTCCGAGCTCGTTCTCGGACCGCTCGAGGTTACGCTTCAATGTATTGACCTCCGCAATGGTGTGGTAGAGGTCAGCCAGCAGCCTCCATTCCCATATTGACATACTTATGTTAGACTCCTCACAGATATCTTTTTAGATCCTTAGTCCGGCTTTTCTTTCCGAACACCAAACTAAGCATCAGGGGCTACTGTCTATGCGGTAATATTTTTATATGTTTTAAACTTACCTCAAAGCCTGTTAGAAGGCTGGTACAGGCTTCGGTCAGTCCGCTCTTGGCGGACTGAACTGTCCGGATCACGGCACTCATAACAGTGCGGTGCTCCTCCTCGATGGAGGCGCCGTTGAGCGCCTCCAGTAAGCTATCCGGTGCCTCCGGTTGGACGGAGGACACCGGCGACTTACCCTTCTTGCGAAGGATCCGCTGTCCGGACTTCGGAACCGCTGATGGTTCCGGCATGGAGTCCGGACGAGGGTCGGGCTTAGAGCCCCTGGGGGTCTTGCCCCCCGCGCGCCTGGAGTCCGGGAGGTCGCCTTGTGGCACCTCCTGTGCTACTTCCTCTTGACCAAGCCCCCCTTGGGGCCCCACCGCGGCGTCGTCCGCAGCGTGAGGCGAGGAGGCGGCCGGAAGCGAGGTACTCTCCATTTCCGACGAACTCAGGGACCTGCTCGATGAATTTGCGAGCTCGCCCTTGGGCGGGCTGCATGATTGTTCGGCATTAGAGAACACTATGCAATTATGAAAAAACCATGGGTATCCGGACACTTACAATTTCGCCAGGGGCTTGGCCCTTGTTGGCCAGTCCTCCTCGTCGTCGTCGATGTTGGTGGAGAAGTCCGGAGGAAGGGTTCTTCCCTTCTTGGACCCTCCGGCCTCCCGTTAGCGGCCTTCCTTTTCTTCTCCTCGCCCACTTTGGGGAGGAGCTTCTTCTTCTTCCTCCTTGTCCTCGGAGAAGATTCTGCATCGAGAATCTGACAAAGACTGCATCGGGAGCTCCTTCGAGTTCCCGTGGCCTCCTTCTTGGCCTTCTTCTCCGGCACCACATGGGGCGCCGGAGCCAGCAGCCCCTTAAATCGGGCGTCCTCCGGGTCTTCCGGCAAAGGAGCCGGACGGTTAATCTGTCTGGACGTCTTCAGCCAGTCCTGTCAAAAATTAGGGAGTTTTAGATCCAGCATAGAGTCAATCTATGAAAAAACAGTCCCGTAAAGGGTAAAATAACTTACCTCGCCGGCTGGATGCCGCGAGCTGTACCCGCGATCTTTGGTAGCTGGTGTTGGGGCTTCAGCGCCCTTGAACAGCACCTTCAAGGCATCTTCGTTCGTAGTGTCGAAGAGCCAGCTCAAGGTTCAGTGTTGTGCCGGATCGAACTCCCACAGATTGAAGGCCCGTTGTTGGCATGGGAGAATCCGGCGGATGAGCATCACCTGGATTACGTCGACAAGCCGGAGATTCTTGTCCACCAGGTTTCGGGCGCATGTCTGGAGTCCGGATAGCTCTTCCGAATCCCCCCACGTCAGGCACGTCTCTTTCCATGACGAGAGCCGTGTGGGGAAGCCAGATCTGAATTCGGGGGCCGCCACCAATTCGGGGTCGCGTGTCTCGGTGATGTAGAACCACCCCGATTGCCACCCCTTTATTGTCTCCACAAAGCCGCCCTCGAGCCATAGGACCTTGGCCATCTTGCCAACCATGGCGCCTCCGCACTCCACTTGACGACTGCCCACTACCTTCGGCCGGACGTTGAAGATCTTCAGCCATAAGCCAAAGTGGGGCCGGATGCAGATGAAGGCCTCGCACATGACGAGAAACGCCGAGATGTTGAGGATGAAATTCGGGGCAGGTCGTGGAAGTCCAGGCCGTAGTAGAACATGAGCCCCCGGACAAATGGGTGAAGTGGAAAATCTAGTCCACGGAGGAAGTGGGGTAGGAACACTACCCTCTCATGGGGCCCGGGGGTTGGAATAAGCTGCCCCGCATCGGGCAGCTCAGACTGTGATGTTGCGGACAAGTATCCGGCCTCCCGCAGTTTGTGATGTGCCCTCCTTGACGGAGGAGGCCATCCACCTGCCTCCCGCCTCGACATGGTTGGAGAATGGTCGAGGTGGGATGTGCGGACTTGGTATTTGGAGCTCGAGTCTTGTGAAATGGATAAGAAAAGGAGGAAGAGGGCGTGGATGAAAAGGTGGATCCTTATCCCCTTATATGGACGGACGAAGCTATGCGTCAACCACTAGCCTGGTAAAACTCGCTTATTTCCCAAGCGCCGTAACCAATGGCGCGGATGGGTTACCCACGTCCGTATTCATGAGAATCCCGGAATAAGGGGGCACGATATATGCTTTGATAAGACGTGCCAAGGAAACCGCCTCGCTAAACACGCTGAGGTGGAATAGTAAAAACGATTCGTATAAAGGCCTGGCCGTGGTGTGATGTCACGCCGCGGAATACGTCAGCAAATCTGTGCAAAAATTATTCTCTCTACGGTGTTATGTGGAACTTGTTTTTTGCAGAGCCGGACACTATCCTTGTGTTCAAAACCTTCTATGAAGTATTCGGAGGAGGAACCCGCCTTGCAATGCCAAAGACAATATGCGCGCCGGACTCGTCGTCATTGAAGCCTGGTTCAGGGGCTACTGAGGGAGTCCCGGACTAGGGGTGTCCGAATAGCCGGACTATCGTCATGGCCAGACTCCAAGACTATAAAGATACAAGATTGAAGACTTCGTCCCGTGTCCGGATGGGACTTTCCTTGGCGTGGAAGGCAAGCTTGGCGATACGGATATGTAGATCTCCTACCATTGTAACCGACTCTATGTAACCCTAACCTATCCGTTGTCTATATAAACCGGAGGGTTTTAGTCCGAAGGACAGAACAACAATCATACCATAGGCTAGCTTCTAGGGTTTAGCCTCCTTGATCTCGTGGTAGATCTACTCTTGTACTACCCATATCATCAATATTAATCAAGCAGGAGTAGGGTATTACCTCCATCGAGAGGGCCCGAACCTGGGTAAAAACATTGTGTCCCTTGTCTCGTGTTACCATCCGCCTAGACGCACAGTTCGGGACCCCCTAACCGAGATCCGCCGGTTTTGACACCGACACCCACGCCTTCTTCCTCCTTGCTCATCCATTCTCGCGCACTCGAGCTCCAACACCCAAGTTTGTGTCTTTCTCCTCAAACCGTTCCAAGCATGTCCGGAGTGGGTGGCAAGTGGATGAAATCCTCCGTCACAGAGGAGGACATCAAAAAGCTGTGCGGAGACGGATACTTGGCCGCGGATATCGCGCATCGGCTGCCCAACGCAGGGCAGATCATCCCTACCCCGGAATCTCATGAGAGGGTAGTTTTTCTCACCCACTTCGTCCGCGGACTGGGATTTCCCCTCCACCCGTTCGTCTGCGGCCTCATGTTCTACTACGGGCTGGACTTCCATGATCTGGCCCCAAACTTCATCCTCAACATCTCGGCGTTTATCGTCGTGTGCGAGGCCTTCCTCCGCGTTCGGCCCCACTTCGGCTTGTGGCTGAAGACCTTCAATGTTAAACAGAAGCTGGTGGGCGGCCAGCAAGTGGAATGCAAAGGCGCCATGGTGGGCAAAATGCCCAACGTCACATGGCTTGAGGGCTCCTATGTGGAGACCATAAAAGGGTGGCAATCGGGGTGGCTCTACATCACCGAGCCGCGCGACACCACCTAGGTGGCGGCCCCCGAATTTCGATCCGGAATCCCCACGCGGCTCACCTCCTGGAAAGAGAAGGGCCTGTCCTGGGGTTCATCGGTGGAGCTGACCGGACTCCAGAAATGCATCCGGAACATGATAAGCAAGAAACTCAAGCTTGTCAACATGGTCCAGGTCATGCTCTTCCGCCGGATCCTCCCGTGTCAACGACGGGCATTCATTTTATGGGAGTTCGACCCGGCCGAGCACCAGACGCTGCGAGAGCTCTTTGACACGACGCACAAGGACATCTGGAGGGTGCTGTTCAAGGGCGCCGAGGTACCTCCTCCCCTTACCGAGGACCGCGGACTTAGCGCGAAGCGACCTGCGAATCCGGTAAGTCCTTTATAAGATGTTTATTTTCCCCAGTTTAATCATGTGCGGGATCTAAGCTCTCATGCCTTTAACAGGACTGGGTGGAGACAGCAGAGCGGATTGACTGTCCAGCCCCCCTTCCCGAAGATTCAGCAGACGTTCTCCTAACGGAGATGCTTGTTCCGGCACCTTATGAGGTGCCGGAGAAGAAGACCAAGAAGACCAGGGGACCCGAAAGGGTCTCCGGCGCGCAGCCGTGTCGGACTCATCGTCCGAACACTCCAAGGCGCACTCCTCCCACGAAAACAAGGAGGAGGAGGAGGAAAGTCCCCCCCCCCCCCAACCGGGGAGGCGAAAGGATCCAAGAAGGGAAGGACTCTCCTTCCGGACTGTTCCACGACCGCCGCTTATAGCGAAGACGAGTGGTTGCCCAGGGACAAGCCCCTAGCGAAGTCGTAAGTATTCAGATACTAGAGTAATTCATGGTATGCCTTTATTGCACCGCTTCTCCTTACACCGAGTATGATTATGCAGTCCGTCCCGAGCCCGTATCGACGTATCTTTGTCGGACAGTTCTTTGGACCCGTCGGATATGACTAGCGGTTCTCTTCCGACCGCCTCCACCCCTCGCCCTACGGACAACATTGAGGTGTTGTCTCATAAGGCACTGGGCCGAGGGGAGGCAGTCCTGGAGGTGCCTCAAGGCGACCTTCCGGACCCTGGGCGCAAAGGGAGCAAGACTCCTACCGGCTCCAAGTTCGGCCCCCAGCCGAGCACTGTGCCGAAACCTCTGGTGGTTCTGGACTCCGGCAGGCGACCCCCTGTTAAGAGGGGCAAGCCGCCCGTGCCAGTGACCTCTGTCCATCCAGACGCACCGGACAACTTCCTGGAAGCGCTTCACGGCGCTTCCATCAACGAAGAGCACCGCACTGTCATGAGTGCGGTGATCGAGAAGGTTCAGTCCGCCAAAAGCGGACTAAGCAAGCTTGTGCCGACCTCCTAACGAGCTTTCAGGTAAGTAATTAGATTTTAGGAAAATAGTACCGCATAGACAGTAGCCCCTGATGCTCTGTTTGGCGTTCGTGAAGAAAAGCGGAATAGAGGATCGATTAATAATCACAGGAGTCTAATCATAATATATCTATGTGAATATGCAAGCTTCACTGTTGGCCGCTGTGCACGTACTGCGGAGGTCGCTGCACTAAAGCAGGACCTTGAGCGGTCTGAAGAAGAGCTCAGCTGTGCCAAGAGGCAGCTTGAGGAGAGCAAAGGTAAGGAATACCTTGTCTATATGAAGAAAATATTTGGTTGCAGAATTAATAGAATCATCATGAATGTGCCAGGGGCCACGACCGAAGTGGCGACCCTGAAGAAGGCGCTGTCCGAGGATGAAAACAAAGCGGCCCAGGAGCGCACCGAGCGAGAAAAATAAGAGGCCCGAGTAGGCGAGGTGCAGCAAGAGCTCCAGGCTCTCGTCAAGAAGCACGAGGCCTTGGAGCTTGACTCTAAGATGCGAGAGTCCGAGCATGCAAAGGCACTCGACAGTGTGAAACATGCCAAGGCTGAAGCCCAAAAGGCCGTCCAGGAAGTTGAGGAGGTTAAGAAGATAGCGGCGGGTAAGGTATTCATTATGCAAAGCAAGCACGTGAAAGAAAATTTCTTTTTACTTACCCGAGTTCGGAGCTCTCCAGGAGCGTTCGCAGATCTGCCCCGCAGTGTGTCTGATGCCGCGGAGTTCTACCGGGTCGAGGAGGGGAGCTCGACGGAGAAGTTATTCTGGTCTCAGTATACTGGGACCGAACACCCGATGCCCTTGAGCGACCAGCTGAAGCAACTAGTCGAGCTCCATAAGGCTGCCGAGCAGGCCATGAAGGGCCTTATAGTCCGGATGTGGCCTGGCGCTCCTCTTCCCAACAACTACTTTGGTCTGGTGAGGCGGCTTGTGGATGCCTACCCCCGGTTTGAAGTCATCAAGCGGTCCGTCTGCATCGAAAGTGCACGCAGGGCTTTTGCCCGTGCGAAGGTGCACTGGGCGAAGATGGACGCCGAGAAGCTGGTGAAGGGGGCCACCGCAGGGCAAGGAGCATCACCACCCCGAAATGTATTATGACGGTGTCCTGAAGGGTGCCCGCCTTGTGGCGGAGGAGTGTATCAAAGATGTAATTTTTGAATGAATTTGCTCATGTGATCCTGTAATATGAAAAGTAGTTCATTTGCTCTATGCAACGCTTTTTGAATTTAAAATATTACCTTCTGTGCGGCCGTTTATCAAATCTGAGAGTTGGCTAGTCATCGGCTTCTGCCCCCATACAGCTAGTACTGGGGTGTTCGGGATAAATCTGAGCACTCTTTTTCCCATTTTTGGGTCCTTCGAGGAGGTGCTCGGTATAGCGAACCGAACAATCGGACTATAATGCTTTATCACTCTCACTTAGCCATAGAAGTCTACAATTTTAAATTTTGGCGAAGCCCCTAGTATTCGGAAGGCCGAATTTGGGGAGCTATATATGCCTAAGTTGGACAAGGCCAACTCCCAGCCCGAAGCGGAAAAAGTCTTTAAGGACTTGAGACCTCTCGAACAGCGACCAGCTCTCGCCTCATCATGACAGTCATTTTTGGCTTTCTCTACTGAGGTGCTCGTCCGGAAGAATCGGGACACAATCGCAGTAGTTCTCCCAGTGCTACCTGAGCCGATATAGCGGAACGTAAGGTACCAAAACATGGGAGCCGGGCAAACCCAACTATTGACCGAAGACATGATTCAGAGTTGATGCATATAATGCTATAAGTTCGGGGTGCCGCACTGTCGAAAGTGTTCGGACTTCTCACGCTGTATTATGGGGTATACGAAAGCCCCTGGCGTATTGGCCGTGCAGTGTCTGTACAGGTGCTGATTGTCGTAAATAAACATATAAAAGGAAATATATAATGCAATAATAGACTAATGCTGTGCATTGTTATTTAAAGAATACGTCGAAGCGTACTGATAAAAGTAGTGCAATAAGCGAAAAATAAATAGGACTATGTGACATGTCCTATCCAAGGGCAAGCTGCGGACTGGTATTTAAAGTAGGTATATCGCTCATTATCAGAGACCACCTGGGGATTCCTTTGTACGACGTAGCTTCCTGCCTCCTTGGTTGTTGTATTATGTGTCCGGCAATCGCACTGCCGGATAGAGCTTCTAGAGAGTAAGGTCCTGAAAGGGAGAAAATGATAAAGGTATTCAGCCCCTCGGGCGGTTGAGCCGCACTATGGGACGTGCCATGGTCGTGCCCCCGCCTATGCCCATGGAATTTTCAATGCGTAATTATGTACGCGCGACACGGATTTCGCAGTTTGACTAGGACTAGGGCGGGGGACGAATTGCTAGGCGAGCTCTGAACGTGCCAGGCGATCCTGTTGCAGGTTACTTTGGACTCGCTTGATGGTGTCCGGGGGCTTTATCACCGAAATGGTGGATTGCCTTAAGAGGCTACTTTGTGCTTCTGCTGCGAGGGCTGCAGTGTGCTCCTCCATGCGGAGCGAGCGCTCTGTGTTTCCATTGACTGTTATGACCCCCCTAGGTCCTGGTATCTTGAGCTTGAGGTAAGTGTAATGCGGAACCGCATTGAATTTTGCAAATGCGGTTCGTCCAAGCAGTGCGTGATAGCCACTGCGGAATGGGACGATATCGAATATTAACTCCTCGCTTCAGAAGTTGTACGGAGATCCGAAGACCACTTCCAGTCTGATTGAGCCCGTGCAATGGGCCTCTACACCTGGAATGACACCCTTAAAGGTGGTTTCGGTGGGTTTGATCCTTGAGGGATCTATACCCATTTTGCGCATTGTATCTTGATAGAGCAAGGTTCAGGCTGCTGCCGCCGTCCATGAGGACTCGAGTGAGGTGAAATCCGTCAATGATGGGGTCTAAGACTAATGCGGCAGATCCGCCATGACGGATCCTAGTGGGGTGGTCCCTGCGATCGAAGGTGATCGGACAAGAGGACCATGGGTTGAACTTTGGGGCGACGGGCTCCATCGCATAAAGGTCCCTTAGTGCACACTTCCGCTCCCTCTTGGGGATGTGGGTTGCGTATATCATGTTCACCGTCCTCACTTGTGGGGGGAATCTCTTTTGTCCTCCCGTGTTCGGCGGCCGAGGCTCCTCCTCATCATCGCTATGCAGCCCCTTGTCCTTGTTTTCGACATTTAACTTGCCGGCCTGCTTGAACACCCAACATTCTCTGTTGGTGTGATTAGCTGGCTTATCGGGGGTGTCGTGTATTTGACACGAGCGATCGAGTATGCGGTCCAAACTGGACGGGCCCAGAGTACTTCTTTTAAATGGCTTTTTTCCGCTGACCGGATTTAGAGCCACTGAATCCGGCATTGACTGTCGTATCCTCGGCATTATCGCCGTTGCTGCGGCACTTGTGTCTGCTATGACGTGGTCTGCCGTTAGCATCTTTAGTATCTGAAGTGCCCAAATTTCTTGATGTATTGTTGTTGCGAGCCAGCCAGCTATCCTCGCCCGTGCAAAAGCGGGTCATGAGAGTCGTGAGGGCTGCCATAGATTCCGGCTTCTCCTGGCCGAGGTGCCGGGTGAGCCACTCGTCGCGGATATTATGCTTAAATGCCTCTATGGCCTCAGCATCCGGACAGTCGACAATTTGGTTCTTATTAGTTAGGAACCGCATCCAGAATCGTCTGGCCGATTCCCTTGGCTGCTGAGTTACATGGCTCAAGTCGTCAGCATCCAGTGGTCGCACATAAGTGCTCTGGAAGTTGTCAAGGAATGCATCTTCCAAATCCTCCCAACTGCCGACAGAGTCTGCTGGCAAGCTATTCAGCCAATGCCGAGCTGGTCCTTTGAGTTTTAGTGGGAGGTACTTGATGGCATGTAGATCATCACCGCGAGCCATGTGGATATGGAGGAGGAAATCCTCAATCCATACTGCGAGGTCTGTTGTACCATCGTATGATTCGATATTTACGGGTTTGAAACCCTCTAGGAATTCGTGGTCCATAACTTCATCAGTGAAGCATAGGGGGTGTGCGGCGCCTCTGTGCCGGGATATGTCACGACGCAGTTCATATGAATCTTGTCTGCTGTATTCGGCCCGGCCGGATTTACCTTTAATGTATCCGGCGTGACGGCCATCATCCCGCGTTGGTGCACGCCCCCTTGACCCGTATATTGATCTTGCATGTTTTGCCCTGCTTTCCAATTCATCTCGCAGGTCCCGCGTGTTGCCCCGGGCCTTGGTATTTTTGTTTGAGTGGCGGCGGGGTGCAGGCTGAACTTCAGGCTGAAACGCCTCTCTATCTCGGCCACGCGGTGGCAGTCACCGTGATCGTCTGGCTGGTGAAGTAGGTTTCACTACTTCCTCCTCGAGTAGCGACCTACGTCTTGGGTAACTCTTGGAGGGACGTTCGAGTTTGAATTCCTCGGCCGCAAGGACTTCGGTCCATCTGTCTACTAGCAAATCTTGATCAGCTCGAAGCTGTTGTTGCTTTTTCTTCAGGCTATTTGCTGTGGTTATAAGGCGGCGTTTAAAGCACTCCTGCTCAACGGGATCCTCAGGCATTATAAATTCTTCGTCGCTGAGGCTCACCTCGTCTTCGGAGAGAGGCATGTAATTATCATCCTCCTCTTCTCCATCTGCTGCATGTTCTGGAGGGCTAGCTTGTTCATCCCCCTGCTCTAAATCTGGCTGGAGGGGATTGTCATCGTGTTCGGCACTATCCAGAGTGTTATTGTCTCTTGTGTCGGTATCATTGCTTTTGCTATGGCGGGACTTAGAGCGGCGCCGCTGACGTCGGTGCCTGGGTTGCTTCTTGGAGGAGTCATCTTCCGCTATCTTGTCGCCATTGCCTTCTTTGGGGGTATCCACCATATATATATCATATGATGAGGTGGCGGTCCAACGCCCTGTAGGCGGTGGTTCCTGTTCGTCTCCTGCATCGTCGTCCGCACCATCGATGTCTTCGGAGTCGAAGTCGAGCATGTCGTTTAATCGTCGACAGTGGCTACTAAGTGGGTGGTGGGTGGGCAGCGAATTTCTTCGTCGTCCGCATCCCATTCTAGCCGGACATAGTTCAGCCAAGGTTCTCCTGACAAGGAGAGAGACCTTAATGAATTTAGCACATCGCCCAAAGGCGAGTGCTGAAAGATATCCACGAAGCTGAACTCCATGATCGGCGCCCAATCTGATTCGATAGGTACGGACGCATGCGGCTTGGAGTCCGTGGCCGGAGATGAATCTAGTGGTTCGGCATCACGACTCTCGTGAGGGGTAAGGTCAGTATCCGGCTCTACCGCCGCTGAGAGTACGGCCTCCACGGCGGGGTCTATCCACCTTTCCTCGGATGGCGCAATTTGCTCCGGATTAAAAGCTGGAGTCTGTCCGACGGCAGAGCTAAATCATGCTCGTCGTGATTGTGCGGCGCACCTGACATGGGCCCGAATCCGTTGAAGATCAAGTCTCCACGGATGTCGGCATTGTAATTCAAGTTTCCGAACCTGACCTGGTGGCCAGGGGCGTAGCTCTCAATCTGCTCCAGATGGCCAAGTGAGTCAGCCCGCAGAGTGAAGCCGCCGAATACGAAGATCTGTCCGGGGAGGAAAACCTTTCCCTGGACCGCATCGTTACCGATTATAGAAGGGTCCATCAAGCCTTGCGGTGATGGCACAGTGGAAGTCTCAATGAAAGCACCAATGTCGGTGTCAAAACCGGCGGATCTCGGTTAGGGGGTCCCGAACTGTGCGTCTAAAGCGGATGGTAACAGGAGGCGGGGGACATGATGTTTACCCAGGTTCGGGCCCTCTCGATGGAGGTAATACCCTACTTCCTGCTTGATTGATCTTGATGATATGAATATTACAAGAGTTGATCTACCACGAGATCGTAGAGGCTAAACCCTAGAAGCTAGCCTATGGTATGATTGTTGTCCTACGGACTAAACCCTCCGGTTTATATAGACACCGGAGGGGGCAAGGGTTACACAGAGTCGGTTACAAGGAAGGAGATCTACATATCCGTATTGCCAAGCTTGCCTTCCACGCCAAGGAGAATCTCATCCGGACACGAGACGAAGTCTTCAATCTTGTATCTTCATAGTCCAGCAGTCCGGCCAAAGGATATAGTCCGGCTGTCCGGATACCCCCTAATCCAGGACTCCCTCAACAACCATTAAATATTTGGTGGATTTCAAAACGAACCAAGCTGAGACTGACCACATTGTTAAGGTCCTGAAGGAAAAAAAGTAAATTAAATTCCCACTTGGTAAATCATAGGTGAAATGTTCTTTCCATTGTTGGATAACATTTGTGTTGTTTGTTCATGTAATCAATCAAACCATTTGTTTTAGAGATCATGTAATAATTGTTTTTTTTGGTTTGTAATTTTATTTGAGCACAAGTCTGTATTAATTGATAAGACTTGAAGACATTTCATTTTGATTGTTGTGCCAGATCGACCTACAAATATGCCAATCGGGCTGAATGTGCATTCAGCAATAATAGTAGTATAGATGGACCATAAGTGGCACGCATCGGAAAGGGCCAAGATGTTGTAGTAGCTTGGCTAAAAAAAGGATGTTGTTGTAGCAAAAAAAAGTACAACGGCCTAGCTTATGTATGTTAGTTGATATTATTGATCCATATGTTGGGGAACGTAGTAATTTCAAAAAAAAATCCTATGCACACACAGGATCATGGTGATGCATAGCAACGAGAGGGGAGTGTTGTCCACGTACCCTCGTAGACCAAAAGCGGAAGAGTTAGCACAACACAGTTGATGTAGTCATACTTCTTCACGATCCGACCGATCCAAGTACCGAACATATGGCACGTCCGAGTTCAGCACATGTTCAGCTCGATGACGTCCTGCGAACTTCGATCCAGCAGAGCTTCACGGGAGATTTCCGTCAGCACGACGGCGTGATGACGGTGATGATGATGCTACGGACGCAGGGCTTCGCACCGCTACGATATGATCGAGGTGGAATATGGTGGAGGGGGGCACCGCACACTGCTAAGAGATCAAGAGATCAATTGTGTGTCTAGAGGTGCCCCCCGCCTGTGATATAAAGGACCAGGGAGGAGGCGGCCGGCCGGGAGGCGCGCCAGTGAGTCCTACTCCCACCGAGTAGGACTCCCTCTTTCCTAGTTGGAGTAGGAGGGAAAGGAAGGGAAGGAGAAAGGGGAAGGAAAGGGGCGCCGCCCCCTCCTTGTCCAATTCGGACTAGAGGGGAGGGGCGCGCCAGCCCTAAGCCCTCCTCTTCTCCACTACGGCCCATCTTGGCCCATTAAACTCCCCGGGGGGTTCCGGTAACCCCCCGATACTCCGGTATATGTCCGAAACTCACCGAAACCATTCCGGTGTCCGAACATAGTCGTCCAATATATCAATCTTTACGTCTCGACCATTTCGAGACTGCTCGACATGTCCGTGATCACATCTGGGACTCCGAACAACCTTTGGTACATCAAAACACAAAAACTCATAATACAATCATCTCTTTACTCGTTCCGTAATACATCATCTCGCAACTAACTCATTAGTTACAATGCTTGCAAGGCTTATAGTGATGTGCATTACCGAGTGGGCCCAGAGATACCTCTCCGACAATCGGAGTGACAAATCCTAATCTCGAAAAAAGCCAACCCAACTAGTACTTTCGGAGACACCTGTAGAGCACCTTTATAATCACCCAGTTACGTTGTGACGTTTGGTAGCACACAAAGTGTTCCTTTGGTAAACGGGAGTTGCATAATCTCATAGTCATAGGAAGATGTATAAGTCATGAAGAAAGCAATAGCAACATACTAAACAATCAAGTGCTAAGCTAACGGAATGGGTCAAGTCAATCACATCATTCTCCTAATTATGTGATCCCGTTAATCAAATGACAACTCATGTCTATGGCCAGGAAACATGACCATCTTTGATTAACGAGCTAGTCAAGTAGAGGCATACTAGTGACAATCTGTTTGTCTATGTATTCACACATGTATCATGTTTCCGGTTAATACAATTCTAGCATGAATAATAAACATTTATCATGATATAAGGAAATAAATAATAACTTTATTATTGCCTCTAGGGCATATTTCCTTCAGTCTCCCACTTGCACTAGAGTCAATAATCTAGATTACACAATAATGATTCTAACACCCATGGAGCCTTGGTGCTGATCATGTTTTGCTCGTGGAAGTGGCTTAGTCAACGGGTCTGCAACATTCTGATCCGTATGTATCTTGCAAATCTCTATGTCTCCCACCTGGACTTGGTCCCGGATGGAATTGAAGCGTCTTGTGATGGAATTGCACTAGTATTGTCACAGAAGATTTTCATTGGACCCGATGCACTAGGTATGAAACCTAGATCGGATATGAACTCCTTCATCCAGACTCCTTCATTTGCTGCTTCCGAAGTAGCTATGTACTCCGCTTCACACGTAGATCCCGCCATGACGCTTTGTTTAGAACTGCACCAACTGACATCTCCACCGTTCAATATAAACACATATCCAGTTTGCGATTTAAAATCGTCCGGATCAGTGTCAAAGCTTGCATCAACGTAACCATTTACGATGAGCTCTTTGTCACCTCCATAAACGAGAAACATATCCTTAGTCCTTTTCAGGTATTTCAGGATCTTCTTGACCGCTGTCCAGTGATCCATTCCGGGATTACTTTGGTACCTCCCTGCTAAACTTATAGCAAGGCACACATCAGGTCTGGTACACAACATTACATACATGATAGAGCCTATGGCTGAAGCATAGGGAACATCTTTCATTTTCTCTCTATCTTCTGCAGTGGTCGGGCATTGAGTCTTACTCAACTTCACACCTTGTAACACAGGTAAGAACCCTTTCTTTGCTTGATCCATTTTGAACTTCTTCAAAACTTTGTCAAGGTATGTGCTTTGTGAAAGTCCAATTAAGCGTCTTGATCTATCTCTATAGATCTTGATGCCCAATATGTAAGCAGCTTCACCGAGGTCCTTCATTGAAAATTCTTATTCAAGTATCCTTTTATGCTATCCAGAAATTCTATATCATTTCCAATCAACAATATGTCATCCACATATAAGATTAGAAATGCTACAGAGCTCCCACTCACTTTCTTGTAAATACAGGCTTCTCCAAAAGTTTGTATAAGACCATATGTTTTGATCACACTATCAAAGCATTTATTCCAACTCCGAGAGGCTTGCACCAGTCCATAAATGGATCACTGGAGCTTGCACACTTTGTTAGCTCCCTTTGGATTGATAAAACCTTCAGGTTGCATCATATACAACTCTTCTTCTAGAAATCCATTCAGGAATGTAGTCTTTACATCCATTTGCCAAATTTCATAATAATAAAATGCGGCAATTGCTTACATGATTCGGACGGACTTAAGCATCGCTACGGGTGAGAAGGTCTCATCGTAGTCAATTCCTTGAACTTGTCGAAAACCTTTCCCAACAAGTCAAGCTTTATAGACAGTAACATTACCGTCAGCGTCTGTCTTCTTCTTGAAGATCCATTTATTCTCAATTGATTGCCGATCATCGGGCAAGTCAACCAAAGTCCACACTTTGTTCTCATACATGGATCCCATCTCAGATTTCATGGCCTCAAGCCATTTTGTGGAATCTGGGCTCACCATTGCTTCTTCATAGTTCGTAGGTCCGTCATGGTCTAGTAACATGACCTCCAGAACAGGATTACTGTACCACTTTGGTGCGGATCTCACTCTGGTTGACCTACGAGGTTTGGTAGTAACTTGATCTGAAGCTCCATGATCATCATCATTAGCTTCCTCACTAATTGGTGTAGGTGTCACAGGAATCGGTTTCTGTGATGAACTACTTTCCAATAAGGGAGCAGGTACAGTTATCTCATCAAGTTCTACTTTCCTCCCACTCACTTCTTTTGAGAGAAACTCCTTCTCTAGAAAGGATCCATTTTTAGCAACGAATGTTTTTCCTTCGGATCTGTGATAGAAGGTGTACCCAACAATTTCCTTTGGGTATCCTATGAAGACACATTTCTCCGATTTGGGTTTGTGCTTATCAGGTTGAAGCTTTTTCACATAAGCATTGCAGCCCCAAACTTCAAGAAATGACAACTTTGGTTTCTTTCCAAACCATAGTTCATAAGGTGTCGTCTCAACGGATATTGATGGTGCCCTATTTAACGTGAATGCAGCTGTATCTAGAGCATAACCCCGAAACAATAGCGGTAAATCAGCAAAAGACATCATAGATCACACCATATCTAGTAAAGTACGATTACGATGTCCGGACACACCATTACGCTGTGGTGTTCCGGGTGGCGTGAGTTGCGAAACTATTCCGCATTGTTTCAAATGTAGACCAAACTCGTAACTCAAATATTCTCCTCCACGATCACATCGTAGAAACTTTATTTTCTTGTTACAGTGATTTTCAACTTCACTATGAAATTCTTTGAATTTTTCAAATGTTTCAGACTTCTGTTTCATTAAGTAGATATACCCATATCTGCTTAAATCATCTGTGAAGGTGAGAAAATAACGATACCCGCCGCAAGCCTCAACATTCATTGGACCACATACATCAGTATGTATGATCTCCAACAAATCAGTTGCTCGCTCCATAGTTCCGGAGAACGGCGCTTTAGTCATCTTGCCCATGAGACAAGGTTCGCAAGTACCAAGTGATTCCAAAACTCCATCAGTATGGAGTTTCTTCATGCGCTTTACACCAATATGACCCAAACGGCAGTGCAACAAATAAGTTGCACTATCATTATCAACACTGCATCTTTTGGCTTCAACATTATGAATGTGTGTATCACTACTTCCGAGATTCAACAAAAATAGACCACTCTTCAAGGGTGCATGACCATAAAAGATATAACTCATATAAATAGAACAACCATTATTCTCAGATTTAAATGAATAACCGTCTCGCATCAAACAAGATCCAGATATAATGTTCATGCTCAATGCTGGCACCAAATAACAATTATTCAGGTCTAAAACTAATCCCGAAGGTAGATGTAGAGGTAGCGTGCCGACGGCGATCACATCGACTTTGGAACCATTTCCCACGCGCATCGTCACCTCGTCCTTAGCCAGTCTTCGCTTAATCCGTAGTCCCTGTTTCGAGTTGCAAATATTAGAAACAGAACCAGTATCAAATACCCAGGTACCACTGCGAGCTCTCGTAAGGTACACATCAATAACATGTATATCACATATACCTTTGTTCACCTTGCCATCCTTCTTATCCGCCAAATACTTGGGGCAGTTCCGCTTCCCGTGACCAGTCTGCCTGCAGTAGAAGCACTCAGTCTCAGGCTTAGGTCCAGACTTGGGTTTGTTCTCTTGAGCGGTAACTTGCTTGATGTTCTTCCTGAAGTTCCCCTTCTTCTTCCCTTTACCCTTTTTCTTGAAACTGGTGGTCTTATTGACCATCAACACTTGATGCTCCTTCCTGATTTCTACCTCCGCAACCTTTAGCATTGCGAAGAGCTCGGGAATTGTCTTATCCATCCCTTGCAGATTATAGTTCATCACGAAGCTCTTGTAGCTTGGTGGCAGTGATTGAAGAATTCTGTCAATGACACTATCATCCGGAAGATTAACTCCCAGTTGAATCAAGTGATTGTTATACCCAGACATTTTGAGTATATGTTCCTTGTAACTATTCTCCTCCATCTTGCAGCTGTAGAACTTATTGGAGACTTCATATCTCTCAATCCGGGCATTTGCTTGAAATATTAACTTCAACTCCTGGAACATGTCATATGCTCCATGATGTTCAAAACGTCGTTGAAGTCCCGGTTCTAAGCCGTAAACCATGGCACACTGAACTATCGAGTAGTCATCAACATTCGACTGCCAGGCATTCACAATGTCTGCAGTTGCTGGCGCAGGTGGTACACCCAGCGGTGCTTCTAGGACGTAACTCTTCTGTGCAGCAATGAGGATAATCCTCAAGTTACGGACCCAGTCCGTGTAATTGCTACCATCATCTTTCAACTTTGCTTTCTCAAGGAACGCATTAAAATTTAACGGAACAACTGCACGGGCCATATATCTACAAACAACCTAGATAAGCAAAATACTATCAGGTACTAAGTTCATGATAAATTTAAGTTCAATTAATCATGTTACTTAAGAACTCCCACTTAGATAGATATCCCTCTGATCATCTAAGTGATCACGTGATCCAAATCAACTAAACCATATCCGATCATCACGTGAGATGGAGTAGTTTTCAATGGTGAACATCACTATGTTGATCATATCTACTATATGATTCACGCTCGACCTTTCGGTCTCAGTGTTCGGAGGCCATATCTGCATATGCTAGGCTCGTCAAGTTTAACCCGAGTATTCTGCGTGTGCAAAACTGGCTTGCACCCGCTGTAGATGAACGTCGAGCTTATCACACCCGGTCATCACGTGGTGTCTCCGCATGACGAACTTTGGCAACGGTGCATACTCAGGGAGAACACTTTTATCTTGAAATTAGTGAGAGATCATCTTATAATGATACCGTCAATCAAAGCAGAATAAGATGCATAAAGGATAAACATCACATGCAATCAATATAAGTGATATGATATGGCCATCATCATCTTGTGCATGTGATCTCCATCTCCGAAGCATCGTCATGATCACCATCGTCACCGGCGCGACACTTTGATCTCCATCGTAGCATCGTTGTCGTCTCGCCAACTATTGCTTCTACGACTATCGCTACCGCTTAGTGATAAAGTAAAGCGTTACAGGGCGATTGCATTGCATACAATAAAGCGACAACCATATGGCTCCTGCCAGTTGCTGATAACTCGGTTACAAAACATGATCATCTCATACAATAAAATATAGCATCATGTCTTGACCTTATCACATCACAACATGCCCTGCAAAAACAAGTAGTTAGACGTCCTCTACTTTGTTGTTGCAAGTTTTACGTGGCTGCTACGGGCTGAGCAAGAACCGTTCTTACCTACGCATCAAAACCACAACGATAGTTCGTCAAGTTAGTGTTTTTTTAACCTTCTCAAGGACCGGCCGTATCCACACTTGGTTCAACTAAAGTTGGAGAAACTGACACCCGCCAGCCACCTGTGTGCAAAGCACGTCGGTAGAACCAGTCTCGCGTAAGCGTACGCGTAATGTCGGTCCGGGCCGCTTCATCCAACAATATCGCCGAACTAAAGTGTGACATGTTCGTAAGAAGTATGACTTGTATCGCCCACAACTCACTTGTGTTCTACCCGTGCATATAACATCTACGCATAAAACCAGGCTCTGATAACACTGTTGGGGAATGTAGTAATTTCAAAAAAATTCCTACGCACACACAGGATCATGGTGATGCATAGCAACAAGAGGGGAGAGTGTTGTCCACGTACCCTCGTAGACCGAAAGCGGAAGAGTTAGCACAACGCGGTTGATGTAGTCATACGTCTTCATGATCCACCGATCCAAGTACTGAACGTACGGTGAAAGCACAAGTGCTCCCTAGGTGGTTTTGGTAATTAATGACAACATATCTCTTGTTGGACTAACACTTTTACCTAGTATGTTTCAGATAAGTTCAACAATGAGGTGGCATGGACTGGAGGATGTGAAACCCCTTCAAGATGCTAAGGACAAAGGATTGGCTCAAGCTCAAAGTTCAAGACTCTACATTTTCTACTTTAGTGATCCAAGAACACATTGAGTCTATAGGAAAAGCCAATACTATCAAGGAGGGATGAGGTGTTGCTTAATGAGGCTCTTGCTCAAGTGCTTAGTGATATGCTCCAAAGCCCTCAACTACTTTCTCACATCCACATATGACCCAAACCAAAAGTCAAACTCGGCCCCACCGATTCTTTCTATCCGGTGCCACTGAGTTCAAATGTCATAGCCACTGCCACAAACCCTAGGCAAATCGGTCTCACCGATAGGGATCTCGGTCTCACCAAGATGGGATTGCAATCTCTCTGTATAGATCTATTACCAAAATCGGTCTCACCGAGTTTGCGTAATCGGTCCTACCGAGATCGCAATGTAAACTCTCTGTTTCCCTTTTGTAACATTTCGGTCTCACCGAAATGAGCAAATCGGTCCCACCGAGTTTACCTAACCAACTCTCTGGTTAGCTTATTACCAAAATCGGTCTCACCGAGTTTGTGTAATCGGTCTCACCGAGATTCCGTGATGCCCTAACCCTAACCATATCAGTCCTACCGAGTTGCATGCCGGTCCCACCGAAAATCCTAACGGTCACTAGATCTGCTGAATCGGTTTGACCGAGTTTATCAATTTGGTCCCACCGAGTTTGGAAAATTTTGTGTAACGGTTAGATTTTGTGTGGAGGCTATAAATACCCCTCCACCTCCTCTTCATTTGTGAAGAGAGCCATCAGAACGAATCTACACTTCCAACCAACATTTTCTGAGATAGAACCACCTACACTTGTGTTGATGCCAAGATATTCCATTCCTGCCATATGAATCTTGATCTCTAGCCTTCCCCAAGTTGCTTTCCACTCAAATCTTCTTTCCACCAAATCCAAATCCTGTGAGGGAGAGTTGAGTGTTGGGGAGACTATCATTTGAAGCACAAGAGCAAGGAGTTCATCATCAACACACCATTTGTTACTTCTTGGAGAGTGGTGTCTCCTAGATTGGCTAGGTGTCACTTGGGAGCCTCCGACAAGATTGTGGAGTTCAACCAAGGAGTTTGTAAGGGCAAGGAGATCGCTTACTTCGTGAAGATCTACCGCTAGTGAGGTAAGTCCTTCGTGGGCGACGACCATGGTGGGATAGACAAGGTTGCTTCTTCGTGGACCCTTCATGGGTGGAGCCCTCCGTGTACTCGCGCAACCGTTACCCTTCGTGGGTTGAAGTCTCCATCAACTTGGATGTACGATAGCACCACCTATCGGAACCACGTCTCAAAAATCTCCGTGTCTCCAAATTGCGTTTGCACACTCCAATCCCATCCCTTTACATTCCTGCAAGTTGCATGCTTTACTTTCCACTGCTCATATACTCTTTGCATGCTTGCTTGATATGTATTGTGTTTCTTAAACTTGTGCGAAAACTCCACTTCAACTTAAAGAATTTAAAAACTGCATCTTTTGGTACTTAGTGTCTAATATCCCCCCCTCTAGACACCTCTTCTCGATCCTTTCAATTGGTATCAAAGCTTTGGTCTCCATTGCCTTGGTTTAAACAACTTTGGAGGAAGATGGGTGTGTCTGCTTTGGGAAGTCTTAGACATAGTGCCAATTCTTAATGGAGAATATTTTCATGAGTGGAAAAATGAGATGCTTGAGATTTTCAATGAATACCATTTGAACAAGTACATTGCTAGCCCTTGTGACCCTCATATTGATCCTTTGCATCCCACACCTGAAGAGGATCTTGACTTGATTCGCAATCTTATAACTATCAATCTTATCATAAGAGGATTGCCCAGAAATTTGATTGCTAGCTTTCCTTACTCTTGGTTGTGCCTATACTATATGGAGATTTCTTGAGGGACGATTTCCAGATTATTCCTTGAAAAATCTAGATGAAATTCTCCATAAGTCTATTGCCTTGAGTAAGATGAACTCTAGTGATCCTAGCTTTGGTGATTGTCTATTTGAGCTTACCAATCTCATGCGTGCCATAGGAGATGTTGGGATCATTAGCAATATCATTTCCAAAGCTATTAGAATCCATAAAGACAATCATAGAAATGATCATTTGTCTAATGAATTACCCTCTCTAGGACTTGATCAGTCACAAGATGATGTTGAACATGGATACTATGATGAGGATGAGGATAGTGAATATAATCTTGATGATGCAATGCGACACTTTGGACTTATGGAAAATCTTCGCGGCTACATGGCCGGAGGAAAGGAATGGGTCCTTGATAGTGGATGTACTGATCATATGACCGGAGATAAAGACATGTTCCGTGAGCTTGCTGAAAACGACAGCCCTTGAAAGTATGTCACCTTTGGTGATAACTCAAAGGGTAAGGTGGTTGGCCTTGGTAAGGTGGCCATCTCACATGATAGCTCCATACAAAATGTCATGCTCGTTGAATCTCTTGGGTACAATTTACTTTCAGTTTCTAGACTTGCTGATTTCGGTTTCAATGTCCTATTCACTGAAGTAGATTGCCAAGTGTTTCGTAGAGACAATCATAAAATGGTCTTGACCGGTATACGTAGAGGTGATCTTTACATTGCTGATTTCACTAAAAAGGCTCAACCTAGAACTTGCTTAATTGCCAAATCTTCTAAAGGTTGGTTATGGCATAGACGATTAGGTCATGTTGGCATGCGAAATCTTGATAAGCTTATTAAAGGTGATCATATCCTTGGAGTATAAGATGTCATATTTGACAAGGATAGACTTTGTAGTGCTTGTCAAGCAGGGAAACAAGTTAGAGGAAGTCATCGCGCGAAAAACATCATGACCACGAGAAGACCATTCGAGCTACTTCACATGGATGTCTTTGGTCCAAATGCCTACAAGAGTCTTGGTGGTAACTCATTTGGACTAGTCATAGTTGACGATCTTTCAAGATTTACGTGGGTGTTCTTTCTTGATGACAAATCTCAGGTCCAAAAGATCTTCAAAAGGTTCGCTAGGAAGGCCCAAAATCAATTTGACGTGAAGATCAATAAGGTTCGAAGCGACAACAGAACGGAGTTCAAGAACGCAAATGTGGATACCTTTCTTGACGAATAAGGGATTTCACATGAGTTCTCGGCTACGTACACACCTCAACACAATGGAGTCATTGAGATGAAGAACCGGACTCTTATTGAGGTGGCAAGAACGATGCTTGATGAGTACACGACGCCGAAACACTTTTGGGTGGAAGCGGTTGAGACAGCTTGGCATGCTACAAATCACTTGTATCTTCACAAGCTACTCGGCAAGACGGCATACGAGCTTCTCACCGGTAACACACCCCAAGTTGGATACTTTCGAGTATTCGGCTCAAAGTGCTACATTCTTGATAAGCATCATTGTTCTAAATTTGCTCCTAAATCTCATGAAGGTTTCCTACTTGGTTATGGCTCAAACTCTCACACTTACCGTGTCTACAACAATTTCACCCGAAAGGTTGAAGAGACGGTAGATGTGACGTTTGATGAATCTAACGGTTCGCAAGTAGAGCAATTGCCAATTAATGTAGGAGACAAAGACCCTTCGGAAGCAATCCAAGACTTATCTATTGGCAAGATTCGTCCAACGGAGGTGAAGGAGAGTACCTCTTCCATTCAAGTGGAAGCTTCTACCTCACGACAAGGTGAACTAAGAGTTGATATGGAAGCATCCACGAGTGGGACACACCAAGACGAAGAAAACGAGGAAGCACACCAAGATGAACATCAACAACCTCCTTATCCACCACGACAAGAGAATGACAACGTCAACAATGAAGAAGGCCAAGAAGAAGAACAAGATGAAGAAGATGTTCCACCCCGAGCCAAGCCAAAGCTCCCACGAGTTCGAGCAAGAATCACCAAAGATCATCCCGTCGAGCAAATCTACAATGATATCCAAACCGGGAGAATCACTCGCTCTAAAACTCGTTTAGCTAACTTTTGTGAACATTACTCATTCATCTCTAGCATTGAACCTATGAAGGTTGAAGAAGCATTGGAAGATCCGGATTGGATAAACGCTTTGCATGAAGAGCTACACAACTTTTAGAGAAATCAAGTGTGGACATTGGTTGAAAAGCCCGACATGGTACCAAATGGGTGTTTCGCAACAAGCAAGATGAAGATGGTCAAGTCGTCCGCAACAAAGCACGCCTAGTCGCCCAAGGCTACACTCAAGTCGAAGGTATGGACTATGGTGAGACATATGCCCCCGTTGCTAGACTTGAGTCCAGTCGCATCTTACTTGCCTATGCTAATCATCATGATATCACCTTGTACCAAATGGACATTAAAAGTGCTTTTCTAAATGGTGAAATTGAGGAGGAAGTTTATTTTAAGCAACCTCCCGGATTTGTCAATCCTAAGAAACCTAATCATGTTTACAAACTTCACAAAGCCCTTTATGGTCTTAAACAAGCTCCTAGAGCATGGTATAAATGCTTGACCAAGTTCCTTATTGAAAAAGGCTTTGAAATTGGAAAAATAGATTCTACTCTTTTTACTAAAAGGGTTAATGGAGAACTATTCGTATGCCAAATTTATGTCGATGATATTATATTTGGATCAACTAACCCTCATTTTAGTAAAAAGTTTGGAAAGCTAATGTCGGAGAAGTTTGAGATGTCGATGATGAGTGAACTCAAATTCTTTCTCGGTTTGCAAATCAAGCAAACTAAGGAAGGCACCTTTGTATCTCAAACGAAGTACACCAAGGACTTATTCAAGAAGTTCAATATGCAAGAATGCAAAGGTATGACTACACCCATGCCTACTAGTGGACATCTTGATTTGGCCAAAGATTGTGAACCGGTTGATCAAAAAGTTTACCGCTCTATGATTGGTTCATTATTATATCTATGTGCTTCACGTCCCGATATTATGCTAAGTGTGTGCATGTGCGCACGATATCAAGATGCTCCTAAAGAATGTCATCTTAAGGTTGTGAAAAGGATAGTGAGATACCTAATCCATACACCAAATTTTGGCATTTGGTATCCAAAGAGGGCTTCCTTTGATCTTGTTGGCTACTCCGATTCAGACTATGCCGGAGACATGGTTGATAGAAAGTCCACTTCGGGTACTTGTCAATTCCTTGGTAGATCTCTTGTATCTTGGTCCTCCAAGAAACAAAACTCGGTATCCTTATCCACCGCCGAAGCGGAATACATTGCCGCTGGTTCATGTTGTGCTCAATTACTGTGGATGACCCAAACTCTTAAAGATTATGGGATATATGTGAAACATGTTCCATTGCTGTGTGACAATTAAAGTGCTATTAAGATTGCTCACAATCCCGTGCATCATTCTCGAACTATGCATATTGTAGTTCGTCATCATTTCATTCGAGATAATGTTGCCAAAGCGGACATTAACCTTAAGCATGTTCGCACCGATAAGAAATTAGCGGATATATTTACCAAGCCACTTGATGAGAAAGTGTTCTGCAGGTTAAGAGATGATATGAACATCATTGATGCTTCAAACTTGGAGTAGGGACTCCATTAGATACATGCAAGGCATGAGCCTATGACTAATCCCTGATATTTCTCTTATGTTGACTATCTTATGTCTTGGATATATTTGCATCTTGCATGTTATCTAACCCATGTAGGTACTTGGATGAATCTACATCTATGATATTGCAAATCACTCACATCTTGAGCAATTTCTATATCAACAAGTATCTACACAATGGTGAATGAAGACAAGGAAGCACGCAACCATTCAAACATATCCTTTGACAAATTCTATGTTGAGTCTCATGATTGTCATTTTGGATACACAAGTGCTCTTCCTTGCAAAAACTAACCCATGTAGGTAGATGAACTCAAACTCCAAGTGGGGTTCCCAACTCTTGATGAGCTACATCAACCTTGAGCAACCCACACAAGTTCAACTACATGATCATGATCAACTCCACCACCCAAGATATGTTATTCCATCTTAGAGAAGCTTTACTCCGAGACATGGGATAAAGCAACTCAACAATATGTGAACACATCAAATAGCTTAAATGAAAAATGGTAGCCCCATTTTGAGCTTAAACGATGAGTATGACCTATGATCAAGTGATCTCACTTGACTCTTAAGTCAATATACTCTAACATAGGTGACGTTGTCACCGCCCAACTCTAGATGAAGTTCTCTTGTGTTCTTTTCTGTGCTCTTGCATTTGTCTCATGCACATCTGCTTCCCCTTTCAAAAAAAACTTCATCTAGATCTTTTAGTTTCTTCTCTTTTATTTTCCGTTCTGCATCTCCTGCATCCAATTCATTGCAAATCTTTCAGTTAATTCCTTGCAAATCCTTGTGAGATCCGTCTTGTCTAGTGAGCTGAGGTGACAAGTGTTTTCTCTATGATGAACTCGGTATCACCGGTGTAATACCTTCGGTCCAACCGAATCCTCTCGGTACAACCGAACCGTACAACTCGGTGTCACCGATTTCACTACAGGAGAGACATCTTGCCACTTGTTTCCGCATTCTTTTTGATCCAGCTCCACTCAATGAATCTTGTCCTCGACCAGCATCCCACTCAACTTGCTGCTTTGTTCTTTGCCTCAAGGACCAAACCCATCATGACAAAAATCCAGAAGAATTGTCATGGGTTTGTCACGGCAGATGTCCTCGTGAACGGACTTAGTCGTGGAGCCATCGCTACTGGTTGACTTGAAGGGGTTAAAGCGGACACAAGGACACGAGAATTTATACTAGTTCGGCCCCTTCGATGAAGGTAAAAGCCTACGTCTAGTTGTGATGGAATTGATGGGGTTTCGAGGACTAGGGAGCAAACAAGCTTCGCCTAAGTCTCGAGTTGTGGTTGTCTGTCTCAAACCGCCGCCGGGTCGTCCCCTTATATACATGGGTGACGCCCCGTCGGTTTATAGAGTCCCGACGCTGGTTCATAGATGTATCCGGCTCGGTCTCTATGATTCCTAACTTACAATACAAGTTACATGCTGATGCCGGTTTACAACTACAGGCATGAACCGGCTATGGGCCATAAGCCATCTATTGCCTACTTGGGCTTTAATATGTTCAACTACTGATGAAGTTATTCCGGCCTGTCCTGGCCGGTTTACCCTTAGTGGTAATATCCCCAACATTAGGCCCCAGATTGATTTGAACAGGTTCATGTCAATCCTTAGCCAATAGAAAACGTCATCTTCTGCATCTTGTGTAATCTGGTGAACCGCCGTGATGTCATCTTCTCTGACCGTCGTGAATCGGCATGACATCACCTGTCATAAAGTTATCCATGGTATCTTTTGTTTAATAGATCCGCGAGAATCGAGGCGGCAGCTCCGCTTCCAAGCCCACGGCTCCTCGACTTTCGCGCCTGACACATGTCCCTTGCCTTATAAATAGGCCAGAGGGGTCATTTCCTTTTTCCCCTTCGGTCCTTTCTTCTTCGTCTTCCCTGCGTTGCCCTGCTTCAGAGCTCCGCCGCCGACGACGACTTCAGCACCGTCCTCGGCCGCTGCATCAAATTGAGCGTACCAGAACGCCGCCGCGACCTGCCTTTTCTTCCTCAGATCCGGTAAGTCTTCTTTCCTTCCCCCCGTAGATCTGTTCTAGGGTTCTTGTGTTCTTCAGTGTTCGTCTGCTGCTTTCTGTTCATATAGCAGTCTTTAGACAAACCTGCAGATCTTTGTTCTATGTAGCGGTAATTTTTACCATCCGTTTGTCCTCACGCCCCTCAGGGCCATAGATCTATCTGTATCTTTGCTCATGGATTCAGCATCTGCTCCTTTTCAAATCTGGAATTTACTTCTTTTTGTGAACATGCTCCAGATCCAAAACTGTTAAGTAGCACTGTGAAACCTGTTTTTTCACTGCAGTTCTGACTCTGCATCATTATTAGACCGGGTGGTTTAGCTTTGTAGAAAAATTGATGACTCGGCATATACCATTAGTCCCCTTACTGAACCACCAGGATCTTAGCTAAGTACTGCCGCTTTGCAGAACTCCGGTTTATGGATAACCTCTTCCGGTTTAACAATGAATGCATCTGTGTATATCCTTCCAACATATTCTTGAACCGGCATCAATGTTTTGCAGATTGCACCATGGCCAAGCAAGTATATGAGTGCCACTGGGTCCCTTCTCGAGTGACCGAGACACAGCTAGAGAACTCAGTCAAAATTGGCACTTTGGGCGAAAAAGATGTCATTCACTAGAGGGTCCCTGGCCCGGAAAGTTCTCCGGAACCCAAGGATGGAGAAGTTGTTGTTTTTGCTAATCATCCGCACGGGCTTCACCCACCGGTTCAAAGTTTTATCGGGATGTCTTGGCCAACTTCCAATCAAGGCCCACAAGATATCGGCCCTAACTCCTTAACCAACATCCGTCACTTCCAAGTGCTCGTGAGGTGTTCTTTCAAGAGGAGCCCTCGGTTGAACTATTCGTAGATTGTTTCCATCTAAACCGCCGCCTGAAATTCTGAACGGCCCCAACACAGAGCTAGGTGGCATGGCGATTCAAAAGAGAAAAGAAGTCACTTATCCACAAGCCAAACTGCACAGCCGTCCCAAAGAATGGAATGCAACATGGTTCTACTGCAAAGATACTTCGCCTGATGGAGAAAATCCCTTGCCGGGTTACCGTC
This sequence comes from Aegilops bicornis, assembly GCA_021605145.1. Taxonomy (NCBI): domain Eukaryota; kingdom Viridiplantae; phylum Streptophyta; class Magnoliopsida; order Poales; family Poaceae; genus Aegilops; species Aegilops bicornis. The sequence goes on along the minus strand of CM038671.1, from coordinate 629,968,479 downwards.
CGGAAGGTTGAGCAATACACATCCCTTTCCTCAAAGATCGATCATGAGGGAAAGAAGCAAATATGCTCCTCAATTATCCAAGCTCCGGGCCTTCATGGCTAATGGGTTGACGGAGTTGACCTTGCACGCTTTGGATATCTTGGAGCATACTACCCTTAAGCCAGCGCTCCGGTTTGATGTGCGAATACACAGAAGACTTAAAAGACCCTCTACGGCACATTGAAGTCCAGCTGTCAGACGATGAAGTCACTGAGGCGGTTAAGAAGATGTTGAATGAACCTGAGCCTGCCTGCGCTCAAACCGGCCTTGCTCCTTTTTCTGCCAAGAATAAACCGCAATCTGTAAACCTCTTATCATATACCTTTACGAAATTTGGCCATGTTTTAAATACCCTCTGTTTAACTTTAACGTCTTTCAAACAGGGTGATGATCCATTTTGGAGCAAAAAGACTCCTCAGGAGAAACCGGAGAAGGCAATCCGGCCCAAGTCCAGAGTTGTGAAGAAACCGCCCATCGAAGAGAACCACTTTGCCTCCTCCGATCCACCGGTGATGATGATGTGGGTAACCCGGACCTTGAGGTAGAATTTGACTCACTTGGTTTACTTTTCTCACGCCTTATTGACAATGATCATTGTCAGGATGAAGCTGAGGCAAGTCATGCTGACGCTATAGAGGTAGTCACTCTTTCTTCCGATTGAAATCCTTTCCCTTCACTAAGAATCCTCGTGCAAACCGGAAAGTTAAATTCTCTCATCCTCTTGCTTACTTGGACCAAAACTTTCTTATGAAGACACAGCAGCACGAAGCTCGCCGCACCACCCGGCACAACGGTCAACTAGTTACCTCCGCCGGTTTGCCGAACAGTCCGGGTCGGAAACGCCGTTCAGAGGTCTCTAATTGTTTCATCAATGCTTATCCTAAAGCGGGTTGTATCCGTCAACCTCTTAATCCCTCTGACTCCGATTATCAGGGCACTTCTCATTCTTCTTCTGGCGATTCTTCAGCCACCCAGCTCCCACCACTCAAGATTGTGCATCGGTGAGCCGTTTTACTAATAATTCTGCTTGATATAGTACTTTACACATTTACTGGATTCATCTATCTTTTCTCTTTCAGGACGAAGCCTAAGCCCAGCAAAAAAGCTCGTCTGGACAAAGCGGCGGAAGAAGGTGACGCTCCTGAACCGGCCAGAACAATAGATCCGGAAGAACCTATCCGCGACGATGTGATGAATGATCCACCACCGCAAGACCATGATGTTGCTGCTGAAAAGGCGCTTGCTGACGCTTCAGGTCCTGTTAATCAGCCCACGAGCCCTGTCCAAACTGACAAGACAGCAAGTCCCTCCAAACATACTGACAATCCGGCGACCCCAATGCGAACCGGCGAAGCCAAGGATGATGATGTCATTATTACTGGCTTTGGTCATACTGAACCGGGCAATCCTGTCGCTTTGTCCAAGCACACCGCGAAGGATGAGTTTGCGGCCTTTGGTAAAGGCAAATGGAACACTGACTTAGCCACTTTTGCCACTCTGGACCCCCAAGAACTTTATTCTGGCTACCTGAATCGGCTTTATACCAGCCGTGATTGCGAAGCCGGTTTGATAAAAATGATGAAGGATAAATATGAGTTAAATTCCATATGACTCTCCTTATGTACTTCAATCATCAACTCCAAAGAGCCCCCAAGTGACGGTTTTAAGATAGGAACTTAAACCGGGACTTTTCAACTTGAACCTTTTAGTACAGCTTTTCTTTGAGACTCAGAGTTTCAAGGGCCGGTTTAACGTAATCATGCTAAACCGGGATTTTGTACCGTAAGAATTCCAGTGTCACTAGAGGATAGAGCAAATACACATTAGCCCCCAAGTGCCAAGTTGAATACTTGTATTGATCTTGGGACTTTTATGAAATTTGTAGGATAAAAAGCAAATATGCATTAGCCCCCAAGTACCAAGGGCATAACTTGTTGTGTGGTTGGTACTTCAATTCTGCATCATAATCTTTAATCAAACGATGACCTGTATGCAGGGTGATCTGAGCAGGAAAGAAAGCCAAGTTGCTGATCTTCAAGAAATCCTGAAATCTCAACAGACTGAAACCTCGAAAGCAAAAGACGAATTAACCAGCGCTTTAAGCGTCATGGAAAAGCTTAAAGAGGATTTCAGCAAGGAACGGGCAGATTGGGCCACTGAAAAGACCGCTTTACTTCAAAGGGCAGAGAAGGCTGAAGCGGCACTCAAACCGGTGGTAGATGAGCTGACCAGCGTAAAGCGGCAAGTGCGTGCTATGACCGCTGCTGTCCTCGGTAAGCATTTTTATTTTCTGCAGTAATGATGTCTTCTCATATTGTAGCTGGTTTACTGACCCTTTAAATGATTCAGGGACACGTATTGGCCACTTGGGATCAGATGTGCAGAAGAAACTGAAAGTCGCCTACACATTGATAGAACAATCAGATATAGGCGCTAACGGATCATCAAGATCGCTTCTCACAACAACCCGTCCCGACCTTGATTCAGGATACCATCAAGAGGTTGTCAATGCTTCCTGCCCGGATTGAAGAATTGAAGAAATCTGCTGCTAGAACCGGCGCTATAACCGCCTTAATCCGGGCAAAAGCGTAGGTTCCAGATTTTGATCCTATTGAAGCGGCCCAAGGCTTCCCAAGCGTGAAGGAGGACGGGACAGAATTTAGTGAAGAGCACCTCCGAGCTATAAACCGGGAAGTGCGCCCTCTGGCTTGTCAATTGGCTGAAGAGGCAAATTTGTCCCACTATCAAGCGCAATATGATGGCCAAAATAAACGAGTGGCTGCACCAGTTCCTGAAGCGGAGAATCTTATCCCTCCCATCCGTAAGCATACTTATGCTCCTGACATTGAACCGTCCTTGCTGATCCACGATGAAGCTGTATTTCAAGCATTACTGGGAATCGACTGGACAACTGTTGATTTCCAGCAGCTGGGTAGGGAAACAGAAGTTGAAGCGGCGCCGGATGACCCGCAACCATCAGGGCAAGCTGGCGACCAAGCTTAAAAGGGAATCCGGTTTATATTTGCTATTTCCGTTATGTTATGATGAAGAACAATTATCTCATCTGGGCACCATGTTGCCGTGTAATAGACTAGCTGCCACACTTGGTGTTGATATGCCTTCGTGCATACTTATTGCAACTTACGCTTCCATTGAATCATCAATGATAAGCTATTACCTGCAGAAAAAATCTTAAAACGCCGTTGTGGCTGTACCACCAGGCGGGTCATAATATCGATGTATATGAAATCAAAGATAATCTCTGAGATCTAAACATATGATCAAATATAACAATATATGATACCTGCCATCATAGGCCATGGAGTTGGTTGTGCCAATCGTAAACCGGAGTGTTTAAGAAAACCACTCTGCTGGAGGAGAACAACTCCTTTGAATATAATGTCAGATTACCAAGTAACCGTTCCGGTTTATAGAGAATACTGGTGTTACTCCATAATAGGATGTTAACAGAAAATCAAACCGGGCAAAATGTCTCCGGAATAAAAATAGACCGTGTTCTGTCAGATGACAGACAAACCGGCGTAACAATTGTTGGTATAAAAACACAACGACAGAAATATGCAAACAAGGGAGTCTCAAGTAAAAACAAATAGAGTTATTTGCAAAAGGAGGTTTGTTTAAACCGATCAAGTGGCATAACCATGGTCGGACATGACCAAGCCCCCAATAGGTGTAGCTATGGTTCAAGTCAGCCAGGTCCCCAAATGATGCAGTGGCATTATGCCGATCAAGAGGTGTAGCGATGGTTCCGGTTCGACCAAAGCCCCAGTGATTCTGTGGCCTTAGGCCGATCAAGAGGCGTGTTGGTTCGAGACATGACCAAGTCCCCAAGTGATCTTGTGGCTTTCGCCGGTCTAAAGGTGTTGCCTTGGTTCGGATACGACCAAGCCCCTAGAGACATGATACAAAGCTTATTTGAAAAAGCTAACTCAAGGGGTAAACCGGAGGTCGCTTTAAGAAAAAAGAAACTCCGTGTAACCACACATGATATAAAAATAACAGAGACCCCGCTTTAGCTAAGGCTCCGGTTTATTGTATTGAACATAATATATACATTGTCATAATATGTACATGAGTAGAGTCTATGGCTCAAGTATAGTAAGGCCGAAGATGAGCTATGTTCCAGGGCCTGTTGGTCTCCTCCTCGGCGTCGTAGTCTTTATGCTCTCGAATGTCGATCAGATAGTATGACCCGTTGTGCAAATTCTTGCTGACCACGAAAGGTCCCTCCCAAGGTGGGGATAACTTGTGCATATCAGCCTGGTCTTGGATGAGTCGAAGCACCAAATCTCCTTCTTGAAAGGTTCTGGTTCTAACACGGCGACTGTGATATCGACGAAGATCCTGCTGGTAAATCGCCGAACGAGCAGCGGCGACGTCACGCTCTTCGTCCAATAGGTCCAAAGCGTTTTGCCGTGTTTCCTCGTTGTCCGCTTCAACATATGCCACTACACGAGGTGAATCATGACGGATATCACTAGGGTGGACCGCCTCCGCTCCATAGACCATGAAGAACGGCGTGTATCCTGTCAACCTGTTGGGCGTAGTGTTGATGCTCCATAACACAGGTGGTAACTCCTCAACCCAACATCCCGGCGTTCGTTGTAAAGGAACCATAAGCCGTGGCTTGATGCCTCGTAAGATCTCTTGGTTAGCCCTCTCTGCTTGGCCATTGGACTGTGGGTGAGCTACTGATGATACGTCAAGCCTGATGTGCTCACACTCACAAAACTCCTTCATAACACCCTTGGACAAGTTGGTACCATTATCAGTAATGATACTGTGTGGAAACCCAAACCGGAAAATCACCTTTTTAATAAATTGAACCGCCGTGGCTGCATCACACTTGCTAACGGGCTCTTGTTCAACCCACTTTGTAAACTTGGCCACCGCCACCAAAAGGTGGGTCCTCTTATCCTTGGACCTTTTGAAAGTTCCGACCATGTCCAGCCCCCAAGTCGTGAACGGCCAAGTAATTGGAATCATCCTCAATTCTTGAGCCGGCATATGAGCGCGCCTTGAGAATTTCTGACAGCCATCACATCGTCTAACTAGGTCCTCCGCATCAGCATGAGCAGTTAACCAATAGAAACCGTGACGAAACGCCTTAGCCACCAGAGACTTTGACCCAGCGTGGTGACCGCAATCCCCTTCGTCGATTTCCCGCAAAATTTCACAGCCTTCCTCAGGGGACACACAGCGTTGAAACGCTCCTGATACGCTGCAATGATGCAACTCGCCATTGATAATGGTCATGGACTTGGATCGCGGACTATCTTCCCGCCGAGTCTCATCCTCTGGTAACTCGCCCCGGTTCATGTACGCAAGATAAGGAATTGTCCAATCCGGTATGACATGCAGGACTGCCACCAATTGAGCCTCCGGATCAGGAATAGCCAAATCCTCTTCCCCAGGGAGCTTGACAGACGGGTTATGCAGAACATCTAAAAAGACGTTAGGCGGGACTGGTTTACGCTGAGAGCCCAGCCGACTTAAAGCGTCTGCCGCTTCGTTCTTCCATCTGTCCACATGATCCACCTGATAACCCTTAAAGTGACGTGCAACAATATCCACCTCACGACGATAGGCTGCCATGAGCGGATCCTTGGAATCCCAAGTGCCAGATACTTGTTGAGCCACCAGGTCTGAGTCACCAAAGCATTTAACTCGGCTGAGGTTCATCTCCTTAGCCATCCGGAGACCATGGAGTAAAGCTTCATACTCAGCTGCATTGTTAGTACAAGGGAACATTAAGCGGAGAACGTAACATAACTTATCACCTCGTGGGGAAGTTAACACGACTCCAGCCCCCGAGCCCTCCAATTGCCTGGACCCATCAAAATGGATAGTCCAATAAGTGTGATCCGGCTTCTCTTCAGGTGCTTGTAGCTCCGTCCAATCATTGATGAAATCGACAAGTGCTTGAGATTTGACCGCTGTCCGAGGTAATGATTTCAAACCGTGCGGCCCAAGCTCTATAGCCCACTTGGCAATCCGCCGATCGCCTCCACATTACGAATTATATCTCCCAAAGGAGCGGAGCTGACCATCGTGATAGGATGTCCTCGAAGTATTGTTTAAGCTTCCGCTCGCCATAAAAACTCCATACACCAGTTTCTGCCAATGCGGGTACCTTTGCTTGGACTCGATAAGCACCTCGCTGATATAATAAACCGGACGCTGAACCGGATACTCCTTGCCCGCCTCTTTGCGCTCCACCACAATAGTCACGCTGACTGCGCGAGCATTAGCCGCTACATAGAGCAGTAACGGTTCCTTGTCGATCGGGGCTGCAAGAACGGGCGAATTGGCTAACTGCCGTTTGCCTCGCCGGCGACTTGCCGTCCGCGGACGACATGACTCTAGGAGGAGACACCGGACTAACAGGACGTCAGGAACTGCTCGCCCAACAGCGTCACCGTTGCCCGGGCGCGCCACCGTGCCTACCTTCCCAGTCCGTCCAGGGCTCAGGCATGCAGCAACCACTAAGCCAACCCGATTTATCCTGAGATACGTCCTCAACACTCAGCAGCCACTCCTCATCACCGATTTCTAATTGATTCATGACTCATTAGGCAGGACTGTCATTAGGGTTTGTTGTGTGCTCAGTGCTACCTACACTTAATGGTTCAGATGTATTTCGGTAATCCTTAGTACCTGTAAAGTTCATAGGGTTTTCAAAATTCCGGCCCTAGGAACAGACACTAGTCATTTTGGATCGTTGGTCGTAGTGACATTGACCCAGATTACTACTGCAAGCCAGGTTTGTTGACAATTTTACTTGTCTTTCTTACTCATTCGATATAATGTCCAATTATTCACGTCGATTAGTTGCAAACAATAAGTGCTAGATAAACTTATTGATTCAGATTTTGGACGGTCTCTTACTGCAGTTACAATTCTGCATACTTGTCCTAGTAAGCTCACAAGTAAATGATTGATTCACTACACTTATGCTTGCCTTGTCATATTTGTTGTCAATATTCTTTTAGGGTGGACCACCCCATTTCTAAATACTGGAACCGTAGACATGAGTAAATCGTATTCCTCTATGTGATCTCTTCCATCATGTGTGGGCAATGAACACTGCATTGTATAGAAAGAAAGTGTCATTTCCAGCTTTTACATAGGCTTCGATCTTTTACATGGAATACAATATGCCTACTTGCTTTGTGTCGCACTACCAACACTCCACCCTTGAAGCTAAACATTATGCCACTCATAATTCCTTAGTTTATTTGTTCAAATACGAATTTCATATGATTCTAATGTTCCTACTTCAGTTTTGAAATGTGTGTCACTTTGTTATAGAGACATAAGGGGTTTGTATTTACATGTGTGGTCCAGTCGGCCACGGTTGGGGGGTGAACTTTGCATATGCAGGGGTTTATGGGGAGACACTCTTCTTGTTGAATCTGCAATGCATTCCATAGATAATCTGACTACTTTTTATGTTTTCATGAATCTCAGATTCTGAACAGCATCATAATGATTATGAGCTTGCGCGCATGAAAAGAATAAAGCGGAACAATGCCATGGCTATCAACCTTGGCATTAAGGGACTGAAATCAATTCTGGATGCAATGCAATGCAAACGCTCTCCACCTACAGATTCATGCTCAGAATATGATCCTAACAATGATTTTGAGCTAGAGGGAGACCTAAGTCAATGTAGCTCCCTAGTGGAGGAGTCAGAGGAAGATGCCCAATCTTATTCACCCATCAAGGTGCTTGCTCTAACTTTCCAAGGTTATATTGGTCGCACATATCTTGCAACTGATGCTTTGCATTGCTTTTACTTTGTTGAACTGCCATCAGCTTAGTTTACACATCGTGTATGTGAATACGCCCTGCCTATCCATTTTCAGTACATATTCCATCAGCCATCATACCATATTTATCCATTCAAATGTTGTTCTTGTGTATCAGACGTTCAAAAGGAAGAGGGCGATTGCTGATCGTGGAGGAGCACAAGCAAAGTATTTGGAAAAGTTAGTGGCACCTGATAAATCAAATAGCCCATTAGGAGTAGTTGCAATATCACCTGACCCACAAAACACCCCAACTCTAGCAGACTCTAGCCCTACTACACTAGTCATTTCTGATGCCCCAACTCAGCAGACCCCAACTGCAGCAAACATTATGATTATGCCAGTTGACATAGCACCAGCTCTACGACGCAAAACCACCATTCCAGCAAAGAGTAGACCAAATCCAGTTGCCAAATCCATTTTTAAACCAGAGAGAGCCCCAATTGCAGCAAATAGGACCCCCGTTCCATTTCTTTCCAGTTTAGAAGACGAAGCTTATATTGTTGTCAGGAACTTTGCGCGCATCTTTCCTTCATGCAAAGATTATACCGCAGACACAGAACAATTTCCAGTCTTCCTCGGCAACTTACGCGTAAGTAATGTACTAATGTTATTCATGGTCATTCTGCATATGTTTCTGTGACGAAGACACAAGATTTCATTCTTTTAAATAGGCGAGGACCAAACTGGATTGTGAACACGAGCAAGGGTTGGTTGCGCTTTTCAAGCACTCTTTGATGAAGTATCATTCCTACCTGAGGCAAGCGCACTTCAATGGCAAGCCTCTAAACGAAATTTCTGTAAAGTCTCTGGTGCTACATTTATCCGACGGTGACTGGAATAATCTTGTTACACATTGGTCTCCGCTGCAGCGTAAGGTACTGTCTATGATATCACATCACAATTTGAACTACATTTCTGCATTTGCCTTAACGTCTCACTTGTACGAAAACTGTTAGCAGAAGAACATTCATTCTCAAGGGACCACAGAATTTCGCAGCTATACTGCACACTGCATTGCTCTTGCAAGTACCTCTTGCCCTGTATGACCATACTTACTTCCATAGCTGTTTGATTATGTAGCATCACTGCACATGTTAGCCTCGTTATCGTCCATTTGGTGGACATTATAAGATCCGTCTGGACTCTTACATAAATTTAGAATCAACCCAATGCTTTTGAAGAGGTTTAGCTCTGCAGTCCTCTTGTAAGGACTGAATGTGTACTTACATTAAAGCTACTCCCTCTGTCCCATAATATCAGAATGTTTTGTATAGTACACCAATGTTCAAAACACTCTTGTATTATGGGAAGCGGGATGTGACGCCCCCGATTCAATCGTACACTAATCATGCACGCAAATGTGTACGATCAAGATCAGGGACTCACGGGAAGATATCACAACACAACTCTAAAGCAAAAATAAGTCATACAAGCATCATAATACAAGCCGAGGGCCTCGAGGGCTCGAATACAAGTGCTTTCGATCATAGACGAAGTCAGTGAAGCAACAATATCTGAGTACAGACATAAGTTAAACAAGTTTGCCTTAAGAAGGCTAGCACAAACTGGGATACAGATCGAAAAAGGCACAGGCCTCCTACCTGGGATCCTCCTAAACTACTCCTGGTCGTCGTCAGCGGGCATCACGTAGTAGTAGGCACCTCCGGTGTAGTAGTCGTCATCGACGGTGGCGTCTAGCTCCTGGGCTCCATCGTCTGGTCGTAGCAATCGGGTAGAGGTATGGGGAAAAGGAGGAACAAGGCTACCGTGAGTACTCATCCAAAGTACTCGCAAGCAAGGAGATACACTACATATGCATGGATATATGTGTAAAGGGCCATATCGTGGGTGAATCGCAGAATGCCGTAATAAGAGGGGATAGCTAATCACCGTCAAGACTACGCTGGCAGCCTCCGCCTTGCAACATGTAGAAGAGAGTAGATCAAGTCCTCCAAGTAGCATCGCATAGCATAATCCTACCCGGCGATCCTCTCCTCGTAGCCACTGTTAGAGAGCGACCACCGGGTTGTATCCGCACTTGGAAGGGTGTGTTTTATTAAGTATCCGGTTCTAGTTGTCATAAGGTCAAGGTACAACCCCAAGTCGTCCTGTTATCAAGATCACGGCTATTCGAATAGATTAACTTCACTGCAGGGTGCACCACATTACCCTACACGCCGATCCCATTTGGCGGACACACTTTCCTGGGTCATGCCCGCCGCGAAAGATCAACACATCGCAGCCCCACCTAGGCATAACAGAGGTCGACCGCGGTCTAAACCTAAGCGCCAGGGGTCTGGGCCCATCGCCCTTAGCACACCTGCACGTTGCGAACGCGGCCGAAAGCAGACCTAGCCTAGTGGTGCTCCAGTCCAATCCGGCGCGCGCCGCTTAGTCGCTGACGTCACGAAATGCTTCGGCTGATACCACGACGCCGGTTGCCCATATCTTGTCCCACGTGGCGGTTAGTGCGTATAAGGTCAACGACCCAACTCAGATCAAATACCAAGATCTCGTTAAGCGTGTTAAGTATCCGCGGACGCCAAACAGGGCCGGGCCCACCTCTCTCCTAGGCGGTCTCAACCTGCCCTGTCACTCCGCCTCAAAGATCCACTCGCGGGCACTCCTACGAGGCGACCCGTCTTTAGTCACCACATGTATCATGTATAAGTATATAGTATATACCCGTGATCACCTCCCGAGTGATCACGGCCCGATAGTATATACAATGAGACGGACAAGAATGTAGGGCCACAGATGGAAATACTAGCATCCTATACTAGGCAAGTAGGAATGCAGGTAAAGGTATCAATGTATAGCAAAGACAAGGCTATGCATCGGGATAGCAATAACGGAAAGCGAGAATATGCTACACTACTCTAATGCAAGCGGTATAGAGGAGAGTAGGCGATATCTGGTGATCAAGGGGGGGCTTGCCTGGTTGCTCACGGGCAAGGAGGATCGCCAACACCGTAGTCGAATCAGGGGTCGCCAGTCTGGGTCTACCGGAAAGAAGTAACGAGGGGAACACAATAAATAATGAGCAATCAAAGCATCACAAAGCGAAACGTGGCAATACGCGGTCTAGAGTGACCTAACGCGGTACTAGGTGGTACCGGTGAAAGGGGGGAAACATCCGGGAAAGTATTCCCGGTGTTTCGCGTTTTCGGGCAGAGGAGCCGGAGGGGGAAAGTTGCGAGTTTGATATGTTAGGTGTGTGACGGACGAAGGGGCTGTATCCGGATTCGCCTCGTCGTTCGAGCAACTTTCATGTTGAAAATATTTTAATCCGAGTTACGAATTAAAAGATATGATTTTCTAAAGATTTTATTAATTTCTGGAATTTAATTAATTATTTAGTTAATTCGAAAATGAATTAATGACATCAGCATGATGTCATGCTGACGTCAGCAGTCAACAGAGTTGACTGGGTCAAACTGACACGTGAGTCCCATCTGTCATTGACTAAGACTAATTAAACAGGTTAATTAGTTTAATTAGTTGTTTAGTTTAATTAATCAAAATTAATTAAGTTAATTAATTCTTCAGTTAATTAATTAATTAATTATTATTTTTCATTTTTTTTACAAAACGTTCTCAGGGGGTGGGGCCCCTTTGTCATAGGCCCCGGGGGCCTAGCGGGTTCGGGCGCTATCGGGCGGGCGTTGGGCGCTGGGTGCGGGCGCCCATCGAGGGCGAAGGCGAGGCCGTGGCCTTGGCTGGGCACGCGCCACAGAAAGGTGCGGGGCAGCCAGGCCAAGCGGCAACTGGATGGGGTGGAGGAGAGCGAGAGGCCACAGTCGGGCGGCCGGAGGGGAGCACAGTGTAACGCCCCGGATTCGATGCGCCAGGTGCCCGCCAGTTATTCGCCGTCGTTGCCATGTCATGTGCTTTCGTGTTGCACTTTGCCATGTCATCATTTGCATTTCATCTCATGTCATCATGTGCATTTCATTTTGCATACGTGTTCGTCTCATGCATCCGAGCTTTTTCCCCGTTGTCCGTTTTGCAATCCGGCACTCCTATGTCTCCCGGCGCCCCCTTTTGCCTCTTTTCGTGTGCGGTTGTTAAACGGTCTTGGAATGGCCCGAGGTTTGCCAGGTGGCCTTGGTATAGCACCGGTAGACCGCCTGTCAAATTTCGTGCCATTTGGAGGTCATTTCGTACTCCAACGGTTAACCGGGTAACCGCAAAAGCCTCCTTCTCTTTGCAGCCCAACACCCCCTCCAAAGTGGCCCAAAACCCAGCAAACTCCCCTCCATGCTCTCGTTCGTTCGATCACGATCGCGTGTCCAAAAATCGCACCTCATTTGGACTCTCCTAGCTCCCTCTACCTATATATATATATATATATATATGCTCTCCCCGAAATTTTCGCAGTCCAAACCCCCGAAACCCTAGCTCCACCCTCCTCTGCGCCGCCGGACACGTCCGTCCCGCGCCGGACAATGTCCGCCGCCGCCCCCTAAGCCAGTGGCGCGCCGCCAGGTGTCCACCGTCGTCGTCCCCGCGGCAAGCGACCCAGCGAACTGCCGCCGCCGCCTGCCGCCCGTACGGCGCCTGCCCGGCCGCCCGCGCCGCGTCGCCATGCGCGGAACCTCGCCGCCGCCTCGCCCGCCGCGACCCGTCGCCCGGCGTCTTTGCCGCCGCCGATAATGCCGGCCTCGTCGCGCCCGCCTTGCCCCGCGGGCCGGGCCCCGCCGCGCCGCCCGGCGCCCGAGCTGGCGCCGCCTCCCTCCGCCAACCGCCTCGCGCCGCCTCCCGGCGAACGCCGCCGCGCCGCCTCGGCAGGCCGGTGCCGCAGCTCCTCCGCCCGGCCCGTCGCCTCCTCCGCGTTCCCTGGCCGTGACTTGCCCGCCTCCTCCGGCGACCCCCAGCGCCCCGCCCTTCTCCGGCCATCGCCGTTGTCTCTCCGGCGAGATCCGGTGGATCGGGATGGGATCCACCGGGATCTCAACCAAACGGGATCCCCGCGTCCCGGATATCTCCGTCCCGTTGACTTTTCGAGAGGGCAAATTCTGCTAAGTCCCGAATCTGTGTAATTTTAATGCCATATTCATCATGCCATAACTCTCTGCATATTGCTCCGTTTCGTGCGTGTAATATGCCGAATTGTTCGCCTCGACGAGTGCATCATTTCATATAATTGCATAATTTACATTTGGGCTCATCTTGATGCCCGAAATGCTGTTAGAAGAAGGCTATGTGATGTTAGTTTCAGATTCTTATCAGAACATGCACTATTGTCATTTTTGCCATGATTGATGTGTGCATCCTATGAGGTTGATGTCTACATGTGTTTTGTTCTATGCCATTCCATCTTTACAGGGGTATATGACATGTATTTTTGTGATCTATGTGGTAACTATCACAAGCATGCAAACTAGGCATCGTGATGTTACTGATTTCAGCCCCTGTTCTGCTGATATTTTTATGCCATGTAAACTTGATGCTACCGAGAGATCCATGCATATTTTGAGATACTTCAGTAAGGATGTTTTGAACATATGGTTATCCTCTATCCATCCATGCCCTTGTTTGCAATCATGGATTGCCATAGATTGAGTCAATCAAGCTCTACTTTTGCTATAAAATGTTTCCTGGCAGGTTGTTTACATGTTCTTCAATTTTGCCAAGGTTGTTGTAGTTGATCCGTGTATGCTATGATGTTGTTCTTGCCATGTATAGATTCTATGCCATGTCTTCTTACTGTGAGTTTCCTTTCCATGCCATGTATTGCTCTGTGGTGAGTGGCTCAAGCTCACCAACATGCCTACTTATTGTTGTTCCTGCCATGTATGAATCTGTAATATAACTTGCCATATTTACATGGGTGCCATCTTATTTTCTGATCCTTTTTAGCTTATGGTCAGTAAGGGACTCTTGTTCTATGTATTTAGTAGTATCATGCCATGCCTTTTTTTGCCATGATAAGTTCCTGTAACATGTTGTTTGATAGATCTAAACATTACAACCTGATGTTATTTCTGCTAAAGTCTGAAACTGTTATTATTTGCAATCTTGCCATGTCATTTTGAGCATGTTCTAGTGATTTCTGGAGATAGCTCAGTGTTCATGTTTTGTCATGCTTTACCTGTACACCGTGCCCATGCCTTTTATTATTACGTTGAGATGTTGTACCATGTTATTTTGGTGCTTGCAATATGCGTAGTTGCTGTTTTGGACAGATTGTTGCTATGACTTGTATAGAGTGTATGTGTTGCACCGTTGCTCCGTTTTGAGTGTGCTCTATATGAAACTTGCTTGATTTTGCATGTAGTTTCATATTATCATATTGCATTCATGTTTTGAGGTGTTTGCTTGATGTTTGGGTGCATTTTGCATCAATGCCATGTTTAACTTGTTTTGCTCATATCTTCTAGGCCGTAGCTCCGAATCTAATGAACTTTATATGTAACTTGACTAGAATTTCGTGTAGATCATCGTGGTGCATCTTAACTTGCTGTTTAACAACTTGAACATAAGGTTTATTCAGATCTGGACCAATTTCGAAATTTGCATATGAGGACTTACCGGAATTGTTCTATGTTGCTTCCGGCCTCATTTAAACTTGCTTTGATGTGTTGTTCTTGTTTGCATCATCTCTTGCCATGAGTAGCTTCATGTAATCTTGTCATGCATCATGCTTGTTTGTGCATCATGCCTTGTTCATGTGTGGTGTGTTTACTATGTTGTGTGCTTCTTCTTGTTAGTTCCTGTTTCGTTGCGATCGTGAGGATTCGTTCTTCTACGCTTGGTTCGGCTTCATCCGTCCGTCTTCTTCATGGACTCGTTCTTATTCCTTGCGGGATTTCAGGCAAGATGACCGCTACCCTGGATCTCACTACTATCATTGCTATGCTAGTTGCTTCGTTCTATCGCTATGTCTGGCGCTACCTATTACCTGTTTATCAAGCCATCCCAAATTGCCATGTCGACCTCTAACTTTTGCACCCTTCCTAGCAAACCGTTGTTTGGCTATGTTACCGCTTTGCTCAGCCCCTCTTATAGCGTTGTTAGTTGCAGGTGAAGATGAAGTTTGTTCCTTGTTGGAACATGGAGATGTTGTTCCTTGTTGGAACATGTTTACTTGTTGGTATATCACAATATATCTTATTTAATTAATGCATAAATATACTTGGTAAAGGGTGGAAGGCTCGGCCTTATGCCTGGTGTTTTGCTCCACTCTTGCCGCCCTAGTTTCCGTCATATCGGTATTATGTTCCCGGATTTTGCGTCCCTAACGCGGTCGGGTGATTTATGGGACCCCTTGACAGTTCGCTTTGAATAAGACTCCTCCAAAGAAGGCCCAACATTGGTTTTACCATTTGCCTCACCTATGCCCTTTTTCCCTTAGGTTTTGAGCCCAAGGGTCATCTTTATTTTAGCCCCCCCGGGCCGCTTAAGTGTTGGTTCGAACCGAGCACCAAGGGCCACCACGGGAAACTCGGGCTTGGTTTTACTCGTAGCCTGTCTCATCCGGTGTTGCCACGAGAACGAGATATGTGCAGCTCCTATCGGGATTGTCGGTATCGGGCGGTCTTGCTGGTCTTGTTTTATTCTTTGTCGAAATGTCTTGTAGCCGGATTCCGAGACTGATCGGGTCTTCCGGGAGAAGGAATATCCTTCGTTGATCGCGAGAGCTTATCATGGGCTAAGTTGGGACACCCCCGCAGGTATAAACTTTCGAGAGCCGTGCCCGCGGTTATGTGGCAGATGGGAATTTGTTAATATCCGCTGTAGTAAACTTGAAGCAAACTCTTCTAAAATACACCAACCGTAATGCGTAACCGTGAGTGTCTCTTTTCGGGTTGATTGAGAGGAGAACACGGTTTTACGGGTTATGTCGGCGTAAGTAGGAGTTCGTGATCACTTCTTGATCATTACTAGTTGACGACCGTTCCTTTGTTTCTCTTCTCGCTCTCATTTGCGTATGGTAGCCACCATATATGCTTAGCCGCTGCTGCAACCTCACCACTTTACCCCTTCCTTTCCCTTTAAGCTTTGCTAGTCTTGATACCCATGGTAATGGGATTCTTTGAGTCCTCGTGGCTCACCGATTACTACACCAACAGTTGCAGGTACAGGTTTGCGATGATCATGACGTGAGAGCGATGCTTGCTTGTATTGGAGTTCTTCTTATGCTTCTTCTTCGATCAGGGGATAGGTTCCAGGTCAGCAGCCTGGGCTAGCAGGGTGGATGTCGTTTGAGCTTCTGCTTATGTTCCATCCGTAGTCGGATGTTGATCTTGTATGTTGTATTGTGGTATTCACGTGACATTGTATGTCTTCGTTGTATCCCCATGTATTATGTAATGTTGATGTAATGATATCCACCTTGCAAAAGCGTTTCAATATGCGGGTCTATCCTTGGTGGGACCTTCGAGTTCCTTTTGGATAGGGTCGCATATTGGGCGTGACACACAGCCGGTCAGAGGCGGCCAGAGGAGGGTACGAGTGGTTAGCAGGCGCGGGCGTCGGCGCCCGACTGGGCGAGTGCTCGCCCGCAGGGATTGTAGTGGGGCGAGGCCACCGGGGCTGCGGTGGGGCGCCGGCCAGGGCGGTGGCGTGGTGGCCGGCAGGGTGGCCGCGGGGCAGATGCGGGCCGCCGCCAGCAAGGTCAGGCGGAGGCGGGTGCGGCCAGGGGGCAGCGTGAGCGCGTGGCCACGCACGGGCGAGGGGCGATAGCGAGTGAGCGTGTGCGCGTGCGGAGCACGGCGACCGTGACGACGGGGAGAGAGGGAGAGGCCAGGGGCCTCACCGGGGTTCCTAGGGACGGGGCAACGGTGCGCGGGGAGCGACTTGGGGAGGAGGACGAGGACGACGGGGCGGAGCGGAAGCAGGCCGGGCGAGGGGTCCGGCGGCGATGGCAAAGCGGCAATGGGCTGAGGAGGAAGCCCAGCACGGGGCAGCGTCGTTCGAGGGAGGTGCTGGCGTCGGGGTCGAGCGGCTCCGGGCTCGGGGCGTTTCTGGCGGGGAGGAGGACGAGGAGTCGGCGCCGGTGAGGTAGAAGCGGGGCGACGGGGTCGCCTGCCCCCGATCTAGATCGGGACCGAGAGGAGGGGGCGCGAGGAGAGAGTGGGGGGATCGGGCGAGTGGGGAGGGAACCGCTAGGGTTCGGTTGCTCGAGGGGATAAGGTGGGACGGGATGGGCCGGCCTGGTTGGCCCGATGGCTAGCTGGGTCGAGGCCCAGCGAGGGAGGGGGTTTTCTCTTTCTTTTGCCTATATTTTACTTTTGTTTAATTTTTCTTTTCTGTTTTCTGTTTTACTTTAGATCCTCTTTTATTTTATTTTTGCAAACTATAAAAGTAGTCCCTAATTTAGTGTTAGTAAATAGGCTACTGCCACATAAGTTTGGGCAACTAAATGAAATAGTTTAATATTTCATTTTTTTGTAAAAGGCATTCAACTAATTTTTTTTATATTGTTTTAAATATTTTTAGAGTACTAAACCTTTTTTTAAAAGTGTGTTTCTCCACCATACTTACCTATGCATTATTTGGCTCACCAGGAACATTTTAGTTTTAATATTTGAAAACTTTTAATGTTTGCTTGATTTTGAATTTGAATTTGAATCGGTTTCGAACTAATGCGAGATTAGCCACAGTAATCGAGGTGACATGGCATCATTAGCGGAGGGTTACTGTAGCCTAATTATCCGGGCGTCACAATTCTCCTCCACTACAAGAAATCTCGTCCCGAGATTTAAGAGGTGGTGTAAGGGGGAAATTTGTGGTTGTGGAATTCTAACGGATCTTCTCGGTCTTGGTCGCTCTTCTCGAAGAGGTCAATCCCTTACATGGACGTCTTCATTTCCCTGCTTCATCGCATCATGATGAAATTGTCGTCCTTTCTTCGGGGGTTCCTTTATGCTTACGAATAGGTAAGGGGTAGCTCGGCTCTGACGAAGGAAGGCTTAAGGGGTAATCGTCTGGGGTTTTCCCGTGAATGAATAGATGAGTATCTCTCGAGTTGAACAACTCGAGAGTAAGGTAAGAAGGTACAATAAGAAGTTTCAAGCAGATAGGCAATCTTTCATTGCCTGAAGCAGAGTGCGAAAGAGGTTCAGAGCAACGGGAATAAGTATTGTGTCCGATACCAGAATAGATCAACAGGCAAGTGGCCCGTGAATTACATACAAAGTCAAGCACGAGGAATAACTTTGACAACAGGTTGTATAGGAGAGTCAGGTTTCGATCCTGTGGAACTATTGGTTATGGGCCCGCCATGTGGGTTAAAAGTAGAAAGGGGGCTAACATCTTGTATGATCACGATAGCAAGGCATGTCAGAGAGTAGCATGTCAGTTATGTCGGCAACAATGTTGGTACCAAGGGCGAGGGACGAAGAGAACCATTTTCCTGCACGTTGAAGCGAGGCGGGCCAAGAGGCAAAGTTCTCATCCATCGGCGGTTATCGAAATGTCATCAACAATAGAAACAGGGTCTCACTGGCAGAGTTGTACACCGAGGTGTTTACATAAGCAGTGAATTATTACTGCTTAGATTATATAGATCACAAGAAAGGTCAAACAAACCAATGGAAAGGAAAATGTGATCATCAGGTTAAACAGAACAATGGAAAGGAAATTTAAACACATAACTCAGGGGTATATCCTTCCCAAGGACAAGGAGAGCATGATATCCATGACAGGATATTATGAAGAAAACTCCTCAGGTAGGGGAGAGAAATTTCATGACATTTCCCATACAACGGTGTTTGGATAATTGAGCAAGAAACATTTAGCATTGGGCTTCAAATGTTCTTGTTGAAAATCAGTGTCTCACAGACATGCTTCGAGATAGCATTGACATGGTCTTCAAGCAAAGGTCAGACTTTGGATATAGGAAGGATCCATTAGGAACAAGTTGTAGGATAAGTCTTACAATTTCCTCCAGGAAGAATGGTTATCTTGCAAAAGAAATTATAATGATAGGTCCTCCAGCCCGGGGGGGGGGGGTGCTAGGCATGACATCATGTTACCGGGTCATCAAAGGATCAACATCATAACTCTTGGAAAGTTGTCCCAACCATCATATCTGACCGAGATTCATATCCAATTGGTGTCATGATACCTCAGACTCAGGGGGTCCGAGAGGAAAAGGTGCAACACAAATCGACGACATGACATTGCAAGATTCTCGGGAAATGAACTATGGGAGCGGGTTCCTGAAGCAATAGTTCATCATTAAACCAAGGAGAGATGAGAAGGTGGCTGATGGGCTCAGGACAATTCATCCAGAATTCCAACGGATGGATTTCCACGATAATGTGAACAAGAAGATGATACTTGTCAATTCAAATGATATAATGTTGTATGCTCGAGGAAAACATACACCATCAATCACTAGTTGAAAGGTGTGCCCGAAATATGGGCTGGGTTGCACGGCCAACATTGGAATGGTGATTCAATAATCAATAGTCTAAGAATGAACGGCCGGCCATTAACTTCAAAGCAATAGGGTTGCTAGAAGGGTGGAATCCAAACAGCACCGCTCACTTGTTGGCACCCTGGTTGGAACCAACACGATGACCCAACAAAGAATGGTGATGGTGAGAAGTATCATCATACCAAGAATTCTTAAGAGGTGGTGAAATTCTCACGACATTCTTGACATAAAAGATGGTAATACTCCAAGGTAAAGACGAACAAATGCTGGATAGCAAGCATCTCAACGTATAACACAAAACACGAACAAGTTTGTGTTGAACGGAAGGCAATAAAATGGTCGATGACAACACAAATCATCGAGGGCAAGGATGGTATTTCTCATCATGAATCCGGTTGATATCCTGGAAGACCTCATAAGGTTGATGATGATCACGTCACAATTGTTGAGATATTTCATGAAGATGTAATCGGTCGGCGATGACATCAAGTCAAAGGAATGACGGAGAAAGAGGTTATTGGAACCACAGCTACGACACAAACTCGAACTCAAGCTTGTTGTTTAAGGTGAAAGGGTAAGACGAGGAAAATCGATGTAAGCTTAGCTATCATCGCAAATTGGTGCTCCGAGAATAAGGACCAGGTAGCACAGTTAAATTTAGCATGATAATGATGTAGCCGATCAGGCTAGGAATGACATGATGGAGTATTAAACTTCTCAACAACAAAGCACTAGGAGTACTGAATTGCAATGCGGATTCGAAATCCTCAGAGTCCTCGGTTGACGACAACCCAGAACCATTGGAGTGACTATGACAGGGAAGGTACTACTTCATCATAAATTCATAAGATATATCCTCGGGATACCATGGGGGTAATACAAGAAGGTAGATCAAAATAGAGGTTGGGCAGGTGTATTGATCTGCAGAAGACAAGTACTCTAACTTGTCCGAGAAATGGAATCAAGAAGAAAATATGGTCGGAACCACGGTTGCAAAAGACCATTCCCATATATAAGATGAACTTATACCGAATAGGGTTTAAGAGAAGCATCCATGATAAGATCAGCATCATGACCATGGGCATGAACGCAAGGTTCAAGGTCGACTCCCACTTGTTCAACGCACAACCTTTCATTCACCTCTCGTATTTCGAAAATGACATTAGTTGTTGAAAGTTTTTACCTGATACAATACCAGATAAGTATGACCCGTGAAATCTTTCGGGTTCACACGGATTAGGGAAGGCGTAGGTTCAACCCATCGGGGCAGCTAGGAGTATACACCCCAAATTTCGGAGTAAATAATACAAGCTCGAAAGTAGAGCATGGTTGGCCAAATCAGGGAATAGGATTTACCAATGGCATTATGTATCATGGAAAGAACTTCCAAAGTGATCGAATATGAAGGACGCTATCGGATAAAATCCAACAAAGGATCTGACAGTCCATAACAGAGCTGATGTGAGCATCAACACACCATCAGAGGAAGAAAACAATGCAAGGGCATTGGTTTATAGAAACAACTGACTAATCCAAAGCTCAAATGCAAAGGAGTTATGATTTCCAAAACAATGGATCAGAAGCAAACGCTCTGATTAAGGATGGATAGGTTGAGTAAGCATAGGTGTACAATCGACGACAATTGGATTAATCAAGATACAACTCATGTTTAAAATGACGCTTGAGCTGGAAGGACGAATTCTAGGAACTGACTGGGGATTGCGACTATTCGCAACATATTGAGTCAATGGGCTCAAAATGATAATGACAACGAATGCCAATAAGATTACGAGACTTATGGGATTAAGCATATTACAAGTAGGCAAGGATTTCAAGAGCCATAGGTTGCTCAGGATTTTCGGGAGATCGAATGGTATTTCGAAAACTTACGTGAAACACATGAACAACTGTGAACGAGTGGATACTCGTTAAGTGGAATGAATTATCTGTATGGGTATTCATGTGATAAAGAACAGCAATGCAGTAAGCTCAAAGGATTATCGAAACAACAACGAGTATTTCGGGGTATCTTGTAATAACAAGACCAACTGGGGATGAACGTAAGAATAACACCTGCAAGCAGTTATCCATAAGAGTTGAAAGGTGGAAGGGGAATTTCAAACGCGATGAACACAAGTTCTCGGGTTAACAGCGGAGAGTATCTTCAGGGTCTTCATGTGCGGCAGACGATCATCAGTAAGAAGGGGCTCTCCGGGTGAAAGTGATAATGAGATCCTAATGTTAGATTTAGTAAAACTCATTTAACCCGAATAGAAGAGAGTTCAGAGTTCCAGAGTAAAGGTCGAGGAGTAAAAGATCCTAGTACCACCCAATGGCAACGTGGGCCCATGGGCCGCACAGCCATGTTAGTAAAAGTTTTGCAATGTCTAGACTCGACTTCGGCCAAGGAGTGTGGAATGAGGATTCCTACAGGCAGTCGGCTCTGATACCAACTTGTGACGCCCCTGATTCAATCGTACACTAATCATGTATGCAAATGTGTACGATCAAGATCAGGGACTCATGGGAAGATATCACAACACAACTCTAAAGCAAAAATAAGTCATACAAGCATCATAATACAAGCCAGGGGCCTTGAGGGCTCAAATACAAGTGCTCGATCATAGACGAGTCGTGAAGCAACAATATCTGAGTACGTACATAAGTTAAACAAGTTTGCCTTAAGAAGGCTAGCACAAACCAGGATACAGATCGAAAAAGCGCAGGCCTCCTGCACAGGATCCTCCTAAACTACTCACGGTCGTAAATCGTGGCGTACGTAGTAGTAGGCACCTCCGGTGTAGTAGTCGCCATCGATGGTGGCGTCGCTCTGGGCTCCATCGTGCAGTCGCAGCAATCGGGTAGAGGTATGGGGAAAAGGGGAACAAGGCAACCGTGAGTACTCATCCAAAGTACTGCAAGCAAGGAGCTACACTACATATGCATGGATATATGTGTAAAGGGCCATATCGGTGGGTGAAGCTGCGAGAATGCCGTAATAAGAGGGGGATAGCTAATCCTGTCGAAGACTACGCTTATGGCAGCCTCCGTCTTGCAACATGTAGAAGAGAGTAGACTGAAGTACTCCAAGTAGCATCGCATAGCATAATCCTACCCGGCGATCCTCTCCTCGTAGCCCTGTTAGAGAGCGACCACCGGGTTGTATCCGCACTTGGAAGGGTGTGTTTTATTAAGTATCCGGTTCTAGTTGTCATAATGTCAAGGTACAACTCCAAGTCGTCACATTACCAAGATCACGGCTATTCGAATATATTAACTTCCCTGCAGGGGTGCACCACATTACCCGACACGCTCGATCCCATTTGGCCGGACACACTTTTCTGGGTCATGCCCGGCCGCGGAAGATCAACACGTCGCAGCCCCACCTAGGCACAACAGAGAGGTCAAGACGCCGGTTCAAACCTAAGCGCCAGTCCGGGGCCCATCGCCCTTAGCACACCTGCACGTTGCGAACGCGGCCGAAAGCAGACCTAGCCTAGTGGCGTTCCAGTCCAATCCGGCGCGCGCCGCTCAGTCGCTGACGTCACGAAATCCTTCGGCTGATACCACGAAGCCGGTTGCCCATATCTTGTCCCACGTGGCGGTTAGTGCGTATAAGGTCAACGACCCAACTCAGCTCAAATACCAAGATCTCGTTAAGCGTGTTAAGTATCCGCGGACGCCGAACAGGGCGAGGCCCACCTCTCTCCTAGGCGGTCTCAACCTACCCTGTCGCTCCGCCTAAAAGATCCACTCGCGGGCACTCCTACGAGCCGACCCGTCTTTAGTCACCACATGTATCATGTATAAGTATATAGTATATACCCGTGATCACCTCCCGAGTGATCACGGCCCGGTAGTATAGCACAACAGACAGACAAGAATGTAGGGCCACAGATGGAAATACTAGCATCCTATACTAGGCAAGTAGGAATGTAGGTAAAGGTATCAACAAAAGTAGCAAAGACAGGCTATGCATCAGGATAGGAATAACGGAAAGCAGTAACATGCTACACTACTCTAATGCAAGCAGTATAGAGGAGAGTAGGCGATATCTGGTGATCAAGGGGGCTTGCTGGTTGCTCGCAAGGAGGGATCATCAAAACCGTGGTCGAATCGGGGGTCGTGGCGGTCTCGAGGTCTCTAGGAAAGAAGTAATGGAGGGGGAACGCAATAAATAACAGAGCAATCAAAGCATCACAAAGCGAAACGTGGCTATACGCGGTCTAGAGTGACCTAACGCGGTACTAGGTGGTACCGGTGAAAGGGGGAAACATCCGGGAAAGTATTCCCGGTATTTCGCGTTTTCGGGCAAAGGAGCCGGAGGGGGAAAGTTGCGAGTTTGATATGTTAGGGGTGTGTGACGGACGAACCGGCTGCGTATCCGGATTCGTCTCGTCGTTCTGAGCAACTTTCATGTTGAAAATATTTTAATCCGAGTTACAGATTAAAAGATATGATTTTCTAAAGATTTTATTAATTTTTGGAATTTAATTAATTATTTAATTAATTCGAAAATGAATTAATGACATCAGCATGATGTCATGCTGACGTCAGCAGTCAACAGAGTTGACTGGGTCAAACTGACACGTGAGTCCCATCTGTCATTGACTAAGACTAATTAAACAGGTTAATTAGTTTAATTAGTTGTTCAGTTTAATTAATCAAAATTAATTAAGTTAATTAATTCTTCAGTTAACTAATTAATTAATTATTATTTTTCATTTTTTTACAAAACGTTCTCAGGGGGTGGGGCCCCTTTGTCATAGGCCCCAGGGGGCCTAGCGGGTCGGGCGCCTATCGGGCGGGCGTTAGGCGGCTGGGTGCGGCGCCCATCGAGGGCGGCGAGGCCGTGGCCTCGGCTGCACGCCTGCCAGCGTGCGAGGCCTCGGCCAGGCCGCAAGCGGCAACCTGGGATGGGGTGGAGGAGAGCAGGCGAGGCCACAGGCAGCGGCCGGAGGGGAGCACACCGGTCGAGGCGGCGAGGAGGGTACGAGTGGTTAGCGCGCGGGCGTCGGCCGCCCGTGGCGAAAGTGCTCGCCCAGGATTGCTGTGGCGAGGCCACCGGGGTTGCGGTGGGCGCCCGGCCGTGGCGGTGGCGTGGTGGCGCAGGTGGTCGCAGGCGAATCGGACCGCCGCCCGGCAAGGTCGGCGAGGCGGGTGCGGCGAGGCGGCGCGTGGCCACGCAGGCGAGTGGCGACGGCGAGTGGCGTGTGCGTCGCGAACCTGGCGACATGCGACGACGGGGAGAGAGGGAGAGGCCAGGGGCCTCACCGGGGTTCGTAGGGACGGGGCAACGGTGCGCGGGGAGCGACTTGGGGAGGAGGACGAGGACGACGGGGCGGAGCGGAAGCAGGCCGGCGAGGGGGTCCGGGCGGCGACGATGGCCGGCGACGGCGGGGCTGAGGAGGAAGCCCAGCACGGGGCGGCGTCGTTCGAGGGAGGTGCTGGCGTCGGGGTCGAGCGGCTCCGGGCTCGGGGCGTTTCTGGCGGGGAGGAGGACGAGGAGGCGGCGCCGGTGAGGTAGAAGCGGGGCGACGGGGTCGCCTGCCCCCGATCTAGATCGGGACTGAGAGGAGGGGGCGCGAGGAGAGAGTGGGGGGATCGGGCGAGTTGGGAGGGAACCGCTAGGGTTCGGTTGCTCGAGGATAAGGTGGGACGGGATGGGCCGGCCTGGTTGGCCCGATGGCTAGCTGGGTCGAGGCCCAGCGAGGGAGGGGGTTTTCTCTTTCTTTTGCCTATATTTTACTTTTGTTTAATTTTTCTTTTCTGTTTTCTGTTTTACTTTAGATCCTCTTTTATTTTATTTTTGCAAACTATAAAAGTAGTCCCTAATTTAGTGTTAGTAAATAGGCTACTGCCACATAAGTTTGGGCAACTAAATGAAATAGTTTAATATTTCATTTTTTTGTAAAAGGCATTCAACTAATTTATTTTTATATTGTTTTAAATATTTTTAGAGTACTAAACCTTTTTTTAAAAGTGTGTTTCTCCACCATACTTACCTATGCATTATTTGGCTCACCAGGAACATTTTAGTTTTAATATTTGAAAACTTTTAATGTTTGCTTGATTTTGAATTTGAATTTGAATCGGTTTCGAACTAATGCGAGATTAGCCATAGTAATCGAGGTGACATGGCATCATTAGCGGAGGGTTACTGTAGCCTAATTATCCGGGCGTCACAAGGTATTGGTTCATTGTGTAGCATTCTGCATCTTATCTCCCTCGCCCACCATTTACTAAAAAAGATCAGATCTATATTTAATCTTACCAAAAAGTAGAATACACAGACAATGTCAGTGCAAAAGTGTAGCCCATTGCTCTTGTCAGTACATTTTGTCCTGTAACGCTTGTACTTCCAGGGATTGGTAGTTGATTATGTAGCGTCAATCCGCATCTTATCTTCATTATCCTCTATCCCTTCCAGTATTATCATATCTATAATTACTCTCTACAAAATGTAGAGTACAGGCAATGCTTATGAAGAAGATTTTGTGCTGAAATTCTTGAGTTATCCTTCCCCTGACATGGAGAAGGGCATTATAAAGCCGGTGTTAACTGTTAATGTAAGTCAGTCCTTCTAAAGCCTTTATCCTCAACTGCTGTTTAATTTGCTCATACTCCCTATCATTTACTGCTGTTTAGTTTGCTGTTTCTACCGAAATGCATGCTCGCAAGAACCGTAAGTTCTAAGTTTTACTTGTAAAACCAAATTCCTTATTCATACCATGCACATTACTAAATACTCCCTATATGTATGCTTGTTTTTGTGGATCTATAATCCAGTGTGTGGTGAAGCAGCCCACGTTTGCACCTTGTCATCTCCCGTTTTATCTTACTGATGTGGCTGATGATATGAACAACATGCCATGCACATTAACCAAAATAGATACAATGATCTTCTTTGCCCTTCATCTATGCTTGGTATGTTGACATGGTAATCCACTAGTGTGGTGAAGCTCCCCGCATTATTAACAATGCCAAATTATGCTATTGATATTTTAAACTTACTCTTTATTTTCGAATTTCAAATTGGATGGAATTGACAGCACAGTTGTCATCTTTGTTTATACACGTGCAAAACCTGTCATCTCTCTTTGTTTCGGTGATATGCCCGATGGCATGCACAAGTCTGCTGAAGGCTGTGAGACAAACCCAACATATATTGCAGCTAAGAAGGCAAAACATCTTGAAGATAGCGAGACAACCCCGAAGTCTTGTCTTGATGCAGTGTTCAGGTTACTTGAGACTAGGAGTCGGACAAGCTCACAGAATTCGTTTTCTGAATTAGTTCGACTTCTTCAGTCCCAAGTTCTAGCAGAAAGGCATTCTGCAACTCAACTTCGACTTGAAGTCCTATCTCTAAGAAAGATTGCGGAGAACACCAATGAGAACCTCATCGCTAAACAGCTACACCTGGAAGCTATGACCGACATGCTAGGCGGTCTCACAGCCTTGCTTTCAAGAAATTTCATGTAGCCTCCCTTAAAGGCTAACCTTTCTTGAACTGTCTTGGAAGTGGTCTCGGTTCAGTATTATTTTGTTGCGCTGCAATGGTGCCCAGTTTTTGTAATCTGCTTCTTCGTTGCACTTTATGATCACGGGTGGTGAACTTCAATGCCCAGTGGATGTCATATACCATAAATCCTTTATTGTATAGTGTAGGTTTATTCTTAGTTACTATGCCATAATTTCTTTATTGTATAGAGTTGGTTTGTTCTTAATTCCTACTAGTTACTGCCATCATTCACTATCTGGAAAAAAATCAGATGTAGTCGACCGGGCCGAAACATTCATCTCTAATGGGCCTAGTTTTTAGCGGGCCACAATTTGGCCGGCCTGCATCTTTCTTGGGCCCGAATGATTAGGGCCTTCACACTTTGCAAGAGGCCCACAACTTACACCGGCCTATATTTTAGTTGGGCCTTTTGTGGACCAGTAACTTAGTTTGGCCAGTGGCGTTGGGCCATTAACAGCTGAATATTGTACTAGCACATTACGGCCCAAATGAAACCATGGGCCTTTAGCAGCCGAAATGCATGTTGGGCCTCAATTTTCACTAGTCGTCGACGGGCCTTTCAGCAGCTGAAATGTGAACCGGGCCTTTTGGGCCCAATTATATCGAAGCGATTACCGGGGCGAAACATATCTCGGGCCTTAGTTGGCCCACTGATATCATGGGCCTTTAAGAGGCTGAAAGCTTAGTAGAGACATCAACGGGCCGAATTATGCGACAGGCCTTTAACAGGCCCAAAGTCATGTCGGGCTTAACTGTTGCCACCTATATCACGGGCCGTTAATGGGCCCGATGTCCCTCGGACCATATATCGCCATGGGCAGCACGGGCCATTCCCAGGCCGAAAGTCACACCGGGCTGAAATGGGCCCATGTCTACATCGGGCCTCTAACAGGCCGAAAGTCACTGGGTTGTAATTAGGCCCAAATATTCGGCAAACAATTAACGGGCCAGATCTAGCTTCGGGCCGTAAATGGGCCCAAATGTTCGGCGAACAATTAACGGGCCAGATCTGGCTTCGGGCCGTAAATGGGCCTTTATTAAGCAGGCAGTTATTTGGCTGGCCCACTAGTACCTGAGTAAGTACTACGTGCCTTTGAATGGGCCGGCCTTTTCAACCTATATGGGCCTCTGTTGGGCCCAGCCACGTGTCGACGTATCATAGGCATGTCTCCTCCAATAGACGGGCGACATCTGGCCCACTGACGAGCTGACAGGTGTTCCCTCCGGCCAATCAGAATTTTACACGTGGAAATTTCCCATTGGTACCGGCTGTTAATGGGTTAGCGGATCCAAAATCGGACCTGATAGCTTAACGGCGTTCCGTTATGGTGGATGCCACGTGTCGGTCACCCTTGACGAAAGCACTTCTGTGACGCGCGATTTATCGTCATGGACGTGGACACTTCTGTGCTGATAATTTTGGTAATGTCATGGAACACTTCTACGACAGCACAGGTATGACTATCTTGATTCTGACATAAATTTATCATGGATGTACACGCATGACAGAAAACGTGACCTACTGTGACAAACACGTATCATCAAGGAAGTTTATTTTTTTTGTAGTGAGACCGGGACCATGTCGCTAGCATGTTGGTAGCCAAACAAATCTACGAGATCTGGTTTGATGACTTCCCACAAGTTCTGGTTTCCTTCTCGGAACTGGAGCTATTAGAAGGTTGTTTTCCTCATCAGACCTGGGGATGTCATCTGTTAAGGACTCATCCGTCAAGAAGTTTCCTTCTTCTGGGGCTCCAAGCAAAATTTTATAATAATTTGTGATGTAAGATGTAAGTTGCTAATGCCCCTCAATCGCGCCCTCCTCCTGTTGTAGTGAATGAATAAGTATCTTTCGGTGTCTACCATCGGCGACACCATGGAAATAACTAGTATTTGAATCACCTTTCAGGATAAACTGAGAGTTAGACGTACGCACCCACTGCTTTCCGGTCAGTTAAGCTTGCAACCTTAGGCTCTGTGTGTATGGGAGGATTGAAGTTTCGGAGCTAGGCTAGGGTTCCTCCCCCCTCCCACCCTAGCCGGCCGCGCGCGCCCCACCTCCCTCTCCCCCACCCCCTCCCTCGTGTTCCCGTCCGCTCGCTCGCTCCCCAACCTCCGCGAGTGACGGGCGGGCCCCTGCCGCTCCCTCTCTCCGGCCCCCTCCCCTCCCCTCTCCCTCCACGCCATCGCAGGCTTGGTCCACCGGGCCCTACCCGCGCGGCGCTGGCGGCGGTGGGCCGTTCCTTCCCCGTGCGCTCATGGGGGGTGCGGGGGCCTACCGATGGCGGTGGTGCATGTCGGCCGGCTGCAGTGTGGCACGGCGGTGAGACTCCGGCGGGGATCGGGGTCCTTGGTGCGACAATGGCCGTTAAGCATGGGCGGCGTGGCAGTCTTGGTGGCAGCGGGGCTGCGCGCCCGGTCTGGGCCCTTTCTGTTTGGGAACGTAGCAATAATTCAAAATTTTCCTACATGTCACGAAGATCAATCTAGGAGATACTAGCAACAAGAGAGAAGGAGTGCATCTTCATACACTTGAAGATCGCTAAGCGGAAGCGTTACAAGAACACGGATGATGGAGTCGTACTCGCGGCGATTCAAATCACGGAAGATCGGATCCAAGCGCCGAACGGACGGCGCCTCCGCGTTCAACACACGTACAGCCCGGGGACGTCTCCTCCTTCTTGATCCAACAAGGGGAGAGGAGAAGTTGAGGGATAACTCTGGCAGCACGGCGGCGTGGTGGTGGTGGTGGAGCTTGTGGTTCTCCGGCAAGGCTTCGCCAAGCACTACGGAGGAGGAGGAGGTGTTGGAGGAGGGAGGGGTTGCGCCAGGGGAAGGGGTGCGGCTGCCCTCTCTCTCCCCCACCAAATATAGGGGGAAGGGGGAAGGAGGAGGCACCCTATGGTTTCCCTAGGGGAGGGGCGATGATACGTCTCCAATGTATCTATAATTTTTTATTGTTCCATGCTATTATATTATGTGTTTTGGATGTTTATGGGCTTTGTTATCCACTTTTATATTACTTCTGGGACTAACCTATTGACCCAGAGGCCAGTGTCAGTTCCTGTTTTTTCCCTTGTTTCAGTGTTTCAAATAAAGGAATATCAAACGGAGTCGAAACGGAATGAAACCAACTGGAGAAGTTATTTTTGGAAGGAAAGCTACCGGAAAAACTTGGAGTGCACGTCGAGGAAGAAGCGAGGAGCCACGAGGTAGGGGGCGCGCCCACCCCCCTAGGGGCGCCCTCCACCCTTGTGGTCCCCTCGTGGCTCCCCTGACGTACTTCTTCCTCCTATATATACCCATATACCCTAAAACCATCGCGGAACAGAATAGATCGGGAGTTCCGCCGCCGCAAGCCTCTGTAGCCACCAAAAGTCAATCGGGACCCTATTCCGGCACCCTGCCGGAGGGGGGAACCCTCACCGGTGGCCATCTTCATCATCCCGGCGATCTCCATGACGAGGAGGGAGTAGTTCACCCTCGGGGCTGAGGGATGTACCAGTAGCTATGTGTTAGATCTCTCTCTCTCTCTCTCTCTCTCTCGTGTTCTTGATTTGGCACGATCTTGATGTATCGCGAGCTTTGCTATTATAGTTGGATCTTATGTTTCTTCTCCCCCTCTTCTCTCTTGTAATGGATTGAGCTTTCCCTTTGAGGTAATCTTATCGGATTGAGTCTTTAATGACTTGAGAACACTTGATGTATGTCTTGCCGTGCGTATCTGTGGTGACAATGGGATATCACGTGATTCACTTGATGTATGTTTTGGTGATCAACTTGCGGGTTCCGCTCATGAACTTATGCACAGGGGTTGGCGCACGTTTTCGTCGTGATTCTCCGGTAGAAACTTTGGGGCACTCTTTGAGGTTCTATGTGTTGGTTGAATAGATGAATCTGAGATTTTGTGATGCATATCATATAATCATACCCACGGATACTTGAGGTGACATTGGAGTATCTAGGTGACATTAGGGTTTTGGTTGATTTTTTTCTTAAGGTGTTATTCAAGTACGAACTCTAGGGCTGTTTGTGGCACTTATAGGAATAGCCCAACGGATTGATTGGAAAGAATAACTTTGAGGTGGTTTCGTACCCTACCATAATCGATTCGTTTGTTCTCCGCTATTAGTGACTTTGGAGTGACTCTTTGTTGCATGTTGAGGGATAGTTATGTGATCCAATTATGTTATTATTGTTGAGAGAACTTGCACTAGTGAAAGTATGAACCCTAGGCCTTGTTTCCTAGCATTGCAATACCGTTTACGCTCTCACTTTTACCACTTGTTACCTTGCTGTTTTTATATTTACAGATTACAAAAACCTATATCTACCATCATAATTGCACTTGTATCACCATCTCTTCGCCGAACTAGTGCACCTATACAATTTACCATTGTATTGGGTGTATTGGGGACAGAAGAGACTCTTTGTTATTTGGTTGCAGGGTTGTTTGAGAGAGACCATCTTCAACCTACGCCTCCCACGGATTGATAAACCTTAGGTCATCCACTTGAGGGAAATTTGCTAGTGTCCTACAAACCTCTGCACTTGGAGGCCCAACAACATCTACAAGAAGAAGGTTGCGTAGTAGACATCAGGCGGCGGTCACAGGGGAAACCCTAGATGGGTTTGGGTGCCCCCACCCCTAGGAAACTTGCCGCCCAAGCCAGGAGGGGCGGCTGCCCTAGGGGAGGCGCCCCCACCTCTCCAGGTTACGTGAGATGGGGTGGGAGGGGTACACAACCCCTTAGTGGGCTGGTGTGCCCCCTCCCCTTGGCCCATAAGGCCCCCCAACGCTTGTCGAGGCCTCCGAAACTCCTTTCGGTCACGCTGGTCGTCACCCGGTACTCCCAGAACAATTCAGGACTCCAATAACCTTCGTCCAATATATCGATCTTCACCTCCGGACCATTCCTAAGTTCCTCATCACTTCCGGGATCTCATCCGGGACTCCGAACAACCTTCGGTAACCACATACTATTCCCATAGCGTCACTGAACCTTTAGTGTGTAGACCCTATGGGTTCGGGAACCATGCAGACATGATCGAGACACCTCTTCGGCCAATAATCAATAGAGCGATCTGGATACCCATATTAGCTCCCACATGTTCCACGATGATCTCATCGGATGAACCATGATGTCAGGGATTCAATCCCCATATACAATTCCCTTTGTCCATTGGTATGTTGCGTGCCCGAGATTCGATCATCGGTATCCCCATACCTCGTTCAATCTCGTTACCGGAAAGTCTCTTTACTAGTTCCACAACGCATGATCCCATGGCTAACTCCTTACACATTGAGCTCATTATGGTGATGCATTACCGAGTGGGCCTAGAGATACCTCTCCGTCATACGGAGCAACAAATCCCAGTCTCGATTCGCGCCAACCCAACAGACACTTTCAGAGATACCTGTAGTGCACCTTTATAGTCACACAGTTACGTTGTGACGTTTGATACACCCAAAGCACTCATACGGAATCCGGGAGTTGCACAATCTCATGGTATAAGGAAATGATACTTGACATTAGAAAAGCTCTAGCAACCGAACTACACGATCTTGTGCCATGCTTAGGATTGGGCCTTGTCCATCACATTACCCATACTACACTGGTCATTTCTGATGCCCCAACTCAGGAGACCCCAACTGCAGCAAACATTATGATTACGCCAATTAACATAGGACCAGCTCTACGACGCAAAACCCCCATTCCAGCAAAGAGTACACCAAATCCAGTTGCCAAATCCCTTTTCGAACCAGAGAGAGCCCCAATTGCAGCAAATAGGACCCCCGTTCCATTTCTTCCCAGTTTAGAAGATGAAGCTTATATTGTTGTCAGGAACTCTGTGTGCATCTTTCCTTCACTGAAATATTATACCGCAGACACAGAACAATTTCCATTCTTCGTTCGCAACTTACCCGTAAGTAATGCACTAATGTTATTCATGGTCATTGCTGCATATGTTTCTCCTGACAGAAGACACAATATTTCATTCTTTGAAATAGGCGAGGACCAAACTGGATTGTGAAGACGAGCAAGGGTTGGTTGCGCTTTCCAAGCACTCGTTGATGAAGTATTGTTCCTACCTGAGGCATGCGCACTTCGATGGCAAGTCTCTAAACGAAATTTCTGTAAAGTCTCCAGTGCTACATTTATCCGACGGTGACTGGAATAATCCTGTTACACATTGGTCTCAGCTGCAGCGTAAGGTACTGTCTATGATATCACATCACAATTTGAACTAAATTTCTGCATTTGCCTTAATGGCTCACTTGTACGAAAGATGTTAGCAGAAGAACATTCATTCTCAAGGGACCACAGAATCTCGCAACTATACTGCACACTGCATTGCTCTTGTGAGTACCTCTTGCCCTCTATGACCATACTTACTTTCATAGTTGTTTGATTATGTAGCATCACTGCACATGTTAGCCTCGTTATCGTCCATTTGGTGGACATTATAAGATCCGTATGGACTCTTACAAAAATTTAGAATCAACACAATGCTTTTGAAGAGGTTTAGCTCTGCAGTCCTCTTGTAAGGACTGAATGTGTACTTACATTAATATCTACTCCCTCCGTCCCATAATATAAGAACGTTTTGTACAGTACACTAGTGTTCAAAACACTCCTGTATTATGGGAAGAGGGATTGGTTCATTGTGTAGCATTCTGCATCTTATCTCCCTCGCCCACCATTTACTAAAAAAGATCAGATCTATATTTCATCTTACCAAAAAGTAGAATACACACACAATGCCAGTGCAGAAGTGTAGCCCATTGCTCTTGTCAGTACATTTTGTCCTGTGATGACCCACAAGTATAGGGGATCTATTGTAGTCCTTTCGATAAGTAAGAGTGTCGAACCCAACGAGGAGCAGAAGGAAATGATAAGCGGTTTTCAGCAAGGTATTCTCTGCAAGCACTGAAATTATAGGTAACAGATAGTTTTGTGATAAGGTAATTTCCAACGGGTAACAAATAACAAAAGTAAATAAAGTGCAGCAACATGGCACAATCCTTTTTGTAGCAAAGTACAAGCCTGGGCAAACTCTTATATAGAGAAAAGCGCTCCCGAGGACACATGGGAATTATCGTCAAGCTAGTTTTCATCACGTTCATATGATTCGCGTACGGTACTTTGATAATTTGATATGTGGGTGGACCGGTGCTTGGATGCTGTACTTACTTGGACAAGCATCCCACTTATGATTTATTCCTATTGCAAGCATCCGCAACTATAAAAGAAGTATTAAGGTAAACCTAACCATAGCATGAAGCATATGGATCCAATCAGCCCCTCACGAAGCAACGCATAAACTAGGGTTTAAGCTTCTGTCACTCTAGCAACCCATCATCTACTTATTACTTCCCAATGCCTTCCTCTAGGCCCAAACAATGGTGAAGTGTCATGTAGTCGACGCTCACATAACACCACTAGAGGAGAGACAACATACATCTCATCAAAATATCGAACGAATACCAAATTCACATGACTACTAATAGCAAGACTTCTCCCATGTCCTCAGGAACAAACGTAACTACTCACAAAGCATTCTCATGTTCGTAATCAGAGGAGTATTAATATGCATATAGGATCTGAACATATGATCTTCCACCAAATAAACCAACTAGCATCAACTACAAGGAGTAATCAACACTACTAGCAACCTACACGTACCAATCTCAGACTTAGAGACAAGAATTGGATACAAGAGATGAACTAGGGTTTGAGAGGAGATGGTGCTGGTGAAGATGTTGATGGAGATTGGCCCCTCCCGATGAGAGGAGGCGTTGGTGATGACGATGGCGATGATTTCCCCCTCCGGAGAAAGTGTCCCCCAAGAACAGCTCCGCCAGAGCCCTAGATTGGTTCCGCCAAGGTTCCGCCTCGTGGCGGAGTCTCGTCCAAAGCTTGCTTATGATTTTTCTCGGACGAAATACTTCAGATAGCAGAAGATGGGCACGGAGGGCCACCGAGGGGCCACGAGGCGTGGGTGCGCCCGGGGTGAGGCGCCCCCTACCCTCGTGCCCAGGGTGTGGGTCCCCTCTGGTATTTTCTTCACTGAGTATTTTTTATTATTTCCAAAAATAACTTTCGTGGAGTTTCAGGACTTTTGGAGCTGTGCAGAATAGGTCTCTAATATTTGCTCCTTTTCCATCAAAGATTCCAAATTGCCATTCTCCCTCTTCATGTAAACCTTGTAAAATAAGAGAGATTAGGCATAAGTATTGTGACATAATGTGTAATAACAGCCCATAATGCAATAAATATCAGTATAAAAGCATGATGCAAAATGGACGTATCAACTCCCCCAAGCTTAGACCTCGTTTGTCCTCAAGCGGAAGCCGATAATGATAAATATGTCCGCATGTTTAGAGGTAGAGGTGTCGATAAAATAAAATATGGACATGAGGGCATCATGATCATTCTTATAACAGCAACATATATAGATATTGTCATATGATTTCTTATGCTCAAGTAATAATCTATTTACAATGTCAAGTATAAATCAAAAACTTCATTGAGAACCAACAAACTATAATCTCTGTCATTAAAGCAATTGCAATTTATCATAACATCAGAAAGATTTTATGTAAGAGCCTTTCAGCAAGTCCACATACTCAACTATCATTTAGTCTTTCACAATTATTAACACTCACGCAATACTTGTGGTTACGGAGTTTTAATCTGACACAGAGAAAGATAGAGGCTTATAGTTTCGCCTCCCAACCTTTTACCTCAAGGGTAATGTCAACAATAATACTTCATGCTAACTTACATCCAATTGGATATATATATATATATCAGGATCTTTCCAACATACTGTGCTTGCCAAAGGATAAAATGTAAAAAGGAAAGGTGAAGATCACCATGACTCTTGCATAAGGGTAAGAGATAAAAGTAAAAGATGGGCCCTTCGCAGAGGGAAGCAGAGGTTGTCATGCGCTTTCATGGTTGGATGCACGAAATCTTAATGCAAAAGAACGTCACTTTATATTGCCACTTGTGATGTGGACCTTTATTATGCAGTTTGTCGCTTTTATTTCTTCCACATCACAAGATCGTATAAAGTTTATTTTCTCCCACACTAATAAGTCATACATATTTAGAGAAAAAAATTTACTGCTTGCACCGATGACAACTTACTTGAAGGATCTTACTCAATCCATAGGTAGATATGGTGGACTCTCATGGCAAAACTGGGTTTAAGGATATTTGGAAGCACAAGTAGTATCTCTACTTGGTGCAAAGAATTGGCTAGCATGAGGGAGAAAGGCAAGCTCAACATGTTGGATGATCCATGACAATATACTTTATCTTAGGTATAAGAAAACATAACCCATTATGTTGTCTTCCTTGTCCAACATCAACTCTTTAGCATGTCATACTTTAATGAGTGCTCACAGTCATAAAAGATGTCCAAGATAGTATATTTATATGTGAAACCTCTCTTTCTTTATCACTTCCTATTAATTGCAACGATGACCAAAACTATGTTTGTCAACTCTCAACGACTTTTAATCATCATACTCTTTCTATGTGAAGTCATTACTCTCCATAAGATCAATATGATCTCTTTATTTCTTTTTATTCTTTCTCTTTTCTTTTATTCCCTCATGATTCATAGCAAAATAATCAAGCCCTTGACTCAACACTAATCATTATTATATATAGCTCACGGACTCGATTACATAGAGGGATCATAAAGCAAAACTCAAAACTAGATCATACCAAAAACTTTATTCTACTAGATCAAGATATTACTAAAGGGATCGAACTAAGAAAAACGGTAAAGATAGGATGTGATGGTGATACGATACCGAGGCATCTCCCCTAAGCTTGGCAGTTTCCCTGGGGAGTGCCCATACCCATGTGATTAGATCTCCTTTGCAGGTGAAGAGGGTGGTGGAGTAGTTGATGATGTGGGCTTGTCGTCTATTTTCCAAGGCACAGGCTCACCATCATAGAAGGATGATCGAGTCTCCGGGATCCTCAAATCTGCAGCCAAACTCATCCTCTTGAATCTATATTCATACTCACAGTTTTGGTTTTGCAGGTCATAGATTTGGGCTTGGAGGTGCTCGATCTTTTCATGAAGCTTGAAGATGGTCTCCCCAATGTTCTTGGCATCCAGCTTGTGATTGTTGGTGAACTCCGCGATCATCATGTGGTTGTCGTTGAGTCTGCATTCCACCATCCCCTGGCACTTGAAAACTTGTTGCTCCATTGCTCCGAGCCTCGTCTCCACGCTTCCTGTCCTCCTTGGTCCCTCAACATCGCGGATGTGCAACAACCCATCATGCATCTCAATTGTTTGAGGGTGTTGCAGCACTTCCGCGAGGTAGGGGTTGATGACCTTCTCGAAGGACTTGTCCTTGGGGGCGCTTGTAGACGTCATGATGATCTAGATCTGTCAGAAAACAGCTCGAAACGAAAACAGAGGATAATTGCGTGGTACGGTGGTCAAAACCTTCGAGAGATTATATAATGAATTTTTACCGACCAAAATATGTATCGTGGAATAAAACGGAGTCCAGAGAGCACACGAGGTGCCCACGAGGCAGGGGGACGCGCCCAGGGGGTAGGGCGCTCCCTCCACCCTCGTGGAGGCCTCGTGTCCTTCCCGTACTGCTTCTTATTTTTCTATTTTTCTAAATATTCCAAAACGGAGAAAAATTGCCATTAGAACTGTTTTGGAGTCAGTTTACTTACCGTACCACATACCGATTCCTTTTTGGAGTCTGAAACATTCTGGAAAGTGTCTCTTATGTATTCCTCCGGGGTTACGGTTTCAATAATATTAGTTTCAACATTTATAGGATTACCTGAGATGTAATGTTTGATTCTTTGACCGTTCACCACCTTCGATTTGTGCCTTCGAAGTTGTTGATTTTTATGGCACCGGAACGATAGACCTCCTCGATAACGTAAGGACCTTCCCATTTAGAGAGAAGTTTTCCTGCAAAAAATCTTAAACGAAAGTTGTATAGTAATACATAATCACCTACATTAAACTCACGCTTTTGTATCCTTTTGTCATGCCATCTTTTAACTTTTTCTTTAAACAACTTAGCATTCTCATAGACTTGGGTTCTCCATTCATCAAGTGAGCTAATTTCAAATAGCCTCTTCTCACCGGCAAGTTTGACATCATAATTGAGCTCTTTAATTGCACAATATGCCTTATGTTTTAGTTCGAGAGGTAAGTGACATGCTTTTCCATAAACCATTTTATACGGAGACATACCCATAGGATTTTTATATGCAGTTCTATAGGCCCATAATGCATCATCAAGTTTCTTGGACCAATTCTTTCTAGATCTATTAACAGTTTTTTGCAAAATGAATTTGAGTTCTCTCTTACTCAATTCTACTAGACCACTAGACTGCGGGCGATATGGGGATGCAATTCTATGATTAACATCATACTTAGCAAGCATCTTACGAAAGGCACCATGAATAAAATGTGAACCACCATCAGTCATTAAATATCTAGGAACCCCAAGCCTCGGAAAAATAATTTCTTTAAGCATCTTAATAGAAGTGTTATGATCAGCACTACTAGTTGCAATAGCTTCTACCCACTTAGTAACGTAATCAACAGCAACTAAAATATGTGTATATCCATTAGAGGCAGGAAACGGTCCCACATAATCAAAGCCCCAAACATCAAATGGTTCAATGAGAAGTGAATAATTCATAGGCATTTCTTGACGTCTACTAATATTACCAATTCTTTGACATTCATCACAAGATAAGACAAACTTACGAGCATCCTTGAAGAGAGTAGGCCAATAAAAACCGGATTGCAGTACCTTATTTGCAGTTCTATCTCCAGTGTGGTGCCCTCCATAAGCTTCAGAGTGACACTTGCGTAGGATCTGTTCCTGTTCATGCTCAGGTGCACAACGTCTAATGACACCATCTACTCCTTTATAAAGATGTGGGTCATCCCAAAAGTAATGTCTCAAATCATAGAAAAACTTTTTCTTCTGCTGGTATGTGAAACTAGGTGGTATAAATTTAGCAACAATGTAATTAGCATAATTAGCATACCATGGAGCAGTACGAGAAGCATTTATGACATTTAACTGTTCATCAAAAAAGCTATCATCAATAGGTAGTGGATCATGAAGAACAATTTCTAACCTAGACAAGTTGTCTGCAATGGGGTTCTCAGCTCCCTTTCTATCAATAATATGTAAATCAAATTCTTGTAGCAAGAGAACCCATCTAACAAGTCTAGGTTTAGCATCTTTCTTTTCCATAAGATATTTAATAGCAGCATGATCAGTGTGAATAGTTACTTTAGAATCAATAATATAAGGTCTGAACTTATCACAAGCAAATACAACTGCTAAGAATTCTTTTATAGTAGTAGCATAATTTCTCTGGGCATTGTCTAGAGTTTTACTAGCATATTGAATAACATTTAATTTCTTATCAACTATTTGTCCTAGAACAACACCTACAGCATAATCACTAGCACCGCACATAATTTCAAAGGGTAAATTCCAATCAGGTGGCTGAACAGTAGGTGCAGAGATCAATGCTTTCTTAAGTATTTCAAATGCTTCTACACAATCATCATCAAAAACAAATGGTATATCTTTTCGTAATAAATTAGTCAGAGGCCGAGGAATTTTTGAGAAGTCCTTAATGAACCTCCTATAAAAACCGGCATGACCAAGGAAACTTCTTATAACTTTCATGTCCTTGGGACATGGCATCTTTTCAATAGCATCAACTTTAGCTTTATCAACTTCAATGCCTCTTTCAGAAATTGTATGCCCCAAGACAATACCTTCATTAACCATAAAGTGGAACTTCTCCCAATTCAAGACAAGGTTAGTTTCTTCACATATCTGCAAAACTCGATCAAGGTTGCTCAAGCAATCATGAAAAGAGGATCCATAAACGGGGAAATCGTCCATGAAAACCTCACAAATCTTTTCACGAAAATCAGAGAATATAGCCATCATGCATCTTTGAAAGGTAGCTGCTACATTACATAAACCAAAGG
The DNA here is from genome assembly GCA_021605145.1 of Aegilops bicornis. Classification (NCBI taxonomy): domain Eukaryota; kingdom Viridiplantae; phylum Streptophyta; class Magnoliopsida; order Poales; family Poaceae; genus Aegilops; species Aegilops bicornis. Next base: position 629,928,659 of record CM038671.1, on the reverse strand, counting down.
CATACATCTATAAGCAAAAGTACCGAAAGGGCAAGTAAAAGTGGTCTTTGCTTGATCATCAGCTGACACAGGTATTTTGAGAGAAACCAGAATAAAGATCTAGAAAGCAAAAATGTGTATGTTTGGATAATGTTTCTAGCATTTGATCAACGAATGGCAAGGGGTAATGATCCTTTTAGTAGCTTTATTTAATTTGCGGAAATAAATTACCATCCTATTACCTGTAATAATTCTTTGCGGAATCAATTCATCTTTATCATTAGGAACAACAGTAATACCTCCCTTCTTAGGGACACAATGGACAGGACTTACCCACTGACTATCAGCAATGGGATAAATTATACCTGCCTCAAGGAGCTTTAATATTTCTTTTCTTACCACTTCTTTCATCTTAGGATTTAATCATCGTCGATGGTCAATAACTGGTTTGGCGTCTTTCTCCAGATTTATTTTGTGTTGACATAGAGTGGGACTAATGCCCTTAAGATCATAAAGAGTATATCCAATAGCAGCACGGAGCTTCTTCAGAGTTTTCAATAATTTTTCTTCCTCCTTCCCTGAAAGGTTAGCACTAATAATAACAGGGTATATCTTCTTTTCATCAAGATAAGCATATTTAAGAGTATCAGGCAATAGTTTAAGCTAAAACACGGGATCACCCTTGAGTGGAGGAGGATCCCCTAGGATTTCAACAGGCAAATTGTGTTTCAGAATAGGTCCTTGTTTAAAGAATACTTCATCTATTTCCCTTCTTTCATTCATAAACATATCATTTTCATGGTCTAGCAAATATTGTTCTAGGATCACTAGGGGGCACGACAATAGAAGCAAGACTAATAATTTCATCCTTATTAGGCAATTCCTCTTCACGGTGTTGTCTACGAAATTTAGAAAAATTAAACTCATGAGACATATCACCCAAACCAATAGTAACAACATCCTTTTTGCAGTCTATTTTAGCATTAACAGTGTTCAAGAAGGGTCTACCGAATATAATGGGACAAAAGTTATCTTGTGGGGAACCAAGAACAAGAAAATCAGCAGGATATTTAGTTTTCCCACACAAGACTTCAACATCTCTAACAATCCCAATCAGTGAAATAGTATCTCTATTGGCAAGTTTAATTGTGACATCAATATCTTCTAACTCAGCAGGTCCAATATCATGCATAATTTCTTGATATAAAGAAATAGGTATTGCATTAGCACTAGCACCCATATCACGCAAGCCATGATAACAATGATCTCCTATTTTAACAGAAATAACAAGGTTTAGCAATTCTAGCAGTTTCATCACAGAAATAAATAACATGCCCATCAATATTATCAGCCAAGAGATCTTTAACAATAGCAATATTAGGTTCAACTTTAACTTGCTCAGGAGGTGTATAAGTTCTAATATTGCTTTTATGAACCACAGTTGAAGCTTTAGCATGATCCTTTATTCTAACAGGGAAAGGTGGTTTCTCAACATAAGCAGTTGGAACAATAGGATCATTATAAGTGATAGTCTTTTCTTCAACTTTAATAAGTGCAACTACTTTTACTTCAACAGGAGGATTATATTTAAACCACTTATCCTTAGGGAGATCAACATGAGTAGCAAATGATTCACAGAAAGAAGCTACTATCTCAGAGTCAAGTCCATATTTAGTGCTAAAAACTTACGGAAAACATCAGTATCCATAAAAGATTTAATACAATCAAACATAGGTGTCATACCTGACTCCTTACCTTCGTCGAGATCCTAATCTTCAGAGTTGCATTGAATTCTCTCCAATAAATCCCATCTGAATTCAATAGTCTTCATCATAAAAGAACTAGTACAAGAAGTATCGAGCATGGAGCGATTGTTGTCAGAAAGCCGAGCATAAAATTTTTGAATTATCATTTCTCTTGAGAGCTCATGATTGGGGCATGAATATAACATTGACTTAAGCCTCCCCAAGCTTGAGCGATGCTTTCTCCTTCGCGAGGCCAAAAATTATATATATAATTACGATCACGATGAACAAGATCCATAGGATAAAACTTCTGATGAAATTCCAATTTCAATCGCTTATAGTCCCATGATCCCATATCATCACATAGCATATACCATGTCAATGCATCTCCCTTCAAAGATAAAGGGAAGACCTTCTTCTTGATAACATCATCGGGCATACCTGCTAGCTTAAATAATCTGCAAACTTCATTCACATAGATTAAGTGTAAATCGGGATGGAATGTTCCATCTCCTGCAAAAGGATTAGCTAGCAGTTTCTCTATCATACCCGAAGGAATTTCAAAGTAAACATTTTCAGTAGGTTTAGTAGGGTGAGTAGTAACTAATTGTCATTCCGGACGGGGTGAAGATACCCTGAACAAACCCCTCAAAGGATTGTTTTTCATAGTAACAAGTGACAGTAAATTTCAGCACACTATATAAATTTTTCCTTACCAAATTCCACCTACCAAAGGCGCTTCACTCCCCGGCAACGGCGCCAGAAAAGAGTCTTGATGACCCACAAGTATAGGGATCTATCATAGTCCTTTCGATAAGTAAGAGTGTCGAACCCAACGAGGAGCAGAAGGAAATGATAAGCGGTTTTCAGCAAGGTATTCTCTGCAAGCACTGAAATTATAGGTAATAGATAGTTTTGTGATAAGGTAATTTGCAATGGGTAACAAGTAACAAAAGTAAATAAAGTGCAGCAAGATGGCCCAATCCTTTTTGTAGCAAAGGACAAGCCTGGACAAACTCTTATATAGAGAAAAGTGCTCCCGAGGACACATGGGAATTATCTTCAAGCTAGTTTTCATCACGTTCATATGATTCGCGTTCGGTACTTTGATAATTTGATATGTGGGTGGACCGGTGCTTGGGTGTTGTCCTTACTTGGAAAAGCATCCCACTTATGATTAACGCCTATTGCAAGCATCCACAACTACTGTAACATCCCAAATTCCCATTTGGAATGTTTTACAATTATAGCTAAGCATCTATGCATTACTGTTTGAATTGAGTGACATTTGAATTATTTCAGAGGCTTTTGAGTTTGTTGGAATTTGAATTCAAATTGGCAGTTGAATTTACTTCAAAACAATGCCTGACAAATACTTGAGAAAAAGTATGAGAGGAGTAAACATGACACTCCAAAAATGTCAGAAGAAAAGTTTTGCCAAAAAGATTGAATTCAAATTTGATTTTATTTGGGATTTCTAGAAAATGTTTTTTTAAGTTTGAGTTTTGCCCCTGGAAAAATGTTCAAATTGTAGGATAAATTCCCCTGATAATTTTGATATATATATATATATATATATATGTCCTATATAAAATATATATATTCTATATATTCTCTCTTCTCTCTCTAATTCAAAAAAAAAACCCAGCGCCAGAATAACTGACCCGCCAGCCCAAGACAGCCACCCATGAGCAGGCAGCAGGTCAACCGACCGAGCCGGCATGACCGAGCCGCAGCGCCCGAAAACCCACCCCCTCGGTCGCCCGACCAAACCGCCTCCACCCTCTCTGGCGTCAGCCCCACCCTTCTTCTTCCTCTCCACGCCAAACCGCCGCCGCCGCCGGAATCCCGGAGATCTCGGGATTCTCTCCCCGATTCGCCCCCTCCTCCAAGTCGACCGCGCCCCTATAAGTACCCCGCCCCTCGACCCGTTCCCCACCTTTCCCCTCGCCTAACCCCTCTACCTCGCTCGCTATTCCTCGCCGGAACCCGACGCCACCGCCGCGCCATTGCCGTTGCCCCGCTCGTCTCCGACCCTCCCCCCCCCCAAGCTCCAACGACTCCACCCCCGACCTCCCCTCGCTCCGCCGCACCCGCCGGACGTCTCCGCCGTCTTCCCCGACCACCGGAGCCACCACGCCGTCGCCGCCCGAGCCGCCGTCGTCCGTCGCCGTCGTCGCCACCGCGGTAAGCCGCCGGAACCCCCCACCACCGTTCGATCTAGAACCTAGGGCCTAGATTAGATCTACGAAGGGGTAGGTTTTATTTTAAAAAAAGTCCGGTTTAGTTACTTTTTTTTTCTGGTTTAGTTAGTGGTTAGTTAGACCGGCAGATCGGTTTATTCTCTCGGGCACGCTTTAGTTATATGTCGCCTGAGCGTTAGATAGGCCCACTAGCGCTAGTTTTTCTTTTTAGTTATATTTTTTCGTTTCTGTTTTTAACAGAATAGTTCCAGTTTTGTAAAATCCGTATCTTTTAGGTTACTTAATATTTTTAGTTGATTCTTTTTTTGTTAGTTTGCAAATTTGTTGTAGTTTCTGTAGAAAATATGTTTAGCCATGTTTAAATTATTAGAAATTGTTTTATTTTAGTTTTAGACAGATTAGTATTTCTGCTATAAAATGAGTTAGGATTATTTTATTTTAGTGATTCTTTTTATCACTGTTTTGTTTTGACTTTGCCTAGCAGTAGGAATTTATTTGGGTATTTTGGAAAAAAAATATAGTTTTAGTCGAAATCATGTGTTTCTTGTTTATTTAACTAGCTACTGTTTTCCTATTGTTTTGTTTAGTAAATAATTTTATTCTACCTATGTTATAGTTTATTTTAGATTAGTTTCTGTAGTTTTAGAACTTGAACTTTTATTTACAAAAAATAAAAAGTTTATTTTATTTTCTTGTTAGTTGTTGGCTTGGATTTCTTCGAGTTCTCTGTTTTTGGTTCGATTGCTTTGTGTGTTTTATGTTAGCATGCTGTTATGTTAAGTGATTGTATGTTTTTATGCTTATATGATTGTTGTTTGCTTCGGTAGAATTTCCGGAGTGCGAAGCCTGCTATCACGAGTCCCTAGCTTTCGAAGACCGTCAGCCAAGCAAGTCATTTGACCATGTTTTTCTTTTACAATACCTATGATTTTATTGCATTAGAATTATACCTCCCCACCATGCATGCAGTAGGAGAATTTTAAGTTATGTTCTTGAGTAGTATCATGAGGTAGGATGAAACCAATCCCCTTGTTACCATGGCCCGGGACGAAGTAGTTTATTTTTGCTATGCTCGTAGACGGGGTTGGTTGAGTGATTCATAAGGGAGATGTGAGAGTCAAGATGATGACTACCCCATGACCTCAAGCTCAAGATGGACTTCAAAATTCACTACTGGGTGGAGGACGGTTGACGGGCACCCTGGAGAAACCAGCGGCTGGTCGGGATGCATGGAGAAGCGCCATGACATCTTGCGGAAAGCTTCACCCAGCCACGAAGAGACGGATGGATACCCCATTGACCGGAAGCTTACCTGTGCAGCCGCAAGCCATTATGGGCTCTGGCTTGGTCGACCCTAGGCGTGACTCTGGCCGGACGGTGCTACGAGATGTAGAAGAACGGTAGGATTGGATGGGCACCGGCAGTGGCCCGGAGGAACTCTTCGGAAGACCCTGTTGCTCATTCCTGTCTTCAAACACCGTGAAGTGCGAAGACTTAAAGGAGGGAACGATTCTTGCGGGTAAAGTCGCAAAACCTCTGCAGAGTGAAGATCTAATCGGTTAGCCGTGTCCCGATTACGGACAATTTGAGCCTCTGGAACTTGGAGTATTTCGGATATCTCAACACCGAACTTAATAAATTAATTGAGGGGTTATTTAATATTTGGGAATGAGACATTGGTTGGCGGAACCATCTCAATAACTACCAACATTTTGTAGTATTTGCAAACAAGTCCTTGTTGTAGGGAAAAACTGGCTTTTTCGCAAAACGATGAAACTTAGAGCCCCACATACAAATTGCATATAGTGTTAGTAATTTTTATTGTTGTTCTCTCTTCATGACTTGCCGGCATATTCAAAATGCTGACCTACACGGCTGCAACGTCTTATGTTGCAGAGGAGTTTTCCGATCAGGAGTGAGGCTACGATCCACGCTTGGCGATTGCCCTATGGAGTCGGGTGGACACGCTATTCGCTCACGCCCGCAGCTTTATTTAGTTTATTTCTCATGAGTTGGCCTTCCGCCGAATTTATTCTATTGTAATAAAGACTCGATATGAGAATCGTGTAATAAATTCAGGTGTGATTGAACTTTGAATCTTTTCATCAATGTACTGTGTGCGGCAAAGATGATCTTGGGATGGTACAGCTACACGTAGACTTGACCGTTCGGTCGGGTCGCCACAGAGATGGTATTCAGAGCACACGCTGACCGTAGGACGTAACCCCTTGGATCGGAAAGCCATAGGAAGAGACTATTTATTTTATGTCCTTATCATTCCGTAATTCTCCCCTGTTCATTTCTGACTTCTCTCCGATTTTAAACATTCTAGATGGCCGCCGAGTTCACCCCAGTTCTGCTACCGGAGTTTTGCCAGCCAGATGAGACGATGCCTCTCGGCAAGAAGCTGGTTCAGATCATGAAGAAGCTGAAGATAGCTCTGCCCTCAATCACCGGGAAGCCTACCAATGCACTTCCGATGGATACCCTCTACAGGATTAAGGTGCACATTCCAGGGAGGACCTTCGGAGGACATTCAGAGCCCATTGACTTTGAGTTTACCGATTTCAATTGGATCCTCGGAAGAGACATGGCGATTTATCGTGCACTTGGACATCTCCGAGAAGAGTACAGCGCCGAGCTCGACCCATCAGACCTCGCCATGATTTCTCGCAGAGCTAGGAATGGAGATATCATCCGCACTGTGAGAGGACGACTCCATTCTCTCATATGTCCAAGACTTGGAGAGTCTCCTCGGGAAACGGGAAATCCAGACTCGCCGTAACTCGAAGGTACACAGGAGGCTGTTGTTCCGTGAACTGGAACTGGAGGAGAAAGCACACGCGGACTTCCTTGATCATGAAGAAGAAGTCAAGGATTTCATGGAGAAAGTCGACAAGCTGAAGATGGATGTTGCCGCATTAGAGGAGAAGATGGACTTGGGAGAAGACCTTTTTCCGAGTGGAGATGACGGACCCCTCGTGAGCAATGACCAGGACTATTAAGAGAGCTCCACCGAAGAAAGCCGCAAGAGGAGGCGCCGCACCAGAGGACGCCACACCGGAGGACGCCGCACTGCAGGACGCAAGGATAATTGATGAAGACATTTAGTCGACCGCCATGTTATTTTATTTTTCCGTCGATCAGTTAGGCCGTTATTTTCGTTTAGTCGTGAGAATTTGTAATTCGAGATTGAACCATGTTTGAGATGATTGAATAAATGATTGGTGTGATTATGATTGTGCATTCATATGGGTAGTGATATTTTCTCATTAGACCCTTGTTCTATTCTAATTTTCTCATCCACTCCAAAACACCAGATGCCTCCGAGACGTGACCCGGTTTCAACTTTCCACGGAGCTCACCCAGCTGATCCAAAGCAGAATGCCCTTATGCGTATGCTCATCCGCAACTGTAACAACAACAACAACAACAATCCACCGCTACCACCCATCGCTGACAACTTGACCCGCTTCCTAAGGCTGAATCCGCCCGGTGTTCTCTAGCAGCACCTTGAGCCGATTGTGGCCGATGATTGGCTCCGCAAGGTCGGAAGGAGTTAGCCACCGCTGGATGCACAGATGCAGAGAAGGTGCGCTTTGCCGCACATCAACTTGATGGACCTGCAGCCTCTTGGTGGGAGAACTACACCGCCACTTATCCCATCGCCACCATTACGTGGGATCAGTTCGGCGAGCTTTCCGCACCGCTCATGTCTCAGCTGGAGCCATGAGTCTGAAGAAGCGTGAGTTCCGCAACTTACGCCAGGGGAACCGTACTGTGGGGAAGTACGTGGATGAGTTCAGCAAGTTAGCTCGCTATGCCCCGGATGATGTGGCCACAGATACCGCAAAGAAGGAAAAGTTTCTCGAGGGACTCAATGACGAGCTGGGAATGCAGCTAATGGTGGCTACTTTCAACAACTACTAGGAGCTGGTAGACAAGGCCACCATACTCGAAGGCAAGCAGCAGCAGATTGATAGCATAGCGGAAGTATGGCCAGGGAAGTACAACTCGAGCTCAAGAAGCCCCATTATGCCCCATACTCGGGAGGGCATACCCATCACACCCAAGGAGGACATAATCATGGAGGACATAACCATGGAGGGAATGGGAACAACCGCAACCACGACAACAAGACAGGCAATGGAAACGGCAATGGCAACCAGCATCGTCCTGCCCCGGCTCAGAAGGATCTGAGTCACATCACTGTTCAAGTGCCGTAAAACAGGGCACTATGCCACCGACGCCCAGAGGCCAAGCGGAGGAATGGAAACGGCAATGGAAGCTCAGCAAAGAAGCCCAACCCTTTTCCTCATGCTCGGGTGAACCACATTGACGTGGAGGACGTCTATGATCAGCCGTATTAATCGTGGTTGGTAAGTTTTTATTAAATTCACGCCCAGATTTGTACTCTTTGATTACGGTGCAACGCATTCATTTATATCAAGGGTAGTTGTGGAAAAGTACGGGTTGCCCACTAGAACCCTTAGAAGCCCTCTTCACGTTAGTTCTGCAGGAGGAGAAATGATGGCAGGCTTAGGCTGTCATGCAACCCTCAACATCGGAAACCATAAATTTTCCGCAGACCTCATAGTATTGGAAACCCAGACCTTGGATGTAATCCTAGGCATGGATTGGTTGGCGAAGTTTGAAGGAAACATCGACTGTGCCCGCAAGAAGACGATTCTGCTCACCACTCCGGAGCGTAAGAGGATCAAGTATGTATCCGCATTTATCCCGATGGAGAATCAGGTGAATTCCCTCACGGGAGTTGTACAGGAGGAAGTGCCAAGAGTGCAAGATTTTCCCGATGTGTTTCCGGAGGAATTACCAGAATGCCACCGACGAGAGACATTGAATTTCTGATTGAGTTATTTCCCAAGACAGCCCCAATATCCAAGAGACCCTATCGGATGCCCCGAATGATTTGGAAGAGATCAAGAAGCAAATTAATGAGCTATTGGAGAAGGGATATATTCGCCAAGCTCGTCACCTTGGGGAGCCCCAGTTCTTTTGGTAGAGAAGAAGGATGGAACCCTCAGAATGGTTGTGGATTATCGTTCATTGAACGACGTGACCATCAAGAACAAGTACCCTCTGCCGATGATTAATGACCTATTTGATCAGCTAGTTGGAGCCAAGGTATTCTCCAAGATCGATCTTCGATCAGGGTATCATCGATTGAAGATCCGTGAAAAGGATATACCCAAAACAGCATTTACCACGGTATGGTTTATATGAGTATACCGTCATGTCATTCGGATTGACTAATGCCCCGCATACTTCATGAATTTGATGAACAAGGTATTTATGGAATATCTGGACAAGTTTGTTGTGGTGTTCATCGATGATATACTGATTTTCTCCAAGAGCGAGGAAGAGCATAAGGAACATTTATGCCTAGTTCGAGAAACTCCGAGAACATCGGTTGTATGCCAAGTTCAAGAAATGTGAATTTTGGCTGAAGGAAGTTGGATTCCTAGGACATGTAATTTCAAGAGAAGGAATAGCAGTTGACCCCACCAAGGTTGTATCACCACCGATTGGCGGTCACCCACCTCGATCAAGGAGATCCGCAGCTTTTCGGACTCGCAGGATATTATCGGAGGTTTATTGAGAATTTCGAAGATTGCCAAGCCCATGACCTAGCTGTTGAAGAAGGACGCCAAGTACATCTGGACCGAGGATTGTGAAGCCGCCTGTGAAATTGAAGAAAGCGTTTGGTTATGGCCCCGATTGATTTTGCCGGACATACACAACGATTACAGTATATTGTGGCGCTTCTCGCCAGGACTCGGAGGAGTACTCATGCAGGAAGGAAAAGTTGTAGCTTATACCTCCGCATAGCCACGACCTCACGAGATGAATTACGCCACACATGATTTGGAGTTAGCAGCCGTAGTGCTTGCACTCAAGACTGGAGACATTTCCTTATCGGAAATAGTTGTGATGTTTACACGCATCATAAGAGCTTGAAGTATATTTTCACGCAGAAGAGTTGAACCTCGTGCAGAGGAGATGGCTAGAGTTAATCAAGGACTATGACATGAGATTGCAGTACCACCCAGGAAAGACTAATGTTGTAGCAGATGCTTTGAGCCATAAGAGTTATGTGAATACTCTCATAGCGGGAGGATTACCCCAGGAGTTAGTCGATGACCTCAGAGATCTCCGACTGGAGATAGTTCCGAGAGGATATGTTGCAGCTCTGGAAGTTCAGTCCACTTTGGCCGAAAGAATTCGTGAAGCCCAAAAGTCGGACAAGGAAATTGATGAGATAAAGAAAAGGATGAATGAAGGAAAAGCTAAAGGGTTTCGTAAGGATGAATACGGAGCTATATGGTTCGAGGATCGTATTTATGTACCCAATGATCCCGAACTCAGGAAGCTAATTCTTCGGGAGGCTCATGATTCACCGTATTCGATTCACCCCGGTAACACCAAGATGTATCTGGATTTGAAGGACAGTTTCTGGTGGACAGGTATGAAGAAGGATATTGCTGAGTACGTAGCGATATGCGATGTTTGCCCGCCAGTAAAGGCGGAACATCGAAGCCAGCAGGGTTACTTCAACCTTTGCCGATTCCTGAGTGGAAATGGGAAAAACTTGGAATGGATTTTATCACAGGATTACCCAGGACCCGTTCAGGTTAAGATTCCATCTGGGTAGTGGTAGATCGATTGACCAAGGTAGCTCATTTCATACCCGTGAAGACTACCTATACCAGAGCTGAAAGGATCGATATAGTTTACTAGAGGGGGGCTGACTAGGCAACTAACAATTTTAAGCTTTTCTTTACCAATTTAAACTGTGCAATAATAAAGGTTGTCTAGATGTGCAACTAGGTGGACAACCTATATGATGCAACAACACAAGCACACGAGCAACCAAGGATAAGAACACAAATAAGCTTGCACAAGTAAAGGGATGAGATAACCAAGAGTGGAGCCGATGGAGACGAGGATGTGTTACCGAAGTTCCTTCCTTTTGAGGGGAAGTACGTCTCCGTTAGAGCGGTGTGGAGGCACAATGCTCCCAAGAAGCCACTAGGGCCACAGATTCTCCTCACGCCCTCACACAATGCGAGATGCCGTGGTTCCACTATTGGTGCCCTTGAAGGCGGCGACCGAACCTTTACAAGCAAGGTTGGGGCAAACTCCACAACAACCGGAGGCTCCCAACAACAACAACAACACCACGAAGCTTCACCACAATGGACTATGGCTTCGAGGTGACCTCAACCATCTAGGGTGATCAACACCCAAGAGTAACAAGATCCGCAAGGGATAAGTGGGGGGAATCAAATTTCTCTTGGTGGAAGTGTAGATCTGGGCCTTCTCAACCAATCCCGAGCAAATCAACAAGATTGATTGGCTAGGGAGAGAGATCGGGCGAAAATGGAGCTTTGAGCAACAATGGAGCTTTGGGGGAAAGAGGTAGGTCAACTAGGAGGAAGAAGACCCCTTTATATAGTGGGGGAACACATCCAACCGTTACCCCACTGAGCAGCCCCGCACAGCGCGGTACTACCGCTAGGGAAGGGCGGTACTACCGCTCCCTATCCAGCGGTACTACCGCGCTGAAGAGGAAGTCAGGCCACTGGCCCCAGAGCGGTACTATCATGGGAGTAGAGCGGTACTACCGCCAGAGCAAGATTACCGCTTCTCTGCCGCTACTAGTGCCGCAAAACCCGACACGAGAAAACACCGTCTCGAATCGAGGCGGCAGAGGGCGCGCATTACGCGGTACTACGGTCGAAGCTCGCGAAGCGGTACTACCGCTTCGCGTAGTGGTACTATCATTAGAGCGGTACTACCGCTGCGTGGAGCAAGATTATCACCGGGGGCTTCAAGGTACTATCAGAGATCATGGTACTACCGCACAGTGCAAGGTGTACGGAAGAGAGAGGTGCAGCTCCAAAGATGCGAAAGGAAGACGACGGGTGTGATAAGGATGTGTACGTGTTGATTCCACCCTAGTCTTACCAAAGCGGATCCCCTCTTAATAGTACGGTGACTCCTACGAAACTAGTCCACCAACAACGAAACGCAGGAGCTACACCGTCTTGAATAAAAACACCGAGGGGAGGAAATCGTCTCGTGCCAATGGATGATCCTATGAAAGAACTTAACGCACACGATTAGTCCACAAAAGCATTGTCATCAATCACCAAAACCACTAGGGAATAAATATGCCCTTACAATCTCCCCCTTTTTGGTGGATTGATGACAATACGGGATTTGCATAAACACGATATATAGTAAGCATACAAACCCGACGGTCCTAACATGTAGATGGGCTCCCCCTCGATGTGTGCTATTTAGATAAGTGCTTTGGACTGCACAGCACACATACTCGGATCAAAGCTCCCCCTACATTTTAGAGACCAATAATCTAAGTATGGTGTATGAGAGCGGATAGATGATATAACAAGAAAAGCACGCAACTCAAGAGCTAGATAGACATAGATAATGATACTGAAAGGGTAAGGTAGCATATGTCTCACACCATATGACTCGAACTTAAGTCTTACTCGAACTTAGGTCTCACAGACAAACCAACCAAAGCAAACCAACCAAAACACGAACAAGACGAGACAAACGAAAGAGACACAACTTGCAAATCCCTAAGCTCTCTCCCCCTTTGGCATCGAGACACCAAAAAGGAGAGGGAGCGCTCACGGCCCCTGTGTGAGAGCAAATGAGGGACACACGATCGAGCCCAGCAGAATCATCGGCACCACCGTCGTCGATGCTGGAAGTGCTCGGCCTCGAGAATCGGTCCATGGGCGGTCTTGTGAATCCACTCCTCCTCCTCGGTAAGCTGGTCCTCAGATCCACTCTGAATCAGAGCACCCAACCGACGCATGAGCTCCTTGTGACGACCTCGGGCCTTCTTCTCAAAGAACGTGAGCCATGTCTTGACCGTGAGACTCCATGCAGAAGAGCTTCTTTACCTTGGCCTTGAGCTTCTTGTCCCAAGATGGCTCTGTCCCAGAGGGCACGTAGTCATCATCCTCATCCTCAGCCTCATCACCAAACTCCTCTTCAGTCTCCATAGCAGCAGCAGATGATGGAACACCAGTCCTAGGGGCCTGAGTGCCCCAGTTATCCTTCTTCCTCAGACGCTTGACATCGTGAGACACCAAGTCTCCAAGCTCCAGCGCCTCCTTGGGATAGACACGATCCCAGGCCTTCTCAATGAGCAGCATAATGAACGGACTATAAATCGGGCATTTGCGCTCGGAGATTGCAGAAACCAGCTCAGACCACATAACATGAGAGATATCCAAGGACTCTCCGGTGCTCTACCCCTTCTCCCGCTAACAGAAGATAAGCATGTCCACAAGATAAGAGTGAACCTGGTCCAGATTCGATCACGAGGGAAAAGAGTTTCTCCAAGATATGGTGAAGTATATCCAGATAGGCGGGCAGCTCATAGGTCTCCTTCTTTGTCTCGGGGTTGATCTTCAGAGTGAGGGGCCACAGAGCTTGCTTGTGAGTGGCAAGTGGCTCGACGGTGGGGGCGAAGCAGCAGACTCAAGTCCAAGATCTTCCACCCCAATCAACTGCATGAAAGCTTTCCACTTGACCGACAAAGAATCTTTCCATTTGTCATCCAGTCGAGTCCTGTCCTCATCAGTCCCAAGGTGAACCGTGGCATAGAATCGAGCCACAACATCAAGATCATAGTCCTTATTGAATTGCATGATCCCGAGAATGTTCAGTTGAGTGCACATCTCAAGAGCTTCACCAAAGTAGTCAGGATCACTCTTCATATGCTCAATGTCGATGGAGTGCACGTTGACATAGAGATTCTTCTTGGCCTTGAGAACATCAAAGTAGGTGGCAAACTGGAACCTGTTCCAGAACGGACGGTTGACCAAAGTGGGATCTTGGTTGACCTCATACGGGTTGCGTCGGCGCCTTGCCCGGAACTCCTTGGGCTGCATCTCTAGCACAGTTTTGCCCGGCTTTGACTTGGCCCCAGGCTTCTTCTGCATTTGGGGAGGAGGTGGAGCACTAGAAGATCCTCCGGCAGGCTCAGTGGTGCGGTAGCGCTTGGACGAAGCACGACCGGGGTTGACACGACGAGCTTGATGCTCAGGAACCTCATCACCTGGAACCACACACACGAAACACGCAAACACCCAGAAGAAACGAGTATAAGCCACAAAAACGAACAAAGAGGATCACGGAGAGGTGGGAGTAGGATGGAATCCGGTAGAGGGCGGTAGTACCGTGACTCCTGAGCGGTAGTACCGCTCCAACGGTAGTACCGCTCTAGAGAGCGGTAGTACCGCTCGGAGCGGGGAAACAACCGTTTCCTACTACAGTGGTCAGATCCGGTACTTCCGTCCTACCAAATTCAAAAATACTCCAACCAAACACTAATCCAAACTGCCTAGAAGCATTCTCCATCCTACTCAAGCCTAGATTTGGCCAAAAATATAAGGATGCAACCGATATTGCCCCTAAGAGGCTAGATTGGAAACCTAGACAAAAAGAACAAGAGAACGGGGGCAATACCGGCATCCATGGCAAGAGGACGAGGTGGGGATCGACTCCACCGAAGGGAATGGAGAGGGACGGCCCGGAGAGGGAGATCCGCCGGAGTCCTCCCGCGGCGCCGGTTGCTGGAGAGAGCGAGGAACAGGCGAGGGGGCGTGCGAATGGGTATGCGGGAGGAGAAACTCCCACTGCCCCTGATATAACCCCCACCCACTCCTCTCAGCGGTAGTACCGCGCTGGAGGGCGGTAGTACCGCTTGGAGCGGTAGTACCGCTTACCAGCAGCGGTAGTACCGCCAGCAACCAAAAGAAAGGCCTCTTAGGCAAACAAAAGAAAAAAAATACACCGAGAAGAACGGGAAGGCAACGACAAGAGAGAGACCAGCAAAACAACACACACGAAACACGAACCGGAACCCACTCCTTCAAAGCAAACAACAACAAAAAGAGCGAGCTCAGGCCTCTCTCAAGAGAGGGCGGTGGCCGGAGCCACCTATGTTTGAGTCAATTGGTATGGCACCGCGAAGAATTATCCTTGGGTCCATGACCAAAACTCCTCTTTGAAGCACAGGCACCATCAACAATGGCTAAAGTGAAAGAGTTGATCGTTTTATGCATAAAGGGGGAGGGAGAGTTCATTGAGAGAACAACACTCCCCCTATGTCCATGCCTACACCTAAACTAGACAACACATTGAGTGTGGTGGGGGGTGCACGGGTTCAAGTCACATTGCTCAAATCAATGATATTTAGCTCATGCCTTAACTCATGAAATCTTGCTTCATCCAAGGGCTTCGTGAAAATATCTGCAAGGTTATCATGAGTGTTGACATACTTGAGCTCGATCTCCCTCGCCTAATGTGATCCCGGATGAAGTGATACCGAATCTCAATGTGCTTCGTCTTGAAGTGTTGCACCGGGTTGAGAGAAATCTTGATGGCACTTTCATTATCACACCAAAGAGGCACTTTGTCACAATTGACACCGTACTCCTTTAAAGTTTGCCTCATCCATAGGAGTTGAGCACAATAACTACCCGCCGCCACATACTCCGCTTCGGTGGACGAGAGAGACACACAACTTTGCTTTTTGGAAGACCAACTTACCAAAGAGCAACCAAGAAATTGGCACCCTCCGGAAGTGGACTTCCTATCCACTTTGTCTCCCGCCCAATCGGAATCCGTAAATCCTTCAAGCTTGAAGTTTTCTCCTCTTGGGTACCATAAGCCAAAGTTTGGGGTATGAGCCAAATATCGAAAGATTCTCTTGACCGCCACATAGTGACTTTCCTTCGGTGCGGCTTGAAACCGTGCACACATACCCACACTCAACATGATGTCCGGTCTAGATGCACAAAGGTAAAGCAAGGATCCAATCATGGAGCGATATACCTTTTGATCCACCGCTTTACCATTGGGATCAATGTCAAGTTGGCACTTGGCGGGCATTGGTGTAGTAGCCGGCTTGACATCACTTAGCTTGAATCTTTTGAGCATGTCTTGAGTGTATTTGGCTTGGTTGATGAAGGTTCCTTCTCTTCTCTGTTTGATATCGAAACCAAGGAAGAACTTCAACTCTCCCATCGAAGACATCTTGAACTTGGAGGTCATGAGAGCGGCAAATTCCTCGTTGAAAGCTTTGTTAGGAGAACCAAAGATAATATCATCAACATATAGTTGGCATACAAACAACTCCCCATTGACCTTCTTAGTAAAAAAGAGGGATCGATTTGCCCCACTTCAAAGCCACGATCTTGTAGCAACTCGGTAAGGTGGTCATACCACGCATACGTGGGGCTTGTTTAAGGCCATAGAGTGCCTTATCGAGTTGATACACATGATCCGGAAAGTAGGGGTCCTCGAACCCGGGGGGTTGCTTGACATAGACCAACTCATTAATGGGACCATTAAGAAATGCACTTTTCACATCCATTTGTTGCAACTTAAAGTTGTGATGGGAAGCATAAGCAATCACCAACGAATGGATTCAAGACGAGCAACGGGAGCAAAGGTTTCACCGTAGTCGATACCCTCGACTTGGGAGTAGCCTTGTGCTACCAATCTTGCCTTGTTGCGAATGATGTTCCCATGAGCATCTTGCTTGTTCTTGAAAATCCACTTGGTTCCAATGACGCCAGGATTCTCCGATGGCCTTGGCACCAATCTCCACACTTTGTTGTACTCAAAGTTGTTGAGTTCTTCATGCATGGCATTGAGCCAATCCGAGTCTTCAAGCGCCTCATAGACCTTTTGAGGTTCAACACAAGAGACAAACGCGTGATGTTCATAATATTTTGCCAATTGTCTACGAGTGCTTACCCCTTTTCTTAGGCTTCCAACAACATTATCCATGAGATGGCCTTTGGTAGTGAGTTTGGAAGCAATCTTGGCGGCACGACGCTCTAATTCCTCCTCGGAGGTGAGATGAGGAGGGGTCACTTGATCATCTTGAGCGCCGTCTTGAGCATGACCTTCATCTTGAGCATTCTCGGGGGAGAGAACTTGACCTTGGGCATCATTTAAGGTGATATCATCGCCTTGAGCACGATCTTGCCCTTGGTCTTGTTCTTGAGGTTGAGGGCCTTCACTTTGTTCTTCGGAGCGTGTGGGCCTTGGGTTGGTGATGGCTCCACTTGAGTGGAGCATTGTCCTTCTCCTTCGCCACAATGGGTTCCTCATTGGGTAGGATAAAGCCAACTCCCATTCTTCTTATGGCTTGGGGAGGAATTTCATCACCTACATCACAAGTGCCACTTTGCTCCACTTGGGAGCCGTTATTCTCATCAAACTCCACGTTACACGTCTCCTCAATAAGTCCCGTGGATTTATTGAGGACACGGTAAGCATGAGAGTTTGTAGCATAACCAACAAATATGCCCTCATGAGCTCTAGCTTCAAATTTAGACAAACGAACACCTTTCTTGAGAATGAAACACTTACACCCGAACACCAGGAAGTACTTGAGGTTGGGCTTGTTGCCGGTGAGTATCTCATAAGGAGTCTTGTTCAAGCCTTTGCGGAGATAGAGCCGATTGGATGCATGACAAGCGGTGTTGATGGCTTCGGCCCAAAAGTTGTATGGAGATTTGAACTCCGCCATCATGGTCCTTGCCGCATCCATCAACGTCCGGTTCTTTCTCTCCGCCACACCATTTTGTCGAGGGGTATATGGTGCAGAATATTGATGCTTGATTCCCTCATCACTAAGAAACTCATCCAAGGTGTAGTTCTTGAACTCGGTGCCGTTGTCACTTCTTATAGTCAAGATCTTTGCATTATGTTGACGTTGAGCTTCATTTGCAAAGTCGATGACGGTTTGTTGGGTCTCACTCTTCCTCTTGAAGAAATATACCCAAGTATATCTTGAATAGTCATCCACGATCACCAAGCAATACTTTCTTCCTCCAAGACTATCAAATGATGGTGGCCCAAAGAGATCCATGTGAAGGAGCTCCAAGGGTCTCTTTGAGTATATGATAGTGGTGGGAGGGTGAGCCTTCTCATGAAGCTTTCCTTCAATACAAGCACTTTGCAAGCACGGTCTTTGGCAAAACTAACATTTGTTAGTCCACGAACATGGTCCCCCTTGAGAAGACTTTGCAAAGATCTCATATTGACATGGGCTAAACGGTGATGCCAAAGCCATCCCACGTCAACTTTAGCCATTACGCATGTCACGGTCTTAGTGGGTCGCTCCGAAAAGTTAATCACATAGAGACCGTTTTCGACATGCCCAACAAAGGCTACTTTAAGAGTCTTGCTCCACAAGAGGGCCACGGTATCAATGTCAAAGAAAGTAGCAAAACCCATGACTGCAAGTTGACGAGCGGAAAGCAAATTGTATGCAAGGGACTCAACAAGCATGACTTTCTCGATCGTAAGATCATGAGAAATGACAACCTTGCCGAGACCCAATACCTTAGAATGTGATGCATCACCCCACTCGACATTGGTGGGCATAGATGGAATCTCTTGCACGTCCACCACCATGTCCTTGCTTCCGGTCATATGATTTGTTGCTCCACTATCAAGCAACCATGATCCCCCATCAGAAGCAAACCCCTACAAGAGATCAATGCTTGGTTTTAGGTACCCATTTGGTAATGGGTCCTTTGATGTTAGTAACGAGGGTCTTAGGAACCCAAATAGACCATTCAATGTACTCATAAGAAGAACCAACAAATTTAGCATAAACATGCCCATCACTAGCACGGCACAACACATAAGAGGGGTTAAAGTCACGGCTATGTTCGTGGGGATGACGTTGTCCTTCTTGACATTGCCACCCTTTGCACGGTTCTTCTTCTTCTTGAAGCACCTCTCCCTCCCTCACAAAAGTTTGCTTGAGAGGGGAGGTTGCTTGGTCTTGTCATTCTTCTTCTTGTTCTTGGGCTTGGGCGAACCCAATCCCTCCTTGGCCACAACTTCCTTTTGATTACTCAAAAGGTCGTTAAGGTTCTTCTCACCTCGAATGCATGTGACAAGGCCCTTTTCAAGTTGCTCCTTCAACTTAGCATTCTCCTCAACAAGATGCACATGCTCACAACAAGGGTTAGTAGCATTTGCATTATCAATCAATATCATATGAGGAAAGGTGGCTTTCTCCTTGGTTAGCTTCACTTGGAGTTGATCATGAGACTCTTTGAGACTAAGCGTGAGCACCCTTCAAGACTTTGTGAGCCTTGTCGAGAGTGTCAAAGTCCTCGTTGAGTCTAGCAAGATCAACTCCAAGCTTTGCCTTCTCGGAACTAAGCACACGAGACACAACAAGAGCATGATCAAGGTCTTTCTTTAATTTAGCGTGATCATCGCTTGTGTGACTCCTCAAGAGCCAAACGAAGGCTACGCTCTTCCTCAAGAGCATTGGAAAGATCCGAATCTCATCGGCATAGTCACGACTATGCCCTTCCATCTTAGAGATGGTTTCTTCATGAGTCTCGATCATGACATTGGCTTCACCAAGTTGTTCCAAGAGAGCAACGAAGTGCTTCTTGGATTTGCCCTTGAGTTTACTCATAAAGATCTCAAATTCATTTTCCTCTACATTAGTCCCCTCATGTTCATCAATGCAATCCATCAAAGAAGAATGATTGATGATGGTAGTTTTGATGTTGGGGGTTACCTTGTTGGTGGCTTTAGCCATGAGGCACTTGGCGGTGATGTTTTCATTGGGTGAACCGAAGAGAGACAACCGAGGAGTCATTGCAATGGCCACGGAGGCCATGGCAACCGGTTCACCATCCTCATCATCATCATCATCCTCATTGTACTCTTGTTGAACCACCAAGGCTTTGTGAGGAGTCTTCTTTGGAAAGTTGCTCTTGTTGGGGAAAGACTTGACCTTGTCCTTACGGATGAGCTTGCCACCATTGTCTTCCCTCTTCTCATATGGGCATTCCGCAACAAAGTGACTCACATTGCCACAATTGAAACACGTCCTCACATCGTTGCTTGCCCTTAGAGCCACTTGAATTGCTCTTGTTGAAGTTGGGCCTTGAGTTCTTCTTGCTCCAAAATTGTCTTGAAGCAAGGGCCATGTGTTCATGATAATCATACTTAGTATCTTCGAGGTTTCTCTCTTCTTCTTCCTCCTCTCCATCTTCTTCAACACAAGTCTTGGCCTTCAAAGCGAGGTTGGGCTTCTTTGATCTTTGGGAGCGAAGCATCGCATTGTCGGCGGTCTTGTCCAATATGCTCATAGCCACAAACTCATCCAACACATCACTTGAGGACAAGGTGTGGAAGTCCGGTCGTTGACGGATGACGGAGGACATGGCTTTGTGGTATGGCATCATTGCCTTGAGAAATTTGCGCTTGATCCAGTTGTCATTAGTGTCCTTACTTCCATGATCTCGGAGGGAGACGGCAAGCTTGGTTACTCTCCGATAGAGCTCACGAGGTTCTTCTTCTTCCTTCATTGCAAACTCATCGGCTGCGTCTTGGACCACTTCATAATTGAACGCGTTGAATGCTTGCGCTTCCTCGATACATGGAAACCACCTTGAGCCAAGTATCTTTGGCACGGATGTAAGGCCGGAGATGAGGGAGGTCTTTGGGAAGGATTGCTTCTTGGATGATGAAGAGAGCATTCTCATTGAATTGATGGTCCACGACCTCTCTTGGAGAAAAGTTGCTCGGATCATGCGGATAGAAACCTTCTTCAATGATTCTCCAAAGGTTAGTGTTCACATGATTTAAATGACGCTTAAAACGATAAACCCAAGAATCAAAATCATACTTGTTATCAATCTTAGGTGGTGGACCGGCATGATTCAAATGAGTGGAAGGAATCGGTCCACCATAAACGGGAGGTTGCACATGGGCAAAGATGCCGGTGACATTCTTACCACTAGACGAGGGGGCTTTCTCACTAGTAGCTTCCCCGTTATCGGAGTTAGCATCCGCTCCCGTGTTGGCGGGATCACCCACTTTCACGGGTGCGGTGGAAAGTTTAAGCCCTTCTAGGAATTCCTTAAACATGTCCTTGACCTCACTCGTCATGGAGTTTTTCAATGTGTCCAACGCCACATTGAATTCCTCACGAGAGATCGAGGTACTCCCATCTCCCGTAGATGATGTCGGATTCGCACCGGAGTGCTCCCCCACATCATCTACGACGTCAACCATACTCTACGGACGGTAAAGTCCTTAAAAAGAGACGAGGCTCTGATACCAATTGAAAGGATCGATATGGTTGACTAGAGGGGGGGTGAATAGGCAACTAACAATTTTTAAGCTTTTCTTTACCAATTTAAACTTTGCAATAATAAAGGTTGTCTAGATGTGCAACTAGGTGGACAACCTATATGATGCAACAACACAAGCACACGAGAAAGCAAGGATAAGAACACAAATGAGCTTGCACAAGTAAAGGGATGAGATAACCAAGAGTGGAGCCGGTGGAGACGAGGATGTGTTACCGAAGTTCCTTCCTTTTGAGGGGAAGTACGTCTCCGTTAGAGCGGTGTGGAGGCACAATGCTCCCCAAGAAACCACTAGGGCCACCGTATTCTCCTCACGCCCTCACATAATGCGAGATGTCGTGATTCCACTATTGGTGCCCTTGAAGGCGGCGACCGAACCTTTACAAGCAAGGTTGGGGCAAACTCCACAACAACCGGAGGCTCCCAACAACAACAACAACACCACGAAGCTTCACCACAATGGAGTATGGCTTCGAGGTGACCTCAACCGTCTAGGGTGCTCAACACCCAAGAGTAACAAGATCCGCAAGGGATAAGTGGGGGGAATCAAATTTCTCTTGGTGGAAGTGTAGATCTGGGCCTTCTCAACCAATCCTAAGCAAATCAACAAGAATGATTGGCTAGGGAGAGAGATCGGGCGAAAATGGAGCTTTGAGCAACAATGGAGCTTTGGGGGAAAGAGGTAGGTCAACAAGGAAGAAGACGACCCCTTTATATAGTGGGGGAACACATCCAACCGTTACCCCACTGAGCAGCCCCGCACAGAGCGGTACTACCGCTAGGGAAGGGTCAGATTATCACTGAGAGCGGTACTACCGCTCCCAACCCAGCAAGATTACTACAGAAGAGGAAGTCGTGCCATCGCCCCAGAGCGGTACTATCAAGGAGTAGAGCAAGATTACCGCTCGTAGGGTACTACCGCTCAGAGGGGTACTACCGCTTCTACTGCCACTACTAGTGCCGCAAAACCCGACACGAGAAAACACCGTCTCGAATCGAGGCGGCAGTAGGCGCGGTACTACGCGGTACTACGACCGAAGCCCGTGAGCTGTACTACCGCTCTGCGTAGCGGTACTACCGCTTAGAGCGGTACTACCGCTGCGTGGAGCGGTACTACCGTTGGGGGGCTTGGCAAGATTACTGTGTAGATCATGGGTACTACGGCACCGCACAGGTGAAGCAGTACTAAGAGAGAGGGGCAGCTCCAAAGATGCGAAAGGAAGACGACGGGTGTGATAAGGATGTGTACGTGTTGATTCCACCCTAGTCTTACCAAAGCGGATCCCCTCTTAATAGTACGGTGACTCCTACGAAACTAGTCCACCAACAACGAAACGCAGGAGCTACACCGCCTTGAATAAAAACACCGAGGGAGGAAATCGTCTCGTGCCAATGGATGATCCTCTGAAAGAACTTAACGCACACGATTAGTCCGCAAAAGCATTGTCATCAATCACCAAAACCACTAGGGAATAAATATGCCCTTACAAGCGCTAAGTTAGCCAAGATATACATGACCAGGATTGTATGTCTGCATGGAGCTCCGAGGAGTATCGTGTCAGATAGAGGAACACAATTTACCTCAAAGTTTTGGAATCAGTTGCATGAAACTTTGGGTACGAGGCTGGAGTTCAAGATGACTTTTCATCCGCAGCATGATGGATGCATCGAGAGAGTCAACCAGATCCCGGAGGACATGTTGAGAGCTTGTGCGCTAGACTATGGGTCTAGCTGGGATGATAATTTGCCATACGCGGAGTTCTCGTACAATAACAGTTATCGACCCAGTCAAGATGGCCCCTTCAAGCTCTATACGAAGGAGGTGCGTAACACCATTGCTGTGGGATGGTGTTGGAGATCGAAAACTTTTCGGTCCCGATCTTATCAGAGATTCCGAAGAGAAAGTCAAGCTGATTCGTGATAGGCTCAAGGTAGCTCAGTCGAGGCAGAAGAGTTATGCCGATAGTAAACGCAAGGAAGTAACATACGAAGCGGGAGACCGGGCATACCTTCGTGTGTCCCCACTTCGTGGAATCAAGAGGTTCGGTGTTAAAGGAAAGTTAGCACCCCGGTTCATTGGCCCCTACAAAATCCTCAAACGTCGTGGAGAAGTTGCTTACAAGTTGGAATTGCCGGAAGGATTGTCCGGAGTTCATGATGTCTTCCATGTTTCTCAGCTGAAGAAATGCCATGCCGAGATGGCCGATATTCCATTGAGAGACACAGTGCCCCTAGAGGCCATACAGCTCGACAGTGATATGACTTATGAGGAGAAGCCCGTCCGAATTCTCGAGATCATGACGAGTCACCCGCAGCAAGATCATCAAGTTTTGCAAGGTGTTGTGGAGTCATCATTCCGAGGAGGAAGCCACCGGGAGCGAGAAGAAGACCTCCGCCGAGACCACCTGCATTCTATTTGTTAGTTAACCCGAATCTCGAGGGCGAGATTCATCTTAAGGTGGGTAGGTTTGTAACATCCCAAATTCCCATTTGGAATGTTTTACAATTATAGCTAAGCATCTATGCATTACTGTTTGAATTGAGTGACATTTGAATTATTTCAGAGGCTTTTGAGTTTGTTGGAATTTGTATTCAAATTGGCAGTTGAATTTACTTCAAAAAAATGCCTGACAAATACTTGAGAAAAAGTATGAGAGGAGTAAACATGACACTCCAAAAATGTCAGAAGAAAAGTTTGCCAAAAAGATTGAATTCAACTTTGATTTTATTTGGGATTTCTAGAAAATGTTTTTTTTAAGTTTGAGTTTTGCCCCTGGAAAAATGTTCAAATTGTAGGATAAATTCCCCTGATAATTTTGATATATATATGTCCTATATAAAATATATATATTTTATATATTCTCTTCTCTCTCTAATTCAAAAAAAGAAAAAGAAAACCCCAGCGCCACCAGACTGACGGCCAGCCGAGGCAGCTCCACCGGCCAGGCAGTCAACCGACCGAGCCAGCCTGCCCGAGCCGCCGCGCCCGAATTCCCTCCCCCTCGGTCGCCCGACCAAACCTCCTCCTCCCTCTCTCGCTGACGCGTCGGCCCCACCCCTTCTTCTTCCTCTCCACGCCAAACCGCGCCGCCGCCACCGCCGGAATCCCGGAGATCTCGGGATTCTCTCCCCGATTCGCCCCCTCCTCCAAGTCGACCGCGCCCCTATAAGTACCCCGCCCCTCGACCCGTTCCCCACCTTTACCCTCGCCTAACCCCTCTACCTCGCTCGCTATTCCTCGCCGGAACCCGACCCCACCGCCCAGCGCCATTATTGTTGCCCGCTCGTCTCCTACCCCCCAAAGCTCCAACGACTCCACCCCCGACCTCCCCTCGCTCCGCCGCACACGCCGGACCTCTCCGCCGTCTTCCCCGACCACCGGAGCCACCACGCCATCGCCGCCCGAGCCGCCGTCTTCCGTCGCCGTCGTCGCCACCGCGGTAAGCCGTCGGAACCCCCCCACCACCGTTCGATCTAGAACCTAGGGCCTAGATTAGATCTACGAAGGGGTAGGTTTTATTTTAAAAAAAGTCCGGTTTAGTTACGGTTTTTTTTTCTGGTTTAGTTAGTCGTTAGTTAGACCGGACGATCGGTTTATTCTCTCCGGCACGCTTTAGTTATATGTCGCCTGAGCGTTAGATAGGCCCACTAGCGCTAGTTTTTCTTTTTAGTTATATTTTTTCGTTTCTGTTTTTAACAGAATAGTTCCAGTTTTGTAAAATCCGTATCTTTTAGGTTACTTAATATTTTTAGTTGATTCTTTTTTTGTTAGTTTGCAAATTTGTTTTAGTTTCTGTAGAAAATATGTTTAGCCATGTTTAAATTATTAGAAATTGTTTTATTTTAGTTTTAGACAGATTAGTATTTCTGCTATAAAATGAGTTAGGATTATTTTATTTTAGTGATTCTTTTTGTCACTGTTTTGTTTTGACTTTGCCTAGCAGTAGGAATTTATTTGGGTATTTTGGAAAAAAAAATAGTTTTAGTCGAAATCATGTGTTTCTTGTTTATTTAACTAGCTACTGTTTTGCTATTGTTTTATTTAGTAAATAATTTTATTTTACCTATGTTATAGTTTATTTTAGATTAGTTTCTGTAGTTTTAGAACTTGAACTTTTATTTATAGAAAATAAAACATTTATTTTATTTTCTTGTTAGTTGTTGGCTTGGATTTCTTCGAGTTCTCTTTGGTTTTTGGTTCGATTGCTTTGTGTGTTTTATGTTAGCATGCTGTTATGTTAAGTGATTGTATGTTTTTATGCTTATATGATTGTTGTTTGCTTCGGTAGAATTTCCGGAGTGCGAAGCCTGCTATCACGAGTCCCTAGCTTTCGAAGACCGTCAGCCAGGCAAGTCATTTGACCATGTTTTTCTTTTACAATACCTATGATTTTATTGCATTAGAATTATACCTCCCCACCATGCATGCAGTAGGAGAATTTTAAGTTATGTTCTTGAGTAGTATCATGAGGTAGGATGAAACCAATCCCCTTGTTACCATGGCCCGAGACGAAGTAGTTTATTTTTGCTATGCTCGTAGACGGGGTTGGTTGAGTGATTCATAAGGGAGATGTGAGAGTCAAGATGATGATTACCCCCATGACCTCAAGCTCAAGATGGACTTCAAAATTCACTACTGGGTGGAGGACGGTTGACGGGCACCCTGGAGAAACCAGCGGCTGGCCGGGATGCATGGAGAAGCGCCATGACATCTTGCGGAAAGCTTCACCCAGCCACGAAGAGACGGATGGATACCCCATTGACCGGAAGCTTACTGTGCAGCCGCAAGCCATTATGGGCTCTGGCTTGGTCGACCCTAGGCGTGACTCTGGCGGACGGTGCTACGAGATGTAGAAGAACGGTAGGATTGGATGGGCACCGGCAGTGGCCCAGAGGAACTCTTCGGAAGACCCTGTTTCGTTCGTCCCGTCTTCAAACACCAGGAAGTGCGAAGACTTAAAGTAACATCCCAAATTCCCATTTGGAATGTTTTACAATTATAGCTAAGCATCTATGCATTACTGTTTGAGTTGAGTGACATTTGAATTATTTCAGAGGCTTTTGAGTTTGTTGGAATTTGAATTCAAATTGGCAGTTGAATTTACTTCAAAACAATGCCTGACAAATACTTGAGAAAAAGTATGAGAGGAGTAAACATGACACTCCAAAAATGTCAAGAAAAGTTTTGCCAAAAAGATTGAATTCAAATTTGATTTTATTTGGGATTTCTAGAAAATGTTTTTTTAAGTTTGAGTTTTGCCCCTGGAAAAATGTTCAAATTGTAGGATAAATTCCCCTGATAATTTTGATATATATATATGTCCTATATAAAATATATATTTTTTATATATTCTCTCTTCTCTCTCTAATTCAAAAAAACAAGAAAACCCAGCGCCACCAGCTAATCGTGGCCCGGCCGAGGCAGCCACCGGCCGGCGCAGCCAGGTCAGCCAACCGAGCCGGCTGCCCGAGCCGCCAAATCCCTCCCCTCGGTCGCCCGACCAAACCTCCTCCTCCCTCTCTCACGACGCTTGGCCCCACCCTTCTTCTTCCTCTCCACGCCAAACCCGCCGCCACACACGAATCCCGGAGATCTCGGGATTCTCTCCCGATTCGCCCCTCCTCCAAGTCGATCACGCCCCTATAAGTACCCGCCCTCGACCCGTTCCCCACCTTTACCTCGCTTAACCTCTACCTCGCTCGCTATTCCTCGCTGAACCCGACGCCACCGTCAGCGCCATTGTTGCGTTGCCCGCTTGCCTCCGACCCCAAGCTCCAACGACTCCACCCCGACCTCCCTCGCTCGCCCAAGACTCACGGACGTCTCCGCCGTCTTCCCGACCACCGGAGCCCCCATGCCGTCGCCACCCGAGCCGTCTGTCGTCAGCCGCTGCCGCCACTGCTGATAAGCCGCTCGGAACCCCCCACCACCGTTCGATCTAGAACCTAGGGCCTAGATTAGATCTACGAAGGGGTAGGTTTTATTTTAAAAAAAGTTCGGTTTAGTTACGGTTTTTTTTTTCTGGTTTAGTTAGTGGTTAGTTAGACCGGCCGATCGGTTTATTCTCTCGGGCACGCTTTAGTTATATGTCGCCTGAGCGTTAGATAGGCCCACTAGCGCTAGTTTTTCTTTTTAGTTATATTTTTCGTTTCTGTTTTTAACAGAATAGTTCCAGTTTTGTAAAATCCGTATCTTTTAGGT
Organism: Aegilops bicornis; assembly: GCA_021605145.1. Classification (NCBI taxonomy): domain Eukaryota; kingdom Viridiplantae; phylum Streptophyta; class Magnoliopsida; order Poales; family Poaceae; genus Aegilops; species Aegilops bicornis. Next base: position 629,901,313 of record CM038671.1, on the reverse strand, counting down.
TACTTAATATTTTTAGTTGATTCTTTTTTTGTTAGTTTGCAAATTTGTTGTAGTTTCTGTAGAAAATATGTTTAGCCATGTTTAAATTATTAGAATTTGTTTTATTTTAGTTTTAGACAGATTAGTATTTCTGCTATAAAATGAGTTAGGATTATTTTATTTTAGTGATTCTTTTTGTCGCTGTTTTGTTTTGACTTTGCCTAGCAGTAGGAATTTATTTGGGTATTTTGGAAAAAAATATATAGTTTTAGTCGAAATCATGTGTTTCTTGTTTATTTAACTAGCTACTGTTTTCCTATTGTTTTATTTAGTAAATAATTTTATTTTACCTATGTTATAGTTTATTTTAGATTAGTTTCTGTAGTTTTAGAACTTGAACTTTTATTTACAGAAAATAAAACATTTATTTTATTTTCTTGTTAGTTGTTGGCTTGGATTTCTTCGAGTTCTCTTTGGTTTTTGGTTCGATTGCTTTGTGTGTTTTATGTTAGCATGCTGTTATGTTAAGTGATTGTATGTTTTTATGCTTATATGATTGTTGTTTGCTTCGGTAGAATTTCCGGAGTGCGAAGCCTGCTATCACGAGTCCCTAGCTTTCAAGACCGTCGGCCAGTGCAAGTCATTTGACCATGTTTTTCTTTTACAATACCTATGATTTTATTGCATTAGAATTATACCTCCCCACCATGCATGCAGTAGGAGAATTTTAAGTTATGTTCTTGAGTAGTATCATGAGGTAGGATGAAACCAATCCCCTTGTTACCATGGCCCGGGACGAAGTAGTTTATTTTTGCTATGCTCGTAGACGGGGTTGGTTGAGTGATTCATAAGGGAGATGTGAGAGTCAAGATGATGATTACCCCCATGACCTCAAGCTCAAGATGGACTTCAAAATTCACTCTTTGGGTGGAGGATTTGCCGACGGGCACCTTGGAGAAACCAGCGGCTGGCCGGGATGCATGGAGAAGCGCCATGACATCTTGCGGAAAGCTTCACCCAGCCACGAAGAGACGGATGGATACCCCATTGACCGGAAGCTTACATGTGCAACCGCAAGCCATTATGGGCTCTGGCTTGGTCGACCCTAGGCGTGACTCTGGCGGACGGTGCTACGAGATGTAGAAGAACGGTAGGATTGGATGGGCACCGGCGGTGGCCTGCAGGAACTCTTCGGAAGACCCTGTTTGCTCGTCCGTCTTCAAACACCGTGAAGTGCGAAGACTTAAAGGAGGGAAGGATTCTTGCGGGTAAAGTCGCAAACCTCTGCAGAGTGAAGATCTAATCGGTTAGCCGTGTCCCGATTACGGACAATTTGAGCCTCTGGAACTTGGAGTATTTTGGATATCTCAACACCGAACTTAATAAATTAATTGAGGGGTTATTTAATAATTGGGAATGAGACATTGGTTGGCGGAACCATCTCAATAACTACCAACATTTTGTAGTATTTGCAAACAAGTCCTTGTTGTAGGAAAAAGCGGCTTTTTCAAGAAAAGCGATGAAACTTAGAGCCCCACATACAAATTGCATATAGTGTTAGTAATTTTTATTGTTGTTCTCTCTTCATGACTTGCTTGGCATATTCAAAATGTCGACCTACACTACTGCAACGTCTTATGTTGCAAGAGGAGTTTTCCGATCAGAGTGAGGCTACGATCCACGCTTGGCGATTGCCCTATGGAGTCGGATGGACTCGCTATTCGCCTATGCTTCCGCAGCTTTATTTAGTTTATTTCTCATGAGTTGGCCTTGGTACGAATTTATTCTATTGTAATAAAGACTCGATATGAGAATCGTGTAATAAATTCAGGTGTGATTGAACTTTGAATCTTTTCATCAATGTATTGTGTGTGCCAGCATGATCTTGGGATGGTACAGCTACACAGAGACTTGACCGTTTCGGGTCGGGTCGCTACAACTACAAAAGAAGTATTAAGGTAAACCATAGCATGAAACATATGGATCCAAATCAGCCCCTTACGAAGCAACGCATAAACTAGGGTTTAAGCTTCTGTCACTCTAGCAACCCATCATCTACTTATTACTTCCCAATGCCTTCCTCTAGGCCCAAACAATGGTGAAGTGTCATGTAGTCGACGTTCACATAACACCACTAGAGGAGAGACAACATACTCATCAAAATATCAAACGAATACCAATTTCACATGACTACTAATAGCAAGACTTCTCCCATGTCCTCAGGAACAAACGTAACTACTCACAAAGCATATTCATGTTCATAATCAGAGGAGTATTAATATGCATATAGGATCTGAACATATGATCTTCCACCAAATAAACCAACTAGCATCAACTACAAGGAGTAATCAACACTACTAGAAACCTACAGGTACCAATCTCAGACTTAGAGACAAGAATTGGATACAAGAGATGAACTAGAGTTCAAGAGGAGATGGTGCTGGTGAAGATGTTGATGGATATTGGCCCCCTCCCGATGAGAAAAGCATTGGTGATGATGATGCCGATGATTTCCCCCTCCCAGAGGGAAGTGTCCCCGGCAGAACAGCTCCGCCACAGCCCTAGATTGGTTCCGCCAAGGTTCCGCCTTGTGGCGGCGGAGTCTCGTCCCGAAAGCTTGCTTATGATTTTTCTCGGACGAAAGACTTCATATAGCAGAAGATGGGCACCGGAGGGCCACCAGGGGGCCCATGAGGCAGGGGAGCGCGCCCAGGGGGTAGGGCGCGCCCCCTACCCTCGTGCCTAGGGTGTGGGTCCCCTTTGGTATTTTCTTCGCTCGGTATTTTTTATTATTTCCAAAAATAACTTCTGTGGAGTTTCAGGAATTTTGGAGCTGTGCAGAATAGGTCTCTAATATTTGCTCCTTTTCCACCTGTGATTCCAAATTTGACATTCTCCCTCTTCATGTAAACCTTGTAAAATAAGAGAGAATAGGCATAAGTATGTTGACATAATGTGTAATAACAGCCCATAATGCAACAAATATCAGTATAAAAACATATGGTAGCATCAATATGCATCTTATCTCCATTATCCTCTATCCCTTACAGTATTATCATATCTATAATTACTCTCTACAAAATGTAGAGTACAGGCAATGCTTATGAAGAAGATTCTGTGCTGAAATTCTTGAGTTATCCTTCCCTTGACATGGAGAAGGGCATTATAAAGCCGGTGTTAATTGTTAATGTAAGTCAGTCCTTCTAAAGCCTTTATCCTCATTTTGTTTAATTTGCTCATACTCCCTATCATTTAATGTCGTTTAGTTTGTCGTTTCTACCAAAATGCATGTTCACAAGAACTGTAAGTTCCAAGTTTTACTTGTAAAACCAAATTCCTTATTCATACCATGCACATTACTCAATACTCCCTATATGTATGCTTGTTTTTGTGGATCTATAATCCAGTGTGTGGTGAAGCAGCCCACGTTTGCACCTCGTCATCTCCTGTTTTATCTTACTGATGTGGCTGATGATATGAACAACATGCCATGCATATTAACCAAAATAGATACAATGATTTTCTTTGCCCTTCATCTATGCTTGTTATGTTGACATGGTAATCCAGTAGTCCGGTGAAGCTCCCCGCATTATTAACAATGCCAAATTATGCTATTGATATTTTGAACTTACTCTTTATTTTCTAATTTGAAATTGGATGGAATTGACAACACACTTATCATCATTGTTTATACACGTGCAAAACATGTCATCTCTCTGCTTTGTTTCAGGGTGATATGCCTGATGGCATGCACAAGTCTGCTGAAGTCTGTGAGACAAACCCAACATATATTGCAGCAAAGAAGGCAAAACATCTTGAAGATAGCGAGACAACCCCAAAGTCTTGTCTTGATGCAGTGTTCAAGTTACTTGAGACTAGCAAATGACAAGCTCACAGAATTCGTTATGCAGATCAGCTCGACTTCTTCAGTCCCAAGTTCTAGCAAAAGGCATTCTGCAACTCAACTTCGACTTGAAGTCCTATCTCTAAGAAAGATTATGAGAACACCAATGAGAACCTCGTCGCTAAACAGCTACACTGGAAGCTATGACCGACATGCTAGGCCGGTCTCACGGCCTTGCCGAAAGCGGCTTATGAGTTCCTCATAAAGGCTAACCTTTCTTCAAGCTGTCTTGGAAGTGGTCTCGGTTCAAGATTATTTTGTTACACCGCAATGGTGCCCAGTTTTGAAACCTGCTTCTTCGTTATGCTTTATGATCACTGGTGGCGAACTTCGATGCCCGGTGGATGTAATATACCATAAATCCTTTATTGTATAGTGTAGGTTTATTCTTAGTTACTATGTCGTAATTTCTTTATTGTATAGAGTAGGTTTGTTCTTAATTCCTACTAGTTACTGCCATCATTCGCTATCTGGAAAAAATTCAAATGTAGTCGACCGGGCCGAAACATTTGCTTCTAACGGGCCTGGTTTTTAGTGGGCCACAATTGGGCCGGCCTGCATCTTTCTTGGGCCCGAATAATTGGGGCCTTCACACTTTGCATGAGGCCCACAACTAACACCGGCCTATATTTTAGTTCGCCTTTTGTGGACCCAGTCTTAGTTTGCCCTGTAGCGTTGGGCCATTAATGATGAATATTGTATCGGGCTCGTTATGGCCCAGATGAAACCATGGGCCTTTAGCAGGCCAAAATGCATGTTGGGCCTCAATTTTCACTAGTCGTCGATGGGCCTTCAGCAGGCTGAAATGTAGACCAGGCCTTTTTGGGCCCTGTTATATCACGGGCAGTTACCAGGCCGAAACATATCCCGGGCCTTAGTTGGCCCACTGATATCATGGGCCTTTAAGAGGCCGAAAGCTTAGTACAGACATCAACGGGCCAAATTATGTGACAGGCCTTTAACAGGCGCAAAGTCACGTTGGGCTTAATTGTTGCCACCTTTATCACGGGCCGTTAGTGGGCCAAATGTCCCGTCGGACCATATATGGCCCATGGGCAGCACGGGCCATTCCCAGGCCGAAAGTCACACCGGGCTTAAATGGGCCCATGTCTACATCGGGCCTCTAACAGGCCGAAAGTCATTGGGCTGTAATTGGGCCCAAATATTCGGCGAACAACTAATGGGCCAGATCTGGCTTCGGGCCGTAAATGGGCCCAAATATTTGGCAAACAATTAACGGGCCAGATCTGGCTTCGGGCCATAAATGGGCCTTTATTAAGCAGGCCGTTATTGGGCTAGCCCACTAGTACCTGAGTAAGTACTACGGGCCTTTGACTGGGCCGGCCTTTTAAACCTATACAGGCCTCTGTTGGGCCCAGCCACATGTCGACGCATCGTAGGCATGTCTCCTCCAATGGACGGGCGACATCTGGCACACTGACGAGCTGACAGGTGTTCCCTCCGGCCAATCAGAATTATACACGTGGAAATTTCCCATTGGTCCCGGCTATTAACGGGTTATCGGATCCAAAACCGGACCCGATAGCTTAACGGCATTCCGTTATGGTGTATGCCACGTGTTGGTCAACCTTGACGAAAGTACTTCTATGACACACGATTTATCGTCATGGAAGTGGACACTTCTGTGATGATAATTTTGGTAATGTCATGGAACACTTCTACGACGGCACGGGTATGACTATCTTGATTCTGTCATAAATTTGTCATGGATGTACATGCATGATGTAAAACGTGACTCATCGTGACAAACACGTATCATCACGGAAGTGTATTTTTTTGTACTAAGACCGGGACCATGTCGCTAGCATGCAGGTAGCCAAACAAATCTAGGAGATCCGGTTTGATGACTTCCCACAAGTTCTGTTTTCTTTCTCAGAATTGGAGCTATTAGAAGGTTGTTTTCCTCATCACACCTGGGGATGTCATCTGTTGAGGACTCATCCATCAAGAAGTTTCCTTCTTCTTGGGCTCCAAGCAAAATTTAATATAATTTCTGATGTAAGATTTAAGTTGCTAATGCCCCTCAATCGCGCCCTCCTCCTGTTGTAGTGAATGAATAAGTATCTTTCGGTGTCTACCATCGGCGACACCATGGGAATAACTAGTATTTGAATCTTTAAGACAAATTTAGAGTTAGACGTACGCACCCACTGCTTTCCCGGTCAGTTAAGCTTGCAACCTTAGGCTCTGTGTGTATGGGAGGATTGAAGGTTCGGAGCTAGGCTAGGGTTCCTCCCCCCTACCACCGCCGTCGGCCGCCTCGCCCGCCTCTCCCCCCCCTCCCTCCCAGCGTTCCCGTCCGCTCGCCGCCCCCATCCTCCATGGGCGGCAGGCGGGCCCTCTCCTCTCTCCGGCCCCCTCCCGCCGTCAGCAGCTTGGTCCACCATGCCACGCCTTGTGTGGGCGGTGAGCCGTTCCTTCCTGCCGGGCGGGGCCTCCCTGATGGCGGTGGTGCAGCTCATCGGCTGCGGTGTGTGGCGCGGGACTCCCGGCTTCGGGTCCTTAGGTGGCGGCTGGCCGTTGGCATGCGGGCGGCATGGTAGTCTTGACGGCCGTCGGCGATCAAGCCGACAGATCTGGGCCCTTTCTGTTTGGGAACGTAGTAATAATTCAAAATTTTCCTACATGTCACCAAGATCAATCTAGGAGATACTAGCAACAAGAGAAAGGAGTGCATCTTCATACACTTGAAGATCGCTAAGCGGAAGTGTTACAAGAACCTGGTTGATGGAATCGTACTCGCGGCCATTCAAATCGCGGAAGATCCGATCCAAGCGGCGAACGGACGGCGCCTCCGCGTTCAACACACATACAGCCCGGGGATGTCTCCTCCTTCTTGATCCAGCAAGGGGAGAGGAGAAGTTGAGGGAGAACTCCGGCAGCACGGCGACGTGGTGGTGGTTGGAGGAGAGAGGGGCTGCGCCAGGGGAAGCGGTGCAGCTGCCCTCTCTCTCCCCCACTATATATATGGGGAAGGGGGAAGGAGGAGGCGCCCTAGGGTTTCCCTAGGGGAGGGGCGGCGGCCACAGGGGAAACCCTATATGGGTTTGGGTGCCCCCACCCCTAGGAAACTTGCCCCCCAAGCCAGGAGGGGCGGCTGCCCTAGGGGAGGCGCCCCCAACTCTCCAGGTTACGTGAGATGAGGTGGGAGGGGCGCACAGCCCCTTAGTCGGCTGGTGTGCCCCCTCCCCTTGGCCCATAAGGCCCCCCAACGCTTGCCAGGGCCTCCGAAATTCCTTTCGGTCATGCTAGTCGTCACCCTGTACTCCCAGAACAATTCTGGACTCCAATACCCTTCGTCGAATATATCGATCTTCACCTCCGGACCATTCCGGAGTTCCTCGTCACGTCCGGGATCTCATCCGAGACTCCGAACAACTTTCGGTAACCACATACTATTCCCATTACAACTCTAACGTCACCGAACCTTAAGTGTGTAGACCCTATGGGTTCGGGAACCATGCAGACATGACCGAGACACCTCTTCGGCCAATAACCAATAGCGGGATCTGGATATGCATATTAGCTCCCACATGTTCCACGATGATCTCATCGGATGAACCACGATGTCGGGGATTCAATCAATCCCGTATACAATTCCCTTTGTCCATTGGTATGTTGCTTGCCCGAGATTCGATCGTCGGTATCCCCATACCTCGCTCAATCTCGTTACCGGCAAGTCTCTTTACTCGTTCCATATAGCATGATCCCGTGGCTAACTCCTTAGTCACATTGAGCTCATTATGATGATGCATTACCGAGTGGGCCCAGAGATACCTCTCTGTCATACGGAGCGACAAATCCCAGTCTCGATTCGCGCCAACCCAACAGACACTTTCGCAGATACCTGTAGTGCACCTTTATAGTCACACAGTTACGTTGTGGCGTTTGATACACCCAAAGCACTCATACGGTATCCGGGAGTTGCACAATCTCATTGTATAAGGAAATGATACTTGACATTGGAAAAGCTCTAGCAAACGAACTACACGATCTTGTGTTATGCTTAGCATTGGGCCTTGTCCATCACATCACTCTCCTAATGATGTGATCATGTTATCAACGACATCCAATGTCCATGGTTAGGAAACCATAAGCATATATTGATCAACGAGCTAGTCAACTAGAGGCTTACTAGGGACGTGTTGTGGTCAATGTATTCACACATGTATTATGGTTCCCGGTTAACTCAATTATAGCATGAACAATAGACAATTATCATGAAGAAGGAAATATAATAATAACCATTTTATTATTGCCTCTAGGGCATATTTTCAACAGTCTCCCACTTGCATTAGAGTCAATAATCTAGTTCACTTCGCCATGTGATTAACACTCATAGTTCACATCGCCATGTGACTAACACCCAAAGAGGTTACTAGAGTCAATAATCTAGTTCAGATCACCATGTGATTAACACTCAATGAGTTCTAGGGTTTTATCATGTTATGCTTGTGAGAGAGGTTTTAGTCGACGGGTCTGCAACATTCAGATCCGTGTGTACTTTGCAAATCTCTATTTCATATTGTAGATGTTGCTATCATGCTCCACTTGGAGCTATTCCAAATGGTTGCTCCACTATACGTATCCGATTTACTACTTAGAGTCATCCGGATCGGTGTTAAAGCTTGCATTGACGTAACCCTTTATGTCGAACTCTTCATCACCTCCATAATCAAGAAACATTTCCTTATTCCTAAGGACAATTTTGACCGCTATCCAATGATCCACTCTTGGATCACTCTTATACCCCCTTGCTAGACACGTGGCAAGGCACATCGCGGTACACAACATGGCATATCGTATAGAGCCTATGGCTAAGGCATAGGGGACGACTTTCATCCATTCTCTTTCTTCTGCCATGGTCGAGCTTCAAGTCCTAACTTCACACCTTACAACTCAGGCAAGAACCCCTTCTTTGACTGATCCATCTTGAACTCCTTCAAGATAATGTCAAGGTATGTGCTCTGTGAAAGTCTTATCGAGCGCCTTGATCTATCTCTATAGATCTTGATACCCAACATGTAAGCAGATTACACGTGTCTTCCCGTGAAAAACTCCATTCAAACAACCCGTTATGCTTTCCAGAAATTCTACGTCATTTCCGATCAACAATATGTCATCTACATATACCTATCAGAAATGTTGTAGTGCTCCCACTCACTTTCTTGTAAATACAAGTTTCTTGCAAACTTTGTATAAACCCAAAAGCTTTGATCACCTCATCAAAGCATTTGATCCAACTCCGAGATACTTGCTCCAGTCCATAGAAGGATCGCTGGAGTTCGCATACCTTTTAGCATCCTTAGGATTGACAAAACCTTCTTGTTGTATCGCATACAGCCTTTCCTCATGGAAATCGTCAAGGAAACTTTATTTTGACATCCATCCGCCTGATTTCATAAATGAAAATGCAACAACTACTAACATAATTCTAACAGACTTTAGCATCGCTATGATTGAGAGAGTCTCATCACAGTCAACTCCTTGAACTTGTTGGGAACTTCTTTGAGACAAGTCGAGCTTCACAAATGGTGATATTACCATCAGCTTCTGTCTTCTTCTTAAAGATCCATTTATTCTCAACGGCTTGCCGGTCTTCGGGTAAGTCCACCAAAGTCCATACTTTGTTCTCATACATGGATCCTATCTCGGATTTCATGGCTCCTAGCCATTTGTTGGAATCGGGGCCCACCATCGCTTCTCCATAGCTCATAGGTTCATCGTTGTCCAACAACATGACCTTTAAGAGAGGGTTACCACTTAGAAGTTGTACACACCCTTGTCTGACCTACGAGGTTCGATAGTAACTTGATCTGAAGCTCCATGATCATCATCATTAGCTTTCTCTTCAATCGAGGTAGGTGCCACAGAAACATCTTTCTGTGCTGCGCTACTCTCTGGTTGAAGTAAAGGTTCAACAACCTCATCAAGTTCTATCTTCCTCCCACTAAATTCTTTCGAGAGAAACTCTTTCTCGAGAAAGGACTTGTTGCTAGCGGCAAACGCTTTGCCCTCGGATCTGAGATAGAAGGCATACCCAATCGTCTTGTTTGGGTATTCTATGAAGACACAATTTTCCGCACTAGGTTCGAGCTTTTCTGGCCGAAGCCTATCGACATAAGCATCGTAGCCCCAAACCTTAAGAAACAACAACTTAGGTTTCTTGCCAAACCATAGTTCATATGGTGTCGTCTCCACGGACTTAGATGGTGCCCTATATAAAGTTATTGTAATTGTCTCTAATGCATAACCCCAAAATGATAGCGTTAGATCGGTAAGAGACATCATAGATCGCACCATATCCAATAGGGTGCAATTATGACGTTCGGACACACTATTACGCTATGGTGTTCCAGGTGGCGTCAACTGTGAAACGATTCCACCTTGTCTTCAGTGATTGCCAAACTCATAACTCAGACATTTCTCCCTTGATCGATCAGAGGAACTTGATCTTCCTGTTATGATGGTTCTGAACTTCACTCTGAAATTGCTTGAACTTTTCAAAACGTTTCAGACTTACACTTCATTAAGTAAATTTACCCATATCTACTCAATTCATCTGTGAAGGTGAGAAAATAACGATATCCACCGCGCGCGTCAACACTCATTGGACCGCACACATCACCATGTATGTTTTCCAACATGTCACTTGCCCGTTCCATTATTCCAGAAAACGGGGTTTTAGTCATCTTGCCTATGAGGCATGGTTCGCATGTGTCAGGTGATTCAAAATCAAGTGACTCCAAAAGTCCATTAGCATGGAGGTTCTTCATGCGCTTTACACCAATATGACCTAAGCGGCAGTGCACAAGAAAGTGGTGATATCATTATCTATTCTACGTCTTTTGGCATCAATGTTATGAACATGTGTAACACTATGACCGAGATTCAATAAACCATTCACATTGGGTGCATGACCATAGAAGGTGTTATTCATGCAAACAGAATAACCATTATTCTCTGACTTAAATGAATGACCGTACTGCAATAAACATGATCTAATCATGTTCATGCTCAACGCAGACACCAATGCAAACAACATTTATCTGGGTTCAACACTAATCCTGAAGGTAGAGGGAGCGTGCGATGGTGATCATATCATCCTTGGAAACACTTCGAACACACATCGTCACCTCGCCCTTAGCTAGTCTCCGTTTATTCCGTAGCTTTTGTTTCGAGTTACCAATATTAGCAACTGAATCGGTATCTAATACCCATGTGCTACTAGGAGTACTAGTAAGGTACACATCAATAACATATATATCAAATATACTTTTGTCGAAGTTGCCAGCCTTCTTATCTACCAAGTATTTGAGGCGGTTCCGCTTCCAGTGATCGTTCCCCTAATAGAAGCACTTCGTCTCGGGTTTGGGTTTTTGGGCTTCTTCACTAGAGCGGCACCTGGCGCCATTCATGAAGTTTTCCTTCTTGCCCTTACCCTTTTTTGAAACCAATGGTCTTGTTAACCATCAACATTTGATGCTCCTTCTTGATTTCTACCTTTACGGCCTTAAGCACGACGAAAAGCTCCAGGATCCTCTTCCCTTGCATGTTATAGTTCATCACGAAACTCTAGCAACTTAGTGATAGTGACTGGAGAACTTTTGTCAATTACTCTCTTATCTGGAAGATTAACTCCCACTTGATTCAAGCGATTGAAGTACCCAGACATTCTGAGCACATGCTCAATGGCTGAGCTATTCTCCTCCATCTTGTAGGCAAAGATCTTGTCAGAGGTCTCAAACCTCTCAACACGGGCATGAGCCTGAAATACCAATTTCAGCTCTTGGAACATCTCGTATGCTCTATGGCGTTCAAAATGCTTTTGGAGCCCCGACTCTAAGCCGTAAAGCATGGCGCACTAAACTATTAGGTAGTCATCAGAACGTGTTTGCCAGATGTTCACAACATCCACAGACGACGCCAGAGGGGTTGGCACATCGAGAGGTGCATCAAGGACAAAAGCCTTCTGTGTAGCAGTGAGGACAATCCTCAGACTACGGCCCTAGTCCGCACAATTGCTTACAATATCTTTCAACTTAGTTTTTCTCTAGGAACGTATTAAAACAGGGAGCTAAAGCGTGAGCTATTAATCTACAACATAATTTGCAAAGACAATTTAGACTATGTTCATGATAATTAAGCTCATCTAATCAAATTATTTAATGAACTCCCACTCAGATAGACATCCCTCTAGTCATCTAAGTGATACATGATCCGAATCGACTAGGCCGTGTCCGATCATCACATGAGATGGACTAGTCATCAATGGTGAACATCTCCATGTTGATCGCATCTACTATATGACTCATGTTCGACCTTTCGGTCTCTTGTGTTCCGAGGCCATGTCTACATGCTAGTCTCGTCAAGTCAACCTAAGTGTTTCACATGTGTAAATCTGGCTTACACCTTTTGTATGCGAACGTTAGAATCTATCACACCCGATCATCACGTGGTGCTTCGAAACAACGAACCTTCACAACGGTGCACAGTTAGGGGGAACACATTTCTTGAAATTTTTAGTGAGGGATCATCTTATTTTATGCTACCGTCATCCTAAGCAAATAAGATGCAACCATGACAAACATCACATGCAAATCATAAAGTGACATGATATGGCCAATATCATCTTGCGCCTTTGATCTCCATCCTCCAGGCGCGGCATGATCACCTTCGTCACCGGCATGACACCATGATATCCATCATCGTGTCTTCATGAAATTTTCACGCCAACTATTACTTCTACTACTATGGCTAATGGTTAGCAATAAAGTAAAGTAATTACATGGTGTTTTCATTGACATGTTGGTCATACAATAAATTAAGACAACTCATATGGCTCCTGCCGGTTGTCATACTCATCGACATACAAGTCGTGATTCCTATTACAAGAACATGATCAATCTCACACATCACATATATCATTCATCACATCCTTTTGGCCATATCACATCACATAGCATACCCTGCAAAAACAAGTTAGACGTCCTCTAATTGTTGTTGCATGTTTTACGTGGCTGCTATGGGTTTCTATCAAGAACGTTTCTTACCTACGCAAAAGCCACAACGGTGATATGCCAATTGCTATTTACCCTTCATAAGGACCCCCTTCATCGAATCCGATCCGATTAACGTGGGAGAGACAGACACCCGCTAGCCACCTAATGCATCAAGTGCATGTCTGTCGGTGGAACCAGTCTCACATAAGAGTATGTGTAAGGTCGGTCCGGGCCGCTTCATCCCACAATGTCGCCGAATCAAGATAAGACTAGTAACGATAAGCAAATTGACCAAATCATCGCCCACAACTACTTTGTGTTCTACTCATGCATAAAATCTACGCATAGACCTAGCTCATGATGTCACTGTTGGCGAACGTAGTAATAACTCAAAATTTTCCTACGTGTCACCAAGATCAATCTAGGAGATACTAGCAACGAGAGAGAAGGAGTGCATATTCATACCCTTGAAGATCGCTAAGCGGAAGCGTTACAAGAACGCGGTTGATGGAGTCGTACTCGCGGCGATTCAAATCGCGGAAGATCCGATCCAAGCGCCGAACGAATGGCACCTCCGCATTCAACACACGTACAGCCCGGGGACGTCTCCTTCTTGATCCAGCAAGGGGAGAGGAGAACTCCGGCAGCACGATGGCGTGGTGGTTGTGGAGCTCGTGGTTCTCTGGCAGGGCTTCACCAAGCACTAGGAGGAGGAGGAGGAGGAGGTGTTGGAGGAGGGAGGGGCTGCGCCAGCTGAAGGGGTGCGGCTGCCCTCTCTCTCCCTCACTATATATAGGGGGAAGGGGAAGGAGGAGGCGCCCTAGGGTTTCCCTAGGGGAGGGGCGGTGGCCACAGGGGAAACCCTAGATGGGTTTGGGTGCCCCCACCCCTAGGAAACTTGCCCCTCAAGCCGGGAGGGGCGGCTGCCCTAGGGGACGCGCCCCCACCTCTCCAGGTTATGTGAGATGGGGTGGGAGGGGCGCACAGCCCCTTAGTGGGCTGGTGTGCCCCCTCCCCTTGGCCCATAAGGCCCCCCAACGCTTGTCGGGGCCTCCGAAACTCCTTTCGGTCACGCTGGTCGTCACCCGGTACTCCCAGAACAATTCCGGACTCCAATACCCTTCGTCCAATATATCAATCTTCACCTCCGGACCATTCCGGAATTCCTCGTCACGTCCAGGATCTCATCCGAGACTCCGAACAACCTTCGGTAACCACATACTATTCCCATTACAACTCTAGCGTCACCGAACCTTAAGTGTGTAGACCCTATGGGTTCGGGAACCATGCAGACATGACTGAGACACCTCTTCGGCCAATAACCAATAGCGGGATCTGGATACCCATATTAGCTCCCACATGTTCCACGATGATCTCATCGGATGAACCACGATGTCGGGGATTCAATCAATCACGTATACAATTCCCTTTGTCCATTTGTATGTTGCTTGCCCGAGATTCGATCGTCGGTATCCCCATACCTTGTTCAATCTCGTTACCGGCAAGTCTCTTTACTCGTTCCATAACGCATGATCCCGTGGCTAACTTCTTAGTCACATTGAGCTCATTATGATGATGCATTATCGAGTGGGCCCAGAGATACCTCTCCGTCATACGGAGCGATGAATCCCAGTCTCGATTCGTGCCAACCCAACAACACTTTCAGAGATACCTGTAGTGCACCTTTATAATCACCCAGTTACGTTGTGACGTTTGATACACCCAAAGCACTCCTACGGTATCCGGAAGTTGCACAATCTCATGGTCTAAGGAAATGATACTTGATATTAGAAAAGCTCTAGCAAACGATCTACACGATCTTGTGCTATGCTTAGGATTGGGTCTTGTCCATCACATCATTCTCCTAATGATGTGATCATGTTATCAACGACATCAAATGTCCATGGTTAGGAAACCATGACCATCTATTGATCAACGAGCTAGTCAACTAGAGGCTTACTAGGAACATGTTGTGGTCTATGTATTCACACATGTATTACGGTTTCCGATTAATACAATTATAGCATGAACAATAGACAATTATCATGAACAAGGAAATACAATAATAACTATTTTATTATTGCCTCTGGGGCATATTTCCAACACTTTCGGGTTCCATCTGGGCTAGGGCGGGCTGCCGACTCGGTGCGCGGCGACGCTGCTCCCTGGTTAGTGGCGAGGAGGCGATGGTCTGCGGCGGTGGCGGCTTCATCGACCGACGAGCTGCAGCATGACGGCAGGGGCTGTCCGGACCCTTTTGGGTCTGGCCGGGCCTCGGCGCCTGGCATGCCCCTTGTCTGTGCTTCCACTCGGCTCCGCGGCGACGGTGGTGGTTGTCCCCTCACGTCGGCGATGTTGCGGATGCACCCGAGCCCACTATATCTTCTCCCATCCTCTAGGTCTCGTGTCGGTGACCTCAGGGAGACGGCGAAGTTGATTCGGTGATCGTGGTGGCACATGTTGGTGGGCGGCATGATGGGCGGTGCAGTATGATCCGTCTGGGGCGGTGGTGGGGGTTTCGGTCGGGAGAAATCTCTGGCAGCTCGTCCGGCCTCGACGTGGCGACGCTTATGGGTGCTGCTGGACCTTCCTGAAGGGCGTCGGGCACACCCTCCCCCCATTGCCCCCGCGTACCGGGGGAAACCCTAGGACTAGTCCGGGCAGCAGCGACGTTGTCGTCGCATCCTTCTTGAAGGTGTTGCTTGGTACGCGACGCTTCGAAGTGCTAGGACCATGGTGGTACTTCTCCGGAGTGTGCAGCGGTTGCCGGTCATCTTCGTTTCGTTGATCTGCCGTTGTTGGCATTTGTTTCTCTTTTCTTTTTTCTCTGTTTTTCTTTGGGCTTGTTTGTGCTGCGGCCCCAACACCTATCGTTGGTTGTTCGGTGGTTGCTTTGTAATACATAGCGGGGGGAAACCCTTTTTCGTAATTGAGAGTTAGAATGTTGGTACCATTTGAGCTCATCTTCACGCAACATGTGAGCTATTTGTGCATTCGATTGACTCTTGGTCTCGACTTCATGCTCAGATAGTGGTCTGACCTTTGCCAAAGATTATAATTCATTAATAATAAATGAAAGACGAAATTTTTCCTTTTTGAGGATACCCGTAATATGCCCTAGGACATCCACCAAGGAACTTACATGTCGCATGTATTTTATTGCTGCTCGGTTGGCTGGTTAGTAATGGGTTAATAGGCTAATCAACATGTTAATTGAACATTTAATTAATGAATCGGCCGATTTATTAATTTATTATCTACCCAATGACCCGACGAATAGGGATTAATAGACAAGTTAACTGATTAATCGGACGAATTCTTAAAAGGGAGTATACCCAGAAACCGGCTTCTCCCACACCCCCTTACCATATCTCCTTGACCTTATCATGAAAGTAATCCCCCAAGGCCCCAACCAAATTCGAACATGAATTGAAGTTGATGCGTTTCTGGTGCCACAGGCCTAGTACATGGCAAAGCTTTCATTCATGCGTGGCTAAACGTACAAACGTGGCACATAGATGAAAAGCACAATAATGTCTGCGGGCCATTTCATGTCGAGGATAGAATCGCCTTCAAGGACAGAACCTATCTTCACCCAGGTTCTACGAGGCAGGACGGAGCCACCATCTCACCGTCCACGAATAATTCACCAGAAGAAAATAACCCGTGGCCTGCGGGAGGTATCCGCCGCAGTTTACTCCCAGGGCCGCCGGTTCCGGTAAACTCCTTCCTCGACCAGGCCAGGCCCACCACTACCGCCGCAGCAGGGCACGCACGACACGAGCCGTCCCTGCTCCTCCGTGCTCCACCACTGCCGCGAAATCCTTCCAATCCAAGACGCGCCTCACCGAGGGCCTCTCGCACGCCCACCGCGATCGCGTAGCAGAGCAGCGCAGATCGATCGCAACAACGGCGCGTCCGGAATTTCACCCTGCACCCGATCGGCAGGCAGCGGGAGACCGGGGGTGAAAAGGCGAGGCGGGCAGCACGACGGGACGGGTGGGGCGACACTCGCTGGTGTGTGCTCTGACGTGACCACGGGGCTCAATGATGGAGCCCGGCGCCGCAACGAGGCCGTCACGAGGCCCCGGCCCCGCCACGGCCGGGCTGCGGAGGAGCTGAGATCGCCGCGTCCCACCACGTGGGTCGTGCGCCCTCCCTCCTCCTCCTCGTCACGTCTCCAGCTCCAGGCGTATGCGTCCATGCGCAACCCGACGCCGGCGTCCTCCTCCTCCCGGCGCACGCACAGCTCCAACTTCCAAGTGGCGACGAGGCGTAGCCATCACATCACATGATTGACCGATTCGCCGCCTTCCGCCCTCTCATCGGCGTCCACATGATCACTCGTGCATCTGCATAATCCGCTTTGAACTTCGACAGCTCACGGTCGACAGGGCGAGGAGCGCGACTGCACAAGAATCATGCGTCACCGGTCGTGATCCCCGGCTTGTACGTACTCATGTACAAAGTGGCGCCACTAATCATGGCTCTTCATGTGGCAAGGAAAACCCGGCCTGCAAATAATTTCTCACTCACCGATTGATGAATGAATCAATCAATGAATGATCTCTGAAGTTAAGTACCACTAAGCCAATCAGATCTTACTAGTCCTATCCAACGGCCGCTTTACTTTACCATACCAATCAGCAGATGGCATTCAAAACGCCGCACGAGCTCCCATTCCATTTTTTCCTCCTGAAACAAAGAAAAGGGCATCCAAGAAAAGCCTCCCCTGTGTCCTGAGCGAGACGCTAGCTTTTCCAGCGAGACCGCTTTTCCGGCGTAGCAGCCGTAAGATCTCGGCAAGGGGCGGGCGACCTCCACAAGTAGCTGCCGCTGGCCTGAAATGCTGCTGCGGCCCAGCGTCGTGAATTCAGGCATGGCATGTGGCAGCTTTTTAGAAACTTGACCAGTGCCCCTCCGCAAACAAACAAGCAAACCACATACACCAACCATTCAACTGCACCATCAACGGTGAGCATTTTGAAGATGAAAAAAAAAAGCTCAAAGGGCTCATGCCTTGCATGTACCAGTAGCCTTGCAGACTTGCAGTACAGTTCACAGGATAAATCTTTCTTAACTTCTACCAGTAAGCAGGAGTAACATTTAACTTCTACTACTAGCAGTAAGCAGTAGTAATAACATTTACCAATCATTTACTAGGGTCATCGAACAAACTTCAGATTCAGACTTAATCTCCTCCAGCATAGCAAAGAGAAAGTAAGTATAGTAATACTACGCAACACAGCATAATGCGCCACTAGAGGTGTTTGGTTTGGAAATGCTGAAAACTTGCAACTCCAATTCATCACACAGTACTGTATCAGACACCAGTCACACTAAATCATGTAGCAGTAGTAATAAAGACTACACACAGAACCCATTTCTTATCTCGGTTTCGGTACCCGCTACGAAATTAAAATCTAGGAGTACTACTGAGTACAAGTCATCGGTGGATTGGAACCTTTTTGAATCTGGATCAGACGGCCGGCGGGGAGCAGTCCGGGCACCGGACGAGGCCGTTCTCGTTGCAACCGGCGCAGGTGCGGAACCCGCCGCCGCCCTTGAGGCTGTACCGCTTGTGGCTCCCGTCGCAGCTGCCGCACAGCACGTAGCGCTCGCCGCCGCACCGGGCGCAGGCGGCGAGGGGCGCGGCGCCGGCCACGACGCGCCGCAGCTCGCCCGACTCGTGCAGGCGGCGGAGCTCCTCGGCGCCGCCGAGGTGGCGGCCGCCAACGAAGACCTGCGGGAGCGTGATCCGGCGGGCGCGCGGGAGGAGCGCCGTGAGCTCCTCGAGGTAGCGCGCGTCCATGGCGAGGTCGCGCTCGTCGACGGAGGCGCGGAGCCCCCGCAGGATGGCGCGCGCGGCGCGGCAGTCCTCGTAGGTGCCCCGCACGACGTGGAGCGAGGTGTAGTAGAGCACGACGCGGCGGTCGGCCTCGGCGGCGGGCGGCGGCGCCTGCAGGGTGCGGAGCGCGCGGAGGGCGGAGGCGGCGATGCGGACGCGGTGGAAGACCCGGGCCGCGGAAGGGGAGCACGGGGCCGTGTGCGGCGGCTGCGGCGGGGACGGGGAGGGCGCGGCGTGGTCGGAGCGGAGGAGCGCCTGGAGGTCCTTGAGGGAGGGCGAGTTGAAGGAGAGGCGCGGCGAGGCGGCGGTGAGCGCCGTGGAGGAGCAGGTGGAGGCGGGGGAGGCGGAGGTGGGGGAGGAGGAGCGCGTCTTGACCCAGGGCAGCCACATGGGAGGAGGCGGATGGGGGAAGCCGGAGATGGGGAAGAGAGAGACGAGATGCCGAGATGGAGACTTGTTTCGTTTTCAGTTTGGGAGCGGGGCGGGGGGGAAGGGAAGCGTGTGGCCCTAGCTGGAGTAGCTTCGTTTCGTTTCGTTTTGGTTTCACACTTTTTCGGTTGCGAGGTTTGGAATTTGAAGGAGGGGTGCTTGTTTTTTCGTTTTAGCCCTTGGAAGTTGTGATGTTTTTTATGGCCAACACTCGTGCATGTTGTTTTAATGATGCTTTGCTAAAATAGTCCTGGACGGCTTATCTTAAAATCTTACTCCCTCCGTCTAGGTGTGCAAATCATCTTACGAAAATCAAATAATCCCAAAACACTTAGGCACGGTACATTAACTCTCATCTCGTTTCTTGTTTCATGACATATCAACCAATAAGAGATGTGGGTCATGCATGCTTTAAATGATTTGAGACTACCAAACACGACATGCATTGGTTAGTTCGTTGCATGCATTGTTATTAATTAGCAAGAACACATTAAGTCTCTCGTTTTCCCCTCCACATTGGTCATGGTGCGCAACGTAAGATGACTTACACACCTAGATGGAGAGAGTAGTTTTTTTTTCATTTTATAAGGCCTAATTTGGTTATTCCCCGTCACAAGTTCAGATTTCAAGGTGCATTAAATAATTGCATGCAAGTACTAAGAGAAAATTGACCAATACTATATGTACTTTATGCATGCATGCATTGCAATTAATACATTGGTAAACATAATTTTTTAAGAAAAACAAGAGCATTAATTGGGTGCTTTTGCAAATTACAAAAAATATTTCACCACTCACCATCTTCCTTGATTGGTGAGATTTTTGGATTGAGCCCTATAAACCGGAAAGGAGGGAGTATAACTCTAGTCAATCACCACGCTACTATTATCCCTGTCTCTTTCTGAAATTTTCTTTGTTTTATTCTACATGAGTTTTTTTCAAAAAAACTTTCTATCTACTCCCTTCGTCCGAAAATACTTGTCATTAAAATGGACAAAAATGGATGTATCTAGAACTAAAATATATCTAGATACATCCCCTTTTATTCATTTTGATGACAAGTATTTCCGGAAGGAGGGAGTATTCATCAACTATCAAGGTTGTACAAAAACATCAGAAGTAAAAAAACATCCAGGTCCATAGACCACCTAGCGACGACTACAACCACTCGAGCGTGCCGAAGGTGCGCCGCTGTCATCACCCATCCCTCACCGGAGCTGGGAAAACCTTGTTCTACGTGAGTCTTAATATGACAACGGTTTGTCGAATACAGACTCGAGCCCGAGGTGATCTATCCATGCCAAAGATGAAGCTTGGACGAAACTAGACTGAGGTTTCAACCGAATGATGTTGAAGAACCACTAGATGAGTTGCAGTTAGGTTGAAAATGCCATAAGAACCCAAAGTTAGATGCTTCACCCTTACATGTGTTGAGGCGCATCAGTTGTTTAACCAGCAGATTATTGGTGCAATACATATCAAAGGGATGATACCTTGGAGTAACGGCAATGACCAAAGCTAACAATAAAAAGTGGTGTTCGATGTTAGGGAACTCTTATATTTTTCATAGAAATTTGTAAGACTATGATCCAGAGAAGTTCGTATGTGGATGATTGATAAGTTAGATTCCATACCACACACAAAAAATCTTATGGTTTCTATGCACTTGTTTTATCTATGGTAGAATAAAACAATCTATGGACATGACATGACAATCGCAAGGTTTTCGATCCATGTGTTATTGGAGCCCTATTGATAAATAAAAGCCTAAAAATCATCCATCGATTTGTCACCAGTTAGGCATGCCTACACATAACTAGTAGAGAGGTTCAAGTAAAGGCTTGCTTTGGTTATGTTTGATAGTTCAGTTGCATCGAGGATGTCAAGATTATCATTTACTCCCTCCATCCTACACTAGAAGATCGTTTTTCAAGCTAAGATAGCTTGAAAACAATCTTATATTATGGGCCAGAGGCTAAATTCTCTATTTCGGTAAGAGATCGGTGCTACGTGCAAAATCACATTTTAATCATAATTTGTACTCCTGTAGATACATCCATTCGAGCGACAAGTAATTTCGGACTGAGGTAGTATTAGTTTTATCTGGGCCAAAGTCCTCTTTAGCACTATTTTGTTGGTAGGAAGTCGTAGGCTTTAAATTAATTAAAGGAAAACACATCTTTGGTGCGATTTATGGTGATTTTGCGTCACTAACACCTTCCTCTCTTCTTTTTTTGATAAAAGTGCATTTTTATTAACACCACCTTATGAGGAGGAGATCATTAGAAGAACACCCGTGAAAATTTTCTTTTCACGCTTCTAGAGTGCAATTTGACTAGTGTTACGACAGCACCTGCTCGTACCATTGGTCTTACAGTGTGGATCCAACTCCATGTCGTCTATATAGTCCAGGTATGTGGTTTTTTTACCCGAAAACCGTAGAAGAATCCTTCTATGATATAATTTATACATTAAGTAAAATATGTGCAGCAAAAACAAAGAAAAAGGAAGAAGAAATAAGCCAAATCACAGCTATAGAATTCCAAACCTGTGTTTGGCCTCTCTTAGAGCATCTCCAGCCGTTGGCCCCCTAGGAGGCTTAAAAATCGCCGCATGGGGACGAGCCGGCGCTAAAATCGGCTCTGGGGGCGATTGGGTTCCCAACCGCCGCCCTCAGGTCGCCCCCGGGCGCCGATATCGGCCCATTTTTGGTGCAAATGTGCCCGCCTTTCGGCCCACTTTCAGCGAAAAAACGGCCCGCTATCGGCGCAAATTGGCTCATCTTCGCCGTGGTTCGACACAAATTCGACAAAAGTTATTTTTTTATCACATAGTTCATCACAGAAAATCAATAGAAATCAAATAGTTCAATACAAATTATATACTTCAACAAACAAAAACTCATATTTCATCACACGTCGATCTAGGCATTGCCCTTGAGCCTCCATAGGTTCTCCACCAGATCATGTTGCAGTTGTTGATGCACCTGTGGGTCTCGGATCTCCTGACGCATATTCAGGAAGGCAGTCCAGATTGCTGGTAGCTGGTGATCAACCTGCGCAAGAGGACCCTGCCTGTAATATGGAGCACATGCGTCTTCTCATCAGTCGGGTTTGCTTCCTTCACCGTCTGAGATCGGCAAGTGAAGATGTTCTTAAACAGACCCCAGTGTGGGTGGCATCCCAAGAAAATTTCACACATCGAAGTGCGCATCAAGATAAGAGATGGTGTTTGGAGGAAAATGGTCGACGTGGGCACCGAAGAAGTTCAAAAAAACCCATAAGAATGGATGAGGAGGCAAAGAGAAACCTCGCTCGACGTGGGTGATGAGGAGAACACGCTCACCCTCGCGCGGCTGAGGCTCTATCTCCCCTTTTGGCAACCTCCAGGACCCATGCGCAATCAGGCCGTCGGCGACGAGGTTCTCCAAATCTTCCTCCATGACGGTGGAGCGGATCCAATCCCCCTGGATCCAACCAGGAGGCAGACCGGACCGCGACGTCAACCCCTTCGCCGCCTTCTTGCCCTTTGTCCTCGCCTTCTTCGCGCGCTCCAGAGCAGCGGTCTTGTCCTTCGCCATAGCTGCGGAGCTCGAGAGGAGGGCGCGGCGGAGTGTAGCGTTGGGGAAGACGGAGCGAAGAAGCAGAGAGAAAGGGGGCAAATGGAGAGCACAGTACCACGCCACGGCGGCAGCGCCTTTTATGGCCACATTTCCGAGTGGCCGACTTGTGGGCCCGTGCAATCCTGGCGCATCCCGCAACAGTCGCAGGCCCGATACGTGGCGAAAAAGGTGGCGTGAGGATCGAGGAGTCCCTATCCGTCTGCTCCGCAAACCGCGCCGCACCCCGTCTCGCGCGCTTCCCTGAAATTTCGAATCATGTGAGATCCGAACCCTGCAAAGCAGTCGATCACATCAGAGATTTTCAAATCCAATCTACCTGAAGACATACGGCGTAGTTCACTCGGCGCGACTTTAATTCACTCGGTGGTTCCAGAAGCCTGAATCGATCAAGTCGAATGACGAAGGGTTAAATTACCAGTATGCTTTCAAAGACCTTGGAGAAATGCCTCCGAAGCATTGGATCAGGTTGGAATCAGTTTCAACCCTTCTTCACTCGGCCCTCAATCCATTCGGGGCCCAATGACGATGACATGTACCTAGGGTAGGGTCTTAGGCCTGATCTAGACACCCTATCCAAGGACACTACCCTAGAGTCAGAGGCCTACAAGGTTCAACAGAAAGTACCAACTAAAATTACCCTGAAGTGCAATCCACTCGATGGAATCTTCCACTCGGATACCCCAGTTCCACTCGACCATGATAACTTCACTCGACCATAAAGAACCCACTCAGAGTATAGAAGGCCTAAAGTCACCCCAGGATGACTACGGTCAGGCATTCACTCTGTTGCCATAAATATCATTTATTGCGGGCGTTACCAGTAACGTTCAAGTCATAACTCACATTGAACCCCTGTGTAACTAAGGGTTGCGAGGGGCCAGACGCACTCTATATAAGCCACCCCTCCCCTCTGGCACAAGGGTTCGCACCCCCTGTAACTATTTGCACACATCCAATCGACAAGCCTCCGCGGCACCGAGACGTAGGGCTATTACCTCCTCCGAGAGGGGCCTGAACTCGTAAACCTGTGCGTACAACCTTGCCGTAGTTAGGACACTGCCCTCTCCTACGTACCCTCTAATTGTACTGTCAGACTTGTTCCCACGACACTTGCCTCCTGGCACAGGGTTTGAGATAGTCTTCACAAATGTAGACCATCTCAGATAGATGCTATCAGCTAGGTAGTATCCCTTGTCGTAGTGCCGCCCATTGACCTCGAAGTTCACCGGAGGAGAATGATCTTCAACATGCTTGGCAAAGACAAGGGAGCACTGCAGCACATTGATGTCATTGTGAGTTCCTGGCATACCAAAGAAGGAGTGCCAAATCCAGAGGTCCTGTGTGGCCACTGCCTCAAGTACCACACTGCAACCACCTTTGGCGCCTTTGTACATCCCCTGCCAAGCAAATGGACAGTTCTTCCATTTCTAATGCATGCAGTCGATGCTTCCAAGCAACCCAGGAAATCCTCTTGTTGCATTATGTGCTAGGATCCGAGCAGTGTCTTCAGCATTGGGTGATCGCAAGTATTGCGGTCCAAACACTGCCACCATTGCCCTGCATAACTTGAAGAAACACTCAATGGTCATGTACTCTGTAAGTGCATCTAGTGCCACCCCTAGTTGGTTTTGGAGTATTGACGGCAAACCTGGTTGAGGGACTAATGTGTTTGTGAGAATTGCAGGATTACACAGGTAGTAGTCCCTCACTGATTCGGTTTACCTACCGGAGATGACCCCTAAAAATGTGTGAAGACATTGAAGACAATGGTGGTATGTGAATATAATCACAACGAAGATTATGACTCGAGAAGACATTCACGTGAAGGCTATGGAGTGCGAAGACATAGATGTTTTGTAGTTTCCTTTTCTTCTTTGTTAAGCCATAGGAACCGCCGTACTGTTAAGTGGGGTCCAAGTGAACAAAGTCAGAGTGACTGAAGTGATGCTCAACCAAATCCTAAGTCTTCGAGCGAAGACAATGAGAGCAAATCTTATCCAGAGTTGGATGAGTCAGCTTTACTTGTAGCGCAAGTCAAGCTGACGCGTGTGTTTGAAATCTGACTGTTGGACACGTGTCAGTTCCTTAGTGACCCAAGGTCATTTCGGACAAATTAGGTTGGGTTTCCTAGTGGCTATAAATAGCCCACCCCCTACACCATAAATTGGTGGCCGCTCAGAGTTAGTGCACGGCTTTTGTCGTTTGAGAGCAACCCACCTTGAAGCCTTTGAGAGAGAAATCCTTGCGAGGACAAAGCCCAAAACACCCAAAGCCAAAGAGTGTTAGGCATCACTGAAGTCTTTCTGTCCACTTGACCTAAAGACTTGTTACACTTGAGGACTGTGAATCCTCCAGCCGGTTAGGCGTCGCGTTCTGAGCATCCAAGAGTCATTGTGGATTGCCGGTGAACGAAGTCTATGAAGGTTTGGAAGTCTACCTTGAAGACTTACCAGAGTGATTGGGCGAGGACTAAGTGTCCTTAGCTCAAGGGGAATAAGGTGAAGACGTGGTCTTCTAAGTTGAATCTCGGCCTCCCTAACCAAACGTACAGTTCTCACAGCAACTGGAACTGGTCCAACAAATCCTTGTCCTCACCAAGCAACTGGTTCTATCTCTTCCCTCCCTTATTTACAGTTTGTCTTCGTGAAGTCATTTGCTTGCTTCCCTTATCTGTTTGACTTCACTGTGTGACGACTATTGTTGTTTTGCTTCATACTATCTTCCATCTTGATCCATAATACCTAGTTTTTAATAGTCTTCATGCTTTAGCTTCATTACTTGATTGACTATGGCTTGTCTAGTGTAGTCTACCTTCCGCTGCATGTCAATAGGTTCATTTCTATTGTTTGTCTTCAAATCTCCCATGTTTTGAAGACTCTCATAAAAATCGCCTATTCACCCCCCTCTAGTCAATAACTTGCACTTTCAATTGGTATCAGAGCAAGGTACTCCCTTGTTCTGTGTAATTCAGTTTAACCACCTGGAGTTTTAGCTATGTCGACTGTAGGGATAATCAAAGTCTCCGCTATGCGCCACGCCTTCGATGGCACCGATTACCCCTCTTTGGAAGAATAAGATGCGTATGCATCTTGAAGCCATTGATGTCGACCTACGGTATGTCGTCAAGAACGGCGTTCCCAAAGGGCGGTGAAGGTGTCACCCTTCGATGTCAAGAAGTTCATTCAATTGGATTATACCGCCAAGAACATCATCGTGGTCATCGACCAAAGGACAGTATGGCCGTGTGAGTGCTCTGGAAACTTCGAAGCTAGTCTGGGACTGGCTTTCTAAGGTCAACGAAGGCGTCTCAACCCAGAGAGACTCAAGGATCAGTGTTCTTCGCAACCACTTCAACCGCTTCAAGAGAAACGACAATGAGAATGTCCAAATTTCATGTCCGATCGCCTCACCGACATCACAAATGAACTTCATGCTCTTGGCGCCACCGAGATCACCAAGCATGAAATCGTCAAGACACTCCTGAGATCACTTGACAGCTCGTTTGACACCCTAGCCTTAATGATCCAAGAATGCCCTGACTTCAAGACTCTTGATCCGTCTGACATACTTCAGAGGCTCAACACACATGAGTTCCAGTTATCTGAGAAAAGAGAGATCTATGGTTCTAGCTATGGACGCAATCGCGCTTTGAAGGCAAAAGTTGTTTCCTCATCTGAAGAAGAATCTGACTGCAGTTCTGGGGGTCCTGAAGACATTGGAAAGGAGCTTGCTATGCTTGTGAAGAAGTTCAGGAAATTCACCAAGAAGAAAGGCTTCAGAAAGTCTTCAAGATCCAGCTCGAGAAATGATGAAGCTTCCACTCATGACCACAAGAAGAGAACATGTCACAAGTGCAAGAAACCTGGACACTACATCTCTGAGTGTCCTCAATGGGACAATGAAAACAAGAACAAGAAGAAATCCTCAAAGTCTTCTTCCAAGTCTTCGTCCAAGTCTTCATCACATAAGAAGAGCTCATCTGGAAAGGCTCGTGCTTTTGTTGGCAAGGACATGGATTCAGAGGAGGAGTCTGCTTCTGAGGAGGCAGAGGTGGAGTCTGGGGAGGACTAACTCTGGCATTGCAAGTCTGGATCTAGCCACAGCCTACGTAGCCAAGTTCATCTTCAACACTGAAGACAATGGCTCCGTCATCAACGCTGATGCTAATGACAAGGACGACTCTGCCCCCACCTACTGCTTCATGGCACGAGGTGCCAAGGTAAACTCACGCGATGCTTACTTTCAAACATCAAGTGAAAATGACTCTGATTGTGAATCCAAACCTAACTATAAAACACTTGCTAAAATTGCAACTGAACAACAGAAAGCTATGGAACATATTCAAAAACTGTTAGACAAAAGCGATGACCTGTTGGACACGGAAATGACCCGATCTCAGTCCTTAATTGAAGACATCAAAAATCTTCATGTTAAGTACGAGGAACTTGAAAGTCGTCATGAAACGCTCTCAACAACTCATGAAAAGCTTTTCTATGATTATCTTCAAAGGAAGCAAGAACTTGAGAAATTGAGAGCAGTTCATGAAGATCTTCAAAAAGAGAACAAGTCACTTCGCGCTCAACAGATCAGTCCCGCTCAGGAAGGATTTGAACCACCATGTCTAAAATGTCTTGAGCGTGATAACGCTAATTCTGTTGCTGAATGTTCTACTGCTGCTAGTGTCACAATATCTTCAACTGCTGATGTGGTATCTAACCCCTCTGCTGAGGATGCCACTACTATTGCTGATGAAAATGCTAGGTTGAAGACATTTCTTGAGAGTGGGATGTACAAAAGTCTCAAAGGGCATCAGACACTATGTGATGTCCTCAAAAAGCAGATTCATAACCGAAACCCTAGGAAAGAGGGTGTTGGGTTCGATAGGAAAATGAATGTTGATGGTTCTTACTAGAAGCCTGAGCAGTACCCCAAAACCACATTGGTTGCTGCAAAGGGGCCTTCAGTGGACCCATCCACCTTATCTGGCTTCACTTGTGCTAACCCGATTATCATTGATGAATCCTTTGATGCAAACTAAAAGCTGTTTAAGAATCAGAATGGTGAAGTGTTTGCCAGGTATATTGGTACTAACTGCAGGAATGGACCACCCTTGAAGAAGATCTGGGTGCCCAAAAGGTGTCTTGAGAATCTTCCTGTGAATGTCATCATGACACCACAAGGGAAGAAGACAAACCCTAGACCAAAGGCTTCATGTGGCCCAAAGGCTTCATACAGACAAAGGACTCACCAGAGTCACCTTGAAGAAGATCTGGGTGCCCAAAAGGTGTCTTGAAAATCTTCCTGTGAATGTCATCATGACACCACAAGGGAAGAAGACAAACCCTAGACCAAAGGCTTCATGTGGCCCAAAGGCTTCATACAGACAAAGGACTCACCAGAGTCACCCTAACGCCAATGTTTTGCAGGGAAATCATACTCACACTTATGAATATGAGCGTGTATCATCAAACCGCTATGTTCATAAGACTAAGAACTATTCTGCTTATTCATATGAGTATTATTCACCACCTGCAAGGCTATTTGCTAGGGCTCCAAAGCAGAAGTTATTAGATGCTGCACTTGGACTCATTGCTTCTAAGCCACCCCTGAAGATGTGGGTGGTTAAGAAAAAAGAACTTTCTTTTGCAGGGAAAGGTCTCCAGCCAGAAATCAAAGGCGTCCGATGCTTATGCTGGGGACCTAAAACGTCTTGTGGGGCGCAAGATAAAATGCCCAAATGGTCTTACTATGTATTTTTGTTCCTGAATCGCTTGCCAATCATCCCATCAGTCCTAACCTTGATCTGAGCTTTGATAATTCTCTTGTTCGTCAAATGTTTATGCTTCACAATACTCTTGGTGAAGCCTATCCCCCTAAATGTACTGTAGGGTATGACACCAAATGCTTCAGAATGGATTATGGACAATGGATGCACTAATCACATGACTGGTGATCGAAGTCTTCTTATGGACTCAACCTTACGTACATCTAACAAGAGTCACATCACATTTGCTGACACTGGTAAAAGCAAGGTATTGGGTCTAGGTAGAGTTGCAATCTCAAAGGATCAGCACATGGATAAAGTGATGCTTGTTGAATCCCTTGGTTTCAACTTAATGTCTGTCTCAATGCTTTGTGATTTAAACATGATTGTGATATTTGGAAAATATCGTTGCCTTGTTCTAGTGGAATCTTACAAGTCTCTAGTCTTTGAAGGGTACAGGAAAGATGATCTGTATATGGTAGATTTCTCAGCAGGACCACTGTTGGCCGTATGTCTTCTAGCAAAAGCTTCAGAGTGCTGGCTCTGGCATCGAAGGCTAGGGCATGCTGGCATGAGGAACTTGTACACTCTTGCTAAGAAGAAACACATCATAGGCATCGAGGGCGTCAAGTTCAAGAAGGATCATCTGTGTGGTGCCTGCGAAGCTGGAAAGATGACGAGGGCCAAGCATCCCTCGAAGACAATCATGACGACATCTCAACCCTTCGAGCTGCTTCACATGGACTTATTTGGCCCTACTCACTACTCTACTCTTACTACCACTGCTTGCCTCTATGGCTTCGTCATTGTTGATGATTATTCAAGATATACATGGGTGCATATAATCCTCTACAAGAATGAAGTGCAGGATGTCTTCAGACGCTTCGCAAGTCGTGCCATGACGAACTATGGCATCAAGATCAAGCACATCAGAAGTGATACCGGCACAGAGTTCAAGAACATCGGCCTCGATCTTTACCTTGATACATTAGGCATCACTCATGAGTTCTCTGCTCCATACACACCTCAGCAGAATGGCATCGTGGAGCGCAAGAACAGAACACTTATCGAGATGGCTCAGACGATGCTTGATGAATACAAGACTCCAAGGAAGTTCTGGCCCGAAGCCATTGATACAGCATGTCACGTCGTCAACCGTGTTTATCTTCACAAGCTTCTGAAGAAGACATCCTATGAACTCCTAACTGAGACCACCTGCCAAATGTGCTAGATGAAGTTCCACCTAGTGAATCCATCAAGCTTATGGGAACTTGAGAAATCATACCTTCTGAGGCATAGGCTGAAGAGGAACTTGTCATTTCTGTGCCTAATCAACCTGAAAACAATGCTCAGTCTGAAGTCAATGCTCAAAATGAAGACAATGATCAGCAAGAGCAAAATCTTTGTCCAGCTCATCCTCGTGTTGCAAATGAAGTACAGATTGAGAAGATAATTGATAGCATCAATGCACCTGGCCCACTCACTCGTTCAAGAGTAACTCAGCTAGCTAATTTCTGTGGGCACTTTGCATTTGTCTCAATATCTGAATCCAAGAAAGTTGTTGAAGCCTTCATGGAACCTGAATGGATTCAAGCTATGCAAGAAGAGCTTCAATAGTTCGAGCTGAACAATGCGCGGGAATTGGTCAAGCGTCCTGATCCTCGTAAACACAACATCATAGGCACCAAATGGGTATATCGCAATAAGCAAGATGAGCATGAACAAGGCTTGTCTCGTTGCTCAAGGATATAGTCAAGTTGAAGGGATTGACTTCGATGAAACATTTGCTCCCGTGGCTAGGCTTGAAGCCATTCGCATACTGCTAGCCTATGCCAACCATCACAACATCCTTTTGTACCAAATGGATGTGAAGAGTGCTTTTCTCAATGGCAAGATTGAAGAAGAAGTGTATGTTGCACAACCACCTGGCTTTGAAGATAAAAAACATCCTGATATGGTATACAAGCTCAACAAGGCACTGCATGGCCTCAAACAAGCCCCTCGTGCTTGGTATGACACACTCAAAGACTTCCTGAAGAGCAAAGGCTTCAAACCTGGTTCTCTAGATCCTACACTCTTCACGAAGACATATGATGGAGAACTGTTTGTGTCCCAAATCTATGTGGATGAAATTATCTTCGGCTGCACTAATCAGAAATACAGTGATGAGTTTGGGCACATGATGCAAGAGCAATATCAGATGTCCATGATGGGTGAGCTGAAGTTATTCCTAGGTCTTCAAATTCGTCACCAATGCAACGACATCTTCATATCTCAAGAGAAATACCTCAAAGAATTCCTGAAGAAGTTTGGAATGCAAGACTGCAAAGGTTACATGAAGCCAATGCCAACCAAAAGTCATCTGGGTCCTGACGTCAATGGCAAAGGGTTCGATCAAAAGGTATACCACTCCATGATTGGTTCTTTACTTTATTTATGTGCATCTAGGCCAGATATCATGCTTATGTTTGCATGAGTGCCTGATTTCAAGCGGCACCAAAGGAATCGCATCACTTAGCTGTGAAGCAAATTCTTTGATATTTGGCTTACACCCCAACACTAGGATTATGGTATCCAAAGAGCTCAGAGTTTGATCTAGTTGGATTATTGGATGCTGATTATGCTGGTGACAAGGTGGATCGCAAGTCTACATCAGGCACATGTCACTTTCTATGACGATCACTTGTCTGTTGGTCTTCAAAGAGGCACAACTGTCACTACAAAAAAAAAGACACATCCGTGACATTTTGGCCGAACGAAAAAATTTTCTGTCATACATATGACACTTCTATGATGATAATTGTGACAAAACCCGGTATCATCATTGATGTGGTGGGCTCCTACTTCTATGACAAAAAAATCATGACAGAAAATGGGCTTTTCGTCCTGGGCGGGCTGGAGACGCAATGCATGACATTCTTTGGGCCGTCCATGACGGAAAAACCGTGGTAGAAGCGAGGGAGGAAAATTTTGGGGAGTTGCGATTCACGGTGGGAGGTCGGGGCCGGCGATGCGCTGCTTTCTCGTACACGTGTGAGACGTTGGCTCTAATCGAACCCGGCGACAGAATCGTAGGCTACGCGTTCTCGAACCCGGCGATCAATCGATGCTCGTTAATCGAACCCGATGGAGCGATTCGCTTCGCCATCTGCTGCTAATCAAGCCGATCAATTGGATGAACCGTGCGCGTTGCGGGGGGGGGGGTTGGATGAGCGATTGGCGAGGGCGTTGCCTCTGGATGAACATGACCCGTGGTGTGGAGGGCTGGATGAGCAGATGAGCGATGGAGGGTGGCCGTGGAGGGTGGTTGAACAGACCCCGTGTGGAGGCTGGATGAGCGATGAGCGATGGAGGGTGCCCGTGGAGGGTGGTTGAGCGATGGCCGGTGGAGTAGCGGTGGAGGCTGGATGAGCAGGGAGCCCGTGGAGGCTGGAGGAGGTCGACGGTAGCCCATGGAGGCTGGAGGAGGTCGACGGTGGAGATGAACAATATCTCGTGGAGTCCCGTTTTGTGGTACGCCACACCCCTCCTGATGAACAGGACCCCCGTTTCGACCATAGCGCTCCAACACAAGTCCGTTTCATCCGTTTTGCGGTACACCACACCCCTCCCGATCAACAGGACCCCCGTTTCGACCGTAGGAGGTCCATTTCGTCTGTTTTGCGGTACGCCACACCCCTCCCGATCAACAGGACCCCCGTTTCGACCGTAGGAGGTCCGTTTCGTCTGTTTTGCGGTACGCCACACCCCTCCCGATCAACAGGACCCCCGTTTTGACCGTAGGAGGTCCGTTTCCTCGTTGTGCGGTACGCTAGGCCCCTCCCGATCAACAGGATCCCGTTTCGAACGTGGTCGGTCGAACACAAGGCCGTTTCCTCCGTTGTGCGGCATGCCAGGCCTCGTTTCCATCGCCTGTTCCGTCCGAGCCCTCCCGATGAAGACGACCACGCATTCTGTTCCGACCCAGCCGGTTGGCTCCCCATGAACACGACGACGATGCTGTTTCTCTGTACCGACCCAGCCATGTACGTATGCGCGAGTAGGCGTTTGAGACCTTGCCCGTATGTACGTACATAGCCGTATTTTCTTTCTTGCACCCTCGCCGTTGTACGTACGTGTACATGCTACGTGCACGCCTCTACTACGACACGTGCGCGCCTCTACAACGACCAGTATGTACGTACACGTTCGCGACCAGAATGACAACACTACGTACGCTTCGACCAGGTGGGTCCCGACCGCCGAGCACTTCCTTGCTGTGAAGATGTAGCTGGTGGGTCCCAGCAATGATCGAGGCGAACCATTTTTTGCGGACGCACTTCCTTGCGTGCGAAGATGTAGTGGTGGGTCCCCAGCGATCGAGAAGCGTTTTTTCATGAAATACGGTGGCCCGTCCGGTGGATCCCCGTCGGTGGAGGAATAATTATTTTGCGGCGTAATAAGGAGGCACTTCCTTGCTGCGGCCGTGGACCTCATTGTCGACCTCTCCACGTCTGATCCACGTCCGATGGAAGCCATTCCTTGACCATGTTGACCATGCCGCGCCGAGAGCACCAGGGTGGTGGACGACGGCGAGGCCTAGGAAGGGGACGATGCGGAGCTGGGGAAGACGCGGCAGTGGATGCCCACGCGTAGAGGAGTATGAGGGTTCACTGGTTCGCTGCGGTGTGAGGCTTTCGTCGCCGCAGAATAACAGGGGGTATGGGTGAGTAAAGGGATGGCCTGGCCAGCAGTGGGAGTAGTAGGGGGCGGTGAGGCCTCCGCAGCATCGCAGCTGGCCACGGGAGGCAGGAGCACGAGGCACGACCGGCGCTGGTTTGGGCGGCTGGAGCAAGAAGACCAGAGGTTGAAGAAGCACTACGGCTGTTGGATGGACATCGTATGGTCACCGGAGCTAGAATCGTGCATATTGACTAAGTTGACAAAGCCCTCCGTCCCCGTCAACTTAGTAGGCCCACAAGTCAGACTACCACTATACTGGGTCCCAGCTAACAGGGGGAGTATTCATTTTTTTGTGCGTAATAAGGAGGCACTTCCTTGCGTGCGAAGATATAGTGGTGGGTCCGAAACCGTCAGCGGTAACATTTTTTCGCGAAATCTGAGGCCCTTTCGGTGGGTCCACGATGTCGGTGGAGGAATCATTATTTTGCGGCGTAATAAGGAGGCGTTTCCTTGCGTGCGGCCGTGGACCCGGTATCGGCCTCTTCATGTACAAATCCACTTCAGATGCATGTCGGTCGTTGACCACATTGACCAAGCCACCGAGAGCAGAGCGGTGGTGGACGACGGGCGAGCCTAGGAAGGGGCAGGAAGACTCGGCGGTTGTTTCCCACGCGGAGGGGAGTACGATCAGACGAGGGTTTACCGGTTCTGCCCGCCGTCACGGAGAATAACAATGAGGTTTGGGTGAGTATAGGGATGGCTAGGCCAACGATGAGAGTACTGGGCGGTGAGGCTCAAGGCAGACAGCCCTTGAGGAGGAGGGAGCAGCAGTCCTTGGCGCTTGTTTGAGCGGGAGCAGGAAGAGCAGAGATTGAAGAAGCACGACTGGCCATTGGATGGACATCCAACGATCCTTGCTTGTGCGTCAACCTTTTTTTACGAAAGCCTCAAATCTGTGGAAAACAGCATACAACCCATCTACCATTATTTCTAATAATTTACAGCCCATTTGCTAATTCTTAAGTTTTTTTGGAGCCCATATTGCTTTTGTTAGCATTATAGCCCATATTGTTGCCGACGGTTAAAAAATTATACGAAATTTTGCATATTTCGTTCTTGATGCGAACTGTTTTTAATCCCGAAATTTCGACTCACATTCAAACTGATTTTAAAAATAAATGTATATCAATATAAAATGCAACAAATTCTCCACGCATAAAATTTAATGTAGTTTAAAATCTCTAAACGAAAAAAGGTATTTGAAACTAATTGCCGGTTTGATGTGTTTTAAAAATGTACAACCCATTTCTCATTACTGATAGGCCATTTTCTCGGCCAGCCGAATGAAGCTCTCCTCGTCTTGAAAGATTTGCAGCCCAACAGGCCTGACAAAGCGACTTACTTGGCAAATCACAAAAAAACTGGGTTGTGGCCTTGGACCCGGTATCGACCTCTCCACGTCTGATACTCTTCCGATGGAAGTCGGTCGTTGATCACATTGACCACGCCACACGAGAGCACCAAAGGCGGTGGACGACGGCAAGGCCTAGGAAGGGGACGACGTGGAGCCGGGAAGACACGCAGTGGATGCCCACGCGGAGGAGAATCTGAGGGTTCACCGGTTCGATTCGCGGCGTGAGGCTTTGTCGCCCGCCACAGAATAACAGGGGTGTGGGTGAGTAGAGGGATACCACAGGCCAGCGGTGGGAGTAGTAGGGGCGGTGAGGCCTCCAGCGGCATCACAAACCCGCCACGAGAGGCAGGAGCACGCGGCACGACCGTGGCGCTGCTTTTGACTGGAGCAAGAAGACCGGAGGTTGAAGAAGCACTATGGCCGTTGGATGGACATCGCACGGCCACCGGAGCTAGAATCGTTCATATTGACTAAGTTGACAAAGCCCTCCGTCCTCGTCAACTTAGTAGGCCCTAAGTGAGCCACCCACTATGGTGGGTCCCAGCTAGCGAGGGGTATTCATTTTTGGTGCGTAATAAGGAGGCACTTCCTTGCATGCGAAGATATAGTCTGGTGGGTCCGAATCGTCGGCCAGGGGGCGATTTTTTTCGCGAAATCTGAAGCCCTTCCCACATACAAAGGCACGTGACTGGCGTAATAAGGAGGAACTTTCCTTGCGTGCGACCATGGACCTCGTGGGTCCCGGCCGTCGAGCTCTCCACATCTGATCCTCTTCCGATGACTCTCGCATATTGACCACGCCCGGCCGGCACCGAGGCGGTGGATGACGGCAAGGCCCCGGTGGAACGACCGGAAATGGGGAAGACGCGGCGATTGGAGTCGCATACGGAGAGGAGTGGGAAACTTGACTGGTTGGTGCGGGGTAGGCCTACACTCGGCGAGAGAATAACGGGAGGTGCGGAGTGGAGGATGGCTGGCCGTCGGCGGGTAGCGTTTATTTGAGGAGGCGCAAAACTCGCCATTGGCCTTGAAGGCTGGGCCGGCGGTTACAGCAACCGGGGAAGAAGGCGAGAGATTGAAGAAGAATGCCGGTCGTTGGATGTGAATACAACGCCTTCTTAAACTTCGACCCTCGCCCACATGTCGGCCATCCATTTGTTTTTAGTCCATTTGGTGGGCTGGGTGAAACAATGATGTAGCATCTATGCAGCCCGTTTAAATCCCATTTGCATTTTTCTCGAAATCCGCGGACTTGCTGGGCTGGGTGAAAATATCATGTTGGGCTAGACGGACAAATGTTATAAAAACATAAACACATGATTGCACGTCAGTAAAATCTTTG
Source organism: Aegilops bicornis (assembly GCA_021605145.1). NCBI lineage: Eukaryota > Viridiplantae > Streptophyta > Magnoliopsida > Poales > Poaceae > Aegilops > Aegilops bicornis. Next base: position 629,865,326 of record CM038671.1, on the reverse strand, counting down.
CAAGCTTATGTACGCAATCACTAGGAGTTAACTTGGCAAGTTATATATAAACAATTATTATTATTATTTTGTAAGAACTTTCAACTTATGAAATAAAATATTATTTTAATTTGATGAGTTAATAGTACGTGGGGTATTATTATTTTTTAGGCTAGACGTGGGATAGTTGAGTTGGTTCTAGGGGAAAGTACTGGGAGAAAACTCAGTTTACATCGAAAAAGAAAGTGGGAGAAAATTCAGAGACCTGCTGGGTCCACCTGAGGAGAGGAATATGTTGGGAGGAAGGAGATTCAAAGCACGGCAGCCGAGTGAACTAGTTTTTTTTACGGACAAGTGAACTAGTTTACATACATAAGCAAATAGCCACTAAAAAAAGCAATCAGGTTAATGGGTTCTTAAAAGAAATATTTCGGACAAAATAGATAATTACGACACATAGGATAATGCATGAAACACTCAGATGATAAAGGTGCTTATAAACAGATAAAGTACAACATCTAGACCTTCCTGGCACGCTTGATCATGACGCTGCGGCTGTTCGTGTACTCGTCGGTTACGGGAAGCAGACACGCCCTCATGTCCAAGATCTGCATGTACATGTCGTAGCATGCGTATGCGTCCTTGGCCGCGTAGGTAATGTAGGCTAGATTCAGAGGTACCTCCCACGTGTTCAGGTCGTCTTCTTTCATGTTGGCGTATCAGGGGTCGATGATGGTATCAGCGAGGTTAACCACGGAGTCCTTCTCCTGCCCGTTGCTGATGATCTTGTATTGCTTCTAGATGTCGACAAGCTTGTTGCACCATATGGCCGAATCGTCGCGTTCTTCCTTCTCTCCACCGTAGCGAAGGTGCAGTCGGTACTGCCGATGAAATGGGTGAATGCTCCAGAACCTGGTGCAGCCATAGGACTGAGGCGAGGCAGAGCTTCACCGAGTCCGTATCGTTGGTGTACATCACATTCAACTTGGTGCAGCCATAGGACTGAACGGCGAACTAACTCCTTCTTTGAAGTCCATATCCGTGAGCTCACCCCTCGGATCCCCATTGGAGTCTCTTCGAGTGAACGAGTGTGTAGACGGCGGCAGCAGTTCGTTTTTTAGCTCTTGGGGAACTGGATTCAACAGTAAGCTGAGTGTGTACATGCGACAATAGTAACTACCCCTCCCTCGTCCGCTGCACACCCGGCAGAAGATGCACCCTCGGCGCATTCAAACGCCTCCATCACTACAACAGGAACCCCCCTTTGGCAACACATGTTCTGCAACGTTCTAGTGATTCGTTGCAATGGAGCTGCGATAGCTACGCCTATATGCGTTGGGAAGTCTATGTGTTGTTGATGATATAAGGGACAACGGATGCTATCTGATGCACTCTATGCGTTGCCATTTACACACGTGACATCCATGATTATATGAAGCCCGAACCTGTAAGTTGTAAAGATAAAAGAAACTATTTATATCTAATAAGTTGTTATATTTCTAAAATTCTGGCAACATCCATACGCGCATACAAGTAATAATAAAAATTGCAAACGAGTACTCGAACCTGTAACCTCAGGCTCGGTAGAGGAAGATGCTAACCAACCGGGACAAGTAGAGAACGTGATGTGATTTTTATTGTTCCGCTGATGTGTATGTTCTCCACTGTGAGCAATTAACCAACTCCGCTCAGCTGGGCCTTAAAAAGCAAGGGCCCACTATGCGCACCAGGGAAGTAGCGGTGAATCGAGCCGCTGTTGATTAAACTTTAGTGTCTATTCTTAAAAAATAAAAAAGATCATTTATACTCCCCTGAAAAAAAGTTGTTATTTCTACTCGATTCTAGTACAAAAATAAGTTGACTTTACTAAAAAAATTTGGTACACATGTACGAATTCTCAAAATATAATGCTACTTGTACGAAGTAGTTGTACTTGCTACTTTTACGTTTCACTAAAAATGACTGCTACTTTTATGTTCATTAGAAATCCAGTCATAAGAAATAAAATATTTTTTATGTTGCCAACTTTATTTAAATAGGTAAAAATAATAATTGAATTTTTCTCAGGTAAATAAAAAATATATATTATTTTAAAATGTTTTCATGCTTTTTGAAAAATTCCATGGAAGTTTAAAGTTTTCACCCATATAAAAAGCGACAAATCCGTGTATTAAAAAATCAATGTGTATTTACAAAAATCATTTACTACATAAATGTTTATCGTGTATTAAAAAAGGTTCATTGTGTTTTTTGAAGACATTGATTGTGCATTTTGAGAAAATCAAAGTGAATTTAACTATTCATCACAGAATCGTGTATATAGAAAAGTTCACGGAATTTTTAAAAACTTTCACACATTTTAAAGGAATTTTTTTAAAATGTTCATCATTGACGATGGATCCTTGATCGGGATCTAAATGAGGTACCCAACCTCCTTCGGGAACATATAGCCACATCATTGGAAGCCTGTAATATGCCCCAGGAGCCAAGAACCTAGACTTTGTAACCTAAGCTTCACCGAGAATATAAGGCAATGTCGTCGGGGCCTGTTAGGGAGAAATAGAAAAAACTTACAAGTGGTATCCTCTCTCTTGCCGCCAGAAGAAGCGAATGGTAACTAGGAAAAGATATCTCATTGGCGGCCAGATTGGTCTCCGGGGACCACTGAGGTAAGAAATACATTTCTCTGAAAACCCCTATAGGTAACCACTTAGTAGTGGTGCGGGTTATTTGAAATGTGCTCTTGCTAATTAGTAGTAGTCTGGGGTAAAAACACCCTTACGGTAGGTCATAGTAGTACCATGGCCATAGGCGACCAAGGCTACTACTAAGTGGTCCCCACCATCCCCTCAGGACAAGCCATAGTAGTAGCGCAGAGGTGTAAAACCCACTACTACTAATTTAATAGTCAGAGCATGGATGTGCAACCACACGCTACTAATACGGATAAGACGGGCCAATCGGTGGGCGTGTGTAATTAGAAGCAGCGTGCCGGAGGCAGCGCTACAGCTTGTGCGTCCTTGATGCCCCACGCTACTACTAAGTTCCACTTATTACCATAGCAGATGCCCGTCTCCCCATCGCCATGCCACCTCTCGCGGCGAACACATTCTACTATGCCATCCATGACCACTCCGAACACTGCCCAATTCTTGCCGTCCCCGCGTCCCCGATCGATACCCCCCCCCCCCTAATCTAGTGTTGCCCCTCAAATTTGTCGTATCGTCTTCCTTTCCCACCTCCACCTCAAAGCCACATAGTGTCTGCTCACTGGTGCTTTCCCTACTTATGATCGTATTGAACCTCGTCTATTCCAAACCCTAAGGGCTGGATCGACTACAACAATGAGAGCCATTACGGTGGCTGGTGATGGTGACATCAATGATGATTTCAAAGGACCTTGTCAACTTTGGCCACAACTGGACAAGCAGCATGGGGCAACAATGACATCAATAACTAACAACCCTTTTATCTTCCTTTTAAGCGATATAAAGATATATTTATCTATCTTATTTTTCCTACATCCAAAACAAGTTTCTTCGATTTAGTACAAGTGCGTAGGGAGTATCTTCTTCAAGTTAGTTGTATTTATTTGCTCTTCATTTGAGCACTTTTTAAAATTTCCTAATACTTGTAATATAATAATTTAAACAATTTTAAAAGAAATTAAAATAATCTTAGTTTTAACTAGAAGCACCAAGAAGTACCTTTTCCCATCTCTTATTCCTTGAGTATCTATTTTCCTCACATTTTCCTTTCTCTTAACATGTCGATTAGTTTTTCTAGACTCATATGTCAATTAGTTAATCAGTTTATTCAGAAAAAAAATTGTTAAAAGGTCACCGGAAATTCAGTCCCGCCATTTTTTTTTCTTATTTCCCTCCATTTTTCCCACGTCAACGATTTCCTCCTCCATCTAAAAATTAAAAAGCTGAAGCTGCTCGGTTGTTCCACAAAATCTGCCCCTCACCACGCGCACGGTTCCATCTTCCCCATCACGCCTCCACTCATCACGAACCCTGCCGCCGTTGGAAAGCTCATATTCCTCGAGGCGCCATCTCTCTCTCTACCTAGCAGTCGTCTGTCGCCGCCCTCTCTCCACCTAGCTGCGCCGTGGCAGGCGAAACCTTCGAAGTCGTTCTTTGCCGAGGAATGCCACCCTGTATGGTAGATCGTGCCTTCGCTGGCACTGTGGCAGCGTGACCGACCACGCCACGGAGGCGTTGCAGCTCGTCGTCCCCAACCCATTGACGTGCTCACCTACCTCGCGTGGAAGACCTCCGTGTTCCCAGCGTGCCGCGTGATTGGCTCTGTCACCAACCTCCACTCCTCCAAGTTCAGATTCCTCATGGCCGAGCACCTCGGCGTCAATGCGCGGGGCGTGTAGGTAACTCAATTAATCTTCTGAATGTAACCATGAATCCATGATCAATTACCTCGATTGAGCTTGAGTCGGAGTTGTGGGTGGATAATTGTTCTAGCGCCTTCCCTGCACATCTTCTACCAAGTGGCGATTTATTCTCTCCCCACATAAGCGAAGGATCCTCCCTGCATTATCTTCTCTTTTCGCCCTCCTCTTCTCGGTAGACCAGCAAGTACATATCTGCAGTAAGCATCTCACAGCTGCACTTCCTTCCTCAATCCTCATGTCATGCAACTTACGGTACTAATCGTAGAATTGTCGTGTCGCAGGATTGGATTGGAAGTGGAGGCAGAGCCTTGAGGCGAACCGAGGGGGCGAGGTCAAGACTATTAGCTCAGATAGATGTACATAATTTTGGCGCATTCTGAAAAATAGCGTACTACGTTTTCCCCTTAATTTAGGATCTAGCTTCGTGCTTTGAGATATTTTGCAGATTGTATTGAACATAAGCAGTTCTGTTTTTATCTTGATATACGTATGCCCACATATATTGCTGAAATACTATGTAGTATAATTTCTTATTTTACTCAAGGACCTAACACACTTTGTTTTTTTTGCAGCTGTGTGTTAAACAAAAGTAGCTCCGTTCTTGATATATGCATGCAGAGTTGCATACATATGCTTCTGGAAATAGTGTAATATGAATCTTTTACTTAAGGACCTACTTTCAGGCTTTGAGCAATATTCTGTATTTAATCTGTAAAATAGTCTTGTCCTGGAAATGCAATATTGATATAATATAAGAAAGTGAGGAGATAATACAAGCAATTGTGCAATGCCTACTCTTACGCATAGTGAAATAGTTATACTTTGTCTTTGTTTCGTAGAATGATCTTATAAGTTATAACACCACAACCTCTTATTTAGCAAAAAGTGTTCAACCTAGACTTCTGCGACAAACAATTTGATGATCCTTAAGAAGCACTTTGGAGAGCAAAGCAGCTTCTGTTACTTTGAACACATGGTGCGCTCCCCTGATTTGTGTGCACCTTCTTATTCTATTAACTATTGTAGGATGCAATTTGTATGGTGGGCTGATGCTTCGGATGAAAGTGAACAGAACAAGCAATAGATGTCTTCCGTTTCACTACAGACCAAGAACAATCTAAAGCGGGGGCAGCCCTTTTTCGTCACTCTGAGACCAAGAACAACACCAAACAAGTGTATGTTATGCATGATTCTTTGCATATTAAATTTTTGTTATGGATGTTTCTTTGTAGGTTTTAAATTGCTTACATTTGAAAATCTTTCTCATCTACTTTCTTTTATGTAATAGGTTGGCATTATATTATTTTGAAGAGGTTGGGAAACCAAAACGAGAATGTTACTCTTGCTGCACACTAAAATCTTGACTAGAATATGAAACTGATGTTGTTAAACTGGCTAATAAGTTCTAAGCCGTGCAAGTTGATGCTATGTTGGCAAAATGTGATCTGTTGATAAGACCACTAAAAGGTTTAAAATTAGTGGTCAGGCGACAAAATTAATTATTGCATCCTTTGTATGCTGCTCGTCTAATATTTACTGCTCTATTAACTTGATTTTATCTAACGGCTCGTTCTTGATATATTTTCTCTATTGTTGTAGATTGCCGAGTAAATTGGTGATGCATGTCTCACATTGAATGAAGAATTAGAACGGGCTACTTCTAAATAGCTTCACATTATGTTTTAGAATGTCATCTCTAGAGTTGATGTTTGAAGCATTAATATTTAGAATGGCTGAGACGCTGATTGCACGGAAGAGAATCAAACTACTACTAGATAGTTTCAGTCTTGTAATCTTTGGATTGTGTTGTTTGTAATGCAACAAAGCCAATTTAATATATGAGACATTTTTATTTACTACATTTTGGTTCACATACACTATCAACATTGACCGAATAATATGGATGACAATATATAAAGTAAAATCAATTGTTCATGCCATGTGGCAATGTCTCTTGGCATTGTAATAATATGGTATGCCCATTTTGAAAATCCTTTTCTGGACGGTATGCGCCAACGCATATGAAGTGTTGTTAAGCTTTAACTATATACGTTGCTATGTTACAACGCTTATTCACATCATTTACCAACGCATGTATATGCGTTGTTGTAGACCCTTCCAACGCCACCAACGGCAACACATACTAATCCGTTGGTGTTGCCCTTAGCAACACCTATATGGACATACGACAACACATCAATGCGTTGCTAAAGGGGGGTTCCTCTTGTAGTGCATTAGAAACCTACTCCGGCCACACGTCGGTTCACGAGCGGGTCTGTATTGGTACTGTAATAACATGAGTTAGTGGTCACTTTACTTAAATTTAATTAGCTTTAATAGAAATTTATACTTAAAACAAGCAATGCATTGGCTCGTTCTATCGGTGCCACGCAGGATCAACATGCACAACAATTAGAATTATTATTCTCGGGGCGCTTTTACGATCAGCACATTTGTCGCACTTTCACAAAGATAATACTACCAAGTTTGAACTGTTTGTTATGGTTGATGTCCTCTGCATCATCATGCCGTGTTTCCCAACTTGCAAGATTCAGAACCAACAAATAAGATCCAAATAATAAGTACAACAAAGATGCCTACACATCTCATTGATTCCCAACTTGCAAGATTCAGAACCAACAAATAAGATCCAAATAATAAGTACAACAAAGATTCCTACACATCTCATTGATTCCCAGCTTGCAAGATTCAGAACCAACAAATAAGATCCAAATAATAAATACAACAAAGATTCCTACACATCTCATTGATTCCTAGCTTGCAAGATTCAGAACCAACAAATAAGTTTGTTCTGCCGAACAAGGAATCCGCACCTTGTTATCCCGAAATTTTCAAGCTCGAGTATCTTTTGTCTCACCTGCTTTGAAACTCCCACTTCTTCAACCCTTGCACCTTGTTATCCCAAAATTTGGGCCTTGCGAGAACTCCCTCCTCATCCGAAATCGCTCCGCAGCCTGGACCACATCGAAATCCCTTTCTACCCCTCACCGGAAATGAAGCTCCACGTCAGCGGTGTCAAAACCGGTGGGGTATGCTTTGGTAACTTACCCTACATTTCGGACAAGCGCATCCCTAAGCTTGGCTCTCCCTCCCTTCGCCCCCATTCGTACACCGAGGCCGCCAAAACCCGCGAAACCCCACGCTCCTCCGTCGGCCTCCCGACCGCCGCCCAGCCGGAGACTCTTCCCCGACTACGTCGTCCACTGCAACAGCTCGTCGTCCCTCATCCACCGCACTGGATGAGGATTCGTTGTCGATCTCGTCGTCCCGCCAGATCAGCCGCCCCGTCCTCCACCTCCAAGGAGCTGCACCGACGTTCGCCTCGTCTATCGCGCCACCTCAATCCCCACAACACCGTCTTGACCTGCCCCACCGGAACCGCAGCACCCTCACCAATTCCTCCGATGAAGCCGAGGCCAACTCGGTGCCACCAAGGAGGTTCTGCACTCACCGCTGTATTTTATCTTTTATTCGATCTCACGGGGCTGCCGGTGCTCGATACCGAGCAGACATGGCGCCTCCATCGACGGCGCCGTCGTCGGCCACATCATCCAGGGCGTCTCTCCCCCATGTCGTTGCTTCCTCGGCGGCGACTTACACAACGGCACTAGCTGTAGTTGCTTCGAATCTCGCTCATGCTGCGGCTCTGTTCTTCTTTGTCATTCGCTGCTTTGCTTCCTGCTTTCGTTCGTCTTCTTTGCTCTACTCTTGCTCTCGCTTGTCTTTCTTGCTGCTTTCTTCTTGCCGACCTCCGGCAACTTCTGAGGAGTTCTTTGCTTTAGCACTCGCTTCATGATTGCTCTTGCCGCGACTTGCTCTCTACTAGTGTGTTCCCTGCTCGGCGTCTGGCTGATTTAGATCATGCTTCTCCGCTACTAGTGCTCGAACGCCCTAAACATCTATTGCAATGCTCTGTTACTAGTTCAATCGGTTTGACGGTAAAATTCAGTTTCATTTGTGAAGTTCATTTTCTTGATTAAGTTCGAGTGAACAGTACTTACAACATCTGTCGGGCGGCCGTGGCGTGGGCGATGCGTTTACATCTAGCACTTTTGGTGATGTATTTTACATCATCTGCTGCGAGATGATATTAGGGTCCCACTTGATTAAAGTTATACATCTTGTCATGCTTGACCTCGTCGCCGTACACCTTAAGCGGAGCTGCTCCAATAATGAAACCATCCATCACAGCCGAGCGATACCCTCGGCGCCCGTTCCAGAGGCCTCGGATCTTCTTCCCGCCTCCGACAGTCACACCAACATCATCACCATCCTCCACGTCCAACCCAATGATGTTGAGGTCCACAAGGCTATGCCAAAGAGGTTGTACACTCGTCGCATCAATTTGTTTCTCCATTCCTGTGTTCTTCCAATTCATGTGAGCCAAACACCCAGGTTGAGTGAAATCCTATGTTTCCAAATGCTCTGTTTTGCACGTGCATTCCTATCCTATTCCTGTGTTTTTCCTGTCCCTGCGTTTATAGAATCCTCCAATTCTAAGGAGCCCTTACAGATTTACTTCATTTTCAGATTGGCGTCAAAGAAAACTCTATGTGTTATGTCCTGCTCTGCGTGCCGTCATCCACCCCACCAGGTGCACCATCGACAGAAGCGTTCACTGCGGTAGAGATCCCCCTGCAGACTTTCTTTCGCCGCCTCGAGATCATCTTCCCGTTCTTGGCAGCCACCAACTGCATTACCATCATCGACTGAGCAGATGAACCTGAGGACTAGACAGTTCCGGAAGAGAGGTCGCAGTCTTTCGTGTTTGCTTACGTTATACATCGGTTATTATTACCTGCTACTTTATCGTTCAATCTTGAGTTTTGAATTTCCCATGGGTCTCATATCGAGCCAACAACGAATAGTATCTGTCTACTATCTGGTTCATCTGGGGCCTTCTATGTGGTTCATGTTGGGTGGGCAACAAACATTATACATCTTATATGTCATCAGCTTAGTTTAGATTTGCTTTGTGTGAATGCCACCTGTTTGGTTCTATATCATACTCCCACCATTCCTAAATATATGTCTTTTTAGAGATTTCAACAAGTGACTACATACAGAACAAAATGAGTGAATCTACACTCTAAAATATGTCTATATACATCCGTATGTGGTAGTCCATTTGAAATCTGTAAAAATACAAATATTTAGGAACGGAGGGAGTATATGGGAATTATGCAATGCCATCTTCTTTAGCTAGGCATCATATACGTGAATCATGCAATGCCATCCTGTTTAGCCAGTCACCGTATATGTGAATTGTATCGTGCCATATTTTTTCCCATAATGTATTCCATTTGTCAACAATGTTTATACATTCATCTTCCTGTGCATCAGCCATTTGAGTCGGTCATGGGAAATTTGGAGTGAAAACAAGGTCTTACGAGCGATCGATTGCTACACTGTCGATGCTGATTTCTTCTTTGATTCTGAGATAGCTCCTCGGAAGGAGGATTCAGAGAGATGACGGTCGTATTCCCCGAGGTGCATGCTCTAACTTGGCTGGGTTATATTACTCATATCATTCATATGGTGTCTTGCATTGCCATGCCATCTGCTTAGATTAGACATGCTTTGTGTGAATGCCTCCTGTTTGCTTTCTATATCAGATATGTGAATTATGCAATGCCATGTTTTTGACGATTATCATATATGTGAATTATGCACCGCCATGGAGCCGGGCATCATATATGTGAATTATCTCATGCCATCTTTTTTCATTACGTATTCCATTTATGCGACAATCATGTATATTGAACTACTCTTCATGTGTATCAGCCATTTGAGCGGTTATGGAAAAATGGAGTGAAAACAAGGTCTTCAGAGCGAGTGCAATGGTACTGTTGAAGCATATATCTCGATGGTTACTGAGGAGCTCCTCGAGAGGAGGATTGAGGCAGATGATTAGTCCTATATCCCACACAGGTGTATGCTCTAAGTTGCAATGTTTATATTTCTCATATGATGCATATGGTGTCTTGCATTGCTTAGTTTAGACATCATATGCACAATATTGAATTCTATCTGCTTAGTTTAGAGATCATATATCTGAGTGCCACCGCTTAGTATATGAATCAATTATGTCAATTATATCATGCCATCCTGTATACTTAGACAACATGTATGTGTATTATTTCATCCCAACCTATTTTAGAAAGACATCATATAGTTTTGTCATGTCATCCTGTTTAGGTACTCATCATATGTTGAATTATGCCATTATATCCTGTTAAGTTATCCATCATATATCCTGAAATCGTGTCATGCTATCCTGTTTAGTTAGGCATCATATATGTGAAACTGTGTCATCTTTGTCTGTTTGGTTAGACAACATATATGTGAATTACCACATCATCTATCATACAATGTATGTACGTTCAATTTCTTTTCTTGTTTATCAGCCATTTGAATTGGAGGGGTGATGGCGGTACCTAAGGGAGCAAAACCCGTTCTTCACAAAAGACAGTGCTACCCGTCGATGCAGATAGAACCGTGGTTGTGCTTTGGCCCACAAACTAGCCCCACCACACATAATCGAGACTCTTCCAGATTGCACACTTACACGTTGGGCGGAGAACCAGCTACAACCCATCTAACCGCAACCCCAGTGGATAGTAACCCACTTATAGTTGACAAAGAACCATGTCCACCACAAGAGTACCCCCACACGGCAGTTTGTAAAGCTACTGCAGTGCCCAAAGCACGAAGACCACCACAGCTAACCCAAACTCCACATTTAAAGCAGAAGAGCAACTATTCTCAGGTCAGATTCCGTAGCTATGGTCCATACTCCTTTGTTGTTGCATCACTTTATTTACTCATACCAACTACTTTCGAATTTGAAGGATCCAATTGAAACTCCAATGGTGCAACAGGTATGTTTTAAACCTATTTCTTTAACTGGATTGCTGTTCTAACTTCTTGCTCTATGTTGATTTTAGTTTAAGTTGTATAAACAGTTATGTTCTCATGTGATGCACATTACAAGTGCTGCCAATGCTATGTAGTTTATCACACTTATATTCTGTATATGCTGTTGTGTCTTAAAAATATATGAGTTGAACTGTGTCTTTATCTTGATTAGGGAACATAAACTAGAATGATATGGACAATACAGTGACCATAGTACATAGATATATGTTTGTTTCATCTTTGTTATCCTGTCCACCTTACTCTTGAATCTGGTTTACCAAAATGAGTTTGGTATACTACAAGGTAAACACATGATGTATGCGCTTGTTTCTCTTGTAGTATGCAAGCAGAATATTGGAGAAGAGCACCCCACTATGCAATGGTAGAGAAAGTAATGCAGATAAGGTTCAAGATAGTGAGACAACCTGTTGGTCTCCAAGAAAGGTGATAAAAAGCGATCTTGTAGACGGTGAGAAAACCCAGCAGTCCTGCATTGATGTAGTGTTCGAAGTTCTTGGCGATCACTAGCACAAGCTCTTGAACTTCATTGCTGAATCACTTGACTTCTTGAGTCTCGCCTACAAGCTGAAAGGCATTAATCGGCTATCTTTGCGGCAAGAAGCGAAGGGATCGAGGAAGTCCTGCAGAATTCAGATCGTACTTTCTTGTGCAACAACAAGCTGGAGGATTTAAGCGCCAAACAAGAGAAAGTTAATAAGCTTGCTAAGCATCTTGCCGACATTATGGGTACACAGGATATTGTTTCTTGAACTCTTCAAGTGGTTTCGATTCTGGACTTGTTTCTTCTTGGCGTTTATATCTTTGTTGTGTTCCCTATATTTGCACTTTGGTGGTGAACTTTGATGCCCGATGGATGTAATATGTGTAATAGCCGTGATGGCCTAGCATAAGTTGCTTGCTTATTTATTTCCTTGTGGTCTTGTTTATTTGTTTGCTTGTAGTCGATGCAGTTCTTTTCCAGCGGTTTGCTAGTGGCTGCGGTAACCTATTTTTAAAACTAGGCCATAATAACCATGGGCTAATATTCTTTGTAGTGTCACTTTGGGCCTCCTACGGCCGTGAAAGCGATGGGCCTTTTACGGGTCGTAGAAGCGATGAGCCTTCTACGGGCCATAGAAACATTGGGCCTTCTACGGCCGTAGAAACAATGGGCCTTCTACGGGCCGTATCATCAATGGGCCTTATCTGGTCGTATGATCGATTGGCGAACATGGGCCAATAACGAGTCGCATTATGGCCGTAAACGGGCTAGAGTTGGAATCGTCCATTCATGGGCCGACCATAACGGGCCATCGTTAATAGGCTGTATTTGATGACGCTATGAAAACGGCCCAATGTACTAGCGGACCACAAACGGGCCGACTGTAACCATAGTCTGAATTTGGCCCACAAGCAGAAAATGACAGTAACGGGCCGTAAGTAAATGAATGCTCGAAATGAGCCCAAGAATAAATGGGTTCTGAGAAGGCCGAAAGATAACATGGGCTGGAAATGGCCCAACTAAATAACGGGCCCTTAATGGGTATAAAGTGATACCTTTGTTCATTACGGGCCGGTTCACCTGAGCCGTTAATGGGTCTAAAGTGATACCTTTGTTCATTGCGGGCCGGTTTACCACGGGCCGTTAATAGGCCAAGAGTTACATAGGGCCTCATATGGGCCGGAAGACGTCATGGGCCATACATGGGCCAGAAGTGAAAACGGGTTGGAATCATATTAGATGGCCCAGATGACGCTACTGGGCCTAATTCGGATAGGGCGTAACGGGCCTTGGGTTAGCGGGCTGTAAATGGGATATATGCGAACAGGCCGTTAACAGGCTTTCCATGGGCCGGCCCATCACCTTTTGACCAAGTCAAACGGGCCGGCCTTTTCACAGGAATGGGCCTCTGTTGGGCCGTGCCACGTGTCGACGTATCATAGGCGCCTTTTGTCCAATGAGTGGATGACATCTGTCCCAACAATGAGCCGACACGTGTTTCCTCCAGCCAATGATGATTTTACACGTGGAAAATCCCCATTGGTCGGGGCTGTTAACGGGTTATCGGATCCAAAACCCGACCCGATAGCTTAACGGCGTTCCGTTACAGTGGATGCCACGTGTCGGTCACCCTTGAAGAAAGCACTTCTGTGACGCGCGATTTATCGTCATGGAAGGGGACACTTCCGTGATGATAATTTTGGTAATGTCATGGAACACTTCTACGACAGCACAGCTATGACTATCTTGATTGTCATAAATTTATCAAGGATGTACATGCATGACAAAAAACGCGACCTACTGTGACAAACACGTATCATCACGGAAGTGTATTTTTTGTAGTGTGTGTATCTCTCTCCACTGTTGAATCTGAATACACTGCTGCTGGATCTTGCTGCGCTCAGCTTCTATGGATGAAGCAAACACTCAAGGACTATGGCATCCATCTGAGGCAAGTACCTCTCTACTGTGACAATGAAAGCGCCATCAAGATTGCCAACAACCCAGTTCAGCACTCGAAGACAAAGCACATTGAAATTCGTCATCACTTTCTCAGAGATCATGTCATGAAGGAAGATATTGATATCATTCACGTCAACCTTTGAAGAGCAATTGGCGAGATATCTTCACAAAGCCCTTGGATGAGAAAAGGTTTTGCAAGTTGCGGTGTGAGCTAAATATCTTAGAATCCTCAAATGTCCTGTAATTGGACACACATCCTAACACTTATGCATATTGATGACTTAGATGTGCAACACACGAAGTAAAGTATATCTTCAATAAATGAAGACATACATTCTAAGTGTGAATACATTAATGTGGAATATGACTTCGGAGCGCCACGATAATTATGCGCTGTGTCTGGGTCTAATACTTCGTATACGGTGGGTAATGCCACCACCAAACTTTTGTTTTGTTTCATCTGGCATGTCATCTGCAAAGTCTTCGCATTTGATTTGTCTTCAACATTGATTTGACTTCTGTTTTATCTTCACTATGTTGATTTGGTCTTACTCAGATATATTTATATTTGTGTTCTGTTCTCTACAGCATTCACTTATAGCTATGTCTTCTTGCTTGAATATTTTGATCTAAGTGGATGTGATCAGACCCTAACCTTCTCTATGCTTCTATCTCGAATTCTATCTATCCAAATCATATGCATTCTATTGAAACCGTTAAATGTATTCTCTGCGTCCTTGTCAGCAGAAGATATAGAGACAAATATTGAATCTATTTTAAATGCTATATCCTTATTGCCTGAAACCCGGAGAAGCCGAAACGACCACCCGACAGTCCAGGCGTGTGTGGGAACATGGAACAACTTCCAATGTGTTGCATGTTTGCCACATGTCCATCAGATGTGAACCGCTGATGTCTACTGTGCAACCTTCTTCTTGTAGACGTTGTTGGGCCTCCAAATGCAGAGGTTTGTAGGACAGTAGCAAATTTCCCTCAAGTGGATGACCTAAGGTTTATCAATCCGTGGGAGGCGTAGGATGAAGATGGTCTCTCTTAAGCAACCCTGCAACCAAATAAGAAAGAGTCTCTTGTGTACCCGACACACCCAATACAATGGTAAATTGTATAGGTGCACTAGTTCGGCGAAGAGATGGTGATACAAGTGCAATATGGATGGTAGATATAGGTTTTTGTAATCTGAAAATATAAAAAGAGCAAGGTAACTAATGATAAAAGTAAGCGTAAACAGTATTACAATGCTAGGAAACAAGGCCTAGGGTTCATACTTTCACTAGTGCAAGTTCTCTCAACAATAATAACATAATTGGATCATATAAATATTCCTCAACATGCAACAAAGAGTCACTCCAAAGTTACTAATAGCGGAGAACAAACGAAGAGATTATGGTAGGGTACGAAACCACCTCAAAGTTATCCTTTCTGATCGATCTATTCAAGAGTCCGTAGTAAAATAACACGAAGCTATTCTTTCCGCTCAATCTATCATAGAGTTCGTACTAGAATAACACCTTAAGACACAAATCAACCAAAACCCTAATGTCACCTAGATACTCCAATGTCACCTCAAGTATCCGTGGGTATGATTATACGATTTGCATCACACAATCTCAGATTCATCTATTCAACCAACATAAAGTACTTCAAAGAGTGCCCCAAAGTTTCTACCGGAGAGTCAAGACGAAAAAGTGTGCCAACCCCTATGCATTTCACGAGGTCACGGAACCCGCAAGTTGATCACCAAAACATACATCAAGTGAATCAAGTGATATCCCATTGTCACCACAGATAAGCACATGCAAGACATACATCAAGTGTTCTCAAATCCTTAAATACTCAATCCGATAAGATAACTTCAAAGGGAAAACTCAATCCGTTACAAGTGGTAGAGGGGGAGAAACATCATAAGATCCAACTATAATAGCAAAGCTCGCGACACATCAAGATCGTGCCAACTCAAGAACTGTAACGCCCCGGATTTGATGCGCCAGGTTTCTGCCAGTTATTCGCCGTCTTTGCCATGTCATGTGCTTGCGTGTTGCACTTTTCCATGTCATCATTTGCATTTCATATCATCATGTGCATCTCATTTTGCATACGTGTTCGTCTCATGCATCCGAGCATTTTTCCCGTTGTCCGTTTTGCAATCGGGCACTCCTATGTCTCCCGGCGCTCCCTTTTACCTCTTTTCGTGTGTGGGTGTTAAACGGTCTCGGAATGGACCGAGGTTTGCCAAGCGGCCTTGGTGTACCACCGGTAGACCGCCTGTCAAGTTTCGTGCCATTTGGAGGTCGTTTGGTACTCCAACGGTTAACCGGGTAACCGCAAAAGCCTCTTTTGTATTGCAGCCCAACACCCCTTTCAAAGTGGCCCAAAACCCACCAAACTCCCCTCCATGCTCTCAGTCGTTCGATCACGATCGCGTGGCCGAAAACCGCACCTCATTTGGAGTCTCCTAGCTCCCTATGCCTATATAAACACCTCCCCCGTCCAAATCCGGGTCCCGAAACCCTAAAAATCCCCCCCCTTACGCCACCGGACGTGTCCACTTCCCGCCAGCCGGACGCATCCGCGCCGCCTCCATGTCGTCCGGACCAATCCGAGCCGCCACCTCAGCCAGCCCGCGCCACCAATGGCGCCGCCCGCCTCCTCGCCCGCGCCTCTCTCTCCTCCGCCACCGCAGCCCGCTTGGCCAGGCCCCAGGACGCTTCGCCCGCCGCCGCCCGTCTGCGTACACCACCCGCGCCACCTTGGCCCGCCTCGGCCGGCGAGCTCGCCGGCGCCCGCCTCGCCGGACCACATGGCGCCTCACGCGAACCAGCCGGCCGCCCGAAGCCGCCCGCCGCGAGCCGGCAACCTCCGCCCAGCGGCGCCCTACTCCGCCCGGCCGCCTCCTCCGGCCCGGCTTCCGTGCCCCGCCACCTCCGGCGTTCGCCCTCCGTGACCCTCGCCGGAGATCCTCGCCGGCGCCGCCTCCTCGCCGGATCGGGTCGGGATGGATGAGATCCACCCGTCCCCGATCCAAACGGCCGAGCCCCGTCCCGGATCTCGTCATCCCGCTCCGTCCGATCCCGTTGACTTTCTCGGAGAGGTTGATTTTCCACTAAGTCCCGAATATGCTGTTATTTTCATGCATTTTCATCATGCCATAACTCTGCATCCATAGGTCTGTTTTGTGCGTATAATATGTCAAATTGTTCGCCACGACGAGTACATCATTTTATCTCATTGCATCATTCTCATTTGAGCTCATCTTGATGCCCGAAATGCTGTTGGAAAAGTGCTATGTGATGTTAGTTTCAGATTCTTATCAGTACATGCACTTTTGTCATTTTTGCCATGATTGATGTGTGCATCCTATGAACTTGAGTCCTACATGTGTTTTGTAATATGCCATGCCATATTTACAGGGGTGTATGCCATGTATTTTTGTGATCTCTGTGGTGACTAACACAAGCATGCAAACTAGGCTTCATGATGTTGCTGATTTCAGTCCTTGTTCTGCTGATATTTTTATGCCATGTAAACTTGATGCTACCGAGAGCTCCATGCATATTTTGAGATAATTCAGTAAGGATGTTTTGAACATATGGTTGTTCTCTATCCATCCATGCCCTTGTTTGCAATTATGGAGTAGTCTAGCTTGAGTCAATCAAGCTCTACTTTTGCTATAAAATGTTTCCTGGCAGGTTTTTTACATGTTATTCAATTTTGCCAAGGTTGTTGTAGTTGATCCTTGCATGCTATGATGTTGTTCTCGCCATGTATATCTTCTATGCCATGTCTTCTTACTGTTGGGTTCCTTGCCATTCCATGTATTGCTCTGTGGTGAGTGGTTCAAGCTCACCAACATGCATACTTATTGTTGTTCCTGCCATGTATGAATCTGTAATATAACTTGCCATGTTTACATGGGTGCTATCATATTTTCTGTGCCCTTTTGGCTCATGGTCAGTAAGGGACTTTTGTTCTATGCAATTATTAGATTCATTCCATGCCTTTGTTTACCATGATAAGTTCCTGTAACATGTTGTTTGATATCTCTAAACATTGCAACCTGATGTTATTTCTGCTAAAGTCTGAAACTGTTATAATTTGCAATCTTGTCATGTCATTTTGAGAATGTTCTAGTGATTTCTGGAGATAGCTCAGTGTTCATGTTTTGTAATGCTTTACCTGTACATCATGCCCATTCCTTTTTCTTTTACGTTGAGTTGCTGTAGCATAGTGTTTTGATGCTTGCAATATGCCTAGTTGCTGTTTTCGACAGATTGTGGTCATGACTTGTATAGGGTGTATGTGTTGAACCGTTGCTCCGTTTTGAGTGTGCTCTATATGAAACTTGCTTGATTTTGCATGTAGTTTCATATTATCATGTTGCATCCTTATTTTGAGGTGTTTGCTTGAGGTTTGTATGCATTTTGCATCAATGTCATGCTTATCTTGTTTTGCTCATATCTTCTAGGCCGTAGCTCCGAATCTAATGAACTTTATATGTAACTTGAATAGAATTTCGTGTAGATCATCTTGGTGCATTTTAACTTGCTGTTTAACAACTTGAACATAAGGTTTATTCAGATCTGGACCAATTTCGAAATTTGCATATGAGGACTTACCGGAATTGTTATATGTTGTTCCCGGCCTCATTTAAACTTGCTTTGATGTGTTGTTCTTGTTTGCTTCATCTCTTGCCATGATTAGCTCCATGTAGCTTTGTCATGCATCATGCTTGGTTGTGCATCTTGTCATGTTCATGTGTGGTGTGTTTACCTATGTTGTGTGCTTCTTCTTGTTAGTTCCTGTTTCGTTGCGATCGTGAGGATTCGTTCGTCTATGCTTGGTTCGGCTTCATCCGTTCGTCTTCTTCATGGACTCATTCTACTTCCTTGCGGGATTTTAGGCAAGATGACCGTCACCCTGGATCTCACTACTATCTTTGCTATGCTAGTTGCTTCGTACTTTCGCTATGCTGCGCTACCTATCACTTGCTGCTCAAGCCTACCTAATTGCCATGTCAGCCTCTAACCTTTGTTACCCTTCCTAGCAAACCATTGTTTGGCTATGTTACCGCTTTGCTCAGCCCCTCTTATAGCGTTGTTAGTTGCAGGTGAAGATGAAGTTTGTTCCTTGTTGGAACATGGAGATGTTGTTCCTTGTTGGAACATGTTTACTTGTTGGGATATCACAATATATCTTATTTAATTAATGCATCTATATACTTGGTAAAGGGTGGAAGGCTCGGCCTTATGCCTGGTGTTTTGTTCCACTCTTGCCGCCCTAGTTTCCGTCATATCGGTATTATGTTCCCGGATTTTGCGTCCCTAACGCAGTCGGGTGATTTATGGGACCCCCTTGACAATTCGCTTTGAATAAGACTTTTCCAGCAAGGCCCAACCTTGGTTTTACCATTTGCCTCACCACCACCTACATTTCCCTTGGGAGTAATTAACCCAAGGGTCATCTTTATTTAGCCCCCCCCCCGGGCCAGTGCTTCTCTAAGTGCTGGTTCAAACCGAGTAGACTGCGGGGCCACCTTGGGGCAACTTGAGGTTTGGTTTTACTCGTAGGATGTCTCATCCGGTGTTGCCCTGAGAACGAGATATGTGCAGCTCCTATCGGGATTGTCGGCGCATCGGGCGGCTTCTTTGGTCTTGTTTTATTGCTTTGTCGAAATGTCTTGTAGCCGGATTCCAGACCGATCGGGTCTTCCGGGAGAAGGAATATCCTTCGTTGATCGCGAGAGCTTATCATGGGATAAGTTGGGACACCCTGCAGGTTTAAACTTTCGAGAGCCGTGCAGCGGTTATGTGGCGAGATGGGAATTTGTTAATATCCGGTTGTAGTAAACTTGAAGCAAACTCTTCTAAAATACACCAACCGTGTGCGTAATGCGTGAGTGTCTCTTTTCGGGTTGATCGAGAGGAGAACACGGTTTACGGGTTATGTCGGCGTAAGTAGGAGTTCAGGATCACTTCTTGATCATTACTAGTTGACGACCGTTCCTTTGTTTCTCTTCTCGCTCTCATTTGCGTATGTTAGCCACCATATATGCTTAGTCGCTTTGCAACCTCACCACTTTATCCCTTCCTTTCCCATTAAGCTTTGCTAGTCTTGATACCGATGGTAATGGGATTGCTGAGTCCTCGTGGCTCACAGATTACTACACCACCAGTTGCAGGTACAAGTTGTGCGATGATCTCGACGAGAGAGTGATGCATGCTTTTGTTGAGTTCTTCTTCTGCTTCTTCTTCGATCAGGGGATAGGTTCCAGGTCGACAGCCTGGGCTAGCAGGGTGGATGTCGTTTGAGCTTCTGTTTATGTTTCATCCGTAGTCGGATGTTGATCTTGTATATGTTGTTGATGTATTCTTGTGGCATTTGTGCCTTATGTATGTATCCCCATCTATTATGTAATGTTGATGTAATGATATCCACCTTGCAAAAGCGTTTCAATATGCGGGTCTATCCTTGGTGGGACCTTGAGTTCCTTTTGGATAGGGTCGCATATTGGGCGTGATAAGAACACGAGAGAGAGAGAGAGAGAGAGAGAGAGATCAAACACATAGCTCTTGGTACATACCCTCAGCCCCAGGGTGAATTACTCCCTCCTCGTCATGGAGAGCTACTGGGATGATGAAGATGGCCACCGGAGAGGATCCCCCCTCCGTGAGTCTTGAACAGGGTCCCGATTGGTTTTTCGTGGCTACAGAGGCTTGGAGCGGCGGAACTCCCGATCTATTCCGCTCCCTGGTGTGTTTTAGGGTATATGGATATATATAGGCGAAAGAAGTCAGTCAGGGGAGCCACGAGGGGCCCACGAGGGTGGGGCGTGCCCTGTGGGGCAAAGGCGTGCCTCCTGCCTCGTGGCCACCTCAGCTTCCTGACGTCTACTCCAAGTCTCCTGGATTGCTTCATTTCCAAAAATAACTCTCCAGGTTTCATTCGGTTTGGACTCCGTTTGATATTCCTTTTCTTCAAAACACTGAAACAGGCAAGAAAACAACAATTTGGGCTGGGCTTCCGGTTAATAGGTTAGTCCCAAAAATAAAATAAAAGTGTTTAGTAAAGCCCATAAACATAAAAAAACAGAGAATATAATAGCATGAATACTTCATAAATTATAGATACGTTGGAGACGTATCAACCGCCAGGGGCACCTGCATAATTGTGATGTGCTGTCCCTTTCCTTATAAATACACATCACATCTCGGTCAAAAATCCTTCTCCCACCTCTCCACCTCGCACAAACCCTAGCGCCACCGCTAGCTCTCGACGACGCCAACAACGAAGCGCTTAGCTGCCGCGACCTCACCGACGCCATCCTCACGCCGGCCGCGGACCTCGTCTCCTCCTCCGCCGCCGTAGGTGTCTTCCGTCGCCGAGTAAGGGCATGGAAGATTGAATTGCTCGGCATCCCACTCCACTCCGTCTAGCAATTCTTTGTGTGGTAATTAAAGCTTACTTTTACTGCCTTTTTGATCTGATAGATTCATCCTTCTCCACCAAAAGTGGTTTCTGTGCCTACAAATTTGGATCTATCATGTTCTGCATCTCATATCATGCCTAGAATATTCATTTATGCTTCCCAAGTAGTTAGATTCCTCACTTGTACCTATTCTTGGATTCGTACAAATCTGGAACCAACTCTCAACACATAAGTGAACGTCTTCGCGCTATAAGGACAATGTCTTCAAACTGATATATCTTCAAAATCTTCTGAGAATGCATATGCCCTCTTTCCCTTCCCTCGCATCTCTAATGTTGTCACATGTACATGTTCGTGGGAGAATCCCTTGGTTCTCATAGTCTGCATTCATTTGAAGAGTTCCTACAGCATCACATTCATTCACCATCAGCAAGTTCCTGTCTGACCAGCAAGCGGAAGCCATTCCTTTGTCTGAAGCCTTTACGCTTGAATACAATGGCCACGAAAAAGTCAAGAAAGAAAGGGCGGCGAGAGCGCCGTGGGGATACATCAAAGGATTTGCCTGGAGATCTCTATGAGTTGTACAAGACTGATCCTAAAGAGGATTACAATCAGCGCAAAACATGAATCCAATGGATTCGAAGATAATGGGCCGAGAAATGGTTCAAATACAGGTTTGTGACCAAGGAGTATGTTGAGAAGAATGTCATCAAGTGTCCTTGGGGTGATATTCTCTTTCGAAATCTTCAACCCAAGAACAGATCTGAAGCTATTGCTCAGGGTTTCTACCCCTGTATGGTCTGTGGACCACAACCTGCTAATGCCGACCCATCATCATTGCTATGGTGTCGTGACGATAATCTGTTCAAGCACAACTTTCAGATTGCAAAGGCATCTGCCAAAGAGAACAAGAAATCACTTGGATTAGACTTCAGCCCCGGTCCATCTGCTCCTCGGGTTGATGGTACCCGTGATGCTGAACCCAATATTATCGGGCCCTTCTACAACCTCGAAGGTCTCATCACACACATTGCTGTTCAGGGGGCAGCCGTGGAGCACTCTGCAGACGACGCTGATTCTGATGAAGCGCCTGCTCCACCTAAGCCAAAGAAACAGAAGAAACCAAAGGCTTCAAAGCCCTCCTCTGCTCCTAAAGCTTCGCGAGCGAAGCCTCTGGCCACTGCACCTCCTGAAGCAAGTGTGCAGTCAGAAGATCAATCTCGCATCTCCAAGACTGATGACCCACAAGTATAGGGGATCTATCGTAGTCCTTTCGATAAGTAAGAGTGTCGAACCCAACAAGGAGCGGAAGGAAATGATAAGCGGTTTTCAGCAAGGTATTCTCTGCAAGTACTGAAATAAGTGGTAACAGATAGTTTTGTGATAGGATAATTTGTAACGAGCAACAAGTAACAAAAGTAAATAAAGTGCAGCAAGGTGGCCCAATCCTCTTTTTAGCAAAGAACAAGCCTGGACAAACTCTTATATAGAGAAAAGCGCTCCCGAGGACACATGGGAATTATCTTCAAGCTAGTTTTCATCACGTTCATATGATTCGCGTTCGGTACTTTGATAATTTGATATCTGGGTGGACCGGTGCTCGGGTACTGTTCTTACTTGAACAAGCATCCCACTTATGTTTAACCTCTATTGCAAGCATCCGCAACTACAACAAAAGTATTAAGGTAAACCTAACCATAGCATGAAACATATGGATCCAAATCAGCCCCTTACGAAACAGCATAAACTAGGGTTTAAGCTTACGTCACTCTAGCAACCCATCATCTACTTATTACTTCCCAATGCCTTCCTCTAGGCCCAAATAATGGTGAAGTGTTATGTAGTCGACGTTCACATAACACCACTAGAGGCTAGACAACATACATCTCATCAAAATATCGAATCGAATACCAAATTCACATGACTACTAATAGCAAGACTTCTCCCATGTCCTCACGAACAAAGCGTAACTACTCACAAAGCATATTCATGTTCATAATCAGAGGGGTATTAATATGCATAAGGGATCTGAACATATGATCTTCCACCAAATAAACCAACTAGCATCAACTACAAGGAGTAATCAACACTACTAGCAACCTACTAATACTAATCCCGGACTTGGAGACAAGAATTGGATACAAGAGATGAACTAGGGTTTTGAGAGGAGATGGTGCTGGTGAAGATGTTGATGGAGATTGCCCTCTCCCGTTGAGAGGAGCGTTGGTGATGACGATGGCGATGATTTCCCCCTCCGGAGGAAGTGTCCCCGTGAGCAGCTCATAGGAGCCCTAGATTAGTTCCGCCAAGGTTCCGCCTCGTGGCGTGAGTCTCGTCGAAAGGTTGCTTATGATTTTTCTTCGGACAAAAGACCACATATAGCAGAAGATGTCCACCGGAGGGCCAACAGGGGGCCCATGAGGCAGGGGGGCGAGCCCAGGGGGTAGGGTGCGCCCCCCCCCACCCTCGTGGCCAGGTGGGACCCCCTCTGACGTACTTCTTTCACTCAATATTTTTTATTATTTACAAAAATAACTGTTGTGGAGTTTCTGGACTTTTGGAATTGTGCAGAATAGGTCTCTAATATTTGCTCCTTTTCCAGCCCAAAATTCCAGCTGTCTACATTCTCCCTCCTTATGTAAACCTTGTAAAATAAGAGAGAATAGGCATAAGTATTGTGACATAACGTGTAATAACAGCCCATAATGCAATAAATATCGATATAAAAGCATGATGCAAAATGGACGTATCAACTCCCCCAAGCTTACACCTTGCTTGTCCTCAAGCAGAAGCCGATAACGATAAATATGTCCACATGTTTAGAGGTAGAGGTGTCGATAAAATAAAATACGGACATGAGGGCATCATGATTATTCTCAAAACAGCAACATATATGAATATTGTCATATGATTCCTTATGCTCAAGTAATAATCCATTACAAATCAGAAACTTTATTGAGAACCAAGAAACTATAATCTCAGTCATTGAAGCAATTGCAATTTATCATAACATCAGAAAGAGTCTATGTCAGAGCTTTCTAGCTAGTCCACATACTCAATTATCATTTAGTCTTTCATAATTGCTAACACTCACGCAATACTTGTGGTTACGGAGTTTTAATCGGACCTGAGAGAAAGATATGGGCTTATAGTTTCGCCTCCCCACCTTTTGCCTCAAGGGTAATGTCAACAATAATAACTCATGCTGACTTACATCCAATTATATATATATATATATATATATATATATATATATATATATATATATATATCAGGATCTTTCCAACACCCTGTGCTTGCCAAAGGATAAAATGTAAAAAGGAAAGGTGAAGATCACCATGACTCTTGCATAAGGTAGAAGATAATAGTAACAGATAGGTCCTTCGGAGAGGGAAGCATAGGTTGCCATGCGCTTTTATGGTTGGATGCACAAAATCTTAATGCAAAAGAACGTCACTTTATATTGCCCCTTGTGATATGAACCTTTATTATGCAGTCCGTCGCTTTTATTTCTTCCACATCACAAGATCGTATAAAGCTTATTTTCTCCCACACTAATAAGTCATACATATTTAGAGATCAATTTTTATTGCTTGCACCGATGAAAACTTACTTGAAGGATCTTACTCAATCCATAGGTAGGTATGGTGGACTCTCATGGCAAAACTGGTTTAAGGGTTTTTGAAAGCACAAGTAGTATCTCTACTCGGTGCTAAGAATTTGGCTAGCATGAGGGGGAAAGGCAAGCTCAACATGTTGGATTATCCATGACAACATACTTTATCTCAGATATAAGAAAACATAACCCATTATGTTGTCTTCCTTGTCCAACGTCAACTCTTTAGCATGTCATATTTTAATGAGTGTTCCCAATCATAAAAGATGTCCATGATAGTATATTTATATGTGAAACCTCTCTTTCCTTATTACTTCCTATTAATTGCAACGATGACCAAAGCTATGTTTGCCAACTCCCAACAACTTTTAATCATCATACTCTTTCCATGTGAAGTCATTATTCTCAATAAGATCAATATGAACTCTTTATTTATTTTTATTCTTTTTCTCTTTTCTTTTATTCGCTCAAGATCATGGCAAAATAATCAAGCCCTTGACTCAACACTAATCTTTATTATATAGCTCACGGACTTGATTACATAGAGGGATCATAAAGCAAAACTCAAAACTAGATCATACCATAACTTTATTCTACTAGATCAAGGTACTACTAAAAGAATCGAGCTAATAAAAACGGTAAAGATAGGAGTGTGATGGTGATACGATACCAGGGCACCTCCCCCAAGCTTGGCAGTTGCCAAGGGGAGTGCCCATACCCATGTGATTATATCTCCTTCTTTGTTGGTGAAGAGGATGGAGATGATTTGGTTGATGGCGTAGGCTTCTTCCTTAATTTGCGCTTGAGGACAGAATTTTGATCCCTCAAGTCGCCAATCTCCTGCTCCAGGATTAATATCTTTTTGCATAGTTCCTGCTTGTTTTCCTGCAAGAGACGAAAAGGGATAAAATCGATCTTAGGTTTCTTTGCTCTATCCGGGAGGCTTGACTTTTTGAACTCCACATGCATGTCCCCAGGTTGAGGTAATGGGGCTTCATCTTCATCTGAGCTCGTCTCCTCCTTCCTATTGGGTTTATAGTCCTCTTCTTCCTCCGTAGTCCAACCACAATGCTCCACATCTCCATAGACCTTAGGATCTGCAAGGTAATCATCCACATAGCTTTCTCCTTCCGAATCCTGGGAAGACATGTTGCTCTAATCTGCAGCAGGACAGCTCGAAACAAGAACAGAGGATAATTGCGTGATACGGGAGTCAAAACCTTCGGAGATTATAT
Source organism: Aegilops bicornis (assembly GCA_021605145.1). Lineage (NCBI taxonomy): Eukaryota > Viridiplantae > Streptophyta > Magnoliopsida > Poales > Poaceae > Aegilops > Aegilops bicornis. Next base: position 629,839,238 of record CM038671.1, on the reverse strand, counting down.
AATGAATTTTACCGACCAAAATACGTATCGTGCAAGAAAGCGGAGTCCGGAGAGCACACGAGGTGCCCACGAGGTGAGGCGCGCCCGAGGGTAGGCGCGCCCTCCACCCTCGTGGGGCCCTCGTGTCCTTCCAGGACTGCTTCTTATTTTTCTATTTTTCTAAATATTCCAAAACGGAGAAATATTGCCATAAAACTGTTTTGGAGTCGGTTTACTTACCGTACCACATATATATTCCTTTTCGGAGTCTGAAACGTTCCGGAAAGTGTACCTTATGTATTCCTCCGGGGTTACGATTTCAATAATATTAGTTTCAACATTTATGGGATTATCTGAGATATAATGGTTGATTCTTTGACCGTTCACCACCTTCGCATTTGTGCCTTCGAAGTTGTTGATTTTTATGGCACCGGAACGATAGACCTCCTCAATAACGTAAGGACCTTCCCATTTAGAGAGAAGTTTTCCTGCAAAAATCTTAAACGAGAGTTGTATAGCAATACATAATCACCTACATTAAACTCACGCTTTTGTATCCTTTTGTCATGCCATCTTTTAACTTTTTCTTTAAACAACTTGGCATTTTCATAAGCTTGGATTCTCCATTCATCAAGTGAGCTGATATCAAATAACCTCTTCTCACCGCAAGTTTGAAATCATAGTTGAGCTCTTTAATAGCCGATAAGCCTTATGTTCTAGTTCGAGAGGTAAGTGACATGCTTTTGCATAAACCATTTTATACGGAGACATACCCATAGGATTTTTATATGCAGTTCTATAGGCCCATAATGCATCGTCAAGTTTCATGGACCAATTCTTTCTAGACCTATTGACAGTTTTTTGCAAAATTAATTTGAGCTATCTATTACTCAATTCTACTTGACCACTAGACTGTGGGTGATAAGGAGATGCAATTCTACGGTTAACGTCATACTTAGCAAGCATTTTACGGAAAGCACCATGAATAAAATGTGAACCACCATCAGTCATTAAATATCTAGGACTCCAAACCTTGGAAAAATAACTTATTTAAGCATCTTAATAGAAGTGTTATGATCAGCACTACTAGTTGGAATAGCTTCTACCCACTTAGTAACGTAATCAACATCAACTAAAATATGTGTATATCCATTGGAGGCAGGAAAAGGTCCCATATAATCAAAGCCCTGTTGGGGAACGTTGCAGAAAATTAAAAATTTTCCTACGGTTTCACCAAGATCCATCTATGAGTTCATCTAGCAATGAGTCATGGGAGAGTGATTGCATCTACATACCACTTGTAGATCGCGTGCGGAAGCGTTCAATGGAACGGGGATGATGGAGTCGTACTCGCCGTGATTCAGATCACCGATGACCTAGTGTCGAATGGACAGCATCTCCGAGCAAGCAAGAGGCGGAGATCTTCAATGATTTGCCTCTCTTCGATGTGGACATCTTGAATAACTTCATTGATGAGTGGTTTGACAACCCAAGCCTTATTATCGATGATCTTCAGCTCCCAAATGGCATCAGTGTCTCCTTCCACGGAGCCATTGCTCATGAGCTGGCTCTGGCTCAGAAGATTGTTGAATTGAAGAACAAAATTGACTATGAGAAGGCTTAGTTCAAGAAGCACATGGCCAAGCTCAGCGTGGCTGATGTTCAAAACTTCAAGCAGATGATGCATGACCTCAAGGAGGTGTTTCACAAGAAACGAGATGAAGCAAAAGGTTCAAGAGAGTGAATGAAACTCCTCGCTGCAAAATGTGTTCAAGCTCACAATGAAGCAGAAATGCACAAAGCTCTTGGGCATCCAGGCATCGACCCCAAGATGGCTGCTAAGAAGAAGAAGCCTGCTGTGGCCCAAGCTGAAGCATCAAGGCGGGAAGAACCTCGCATTGTCTTCCCCGACAACATGACATGCATGAAGCCTAAGGTCCCCACAGTAGCTTCAGAACTCAAGGAAACAAGGGCAGCTGAGGCCGAAGCCAGAAAGCGCAAGATCAAGAATGCCACTGATGATGCGCCACAGACCAAGAAGCGGAAGACAAAGTCTTCCAAGAAAGATCGGGCTGCTCCCACAGAGCCCCTCTTTGTCGAGCCAATCTCAGTCGCTCGTCCCGCGTCCGAACACCAAGAACGTCAGTTAATAGTTCATGAGCCAGCTTTCACAGAGGTTCCTGAAGCTGAAGACATTCCAGCTATTGACCCCACTGCAGCTGCAGACATTGGTCCCCAAGACAATGTAGCTGATGATGAAGTCCTTCCTCAGATAGAGCACCAAATGGTATCATCGCCTGTTCTCACGAACAGCGAACTCATCAGCATTGGTCGTCCTTTGACGCCAATTGCTCAAGATGATTCATGGGCTGATCGCCCTCAAGACTCCCCCCGCCAAGAAGAATCACCCAGTACTCCCCCACCTCAAGTCACCACTCCGGTGCTTGACGATGGCGACTATGTGGTCCATCCAACTCCCTCACCAAAAGCGTCGCCCGCATTTCGCAAGCTTCGCAAAGGACCAAGGCCACAAGTCACTCTGTCGAGCGTTCCAGTAGGAGAAGAGCAACACAACTCAGTGGCACGACAAGTATTTCCTGATGCCACTCCAACTGTGAACGTCTCTGAGTCTGAAGCCGATGCTGCTGAAGACATTCCGGCTGCATCAGCCGATGACCAGGAAGAACCCCGTCAAGAAGAAGAGCGTGTTGCCACACCCCTACCATCCAAGGAGCTGTTCTCGAGGATAATGTGTTTGTGTCCGACCCTCCAGCTACTCAAGTGGATGTTGATAACACTGAGGCGGCCACCAACAACACTACTGAAGCCAATGACGTTGTCATGGATGAAGCTAATGTGGCGCCTGAAGTAAATACTGCACCTGAAGCCAATGTTGCACCTGAAGCCAATCTGCAGCCTGAAGCTAATGCCGATGCCACTGCTCCTGTACCGCCTCCAAGGCCACACACCATTGAGCAAGCATTTGATCATGGTCAGCTGGTGACTGTCAGATGGCCCATTATGGTTCCTCCACCTGCTGCCGGACCACAATTTGACTATCATGTGGAGCACAGGCCTCAGGTTCAGAAGCCTAAACCAAGGTTGCCGAGGTTCCCAGGTACTGCAACTTCACCGGGATCGTTCAATGTGAATGGCTTCATTGCACACAACACCTTTTTTAATAATGTCAAGAACCCATATTCGAAGCCAAGGATTTCATCAGATCGGTTCTGGAGCTATCAGTAGCGCAGTTACTATTCTTGTATACTATACATTTAGGGGCGCATCTTTCCCCACATGCAACTAGACTGCGAAGCCATTGCTAGCCTGCCCTGCTTGGAAGAAGCCTTCGACTGCTTCAGATGCAGGACTTCTACAGTTTGTGACCGACAAGGAAAACTGGAATGAAGAGCTTCTGCAATTCTATGCAACTCTTCACATTCGCGGCTACAACAGGGATCCGAAGACTTGGGTCCTTGAGTGGATGACAGGCAATGTACACCACAAAGCCAAAGCTCTTGATATTATTGAGCCTACTGCCTTGCCCACTCCAGGTGAACTCTTTGAACCTGGTTGTCAGCTTCACCGCAATGCTTTGGAGAGCATATTCCAGAAGCCCGAGCCAAATATGAACCAAATGCTGAGTATGATGAAGCCACTGCCTAGAGATGCTGACTATCCTACGGAATTCTTTGTTGAATACCTAGAGTATCTGCCCTGCACTATCTATCATATCATCAGGCGAACTCTATGGCCTGTCAAAGGACATTCTCCAGCAGCTAAGCTAGAAGGCGCAATGAAGACATTGGTTTTCTATATCTTCAATGGCATCAGTTTCAATGCTCAAGACTTCTTCATCAGGCAATTGGCTGCATCTGGATCTGATCTTTTTGGTCTGAAGTTTTATGCTGCATGGGTAATGTGCCTCATCAAGCTTCACTCTGCTATCAACTATCAGCCTTCTGCGCGCAATCATCTCATATTCTTGCCAGAGGTTGATCTATTGTCGAAGCCATATACCCAGAGCCTTCCAAGGAGCCAATTTATGTTCACAACGCCGATCACTAAAGCTTCACACAACTATTGAAGGATTTCTAGCTGCAACTCGTGTTTATCCTTTGGCTGGCAATACACGTGCACCTCACCGTGCCCATACCGAAGCCACTGAAAGCACTATTGCGCAAAGGCCTCGGAAGCGATCTCGTGTTCTCAATGAACGAGAGCTTCTCGTCGACCTGCATCAAAAATAGGACAAGCATCATGACTGGCTGAAACGTCAGATGCAAAGCCTCTTGGAGGATGTTAATCGCATTCGCAATCTTGCCACCAAGAATGCTTTTGTCACTCATGAAACTTGTCGGCGGTCGTGGAAGAGTCTGACATTGCTGAGCTCTGAAGATGATCTTCAACAAGATGGCTTCACAGGGAGATTCAAGTTTGATTCCACTCCTCCCAGGAACGTTGTCTTGCGTCGGACTCCCTCTCTTGAAGAGTCTGAGTACTCCTCCTCCGCGGCAACAGTAAATGCCAGAGTCATTGATGATGAAGACGATGCTACTTCACCAACTACAACTTCGCCTCGTATCGACACTGCGCCAAGTTCTTCTGCAGCACCGGACCTCAACGACGACGCTGCAGCTTCTCGTACTCCTCATGGGGACGAGTAGACGCTCTATGTCTTCAAACCTTTTTGGTCCTTACTGAAAAAAGGGGGAGAAGCATATGAGTTGATAGTCTTCAAGCGGGTCCATATGGGTGGTTGCTATACTTTTTGCCAAGTGTTTACAACTCTCACTTTTGATACATTTGGTTCTTTGAGTTGTAACACTTAAACTTGATGGTCGTCTGCTACCTTTTCTGTCAACTATGTGATGCGATGATAAATTCCGCATGTGTGATGATAAATCCCGCACGAAGTCATTATGCAGACGTCCATTTTTCATTATGCATGTCATTATCTTCGTTATATCTTTCCATGCATGATGAATTGTCTTCATAAGTTGAAGAGGATCTCCACAAGTAAAACCTGCCATGTGCATTTGCATTCAAACGCAAATTATTTATATGCACATCTTCAGGGGGAGCCTTTTGCTACTTATGAAGACAATATCCTAACCCTTACAATTTCACATTCTTTTATCCCCGTTGAAAACTTCAACCAGTTTGTCATCAATCACCAAAAAGGGAGAGATTGTAAGTGCATCTAGTGCCACCCGTAGTTGGTTTTGGAGTATTGATGACAAACCTGGTTGAGGGACTAATGTGTTTGTGAGAATTGCAGGATAACACAGGTAGTAGTCCCTCACTGATTCGGTTTACCTACCGGAGATGACCCCTAAAAATGTGTGAAGACATTTAAGACAATGGTGGTATGTGAAAATAATCACAACGAAGATTATGACTCGAGAAGACATTCACGTGAAGACTATGGAGTGCAAGGACATAGTTGTTTCATAGTTTCCTTTTCTTCTTTGTTGAGTCATAGGAACCACCGTACTGTTAAGTGGGGTCCAATTGAACAAAGTCAGAGTGACTGAAGTGATGCTCAACCAAATCCTAAGTCTTTGAGCGCAATGAGTACAAATCTTATCCAGAGCTGGATGAGTCAGATTTACTTGTAGCCCAAGTCAAGCTACAGCGTGTGTTTAAAAATCTGACCGTTGGACACGTGTCAGTTCCTTAGTGACCCAGGGTCATTTCGGACAAATCAGGTCGGGTTGCCTAGTGGCTATAAATAGCCCACCCCCTACACCATAAATTGGTGGCTGCTCAGAGTTAGTGCACGGCTTTTGTCGTTTGAGAGCAACCCACCTTGAAGCCTTTGAGAGAAATCCTTGCGAGGACAAAGCCCAAACACCCAGAGCCAAAGAGTGTTAGGCATCATCAAGTCTTTACGTCCGCGTGACACGAAGACTTGTTACACTTGAGGACTGTGGAATCCTCCGGCCGGTTAGGCGTCGCGTTCTGAGCATCCAAGAGTCATTGTGGATTGCGGTGAACAAAGTCATGAAGGTTTGGAAGTCTACCTTGAAGACTTACCAGAGTGATTGGTCGAGGACTAAGTGTCCTTAGCTCAAGGGGAATAATGTGAAGACGCGGTCTTCTAAGTTGAATCTCAGCCTCCCTAACTAGACGTACAGTTGTCACAGCAACTAGAACTGGTCCAACAAATCGTTGTCCTCACCAAGCAACTGGTTCTATCTCTTCCCTCCCTTATTTACAGCTTGTCTTCGTGAAGTCATTTGCTTGCTTGCCTTATCTGTTTGACTTCACTGTGTGACGACTATTATTGTTTGGCTTCATACTATCTTTCATCTTGATCCATACTACCTAGCTGCTAATAGTCTCCGTGCTTTAGCTTCATTACTTGATTGACTATGGCTTGTCTAGTGTAGTCTACCTTCCGCTGCATGTCAATAGGTTCATTTCTATTGTTTGTCTTCAAATCTCGCATGTTTTGAAGACTCTCATAAAAATCGCCTATTCACCCCCTCTCTAGTCGATAACTAGCACTTTCAGACTCGGCCATGCGCCCATAGTCATCACCGGGAGCTCCGTATGCAAGCATCCTCATAGCTGTCGTGCACTTCTGGATTGAGGTTAATCCAAGTTTGCCGGTGCGTCCTTCTTACACTTGAAGTAGCTGTCGAACTTCCGGATGGAATTCACAATCCCGAGGAGAAGCTTTCGGCTCACCCGATAACGGCGCCGAAATACTTTGTCGCCGTGCAGTGGAGCGTCGGCGAAGTAGTGGGAGTAGAGCATGCAATAGCCTTCCAGACGATGCCTGTTCTTTACTTTCAGTCGCCTCGGCGCCGAGCCACCTCCCCGCGGCTTTTCATTGCTCGCAAGCAGGCCGACGAGGGTGACGAGGACCATGAGATGCTCCTCGTCCTAGACGGCGGCATCGGCTTCCTCCTCCAGCAGCACCGCGAGCGCCTCCTCGTCGTCCGAGTCCATCGCCGAGCAGACAAATCGCCGAACACCTCGCAGGCGTGGTGGGCGCATAGCCGCCGGTATACCGCCCTGCGCGGCCGGAAAACACGCCCAAAAGGTGGTGGAGAGGTTGACGCGGCGAAACCTTCTCTCTTTTTCGGCGGGTAATGGCCTATCTAGCGGTGCTGGGCGATGGGCGGCGCCGGGATCGGCAGGGTGATGGCCGAGCGCGCGGGAGTGGGCGGCGAATCTGGACGATTGCCTTGAATTTTCGCCTGACAGTGTGGCCCAGGCGTGCTTTTCCCTTCCGCCGGAGCCCCTGAGCGCCCCCAATGCGTTGGGTTCGGCCTGGGATCGCCGGGCCCAAAAACGGGCCAAGCCGGCGGATTTCGGCGTCTTGAGGGCGCGACTGGGGGATTTTTTTGACGCCAGCGCGGAAAAAGTCGCCCTGGGGAGGTTGTTGAGGACGCGGCTGGAGATGCTCTTACTTACGTGCTTACTCACTTAGCAGTCCACCCATAGATATTGCGCATAACAAACAGGGCAACAGATATGCAGTTTAATTACTACAGAGGAGTGGCCACAGCGAATGATTAGTTTAGGTAAGAAACGCAGAGTGGGTGCGTGAGAGGAGAATCGGCCGGTGGCAGGACGGCAAGAGGACGCGGTGGCTCGTGCTGATTTGTGGAAAGGCATGGCCCGGCCCACTGCGTCGCCTCTTCTTTTATGTTTCTTCGTGTACTGCTGCTGCTGCTGTTAATGACGAACATGTGAGCTTAGCTCTTCCTCACCTCCACCCATTCAACCCAAACCCACCACACTGCCTAGTGGGCCACCTTATCTCAGTGGACCCGTACGTGTGGTACACCACTTCAAGAGCGTGAGGATCAAAGGATCTCAACTAAGTTTAGGCAGAGTATTTAAGATTATTTTTTGAGAGTTATCTGAACTTCAGTTAGTACAATGATGGAGTATCATGACGGGCGTCAAGGTAAGAAAGCCTTTCACCAATCTAAAACATTGAATTGCACTCTCATTTGTGTACTAACTGAACGGTCCCGATGCCATTACGCTGTGTACTACGGGGATGCTTATTCAGGGGCACTCAACTGGTACTCGAGAACGGCATGGCACGTACTCATACGGTTGGCTTTATCTGCAAGCACGCGCATGAATCGTCAACTGATGGCGTGCCGGCCTTTTTTCCTACCTACAGTAGTAGTACAACTAGAGAGTAGAGACGATGAAGGACCAGCAAGAATACCGTCCCTGAAATTGTTCAGACCGCTACGGAGTTTCGCTGTCGTCTGCTCGCTCATATCAGTTTTTTCATTCCCGTTTGTACCATGAACCGTCCCTGCGTCCACGACCGTCACCTGGCAACAACCAACCGACCTAACCTGCCTCCCGTTACGAAACCGTGCTTCGAAGCAATGCCAAGCGAGTGGCAACCAGCAGCGCAAGGTCACTAGCCTCGCCGCAGCCTTACAGGCGAGACGGCACCGACCGACCAGGAGGAGCTGCGCTGTTGCCCTCTTTCTCAGCAAAGCCTCGTTCCGGCCGGGGCTGGAATTTTTCTCTCAGGTGTACCGTTTGATCGACACCGAGAGAAGGAGCCATATTATCATTACTGTATCCACAGGACAGCCTTGAGTCTTGACCACTCTACCTTAATTAGGAGGGTGGGACGGCATGCTTTTTGCTCGACGCAGCGGTTAGCAGCATTGACAATCTGCGCAAAATATTATACTCCTCCTCCTCCTGCTAGTTTTGTACAATGCAAGGTGCTTGAAGAAAATAAACAAGACTTTGTTTAAGCATCGGCGTTTATTTCTACATGATAGACACTTATTTAGACGTCTCCTGTAGAAATAGGAACTGATGATCGAGAGAAATTCGATTTATTTTTTTAAAACACTTTACTAAGCATTTAGCATTGTACAAGGCCGTAGTGTCTAGCAGTGCCTGCAGATGATGTTTAGATAGCCACAAAGCCATTGGCGACGTGTCAACCAGTGGCGGAGCTTCAAAGAAAAAGTTGGGCGGACCAGACCAAAGAAGAGCACAAAATATTTAGGCATTAGTCGCTACTAGGTCTTTTGTTGTCGATTAAATTTATAACAAACAGTTACCAGCAAGATACTCATCTTTTACCTTGTTCAGCAACCTTGTTTCAATGAACTTCATACACTCAAATGCGCTTAACAGATGAATACGGACACCTGCTGATTCCCCAAGGAAAACTATGTCCTTATGCACATACTCCCTCCGTCCGCGAATAAATGTACATCTAGCTTTTGTTCTAAGTCAAAGTTTTAAAATTTTGACCAACTTTATAGAAAATAGTAATAACATATATGACATCAAATTGATATATTATCAAAGTACATTTCAAGACGAACCTAGTGATACTAATTTGGTGCCATAAATGCTTTTACTTTTTCCTATAAAGTTGGTCAAAGTTGTAAAATTTTGACTTAAGATAAAAGCTTGATGTACACTTATTCGCGGACGGAGGGAGTATGAATTGCTAAAAAAAATGCATTAATTATGTTGAGTTCAATCAATGGATAACAATGGCTGCATGCATCATTGCGAGGCAGAGGCCAGGGGCAATCCTCATTTTCAAGAAAAAAACAATGAATAACAGAAGCACCATCATCAGGAGGTGAATATCTAGCTCTACCCAACTTCGGCAGTAGACCCTCAATACTAGTTGTAGCGCAGCGGAGTGCGCTCTAACCGAAGGCATCCGGGATGCACCTTGGCAGGATCTCGACGGCTGGGGCCAGGACTGGCTAGTGCGGAGGTCAAAGCCCGAAGGGAAGGGGGATGGCGCCACAACGAGGCCGCTTGAAGGTGGGCGGAGTTGTGGAGCAGGAAGCATGCGGGCTGGGGAGGGCAGTGCCATGGTGGTGCAGCTGCAGGAAAGGAGGAGGTGGCGGACCGGAAAAGTAAGAGAGGTGGCGCGTGTGAACAGTCAGGGGTTGTTTGGTTTGTGACTAAGTTTGCCAAAGGTTGTCACATCTAAAGTTAGGCAAATTTGACGAACTTAAGTGACTCTTTGGTTCAAGCCACACCTTAGGCAAGCCATACTAGAGCCTCACATGACATACACATAAAAAGTGTAATAAAATTCCTTTAGAGTGGCTCTCATTTTGTTTAATTAACCTTAAGCAAGCTTGGCAAAAATATGTGGCAAAATATGGCAATGTAAGATGTAGAACCAAACAACACCACAGTCTGTGTGTACGTTTAGCAGGGGAGGGGGCTGGCTGTGCTGTGGCGCTGCGCGGCTGCTCCTGTTGTGTGCTCGTGCGAGATTTGAAGCTTAATTAGTCTGCTGTATACTCAATGTGGTGGACTTGGCTTAGTGGGCTACGAAGTATAGCATAGGTATATTAAAGAAAAGTACGAAAATCCTGGGCCCAACAGAGCTCCGCCCCTGGTGTCAACCACACGCTTGCTGGCTTGCTGCACTGCACGCGATGGATGGTGGCCGGCCTGGTGGGTGCAAAAGCCTCGGCTTAACATTTCTGCAAGGACCTTAATTATTCGGTAAAAGATGCGTACGTTGATTCGATCTCGTTTTGCAAAACCCTGAACCGGCGACGGCATGTGACGTGCTGTTGCCGAGCCAGCCAGCTACCTGTGCACTAGCTGCCCTGTGCTGTGCTGTGCAGATCGACAACAGTCCATCGGATGGTAGCTTGCTTCAGTCTCTACCAGTGCCGGTATATCATATGGTGGCATTATCATGGCGCTAGTGCCATGATGTTTCTTCTTCTTTTTCTTGAGAACGTGCCAATATGGCAAGATGCGTGTGTCTCTCTCTCACTGGACTTTGCTGTGTGCATGGGAATGGGACGATGATGGGTGCAGAGAATGGTGTCCCTCCCCTGTCCCGTGTAAATTGCAAATGGTCAGGATGTCAGCCTCAGGCTAGATCGGCTAGATCAGTTATCATGTGTAATTACCAACATGTTCCAAAGGGTATTTTCAGGTTATTAGATCGTCGCTTCACTGAAGGGAAACCTAATCTAGTTAGAGTCACCGCCGCCGTTTTCGAATCCTAAGGCGCCAAATTTTTATTTTTTATTTTGAGGGGAACTAAGACGCCAAATAGAGTGCAGTTCTTTTTTAGACGAAAAAATAGAGTGCAATTGTATGAGGCACACTCCCCTTGACCGGAACGGGCCGGCAAAGGAAGGCATCTGCCAACTTGTATGCGGCCCATTTAGTACTATAGCGGTAGTCTCTTTTTTCTCGTGTTTTTTGGCCGGTTCTTTTTCTCTTATTGTTTCAGTGCGTTTTTAGGCCGGTTTTTGTTCATTTTTTCTAAACTTTTATTTTTACATTTTAATTTTGGCCGGTTCTTTTATTTTTACATTTTAATTTTGGCCGGTTCTTTTTCTCGTGTTTTTTGGCCTGTTCTTTTTCTCTTATTGCGGAGCATCCTACGATCATCCCCATGTACACTCGAGCATACGCCATTGGACCTAAGGTCAACCCGTTCCTACATGCTTCCCCTTTCCACTCGTACGAGACATGGTTGCTACCTAATGCAAAGATGCTACATGTGCTTAAGAACCAAGGAGACGACCATCGAGATGCTCGAGGCATACGCCAAGTCCACACAGAAGCGGATCAAGAAGTGCCTCAAGTGGAGTCGCCGCGGAGCTATAGAGGCCGGACATCCGGTAGGAGCCCGGACATCCGGCACCACCAACTAGAAGAAGACCAGAGAGAGACCGAAGCCAGGCGACTCTCAATGGCCGGACATCCGTGACCCGGACATCCGGCGCCCATGACGGGTCGGACATCCGGCTACCGCTTGGAAATCCGCGCCGCGCTATCCAGAGAGCAGAAGCATCGGCCACTCCAGCCCGGACATCCGGCCCGCTAGCCCGGACATCCGGCACCTCGTGAAGGCCCGGACATCCGGCCCGGCCGGACATCCGGCCTCCCACACTGCGTCAGTAAAGACATCTGGGCCGAGGCCCATGTACCCCTTCGCCCCTTAGACTATATATACTCCCCCTCCACCTACGTTTTATGGTTAGCGTTGATTTAGCTCAAGTTAGAGATAGAGCTTCGCTCATCCATTGGATCTCCTCCTCGTGAGAGACCGTGGCCTCTTCGGAGAAGATCCTATCGGATTCAAGACCCCCTCGTGGGAAGATCCCCTTGTGGATTCAAGCCCTCCTCGCGGAGAAGAACGGTTCCTTTGTATCCTCTACCTTTGTTGACTTTGGATCTCGTGTATCTCTTTGTGTTCTTTGATCTGGCATTTGTGTGACCGATGCCTTGTTGGTTGAGTGTTTTCCCTCGTTCCTCCCCGTGATTTCCTCGTGTTCTTCCGCTCGTTCTTCGTGTCTCCCCGTAGGATCCACTCCAAACGTGAAAGATCGACGCTATAGGGTTTCACCCTACATCATCTTGGTATCATGAGCCAGGTTGATCACGTTTTTGGAGCCCCTACCCCGTGTTTTCTAGCTTGATTTTGTTGATTTCGTCCTAAATCCGAAAATCCCCACCAAAAATAGGCCCAATTTTTTTTTGTGATTTGTTAGTTTTGATGAAGTTTTGTTGATTTTGATCCATGGATTTGCTTGGTTTCAAGTGGATCTAGCATCTCCCCAAGTTTCCCCATCTTCCATCCACGAAATCTCTCCAATTTTGACCTTGAAATCATCAATTTCCGCCCCCAAATCGAGTTCCTCGAGTTCATCCTCGGATTTGGAGCCCGGACATCCGGCCCGACCCCCGGACATCCGGCCAGCCCGGAAATCCGGCCATTAGCCCGGACATCCGGCTCCTGGAGCGCATTTTCGCGGTTCGACATCAGGTCCGGACATCCGGCCCGACCCCCGGATGTCCGGCCCCTGGGATTTCAGTTTTTTTCCGTTTCACCGTTTCGGCCATAACTAATTCATCCGGAGTCGATTTTCACGTTCTTTAGCTCGTTTGAAGCTATTGACATCCCCATCCCATAAAAATACTACCACCACCATTTGACTCCATCAAATTTTTGGAACTTTGGCATCTTTGCCTAGGGCTTTCACCACATCCTCCGCATAACCACCACCGACTTCCGCAACCCTAACCAATTTTGTTCCCCTTTGCATTTGAGGTTGTTTGAGTTGTGATTCGAGTCTCCTAAGGTGTTTAGGCTACTTAGGGACGGTTGCATCTTCATCAACCACCACCACCACCATAACTTCCGCATAGGCTTGCCCACCATACACTTCAACCACCTCAACTTAAACCAATAGTTGTTTGATCTTGTTTGAGTTGTGGCTTGTGTCTTCTAAGGTGTTTCGGCTACTTAGGGACGGCAACTTCAACTCCGACACATGTATAGCCCATCATTCCACTTCCGCATTGCCAAGTGCAAACCACCACCGCATTCCCGTTACCACCATTTTGACATTTGACGTTTGAGATTTTGAGTTCATGGTTTTTCCATTTCCTAAGGTGTTTCGCTACTTAGGGACGAGTCTCCATCATCTTGGTATCTACATCAAGAACACCGCTACTCATCATCGCCGGACGGTAACCTCCATATCATCTTGGTATCGTGGTATCCCTTCATTGTATATTCCCCTTGCCATTGCATTGTTAAGCCCTAGCCTTACTTTTGCGTTACTTACCTATCGAGACTAGCCATTTGAGTATTGCCGGCAACGTTACTTGTGCACATTAGTGATCATAATTCCCATAGCATACATACCATATCATCGTGGTGCATATATTGCTATCATATCGTGTGTCACAAGTTTGTTCCCGCATATACACAATTGCTATCTTGGTTTGTGCATTGTGCAAAGTGACCATAGAGAAAAAAAAGAAGAAGGAGAGAATAAGCTTTTAAGCAAAAGAGAAAGAGAGCAAAGAGCTTGTAAGCAAGTGCCATAGCATCATACCACATTGCACATAAGATTGTCATATCCGATCATCTTGGATCATCTTGAGAGAAACACCGGGAAATATACATACATAGCATACTTGGGATAGAAGTTTATCCATTTTGCATCTTATAGGTTGTGCACAAGTGTCGTATCCGCCTATTGAGCAATCGTGCTAGCGTCTCTCTTGAGTTGTGCAACACGAGCGTTTTCCGTGGATTCCATATTTTGTGCTCATTCCTTGGTTGCACGACCCCATTTATCTATCCGTGTGTGTGTTTCCCTATGCCATTCTTTGCTATTGGTCCATTTGTTTCACTTGCGAATTTGTGAATCTCTTTCAACATTATTGACTCTTGCTAACATTTTGCATTAAATTTTTGTGCCACTATCCTCACCGAGCTCCTCCATAAGCTTTACTTGTGTAGGTGTGAGAACCGACAAGGATTGGTACCAATAGTGCTATTTCATTGTCCGCATTTGAGTGAACTTGTTTCATTGTCAACATCGGTCAAGGTACATTGGTATAAGTTCTTCTCTTTCTCCCACTCATATTTGCTCGAGTCTTGTGATGGATAGGCAAGGCATTTCCTCTTCGGTCCTCGACAACAACGACGGGTGAACAACTACATCACCAAAGCGTCTATCTTCGATCTACAACGACAAGTGCAAGGCACACAATCAAGATTGCGAGAGCGCATCGAGAACATCTCCATCGACATTCATCACTCCGAAGCAAGGAGAAGGGACTACATCGACAAGAAGCTTGCCGCACATAAAGAGGAGCAAGATGCAAGGATGGAGGAGATTAGAGCCTTGATCAAGTCTACTTCCCTTCGTCATCTTCAAGGCGGCGACATTCAAGCCACAAGTCTTGAACGCCGGAAACGACGCAAGTGCAAATCGTCCTCGTCCACATCTACATGGCGACCACCATCACGTTAGTGATCAACATCGTCATGAAGGGCAAGTCACCTCCAAGCATCATGTGCACGACGACGACGAACGCCAAGGAGCTCAAGCACGACAACGACATCATCATCATGAAGATGCTCCACAAGCGCAAATGCACAAGTCCCAACAAGCCCTACTTCACGCCAAGTCGAAGCTTCATAAGCACAAGAGAAGACCGCGACGAGCACCACCAAGACGGCGCTTTCGGCTACAACAACCACTTGACATCTTCGCCAAGTGCAATCAAGACATCTTCGCCTTTGGACGTACGGCATCTTCGCCTACTTCCCACGTGTACGCCTACATCGACTTCATCAAGTCCAAGGCGACCACCTACGAGCGAGGGCGACACTTCCATCTTCGGAAGCCCCTCAAGGAAGATGGCCGAGCATGGGAAACTCCCTTCGGTCATGGAGACGAGCTATGAGGTGCCACATCATATGGGCCTCCAACACCAAGACGGTGACAAGACGGTCGAGCAAGGGCCATCCCCTTCGACCACGGCGACGAGCGCGAACCTCTTCAACAACATGAAGACGACGCCCACATTGGACTCATACTCCGAGTCAAGCTACACGACCGCGCATGGAGACATTTGCACCTACATCTCTCCGGCACCCACATATGTCGAGATGCCCCAATTGCCATGTGAGGAGAGCCACCACCCCATGAGTGACATGAGTGACTTCACCATACGTGACATTGAGAGCATTTCCTATGAGAGGATGAGTATGACCACCACTAGCCCCACACATGAGAGCACGCCACACATCCTATGTGAAGTTGAGCGCCATTTGAGTGACTCCACCCACCATACGAGTGAGAGCATCCTTGAGGGAGTGAGTGAGCCACAACACTTAGTGAGTGAGGTAGTTGACACGGCACATGAGGCCACTATGATTTTTAACGACTTAACCTCTGCTCCTAGTGTGTTTTCTTCTTTGGTGCTAGGTATCCTACATGACGACATGCCTATCCTCGACGAGTCCATCCCTGCATTGGAGACGATGATGGCCATGATGGATGATTATGCACCCCCCACATGGTTCCATCAAGATGAAGATGACAACGAGACGATCTTCAACACCTCACCTACAACTCATGAGCGACCTTCCAAAGGTAACATAGGTGATGGTACTTCTCTTGTCCCACTAGTGGACCATCTTGACATTGATTTCTCCCATGATGTCGACCCACCTATTACCATGCTTCATGCTAGTGAAACTTCTTCATGCCTTGACTTACCTATTTATGATGAATATGATGATGAGCATGTTGAGTTGCCTAGTTGTGATGTTATGCTCCATAGGATATCATGTGAAAATTCTTTTGGTCACATCATATTTGACAATCCATTGAACTTGTCATATGCTATGAGTGAGATCTCCCATATTGCATCTTCACAATCTCAACATAGTAACTATGCATGCCCCATTAAAATAAATCCCATTTGCACTTATGGCATAGATGACGAGATGATGGTCATTGGCTTTTGTTTTTCATGTGATGATATTGCCATGCTTCCTTTACATGATTTGGGCAATTCATCTACTATACGATGCCATGATCACATTGTTCCAAATATGCATTGTTTTGGATGTTGTCAATATTCTCCATGTGATGTTGCTACTCATGCTCATGAGGAGACCCCCATAGTTTCCTCATACATATTAGGAGATCTTGATGCATTTCATACTTTGCATGATTCCCATGATTGTGTATACCATATGCATTCCATGAACAACAATGCTCTAGACATTTCTCATGATGCATTACACAATTTGAGTCTCCATTATGCGATACATCATAACAAACCTCTCATGATGGATGACATGTTTCTATATCACGCACCTCATTTATTTGAGCATTGGATATTTTGTGCTCACCGACACATGCACGTGCGCATCATGATGGATGATGTGTACATATACCATGCACACACAATTTTTACTTTGTCTTTGTTTTGTGTAGGTACGCACGTATACTCGTCAACATCTCAATCCCATGAGTTGACGAAACGAGCTCTTGAGAGCAACGATGCTTTGGGATCCCGTGGACTATCCTTACCACCGTTCCCTTTGCGCAAGGACTACGCGCATCTCTTTTACTTGTCTCTCACACGGCTATGGGCTATTTACCACTTGTCACCTTATGCTCATTTTCCCGTGTTCACTTTGCATGTTATTTTTACTCCTATGCCTTTGCCATGCAATTGTGACCCTTGCTTGCATCTACCCATGATTCACCATTATGATAATTCTATGTGTATTTGCATGCTTGGTGGAGATACTAGTAGCTATTGCCATGATTTCTTTGTGCCCCTGTGCTATTGATGCTTGTTGTGTTGGGAGAGTCATGATGACCCATTGCTATTTACATATGGCCTCTCGCCAATACATTCATGCTATTCTAATCATAACTTGCTTTCATGCTTGTGCTATGACATGTGAATTATTCATGCCCACTATTTGCACACATGACATGCTTGCCATGATTCCTCCTAGTACGTTGCATCTTCGCACTACTAGCTTGCTTGAGTTGATCACTACGATTGCTTGCTTTGTTGCATCACCCATGTTCCATTACTCGCTTTCTTGGGTTGATGACATATATGTTCATGCCTCTCACATGATATATCTTGATCGTTATCTCTTGTCTCCATTAGTTGCACCTCTCATATGCCATTGTAGTGAGTGCATCCGTGCTATGCTTATTGATCGTGGAGACTTGGACATATTACTTGTGATGCATGCTTGCTTGATTGAGCCTATTGTCTTTGCTTGTAGTTGCATCATATGCCTCCATACCATGAAATGCTCCCTTGTCCTTTCTTATGATGAGCATGATGCATACACTTGTTGGGTATCTTACCACTCGAATGATAGGTGCTACAATTGCACCAACCTCATTTGTTTTTCCAAGTGTTTGTCATGTTCTTTCATTTTGAAGGATTCAAAAGGAGGTACAATCACGAGACATATTGGTTATGTGAAGGCGTACATAATGTGCGACACCAACATTTTTGAGAAACTACTAAAGGTGACTTCCTTCCCTTTGAGCCATCCTCATATATGCATATTGGACGGGTCATTCCTTCATTGTTGTTTCCTTCTTATTGTCTACATGATACATCTATTGGATGGAGGATCGACATTGGAGATCGACTCTATGGACCTTCACATTGAGGAGCGCTCGGACTTATGGGATGCACCTTCGAACCTCCACTCATGCCACGACATAGAGCATTGGTACATCAACACTCCTTTGACACGTTGCACCCACACCTTCATATTTGTTGATTGTGCTCATACATGTCACGTTCGATGGACATATCATACCCATAGCAAATTTGCGTCTTATGCATGGTTTGGCTCACATTATGATTGCCTTGTTGCATCTTGTATTTCGATGCAATCCATGATATATGAGCTTGTGCACTTCCTTAGCAAATTTGTTGTGATCTTTCTTGATGGCATATTCATACATAATGATCACATTGCCTACCATCAATTGCATGATAACATAATCATATTGAGCATCCATTGCCATATTCATGCTATTGATAAACCATCTCACTATGACATCATTTTGCACTGTGGTTGCATTCATCATATTCACAACACATTTGTGTGCACAATGTATGATTTTTCTCTGATGAACGCTTTGCATATCATTCTCTATCATCTTGATAAGCTTCATGTGTTTTGTCACGAACAATCTTGCCTCACGGACTCATTCTTACATGATGGACACCTTGTGTGCGCTAACCATTGTATTTCCGAGTGTCGCTTTTGTTTGCTCTTTTTGCATGAATACCACTTCGGAGACACCTTGGAGTACTTGGATTGCGCCAAGTCTTCCACTTCGTCCAACTACAAGTCCGTCCACGACAACCGTTTCCATGGTGATGAGGATTTCGATCCGAGGTCGGATCTTTCCCAAGGGAGGGGAGATGATGCGGAGCATCCTACGATCATCCCTGTGTACACTCGAGCATACGCCATTGGACCTAAGGTGAACCCGTTCCTACATGCTTCCCCTTTCCACTCGTACGAGACATGGTTGCTACCTAATGCAAAGATGCTACATGTGCTTAGGAACCAAGGAGACGTACATGGAGATGCTCGAGGCATACGCCAAGTCCACACGGAAGCGGATCAAGAAGTGCCTCAAGTGGAGTAGCCGTGGAGCTACAGCGGCCGGACATCCGGTAGGAGCCCGGACATCCGGCGCCACCAACTAGAAGAAGACCAGAGAGAGACCGAAGCCAGGCGACTCTACAGCGGCCGGACATCCGGCCGACCCCCGGACATCCGGCGCCTGCTTGGAAATCCGGCGCACGCTATCCAGAGAGCAGAAGCATCGGCCACTCCAGCCCGGACATCCGGCCCGCTAGCCCGGACATCCGGCACCTCGTGAAGGCCCGGACATCCGGCCCGACGCCCGGACATCCGGCCTCCCCTGCCTGCGTGCAGCGCATCTGGGCCGAGGCCCATGTACCCCTTCGCCCCTTAGACTATATATACTCCCCCTCCACCTACGTTTTAGGGTTAGCGTTGATTTAGCTCAAGTTAGAGATAGAGCTTCGCTCATCCATCGGATCTCCTCCTCGTGAGAGACCGCGGCCTCTTCGGAGAAGATCCTATCGGATTCAAGACCCCCTCGTGGGAAGATCCCCTTGTGGATTCAAGCCCTCCTCGCAGAGAAGAACGGTTCCTTTGTATCCTCTACCTTTGTTGACTTTGGATCTCGTGTATCTCTTTGTGTTCTTTGATCTAGCATTTGTGTGACCGATTCCTTGTTGGTTGAGTGTTTTCCCTCATTCCTCCCCATGATTTCCTCGTGTTCTTCCGCTCGTTCTTTGTGTCTCCCCGTAGGATCCACTCCAAACGTGAAAGATCGACGCTATAGGGTTCCACCCTACATCATCTATGTTTTTTTCTTCTGAAAGTCAACGGTCAATGATTGACTGGTATACCGTTGACTAGGTGAGGAAGCAGGTGGGAGCAATGACCGAGCGATCCTTGCATGCGAGCATGGATGGGCCGGCCCACACCAGCGAGCGTGTGAGCGCCGGTTCGCTCTATGGCGCTTAAAAAGCTAAGTAGGAGCTCCCCAGTTCTACTACCAGGTGATCTCGACACATTTGGGAGGGAAATTGAAGCCTGTTTCGCGATCTCCATCGATCCAAGGGGACAACCATGCAAATGGCCATTGCTTCCTCCTCCCCGCATGGGATGATGGCCTGGTAGATGGATCGGTAGATCTCAGAGTCGGATCTGTTGCCCGACATGTCGGAGAAAGCCGGAGATCACCGAAAATGAAGCTTAGTGGCGGAGTGAAGTGACTAGGGTTTGTTATGGGATGCGGACGGGGAGAAATATATGTGGGGTCGGGGTAGGCCAGCGTGGGCTGGATTTGATGTGACAGACGCGCCCGAGCCTCTTCATATCCGCCCCACATTTGGGCTGGATATGAGGGGTGCCGGTCATCCTAGACGTATGCAGCCAGTTTGAGGCGCCCGTTTTGGTAAGAATTTTTGTGACCAGACACTGATTGGGACGTCCGTTTGAACGTATAGGGAGCGTTTGAGGAGTCCAGTTGTAGATGCTCTAACTTTTTGCATAAAAGAAGACCTATCCTTGATTTTCTTTTGTAAAAGTTGCCTTGAAACGGTCCGTGTGCAGGTTAAGGGGCTCCTTGGGATCCGGAGCTAATCATTTGCTGAGAAATACATTGTATTACCTTCTTCTGTTGGTCGCACTAAAACAGTGTGTTCAAGTACGTAAAGGACATAGTTTGGGAAACAGTAAGAGGGTGGATGGAAAACACCCTATCTTGTGGAGGAAAATAAATCTTGATAAAGTTTATTTCATAGGCTATCCCTACATATCCCATGCCCTGTTTCAAGTTGCCTCAGTGACTCTGTATGCATATTAACTCCCTACTACGAAATTTTTGGTGAGGGCGGTAAGGATGGTGAGCGCAAAACAATGGAGGTATCTTGGGAGGCAAAGACCAGGCCGAAGCGTGATGGTGGTCATAGCGAAGAGGCGATGACCAGGCCGAAGCGTGATGGTGGTCATGGCTTTCGTGATATCAGACTCTTCAATCATGCATTATTGGTGTGTCGGGTTGAGAATCCTAATAAACCTGGAGGCTCTAAGTGCTCGGGTACTTACCGTGGTCTACTTCCCGGAAGGATCGATTTTGCCAGGCTCCATTAGATCAAGGCTATTGGCCGTGTGGAGATCCGTTTGCGAGGGAACGAACGTGGCCTACTTTGGGATCATCCGGCATACTGGAGATGGGAGAAGCCAAGTTCTTTGACAATTGGATCTCGCGAGATCATAAACTGAAGCCAATTGGTGCAAATGCATCAACATCGTTGGAGTACGTGAGTGAACTACTTAACCATGTTGCTCGTGCATGGAATAAAGAGGAGGTCAGCAAGCACTTGATCTTGGTTGATATAGACCTGGTCTTTAACATTTCATTGAGCTCTGATACGTCTCCAACGTATCTATAAATTTTTTATTGTTTCATGGTATTATATTATCTGTTTTGGATGTTTAATGGGTTTTCTTATGCTCTTTTATATTATTTTTGGGATTAACCTATTAATCGAAGGCCTAGTGCAAATTGCTGTTTTTTTGCTTATTTCAGTGTTTCTCAGAGAAGGAATATCAAACAGAATCCATATGGAACGAAACCTTCGCGGGGATCTTTTTTGGAACAAACGCAATCCAGGAGACTTGGAGTGGAAGTCAAGGAAGCAACGAGGTGGCCACGAGGCAGGAGGGCGTGCCCAGGGGGGTAGGCGCGCCCCCACCCTCGTGGGCCCTCCACCGACCTACTTCTTTCGCCTATATATACTCTTATACCCTAAAAACATCCAGGGGAGCCACAAAACCACTTTTCCACCGCCACAACCTTCTGTACCCATGAGATCCCATCTTGGGGCCTTTTCCGGCGATCTGCCAGAGGGGGATTCAATCACGGAGGGCTTCTACATCAACACCATAGCCTCTCCGATGATGTGTGAGTAGTTTACACAGACCTTCGGGTCCATAGTTATTAGCTAGATGGCTTCTTCTCTCTCTTTGGATCTCAATACAAAGTTCTCCTCGATGATCTTGGATATCTATTAGAAATAATACTCTTTTGCGGTGTGTTTGCCGAGATCCGATGAATTGTGGGTTTATGAACTTGATTATCTATGAATATTATTTGGTTCTTCTCTGGATTCTTATATGCATGATTTGATATCTTTGCAAGTCTCTTCGAATTATCGGTTTAGTTTGGCCTACTAGACTGATCTTTCTTGCAATGGGAGATGTGAGCTTTGGGTTCAATCTTGCGGTGCTCGATGCCAGTGACAGAAAGGGAAACGACACGTATTGTATTGTTGCCATCGAGGATAAAAAGCTGGGGTTTATATTATATTGCTTGAGTTTATCCCTCTACATCATGTCATCTTGCATGTTGGATAGCGGTCGATGTGTGGAGTAATAGTAGTAGATGCAGAATCGTTTCGGTCTACTTGACACAGGCGTGATGCCTATATTCATGATCATTGCCTTAGATATCAACATAACTATGCACTTTTCTATCAATTGCTCGGCAGTAATTTGTTCACCCACCGTAATACATGCTATCATGAGAGAAGCCACTAGTGAAACCTATGGCCCCCGGGTCTATTTTACATCATATTAGTTTCCCGTCAACTTGCCAATTTCTGTCACCGTTTATTTTCCAATCTTAATTTCCAATCTATACAACAAAAATACCAAAAATATTTATCTTACTATCTTTATTAGATCTCACTTTGGCAAGTGGTCGTGAAGGGATTGACAACCCATTTATCGCGTTGGTTGCAAGGTTCGTGATTGTTTGTGCAGGTACTAGGTAACTCGCGTGTAGTCTCCTACTGGATTGATACCTTGATTCTCAAAAACTGAGGGAAATACTTACGCTAGTTTGCCGCATCACCCTTTCCTCTTCAAGGGAAAACCAACGCATGCTCAAGAGGTAGCAAGAAGGATTTCTGGCGCCGTTGCCGGGGAGATCTACGCACCAGTCAAGACATACCAAGTTCCCATCACAAACTCTTATCCCTCGCATTACATTATTTGCCATTTGCCTCTCGTTTTCCTCTCCCCCACTTCACCTTTGTCGTTTTATTCGCCCTTTTTCGTTCGTCTCTTTTTGCTCGCTTGTTTTGCGCTTGTGCGTTGGTTTGATTGTTTGTCACGATGGCTCAAGATAATACTAAATTGTGTGACTTTTCCAATACCAACAATAATGATTTTATTAGCACCCCGATTGCTCCTATTACCGATGCTGAATCTTGTGAAATTATTGCTGCTTTGTTGAATCTTGTCATGAAAGATAAATTTTCTGGCCTTCCTAGTGAAGATGCCGCTACCCATCTAAACAACTTCGTTGGTTTGTGTGATATTCAAAAGAAGAAAGATGTGGATAATGATATCGTTAAATTGAAGCTATTTACGTTTTCACTTAGAGATCGTGCTAAAACTTGGTTCTCTTCTTTGCCTAAAAATAGTATTGATTCATGGAATAAGTGCAAAGATGCTTTTATCTCTAAGTATTTTCCTCCCGCTAAGATCATCTCTCTTAGAAATGATATTATGAACTTTAAGCAACTTGAGCATGAGCATGTTGCACAAGCTTGGGAGAGGATGAAACTAATGATACGTAATTGCCCTACACATGGTTTGAATTTATGGATGATTATACAAAAAAATTATGCTGGATTGAATTTTGCTTCTAGAAATCTTTTAGATTCGGCCACGGGAGGCACTTTTATGGAAATCACTTTAGGAGAAGCTACTAAACTCCTAGATAATATTATGGTTAACTATTCTCAATGGCACACCGAAAGATGTACTAGTAAAAAGGTTCATGCGATTGAAGAGATTAATGTTTTGAGTGGAAAGATGGATGAACTTATGAAATTGTTTGCTAATAAGAGTGTTTCGTATGATCCTAATGATATGCTTCTGTCCACTTTGATTGAGAATAATAATGAATCTATGGATGTGAATTTTGTTGGTAGGAACAATTTTGGTAACAACGAGTATAGAGGAAACTTTAATTCTAGGCCGTTCCCTAGTAATTCCTCTAATAATTATGGTAATTCCTACAACAACTCTTATGGAAATCTTAATAAGATACCCTCTGATTTTGAGACTAGTGTTAAAGAATTTCAATGCTTTGCTTGAAGAAAAATTGCCTAAGATTGATGAGTTGGCTAGGAATGTGGATAGAATTTCCCTTGATGTTGATTCTTTCAAACTTAGATCTATCCCACCTAAGCATGATATCAATGAGTCTCTCAAAGCCATGAGAATTTCCATTGATGAGTGCAAAGAAACAACCGCTAGGATGCGTGCTAAAAAAGATTGCTTTGTGAAAGTGTGTTCTTCTAGTTTTCATGATAATAATAATGAAGATCTAAAAGTGATTGATGTGTCTCCTATTAAATCTTTGTTTTCCAATATGAATCTTGATAAAGAAGGGACTGGAGATGAGTCAACTTTAGTTAAAAGGCGTCCCAATGGTTCGGAGTTTTTAGATCATCATGCAAAAATTTGTAAAAGTAGGATTGAAGAGGTCAAAACTTTACATAGCAATGAACCCACTATTTTGGATTTCAAGGAATTTCATTATCATAATTGTTCTTTGATAGATTGTATTTCCTTGCTGCAATTCGTGTTAAATTCTCCTCATGCTTATAATCAAAATAAAGCTTTTACCAAACATATCGTTGATGCTTTAATGCAATCCTTTGAAAAAAAGCTTGAATTAGAAGTTTCTATCCCTAGAAAACTTTATGATGAGTGAGAACCTACTATTAAAATTAAGATTAAAAATCATGAATGCTATGCTTTATGTGATTTGGTTGCTAGCGTTTCCACGATTCCAAAAACTTTGTGTAATGTGCTAGGTTTCCGTGAATTTGATGACTGTTCTTTGAATTTGCATCTCGCGGATTCCACCATTAAGAAACCTATGGGAAGGATTAGTGATGTTCTTATTGTTGCAAATAGGAATTATGTGCCCGTAGATTTCATTATTCTTGATATAGATTGCAACCCTACATGTCCTATTATTCTTGGTAGACCTTTCCTTAGAACGATTGGTGCAATTATTGATATGAAAGAAGGAAATATTAGATTCCAATTTCCATTAAGGAAAGAGATGGAACAGTTTCATAGGAAGAAAATTAAATTACCTTATGAATCTATTATGAGAGCCACTTATGGATTGTGTACCAAAGATAACAATACCTAGATCTATTCTTGTTTTTATGCCTAGCTAGGGGCGTTAAACGATGGCGCTTATTGGGAGGCAACCAAAATTTATTTTTGTTCCTTGATTTTTGTTTCTGTTTAGTAATAAATAATTCATCTAGCCTCTGCTTAGATGTGGTTTTATGTTTTAATTAGTGTTTGTGCCAAGTAGAACCATTGGGAAGACTTGGGTGAAGTCTTCGTGATCTTGCTGCGAAAAACAGAAACTTTAGCGCTCACAAGATTAGATGCCATTTTTTACTGGAGAGTGCTTTTAGGTTGATTCTTTTTTAAGATGATTAATAGATAAATTCCTCAAGTACACCAATTTATTTCAGAATTTGTGGAGTTCCAGAAGCATATGTTTGATACAGATTACTACAGATTCTTCTGTTTTTGACAGATTCTGTTTTTCGCGTGTTGTTTGCTTATTTCGATGAATCTATGGCTAGTATCGGGGGGTATGAACCATACAGAAGTTGGAATACAGTAGGTTTAACACCAATATAAATAAATAATGAGTTCAGTACAGTACCTTAAGGTGGTGATTTGTTTTTCTTATACTAACGGAGCTCATGAGATTTTCTGTTTGAGTTTTGTGTTGTGAAGTTTTCAAGTTTTTGGGTAAAGATTTGATGGATTATGGAACTAGGAGTGGCAAGAGCCTAAGCTTGAGGATGCCCAAGGCACCCCAAGTTAAAATTCAAGGACAACCAAAAGCCTAAGCTTGGGGATGCCCCGGAAGACATCCCCTCTTTCATCTTCGTCTATCGGTAAATTTATTCAAGGCTATATTTTATTCACTACGTGATATGTGTTTTGCAGGATCGTCTTGTATGATTTGAGTCTTTGCCTTTTAGTTTACCACAATCATCCTTGCTGTACACACCTTTTGGGAGAGACACACATGAATCAAAATTTATTAGAATACTCTATGTTTCACTTATATCTTTTGAGCTAGATAAATTTTGCTCTAGTGCTTCACTTATACCTTTTTAGAGCATGGTGGTGGTTTTATTTTATAGAAATTATTGATCTCTCATGCTTCACTTATATTATCTTGAGAGTCTTTTAGAACAACATGGTAATTTGCTTTGGCTATAAAATTAGTCCTAATATGATAGACATCCAAGATGGGTATAATAAAAACTTTCATATAGAGTGCATTAAATACTATGATAAGTTTGATACTTGATAGTTGTTTTGAGATATAAAGGTGGTAATGTTAGAGTCATGCTAGTTGGGTAATTGTGGAATTGAGAAATACTTGTGTTGACGATTGCAAGTCTCGTAGCATGCACATATGGTAAACGTTGTGTGACAAATTTGTGTTGGAAATATGCCCTAGAGGCAATAATAAAATGGTTATTATTATATTTCTTTGTTCATGATAATTGTCTATTATTCATGCTATAATTGTGTTATCCGGAAATCGTAATACATGTGTGAATACATAGACCACAACATGTCCCTAGTGAGCCTCTAGTTGACTAGCTCGTTGATCAACAGATAGTCATGGTTTCCTGACTATGGACATTGAATGTCATTGATAACAGGATCACATCATTAGGAGAATGATGTGATAGACAAGACCTAATCCTAAGCATAGCACAAGATCGTGTAGTTCGTTTGCTAGAGCTTTTCCAAATGTCAAGTATCATTTCCTTAGACCATGATATTGTGCAACTCCCGGATACTGTAGGAGTGCTTTGGGTGTGCCAAACGTCACAACCTAACTGGGTGGCTATAAAGGTGCACTACGGGTGTCGGTGTCAAAACCGGCGGATCTCGGGTAGGGGTCCCGAACTGTGCGTCTATGCGGATGGTAACAGGAGACAAGGGACACGATGTTTTTACCCAGGTTCAGGCCCTCTCGATGGAGGTAAAACCCTACTCCTGCTTGATTAATATTGATGATATGGGTAGTACAAGAGTGGATCTACCACGAGATCGTAGAGGCTAAACCCTAGAAGCTAGCCTATGGTATGATTGTTGTTTGTCCTCTGGACTAAACCCTCCGGTTTATATAGACACCGGATAGGGTTAGGGTTACACAGTCGGTTACAATGGTAGGAGATCTACATATCCGTGTCGCCAAGCTTGCCTTCCACACCAAGGAAAGTCCCATCCGGACACGGGACGAAGTCTTAAATCTTGTATCTTCATAGTCCGAGTCCGCCAACGGTGATAGTTCGGCTATCCGGACACCCCCTAATCCAGGACTCCTCAAGAGCCCCTGAACCAGGCTTCAATGACGACGAATTCGGCGCGCATATTGTCTTTGGCATTGCAAGGCGGGTTCCTCCTCCGAATACTTCATAGAACATTTTGAACACAAGGATAGTGTCCGTCTCTGCAAAACAAGTTCCACATACCACCGTAGAGAGAATAACCTTTGCACAAATCTGCTGACGTATTCCACGGCGTGACATCACACCACGGCCAGGCCTTTATACGAATCGTTTTTACTATTCCACCTCGGTAGCGTTTAGCGAGGTGGTTTCCTTGGCACGTCTTATCGGGCGGAGATCGTGCCCCTTATTCCGGGATCCTCATCAATACGGGCGTGGGTAACCCAGTCGTGCCCGTTGGCACGCCTCCTCCATCGAAGGCGAGTCCCGAACGGTCACGGGGAGGGCTCCTGGTATTCAACCTCTTTATAACGAGACCAAGGCCCGCTCATTTCTTTCAATTTCAATCGAATCCGCCCCTCGCTTCGAGTTCCAACACCCAAAGCTCCAGATTTAGGCGCTTCGGACCTTCGACGATGTCCGGCTTCGACCTGCACGACCGGTGGATGTCTTCCTCCGTCACGGAAGAAGATGTGCTAAAGGTGAGAGACGCCAGGTATCTCACCGGCGAAATTCCGCATAGGCTGCCTGCCCAAGGGCAGGTTATTCCCACTCCCGAGCCTGGTGAGAGCATGGTATTCGTGTCTCACTTCCTTCGGGGTTTAGGCTTCCCGACGGACCCCTTTGTGAGGGGCTCATGTTTTATTATGGGCTGGAATTCCATGACTTGGATCCGGAGTCCATCCTCCACATCTCGTCGTTCATTGTCATATGTGAAGCCTTCCTCCACATTACCCCTCACTTCGGATTGTGGCTCAAGACCTTCAAAGTGGAGCCGAAGATGATCAAGGGGCATCAGGCAGTCTTGGAGGGGCTGTTATAAGCAAGAATGCGGATGCTCCATGGCCCGAGGGCTCTTTTCAAGAGTCGCTCAATTTATGGCAACAAGAGTGGTTTTATATCACCGCTCCCAGGGGCACCAAATGGGCGGCGCCACCTGCCTTCCGCTCAGGTCCTACACTGCGGCGGGCATCATGGGTCAATAAGGGGCTCGACTGGGGACCGTCCAAGGACGTACCTCTGTTCCAGGGCCGTATTCGAGACCTCCGAGAGAGAGAGAGATCAATCTGGTCGTAGTGGCGCAGGTCATGCTGATTCATCGCACCTTGCCCTGCAAACGTCGCTCCCTCCGCCTGTGAGAGTTTAATCCGGAGGGACCACGAGCTCTCCAACATTTTATGGGCGTAACGCCCGTGGAGATGTACCAACTGTTCTTCGGATCACAAGCAATGTGTCCGGACTTAACCGAGGACGCAGGTCTGAGCTGCAATCGGCCGGATACTCAAGTAAGTAGTCCTGTCCCCGGACATGCTATCCGTGATATTTATCATAAACTTGCCCTTAAAAGAGCTATCCTTTAAACATGAGTGGATAGCAAAAGCAAAACTGATCAGTGTCCGCCCCCTCCACGAGACCACGCCGGATCCTGTATTAACCAAGATGCTAGAGGCTGTGCCTTTTGAAGAAGGTGAAGGGGGGAACAAGGGAACTACTACCTCCGTGAAGGAGGCTATCAAGAAAGGGGGGATCGAGAATCCCTCCCTCCAAGGGGAGAAGAGGACCGCTTCTGAAGATCTGGAGACCAAAGCCTCGAAGCGGGGGAAGAAATCTTCACCATAGGGTCCTGCGGTGGGAGATGCCCCGGCCGCACTATTTCCCCAAGGAGATCAGCCCTCTAGCGAGCCGTAAGTAAAGGGGGGCGTTTTTATTTAAAAGAGAGACATCCCCGTTTTATTTCTGAAGGTAACCGAAAGTTTACCTTGTAGTTCGGACCTCAGCCCTTCACATCAGAGCTCGTCTTCAGGGGATCTTGATCCGGAGATGATGGAGAGCGAAACGCCTCCGCCTGCCGTGCCGTTATGCGAGGCGGACGACCCTGAGGTGTCGTAGCGGAGGGCTTCTCCGAATCCGGCGGGGCCAGAAGGCAGCCGCATGTCCCCTCAAAGCTCTCCGTGTCCGGCCTTCGAAAAAGGCCACCGGACGAGTCCGGCACCAACGGGTGTACGGTCGGAGGAGCTGAAGGATCTGCTCGGGCGAGCGTCTATCTCGGAAGATCACCGTACGTTAATGGTACGGTGATTGAAAGGATTTCATCCATCGAGGCGGATTGCATGAAGCCATCGCAAGTTCTTATCGACGAGTTTTGAGGTACATAAAATGATGTACCTTCTCACAGTTTTGCATATAAAATGCGCCTGTATAGATAGTAGCCCCGAGACTTGGTGCGGTGTCAAAAATGATGGCGCGCCGAGTATCATAACCCTGTATAATATGCGCTCTTCCTATGTAGGTGGCGAAGCGTCCGTGGCTAGCCGGGCTGATGAATTCTTCGAATCAAGCGGCAACTTGACGTGGCCGATGCGGACATCACACTTGTTAATAAGCGGCTCGACGAGTCACAAGGTATGCAACTTCTCCGCGGACACCTGGTAAGGGAGCTTGACGCCCATGCCTTACAACATGTATGCTTAATGCAGATGGTGCCGCTGTTATGGAGAGCCTTCGGGCGGAGGTCGCCCAAGCCAAGGAGCAGGCCAGAAAAAGTGATGCGGCGGCCTTGAAGGCGGCCGTAGAGCTAAAAGCCGAACAGGCTGCTCACTGCCGAAGCAAGAAAGAAATGGCCGAGATGGCCGTGAAATTGAAGAATGCTGCTGAAACAAGAAGATTGAGCGAAACAAGAGGACCTGAAAAAGGCCGCCACCGAGGCCAAGGATACTCGCTCTGCGATGAGAGCTATGAAGGAGGAGCTACGTCAGGCCGGAGATATTGCGGCTGGAAATCCCTTTCTGAAGCGGAGGAAATTCACGGATCCTAAGTACGCTCAATTGGACCGGCTGTGGAGTGGGAAGGATGCTTATCTGGACTTGGCGGCGAGTGCCGCAGATGCGACCGAACATTTCCGAGGTCAAAAGGATCACGGAATGGAAGAGCTTTTTTGGTCCCAGTTCCATAGTCCGGAGCGTCCACTTTCATTAACCGATCGTTTGGCCGAATGGGCTGAGCTGTATAGGTTGTCCGGACTTGCCATGAAGGCTGTCGTGACTCATTTGTGGCCGAAAAGGCCCGAGCCGAAGAGTTATTTTGGCTTGTTGCAGCAGTTCCTTGGTGCGGTGCCGCATATCAATGCAATGAAGCGGTCAGCATGCATAGAGGGTGCGCGGATGGCTCTTGCCCGTGTCAAGACATCTTGGGCGGAGATGAAGGCCACCGACGTTGCATCCCAAGATTGAGACGAAGCAGTACCGCCGAGCACTATTTTGAGGAAGTCCTGCAGGGCGCTCATATAATAGAGACACATTGCTCGAAGGATATTATGTTTTAATGACATGTATGATTTGTGAAAACGATGTATCAATATAATATAAGAGCTTTTTATACTTGTGCGTTCAAGTATTAAAACACCTCCTATGCGGCTGTTGATGTATATGTGTATATAACCTGAAAGATGGCAGTCTTCGGCTTCAGCCCCCACGCACATAGTGCGGGGGTGTTTGCAAAAAGGCGCATTTTCACACTTCCCAACGTCTTGGTCCTGTAAAGGAGGTGATAGCGTAGCAAACTAGGCAACCGGACTATAATGCTTTATCACTTTCACTTAGCCATAGGAGTTCGATGGTGGGGCTACTATATAGCCCCTAGGGGCATCGCGCTCTCCCGAATTCGGGGCGCGTATGTGCCTGACCAGGAAACGTCCCTTCGTCAATGCGGGGGAATTCTAAATGTTCTGCTGGGTCATCGAGTGGTTGACCAGTCTCACACTATATCATGACAGTCAGTTTTCAGCTTTCTCTACTGAGGTGCTCACCTGGCCGAACCGGGGCACAATCGCAGTAGTTCTCCTGGTGCCGCGTTAGCCGATAGAACGGAACGTAAGGCAGCAAAACACAGGAGCCGGGCAAACCCAACATTTGACCAAAGACATGATTCGAAGCTGATGCATATAAGGCCTAACTCGAGACGCCGAACACTCCCTAAGGTATTCGGTCTTTATGAAAGCAGGCGTAATAATGCCCTAAGACCCTGGTGTCCAGGTACGCGCAAAAGTTCTTGTGCGGCCGATGCCAAAACACCAGCCTCCTCCTCGGTTATAGCAAGAAACCGGGGAATGTGTATCAACAAGAGACAGTAAAAAAGGTTTAAGCAGGGTCTTAATCTGAAAAGAATCCTTGCAACGGGTCCCTACCGCATGTACGTACTGTGTCTCCGTTGTGCCAGTATCACAGGACGGGCGTATACGGTGTTCATCTGTAAAAGAGAAGAACTTAGTTAAAAAGGAAAAAGATCGTGCGAAAAATGTACTTTATATTAAATAAACAGAGTACGGTTCGAAAAGTGAATAAAACTGAGCTTTATTGTCTCTTGTTGTGCATGCATGCAGCCCCTTGTACGGGGGTATGCCACTAGTAGGCGTCGGACTCATCTAGCCATGTCCGGGGTTCGAATGACCTATTCAGGTGCTTTGATTAGCGGAGCCGGATTGGTGTGGGGCTGTCAAGGCAGTCTCACGTTCTTCTGTGCTCGAGTAACACTTAATACTCCCTTTTAATGAGATGATGCCGCGTGGACCGGGCATTTTAAGTGTAAGAGATGCATAATGTGGTATTGCGTTAAAGCGGGCGAAAGCTTCACGCCCCAGTATTGCTTGATAGCTACTTTCAAATGGGGCGATGTGGAAGGTTAACTTTTCGCGGCGGAAGTTGTCGGATGAGCCGAACACAACTTCTAGCGATGAGAGCCCGTACAATGGGCATATAGGCCTGGCATTAACCCTTTGAAGGAAGTGTTGCTATGGCGAATTTTGGTTGGGTCTATCCCCATTTTGCGGATTGTGTCCTGATATAGCAGGTTTAGATTGCTACCTCCGTCCATTAGGACTTGTGTAAATTGGAGTCCGTCGATTATAGGATCTAATATCAAGGCAGTCCATCCTGCGTTCCGGATACTTCCGGAATAGTCCTGATGATCGAAGGTGATTGGTTTTGACAACCATCGTTGGGACTCTGCTGGGATAGACCGTGCGGCAAGTGTTTCTATGGGTGCCGCTCTATTTTTCACTTTTGTCACTTGAAGTGAGTTCGCTGTTTTGACTTTTTGTGGGAAATTCTTTCGTTTTCCGGTGCTCTGCTTGTGGGATTCGTCATCGTCCTCGCTTGGTGTGTCGAGCCCCTTGTGTTCGGCATTGAGTTTGCCGGATTGCTTGAAGACCCAACAATCTCTGTGGGTATGGTTTGCAGGCTTCCCGGGAGTACTGTGGATTTGGCATATTTTGTCCAAGATTTTGTTTAGGTTGGATAGCTCGTTGTTGTTGTCCTTGAGGGGCAGTTTTTTATGATTCTGCCAGGAGCTTCTGAATCCGGCATTGACTGCCGTGCTCTTCGGGCTGTTTCCCTTTGTCCGGCGCTGGTCCTTGCTGCGTCGTGGTTTTCCATTTCCATCCCTGACTTCGGATGTACTTGGGTCGCTGGTACTGCATCTTGCCAGCCAAGTATCCTCTCTCGTGCAAGAGCGGGTCATGAGGCTTGTTAATGCAGCCATGGTTCTCGGCTTCTCCTGGCCGAGGTGTCTGGTGAGCCATTCGTCTCGGAGGTTGTGTTTGAAAGCTGCTAAGGCTTCGGAGTCCGGACAATCGACTATTTGGTTCTTGTTGGTAAGGAACCTGTTCTAGAATTTGCGGGCTGACTCTCCGGGTTGTTGAGTTATGTGACTTAAATAAATGCGCATCTGGAGGGACGGACATAAGTCCCTTCAAAATTTGCCCGAAAAGCATCCTCGAGCTCTTCCCAACTTCCAATGGTATTTTCGGGGAGGCTTTTGAGCCAATGCGGGCTGGCCCTTTGAGCTTGAGGGGTAAGTATTTTATGGCGTGGAGATCATCTCCTCTGGCCATGTGTATGTGGAGGATGTAATCCTCAATCCAGACTCCAGGGTTTGTTGTTCCATCATATGCCTCTATGTTTACGGGTTTGAATCCCGCTGGGAATTCGTGATCCAGCACCTCATCGGTGAAACACAGGGGGTGTGCGGCACCCCTATATTTGGGTGTGTCGTGATGTTCGGATAATTGGCGTGTTGCATTGCTTGGAAGAGCTTGCTTTCTCGGCCCATAGATGGACCTAATCGGGCCATCCTTTTGATGCGAATCCTTACAGCGGATCGCGTGCGGATTGTGTGTGGCGCCGCTTGCGCTCCATGTTTGCCATGTGGTCGCCCATCCGACCGGCGACCTCTTTGTTTTTGATTGCGGGGTTTCTCGGCCTCCTCATCGAATTCGGGCAGTAATTTGCGCTGGTAGCTCTTTGTTTGGCGGCCCATCGCCGTATTTCTCTCGCGGTGTTGAGTACTTTGCTCCATCTGATTCTGAGTGCATCTTCCGTTGTTTTGAGCTTCCGCTTACCTTTTTTGAGCTACAGCATGGCCCAGGCGGAAACCTTTTGTGGGGTTCTTCTACCCCAACAATTTGTTCGGTGTGAGATCGCGTCGGTATTATCTTCGCCGGGGCGGGTTGTTTATCCAAGTTGTCCTGTTCGGACGGTTGCTCAATAAGCGTGTTAAATGCGTCCACCGATTAAGCCTGCTCTATGGCTGGGTTTGTGTGGCTGCTGTCTTTGTCGGCGGGACTTGGTGCGGCGTTTACGTTGCCGTTTGACTGCTTTTAGAGGATTTATCCTTCGTAGTGTCCCGGTGTTCCTCGTCGTTGCTTCCTTTAGGTGTATCCACCATGTATACATCATGGGATGAGGTGGCTGTCCAGTATCCTATAGGTGCTGGTTCATGGTTGTCTCCTATATCGTCGTCCATACCATCGATGTCTTCGGAGTCGAAATCGAGCACGTCGTTTAAGCTTTCGACAGTGGCTACAAAGTGGGCGGTGGGTGGGCGTTGAATTTCTTCGTCGTCCGCATCCCAACCTTCCTGACCGTAGTTCGGCCAGGGCTCTCCTGATAAAGAGAGAGACTTTAATGAATTCAGGATGTCACCAAAGGGCGAGTGCTAAAAGATGTCCACGGCAGTGAACTCCATGACCGGCGCCCAATCGGTTTCGATTGGCTAGGGCGCGGGAGGTTCGGAGTCCGGAGAGGAGTCCGGCACCTTGGAGTCACGGGATCCGCAAAGGACAGGGATGGTGTTCGGCTCAATCGCCGTAGAGAGCGTAGCCCCCGAGGCGGTGTCTAGCCACTCGTCCTCGATCGGCGAAGTCGGCTCCGAGTTAAGGGTCGAGGCGGATCTTTGATGCGGCCTCGAGCCTTTGTTCGGCGGCAGAGCTAGATCGTGCCCATCGAGACAGTCTGTGGCGGCGCTTGGCTGTGGCTCGAATCCGTCGAAGATCAAGTCTCCGGGATGTCGGCCGTGTAGTTTAAACTCCCAAACCTGACACGATGGCGGGCGTAGCTTTCGATCTACTCCAGATGGCCAAGTGAATTGGCCCGCAGCAAAGCTGCGAATCTGAAGATCTGTCCGGGGAGAAAAGTCTCACCACGGACCGCGTCGTCGTTGATGATCGAAGGAGCCATCGGGCCTAAGGATGACGACACGGAGGAACTCTCAATGAAAGCACCAATGTCGGTGTCAAAACCGGCGGATCTCGGGTAGGGGTCCCGAGGCGTGCGTCTAAGCGGATGGTAACAGGAGACAAGGGACAAGATGTTTTTACCCAGGTTCGGGCCCTCTCGATGGAGGTAAAACCCTACTCCTGCTTGATTAATATTGATGATATGGGTAGTACAAGAGTGGATCTACCACGAGATCAGAGAGGCTAAACCCTAGAAGCTAGCATATGGTATGATTGTTGTTTGTCCTACGGACTAAACCCTCCGGTTTATATAGACACCGGATAGGGTTAGGGTTACACAGAGTCGGTTGCAATAGTAGGAGATCTACATATCCGTATCGCCAAGCTTGCCTTCCACACCAAGGAAAGTCCCATCCGGACACGGGACGAAATCTTCAATCTTGTATCTTCACAGTCCAGGAGTCCGGCCAACGGTGATAGTTCGGCTATCCGGACACCCCCTAATCCAGGACCCCCTCAATGGGTATCTCCGAAAGTGTCTGTTGGGTTGGCACGAATTGAGACTGGGATTTGTCACTGCGTATGACGAAGAGGTATATCTGGGCCCACTCGGTAATGCATCATCATAATGAGCTCAATGTGACCAAGTGTTTGGTCATGGTATCATGCATTATGGTACGAGTAAAGTGACTTTCCGGTAACGAGATTGAACGAGGTATTGGGATACCGACGATCGAATCTCGGGCAAGTAACGTACCGATTGACAAAGGGAATTGTATACGGGATTGATTGAATCCTCGACATCGTGGTTCATCCGACGAGATCATCGAGGAGCATGTGGGAGCCAACATGGGTATCCATATCCCGCTGTTGGTTATTGGCCGGAGAGTCATCTCGGTCATGTCTGCATGTCTCCCGAACCCATAGGGTCTACACACTTAAGGTTCGGTGACGCTAGGGTTGTAGAGATATTAGTATGCGGTAACCCGAAAGTTGTTCGGAGTCCCAGATGAGATCCGGACGTCACG
Source organism: Aegilops bicornis (assembly GCA_021605145.1). Taxonomy (NCBI): domain Eukaryota; kingdom Viridiplantae; phylum Streptophyta; class Magnoliopsida; order Poales; family Poaceae; genus Aegilops; species Aegilops bicornis. Next base: position 629,803,256 of record CM038671.1, on the reverse strand, counting down.
AGGAGTTCCGGAATGGTCCGGAGGTGAAGAATGATATATAGGAAGTCTGTTTTCGGCATTGGGAAAGTTTCGGGGGTCAGCGGTATTGTACCGGGACCACCGGAAGGGTCCCGGTAGTCCATCGGGTGGGGCCACCTATCCCGGAGGGCCCCATGGGCTGAAGTGGGGAAGGGAATCAGTCCCTGGTGGGCTGGTGCGCCCCCCTTGGGCCTCCCCTGCGCCTAGGGTTGGAAACCCTAGGGGTGGGGGGGGGGGCGCCCCACTTGGCTTGGGGGGCAAGCCCCCCCCTTCGCTGCCGCCAATCCCTTGGAGATTGGATCTCCTAGGGCCGGCGCCCCCCAGGGGCCTATCAAGTGGGGGGTAGGGCAGCCGCACCTAGCCCTGGCGCCTCCCTCTCCCTCCCGTGACACCTCTCCCTCTCGCCGAGCTTGGCGAAGCCCTGCCGAGATCCCCGCTGCATCAACCACCACGCCGTCGTGCTGCTGGATCTCCATCAACCTCTCCTTCCCCCTTGCTGGATCAAGAAGGAGGAGACGTCTTCCCCAACCGTGCGTGTGTTGAATGCGGAGGTGCCGTCCGTTCGGCGCTCGGTCATCGGTGATTTGGATCACGACGAGTACGACTCCTTCAACCCCGTTCTCTTGAACGCTTCTGCTCGCGATCTACAAGGGTATGTAGATGCACTCCTTTTCCCCTCGTTGCTAGACAACTCCATAGATTGATCTTGGTGATGCGTAGAAAATTTTAAAATTTGCTACGTTCCCCATCAGTGGTTTCAGAGCCAGGTTTATGCGTAGTTACTATGCACGAGTAGAACACAAACTTGTTGTGGGCGTAGATGTTGTCAATTTTCTTGCCACTACTAGTCTTATCTTGCTTCGGCGACATCGTGGGATGAAGCGGCCCGAACCGACCTTATACGTACGCTTACGTGGGACAGGTTCCACCGACTGACATGCATTAGTTGCATAAGGTGGCTAGCGGGTGTCTGTCTCTCCCACTTTAGTTGGAGCGGATTCGATGAAAAGGGTCCTTATGAAGGGTAAATAGAAATTGGCATATCACGTTGTGGTTTTACGTAGGTAAGAAACGTTCTTGATAGAAACCTATAGAAGCCACGTAAAAACATGCAACAACAATTAGAGGACGTCTAACTTGTTTTTTCAGCATATGCCTTGTGATGTGATATGGCCAAAAGATGTGATGAATTTTATATGTGATGTATGAGATTGATCATGTTCTTGTAATAGGAATCACGACTTGCTTGTCGATGAGTATGACAACCGGCAGGAGCCATAGGAGTTGTCTTTATTTTTGTATGACCTGCGTGTCATTGAATAACGCCATGTAAATTACTTTACTTTATTGCTAAACACGTTAGCCTTAGAAGTAGAAGTAATCGTTGGCGTGACAACTTCATGAAGACACGATGATGGAGATCATGGTCTCATGCGGTGTGAAGATGATCATGGTTCCCCGAAGATGGAGATCAAAGGAGCAATATGATATTGGCCATATCATGTCACTATTTGATTGCATGTGATGTTTATCATGTTTTACATCTTATTAGCTTAGAACGATGGTAGCTTAAATAAGATGATCCCTATAATAATTTCAAGAAAGTGTTCCCCTAACTGTACACCGTTATGAAGGTTCGTTGTTTCAAGCACCACGTGATGATCGGGTTGTGATAGATTCTAACGTTCAATACAATGGGTGTAAGCCAGATTTACACGCAATACACTTAGGTTGACTTGACGAGCCTAGCATGTATAGACATGGCCTCGGAACACGGAAGACCGAAAGGTCGAGCATGAGTCGTATAGAAGATACGATCAACATGAAGATGTTCACCGATGTTGACTAGTCCGTCTCACGTGATGATCGAACACGACCTAGTTGACTCGGATCATGTTTCACTTAGATGACTAGAGGGATGTCTATCTGAGTGATAGTTCATTGAATAATTTGATTAGATGAACTTAATTATCGTGAACTTAGTCTAAAATCTTTACAATATGTCTTGTAGATCAAATGGCCCACGCTAATGTTGCTCTCAACTTCAACGCGTTCCTAGAGAAAACCAAGCTGAAAGATGATGGCAGCAACTATACGGACTGGGTACGGAACCTGAGGATCATCCTCATAGCTGCCAAGAAAGATTATGTCCTAGAAGCACCGCTAGGTGAAGCACCCATCCAGAGAACCAAGACGTTATGAACGCTTGGCAATCAGCGTCTTGATGATTACTCCCTCGTTCGATGCGGCATGCTTTACAACTTAGAACCGGGGATCCAAAAGCGTTTTGAGCAACACGGAGCATATGAGATGTTCAAGAGCTGAAAATGGTTTTCCAAGCTCATGCCGGGTCGAGAGATATGAAGTCTCCGACAAGTTCTTGATTGTAAGATGGAGGAAAATAGTTACATCGTTGGCGCATACTCAAAATGTATGGGTTGCACAATCGCCTGACTCAGCTGGGAGTTAATCTCCCGGATGACGCGGTCATTGACAAGATCCTTCAGTCGCTTCCACCGAGCTACAAGAGCTTTGTGATGAACTTCAATATGCAGGGAATGGAAAAGACCATTCCTGAGGTATATTCAATGCTGAAATCAGCGGAGGTGGAGATAAAAAAGGAACATCAAGTGCTGATGGTGAATAAAACCACTAAGTTTAAGAAAGGCAAGGGTAAGAAGAACTTCAAGAAGGACGGCAAGGGAGTTGCGGCGCCCGATAAGCCGATTCTTGCCGGAAGAAGCCAAAGAATGGACCCAAGCACGAGGTCGAAAGTGCTTTTATTGCAAGGGAAGTGGTCCTTTGGGCGGAACTGCCCCAAATACTTAGCGGACAAGAAGGCCGGCAACACTAAAGGTATATGTGATATACATGTAATTGATGTGTACCTTACCGATTACTCGTAGTAGCTCACAGGTATTTGATACGGTGCGGTTGCTCATATTTGTAACTCAAAGCAGGAGCTGCGGAATAAGCGGAGATCTGGCGAAGGGCGAAGGTGACGATGCGTCGGGAATGGTTCCAAGGTCGATGTGATCGCCCGTCGACACGCTGCCTCTACATTTACCTACGGGATTAGTTTTGAACCTCAATAATTGTTATTTAGTGCCAGCTTTGAGCATGAACATTGTATCGTGATCTCGTTTAATTCGAGATGGCTACTCATTTAAATTCGAGAATAATGGTTGTTCTATTTATATGAGAGATATGTTTTATGGTCATGCTCACCGGTGAATGGTTTATTCTTAATGAATCTCGAGCGTAATGTTACACATATTCATAGTGTGAATACCAAAAGATGTAAGGTTGATAATGATAGTCCCACATACTTGTGGCAGTGCCGCCTTGGTCACATAGGTGTCAAACGCATGAAGAAGCTCCATGCAGATGGACTTGTCGGATTTCGGGTTCCGGCAGACCCTTGAGGTTCGAACACTGGGGTGCGCGCGGAGATCTCGCCCTCTACCTACCTGTACCCCGCCGCCTCGCTAGGATCTAAACTACGAAAGGAACAACATAAGAGACACAAGGTTTATACTAGTTCGGGCCACTGTTGTGGTGTAATACCCTAATCTCGTTTGTGGTGTGGTGGATTGCCTCTTGGGCTGATGGTGAGGAACAATACAAGGAAGAATAGCCTCACGAGGGTCTGTTCTTGGCCGGGGCGATGAACTGCTTGGGGGAGTTCAGTCGCCTTCTCTCTCTCTCTCTCTCTCTCTCTCTCTCTCTCTCTCTCTGTTCAAGGTGCATCCGGCTACTGATCAGATGCCTCTACTATGGTGGCTAGCTCTACTTATATAGGCAGAGGCCCTGGGCCTCTTCCCAAATATTGAGCGGGAAGGGCGCCAACAATTGGCCATTTTGAAGGGGAACATCTGGTACACTTATCCTGACTAAAGTTGGTCCTCGCCTGTCAAAGGCTCCGGCGGTGACGCCGGCTTGGGCTCCACAATGACTTCCTTCCTGCCGTTGGGCTGGTCTTGGTCTTGTTGCACCAAAATGGACGCCTTTGCTGGATTCTCTCGCCTTCGCTTGCTCCCTTTGCACCAAAGAGGAAAGGAGGACAAGGCTGGCTGGCGCCACCGCGCCCGCCTTTGGCGCCCTTGGTCTTCATGGCTTGCGTCATGGGCACCTCGTGAGGTACCCCGCCTTGATCTCTTCGCCTCCTCAAGCCACTGATGAGGCCGTGCACGAGGAAGCTCCCCGTCAGTCCGCCCATGAGGCTTGGTCCCTCACGAGGGTCTTGAGCTTGTGTTGATGAAGATGGGTCGTGATGGCCCCCCTTTGAGCCACGCCGCAGCCGCAGTGCAAGTCTGGGGACCCCTGCTCCTGCACACCGACAAGAGCCCCGGGCCCAAGCCGCGCCCGGGCTTGGCCGAGCACAGAGGCTAAGCGGCAAGTGCCAAGCGCCCTTGGCCCTAACAGCCTGCGGCCTTGGCGCCAGCCAAGGCGGCGATTGATCGGCGGGCGGCACTGTTCCCCCACGCCTCCTTATTTTGTGTCGTGCTAGGCGGACTCGTAGCCGCACACTGCCGCTCCCCTTTGCGCTGCTCGACCGTCCCCCACTCTTCCTCCTCTCGAACTCCAGCTTCTGCTCTCAATCCAATCTCAAGCCTTCCCCCCCCCCCCCTTCCGTTGCTATGGCTCCGACGAAGAAGCAAAGAGGGAAGAAGCCCGTGCCTCCGCCTCGCTCACCGTCGTCGGTGGCCCCCGCCGTTGATCGATCGATCATACTCAATCTAGAGGGCCTGGGCAAGGTCAGCTCGGCTTTGTCTACCATCTTCAACGAATGCGGGCGGACGACGGCCTGGCCCGCATCCCACTTCTCCATCGACAGGATAGTCACTGAGGTTCGGTATTTTGCCGACACCCTGTGGGCGGGGCTGGTTCCCCTCTTCTCCGATTTCTTCAATGTTGTGCTCTCCCACTATCAGATCCATATGATGCACTTGGGTCCAGAATCCATTACTCTTCTTGCGGTCTTCACCTTTGTTTGAGAGGCGATGACGGGCATCCTTCCCTTAGTTGCCTTGCTGCGCCACTTCTTCTCTCTGTGCCTTGTTGACCCCACCCAATGTTCAGGGTGTGTGAGCTTCATCGCTGCATCTGAAACAGCGGCTTCAGGGATTGACTTCAGCCTTCCTCCGCCCGCGCCTGGGTTCCGCGAGCGGTGGCTGTACGTGGACGTGGGGGTGCCCAGCCCCCTGCTGTCGGAGCCATCTTCGCCTGCTGTCCCCAATTCAGGCTGGGGCCAGGAGACGCTCACGAGTTCCCGGCTTGTCTTCGTCTGGCGCCGCTTTGCGTTCTTGAGGGAGCTCGGCGTGACGGCGCCCAAGGTGGTGAAGGAGTTCCTGCTATGCCGTGTTGCCCCTCTCCAACGTCACTCTCGCCGGATGTGGGCCTTCAGCGGGCGTGTAGACCGTATGAGGCTCCAAGAAGAGGACCTGACGCGTGAAGCGCTGAGGAAGGTGCTCTTGGTCTTGACTGGGGATCCCAACCCTGGCAGCATCCGGCAAGGGGGGGGGCATTGCTGTACTTTTGCTTGAGTAGGGGCGACTTTCTTAATCAGATGCCCGCCTTCGACGAATGGGGATTGCGCCCCGCTGGCCTCCGGGGGCCTCGCGAGAACCCAGTGGTGGTGGCCGCCCTTCGAGTCGGCCACGGCGGCTCTTCCTCGAGTGGCGTAGCAGGGAGGCATGGGCCGCTGGAGGCCGAGGGGGCCCCCGCCGGGGTGACGGTGCCAGGCGGTGCTCTTGAGGGAGCAGCTCCTGAGGCCCAGGCTGCTGCGGCTGGGGGTGGCGAGCAGCTGCCCGCAGTGCCTGCAGCTGAGGCCCCTGGGGCCCCAGTTACTCTTCTTGGTGAGGCGATCGGCGGCGTGCGTCAGGTTGACGCCCCCGACGCGGGTCGTCTTGGCGCTCCTTCCTCGTCGCAGGCTGACCCCTGCGCTCAACTCTTGGGTCGCTTCCGCGTGGACTTTGAGGCTCTCCGGAAGAGAAGGGAGGCCTTGGGTGACGATTACCCCTGCTGTCTGCTGAAGCGTAGGAAGTACTTTGCCACCGATGAGTAAGCCTTCCCCTTTCCTAGCTCCCGACCCTTCTGTTGCTTTTACTGATCCTTGCCCTGCAGGGCCCTTCCTGCCGAGCTCACGGAGATGGCTGAGGAGCCATCCCCCTTGGCTCCGCCCTCTCCGCCGCCCTCGAGCACTCCGAGCAGCAGAGCCCTCGTGGTGAGGCCAGTCAGAGAGACGAACCATCCTGAGGCGCATCACGGCCCCGCGCGCCTCGCGACCCTGCTTTGCGAGCCTTCTCGTGGCATAGCCAGCCTGCCGTGGGCTTCTCGTCTGGTCGTCGACCGTGATTGGCTGAAGTATTCCCTGCGCTCTTCTTTAGGGGATGGGCTGGCTCCTGGCCGGGCTTCTGGCGAGGCGTGCCCGGCCGTGGTGAGGGCGCCAGCCCCCAGCCCCCTGCCCGGAGGGGGAGTGCTGATTCGTGGCCCCCGGTGCTCGCTTGGGGTGGATGATGGTGTGGAAGACGTACTTGAGCGCGCCCGGGAGCGTCGCGCTCGTCGACAAGGGTTTCTTCGGAGGGCGGCTGACGCGGTGAGCCTGCTTGGTGAAGAGCTCGCTGATGAAGACGCGCGCCTCGAGGCCGAGGGCCTGCGCCTGGCCACGGAGAGGCGCTGAGTCAAGGCGGTATCGCCCTCGCGCGCCATCAGCGTGATCTTGACAATGAGGAGGCCAAGGCGTCGCTGCGGCCTCTCGGGAGGTCCGTTCTCGAGCCGTTGAGGAGGCTCGGGAAGCTGACCGGCGGCGAGAGGCGGCGAAGGAGCGGGCGCGGGAACTCCTGGCCCGATGCCGCTCACTGGAGGAGCAGGTGGAGCTGCGCGAGACGACCCTTGTGTCGATGAAGGTGGCCTCAGGCGACTCGGCAGAGCTCCAGAAGCGTGAGGAGGCGCTGACGCTGGAAGCCGCCGAACGCGCATGCGAGTACGAACGCCTGGAAACAAGGGAGCGCTTGGTGACGAGGGCGGAGGATGATGTCGCCGCGCGGGAAGCCCGCATCCTGGAGGAGGTCGGGCGTCGGGTGGCGATGACGCGCTTGAACCTCGAGCGCGAGTTTGAGGAGAGGCTGGGGTTGATCCGGGCTGAGGCCGAAGGTAGGACTGCTGCCTTGAGGGCCAAGCAGGAGGAAGTGACGCGGCAGGCCGATGCTTTTCGGGCCGCCCTTGAGGTGGCGCAGGAGGAGTTAACTACCTCCTGTGCAGAGTTGCTTCTTCTTCGCCAACGGGTGGATTTAGGCTGAGGCCGCCGCGCCGATGAATCCGGACGAGATGCGCCCAGGTCTGGAGCATGAGCACGGCCCCATGCTCACCACGCCCGGGAGAGCCAACACAGCCTTGGGTAACATCTGCGAGGCGGCTGTTGGCGAAGCCGCACGCAGCTAACTCACGCCGGCAACCTTCGCTTCTTCACCAACGTGGTGACTCGGCTAGAGGCGCGGTCGGTCAGGGCCAACAGGTTGGTGGAGGAGAGGAGCCGCGCCCTGCTCGGGCGCGCCTTTTCTCGCGTCTTCAGCCATCTCCGGAATATGGACCCCCACTTCAACTTCGACGCCGCCATCGCCCCAGTACCCCAGGCCGTCAGGGACGACCTGGCGCACTGGGTGGAGGACAACGTGGACGCCCTCGTCAGGGCCTTCGCTTCAGATAACGGTGGCGTGATCGTGGCTGCTGATGAAGGCGGCGTGGTGAACGGCCCTGACATCGCTGGTGACGATGCAGAGAGCGGTGGTGAGGCCAGCGACGCCAGCAACGGTTCAGGAGGTGCCCCTGAGGATGCATTGGGGGATTTATCCGATCGACCGCTGCGATCGCCTCGCTTCCTGCACGAATAGAGCTCAGGTTTTGCCCTGACGGTTGTGAGAGCGTTTTGGGAGGGGGAGCCCCTCATGTAAAACTTGTGTTCTGTGTATTAGTAGATGCTATACCACCCATACGCCTGTGCCAAGTGGCTGGCTAGTGTACCTTTGTCCCGCGCGGGCCCTGAGATAGCCCGTGGAGGGCTGTGGCGTCTCGAGGGCCTCCCGATCGAACCCGTAGGATCTGTAGTAAAAGCCTCCTGAGAGGATGCGGCGGCGGCAGTCTGGGCTGCACGCAAGCTAGGCCCAACCCGGCTCGCGAGGGGCTCACGAGGGGAGGCAGCTGAGGCAAAGCGGTAACCGGAACGCGAGAGATCGCTCGAACGAGACTAAGCACCCCCTTCCCCAAACACACGGAAATCTCAAATTCGAATCCAACTTAAATCCAGTGGGGAAAAGTGACAACCAAAGGGAAAAGCAATGAAAGCAAACGAAAAAGGCTGCGTACGGCACCTAGTCTAGTCTTGGACGTCTTCTCACCAGCGTGGAGCTAAGTGCTGCCACTGGGTGTGGGAGGGAGCCCAGGGCCTGAGGCCGGCACCCCTGAGACTCCGGGGCGTGTACAGCCCGACTCATTATTACGTGAGAGTGTCACGGGGCGGCGAGCTTCACAGGCACTGGGCCTTCTTCACAGGTACCGGCCTTGCTTCATATCGCCAGACGAGGGCCCCGCCTTGCGCCGCACTCTAGTGCCATCAACGACGAATAGAAACCAGGACGCCGCTGATGGGGTAGAGCGGTCGCCAGCGGTTCCCCCGACGACCACGGGTCCTCCGCCAGGGGCAGGCCCTGAGGCACCTCCCCAGCAGAGGGCCTACCTCCTGCGAACGCCTTGCTCCGAACACCGCGGTGGTGATGCCGGATCTCGGCCCCTCTCCTGCAGCCCCTGACGCCCTCCTCCTGAGGGGTAGGAGACTGAGGAGGCGGGCAACCGCCACTGTGGCGACCTGCACCTCCTGCGATTCATGATTAACGTATGCCTGCCTCTGAGGAATTAGTGGTACCCGATAATCGCCGCTTGAGCGTGGCGGTTGGGCCTTCACGGGGCTCTGGAAGAGCTCGGCTTGATCGCCTCGTCCCCCCAGCTTGGGCTGAGGAGCGAGCCTTGTTCGCCCTCATGCTGGTGCCCTTAATCCATCATGTGGGGCACGTATTCTTCTGGGGCCATCATCCCGAAGTTCGTGCCATAGTGCTCCGCGTGCCATGCAGCTCTGCTTGAGGCGCCCACCTGGGGGTGGTAGCACGGTGGCCCACTGGGGCCGTGGGTCACGGCGAGTCCTTCTTCGCTGGCCGGGAGCGGAGGCGGCCATCACGGCCCGGTGCCGAGCTTCGCCCGGTGTTGAGTAGCCTTTGAGCCAGCGGTCGCGGTGGAGCCCCAGCGGGCCGCCCTGGACCTGAGGTGGGAGCTGGGTGCGTAAGGGTGAGCCCCCGAGGCGGCAAAGCCCAGGAGCTCTGCCACCCGCTCTAGCAGCACGTCGCGGCCGCCTTCCAGCAACCTGCACTGCAGTAACTCCCGGGCCACCGTGAGTGCGGCCCTCGAGTTCGCCTGCTCCCGGTGGGTGTACGGCGTCATGGCCGCGGCGTGGTTGGAGGCCCTCGCTGCCGACCGTGCCTGCCGCGGCGTGAGAGCCGTTGAAGCTCGTCCAGCGTTGCCGCTGCTGCAGCGCCTGTGGGACATGAGCTGCACAGGGCATGGGTCGCCCGAGGCGGCGGCTCATGGGCGGGCCAAGCCGCCCAGGGACCGGGGTTGCCCTCCTGGTCGCCGGACATGATGACGACAATGCGACGGGACGCGAAGTGGCAGAAGGCGGATCCCGGTGCACCCCTACCTGGCGCGCCAAAAGTTGGATTTTGGGTTCCGGCAGACCCTTGAGGTTCGAACACTGGGGTGCGCGCGAAGATCTCGCCCTCTACCTACCTGTACCCCGCCGCCTCGCTACGATCTAAACTACGAAAGGAACAACACAAGAGACACAAGGTTTATACTAGTTCGGGCCACCGTTGTGGTGTAATACCCTACTCTAGTTTGTGGTGTGGTGGATTGCCCCTTGGGCTGATGGTGAGGAACAATACAAGGAAGAACAGCCTCGCGAGGGTCTGTTCTTGGCCGGGGTGATGAACTGCTTGGGGGAGTTCAGTCGCCTTCTCTCTCTCTCTCTCTCTCTCTGTGTGTCCAAGGTGCATCCGGCTACTGATCAGATGCCTCTACTATGGTGGCTAGCTCTACTTATATAGGCAGAGGCCCTGGGCCTCTTCCCAAATATTGAGCGGGAAGGGCACCAACAATTGGCTATTTTGAAGGGGAACATCTGGTACACTTATCCTGGCTAAAGTTGGTCCTCGCCTGTCAAAGGCTCTGGCGGTGACGCCGGCTTGGGCTCCACAATGACTTCCTTCCTGCCGTTGGGCTGGTCTTGGTCTTGTTGCACCGAAATGGATGCCTTTGCTTGATGCTCTCGCCTGCGCTTGCTCCCTTTACACCAAAGAGGAAAGGAGGACACTGCGCGGGCTGGCGCCCGCCTGGCGCCCTTGGTCGTCATGGCTTGCGTGACGGGCACCTCGTGAGGTACCCCACCTTGATCTCTCTGCCTCCTCATGAGCCGGCTGATGAGGCCGTGCTCGAGGAAGCTCCTGTCAGTCCGCCTCATGAGGCTTGGCCCCTCACGAGGGTCTTGAGCTTGTGTTGATGAAGATGGGCCGTGATGGGCCCCCCTTTGAGCCACGCCGCAGGCCACAGGCACGCAAGTCTTGGGACCCCCGTTCCCAGAACGCCGACATGACTTTTGGAGTCTCTTGATTACGAATCATTTGACACGTGCGAACCATGCCTCATGGGTAAAATGACCAAGACTCCGTTCTCCGGAACAATGGAGCGAGCAACCGACTTATTGGAAATCATACATACTGATGTGTGCGGTCCAATGAGTGTTGAGGCTCGCGGTGGCTATCGTTATGTTCTCACTCTCACTGATGACTTGAGTAGATATGGGTATGTCTACTTAATGAAACACAAGTCTGAGACCTTTGAAAAGTTCAAGGAATTTCAGAGTGAGGTTGAGAATCAACGTGACAGGAAAATAAAGTTCTTACTATCAGATCGTGGAGGGGAATATTTGAGTCACGAATTTGGTACACACTTAAGGAAATGTGTAATCATTTCACAACTCACGCCGACTGGAACACCTCAGCGAAATGGTGTGTCCGAACGTCGTAATCGCACTCTATTAGATATGGTGCGATCTATGATGTCTCTTACCGATCTACCGCTCTCATTTTCGGGCTATGCTTTAGAGGCTGCCGCATTCACTTTAAATAGGGCTCCGTCGAAATCCGTTGAGACGACACCGTATGAATTATGGTTTGGGAAGAAACCTAAGCTGTCGCTTCTAAAAGTTTGGGGATGCGATGCTTATGTCAAGAAACTTCAACCTGAAAAGCTCGAACCCAAGTCAGAAAAATGCGTCTTCATAGGATACCCTAAGGAAATCATTGGGTATACCTTCTACCTCAGATCCGAGGGCAAGATCTTTGTGCTAAGAACGGATCCTTTCTAGAGAAAGAGTTTCTCTCGAAAGAAGTAAGTGGGAGGAAAGTGGAACTTGATGAAGTACTACCTCTTGAAAGTAGCGTAGCTCAGGAAGATGTTCCTGTGGTGCCTGCACCGACTAGAGAGGAGGTTAATGATGATGATCAAGGTACTTCGGATCAAGCTCCTACTGAACTTCAGAGGGTCCATTAAGGACATGTTCCGCACTGCAGTGGTACGGCAACCCTGTCTTGGAAATCATGTTGTTGGACAACGGTGAACCTTCGAACTATGAAGAAGCAATGGCGGCCCAGATTCCGACAAATGGCTAGAAGCCATGAAATCCGAGATAGGATCCATGTATGAAAACGAAGTATGGACTTTGGTGACTTGCCCGATGATCGGCGAGCCATAGAAAATAAATGGATCTTTAAGAAGAAGATGACGCGGATGGTAATGTGACCATCTATAGGCTCTCGCTTGTCGCTAAGGGTTATCGACAAGTTCAAGGGGTTGACTATGATGAGACTTTCTCACCCGTAGCGAAGTCAAGTCGGTCTGAATCATGTTAGCAATTGCCGCATTCTATGATTATGAGATATGGCAAATGGACGTCAAAACGGCATTCCTTAACGGCTTTCTTAAGGAAGAATTGTATATGATGCAGCCAGAAGGTTTTGTCGATCCTAAGAATGCTAACAAGGTGTGCAAGCTCCAACGCTCAATCTATGGGCTGGTGCAAGCATCTCGGAGTTGGAACATTCGATTTGATGAGATGATCAAAGCGTTTGGGTTTACACAGACTTATGGAGAAGCCTGTGTTTACAAGAAAGTGAGTGGGAGCTCCATAGCATTTCTCATATTATATGTGGATGACATACTGTTGATGGGAAATGATATAGAATTCTTGGAAAGCATAAAGGCCTACTTGAACAAGTGTTTTTCAATGAAGGACCTTGGAGAAGCTGCTTATATATTAGGCATCAAGATCAATAGAGATAGATCGAGACCCCTCATTGGTCTTTCACAAAGTACGTACCTTGACAAGATATTGAAGAAGTTCAGTATGGATCAGTCCAAGAAGGGGTTCTTGCTCAGACAGCAAGGTGTGCGATTGAGCATGGCTCAGTGCCCGACCACGGCAGAAGATAGAGAAAAGATGAGCGTCATCCCCTATGCCTCGGCCATAGGGTCTATTATGTATGCCATGCTGGGTACCAGACCTGATGTAAACCTTGCCGTAAGTTTGGTAGGAAGGTACCAAAGTAATCCCGGCATGGAACACTGGACAGTGGTCAAGAATATCCTGAAGTACCTTAAGAGGACTAAGGATATGTTTCTCGTTTATGGAGGTGACGAAGAGCTAGTCGTAAAGGGTTATGTCGACGCTAGCTTCGACACAGATCTGGATGACTCTAAGTCACAAACCGGATACGTGTTTATTTTGAATGGTGGGGCAGTAAGCTGGTGCAGTTGCAAGCAAAGCGTTGTGGCGGGATCTACACGTGAAGAGGAGTACATGGCAGCCTCGGAGGCAGCGCATGAAGCAATCTGGGTGAAGGAGTTCATCACCGACCTAGGAGTCATACCCAATGCGTCGGGGCCGGTCACTCTCTTCTGTGACAACACTGGAGCTATTGCCCTTGCCAGGAAGCCCAGGTTTCACAAGAAGACTAGGCACATCAAGCGTCGCTTCAACTCCATTCATGAAAATGTTCAAGATGGAGACATAGATATTTGCAAAGTGCATACGGATCTGAATTTCGCAGATCCGTTGACTAAACCTCTCCCTAGAGCAAAACATGATCAACACCAGAACTCTATGGGTGTTTGATTCATCACAATGTAACTAGATTAGTGACTCTAGTGCAAGTGGGAGACTGTTGGAAATATGCCCTAGAGGCAATAATAAAATGGTTATTATTATATTTCTTTGTTCATGATAATTGTCTATTATTCATGCTATAATTGTGTTATCCGGAAATCGTAATACATGTGTGAATACATAGACCACAACATGTCCCTAGTGAGCCTCTAGTTGACTAGCTCGTTGATCAACAGATAGTCATGGTTTCTCGACTATGGACATTGGATGTCATTGATAATGTGATCACATCATTAGGAGAATGATGTGATGCACAAGACCCAATCCTAAGCATAGCACAAGATCGTGTAGTTCGTTTGCTAGAGCTTTTCCAAATATCAAGTATCATTTCCTTAGACCGTGAGATTGTGCAACTCCCGGATACCGTAGGAGTGCTTTGGGTGTGCCAAACGTCACAACGTAACTGGGTGGCTAAAAAGGTGCACTACGGGTATCTCCGAAAGTGTCTGTTGGGTTGGCACGAATCGAGACTAGGATTTGTCACTCCATATGACGGAGAGGTATCTCTGGGCCCACTCGGTAATGCTTCATCATAATGAGCTCAATGTGACCAAGTGTTTGGTCACGGGATCATGCATTACTGATGCGAGTAAAGTGACTTGCCAAGAACGAGATTGAACGAGGTAATGGGATACCGACGATCGAATCTCGGGCAAGTAACGCATCGATTGACAAAGGGAATTGTATACGGGATTGATTGAATCCTCGACATCGTGGTTCATCCGATGAGATCATCGAGGAGCATGTGGGAGCCAACATGGGTATCCAGATCCCTCTGCTGGTTATTGATCGGAGAGTCGCCTCGGTCATGTCTGCATGTCTCCCAAACCCGTAGGGTCTACACACTTAAGGTTCGGTGACGCTAGGGTTGTAGAGATATTAGTATGCGGTAACCCGAAAGTTGTTCGGAGTCCCGGATGAGATCCTGGACGTCACGAGGAGTTCCGGAATGGTCCGGAGGAGAATAATTATATATAGGAAGTCCATTTTCGGCCACCGAGAAAGTTTCGGGGGTCATCGGTATTGTACCGGGACCATCGGAAGGGTCCCGGGGGTCCACTAGGTGGGGCCACCTATCCCGGTGGGCCCCATGGGCTGAAGTGGGGAAGGGAACCAGCCTATGGTGGGCTGGTGTGCCCCCCTTGGGCATCCTCTGCGCCTAGGGTTGGAAACCCTAGGGGTGGGGGCGCCCCACTTGGCTTGGGGGGCAAGCCACCCCCTTGGCCGCCGCCCCCCTTGGAGATTGGATCTCCTAGGGCCGGCGCCCCCAGGGGGCCTATATATAGTAGGAGGGGGAGGGCAGCCGCACCCTAGCCCCTGGCGCCTCCCTCTCCCTCCCGTGACACCTCTCCCTCTTGCTAAGTTTGGCGAAGCCCTGCCGAGATCCCCGATGCTTCCACCACCACGCCGTCGTGCTGCTGGATCTCCATCAACCTCTCCTTCCCCCTTGCTGCATCAAGAAGGAGGAGATGTCTTCCCCAACCGTACGTGTGTTGAACGCGGAGGTGCCGTCTGCTCGGCGCCGGTCATCGGGTGATTTGGATCACGACGAGTACGACTCCATCAACCCCGTTCTCTTGAACGCTTCCGCTTGCGATCTACAAGGGTATGTAGATGCACTCCTTTTCCCCTCTTTGCTAGATAACTCCATAGATTGATCTTGGTGATGCGTAGAAAATTTTAAAATTCTGCTACGTTCCATATCAATTTGAAGCATGGGGTGTTCTTTGATTGCTTTCCTTATGAGTGGCGGTCGGGGACGAGCGATGGTCTTTTCCTACCAATCTATCCCTCTAGGAGCATGCGCGTAGTGCTTAGTTTTGATGACTTGTAGATTTTTGCAATAAGTATGTGAGTTCTTTATGACTAATGTTGAGTCCATGGATTATACGCACTCTCAACCTTCCATCTTTGCTAGCCTCTTCGGTACCGTGCATTGCCCTTTCTCACCTTGAGAGTTGGTGCAAACTTCGCCAGTGCATCCAAACCCCGTGATATGATACGCTCTATCACACATAAGCCTCCTTATATCTTTCTCAAAACAGCCACCATACCTAACTATTATGGCATTTCCATAGCCATTCCGAGATATATTGCCATGCAACTTTCCACCGTTCCGTTTATTATGACACGCTCCATCATTGTCATATTGCTTTGCATGATCATGTAGTTGACATCGTATTTCTGGCAAAGCCACCTTCATAATTCTTTCATACATGTCACTCTTGATTCATTGCACATCCCGGTACACCGCCGGAGGCATTGATACGTCCATTTTGCATCATGCTTTTATATCGATATTTATTGCATTATGGGCTGTTATTACACGTTATGTCACAATACTTATGCCTATTCTCTCTTATTTTACAAGGTTTGCATGAAGAGGGAGAATGCCAGGAGCTGGAATTCTGAGCTGGAAAAGGAGCAAATATTAGAGACCTATTCTGCACAACTCCCAAAGTCCTGAAACTTCACGGAGGCACGTTTTGGAATATATATAAAAAATACTGGAGAAAGAATCAACCAGAGGGGGCCCACACCCTGGCCACGAGGGTGGGGGGCGCGCCCCTACCTCGTGGGCCCCCTGGTAGGCCTCCGGTGCCCATCTTCTTCTATATGAGGTCTTTTACCCTGGAAAAAAAATCATATGCAAGCTTTCGGGACGAAACACCGCCGCCACGAGGCGGAACCTTGGCGGAACCAATCTAGGGCTCTGGCGGAGCTGTTCTGCCGGGGAAACATCCCTCCGGGAGGGGGAAATCATCGCCATCGTCATCACCAACGATCCTCTCATCGGGAGGGGGTCAATCTTCATCAACATCTTCACCAACACCATCTCCTCTAAAACCCTAGTTCATCTCTTGTATCCAATCTTTGTCCCAAAACCTCAGATTGGTACCTGTGGGTTGCTAGTAGTGTTGATTACTCCTTGTAGTTGATGCTAGTTGGTTTATTTGGTGGAAGATCATATGTTCAGATCCTTAATGCATATTAATACCCCTCTGATTATGAACATGAATATGATTTGTGAGTAGTCAAGTTTGTTCCTGAGGACATGGGAGAAGTCTTGCTATAAGTAGTCATGTGAATTTGGTATTCGTTCGATATTTTGATGAGATGTATGTTGTCTCTCCTCTAGTGGTGTTATGTGAACGTCAACTACATGAAACTTCACCATTGTTTGGGCCTAGAGGAAGGCATTGGGAATTAATAAGTAGATGATGGGTTGCTAGAGTGACAGAAGCTTAAACCCTAGTTTATGAGTTGCTTCGTAAGGGGTTGATTTGGATCCATATGTTTCATGCTATGGTTAGGTTTACCTTAATACTTCTCTTGTAGTTGCGGATGCTTGCAATAGGAGTTAATCATAAGTGGGATGCTTGTCCAAGAAAGGGCAGCACCCAAGAACCGGTCCACCCACATACCAAATTATCAAAGTAATGAATGCGAATCATATGAGCGTAATGAAAACTAGCTTGACGATAATTCCCATGTGTCCTCGGGAGCGCTTTTCTCTATATAAGAGTTTGTCCAGGCTTGTCCTTTGCTACAAAAAGGATTGGGCCATCTTGCTGCACCTTATTTACTTTCATTACATGCTACCCATTACAAATTACCTTACCACAAAACTATCTGTTACCGATAATTTCAGTGCTTGCAGAGAATACCTTACTGAAAACCGCTTGTCATTTCCTTCTGCTCCTCGTTGGGTTCGACACTCTTACTTATAGAAAGGACTACGATAGATCCCCTATACTTCTGGGTCATCAAGACTCTTTTATGGCGCCGTTGCCGGGGAGTGAAGCTAGTTTGGTAGGTGGAATTTGGTAAGGAAAAATTTATATAGTGTGCTGAAATTTACTGTCACTTGTTACTATGGAACATAATCCTTTGAGGACTTTTTAGGGGTATCTTCACCCCGACCAGTAGAACAAAGAGTTGCTCCTCAACCTACTGAATCTACTGAAATTTTTTACTTTGAAATTCCCTTGGGTATGATAGAAAAACTGCTAGCTAATCCTTTCACAGGTGATGGAACATTACATCCCGATTTGCACCTAATCTATGTGGATGAAGTTTGTGGATTATTTAAGCTTGCAGGTATGCCCGAGGATGTTATCAAGAAGAAGGTCTTCCCTTTATCTTTGAAGGGAAAGGCATTGACATGGTTTAGGGTATGTTATGATATGGGATCATGGAACTACAACCGATTGAAATTGGAATTTCATCAGAAGTTTTAACCTATGCATCTAGTTCATCGTGATCGCAATTATATATATATTTTTTGGCCTCGCGAAGGAGAAAGCATTGCTCAAGCTTGGGGGAGACTTAAGTCAATGTTATATTCATGCCCCAATCACGAGCTCTCAAGAGAAATTACTATTCAAAAAATTTATGCTCCGCTTTCTCTCAATAATCGCTCCATGCTCGATACTTCTTGTACTGGTTCTTTTATGATTAAGACAAGCGTTCCTTGCCAATGGGTAAAGCCTTTATCTATCACTTCGGTCGGAGACATATTAATTACCTTTTTAATCCTTGGACTTGTACTGGTTCTTTTATGATGAAGACTGTTGAATTCAAATGGGATTTATTGGAAAGAATTAAACGCAACTCTGAGGATTGAGATCTCGACGAAGGTAAGGAGTCAGGTATAACACCCATGATTGATTGTGTTAAATCTTTTATGGATACCGATGTCTCTCGTGAATTTAGCACTAAATATGGACTTGACTCTGAGATAGTATCTTCTTTTTGTGAATCCTTTGCTACTCATGTTGATCTTCCTAAGGAGAAGTGGTTTAAATATAATCCTCCCATTGAAGTAAAAGTAGTTGCACCTATTAAAGTTGAAGAAAAGACTGTCACTTATAATGTTGATCCTATTGTTCCTACTGCTTATATTGAGAAACCACCTTTCCCTGTTAGAATAAAGGATCATGCTAAAGCTTCAACTATGGTTCGTAAGAGTAATACTAGAACACCTACACCTGCTGAGCAAATTAAAGTTGAACCTAGTATTGCTATGGTTAAAGATCTCTTGGCTGATAATATTGATGGGCATGTTATTTACTTCTGTGATGAAGCTGCTAGAATTGCTAGACCTGATACTAAAAATAAACATAGACCTGTTGTAGGCATGCCTGTTATTTCTGTTAAAATAGGAGATCATTGCTATCATGGCTTATGTGATATGGGTGCTAGTGCAAGTGCAATACCTCATTCCTTATACAAAGAAATTATGCATGATATTGCACCTACTGAGATAGAGGAAATTGATGTCACAATTAAGCTTGCCAATAGAGACACTATTTCACTAGTTGGGATTGTTAGAGATGTTGAAGTCTTGTGTGGGAAACTTAAATATCCTGCCGATTTTCTTGTTCTTGGTTCCCCACAAGATAACTTTTATCCCATTATATTTGGTAGACCCTTCTAGAATACTGTTAATGCTAGGATAGACTACAAAAAGGATGTTGTTACTATTTGTTTGGGGCATATGTCTCATGAGTTTAATTTTGCTAAATTTTGTAGACAACCCCATGATAAATAATTACCTAGTAAAGATGAAATTATTGGTCTTGCCTCTATTGACGTGCCTCCTAATGATCCTTTAGAACAATATTTGCTCGACCATGAAAATGATATGTTTATGAATGAAAAAAGGGAAATAGATGAAGTATTCTTTAAATAAGGACCTATTTTGAAACACAACTTGCCTGTTGAAATCCTAGGGGATCCCCCTCCACCCAAGGGTGATCCCGTGTTTGAGCTTAAACCATTACTTGATACTCTTAAATATGCTTATCTTGATGAGAAGAAGATATATCATGTTATTATTAGTGCTAACCTTTCAGAGCATGAAGAAAAGAAATTATTGAAAACTCTGAAGAAGCACTGTGCTGCTATTGGATATACTCTTGATGATCTTAAGGGCATTAGTCCCACTCTATGTCAGCACAAGATAAAATTGGAGAAAGATGATAAACCGGTTGTTGATCACCAACGAAGGTTAAATCCTAAGATTAAAGAAGTGGTAAGAAAATAAATACTAAAGCTTCTGGAGGCAGGTATAATCTATCTTGTTGCTGATAGTAAGTGGGTAAGTCCTGTCCATTCTGTCCCTAAGAAGGGAGGTATTACTGTTGTTCCTAATGATAAAGATGAATTGATCCCACAAAGAATTATTACAGTTTATAGAATGGTAATTGATTTCCGCAAATTAAATAAAGCTACTAAAAAGGATCATTACCCTTTACCTTTTATTGATCAAATGCTAGAAAGATTATCCAAACATACACATTTTTGCTTTCTAGATGGTTATTCTGGTTTCTCTCAAATACCTGTGTCTAAAGAGGATCAAGAAAAGACCACCTTTACTTGTCCTTTCGGTACCTTTACTTATAGACGTATGCCTTTTGGTTTACGTAATGCACCTGCTACCTTTCAAAGATGCATGATGGCTATATTCTTTGGTTTTTGTGAAAAGATTGTTGAGGTTTTCATGGATGATTTCTCCGTTTATGGAACTTCTTTTGATGATTGCTTGAGCAACCTTGATCGAGTTTTGCAGAGATGTGAAGAAACTAATCTTGTCTTGAATTGGGAGAAGTGCCACTTTATGGTTAATGAAGGTATTGTCTTGGGGCATAAAATTTCTGAAACAGGTATTGAAGTTGATAAAGCTAAAGTTGATGCTATTGAAAAGATGTCGTGTCCTAAGGACATCAAAGGTATAAGAAGTTACCTTGGTCATGCCAGTTTTTATAGGAGGTTCATTAAGGACTTCTCTAAAATCTGCAGGCCTCTCACTAATCTCTTACAAAAAGACAATCCTTTTGTCTTTGATGATGATTGTGTAGAAGCATTTGAAATACTTAAGAAAGCTTTGATTTCTGCATCTATTGTTCAGCCACCTGATTGGAATTTACCCTTTGAAATTATGTGTGATGCTAGTGATTATGTTGTAGGTGTTGTTCTAGGACAAAGAGTTGATAAGAAATTAAATGTTATCCAATATGCAAGTAAAACTCTTGACAATGCCCATCAAAATTATGCTACTACTAAAAAATAATTTTTAGTAGTTGTTTTCGCTTGTGATAAGTTCAGACCTTATATTGTTGATTCTAAAGTAACTGTTCACACTGATCATGCTGCTATTAAATATCTTACGGAAAAGAAAGATGCTAAACCTAGACTTATTAGATGGGTTCTCTTGCTACAAGAATTTGATTTGCATATTATTGATAGAAAGGGAGATGAGAACCCTGTTGCAGACAACTTGTCTAGGTTAGAGAATGTTCTTGATGACCCACTACCTATTGATGATAGCTTTCCTGATGAACAATTAGCTGTCATAAATGTTTCTCGTCTTTGCTCCATGGTATGCGATTATGCTAATTACATTGTTGCTAAATTTATACCACCTAGTTTCACATACCAGCAAAAGAAAAAGTTTTTCTATGATTTAAGACATTACTTCTGGGATGACCCGCACCTTTATAAAGAAGGAGTAGATGGTGTTATTAGACATTGTATACCTGAGCATGAACAGGAACAGATCCTACGCAAGTGTCACTCCGAGGCTTATGAAGGACACCACGCTGGAGATAGAACTGCATACAAGGTATTGTAATCCGGTTTTTATTGGCCTACTCTCCTCAAGGATGCTCGTAAGTTTGTCTTGTCTTGTGATGAATGTCAAAGAATTGGTAATATTAGTAGACGTCAAGAAATGCCTATGAAATATTCACTTGTTATTGAACCATTTGATGTTTGGGTCTTTGATTATATGGGACCGTTTCCTTCCTCTAACGGGTATACACATATTTTAGTTGCTGTTGATTACGTTACTAAGTGGGTAGAAGCTATTCCAACTAGTAGTGTTGATCATAACACCTCTATTAAGATGCTTAAAGAAGTTATTTTTCCGAGGTTTGGAGTCCCTAGATATTTAATGACTGATGGTGGTTCACATTTTATTCATGGTGCTTTCCGTAAAATGCTTGCTAAGTACGATGTTAATCATAGAATCACATCTCCATACCACCCGCAGTCTAATGGTCAAGTAGAATTGAGTAATAGAGAGCTCAAATTAATTTTGCAAAAGACTGTTAATAGATCTAGAAAGAATTGGTCCAAGAAACTTGATGATGCATTATGGGCCTATAGAATTGCATACAAAAATCCTATGGGTATGTCTCCGTATAAAATGGTTTATGGAAAAGCATGTCACTTACCTCTCGAACTAGAACATAAGGCATATTGGGCCATTAAATAGCTCAATTATGATTTCAATCTTGCCGGTGAGAAGAGGTTATTTGACATCAGCTCACTTGATGAATGGAGAACCCAGGCCTATGAGAATGCCAAATTATTTAAAGAAAAGGTTAAAAGATGGCATGGCAAAAGGATACAAAAGCGTGAGTTTAATGTAGGTGATTATGTGTTGCTATTCAACTCTCGTTTAAGATTTTTTGCAGGAAAACTTCTCTCTAAATGGGAAGGTCCTTACGTTATCGAGGAGGTCTATCGTTTCGGTCCCATAAAAATCAACAACTTCGAAGGCACAAATCCAAAGGTGGTGAACGGTCAAAGAATCAAACATTATATCTAAGGTAATCCTATAAATGTTGAAACCAATGTTATAGAAACCGTAACCCCGGAGGAATACATAAGAGACACTTTCCAGAACGTTTCAGACTCCAAAAAGGAATAGGTATGCGGTACGGTAAGTAAACCGACTCCAAAATAGTTCTAATGGCAATTTTTCTCCGTTTTGGAATATTTAAAAAATAGGAAAATAAGTATAGTCCGAAGAGGACACAAGGCATCCACGAGGGTGGAGGGCACGCCCCCTGCCTCGTGGGCACCTCGTGTGCCCTCCGGACTCCGATTTCTTGCATGATACTTCTTTCGGTCGGTAAAATTCATTATATAATCAGCCGAAGGTTTTGACCACCGTACCATGCAAATATCCTCTGTTTTTGTTTCAAGCTATTTTTGCAGCAGATTTAGACCAAGATGTCATCTCAAGACTCCGATGGAGAGAGCTATGTCTCACATCTCATTGTTGACCCAAAGACCTATGGGGACCTATCTCCTTGTGTTCGAACTACGGATGATGAGGAGGATGCTCATCTGAGGAGAATCAATGATTCAAGCTCGGAGTAGGAGGATGTACCTCTACCTCAATCTGGGGATATGCACGTGAAGTTCCTTTACCTCAATCTGGGCACTTGGAAATATCCTGATATATATATATATATATATATATATATATATATATATATATATATATATATATATATATATATATATATATCTAATTGGATGACATTACCCTTGAGGTAAAACGTTGGGAGGCAACATTATAAGCCCCTATCTTTCTCTGTGTCCGACTAATACTCCATAACCATAAGTATTGCGTGAATGTTAGCAATTATGGAAGACTAAATGATAGTTGATTATGTGGACTTGCTGAAAAGCTCTTATAATGAATCTTTCCGGTGTTATGATAAATTGCAATTGCTTCAATGACCGAGATCATAGTTTGTTAGTTTTCAATGAAGTTTCTGATTCATACTTTACATTGTGAATAGATTATTACCTGAGCATAAGAAATCATATGACTATATATATATATATATATATATATATATATATATATGTTTATATTATAAGAATGATCATGATGCCCTCATGTCCATACTTTATTTTAACGACACCTCTATCTCTAAACATGTGGACATATTTTTCGTTATCGGCTTCGGCTTGACGACAAGCGAAGTCTAAGCTTGGGGGAGTTGATACGTCCATTTTGCATCATGCTTTTATATCGATATTTATTGCATTACGGGCTGTTATTACACGTTATGTCACAATACTTATGCCTATTCTCTCTTATTTTACAAGGTTTGCATGAAGAGGGAGAATGCCGGCAGCTGGAATTCTGGGCTAGAAAAGGAGCAAATATTAGAGACCTATTCTGCACAACACCCAAAGTCCTGAAACTTCACGGAGGCACGTTTTGGAATATACAAAAAATTCTGGAGAAAGAATCAACCAGAGGGGGCCCACACCCTGGCCACGAGGGTGGGGGGTGCGCCCTACCCCCCTGGGCGCGCCCCCTGCCTCGTAAGCCCCCTGGCAGGCCTCCGGTGCCCATCTTCTTCTATATGAGGTCTTTTAACCTAGAAAAAATAATAAGTAAGCTTTCGGGACGAAACACCACCGCCACGAGGCGGAACCTTGGCGGAACCAATCTAGGGCTCCAGCGGAGCTGTTTTGTCGGGGAAACATCCCTCCGGGAGGGGGAAATCATCGCCATCGTCATCACCAACGATCCTCTCATCAGGAGGGGGTCAATCTTCATCAACATCTTCACCAGCACCATCTCCTCTAAAACCCTAGTTCATCTCTTGTATCCAATCTTTGTCCCAAAACCTCAGATTGGTACCTGTGGGTTGCTAGTAGTGTTGATTACTCCTTGTAGTTGATGCTAGTTGGTTTATTTGGTGGAAGATCATATGTTCAGATCCTTAATGCATATTAATACCCTCTGATTATGAACATGAATATGATTTGTGAGTAGTTACGTTTGTTCTTGAGGACATGGGAGAAGTCTTGCTATAAGTAGTCATGTGAATTTGGTATTCGCTCGATATTTTGATGAGATGTATGCTGTCTCTCCTCTAGTATGTGTTATGTGAACGCCGACTACATGACACTTCACCATTGTTTGGGCCTAGAGGAAGGCATTGGGAAGTAATAAGTAGATGATGGGTTGCTAGAGTGACAGAAGCTTAAACCCTAGTTTATGAGTTGATTCGTAAGGGGCTGATTTGGATCCATATGTTTCATGCTATGGTTAGGTTTACCTTAATACTTCTCTTGTAGTTCCAGATGCTTGCAATAGGGGTTAATCATAAGTGGGATGCTTGTCCAAGAAAGGGCAGCACCCAAGCACCGGTCCACCCACATACCAAATTATCAATGTAACGAACGCGAATCATATGAGCGTGATGAAAACTAGCTTGACGATAATTCCCATGTGTCCTCAGGAGCGCTTTTCTCTATATAAGAGTTTGTCCAGGCTTGTCCTTTGCTACAAAAAGGATTGGGCCATCTTGCTGCACCTTATTTACTTTCATTACTCGCTACCCGTTACAAATTACCTTATCACAAAACTATCTGTTACCGATAATTTCAATGCTTGCAGAGAATACCTTACTGAAAACCGCTTGTCATTTCCTTCTGCTCCTCGTTGGGTTTGACACTCTTACTTATCAAAATGACTACAATAGATCCCCTATACTTGTTGGTCATCAGGCATTCACATAGTGTCATATTTTGTTCTGAGTATCGAGTTGTAATTCTTGAGTTGTAAGTAAATAAAAGTGTGATGATCTTCATTATTAGAGCATTGCCCCATGTGAGGAAAGAATGATGGAGACTATGATTCCCCCACAAGTCGGGATGAGACTCCAGACAAAAAAAAGGCGTCATAAAAAAGGAGAAGGCCAAAACAAAAAAATGAGAGAAAAAGAGAGAAGGGGCAATGTTACTATCCTTTTTCCACACTTGTGCTTCAAAGTAGCACCATGATCTTCATGATAGAGAGTCTCTTATTTTGTCACTTTCATATACTAGTGGGAATTTTTCATTATAGAACTTGGCTTGTATATTCCAATGATGGGCTTCCTCAAAATGCCTAGGTCTTCGTGAGCAAGCAAGTTGGATGCACACCCACTTAGTTTCTTTTGATGAGCTTTCATATATTTATAGCTCTGGTGCATCTGTTGCATGGCAATCCCTACTCCTCGCATTGACATCAAATTGATGGGCATCTCAATGGCCCGTTGATTAGCCGCATCAATGTGAGACTTTCTCCTTTTTGTCTTCTCACATAACCCCCATCATCATATGCTATTCCACCCATAGTGCTATGTCCATGGCTTGCACTCATATATTGCGTAAAAGTTGAAAGAGTTTGAAAAGGCTAAGTATGAAAACTATTCCTTGGCTTGTCATCGGGGTTGTGCATGATGGGAGCATTTTGTGTGACGAAAATGAAGCATGGCCAAACTATATTATTTTGTAGGGATAAGCTTTCTTTGGCTATGTTATTTTGATAAGACATAATTGCTTGGTTAGCATGCTTGTAGTATTACTATTTTTATGTCAATATTAAAAGTTTGTATAGAATCTTTTGGATCTAAACATTCATGCCACAATAAAGAGAATTACATTGAAAATTATGTTAGGTAGCATTCCACATCAAAAATTCTGTTTTTATCATTTACCTACTCGAGGATGAGCAGGAATTAAGCTTGGGGATGCTTGATACATCTCCAACGTATCTATAATGTTTTATTGTTCCATGCTAATGGGCTTTATTATCCTCTTTTATATTATTTTTGGGACTAACCTATTAACCGAAGGCCCAATGCAAATTGCTGTTTTTTTTGCCTATTTTAGTGTTTCCCAGAAAAGGAATATCAAACGGAATCCAAACGGAACGAAACCTTCGCGAGGATCTTTTTTGGAACAAACGCAATCCAGGAGAATTGGAGTGGAAGTCAAGGAAGCAAAGAGGCAGCCACGAGGCAGGAGGGCGCGCCCAGGGGGGTAGGCGCGCCCCCACCCTCGTGGGCCCCTCGTAGCTCCACCGACCTACTTCTTTCGCCTATATATACTCTTATACCCTGAAAACATCCAGGGGAGCCAAGAAACTACTTTTCCACCGCCGGAACCTTCTGTACCCGTGAGATCCCATCTTGGGGCCTTTTCCGGCGATCCGCTTGAGGGGATTCGAT
Organism: Aegilops bicornis; assembly: GCA_021605145.1. Lineage (NCBI taxonomy): Eukaryota > Viridiplantae > Streptophyta > Magnoliopsida > Poales > Poaceae > Aegilops > Aegilops bicornis. The sequence continues at coordinate 629,777,093 of CM038671.1, read as the reverse complement.
CACAGAGGGCTTCTACATCAACACCATAGCCTCTCCAATGATGTGTGAGTAGTTTATCACAGACCTTCGGGTCCATAGTTATTAGCTAGATGGCTTCTTCCCTCTCTTTGGATCTCAAGACAAAGTTCTCCTCGATGATCTTGGAGATCTATTCGATGTAATACTCTTTTGCGGTGTGTTTGCCGAGATCCAATGAATTCCAGGTTAATGAACTAGATTATCTATGAATATTATTTGGTTCTTATCTGAATTCTTATATGCATGATTTGATATCTTTGCAAGTCTCTTCGAATTATCGCTTTAGTTTGGCCTACTAGATTGATCTTTCTTGCAATGGGAGAAGTGCTTAGCTTCGGGTTCAATCTTGCGGTGCTCGATCCCAGTGAAAGAAAGGGAAACGACATGTATTGTATTTTTGCCATCAAGGATAAAAAGATGGGGTTTATATCATATTGCTTGAGTTTATCCCTCTACATCATGTCAGCTTGCCTAATGCGTTACTCCGTTCTTATGAACTTAATACTCTAGATGCATGCTGGATAGCGGTCGATGTGTGGAGTAATAGTAGTAGATGCAGAATCGTTTCGGTCTATTTGATACGGACGTGTTGCCTATATTCATGATCATTGCCTTTGATATCATCATAACTATGCACTTTTCTATCAATTGCTCGGCAGTAATTTGTTCACCCACCGTAATACATGCTATCATGAAGAAGCCACTAGTGAAACCTATGGCCCCCGGGTCTATTTTACATCATATTAGTTTCCGTCAACTTTCCAATTTCTGTCACCGTTTATTTTCCAATCTTTACTTTCCAATCTTTACAACAAAAATACAAAAAATATTTATCTTGTTATCTTTATCAGATCTCACTTTTGCAAGCGGCCGTGAAGGGATTGACAATCCCTTTATCGCATTGGTTGCAAGGTTCTTGATTGTTTGTGCAGGTACTAGGTGACTCGCGTGTAGTCTCCTACTGGATTGATACTGAAAGGATCGATATAGTTGACTAAAGGGGGGTGAATATGCAACTAACAATTTTAATTTTTCTTTACCAATTTAAACTTTGCATCAAAGTAGGTTGTCTAGATATGCAACTAGGTGAGCAACCTATATGATGCAACAACAACAAGCACGCGAGCATGTTGGAAATATGCCCTAGAGGCAATAATAAAATGGTTATTATTATATTTCCTTGTTCATGATAATTGTCTATTGTTCATGCTATAATTGTATTATCTGGAAACCGTAATACATGTGTGAATACATAGACCACAAAATGTCCCTAGTGAGCCTCTAGTTGACTAGCTCAGAGAGCAATAGATGGTTATGGTTTCTGACCATGGACATAGGATGTCATTGATAACGGGATCACATCATTAGGAGAATGATGTGATGGACAAGACCCAATCCTAAGCATAGCACAAGATCGTGTAGTTCGCTTGCTAAAAGCTTTTCTAATGTCAAGTATCATTTCCTTAGACCATGAGATTGTGTAACTCCTCGATACCGTAGGGAGTGCTTTGGGTGTACCAAACGTCACAACGAATCGGGTGGCTATAAAGGTACACTACGTGCATCTCCGAAAGTATCTCATTGGGTTGGCACGAATCGAGACTCGGATTTGTCACCCGCAGGCGGAGAGGTATCTCCGCCCACTCGACAGGACATCATCATAATCAGTACAATGTGATCAAGGAGTTGATCACGGGATGATGTGTTACGGAACGAGTAAAGAGACTTGCCATAACGAGATTGAACAAGGTATCGATATACCGACGATCGTATCTCGGGCAAGTACTATACCGGTAGACAAAGGGAATTCTATACGTGATTGATTGAATCCTTGACATTATGGTTCATCCGATGAGATCATCGTGGATCATGTGGGAGCCAACATCGGTATCCCGATCCCGCTGTTGGTTATTGGCCGGAAAGTTGTCTCGGTCATGTCTGCATGGTTCCCGAACCCGTAGGGTCTACACACTTAAGGTTTGATGACGCTAGAGTTATAAGGAATAGATGTACGTGGTTACCGAATGTTGTTCGGAGTCCCAGATGAGATCCCGGACGTCACGAGGAGTTCCGGAATGGTCCGAAGGTAAAGATTTATATATGGGAAGTCATGTTTTTGTCACCGGAAAAGTTTCGGGTGCTATCAGTAACGTACCGGGACCACCGGGAGGGTCCCGGGAGTCCAACAGGTGGGGCCACCGGCCCCAGAGGGCTGCGTGGGACAAGTGTGGGAGGGTACTAGCCCCAGGTGGGCTGGTGCGCCCCCCCCCCCCCACCAGGGCCCAAGGCTAAGAGAGAATGGAAAGGGGGAAACCCTAGGCTCAGATGGGCCTAAGGCCCACCTAGTGGTGCGCCCCCTGTCTTCCCCCCTTGGCCGCCCCCTAGATGGGATCTAGGGCTGGCCGCCACCCCTAGGGGTGGAAACCTAGGTGGGGGCACAGCCCCTCCCTTTCCCCTATATATAGTGGGGGTTTGGGGCTGCCATAGACATGAGAACATCTCCCTCTTGGCACAGCCCTACCCCTCTCCCTCCTCGTCTCTTGTGGTGCTTGGCGAAGCCCAGCTGGAGTGCCACGCTCCTCCGCCACCACCACGCCGTCGTGCTTCTGCTGGACGGAGTCTTCCCCAACCTCTCCCTCTCCCCTTGCTGGACCAAGGCATGGGAGACGTCATCGGGCTGCACGTGTGTTGAACGCGGAGGCGCCGTTGTTCGGCGCTTAGATCGGAATCAACCGCGATCTGAATCGCTACGAGTACGACTGCTTCATCCGCGTTCTTGTAATGCTTCCGCATCGCGATCTTCAAGGGTATGAAGATGCACTCCCCTCTCTCTCGTTGCTAGTATCTCCGTAGATTGATCTTGGTCATGCGTAGGAAAATTTTGAATTTCTGCTACGTTACCCAACAGTGGCATCATGAGCTAGGTCTATTGCGTAGATTCTTTGCACGAGTAGAACACAAGTAGTTGTGGGCGATGGTTTGTACAATTTGCTTACCGTTACTAGTCCTATCTTGATTCAGCGGCATTGTGGGTTGAAGCGGCCCGGACCGACCTTACACGTACGCTTACGTGAGACAGGTTCCACCGTCTGACATGCACTTGTTGCATAAGGTGGCTAACGGGTGCCAGTCTCTCCCACTTTAGTCGGATCGGATTCGATGAAAAGTGTCCTTATGAAGGGTAAATAGCAATTGGCATATCACTGTTGTGGCTTTGCGTAGGTAAGAAACGTTCTTGCTAGAAACCCATAGCAGCCACGTAAAACATGCAACAACAATTAGAGGACGTCTAACTTGTTTTTGCAGGGTATGCTATGTGATGTGATATGGCCAAAAGAATGTGATGAATAATATATGTGTTGTATGAGATTGATCATGTTCTTGTAATAGGAATCATGACTTGCATGTTGATGAGTATGACAACCGGCAGGAGCCATAGGAGTTGTCTTATTTATTGTATGACCTGCGTGTCAATGATAACGCCATGTAATTACTTTAATTTATTGCTAATCGTTAGCCATAGTAGTAGAAGTAATAGTTGGCAAGACAACTTCATGAAGACACGATGATGGAGATCATGATGATGGATATCATGGTGTCATGCCGGTGACGATGATGATCATGGAGCCCCGAAGATGGAGATCAAAAGGAGCAATATGATATTGGCCATATCATGTCACTATTTGATTGCATGTGATGTTTATCATGTTTATGCATCTTATTTGCTTAGAACGACGGTAGTAAATAAGGTGATCCCTCATAATAATTTCAAGAAAGTGTTCCCCCTAACTGTGCACCGCTATGGAAGTTCGTTGTTTCAAGCACCACGTGATGATCGGTGTGATAGATTCTAACGTTCACATACAACGGGTGTAAGCCAGATTTACACACGCCAAACACTTAGGTTGACTTGACGAGCCTAGCATGTACGTATACGGCCTCGGAACACAAGAGACCGAAGGTCGAACATGAGTCGAGTAGTGGATAATGATCAACATGAAGATGTTCACCGATGATGACTAGTCCGTCTCATGTGATGATCGGACACGGCCTAGTTGACTCGGATCATGTATCACTTAGATGACTAGAGGGATCTCTATCTGAGTGGGAGTTCATAAGATGAACTTAATTATCCTGAACATAGTCAAAAGGTTTTTGCAAATTATGTCGTAGCTCGCGCTTTAGTTCTACTGTTTAAGATATGATCCTAGAAAAAATTTAGTTGAAAGTTGATAGTAGCAATTATGCGGATTGGGTCCGTAAACTGAGTATTGTCCTCATTGCCGCACAGAAGGCTTATGTACTTAATGCATCGCTCGGTGTGCTGAACCTCGAATGTTGTACGTGGATGTTGCGAACATCTGACATACACGTTCTGATGACTACGTGATAGTTCAGTAATGTTAAACGGTTTAGAATTGAGGCACCGAAGACAATTTTGAAACGTCGCAGAACATACGAGATGTTCCAAGAGCTGAAATTAGGATTTCAGGCTCGTGCCCACGTCAAGAGGTATGAGACCTCTGACAAGTTTCTTAACCTGCAAACAAAGGGAGAAAAGCTCAATCATTGAACATGTGCTCAGATTGTCTGAGTACTACAATCACTTGAATCGAGTGGGAGTTAATCTTCCAGATGAGATACTGATGTTTCTCCAAAGTCATTTCCACCAAGCTACTAGAGCTTCGTGATGAGCTATAACATATCAGGGATAGATATGATGATCCTTGAGCTATTAGCGATGTTTGATACCGCGAAAGTAGAAGTCAAGTAGGAGCATCAATTGTTGATGGTTAGTAAAACCATTAGTTTCAAGAAGGGCAAGGGCGAGAAGGGATACTTCATGAAACGGCAAATTAATTGCTGCTCTAGTGAAGAAACCCAAGGTTGAACCCAAACCCGAGACTAAGTGCTTCTGAAATAAGGGGAACGGTCACTGAAGCGGAACTACCCTAGATACTTGGTAGATGAGAAGGCTGGCAAGGTCGATAGAAGTATATTGGATATACATTATGTTAATGTGTAATTTACTAGTACTCCTAGTAGCACCAGGGTATTAGATACCGGTTCGGTTGCTAAGTGTTAGTAACTCGAAATAAAAGCTACGGAATAAACGGAGACTAGCTAAAGGTGAACTGACAATATGTGTTGGAAGTGTTTACAAGGTTGATGTGATCAAGCATCGCACGCTCCCTCTACCATCGAGATTGGTGTTAAACCTAAATAATTGTTATTTGGTGTTTGCGTTGAGCATAGACATGATTCGTTTATGTTTATCGCGACACGGTTATTCATTTAAGGAGAATAATGGTTACTCTGTTTATTTGAATAATACCTTCAATGGTCTTGCACCTAAAATGAATTGTTTATTGAATCTCGATCATAGTGATACACATGTTCATGCCAAAAGATATAAGATAGTAATGATATAGTGCCACCTACTTGTGGCACTGCCATTTGAGTCATATTGGTATAAAACACATGAAGAAGCTCCATGTTGATGGATCTTTGGACTCACCTGCTTTTGAAAAGATTGAGACATGTGAACCATGTATATTGGTATATACGCATGAAGAAACTCCATGCAGATGGACCGCTTTGGACTCACTTGATTTTGAATCACTTGAGACATGCAAATCATACCACATGGGCAAGATGACCGAAAGCCTGCTTTCAAAGAAATGGAACAAGAAAGCAACTTGTTGGAAGTAATACATTTTGATGTGTGCAGTCCAATGAGTGCTGAGGCACGCAGTGGATATCGTTATGTTCTTACTTCACAAATGATTTGAGTAGATACTGAGTATATTTACTTGATGAAACACAAATCTGAATTATTGAAAGGTTCAAGTAATTTCAGAGTGAAGTTGGATATCATCGTGACAGGAGGATAAAATGTCTATGATATGATCATAGAGATGAGTATCTGAGTTACGAGTTTGGCATACAATTAAGACATTGTGGAAATTGTTTTCACAACCAATACCGCCTGGAACACCATAGTGTGATGGTGTGTCCGAACATCATAACTGCACCCTATTGATATGGTACATACCATGATGTCTCTTATCGAATTACCACTATCATTTATGGGTTAGGCATTAGAGACAACCACATTCACTTTAAATAGGGCACCACGTAATTCTGTTGAGATGACACTGTATGAAATATGGTTTAGAGAAACCAAAGCTGTCGTTTCTTAAAAGTTTGGGGCTGCGACGCTTGTGTGAAAAGCCTGATAAGCTCGAACCCAAAGCGGATAAATGCCTCTTCATAGGACACCCAAAACAGTTGGGTATACCTCCTGTCTAAGTTCCGGAAGCAAAAGGGATTGTTTCTAGAATCGGGTCCTTTCTCGAGGAAAAGTTTCTCTTGAAAGAATTGAGTGGGAGGATGGTGGAGACTTGATGAGGTTATTGAACCATCACTTCAACTAGTGTGTAGCAGGGCGCAGGAAGTTGTTCCTATGGTACCCACACCAATTGAAGTGGAAGCTAATGATAGTGATCATGAAACTTCAGATCAAGTCACTACCAAACCTCGTAGGTCGACAAGGATGCGTACTACTTCAGAGTGGTACTTAATCCTATCTTGGAGGTCATGTTGCTAGACAACAACGAACCTATGGGCTATGGAGAAGCGATGGTGGGCCCGGATTCCGACAAATGGCTCGAGGCCATAAAATCCGAGAGAGGATCCATGTATAAAACAAAGTGTAGACTTTGGAAGAACTACCTGATGGTCGTAAGGCTGTTGGGTACAGATGGATTCTAAAAGGAAAGACAGACAATGATGGTATGTTTCACCATTAAGAAAGCTCGACTTGTCGCTAAGATGTTTTCCGACAAGTTCAAGGAGTTGACTACGATGAGACTTTCTCACCAGAAGCGATGCTAAGAGTCTGTTGGAATTATATTAGCGATTCGCATTATTTATGAAATCTTGCGTATAGGATGTCAAAACATTGTTTCCTCGACGATTTTCTTGAGGAAAGGTTGCATGTGATACAACCGTAAGGTTTTGTCAATCCTAAAAGATGCTAACAAGTATGCAAAGCTCCAGTAGTCCTTCTAAGGACTGGAGTAAGCATCTCAGAGATGGAATATACGCTTTGATGAGATGATCAAAGACTTTTGGTTTATACAAAGTTTATGAGAAACTTGTATTTCCAAAGAAGTGAGTGGGAGCACTATAGCATTTCTGATGAGTATATGTTATCGACATATTGTTGATCGGAAATGATGTAGAATTTCTGGAAAGCATATAGGGTTATTTGAAAGTGCTTTTCAATGGGAAAAAACCTGGATTAAGCTACTTGAACATTGAGCATCAAGATCTATAAGGATATATCAAAATCGCTTGATAGTACTTTCAAATGAGTACGCACCGTGACAAGATTTTGAAGGACTTCAAAATAGATCGACAGAGAAGGAGTTCTTGGCTGTGTTATTAGGTGTGAGTATTGAGTAAGACTCAAGATCTGACCACGGCAGAAGAGAGAGAAAGGACGAAGGTCATCCCCTATGCTTTAGACGTAGGCTCCACAGTATGTTATGCTGTGTACCGCACCTAAAGTGTGCCTTGCCATGAGTCAGTCAAGGGGTAAAAGTGTGATCCAGGAATGGATAACAAGATAGCGGTCAAACATATCCTTAGTAACTAGTGGACTAAGGAATTTTCTCGATTATGGAGGTGGTAAAAGAGTTCGTCGTAAAGGGTTACGCCGATGCGAACTTTGACACTAATCCGGATTATACTGAGTACTAAACCGGAATCGTATAGTAGAACAGTTATTTGGAATAGCTCCAAATAGAGCGTGGTAGCTGCATCTATGAGATGACATAGATATTTGTAAAGCACACACGGATCTGAAAGGTTCAGACCCGTTGACTAATAAACCTCTCTCACAAGCGAGATATGATCAAAGCCAATAGGTGTTGGATTCATTGCAATCACATAGTGATGTGAACTAGATTATTGACTCTAGTGCAAGTGGGAGTCTGTTGGAAATATGCCCTAGAGGCAATAATAAAATGGTTATTACTATATTTCCTTGTTCATGATAATTGTATATTGTTCATGCTATAATTGTATTAACTGGAAACCGTAATACATGTGTGAATACATAGACCACAACATGTCCCTAGTGAGCCTCTAGTTGACTAGCTCGTTGATCAATAGATGGTTATGGTTTCCTGACCATGGACATAGGATGTCATTGATAACGGATCACATCATTAGGAGAATGATGTGATGGACAAGACCCAATCCTAAGCATAGCACAAGATCGTGTAGTTCGTTTGCTAAAAGTTTTTCTAATGTCAAGTATCATTTCCTTAGACCATGAGATTGTGTAACTCCTTGATACCGTAGGAGTGCTTTGGGTGTACCAAACGTCACAACGTAACTGGGTGGCTATAAAGGTGCACTACAGGCATCTTCAAAAGTATATGTTGGGTTGGCACGAATCAAGACAGGGATTTGTCACTCCGTGTGACGGAGAGGTATCTCTGGGCCCACTCGGTAGGACATCATCATAATGTGCACAATGTGATCAAGGAGTTGATCACGGGATGATGTGTTAGGAACGAGTAAAGAGACTTGCCATAATGAGATTGAACAAGGTATCGATATACCGACGATCGAATCTCGGGCAAGTACTATACCGGTAGACAAAGGGAATTGTATACGGGATTGATTGAATCCTTGACATCGTGGTTCATCCGATGAGATCATCGTGGAACATGTGGGAGCCAACATGGGTATCCAGATCCCACTGTTGGTTATTGGCCGGAGAGTTGTCTCGGTCATGTCTGCATGGTTCCCGAACCCGTAGGGTCTACACACTTAAGGTTCGATGACGCTAGGGTTATAAGGAATAGATGTACGTGGTTACCGAATGTTGTTCGGAGTCCCGGATGAGATCCCGGACGTCACGAGGAGTTCCGGAATGGTCCGGAGGTAAAGATTTATATATGGGAAGTCCTGTTTTGGTCACCGGAAAAGTTTCGGGTGCTATCGGTAACGCATCGACCACCTGGAAGGGTCCTGGGTCCAACAGGTGGGGCCACTGCCCCAGAGGTCTCAAGGTGGGCCAACTGTGGAGGGGACCAGCCCCAAGTGGGCTGGTGCGCCCCCACCAGGGCCCAAGGCGAAGAGAGAATGGAAAGGGAAACCCTAGGCTCGAGATGGGCCTAAGGCCCACCTAGTGGTGCGCCTCTCTTCCCCTTGGCCGCCCCCCAAGATGGGATCTAGGGCTGGTCGCCACCCCTAGGGGTGGAAACCTAGGTGGGGGCGCAGCCCCTCCCTTTCCCCTATATATAGTGGGGGTTTGGGGCTGCCATAGACATGAGAACATCTCCCTCTTGGTGCAGCCCTACCCCTCTCCCTCCTCGTCTCTTGCGGTGCTTCACGAAGCCCTGCTGGAGTGCCACGCTCCTGCACCACCACCACGCCGTCGTGCTACTGGTGGACGGAGTCTTCCCCAACCTCTCCCTCTCCCCTTGCTGGATCAAGGCACGGGAGACGTCATCGGGCTGCATGTGTGTTGAACGCGGAGGCGCCGTTGTTCGGCGCTTATCGGAATCAACCGCGATCTGAATCGCTACGAGTACGACTCCTTCATCCGTGTTCTTGTAACACTTCCGCATCGCGATCTTCAAGGGTATGAAGATGCACTCCCCTCTCTCTCGTTGCTAGTATCTCCGTAGATTGATCTTGGTCATGCGTAGGAAAAAATTTAATTTCTAATACGTTACCCAACAGAACAAGCAAGGGATATAACACAAAACAGCTTGCACAAGTAAAGGCACGAAATAACAAAGAGTGAAGCCGGTGAAGACGAGGATGTGTTACCGAAGTTCCTTCCCTTTGAGGGGAAGTACATCTCCGTTGGAGCAGTGTGGAGGCACAATGCTCCCAATAAGCCACTAGGGCCACCGTATTCTCCTCACGCCCTCACACAATGCGAGATGCCGTGATTCCACTATTGGTGCCCTTGGAGGCGGTGACCGAACCTTTACAAACAAGGTTGGAGCAATCTCCACAACTTAATTGGAGGCTCCCAACGACACCATGAAGCTTAACCACAATGGAATATGGCTCCTCGGTGACCTCAACCGTCTAGGGTGCTCAAACACCCAAGAGTAACAAGATCCGCAAGGGATTAGTGGGCGGAATCAAATTTCTCTTGGTGGAAGTGTAGATCGGGGCCTTCTCAACCAATCCCGAGCAAATCAACAAGTTTGATTGGCTAGGGAGAGAGATCGGGCGAAAATGGAGCTTGGAGCAACAATGGAGCTTAGGGTTGGAGGAGATAGTCGACTAGAGGAAGAAGACACCTCTTATATAGTGGAGAAACAAATCCAACCGTTGTCCACTTAACCAACCCGCGACCTGTGGTACTACCGCCCCTGACAAGCGGTACTACCGCAAGGCCTCACGGTACTACCACGGCCGACCGTGGTACTACCGCTGCTACGACAGGAACTAGGACAGGCCTGACACACAGAGGCTGAGAGCGGTACGGCCGCAGACGCGGTACTACCGATCCCCCTTGCGGTACTACCGCAAGGCAGGATTGGCCTAGCCTGGGAAGGGCGCGGATGAATAAAAATACATCCGTGCCAACTTCCGTTGAAAAACAATCGATGCAAAAATCCGACACGGTACTACCGCACATGGCATGCAGTACTACATGAGGAGCGGATGTAAAAAATTACATCCGCCCCTACTTCCGCACATGTAGCTGTGACAGACCAGGACTCACGGTACTACCGCGCGCTTGGGGCGGTACTACCGCGTAGGGCGCGGACGTAAAAAACTACGTTCGCCCCTATAGCCGCACGAGCAGCTGAGTCTGGTCTGAGGCCACGGTAGTACAGCTCTGTGGGAGCGATACTACTGCGGGCGCCTACGGTACTACCGCAGGGACTTGCGGTACTACCGCAGGGGCCTGCGGTACTACCGCTCCACAAAGCAGTACTACCGCATGCCCCAGAACAGCAACACTTAGAAATCCTTTTCTTTGCATAGAAAAGAGGAAAACAGAGGATGCTGCAAAGCGCAAGGGGAAAGGTGGTGCAGAGGAAGAAAACGTGTACGTGATGATTCCACCCGAACCTTTCTGAAGCGGACCCCCTCTTAATAGTACGGCTTTCCGACGACTCAAATCCACCGAAAAGAAACATAGAAAAACGCCGTCTTCAATAGTCTTCGAGGGGCACCAAACCGTCTTGTGCCTAGCGATGAAATGTCTGAGAAACTCAAGGCACACAATTAGTCCGCAAAAGCATTGTCATCAATCACCAAAACACTTTAGGGATAAATATGATGCCCTTACAATCTCCCCCTTTTTGGTGGACTGATGACAATACAGGATTTGCACAAAAGGGAAATAATATAGAGCATAAGCAAACCCTTCATCTCTAAAATATAGACGGGCTCCCCCTAGATGTGTGCAATCTAGATAGGTGCTATGGACTGCATAACACACATACTAGGATCAACACTCCCCCTATATTTTATAGACAAGGCATATCTCGCAATAATAAGGCTAACACTAAGCAAGAAAGCAAACACGAGCATAGCATAAATAGCACAATATATCATAAGCTCACTAAGATACGATAGAGTGCATATGTCTTACACCATATGAAGGATAAGTCTCGTAAGCGCAAACCAAACCAAAACAAACGAGGTTCAACTGAACAAACACGAACGAAGCAACAAGATAAAGCGACTCGCAAATCGCAAATCCTACACTCTCTCCCCCTTTGGCATCGAGACGCCAAAAAGGCAGAGAGGACACACAAGTGGTGGCTCAAGCGGAGTAATCACTCGCACGCTCCTCGTTAGACTTGGCAGCGGGGACGATCTCCTCGAAATCCTCCTCAGAATCAGTCCACTTGAAGCCTTGCTTCGCCATCCACTCAGCCTTCCGAGTGATGATCTCCTCAGAACCGCCAGAAACTTCCTCTCCAAAGACCCTCATGATCTTCTTGTCGTGGCGGCGACTCTCCTTGGAGGCAACATGAGTCCTGTACTGCCCCTTTGCCTGCATGTAGAATAGAGTCTTCATCTTGTCCTTCAGCTTCTTAGCCCACGAGGGCTCAGAGGAGCGAGGGGCAAACCCAGCAGCGCGGTCCTCACCAGCATCCTCCGCCTCAGCCTCCTCCCCAAAGAACAGCCCTTCCGAGCAGCCAAGGCCAAAGACGAGTAGTAGTGTTGGCCCACTTGGGCTTGACACGAAGACTGGTGGACTCATGACGAATCCATTCTGGAGCAAGGAACTCATCACCGGAGAACAGCTTCTCCCAAGTCTTGGAGATCAACAGAAAAAGGTACGGTCCATAGATGGGTACCTTGCGGTTGAACACCGCAAACCGAAGCTCACACCACATGATATGTGAGACATCAAGTGGTTGAGACTGAGAGACACGCGCCTCCTCGCACAGGAGCATCATATCCACCAGATAGGCATGCAACTTGTCCTTGTCACCAATGCGAGGGAAAAGAGAGTTGCGGAAGATGCGATACATGATGTCCAGAAATGGGTTCAACACCCACGTCGTCTTGCGACTGGGAAGCGTCTTCGCAACATAATACTGCTGGAGCCTGTTCTTGCTGGCTGACTCAGGGTTGGCATGAGGGCGAACACCAACGGGTGTGTTGAGCCCCTCATCAGGTACGTGGAGCAGATCCATGAAGTCCTTCCAGGTAGCAGTCAACTGACGTCCATTGGTCATCCAGGTCATCCTTCGATCCTCCCCAGAGTGAAAGTGAACTGAGGCAAAGAACTGGCAAGTAATCTCAGGGTCATAGTCCAGGTGAAAGGAGATCACATGTTCAATGCCAAACTACTCCACCAAGTCCAGAGCCTCTCCAAAGTAATCACGGTGCTTGTCCTGCCTCATGTGATTCATGTCAATCCACTTGACATCCACATAGGTGTTTTGCTTGGCCTTGATCACATCCAGATAAATGAGAGTCTGCTGCTTGGTCCAAAACAAGTCATTTCCTCTGAATATAGCACGGCATTCACATATGGGTTGATCTGCCTTCGAGGGATAAACTGATAAAGTGGTATCTCGTCCATGCCCTTTGCGGCGTCCTTGTACTTGCTGGCGGAGGATTTGACATTGCACTTGGGGGCACTGGAACCCTCTGGAGCTTCATCTTGATTGCGCAGACGCTTGGAGCTAGTGTCACGACTGGGATTGGAACAGCGAGCAGGAGCACCGGAGCCACCACCTAAGACACAAAGCAAAAAGCACAAACGAAAAGCGAGAAGAATCAATGCAAAGACCTCAGCAAAGAAAGGGAAACATGTAGAAAGCATACGTGGTAATTGCCAAGAAGAAGATTGGACAACAACGGTAGTACTGCCAGGTCGCGCGATACTAAAATTTTAGTACCGCTCCTAGTCGCGATAGTACCGCATGAAGGCACGGTAGTACCGGGGCTCGGAGCGGTAGCAGAACTTTAGTACCACGGCTCGTGAGGTAGTACCGCACCTGAGGGACGGTAGTGCCGTACAAGCGGTAGTACCGCATCGGAGATGCGGTAGTACCACATCAGCATCAGATCCGAACCATTTGAATATGAGAAAAACTACGAAAACGAGGCGGTACTACGGTTGATCAAATCTACCACGGGACAACATATCAAGTATAATTTCTACGCAACACTACTCGCCTACATCCTACTCTTGCATATATTTGGCCTAAAATCTCAAGAACACATGCATCTCCCCAAAAACCTAGAGGCAAAAGAATGAACAAAAGAGAGAGGGATTTGGGGAGAAACCTTGTTCCATGGCAAGAGGAAGTGGTGGGGAACGATCCCACCAGTCGAAATCGGAGGAGAGCGGCCGGAGACGGAGATCCGGCGAGGGTCTCCGGCGCCGTTCTTGAGCAGGAGAGAGATAGGCGATGGGGAGAGAAACAGACGAATGGGTATGGGGGAGTTGGAACCCCCCTTGCCCGGGTCTTAACCCCCACGTGCACTCTCAGCGCGGTAGTACCGCATCTCATCGCGGTAGTACCGCTCGGGCGGAAACCGCATCGAAGCGGTAGTACTGCTCCCCCAGGCGGCAGTAAAAAAATACTGCTGCGCTGGGTACGGAAGTACTGTGCGCTCCACTTGCAGTAGTACCATGGCATGCCGCGGTAGTACCGTGAGCTCAAGAAGATGCATGTTTCAGACGAAAGAGAAAGGGTCTTTGCTCAAGGAAACTTCAAGCAAAAGAGACACCACAAGAGCACGCTCAACATGAAGAAAGAAAGGCAAGAGGCAACAAGGACCAACCACGAGACACAATCTCTCCAAGGAGAGGGCGGTGGCCGGAGCCACCTATGTTTGAGTCAATTGCTATGGCACCGCAAAGAATTATCCTTGGGCCCATGACCAAAACTCGTCTTTGAAGCACAAGTACCATCAAAAGTGGCTAATGTGAAAGAGTTGATCAATTTATGCATAATGGGGGGAGGGAGAGTTCATTGAGAGAACACCACTCCCCCTATGTCCATGCCTACACCTAAACACGATAACAAGTTGAGTATGGTGGGGTGTGCAAGGGTTCAAGCAACATTGCTCGAATCAATGATATTTAGCTCATGCCTTAACTCGCGAAATCTTGCTTCATCCAAAGGCTTCGTTAAAATATCTGCAAGGTTATCATGAGTGTTGACATAGTTGAGCTCGATCTCCCCTCGCCTAGTGTGATCCCGAATGAAGTGATACCGAATCTCAATATGCTTCGTCTTGAAGTGTTGCACCGGGTTGAGAGAAATCTTGATGGCACTTTCATTGTCACACCAAAGAGGAACTTTGTCACAAATGACACTGTAATCCGTTAAAGTTTGCCTCATCCATAAGAGTTGTGCACAACAACTACCGGCAGCCACATACTCCTCTTCGGTGGACGAGAGAGACACACAACTTTGCTTTTTAGAAGACCAACTCACCAAAGAGCAACCAAGAAATTGGCACCCTCCGGAAGTGGACTTCCTATCTGATACGTCTCCAACGTATCTATAATTTTTGATTGCTCCATGCTACTTTATCTATTGTTTTGTACTATAATGGGCTTTATTTTCCACTTTTATATTATTTTTGGGACTAACCTATTAACCGGAGGCCCAACCCAGAATTGCTATTTTTTGCCTTTTTTTAGTATTTCGAAGAAACAGAATATCAAACGGAGTCCAAACGGAATGAAACCTTCGGAAACGTGATTTTCTCACCGAACGTGATCCAGGAGACTTGGACCCTACGCCAAGGAACATCGGAGGCGGTCACGAGGGTGGGGGCGCCCCCCCTAGGGCGCGCCCCCTGCTTCGTGGGCCCCCTAATGCTCCACCGACGTACTCCTTCCTCCTATATATACCTCACGCACTTCAAACGATCGTAACAGGGCCAAAACCTAATTCCACCGCCGCAACTTCCTCTATCCACGAGATCCCATCTTTGGGCCTGTTCCGGAGCTCCGTCGGAGGGGGCATCCACCACGGAGGGCTTCTACATCAACACCATAGCCTCTCCAATGAAGTGTGAGTAGTTTACTTCAGACCTTCGGGTCCATAGCTAGTAGCTAGATGGCTTCTTCTCTCTTGTGGATCTCAATACAATGTTCTCCCCCTCTCTCGTGGAGATCTATTCGATGTAATCTTCTTTTGCGGTGTGTTTGTTGAGACCGATGAATTGTGGGTTTATGATCCAGCTTATCTATGAATAATATTTGAATCTTATCTGAATTCTTTTATGTATGATTGAGTTATCTTTGCAAGTCTCTTCGAATTATCCGTTTGGTTTGGCCAACTAGATTGGTAGTTCTTGCAATGGGAGAAGTGCATGGCTTTGGGTTCAATCTTGGGATGTCCTTACCCAAAGGATAGAAAGGGTTGCAAGGCACGTATTGTATTGTTGCCATCGAGGATAACAAGATGGGGTGTTTATCATATTGCATGAATTTATTCCTCTACATCATGTCATCTTGCTTAAGGCGTTACTCTATTTTTAACTTAATACTCTAGATGCATGTTGGATAGCGGTCGATGAGTGGAGTAATAGTAGTAGATGCAGAATCGTTTCGATCTACTTGTCTCAGACGTGATGCCTATATACATGATCATACCTAGATATACTCATAACTATGTTCAATTCTGTCAATTGCTCAACAGTAATTTGTTCACCCATCGTAGAATACTTATGCTCTTGAGAGAAGCCACTGGTGAAACCTATGTCCCCCGGGTCTATTCTCATCATATCAATCTCCATCACTTTTATACTTGCCTTGTTTTTACTTTGCTTTTTACCTTTCACTTTGCATCTTTATACCAAAAATACCAAAAATATTATCTCTATCAGATCTCACTCTAAATGTAAGTGACCGTGAAGGGATTGACAACCCCTAATCGCGTTGGTTGCGAGTAGCTATCGTTTTGTGCAGGTATGAGGGACTTGTGTGTGGCCTCCTACTGGATTGATACCTTGGTTCTCAAAAACTGAGGGAAATACTTACGCTACTGTGCTGCATCATCCTCTCCTCTTCGGGGAAAACCAACGCAAGCTCAAGACGTAGCAAGAAGGATTTCTGGCGCCGTTGCCGGGGAGTCTACGCAAAAGTCAACATACCAAGTACCCATCACAATCCCTATCTCTCGCATTGCATTATTTGCCATTTGCCTCTCGTTTTCCTCTCCCACACTTCACCCTTGCCGTTTTATTCGCCCACTCTTTCCCAATCTCCTCCTCTTTTTCCCGTTGCCTTTTGTTTGCTCGTGTGTTGGATTGCTTGTTTGTCGCAATGGCTCAAGATGCTACTAAATTGTGTGACTTCACCAATACCAATAATAATGATTTCCTTAGCACTCCGATTTCTCCTCTTGCCAATACTGAATCTTGTGAAATCAATACTACTTTGTTGAATCTTGTTATGGAAGATCAATTCGCCGGCCTTCCTAGTGAAGATTGCCGCTACTCATCTGAATAGCTTCGTTGATTTATGTGATATGCAAAAGAAAAAAGATGTCGATAATGATGCCGTTAAATTGAAGCTATTTCCTTTTTCGCTTAGAGATCGTGCTAAAGCGTAGTTTTCATATTTGCCTAAAAATAGTATTGATTCTTGGAACAAGTGCAAAGATGCTTTTGTCTCTAAGTATTATCTCCCTTAGAAACGATATTATGAATTTTAAGCAACTTGATCATGCACATGTTGCACAAGATTGGGAGAAAATGAAATTAATGATACGTAATTGTCCGACTCATGGTTTGAACTTGTGGATGATTATACAAAAAATTTATGCCGGATTGAATTTTGCTTCTAGAAATCTATTAGATTCGGCCGCGGGAGGCACTTTTATGGAAATCACTCTAGGGGATGCTACTAAACTCCTAGATAATATTATGGTTAATTATTCTCAATGGCATACCGCAAGATCTACTAATAAAAAAGTGCATGCGATAGAAGAAATTAATGTTTTGAGTGGAAAGATGGATGAACTTATGAAATTATTTGCTACTAAGAGTGTTTCTTCCGATCCTAATGATATGCCTTTGTCTACCTTGATTGAGAATAATAATGAACCTATGGATGTGAATTTTGTTGGTAGGAATAATTTTGGTAACAACGCATTATAGAGGGAATTTTAATCCTAGGCCTTATCCTAGTAATCCTTCTAATAATTATGGAAATTCCTACAACAACTCTTATGGAAATTTTAATAAGATGCCCTCTGAATTTGAAAGTAGTGTTAAAGAGTTTATGAATTCACAAAAGAATTTTAATGCTTTGCTTGAAGAGAAATTGCTTAAAGTTGATGATTTGGCTAGGAACGTTGATAGAATTTCTCTTGAGGTTGATTCTTTAAAGCTTAGATATATTCCTCCTAAGCATGATATCAATGAGTCTCTCAAGGCTATGAGAATTTCCATTGATGAGCGCAAAGAAAGAACCGCTAGGATGCGTGCTCCCAAAGATGCCTTTATTAAAGCGTGTTCTTCTAATTCTTATGATAATCAAGATGAAGATCTAAAAGTTATTGATGTGTCCCCTGTTAAATCTTTGTTTTGCAATATGAATCTTGATGAAACTGAATATGATCTTCCTTTACCTAGAAGGCGTTCTAAGAATTCGGAGTTTTTAGATCTTGATGATGAAATTGATAAAAGTGGGATTGACAGAAATAAAATTCTAGATGTTGCTAAACCCACTATTTTGGATCTCAAGGAATTTAATTATGAAAATTTCTCTTTAATTGATTGTATTTCCTTGTTGCAATCCGTGCTAAATTCTCCTCATGCTTATAGTCAAAATAAGGCCTTTACCGAACACATTGTTGATGCCTTGATGCAATCTTATGAAGAAAAACTTGTGTTGAAAGTTTCTATCCCTAGGAAACTCTATGATGAGTGGGAACCTACTATCAAAATTAAAATTAAAGATCATGAGTTTAATGCTTTGTGTGATTTGGGTGCTAGTGTCTCTACTATTCCCAAAACTTTGTGTGATTTGCTAGATTTCCGTGACTTTGATGATTGCTCTCTAAACTTGCATCTTGTGGATTCCACTATTAAAAAGCCTATGGGAAGAATTAATGATGTTCTTATTGTTGCAAATAGGAATTATGTGCCCGTAGATTTTATCGTTCTTGATATAGATTGCAATCCTTTATGTCCTATTATTCTTGGTAGACCTTTCCTTAGAACGATTGGTGCAATTATTGATATGAAGGAAGGGAATATTAGATTCCAATTTCTATTAAAGAAAGGCATGGAACACTTCCCTAGAAAGAAAATAAAATTACCATATGAATCTATTATGAGAGCCACTTATGGATTGCCTACCAAAGATGTCAATACCTAGATCTATCCTTGCTTTTATGCCTAGCTAGGGGCGTTAAACGATAGCGCTTGTTGGGAGGCAACCCAATTTTATTTTTAGTTTTTTTGTTTTTGATTCTTTTTAGGAATAAATAATCCATCTAGCCTATGTTTAGATGTGGTTTTATCTTTTAATTAGTGTTTGTGCCAAGTTAAACCTATTGGATCTTCTTGGATGATAGTTATTTGATCTTGATGTAATTTCCAGAAACTTTGCGCTCAGTGCCCGAATTGTTAAAAATCACCAGAATGCGATAAAATATTGATTCCAGTTTCTTCTGATCAATAAACAAATTTTCCAGGTCTTCTAAATTTGCTAGAATTTTTTGAGTTCCAGAAGTCCGCGTTAGTTACAGATTACTACATACTGTTCTGTTTTTGACAGATTCTGTTTTGCGTGTGTTGTTTGCTTATTTTGATGAATCAATAGCAAGTAAAATAGTTTATGATCCATAGAGAAGTTGGAATACAGTAGGTTTAACACCAATATAAATAAATAATGAGTTCATTACAGTACCTTAAAGTATTCTTTTGTTTTATTTCTCTAACGGAGCTCACGAGATTTCTATTGAGTTTTGTGTTGTGAAGTTTTCAAGTTTTGGGTGAATTCTTTTGATGGATTATGGAACAAGGAGTGGCAAGAGCCTAAGCTTGGGGATGCACATGGCACCCCAAGATAATCCAAGGACACCAAAAATTCAAAGCTTGGGGATGCCGGAAGGCATCCCTCTTTAAATCCACTTCCATCGGTAATTTACTTGGAGCTATATTTTTATTCACCACATGATATGTGTTTTGCTTGGAGCGTCTTGTATTATTTGCGTCTTTGCTTGTTAGTTTACCACAATCATCCTTGCTGTACACACCTTTTGAGAGAGCCATACATGAATTAGAACTTGATAGAATACTCTATGTGCTTCACTTATATCTTTTGAACTTGATAGTTTTGCTCATAGTGCTTCACTTACATCTTTTTGAGCGTGACAATTTTTGCTCTAGTGCTTCACTTAGATCTTTTAGAGCATGGTGGTGGATTTGTTTTAAAGAAACTTGATCTCTCATGCGTCACTTAGATTATTTTGAGAGTCGTTAATAGCATGGTAATTTGCTTAATGTTAATATACTTGGTATTCAAGATATGTGAAACTTTCTTTTGAGTGTGTTGAATACTAAGATAAGTTTGATGCTTGATAATTGTTTTGAGATATGAAGATGGTGATATTAGAGTCATGCTAGTTGATTAGTTGTGAATTTGAAGAATACTTGTGTTGAAGTTTGTGATTCCCGTAGCATGCATGTATGGTGAACCGTTATGTGATGAACTCGGAGCATGATTTATTTATTGATTGTCTTCCTTATGAGTGGCGGTCGGGGACGAGCGATGGTCTTTTTCTACCAATATATCCCACTAAGAGCATGCGCGTAATACTTTGCTTTGGTAACTTCTAGATTTTTGCAATAAGTATATGAGCTCTTTATGACTAATGTTGAGTCCATGGATTATAGGCACTTTTTCCCATCCTTCCACCGTTGCTAACCTCTCTAATACCGCACACCTTTCACCGGTATCATACACCCACCATATACCTTCCTCAAAACAGCCACCATACCTACCTATCATGGCATTTCCATAGCCATTCCGAGATATATTGCCATGCAACTTTCCACCATTCCGTTTATTATGACACGCTTCATCATTGTCATATTGCAAGCATGATCATGTAGTTGACATCGTATTTGTGGCAAAGCCACCGTTCATAATTCTTTCATACATGTCACTCATGTTTCATTGCATATCCCGTACACCACGGAGGCATTCATATAGAGTCATATTTTGTTCTAAGTATCGAGTTGTAATTGTTGAGTTGTAAGAAAAATAAAAGTGTGATGATCATCATTATTAGAGCATTGTCCCAAGTGAGGAAAGGATGATGGAGACTATGATTCCCCCACAAGTCAAGATGAGACTCCGGACGACAAATAAAAATAATAATAATAAAGAGGCCATAAAAAAAGAGAAAAGGCCCAAATAAAAAAATGAGAGAAAAAGAGAGAAGGGACAATGTTACTATCCTTTTACCACACTTGTGCTTCAAAGTAGCACCATGATCTTCATGATAGAGAGTCTCTCATTTTGTCACTTCCATATACTAGTGGGAATTTTTCATTATAGAACTTGGCTTGTATATTCCAATGATGGGCTTCCTCAAAATGCCTAGGTCTTCGTGAGCAAGCGAGTTGGATGCACACCCACTTGGTTTCTTTTGTTGAGCTTTCATATACTTATAGCTCTAGTGCATCCGTTGCATGGCAATCCCTACTCACTCACATTGATATCTATTGATGGGCATCTCCATAGTCCGTTGATACGGCTAGTTGATGTGAGACTATCTTCCCTCTTTTTTGTCTTCTCCACAACCACCGTTCTATTCCACATATAGTGCTATATCCATGGCTCACGCTCATGTATTGCGTGAAGGTTGAAAAAGTTTTGAAAATTTTAAAGTATGAAACAATTGCTTGGCTTGTCATTGGGGTTGTGCATGATTTAAATACTTTGTGTGGGGAAGATGGAGCATAGCAAGACTATATGATTCTGTAGGGATAACTTTATTTAGCCATGTTATTTTGAGAAGACATAATTGCTTAGTTAGTATGCTTGAAGTATTATTATTTTTATGTCAATATGAACTTTTGTCTTGAATCTTTCGGATCTGAATATTCATACCATGATTAAGAAGATTTACATTGAAATTATGCCAAAGTATCACTCCGCATCAAAAATTCTCTTTTTATCATTTACCTACTCGAGGACGGCGGGAATTAAGCTTGGGGATGCCCGATACGTCTCCAACGTATCTATAATTTTTATTGCTCCATGCTACTTTATCTATTGTTTTGGACTATAATGGGCTTTATTTTCCACTTTTATATTATTTTTGGGACTAACCTATTAACCGGAGGCCCAGCCTGCATTGCTGTTTTTGCCTTTTTCAAGATTTCAAGAAACAGAATATCAAACGGAGTCCAAATGGATGAAACCTTCGAAACGTGATTTTCTCACCGAACGTGATCCAGAGACTTGGACCCTCGCCAAGGAACATCGGAGGCGGTCACGAGGGTGGGGCGCCCCTAGGGCGTGCCCCCGCCTCGTGGGCCCCGATGCTCCACCGACGCATTCTTCCTCCTATATATACCTCGTATCCCCAAACGATCGTAACAGGAGCCAAAACCTAATTCCACCGCCGCAACTTCTTGTACCCACGAGATCCCATCTTGGGGCCTGTTTGAGCTCACGAGGGGGCATCCACCACGGAGGGCTTCTACATCAACACCATAGCCTCTCCGATGAAGTGTGAGTAGTTTACTTCAGACCTTCGGGTCCATAGCTAGTAGCTAGATGGCTTCTTCTCTCTTTTGGATCTCAATACAATGTTCTCCCCCTCTCGTGGAGATCTATTCGATGTAATCTTCTTTTTGGGTGTGTTTGTTGAGACCGATGAATTGTGGGTTTATGATCCAGCTTATCTATGAATAATATTTGAATCTTCTCTGAATTATTTTATGTATGATTGAGTTATCTTTGCAAGTCTCTTGAATTATCCGTTTGGTTTGGCCAACTAGATTGGTAGTTCTTGCAATGGGAGAAGTGCATGGCTTTGGGTTCAATCTTGCGGTGTCCTTACCCAAAGGATGTAAAGGGTTGCAAGGCACGTATTGTATTGTTGCCATCGAGGATAACAAGATGGGGTATTTATCATATTGCATGAATTTATTCCTCTACATCATGTCATCTTGCTTAAGGCGTTACTCTGTTTTTAACTTAATACTCTAGATGCATGCTTTGGATAGCGGTCGATGAGTGGAGTAATAGTAGTAGATGCGTAATCGTTTCGATCTACTTTTCTCGGACGTGATGCCTATATACATGATCATACCTAGATATACTCATAACTATGCTCAATTCTGTCAATTGCTCAACAGCAATTTGTTCACCCACCGTAGAATTCTTATGCTCTTGAGAGAAGCCACTAGTGAAACCTATGGCCCCCGGGTCTATTCTCATTATATCAATATCCATCACTTTTATACTTGCCTTGTTTTTACTTTGCTTTTTACTTTTCACTTTGCATCTTTATACCAAAAATACCAAAAATATTATCTCTATCAGATCTCACTCTCGTAAGTGACCGTGAAGGGATTGACAACCCCTAATCGCGTTGGTTGCGAGTAGCTATCGTTTTGTGCAGGTAGGAGGGACTTGTGCGTGGCCTCCTACTGGATTGATACCTTGGTTCTCAAAAACTGAGGGAAATACTTACGCTACTGTGCTGCATCATCCTCTCCTCTTCGGGGAAAACCAACGCAAGCTCAAGACATAGCACTATCCACTTTGTCTCCCGCCCAATCGGAGTCCGAATACCCTACAAGCTTGAAGTTTGCTCCTCTTGGGTACCATAAGCCAAAGTTTGGGGTATGAGCCAAATATCGAAAGATTTGCTTGACTGCCACAAAGTGGCTTCCTTAGGTGCGGCTTGAAACCGTGCACAAATTCCCACACTCAACATGATATCCGGTCTAGATGCACAAAGGTAAAGCAAGGATCCAATCATGGAACGATATACCTTTTGATCCACCGCTTTACCATTGTGATCAATGTCAAGTTGGCACTTGGTGGGCATTGTAGTGGAAGCCGGCTTGACATCACTTAGCTTGAATCTCTTGAGCATGTCTTGAGTGTATTTGGCTTGGTTGATGAAGGTTCCTTCCCTTCTTTGCTTCACTTCGAACCCTAGAAAGAACTTCAACTCTCTGATTGAAGACATCCTGAACTTTGAGGTCATGAGTGCAGCAAATTCCTCATTGAAAGCTTTGTTAAGGGAACCAAAGATAATATCATCAACATATAGTTGGCACACAAACAACTCCCCTTTGACCTTCTTAGTAATAAGAGTGGGGTCGATTAGCCCCACTTCAAATCCACGGTCTTGTTGCAACTCGGTAAGGTGGTCATACCACGCACGTGGGGC
This sequence comes from Aegilops bicornis, assembly GCA_021605145.1. Classification (NCBI taxonomy): domain Eukaryota; kingdom Viridiplantae; phylum Streptophyta; class Magnoliopsida; order Poales; family Poaceae; genus Aegilops; species Aegilops bicornis. The sequence goes on along the minus strand of CM038671.1, from coordinate 629,753,160 downwards.
TTGTTTAAGGCCATAGAGTGCCTTATCGAGTTGATACACATGATCGGGAAAGTAGGGATCCTCGAACCCGGGGGGTTGCTTGACATATACCAACTCATTAATAGGACCATTAAGAAAAGCACTTTTAACATCTATTTGTTGCAACTTAAAGTTGTGATGAGAAGCATAAGCAATCAACAAACGAATGGATTCTAGGCAATCAACGGGAGCAAAGATTTCACCGTAGTCGATACCCTCAACTTGGGAGTAGCCTTGTGCCACCAACCTTGCCATGTTGCGAACAATGGTCCCATGAGCATCTTGCTTGTTCTTGAATATCCACTTGGTTCCAATAAAATTGGGGTTCCCCGTTGGCCTTGGCACCAATCTCCACACCTTGTTGTACTCGAAGTTGTTGAGTTCTTCATGCATGGCATTAAGCCAATCCGGATCTTCGAGCACCTCATATACCCCTTTTTGGATGCTTCCAAGTACATTCTTCATGAGATGACCCTTGGTGGAGATCTTGGAAGCAATCTTGGCGGCACGACGCTCCAATTCGTCCTCGGGGGTGAGTCAAGGAGCGGTCACTTGATCATCTTGAGCGCCGTCTTGAGCTTGTTCTTGATCTTGAACTTGCTCGGAGGAGAGAACTTGGCCTTGGGCATCACTTGGTGTTTTAACACCATCTTGAAATTGATCTTGCCCTTGGACTTGTTCATGAGGTTGAGGGCCTTCATTTTGTTCTTCGGAAGCGTGTGGGCCTTGGGTTGGTGATGGCTCCACTTGAGTGGAGCATTGTCCTTCTCCTTTGGCCACAAGGGGTTTGTCGGTGTCAAAACCGGCGGATCTCGGGTAGGGGGTCCCGAACTGTGCGTCTAGGCGGATGGTAACAGGAGACAAGGGACACGATGTTTTTACCCAGGTTCGGGCCCTCTCGATGGAGGTAATACCCTACTCCTGCTTGATTAATATTGATGATATGGGTAGTACAAGAGTAGATCTACCACGAGATCTTTGAGGCTAAACCCTAGAAGCTAGCCTATGGTATGATTGTTGTTTTTTCTACGGACTAAAACCCTCCGGTTTATATAGACACCGGATAGGTTAGGGTTACACAGAGTCGGTTACAATGGTAGGAGATCTACATATCCATACGCCAAGCTTGCCTTCCACGCCAAGGAAAGTCCCATCCGGACACGGGACGAAGTCTTCAATCTTGTATCTTCATAATCTTGGAGTCCGCCGTGATGATAGTTCGCTATCCGGACACCCCTAGTCTAGGACTCCTCAAGAGCCCTGAACCAGGCTTCAATGACGACGAGTCCGGCGCGTTGATTGTCTTCGGCATTGCGAGGCGGGTTCCTCCTCCGAATACTTCGTAGAAGGTTTTGAACACCAGGATAGTGTCCGGCTCTGCAAAACAAGTACCACATACTACCGTAGAGACAATAACTTTTGCACAGATCTGCTGACGTATTCCGCGGCGTGACATCACTCCACGGCCAGGCCTTTTATATGAATCGTTTTCTTTGTTCCACCTCGGTAGCGTTTAGCGAGCGGTGTCCTTAGCACGTCTTATCAAAGCATAGATCGTGCCCCCTTATTCCGGGATTCTCATCAATACGGACGTGGGTAACCCAACCGTGCCCGTTGGCACGCCTCCTCTATCAAAGGCGAGTCCTAATCGACCACGGGGAGGGCTCTTGGTATTCAACCTCTTTATAATGAGACCAAGGCCCTCTTCCTGTTTACACCCTCCATCGAGTTCGCCTCGCGCTTCGAGTTCTAACACCCAAGGCTTCAGATCTAGGCGCTTCGGACCTTCGACAATGTCCGGCTCCGACCAACTTGGCCGGTGGATGGCTTCTTCCGTCGCAGAAGAAGATGTGCTAAAGCTGCGACACGCCAGGTATCTGACCAGCGAGATTTCGCATAGGCTGCCTGCTCCAGGGCAGGTCATTCCCACTCCCAAGCCCGGCGAGAGCGTGGTGTTCGTGTCACACTTCCTTCGGGGTTTAGGCTTCCCGACGGATCCCTTTGTGCGGGGGCTCATGTGTTTATTATGGGCTGGATTTCCATGACTTGAATCCGGAGTCCATCCTCCATATCTCGTCATCCATTGTCGTATGTGAGGCCTTCCTCCATATTACCCCTCACTTTGGATTGTGGCTCAAGACCTTCAAGGTGGTGCCAAAGATGATCGAGGGGCAGCAAGCAGAGTGCGGAGGGGCGATCATAAGCAAATGTGCTGATGCTCCGTGGCCCGAGGGCTCTTTTCAAGAGGAGCTTGGTTTGTGGCAACGGGAGTGGTTTTATATTACCGCTCCCCGGGGCACCAAATGGGTGGCGCTTCCTGCCTTCCGCTCAGGTCCACCACAGCGGCTGGCGTCATGGGTCAACAAGGGGCTCGACTGGGGGCCATTCAAGGACGTTCCTTTGTTGCAGGGCCGTATTCGAGACCTCCAAGAAAGAGAGATCAATCTGGTTGTAGTGACGCAGGTTATGTTGATTCGGCGCCTTCTGCCCTGCAAACGTCGCCCCCTCCACCTGTGGGAATTTAATCCGGAGGGACCACGAGCCCTCCAAAATTTTATGGGTACGACACCCGCGGAGATGTATAAACTGTTCTTCGGATCACAAGAGAAGTGTCCAGACCTGACTGAGGATGCAGGACTAAGCTGCAATCGCCCAGATACTCAAGTAAGTAGTCCGGTAACCGGACAGGCTGTTCATTCATTTGCCATATATATGTGCCCTTTAAAGGAGCCGTTTCTTGAACAGGAGTGGATAGCCAAGGCAAAGTTGATAAGGTGTCCGGCTCCCCTCCCAGAGACCACGCCGGATCCCATGCTGACCAAGATGTTGAAGGCCGCGCCTTTTGAAGAAGAAAGCGAAGGGGGAGCGGAGAAGCAACTGCCTACGAAGGAGGCTATCAAGGAAGGAGGGATTAAAGCCCCGCCTTCGAGGAGAGAAGAGGACTGCTTCGGAAGATCCGGAGGTCAAGGCCTCAAAGAGGGGAAAGGAATCTTCGTCGGAGAGTCCGGCGCTGGGAAGTAACCCAGCCGCACTATTTCCCCAAGGGGATCAGCCCTCCAGCGAGCCGTAAGTAAAAAGAAGGGGTCTTGTAAATAAGGAACATCCTGTATTTATTTATGAAGATAACCGAAATTGTACCTTGTAGTTCGGACCTCAGCCCTTCTCAGCAGAGCTCGTCTTTGGGGGATCTTCTTCCGGAGATGATGGAGAGCGAAACGCCTCCACCTGTCGCACCCTCATGCGAGGCGGATGAATCTGAGGTGTCGTCGCGGAGGGTTCCCCCAAGTCCGGTGGGGCCGGAAGGTCCGGCGCCGAGTGGTGTGCGGTCGGAGGAGCTAAAGGATCTGCTCGGGCGAGCGGCTATCTCAGAAGATCACCGTGTGCTAATGGGTATGGTGATTGAAAGAATTGCATCCGCGGAGAGCGGATTGCATGAAGCCTTCAGAAGCTTACTGACGGGGTTCGAGGTACGCAAAAATGGCGTACCTTCTGACAGTTATGCATATAGAATGCACCCTGTATAGATAGTAGCCCCTGAGAATCGGTATGTTGTCAAAATTGACAGCGTGCTGAGGATCAAAATCTTAGTTATAACATATCGCCGCTCCTAAATAGGTGGCGGGGCGTCCGGTGGCCAGCCGGACTGATGAATATGCCGAACTAAAGCGGCAACTTGACGAGGCGGATGCGGACATCGCGCTGATCAATAAACGGTTTGGCGAGTCACAAGGTATGTGACTTCCACGCGGACACCTGGTAAGGGAGCTTGACGCCCATGCCTGACTACTTGTATGCTTAATGCAGATGGTGCCGCTGTGGAGGAGCTACTGGCGGAACTTCGCCCGGCGAAAGAGCAGGCCGAAGTAGTAATGTCGGCCGCTTTAAAGGCGGCCAAGAGCTAGAAGTTTAACGGGCTGCTCATCGCGAAGAAGAGGAAATGGCCGATATGGCCAGAAAGTTGAAGAATACGACCGATCGCTGCGAGGTTCTTGAAAAAGAACGTCAAGCGGAGGAAGAGGGCCTGAAAAAGGCCGCCGCCGAATCCAAGGATGCTCGCTCGACTTTGAGAGTTTCCAAGGAGGAGCTGAGTCAGGCCGGGGCTATTGCGGCTGGGAAACCGTTTCTGCTGCGGAGGAAATATACGGATCCCAAGTATGCTCAGTTGGACAAGTTGTGGAGTTCGGAGGATGCTTGCCTGGACTTAGCGGCGAGTGCTGCGGACGCGATTGAGCACTTCCGAGGCCAGAAGGGGCACAAAAGGGAAGAGCTATATTGGTCGCAATTCCATAGTCCGGAGCGTCCTCTTTCGTTGACCGATCGGTTGGCCGAATGGGCCGAACTGAATCGATTATCCGGACTTGCCATGAAGCATGTCATGACTCATTTGTGGCCGGGCGGACCCCAGCCAAAGAGTTATTTTGATTTAGTGCAGCAGTTCCTTGGTGCGGTACCGCGTATCGACGCAATGAAGCGGTCGGAGTGTATTGAGGGAGCGCGGATGGCTCTGGCCCGTGTCAAGACATTCTGGGCAGAGATGAAGGCCACCGATGTTGCATCCCAAGATTCGGACAGAAGCCGAGTACCTGCCGAGCACTACTTTGAGAAAGTCCTGACGGGCGCTCGTTTAATAGAGACGCAGTGCTCGAAGGATATTATGTTTAAATGACATGTATGATTTGTGAAAACAATGTTTCAATAGAATATAAGAGCTTTTTATACTTGTGCGTTCAAGTAGTAAACTACTCCCTGTGCGGCCGTTTATGTATATGTATATATAACCTGAAAGATTGCAGTCCTTGGCTTCAGCCCCCACGCACATAGTGCGGGGGTGTTTGCAAAGAAGGCGCTTTTTCACACTTAATCCAACGTCTTGGTCCTGTTAAGGAGGTGGTAGCGTAGCAAACTAGGCAACCAGACTATAATGCTTTATCACTTTCACTTAGCCATAGGAGTTCGAGGGTGTGGCTACTATATAGCCCTGGCACCGCACTCTCCGAATTCGGGTGCGTATGCTGACCGAAAACTGGTCCTTCGTTAATGCGGAGGAATCCTAAACATTCCGGTGAGTCATCGAGTGGTTGACGGTCTCTCGCTATATCATGACAGCGGTTGTTGGCTTTCTCTATTGAGGTGCTCGCTACCGAACCGGGGCACAATCGCGATAGTTCTCCGGTGCCGCGTTAGCCGATAGAGCGAAACGTAAGGCAGCAAAACACAGGAGCCGGGCAAACCCAACATTTGACCAAAGACATGATTCAGAGCTGATGCATATAAGGCCTAACTCGAGACGCCGAACACTCCCTAAGGTATTCGGTCTTTAAAAAAACGGGCAGAATGATGCCCTGAGCCCCTGGTGTCCAAGTACGCGCAAAAATTCTGGTGCGGCAATGCCAAAACGCCGGCCTCCTCCTTGGTTATAGTAAGAAACCGGGGGATGTATATCAACAAGAGACAGTAAAAAAGGTTTATGCAGGGTCTTAATCTAAAAATAATCCTTGCAACGGGTCCCTACTGCACGTCTGCGCATGTGTCTCCGTTGTGCCATATCCTGGACGGGTGTAGCACGTTGTTCATCTGTAAAAGAGAGGAACTTAGTTTAAAAGAAAAAGGATCGTGCAAAAGATTTACTTTATGTTAAATAAACAGAGTACGATTCGAAGAAGTGAATAAAATTGAGCTTTATTGTCTCTTGTTGTACATGCATGCATCCCCTTGTATGGGGGTATGCCACTAGTAGGCACCGGACTCGTCTAGTCGTGTCCGGGGTTTGAATGACCTATTCAGGTTCTTTGACTAGCGGAGCCAGATAGGTGTGGGGTTGTCAAGGCAGTCTCACGTTCTTCCGCGCTCGAGTAACACTTAATACTCCCTTTTAATGAGATGATGTCGCGTGGAACAAGCATTTTAAGTGTTAGAGATGCATAATGCGGTATTGCGTTAAAGCGGGCGAAAGCTTCACGTCCCAATAGTGCTTGATGGCTACTTTTAAATGGGGCGACATGGAAGACTAACTTTTCGCGACGGAAGTTGTTGGATAAACCGAACATAACTTCTAGCAGTAGGGAGCCCGTACAATGGGCATATGGGCCTGGCATTACCCCTTTAAAGGAGGTGTTGCTATGGCGAATTTTGGTTGGGTCTATCCCCATCCTGTGGATTGTGTCCTGATATATCACGTTTATGTCACTGCTGCCATCCATGAGGACTTGTGTAAATTGAAATCCCTCGATTATAGGATCCAATATCAAGGCAGTCCATCCTGCGTTCCGGAAACTTTCGGAGTAGTCCTGATGGTCGAAGGTGATTGGTTTTGACAACCAGTGTTGGTGCTCCGCTAGGGTAGTATGTGCGGCGCGCGTCTTGATGGGCGCCGCTCCGTTTTTTCCTTTTTATCCCGTGAAGTGAGTTTACTGCTTTGACTTCTTGTGGGAAATTCTTTTGTTTTCCGGGGCTCTGCTGGTGGTGCTCGTCATCATCTTCACTTGGTGTGTCGAGCCCCTTGTGTTCGGCGTTGAGTCTGCCGGACTGTTTGAAGACCCAACAATTTCTGTGGGTATGGTTTGCGGGCCTCCCGGGAGTACTGTGGATTTGACATATCTTGTCCAAAATTTTGTTTAAGTTGGATAGCTCATCGCTATTGTCCTTAAGGGGCAGTTTTTTGTTGTTCTGTCGTGAGCTTTTGAATCCGGCGTTGACTGCCTCGCTCTTTGGACCGTTCCTTTTAATTCGGCGCTGGTCCTTGTTGCATCGTCGTTTCCCGTTTCCATCCCTGACTTCGGATGTACTTGGGTCGCTGGTGCTGCATCTTTCTAGCCAGCTATCCTCTCCCGCGCAAAAGCGGGTCATGAGGCTTGTTAATGCGGCCATTGTTCTTGGCTTTTCTTGGCCGAGGTGTCTGGCGAGCCATTCGTCTCGGACGTTGTGTTTGAAGGCTGCTAAGGCTTCGGCGTCCTGGACAATCGACTATTTGGTTCTTTTTAGTAAGGAACATGTTCCGAATTTCCGGCTGACTCTCCGGCTGTTGAGTTATGTGACTTAGATCGTCTGCATCCGGAGGGCGGACATAGGTCCCCCGAAAATTTGCCCAAACGCATCCTCGAGCTCTTCCCAGCTTCCAATGGTATTTTCGGGAGGCTTTTAAGCCAATGCCGAGCTGGCCCTTTGAGTCCGAGGGTAAGTATTTTATGGCGTGAGATCATCTCCTCTAGCCATGTGTATGTGGAGGATGTAATCCTCAATCCGCACTCCGTGGTGCATTGTTCCATCGTATGCCTCTATGTTTATGGGTTTGAATCCGCGGAAATTCATGATCCGGACCTCATCGGTGAAACATAGGGGATGTGCGGCGCCTGTATTTGGGTGTGCCGTGATGTTCGGATATTTGGCGTGTTGCATTGCTTTGAAGAGCTTGCTTTCTCGGCCCATAGACGGACCTAACTGGGCCATCCTTTTGATGTGATTCCTTATGCGGATCGCGTACCGGCTTGTGTGCGGTGCCATTTGCCGCTCTCTTTTTGCCATGGGGTCGTCCATCCGACCGGGTGGCCTTCTTGTTTTTTGATTGTGGGGGCTCTACGGCCTCCTCATCAAATTCGGGCAGTAGCTTTCTCTTCGGGTAGCTCTTTGTTCGGCGACTGTCGCCGTATTTGTCTGTGGTGTTGAATACTTTGTTCCATCTGATTCTGAGTGCATCGTACGCTGTTTTGAGCTTCCGCTTCTGCTTTTTCAGGCTACGCGCAGTGGCGACGAGCCTTTTGTGGAGGTTATTCTGCTCCAACAATTTGTCCGGCGTGGGATCGTCCGGACTGTTATCTTCGCCGCGGACGGGTTGTTTATCCAAGTTGTCTTGTTCGGACGATTGCGCGATAGCATGTTCGTCGTCCACCGGTTTGCCCTGCTCTATGGCTGGGTCTTTGTTGAGGCGGGACTTGGTTCGGCGCTTACGTTGCTGTTTTGACTGCTTTTAGGATTTATCCTTCGTGGCGTCCGTTGTTCCTCGTCTTCATTTCCTTTAGGTGTATCCACCATGTATACATCGTGAGATGAGGTGGTTGTCCAAAGCATCCTATAGGCGCTGGTTCATGGTTGTCTCCGACATCGTCGTCCATACCGTCGATGTCTTGAGTCGAAATCGAGCGTCGTGTAAGCTTTCGGCGGGCTACGAAGTGGGTGGTGGGTGGGCGTTGAATTTCTTCGTCGTCCGCGTCCCAACCTTCCTGACCGTAGTCCGGCCAGGGCTCTCCGGATAAAGAGAGAGATTTTAGTGAATTCAGGATGTCGCCAAAGGGTGAGTGCTGAAAGATGTCCGCGACAGTGAACTCCATGTCCGGCGCCCAAACGGATTTGATTGGTAGGGGCGCGGAGGGTTCGGAGTCCGGAGAGGAGTCCGGCACCCTGGAGTCAAGGTCTTCGCAAAGGACAGGGATGGAGTTCGGCTCAATCACCGTAGAGATTGTAGCCCCCGAGGCGGTGTCCAACCACTCGTTCTCGATCGGGGAATCCGACTCCGAATTGAGGGTCGGAGCGGATGCTGGTGCGGCCTCCAGGGCACTGTTCAGCGACAGAGCTAGATCATACCCATCGAGACAGTGCAGCACGCTCGGCTGCGGCTCGAATCCGTCGAAGATCAAGTCTCTTTTGACATCGGCCGTATAGTTCAAACTTCGAAATCTGACCTGATGGCCAGGGGCGTAGCTTTCGATCTGCTCCAGATGGCCAAGCGAATTGGCCCGCAGTGCAAAGCCGCCGAATACAAAGATTTGTCCGGGGAGAAAAGTCTCACCCTGGACCGCGTCGTTGTTGATGATCGAAGGAGCCATCGGGCCTATCGGCGATGACACATAGGAACTCTCAATGAAAGCACCAATGTCGGTGTCAAAACCGGCGGATCTCGGGTAGGGGGTCCCGAACTGTGCGTCTAGGCGGATGGTAACAGGAGACAAGGGACACGATGTTTTTACCCAGGTTCGGGCCCTCTCGATGGAGGTAATACGCTACTCCTGCTTGATTAATATTGATGATATGGGTAGTACAAGAGTAGATCTACCACGAGATCGTAGAGGCTAAACCCTAGAAGCTAGCCTATGGTATGATTGTTGTTTTTTCTACAGACTAAAACCCTCCGGTTTATATAGACACCGGATAAGTTAGGGTTACACAGAGTCGGTTACAATGGTAGGAGATCTACATATCCGTATCGCCAAGCTTGCCTTCCACGCCAAGGAAAGTCCCATCCGGACACGGGACGAAGTCTTCAATCTTGTATCTTCATAATCTTGGAGTCCGGCCGTGATGATAGTTCGGCTATCCGGACACCCCCTAGTCCAGGACTCCCTCAGGGTTCCTCAATGGGTAGGATAAAACCAACTCCCATTCTTCTTATGGCTTGGGGAGGAATTTCATCACCTACATCACAAGTGCCACTTTGCTCCACTTGGGAGCCGTTATTCTCATCTAACTCCACATTACACGTCTCCTCAATAAGACCCGTGGACTTATTGAGGACACGGTAAGCATGGGAGTTTGTAGCATAACCAAGAAATATGCCCTCATAAGATCTAGCCTCAAATTTAGACAACCGAACACCTTTCTTGAGAATGAAACACTTGCACCCGAACACCCGAAAGTACTTGAGGTTGGGCTTGTTACCGGTGAGTATCTCATATGGAGTCTTGTTCAAGCCTTTGCGGAGATAGAGCCGATTTGATGCATGACACGTGGTGTTGATGGCTTCGGCCCAAAAGTTGTATGGAGACTTGAACTCCGCCATCATGGTCCTTGCCGCATCCATCAACGTCCAGTTCTTCCTCTCCGCTACACCATTTTGTTGAGGGGTTTATGGTGCGGAATATTGATGCTTGATCCCCTCATCACTAAGAAACTCATCCAAGGTGTAGTTCTTGAACTCGGTGCCATTTTCGCTTCTTATAGTCAAGATCTTTGCATTGTGTTGACGTTGAGCTTCACTCGCAAAGTCGATGATGGTTTGTTGGGTCTCGCTCTTCCTCTTGAAGAAATATTACCCATGTGTATCTTGAATAGTCATCCACGATCACCAAGCAATACTTTCTACCCCCAAGACTATCAAAGGATGGAGGCCCAAAGAGATCCAAGTGAAGGAGCTCCAAAGGCCTCTTCGAGTAAATAATGGTGGTGGGAGGGTGAGCCTTCTCATGTAGCTTTCCTTTGATACAAGCACTGCAAGCACGATCTTTAGCAAAACTAACATTCGTTAGTCCACGAATATGGTCCCCCTTGAGAAGACTTTGCAAAGATCTCGTATTGACATGGGCTAAACGGCGATGCCAAAGCCATCCCACGTCAACTTTAGCCATTAGGCATGTCGCGGTCTTAGTGGGTCGCTCCGAAAAGTTAATCACATATAGACCGTTCTCGACATGCCCAACAAAGGCTACTTTAAGAGTCTTGCTCCACAAGAGGGCCACAATATCAATATCAAAGAAAGTGGCAAAGCCCATGATTTCAAGTTGACGAACGGAAAGTAAATTGTATGCAAGGGACTCAACAAGCATGACCTTCTCGATCGTGAGATCATGAGAAATGACAACCTTGCCAAGCCCCAATACCTTAGAGGACGAGGCATCACCCCACTCGACATTGGTGGGCATAGATGGAATCTTGTGAACGTCCACCACCAAATCCTTGCTTCCGGTCATATGATTAGTGGCTCCACTATCGAGCAACCATGATCCCCCACCGGAAGCAAACACCTACAAGAGATCAATGCTTGGTTTTAGGTACCCATTTTGTAATGGGTCCTTTGGTGTTAGTAACAAGGGTCTTCAGAACCCAAATAGACCATTCAATGTACTCATAAGGAGAACCAACAAATTTGGCATAAACATGTCCATCACTAGCATGGCACAACACATAAGAAGGGTTAAAGTCGACGGCTTTGTTGAGAAGGGAAGTGTTGCCCTTCTTGGCATCACCACCCTTCACGTTGTTCTTCTTCTTCTCCTTAGTAGCACCCTCTCCCTCCTTCACAAAGGTTTGCTTGAGAGGGGGAGGTAATTTGGCCTTGTCATCCTTCTTCTTATTCTTGGACTTGGGTGCATACCCAATCCCTTCCTTGGCCACAACTTCCTTTTGATTGCTCAAAAGGTCGTTGAGGTTCTTCTCGCCTTGTATGCATGATACAAGACCCTTCTCAAACTGCTCCTTTAACTTAGCATTCTCCTCAACAAGATGCACATGCTCACAACATGGGATGGTAGCATTTGCATTATCAATTAACACCATATGAGGAAATGTGGCTTTCTCCTTGGTTAGCTTTACTTGGAGTTGATCATGAGGCTCCTTGAGGCTAGCATGAGCACCCTTCAAGACTTTGTGAGCCTTGTCAAGTATGTAAAACTCCTCTTTGAGTCTAGCAAGATCAACCCCAAGCTTGGCTTTCTCAGAGTTGAGCACACGAGAAACAACAAGTGCATGATCAAGATCTTTTTTAACTTAGCATGATCAAGATCTTTTTTAACTTAGCATGATCATCGTTGTGTGACTCCTCAAGAGCCAAACGAAGACCATGCTCTTCCTCAAGAGCATTGGAAAGATCCGAAATCTCATCAGCATAGTCTCGACTATGCCCCTCCATCTTAGAGATGGTATCTTCGTGAGCCTCGATCATGTCATTGGCTTCACCAAGTTGTTCCAAGAGAGCAACGGCGTTTCTTGGATTTACCCTTGAGTTTACCCATAAAGGACTCAAACTCATTCTCCTCCACATTAGATTCCTCATGTTCATCAATGCAATCCATCAACGAAGGATGATTAATGATGGTAGTTTTGATGTTGGGGGTTACCTTGTTGGTGGCTTTCGCCATGAGGCACTTGGCGGTGATGCTCTCATTTGGTGAGTCGAAGAGAGACACCCATGGAGTCTTCGTAATGGCAACGGAGGCCATGGCAACCGACTCACCATCGTCATCATCCTCATTGTACTCTTCTTGTACCACCAATGCCTTGGGAGGAGTCTTCTTGGTAAAGTTGCTCTTGTTGGGGAAAGACTTGGCCTTGTCCTTTCGGATGAGCTTGCCACCATTGTCTTCCCTCTTCTCATAAGGGCACTCCGCAACAAAATGGCTCACATTGCCACAATTATAGCAAGTACTCACACGTTGCCTTACCTTTGTGCCACTTGAATTGTTCTTGTTGAAGTTGGGCCTTGAGTTCTTCTTGCTCCAAAATTGCCTTGAATCAAGAGCCATGTGTTCATGATAGGCATACTTTGTATCTTCGGGGTTGCTCTCCTCTTCTTCCTCTTCGTCCCCCTCCTCCACATTAACCTTGGCCTTTAGAACAAGGTTGGGCTTCTTTACTCGTTGAGACCGTAGCACCGCATTATCAGCGGTCTTGTCCAAGATGCTCATAGCAACGAATTCATCCAACACTTCACTTGAGGACAAGGTGTGGAAGTCCGGCCTTTGACGAATGACGGAGGACATGGATTTGTGATAAGGCATCATTGCCTTGAGGAATTTGCGCTTGATCCAATTGTCATCCGTGTCCTTGCTTCCATGATCTCGGAGCGAAACCGCGTGTTTGGTTACCCTCCGATAAAGCTCAAGAGGTTCTTCATCTTCTTTCATTGCAAACTCATCGGCTTCATCTTGCACCACTTCATAGTTTGAGCGTTTAATGCTTGCACTTCCCCGGTAGAGAGAGAACACTTGGTGCCAAGCATCTTTGGCCATGGAGTAGGGCCGGAGATGAGGAAGCTCTTCGGGGGGTATTGCTTCTTGGATGATGAAGAGAGCATTCTCATTGAATTGATTATCCACGGCTTCTCTAGGAGTGAAGTTGCTTCGGTCATGTGGATAGAAACCTTCTTCAATGATTCTCCAAAGATTAGTATTCACATGATTTAAATGACGCTTAAAGAGATAGACCCAAGAATTAGATTCCACATTCTTCTCAATCTTAGGGGCAGGGTCGGCATGATTCAAATGAGTGGAAGGAAGCGGTCCACCATAGATAGGTGGAGGTTCCTCATGGGCAAAGATGTCGGTGCCATTTTTACCACTAGAAGAAGGAGCTTTCTCGCTAGTAGCTTCCCCCTTGTCGGAGTTACAATCCGTCACCTTGTTAGCGGGATCACCCACTTTCAACGGTGCGGTGGAAAGTTTAAGCCCTTCTATGAATTTATTAAACATGCTTTCAACCTCGGTCGTCATGTAGGTCTTCAATGTGTCCAAAGCCACATTGAATTCCTCACGAGAGACCGCAGTTCCCCCATCGGCCGTAGACGAGATAGGATTCACACCGGAGTGCTCCTCCGCACCGTCTACGGTGTCAACCATACTCTTCGGACGGCAAAGTCCTTAATAAAGACATGAGGCTCTGATACCAATTGAAAGGATTGATATAGTTGACTAGAGGGGGGGTGAATAGGAAACTAACAATTTTTAGCTTTTCTTTACCAATTTAAACTTTGCATCAAAGTAGGTTGTCTAGATATGCAACTAGGTGAGCAACCTATATGATGCAACAACAACAAGCACACGAGCAAGCAAGGGATATAACACAAATAAGCTTGCACAAGTAAAGGCACGAGATAACCAAGAGTGGAGCCGGTGAAGACGAGGATGTGTTACCGAAGTTCCTTCCCTTTGAGGGGAAGTACGTCACCGTTGGAGTGGTGTGGAGACACAATGCTCCCAATAAGCCACTAGGGCCACCGTATTCTCCTCACGCCCTCACACAATGCGAGATGCCGTGATTCCACTATTGGTGCCCTTGGAGGCGGCGGCCAAACCTTTACAAACAAGGTTGGGGCAATCTCCACAACTTAATTGGAGGCTCCCAACGACACCACGAAGCTTCACCATAATGGACTATGGCTCATGGTGACCTCAACCGTCTAGGGTGCTCAAACACCCAAGAGTAACAAGATCCGCAAGGGATTAGTGGGGGGAATCAAATTTATCTTGGTGGAAGTGTAGATCGGGGCCTTCTCAACCAATCCCGAGCAAATCAACAAGTTTGATTGGCTAGGGAGAGAGATCAGGCGAAAATGGAGCTTGGAGAAACAATGGAGCTTAGGGTTGGAAGAGATGGTCGACTAGAGAAAGAAGACACCTCTTATATAGTGGAGAACCAAATCCAACCATTATCCACTTAACCAGTCTGCGACCCGTGGTACTACTGCCCCTGACAAGCGGTACTACCGCAAGGCCTCACGATACTACCGCGACCGACCGTGGTACTACCGTTGCTACGACAGGAACTAGGACAGGCCTGACGCGCAGAGGCTGAGAGCGGTACTGCCGCAGATGCGGTACTACCGCTCTTCCCTTGCGGTACTACCGCAAGGCAGGATTGGCCTAGCCTGGGAAGGGCGCGAATGACTAAAAATACATCTGTGCTAACTTCCGTTGAAAAACAAACGATGAAAAAATCCGACACGGTACTACCGCACATGGCATGCGGTACTACCGCGCAGGGAGCGGATGTAAAAAATTACATCCGCCCCTAGTTCCGCACATGTAGCTATGCCAGACCAGGACTCACGGTACTACCGCGTGCTTGGGGCGGTACTACTGCGTAGGGCGCGGACGTAAAAAACTACGTCCGCCCCTACAGCCGCACGAGCAGCTGAGTCTGGTCTGAGGCCATGGTAGTACATCTCTGTGGGACCGGTACTACTGCGGGCGCCTACGGTACTATCGCAGGGACTTGCGGTACTACCGCTCCGCAGAACAGTACTACCGCATGCCCCAGAACAGTAACAGTTAGGAATCCTTTTCTTTGCATAGAAAAGAGGAAAAAGGAGGATGCTCCAAAGCGCAAGGGGAAAGGTGGTGCAGAGGAAGAAAACGTGTACGTGATGATTCCACCCGAACCTTTCCAAAGCGGACTCCCTCTTAATAGTACGGCTTTCCTACGACTCAAATCCACCGAAAAGAAACGTAGAGAAACACCGTCTTCAATAGTCTTCGAGGGGCACCAAACCGTCTTGTGCCTAGCGATGAAATGTCTGAGAAACTCAAGGCACACGATAGTCCGCAAAAGCATTGTCATCAATCACCAAAACACTTTAGGGATAAATATGCCCTTACAGATACCTTGGTTCTCTAAAACTAAGGGAATACTTATGCTACTTTGTTGCATCACCCTTTCCTCTTACAGGAAGAACCAACGCATGCTCAAGAGGTAGCAAGCGCCATATCACTGGAAGAATCCTAGGCTTGGCGCTACGGAGCTTCAAGGCGGATCTCTGTTCGCTCTGCCTATCGCCTCCTTGTTAAGACCAAATGGCAACACGGAAAGATTGGCTTGAACACTGGCCAAGCTTGTCTAACATTGACGGCACTCGCAAAAAGTGGTCTGATCTTTGGGTAATCAAGCTTTCGTCTAAGGTAAAAAAATCACGTGGCAACTAGCTCATGTGTCACTTCGCGTGGCGCCCACCTGTACGTTATGCAACTTTGTGGCTAATTCATGGTGCACTCTCTCATTGATTGCGACATGGCGAAAGCAGTCTCGGTGTTGTTGGGCGATGACATTGTGGATTTTGTGCAAGCGGGAACCAGGAGGATCCCAAGCTCTAGCTCCTTGATATTATTGACCTTGCATCTAATGCTGAGGTGGTCAAGGTCCTCATCACATTATGGTCTATATGGTGGGCTCGTAGGAAGGCAATCTACGAGCAACAATTCCAGGGTCCACTCTTGACTTCATCCTTTATTTGACAATTTCTTGCAGACTTGGATATGCTACCAGCAAATAAATCCTACCAACATGGGCCGCCTCGACGGCCGGCCAGAGAGGGATGGCAGGTACCGGCCGGGAATGCCAAGATCTAAGTTGATGGAGGATACTGAAGGAAATATGCCCTAGAGGAAATAATAAAGTTATTATTTATTTCCTTATTTCATGATAAATGTTTATTATTCATGCTAGAATTGTATTAACCGGAAACTTAGTACATGTGTGAATACATAGACAAACAGAGTGTCACTAGTATGCCTCTACTTGACTAGCTCATTAATCAAAGATGGTTAAGTTTCCTAGCCATAGACATGAGTTGTCATTTGATAAATGGGATCACATCATTAGGAGAATGATGTGATTGACTTGACCCATTCCGTTAGCTTAGCACTTGACCGTTTAGTATGTTGCTATTGTTTCTTCATGACTTATACATGTTCATATGACTATGAGATTATGCAACTCCCGAATACCGGAGGAATACTTTGTGTGCTACCAAACATCACAACGTAACTGGGTGATTATAAAGGTGCTCTACAGGTGTCTCCAATGGTACTTTTTGAGTTGGCATAGATCGAGATTACGATTTGTCACTCCGATTGTCGGAGAGGTATCTCTGGGCCCTCTCGGTAATGCACATCACTATAAGCCATGCAAGCAATGTGACTAATGAGTTAGTTGCGGGATGATGCATTACGGAACGAGTAAAGAGACTTGCCTGTAACGATATTGAACTAGGTATTGAGATACCGACGATCGAATCTCGGGCAAGTAACATACCGATGACAAAGGGAACAACGTATGTTGTTATGCGGTTTGACCGATAAAGATCTTCTTAGAATATGTAGGAGCCAATATGAGCATCCAGATTCCGCTATTGGTTATTGACCGGAGACGTGTCTCGGTCATGCCTACATAGTTCTCGAACCCGTAGGGTCCGCACGCTTAACGTTCGGTGACGATTTGTATTATGAGTTTATGTGTATTGATGTACCGAAGGTAGTTCGCAGTTCCGGATGAGATCGGGGACATGACGAGGAGTCTCGAAATGGTCGAGACATAAAGATCGATATATTGGACGACTATATTCGGACATCGGAAAGGTTCCGAGTGATTCGGGTATTTTTCGGAGTACCGGGGAGTTACGGGAATACGGGGAAGAAGTATTGGGCCTTAGTGGGAAGGAGAGGCAGCAGCCAGGAGGTGGCGCGCGCCCCTCCCAAGCCCAGTCCGAATTGGACAAGGGGTTTGGGGCGCGGCTGTCGGCGTTCTGAGAACGGGGGTCCCCAGACTTGCCTGCCTGCGGCCTGCGGCGTGGCTCAAAGGAGGCGCAGGACAGCCCATCTTCATCAACGCAAGTTCAAGACCCTCGCGAGGGGCCAAGCCTCGCGGGGCGGACGACTAGGAGCTTCCTCAGGCACGGCCTCGTCAGGCTGGCTCATGAGGAGGCGGAGAGTTCAAGGCAGGGTACCTCGCGAGGTGCCCATGACGCAAGCCATGACGACCAAAGGTGCCCGGCCGGGCGCCACCAGAAGGTCCTCCTTTCCTCTTTGGTGCAAAGGGAGCAAGCGCAAGCGAGAGCATCAAACAAAGGCATCCGTTTCGATGCAACAAGACCAAGACCAGCCCCAACGGCTGGAAGGGAGCCATCGTGGAGCCCAAGCAGGCGTCATCACCAGAGCCTTTGGCAGGCGAGGACCAACTTTAGTCAGGATAAGTGTACCCGTTGTTCCCCTTCAAAATGGCCAATTGTTGGCGCCCTTCCCGCTCAATATTTGGGAAGAGGCCCAGGCCTTCGCCTATAAATAGGAGTAGCCACACTCAGAGCTAGGGCATCTTGGGGACGGAGATCAAGACGAAGAGAGATCTGGGATCCTCATCAACAAACCAGTAGCTAGAGCAACTAAACACCACCTAGCAGTTCATCTCACCCGCCAAGAACAGACCCTCGCGAGGCTGTTCTTCCTTGTACCGTTCTTCATCAGCCAAAGAGGCAATCCACCACACCACAAACTAGAGTAGGGTATTACACCACAACGGTGGCCCGAACTAGTATAAATCTCGTGTCTCTTGTGCTGCACCGTTAGTAGTTTTAGGTTCCTGCGATTTGGCGAAGTGCGAGATGGTAGAAAGTTGGATCTCTCCGCGCACCCCAGTGTTCGAACCTCAAGGGTCTGCCGGAACCCGAAATCCGACATTTGGCGCGCCAGGTAGGGGTTCGTCGGAATCTGCCTTTCGTCGCCTCGTTCTTCCCCGAGCACCGCAACCATGTCTGATGCCCGTCGGGCCCGCTCCGAGCACCGAGCCGCCCTCGCCTCCCATGTCGCCCAGACAGCTCCCGTCGGCGGGCGCCCTCGTCGTTCCCCGTCACCCGCCGTCAACGCCGCCACCGGCCCGGCGAAACGAGCAGCAAGCATCATCCCAAAGAACTGGCCCATGAGGCGGACGGCCGCACCGCCACGCTTTCGCCACCCCCGCTGGTTCTTTCGCCACGCCACAGCTTCACCATGGAGGCCCGAGCTGCACTCATCGCGGGCACACGAGCTCCTGCACTACCGCCCCGTCGACGACGTCTACGAAGAATGGCTCGACCGAGTCGCCGAGCTCGTCCGCGCTGCAGAGGCGCCCAAGACTGGCCCGTCTCGCTGCACCGCACTCGCCCCCACGCGAAGCGATGAAGCTCCCGGGCGCCACCGCCTCCTCCTCAAGAAGATGCCACAGCCCCATATGCGCTGCCTGGGCGGAACCTGTTCCACCAGCGCCCGCCGGCAAGAGCAGAGTTGTCAAGAAGTTCCTCGCCCACAAGAAGCTGCCCAGCGCTCCCGCTCCAAAGACGTCGGGACCTCGCTGCCCCCAGCCCCTTGGCGCAGGGAGGCCCACAAGACCAAGCTCTGTCGTCCGAGGCCCCCGCTGCCACGGCGGGCTGCCGCGCCTTCACCTCCGAAGCTGCGCAGCGTCGCGTAGCCCGCCAAGTTCAAGCAGACCTGCCTCCTCGCTATGACGGCACGGTGACCCTCGGAGTTCCTCCAGCTCTGAGCTGGGCATCGAGGCTGCCAACGGGATGAAAAGGTCATGGCGAATTGGTTTCCCATGGCGCTCAAGGGCCGAGCCCGCACTTGGCTCTGAATCGCCCCGAGCACGATCTCTTCTGGGCGAGATGCGCACCCGCTTCATCGCCAACTTCCAAGGTACTCGCGACCGGCCACCGCCATGAGCGACATGCGTCGAATCAAGCAGCAGCCGGGAAACCCCGCAAAAGTACATCCAGCGCTTCAACAACGCTACCAAGATCCCTGTGGTAACAGAGGAGGCCATCATCTCCGCCTTCTTCGACGGGCGGCGCGACGTCAAGATGAAGGAGGAGTCATGATGCATGAAGATCTGTGCACCTCCTCGAGCTGTTCAACTTGGCGACCAAGTGCGCCAGGCTGAGGAGGGTGCCTCTCCCTCCTCGAGCTGCCCGCCGCGGATCCCGAAGAGAAGAAGTCCAAGGCCAAGGGCGTGAAGCGCAAGGGGCTGCCGTACTCATGGCCGAGCCGGACACCAAGCGAGGCGTAGATCAGCCCGAGTCCTCCAAGGGCAGCCGGTACTGCGTGTACCACGACCTCCACACCCACAACACCAATGAATGCCAAGAGCTCCGGGCCGTACGCGAAGGAAGGGTCGGCAGACGCTCCGAGCGCAGCGACCGGGGCTATGGTCGAGGAGGAGGAAGGAACGCAGGACGCTGGGAAGACCGCGGCCCGCGCCAAGGGTGGCGCGACCAACCTCGCGAGGACCGCTGGCAAGACCCACCTCGCGAGGGAGGCTGGAGGGATCAGCCTCGCGAGGATCGCCCACAGGGGAACACAGACCTCCCTCCGCTGCCGCCAAGGAGAATTGAAGACCGTCATCACGAGGGGCTGGGGGCTTCCAGAAGCGCGCGGCGATCGCTGCATCCTGGGCGGAGCTCAAGCCCCACCTCTCAACATCTTCAAGCAGTTTGCACGTGAAGTGAATGCAGTCCTCCCCAAGCTCGAGTCCACGCCCTCTCAGTGGTCGGTGTGCGCCATCACGCTCAAATTTCAGCAGACCAGCTCAAGTGCGCAGCCACAGCCGGAGTACTCCCGATGCTTTGTTCCCCAATCATCAGCAATGTGCTGGTCACCAAGACCCTCATCGACGTCGGAGCAGGGCTCAACGTCCTGTCCGTAGAGACATTCAACAATCTTCAAGTGCCTTACAGTCAGCTTCAGCCAACCAAGCCTTTCTCCGGAGTCACCGATGGCTCCACGGTCCCGATCGGGCAGGTCCGCCTTCCTGTCACCTTCGAGGCTCGCGACAACTACCACACCGAGCTCATTGACTTCGACGTCGCCCACATTCGCCTGCCGTACAACGCCATCCTCGGGTACCCAGCGTTGGCCAAATTCATGGCGGTAACCCACCATGGCTACAATGTCCTCAAGATGCCAGGAAGCAGCGGGGTCATCACGGTGTCCTGTGAAGAGAGGGGCGATGTGCTCCCCTGGGCGAGCCTTTCAGCCGCATCGCTAGAAGACCTGCACTACAAGAGCAGGAGGCCTCCCGAGGCCGCACTCCAAGAAGAAGAAGACATCGATCGGCCCGGCTCCTCAAGAGACAGTTCTCAGGCCCGCAGACCGGCCGGGGGAGCCTCCTTCCATCGCATAGGAAGCGCGCCCAGCGCCTCCTTAGGCAGGGCTCGGGGGCTCTCCACGGAGGCCGCCGACCTCGCCAAGGTCTCGAGGGAGGCGCTTGGGCACCACGTGGAGGCGTGTTTTGAAGCACGTTTCCCGCAAGCAGGAGCAAGGCAAGGAGGGCCGAACCCTCAAGAGTTCGTCAGCAAGACCATTCAGGAGCTACAGGAGTCAAGGGTCATGAGGGGCAGCCGCCGCGCCCGATGTGGCCCCCATCCAGCGAGGATGGTGGGCTACGCGTCTGCATCGACATACCGAGGCTCAACCGAGCCGAGTCTCAAGAGCGCCTCTGGCCCTCGCGAGTGGGACGCTACAGGGTCCGCCCACAGCCCACGCAAGCGCATGCCCCACGGCCTGCCAAACGTGGCAGGCTGCGCACCAGCGTCGATGAGGACCATCCCGAGGCTCAAGAGGTCGCACGCCGCAGCCTGGCGGAGATGGAGATGGTCCGCGAGGAGCCGCCAACCTCCGGAGCCTCCCGAGGCCCTCGGGCACAGGGGCTCGTGAGGATCGGCTCCCGCAGCCCACCGAGTCTGCTACACCAACACCCCTTCATCCCCAACATCACCAGGTGACATCTTTAAGTTTTATTTCCGGCTGGGAGCGCCTTCAGGGCCGCATTATTCCCAGGCCGCGTGGGTCCGTCCCTGCGGCATGTTCCCTTTCATTTCATGTCATTAGCCAATCCTGTTGGGGGTGCCCCTCGGGCTGCATCATCCCCAAGCCGCTCGGGCCTGTCGGTGACATGTATCCTCCCTACTTTTTCCTTAGGATTATGCTTCGCTCCACCATGCTTGTTATTTGGTGCCTTTTCACGGGTGGCGGAATCTTGCACGTTAAAGGGGTGCACGAACATCACGACTCGGGGCTCCTACCGGCTCTCCGGCCCTCACCCTCTGGTCTTGTCCATGGCATCGCGACCTGGCTTGCCAGCGACGGCTGAGACCAGCCCGAGAGCCGGGACCCGAGGACGTAGAGTTTCGTCATCTGACCCGGCTTGCACGTTAAAGGGGTGTGCCTGAGCATCGCGACTCAGGGCTCCTACCGGCTCTCCGGCCCTCACCCTCTGGTCTTGTCCATGGCATCGCGACCTGGCTTGCCAACGATGGCTGAGACCAGCCCGAGAGCCGGGACCCGAGGACGTAGAGTTGCGTCATCTAACCCAGCTTGCGCGTAAAAGGGGGGTGCCTGAGCATCGCGACTCAGGGCTCCTACCGGCTCTCCGGCCCTCACCCTCTGGTCTTGTCCATGACATCGCGACCTGGCTTGCCAGCGACGGCTGAGACCAGCCCGAGAGCCGGGACCCGAAGACGTAGAGCACCCCGACATCCGCCAAATTTGCGTGAACACACTCAAAGATAAGGCCAGAGCCAGCGCAACCCGCCTTGAGGTAGGGGCCCCGTGAGTCCTGCTACTGCTCACGGGTGCCCCTAACACACCTCGCGAGGCCTCTCGCGCCTCTCCAAAGCAACTAATGGCAGGACTAACGATCGCCACGGCGAAGCTCTTGTTCCTTTTGTGGTGAACCTGCAGGTCCCTCCAAGGAGCACAAAAGCGGCCTCGCCACGCAATCTCTCGCCCGGCCCGGCACGGACCTAGCGCCGCGCCCAGAAGCATTGTCCCGACCCTCGAGATAAGTCACCCTCCGGACACACTAGTTGTCGCAACACCATCCCCACACTCAATGCAACCCCGTGTTAGCAACGCCGCTCTCCTTTCTCACCGAATGATGGCTGCTTGAGCGCCAAGGGGACCCCCGAGCATCGCGACCCGTGGGCTCTTACGGACCTCGGCCGCTCACCTCCTAGCCTTGACCACGGCATCGCGACTGGCATACCAGCCGACGGCCGAAGCCGCTTTGGGATCGGGACACAGCCGGCAGAGCATCAAGCCCTCACGAGGTCCGAAAGGAAGAAACTAAGCTAAGGCGGAATGAGCATCTCGCACTGCCCCACAATAAGGATCATATTAACAAACGAAGCTACAAACATCTTACAAGCCCCCGCGGGGTACATTCTTGGCTCCTCGCAGGAACAAAAGACGCGAATCCTAAGGAGTCCTATCTCTGAGGGACCACCGCGGCAGACGCCATCATCAACAGTTGGCCACACCGGTCCGGCGCCAACCCCATCCAGATCGAGGCGGCGACGACTGACGAGCCCGCCTGCTCCGGAGCGGCGCAGCTCGGGGCTCAGAGGTGTCGCCGCCGTCTCCGGCGTTCTGAAGAGCTCGGCGGAGTCGCTGGATCCTCCGGCGCCTTTCGCTGAGGAGCTGCCAAGGGAGCGGTCGGTCGGCCCCTGTCTCACCACAGCAGGACCCCGACCACCTCTCCCGGGGCAGCACTCCAGCCGACGACCCTCCGCGTCGAAGACCTTGAAGGACACCACCAAAGCACCATCATACTCCAGGTGGATCGTGAGGGCGCCCCTCGTCCTGCAGACCTGGGCGACCTCGTCCCAGCCTCGAGTCATGAAGACCTCGCCCGGGGCAACTACCGCAACCTCTGCCCCGGTCGTGAGGGTGCCGCAGCCGGCATGCTGCAGCCAGAGTCCCAGGGGCTCCCCCTGCCGGACGACGGAGGCGAAGAAAGAAGGAAGACGAATCCAAGACTTAGGAGGCGCGGCGACGCGAAGCACGAACTCCCGGCAAGAGCCCTCGGTGTGGACTCCAGGGGGGAAGACGCACACCTTCGTGACCCGCCGGCGTCGTCGGCGGCGCCGCTCGTGGCCCCCGGTGTCGCCTCCTCGTGGCCACCAATCACAAGCGTACAAGGGAAGAGGAAACCCTGGTGGCGGCCGCACGCACCAGGCGTGGGCGCCTCTGGCGGCGCCTCGCCTCGACACCAGAGAGCAAGCCGCTTCTTTGGGGGGAGCAGGTCAGGATCCTCCTGAGGAGCCTTACCCTTCTCTTCCGTGGAGAACCGGCGGATCGTAACCATGGCAACCAGACAAAACGAGGAGGAGGAGAAGCAGAAGGATAGACTGGAAGGGCGCGCGCCGTGCCTTATAGCCGCCGAAGGCCAACCGTCGGCCTCCACGATCACCGTAATCATGACCAACTCTGCATGCGAGGACTTGTCGAATCCGGGTGGTTACCGAGGCATCATGGGGAAGCGATGCGCGACGCTGCCCAATTAACCGCCACGCTGGCGCCCAAGGCCGCAGCTGTTAGGGCCCGTGGACGCCGCACTTGCCCTTTCGCCTCTCTGCTCGGCCAAGTTCGGGCGCGCCCGTGGGCCCGGGGGCTCTCTTGTCGGCGTTAACGGGCAGGGTCCCCAGACTTGCACTGCCTGCGGCTGCGGCGTGGCTCAAAGGAGGCCCAGGACAGCCCATCTTCATCAACGAAGATCAAGACCCTCGCGAGGGGCCAAGCCTCATGAGGCGACGACGAGGAGCTTCCTCGAGCCACAGCCTCGTCGGCTGGCTCATGAGGAGGCGGAGAGTTCAAGGCAGGGTACCTCGCGAGGTGCCCATGACGCAAGCCATGACGACCAAAGGTGCCGGTCGAGCGCCAAACTGCCAGATGTCCTCCTTTCCTCTTTGGTGCAAAGGGAGCAAGCGCAGCGAGAGCATCAAGCAAAGGCATCCGCTTTGGTGAAACAAGGCCAAGACCAGCCCCAACGGCCGGAAGGAGTCATCATGGAGCCCAAGCAAAGGCGTCATCACGAGCCTTTGGCAGGCGAGGACCAACTTTAGTCAGGATAAGTGTACCCGTTGTTCCCCTTCAAAATGGCTAATTGTTGGCGCCCTTCCCGCTCAATATTTGGGAAGAGGCCCAGGGCCTTCGCCTATAAATAGGAGTAGCCACACTCAGAGCTAGGGCATCTTGGGGACGGAGATCAAGACGAAGAGAGATCCGGGATCCTCATCAACAAACCAGTAGCTAGAGCAACTAAACACCACCTAGCAGTTCATCTCACCCGCCAAGAACAGACCCTCGCGAGGCTGTTCTTCCTTGTACCGTTCTTCATCAGCCAAAGAGGCAATCCACCACACCACAAACTAGAGTAGGGTATTACACCACAACGGTGGCCCGAACTAGTATAAATCCCGTGTCTCTTGTGCTGCACCGTTAGTAGTTTTAGGTTCCTGCGATTCGGCGAAGTGCGAGACGGTAGAATGTTGGATCTCCGCGCGTACCCCAGTGTTCGAACCTCAAGGGTCTGCCGGAACCCGAAATCCGACAGCGGCCCCCCTCTCCCTTCCTTCTCCCCTCCCCTCCTTTCACCCCTTCTCCTAGTTGGACTAGGAAAGGAGGAAACCTACTCCTACTAGGAGTAGGAATCCTATTCCCTTGGCGCGCCCCTCCTAGGGCCGGCCTCCTCCTCCCTTGCTCCTTTATATACGGGGGCAGGGGGCACCCCAAGACACACAAGTTGATCTGTTGATCTATTCCAGCTGTGTGCGGTGCCCCTCTCCACCATATTCCACCTCGGTCATATCGTAGCGGTGCTTAGGCGAAGCCCTGCGTCGGTAGCAACATCATCACCGTCATCACGCCGCCGTGCTGAGGAACTCTCCCATGAAGCTCTGCTTTATCGAAGTTCGCGGGACATCATCGAGTTGAACGTGTGCTGAACTCGGAGGTTCCGTATGTTCGGAACTTGGATCAGTCGGATCGTGAAGACGTACGACTACATCAACCGCGTTGTGCTAACGCTTCCGCTTTCGGTCTACGAGGGTACGTGGACAACACTCTCCCCTCTCGTTGGTATGCATCACCATGATTTTGCGTGTGCGTAGAATTTTTTTAAAATTACTACGTTCCCCAACAGTGGCATCCGAGCCAGGTTTATGCGTAGATGTTATATGCACGAGTAGAACACAAGTGAGTTTTGGGCGATACAAGTCATACTGCTTACCAGCATGTCATACTTTGGTTCGGCGGTATTGTTGGATGAAGCGGCCCGGACCGACTTTACCCGTACGCTTACGCGAGACTGGTTCTACCGACGTGCTTTAAACACAGGTGGCTGGCGGGTGTCTGTTTCACCAACTTTAGTTGAACCGAGTGTGACTATGCCCGGTCCTTGAGAAGGTTAAAACAGCACTAACTTGACGAACTATCGTTGTGGTTTTTGATGCGTAGGTAAGAACGGTTCTTGCTCAGCCCGTAGCAGCCACGTAAAACTTGCAACAACAAAGTAGAGGACGTCTAACTTGTTCTTGCAGGGCATGTTGTGATGTGATATGGTCAAGGCATGATGCTATATTTTATTGTATGAGATGATCGTGTTTTGTAACCGAGTTATCGGCAACTGGCAGGAGCCATATGGTTGTCGCTTTATTGTATGCAATGCAATGCTCAGAATTGCTTTACTTTATCACTAAGCGGTAGCGATAGTCGAGAAGCAATAGTTGGCGAGACGACAACGATGCTATGATGGAGATCAAGGTGTCGCTACCGGTGACAATGGTGATCATGACGGTGCCGGAGATGGAGATCACAAGCACAAGATGATGATGGCCATATCATATCACTTATATTGATTGCATGTGATGTTTATCTTTTATGCATCTTATCTTGCTTTGATTGACGGTAGCATTATAAGATGATCTCTCACTAAATTTCAAGATAAAAGTTTTCTCCCTGAGTATGCACCGTTGCCAAAGTTCGTCGTGCCGAGACACCACGCGATGATCGGGTGTGATAAGCTCTACGTTCATCTACAACAGGTGCAAGCCAGTTTTGCACACGCAGAATACTCGGGTTAAACTTGACGAGCCTAGCATATGCAGATATGGCCTCAGAACACTGAGACTGAAAGGTCGAGCATGAATCATATAGTAGATATGATCAACATAGTAATGTTCACCATTGAAAACTACTCCATCTCACGTGATGATCGGACATGGTTTAGTTGATTTGGATCACGTGATCACTTAGATGATTAGAGGATGTCTATCTAAGTGGGAGTTCTTAAGTAATATGATTAATTGAACTTTAATTTATCATGAACTTAGTCCTGGTAGTATTAGCATATCTATGTTGTAGATCAATAGCTCGCATTTAGCTCCCCTGTTTTATTTTGATATGTTCCTAGAGAAAAATAAGTTGAAAGATGTTAGTATCAAAGATGCGGACTAGCTCCGTGATCTGAGGATTTTCCTCATTGCTGCACAGAAGAATTATGTCCTTGATGCACCGCTAGGTGACAGACCTATTACAGGAGCAGATGCAGACGTTATGAACGTTTGGCTAGCTCAATATGATGAGTACTTGATAGTTTAGTGCACCATGCTTAACGACTTATAATCGGAACTTCAAAGACGTTTTGAACGTCATGGACCATATGAGATGTTCCAGGAGTTGAAGTTAATATTTCAAGCAAATACATGAGTTGAGAGATATGAAGTCTCCAACAAGTTCTATAGCTAATAGATGGAGGAGAATAGCTCAAGCAGTGAGCATGTGCTTAGATTGTCTGGGTACTACAATCGCTTGAATCAAGTGGGAGTTAATCTTCCAGATAAAATAGTGATTGACAGAATTCTCTAGTCACCATCACCAAGTTACTAGAACTTCATGATGAACTATAATATGCAAGGGATAACGGAAACGACTCCCAAGCTCTTCGTGATGCTGAAATCGACGAAGGTAGATATCAAGAAAAGCATCAAGTGTTGATGGTTGACAAGACCACTAGTTTCAAGAAAAGGGAAAAGGGAAGAAAGGGAACTTCAAGAAGAACGGCAAGCAAATTGCTGCTCAAGTGAAGAAGCCCAAGTCTGGACCTAAGCCTGAGACTAAGTGCTTCTACTTCAAAGGGACTGGTCACTGGAAGCGGAACTACCCCAAGTATTTGGCGGATAAGAAGGATGGCAAAGTAAACAAAGGTATATTTGATATACACGTTATTGATGTGTACTTTACTAGTGTTTATAGCAACCACTCAGTATTTGATACTAGTTACATTTGCTAAGAGTAGTAACTCAAAGCAGAGTTCTGAGAATGAACAGAAACTAGTTAAGGGCAAGGTGACGATGTGTGTTGGAAGTAGTTCCAAGATTAATATGATCATCATCGCACACTCCCTATACTTTCGAGATTAGTGTTGAACCTAAATAAGTGTTATTTGGTGTTTGTGTTGAGCATGAATATGATTTGATCATGTTTATTGCAATACGGTTATTCATTTAAGTTAGAGAATAATTGTTGTTCTGTTTACATGAACAAAACCTTCTATGGTCATACACCCAATGAAAATGTTTGTTGGATCTCGATCATAGTGATACACATATTCATAATATTGAAGCCAAAAGATGCAAAGTTAATAATGATAGTGCAACTTATTTGTGGCACTGCCGTTTAGGTTATATTGGTGTAAAGCGCATGAAGAAACTCCATTCTGATGGACTTTTGAAATCACTTGATTATGACTCATTTGATGCTTGCGAACCATGCCTCATGGGAAAGATAAATAAGACTCCGTTCTCCGGAACAACGGAGCAAGCAACTGACTTATTGGAAATAATACATACTGATGTATGCGATCCAATGAGCATTGAGGCTCGCGGCGGGTATCGTTATTTTCTGACCCTCATAGATGATTTGAGCAGATATGGGTATATCTACTTAATGAAACTGAAACAGTTGAAAAGTTCAAAGAATTTCAGAGTGAAGTGGAGAATCATTGTAACAAGAAAATAAAGTTTTTCTGTGATCTGATCATGGAGGAGAATATTTGAGTTACGAGTTTGGTCTTCATTTAAAACAATGTGGAATAGTTTCACAAATTCATGCCGCCTGGAACACCACAGTAATGGTGTGTCCGAACATCGTAACCGTACTTTATTAGATATGGTGTAATCTATGATGTCTCTTACCAATTACCACTATCGTTTTGGGGTTATACATTAGAGACAGCTGCATTCAAGTTAAGTAGGGCACCATCTAAATCCGTTGAGATGATATGAACCGTGGTTTGGCAAGAAACCAAAGTTGTTGTTTCTTAAAGTTTGGGGTTGCGATGCTTGTGTGAAAAAGTTTCATCCTGGTAAGCTCAAACCCAAATCGGAGAAATGTGTCTTCATAGGATACCCAAAGGAGACAGTTGGGTACACCTTCTATCACAGATCCGAAGGCAAGACATTCGTTGCTAAGAATGGATCCTTTCTAGAGAAGGAGTTTCTCTCGAAAGAAGTGAGTGGGAGGAAACTAGAACTTGATGAGGCAACTGTATCTGCTCCCTTATTGGAAAGTAGTTCATCACAGAAATTTGTTCATGTGTCTCCTACACCAATTAGTGAGGAAGCTGATGATGATGATCATAACTTCAGATCAAGTTACTACCGAACCTCGTAGGTAAACCAGAGTGAGATCCACACCAGAGTGGTACGGTAATCCTGTTCTGGAGGTCATGTTACTTGACCATGACGAACCTACGAACTATGAGGAAGCGATGATGAGCCCAGATTCCGTGAAATGGTTTGAGGCCATGAAATCTGATATATGATCCATGTATGAGAACAAAGTGTGGACTTTGGTTGACTTGCTTGATGATCGGCAAGCCATGGAAAATAAATAGATATTCAAGAGGAAGACGGACGCTGATAGTAGTGTTACTATCTACAAAGCTAGACTTGTCGAAAATGGTTTTGACAAAGTTCAAGATGTAGACTACGATGAGATTTTCTTACTCGTAGCGATGCTTAAGTCTGTCCGAATCATGTTAGCTAATTGCCACATTTTATGAAATCTGGCAAATGGATGTCAAAAATACATTCCTTAATGGATTTCTTAAAGAAGAGTTGTATATGATGCAACCAGAAGGTTTTGTCGATCCTAAAGGTGCTAACAAAATGTGCAAGCTCCAGCGATCCATTTATGGACTGGTGCAAGCATCTCGGAGTTGGAATATACGCTTTGGTGAGTTGATCAAAGCATATAGTTTTATCTGAGACTTCACGGTAAAGCATGTATTTACAAGAAAGTGAGTGGGAGCACTACAACATTTCTGATAAATATATGTGAATGACATATTGTTGATCGGAAATAATGTAGAATTTTCTGGAAAGCATAAAGGAGTATTTGAAAGGAGTTTTTCAAAGGAAGACCTCGGTGAAGCTGCTTACATATTGAGCATCAAGATCTATAGAGATAGATCAAGACGCTTGATAAGTTTTTTCAATGAGTACATACCTTGACAGGTTTTTTGAAGTAGTTCAAAATGGAACAGTCAAAGAAAGAGTTTTTGCCTGTGTTGCAAGGTGTGAAGTTGAGTAAGACTCAAAGCCCGACCACGGCAGAAGATAGAAAGAGAATGAAAGTCATTCCCTATGCCTCTGCCATAGGCTCTATAAAGTATGCCATGCTGTGTACCAGATCTACTGTATACCCTACACTGAGTTTGGCAAGGGTGTACAATAGTGATCTAGGAGTAGATCACTGGACAGCGGTCAAAATTATCCTTAGTGAAATAAGGATATGTTTCTCGATTATGGAGGTGACAAAAGGTTTGTCGTAAAGAGTTTCGTCGATGCAAGCGTTGACACAGATCTGGATGACTCTAAGTCTCGATCTAGATACATATTGAAAGTGGGAGCAATTAGCTAGAGTAGCTCCGTGCAGCGAATTGTTGACATAGAAATTTGCATAATACATACGGATCTGAATTTGGCAGACCCGTTGACTAAATTTCTCTCACAAGCAAAACATGGTCACACCTTAGTACTCTTTGGGTATTAATCACATGGCGATGTGAACTAGATTACTGACTCTAGTAAATCCTTTGAGTGTTGGTCACATGACGATGTGAACTATGGGTGTTAAACACATGGTGATGTGAACTATTGGTGTTAAATCACATGGCGATGTGAACTAGATTATTGACTCTAGTGCAAGTGGGAGACTGAAGGAAATATGCCCTAGAGGCAATAATAAAGTTATTATTTATTTCCTTATTTCATGATAAATGTTTATTATTCATGCTAGAATTGTATTAACCGGAAACTTAGTACATGTGTGAATACATAGACAAACAGAGTGTCACTAGTATGCCTCTACTTGACTAGCTCATTAATCAAAGATGGTTAAGTTTGCTAGACATAGACATGAGTTGTCATTTGATAAACGGGATCACATCATTAGGAGAATGATGTGATTGACTTGACCCATTCCGTTAGCTTAGCACTTGATCGTTTAGTATGTTGCTACTGCTTTCTTCATGACTTATATATGTTCCTATGACTATGAGATTATGCAACTCTCGAATACCGGAGGAACACTTTGTGTGTTACCAAACGTCACAACGTAACTGGGTGATTATAAAGGTGCTCTACAGGTGTCTCCAATGGTACTTGTTGAGTTGGCTTAGGTCGAGATTAGGATTTGTCACTCCGATTGTCGGAGAGGTATCTCTGGGCCCTCTCGGTAATGCACATCACTATAAGACTTGCAAGCAATGTGACTAATGAGTTAGTTGCGGGATGATGCATTACGGAATGAGTAAAGAGACTTGCCGATAACGAGATTGAACTAGGTATTGAGATACCGACGATCGAATCTCGGGCAAGTAACATACCGATGACAAAGGGAACAACGTATGTTGTTATGCGGTTTGACCGATAAAGATCTTCTTAGAATATGTAGGAGCCAATATGAGCATCCAGGTTCCGCTATTGGTTATTGACCGGAGACGTGTATTGTTCATGTCTACATAGTTCTCGAACCCGTAGGGTCCGCACGCTTAACGTTCTGACGGAACTCTCCCATGAAGCTCTGCTTTATCGGAGTTCGCGGGACATCATCGAGCTGAACGTGTGCTGAACTCGGAGGTGCCGTACGTTTGGTACTTGGATCGGTCGGATCGTGAAGACGTACGACTACATCAACCGCGTTGTGCTAACGCTTCCGCTTTCGGTCTACGAGGGTACATGGACAACACTCACCCCTCTCGTTGCTATGCATCACCATGATCTTGCGTGTGCGTAGGAATTTTTTTTAAATTACTACGTTCCCCAACAGATAGATAGAAGAGAAAGAAAAGGTGTCATTAGTGCAATCTGACAAGATGTGGGTGATAAGTACCTTAGAGATTCATCAATAGTTTTTGATGGACATACTCACCTGGCGACCCTCGAAGCAATTGCATGCAGCCAGACAATGTCACTTGCCCTTGATCTCAACCCAACGAAGCTACAAATTGCTACGGATTACCTTCAAGTGGTTCGCAATATCAGAGAGGAGAACCCTTATAGCTATGATGTGATTGTCAAGAAGATTCTCGTGAAGAAGGCGGTGTTCCAGGAAGTATGCAATATAGAAGTACATAACCTTATTATCGCTACTAATTCTCTGGAGTGTGTGCGCCATGTTTGGCTTGCCTCTCCTCACCTATACTTGTATCCCCATAAGCATCATTAAGTAAAGATATATGGTTGGTCTCAGAAAATAGAGAGGGAAATGCCTCCTTGCACATGCGATTCGAATCTAAGCCACAATCCACAAGGAACCTCATGATTTGAGCGCCATAAAGTATTGTGTTGTATTTTCATGAAAGGATGCTTTGCATTATGAAAGATTGACAATATGTAGAGTGCTGAATAAAGCAGTGTTTCTTATGCAATACTAAATTTCGTTTAGAAGAAAGAAAGATGTTATACCGTGGTTTATCTTTCAGTGTTATTTGTAATGATTAGTGCATCCATTGCTTTTTAACTTGGTCAAATGATTAAAATTGAACTAAAAAATGTAATGTAGAGTGTACTATGCACTATGGAAGAAACACTATATGTTGGATTGTATTGTCCCTTGTATGTGCAACACAAATGATTTTGGCACAAATATAATGTGGAGTGGCACGGTGATGGTTCGTTGGATAGGTGATCTTGGGTTCAAAAAATAGAGAGGAAATGCCTCCTTGCACATGTGATTCGAATCTGAGCCACAATCCACAAGGAACCTCATGATTTGAGCGCCATAAAGTATTGTGCTGTATTTTCATGAAAGGATGCTTTGCATTATGAAAGATTGACAATATGTAGAGTGCTGAATAAAGCGGTGTTTCTTATGCAATACTAAATTTTGTTTAGAAGAAAGAAAGATGTTATACTTTGGTTTACCTTTCAGTGCTATTTGTAATGATTAGTGCATCTATTGCTTTTTAACTTGGTCAAATGATTAAAATTGAACTAAAAAATGTAATGGACGGTGTACTATGCACTATGGAAGAAACACTATATGTTGGATTGTATTGTCCCTTGTATGTGCAACACAAATGATTTTGGCACAGATATAATGTGGAGTGGCACGGTGCTGGTTCGTTGGATAGGTGATCTTGGGTTCAAAAAATAGAGAGGGAAATCCCCCCTTGCACATGTGATTCGAATCTGAGCCACAATCCAAAAGGAACCTCATGATTTGAGCGTCATAAAGTATTGTGCTGTATTTTCAGGAAAGGATGCTTTGCATTATGAAAGATTGGCAGTATGTAGAGTGCTGAATAAAGCGGTGTTTCTTATGCAATATTAAATTTCGTTTAGAAGAAAAAAAGATGTCATACCGTGGTTTATCTTTCAGTGCTATTTGTAATGATTAGTGCATCCATTGCTTTTTAACTTGGTCAAATGATTAAAATTGAACTAAAAAATGTATGTACAATGTACTATGCACTATGCACTATGGAAGAAACACTATATGTTGGATTGTATTGTCTCTTGTATGTGCAGCACAAATGATTTTGGCACAGATATAATGTGGAGTGGCACGGTGCTAGTTCGTTGGATAGGTGATCTTGGGTTCAAAAAAAGCTCTCACAACATGAGACTTGTAACTAAAGCATCAACTAGTGACAAGCAAATGCTTCATCTTATCTAAAAAAAATCTGAAGTCCTCTACAAAAGGATACGATCCCCTTAACAATCTAATTTTGGATGAATGCAAAGGTGAAGTCGTGCCCGAGGCTATAAGGGAGAAAGTGACATTTGAGCCTAATTAAATTTCGTTTAGAAGAAAAAAAGATGTCATACCGTGGTTTATCTTTCGTGCTATTTGTAATGATTAGTGCATCCATTGCTTTTTAACTTGGTCAAATGATTAAAATTGAACTAAAAAATGTATGTACAATGTACTATGCACTATGCACTATGGAAGAAACACTATATGTTGGATTGTATTGTCTCTTGTATGTGTAGCACAAATGATTTTGGCACAGATATAATGTGGAGTGGCACGGTGCTGGTTCGTTGGATAGGTGATCTTGGGTTCAAAAAAAGCTCTCACAACATGAGACTTGTAACTAAAGCATCAACTAGTGACAAGCAAATGCTTCATCTTATCTAAAAAAAATCTGAAGTCCTCTACAAAAGGATACGATCCCTTAACAATCTAATTTTGGATGAATGCAAAGGTGAAGTCGTGCCGAGGCTATAAGGGAGAAAGTGACATTTGAGCCTAATTAAATTTCGTTTAGAAGAAAAAAAGATGTCATACCGTGGTTTATCTTTCAGTGCTATTTGTAATGATTAGTGCATCCATTGCTTTTTAACTTGGTCAAATGATTAAAATTGAACTAAAAAATGTATGTACAATGTACTATGCACTATGCACTATGGAAGAAACACTATATGTTGGATTGTATTGTCTCTTGTATGTGCAGCACAAATGATTTTGGCACAGATATAATGTGGAGTGGCACGGTGCTAGTTCGTTGGATAGGTGATCTTGGGTTCAAAAAAAGCTCTCACAACATGAGACTTGTAACTAAAGCATCAACTAGTGACAAGCAAATGCTTCATCTTATCTAAAAAAAATCTGAAGTCCTCTACAAAAGGATACGATCCCCTTAACAATCTAATTTTGGATGAATGCAAAGGTGAAGTCGTGCCGAGGCTATAAGGGAGAAAGTGACATTTGAGCCTAATTAAATTTCGTTTAGAAGAAAAAAAGATGTCATACCGTGGTTTATCTTTCAGTGCTATTTGTAATGATTAGTGCATCCATTGCTTTTTAACTTGGTCAAATGATTAAAATTGAACTAAAAAATGTATGTACAATGTACTATGCACTATGCACTATGGAAGAAACACTATATGTTGGATTGTATTGTCTCTTGTATGTGCAGCACAAATGATTTTGGCACAGATATAATGTGGAGTGGCACGGTGCTGGTTCGTTGGATAGGTGATCTTGGGTTCAAAAAAAGCTCTCACAACATGAGACTTGTAACTAAAGCATCAACTAGTGACAAGCAAATGCTTCATCTTATCTAAAAAATCTGAAGTCCTCTACAAAAGGATACGATCCCCTTAACAATCTAATTTTGGATGAATGCAAAGGTGAAGTCGTGCCCGAGGCTATAAGGGAGAAAGTGACATTTGAGCCTAATTAAATTTCGTTTAGAAGAAAAAAAGATGTCATACCGTGGTTTATCTTTCAGTGCTATTTGTAATGATTAGTGCATCCATTGCTTTTTAACTTGGTCAAATGATTAAAATTGAACTAAAAAATGTATGTACAATGTACTATGCACTATGCACTATGGAAGAAACACTATATGTTGGATTGTATTGTCTCTTGTATGTACAGCACAAATGATTTTGGCACAGATATAATGTGGAGTGGCACGGTGCTGGTTCGTTGGATAGGTGATCTTGGGTTCAAAAAAAGCTCTCACAACATGAGACTTGTAACTAAAGCATCAACTAGTGACAAGCAAATGCTTCATCTTATCTAAAAAAAATCTGAAGTCCTCTACAAAAGGATACGATCCCCTTAACAATCTAATTTTGGATGAATGTAAAGGTGAAGTCGTGCCCGAGGCTATAGGGGAGAAAGTGACATTTGAGCCTAATTGAAGATTACGGCAAAAAGGTTTGTCTAGTTCAAACAATGCGTCTGCCGGGAGTCGAACCCGGGTCTATTGCTTGGAAGGCAATTATCCTAACCGTTGGACTACAGACGCTTTGCTTGATAAATTTGAAAGGGATAGTTGTCAAATACGTAATGGTTTCTCCGCGAAATGTGTAAAGATTCCACTAACCAGTGTAATGGCCATCAAGGCAATTGATCCGTTCCTGCAAGCATGAAATAGAATCGAATTTGTGAGGAAACCTTTTGCATTCTGTCTGCACAAAATGTTTTGAGCAACAGGCAAACGCTATTTTCTACTCCTAGCGAGATGTATAATGTCACCAATGTTTCTTACTACTGTTCGTCGAATGAGACCGTTTGGTCGCAGATACTGTCAGAAGTATTCAGTTAGTGACTGCGGGATGAAGCCCTCGTGATGATAGGCCGTAGATCTAGCTGGATCGTGCGTGTGCATCGTCCGAGTTACAGAACTGCACAAGGGAGAAAGTGACTCTCCATATAGAGAAAAAAGTGACTCAGGGGGGAACTAAAAATATGCGTCTGCCGGGAGTCGAACCCGGGTCTATTGCTTGGAAGGCAATTATCCTAACCGTTGGACTACAGACGCGTTGATGTCTAAATTTAAAAGAAGTCTTCCACAAACCATTCAGTGACCATAAGATATCACTAGCTAGTGCAGTGACCAAATAGAGCAGGAGACTTTCGCATTCTCTTCTGTTCAAGCGTGGTGTCTAGCTGAATCGTCGCGTGTGCGTCTGAGTTACAGAACTGCTACTGTATATACTGTACACGCGTGACTACCCGATGTACGGCGCACAGTAAAGCCGGTGAAGGAAGCAGAACTGTTTCGTTTGGTAGCGCGGCAGCACGCCTGAGCATCTGGCCCGGCCTCGGCGCAGCGCGGGCGCGTGCCGCAAGCTGGAGACGCGAGATGTCGGGGATGTTTGGCTTTAGGCCTAGGAATGTCATATTTTGCCACGTAAATTTTGTCATATTTTTTTAAGGTTAGTTTTTCAAAACGAAAGCCACAAATTGACAAGCCTAAAAAAATCTTGTCACATTTTTTAAGTGTATGTCATGTGGGGCTCTAGTGTGGCAAAAAGTATATTTCCTACGGTAAAGCTTGAACCAAACACCCAGCTAAGTTGGTCAAAATTATCTAACCTTAAGTGTCGCAACATGTGACAACAATAGTCACAAAGCCCCGCAATGCCCCGGGGCCGGGGGCTCGGCTCAGGTAGCCGCGGAAGAAGCGACCAAGCCCCCGTTTCTGTGCCGACTAGATCGGCAACGCGCCTTGGCGCAAGGGTACCGGTCCAACCGATATGATCAAGCAGTGAAAGATCAAACCGATATGATGCAGTAGTATAAAGGCAAGTTTTGCACGTGTAACAGAACAACTTGAACAACTCAATCAAAGAAGTGCTACTTGTTGAACCCCAACTCCCACATGTGCGTGTCTATCATGCTGGAAATATATCAAGGAATTAATCAAAAAAAGTTCAATGATCAAATATCTGATATAACCCTTTTTCAATCAACATCTGATATTACTCAATGTATCTCAGGATGGAAATATATCTGATATTACTCACAGAGGTGATGGTAAATACTAACAACAGTAAACACTCCGCAAAATATCTAAAAAATGGCCCTATCTAAGCAAGGTTCGGTGTGGTAGAAATCAAAATCGGGCCATAGTATTAGTCCCAGATAACTGATGTACACCGTTTTTCACACTGTATAATAGTAAACTACATGGTTGAATATTAGATATATAACTTTGTCCATTTGATTT
Source organism: Aegilops bicornis (assembly GCA_021605145.1). NCBI lineage: Eukaryota > Viridiplantae > Streptophyta > Magnoliopsida > Poales > Poaceae > Aegilops > Aegilops bicornis. Next base: position 629,716,107 of record CM038671.1, on the reverse strand, counting down.
GGTTGCATGTTGCAACACATGTTGCCTTGCCGGCGTCGACGCCGATGCCCGACTGCTCTTGGAGGCGTCAACGGTGTTGTCGAGGCTGAGGGCGAGGAAGAAGGGCTGGTCGCCGGCTCCATTTTGCATCTGCAGAACCCAAGAACTAAAGATCAACCAAATGATGTGCTGTGAAGGCTATATGTGGTTGAATGAGTTTGCATCAGGAAACATGTCAGCTCAAATGAGAACTTCCACAAGAAAAATGCTCTCAATGATAGCGTTTGTTTATCACTGCAGATAAAACTGGTTATGTAGTGCGGTCCTCTGTTTATGTACATGCCATGCCGCACTACTATGCATGAAATTTATACTGAGACATGGCTGCTAATCTTTCTAGTTTATATATTCTACTTTGACATTGTTTTTTCTTTCTTTCACTGAAACGTGCAACTAAAAATACCAAACCAGGGTTTACAATCAAAGACAAGATTGCATTATGATACTTGAGCAGAAACCAATACAATTACTCAGGTGTTGGTGCGGTAGTGTTTTATGCACGAGACCATCTATAGAAGCTAATGAAATTATGCAATACAAAGCGTGTGGAGGCACATGGATAGTTCCCATCAGGTCTCTTCTATATGTTGAGATGTTGAAAAACATATAGGTGCATGAAAAATGTTTCACACAACTGAAATTCCAATGGATGACTGATTGAGTCTAGGCGTGAAATAAGAGCTGAGTACCCTCAAAAATTGAATGATAAAGTAATTAGCATGGCATAGAAACAATTTACAGGACATGATGGTTTCTGCAGCTCACAGGCATATATAACCGCAAATAAAGCTAAACCGCCCTCAAGATACCTCGGGGGCTTCACACTGATCCTGGCACATACATATAAATTTCTCTCATGTAGATCGTCCACAAACATGTCCACAACCTCGTTAGGCAATGTCACGTTAGCATGGTTTCCCTATGAAAAACACACGCAGAGAACACATTCAAGAACCAACAAGCATCTTATAATCACGGAGAACAGCATCAAAAGATATAGGCTGTCAACATTACAAAGACATAATTTATCCTACTCAAATCACAGGCAACTAAGGAAAGCCCTTAAATTTCCTACAGAGACAACAATGTAGAGAAACAACAATCACAACTTGCATAAGCAGCGTATGAGTCGCAAAAGACTGGAGAACAAAATAGGCATTCACTTTTTCATCAGTCACGACCATATGTATACTCTTGATAGGGCCATCATCAAAGCCATTTCATTTGGTACCATAACCTAGAGATGCAAGTTAATTCGCTGGTTCCAAACGGCCGAGGAGATGCCAGTTAGGTCGACAAAAGGTGGCACCGGTGGGGGGTAACCTACGATAAGAAAGCAGGAAAGTAAGCAACAGCTAAAGCAAAAAACAATCGAAGACGAGAAGACAGCAAAAGCAAAGCATATACGAAGTTCTTATTATTGGTTAGAGTAGCCCTTTCATAAAAGGTTTTGGATCTTCTGAACCTCACTATGTTAGTCATGGTATAGAAAGAAATGAATATCACTCAATAAAAGTCTGAAAACTAACTATTTCCTAAAATTACATCTCATTCTCAAGAATATCCTGTTTCAGAATTTATAGGTGGACGAACCCAATAAGAACTAAATACTTTGATATCATATTCTGCTATGTTTCTTTAATTCTTTTCAACATGAGAATGCAAGAAACTCATTTCCTTGTGGAACCTCAGATGTTAATGGATACCCCATGGAGCCAATCCAGAGATATGGCATGTATCACCATCAAGCTAGCACACAGTTCATCTATAAAATCTACTCCTATAAACTAAATCAAGCTAGCATACAGTTCATATCCAAATAGGATTACATCTCTTGGGATCTAGTTACCCAAATCCAACTAGAGATCCTCATGAGAGAGGTGGGGGCATAGAAGAGCAAAAGGAGCTTACTTGCAAGAAGATGCTGCACTCGAGTCGCGCAAGTGCTAGACATGCCATCACAAGCACCATTACGGCTCTTGATTCGGATCCCCTCCTTCGCCATATGATGCCACTTGAAAATAGATCACTTTACTGGGTGGGAAAAACATGGCTCATAGGCATTGTGGAGGCTCCATCCTTTACACAAAGGTGTAGAAAAGGAAACTCATCTCCAAACAAAATAACTTTAAATAATTCTTTCTTTGGAACTGCTTAATTTAAATGCATGCAGCTCTTTATTTGTTTAGGATGTATGCAAGAATTTCTAGTAAGTTCTACACGGAAAGAACTGACAGCAAGACAATCTCACATTTAAGTTGAGGTTGAAACTGTATGCTCAATATTTATGAAATTGGACGCTCAATATGTGTCTAACCATATCTATCACAGGCCTTTGTCACAGAAACAGGGTAAGTAATCGAGTAGCAATACCACATCACCATGGGTAAGCGGTCCTATTTATTTTCATAATAAATACACCATCACCAAGGAACATACTCAGTTTTGAAACAATGTGTATATCCTATTATAATGTTTGGCAACTGATCATAAACAGTAAGGAGCAAAGCAAGTGTGCACGAGTCCTTTTTAGTATACAGAACATCATCGTAACATTAGAAGCAAGAAAAAAATGACCTGCCGCCTGAGCTCTGATAGGCATATGCAGTAAGAGTTAGGGAAGGACAGGTGCACGAAAGAGGCGGGTCAAAGCAGCGAGGACGTACCTTGAGGACGGCGCTACCCGACCTCCTCCTCCTTGATGACGAGGAAGCACCAAGGGTAGCTTGATGCTTGCCGGTGGCCGCGCCTTGCCGTGCGGTGCTGGGGCAGATTGTTGTGCCTAAGCATGTGTGCCAGCCAGGCAAACTTAGCATGTTTACCGGCCGATGATAAAGCAGAAGCATTTATCCTGATTAATAACAATAGTAGTTGAGCTCCTATTGCGCCGCCAGGTTCTGTTTGCACACAGTAGAAGGGAACCAGAAATATTATGTCAGCCTTGCTTGTTTTTGTAAGGCGTGGAACAAAGAAACTGGCCTTTTACTGTGTCTATATGGTCCTACCTGGTCCCTTTAGAGTTGAAAACAAAAGAAACACGCTCCAGGCCTTCGTATAAATATAGAGAAGCTGAGCCTAGGTATATAAATTACGAACGTTTGTTCTGCTATATCAAAAATAGAAGGATGAGTATGGTCATGTACTTGGAATAGTAAAGACAAATTTAAAAGTATCTGCTGCTGATAAAAAAATTATAACAAGATTTGGTGAAATGTCAGTAGGCTCTTAGGATCAGGGCAGCAGTCTTCACCGTCTAAAAGTCTCTTGTTTCTAATTACACAAAAATGGAGTTTCATTTGTTTGTAATTACACAAAAATGCAGTTTCCTTTGTTTTTTCCTTATTACTTTTCAGAAAAGTTGTACCATACTGAAGTACCGAGGTAGCAGGAAAGTGTCGTTAGTATCATGATATGCGGCAGATACATATATGCAAGCACACATCAAGTATAGCTGATGTTGAGTAGATGAGGTGCTCGCAACCCAACCCAAAACTGCAATAACCAAGCCCTACATAACTTACAATTTACATGACACATGACATCTCCTTGCACTCATATAATGATTCAAATCCTGCTGATTGGCTAATAGCGATGCAAAAGCTATTAACAACAGGAAGGACAAAAGAAGTAGACTTCACTATATACATAGTTAGGTACCTTGTTATCGACAATGTGAATATTGAGAATCTCAATTCCAGACTAATGCACATTCATCCTGGTTGCATTAGACTAAACTGACCTTGCAACTTGCATTAGTAACAATAGAAGGCAAGATCGAACACTATGTCAATGCAATCTGGATAAGCAAAGTTAGCTAGCACAAAGAATTTTATAATTTTTTCCAAAGGTAAGTCTTCATAAATAATGGCTTAGTGCAAGATCTGGACAGACATTATACTTATAGGTAGGAAGGGATAGTTGTAAGATAATATCACTATGCCAACCAGACCCAAAAATCATGGGAAATAATCCATAATATAGAGCTAATAACATTTATCTATTGTAAATTACCATATCAATTGAAAAAGATTATTTGCATATGATCTCTAATTTAGACATCAATAATAAAAGGCACATGGCATTTTCTTTTAAACTGAACTAAACCTCCAAAATCATGTCACCAAATAAATCTGGCATTAACCAAACCATTTAAGATCAGATTTTGTGTGAATATTGAGATAAAGATGATCTGCCTTGTGGACCACTATGCAAACAGAAAAACAACTGAATAAATTGCTTCATGTTTTTGCATCTTCCAATCTTAAAGCCCGAGAGCAAGCTGGCCACATTTTGTCAATCTTCCAAACTTGAAGCATACTAAATAGAAGAAACAATGGTACTTACAAATTGAAGGATTCTGGAAGCATCTCCCCCTCTACCAGGAACATGTTGGCAATTTTGATATTTTACTTGAGCAAGTAGTCATGGATATGTACGTCAAGCCTGCACGACCCACCACAAGAAATTAAAGATAACATAATTCATCCCAAGAACACATCCAAACATTGAACACCTTGTGTTGGTGTACCTCTGTGGAGAAGTAGATCTGGGCAGGCTCGTCACTGGTGACTAACATCCCCATGCCCTTCTCCTCCATCCCAACACAGCATGTTCGTCTCCTGCAGTTCCATGATGATGGGTGGAGCAGTGGTGAGAGAGTGAGAGAGAGAGAGGGAGGGGGGACCTGCAGCTGATCCTCTCCTGAGGATGAAGGAGAAGGAGGGGCGACGGGGGAGCACCTGCAGCGGACGTAGAAGGAGGAGTGACGGGGGGAGCGCCGCATCAAGTGCCTACTGCTGGCGCTCCTCGGCCGCGCGCACAGTCTGGCCTCCAACATGGCCTTGGCGGCGCCGTCTGCCGCGCCCCAAAGGCCGCGCACATCGAGCTCGCAGAAGACGGGACGACGGGGCGTCGACCTCATCGCCCGCAACCCCAATCTTCTTCTAGGGTAGCGTGTGGTCGAAGGGGATCCTGGCAGCGGAGGAACTGGAGGCGCGACGCTCGGGCTCCTAGCGGCTCGCCGGGAGCTCTGGCCGCACAACCATCGCGGCCCCTTCCGCCGGCGGACGCCTTGGCCACCAGAGGGGGGAGGAGAGGCCGACCCCTGGTTATGCCGCCTGCCACGTCCCCCACGCCGCCACTTCCTCCTTCCCTCCCGTGGGAGCCGGGGCCGGCATGCGTTAGGGTTTGGCGCGCCACTCGAGGTGGAAGGAGGAGAGGGCGTCGTGAGGGAGGAGGCCGGGCGAGGAAGGAGGAGAGGAGGCGCCAAGTGAGAGAAGGCCAGCTGGAAGGAAGGAGGTCAGGCGGCGGTGGGGAAGGAGGAGAGGAGGCGCCATGGAGGGGACGGAGGAGGCGGTCATGAGGCGGGAGGGAGGAGGAGGAGGCGGCTAGGTCTAAGCGCCCCCCTTTTATACCCCACCACGCGAAATTACCAAAATGCCCTGATGAGGGCATGGTATTTACAATATGTTGCCATTACTATTCATTCCAGCAGTGTTTCTTTTAGATCCGACGGCCCAGCTCCTCCCACCTCTCGATCCAACGGACAAAAACGCATCAAGAGATCGCATCCAACGACCCAAAATCACTGAGCTCTGAGGAGGTTTGTACATCCATCCTTCTCTTATTTCTGGATTCGCGCGCGACAAACGGCGAAGGGGCCGGGAGGGCACATGGATGGCTAGAGGAATCCAGCGATCCCCTCGTCTCGTCGCGTGACGGAGGCAGGGCGCGCGCGGAGGGTGGGCGAGGAGATGCCTGCGGTTCACGGGGGTTACTGTGGATTCTAGCGCTTTGCATGGCGTGATCCGTCGCTTGCCACTCGTTCTGATGGGACGTGCGGTAGCTACCGCTCCTCGGCGCTTTTGCTTGCTCCTGCTGGACCTGGATCCATCATTCTCTGCTGGCCTGGTCCCGTAGGTTATCATGCTCATGCATGCATGCGGATCCGGCGAGCCGGACACGGTGTGGCCGCGCACTTCTGGCAGCACCGCGCACGCACAACGTAGTTCACCGGAACATCAACTTTTCATGGCACACTGTCACAGAAGATCAACATCCTCTGATTGCCCGATCCAGCGTGCCAACAAAAGAGCAAGCGTCATCCTAGGTACAGCCAGTAGCCAGACACCCTTCCGTGCTTCCAGCTCCGCTGCCCCATTCCACTCCGCGCATTCTAACTCGTTGTAGCTTCCAAGTTCCAACAGAGAGCGATGGCCGCTGCTAAGCCAGCCTGCTCCGCTCCCGCCAATTCCGCCGACGCAGCCAAACCGGCGGCGGCGGCGCCAGAGCCCGAGCAGCAGCTCCTGGAGGTGGCGGAGGAGGAGGTGGTCATCGACTTCAAGCCCAACTCCAAGTGCCGCGTCGACCTCCGCCTCCGCTCGCTGCACCCGTCGCTCCCCGTCGCCTTCAAGGTCCAGACCTCCTCCCCGCTCAAGTTCCTCGTCAGCCCGCCGCGCGGCGCCCTGAAGCCGCTCTCCACGGCCACCATCCGCGTCGTGCTCCGCCCGCAGCCGCACGCGCCGCCGTCCTTCCCGCGCTCCCGCGCCGACCGCTTCCTCGTCCTCTCCTCCCTCTCCGCCGCGCACCTCGACTCGGCGGCCTCCGTGCCCGGCGGCGCCGGCGTCGGCATCGGCGCCATCCGCCTCCGCGTGTTCTTCGGCGGGCCCTACCTCCTCCGCCTCGCCGCGGACGCCGGGGACTCCGCGGCCGCGCGCCTCATCCTGCGCCGGCAGCCGCACCTCCTGCCGGTGCTCGACCCCGAGGCGGCCGTGCCGGACGCCGAGCCGTGGGCGCCGCTGCACGCGGCTGCCGCGCGGGGCGACTGCGGAGAGGTGAGGAGGCTGGGGCAGGAGGCGCTCGCGGCGCGCGACAAGGATGGCAGGACGGCTCTGCACGTCGCGGCCGCCGCCGGGGAAGCAGAGGCGGTGGCAGAGCTGGTGGACATGGGCGCCGACTCCGCCGCGGCCGACGCTCGCGGGAGGACTCCGCTGGACGTGGCGCGAGAGAAGGGCTACGTAAGTATACCTCTGTCCTTTTGTACTGCCGTGTAGTAACTTCAGGACTTCAGAGCTTTAGAATGGACAAAAATTGCACTTTGTGCTAGCGTAGTATAGTAAAATACTAACCACCACTAGAAGAACGCCCGTGCGTTGTAACGGGGCCACGTTAACTTTAAGAGTTCAATATTACGACATTGGCGACCTTTTTTACCATCAAATCCTCTCACACACACTCTCCCTCTTCCTCACTCTCTCTCCCTCTCTCTCTCTAACACACACACATATCCATCTTATCGGAATGTACCATAATCCATCTATTTCACACACACGCCAAAGTCATAACAATATGGATTATGTGTATTATATTTGCCACCGTAATCGGCGAATTAATTTCATGTAAATCGGCCATACAGCTCCAAGAATACACGGAGGAGGTGGCGGGTCATCGTCGGCGCCGTCCGTGCCACTGAGCCGCTTCAAGTCTGCGTGCAATGCACGTCTTCACAAATATTATAACAAGATGTGAGAAATCACATACTAACACGATATTGCAATCAATTTGTAATTAAAGAAGTCAAAAGTCTTTTTCTTAAACCAGAATTCCTTATGCTTTGGAGTTTAAACAAACCCCACAATAACATGATCAATTTTTTGCTCTACTTATCACCTAATTAAGCAAATGCATGACTTATGAAGCGGATAAGAAATCATGTTAACTTGGAACTAAAATTCCAACAAAAGAGTGAGGAACATACCTTTTATCATTGCTCTCAAGTCCGAACCTCCCCTATTTGTTAGTGAAATGTGAGTATGCTTGGAAGATAATAATTTCTTATGCAACATATGCTTTTACATCCGAAAGAGCTACAAAATATGTTGACCTACCTATGTGCACTACATTCAACAGTAGCTCTAATGTGCACCGCCTCGCTTGATTAGTTGCCGCGATGCCACACATCTACGCCAACAAGTCGGGGAAACAAATGCAAATGTTACACCAAGTCAAAATCAACCATCCCACAATCGTAATAATAGAAAAGATAATAACCAAAATTTAACAGAAGAACTCTTGCTTGGCTCCCGGATCCATCTCGATAGCCCTTGATCCGTCAGCGAGCTTCTCCTAGCCGCCTCAACATCACGTCATTACCAAACATGTAGTGGATGCCTAGTGGGACAAGGATTAAGAAATAACATGAGGTGAAAAATACGATGGCTGTCAATTCTATAAGACGATCCAAGTAATTTGACAAAACAGATCGGGAGCATCTTGTATAATCTCAAAAAAGCAACTAAAAATATGAGAAATGAATTGATGAAAATCAGCCCCTGCTCTCATTCATGCTCGCTTTTGTAATGGGAGGCAAGGAATGGGGATACCGGGAGAAGAAAGGATCGCATGGACGGCAAGCCTCAACCACCTAAGTGGGGTTGCTTCACATCCAATCTCCACGGCCACGCCTCCATGGGGACGAACTCCCATGTTCACAACCAGGCTCCCAATCGGCGGCCTCGCCGACCTTGACGACGAGTAGTCCCTCCTTCGATCCCATTCGCAACGGAGGCAACACTAATCTCACGGACGGGTCCGCGGTGAGATCCCTATCGATTGTGGTCGCGCCTCCCAAACCTCACCGCGGACACACGAGAGGGCGCCAGCTGCCATGGTCGCTTGGATGGGGAAAGGAGGCGATAGATAGAAGAACGGCGCCTTTCGCCGGATTGGTGGCGACGGGCGGCGGCGAAGCGAAAGCGAGAGGACGGCGAAGTAGAGAGTAGGAGGGTGGTGGCGGCAGTCCATCGGCCAGTGACGTGAGAGGAGGATGGGGATGGGGCCGCGATCCGGACGTATGGAGCGGTCGAGAGGAGGGAAGGCATTTAATCGGGTTTTTCCATCGTCGGGGGTTTGGGGAGGTTAAACGAGAGGGGTTTTTTCGTGCGGGAGGCGAGCAACGAGGGCGGATGTAGAGGCAGGACGCCGGTCGGTTGGCGGTGAAAAGGAAAGCTACGCATTTTTAGGCGTAGAGATGATTGATGATAAGAAAGGGAAAATCACATCAATATAAGGAAATATCCCATCAATACTTGATTGATTGCGATTTATTTTTATATGGTAACTAATCTGATCATCAATACTTGATTGATTGTGATTTATTTTTATATGGTAACTAATCTGATGGGTTTATGTGGGTGGTGAAGCGAAAAGGAAGGTGGGAGGGAGACAAAATAAAACCAGCGAAATAAAACCAATGAAAATGGTGAGGCGAAATAAACCAGCAAAAAATAACCGGTTTGGGGGAGGTCAAATGAAAGGGGTTTTTTCGTGCGGGAGGCAGAGCAACGAGGGCGGATGTAGGGAGACGGGACGCGGTCGGTTGGCAGGAAAAGAAAAGCTACATATTTTTTAGGCAGTAGAGATGATTGATAATAAGAAAGGAAAAATCACATCAATATAAGGAAATATCCCATCAATACTTGATCGATTGCGATTTATTTTTTATATGGTAACTAATTTGATCATCAATACTTGATTGATTGTGATTTATTTTTATATGGTAACTAATCTGATGGGTTTATGTGGGTGATGAAGCGAAAAGGCAGGTGGGAGGGAGACGAAATAAAACCAGCGAAATAAAACCAAGAAAAGTGATGAGGCGAAATAAAACCAGCGAAAAATAACCGACAGATTATTCACCAACTGCTATACCAGGAGTAGAGATGATCGCAGTAAACAACCTTCTGTTGTCTTACTTGGAGTCGAAGGTGGCAAGAACAAATTGTCATGTCAGAAACGTAATTTGAAGATCTTGGCTGGTTTTGTCACGGACAGAACAGTGAGAGAATCAACTGTGGTTCCAGCGGGCTGGGTACTGTACGTATAACTTGGATTATGCGGCTTGCGTCGTTGCGCTCGTGAACGACACACCGCATCCAATGTTCTTTGGCCTTTTTACTCGAAACTTTCACTCCAAACCTCTTGTCAGAATGTAACGACCAACGCCGCTTTTCTTGCCGATTACGTGCAGAAGGAAGTGGTGGACGTGCTGCAGCGGTGGGAGCAGGTGATGACGGCGGCGAGGCGAGGCGACCTCCGGAGCCTCGAGTTCCTCCTCAGCAAGCGCACGGGCCTCCGCGGCCGCGACCAGTACGGGCTGACCGCGCTCCACGTGGCCGCCATCAAGGGCCACTGCGACGCCATCGCCCTGCTTGCGGGGTCGGGGTGCATGGACGTGGAGTGCGAGGACGTGGAAGGGCACCGGCCGCTGCACCTCGCCGTCGAGGGCGGCTGCGCCGACGCCGTCGACCTGCTGCTCGACATGGGCGCCGACGTCCACGCCAGGACCAAGCGGGGCGCCACGCCGCTCCAGATGGCCGACACCATGGGCTACGACGACATCTCGCAGCTGCTGCGCGCCCGGGGCGCCGACGAGGCGGCGGCGGCAGGTGTTGACGCGCAGCTGTGCATTGCGTCGTCGTCTTCCTCGTCGATATCCTGTGCATAAGGCCTTGTCTGCGTCTTCGATTCAGAGTTGATTGTAAAGACAGTGTTAATACTGCACTGTATATAGGTGACAGTGATTACTGTAACTTTCTTTTCTGTGGCTGTTCTTTTTTTTAAGCGTTTTTTTCTCTGTGGCTGTTGATATGGACTTAGCAATAAGATGGGACTCTGCTTTCCCCTCAGCAGTTCTTTTTTTTCCTCAACGGTTCTAAAAGTTCTAAATTTGGGGTGTATATAGGGCTCATCTAGATTAGACATAGTTATGCCTTGTGTAAGAGCACTACAGCCGGGCGTCTCAAATCGGTCTCAAACGTTCAGCCAACCGCCTCAAATCGATCCCAAACACCTGGGCTGTTGGACACCCCTCATATTCAGCTCAAATCTGATATGTGGTGCCTTGGACGAGTCCGACACGTCAGCCCGGCCCATGCTGGCCGACCATGGCCCCGCTACGTCTCCACAAAAACCTCACCCGGAGCCAACCCTAGCTCACTTCGCTTCACTCTGCTCTCCGTCTCTTCTCCTTACTTTCCCCAATCTAATCCCCTCCTGTCCGTCCACCATGTCCAGCTCCGGCAGTGGCAGAGGCAATGCATCTGGCGATGATTGAGACACTCTCCTTCGTGATGCGGCGGGCAACGAGGAATCGTTTGCCCTCCATATCGCGCTGCAGTGCTTGCGGGTGGACACGGGCGGCACCCTCTACGCACCACTGGCCCGCCGCTGCCCTCCTAGTCCTATGGCCGCTGCTCCTCAAGGGCAGTGGTGAGCATTAGTGTTGGGGATATTACTGCTGGGCATAAACCGGCTAGGCGAGGCCGGGTTATCCCCATAATGAGTTATCATATTTGAAGCCCATGAAGACAGAGACGGTGGTGCTTTAGGAAGGCCTAGGGCCCAAAGGCGGATTAATGCCTATAGACATAAACCGACAGTGATATGTAACTTGTGTTGTAAGATAGGAAGAATAGAGACCGGGCTAGACACGTCTATGAGCCGGCCTCGGAATCCTGTAAACCGACGGGCGCCAACCCATGTATATAAGGGGACGACCCGACGGCGGTTCAAGGACAACAAACAACAACTCGAGAACCAGGCAAAGCGGACTCGCTCCCTGGTCATCGAAACCCTAGCAATTCCACAGCAACTGGATCGTAGGCTATTACCTTCACCGCAAGGGGCTGAACCAGTATAAACTCTCTGCGTCCTTTGTCCGCTTTAACCCCTTTAAGCTAACCCGTCGCGATGGCTCCACGACTAAGCCCTTCCACTAGGACATATGCCGTGACAAAACCACGACAGTTGGCGCCCACCGTGGGGCTATCGCACGATGGTTTCGAGTTCTTAGAGGGCAGCTTCGAAGGATTCAAGGAATACGCTGTGGGCCGGATGACCAAAAGTCGTCGAGGCAAGCTCTACATCGACGACGCAGGCTGGGGCCGCCTCAATTGAGTACGGGTACCGGGTCCCCTTCGGCGGCATTCACGTGTTCATTGGCAAGATTGGCGAACCGGGCCCTGAGCCGGGCATCTGCACCGACATCATCGAAACGGCTCAGCGTGCGAGATCTGCCCCGGTTAAGCCTGCCATGAAGCGTGCCTTCTGGGATTCATCCACGGAGTGGAATCTGAGGATAGATCAGAATCTGGTGGTGAAACCGCTGCTTATTCCGGGACGAAGTCATCTACCGAGAGACCGAGTCATTGTACCGGTGCAGGATGGCCGGTTTGGGGGCTGTTCCGATGGCGACGTATTCCGGACCCCTTTGATCCGCCAAGCCGAGTTGCGATCTTCATGGCCGGAACACAGTCAGCGCCACAATCTTCGACCACCGCGGCGATGATCTCGATTCGGCCGGCGATGGCGGCAAGGCGAGGCCCCGCACCAGCACCGGCTCCGGCCTTGTCCGATTTATTCGACACCTTGGCGGCACTGCTAGCGGCTGAAGTCAGCCCGGCGGATCAGGAGCGGCACAACGCAGAATTGGCAAAGGTGAAGGATCAGATAGCCCAAGCCAAAGCGGACCTGGCCGCCGAAAACGCCAGGATGACGGCGAAGCAGGCCGAGTTATATGCACAGGCTTATCGGCTTATGTTGGATCAAAACGCATCGAATGATGTCATGAGGAGGAGGTACCGATCCCACCTTGTCGGTGTACAAAAAGAGGGGTACACTTTTTGTACCCCTATAACTGTGCACGGGCAGTCTGAGCCGCGGGCACCACCGCACTGAGCAAGGCAACGGAGGTGAGCCAAGGTAAGGCCGAAGCTCGAAAGGAGCAGAACGACGCCAAGACCAAGGCCACAAAGAACAAAGGGGACGAAGCGAACTCCCCCGGCAAAATCCTTACCGGGGGGGGGGGGGCGGTTTTAGCAAACCCGGCAAGACCCTTGTCGTGGCCGCTCGCCCCACACCTACGGAGCGAATCACCCTTGAGTCCACTGCCCCCATGGGGCAAGGATTAGGGAGACATCCCCGTGGTATGCGCATCTTTGTGAAGACATTCAAGATCGGATACACACTATAGAAGATGACGACCCTTGGCGGGATCCCAGCCAAGGAGGACCACAAGGCCACCGGCAAGAGCCTTGCCGGGATGACAAGAAGCGCCGCTGCAAGACCCTTGCCGGGCCCCTGCAAGACCCTTGCCGGGCTACGGCGAGGCCCTTGCCAAGGACACCCATAGGGCCACCATCGTGCCCACGCCAATCCAAACCTCCACCACCGTTCGCATGCATTGCCGACCCAACCAGTTAGGCGAGGCACTTGCGTGGCGGCAAGTGGATCTTCGTGGAGACTCCACCGCCGCGCCACCTCACCGCCGCCTACATGGCACCACGGGCACCGCTGGCTGTATGCCGCGGTTTATTACGAAAGGGAGCGGCGACGGACGAGACAGGCTCTCCCCGTCCCCGATAAAGCAAGGACACCTAAGCAATTAAGACGCATTAAATGCGCCTTGTCATGTAATGCGAGGATAAACTCGCATCATCACTGCCCTTTCCACCTCCCTGTGCCACCGTGTCAACCCCTTTCCCTATAAAAGGAGGCTCAAGGCGACTGTGAGGAGGATTCGCTTTTGGAGCTCCTCACGCCCCATAGCTAGTTCAAGAACACGTATAAACAAACCACCAAAGCAGGAGTAGGGTTTTACGATCCTCGCGTCGAACCTGGATAAAGAACCCGTGTGCTATCTGTTTGATCCGCTCTTCTCACGACCCCGCGCACCGCAACCGTAGTAGGGATTCTTGTGATCCCATAGGTGTCGTCCCCGCACCGACATCTTTGGCGCGCCAGGTAGGGGGCGCAGTTGTGAGAATCAGCTCTAGCAGTTAGTTCGACGCTTCTTCATCGTCATGGCGCCTAAGAAGAAGATGACGGTGGCGGTTGGCCCGTCGGAAGCCGGACATCCCGTCCCGACGCGGGCGAGCAGCGGACCGGTCGCAGAAGGACCCGGGGCGCCGTTCCCGAACACCAACACCGTCCCAGCAGCCGAAGTTTGGGAGGTGGCGATGTTCGTGCGCGCCGTAACGGGCCGCACGCCGCCAAATCAAAGACGGAGCCAGGCCCTCATGGTGGCGCAGGCCTTCCAAGATTGCCGCCACCGCCGCAGCGACGCGAGGGCTTCAAGACTCCCACGCCGGCGCCGACGCGCGCGCTTCTCAAGCGGCGCACGATTAATGGCGTAATCACGCCGAGGACCCCCGGCGCCGCCATGAAAGAGCCCCGAGCGCCACTCCCGGATTTAGAAGACCTGCCTACTCGCCGAGGCGCCGGTGAAGATGGCATGCGACCGCTGGGTCGTGATAGAGCTCCTTCGACATGGTCAAAGTCGGCGCGTCGCGATCCGTGCAGGTTTCAGCCACCAACGCCAAAGAAGCCCGCGGCGCAGCTTGCTCCTCGATTTCCCTCCCACTACAGGGAAACTCGACGAATGGAGAGCCACTATCCGAAGCCTTGTTGCGGTGGCCAACAAATACGAACCGAGTCCGGTAGAGCCCCCGGGTCGACGCTCCGACGGAGTCCCACGCACCAGTGGCAGGAGAGTCGGCGGCGCCGCAACCATGGTGCACTCGCCTCCTCCTCGCCCGGTACCGCGGACGCTAGCCCGTTGCGACGTTACGGGCGACGAGATCTCCGTAGCATCATCCGACCCGCAGGCCCACTGTGACCAGCGCCAAGTTCTTCGGGAACGAGAACATGAAGACGCTCGAACCACTATCGAGCGCCGGCGCGGAGCGCGCCACCAATCGTGACAGCGAGGGGCCTGCAGAGCCACCCAACCCCGGGGAGCACTGGAGGCCTACCTTACGAGGTGGGTTGTTCGGCTTTTACCCGTGAGCTGCGGCAGTTCCAGTGGCCCACTCACCGCACCTTCAAACCCGACGTGGGTGAAAAGTACAGTGGCAAGACCCACCCGTCCGAGTTCATCAGCGTCTACACCATCGCGATGCAAGCTGCCGGAGCCCGCGATGATAAGGTGCTTGCGAATTACTTTCCGTTGGCTCTTAAACCCAACGCCATGTCATGGTTGATGCACTTGCCAGTAGACTCTATTTCCTCCTGGTCGGATTTGTGCCATGAGTTTGTGGGCGCCTTTACTGGAGGCAACCAAGCCCATGGCCAAGCAAGCGGCCTGCACGTCATTCCCCAGAAGGGAGGCGAGAGTCTCCGCAAGTATATTCAGAGGTTTAGGCGGGTACAGTACAATATCCCTGATGTTCACCCTGCCGCCATCATCGCTGCTCCATCGAACGTGCGTAACCGCTAGATGCGCGAAGAGCTGGCAATGAACAAGGTGAGAGATGTAGCAGAACTCTATGTTCTTGCTGACAAATGTGCCCGGGCTGAAGAGGGAAGGAAGTATCCCGGTGGAAACCGACTCCTCAGATGAGGATATTGCCGCCCCGGCAAAGAAAGGCCGGCGCCGCAACAGGAAGCGCAAAGGAAAAGCCGTGCTTGCCGTCGAGGGATCTGATGACGCCGGCTCCACCAAGAAAACCAGGGTAGATGACCCCAGCAAGGAGGTTGCCGGATGTGTCGCCTCGCCGGCCTTGGCGGCCGCCGAGAAGCCGTGAAACTCCGACAAGCGATATCGCAAGATCCATCGCACCAAAGGCCATGCTCTCCGTGATCGCCGACAAAGTTGAGCTCCTCGCTGAGAAGCAGATGGCTGAGTATGAGAGGCGGGACAAGGAGAAGGGCCCAGATGATGATGAGGGGTCCGACAAGAAGCGTGACGGCCAGGCGGGCCGTCGCGGCAAGGATAAGCAACATGAGAGGCCCGCCCGGGGCCATGACAGAAAGCCAGAAGACGACCATCACAAAGAGGACGCATTTAATCCGGCGACCAAGAGTTTCGTAGCTACAGAGGCCATGTCGTCGGCCGACGGCGCCGGCTGCATACTTCTCACCGCCGCTTAAACAAAGGCGCGAGATTACAGCCGCAGAGCCGTCGTTTGATGCCCAAAGGCCGTTGAAGTGGTCCAAGACACCTATCATTTTTGACACCGAGGACCACCCCGATCGCACTATCATGGTCGGTGCTTGCCATTGTTGGTTTCACCAACAATACGCAACCTCAAGGTGACGAAGATGCTAGTCGATGGCGGGCCGGTCTGAACTTGATCTCGCTGCCGTGGTCGGAAACCGCAGATTCTTGATGGAGACCTCAAGAGACGGGCACGCTTGTGGGTCAACCCGGGAAGAAGCCAACCCAAGGGAAAGATCATGTTGCCCGTGACTTTTGGAAGCGACCTGAACTTCAGGACGGAGAGGATCGTGTTCGATGTTGCCAAGATCCCTTGCCCTACAACGGGATCCTTGGCCGGCCAGCACTGGCCAAGTTCATGGCGGCGTCACACTACGCCTACAACACCCTGAAGATGCCAGGACCTGTGGACGATCATCACCATCCCTCCGACAAGAAAGATGCGCTGATTTGCGCCGACCAGCTATACCAACAAGCGATCGCAGCTGCCGCCACTAGGGCACTTGCTCCTCGCTACCGGGACCCCGGGGAGAAGAAGAAGAAGACCGGTGAGACCTCAGGCACCCACTCTGGCAAGCGCACCTCTTGAGTGTAGCGCTGCCATCGAGGACGTCTTGGGAGAGCTCCATCGGCGAAACAAGAAGCCCAGGCCATTCCGCCGGGAACCAAGAAGGTTTCTGTCAACGAGGACGACACGGGAGGGGCTTTTACCATAAGCTCCACCCTTGACGACAAATAGGAAGACGCGCTCATCACCTTCCTGCGGGCGAATGTCGATGTGTTTGCATGGCAAGCTTCCGACATCCCCGGTGTTCCCAGGAAGGTGATTGAGCACCACCTTGATGTCTGCCCTCATGCGCGGCCCGTCAAGCAGAAGGTCAGAAAGCAAGCTTTGGAACGACAAGAGTTCATCACAGAAGAGATCCAGAAACTGGAAGCATCGGGTTTGGTAAGAGGAGTGCTCCATCCAACGTGGTTGGCCAATCCGGTCGTGGTGCGCAAGGCAAATGTGAAGTGGAGACTGTGTATTGATTACACAGATATCAATAAGGCTTGTCCTAAAGACCCCTTCCGCTGCCATGCATCGACCAGATTGTTGACTCCACGGCTGGGTGTGATCTGTTGTCATTCCTCGACGCCTACTCCGGCTACCACCAGATCTTCATGACAAGGGAAGACGAAGAGAAAACAGCATTCATCACCCCATGTGGTACGTATTGCTTCATGCGGATGCCTTTCGGGTTGAAGAGTGCTGGTTCGACGTTTGCAAGGGCGGTCCAGATTGGTTTCGAACCCCAGCTCCATAGAAATATGGAAGCTTATATGGATGACATAGTGGTCAAAACCAAGGACAGGGCAACGCTCATACCAGATTTGCAGGAAACATTTGCAAACCTGCTCAAGATCAATCTCAAGCTGAACCCTGAGAAGTGCGTCTTTGGCGTCCCGTCCGGCAAGCTTCTCGGGTTCTTGGTGTCACAACGTGGGATAGAGGCCAATCCGGACAAAATCAAAGCTATAGAGCAGATTGAAGCACCCAAGCGAATCAAGGATGTGCGTCGGCTTGCTGGTTGCGTCGCCGCCATGGGCAGGTATGCCGAGCGCGCCCTTCCCTTTTTCAAGACCCTGAAAAATGCGGGCCCGATGGAGTGGACGCCAGAAGCCGAAGCAGCATTGCAAGGTTTGAAGAAGTACCTCTCCTCCGCGCCGGTACTAGTTGCGCCAAAGCCACAGGAGTCGTTGCTGCTATACCTGGCGGCAACGGACCAGGTGGTCAGCGCCGCACTAGTGGCGCAGAGAGAGGTTGGCGGCAAGGTGATGGCAGCGGCAGAGCCCGACACCACCAATGCAGAGACGACACAGCCGGTTGAAGTGCCGCCGAAGAAGAAAATGATGCAGCACCCGGTTTACTTTGTTAGTTCCCTCCTGCAGGGGGCTAGATCAAGGTACTCCGGCGTGCGAATCGCTTCTTCGACCTCCTTATGGCCTCGAGGAAGCTGCGTCACTACTTCCAGGCACATGAGATCACTGTCGTCACTCGCTTCCCTTTGCAACGGATATTGCACAATCCGGATGCAACGGGAAGAATTGTGGAATGGGCACTGGAGCTGTCCAGCTTTGGCCTCAAGTTTGGAAGTACTTCGACGATTCAGAGCCGAGTCCTAGCGGAGTTCATTGCGTAATGGACCGCAACACCGACGAAGAAGCCCAAGAGACCGCTCTCCCGGCAAGGAGGCAAGTTGTGATTGGATCATGTACTTTGATGGAGCTTTCTCCTTACAAGGCGTCGGGGCTGGCGTACTGCTAGTCGCGCCCACCGGAGAGCACCTCAAGTACGTGATCCAGATGCACTTCCCCAGGGAGGTGTCAACAAACAACACGGCGGAGTACGAAGGGCTGCTTGCCGGTCTTAGGATCGCGGCAGACCTCGGAATCAAGAAACTCATCGCCAGGGGAGACTCGCAGCTTGTCGTCAAGCAACTCAACAAGGATTACCAGAGCCCGTTGATGAAGGCCTACGTCGATGAAGTGAGAAAGCTGGAAGAGCGTTTCGACGGTATACAGGCTGAACACGTTCCCCGAGCGGAGAACGATATCGCCGACTACTTGTCAAAACGCGCTGCCCTCAAGCTACTTGTGGAACCAGGTACCTTTGTGCTTCAGCTAACTCAGCCATCCGTTGATCCATCAACAGAGCAGAATAAGAGGAGGAAATCAGGGCCCGGCAAGTACTTTCCCGCCAAGCTGCCCGGAGCCGCCGGCAAGGATGTTGCCGGGGATACTGAGCCCGCAAAGGGACGACTGGCTACGGCGGAGCGTCAAGCTCTTGCCGTCGAGACAACCACTCCTATAGCGGAGGAAATTCCTTTAGTCCTCGCCGTCGAGCCCCAGGCTCCAGCGTGGGCACATCATACCGTCCAATTCCTCCAAACAGGGGAACTTCCTGAGGAGCAGGAAGAAACGGAAAAAGTAGCCCGTCGCTCTACCATGTACCAGTTCGTCGATGACGTCCTATACAGAAAGAGGTCGAACAGTGTGAAATTGAAGTGTATCCCTCGAGAGGAAGGACTGGAGCTGTTGGCGGAGATACACGGAGGCATATGTGGATCCCACATTGGGTCAAGGGCCCTTGCCGGCAAGGCATTCCGGCAAGGCTTCTTCTGGCTCACCGCCCTCCAGAATGCGACGACACTAGTCACCAGGTGAAGCGTGTCGGTTCCATTCAAAGAAGCTTCATCACCAGCTCAAGCCCTTCAAACCATTCCTCTCTCTGGCCCTTCTCGATGCAGGGGCTCGACATCTTGGGCCCGCGTTCCCCATTGCTGTCGAGGGCTTTGAGTACTTGTACGTTGCAATCGACAAGTTCACAAAGTGGCCGGAGGTGGAAGTAGTGAGGAAGGTCACAACTCAGTCAGCCGTCAAGTTCTTCAAGGAACTAATGTGCCGTTTTGGTGTACCCAACAGGGTTATCACCGACAACGGCACACAGTTCACAAGCCGCACCTTCATGCAATATACCCAAGACCTCGGCAGTAAAGTCTATTTCGCCTGCTGCTCACCCGCCAAGCAAATGGTCAAGCCGAGAGGGAAAATGCTGAAGTATCGCGAGGCTTAAGGACCAAGACCTTTGACAGGCTGCACAAGAGTGGAAGGAGCTGGATTGATGAGTTGCGGCGGTTCTTTGGTCGATCAGACGACGCCAAATCGAGCCACCGCCGTACACCTTTGCTCGGTATACGGGCGTAAGCAGTTCTCCCCATCGAACTCATATACGGGTCACCTCGAGTGCTCGCTTATGACGAGCTTGAGCAAGAGCAATCTGTGGCAAGATGACGCAATGCTCCTTGAGGAAGATCGTCTTCGGGCGGTGAGAGCAGCAGGCTACCAAAGAAGCCTTGCGCCGCTACCATAGCCGCAAGGTTCATGCCCGAAGCCTTGAGGAAGGCGACCTTGTCCTTCGCGCGTTCAATCGCCAAGAATTCCAACAAGTTGACGCCAAAGTGGGAAGGCCCTTATCGGGTATACGAGTCACCGTGCCTAGCGCGATCCGCTGGAGACCGAAGATGCCGTTCGGTGAGTAACTCCTGGAACATTGAGCATCTTCGCAAGTTTTACCCGTGGAGGCGGCTTGCCGGGCCCCCCGGCAAGCCACCTTTTGTACAAGCATTGCCGATGATGCATGTAACCCTTTGTACAAAGCCAGGCGCAGACCCTGAGCATAAATAAATGAAGTGCTAGCGCCCTAAGTTATAGCATGCATGCTAGGTCGATTCTCGTCCTTGGTTAGGGTTGATAGTGCCTAGCGGCGACTAACCCCTAGCTTAGAGGTCGAGTGTGCGTCTCTTTGCCGTTCTTTTGTCTTCTTTGGTTCGCAGGACTCACAGATATCCTTGCCGGATCACTTGAGGATGAAAAAGAAAAGAGGGACATACCGACATCTAGACCCCGGCAAGCCAGTATTGCCGGGGGCTGCAAGTACAAAGATTCACCCACGGCAAACCAGAGTTGCCGGGGGCTACAGCTTCAGATAAGTTCTTCATCCCTTATCATGCATTCCCTTATGGACTGAGGTATGTGAAACCTCGTTTTTTCCCAAAGCTACCTTGCTCCCCTAAAACTCTAGGCCCTAGGGCTCGTTCCTGGGGCCAGGTTTGGTCGTAGTCGCGGCAGCAAAAGGATGGAATGAGGAGCCTGAACCCACCTCATCCCTACCTCCGCCGAAAGCGTGAGAAAGGTCGAGCGAAGTGGGAAGACGGCAAGGCCTGTTGCCGGGCAAGGAAATGTTTATCTTGGGGATACCAAGGATTTACTCCTTGTCGTAGGTTCTACCCGCAAGCAAATGACCCGGCAAGCATCCCTTTTTCATTAAAAACATTCCACTCAGGTGTAGCCCATGGGGAATGAAAAACATGAATGATGGGATTACAAGTTTTAAATTCAGCTAAGGCCTAAAGGCTTACAAGCTAAAAAGAGATAAGGTGCCCGTAATCCCTTTCTTGTCCCTCTCCTCAGGAGGCAGGTCAAGGAGGCGAAAAGGGCAAAAGGGGCGCCTAGGCGAAGCTACGGTGGCAGGAGGCACCAAGAGAACATCTCGGTGGCCGTCCAAGGCTGGATGGTGATGGCGCGCCGAAGCAGAGCTCAAGACGAGGCGGCAGGATCGCCAAGACGCTGTCAAGGCGTCGGTGCCCGCAGATTCGATTTGACGGCCTTGCCGCCCGCCTCTTCCTCTTCCGCAGCCTCCCAACACCAGCCGCCCAAGGAGACGACCGAGAAGTTCACGGCCGGGCGACACGGATGATGGGATCGCCGTGCCGCACGGAGCGGGCGCCCCACACCTAGTCGACCTGGCCATCCCGCCGCCGCTATCCTCGCTGCCCCTCGCCGTTGTCCTCCTCGCCACTCCCGCCCAAGGAGGAGTCTTCGCTATCAGAAGAGCTCTCCATGCAGCACCTTGCCCGAGTCCCGAAGCACCCGAAGACCTTGACGGAGAGGAGGCCACCTTCCATCAGCTTGAAATGAAGAGTGAGCCCCGCCGTCAAGCGGTGGATATGAGCGAATGTCTTCCACCCTCGACCAAGATACATCACTTGAGGGGCTGGAAAGTCTACGCGAACTCGCGTACCACTGATCCAACAGCCCCTCATGTGCAACCGCAGTGACTCCGGCGGATCCAGCTCCATCTCGCTCGTGAATGGAGTCGGGAGACGAAGGTGACGGCGAGGCGGCCAGCGCAGCCTGATGAAGAAATCGCAAGGGTCATCCCCAATATGGCCCTCCATGGGGGGAGGAACTACTGGCGGAGGCGAGACCAGCGCGCCGCCCCGTTCTCCTCTTCCCTGAGCGCCTCGGCCTCGCCCACGGCCTCGCCCGCGGCCTCGCCCCCTCCCCCTTCCCCTCGCGACTGGCTCAGCCACCGCAGGTAAAGGAGAAGGAAGGACGCGTTGTCGAGAGGCGACCCTTGCCGCCACCGTTGAAGGGCCAGGATTCCCTCTCTCCATGGCGGATGGAGGGGGGAGCATAAGCTGAAGGAAGGAGAAGATGGAAGAGTGTGGGACGCCGTCCCCCCCTCCCCCCCTCCCCTCCCCCCCCCCGCTCTTTATAAAGGAACGGGATGGGGGCTCGGCCGCCCCGCTCAGCCAATCAAGACGCGCGCAGGGAACTGGGACCAACTCACGCTGCCCCGGCCCGTGACGGCCCGGTTTCCCGCCTCTACCATTCGCCACCCCAAGCGCATGAGAACCACGTGGCAGGCATGCGGGACCGAGGCGACGGGTGAGGCGACCTCTCCCCACCCCGTGATCGTGGGGAGTGGACGCCTTGAAGA
The DNA here is from genome assembly GCA_021605145.1 of Aegilops bicornis. Taxonomy (NCBI): domain Eukaryota; kingdom Viridiplantae; phylum Streptophyta; class Magnoliopsida; order Poales; family Poaceae; genus Aegilops; species Aegilops bicornis. The sequence continues at coordinate 629,693,749 of CM038671.1, read as the reverse complement.
CCACGCCCGGCCCGTTCAAGAATGGGTCGCGCCTCCACGCCTCCCTCCGTTTATGGGGAAGGCGCGAACCGCCCCCTTTTACTACGACGTGACACATGCACGCAGAGCACAGCCCCACGCATGCCGCCCACGTCACGCACGCCTCCCCACGCCGAGCCACGCGTGGGAGGCATGGGAAGCGCATCGCGCGAAGAGACTTACCGCGGTAAAAACCACCCCGCCTGCCTCACAAGACCATTTTTGGGCCTAGCCCAACGACGTGATTGCGCTTACGTGTGGCCCAGGCCCGGGGGCTCCTGTCGGTGTACAAAAAGAGGGGTACACTTTTTGTCACGCCCAAGATGCAACCCTATCCAAAAGGAACTCGAAGGTCCCACCAAGGATAGAAGCGCATCTTGAAGACGCTTTTGCAAGGTGGATATCATTACATCAACATTACATAATAGATGGGGATACATACATAAGGCACAAATGCCACAAGAATACATCAACATCATATACAAGAGATCAACATCCGACTACGGATGAAACATAAACAGAAACTCAAACGACATCCACCCTGCTAGCCCAGGCTGCCAACCTGGAACCTAACCCCTGAACGAAGAAGAAGCAGAAGAAGAACTCCAAAGCAAGCAAACATCGCTCTCGCGTCATGATCATCGCAAAACCTGTACCTGCAACTGGTGGTGTAGTAATCTGTGAGCCACGAGGACTCAGCAATCCCATTACCATGGGTATCAAGACTAGCAAAGCTTAAAGGGAAAGGAAGGGGTAAAGTGGTGAGGTTGCAGCAGCGATTAAGCATATATGGTGGCTAACATACGCAAATGAGAGCGAGAAGAGAAACAAAGGAACGGTCATCAACTAGTAATGATCAAGAAGTGATCCTGAACTCCTACTTACATCAGACATAACCCAGAAACCGTGTTCTCCTCTCGATCAACCCCGAAAAGAGACACTCACGGTTACGCACACGGTTGGTGTATTTTAGAAGAGTTTGCTTCAAGTTTACTACAACCGGATATTAACAAATTCCCATCTGCCACATAACCGCGAGCACGGCTCTCGAAAGTTTATACCCTGCAGGGTGTCCCAACTTAGCCCATGATAAGCTCTCGCGATCAATGAAGGATATTCCTTCTCCCCGGGAAGACCCGATCAGTCTCGGAATCCCGGCTACAAGACATTTCGACAGTAATAAAACAAGACCAGCAAAGCCGCCCGGATGTGCCGACAAATCCTGATAGGAGCTGCACATATCTCGTTCTCGGGGCACACCGGATGAGCCAGACGTCGGGTTGGCATAGACCCTGATTGCCCAGGGGGCGCCGGACATCGCTCGGTTTGGACCAGCACTCGAAGGAGAACTGGCCCGGGGGGGGTAAAATAAAGATGACCCTTGAGAGCGCGACTCCCAAGGGAAAAAGGGCTAGGTGAGGCAAATGTAAAACCAAGGTTGGGCCTTGCTGGAGGAGTCTTATTCAAAGCGAACTGTCAAGGGGGTCCCATAAATCACCCGACCGCGTTAGGGACGCAAGATCCGGGAACATAATACCGATATGACGGAAACTAGGGCGGCAAGAGTGGAACAAAACACCAGGCATAAGGCCGAGCCTTCCATCCTTTACCAAATATATAGATGCATTAATTAGATAAGAGATATTGTGATATCCCAACCAAAAATCCTGTCCACCATGGAGCAATCTTCAACTTCACCTGCAACTAGCAACGCTATAAGAGGGGCTGAGCAAAGCGGTAACATAGCCAAACAACGGTTTGCATAGGAAAAGTGTCAAAGGTTAGAGGCTGACATGGCAATTTGGGATGGCTTGATAAATGTGTAATAGGTAGCAAAGACAATGATAGAACGAAGCAACTAGCATAGCAATGATAGTAGTGAGATCCAGGGTAGCGGTCATCTTGCCTGAAATCCCGCAAGGAAGAAGAACGAGTCCATGAAGAATATGAAGCCACGAAGTCGAACCAAGCGTAGACGAACGAATCCTCACGATCGCAACGAAACAGAAACTATCGAGAAGAAGCACACAACATGGTAAACATACCACACATAGACAAGACATGATGCACAACAAGCATGATACATGACAAGGCTACATGAAGCTACTCATGGCAAAAGATGATGCAAACAAGAGCAACACATCAAAGCAAGTTTAAATGAGGCCGGAAACAACATAGAACAATTCCGGTAATTCCTCATATGCAAATTTCGAAATTGGTCCAGATCTGAATAACCTTATGTTAAAGTTGTTAAACAGCAAGTTAAGATGCACCATGATAATCTACACGAAATTCTAGTCAAGTTACATATAAAGTTCATTTAATTCGGAGCTACGGCCTAGAAGATATGAGCAAAACAAGTCAAACATGGCATTGATGCGAAATGCATAATAACATCAAGCAAACACCTCAAAACATGGATGCAATATAATAATATGAGACAACATGCAAAATCAAGCAAGTTTCATATAGAGCACACTCAAAACGGAGCAACGGTTCAACACATACACATGAAACAAGTTATAGCAACAATCTGTCCAAAACAGCAACTAGGCATATTACAAGCATCAAAACAATATGCTACAGCACCCTAACATAAAACCAAAAGGCATTGACGTGATGTACAGGTAAAACATGACAAAACATGAACACTGAGCTATCTCCAGAAATCACTAGAACATGCTCAAACACACATGGCAAGATTGCAAATAATAACATTTTCAGACTTATCAGGAAATAACATCAGGTTGCAATGTTTAGAGCTATCAAACAGAATGCTACCGGAACTTATCAATGCAAAAAAAGGCATGGAATGAATCTACTAATTGCATAGAACAAAAGTCCCTTAATGACCATGAGCCAAAAATGAACAGAAGATATGATGGCACCCATGTAAACATGGCAAGTTATATTACAGATTCATACATGGCAGGAACAGCAATAAGTAGGCATGTTGGTGAGCTTGAACCACTCACCACAAAGCAATACATAGCATGGCAAGGCAACTCACAGCAAGTAGACATGTTTAGGAAGCTAAGCATGGCAAGAGCATGTTCATTGGGCGCATGGATCACTAACAACAATCATGGCAACATTGAACTTAATGTTAACAGGCTGACAGCAATATTATTTAGCAACTTTGGAGCAAGATACAACAAGCTACAGCAGACTATAAATGCAACCAGGGGCATGGATGGATATAGCATGACATGTAGAGCAAAACACCCGTAGTGAACATCTCCAGATTATGCATAGAATGACTTGTAGAAGCAGGTGAACATAGCATCATGATATAGCAGATTCAGACTAGCAAAACAGTAACCGCAAGTACCCTAATTAACAAGCTTGATGCACTCACTACACAACTCACAAAAATACATGGATGGCACCACTGTGAAGATGGCATGACATAGCACAAAACACATGTAGAGCTCATGCTCATAGGATGCACACATCAAATGCAACAAAAATGACAAATCATCAAGTTATAACAGCTTCAGCAGATTAACATCACATAGCACTCTTGCAACAAAGATTCATGCATCAAGATGAACTCGAATGAACATTATGCAATGTAATGAAATGATGTACTCGTCGAGGCGAACAATTTGACATATTATACGCACGAAACGGAGCTACGGATACAGAGATACAACAGGTCAAACATGGCATGAAAATGACTGGAGTCTGGGGACTTGGTGGAAAACGGGGGCAACCTCGGGTTCGCACGGAAATCAATGCAGGGGCACGAGCTCGCTGGAGAGCGGCCGGAGGCGAGGATGAGGCCGGAGGAGGACGGGGAGAGGGCCGGGGAGGCGCGGCGGAGGCGGATCCGGCCGCCTGGCCACCGGATCTGGCCGGAGCGGGACCGGACGGCGGCGAGGGCGCGCCGAGCGGCGGCGAAGCTTGGACAAATGACGAGGGACGCTGGTCGGGCGAGGCGGCGCTGAGGCACGCGCGGCGGGTCCCGGGCGCTGGGCGGCGAAAGCGGACGGGCGGCGGCGGCGGCGGCGAACACCGGCGGAGCAGCGACGGGCGCGCCTCGGCCACGGGCGTGAGGCGGCGGGTTTGGGCACCGCAGCGGGCGGCGGCGCAAGGTTGGCCGGGCGGGTTTCAAGCGGCCGGGCGCGACGGCGGTGGGAGGCCACGTGGCGCGATGCCACGGGCTCGGCGGGCGGCGTCGTCCCCGGGATCGGACATGTCCCAAGGCAGGGAGGTTGGCTAGGGTTTGGACCCGAAAATTTTGGGGGAGGCACATATTTATAGGTATAGGGAGTTAGGAGTGTTCAAATGAGGAGCGGTTTTCGGCCACGCGATCGTGTTCGAACGACCGAGAGCATGGAGGGGAGTTTGCTGGGTTTTGGGCCACTATGGAAGGGGTGTTGGGCTGCAAGACAAAAGAGGCTTTCACGGTTACTCGGTTAACCGTTGGAGTATCAAACGACCTCCAAATGGCACGAAACTTGACAGGCGGTCTACCGGTGCTATACCAAGACCGCTTGACAAACCTCGGGCCATTCCGAGAAAGTTTAACACTCGCACATGAAAAGAGGCAAAAGGGGGACGCCGGAGGGCATAGGAGTGCCGGATTGGGAAAACGGACAACGGGGAAAATGCTCGGATGCATGAGACAAACACGTATGCCAAATGAAATGCACATGATGACATGATAAAAATGCAGATGATGACATGGCAAAGAGAGACACGCAAGCACATGACATGGCAAAGATGGCGAATAACTGGCAAACACCTGGCGCATCGAATCTGGGGCGTTACACTTTTTGTACCCCTATAACTGTGCACGGGCAGTCTGAGCCGCGGGCACCACCGCACTGAGCAAGGCAAGGGAGGTGAGCCAAGGTAAGGCCGAAGCTCGAAAGGAGCAGAACGACGCCAAGACCAAGGCCACAAAGAACAAAGGGGATGAAGCGGACTCCCCCGGCAAAATCCTTGCCGGGGGCGGTTTTAGCAAACCCGGCAAGACCCTTGCCGTGGCCGCTCGCCCCACACCTATGGAGCGAATCACCCTTGAGTCCACTGCCCCCATGGGGCAAGGATTCGGGAGACATCCCGTGGTGGCATGCAGATCTTTGTGAAGACATTCAAGATCGATACACACTATAGAAGATGACGACCCTTGGCGGGATCCTAGCCAAGGAGGACCACAAGGCCCCGGCAAGAGCCTTGCTTTGGGGATGATAGCGGCGCCCGCAGCAAGACCCTTCTTGGGGGCCCCGGCAAGACCCTTCGGGGCTACTGGCGAGCCCTTGCCAAGGCCACCCATAGGGCCACCATCGTGCCCACGCCAATCCAAACCTCCACCACCGTTCGCATGCAATGCCGACCCAACCAGTTGGGCAGGCACTGCGTGGCGACAAGCGGATCTTCGTGGAGACCCACCGCTGCGCCACCTCGGTACTGCCGCCTACATGGCACCGCGGGCACCGCTGGCCAGGGCGCGTGTCGACACGAAAGAGAGCGGCGACGGACGAGATAGGGCTCTCCCCCATCCCCGATAAAGCAAGGACACCTAAGCAAGACACATTAAATGCGCCTTGTCATGTAATGCGAGGGATAAACTCGCATCATCAGACCTTTTCCACCTCCCCGTGTGCCACTGTGGCAACCCCTTTCCCTATAAAAGGAGGCCCAAGGCGACCGGAGGAGGATTCGGCATTTTGGAGCTCCTCACGCCCCATAGCTAGTTCAAGAACACAGATAAACAAACCACCAAAGCAGGAGTAGGGTTTTATGCATCCTCGCGGCCCGAACCTGGATAAAGAACCCGTGTGCTATCTGTTTGATCCGCTCTTCTCACGACCCCGCGCCCCGCAACCGTAGTAGGGATTCTTGTGATCCCATAGGTGTCGTCCCCGCACCGACACACCTGCCTCCGGTTTATGAAGCCAGGAATCTCTTCAACACGCCAGGAGCAGGAACCAGCAACCAGCCAGTAATAAACCGGGCCGAAGCGCCTGGAACGGGGACGCTGGTTCAGCCGCGCGCAATGGATCCCCTCCTTAGAATATCCCGTACCAACACGTGCCGACGCCTCCGGGTCATTACTCCAACTCTTTGGATAACATAGTTGCAGCCGCTTCACGATTGGCGGCCCTCTCGGTCGACGATGAGTCCCCCGTAGCGGTGGAGACGCCGCGGGCTAGAGAACTCCTTCAGACAGCCTTGACTCAGCAGCAGGCTTATTCATACAGCCGCGAAAGGATTCATTCTACTCCCCGCCCGAGCCGGAGTTACAGCAGGCATATGGATGAACCGGCCGTGTCCAGCAGTGCGCGGGATCGTAATCCGCCTCGTGGCCATAACCCGGCAGGTGGCGGCGGTGATGTTCAGGAGTTGGTGGATCATACCAGGGCACGTCGAGATGCCAAGTTAGTGGCACAACACGAAGCCCGCCAACTTACTCCGGTTCGTCCAACAACTTCGGTGGAACCAGGGTTGACCTCCATTTCGTTGGGGGTGCCGTGTCTCGTCCCAACGTTGCGCAACGTACGGCTGCCCAAGGATTTCAAGGGCCCATGTAAAGTGCCAAATTACACTGCCAATTTATCCCCCGAGTCATGGGTTAAAAGTTATGAGATGGCGATGGAGATGCTAGATGTGGATGATGCGGTGTGTGCTAAATAATTCACCATGATGTTGGAAGGAACGACACACACTTGGTTGAAAAACTTACCAGCTAACTCTATTGGGTCATGGGCCGAGTTAAGGGCCCGGTTTATTCAGAATTTCAAAGACACGTGCAAGCAGCCCATGTCAATTGTGGACTTAGCTGCTCGTGTCTGTGGAGGAAGGAGAATCAACAACCCATTGGGTGCGCCGGGTTTCGGAAATTTTGCATTCATCAGACCGCATCAATGCTGATACAACAGTTTTAACGTTGGAAGGCAATTGCCGGTTTACACCTCTGAAGTTGAAGTTGGGTCGGCTCAAACGTCAATGCAATGACATGGGGACCCTTATGGCAGCCTTGGTGAAGTATGCCGACTCTGATAGTACCAAGGACCCTGAATCTGATGATGACAAGACAGGAAAGGGAAAGAAGGGCGGCAGCACCAAAGGGCAGCAACATAACCCGGCGCACTACAAGAAATATGTCAACTAGTGATCTTCTGTCAATGACCCTGGAAGAATTGGTTATAGATCCATGACCATTTCCGACCAATTGGTCAAAAGCTGTTCGGGGGGTTCCAAACCCTAAACCATTGCGACCATTTTGGTCAGAAAGGTCGTAATTTCCTTACACGAAATGGTCATAAAGCAAACAAAGGCTAGTCCGCTGCCTTATTTCTAGTTGTTAATGACCAATATAGATGGTCATAGCCTTGTAGATTGTGGTGGGTTGTGATGACTAGGCACCATCTCGTCAGTTTTGCCTATGTGTCATGTCCATGTGGCAGTTTTTGCCCTAGGTTGTGAAGCAACCTATATTTCTGTTATTCCCAAAATTCCCAAAAAAATCTCATAAATGTTTTGGATCATATCTTCATCAAATATGTCAAAAAAATTCCTTGCCTAGTTCAAAAAAAATTCTAAAATATTCATTTTCCTATTATGTTCAGAGCAGCACTTTGTGAAGGAAGTACCACTTTGGCATGTCCAAATAGTATCCATTTTCTACAGTGCTTTCCTATGCCCAAATAAACATCCTCCACCAAATGCCAGCTCAATCCATTAATTATTTTGAGCCGAGCTTCAACATTCGTATTTATGTCCAGTGTGGTACTTTGTAAAGCAAGTACCACCTAGGCTCCTCCTTTTGAGGTGAAAATTTGTGAAGACGGTCTTCTTAGTAACTGATCATCCTCAGCCAAAACTCACGCCCATTAGCCATGTGCATTTCCGTCTGCATAAATCAAACATGTGGTCGCTTATTCATGTTTGAGCATCGATCGGTCTCCTCGTGAGAATCTTATGTTGTGTTTTTCTTCCTAGCACCTACCTGGGGAGTGCCCAACCCACTAGACATGCCTAGGCCGCCCAGAACACATGGCAACGCCACGGTCACGCCAGTGACCACGCCAAGTGGCATGCGAGCCACGCTGGCCTAGAGTTGGGCCCTCGCACCGCCCAAACCTCGATGTCTTGCCATCAAACCATGTATTTCTGATTAAATAGATACTTATTTACCTAGAAATGATTTTTGGAAAAAATAAAGAGCAAACTATGAGGCAGTAGCAGTTCAAATTTGACCCACTTCCAACCTAATCGACGGAATTTGTCTTTTTCACCAGAGGTGGATCAAAACTTTTTACACCCAACCATTTTGTCAATTGTGCATTAAATATGGCCTATTATTTTAGAAAATTGATTAGGTCCAATTTTGCAACAAATATATGGTAGGTCCTTTATAAAAAAACTCATTTCGGGCACTCGAAAAATGGAAAATGAATTTTCCGTGCAAAGAAAATGAAAACTCCCTTAGGCAACATTGTTTGGAATTCCAAGATGCACCCTTGTGCACAATATGAGATCATTTGAACAAAGTATGCCATGAATGTGACCATAAGATTGATCATTTGGCTTGAAAGTCATGAATCTTCACACTCGATAGCTCATTTCTGAGAACACTTTTTTAAAATAATTACCGTATTATAAATTTATCATTTTTCCTGGAAACTTGGTCACATATAATGACACAATGCGAAGGTTTTCCAATTTTTTGATTTTTTTTGAATTTTTTATACCCGTTTCAAAATGCGGTCAAAACGGCGGGCTTGACCGTTCCTAGCTAGTGGTTGAATCTTAGAATTTTTTTGGTGTTTCTATGATTAAATAGATACTTATGTACCTAGAAATGATTTTTGGAAAAAATAAAGAGCAAGCTATGAGACAGCTGCAGTTTAAATTTGACCCGCTTCCTACTGAATCAACAGGAATTTGTGTTTTTCACCAGAGGTGGATCAAAACTTTTGACACCCAACAATTTGGTAAATTATGAATCAAATATGGCCTAGTATTTTATAAAAATGATTCGGTCCAATTTTGCAACAAATATATGGTAGGTCCTTCACAAAAAAACTCATTTCGGGCACTCGGAAAATGGAAAATGAATTTTCTGTGCAAAGAAAATAAAAACTCCCTTAAGAAATATTGTTTGGAATTCCAAGATGCACCCTTGTGCACAATATGAGATCATTTGAACAAACTATGCCATGAACGTGGCCATAAGATTGATCATTTGGCTTGAAAACCCTGAACCTTCACGCGTGATAGCTCATTTCTGAGAACACTTTTTTAAAATAATTGTCGTATTACAAGTTTATTATTTTTTCTGGAAACTTGGTTACATATAATGACACAATGCGAAGGTTTCCCAATTTTTTGATTTTTTTGAATTTTTTATTCCCGTTTCAAAATGCGGTCAAAACAACGGGAATGACCGTTCCTAGCTAGTGGTTGAATCTTGGAATTTTTTTGGTGTTTCTCTGATTAAATAGATACTTATGTACCTATAAATTATTTTTGGAAAAAATAAATAGCAAACTATGAGGCAGCCACAGTTCAAATTTGACCCGCTTCCAACTGAATCTACGGAAATTTGTCTTTTTCATTAGAGGTGGATCAAAACTTTTGACACCCAATAATTTGGTCAATTGTGCATTAAATATGTCCTAATATTTTAGAAAAATGATTTGGTCCAATCTTGCAACAATTATTTGGTAGGTTCTTCACAAAAAAAAACTCATTTGGGGCACTCAAAAAATGGAAAATGACTTTTTCGTCCAAAGAAAATGAAAATTTCCTTAGGCAACATTGTTTGCCATTTCAATATGCACCCTTGTGCACAATATGAGATCACTTGAACAAACTAGGCAATGAATGTGGCCATAATATTGATCATCTAGCTTGAAAGCCATTGATCTCCACAGATCATAGCTCGTTTCTGAGAACACTTTTTTTAAAAGAATTGTCGTATTACAAGTTTATTATTTTTCCTGGTAACTTGGTCACATATGATGACACAATACGAAGGTTTTCCAATTTTTTGATTTTTTTGAATTTTTTATGCCCGTTTCAAAATGCGGTCAAACAAATGGGAATGACCGTTCCTAGCTAGTGGTTGAATCTTGGAATTTTTTGGTGTTTCTCTGATTAAATAGATACTTTTGTACCTAGAAATGATTTTTGTAAAAATAAGTAGCAAACTATGAGGCAGCAGTTCAAATTTGACCCGCTTCCAATTTGAATCAGCGAAAATTTGTCTTTTTCACCAGAGGTGTATCAAAACTTTTTACACATAATAATTTGGTCAATTGTGCATTAAATATGGCCTAGTATTTCAGAAAAATGATTTGGTCCAATTTTGCAAAAAATATATTATAGGTCCTTCACAAAAAAACTCAGTTTGGACACTCGAAAAATGATTAAAAATAGCTAGAAAGATCAGAAATGCATACAAATTGGTGCTCATCTATAAAATCTGGTCTAACTTGAGTGAAAATTTGTATAATGCCCTTTTGCAAAATATTTTTGATAGTTGCTTCACAAAATAGCTCTATCTTTAGTACTTGGAAATTATTTTAAATCACAGATTCTCGGACCAATCAGAACACTTCTCACGAATCACCCCACTCTATGTGATCTGAACCGTCCACACTAGACGAATCCAACGTCTCTAGCTCACCTCTCAGTAGGCCAACCAAACCCGAACTCCACTCGCAGCCGCCACCTACCTCCCGCCCCCGATTCAGATCCACTTGCAGCTGCCACCTACCTCCCGCCCCCGATTCAGATCCCGCCGCCCACGCCCGCGCGCCACCACACTTCGCCGACCCACCCCGTCCCTGATGCCTCACTCGCCGCACTCGTCCCGCCCTAAGTCCCCTCCCACTCCAGCCGCTGCCGCCCCCTTCTCCCTCCCACCCACGCCCCGCGCCCACGCCCCCAACCCCACCCCCTTCTCCTTCCACCGACCTTCTTCCTCGCCGCAGGTGCCACTGCTCGTCTCCTCTCCGGTGAGTCGGAGGAGCCACCATGATCGAGGCGGCAGCCGCCCGGAGCCCGCCTCTTCTCCTCTCCGGTCAACGTGGAGGTCCGCCGCGTCCAACCTCCCGCTGCCTGCTCGCCGTCGGCGCCCTCCTCGTATTCTCTGCAGTCTACTTCCTCCTCCGCTCCTCCTCGCCGCCGCGCCCCGTCGCCGGCCCGCCATCCAACCCTAGTAGCGCCACCACCTCCTTCGTCGCCTCACTCGACCGCTTCCTCGACTCCTCCACCGCGCCGCCGCCTCCTTCGCGGCGCCCGGGGACCTCGACGCCACGATCCGGAGGGAGGAGGAGTCCCGGCTGTACGGGGACCCCCGGGGCACGTGGCCGGCGGCGCTCGCGCCGCTCAGGGTCTACGTGTACGAGTTGCCGCGCCGCCGCCCCCGAGGGACCCTCCTCCCCGCTAGAGCCGGCTCTGCTGGACTGCCCCGGAGCGGGGGAGATCTGCGCCAACCTCGGCTCCCCCTCCTCCTCTGGTGACGAACCCTAACTTGCTCGTACTCTTCCGATACCCCCGATCCCCATTGCTGTCAAACCAACAGGGTCGTCTTTTTTTAAGTGTTGAAATCCGGTCTTCTTATCTGCACTTCAGTTTTAACTTTAACGATGTATGCGAGCTGCCAACAAGTGTCTTAACATTGTTCTCCTTAACTGAAGTTGGGTGACGAAAGAGCTAAGAAATTGCAATACATTAGCATCGGATTTGGTAATAATAATATGGTCTTTTGGGCTCTACTTAGTGCTAGTTGAGTCTGCTTGCTGACTCTGGTTTCCCTTGCTTGGACTTGGGCTGTACACTTACTCATGTGATGTCTTTGTACATTTCAAAAAAATATGCACTAATCTCATATCACTTTTGTATTGTAACTACAAACCACATTATTAGTTCATATTACCCATGGGTTTTCTGTTGATTGGGTTTCTTTCTCACTGTTGGAACAACTGCTATAGCTTCAATATCTACAAAACTTTGTGTATTGTGAACCCATAATTTTACCAAATGGCCAAGCCTATAAAAGAAAGCTCATGATGTTCATTTTATTTATTTATTTATTTTCAGGGTCATAAACTAGCACAACTAACAGATGAGGAGCTGCTGATTGAAGCTCGGCCATTTGATGTGAACATTTTGCATTCCTTCCGTGCTTAAGATGGCGGTTGGACTAACATCCCAGCTGTTCATGGAGTCACTTCTACCAATAGATTCGACCTGCTCAGGCTGTTCAGGGACTCGTACCGCGACACCGCCAACCTCACCTCCAACGGGAGCCCCGTGCACAGGCTCATCGAGCAGGTGGGCGAGCGGTGAGATCGATTTGTATCATCTAGTGTCGCTTTATTTTTGATGCCACGAGATCTCCTTGTTCCCAGATTTGGTGGTAGACAACGCTTAGTTTGTAGGTTGTGGGGCATTTGATTGCTTGCTGGCTGAAAGTGGAGCATTAGTAGTAATGCTGCATTGCTATATTCCTATGTGATAAATCTGTTCTCTGATGCTTTCGGAAGATTTCGAGCGTTCCTGAAATGAGTTGTATGTTAGTGTGTTGGATCTCATAGAAATATGTTGTGTTGATCCACTGTAGCAGCTCTGGGTATCTGTGGTATTCTTGTGACCCAATGCTGCAAAGCTATACCAATGAGGCATGCACGCATCTAATCAAATTCCTCAACAACATATTTGTTTTTTACACAACAATGCATTCAAAAATCTGACCTATCTATATACACACTTTGTGGAAGAAATAGGATATATATATGTGTGTGTGTGTGTGTGTGTGTGTGTGTGTGCTTCTGTTGCTTCTATAGTATAGTTAGTACTCATGCCCATGATTGACCAGGTCCCTGCTCTGTTTCTTCTTCTTTTGCTTCCTGTATGTATGTATGTGTCGGCATTTAAGGTGGTTTCTTGAGAATTGATCGAGTCGACAAAGTTGTTCTGAACATTTCTTGAAAGCAGGGTGAGGCCGGAGATGTCTGCGGTGATGTCCACAGGGTGGCGCCACTTGTGCCCGACACTTGCCCTGGTCGCCGCAGTGGTGCTTGGCGGCTTCAGACCCTCTCTGGATGTGGTGATGGTCACACCACAGCCGTGGTGTGGCCGAGCCTCCGCCACAGCTACAACTCGCCTCTGTGAGCTCCTCCCCGTTCCTTCTTCTCTGGTGTAGCTCCTGCATGGCCTTGGCCATGATTTGGGTTGGATGTGGGGCTCTACTAGTTGCTGCAACCAAGCATCAACTTCTACTGGAACATCTACTTCTAGGGTGTTTTCCAGGTTTCGTTGCTTTGTTTTGGTTTTGTTGTAAGTTCTGTGGCATCTTGGAGTTTTTGTAATACAATGACATGTAGTGCATGTTGGAGAAATAAAGGTTGATCTATTTGGGAGTAATTGCATGTCTACTCAAATTCACATGTTAGCCATGTCTTGATTTGATTAGGCATAACACTTGACACGACATCCTCAAGTTTTAGGCTCGGTGCAGAATTCTAGGTCGTATTCATAATAATAAGCATTAAATCTTGATATTGTTTTGGTCCAGTTTGGCCACCTGTTATTTGTCAATGTTACATGCTGGTGTAGCTAGCTGGACTGGTGTAGCTAGCTGGACTATGCAGCCATGAATCAGGAAGTAGCATATTCAGTTTTGCTAATAGAAAATAAATGTATTAAAAACTTTAAAAACTGCATAATAAGTGCTTGTTCATGTTTGGTTTTCTCTAAACTTTGTTTGTATGATTGAGGGCAAATTTACTTGGTTCTTTTCTCTGAACTGTGCTTGGAACATTCGTTTTTATGATCTAAAATTGCCTTCTGTGATGATGCAGGTGCCAGTTTGTGCTCGCTACCGAAGGAGCTCCATGTTGAAGAAGATTGAAGCACCAGGGTTAACACCAGGGCAGCTTGTAGAGCTTGTAGAGCTTGTATATGTATAGAGCTTGTAAATGTATCACGTGTAGAGCTTGTAGAGCTTGTATATGTTAGAGCTTATTATGTGTAGAGCTTGTAAAGTATATGTTATTTGTACAATAGGAGCTCTGTCTTTGAATCTGGTGATAATATTTGGAGTATTGTGTGTGTGTTTTATTTGTGCCAATTTAAATACTGGTTATTTATTTCTTTATTAAATTGAAATATGAAGAATAAGAACTTGCTAGCTGGGACCCACGCACTGAACACGACATCTGGGACCCATTTGACTAGTGGACCTTTTTATATTAAAAAACTTTCTAGCGTAAAAGGCCACGACCCCAAAATGAGAAGGCTTAATTGTTGGGCTTGGCCCATCTACCTAGCCAAAATTAATATGAGAAAAAAACACAAATAGGCCGAATTGTTGGGCTAGGCCCATGTAGAAAATCGAATTGGACCGGGCTGAATCTTGTGCCACATCAGATTGCCACGCTGGATGCCTACGTGGCCTGGGGAGGTTGCTAGTGACCAAAACGCCACAGTAGACGTATTTTGGTCATAAACGTCTTCGACCATTCCAGAAGAAAGGTCGCAATAGTCGATTCGACCTTGACTTTTGACCTTCATTTTGGTCACAAAAAGTTCGCAAATGAAAAACCATGACCTTTCAGTGACCAATAGTGGTGGTCACAGGTTGACATATTTCTTGTAGTGGCGGGTCATGGAAACAGCGGTAAGCGTAAGGCAGATAACAGTTCAGATTTTGTGGCTAATACCAATACACAGGGTAATGGTCAGCGTCGTAAGGGTAAACCGCCCCCGCGTGGAGGAGAGCCAAGTCCCAATCCGGAGCGCCTGAATTACCTGTTGAACCAGCCCTGCCCAAAGCACGGATCGCGGGACAAGCCGGCCACGCACCTCTGGAAGGATTGTTATATTATGCGGGAGTTCAAAAATTCAGATTTTTTCCGGAATGATCATGGACCGGCTGGCGGTTCAGGCCCCGGGTCTCATGGGCCGGGTTATGGTGGAAGTAGTTCCGGTTCAGGATTTCACGGCAATCAAAGCGGACATGGCAATCAAGGCAGTCAAGGCAACCAGGGTGGTTATAATCATCAGGGGAATCAACAGCAGCAGCAGTCGGGTTACCAAAGCAACCCGAAGCAATTGAAGCGATGGGCGATACCATGTCTTCACCACCAGCACTGTAAACGCGATCGAAGCTTCATAAAAGGGCGGTGAACTCCGTTGAACCGGCGGTGCCCGTTACTACGCTGATGCGAACAGCCCATTGTGTGGAGTCGAGAGGATCATCCACCTCGAGTTGATAATCCGGGTCATCTGGCATTGGTGGTGGCACCTCAGGTGGGAGGTTATAAGTTCACCAAGGTACTCATGGATGGGGGGAGTAGTATCAATATCCTTTATTATGAAACTTTCCGTCGCATGGGGTTAACAGATAAAAATCTTAAACTGTCCATCACGGTTTTCCATGGTGTGGTGCCTGGTAAATCGACATATCCAGTTGGTAAGATAGCTCTGGAGGTTGCTTTTGGAGATGAGCATGAATCAAGATCAGAAACATTGACTTTTTAAGTGGTGAAAATCAAGAGTCCGTATCATGCCCTGTTTGGACGGCCAGCTTATGCTAAGTTCATGGCAAGGCCCTATTATGTTTATCTACAGCTCAAGATGCCGGGTCATAAGGGGACCATAACGGTTCATGGGAGTCGTAAGATCGCTTTGGAATGTGAAGAAGGTGATGCGGCTTATGCTGAGTCAGTTTGCGCAACAGAGGAGTTGAAGTTCTACAAAGATAATGTTGATCCGGCGGATATGACTTCTTTGAAAAAGCCCACTACAGAGCATGATCCGGCCTTGAAGTTTAAATCGGCTGATGAGACTAAGCTTGTTGATTTTGTTCTTGGCGATTCATCCAAGCAGTTTAGCGTCAGCGCTAACCTGGATCCGAAATAGGAAAGCGCGCTCATCGAGTTCATCCATGAGAACCGGGACATCTTTGCGTGGAAGCCTTCTAACATGCCAGGTGTACCGAGGGAACTCGCTGAGCACACACTTAATGTTGATCCGAAGTTTAAACCGGTCAAGCGGTTTCTTCGCCGGTTCAATGAAGAAAGACGCAGGGCTATTGGTGAGGAGGTAGCCAGGCTCTTGGCGGCTGGGTTTACCATTGAAGTATTTCATCCTGAGTGGTTGGCTAATCCGGTGCTGGTACTTAGGAAGAACGACACTTGGCGTATGTGTGTGGATTACACAGATTTGAACAAGGCTTGTCCAGCAGATCCTATTGCCCTCCCTCGTATTGATCAAATCATTGATGCTACGACGGGTTGCGAGCGTTTAAGTTTTCTGGATGCTTATTCTGGTTACCATCAGATCAAAATGGCAGTTAAGGACCAGGAGAAGACAACTTTTATAACTCCCTTTGGAGCCTTCTGCTATGTATCTATGCCTTTTGGACTCAAAAGTGCCCAGGCGACTTATTAGCATTGTGTGCAGAATTGTCTTCATGATCAGATCGGCCGCAATGTTCATGCCTATGTGGATGATATTGTGGTGAAATCCAGAAAGGAGGAGACGTTGATTGATGACTTGAAGGAGACCTTTGATAACCTCCAGGTTTATAAAATGATGCTTAATCTGGCCAAGTGTGTCTTTGGTGTACCGGCAGGCAAGCTCTTGGGCTTTCTGGTGTCTAACAGGGGCATTGAAGCTAATCCAGAGAAAAACAAGGTGATAACTTATTTGGCTAAACCGAAGTGTATCAATGATGTTCAACACCTGGCAGGCCGGATTGCCGCCTTGAGCCGGTTTATCAGTCGCCTTGGTGAGAAGGCCATCCCTTTATATCAGATGTTGAAGAAGACGGATGACTTCGTGCAGGTAGCGCCGCCAATGAAGCATTTGAGGATTTAAAGCGGCAGCTGGCTAATCCGCCGATCCTTTCTGCTCCTGTTGATAAAGAGCCATTGTTGTTATATGTGGCTGCTAACACCCGGGCTGTTAGCGTGGCTATTGTGGTGGAGCGCAAGGAGGCCGGAAAGGAGTATCCGGTTCAGCGGCCGGTTTATTATATCAGTGAGGTACTTATTGATTCCAAGCAAAGGTACCCACATTGGCAGAAGCTGGTGTATGGAGTTTTTATGGCGAGCCGGAAGCTTAAGTAATATTTCCAGGGTCATCCTATCACTGTGGTCAGCTCTGCTTCTTTGGGGGATATAATCCAGAACAGGGAAGCGACTGGCCAGATTGCCAAGTGGGTTATTGAGCTTGGGCCTCACGGTTTAAAGTATATGCCCTAGACGGTGATAAAATCCCAGGCACTTGTGGATTTCATCAATGACTGGACAGAATTACAGGCACCAGAAGAGAAGCCGGATCATACTTATTGGACTATTCATTTTGATGGGTCCAAGCAATTGGAGGGCTCGAAATTTGAGTCGTATTAACTTCCTCACGAGGTGATAAGTTTTGTTATGTTCTCCGTTTAATGTTCCCTTGCACTAACAATGCAGCTGAATATGAGGCTTTACTCCACGGTCTTCGGATGGCTAAGGAGATGAATTTAAGCCGGGTTGAGTGCTTCGGTTACTCGGACCTGGTGGCTCAACAAGTGTCTGGTACTTGGGACTCTAAGGACCCACTCATGGCAGCATATCGTCGAGAGGTGGATATTGTTGCAGGTCACTTCAAAGGATATCAAGTTGATCATGTGGACCGGCGGAAGAACGAAGCGGCGGGCGCTTTAAGTCGTTTGGGTTCCCAACGTAAACCGGTTCCACCCAATGTCTTTTTGGATGTGCTGCATAATCCGCTAGTCAAGCTCCCTACAGAGGGGGATTTGGTTGTGCCTGATCCGGAGGCTCAGTTGGTGGCGGCTCTTCATGTTATCTCGGATTGGACGGTCCCATATTTGGCGTATATGAACCGAGGCGAGTTACCATAGGATGAAATCTTGGCCAGGCAGATAATCCGACGATCAAAGTCCATGACTATTGTCAATGGAGAGTTACATCATTGCAGTGTGACAGGGGCATTTCAGCGTTGCGTGTCTCCTGAAGAAGGCCGTGAGATTCTGCGTGAGATTCATGAAGGGGATTGTGGTCATCACGCCGGTTCAAAATCCCTGGTGGCTAAAGCTTTTTGTCATGGCTTCTATTGGCTGACGGCTCATGCTGATGCAGATGACTTGGTGAAAAAGTGTGACGGTTGTCAGAAGTTTTCACGCCGAGCTCATGTTCCGGCCCAGGAATTGAGGATGATTCCAATCACTTGGCCGTTTGCATCTTGGGGGCTGGATATGGTTGGGCCCTTTAAGCGATCCAAGGACAAGAAGACCCACCTTTTGGTGGCGGTTGATAAGTTCACTGAGTGGGTGGAGGCAGAGCCAGTCAGTAAGTGTGATGCAGCTACGGCGGTTTAATTCATTAAGAAGGTGATTTTCCGGTTTGGCTTTCCACACAGCATTATAACTGATAATGGTACCAATCTGTCCAAAGGTGCTATGAAGGAGTTCTGTCAACGTGAGCACATCCGGCTTGACGTATCATCAGTGGCTCACTCTCAGTCTAATGGTCAAGCGGAGAGAGCCAATCAAGAGATCTTGAGAGGCATCAAGCCCTGGCTTATGGTTCCCTTGCAACGGACGCCGGGTTGTTGGGTGGAGGAGTTACCTTCTGTGTTATGGAGCATCAATACCACGTCCAACAGATCCACGGGTTACACGCCTTTTTTCATGGTTTATGGAGCGGAGGCAGTTCTCCCTAGTGACATCCGTCATGACTCGCCTCGTGTGATGGCATATGTCGAAGCTGACAATGAGAAGGCTCGACAGGAAGCACTTGACATGTTAGATGAGGAGCGTGATATTGCAGCAGCCAGTTCGGCGATTTATCAGCAAGATCTGCGTCGTTATCATAGCCGCTTGGTTAGAACCAGAACTTTTCAAGAAGGCGATCTGGTGCTCCAACTCATCCAGGATCAGACGGATATGCACAAGTTATCCTCACCTTGGGAAGGACCCTTTGTGGTCAGCAAGAATCTGCATAACGGGTCATACTACCTTATAGATGTTCGAGAGAACAAAGACTCACATAAGTCGGAGGAGGAGACCCACCGGCCGTGGAATATCGCTCATGTACATAGTTATGACAATGTATATATTATGATCAATATAATAAAGCGGAGCCTCAGCTAAAGCGGGGTATCCGTTGTTTTTATTACATCATGTGTGGTTACATGGGGGCTTCTGTTTATAAAGCGGCATCCGGTTTACCCCTTGAATCAGCTTATAAAAGCCTTATATAAACATCACTTGGGGGCTTGGTGGTACTCGAACCATAGCTACACCTCTTGATCAGCGCAAGGCCATCAGAAAAATCACTTGGGGGCTTGGTCGTATCTGAACCATAGCTACGCCAGAAAACTACTTAGGGGCCAAAGAGAGTGTTGCAAAAGAACAACTCAAACATAGGCACCCACTGAGCACAGCTCAAAATATTGCTTGGGGATTCTTTGCTATCGCAATGAACAAAGAATCTACACTTGTAATAGGCTATCAAGCCACGGCTTGGAAGCCTGGTGTATACACCAAAAACCCCGTGTTAGCCTGCCTTTTTTAAGTAGTCACTCCGTCCAGGTAAACCTGGTATGACCCGTCGAACTTTGACAAGTCAATCTCATAAGACCCTGAACTTGTCAAAGTTAAAACGACGATTGGTTAAAGATTGAGGTCCATCTTAAAAGGCTTTGTAAAATGGTTTAACTCAGTGGCCTGGCAGCCCATGAAAAGCCTCAAATTTGGAGCCTGGCAGCCCGTGAAAATCCTCGACTACAAGTTTTTATATAACTTTTATTTGCCAAGTTTTTTTCTCCTTTGATGAGATTTATGATGTTTTCGGTAAACCGGCATTCTTTAACCCGGTTCGGCTTTCAACTACAAAGTTGTCAGTACATGATCAGTTATAATCCAGAGTTTATTAAACCCGGTCTGGTTTCGATAAGTCGCCAGTATTGAATATGGATAAACCGGTGTTTATCACAACCCGGTACGGTTTTATCATAAACCGGCACGGTATGAAAGGAGTTATCATTACTCAAGATTGGGGTTATCACCCTCACTACAGAAGTTGGTCAACCAAGAATGTGATTCAATATCACAGGTATCATTTATTTTTATATTTGATTATCTTTTTACAGCCTTGGTTCTAAACCCTGGCTATATATATATATTTGGGTATCATGACCCGTCTGGTGGTAAACCGCCGGGACACTTACAAATTCTTGTATGCAGGAACAGCTTGAATAAATCGCAATGGATTATGAACATCATATGTCTTAAAGCATGACGGATTAACAAGCGTCAAGCAAAAATAAATATGCACCATGACATAGCAGATCAAGTGTTTTAACTAGCCTATTACAAGGCGTTTCAGTGCCCAAAACAATAATTATTTTTCAGCAAGTGTGGCAGTTCGCAGAAGGCTAACCCGGCCTCCGGATCATGATTCGTCACCAGGTTGACTTGACGGCTGCAGATCATCTTGCACCGGTTCATCCTCCTCATCTCTACCCGGTAATTTGAAGTCAATAGTTTCCCGGTCGATCCCGATTAGGGCTTGGAACACAGCTTAAAGCTTATAAGGGTGGACGGTTCAATGTCGAGCATAGGTGTGCTTACGAATTGGCGGGATGAGATTTTGAACCTCAGGAGTTGGTGCAGCAACCCGTTTGTTGTTGACGTCATAACTCGCCTGATAATGTGAAAGATCGGCTTCTTCAGCTAATTGGCAAGCCAACGGACGTACTTCCCGGTTTATGGCTCAGGGATCATCATTGCCAAACTCTTATCCATCTTCTTTTAAGCTCGGATAGCCTTTACCTACATCCTCCGGATCAAGATCAGGCACCCATGCTTTTGCCCGGGTTAGCGCAGTCAGAGCACCAGCCCTTGCAGCAGATCTCTTTAGCTCTTCTACCCGGGCAGGCAACATTGACAGCCTTTCTAAAGTCTCTTTGATTAAAGTTGGGGGCGGCTTGTTGTGAGAAGCGGTGCAGATGATCCGTTGCGCGCCGGTATATAACTGCTCTATAAGAGTATAGGCAGCCTTCAGCTTCTTCCGTACATCAGAGACCATATGACTAATGCAAGTTCCTGCATCATTACAAACATCAGTAAACCGGCAATGTATGGGATGATATGTTGAAAACATAAAGACAGGATAGTTACCAAACACAGCAGCGGTCATGGCATGTATTTGCCGCTTTACACCAGTCAGCTCGTCTACCACCGGTTTAAGAGCTGCTTCTGCGTCCTCGGCTCTTTTTTGCAATGCGGATCTTTCTGTGTCCCAATCTGCCCGCTCCTTGTTGAAACTCTCCTTCAGCTTTTCCATAGCGGCTAAGGCACTGGTCAGCTCATCTTTGGCTTTGGAGGTTTCTGTTTGCTGGGACTTGATATTTTCTTGCAAATCAGCGGTTTGAGCTTCCTTTTTGCTCAGCTCAGCCTATAAGAGACAGACATATCATGAGTTGGCAGTATATATTTCAAGTACCAAGCACATAACAAGTTATGCACCTGATACTTGGGGGCTAATGTATGATTGCTCAAAGTAACATTATGGGTTCTCTTCTAAAGTCCCGGTTTACCTCGAGAAGATAAACCGGCCCTTGGGTGGCTGATCCTTGGAGGTTAAGTATGCAAAGTTGAAGTATTGCAAAGTTCCGGTTTAGATGAGTATCATAAACCGACACTTGGGGGCTACTGGAGTTGATATTTGGAATTGAACATAAGGGAGAGGCAGTTATGCAGTTACCTCATATCGCGCTTTCATCAGATTCACTAAATCGGCTTCAGAGTCGCGGCTTGTGTACAGATGGTTTAAAAAAACAGAATGAATGTCTTGGGCATTGAGGTGGGCATAGCTTGACAGATCTGTGCTTCATTTGCCTTTTCCCATAGTAGAAAGCTCGTCCTTGGCGCTATGCTTGGATAAAGCGACAGGATTGCCAGGAGCGGTATGGCCAAAGCCAGTAATCATAATATCATCCTCTTTATCATCAGCAGCCTTCACTGGAGTTGACGATTTATCAGTAGCCTTAGCTAGACTTGCCGGGTTATCATCAGTTCGGACCGGGCTGGTCGGTTTATGGTTTGTGGTGTCAACTTCTACTTGTTCAGTAAAGAAGTCATGGTTTTAAGGCGGCGGATCATTAAGCATGTCATCAGCATTGGTTCCTTCCGGATCTGGAGTTCTTTCCGGTTCAATAACCACATTATCATCAGCCGGTTTATTTAACCGAGCCTTCTTGCCGGGTCTAGGCTTGGCACTGAGAAGAATCAACATAAAGATCAATACGTCAGGTGAACATAAGGTATTAAGAATAAATTTAAGGCATAGCTCACCCAGGAACTGCCTTGAGGGCTAGAAGCTGTGTGGCCATTGACTCGCCAGAGGATGAGTGAGGTGTTCCCTGATAATTCGAATCAGGCGGATTAAGAGGCTATTGGAAACAACTCGCCTTGGGGCAAGAAGTGTCAAGAGTATAAGAGACCTCTGATCGACGTTTCCGAACCGGAGTGTTCGGTAAACCGGCTGAGGTAACTACCGTCATTGTCTTGGGTTGTGCGACGGGCTTCGTGTTGCTGCTTTTTCAAAAGAAAGTTTGGGTCCAAGTGAGCAAGGGGGTGAGAAAATTTTACTTTCCGGTTTGCTTGACGAATTGTCTGTGTTGGCAGAGGATCTGAACCGGAGGAAAGAATAATTACCTCTGCATCCTCCGCTTGGTTGCCTTCAGCTCGTCCTGATAATAGTCATTGTCAATGAGGTGTATGAAAAATGAACCAAGAGAGTCAAGTTCTACCTCTGAGTCCGGATTAGCCAAGTCAGCATCAGTATTTGGTTCAGAAGACGCAATGGTCCTCTTCTTGGCAGACTTTTTGGTAACCTTGGTCTTCGGGCGAGTTGGTTTTGCCGGTTTATCTTGGGGTTTCTTCTTCCAGAACGGATCATCGCCCTGTTAAAAATGGACAAAATTTGAGAGAGTACTTAAAAAGGGGCAAGTTAAAACTAGAAAGTTGTGATTCTTACAGTCGGCGGTTTATTGGAAACGCAGAAGGGGTTCAATCCGGTTTGGCTGCAGACAGCTTCCGGTTCATTCAGTACTTTCTTGACGGCCTCGGTAACTTCAGCTTCAGTTAGCTGAATGTCGATATGTCGTTGAGGGTCTTTTAAGTCCCATGTGTACTCAAACATTAAACCGGGGCGCCGGCTTAAAGGCAGAACGCTCCAAGATATCCAGCAGCGGACAAAGTCAACACCTGTTAAACCGTTTGCAATAAAGGCTCTGAGTTTTGACAGTTGCGGTGCATAGTTGGACCGTTCCTTGGCAGTCAGCCTCTGAGGAAACGGATGAGTGTTGCTAAGCCGGTGAGGGCGGTAACCCGACAGAGGATTTTCGTCAGTCGGAGATGTGTCTTTGCAATAAAACCAAGTCTGATTCCAGTCCTTGGGTGACTATGAAGCTTGGCGTGAGGGAAGCTGACATCCTTCCTCTTTTGAATCGCCATCCCACCAAGCTCGGTGTTGGGTCCGTCTGTGAACTCTATGCGACGGTTTAAATAAAAGAAATCCCTGAACAGTTCAACTATGGGCTCTTCTTGAAGATAGGCATCACAAAATACTTGGAAATTGCAAATATTGGACACAGAGTTTGGTCCAATATCTTGAGGGTGGAGTTGAAAGCTGGCAAGCACATCGCGGAAAAGTTTTGAACTACGAGGGCTAAAGCCTCGGCCCAGATGGCCAGCGAACACGACTACTTCTCCATCCCTAGGTTCAGGAGGATTTTTCGGACCAGGAACCCTCCACTGGATAACTTCTTTCTTCGCTAAAGCGCCAGTGGCGACACATCCCTCTAGTCGTGCTTCCGTGAATCTTGAAGGAACCCAGTTGCACTTGTAAACTTGTTTGGCCATTTCAATGGAAAGCTGAAACATGGTTATTGCTGGTTTAAGATTTATAATGGACAAGCATAAAGCAATGCAAGATAAGCAGAAACAGAGGTATATGCATATTGTTAAATCGGAGTCTGATATTGCTATACCGGAGTTTCATATTATTAAACCGGAGTCTGACAATGGAGAAGGTGCAAAGATAAATGAATCAGCGGTTTAAGAGGGGACTAATGGTACCTACCGGATTATCATTTTTTAAAAAGATAAACCTCCTATATTGGTATGAAAGGTACATATCTAAACATACTTAAGTGAGGGAAAAACAAGTTTCACAAGTTGGCATGATAATTTCAGATCTGCAGTGTGACAGAAAACTAGAGTATATTCAGACCTAAACTTCAGGTGCTTAAGCAGTTCATCAGGTTCAGATGAGTTTTCCTATATAAAGGAGATGTTTTTATGAGGAAAAGGGGGATTATGGCTACGGCCGCACAAGAAGTATCAGATCCGAACTAGCTGATGATGCTACTAAGAAGAACAGGGAAGAACGGCGCCGAAGCTCTAATGAACTCTGATGAACACCGAAACCCTAATGGTGGATCTAAAGCAAGGAAAGGAGGAACTTACTGATGCTGACGGAACAGCGGAGGAGCGCCGCGCTTCTCTGGTACGGTCAGGTTGATGCAGAGGCCAACGTTCGGGTGGAAGCGAAGGTCGACGGCGGCGGCGGAGCTCCAACGTTCGGGTGACGCGAGGAAGAGGATGATGTGAAGGGGCACGAAGGAAAAAAAATGAAAAGGACCCCTCGGCCTTATTTATAAGGTGAATGGATAAGTGGCAGGCGCGAGAATCGAGGAGCCCAAAAATGAGATATGTGACGGCTCCGTCGCCTCGATTGTCGGAGGCTGATTAATGAAGGTAAGATATATGCAATCTTTAATAACAGGTGACGTCATGGCGGTTTATCATGATCCTGAAAGATGATGTCATGGCGGTTTATAAGACTTACGTGAAGATGCTGAAGAAATTTTACTAAGTATTGAAGATTAACATGAACTAGTTCAAATCAACCTGGGCCTAATGTTGGGGATATTACTGCTGTGCATAAACCGGCTAGGCGAGGCCGGGTTATTCCCATAATGAGTTATCATATCTGAAGCCCATGAAGACAGATACGGTGGCGCTTTAGGAAGGCCTAGGGCCCAAAGGCGGATTAAGGCCTATAGAAATAAACCGACAGTGATATGTAACTTGTGTTGTAAGATAGGGAGAATAGAGACCGGGCTAGACACGTCTATGAGCCGGCCTCAGGGTCCTGTAAACCGACGGGCGTCAACCCATGTATATAAGGGGACGACCCGGTGGCGGTTCAAGGACAACAAACAACAACTCAAGAACCAGACAAAGTGGACTCGCTCTCTGGTCATCGAAACCCTAACAATTCCACAACAACTGGATAGTAGGCTTTTACCTTCACCGCAAGGGGCCGAACCAGTATAAACTCTCTGCGTCCTTTGTTCGTTTTAACCCCTTAAAGCTAATCCGTCGCGATGGCTCCATAACTAAGTCCTTCTATTAAGACATCTGCCGTCACAAAACCACGACAATTAGTGTCCGCTCTGCCGATGTCACGGACGCGCACGCCCGAATTTGAGGCACGCGACGCCCTACATAAGAGCCAGCTGGCTAGGAAGAGGGCAATGGCGTTTGAGGCCGTCGCACAGTCCACCCACCGCCACTGCGGCGTGCTTGCGGTGCCTGATGAGGAGGAGCAACTCCTCGTATGGGTCTATCGCCGCTCACTTACGACCGCGCACCCGGCACCGCTTGGCCGAGATCCCCACCCTCGCTGGACAAAGCAGGCATGAGCCACGAGAGACCATGCTGCTGCCGACGCCATGCAGGCTTTGCCCGGCGGCAGCGAGGAGGATGGGAGGGTCGGGTGTGGTTGGTGACGGGGCCGCAAGGTTTGCTCCCGGACCGCTCACGGGAGAGACACCAGAGTCGGGTTTCCTCTCTGCTTCTCGTTAGTCTTCGTTCAATGTGTTGTTATTATAAACTGATGAAAGAGCGGGTCTGAAGATAGATGAGCCCACTCGACAGGATTACAGCAGCGATGAATTACCGTATGCTGTAGCAGGAAAGCATCATGAGTTTTTCAAAACCATCCAATAAATTCAGTGCTACTTACCACCGAACACGACTGAAGACAAAATTAGGCCTATATATCTTCGTACGGTAATTATTTTTTCAGTGAGAAGTCCCTATCTATCGGTGATGTATGTGTACGAGACACGACTCTTAGAATAAAATGCGAACTATAACCCTCAAAAAAGAATAAAATGCGAACGACTGGACCATCCAATTTGTCGCAGGGTTGACTGGAATCGTTTCTTGAACTCAAAGCACCTCTTCGAGTTATTCAGGAGCGTAACTGTCTTTTAAATTATTATTAAAGTAAATATTTATTCAATAATAAATTAGGTCCTGTAGCTCAGTTGGTTAGAGTGTTGGTCTGATATGCCAAAGGTCGCGGGTTCAAGCCCCGTCGGGACCAATTGTTTTTTAATTGTGATTACTCTGTTTTCGTTTTCTCTAGCCGCTCAATGTTTTTTCTAGTTTCCTGAAAGAGCCAATTAATTTTGCTAATCTTAAGACTAGATTGCTCAAACCAGAAAGCAGAATAGGCCGACTTGGTTCGATGCTCTATTCAGGAAAAGAAGGGTCCAAAGATAACAACAATTATGAATTTAAACTTTCATTTTGTTCTTCAAATGGGAAAGGGGCAGTGAGTAAATTCTTGTCAACTTTAAAAGTTTCTAACTGAATCTGTAATGGTCGGTTAGGTGATGTATGCAACACACAGTTTCAGCAGTGGAACTGGGAGTCCTGGGGACTTCTTTTAGCCGGAAAAATAATAATCTGTAATGATCTCAATAATGTACTTGTATTTAGAAGATGAAGCTGTCACTCAACACTTTCCTATCCAGGGCGAATCTGGTATACAACTATTCGGTCCCAATGGAATCCATACATCCTTCAGTAATCTAGTCTTTGTCATTGGTCACTAGTGGAAATTTGCACCTTAGAAAACGTAGCTAACCCCAAATCCTCTGATCTTCTAGCTTCGCCACTGGTCCTATCTAGAACATCACTACTAGAAACTGAGAAATATACTCTTAGATACTACTGTGAATTACACTACAAAAGACTGCTGTGGAACTGGGAGTCCTGGGGACTTCTTTTAGCCGGAAAAATAATAATCTGTAATGATCTCAATAATGTACTTGTATTTAGAAGATGAAGCTGTCACTCAACACTCTCCTATCCAGGGCGAATCTGGTATACAACTATTCGGTCCCAATGGAATCCATACATCCTTCAGTAATCTAGTCTTTGTCATTGGTCACTAGTGGAAATTGCACCTTAGAAAACGTAGCTAACCCCAAATCCTCTGATCTTCTAGCTTCGCCACTGGTCCTTCAGTAATCTAGTCTTTGTCATTGGTCACTAGTGGAAATTGCACCTTAGAAAACGTAGCTAACCCCAAATCCTCTGATCTTCTAGCTTCGCCACTGGTCCTATCTAGAACATCACTACTAGAAACTGAGAAATATACTCTTAGATACTACTGTGAATTACACTACAAAAGACTGCTGAATATCAAAATACATGTTTGTTGTCACACCTTCCTTGCTTGACACAACCCGTCGAGACGATTTTTCTCAGTTCCCTTTCCACTATAGCATCCAAAATGTCCTCTTTTGCATCTTATCCAGGTAAAATATCAAACTAGGAGACTCAGCCTCTTCTCCCAGAAAATGAACTTGATAATACATTCCTGCATCGGGTAATTTCAGAGAATCAAATATCAGAGAACAATAACCAGCACTCCACTACTCCGGTTTCAACAGGCAAACGAATAAGAACTGGATAGACAAGTCTTACTAGCAGAAGGTAATATCAGTGCTACAATAGCACAAAAGTTGACAATCTCAGCGCTTGTAAACCAGGAACTTAGAATGAGGGAGCAAGGGCTTCGGGATTGACGCATGATGGCCTCTTTGCATTGTAGTAGAAATAGGCAATCATTTGAACTAGTTCGTCAGCTGTTCTTATATCTGTAAATACAATCCATGGAGACAATAATCAGATGCAGTCAGAGTGAGTGTTCCCACCCTTAAGAAAGTACTTCCTCCGTTCCAAAATAGATGACTCAACTTTATACTAATTTTAGTACAAAGTTAGTATAAAGTTGGGTCATCTATTTTGGAACGGAGGGAGTACATGTAAAAGATTTGTGACCTACTAATTGTCACCTTTAGGGTCTCAAACAATAAACCTCATGTTTGTGCGCATACAGTTTTTTCTTACGACAATTTTGACTAACCTTTTTCTCTGTATAGGATCTTGTTTCCTCTCAAGAACAGCAATTGTGGGCATTCTTTTGCTTGGAGTGCATATGCCAGGTCTCTCTCGATGTTCAGATCAATCTTCACAGTCTGAAATACATAGTTATATTTAGCATTCGTTAAATTAGAAGAGCAACCATGACAGAGTTAATCGGACAGTAACCATGATATGATTCACGCACCCGTGGAGGCAGCCGATCTTTTGTATCCCAGTACACCTTAGTGGCCTTTTCCAATTCTTGAAGAAACCTCCAATTGTCAGCCGCCCTACAAAACACAATAAGCACACTACAATTGTAAACGGTGCTAATGAAGACTTAATTTCTCTGGGGCAACACAAAACATCAGTGAATCTGGATACCAAAGCCAATATAAAGGCCAGCCAACCATCTTTTGAGCTCATTGGATCCACCCCCTGTTCCTACCCAATGGTTTACAGCTATACGGTAGACACTAGGAATGGATGAATGGCTTTATTTTACCTGTTGTAGCGCTCGAAGACTAGGACGATAAGGGGGCTGGGGTGGAAGGCGAAGCTCTCCCACTCCAAGCAGTTGATCTCCTTGACCCAGCCCCGGTCGACCTCTCCTTCCCAATCGATCTCCACGCCGTCCACCGTCACGTTCTTGATGGAGTGCTTGTCGAAGTACTCCGACGCTCGGACCCCCCACCCGACGTCGGCGTCCAGTGGCCAGCTCGGGTCCTCCTCCTCCACCACCGTCTTCTGCTCCCCGTCTTCCTCCCCGGGCTTCTCGCCGGAAGCCAGCTCCTCCTCCTCCTTTGGCTTCAGGATGTCGCCTTTGCCTTGGAGGACCTCGGGGTCGCGCTCCTGGATGGAGGCGAAGACCTGCTCGAGGCGGTCGCGGACGAAGTCCTCCACGGCGGCCGCCTCGCTTCGGCGACCGCGGCGTGGTTTGCGGGGCTTCGTTGTGGGTAACTCCGCGGTGGCGCCTTCGGGATTCTGGGGGCCGGCGCGGGGTTCGCGCTTCAAGGGTTTCGGGGCCGTGGCTGGACTGGGAGTCCTTCGCGCCGGCGGCGGCGGCGGTGGCGGCGGCGTGGTGGAGGAAGCAAGGAGGCGTTTGGGCCCGCGGTGGCCATGGCTGCGCCTGGTGGGGTTTAGGCCGGTGGCCGGGGCCGAGGGTTTAAGAGGGAGGAGAGCGGGGAGGCGAAGCATTGCGTGCGGGGAGGACGGCCGAAGCCGACGGAGAAGAAAGGGAGCGGCTGGGTTCCAGTGGCTACCGGCTGCGCTGGTGGGTGCTATCCGAATTTTGCCACTGCCGCTGCCCGGTGTCTCTCCCCGTTGAATTTACTGCTACCTTCTTTGGAGGAAGAGAAACTGCCGCTTTTTTTCTTCAGGAAAACCTTTTGATCTATTCATCACCTGTCAAAACAGTTAAAAAAACACTAGAAGTAGAAATTACACGGGCCTCTTTGACCACAGGAAAAATAAAAACATAGAAATAGAAAAAACGCAGAATTGAGATGTCACGTGCCATGAAATCCTACTCCGTACTAAAGCAGCGACAAGTAATATAAATCAAAGGAGGGATACATGATTTTAAACCTCTTTCTTTTTACAGTGACTGCCTTTGGATGGTGCACATGAAAGAACCACATGAATTTTGAAGGATTGAGAAGAGACAAATAGAGTGAAAAATACATTGGACTTCTCAAAAGAAAAATAAGTGAATGTTTGAGGTCATGTTAGACTTCCTAAGGAATGGGGGCATACGAATGGGTTATTAGTTAGGAGAAATTCCTCCAAAGAAGCCCTAAGAAATGGTATGTCATGTCTTCATGTATTAAACTGCATGAATTTGAATGGAAGAGTGTTTGATAGTAGATGATAAAAGAATTTGATAGTACAGGACAAACAAAGAAACTCTACAAGTGGTTTGAATGGATTAATTTTTTTCTCCAAAATATAATACAAATGAATCCTATGAATAATTCTTAAGAATTTCAATCTTGCGAATCAAATAATCACCATAGGAAAATTCCTAAGGTCTAAATCCTCTAGAAATCCTATGAAATTTCTTTGAACCAAAGGAGCATTGAAAGCTCGTACATTATCTCACAGGAGATCTCACGCTAGCCTCAAGTATATGATTATTAGTGGATTATGTTTACTGCAACTTATATATTTCTATATCACGTCGCCGTGGCTTACTACAACTTTGTTAGAATGTATTTCTCTCGGTCTAGGAATTATTATATCTTTCTAGTTTCTACAAAATCTTTGTGTTACATGCATGAGTTTTTTCCTTTCTTGAAACCTGTAGATATGGGTTTTCACCAAGTTATGATATCATGATTATATGATCATCTTTGTTATCTCTTTCCTGCTCCCTCTGTTCGAGCTACCAACGCGTTTTATATTTAGGAACAGGGGTAGTACTTAGTAGCAACGTGTCCATACGTTACATCAGTCTCAAAATAGATCGGCACATGCTTAAAACATGAAATACAGTTAAATAGTTTATACAAACACTCAAACACTTTAGGTTTCGTCTTGATTTGGGTTCGTACATGCATTATTGTTCATTTGGGTGCACATGCCAACTATTTTATGCCTACTCTTTTTCACAAAAAAAAATTCCACATACAAGAGCAAAGAACGGTCAGTAAACTGCCAACTCGAAGAAATACACTCGTGGGACCATTAACATTCACAAACAAACAAATACACTTCTACCCACATGTTGGACTAGCGATTTCCATGAGACATAAATAAAACATTACTTACAAGTGTGGCTCATTGCAAAAAAACAAGTACACTGCTACTTTCATATGAGACAGATACTTTGTAGAAGGTACACACAACAAATTCAGAAATGCGACTTCAACTCAAGATCATGCTCTTGTTCCCAGTTTGTCTTTTCAATCAAATTCTTCCAATTTGATATCACAGAGAAAGAGAGTGAAGAAATTGTAATTTGCAAAAGGGTGATAGACCTTGTCCTTCTACCCGATCCACGAGCTTGTGCAGTCAACTTACTAAAGCTCATTATTCTATGTTTCAAAAATCAAAATGTTGTGCCCTGCAAATACCCACTATATTTAAAAGTCTCCATTGTCTGTTGCATGATCTTCTGTTGTATTTTTGCTTCTTTTTAATCTTTAACCGTATACAACTGCCATAGGACATCAATGTATTTTGATGATTTCCTAACTTAGTAACCTAACTCCTCGAATTTTATAGTTTCACATTAATACATGGGCATTGTGCTAGTACAACTAGAAATCCCACTTCGAGTATCATCAATACAAGAACAGTCATAATGCTTAGATGAATTGCCGATATATAGGGAAATGTGCTTGCTCCCGAGCAAGAAGGGATCCGACCAAGATTTAGTAAACCTCACAAGTGTCATGTCATTTTATTTTATTTAGCAAATCTGATATCCAACTGACGACTGCAAGTTTGCAACTTTTTTCAGAGAACCTACATATCTTCAAAAAGAATCGGTTAGCTGTTTTTTGAATGGATGTTGTTCCAAACTTTGTTTTGCAGTATGCCGCGATGGCACTGGGTGCGTCTTTACTCGCCTTTAGCGAGACGGAAGAACGGCTTGCCTCAAGGAATGCCTCATCTTACTTGGTTTGGGTCAGCCCAGTTTGGTTCGTTGATCAAGTCGTATTCGTTTGGTTCTTTTGTAGGTTTGTTTCATTCGGTTCATTGGTAGGTTCGTTCCCTATTTCTATTATTTATATATGGATCATTTTAGACAAAACATTTCTATAGTTTTACAAGTGTTTTAAAAATTTATTCAGGCAAAAATGTAAAGTTTTCATATAATTCAAAGAAGTAGTAATGACATTTGAAAAAAAAGTAACACATTTAAGAATAGCTACAAGAATTTTTAAAAATATATTCATGTAATGTCAAAAATCAAGTAATTTGCAGAAAATGTTTGTATCATTTTAAAAATTCTTCATTGCATTTAAAAAATGTTCACCTAGTTTCAAAATATGTTTGTGACATTTAAAAAAATATTCATACAATTGTTTTTATCTTTTTGAGTAATTTTGGGAAAAAGTTCGTACCATTCAAAAAAAGTTCAGAACATTTAACAAAAAATGTTTGGACGTTTTAAAAATATGTTCATAACATTTAAAGAAAATGTTCACCATTTGTTTAAACAATGTTAATGTGCATTTGTAAAAAATTTAATTTTATTCAGAAAACAGTCAAACCTTATTTACAAAATGTTCACCGTGTATATAAAAAATGTCCGGCCTATACATAATAAATGTTGAATATACATTTCACAAATGTTTGACAAGTATTCATAGAAATATCTAATATGTATTTGAAAAACATTCAATGTGTATCCACAAAATGTTTAGCGTGTATATGAAAAATCTTCAACATGTATTCAATTTTTCACATGGATTCAAAATTATAAAAACTTAAAATAAAATTAATAAATGACAATAAAAAAATAAAATATTAAAGCAAAAAACCCAATAAAATTGACAATAAAAGCATAAGAGAAAAACCGTCCAAACCTTCCCAAACCTGGAGGAAGGTTCCCAAAACTAGTGACCACAGTACATAGAAGCTCCCCCAAAGCAAAATAACAAATATTATTGGGCTACCTAGGGCTGGAAAAAAGCTCAAAGCTCGCGAGCTAAACAAGTAGCTCGTGACTCGGCTCGAATCAACTCGAACTCGAAGAATAACGAGTCGAGTCGAGTTTTAGTTTAAGATTGTTTATAGACCAAGTTAAACGAGCCAATCTCACAAGTACTTGTGTAACTCGTTAGGCTTGGTACAATAGATCAGCCACTCCTAGTACAAAAAAGGATCAACCACTCAACACACTACGTCCCAGGCGCGCAACAGAAGGCCCAATCGTTGAAGGCCCAGCCGCCTAGGAGACTCATGCGTTACAAGGAAATTACAATTGTTTAGTGATATATATGTTTAATATATACATAATCATTTTTATCATATTTGAGGGCTTTATGTTCATATCTTTAACGAGCTTAACAAGCTAAACGAGCCAGCTCGCGAGTTATATGAGTCGAGCCAATCTTGGGTTTGAGCTCGTTATAGTAATGAGTCGAGTCGAGCTAGCTCGTTAATCTAGCGAGTCGAGCCGAGTTGGCTCGACTCGGCTTGAATTTCGGCTACCCATTGCGAAAGGATCGAGAAGAGGTGTCTAGAGGGGGGGGGGGGGGGTGAATAGACTCTTATCAAGAAAAGTTGCAGTTTTTTAAAATTCTTTAAGTTGAAGTGGAGTTTTAGCACAAGTTCAAACATTCACAATACATATCAAGCAAGCATGGCAAGAGTATATGAGCAGCGGAAAGTAAAGCATTCAATTTGCAAGAATGTAAAGGGATGGGATTGGAGTGTGCAAACGCAATTGGAGACACGGAGGTTTTTGGCGTGGTTCCGATAGGTGGTGCTATCATACATCCACATTGATGGAGACTTCAACCCACGAAGGGTAACAATTCTTGTGAGTCCACGGAGGGCTCCACCCACGGCGTCCCACGAAGAAGCAACCTTGTCTATCCCACCATGGTCATCGCCCACGAAGGACTTGCCTCACTAGGGTAGATCTTCACGAAGTAGGCGATCTCCTTGCCTGCACAAACTCCTTGGTTCAACTCCACAATCTTGACGGAGGCTCCCAAGTGACACCTAACCAATCTAGGAGACACCACTCTCCAAAAGATAATAGATGGTGTGTTGATGACGAACTCCTTGCTCTTGTGCTTCAAATGATAGTCTCCCCAACACTCAACTCTCTCTCATAGGATTGATTTGGTAGAAAGATGATTTGAGTGGAAAGCAACTTGGGAAAGGCTAGAGATCAAGATTTATGTGGTTGGAATGGAATATCTTGACCACAACACAAGTGTAGGTGGTTCTCTCTCAGAAAATGTATGTTGGAAGTGTAGGCATGTTTTGATGGCTCTCTCCACGAATGAAGAGTGGGTGGAGGGATATATATAGCCTCCACACAAATTCTAACCGTTACACACAAATTCTAACCGTTACACACAAATCACCAAACTCGGTGGGACCGAATTATAAAACTCGGTCAGACCAATTTGGTTCATAATGTGACCGTTAAGCATTTCGGTGGGACTGACATGTCAACTCAGTGGGATCGATTCCATTAGGGTTAGGGCATAACGTAATCTCGGTGAGACCAATTACACAAACTCGGTGGGACCGATTTTGGTAATAAGCAAACAGAGAGTTGGTCAGGCAAACTCGGTGGGACCGATTCGCTCATCTCGGTTGGACCGATTCGCTCATCTCGGTTGGACCGAAACGTTACGAAGGGGAAATAGAGAGTTTTCATTGCAATCTCGGTGGGACCGATCGCTCATCTCGGTTGGATCGAAACGTTAAGAAGGGAAACAGAGAGTTTGCAATCCCATCTTGGTGGGACTGAGATCCCTATCGGTGAGACCGAAGCGACTAGGGTTTGTGGCCGTGGCTATGTCAAGTGAACTCGGTGGCACCGGATAGAAAGTTTCGGCGGGGCCGAGTTTGACTTTTGGTTTGGAACATATGTGGATGTGAGAAAGTGGTTAAGGGCTTTCGAGCATATCACTAAGCACTTTGAGCAAGTAAGCCATTAAGCAACACCTCATCCCCTCTTAATAGTATTGCCTTTCCTATGGACTCAATGTGATCTTGGATCACTAAAATGAAAAATGTAGAGTACTGAGCTTTGAGCTTGAGCCAATCCTTTGTCCTTATCATCTTGAAGGGGTTCCACACCTCTAGTCCATGCCACTCCATTGTTGAACTTATCTGAAGCATACTAGATGAAAGCATTAGTCCAACAAGAGATATGTTGACATTAATTACCAAAATCACCCAGGGAGCACTTGTGCTTTCAACCTCCCTCTTTTGGTAATTGATGACAACATACATCAAAGCTTTAGATTAAGATATAGAGAATAACAAGTAAAGCTTTGGAAAGACATGTAACATGCATATGCTCCCCCCATATGTATGCAATCATGTAAATATGGAATATAAGAGCATGTGAATGCATAACAATTATAGAGTAAGCAATGTGTTACATGTATCTTGGCTATATGCATTAGAGCAAATGATGTGAATATAGGAAATGTACCTTCATGCTCATGAGTCCTTCTTGCAAACAGTATATACATCAGCAAGAAATCCTCATGCACATGAGTGTGATGCATATACTTACCTTGTGGTCTTGAGTTGGCTTAGCAAGGGATGAACCTGAGTAAACAAGGTTAGATAACACAGATACATCTACTAGCCAGAGCAAACAAAAAGGAACCACGAGAGTACCAAGATTGGGATGACATGTGGAGTGTGAGCACTGGATACTCTATTAGATATAGACATGTCCCCAAAAGGTAAAGATATGCAAAGAATTCGAAAGATTTTCTTCCCTTAGATGTCTTGCTCCCCCTGAATCTTGTATGGGATACTGGGAGAAGATAGGGAACAGAAAATCATAGCAAAGAAAATCAGAGCAAAGCAAACACACAAACAACATGAACATGTATTTCCCCTCTAAAGACATGTGACTTCTCTCCTCTTGAACACCAAGCATCTGGGGTATGTAATTCCTCTCTCCCCCTGTCTAAAGCATTCTTTCCCCCTTTTGAAGGATTAAGCTTTGATGTCAACTCTCTCTCCCCCTTTGACATCAATTTCCAAGAAGGGATCCTCTAGAGTGTGAGTCAAAATAGGTTTGGTCCTTGAGTCACAGAGCAAAGCATCATATAAAATGTGATGCTAGTAGAGGACAAGAATCATTGAGTGGAGCTGGAGCAAAAAGAATGCAGGATCAAGTGGCAAGTTGTCTTGTATGCAGTTAAATTGGTGGCACTGAGTTGTGTGCTTCGGTTGAATCGAAAGGATTCGGTTTGACCGAAAGCAACATACCGGTGTGACCGAGTTCATCACAGAGAGAACACTTGCCACCTCAGCTCACTAGGAAAATAAAATCTCACAAAGATTTGCAAGGAATTGGATGTAGGGAATGCAGAACTGAGATAAAAAGAAAAGAAATCTAGATGAAGTTTTTTTTATAAAGGAAGGGGAATAAATATGCAAAGGGAAAATTTCAAAGACTCAAAGAAACACTAGAGAACTTCATCTAGAATTGGGAGGTGAGAAAGTCACCTATGTTAGAGTATATTGACTTAGGAGTCAAGTGAGGGCACTTGATCATAGGTCATACTCATCGTTTAAGCTCAAAATGGGGTTACCATTTTTCGTTTAAGCATCTTGATGTATTCACATCTTGTTGAGTTGTTTTGACCCATGACTTGGATTAAAGCTTCTCTAAGATGGAATAACATACCTTGGGTGTTGGTGTTGATCTTGATCATGTAGTTGAACTTGTGTGTGATGCTCAAGGTTGATGTAGCTCATCAAGAGTTGGGAGCACCACTTGTAATTGAAGTTCATCTACCTACATGGGTTAGTCTTTCAAGGAATAGCACTTGTGTATCCAAAATGACAATTATGAAATTTGATACCAAATGAAATTTGATATGTATATAATTTGTCAAAGGATATGTTGAAGGATTTCATGCTTCCTTGTCATCAACCACCATTATGTAGAGACTTGGTGATGTAGAGATTGCTCAAGATGTGAGTGAGTTGCAATCTCATAGATTTAGATTCATCCAAGTACCTACAAGGGTTAGACAACATTCAAGGGTGCAAGTATATCCAAGACATATGAATATCATCATAAGAGAAATATCAAGGATTAGTCATATATTCATGCCTTGCATGTATCCAAATGGAGTTCCTACTCCAAGTTTGAAGCATCAATGACGTTCAATTCACCTCTCAAATGGCAAAAGACTTTCTCATCAAGCGGTTTGGTGAATATATCCGCCAATTGCTTATCGGTACGAACATGCTTAAGATCAATGTCCCCTTTAGCAACATGATCTCGAATAAAATGATGATGAACTTCAATATGCTTAGTTCGAGAATGTTGCACACAATCTTAATGGCACTTTCATTGTCACAAAGCAAAGGAACATGTTTCACATATATCCCATAATCTTTAAGAGTTTGGGTCATCCAAAGTAATTGAGCACAACATGAACCAGCGGCAATGTATTTCGCTTCGGCGGTGGATAAGGATACCGAGTTTTGTTTCTTGGAGGACCAAGACACAAGAGATCTACCAAGAAATTGACACGTACCCGAAGTGGATTTTCTGTCAACCTTGTCTCCGTCATAGTCCAAATCGGAGTAGCCAACAAGATCAAAAGAAGACCTCTTAGGATACCAAATGCCAAATTTGGTGTATGTATTAAGTATCTCACTATCCTTTTCACAGCCTTAAGATGACATTCTTTGGGGGCTGCTTGATATCGTGCACACATGCACACACTTAGCATAATATTGGGACGAGAGGCACATAGATATAACAATGATCCAATCATAGAGCGATAAACCTTTTGATCAACCGGTTTACCATCCTTAGTCAAATCAAGATGTCCACTAGTAGGCATGGGTGTACTCATACCTTTGCATTCTTGCATATTGAACTTCTTGAATAAGTCCTTGGTGTACTTTGTTTGAGAGACAAAGGTACCCTCCTTAGTTTGCTTGATTTGCAAACCAAGAAAGAATCCGAGTTCACTCGTCATAGACATCTCAAACTTCTCCGACATTAGCTTTCCAAACTTTTCACTAAAACGAGGGTTAGTAGAACCAAATATAATATCATCAACATAAATTTGGCACACAAATAATTCTCCATTAACCCTTTTAGTAAAAAGAGTATAATCTATTTTACCAATTTCAAAGCCTTTTTCAATAAGGAACTTGGTCAAGCATTTATACCACGCTCTAGGAGCTTGTTTAAGACCGTAAAGAGCTTTGTGAAGTTTGTAAACATGATCGGGTTTCTTAGCATTGACAAAGCCGGGAGGTTGTTTAACATAAACTTCCTCCTCGATTTCACCATTTAGAAAAGCACTTTTAATGTCCATTTGGTACAAGATGATATCATGGTGATTAGCATAGGCAAGTAAGATGCGGATGGACTCAAGTCTAGCAACGGGGGCATATGTCTCACCGTAGTCCATACCTTCGACTTGAGTGTAGCCTTGGATGACGAGACGTGCTTTGCTGCGAACGACTTGTCCATCTTAATCTTGCTTGTTGCGAAACACCCATTTGGTACCGATGATGTTGTGGTTGTTGTCAGGCTTCTCGACCAATGCCCACACTTGGTTTCTCTCGAAGCTGTGTAGATCTTCATGCATAGCATTTATCCAATCTGGATCTTCCAATGCTTCTTCAACCTTCATAGGTTCAATGCTAGATATGAATGAATAATGTTCACAAAAGTTAGCCAAACGAGATTTAGAGCGAGTGATTCTCCCGGTTTGAATGTCATTGTAGATTTGCTCGATGGGATGGTCTCTAGCGACTCTTGCTCTAACTCATGAGAGCTTTTGCTTGGGTCGGGGTGGAACATCTTCTTCATCTTGTCCTTCTTCTTGGACTTCTTCATTAATGATGTTGTCGTTCTCTTGTCGTGGTGGAGAAGGAGGTTGATGAGGTTCATCTTGGTGTACTTCCTCATTTTCTTCATCTTGATGTGTCCCACTCGTGGATGCTTCCATGTCGACTCTTAGTTCACCTTGTCGTGAGGTAGAAGCTTCCACTTGGACGGACGAGGTACTCTCCTTCACCTCCGTTGGACGAACCTTGCCAATAGACAAGTCTTGGATTGCTTCCGAAGGATCTTTATCTCCTACATAAATTGGCAATTGCTCTACTTGCGAGCCGTTAGATTTATCAAACTTCACATCTACCGTCTCTTCAACCTTTCGGGTGAAATTGTTGTAGACACGGTAAGTGTGAGAGTTTGAGCCATAACCAAGTAGGAAACCTTCATGAGATTTAGGAGCAAATTTAGAACGACGATGCTTATCAAGAATGTAGCACTTTGAGCCGACCCGAAAGTATCCAACTTGGGGTTTGTTATCGGTGAGAAGCTCGTATGTCGTCTTGCCGAGTAGCTTGTGAAGATACAAGCGACTTTTTGCATGACAAGCCGTCTCAACCGCTTCTGCCCAAAAGTGTTTTGGAGTCTTGTACTCATCAAGCATTGTTCTTGCCATCTCAATAAGAGTCCGGTTCTTCCTCTCAACAACTCCATTTTGTTGAGGCGTGTACGTAGCCGAGAACTCGTGTGAAATACCTTCTTCGCTAAGAAAGGTATCCACATTTGCGTTCTTGAACTCCGTTTCGCTGTCGCTCCGAACCTTCTTGATCTTCACTTCAAATTGGTTTTGGGCCTTCCTAGCTAAAATTTTGAAGATCTTTTGGACCTGCGATTTATCATCAAGAAAGAACACCCACGTAAATCTTGAAAAACCATCAACTATGACTAGACCGAATGAGTTACCACCGAGACTCTTATAGGCATTGGGACCAAAGAGATCCATGTGAATTAGCTCGAGCGGTCTTCTCGTGGTCATGATGTTCTTCACGGGGTGGCTTCCTCCAACTTGTTTTTCTGCTTGACAAGCACTACAAAGTCTATCCTTGTCAAATATAACATCTTTTACTCCGAGGATATGATCACCTTTGATAAGCTTATCAAGATTTCGCATGCCCACATGACCTAACCTTCTATGCCACAACCAGCCTTTCGAGGATTTGGCAATTAAGCAAGTTCTATGTTGAGCCTTTTTAGTGAAATCGACAATGTAAAGATCGCCTCTACGGATACCTGTAAAGACCATTTTATGATTATCTCTACGAAACACTTGGCAATCTACTTCAGTAAATAGGACGTTGAAACCAAAGTCGGCAAGTCTAGATACGGAAAGCAAATTGTATCCAAGCGATTCAACGAGCATAACATTTTGTATGGAGCTATCATGTGAGATGGCCACCTTACCGAGGCCAACCTCCTTACCCTTTGAGTTATCACCAAAAGTGACATACTTTCGAGGGCCGTCGATTTCAGCAAGCTCACGAAACATATCTTTGTCTCTGGTCATATGATCAGTACATACACTATCAAGGACCCAATCCTTTCCTCCAGCCATGTAGCCGCGAAGATTGGCCATAAGACCAAAGTGTCTCATCGCATCATCAAGATCATAATCACTATCATCATCCTCATCATAGTATCCATGTTCAACATCGTCTTGTGATTGACCAATTCCTAGAGAGGGTAATTCATTAGATAAATGATCATCACAATGGTCATCTTTGTGAATTCTAATGACTTCGGAAATGATATTGCTAATGATTCCAACATCTCCTTTGGCACGCATGAGATCACGAAGCTCAAATAGACAATCATCAAACTTAGGATCACTAGTACTCATTTTACTCAAGGCAATAGACTTATGAAGAATTTCGTCTAGATTTTTCAAGGAATAATTTGGGAACCGCTCTCAAGAAATCTCCATATAGTGTAGGCACAATCAAGAGTAGGTAAGCTAGCAATCAAATTTTTGGGCAATCCTCTAATGATAAGATTGATAGTTCTAAGATTGCGAATCATGTCAAAATCCTCATCGGGAATGGGATGCAAGGGATCACTAGGGGAAATGCAAGGACTAGTAATGTACTTGTTCAAGTGATATTCATTTAAAATCTCAAGCATATCATTTTTCCACTCATGAAAGTACTCTCCATCAAGTATAGGCACTCTATGTCTAAGACTCCCCAATGTAGACACATCCATCTTCCTCCAAAGGTGTTTAAACCAAGGCAATGGAGACCAATGCTCTGATATCAATTGAAAGGATCGAGAAGAGGTGTTTAGAGGGGGGGGGGGGCGAATAGACTCTTAGCAAGAAAAGTTGCAGTTTTTTTAATTCTTTAAGTTGAAGTAGAGTTTTAGCACAAGTTCAAACATTCACAATACATATCAAGCAAGCATGACAAGAGTATATGAGCAGTGGAAATTAAAGCATGCAATTTGCAAGAATGTAAAGGGATGGGATTGGAGTGTGCAAACGCAATTGGAGACACGGAGGTTTTTGGCGTGGTTCCGATAGGTGGTGCTATCATACATCCACGTTGATGGAGACTTCAACCCATGAAGGGTAACGGTTACGCGAGTCCACGGAGGGCTCCACCCACGAAGGGTCCACGAAGAAGCAACCTTGTCTATCCCACCATGGCCATCGCCCACGAAGGACTTGCCTCACTAGGGTAGATCTTCACGAAGTAGGCGATCCCCTTGCCCGTACAAACTCCTTGGTTCAACTCCACAATCTTGACGGAGGCTCCCAAGTGACACCTAACCAATCTAGGAGACACCACTCTCCAAAAGGTAATAGATGGTGTGTTGATGATGAACTCCTTGCTCTTGTGCTTCAAATGACAGTCTCCCCAACACTCAACTCTCTCTCTCTCTCTCATAGAATTTGATTTGGTAGAAAGATGATTTGAGTGGAAAGTAACTTGGGAAAGGCTAGAGATCAAGATTTATGTGGTTGGAATGGAATATCTTGACCTCAACACAAGTGTAGGTGGTCCTCTCTCAGAAAATGTATGTTGGAAGTGTAGGCATGTTCTGATGGCTCTATCCACGAATGAAGAGTGGGTGGAGGGGTATATATAGCCTCCACACAAATTCTAACCGTTACACAAAAATCACCAAACTCGGTGGGACCGAATTATAAAACTCGGTTAGACCGATTTGGTTCATAATGTGACCGTTAGGCATTTTGGTGGGACCGACATGTCAACTCGGTGGGACCGATTCCATTAGGGTTATGGCATAACGTAATCTTGGTGAGACCAATTACACAAACTTGGTGGGACCGATTTTGGTAATAAGCAAATAGAGAGTTGGTCAGGCAAACTCGGTGGGACCGATTCGCTCATCTCGTTTGGACCAAAATGTTACGAAGGGGAAACAGAGAGTTTGCATTGCAATCTCGGTGGGACGGATTGCTCATCTCGGTTGGACCGAAACGTTACGAAGGAAAACAGAGAGTTTGCAATCCCATCTCGGTGAGACCGAGATCCCTATCGGTGAGACCGAAGTGACTAGGGTTTGTGGCAGTGGCTATGTCAAGTGAACTCGGTGGCGCCGGATAGAAAGTTTCGGTGGGGCCGAGTTTGACTTTTGGTTTGGAACATATGTGGATGTGAGAAAGTGGTTGAGGGCTTTGGAGCATGTCACTAAGCACTTTGAGCAAGTAAGCCATTAAGCAACACCTCATCCCCTCTTAATAGTATTGGCTTTCCTATGGACTCAATGTGATCTTGGATCACTAAAATAAAAAATGTAGAGTCCCGAGCTTTGAGCTTGAGCCAATCCTTTGCCCTTATCATCTTGAAGGGGTTCCACATCCTCTAGTCCATGCCACTCCATTGTTGAACTTATCTGAAGCATACTAGATGAAAGCATTAGTCCAACAAGAGATATGTTGACATTAATTACCAAATCATCCAGGGAGCACTTGTGCTTTCACATTGTAGTGATCGTTGAAGGCGAGATGAGCATCCATCCCACAATAAACGAGACATAAAAAAGAAAGCTCTGACGATTTCCAATAGCTTGTCATGTTGTGTCCCAAACTCCTAGGTTTTGTACTTTTGTTTAACTGAAGGTCTTTTTTCACACCTTCAGTTCAGGTGAATACCCACCTACACAATTATTTCAGGCCGATGACCATTAAAACTTGAGCTTAAAATTGTGTGACACCTGGACCGGTGGCTTATGTTGTTTCTTAATTTTTTTTGCGAGGTAGATTTCACATCGAATTATTGTAACAGTTGTTTCAGGCTAATGATGTTGTTTCTTATTGTGGTAGATTTCATTATTTTACTTATAGGATTTCTAACACACAGAAATAGAAAAAAACACAGGAATATACTGTCATATCATGTTTAATGCTACAAAATTTCATTGATGTTTGATTTCATAGAAAAACAAATTAGAAGTATAACCAAGAAGTTGGAATGGATGAAATATTTCAGGTGGATTTTAAAAGTATATGTTAGATATGATTAGCGTTGAACCATTGAAATATGATGTCCTATTGCAACACACACACATAGCCTAACTAGAGGTCCATATACGTGAGGTTTGATATGTGTTTTTTAAATTCTTTATGGGCTTGAGGTCCATGAATCGAACAATTATTGAATATTCGCATAGGCCCATATATGGCTTCATGACATGGTGCAAAACCTATTTGACGCTCCCTGCGTCAAAGTGTCCGGCGCACGGACAGGGAAATCCCTCAGCATAAAAAATGGGCCAGTCCACTTTACCACAACGACCAGCCGATTTTTGGCAACCTTCTAGAAAATTTCAACTTCTTTTACTTCTTTTCCGGTTTATTTCCTTTTTAGTTTTTTCTGCTTCTGTTTTTTTCTTTTACTTTTTAAAAATACTATTCAGAAATTTTCAAAAAATGTTCATGTTTCTAAAAGTTTGTCCAAAATTTCAGTAAGCATTTGTGTTTTTGAATTTGGTTCATCAATTCAAAAAATATTCCGCATTGTTTCTTGGAATTCCAAGGTATGTTACTGTCTTTTAAAAAATGTTTAGAATGTCAAAAAAAAGTTCACATTTTCAACTTTTATTTCAAAC
The DNA here is from genome assembly GCA_021605145.1 of Aegilops bicornis. Lineage (NCBI taxonomy): Eukaryota > Viridiplantae > Streptophyta > Magnoliopsida > Poales > Poaceae > Aegilops > Aegilops bicornis. The sequence goes on along the minus strand of CM038671.1, from coordinate 629,649,854 downwards.
TAAAAAATGTTCCTGTGTCCTGAAAATGTTTGGGAATTTCAAAAGAAAATTGCGCTTTCCAAAATTCAGAATTTCAGAAAAATGTTCCCAGTATCAAGTTTTGTTCTCAATATTTTTTATAAAATTGTGGTTTGGAAAAGTGCTCATGTTTTCAAAAAATGTCAGTTATTTCAAAAACTATCACCGTCTTTTAAAAAATATTCACGTTTAAAAAAAGAAATTTCTTTAAAAAATATATGTTTGAAATTTCAAGAAATGTTTTAGATCTATCGCCGACGATAGAGAACACTTTGCGCTAGCTATTATTGAACCGGGGCCATCAGGTTCTGTGTCTAGCAACCAGTGCTCACTAGCGGGAGGTTCAGGGTTCGATCCCTTATACACGCGCATGCATTACTTGGCACCCGCCGTATATATGAGGTCCCAATTTTTTTGGGGCTATTTGGTCTGCAACTAAAGTTACCTTAGGTTGCCACATTTAAAATTAGACAAGTTTTACCAATTTAGGATAGTGTTTGCTTCAAGCCTCACCTTAGGCAAGATGTTTCTTGTCATACTAGAGCCTCACATCACATACACTCAAAAAGTGTGGCTAGATTCTCTTAGTGTTGCCAACTTATGGTTCTTATTCCGTAGAACTAACCTTGGGCAAGTTTAGCAAAAAAATATATGGTAAGATCTGGAATTGTAAGGCCTAGAATCAAACTATCCTCTTAGTCTCATTCCACGCATGGGATTCTATAAAAAAAATTATCAGACATGGAGGGTGGGACCAACATATAAAAAGCTCTCTTCCTTGTCCCTACTAGAGCATGAGAAAAGGAGTACTACACGCATACTCCTGCATCGTCCTCCACATCTCGCCCATGCGTCTTTTCGTTTTATGGATGAGCCAAACTAAACTTAAATCTATGTTACATATTTTTGCTCGTTGGAAATGAAGAATTAAATGCAAATTAATTATGAGTAGTTCACGAACTCGTTAAAACAATTGTATCTAATCCATTCGGATAGTGGGCTACATCTCCAACACCGACCCTCAAATCACCCACAACCTTTCAGACCACGTGGACCGGACGTGTTTTGCCATTCAACATGGTCCCGCATCTATCCGTTTGGCCCAGACGCACTTTTCCCCATAAAATGGAGACAATCTAGGGGCGTTACAGGCATCTGGACCGCTGACACGTCAGCGTTTGACTAACCAGGCTCACCAAAAACCCCTTTCCCGCTGTCACACGCTTTCCCGCCTGGAGTTAGCTATCCGCATTCATGCCGGCCCAAAGCGGACGTGATCGCTCACTCGAGTCGGCACTGAAGCGGCTCGTCGGCAGAGAGTGCCACCGCTACTCGACAGCTGGGCATGCCTTCTCTTCCAATTGAAACGACATTTGCTCGCCCACTTACCTCCATTAAACTGGCACGTGTGCCAAGGAACCTACTCCGACGCCCCGAGGGCTACCCGTCCGTTCCTGTTTCAGCGAGCATTAAACACCTCTCTGGCTGGCTCCTCGCATCCGCCCGCTATATAAACGTGTCAAGACGTCGGGAAAGAATCACACCTCACATCCGCCCGCTATATAAACGTTTCCAGACGTCGGGCAAGAACCACACCTCACATCCACTCTCTCCATCTCCTCCTTGCACAACAACTGCCATGGTCTTCGGCGAACAGAAGGAGTTCTCCGGCATTGCAGCTGCCTCGGTTGCCCGGCGAGCTACCCCGGTGTAGGTTGGCTTGCCGACAAACCCTCCGAGTCCGGCGCCTCCACCATTGCCATCGCCATCGTCACCCCTGCCTCGCCCAAATCCGTCACGAGCAATGTGAGGTGTCATTGCCATCGCCATCGTCACCCCTGCCTCCACCATAGACAACACCGTCTCCCGACAAATCCGTCACGAGAAATGACGACAACGCGTCAGGCAGAAGGAGAAAGAAACCATGTCGGTAGAGGCCGACATGTCCACCACAAACAATGAGGAAAAGTAGATCATGGGAGGTCACTACCGCTTGGGTTCCATGAACGCCACCACCACCGCATCAACGGGTTACACAACCGGTGTGTTGCCCGGTGAGCAGGGGCATAGACCACACGACCGTCTTGCCCCCGCCCAAAAACCAACCTTGATCCATGCTTCACGGAAGCGAAGGGGGGCTATTCTTCCCTCTCACTAAAGCATATCCCTCTAGGGCTACCATCAGTCCGACGAGCAGGTTGCCAAACATGGGGAAGACATGTCGTGCGAGTAGAGATCCACTGTGGCCGGCCGTGAGACTAGTTTAGCCGCAAGCCACTATAGTTTAGTTAAAAATATGCCCAAAATGTAAAACAAAATTCGTCCTGTTTGAATGAAAATCATCCGGTTTGCATGTAATTTGTCCGGTTTGTTTAAAGCAGATTTGAAATGTATGCAGATAGCATTGGATGGCCGGTTCTCACATCCGTGTTCGTGGACTGGTCCCACCGCCCGCGGACAGATGCGGTGTCCGGTTTACGGGCCATCGTCGGAGATGCCCTTACCCCCATATCCCCTACATGTTGGAGGCGTTGGCCTCCCTCCATCGCCTCATTACATCGCATCCGCTATCCGCCTCCTCGTGTATGTATCATTGTCCGACCTCTCAATGTTGCTGCTTTCAGCTACTCCACCCTGATACATGTGTGCACGAATATATGGTAGAGCAGGCCTTCGGACCCTACTCTTCGTGATCCCGCACCGGGAGAAGAGTGATACTATTTTGGGGGACGACTCGGTATGACTACTCGCTCATGGTCGTCTACGTCCACGACTTCGAGTCTTCAACTACTTCCACATTTTCTCTAACATCACCACGGGTGTCATCATTGATGCCGCAAAGAAGGCCGCTGATGTCATTTTTGTCATCACGACCTAACCCTTATCGACTGGTGAGTATCATTTGTTCACCCCTCTTTTGACGGTTCATGTGTTAGCGGTACTTGTCGCTATCATAGATTTACCCGTTTTTGTCTTAATACATGCTTACATGATTATCTTTTAATATGATATTAATTATCATTGTCATCCTATTTTACTTATAAATTTGAATTAATCAGAACACTAATATATTCAACAGTGATAATGTGAAATTCATATATGCATCACCTTTTTTTTTGCTCGGCCTGCCGCCGTGTATGACATCTAATTCACCAAGATCGAACAAAGGAAAAATAAAAGGCATATGTGGTCGAATGTAATGACTAGTTTGACTTTTATTTCAGAATAAGATGAAACAATACATTTCTAAAATTTTGGATTAACGTCGGGATTTCTAACGTTCAAAATAATTGTAAGGTGATACATATACCACTTTTTTTTATGAAACAAGAAGATGATGTATATACATGTTAAATCTCTCATGTGTTGTTCTTTTTATATCAGCTCACGTGTTGTTCGTAGAGTGGCTAATGGTAGACCATAGATTCCACTAGCAGCCCTGCACGGCCCACGGACAGAGACCGGGACGTCCGGGCCTAGAAACAGGGAAGCCGAGAGAAGCAAGAAGTACAAAGATTGGACGCCGGACGGCAGGGTACTGATCTGATCTGAAGCTCACTTCTCCGTCTCTTTTCAAATCATTTGCCTCGTCCGTGCGAACGGAAGGCCAGTGTCGATGAACACTCGCGGTGTCAGACCAGTGCATCTGGGCTCGCCGAGTCGCCGAGGCGGCGGCCAGTCAAGCCGGGCCAGCGGCCGGTACCGGGTCAAACGAGCTCTGTTCCCGCTGCTGCTGCCTGCACGCTCCTGTCCCGGCTCGCCCCCACTCCGCTCGATCACTCTATGCATCTGCGCGTTGTCTCCGTCTCCACCGGCGAAGTGCGCGTGCAGCAGCAGCTGAACGACAGAACGAGGGACATGGGACTGAGGCCGATGCTGGTTATTTGATCTGACAGCAGCAGTTAGGCTACTTAGGCATCACTGAAAACTCTAAGCTTCCAGTAAATCAAGCTCCCTGTTTTTTTCAGTCTAAAAAAGCTCCCTGGTGCGTCGTTGGTTTTGGGCTGGGCCCATGCTGTCAGTGTGTGCTCGCAGGGCTACACGGGCTGGGGCTTTTCATCTTCTTGAAATCATGAACATTTTCGAAATCATGATCTTTTTTTCAAATTCTCGAAATGTTCTTACAAATTTACGATTTTTCTAAAAATTATGAACATTTTTGAATGTAGGAACATTTTTTTACCAATTAGTGATTTTTAAACCCTTGAGCATGTTTTTTAAATTAGCGAACATTTTTTGAATCAATGAATATTTTTGGGAAATTTGGAAAATATTTTCAAATTGACTACATTTTTTGGTTTTGACTAAATTTTATGAAATGTATGAACAATTTTCGAACACATGAACATTTTTTAATCAGCAGAACATTTTTGGATTTTTTAATTTCTTTTTAATTCACGAACATTTTTTTAGCTTTCTGAAAATTAAAATAAACATGAAAAATATTTAAAATTTGCGAACATTTTTTCATTTTCACAAACATTTTTTTTGAATAAACGAACATTTTTTCAAAATAGTGAATATTTTTTGATATCTTGAACAATGTTTAAAATGTGGTGAACATTTTTTTGGATAAGCAAACATTGTATTTTCAACTGCGAACATTTTTTTGAAACAACGATTTTTTTGATTTCTTGAACATTGTTTTTCAGAATTTCGCAATCTTTTTAAATTTTGGAAAATTTTGAAAATGCTGAATTATTTAAACATGAAAAAGTAAATAAAGAATAAAAATATAAAAAACGAAACAAAAAAACAGGGCACCACACACATGGGTCGGCCCAAAAGGGCGCACTATTATAGCCTCACCCCCACCGGGGGGGGGGGGGTGGTGTGCGCGAGCGTTGTGCCTCCTCCCTTCGCGTGACGTGACAAATAGGACCTCCCATGCTGGGTTACGTTCTACTAAAAAAAGTGATGGCTTGCGTTAGTTCCAGAGCGAGGGGGTGGTGCTAGAGTTTGTTGTAGTTCTGAGTGTGGCGCGGCGGAGGTGGTGGGAGGCTTGTTGTTGGAAATATGGCCTAGGGGCAATAATATTATACTATTATATTTCTCTGTTCATAATTAAGAGTTTATATTTTATGCTATAATTGCTATGATCCTACACTATGCGGTTCAGTGAAAAACTTATATGCACATGTGAAATAATAAACGGTAAAATAATATTCCTAGTCTCGCCTCTAAGACTAGCTCAAGTGTTGTTCGTGATCATATTTTCCGGATCTTAGGATATCGTTAAGTGTAATGATAGTCCTAAAACAACACGGAGAGTATGACATTAAAGAATGAATTGAATATCACGAAGTTGAAATTATATGTTCATATCATGCCTAGTAGTAGCTTCACATCGGGTTTAGAAAGTGAAATCTTTTGAAGCTTGACAATCACAATAATAGTCATACAAGCAATTAATGGATGATTAGTATAAGGAAGAGAAATTTCACATACAAATATATTATCTTGGACATCTTCTATGATTGTGAATACCCATTAATTATTTTTAAACTTGAGAAAATTAGTTGAAGTTGGACAAGGAAGACAACATAACGAGTTATGGTCGTGTATATTTGCATATAAGTTATATTGCTATGGATCCTCCAACATGTGGTGTTTGCTTAGAATCTTTTGCTAGCCAAAAATTCGTACTAAGTAGAGATACTACTTGTGCATCAAAAAAACCTTATACCCAGTTTCTTGCCACGAGTGTCCACCATATTTACATATGGATTGAATAAGATCCTTCAAGTAAGTTGTCATCGGTGCATAAAGCAATCAAAATTGCTCCTAAATATGTTTGATATTTTATTGTAAGGGAAAATAAGCGTTGTACAAACTTGTGATGCAAACTAATAAAAGCGACGAACTGCATAATAAAGGTTGCTATCATAAGGGGCAATACAACGTGACGTTCTTTTGCATTAAGAGGTTGTGCATCCAAAAGTAAAAAGCGCATGATAACCTCTACTTCCCTCTACGAAGGGCCTATCTTTTACTTTTCAGTATTTACTTTTATGCAAGAGTCAATAATATGCATTCTCATTTCAAGCTCAATTATTCTCTAGTTGGCAAGCATCATGTGGTATGGAAAGATCTAGGCACATATGGACAGTCAAATATATTTGATCATGATTTATTATTGTTGACAATTATCTCTATGATAAATGAGTTGGGAGGTGAAACATTAAGCCCCTATCTTTCTCTGTGTTCGATGGATGCCATTTGTTCTAAAAATATGCTTTGAGTACTAGCAGTCATAGAAGACTATATGATGATTGAGTATGTGGAGCTCTTACTTAGACTTTGTCCAGAATAAGTTGAATTGCAATTGTTTGGTGACTAAGAACATAGGTTGTTAAGTTTCAAGAGAATTCATTGTTTGAACCATAACATGTGAATGGTTGCTACTTTAACATGCGAAGTTTTATGAGAAAGAGTTGCTGTTATGATGCTAAGAAAAGTGTTTGAAATTAGCATTGATCAAACTTACACACTATGCTAGGCTTCACGCTTCATAAATTATTTCTTTTATCATTTACCTACTCGAGGACGAGCAAGAATTAAGCTTGGGGATGCTGATACGTCTCCAACGTATCTATGATTTATGAAGTATCCATGCCATGGTTACAAAAATTTTATATGGTTTTGGTATGATTTGAATGGAACTAACCGGACTGACGCTGTTTTCAGCAGAACTACCGTGATGTTGTTTTTTGTGCAGAAATAAAAGTTCTTGGAATTGGACGAAACTTTTTGACAATTTTTTTGGAAGAAAAGAGAAATAATGGAGCAAAGAACCACCAGAGGGGCCCCCTGCTTCCCACAAGACACCAGGGCGCGCGACCCCCCTAGCGCACCCTGGTTGGTGGTGGGCCCCCTGAGGCCCATCTTCGCGTGATTCCAACGCTGAAAGATCCTATATATTCAGAAACCCCCGAAAGTTAACCTAGATCAGAAGTTCCGCCGCTGCAAGCCTCTGTAGCCATGAAAAACCAATCTGGACCCTGTTCCGGCACCCTGCCGGAGGGGGAAATCATCACCGGAGGCCATATTCATCCCTATGGCCACCATAGAGGCAGTAGTCCACCCTCGGGGTTGAGGGTTTGTACCAGTAGCTATGTGTTTATTCTCTCTCTCTCTATCTCTCTCTCTCTCTCTCGTGTTCTTGATTTGGCACGATCTTGATGTATCACGAGCTTTGTTAATATAGTTGGATCATATGGCATCTTCCCCTCTCTATCTTGTTGTGATGAATTGAGTTTTCCCTTTGAGATTTCGTTCTTATTGGATTGAATACTTTTGTGGATTTGAGAACACTTGATATATGTCTTGCTATGAATACCCGTGGCGACAATGGGGTATCATATTGATTCACGTGATGTGTGTTTTGGCACTCAACTCGCGGATTCCCGAGGTGACAATGGGGTAATCTATGCATAGGGGTTGATGCACGTTCTCATCTTTGTTTCTCCGGTAGAAATCCTGGGGCACTCTTTGAGTTTCCTTGTGTTGGATTGAGTATTATGAATCTGAAATTGTTTGATGCATATCGCATAATCAACTCACAGATACTCGTGGTGACATTGGAGTATCTAGGTGACATTAGAGTTGGTTGATGTGTATCATATGGTGTTATTTTAGTACGAACTCTTGGATAGATCGATCAGAAAGGATAACTTTGAGGTGGTTTCGTACCCTACAAACAGTTTCGTGTTATGTTCTCCGCTAGATAGGAACTTTGGAGTTATTTTTCATCGCACGTTGAGGGATGGTTACATGATCCAGTTATATTAGCACTGTTGAGAGATTGCACTAGCGAAAGTACGGACCCCAGGCCACATTTCCAAGCATTTCAATACCGTTTGTGCTCACTTTTGTTACTTGCTACCTTGCTGTTTTTTATTGTTCGTATTACAAAAATCAATATATACTATCATTACTACACTTGTATCACCATCTCTTCGCCGAACTAGTGCACCTATACAATTTACCATTGTATTTGGTGTGTTGGGGACACAAGAGACTCTTTGTTATTTGGTTGCAGGGTTGTTTGAGAGAGACCATCTTCATCCTATGCCTCCCATGGGTTGATAAACCTTAGGTCATCCACTTGAGGGAAAATTGCTACTGTCCTACAAAACTCTGCGCTTGGAGGCCCAACACGAGTCTACAGGAATAAGTTGTGTAGTAGACATCAATCATGAATAATTTTTTTATATGATAGCTATATTGTTGAATTTCATTACGATCTTACATGTAATTATTATGAGAGAGGAAAATATGGTTGTAGAAATTTTTATGTTACTAAATTACCTCTCGTTATGTTGATATTGCTATTGTTTTCTTTCTTCTTGCTTGCATATGCTAGCTTTTGCTTGCCTTGATCATTTGTTTGATTATAAAATGCCTATGCATAGGAAGTATGTTAGACTTAAATGTGTTTTTCACATGCTACATGATGCTCTCTTTGTTTCAATTATTATATTTCATGTGAGCAACAATAAAATCTTAAGCCTATCTTAATGGCTATAAAGAAAGAGCTTGTTGGGAAACAACCCAATAGTTATCATTTTATGTTTTTTTGGTGTGCACAGAATTATGCTATTGTTATGGTTGTGTTTTTGTGATTAAATTAGTGTTCGTGCCAAGAAAATCCTTTGGGATGATTCGGATGATAGTTGCTTTGATTCTGTGAGAAAACGGAAACTTTTGTGACCAGTAGAAGAATTATTGAGATTCACTGGAGCGTGATTTGTTCGAATCATTACAAACTGGTCTGTTTTTGACAGAATCAGTTTTTCATTGCGTTGTCTACTTGTTTTGATGAATCTATGGATTGTATCGGGGGGTATAAGCCATGGTGAAGTTAGAATACAGTAGGTATTATGCAAACACAAAATATGAATGAGTTTACAACAGTTTCTAAAGTGGTGATTTGCTTTTTATACTAACGGATCTCACGAGTTTCCTATTGAGTTTTGTGTGCTGAAATTTTCAAGTTTTGAGTGAGATCACGATGGATGAAGGAAAAAGGATTGGCAAGAGATTGGCAAGAGCCTAAGCTTGGGGATGCCCGAGGCACCCCAAGGTAATATTCAAGTAAACCCAAGCGTCTAAGCTTGGGGATGCCCCGGAAGGCATCCCCTCTTTCTTCTACCAACTATCGGTAAATTACTTGGAGCTATATTTTTATTCATCACATGATATGAGTTTTGCTTGGAGCATCGTGTATTATATGTGTTGGGGAACGTAGTATTTCAAAAAATTTGCCTACGATCACGCAAGATATATCTAGGAGAAGCATAGCAACGAGCGGGGAGACTGTGTCCACGTACCCTCGTAGACTGAAAGCGGAAGCGTTAAGTAACGCAGTTGATGTAGTCGAACGTCTTCACGATCCAACTGATCAAGTACCGAATGCACGACACCTCCGCGATCTGCACACGTTCAGCTTGGTGGCGTCCCTCGAACTCTAGATCCAGCTGAGGCCGAGGGAGAATTCCGTCAGCACGACGACGTGGTGACGAAGTTACCGGTGCAGGGCTTCGCCTAAGCACTACGACGATATGACCGAGGTGGAAAACTGTGGAGGGAGGCACCGCACACGGCTAAGAGATTGTCTGCTGTCCTTTCGGGTGCCCCCTTGGCCATGTATATAAAGGAGGGAGGAGGAGGATGTAGCGACCCGACTCGGTAAGAGTCGAAGTCTCTGTGCTTACCGTGCTAGTCCCTGGATCGACTTGCTAGCACACACAGTACTCGATGAAATAACAGAAATAACACACATCTCTTTATTACATCGATAATCCAGGAGCAATACATTTATTACAAAATAGGGCATAGAGCCAATAAACAAATACTGCGGAAGCAAAGTAGTAAATGAGTCCAACTCCACGAGCAAGGTTGAGTGTAGAACATCGACCTATAGCACCTTAATCCTCATCGGATATATCTGCAACGTGATAAGTTGCAGCCATATAGGTCAGTACATTGAATGTACTGGCAAGTCACATCATAAGTGTAAAGAACCTATTTGTACATGCAATTTGGCTGGTGGAAAGCTCTAAGTTTAGTTTTTTTTGCATAAAGCTAGTTTTTCCCTATTAGAAAAATGTTATTCTACTACTACACATTTGCATAGGATGAGTTGGAAAACCCAACTCCATCCGTTCCCAAGTTTCATTTAAATCCCAACTGTTTAATTAAAGGTGAGGAGATCTCCAGCATTTCCACTACTAGATGCTCAACTTGTCCGTAATCGGGACACGGCTAATCGATTAGGTTGACACTCTGCAGAGGTTGCGCACTTTTCCCCACAAGACTCGACCACCTCCATGATCGGAAGATCGAGACATAGTCTTCGAAAATGTTCCCCTTAACCCACGGATAGGCGGTACACCTACATCACTCTACATCTGCTAGCCCATCCCTAAGGGTTCACACTAACTACTCAACTAAGCCAGAGCCCATATTGGCTTGTGGCTGCACACGTAAGCTTCTAGACATGAGAATACGATTGATCTCTTTGAGCCTGAGCGGACGGTCCACTAGTGGTGCACCACCATGGATTTCCCATGCGTGCCCCACTGTACTTCGCCACCATTCCAACAAGTTTCCGCCCAGGTAGTTCATTAATTATCTTAGGTCCTATTTACTACATTGTCACTCATACTTTACAATGATCACTCCCCAATCCACGTCTACTTAGCGAAGCAACATAATGTAAAAGCGATGGCGACAATGTTATAAGGTTCGCACCTACCTCAATGAACTATTGGGTGAAAAGCATAGTCATGCGGCATCAATTCCTACCATGCGGTCCTACCGCAAAGAACTACGTGCATAATAAAACATAGGTAATGAAACATGATCAAGATGCAACTTGCCTTGTAACTGCTGGTTGAATTCTAAAGACTGATAATATTCTGATTCGCACTCAGGGCAATCTACTGCAAAGAAGATAAACAAAAATAAGCAAACATTCTAGAGAACCGTAAAGAACATGCAAAGCAAAAGTCTCGGAAAAACCAAATGAACAAACATCACACTTAACTAGCATGAAAATTTTCTAGGTGCAAAACAACATAGGCACATGGTTCAAGAAGTGATGTGAACTATAGTGCATACTATGCATACTAGTAAAATATTAATAGGCAGATTCTAGTGTGTGAAAATTATTGTGACAAAGTTCCATGTGATAGGGTTTGGCTACGGTGACAGAATGCAAAAAGAATCAACTTAATCGGAGCTACGGTTTGAGAGATATGGCCAATTGAAGTTTGAATTCGAATCTGAATAAATTCAAATTTGAATCTGACAAAAGTTTGTAAAAGGATCCCACCGATAGATCTAAACAATACTGATAATTTGCCGCTGGTTTCATAGAGTTTGGATCTACGGTTAAAAAGTTATGGCTAATCTAAGCTCAGGGACTAATCTGTGATAAAAGGGACTATACAGTGAAGAAAACAATCGCAACCAAGTCCCTGGCCACGTGGCGGCTCGTGGCTGGCGAGCAAGATCCGCTACGGAGGTTATACGCTTAACGGCCGCTAAATAAGAAAAAAGCGATGGCGGCTGACTAAAGAAAAACCGCCACTCTGTTTAAATAAACCGCACGGTCTAAGGGAACCGCGGTTAACCGCGTACCTCTTCGCAAAATAAAAAAAACGAACCTAATCTAATCTGGGCCGTCCATGGTAGATCGAACGGGCGAGGGTGGGGTGGTGGCTCACAGTGGGTGGTGGTGGTGGCCGGCGACGATGAAGACGGCGGCGCGACGTCGGTGACGGAGGGGGCGGCGGCTACGGCGGTCCTCGGCGTCGGGGAAGAAGACGGGGAGGTGCGGCGCGTCTAGGGCGTCGCGAAGGTGGCGTCGGGGCTCCTCAGGGACGTCGGGGTCGGCGAGGCGAAGGCGGCGGCGCTCCGCGGGCTCCGGCGAGGTCGGGCGTCGTCGGGCGTCGTCTCCCGTGGGACCTAAGCGAGGAAAAGGTGTCAAAAGATGCGCAAGTTCACGTCGGTATTTATTGACGAAGGAACAAGGGCTCGGTGGTGGTTTACTGGCAGCGGAATGCTCCGGCGAGGTCCGTTCGGCCGACGAGATCCAAGCGGCGACTACGGACGGTAGGAGCGGCGTGGGAAGAAGCGGGACGGCGAGGATGGAAGAGGGGGTCCTGGCCTTTATATAGGCGAGGCGAGAGGCTCGGGTGCCATGGATAAGCTTTATCCATGAGGCCTCGCCCGGCGATTCTTGATAGCGGCGAAGCTCATCCAAGCGAACAAGCGGGAGGTTGGGGAGATGAGGTGGAGCGGGGCCCACCGGTCGATGGCGGCGGCGGCGAAGCGAGGGCGGGCGGTCAGCCGGTCTTGGAGGTTTGGTAGCCATGGCCTTGGGCCAAATGGCCAGCTGGGCCGGTTGGGGTGCTCCGGGGCCGAACCCAGTTTCGGTCCAGGCTGCGGTGAGTGCGTGCGTGCGTTTTTTTGTTTTTTTGTTTTTTTGTTTTTTTGTTTTTTTAAACCTAAGACTAAAGTGTCCCTAAACAATTCGAATGAATTAATAAAAACACCACAGTAATTTATAAAATAACTATACAATATTTAGAACCTAATGAACATTAACTTAAGCACGTAACATTTTGAAAATATTTTCCTAATGCAATTAATGCACTTTTTGCAAATAAACTAAATACCAATAAACTCCAAAACTTCAAATAATATTCAAAATAAAATTTCCCACTCTTTATATTTTGAGGAAGTCATCTTATCCCCTCTCATTTGTTTTTCTCGAGTGGAAAAATATTATTTGAATATTTTAAAAAACTCCAAAATGCAAAGAAATATGATATGCATTAAATGATTCTATTAACATCCAAATTTAATAAAAATTGGGATGTTACAGAGGAGGCCGGCCTAGGAGGGGCGCGCCTATAGGGGGAGTCCAACTAGGATTCCCAATCCTAGTTGGAGTCCCCTTCCTTTTCCAAGAGGGGAGAGAGGGAAGGAGTAGGAGAGGGAGAAGGAAAGAGAGGGGGCGCCGCCCCACTCCCTAGTCCAACTCGGACTTGCCATGGGGGGGCGCGCGGCCACCCCTTGAGGCCCTTCTCTCCTTTCCCGTATGGCCCATTAAGGCCCACTACTTCCCCCGGCGAATTCCCATAACTCTCTGGTACTCCGAAAAATATCTGAATCACTCGGAACCTTTCCGATGTCCGAATATAGCCTTCCAATATATCGATCTTTACCTCTCGACCATTTTGAGACTCCTCGTCATGTCCGTGATCTCATCTGGGACTCCAAACAACCTTCGGTACATCAAATCACATAAACTCATAATACCAATCGTCATCAAACGTTAAGCGTACGGACCCTACGGGTTCGAGAACTATGTAGACATAACTGAGACATATCTCTGATCAATAACCAATAGCGGAACTTGGATGCACATATTGGCTCCTACATATTCTATGAAGATCTTTATCAGTCAAACCGCATAAGGAACAACGTACGTTGTTCCCTTTGTCATTGGTATGTTACTTGCCCGAGATTCAATCGTCGGTATCCTCATACCTAGTTCAGTCTCGTTACCGGCAAATCTCTTTACTCGTTCCGTAATGCATCATCCCGTGAATAACTCATTATTCACATTGCTTGCAAGGCTTATAGTGATGAGCATTACTGAGAGGGCCCAGAGATACCTCTCCGATACACGGAGTGACAAATTCTAATCTCGATCTATGCCAACTCAACAAACACCATCGGAGCAACTGTAGAGCATCTTTATAATCACCCAGTTACATTGTGACGTTTGATAGCCCACTAAGTATTCCTCTGGTATTCGGGAGTTGCATAATCTCGTAGTCATAGGAACGTGTATAAGTCATGAAGAAAGTAGTAGCAATAAAACTAAACGATCATTTATGCCAAGCTAACGGATGGGTCTTGTCCATCACATCATTCTCCTAATGATGTGATCCCTTTCATCAAATGACAACACATGTCTATGGTTAGGAAACATAACCATCTTTGATAAACAAGCTAGTCAAGTAGAGGCACACTAGGGACACTTATGTTTTGTCTATGTATTCACACATGTACTAAGTTCCCGGTTAATACAATTCTAGCATGAATAATAAACATTTATCATGAAATAAGGAAATAAATAATAACTTTATTATTGCCTCTAGGGCATATTTCCTTCAGTCTCCCACTTGCACTAGAGTCAATAATCTAGATCACGTCACAATCTGCAACCTCAGCGCGGATGACGCCCATAAGCATGTGGGCAAGTTCTTGCTGCTTTGCTACACTGTCTCTGAAAACATTGATCATTTGTTGTTGCGCACGAATGTGCACCTCTGATTCCTCCACCATTTCCATCATTGCTTCAGCCATTAATTGGTTCACAAACATACATTTTTTCCATTGCATTCGAGACAGAGGAAACTGAACAAATTCAGATGGCGATTTTGGCAGGCTTGTATTATTGATAGTGGAGAGTGTCTCGACCACTGCTTTATAACATAAATTAGGAGGGGAACCGAACAGATTAATCAAGAGTTATTGCCATATTACCTGGCCTAGATTTATTGGAGAGAAATAATGGGGTTGCCTTGCTGTTTTCAGAGTTTGTCTTCTTATCTTCAGCAGCCTGCACCAAATTAATACACTAGCATTGCTATCATTGGCCAGGTCAGACAATAGGAAAGCAACATTGACACAACGAACATTTGGTTAACCAGATCACACCAGCCTACACCAAATTAACACAATATGGCACAGCTATCATCAGCCAGGTAAGGTAATACGAAAGCAACATTGACACAATGAATGGATGGGCAGCCAGAGCAGCACAATAATTCGGTAATGTGCATGATATGAGATAGTACACTCATGCAGCTCCGTATGCAAAACTACCAGGCAGTTTTCCTTAGAAAAATCAACATTGTCGCCATTAATATTTTGCTACAACTAATTTAGATCATATAAAGGTTGGATTCATGCCGATTAACAAAATACATGTTGATGTAAAAATATAGTGATATACAACAGGTACTTACATCAGCATTGGAGCATAGAGAATTCCCGCAAGATACTTTCCTCGAATACGATCCCAATGGAGGAAGTCTTCTATTGTTTAACCTTATTTTATAAAAGAGAGATGTGTAAGAAACATGTAGAAAATATGATCAAAATGCTATAAAATTTCATGATGCAAGGATACGCACACGCTTCTTAGAATGGAGCTGACATGTTTTTGCTAGACTGGAGCGGACTAGTTCTTTGGCCACAGGAATCTGCTTATTATCAGTGGGAGTTGGGTTTCTCTGTGTTGGAGTAGTATCTATGAAAACTGGACTTGGTTTATTATCTCCTTGCGTTTGGATCTTTTGCAAAGACCTGGTTTGTAACCCTTCAGATTCTAACATAGCCGTCTTCCCCTTGCATGCCTTATATAGAAGAATGGTGCTTCAATTATAAAACATGCTACAGCATAGATGGAATAGGTACTGAAGAATAGAAAGGCATGACATATTGACATGTATTCCCTCTATTCGGGAATAAATGGATGGGTCTAGGCGTATTTCAGTTCTAGATACATCCAGTTTTATCCATTTCTGCGACATGTAATCCGGACGGAGGGAGTATGATGTAAGAGCTAGAGATACGACAGGACAACAGTGTAAAAAAACAGTACTTGAATGTAAAATTGTATGCTAGCGGAATACATACAAAAAAACACTAAGACAACATATGCGTGTATGATTGGGAAACTAAGATGGCATTGCAAGAGACCACTAGAACAACACTTCAATGTAAAAAAAGAACATGGTATGGTAGATAGATGAAACATACTGATGAATAACAATGCATAAGATATTGAGAAGCATGATATACAAACTAAGCAGATGGCATTGCGATAGAGTAGAATGACAGTACTTGAATTTGAAAACATGTTATCATTAATGGAATAGGTACTGAAAAACAGGAAGGCATGCCAAATTTACATGCATGATCAGCAGGCGAAGCACAAGGCATTGCAACAGAGTAGATGCACTCCAGGACATTATATGCATGTTGTACCCATATCAAGGGCCAAGTTAGAGCAAGGACCTTATGGGTTGAATAGGATTCATCATCTTTCTGCAAGTCTTCTGAAGAACTGCCTTTACATGTTCCATCATATTGGGTATCATTGACGTCAAGTTTGTTGGCCGTTACATTGCTCTGTGAGGTTCTTGTGGATAAATCAATGTGTGCAATTGTATCTGACATGCATGGAAGACAACTAGTAGTTAGATTTATGTAATGAGTGCCTGTAGGAGATGACATAAATAGTAGGACTTGGGTTAACTAGCAGCAACAGGTCTCAAAAACTAAAGGGAGAACACAGATGAAAGCTACAAAATATGTATCGTTTGTACTCGAGATTAACTAGATGGCACACAAAAGTATTAAAGAACAACATAGGTTATACTAGAAGTGGTATAATACTATAATCACCAGCCTGTGGGATAGCATTGGATGATGGATGATAACTATGGAACAACATTACCTAAAGAACAAGTCTCTTAGCTGAACTATGGAACAACGTTAACTCCTGAGCAAGACCCGTAAGAGATCAGCATGAATATACAGTGAAATGTGATAATATATTTTCCATGCTTAGATGAATAACAAAGCCATAAATGTTGCACACAAGTAAGATGAGGGTACAACCTATCTGGCCGCCATCCATAGAAGTGAGCATCATGTGCTGACTTGTCGATGGCCCTGCAGTTGTTGTGGCTGTCCATGTCGGGCACACGCATTAGATGCAGGGAACTGTTGAGTGGGGACTATAGCTCCCTTCTGGTGTATGCTTCCCTTTTTGGAGAAGCTGCGGTGAGTCGGAAGACAGTGTGGCTGAAGATGCAGAAAACGCATAATGTTAAGAACGACACATCTCCCTGATCTGAAGAAATACCCTAAGAGATCAACAGCAAGGTACGAGAGTGTTCACACGTCTGTTAACCAAAGACTAAATTGGGGTCACACTATTTTATTTTATTTTGGTACTGTCCGATCTACGCTGGATGGCTTGATGGCCGTCTTGTGCCTCCTGGCTGACACTGTTCGGAATCTTCCCCGAAGAGCCAGCAACCACTGGCAGAGTAGCCTGCCTCCGCCGTCCGTGGCCCCAACCAAAACCCCGCTCCCCTCCCCACCGCACTGCCGTGGTTGCGCCGCCCTCGGGCCAATCCACAAAGACTTGCCGTCATCCAGATCTGGCGGCGGCAGTACCTTCAACCCATGCAACTCTAAGATAGCCATCTAAGCGCTGCTTCCGCGGCGAACTTGCGCCCCCGCACCCTTACGTTAGACACCAGCCAACCGACAGCCTAGGAGCGGATAACCCACAAGTGTAGGGGATCACAACAGCTTTCGAGGGTAGAGTATTAAACCCAAATTTATTGATTCGACACAAGGGGAGCCAAAGAATATTCTCAAGTATTAGAAACTGAGTTGTCAATTCAGCCACACCTAGATAACTTAATATCTGCAACAAAGTATTTAGTAGCAAAGTAGTATGATAGTTGTGGTAACGGTAACAAAAGAGTAATGAAAGCAAAAGCAATATTTTTGGTGTTTTGTAGTGATTGTAACAGTAGCAACGGGAAAGTAAATAAGCGTAAACAAGTATATGGAAAGCTCGTAGGCATTGGATCGGTGATGGATAATTATGCCGGATGCGGTTCATCATGTAACAGTCATAACATAGGGTGACACAGAACTAGCTCCAATTCATCAATGTAATGTAGGCATGTATTCCGAATATAGTCATACGTGCTTATGGAAAAGAACTTGCATGACATCTTTTGTCCTACCCTCCCGTGGCAGCGGGGTCTAAGGGATATTAAGGCCTCCTTTTAAAAGAGAACCGGAACAAAGCATTAGCACATAGTGAATACATGAACTCCTCAAACTATGGTCATCACCGAGAAGTATCCCGATTATTGTCACTTCGGGGTTGTCGGATCAAAACACATAATAGGTGACTATAGACTTGCAAGATAGGATCAAGAACACACATATATTCATGAAAACATAATAGGTTCAGATCTGAAATCATGGCACTCGGGCCCTAGTGACAAGCATTAAGCATAGCAAAGTCATAGCAGCATCAATCTCAGAACATAGTGGATACTAGGGATCAAAACCTAACAAAACTAACTCGATTACATGATAGATCTCATCCAACCCATCACCGTCCAGCAAGCCTACGATGGAATTACTCACGCCTGGCGGTGAGCATCATGAAATTGGTGATGGAGGATGGTTGATGATGACGACGGCGACGAATCCTCTCCGGAGCCCCGAACGGACTTCAGATCAGCCCTCCCGAGAGGTTTTAGGGCTTGGCGGCGGCTCCGTATCGTAAAACGCGATGATTTCTTCTCTCTTATTTTTTTCTCTCCGAAAGCCAATATATAGAGTTGGAGTTGGCGTCGGAAGGTCTCCAGGGGGCCCATGAGGTAGGAGGGCGTGTCCTAGAGGGGGGGGGGGGAGCCCCCACCCTCGTGGACAGGGTGTGAGCCCCCTGGTCTTCATCTTTGGCGAGGATTTTTTATTATTTTTTCTAAGATGTTCCATGGAGTTTCAGGTCATTCCGAGAACTTTTGTTTTCTGCACATAAAACAACATCATGGCAATTCTGAAAACAGTCGATCCGGGTTAGTTCCATTCAAATCATACAAGTTAAAGTCCAAAGCAAGGGCAAAAGTGTTTGGAAAAGTAGATACGACGGAGACGTATCAACTCCCCCAAGCTTAAACCCTTGCTCGTCCTTAAGCAATTCAGTTGACAAACTGAAAGAGAAAAAGAAAAAATTTTACAAACTCTGTTTACTCTTGTTGTTGTAAATATGTCAAGCCAGCATTCAAGTTTTCAGCAAAGATTATAACTAACCACATTTGCAATAATTCTCAGGTCTCATGATTACTCATATCAATGGCACAATCAACTAGCGAGCCATAATAATAAATCTCGGATGACAACACTTTCTCAAAACAATCATAATATGATATAACAGGATGGTATCTCGCTAGCCCTTTCTGAGACCGCAAAACATAAATGCAGAGCACCTTTAAAGACCAAGGACTGACTAGACATTGTAATTCATGGTAAAAGAGATCCACTCATAGTCATACCCAATATAAATTAACAGTAATGAATGCAAATGACAGCTGCGCTCTCCAGCTAGTGCTTTTAATAAGAGGGTGATGGCTCAACATAAAAGTAAATAGATAGGCCCTTCGTAAAGGGAAGCATGGATTTGTAGAGGTGCCAGAGCTCGGTTTTGAAATAGAGATAAATAATATTTTGAGCGGCATACTTTCATTGTCAACATAACAACTAAGAGATGACGATATCTTCCATGCTACACACATTATAAGCGGTTCCCAAACAGAATGGTAAAGTTTATACTCCCCCTCCACCAACAAGCATCAATCCATGGCTTGCTCGAAACAACGAGTGCGCCCAACAATCAACAGGTCCCAGGGGGAGTTTTGTTTGCAATTATTTTGATTTAGTTTGCATAGAGAATGGGGCTGGGCATCCCGGTGACCAACCATTTTCTCGTGAGTGAGGAGCGGAGTCCACTCCTCTTGAGAATAACCCGCCTAACATGGAAGATAGGGGCAGCCCTAGTTGATACATGAGCTATTCGAGCATGTCTGAGAACGCGTTTATTTGAAGGTTTAGAGTTTGGCACATACAGATTTACTTGGAACGGCAAGTAGATACCGTATATAGGAAGGTATAGTGGACTCATATGGAATAACTTTGGGGTTTAAGGGATTGGATGCACAAGCAGTATTCCCGCTTAGTACAAGTGAAGGCTAGCAAAAGACTAGGAAGCGACCAACTAGAGAGCGACAACAGTCATGAACATGCACTAAAATTAATAAACATTGGATGCAAGCATGAGTAGGATATAATCCACCATGAACATAAATATCGTGAAGGCTATGTTGATTTGTTTCAACTACATGTGTGAACATGTGCCAAGTCAAGTCACTTAAATCATTCAAAGGAGGATACCACCCCATCATACCACATCACAACCATTTTAATAGCATGTTGGCATGCAAGGTAAACCATTATAACTCATAGCTAATCAAGCATGGCATAAGCAACTATGATCTCTAATTGTCATTGAAAACATGTTTATTCACAACAAGCTGAATCAGGAACGATGAACTCATCATATTTACAAAAACAAGAGAGGTCGAGTTCATACCAGCTTTTCTCATCTCAGTCAGTCCATCATATATCATCATAATTGCCTTTCACTTGCACGACCGAAGTGAATAATAATAAGAGTGCACGTGCATTGGACTAAGCTGGAATCTGCGAGCATTCAATAAACAGGAGAAGGTAAGGCAATATGGGCTCTTGGTTAAATCAACAATAATGCATATAAGAGCCACTTCAACAATTTAATCATGGTCTTCTCCTATCGACCCCCAAAGAAAAGAAATACAACTATTTACACGGGAAAACTCCCAACAAGCAAAAGAAGAACAGGAAATATTTTTGGGTTTTCTTTTTAGTTATTACTACTATAGCAAGAAAAGTAAACTACTACTAATTTTTTTGTTGTTTTCTTAAAGTTTAACAAACACACAAGAAGAAAGCAGGAAAAAGAAAATAAACTAGCATGGATATTACAGTGAAAGAGTATGAGCACCGACATCTAGCAATGAGTGTGTGTGAACATTAATGTAATGTCGGTGAGAAATACGTACTCCCCCAAGCTTAGGCTTTTGGCCTAAGTTGGTTCATTGCCAGGGATGGCCTGGCGGATACCCGTAGGTGTAGCTGGGGTCGTACTGTGATGCAGCGGCTATCGCCTCCTGAGCTGCAGTGTGGCGTCGAGCTGCCTCCGCTCACCTCTCGTACTCATCTGCCTCCTCTCTGGTAATAACATATCTTCCTTTTGTCTGAGAATCAAAGAAGATAGGAGCAGGAAGAGTAATATGGACAACACGCCGTTTATCAAAGATTAGTCGGTATAAAAGAGGTGATTCAGGCCTCTCGACAAACTGGTGCGAAGCCATAGAGTTATAATCTAAATATGCGGGAGGTAACTCCATATCACCCTCACGAATGTCTATCTCAAGAAAATTAGCTAAGCGGGTTGCATAAATTCCTCCAAAGAAATCTCCATTTTATCTATTATGATGCAACGTACGAGCTACAATGGCTCCCATATGATAAGATTGGTCTTCTAACACAGCACTCCTGAGAATGCTGAGATCAGGGACACACATGTGACATGCTTCATCCTTAGCATTTATGCACCTACCGATGAAGAGAGCAAAATAATGTATAGCAGGAAAGTGAATGCTCCCTATAGTGGCTTGCATTATATCTCTAGATTCCCCCATAGTTATACTAGCAAGAAAGTCTCTAAATTCAGATTCTGAGGGGATCAACAGTACTACCCCATTGTGGGAGTTTGCAAGCAAAAGTAAAATCCTCTAAGTCCATGGTATAAGATTTGTCATAAAGATCAAACATGACAGAAGGGGAATTACGCGAAGATGAAAACTCAAACCTCCTCACAAATGAACTAGTGAGATCATGATACTGTGGGCATTTGTCTGCCTCGAAGTCCACAAGACCGGTGTTACGCAAATATGCGTTAAATTCTTCTTTGATTCCCACTCGATCCATAAATTTTTCCGAAGGCCATTCACAAGGCCTCACGGGAGCGTCCCTTGGGGGCTCCTCATCGGCATCGCGCATTGCAAGCCTAGGGCCTTGCTTCCTTGAAGAACCACCTCAGAACATCTTCCTAAACATATTGTTTTCTCTGAAAAATTTCTGAAATTTTTAGTAACTTCAAACAAAAGTGAACCAAGTTCAATAAAATTGATAGCAACTACTCCTACAAGTGCCTAGAGTCTTTATCATGCATTAAAACTACTTGGAACCATATAAAATTGACATGCAAGCTCAAGAACATGGTCACCTATGCAGCACAAATTTGCAATGAATAAAGCACTAGAACAAAAACTAATTGGACCAATGGAGGAGTCACATACCAAGGAACAATCTCCCCAAGCAGTTTTGTGAGAGGTGCTTTGAGCAGGGAGATCGAAAATCACAAAGAACGGGGCCGGAACTCGTGTTTGAGCCAGATATTCGTGTTTGTGGGAGGAAGAAGAAGAGGATGGGTGCAGGAATAAGTGAAGGAGGGCCACCATGGGCCCACGAGGCGTGGGGCGCCTGGGGTAGGGCGCGCCCTCCACCCTCATGGCCAGGTGGCAGCTCCCCCCGTGGTAATTTTTGCACCATAAATCCTCAAATATTCCCAAAAAATCATATTAAATTGGCATGGCATTCTGAGGACTTTTATTTTTGGGCTATTTTTATATTGCACGGATATATCAGGAAACAGACAGAAAAATACCATTTTTTACTTTATTTCAACTAAATAACAGAAAGTATAAAGAGGGTACAGAAGGTTGTGCCTTGTAGTTTCATCCGTCTCATGATCATCAAAAGGAATCCACTAACAAGGTTGATCAAGTCTTGTTAACAAACTCATTCCGAATAACATGGAATCGGAGAAATTTCGAATAACACTATGTTACCTCAACGGGGATATGCACGCCCCCTATAATATGAATATCATATTTCTTCTTGACAGTAGGAAGAGGAAATTCAAAACCTTCAAATATAATCGATGGAATTTTTCCAATAGAGTTGATGCTATAAACTTGAGGTTGTTTCCTCGGAAAGTGTACCGTATGCTCATTACCATTAACATGAAAAGTGGCATTGCCTTTGTTGCAATCAATAACAGCCCTGCAGTATTCGTAAAAGGTCTTCCAAGAATAATAGACATACTATCGCCCTCGGAATATCAAGAATAACAAAGTCCGTTAAAATAGTAACGTTTGCAACCACAACAGGCACATCCTCACAAATACCGACAGTATAGCAGTTGATTTATCAGCCATTTGCGAAGATATTTCAGAGGGTGTCAACTTATTCAAATCAAGTCTACGGTATAAAGAGAGAGGCATAACACTAACACCGCTCCAAGATCACATAAAGCAGTTTTAACATAATTTCTTTTAATGGAGCATGGTATAGTGGGTACTCCTGGATCTCCAAGTTTCTTTGGTATTCCACCTTTAAAAGTATAATTAGCAAGCATGGTGGAAATTTCAGCTTTCGGTATCTTTCTTTTATTAGTAATGATATCCTTCATATACTTAGCATAAGGATTAGTTTTGAGCACATCAGTCAATCGCATACGTAAAAAGATAGGTCTAATCATTTCAAAGCAAAGCGCTCAAAATCCTCATCATCCTTTTTCTTGGATGGTTTGGGAGGAAAAGGCATGGATTTCTGAACCCATGGTTCTCTTTCTTTACCATGTTTCCTAGCAACAAAGTATCTCTTATCATAACGTTGATTCTTTGATTGTGGGTTATCCAAGATCAACAGCAGGTTCAACTTCTACATCATTATCATTACTAGGTTGAGAATCATCATGAACAACATCATTAACATTTTCACTAGGTTCATGTTCATTGCCGTTGTGTTTCAAAGATCGTAAATAGATATATCATTTGGATTCTCGGTGGTTCAGCAATAGGTTCACTAGAAGTTTGCAAAGTCCTATCATTTTTCTTTTTCTTCCTTTTAAAAGAACTAGGCGCATCAGTATTATTTCTCTGAGAATTTTGCTCAATTCTCTTAGGGTGGCCTTCAGGATACAAAGGTTCCTGAGTCATTCTACCAGTTCTAGTAGCCACTCTAACAGCATAATCATTTTTCTTACTATTCATCTCATCAAGCAAATCATTTTGAGCCTTAAGTACTTGTTCTACTTGAGTGGTAACCATAGAAGCATGTTTGCTAATGAGTTTAAGTTCACATCTAACATTAGCCATATACTCACCCAAGTGTTTAATCATATCGGAATCGTATTTCGATTGTCTACCGAAATAAGCATTAAAATTTTCTTGTTTGACAATAAAATTATCAAACTCATCCAAGCATTGTCTAGCAGACTTATAGTGAGGAATATCACCTTCATCAAATCTATAGAGAGAATTTACCTTTACTACATGTGTCGGGTTATCGGGATCAGGAGGTTCTTCAATAGGTAATGGATCAAGATCATATGTTTCTTCAACAAAGTGATGAAATTAAGACCATGCATTTCTTCAATAGGAGGTAAATTCTTAACATCTTCGGCTTTAATACCTTTTTCTTTCATAGATTTCTTTGCCTCTTGCATATCTTTAGGACTGAGAAATAGAACACCTCTCTTCTTCGGAGTTGGTTTAGGAATAGGCTCGATAATGGGCCTGTGGAGCTGGCTCGGGAAGTGCCCAATTATTTTCATTTGTCAACATATTATTCAATAGAATTTCAGCTTCATCCGGTGTTCTTTCCCTGAAAAGAGAACCAACACAACTATCCAGGTAATCTCTGGAAGCACCGGTTAGTCCATTATAAAAGATATCAAGTATTTCATTTTTCTTAAGAGGATGATCAGGAAAAGCATTAAGTAACTTGAGAAGCCTCTCCCAAGCTTGTGGGAGACTCTCTTCTTCAATTTGCACAAAGTTGTATATTTCCCTTAAAGCAGCTTGTTTCTTATGAGCAGGGAAATATTTAGCAGAGAAGTAATAAATCATATCCTGGGGACTACGCACACAACCAGGGTCTAGAGAATTAAACCATATCTTAGCATCACCCTTTAATGAGAACGGAAATATTTTAAGGATATAAAAGTAGCGAGATCTCTCATCATTAGTGTACAGGGTGGCTATATCATTTAATTGAGTAAGATGTGCCACAACAGGTTCAGATTCATAACCATAAAAAGGATCAGATTCAACCAAAGTAATTATATCAGGATCAACAGAAAATTCATAATCCTTATCGGGAACACAAATAGGTGAAGTAGCAAAAGCAGGGTCAGGGTTCATTCTATCTCTAAGAGATTCTTTACTCCATATAACTAATAGCCTCTTAAGTTCGTTTCTATCTTTAAAGGCAAAAATAGCTGCAGAAGATTCCATATAAAAAACATAACCCTCAGGAATAACAGGCATATCTTCATCATCAGTTTCATCAACATTATCAGTTTCAATAGTTTCTTTCTCTCTAGCCCTAGAAATTTGTTCATCAAGAAATTCACCAAGGGGCACAGTAGTATCAAGCATAGAAGTAGTTTCATCATAAGTATCATGCATAGCGAAGTGGCATCATCAATAACATGCGACATATCGAGCGAATAGCAAGCGAGGTTTAGGTGTCGCAAGCTTACTCATATGTAAGGTGAATCAAGTGAAGAGCTAGATGGCAGTTCCTTACCTCCCCTCGTAGTTGAGGGATAAATTTTTGTCTTAGCGTCTTTCAAGTTCTTCATAGTGTCCAGCAGATATAAATCCCAAGTGACTCAAAGAATAGAGCTATGCTCCCCGGCAACGGCGCTAGAAATTGGTCTTGATAACCCACAAGTGTAGGGGATCGCAATAGCTTTCGAGGGTAGAATATTCAACCCAAATTTCTTGATTCGACACAAGGGGAGCCAAAGAATATTCTCAAGTATTAGCAACTGAGTTGTCAATTCAGCCACACCTGGATAACTTAATATCTGCAACAAAGTATTTAGTAGCAAAGAAGTATGATAGTGGTGGTAACGGTAACAAAAGAGTAATGAAAGCAAAAGCAATATTTTTGGTGTTTTGTAGTGATTGTAACAGTAGCAACGGGAAAGTAAATAACGTAAACCAGTATATGGAAAGCTCGTAGGCATTGGATCGGTGATGGATAATTATGCCGGATGCGGTTCATCATGTAATAGTCATAACATAGGGTGACACAGAACTAGCTCCAATTCATCAATGTAATGTAGGCATGTATTCGAATATAGTCATACGTGCTTATGGAAAAGAACTGGCATTACATCTTTTGTCCTACCCTCCCCTGGCAGCGTGGTCCTAATGGAAACTAAGTGATATTAAGGCCTCCTTTTAATAGAGAACTGGAACAAAGCATTAGCACATAGTGAATACATGAACTCCTCAAAAAATGCTCATCAACGAGAAGTATCACGATTATTGTCACTTCGGGGTTGTGGGATCATAACACATAATATGTGACTATAGACTTGCAAGATAGGATCAAGAACACACATATATTCATGAAAACATAATAGGTTCAAATCTGAAATCATGGCACTCGGGCCCTAGGGACAAGCATTAAGCATAGCAAAGTCATAGCAACATCAATCTCAAAACATAGTGGATACAAGGGATCAAACCCTAACAAAACTAACTCGATTACATGATAGATCTCATCCAACCCATCACCGTCTAGCAAGCCTACGATGGAATTACTCACGCAAGGCAGTGAGCATCATGAAATTGGTGATGGAGGATGGTTGATGATGACGACGGCGATGAATCCCCCTCTCCGGAGCCCCGAACGGACTTCAGATCAGCCCTCCCGAGAGGTTTTAGGGCTTGGCGGCGGCTCCGTATCATAAAACGCGATGATTTCTTCTCTCTGATTTTTCTCTCTCCGAAAGCCAATATATAGAGTTGGAGTTGGCGTCGGAAGGTCTCCAGGGGGTCCACGAGGTCGGGGCGCGCCCTAGAGGTGGGGGCGCCCACCCTTGTGGTGGTGTGGGCCCCCTGGTCTTCATTTTTGGCGAGGATTTTTTTTATTTTTTCTAAGATGTTCCGTGGTGTTTCAGGTCATTCCGAGAACTTTTGTTTTCTGCACATAAAACAACATCATGGCAATTTTGCTGAAAACAGCGTCAGTCCGGGTTAGTTCCATTCAAATCATACAAGTTAGAGTCCAAAACAAGGGCAAAAGGGTTTGGAAAAGTAGATACGACGGAGACGTATCAGGAGCTTTGCTGGCTCGAGGGGTGTTGCTTCCCATTGGGAATCGATTGGCCCAGAATAAAAATTCAGACAACTGACGCCTAAATAAAGTAATTTGAGATGAGGATGCGACCTATCTGGCATCCCGGTGAAGTAGGCAGCTCCAGCTGCCGAGGCGATGAGGCCAGCGCGGTTGCGGTGGCTACCGGCGACATGGAAGCAGAGATGTCAGGATGGTCAATGGCTATGGGGAAGCAGCGCCGGGGCTCTGGACGGATCCAAAGTTGGAGCCGCTCCAGCACCGTGAACAACGACGGGGGTGAATCGGCTCCGGTACGGTTCACGCGGCCGTCGTCGAGGCAGCTCCGGCAGCACGGAGTAAGAGGCACACCGCCCAGTGCACGACGGCAAATGGACAACGTCTCCAGGATTAGAGAGGAGGGCAGCTGTGAATTTGGTGCGGTGGGGCCGCCATGGAGGAGGGGCTGCGGTTTCACGGCTCGGGAGAAGGGAGCTTCCGGTAGAAGGTGATTTGGCACCCACGAGGTATGAACGGGGAGTTGGGAGGGGGAACCATATCTTACGGACGCATTTGTCTGAAATGTGTGTGTGTGGGGGGGGGGGGGCGGAGTTACAGTTCTAGCCCTGCCTTTAGGCTTCTCGGCTTGGGTCGGTGTACTGAGGGTCGGGGATAGTAGAGTAACTTTGCTTCTCCAAAATAGTGGGCGCGAGCGATTTCGGGCAAGGAGGGCGTGTTTTGAAATATAGTGGGTGCGAGCGATTTTGGGTGAGGAGGGCGTGTTTCGAAATATAGTGGGCGCGAGCGATTTCAGGCGAGGAGAGCGTGTTTTGAAATAGTGGACGCGAGCTATTTCGGGCAAGGAGAGGGTGTTTTGCCGACCATGGTTTATGAATTATTCGGCACATATCATTTCAGCCAAGGAGAAGGCGCGCTTGGATGAAGTTACGAACCTACCCTTGATGTACAATGGGCCAATTGATGCGTGTCCCACATAGGCCGGTAATTTCGCATCTCCCATTTATTTGCTCGGGCGAATTCCACCCAGCAGAGGGTGTTTAATGGTTCGTTCAAATTTTCGGAGAACGAGCATCCACGTCTACCTTACCAAGTCGATTCAAATCAAATTTTGAAATATTAGCTTGCCACTTCTTTTTTAGATGGAGAGATGATGCTTGGGAGTAATGTGTTTTTACATGCTCGTTGCTAATGATTTATGGTATGAAAAATAGTTGACCCACTAAAAACGGGAATCAAACCCAAAATGAAATATCTCGATTCAATGAAATAGCTCGTTCACCATGTCAAAATAGTGAACTAAATCCAAAATTGAACACCTCGATCGAGTATCATGTTGTACAGTATTATAGTACTCCATGAACATGTTGAAAGTCAAATTAATGAACTTGTTTGATATACGCATATCTCCGTTCATGTGTGGATTGCAGACAACATGTTCTCCAATTTAAATATTTGAATGCAAGTTTATATCTAAACATGGTTTATATCAGTCTTTGATGCATAAAACGCGACCTCCCCCTCTCTCGGACTCCTACTCTCTCTCTCTCTCTCTCTCTCTCTCTCTCTCTCTCTCTCGCTGACAATCTTCAATTATGTCGCACGCATCCAACACAAACCTTGTTGATCCCTCTCCCTCTCTCTCTCCATCTCTCTCTCTCTGTGTGTGTGTGGGGGGGGTCTTTCTAGTTTGCATGCATATATACTCCATCTAGAGGTCTCTCACGCACACTATGTATGATTCTCTAGTCCAAGCTAAATATCTTAGGTGCACTCATTGTACGCACACAAATTCCTTGGCTCGTTGCCCGTAACTCTCTCACGCACCACTGGCTGCCTTGGAGCTCTTCCCTCTCTCTCTCAAATTCTCCATCTCCCTGGGCCACACATACACATGCATATCTCACTCGCACTCGATAGACCCATCTAAAACTCTATCTTTCTCCCTTGTTCTCTCTCCATCACACACACACAAACAATCTCATGCCTAGCCAAGTATGATGGTCTCTCACTCAATTGCAGGCACACGCAGTCCCCCTATATGTAAATGACTAGCTAATCTTAGTCTCCATCACAAACATGTGCATGGTCTATCTCGATTTCTCTCGGGGCATCTTTCTATCGCGCATGCACCTCCCTTGATCTCCCACCCATATAGTCCCCTCACGATCTCGAGGGGATCTCTCTATCACAAACACACCCTCTCTCCCTCCCCATGCGTCCATGTTCTCCATGCGTCCCTCTCAACCTTTGTTCCTTGTTGGCGAGACCTCTATTGGACATGTGCTATAGGGGTATCTCTCTCTGTTGCAAACAATCACGCACTGGCTATCTTCGTGTATCTCCTCACCTCGCTTTTCTATCTCGGAGATGCATGCGTGATATGTTTGCATAAGAAACGAAAACACACACAACTCTCTCTAATTTATCATTTGTTGTCCCTTTCTCTTTCACACACATAATCTTTTTGCACACTCACTCATTCTCCTCCACACGCACTTGATCTTTCTCGACTTAGGCACTCTCTTCGGTCCATAGCATATAGATTTATTGAAAAGTCAAACATCACAAAGTTTGACCATGTACGTGGAGAAAAACATTTACATCTAGAACGGCGAACATATACCATTAGATTCATCATGAGATGTAGTTTCGTATGATGTATCTTTGGTATTGTAGATATAAATAACATTTGCTTAAACCTGGTCAAAGTTTCCAAAGTTCGAATTCTAAAAAATTTACATGCACTGCATCATCAAGCGGATGGAATATCTCTTTCCCCCTCTCAGCTATCTGACGCACCACTCAAACTTTATATCTCCCTGGTTCACACATACACATGTCTCTCTCGCGCTACATAGACCCATCTAACACTCTCCACCCTTGTTCTCTCTCTATGTGACACGCACCCCCTAAGTACCATAATCCCTCACTCCATCATAGGCGCACGCACTCTCCCCTAAGTATGATTATCTCTCACTAGCCATCAGGAACACCCATATTGTCTCCTTCCATCCATACATCTATCTCGATATCTCTAGGGTTATCTTCTATCGCGCACACACCTTGTCACTCGATCTCCCACCCAAGTAGTCCCATTACGATCTCCAGGGGATCTCTCTATGACAAACATACACTCTCTCCTTCCATGTCTGCAGTTTCTCCGTACGTCTCTCTCGACCTCTCTCCCTTGTTTGTCAGACCCCTCTTGGCCATGTGCTAGGGGTCTTTCTCTCTCGGTTGAAAACACACTATCTCCTCACCTTGCTTCCACTTTCGAAGATGCATGTGTGATATGTTTGCATAAGATACACATGCTTTTCTCTACTTTTATCGTGTGTTGTCCATGTCTCTTTCACACACGCACACACACTTTTTCAGTCACTCTTTCTATTTCACACACACTTCTCTAGTTAGGTACTCTCTCACGTCCATAAGCATGTGGATGTGTTGAAAAGTCAAACCTCAGAAAACTTAGACCGGGTATATGTGGAGAAAAACATTTACATCTGGAACGATCATTAGATTCATCACAACATGTACTTACTTCATACTATCATTTATCTTTGGTATTGTAGATATAAGTAATTTCTTTATAAAATTGGTCAAAGTTTCAAAAGTTTGACTTTAAAAAAATGTTGGAACTATATCATCGAACGGAGGGAGTAACTCTTTCTCTCTCTCTCTGCTATCTCTCACGGGCCTCCCCTCTCACTCGAACTCTCTATACCGACGGATTATATGCACACCGTGTCAGCGTATAGCTCCGTATATTGTTTAGTTGACCGGTCAACCAGTCCACATGCTGCCTTGTTAGCTTGTGTTCTCTATCTTCGTGTGCTGGCCATGTGGCAGTGGTTGAAAATAAGTAAACTAGAGGCCCATCTGACATGCGGTGAAGTAAACAAAGTTGAAACCACTCGGGGTAGCACCCCGCACGCTAGTAAATTGAGGGCGCATTGAGGACAGACTTCTTTTGCGTGAAGGACGCACTCGCGCACAATTCACCGCTGCGCGACGGCATGCACAGAAGAACGCACTCGCGCACACCCAGTAGGCCAGCACACAACACACACCAGCACACGTGTACACCGGCGTCGCCGCCGGTTGAGATGGACGGCAAGGCAGCCAACAAGAGGAGGCGACTCGAGCCAAAACCACATCCGGCGAGCCTGGATTTCATCAGCAGCCTTCCCGATGACATGCTGCTCGTCATCATCGGCCTCCCCCACCAAATCTGCCGTGCGGAGCTCCCTGCTCTCCCGGCAGTGGCGCCCACTCTGTCGCCGTGTCCCCCTCAACCTCACCGTCGATAGCTGCCTCTGCAATGGGGATTGCAAATGCATGGCCACGATCTCCAAGATCCTTTCATCGCACCCTGGGCTAGCCAGACGCCTTGACATCCACATGTTTAGTACCAACTGCAAGGTCCAAGCCAAGTTCAACGAGTAGTTCTTATCCCCCACCCTAGATCAGCTCGAGGAGCTCAGCTTTGAAGCTGGACAATGTCGCTATATGCCGCCATCCGCGCTCCGCCTCACGCCAACGCTGCACCGCGCCAGCTTCAACTCCTTCTATCTTCCCTAGATTAATGCCGCGCCCGCCCTTCTTCTCCCTCAACTCAAGAAGCTCGACCTCTTCGACGTTGTAATCTCGAAGATGGCTATGGAGCACCTGCCCACAGCTGTACTGCGCTCGAGTACCTTTGTCTTGAGCAGATCCACGGGTTCATTAGCCTCCACATCGCCTCGACGAATCTCCGATGGATTTAACTGTCTTGCTGGCCCCACAACAAGACATCAATTGGGAAGAGATCACTCCAGCTATTCCACGTTATGGTCATTGAGTATGCGCCTTTCCTTGAGAGATTGCTTATATCTGATCTAGAAGGTCCAACAAAAATCAGGGTCATTGATGCGTCGAAATTGACAGCGTTGGTGTACTCGTCTGCCAAATTCTCCGAACTCTTTATTGGGTCCATAATCATTCAGGTACAACACTCATCTTCTTCTCCGTCTTCTTGAAATTCACATTTTTAAATTTGTTCTTGATGTATTTACGACCGTCTTCCAGAAAATGATTCCCACAAGCTTGACCAAGTCTATGTGCATAGTGAAGGTCTTGGCAATAAAATCTATCGGCCCCAATCTGGATCAAGTTGTTGGATTCCTTACATGCTTTCCATGCACGGAGAAGCTACTCATCAAGGTGAAACTTCTTTCCTATTAGTAAACGGTAATCACAACGTAGCTCAATTTTTTCATAATTTTCTCAAATTACGATGACAAGTGTAGTGTTCAAAACTGCATCTACGCACTGCACCGAAAGAAATGTTTTTAGTATTTTTTCTCACGCGATCACCGCATCATTTTTTGTTGTACTACTATAGTAGCCTAGGCTAGTCATAGTGGAAAGTAACTTAGACTAGTAACTCTATGGTTACCCTCAGAGCAAGTACTACCTTCGTCCTGGTTTACTCTTCCTATTTCTAGTATCAAAATTTGACCATAGATTTAACTGGCAAAATGTCAATGCATGTCACTAAAAATTATATCGTTGGATTCATATTTGAACATAATTTCAAATGGTATAATTTTTGGTGACATGCATTGGCATTTTCTTAGGTAAATCTATGGTCAAAATTTTACACTAAATACGAGGTAGTACAAAAGTGGGCTATAACGTCCCTCCACTATGTAGGCCAAAACACGTGCCAAATTCACCAGTGATGAATTTGGCATCGATGCCCCTCCATTTCTCACCTGGTGCCCCAATCTGGATCACCTACTTTCCTCCGATGCCAAATTAACTCACACAATGAAAAAACACTTGCGTGGGAGAGAGAGGACTGAGGCAATAAAAAACACTTGTTTGGGAGAGTGAGAGGCTGGTGTAGTTGGTTTGATTGATTTGTTTATACATGTGGGTCTATGTGCATAGCGGTGCCAACTCTCTCACATCGCGAGAGCGGTGGCAAAATCTTTTGATTTGACATCGATGCGTATTATGTGGCATACTTTTGAGAAATATGGCATCGACCACATAGTGGAAGGCAACAAATGCCCAAGCTCTTCACACACTAGTGCAGAACCGGGCTTTAGTCCCAGTTCATAAAGGCCAGGCCTCCCCCCTTTAGTACCGGTTCGGCACGTACCGACGCTAAAGTGCCACCACGTGGCACGAGCCAGGCGACGGGTGCTGTAGATCATTAGTACCGGTTGGTAACACCAACCGGTACCAAATGTTTGTGGGTTTTGGTTTTATTTTTTATTTTTCCTTTAAATTTGTGTTATCAATTTAATTTAGGATTGTTTTACGTTATAATGAGTTGTTAAATCATTAGGTGAAAGTACCGCAGATTAGTTTCGATCGATGCATGTGGATCCTATAGCTAGTCGATCGAGTGATCAAGTATATGCCATATATCCATATTACTTGATCACCTAAGTGATCAAGTAATATGGATATGGCATATACTTGATCACTTAGCTTGGATCCATCCAGTTCAAACTAATTTGCGGTTTCTTTCATAAATGATATATATAATAACTCATCATCATCATCATAATCATCACCATCATCACATATTAATATATAAACTCTTGCAGCATATCATCACCAACAACAGTATACTAGCTAGCTAAAAATCACCGTAGTCATCATTACCACTATTTAATCATCATAGTTATTACCGCTATTTAATCACCACCAACACTAGCTTAAAGAAGAAACATTCACTTGTACCAGAAGCAAAGATATCATCGAGTTCAACATGGTCATGATATTATAAGCGTTCATAACAAGCAAATCACTCTTTGAGATTAAGTTCAGACGAAGAATACGGACATGAGAGGACAAGTACTAAGAGCATGAACTAGCTAAATCGCCTCCGCTGTTCCCTCTCGTAAAATAGCATAGAACATGTATAGCTCTCCTGATTCATCATACTTGAGCATGCAGATGAATCTGTCTCCTAATCGTGGGATGCGCTTCTCCTTGCTGCCCCCTAGTACTTCTCTGGGATCGTTAACAATTTTGCTCCAATCTTTCACTATTAAGCATTCATCGCTTTCAGAAATCCTGAATGCACTCATGTGCAATGTAGGATATCTTGGTCGTAAGCTAACCATTGACATGCGACCTTTAGTCTCGATCCACTGAGGCACAACTGTCATCGAGTCCCCTGTTGAAGAACATCGTATAGTAATTAATATACTTAGCAATGAACGTTTAGCTGCAAAAATAATGTATGCAAAAGATGCACTAAGGACAAATAGTAAAAATCTTACCATCTTTCCATCATAGATGTGACCGTAGTTCAATACGATCACTATTGGTCACACGTTTTGAGTACTAACATTTCTAAGTGCAGGAAGAAAATTTGTCTTGCCAGTATGAAGATTCTCAAGCCATGAAACATAATGACTTATCTCCTCGCAGTTTATTTCAGCCCCAGGACAGTAGTAGATCCTGTCTACCAAGCGCCGGACATGTTTGCTTGAACCGAAATAAGCTGACAATAGAAATTAGTTGTCAACTATTTTTGAATAAACAATATCAAAGACATAAACATGGTTGAGAAAAACTCACATAATGGTAGAACTGGAGGCGTCTGCACATCGACCCAGATGTCTCTATTACCTTGAATATCATCTTCCGAACGAATATCAAAGGTGATAACCATATCAGACTCAAATGCATAAGCCTTGCATAGTGCTTGCCAAGTTTTGCGTTCAAAATGGGTGTATGCGTCTGCATTGTATAATTTGACGTTGAAAGTATACCAATGCTCGGTCTTCAAGTAAACTCTCTTTACCTCCATATCATTCATAGCACTGAAACCTATCTTATCCAAGACACAAATTCTTGCACGGCAGGTGATGCGCTAGAATAGTGAAAATTTAAAATTATAAGTTGAAGCAAATGAAGCATAAGTCATGCTTTATTACGAAAAAATACTTGCTGCCAGGACTTCATCAGATTCACTTCAATGTCTCATCCATCTTGATGTCAAGCGCCTATTATCAACAAGGAAATTTCTGCCACAGACAAAGCCGTTGGTCTTCACAATGTTCGCACATAATGAAATCTTTTTCATCGCCGTATTTACATTTCCTATGTTCATATAGGTGAAACATTAAACACTTACTATCTAACATTAATTAATATCTAGCTAATTCTAATATTCATCTAACATTTGAAAATAATATCTAACTTATATTTCTATCTAATTCATCTAACATTTGACATTAATCTAACATTTCTATAAACTAAAAATATATAAAAAAATAAAAAAACAGAAAAAATCATTAACAAATAACAAAAAAAATCATTAACATTAACATCTAGCTAGTTAAGTTCTATATATAGGTGAAACATTACTAGTTTTATTATTTCAACTAATTCAACTAGTTCTATTAATTCAACTAGTTCTATTAATTCAACTAATTCAAACAAGCATTTACTAAAAATAAACTAGTTATATTAATTCAACAAGTTCAAATCTCATATACCTAATTAATATCTAGCTAATTCATCTAACAATTGACATTAATACTTAACTTTTCTATCTAATTCATATCTAACATTCGACATTAATCTAACATTCTTATCTAGGTAATTCATCTAATTAACAATTTGACATGCATTAATCTAAAAAACAGAAAACAGAAAATAAGTAAAAAAATTGTGTGTGTGTGTGTGTGTACGTCAGACGAAAGCGGGCGGCGGCGACGAAGGCGGCGCGAGACGGCGATTTACGGGATGGCGCGATGAAGGGCGACGTCGATGACGGGACGGCCGGGCCATGATGATGGGGACGGCCGGGCGCGACGATGGGGACGGGACGGCCGGGTGCGCGATGACGGGACGGGACGACCGGGCACGCGCGACGACGGGACGGGACGGCCGGGCGCGACGACGGCGCCGGGACGGGCGCGACACGGGCGGGCGGGCGGCAACGAGGGCTGAGCACGACGAAGACGAACAGGAACTAACTGAAAATTTTCGTAAGTGTTGTATATATCGGAGAGGCCTTTAGTACCGGTTGGATCCATCAACCGGTACTAAAGGCCAACTTTGCCAGGACAAGAGGCGGAAGAGCAGGACATTAGTACCGGTTGGGGGCTCCAACCGGTACTAAAGACCACCCTTTAGTACCGGTTGGAGCCACCAACCGGTACTAAAGGTGGTGCGCTGCCACCCGCCATGCACAAAGTTTTGTCCCACCTCGCATGGTGAAGGGCAGCCGCACTGGTTTATAAACCCGGCCGCGGCTGCCCTTTTGAACTCCTCTTTAAAGCAGGCTTCTGGGCCTAACTAAGGCGCTGCCCCTGAGCCTCGCCGTCCATGTGGGTTGAATTGCACGCCCGTGGTCTAGTAGGCCCACAGGGCAGCGCCCCAAATTTTTTTATATAGTTTTTTTCTTTTCTACTTTATTTTTTCTTCTATTTATTTATGAGTAGTTTTTTTATAGTTTTTTCTTTTCTGCTATATTTATTTTCTTCTATTTATTTATGTAGTTTTTTATATAGTTTTTTTCTTTTGTGCTTTATTTATTTTCTTCTATTTATTTCTGAGTAGTTTTTTATATAGTTTTCTTCTTTTCTGCTTTATTTATTTTCTTCTATTTATTTCTGAGTAGTTTTTTTGCAGAGTTTTGATTTTTCTTTTCTGCTTTATTTATTTTCTTCTATTCATTTGTTTTTATATACCATGCCATGTTTTGACTTTTTCAGAGTTCATTTGTAGTGTTTTTCAATTTCAAGGTCATTTAGCTCTCAAAGCAAATCATTAGATGCATGAAAAATAGCAAATGAAGGCAGAAATGGTTGAAAGTTGATGGCGTGGCTTTGAATGGTGCATACTGAATGCACAAAAAGTCTGGAGTTATAATAAGTTTTTGCCGTAACAGAAGAAGTCCGGAGTTGTAATAAGTTATTAAAAATAAAAAAGAGATGCAATGCTCGTTAATTAGCTTCAAGCCTTTCGGAATAGTGTAAACTGCACTGCACATAGCTTCGTGCAGTCTACCCTATTCCTCGAGGCTTGAAGCTAAGCAACGTGTAGGTGAGCATTGGGCCTCTTCTTCATCGTCTCTGCACTCAGGGCTTATAAACCGCTCCTAGTGCCTCTCTCTTCGCAAGGTGGGACTAAAAAAAAGCTTACTAAGAAACTCTAGTACTGGTTCATGCCATGAACCGGTACTAAAGGTGCTCGTGGGGCCCCAGCCTGACCACAGCCTGACACAACCTCATTAGTACCGGTTCGTGGCACGAATCGTAAAAAGGTTCGCCACTTAACCGGTACTAAAGAGCTCCTCCCGCCTAGCCGTTGGAACTGCACTAATGGACACAATAGTGCCGCTCAAATTCAAACCGGACTAATGTGTCTCATTTTGTAGTGCTTTTCAATTTCGTGGTCATTTAGCTCAAAACAAATCATTAAATGCATGAAAAATAGCAAATGAAGGCGTAAATGGTTGAAAGTTGATGGCGTCGCTTTGAATGGTGCATACCGAATGCACAAAAAGTCCGGAGTTGTAATAAGTTTAAAAAATGAAATGCCTTTGTAATGTATGAGTTTTCATCGAAACCCGAATACTTCAAAGAGATTGTCCAGCTTTGTAAACGAAGTGCATCCAGTTTTTGCCGTAACCCTCTCTACTTTTTTGTACATGCTATGTGGGTGAAATGATGATACCATGCCAAGTTTCAACTTTTTCAGAGTTCATTTGTAGTGCTTTTCAATTTCAAGGTCATTTAGCTCTCAAAACAAATCATTAAATACATGAAAAATAGCAAATGAAGGTAGAAATGGTTGAAAGTTGATGGCGTCGCTTTGAATGGTGCATACTGAATACACAAAAAGTCTGGAGTTGTAATAAGTTAAAGAAAATGAAGTTCCTTTGTAACAGATGAGTTTTCGTCAGAAACCCGGATACTTCGAAAGAGATTGTCTAGTTTGTAAGCGAAGTGTATCCAGTTTTTTCCGTAACCCTCTCAGATTTTTCTCAAGCACATGCTATGTGGGTGAAATGATGATACCATGCCAAGTTTCGACTTTTTCAGAGTTCATTTGTAGTGCTTTTCAATTTCAGGGTCATTTAGCTCTCTAAACAAATCGGTAAATGACTGAAAAATAGCAAATGATGTCAGAAAGGGTTGAAAATTGATGACGTCGTTTGAATGGTGCATACGGAACGCAAAAAATATAAGAGCATTTAGATCATGATCTTATATTTCTTTACAGTCTGAATTGTCAATATGATCTTATACATCAAAAATACTTTGATCATCAATGATCTTTTTGTGTACAATCTGAATTGTCAATATGAGTCCTCAACGATTTGTAAACCGGTGAAGACTCATATTGCGGCCACAAATTCTACACATAGAGTTCAATGAAGACCAAGTGCTTGTGATAGTTTGAGAAGTAACATATTTAAGGTGGTAAAAACCTTGTTAGGGGAGCGAGGTGGGACTAAAAACAGCTTGCCATAACCTCATTAGTACCGGTTCGTGGTACGAACCGGCACTAAATGGTGATGGTGGGGCCATAGCCCGACCAAGAAGTTGTTAAAGCCTCTTTAGTACCGGTTCATGGCATGAGCCGGTACTAAAGGTTCTCCATGAACCGGTACTATTGATCGCCGCCACGAACTAGTACTATTGAGCACATTAGTGCCGGTTCTGTTACAAACCGGGACTAATGTGCTTCACAATTGACCATTTTTCTACTAGTGACGTGCTCCCACTACAAAAAAAAGACACAACCATGACATTTTGGGCCAACGAATTTTTTTCTGTCATACTTATGACACTTCTATGACGATAATTGTGACAAAACCCGGTATCATCATAGATGTGGTGGGGTCCTACTTCTATGACAAAAAATCATGACAGACAAGGGGCTTTTCATCGTGGGCGGGCCGGAGACACAGCTGCATGACATTCTTTGGGCCATCCATCACGGAAAAAACCGTGGTAGAAGCGAGGGCGCGGAAAATATCAGGGAGTTCCCGGTTACGGTGGGTGGTCGGGGCGAAGCGATGCGCGTTTCTCGTGACACGTATAAAAGCGTGGAGTGCGAGGCGTTGGGCTCTAATCGAATCTCGAGCGACAGACCGCAGTTACGCTACATAAAGGAACCCGAGCGATCGATCGATCCCTTGCTGTTAAATGAACCCGAGTGATTCCTTCGCTAGTGCTGCTAACTGAAGCCGATTGATGCTGCCTCTGGATTAATAGTGAGCATTGTTGGGGGGTTTGGATGAACAGTTCCTGGTGGGAATTGGATGAACAGGAACCCGTGGTAGTAGAGGCCGTTGCCGCTGGATGAACAGTACCTCGATCGATCGAGCCGGTGGATGAACATGACCCCGTGGAGGGCTGGATGAACATGACCCCGTGGAGGGCTGGTTGAACAGTAGCCGGTGGAGGGCTGGTTGAATAGTAGCCGGTGGAGGGCTGGATGAATAGTAGCTGATGGAAGGGTGGTTGAACAGGACCCCCGTGGAGAGGGCTGGTTGAATAATAGCCGGTGGAGGAGCGCGCGGTGGAGGCTGGATGAACAGGAGCCCATGGATGAACAATCGCAGGTGGAGGTTGGAGGAGGTCGACGGTGGATGAATAGTAGCCCATGGAGGCTGGAGGAGGTCGACGGTGGAGATGAATAGTATCCCATGGAGTCCCGTTTTACGGTACACCACACCCCTCCCGATGAACAGGACCCCCATTTCGACCGTAGAGCTCCAACACAAGTCCGTTTCCTCCGTTTTGTGGTATGCCACACCCCTCTCGATCAACAGGACCCCGTTTCGACCGTAGGAGGTTCGTTTCCTCCGTTTTGCGGTACGCCAGACCCCTCCCGATGAACAGGATCCCGTTTCCACCGTGGTCGGTCAAACACAAGGCCGTTTCCTCCGTTCTACGGTACGACAGGCCTCATTTCCATCGCCTGTTCCATCCCAGCCGGTTGGCTCCCGATGAACAGCACGCGTTCCGTTGCCTCCTGATGAACATGACGCATTCCGTTGCCTCCCCATGAACACAACGACGATGCAGTTTCTCCGTTCCGACCCAGCCACAGCCATGTACACGAGCCATGGCCATACGTATGCGCGAGTAGGCGTTCGAGACCCCGCCGGTATGTATGTACGTGGCTGTATTTACTTTCTTGCACCCTGGCCGCTGTATGTACGTGTACATGCTACGTGCGCGCCTCTACTACGAGACGTGCGCGCCTCTACTACCACACGTGCCCTTCCTTGCACGGCCACGGTTCATCGCTGCAGCTGCGCAGACATGCATCGATCGACCAAAGATGTACGCATATGTTCGCGACTGCACGACAACGCTACATACGCTTTGACCAGGTGGGTCCCGGTATCGTGCACTTCCTTGCTTATGAAGATGTAGCTGGTGGGTCCCAGCAGTTAGGGGCGTAATCATTTTTTGCTCAGAATATGGACGCACTTCCTTGCGTGCGAAGATGTAGCTGGTGGGTCCCAAAGGCCGTGGGAGAAAACATCATTTTAGGGTAAAAGGATGCAGTTTCATGCATGCGCCCATGGGCGTGAGCGCCCCCACTGTCGCCCTCTCACGACTGATCATCTTCCGATGACTCTCGGTTGTTGACCATGTTGACCACACCGTGCCGAGCGCACCAAGGCCGGTGGACGACGGCGAGGCCCCAGACTGGAACGACCCGGAGATGGGGAAGACGTGACAGTGGAGTCACAGATGGAGAGGAGTGGGAAACTTGACTGGTTCGGGTGCGCTGCAGCACTGCCGCGGTGCCACTCACGGGAGACAGGAGCAAGAACAGAGGTTGAAGAAGGAACACGGCTGTTGGATTAAAAATCCAACAGTCCAGCTGCTAGAATCATTTGTTGATTAAGTTGACAAAGCCCTGTGTACACGTCCGCTTAGTAGGCCCACAAGTCAGCGACCAAATCTGACGGGTCCCAGCTGTCAACAGGAGGAATAATTTTTTTCGCATAACAAGGAGGCACTTCCTTCCGTGTGAAGATACAGCCGGTGGGTCCCAGCTGTCAGGGGAGGAAACATTTTTTCAGCTTAATAAGGAGGAACTTTCCTTACGTGCGACCATGGACCTCGTGGGTTCCAGCCGTCAGGCTCTCCACATACAGTCCTCTTCCGATGACTCACGTTTGTTGACCACGCCGCACCGAGCGCAGCGAGGCGGTGGACGACGGCGAGGTCCCGGACGGGAACGACCCGGAGATGGGAAAACGCGGCAGTGGAGTCGCAGATTGAGACGAGGAGAAGGGTTATAACTGATTCTAGTGCGGCGTGGGGCTGCAGTCAGTGGAGAATAACAGGAGGTGTGGAGGGGTGGAGGGATAGCCTGGCCGACAGTGGGGTAGCGCTTCGCAGCGATGCATGCTAAGCAGAGCCGCTAGCCGCCGGAGGCCGGACTAGGCGGTCTTGGCGACGCTGGAGGAAGAAGGCGAGAGATTGAAGGTGCATGCCGGCCGTTGGATATAAATCCAATGGTTGTGGATGTCATAATCATTTGTTGACCAAGTTGACAACGCCCTGCATAGGCTTCAACCTATTGGCCCACATGTCAGCCTGCAAAAATGTGGCATATATTTAACCCATGTTTTGTCCATTTGCTGGGCTGGGTGAACAAATAATTTCGCGTCAATGCGGCCCATTTATAATTTCTAAGAAATCCCAGCCCATTTGCACTTTCTTGAAATACACGAATTAGCTAGGCTCGTTCTATATATAATGTTAGGTTAGAAGGAGCAATTAATATCAAAAAATAAACGAGAGCGACACATTTTTTATATATAAAATTAACAAATTAGCGAGTTATTGCTCAAAATAAAAATGAGTGCGTTATTATTACATTGGTCCTTAAAATCTTCGCAAGGTTTTGTACGCAATCACCAGGATTTTCCTTGCTTGTGAGTAAAAAACAACCAGGATTTTCCTTCCCAACTTCTGTTAAACATTTACTTTTATAAGTTAATAACACGTGGGATGTTTTTATAATGTATATATAAGTCTCTATAAAATATACGATAATAGTAATAATATAAATATGTATAATGTGGTTAGAAGGGAAAACATAAATTGGAGATAGCCTTATTATTCTTATATATATATAAATAGAACAGAGATCTGCGTTTTATTAAGAAAAATACATTGGGCTGCCGATTTGTAAGAAAAAGCCCATAGGCCGGTATGGACCTCAAATAATAGGTTGAAACCACTGTCTTCGTATGTCGTGGGCTACGCATGTTAAAAAACAAAACCTAGGCCTAGCTGATACTTGTTCGCCCTCTTGAAAAAATGATACCAGCTAGATCCCAGAGCGAACTGGATTAAAGAGAGGGCCGGCGGCGCGATTGAATAAGCACATCATGAGCGATTTTTTTCTTCAATGGATGGCTCTCGATGGCGTTTTTTTACTTGCCTCTGCACCATACAACTTGTATTTTTAGCCTCCCAGTCCGTGGTGGATCAGCAACCCATTTGCTGGGCGGGCCAACCTACAGAAACCAGCACTCGATTTTTCATCAAGCCCCCAAAACAACGCAATACTATGTTTGTTTTGAGGCCAAAAACATTATGGCAGGGGTTGAGCGGGGGAGGGGAGAAGACAGAGCAAAAATATTAAAAAGAGCTGATGCGCCGTTGCTACCCTAACAAAGCAGGTGCAATTGTTCTCGGGAAGAAGGTGTGCCGTTGACACCCACACGTCACAAATCCCACAGTAGGCATACTAACAAGTTCACACACAAGTACAACAGAAAAGGTAAACTTTCGTATCAAACTCAGGTTCACAGGACATGTTCATATTCATAGCCAACATTCGGAATCAACAAATCAAAAGATTCATATATACACAAGTTCAACATGTCTATGCATCCAAATGATTGATAGATCACACGACAATATTCATAGATAATTCACAAAAAGATTCAGATATACACATGTTCAGTATTTTTATGCATCCAAATGATTGAGATCACAGCCAATATCATCCATGGATGAACTTTAATTACCTAGGGTACAGACTGGTAAATGGTGTTCAGTCAGAGGTACTTCTTGCTAAAATTAATGCTTGTACGAGTAAACTTTCGAGTACATAAGAGGCAAGATGCATAATCTGAACTTTGCTTGTAGGTTTATCCTCAAATAGTGGCCTCGTGCCGAGGGAGGTTTGAGCAACTTGGCCACTACTTTCATCCAACTAGTTTACTGGCTCATCTTTGTCCTGTTGCTCGCCAAAATTCTACATTGCAGGCAAGAAAGGAGGCGGTTGAGAAAATGAACCATCCAAATTGTTTGTGCAGTTCAACTGAAATGGAGCATCCCTGGCATGCAAAATGATTAAGTGCCAAATGAATATATGCATCAACCAACTTGTCTGGAATCTTTAGACTCCATGCCATACAGTTCGCTACCATATGTGCCGATAACCAAAAGGCACAAGTTGGGACCAAAGACTCGACTGCGTTTTTCTGGGCTATGCGCCAAGCAATATTTTTGGCGTTCACTCTCCTAATACTTGGAGTTTGACAACTTGTTGACGCCGATTGATACTCGAATGAATATAGGCACTTCTTCTTGTCAACATCAATGCTTGTCTGAGTGAACTTTGGAGTACATAGCAACAACATAAGTACCTGTCCATCTGATCTTTTTGTGCAGTTCTACTGAAATCACCCAATGTAATGAGTTGCCCATGAAGTTCAGCTCCAAGTTACTCCTTTATGAAATTGGCAAACAGTAGCACAATACCAAATTACCAATACATATGAAAAGCACAATAATCAGGATAAAGACCAGTACCAACCTATGTGAGGTAGCATATCAATTACTATTTCCTTTGACTGGAAGCCGAGATAAGCAAAGCGACTGACAACAAAGGAAGAATGCAAGCCCAGATTAGTGACTGATAGGAAATGAAGGAAGTTGTCGAGGCAATGATGCACCCAAAGCTTTTATGTAGTTCCACCAAAATCGTGCATCCCTATTGGCACATATATTGAAAGAGTGAGATTACTGTAATAGTCAGACTAGTTGATGAAACATACACTAACAAATAGAAGCACCCTCATTATCTTAATGGGTAAAGTTAGCAACATAGTAGTCTTGCTTAAAGAGAGGTATTTGTTTATTTAATTAGTGCCAATTAGCTCAACACTCAAAGCATTGCCATGTATCATAGGTTGCAAAACTTTAACATGCAAAGATAATGGAGTTTCTCATGACAGTAGCACGATACAAATAGAGATGACAACAAACTAATATGGATGAAGGCCTTAGGCCGGTACAAATCTGAGGAAAAAAGCTTATTCATGTAGTCCCATAAGAGATGATAAAGCACTCACTGGAATCACTCAATGGTGTATATTTTTGTGCACTTCAAATGTATGGTTGAAATCACTCTTGTTTACCAGTGCTGAGATTATATCAAAAGATTATCAAGAACTTCTAGCAGAGTTAAAGCACTGGTTGGGATACAGCTCATTGTATTGTTGCTACCTCTTGAGCACTGCGTTGGTTTT
Source organism: Aegilops bicornis (assembly GCA_021605145.1). Classification (NCBI taxonomy): domain Eukaryota; kingdom Viridiplantae; phylum Streptophyta; class Magnoliopsida; order Poales; family Poaceae; genus Aegilops; species Aegilops bicornis. The sequence continues at coordinate 629,605,339 of CM038671.1, read as the reverse complement.
CCCTTGAAGAGGGAAGGGTGATGCAGCAAAGTAGCGTAAGTATTTCCCTCAGTTTTTGAGAACCAAGGTATCAATCCAGTAGGAGCCCACGCACGAGTCCCTCGCACCTACACAAACAAATAAATCCTCGCAACCAACACAATAAAGGGGTTGTCAATCCCTTCACGGTCACTTACAAGAGTGAGATCTGATAGATATGATAAGATAATATTTTTGGTATTTTTACGATAAAGATGCAAAGTAAAGAAAGCAAAATAAAAATGGCGCAAGAAATAGCTTGTTGACGGGAGATTAATATGATGGAAAATAGACCCGGGGGCCATAGGTTTCACTAGTGGCTTCTCTCATGAGCGTAAGTATTACGGTGGGTGAACAAATTACTGTTGAGAAATTGACAGAATTGATCATAGTTATGAGAATATCTAGGTATGATCATGTATATAGGCACCACGTCCAAGACAAGTAGAACGACTCCTGCCTGCATCTACTACTATTATTCCACACATCGACCGCTATCCAGCATGCATCTAGAATATTAAGTTCAAAAGAACGGAGTAACGCTTTAAGTAAGAGGACATGATGTAGAGGGATAAACTCATGCAATATGATATAAACCCCATCTTGTTATCCTCGATGGCAACAATACAATACGTACCTTGCTGCCCCCATCACACACTGGGAAAGGACACCGCAAGATCGAACCCAAAGCTAAGCACTTCTCCCATTGCAAGAAAGATCAATCTAGTAGGCCAAACCAAACTGATAATTCAAAGAGACTTGCAAAGATAACCAACCATACATAAAATAATTCAGAGAAGATTCAAATATTGTTCATAGAATAAAATTGATCATAAACCCACAATTCATCGGTCTCAACAAACGCACCGCAAAAGAAGATTACATCGAATAGATCTCCACGAGAGAGGGGGAGAACATTGTATTGAGATCCAAAAAGAGAGAAGAAGCCATCTTGCTAATAACTATGGACCCGAAGGTCTGAGGTAAACTACTCACACATCATCGGAGCGGCTATGGTGTTGATGTAGAAGCCCTCCGTGATCGATGCCCCCTCCGGTGGAGCTCCGGAAAAGGCCCCAAGATGGGATCTTACGGGTACATAAGGTTGCGGCGGTGGAATTAGATTTTTGGCTCCGTATATGGTAGTTTGGGGGGGGGGGTACGTAGGTATATATAGGAGGAAGAAGTACGTCGGTGGAGCAACATGGGGCCCACGAGGGTGGAGGGCGCGCCCAGGGGGTTGATGTCTTGATGTAGGGTCCAAGTCCTCTGGATCACGTTCGTTCCAAAAATCACGTCCCCGAAGGTTTCATTCCGTTTGGACTTCGTTTGATATTCTTTTTCTGCGAAACTCTGAAATAGGCAAAAAACAACAATCCTGGGCTGGGCCTCCGGTTAGTAGGTTAGTCTCAAAAATAATATAAAAGCGTATAATAAAGCCCATTAATGTCCAAAACAGAATATAATATAGCATGGAACAATAAAAAATTATAGATACGTTGGAGACGTATCAATTGTCTTGTGTAGTTCCACTAAAATGTATGATTGGCACAACATGATCCCTGTTTGCACAAGTAGGAACAAGGTGAAACCTTCATTAGCTTGGTGGGAAAGGATAGAAAGACATTAGCATATTACTCTAACAGTAGCATCAAATTCATGATGGACAATACGCAAAACATTGCCTAGAATTCATGTTGGGGTCGGCTCCATGCTTTTTTTGATTAAAATAATCTTCTGGCCCTACCCGTCATCCTGGTGATTCTAGTTTGCATGCTCATCTGGTCAAGACAGGAATATATATTTTAATTTGTGGTGGTGTAAATGTTAGAGGTTGCAACAAATGGAGTATTGTACATCAAGGGTCTTTCACCAAGTTTAGAGGCAACCATGTGGGGCGAGTGCTATGATGTGTCGCGTCAACTCATACAACGAGGAGAAGCTTGATTTTACTACTACACGCCTTCTCCCTCGCCCATGCGCGCGGTGGCTATCCCTCCCGCACGCGGTGGACGGACATGCAGCAGTGGATTCAATACTGTAGAAGTAGTAGTAACATCATTGTTCGTCTTCTCAAAGAGGCGAAGAGCCAAGCGCAGCCCGAACATGGCAGTTGCGAACGCTCGCGTGGCAGTCTTTGTGTAGGGGTGGGGCATGGTGCGAAGCCTTGGAGCACGCATATAGCCAGGCTCTTGCATGAGAAAAAATTGCTATTTGAGCCCACTATTGTAGTACTAGTACTTGCTAGTATAGCCCTGTAAACCGGAAAGGAGTATTTGCCTTTGTAGAGATTTCAACAAGTGACTAGACTACACCGCATGCACTACTGGCTCAAATCTCATCAACCAAGGCATTTTGTGATTGGAGGAATGTATCTCGTACTTTACAAAACTACCCTAATTAAACTCATGCATTAATTATGTAGTTTTCTCATTTTCCTCTCCTCCTTGGTCGCAGTTCACAATATTGAGCACTCCTATATGAATAGCCGCTCTATGTACATATGGGACATCAAAGCATCTGGGCCCGCATGCCATCCACCAAATCACAGCGAGGTGCTACAGTCGAGACTCACCGGTCACCCCGGTGTGGCCGTCATGACCCATCATATCACAAAACCCACCTTTACCAGCAGTGGTAACGTGGCCTTGAAGTGGCCTCAAAGTTGGACTGGACGAAGCAACCATCATTTCACTGGAACGCTCGTTGAAGCCTTTTCTCCCCTTTCTTGAAGAAAACCTCACTCCAGGCTACTCACTTCTGCCATTTTTCTTCTGTACCTACGAAGGAAAGGTGGGCGAATCAGTGATGCTGCTATATTTTCATTCCAAGAATCTTATTTTTGTGAAGCACCGACCGATTCTCACAGCCTATTCTTTTCCCATTTTCATTGCGGTTGTGGTTTCCTTTCGATTGCTTTTTGTTTGTCAGTTCATTGATGGATCCTGGAGCACTAGGCAAAGAGTTGCCAGCGGATAACCCACTGGAGACAGCGATCTCCAGGAAGCGAGCACCGACCAACGAGTTGACCATGTTGGTGGGCCAACCCATGGAGACGTTGGCACTGGCCAAAGAGTTGACGACGTTGGCGGACGAACTCCTCAAAGAAAGTTGGAAGAATAGCAAGGACCCCACCGTGCCTACCCAGAAACTCTAATGGCCACCTATGCGAGGCTCAAGGCTGAGTTTGAGGAGATAGTCGCCGTTGAGAAGCAGTATTCCCCTGGCAAGGTGATGGCCCCCATCGAGGACGAGGAGATGGCCCCCAGAGGGATGGGATCCCCCGGTGAGCTGCACAAGATAAAAAATAATGGCTTACCATAGTTGTGGCTTTTGATTATTTGCAATGTGCTTACTAATATGTTAGGGTTGTGCAGGCGCCGGTGGACGTCCTTGATGATTCCGATGTCGCGGCCTGTCCTATGGACATCGCCAGGAGATCGTTTCCAATGCGCGGTCCGTCCTGTGGACATCGCCCTAGAGATCGATTCCGATGTCGCGGTCCATCCTGTGGACATCGTCCCAGAGATTGATTCCGATGTCACGGTCAGTCCTGTGGACATCGCCCCAGAGATCGATTGCCATGCCGCTGTCCGTGTTGTGGTCATTGCCCGAGAGATCGATGACAAGAAATAGTTGGTCGCGCTAATCCTTCAGGTAGTTTGCACTGCCCTGTGTTTAATTACCAGAACGATGCATGTCATCAAACCATCTTAGGGCTAGTGCACTTTCTTGTGTGGGCGGTACTTGCTACTTTTGTTTGATAGTGAATCATGCGAACCCTCTCCGAGTTATGGAAACAGATGTATCCTCACCAGCTTTTGATGTAATATATCACATGCTTAGATGTAAGTTTGAACTGTTTATCATATCAGCAGGGCTTGTTTGATGATTCTTGGTGTTAGTAGTCTAGCTACTATGCCAGTTACAGTACTTACAAAACACTCACCGAAGAGAAATGTTGAGGCTGATGAGCTCGTGGTATTCTTATACTTATCCGTCGTTGATCGGCCAATAGCCTAAGCTACTAAAATTGTAGGCTTAACGATCGATCAGACAATAGTCAACACGGATACATTCAAGCCTCATTTGGTTCATAGGGTAGGAAAATCGTAGCAAAAGTACAGAGACATACAACACAAAATCATAGCAGTACAGAGACGTACTCCCTCCGTTCCAAAATAGATGACTCAATTTTGTACTGCTAACTTTGAAACGAAGGAAGTACAAATCCTAGGCGGGCTAGTTTGGCCTAGTGGGTTTCAGTGATATGACGTGGTACAGTGCCATCCAGTCTTCGCGTGTGGTAGCAGTATTGCGAGTACAGTAAGTTTTCTTGAAGAAGCGGAATTCAACGAAGTCATGATGGTTCCTTCGTCCGACCAACTTACAGTGGGAAAGGTTGGGCCTGCGCTATGACCGGGGTGGACCAGGATAATTTTGTGCATGGCAAGTGGACCAGGATGGTTGACATCCCACATGTCAGCGAATGGGAAGTATTCTTTTCCAATATAGAGGACGAGCAACGAGTATTCATTGTTTATTTTTGATGAAAGCTATTGTCTCCACTGTTACTACGGAGGAGTTTGAAACACGGCAGCCCAGTGAACTTGGCATGTGCACCACTCCCTCCTTCCTCATGTAATACTACCATAGTGTTGACTATAAGGTTGGCTATAAAGGTTACAACTTTTTTTCACTTTCTCTCTATCGATTTCCTCTCAAATGTTTTTACCTTTCTTTTTTAGACACAATTGCTTTTTATGCCTCTTTTTTTAGAATTAGTTTTTTTATACCTAGGAGCACGTGTAGAGACGGGCTCTTGCAGAGCCCACTCCTTGACTTTGTCAATGCCTCTCTCTCCTCCACATAAGCGGGCTTATAGGCCAGTATTTTACTGGTACTACTTGCTATGAATGCGGGCAGTCAAGGCCCCGAGGGGGAGGGCTTGAAGCGGTCCGGACTCCCGCATGGCCCACCTCACATTATCACCATATATTTCTTGGAGTTCGTGCGCGGCGGGCGGGCGATCTCTTCTCCCTCCCCCCGTCTCTCTCTTCTCAGCCGACGCCCGCCGAGCGATTAGATTTCGGCTATCGACGGTTTATTTAATTGCAGTCCCAGATGTTAGTGAAATTGCAAGACAACGCGTTTCCCTTCTGGTGAGCGGCGTGTGAGTCGGACTGTCGGGGGTGCGACGCATACGAGTCATAAGTGTGCCGCCTTTTCTGTTGAACTTGCAAAGGTAAACATTTTCGTGCGATCGATCGATAGAAATCCAGAACAAAATGATGAGGGCAGTGCTTTCCCGCGCGTTAGGCGGGCTAGTTTGAGTGATATGACGTGCTACAGTGCCGTCCACTTGCTCCATTTTTATGTAAGGAAGAGTTTACACTCTTACGTGGGAGGAGTGTGAAACACGGCGGATCTAATTTTGATCGAGGGATAACTGTTCCCTGCCAAATAATGGAGCACTGTTAATCTCCTATGCTGGCCCACAAATTTACACCGGCATCTGTCCGAGGACACTGATGGATGCCATCCAATGCTGCCCGCATACCTTTCGACAACTATATGAACTAACCGGACGAAATTCGTGCAAACAAAGCAAATTTCAAATTAACCGGATGAAATTCTTTAGATTTCGAAAACTTTTCCTACAAATTGGACGAAATTCATTACATATTTCGCACAAACCATACTAAAACCTACTGTAAACCTAATCTAAATGATTGCCGGCGCCCGACCACCATGTCCGGCCATGAACCCGAGAAAGCTGGCCATTGCCTCTGCCTCCTCCTCATCCGCCTCGATAACCTCCTCCTCCATAGCACAAGGTTCTAAAGATTTCTGCCTCCACATCGCCGTCAAGCGGCTAATCAGTCGCCGATGTTTATCCCACCAAGCTTGGCCTTCCTGGGACCAGAGCGGTGGCGACCTACCGTGTACTACTCTTCCTCGCTGCCGGCTGCGCCCGCGCACGCACGCCGGCTTCATGGTAGTGGCAGCGGAGGGCGGCTGGGGGGGGTGAGCCGGCGATCTCCTTCGTATGCTCCTATGATAGTACGTCCAAGAGAGCTTTGGAGCGCGCCCAGAGCGGAGCCGCTGATGTCCTTCGTTTGCTCCTCCGACAGTACGTCTGAGAGCTTTGGAGCGCCAGGAGGCCATGGTTGGAGTGGTGCCGACAAAAGGAAGGGACCGGAGGAGAATGAGTGTGGGTCTTTGGCTATGGCTGGGAGCTGGGGCTCAAGTTAATATAGCAGGCGAATGGCAATGAGCCGCGGCAGATGGGCGGTGGCGCCGGACTAGATTCGTCAGGCGTGAATGCGGATCTTTGCTTGATGACTTAATCTGCAGGTGCGTTGGGTCACTGACATGTGGTCCCAACGGGCATCTGGCCCACATGTCAGTGACACACCAACTGCACCTGCAGTTAAGTCCGATGAATGCGGCATTGACGTTCTGGAGAGACGGTGACCATTTCATGCAGGAAGCACGTGCTAGCGATGGAAGGGGTTTCGGTAGGCTAGGGTGGTCAGACGCTGGCGTGGTGGTAAAATGTGAACTCATGGATGACGAGCCTTTGAAGTGTATGCGGCACGTATTGACAACCAGGCGTCCATGCAACCGGTCTTGTCGCCAGCTAGCCTTCGACGACCACCATTAGACACCACACAACCATGCATAACTTACGAATAATGGACGAATCGATCAGACACACACTCATGTGCACTGGCACTATGATCAGTCACTCACGATAGTACATACTCCGTACCATAGTACCCTCTCTAGCTAGGATGTTTTATATATTCTCGTTGTGATGGACGATATACATGAGCAAGGCGCTGAGTCCCGAGTATGACCGTTGGTGTTGAGCCAGGTGAATACATGCTTGGCGTTCGTGGAGGCCTCCATCAGACGTATGAACAGTAATGTCAGGCACCGCCAGGGCGCGCAGGTGACAGGCTCGTCGTTTGCGTGGCACCATGAGCAGGACTTTGATTGAGAGGGCGACATGCATGCATTAGCATGGTTTGAAAGTGTGAGCGTGAGTGTCTGCACGCGTACATGCTACTTGCCTCTATGGACGGTGTGCGCTAATGTGTGCATCACGTATAATATAATGATCAAAGTGAACTATCAACAGAAGTTCGATGACCGCCAATGCATTTTACTCGGTATTAAATGACCAGGATTGAAGGGGAATCCAAATTTCCTTCGTCTTTTGTCCTTAAGCACTTGACAAACCAATGCACTATACGGTTGTCCGGCCACTCCACCCGAGAGCTCTCACCAAGCGTAATTCATGACACCGCGCCTGATACGTCTCCAACGTATCTATAATTTTTGATTGCTCCATGCTACTTTATCTACTGTTTTGGACTATATTGGGCTTTATTTTCCACTTTTATATTACTTTTGGGACTAACCTATTAACCGGAGGCCCAGCCCGTAATTGCTTTTTTGCCTATTTCAGTGTTCAAGAAACGGAATATCAAAAGGAGTCCAAACGGAATGAAACCTTCGAACGTGATCTTCTCACCGAGCGTGATCCAGGAGACTTGGACCCTACTCCAAGAAGTGCTGAGGCGGTCACGAGGTGGAGGCGCGCCCACTGGCGCGCCCCTACCTCGTGGGCCTCCTGATGCTCCACCGACGTACTCCTTCCTCCTATATATACCTACGTACCCCCAACAGATCAGGGGAGGAGCCAAAAACCTAATTCCACCGTCGTGCCTTCACCTGTATCCACGAGATCCCATCTTGGGGCCTGTTAGGAGCTCACGGAGGGGGCATCCACCATGGAGGGCTTCTACATCAACACCATAGCCCCTCCGATGAAGTGTGAGTAGTTTACTTCAGACCTTCGGGCCCATAGCTAGTAGCTAGATGGCTTCTTCTCTCATTTTGGATCTCAATACAATGTTCTCCCCCTCTCTCGTGGAGATCTATTCGATGTAATCTTCTTTTTGCGGTGTGTTTGTTGAGACCGATGAATTGTGGGTTTATGATCCAGCTTATCTATGGAAAATATTTGATTCTTCTCTGAATCCTTTTATGAATGATTGAGTTATCTTTGCAAGTCTCTTTGAATTATCCGTTTGGTTTGGCCAACTAGATTGGTAGTTCTTGCAATGGGAGAAGTGCTTAGCTTTGGGTTCAATCTTGCGGTGTCCTTACCTAGTGACGAGAAAGGGTTGCAAGGCACGTATTGTATTGTTGCCATCGAGGATAACAAGATGGGGTATTTATCATATTGCATGAATTTATTCCTCTACATCATGTCATCTTGCTTAAGGCGTTACTCTGTTTTTAACTTAATACTCTAGATGCATCTTTGGATTGCGGTCGATGAGTGGATTAATAGTAGTAGATGCAGAATTGTTTCGGTCTACTTGTCTCGGACGTGATGCCTATATACATGATCATACCTAGATAACCTCATAACTATGCTCAATTCTGTCAATTGCTCAACAGTAATTTGTTCACCAACCGTTGAATACCTATGCTCTTGAGAGAAGCCACTAGTGAAACCTATGGCCCCCGGGTCTATTCTCATCATATCAATCTCCATCACTTTATTTACTTGCTTTGTTTTTACTTTGCTTTCACTTTTCACTTTGCATCTTTATACCAAAAATACCAAAAATATTATCTCTATCAGATCTCACTCTCGTAAGTGGCCGTGAAGGGATTGACAACCCCTAATCGCGTTGGTTGCGAGTAGCTATTGTTTTGTGCAGGTACGAGGGACTTGCGCGTGGCCTCCTACTGGATTGATACCTTGGTTCTCAAAAACTGAGGGAAATACTTACGCTACTGTGCTGCATCATCCCCTCCTCTTCGTGGAAAACCAACGCAAGCTCAAGACGTAGCAAGAAGGATTTCTGGCGCCGTTGCCGGGGAGGTCTAAGAAAAAGTCAACATAACAAGTACCCATCACAATCCCTATCTCTCGCATTACATTATTTGCCATTTGCCTCTCGTTTTCCTCTCCCCCACTTCACCCTTGCTGTTTTATTTGCCCTCTCTTTCCCAATCTCCTCCTCTCTTTCCGTTGCCTTTTTCCTTTGCCTTTTGTTTGCCTATGTGTTAGTTTGCTTGCTTGTCATCATGACTAGTCTCCTATCTTCTCCGTTATCTCCCGAGAATGAAGTTCTAAATTTTAAGCAAAGGGAAGGAGAAAATTTAAAAGACGCTTGCTATAGAATTTGCAATGCTCAAAATAGATCTACCAGGAAGCAATCTACTTCCGTTCTTCTTCGTAATTTTTACGTAGGTGCTAATCCTTGGTATAGATATATCCTTGATACCATTACCGGAGGGAATTTCTTGGGTAGCCATACTTTTGATTCTTATAATGCTTTAATAGATTTATTTGGCTCACCTCCTCTTTTGGTTAATGGAACTATGTTAACTTTGGAGCATGTTATGCAAAGGCTTGAAATTATTGAAAACAAAGTTGTTACCATTGAATCCATTGAAAATCTAGATAAAAAGATCCATAATCAAATTACTCAATATGGATCTAAAGTAGGAATGACTTTGAAAAAAAAATTAGGAGAAGGAACCCATGGTTAATGAAAAAATAAATCTAGATTCTACTCGAATCGATAAACTTGAGGGTATCATTACTAACTTGGGAACCGCTTTTTCTTCCGTAAAGAATACTCCTAGTCCTCCCACTAAAATTGCCAAGCTTATGTATGTTCCTAAAAATAAGGGTGAACCATCTAGTAAGGAAACTGCGGATCTTAAATCTATAAGTATTCATCCCGATCTTTTTACTATCATTAAGGAACCATTTGCTACAAATGAATTTTTTGATCTTATGCCTAAAAGTTTGATAATTACTAGAAAGAAAGAAATCTATAAGAAAGATAGATGCCTTATTGAAGAATTGCCTATCAAAGATGGCAATACCTAGATCTATCCTTGCTTTTATGCCTAGCTAGGGGCGTTAAAGGATAGCGCTTGTTGGGAGGCAACCCAATTTTATTTTTAGTTTTTTAGTTTTTGCTTCTGTTTAGGAATAAATAATTCATCTAGCCTCTGTTTAGATGTGGTTTTATCTTTTAATTAGTGTTTGTGCCAAGTTAAACCTATTAGATCTTCTTGGGAGATAGTTATTTGATCTTGCTGTAATTTCCAGAATCTTTGCGCTCAGTGCCCGAATTGTTAAAAATCACCAGAACGTGATAAAATAGTGATTCCAATTGATGCTGATCAATAAACAAATTTTCCAGGTCGTCTAATTTTGGTAGAATTTTTTAGGTTCCAGAATTTTGCGTTAGTTACAGATTACTACAGACTGTTCTGTTTTTGACAGATTCTGTTTTGCGTGTGTTGTTTGCTTATTTTGATGAATCTATGGCTAGTAAAATAGTTTATAATCCATAGAGAAGTTGGAATACAGTAGATTTAACACCAATATAAATAAATAATGAGTTCATTACAGTACCTTAAAGTAGTCTTTTGTTTTCTTTCTCTAACGGAGCTCACGAGATTTCTATTGAGTTTTGTGTTGTGAAGTTTTCAAGTTTTGGGTGAATTCTTTTGATGGATTATGGAACAAGGAGTGGCAAGAGTCTAATCTTGGGGATGCCAACGGCACCCCCAAGATAATCCAAGGACACCAAAAAATCAAAGCTTGGGGATGCCCCGGAAGGCATCCCTCTTTAAATCCACTTCCATCGGTAATTTACTTGGAGCTATATTTTTATTCACCAACATGATATGTGTTTTGCTTGGAGCGTCTTGTATTATTTGAGTCTTTGCTTGTTAGTTTACCACAATCATCCTTGCTGTACACACCTTTTGTGAGAGCCATACATGATTTGGAATTTTTTAGAATACTCTATGTGCTTCACTTATATCTTTTGAGCTTGATAATTTTGCTCGTAGTGCTTCACTTATATCTTTTGAGCTTGATAGTTTTGCTCTAGTACTTCACTTAGATCTTTTAGAGCACGGTGGTGGATTTTTTTTAAAGAAACTTGATCTCTCATGCTTCACTTAGATCATTTGAGAGTCGTTAATAGCATGGTAATTTGCTCAATGTTAATATACTTGGTGTTCGAGATATGTGAAACTTTCTTTTGAGTGAATTGAATACTAAGATAAATTTAATGCTTAATAATTGTTTTGAGATATGGAGGTAATAATATCAAAGTCGTGCTAGTTGATAATTGTGAGTTTGAGAAATACTTGTGTTGAAGTTTGCAAGTCCTGTAGCATGCACGTATGGGTGAAGTTGTGTAACAAATTTGAAGCATGAAGTGTACCTGGCTTGTGCATCCTTATGAGTGGCGGTCGGGGACGAGCGATGGTCTTTTCCTACCAATCTATCCCCCTAGGAGCATTGTGCATAGTACTTGATTTTTGATGGCTTATAAATTTTTGCAATAAGTATATGAGTTCTTTTGACTAATGTTGAGCCCATGGATTACACACACTTTTATCTTTCCGCACTTGCTAGCCTCTTCAGTACCGTGCATTGCCCTTTCTCACCTTGAGAGTTGGTGCAAACTTAGCGGTGCATCCAAACCCCGTGATATGATACGCTCTTTCACACATAAACCTCCTTATATCTTCCTCAAAACAGCCACAATACCTACCTATCATGGCATTTCCATAGCCATTCCGAGATATATTGCCATGCAACTTCCATCATCATTATTATGACATACATTACTTTTGTCATATTTCCATTGCATGATCATGTAGCTGACATCGTATTTGTGGCAAGGCCACCATGCATTGTTTTCCATACATGTCACTCTTGATTCATTGCACCATCCCGGTACATCGCCGGAGGCATTCATATAGGGTCATATTTTGTACTAAGTTTCGAGTTGTAATTGTTGAGTTGTAATACAAATAAAAGTGTGATCATCATCATTATTAGAGCATTGTACCAAGTGAGGAAAGGATGATGGAGACTATGATTCCCCCATAAGTCGGGATGAGACTCCGGACGAAAAAAATAGGCTATAAAAAAGAGAGAGAAAAGGCCCAAACAAAAAAATATTAATAAAAAAATGAGAGAAAAAGAGAGAAGGGACAATGCTACTATCTTTTTACCACACTTGTGCTTCAAAGTAGCACCTTGTTCTTCATGTAGTGAGTCTCATATATTGTGCTTCAAAGTAGCACTAAGATCTTCATAATAGAGAGTCTCTCATTTTGTCACTTTCATATACTAGTGGGAATTTTCATTATAGAACTTGGCTTGTATATTCCAATGATGGGCTTCCTCAAAGTGCCCTAGGTCTTTATGAGCAAGCAAGTTGGATGCACACCCACTTAGTTTCTTTTGTAGAGCTTTCATATACTTATAGCTCTAGTGCATCCGTTGAATGGCAATCCCTACTCCTCATGTTGACATCAATTGATGGGCATCTCCATAGCCCGTTGATTATCCTCGTCGATATGAGATTTTCTCCTTTTTTGTCTTCTCCACACAATCCCATCATCATATCTCTATTCCACCCATAGTGCTATACCCATGGCTCACGCTCATGTATTGCGTAAAGGTTGAAAGAGTTTGAGATTATTTGAGTATGAAACAATTGCTTGGCTTGTCATCGGGGGTGTCACAGCCCCAGATCAGCCCTAGAGCTTGTTTGTAGCTAGTAGCATTGCATCCATGCATCATGTTTAATTTTCATGAAAATTTGAAATGGGGATTGTTGAAACCCTAGCACCAATTGAATTCAACTAGGTTCAATAAAAATATTCTTCAATGAACCCAAAATGCCTTTGGAAATGATCATGATTTTTGATAAAGGTAAAAACCTCTGCCAAAAATGATGAGCATATTTCTTGGCCATTTATGGATTTTGAATTAATTCATGAAGTATTTGAATTTGGGCATTTGAATGCTATAAATAATTTAAATGCTCAAATAATTCCGAAACTAAATGTGGGCTGTTGCATATATTTCAGAAGGTGCCCACAATTATTTTCAGGATTTTTAGAAGTGCCCTGGTATTTTTAATAAAGCCCTAAAACTACAGAATATTAGAAAACAGAAAATAATAAAAGAGAGAGAAGGACTACCTGGTTTACCTGCGCAGCCCACCAGCCCAGCCTTCTCCCCCTCCCCTCGCTGGCCAGTTGGTGGCCCAGCCCACCAACCGACACCCGCTCGTCGCCTACCTCTGCCAAGAGGCGAGAGGAGGGACACGGCGACGCCGAGCTTCGCCACCTCCTCCCTTCCGGCTGCCTGGCCTCCCGACCCTCTCGCGACGCCACGGAGACGGCCACGCGCCCTAACCCCCCTGGATCCCCTCGCTCTCTCCCTCTCCCTCGTTCCCTCCTCTGCTCTCTCTCTCTCTCGCCCGAACGCGGCCGCCGACGCCGATCGCCGTACCATGACCACCGCCGCCCCTCTCCTCCCGGCATGTCCACGAGCTCCGCCTAGCTCCTGTCCTCCTCCTCACCAAGCCAAGTATCGCTAGAGGCCTGCATCACCGGCATCTTCCTCGTCTTCAAGCTTGACACGCCTACCATCACCGTCGATCCATGACAACCGGGCGTCCCGAGCCCCCGAGCTACCTGCCGCCTCCCCTGTGGCGCCCGCTTCGACTTCCCTCTTCCCGGCCCCTCCGCGTCCTTTAGGCCGTAGCTGCACGGACACCGAACCCGGCCGCCGCCGTTTTGGTCGCCGCCGTTGGTTCTAGCCACGTAGCTCAGCCACCACCGCTAATCGACGCAGCTCGCTCCCGAGTCGAACGCTCCCAGCTCCTCCTGTCGTGCTCGCAGCCCCGTTCCGCTCGAGGCCGTAGCTCCGGCTGCCGCCAAAGCTCGACGCCGGCGGGATTCCGGCCGCCCCCGCACCTCCCGTTGGTCCCCCTAGATGCGCGGGATCACGGGCTCCCTCCTGGTACCCTCGGTAGCGCCCGGCGCCCTAAGCGCAACTCGGCGGGCACCGCCGCCAGTTGGTCGCCGCCGGCCAAATTCCGGCAAGTGCCGACGTGGCCTTATTATTAGCACTAATTAACCCCCCCCCTCTCTTTGACATGTGGGCCCCGAGCCTAGTTAGGTTAGTTTTATTTTCTCTGTTTAGATTAGTACTAACCCGTGGGCCCCACGTGTCAGACTTTGACTTAGTTAAGTCAACGTTGACCTGGTCCCACTGTCATCCACCCAAACCAGCCAGAGACACTGACCAGTGGGTCCCATGGGTCAGGTTTGACCAGGGGCGCCCTGTTGACCCGGCCGACGTCACATTGACGTCGGTGGCCCATAATAATTAGGTTTCTAGATTTAATTTAATTCAGTAAATTCCGAAAATACTCTAAACTTCTAAAAATCATATAAATTCAACCGTAACTTCGGATGGAAATAATTTATATATGAAAATGATCAGAAAAATATGAAGAATCTGTTTATGCCATGATCATGCATGTTTGAACAAGTTAACATCACTGAATAGGATGAATCATGATTAGGGTAATTTATGAAATAGCATTTGGAGTTGGAATTCAACCTTGTTTGAATTCCACTTCAACTAACTTGGATTATTATTGCATTAGGTGAATTCAGTACCTTAACATGATCATGCATCATATATGTGCATTGCATTGATTGTGTTCTTTCTCAGTTGCCGGTGTTTGTCCCCTCCCGGTAGACGATGTATCGACGATGAAATCGATGACACCGATGAAGAACTATATTATCTTCAGAAGTGCCAGGCAAGCAAAACCCCCTTGTTCATTCCGATATAATCCCACTCTCTCGCTCCTGCTCTATTTTACTGCATTAGGACAACAACGACTCATGTGTTACTTGCTGCGGTAGCTGAACCCTTGATCCTTTGCATGACCTGTCATTCCACAAGAATTAGATGAAACCCACTAGCATGAGTAGGAATTGTTTGAGCCATGTTGTGCCTACTCGTTTATGCTTGTTGTCATGCACTGCTTGCTTAGAGTTGAGTCGGGTCCGATTCATCGGGAATGAATTGGAATGGTTGTGTGAACATGTCCTATTGTGTGTGAGCTAAGTGTGTGAACACGATTTGGTAAAGGTAGCGGTGAGAGGCCATGTAGGAGTACATGGTGGGTTGTCTCATTGCAGCCGTCCTCGAGGAACTGAGTTACGTGTTTGTGATCCATGAAACAGTTACTACCACGCATTGGGATCCTTAATTGACCCTCTCGGCTTCTTAACCACTCTTGTCCTCGGTCAGGGAGTTGCAAGTAGTTTCGGTGTTTGTAGTATCTTTGGGGGCCGCATAGCAGCTGACCATAGGGGTGGGTTGTGTTGCGGTAGGCACCGTGGCCCGGTGTACCGATTCGCCTGCTTGGTGTCTCGTGAACCACTGTACACATCGTTCGGGGCCGTATGGGAAACCTCGGCGGACTCCCTGCGGATGGAACCCGAATAGGCGATAAACCTGGACTAGGGACTTGAGTGTTTAGGTAGGCCGTGGCCGACACCCACGTTGGGCTTCCGCTTGAAGGTTGCAGTACATGTCGTGTAGACGGCGGTAAGTGGTGAGCGTGTGTGAAGAAGTACACCCTGCAGGGTTTAATATGATCTATTGAATAGCCGTGTCCACGGAGAAGGACTTCTGGATTGCCTATATCAGTTCATAGACAAGTGAAAGTGGATACCCTAAAATGCGCAAGATAAGTGTGAGTGCTATGGATGGCGTTCTCGTAGGAAGACGGGAGCGGGTCCATAGTGGTGTATTGATATGGTGAACATGTGGACTCGTGTGCGCCACCTCAAAGAGTTACTTGCAGTCGTAGTTCAGGATAGCCACCGAGTCAAAGCTGTCTTGCTGCGGTCAAACTCCACCACCCCTTTTGATAATGATGCATATGTAGTTAGTTACGATGTAAGTCTTGCTGAGTACAATTGTACTCACGTTTGCTTATTTTATGTTTTGCGAGAGAGGCGTCGGTCTCGCTAGTAGTTCCGCTTGGACTTGACGTTTAGCTTGTTACCTCAGCTACGATCTTGTGCCCTCGGCGAGATCTGGTAGATAGTCGGGCTTCTCGGCCTTTTTCATTTATAGTTATGCATGCTTTCGGACATGATTAGCTTCCGCTTGTGCTTTGACTTGTATGCTCACGAGTGTTGGGTCATGAGACCCATGTTTGTAATATCTCGCTCTTGGAGCCTAATGAATAATATTTTGAGTCGTAGAGTTATGTTGTGATGCCACGTCGTATTTGCACATATTGAGCATATTGTGTGTATGTTTGAAATGCTTGGTATGTGTGGGATCCGACAAACTAGTTGTTTATCCTTGGCAGCCTCTCATATGGGGAAATGTAGTCTCGTGCCTCCGGCGATAGTAGTCCGCTTCTGCGGTTCACCGAGTCCTGCTAGCCCAAAGACTACTGCTTGGACACTTGACTGGCCGGCATGTGTTTCATTTCGTTCCTATGTCTGTCCCCTCGGGGAAATGTCACGCGGTGTTATTCGGAGTCCTGCCTAGCCTGCTACAACCCGGGATACCGGAGTCCTGTTAGCCCAGTGCTACAGCCCGAATATATCCGTTGATGACCGACATGCTCGATGTGATTCATGTATGCCTGTCCCCATAGGTTAGTGCCGCTTTGGGTTCACGACTATCCATGTCGGCCAGGGTTCTTTGTAATATGGATGCTAGCGACACTATCATATACGTGAGCCAAAAGGCAAACGGTCCGGGACATGGTAAGGCGACACCGTGGGAATACCGTCGTGAGGCCGCAAAGTGATATGATGGGTTACATGCTAGATCGGTGTGACTTAGGATCGGGGTCTGACAGCGTTGGTATCGAAGCCTGACTGCTGTAGGATTACCAAGCCAAACTGGTGAAGTTGTGTCTAGAATTGTTTTTTTTATGTATGGGAATTGATGGTGGAAGGGAATGTTTGGCTCTTTTTACTCCTTATACCTCATGGGCTTCTGATCTGAGACATCGTCTTCTCTTATACGGGGTTTAAGAACTAGGCTTCTCATCTATCTATCGTGATGACGTGTTACTAATCCATAGACCTTTAAGATTGTTGGTTCTAATCCCGATTCAGTTCCTACTATTTACGTATGATAACCGTTGATCTCGAGAATCTTGTTATGATGTTGTTGAGTGGTTATGCCACCATTTTGCGTGATGTCTCAAATCATTTTGAGCATTTACAGCCGTTATGCTTTGTCGAGTCATCCTGTGTCTCTAAATAGTCTGATGCATTTGCAAATCCTTCCTTTCCGTTTCCGATGTCCTTATTGGTCGAGAATAAGCACACTAACTTAGGTGCGTTGAGGTAATTTATTGCTTTGACATATATGTTGGAATTATTATTATGACCCTAGGTATTTAGGAAGTCACCTAGCAATTTAGCAATGCTTTTGTATCCCTAGTGTGATGATTACGGCGAGATTCTTGAAAGCATCCCGTGATGCCATTTAGTAGTAAGTATTCTACTCACAGGTTACGAACCGAGATTCATCCTACTTCATGTTGTTAGGATTGCTAGTGCCTTTAGGATATTAGTAACCTTTGCGATAGTCCTCGAGGTCCGTGGTATTTCCTTCTTCCAAATACTACGAACCGCTTATGGCAGAAGTTCCTTGTTGAAATCAAAACATCACAATAAGAGTGCTCTTGAGGAGTACTCCCTCCATATTGTGACTCTGCCAGTTCTACTTCTTTGCATGGATTATCCGGAAGAAATGTTGAGCTTCGTTCGACATACTAATCTGTGCATCCACAACTCAGAAAATTATATGTTCCTCTGAGTTGCTCTCTTCAGTTGCATTCTGACCTTCATCTATCAATTGATAGCCAAGGGTATGTGTGCATTTATGCTCATCGATACATTTTGTCCTTGTGGCCGTCAAGCCATTCTATTCCAGAATGACTAGGAGATACAAACTCCAGTACCTTGTCCATTTCTAGGATTAGGTCAAAGCAGTTGTATTCCATGAGATCAAAATGCCAATTCAGCTTTTGAATCTGTTCTACCCTGAAGTATTGCCATCTTATGTCAAGAATGTCATGGGAATTGCACAACCTCTTAGAAATTCTTGACGCAGTGATACTCTCGCTATCATTATTCATTCCTCGGTTCCGTGTTGTTGCAACCGGAATGCCGACAAATGAGTTGTGATGTGTGAAATCAATACTCCGAGCCACTCGTTGCTTGGTGGTAAATGGACAATATTCTCATTCTTAGCGTGTTGGTTATTAAATCATCATTCTAAGATAGATTGTGCTACCTAGTCCTTATTTCTGGTGCACACTTCGATTGATGAGTTAAGATTTTGTTAAGTCCTCACTCGCTTGATCATTTCGTCTTGCCCTCAAAAGCAAGATTGCTCTCGAGCTTAGTAACATACCGGTGGTTCGTGACTTTCCAAATATCTTCTTGGAAGTGTTACCGGGTTGTTTCCTGACTGTTGTGTTGGGCTCGTGATCAAGTTGGTTTACCTGTAAACCACCCCTTCTCCAAGAATGCATGTTGATTATCCCTGAGCTAGTTGGTTAAGCTAGACAATAACTTGGAGAGTTGGAAGATAAAAGCTTGCCTAACTTAGTTCGATCCAAAGGGATATTCTTGTGTAGTGTGTGTTGAAGAAAGATGATATCTTCATCGATTGGTCCTCGTGATCGCTTGTTGGATCTATCGTCCTACCAATTCTTTGATTTGAGTATGGGCCATTGTCAAGTCAAATCGTAACCAACGATATTCGTAATGTTGTCTTACTCGTGGTTGATCCCTCGAGCATACACCATTATATCTTTTGGTGCGACCAATGCTATCACCGTGTTCACATGATGGTGGAAGTCCGGTGATATGGAAATTCCGATGAGTTCTTTGTTGAGCCCATCGGTAGCATTTCGTCTCCCCATGAGTCGTGTTGAACATCAACCTAGTGTTGGAAAATTGTGTAAGCATTCCTTCGTGTGCCGTTCATGAAGCATATGTTTGGGCCGAAAGTAGTGACTTCCTCTAGTTCATGTGCATCGATGTAAGTTGCCGCCATGAACTTGAGAAAGGTTTGTTTTGCCTCCTGTGGAATCATCCCAAGTCCGTCATGCATGTGCAAAGTATTCTATGGTTTGATAGACTGATCATCTTCATTCCGTATGTATTCCTAGCACACCAAGCCACTGATTGATTTGTTCAAGGAAAGGAAGTTCCTTCTTAAGAGCATGCCTTATGCAAGGACTTCAATATCCTCGATTATGCTTCCCCACCTGAACTCGGTAGTGTTTTATCATAAGACTACCATGTGGTCATGCTTATGCAGGACAATGTGTTCACATGTTTGTAGCAAAACCAGCTCATGTTTTGGAGCTTGCTATCGTAGTTCATATCCCGAGAATCTCGCATAGCGCCATCTCGTCGAATTGTGTTGCAACCCTTCCTTTTCGGACATGATGAGTCTGAAATATCCTAACACCAACCAGATCTGAATCTCGTGAGATATGATGGTTGGAACATTCGAACAGTTGCATTTCGTTCCCAGCTTGCACCGTCCTTGTGGCATTTCGTTATGGGCTGCCTTCTTAGTAATTCTTGTCTAGGATCATCCTCAAAAGTGGACTTACCATGGGTTCCCTCCACCTCCGACGATAAGCAAAAATCATCCATCGCGTTGTCTTCAACAAGGTAGTCCACATCATCCACTCTAGTCCGGGTGTACCATTCCTTTGCACTCCGCCAAACGATCATTGTGAATTGCCTTAGGCTAGTATGAAGAGTTTCAATGATCTCTGTATCAAAAGTAATTCTTTTTGCCACTTAAGGGAATAGTTCCTCGCGTCACCTCCCCGAGGTGCCCGCTATTGAATCATGGCAAATATTTTCTCACCACCTTGACACCATCCACCATCTTTCTAAGCGTGGAATTGCTGCCACCAATCAAACCCCGTTGTTGTTCTTCCATTCCTCTCGATGTATTTTGTGTCTCAACTCGAGATGTGTCACCGTCTCAGTCCGTGAGTTGATCATGTTTACCTGATCTTCATGAAGATCGAATCATGTAGGGTTTCCCTTTTCCTTCTATTGTCGTGTCGAGTAAAGATCTCGAAGACGTCAAGACTAAGATGATGGAGTGAATCAACATCTTCGAGAAAGGCAAATGGATTATGAAGATTGTGATAGTTTGTGACTTCCCTTTTTCTCTTACCTCACATCTTGAATCTCGGGGCGAGATTCTTGTTTAGTGGGGGTGAGCTGTCACAGCCCCAGATCAGCCCTAGAGCTTGTTTGTAGCTAGTAGCATTGCATCCATGCATCATGTTTAATTTTCATGAAAATTTGAAATGGGGATTGTTGAAACCCTAGCACCAATTGAATTCAACTAGGTTCAATAAAATATTCTTCAATGAACCCAAAATGCCTTTGGAAATGATCATGATTTTTGATAAAGGTAACAACCTCTGCCAAAAATGATGAGCATATTTCTTGGCCATTTATGGATTTTTGAATTAATTCATGAAGTATTTGAATTTGGGCATTTGAATGCTATAAATAATTTAAATGCTCAAATAATTCTGAAACTAAATGTGGGCTGTTGCATATATTTCAGAAGGTGCCCACAATTATTTTCAGGATTTTTAGAAGTGCCCTGGTATTTTTAATAAAGCCCTAAAACTACAGAATATTAGAAAACAGAAAATAATAAAAGAGAGAGAAGGACTACTGGTTTACTCTGCGCAGCCCACCAGCCCAGCCTTCTCCCCTCCCTCGCCGCAGGTTGGTGGCCCAGCCCACCAACCGACACCCGCTCGTCGCCTACCTCTGCCAGTAGGCAGAGGAGGGACACGGCGACCGCGCCGAGCTCGCCACCTCCTCCCTTCCAGCCTGCACAGCCTCCCGACCCTCTCGCGACGCCACGGAGGCGGCCACGCCCTAACCCCCTGGATCCCCTCGCTCTCTCCCTCTCCCTCGTTCCCTCCTCTGCTCTCTCTCTCTCGCCCGAGCAGCGGCCCGGCGCCGATCGCCGTGCCATGACCACCGCCGCCCCTCTCCTCCCGGCATGTCCACGAGCTCCGCCTAGCTCCTGTCCTCCTCCTCACCAAGCCAAGTATCGCTAGAGGCCCTGCATCACCGGCATCTTCCTCGTCTTCAAGCTTCGGCAACGCCTACCATCACCGTCGATCTGCGGCAACCGGAGCGTCCCCGAGCCCCTGAGCTACCCTGCCGCCTCCCTGTGAGCGCCCGCTTCGACTTCCCCTCTTCCCCGGCCCCTCCGCGTCCTTTAGGCCGTAGCTGCACGGACACCGAACCCCGGCCGCCGCCGTTTTGGTCGCCGCCGTTGGTTCTAGCCACCACCGCTAGTCGACGCAGCTCGCTCCCAGGAGTCGAACGCGCTCCCCAGCTCCTCCTGTCGTGCTCCGCAGCCCCGTTCCGCTCGAGGTCAGTAGCTCGGCCGCCAAAGCTTCGACGCCTTGGCGATTCCGCCGCCCCGCACCTCTCGTTGGTCCCCTAGATGCGCGGGATCACGGGCTCCCTCTGGTACCCTCAACGCCCCGGCCACCCTAAGCGCAACTCCGGCGGGCCACCGCCGCTTGGTTGGTCGCCGCCGGCCAAATTCCGGCAAGTGCCGACGTGGCCTTATTATTAGCACTAATTAACCCCCCCTCTCTTTGACATGTGGGCCCCGAGCCTAGTTAGGTTAGTTTTATTTTCTCTGTTTAGATTAGTACTAACCCGTGGGCCCCACGTGTCAGACTTTGACTTAGATTAAGTCAACGCGTTGACTGGTCCCCATCATCCACCCAAACCAGCCAGAGACACTGACCGGTGGGTCCCATGGGTCAGGTTTGACCAGGGGCGCCCTGTTGACCCGCTGACGTCACATTGACGTCAGGCTGACGCAATAATTAGGTTTCTAGATTTAATTTAATTGATGAAATTCGGAAAATACTCTAAACTTCTAAAAATCATATAAATTCAACCGTAACTCGGATGGAAATAATTTATATATGAAAATGATCAGAAAAATATGAACACTCTGTTTATGCCATGATCATGCATGTTTGAACAAGTTAACACCACTGAATAGGATGAATCATGATTAGGGTAATTTATGAAATAGCATTTGGAGTTGGAATTCAACCTTGTTTGAATTCCACTTCAACTAACGGATTATTATTGCATTAGGTGAATTCAGTACCTTAACATGATCATGCATCATATATGTGCATTGCATTGATTGTGTTCTTTCTCGATTGCCGGTGTTTGTTCCTCCCCAGAGAGCGATGTATCGATGATGAAATCGATGACACCGATGAAGAACTATATTATCTTGAAGTGCCGTGCAAGCAAAACCCCTTGTTCATTCCGATATAATCCCACTCTCGCTCCTGCTCTATTTTACTGCATTAGGACAACAACGACTCATGTGTTACTTGCTGCGGTAGCTGAACCCCTTGATCCTTTGCATGACTGTCATTCCACAAGAATTAGATGAAACCCACTAGCATGAGTAGGAATTGTTTGAGCCATGTTGTGCCTACTCGTTTATGCTTGTTGTCATGCCTGCCATCGCTTAGAGTTGAGTCGGGTCTGATTCATCGGGAATGAATTGGAATGGTTGTGTGAACATGTCCTATTGTGTGTGAGCTAAGTGTGTGAACACGATTTGGTAAAGGTAGCGGTGAGAGGCCATGTAGGAGTACATGGTGGGTTGTCTCATTGCAGCCGTCCTCGTGAACTGAGTTACGTGTTTGTGATCCATGAAACAGTTACTACCACGCATTGGGATCCTTAATTGACCCTCTCGGCTTCTTAACCACTCTTGTCCTCGGTCCGGGAGTTGCAAGTAGTTTCGGTGTTTGTAGTATCTTTGGGGCACGCATAGCGCTGACCATAGGGGTGGGTTGTGTTGCGGTAGGCACCGTGGGTCTGATGTACCGATTCGCCCGTTTGGTGTCTCGGGAACCTGTACACACATCGTTCGGGGTCGTATGGGAAACCTCGGCGGACTCCTGCGGATGGAACCCGAATAGGCGATAAACCTGGACTAGGGACTTGAGTGTTTAGGTAGGCCGTGGCCGACACCCACGTTGGGCTTCCGCTTGAAGGTTGCCGAGTACATGTCGTGTAGACGGCGGTAAGTGGTGAGAGCGTGTGTGAAGAAGTACACCCCTGCAGGGTTAATATGATCTATTGAATAGCCGTGTCCACGGAGAAGGACTTCTGGATTGCCTATATCAGTTCATAGACAAGTGAAAGTGGATACCCTAAAATGCGCAAGATAAGTGTGAGTGCTATGGATGGCGTTCTCGTGGGAAGGCGGGAGCGGGTCCATAGTGGTGTATTGATATGGTGAACATGTGGACTCGTGCGCCACCTCAAAGAGTTACTTGCGATGTAGTTCGGGATAGCCACCGAGTCAAAGCTGGCTTGCTGCGATCAAACTCCACCACCCCTTTTGATAATGATGCATATGTAGTTAGTTACGATGTAAGTCTTGCTGAGTACAATTGTACTCACGTTTGCTTATTTTATGTTTTGCGAGAGACGTCGCTCTAGTAGTTCCGCTTGGACTTGACGTTTAGCTTGTTACCTCATTACGATCTTGTGCCCTCGGCAGATCTGGTAGATAGTCGGGCTTCTCGGCCTTTTTCATTTATAGTTATGCGTACTCGGACATGATTAGCTTCCGCTTGTGCTTTGACTTGTATGCTTTCGAGTGTTGGGTCATGAGACCCATGTTTGTAATATCTCGCTCTTGAGCCTAATGAATAATATTTTGAGTCGTAGAGTTATGTTGTGATGCCACGTCGTATTTGCACATATTGAGCATATTGTGTGTATGTTTGAAATGCTTGGTATGTGTGGGATCCGACAAACTAGTTGTTTATCCTTGGCAGCCTCTCATATGGGGAAATGTAGTCTCGTGCCTCCGAGCGATAGTCGTCACTTCTGGCCGGTTCACAGTCCTGCTAGCCCAAAGCACTACTGCTTGGACACTTGACTGGCCGGCATGTGTTTCATTTCGTTCCTATATACATCCCCTCGGGAAATGTCACGCGGTGTTATTCGAGTCCTGCCTAGCCTGCTACAGCCGGGATACCGGAGTCCTGTTAGCCAGTGCTACAGCCCGAATATATCCGTTGATGACCGACATGCTCGATGTGATTCATGTATGCCTGTCCCCATAGGTTAGTGCCGCTTTGGGTTCACGACTAGCCATGTCGGCCCGGGTTCTTTGTCATATGGATGCTAGCGACACTATCATATACGTGAGCCAAAAGGCTAAAGCGGTCCCGGGACATGGTAAGGCGACACCCGTGGGAATACCGTGCGTGAGGCCGCAAAGTGATATGATGGGTTACATGCTAGATCGGTGTGACTTAGGATCGGGGTCCTGACAGGGGGTATAGAAGTTGGGAACATCTTTGTGTGACGAAAATGAAGCATAGCCTAACCATATGATTTTGTAGGGATGAGCTTTCTTTGGCTATGTTATTTTGAGATGACATAATTACTTTGATTAGTATGCTTGAAGTATTATTATTGTTATGTAAATATGAACTTTTGTCTTAAATCTTTCGGATATGAATATTCATATCACAAGTAAGAAGATTTATATTGAAATTATGCCAAAGTATCACTCCGCATCAAAAATTCTCTTTTTATCATTTACCTACTCGAGGACGAGCATGAATTAAGCTTAGGGATGGGGATGCCTGATACGTCTCCAACGTATCTATAATTTTTGTTTGCTCCATGCTACTTTATCTACTGTTTTGGACTATATTGGGCTTTATTTTCCACTTTTATATTATTTTTGGGACTAACCTATTAACCAGAGGCCCAGCCCAAAATTGCTGTTTTTTTGCCTATTTTAGTGTTTTGAAGAAACGGAATATCAAACGGAGTCCAAACAGAATGGAACCTTCGAACGTGATCTTCTCACCGAGCGTGATCCGTGAGACTTGGACCCTACTCCAAGAAGTGCCAGAGGCGGTCACGAGGGTGGAGGGCGCGCCCCCTACCTCGAGGGCCCCCTGACGCTCCACCGACGTACTCCTTCCTCCTATATATACCTATGTACCCCCAACAGATCAGGGGAGGAGCCAAAAACCTAATTCCACCGCCATACCTTCCTGTATCCACGAGATCGCATCTTGGGGCATGTTCCGGAGCTCCGCCGGAGGGGGCATCCACCACGGAGGGCTTCTACATCAACACCATAGCCCCTCCGATGAAGTGTGAGCAGTTTACTTCAGACCTTCGGGTCCATACCTAGTAGCTAGATGGCTTCTTCTCTCATTTTGGATCTCAATACAATGTTCTCCCCCTCTCTCGTGGAGATCTATTCGATGTAAT
Organism: Aegilops bicornis; assembly: GCA_021605145.1. Taxonomy (NCBI): domain Eukaryota; kingdom Viridiplantae; phylum Streptophyta; class Magnoliopsida; order Poales; family Poaceae; genus Aegilops; species Aegilops bicornis. The sequence goes on along the minus strand of CM038671.1, from coordinate 629,580,025 downwards.
CTTCTTTTGCGGTGTGTTTGTTGAGACCGATGAATTGTGGGTTTATGATCCAGCTTATCTATGGAAAATATTTGATTCTTCTCTGAATTCTTTTATGAATGATTGAGTTATCTTTGCAAGTCTCTTCGAATTATCCGTTTGGTTTGGCCAACTAGATTGGTAGTTCTTGCAATGGGAGAAGTGCTTAGCTTTGGGTTCAATCTTGCGGTGTCCTTACCCAGTGACAGAAAGGGTTGCAAGACACGTATTGTATTGTTGCCATCGAGGATAACAAGATGGGGTATTTATCATATTGCATGAATTTATTCCTCTACATCATGTCATCTTGCTTAAGGCATTACTCTGTTTTTAACTTAATACTCTAGATGCATCTTTGGATAGCGGTCGATGAGTGGAGTAATAGTAGTAGATGCGAGAATCGTTTGATCTACTTGTCACGGACGTGATGCCTATATACATGATCATACCTAGATAACCTCATAACTATGCTCAATTCTATCAATTGATCAACAGTAATTTGTTCACCCACCGTAGAATATCTATGCTCTTGAGAGAAGCCACTAGTGAAACCTATGGCCCCCGGGTCTATTCTCATCATATCAATCTCCGTCACTTTATTTACTTGCTTTGTTTTTACTTTGCTTTTACTTTTCACTTTGCATCTTTATACCAAAAATACCAAAAATATTATCTCTATCAGATCTCACTCTAAATAAGTGGCCGTGAAGGGATTGACAACCCCTAATCGCGTTGGTTGCGAGTAGCTATCGTTTTGTGCAGGTACGAGGGACTTGCGGATGGCCTCCTACTGGATTGATACCTTGGTTCTCAAAAACTGAGGGAAATACTTACGCTAATGTGTTGCATCATCCCCTCCTCTTCAGGGAAAACCAACGCAAGCTCAAGACGTAGCAGCACCGCACACTAACCGGTAAGGAAGCGATGGCATCCCGCCGCGCCGAGTTCCTCGCCACCCACGACCGCACACAAATGGGTAGGGAAGCGATGGCATCCCGCCGTGCCGAGTTCATCGCTGCTCGCGACCTCACACCTACGTGCGCGGAATTTGAAGCTGCCAAGGCCGAATGGGCGGTAGAGCAAGAGGCGGCCAAAGCCGCACAGAGGGAGCGGACAAGTCAGAAAGCACTCAAGAAAAGAGAGGCCCGCCGCCGCAGGAAATAGGAGGACGCACGCGCTGCTGCGGAGAGGTCGGCGGAGATCCAAGCACATTGGGGTGTCGCCGACAAAGCTGGGAAGGAGAACGACGACATCTGGCCAGCATGTGAGAACTAGTAGTACTAGTAGTTAGTGTGTGTGTGTGTCTGTGTCTGAGTACGAGCATGTACCAGTACTACTATTTACTACTGTAGTTTTTAGAGCAAATTACCAGTACATTAGCCTAGACTCAATGGAAAAATTCCTATCCTATGCATCCTCTCTTTCTCTATAGGAATTGAGATGCATGTCATCTAACTTCCTATGTTTTCATATTCCTATAAAATTCCTATCCTATGAACGTAAGGAGGCCTCAGCTGGAGTAACTACTGTAGCTAGCAGTACTACTAGTACATAGTTTTCTTCAAGAAGCGAAATTCAACGAAGTCATGATGGTTCCTTCGTCCGAGCAACTTCACAGTGGGAAAGGTTGGGCATGTGATTTGATGGCTCATTAGTCATTATTACTGCAGCGCGACGACCTGGGTGACTCTCCTTTGGAGTTATGCGTGCATGGCAAGTGGACCAGGATGGTCGACGTCCCACATGTTGGCGAATGGAAGTATTCTTTCCGATATCGAGGAGCAAGGAAACCGCGTGGTATAGTATCACTGCTGATTTATATTTTTTTCTGATGAATGCTAGCGTTTCAACTCTAACGACGAAGGAGTGCCAAACACGACACGTGCTGGATGTCCCACACGTCAGCGAAAGGAGTGGGACATGAACAGCGTGGTAGAGCGTCTCCACTTCTTCCACTTCTGGGTCGTAGACCACACGTAGTAGTACTAGTGGTATGAACGATACAAAGTGCGACCCAGAGAGAAACACACGTCTAGTTGGAAGGTCTCGGGGCATACACGTAAACAAATACAAAACCTAACATGTGCCTTGATGACCCACAATTATAGGGGATCTATTGTAGTCCTTTCGATAAGCAAGAGTGTTGAACCCAACGAGGAGCAGAAGGAAATGACAAGCGGTTTTCAGTAAGGTATTGTCTGCAACCACTGAAATTATCGGTAACAGATAGTTTTGTGATAAGGTAATTTGTAACGGGTAACAAGTAATCAAAGTAAACAAGGTGCAGCAAGGTGGCCCAATCCTTTTTGTAGCAAAGGACAAGCCTGGACAAACTCTTATGTAAAGGAAAACGCTCCCGAGGACACATGGGAATTAACGTCAAGCTAGTTTTCATCACGCTAATATGATTCGCGTTCGTTACTTTGTTCATTTGATATGTGGGTGGACCGGTGCTTGGGTACTGCCCTTCCTTGGACAAGCATCCCACTTATGATTAACCCCTATTGCAAGCATCCGCAACTACAAAAGAAGTATTAAGGTAAATCTAACCATAGCATGAAACATATGGATCCAAATCAGCCCCTTACGAAGCAACGCATAAACTAGGGTTTAAGCTTCTAACCCGTCAGCTACTTATTACTTCTCAATGCCTTCCTCTAGGCCCAAACAATGGTGAAGTGTCATGTAGTCGACGTTCACATAACACCACTAGAGGGAAGACAACATACATCTCATCAAAATATCGAACGAGTACCAAATTCACACGACTACTTATAGCAAGACTTCTCCCATGTCCTCAGGAACAAACGTAACTACTAACAAATCATATTCATGTTCATAATCAGAGGGGTATTAATATGCATAAAGGATCTGAACATATGATTTTCCACCAAATAAACCAACTAGCATCAACTACAAGGAGTAATCAACACTACTAGCAACCTATAGGTAACAATCTGAGGTTTTGAGACAAAGATTGGATACAAGAGATGAACTAGGGTTTCAGAGGAGATGGTGCTGGTGCAGATGTTGATAGAGATTGACCCCCTCCCGCTGAGAGGATCGATGGTGATGACGATGGTGATGATTTCCCCCTCCCGGAGGGATGTTTCCACGGCAGAACAGCTCCGCCGGAGCCCTAGATTGGTTCCTCCTCGTGGTGGCGGTGTTTCGTCCCGAAAGCATCCTCCAGATTTTTTCCAGGGTGAAAGACTTCATATAGCATAAGATGGGCACCGGAGGCCTGCCAGGGGGCCCACGAGGCAAGGGGCGTGCCCAGGGGGTAGGGCGCGCCCCCCTCCCTTGTGGATGGTGGGTGGCCCCCATCTGGTTGATTCTTTCGCCAGTATTTTTTTATTAATTCCAAAAACCGCCTCTGTGAAGTTTCAGGACTTTTGGAGTTGTGCAGAATAGGTCTCTAATATTTGCTCATTTTCTAGCCCAAAATTCCAGCTGCCGGCATTCTCCCTCTTCATGTAAACTTTGTAAAATAAGAGAGAATAGGCATAAGTATTGTGACATAATGTGTAATAATAGCCCATAATGCAATAAATATTGATATAAAAGCATGATGCAAAATGGACGTATCAACTCCCCCAAGCTTAGACCTCACTTGTCTTCAAGCGGAAGCTGATAACGAAATATATGTCCACATGTTTAGAGATAGAGGTGTCGATAAAATAAAATATGGAGATGAGGGCATCATGATCATTCTTATAACAGCAACATATATATATTGTCATATGATTTCTTATGCTAATGTAACAATCTATTCACAATGTCGAGTATAAATCAGAAACTTCATTGAAAACTAACAAACTATGATCTCGGTCATTGAGCCAATTGCAATTTATCATAACAAAGGAAAGAGTCAATATAAGAGCTTTTCAACAAGTCCACATACTCAACTATCATTTAGTCTTTCGCAATTGCTAACACTCACGCAATACTTATGGGTATGGAGTTTTAATCGAACATAGAGAAAGATAGGGGCTTATAGTGTTGCCTCCAACCTTTTAGCTCAAGGGTAATGTCAACAATAATTGTTCATGATAACTTACATCCAATTGGATATATATATATATATATATATAATTGGATATATATATATATATATATATATATATATCCATCTTTCCAACACAATGTGCTTGCCAAAGGATAAAATGTAAAAAGGAAAGGTGACGATTGATACGTCTCCGTCGTATCTACTTTTCCAAACACTTTTCCCTGGTTTTGGACTCTAACTAGCATGATTTGAAGGGAACTAACCCGGACTGACGCTGTTTTCAGCAGAATTGCCATGGTGTTATTTATGTGCAGAAACAAAAGTTCTCGGAATGACCTGAAACTCCATGGAGATTATTTTTGTAAATAATAAAAAATATTGGTGAAAGAATCAAGGCCCGGGGGCCCACACCCTGTCCACGAGGGTCGGGGCGTGCCCCCTGCCTCATGGGCCCCCTGGAGCTCCACCGACCTCAACTCCAACTCCATATATTCGTGTTCGGGGAGAAAAAAATCAGAGAGAAAGATTCCTCGCGTTTTACGATACAGATCCTCCGCCAAGCCCTAAACTCTCTCGGGAGGGCTGATCTGGAGTCCGTTCGGGGCTCAAGAGAGGGGAATTTGCCACCGTCGTCATCATCAACCATCCTCCATCACCAATTTCATGATTCTCACCGCCGCGCGTGAGTAATTCCATCGTAGGCTTGCTGGACGGTGATGGGTTGGATGAGATTTATCATGTAATCGAGTTAGTTTTGTTAGGTTTTGATCCCTAGTATCCACTATGTTACGAGATTGATGTTGCTATGACTTTGCTATGCTTAATGCTTGTCACTAGGGCCCGAGTGCCATGATTTCAGATCTGAACCTATTATGTTTTCATGAATATATGTGGGTTCTTGATCCTATCTTGCAAGTCTATAGTCACCTACTATGTGTTATGATCCGGCAACCCAGTGACAATAATCGGGACCACTCCGGTGATGATCATAGTTTGAGGAGTTCATGTATTCACTATGTGTTAATGCTTTACCAAGACTCTATTAAAAGGAGGCCTTAATATCCCTTAGTTTCCGCTAGGACCCTCTGCCACGGGAGGGTAGGACAAAAGATGTCATGCAAGTTCTTTTCCATAAGCACGTATGACTATATTCGGAATACATGCCTACATTACATTGATGAACTGGAGCTAGTTCTGTGTCACGCTATGTTATGATTGTTACATGATGAACCGCATCCGGCATAATTCTCCATCGCCGATCCAATGGCTACGGGCTTTTCACATATTGTTCATTGCTTATTTACCTTTCCGTTGCTACTGTTACAATCACTACAAAACCCAAAAATATTACTTTTGCTACCGTTACCGTTACTTCTATATTACTTTGCTACTAAATACTTTGCTGCAGATACTAAGTTATCCAGGTGTGGTTGAATTGACAACTCAACTGCTAATACTTGAGAATATTCTTTGGCTCCCCTTGTGTCGAATCAATAAATTTAGGTTGAATACTCTACCCTCGAAAACTGTTGCGATCCCCTATACTTGTGGGTTATCAAAGATCACCATGACTCTTATATAAGGTATAAGACAAGAATAAAAGATAGGCCCTTCGCAGAGGGAAGCAGAGGTTGTCATTTGCTTTTATGGTTGGATGCACAAAATCTTAATGCGAAAGAATGTCACTTTATATTGCCACTTGTGATATGGACCTTTATTATGCAGTCAAAATCGCTTTTATTGCTTCCATATAACAAGATTGTATAAAGCTTATTTTCTCCACACTAATAAATCATACATATTTAGAGAGCAATTTTTATTGCATGCAACAGTGACAACTTACTTGAAGGATCTTACTCAATCCATAGGTAGATATGGTGGACACTCATAGAAAAACCAGGTTTAAGGATATTTGGAAGCACAAGTAGTATCTCTACTTGGTGCGAAGGATTTGGCTAGCATGAGGGGGAAAGGCAAGATCAACATGTTGGATGATCCATGACAATATACTTTATTTTGGATATAAGAAAACATAACCCATTACGTTGTCTTCCTTGCCCAACATCAACCTTTTAGCATGTCATATTTTAATGAGTACTCACAATCATAAAATATGTCCAAGATAGTATATTTATATGTGAAAACCTCTCTTTCTTTATTAGTTCCTATTAATTGCAATGATGACCAAAACTATGTTTGTCAAGTCTCAACAAATTTTATTCATCATACACTTTATATGTGAAGTCATTACTCTCCATAAGATCAATACGATCTGTCTAATTCTTTTTACTCTTTCCCTTCTCTTTTATTTTTATTCCCTCAAGATCATAGCAAGATAATCAAGCCCTCGACTCAAAACTAATCTTTATTATATATAGCTCAAGGACTCGATTACATAGAGGGATCATAAAGAAAAACTCAAAACTAGATCATACTAAAACATTATTCTACTAGATCAAGATATAACCAAAAGGATCGAACTAAGAAAAACGGTAAAGATAGGAGTGTGATGGTGATACGATACCGGGGCACCTCCCCCAAGCTTGGCAGTTGCCAAGGGGAGTGCCCATACCAGATACTCAGTTCTCCTTTGCTGGTGAAGGATATGGTGGTGATGATGGAGTGTCGCACATCGAGCGTAGGAGATCCTCCAATTTGCGGATAATGCCTTTGAGTGCGGTGATATGCTCCTTCAACAAAATATTTTCACGTGTGAGATACTTGTTTTGTATGCGAGCTAACTCAATCATCTTGAAAGCTTCAATCTCAGTTGGGGTAAGAAGATTGTAATGAGGTTGAAGGATGTCTTCTTCTTCTGCTGCCGGAGCTTGATCCTCCATGGCCTTCTCGATCCTATCATCCTTGTTGATCTCCCCGGGTTCTTTTCTCTTCATCACTATCTTCATTAGCCAAGCATCATTGCCCTCATTGTTGGAGGAGGGGGACGACATGATGCCTGGCCTTGACAAATCTGGCAGAAAACAGCTCGAAACAAAAATAGAGGATATTTGCGTGATACGATGGTCAAAACCTTCGGGAGATTATATAATGAATTTTTACCGACCAAAAGAAGTAGCGTGCAAGAAAACAGAGTCCGGAGGGCACACGAGGTGCCCACGAGGCAGGGGGCGCGCCCAGAGGGGTAGGGCACGCCCTCCACCCTCGTGGATGCCTCGTTTCCTCTTCAGACTACTTATTTTCCTATTTTCTTAAATATTCCAAAACAGAGAAAAAATGCTATTAGAATTGTTTTGGAGTCAGTTTACTTACCGTACCACATACCTATTCCTTTTTGGAGTCTAAAATGCTCTGGAAAGTGTCCCTTATGTATTCCTCCTGGGTTACGGTTTCAATAACATTAGTTTCAACATTTATTGGATTACCTAAGATATAATGTTTAATTCTTTGACCATTCACCACCTTTGGATTTGTGCCTTCGAAGTTGTTGATTTTTATGGCACTAGAACGATAGACCTCCCCGATAACGTAAGGACCTTCCCATTTAGAGAGAAGTTTTCCTGCAAAAATCTTAAATGAGAGTTGTATAGCAAAACATAATCACCTACATTAAACTCATGCTTTTGTATCCTTTTGTCATGCCATCTTTTAACTTTTTCTTTAAACAGTTTGGCATTCTCATAGGCTTGGGTTCTCCACTCATCATGTGAGCTAATGTCAAATAGTCTCTTCTCACCGGCAAGTTTGAAATCATAATTGAGCTCTTTAACGGCCCAATGTGCCTTATGTTCTAGTTCGAGAGGTAAATGACATGCTTTTCCATAAACCATTTTATACAAAGACATACCTGTCGGTGCACAAAAGGATGTGTCCTATTTTGTACCCCTTTACTTGTGCGCGGGCAGTTGGAGCCGCGCCTGCGGCCACACTTAGCGGGGCAGAGGAAGGAAGCAAAGCCACAAGACAACCAGAGCAACACCAAGCCAGAAACACGAAGAGCAGAAGGGCGAGGTGAACTCCCCCGGCAAGGCCCTTGCCGGGGTGGCCTCCACAGTCCCGGCAAGAACCTTGCCGGAGCAACTTGCCCAACGCCAGCAGGGCTGCCACCCTTGAGCCTGAGAGTTCCAACGCCCTATACCACATCGGAAACAAAGCTTGGGAGGCGCCTCCGTGCTGGCATGTAGATCTTTGTGAAGACCAAGAAGATGCAAGATTAGATGAGAATTAGAAGACAAAGATCCTTGGCAGGATCCTTGCCGAGGATACCCATGAGACCCCCCGGCAAGACCCTTGCCGGGGATGCCCACGATGCTGCGGCAAGACCCTTGTCGGGGCCCCGGCAAGACCCTTGCTGAAGACATCCGCGGGGCCGCATCCAGGACCACATCTTCCAAGACTCCACCACGGTTCCCATGCAGCTGCCAGCCCACCAACTAGGCGAGCACCTGCGTGGCGATGTGCGGCCTCTAGGCCAACTCAGCAAGCACCTGCGTGGTGGCGTGCAGATCTTCGTGAAGACTCTGCCATCGCACCAACTCATCAGCCAGCTAGCCAGTGTGGCGCTGCACGCCTCGTCAGCTCGGACGCGCGTTGAAGCCAGGAGAGGCGGCGACAGCTGGGGCGAGCTTCCTTGCCGTCCCCGATAAAGCATGAAGGGCACGTCGGCAGCGCATTAAATGCGTTTGTCCTATGGTGCCAGGAGACAGACTCGACTACTGTACAACTTTCCACCTCCTATGTGCCAATGTGACAGCCCCTTTTGACTATAAAAGGAGGCCCGCGGCATAGTGAGGACGGATTTGGACTTTTTGGACCCTGCATGCTTTGTAGCTACTCCAAGAACACTAGATAAACATAAACCAGCAGGAGTAGGGTATTACACATCACTTGCGGCACGAACCTGGATAATCCCCATGCGTTGATCTCTCAATCCCGCTCTTTCCATAGCCCCGCGCCCGCCAACCGTAGCGAAAGGGATTCCTCGTGATCCTGTAGGTGTCGTTTACCCCGACATCTTTGGCGCGCCAGGTAGGGTGCGCGAGCTGTGGAAACCCGGTTTGGAGGTTAGCAGACCGACTTCATCATCACCATGGCCCCTAAGAGAAAGGGGATCACAGCGATCGGCTCGTCTGGGGCTGGCCGTCCGCACCAGCATGAGCAGGCGGCTGGGTGGCCACGGATGGGGCCGGAGACATGGCCCGCGAGCGTCCATGACATTCTGGCGATCAGAGCCAGGCGAGCGGCATCGTCCGAATCCGAGACGACGAGCCACGCGCCGCAGGGTCCGGGGGCGGGGCCGTGCTACCCACGGGCGGCGCAGCAGCTCTACGGCACCCCAGCTGGCGCCCGCGCCACGGCCTTCCCAGGCCGCACGTGATGAGCAACACTGCGATGCCGGAGCCCTCAGGCACCACCGCGGAAAGAGCCCTGCGCGCCACTCGCAGGATGAACCAGGCCGGTATGCGCGCTCAGACGCCGGTGCAGGCGGCGTGCGATCGCGAGACCGTGATAGAGCCCCTTCTAACCCAGTTAGAAGTCGGAGCGCATCACGGTCTACACAGGTCTCGCCGCTGCCTACGCCAGCAGAAGCGCTGACACGCGTGCAGCTGCTCCTCGACTTCCCCCTGCTGCAGAGAAGCTCGACGAGTGGAGAGCCACCATCCGAAGCCTTGTCAGCTTCGTCAACAAAGACGAGCCGCTCCCAACGGGGCCCTCGCACCGGCGTCCTGACGAGCCGGTGCATGCCGGCGGTGGGGGGCCAGAGACGCTGCGACCACGGTGCACTCCCCGTGGCGCAACAAATGACCACCGCCCGTCGACCCGACGTTGGTGACAATGTTTCCACAGCATCGTCCGACCCGCGAACCCGCCGCGACCAACGTCAAGTCCTTTGAGAACGGGCCCAGGAAGACGCTCGAACTACCATCAAACGATGGTGGGAGACGCGCCATCAGTCAGATCGGTGTGCGGGCCTACTATGGACCACCCGGCGCCGGGGGCCCTGCTACCTCTTGAGCACTGCGTTGGTTTTCCCTTGAAGAGGAAAGGGTGAAGCAGCAAAGTAGCGTAAGTATTTCCCTCAGTTTTTGAGAACCAAGGTATCAATCCAGTATGACGCCACGCACGAGTCCCTCGCACCTACACAAACAAATAAATCCTCGCAACCAACGCGATAAGGGGTTGTCAATCCCTACACGGTCACTTACGAGAGTGAGATCTGATAGATAAGATAAGATAATATTTTTGGTATTTTTGTGATAAAGATGCAAAACAAAATAAAAGGCAATGGAAATAGCTAAGTGTTGAAAGATTAATATGATGGAAAATAGACCCGGGGGCCATAGGTTTCACTAGTGGCTTCTCTCAAGAGCATAAGTATTTTACGGTGGGTGAACAAATTACTGTTGAGCAATTGTGAATTGAGCATAGTTATGAGAATATCTAGGTATGATCATGTATATAGGCATCACGTCCGAGACAAGTAGACCGACTCGCCAAAGAACTACTACTATTACTCCACACATCGACCGCTATCCGGATGCATCTAGAGTATTAAGTTCATAAGAACAGAGTAACGCTTTAAGCAAGATGACATGATGTAGAGGGATAAACTCATGCAATATGATATAAACCCCATCTTGTTATCCTCGATGGCAACAATACAATACGTGCCTTGCTGCCCCTCATCACATTGTGGAAGGACACCGCAAGATTGAACCCATAGCTAAGCACTTCTCCCATTGCAAGAAAGATCAATCTAGTAGGCCAAACCAAACTGATAATTCGAAGAGATTTGCAAAGATAACCAATCATACACAAAAGAATTCAGAAGATTCAAATATTGTTCATAGATAAACTTGATCATAAACCCACAATTCATCGGTCTCAACAAACACACCGCAAAAGAAGATTACATCGAATAGATCTCCACAAGAGAGGGGGAGAACATTTTATTGAGATCCAAAAAGAGAGAGAAAGCCATCTAGCTAATAACTATGGACCCGAAGGTCTAAGGTAAACTACTCACACATCATCGGAGAGGCAATGGTGTTGATGTAGAATCCCTCCGTGATCGATGCCCCGTCCGGCGGAGCTCCGGAACAAGCCCGAAGATGGGATCTCACGGGTACAGAAGGTTGCGGCGGTGGAATTAGGTTTTTTGCTCCGTATCTGGTAGTTTGGGGGTATGTAGGTATATATAGGAGGAAGAGTACATCGGTGGAGCAACGTTGGGCCCACGAGGGTGGAGGGCGCGCCCAGGGGGGGTAGGCGCGCCCCCTACCTCGTGGCTTCCTGGTAGCTTTCTTGACGTAGGGTCCAAGTCCTCTGGATCATGTTCGTTCCGAAAATCACGTTCCCGGAGGTTTCATTCCGTTTGGACTCCGTTTGATATTCTTTCTGCGAAACTACTGAAATAGGAAAAAACAGCAATTGGCTGGGCCTCCGGTTAAGAGGTTAGTCCCAAAAATAATATAAAAGTGTATAATAAAGCCCAATAATGTCCAAAACAGAAGATAATATAGCATGGAGCAATCAAAAATTATAGATACATTGGAGACGTATCAGGCCCCGGTGACCTGCCTTACGAGGTGGGTTGTCCAGCCTTTACCCGAGAGCTGCGGCAGTTCAAGTGGCCCTCCCACCGGACATTCAAGCCTGATGTCGGCGAGAAGTACAACGGCAAGATCCACTCGTCAGAGTTCCTCCGCATATACACCATCGCGATGCAAGCTGCTGGAGCTTGCGACGACAAGGTGTTTGCCAAGTACTTCCCGTTGGCACTCAAACCCAACGTCATGTCGTGGTTGATGCACTTGCCAGTGGATTACATTTCTTCTTGGTCGGATTTGTGTCATGAGTTTGTTGGCGCCTTCACTGGAGGCCACCAAGCTCATGGCCAGGCAAGCGATTTGCACATCATCCCCCTGAAAGAAGGTGAAAACCTGCGCAAGTACATACAGAGGTTCAGCCGGGTGCAGTACAACATCCCAGATACATCCGTGACATTTTGGGCCGAACGAAATTTTTTCTATCATACTTATGACACTTTTATGATGATAATTGTGACAAAACCCGGGATCATCATAGATGTGGTGGGCTACTACTTCTATGACAAAAAATCATGACATAAAATGGGCTTTTCGTCCTAGGTGGGCCGGAGACGCAACTGCATGACATTCTTTGGGCTGTCCATGACGGAAAAAACCGTGGTAGAAGCAAGGGCGAGGAAAATATCAGGGTGTTCCCGGTTACGGTGGGTGGTCAGGGCCGAGCGATGCGCGTTTCTCTCATACAGGCACGCGCGTGGGTGCGAGGCGTTGGGCTCTAACAGAACCCGAGCGATTGCACTGCAGGCTATGCGTTACTGAACCCGAGCAATAGATTGATGGCTGTTAACTGAACCCGATCGAGCAATTCATTCGCTACTGCTGCTAACTGAAGCCAATCGATGCTGCATTTGGATGAACAGTGAGCGTTGCTGGGGGAGTTTGGATGAACAGTTCTCGGTGAGGGTGGATGAACAGGACCCCGTGGTGTTGCCTCTGGATGAACAGGACCCCGATCGATCGAGCCGGTTGGGGCTGGATGAACAGGACCCTGTGGAGGGCTGGATGAACAGGACCACCCTGTGGAGGGCTAGATGAACAGTAGACGATGGAGGGCTGGATGAACAGTAGCCCGTGGAGGGGTGGTTGAACAGGAGCCCGTGGAGAGGGATGGATGAACAGTAGCCGGTGGAGTAGCGTGCGGTGGAGGCTGGATGAACAGGAGCCCATGGATGAACAGTCGCAGCTGGAGGCTGGAGGAGGTCGACGATGGATGAACAGTAGCCCCGTGGAGGCTGGAGGGGGTCGACGGTGGAGATGAACAGTATCCCCTGGAGTCCCGTTTTGTGGTACGCCACACCACTCCTGATGAACAGGACCCTCGTTTCGACCATAGCGCTCCAACACAAGTCTGTTTCCTCTGTTTGGCGGTACGGTACACCCCTCCCGATCAACAGGGCTCCCGTTTCGACCATAGGAGGTCCGTTTCCTCCGTTTTGCGGTACGCCAGACCTCTCCCGATGAACAGGATCCCGTTTCGAACGTGGCCGGTCGAACACAAGGCCGTTTCCTCCGTTCCGCAGTACGCCAGGCCTCATTTCCATCGGCTGTTTCGTCCAAGCCGGTTGGCCCCCACGCGTTTCGTTTCCTCCCGATGAACACGACGCATTCCATTGCCTCCCCATGAACACGACGACGATGCAGTTTCTCCGTTTCGACCCAGCCATGTACACGAGCCCTGGCCGTACGTACGCGTGAGTAGGCGTTCGAGACCCCGCTCGTATGTACATACGTGGCCATATTTACTTTCTTGCACCCTGGCCGCCGTATGTACGTGTACATGCTACATGAGCGCCTCTACATCGACACGTGCGCGCTTCTAGATCGACCAGTATGTACATACACATTCGCGACCAGAATGACAAAGCTATGTACGCTTTGACCAGGTGGGTCCCGACTGTCAGGCACTTCCTTGCGTGTGAAGATGTAGCTGGTGGGTCCCATCAGTCAGGGGGCGAATCGTTTTTTTGCCCGGACGCACTTCCTTGCGTGAGAAGATGTAGCTGGTAGGTCCCAGCAGTCAGGGGGGGAACATTTTTTTCACGAAATATAGTTGCCCGTCCGGTGGGTCCCTGCTGTCAGGTGGAGGAATAATTATTTTGTGCATAATAAGGAGGCACTTCCTTGCGGCCGCCGTGGACCCGGTATCGGCCTCTCCACGTCTGATACTCTTCCGATGGATGTCGTTCTTTGACCACGTTGACCACGCCGCGCCGAGAGCACCAGGGCGGTGGACGACGGCGAGGCCTAGGAAGGTGACGACGCGGAGCCAGGGAAGACGCGGTAGTGAAAGCCCGCGCGGAGAGGAGTACAAGGGTTCACTGGTTCGGCTGCGGTGTGAGGCTGCCATCGCCACAGGGCCTGGCCAGCGATGGGAATAGTAGGGGCGGTGAGGCCTCCATGGCAAAGACCCGGCCACGGGATGCAGGAGCATGCGGCACGACCGGCGCTACTTTGGGCGGCTGGAGCAAGAAGACCAGAGGTTGAAGAAGCACTACGGCCGTTGGATGGACATCGTATGGTCACTGGAGCTAGAATCATTCATATTGACTAAGTTGACAAAGCACTCCATTCCCGTCAACTTCGTAGGCCCACAAGTCAGCCTCCCACCAAGGTGGGTCCCAACTAGCAGGGGGAGTATTCATTTTTTTTGTGCGTAATAAGGAGGCACTTCCGGTGGGTCCGAGCTGACAGCGGGGGGAACGTTTTTTTCACGAAATACGGTGGCCCGTCCGATGGGTCCCAGCAGTCAGGGGGGAAACGTTTTTCCGCCAAATACGATGGCTTGTTCGGTGGGTCCCTGGTGCCAGGTGGAGGAATAATTATTTTCCGCGTAATAAGGAGGCACTTCCTTGCGGCTGCCGTGGACCCAGCGGTCAGCCTCTCCACGTACAGTACTCTTCTGATGGAAGTCGTTCCTTGACCACGTTGACCATGCCGCGCCGAGAGCACCAGGGCGGTGGACGACGGCGAGGCCTAGGAAGGGGACAACACAGAGCCGTGGAAGATGCGGCAGTGGATGCCCATGCGGGGAGGAGTACGAGAGTTCACTGGTTCGGCTGCAGTGTGAGGCTGCCGTCGCCGCAGAATAACAGGGGGTGTGGGTGAGTAGAGGGATGCCCTGGCCAGCGATGTGAGTACTAGAAGGCGGTGAGGCCTGCACGGGAGGCAGGAGCAGGCGGTCCCGCCGGCGCTGGATTTGGCGGCTGGAGCAAGAAGATCAGAGATTGAAGAAACACGGCGGCCGTTGGATTGACATCCAACGTTTACATCTTTTAGAATCTTTTGTTGACGTATATAATAACTAAATAAATCTTGCATACGCGTCAACTTAATAGGCCCACAAGTCAGAGTATTCCCTCTTTTTTAATAATTTATATATATCTCACTGCGACTTCTTATGCAATTTATTGCAGTCTGTTTTTTTGGTTGGCCAGGGCCAATTTCGCATATTTCTGTGGGTTCCAAACTATTTCTAATACCGAAATGTCAAGCCAGATTTAAAGTACTTTGAAGATATACTCCCTCCTTCCATCTATATAGGGCCTAATGCATTTTTCGAGGCTAACTTTGACCAAATATTAGAGCAATAATATATGACATGCAACTTACACAAAGCACACCGTTAAATTCATGTGTTAAAGGAGCTTTCGGTGATATAATTTTCACATTGTGCATGTCATGTACTATTAATCTTGTCAATAGTCAAAGGCAGTCTTAAAAAACGCATTAGGCCCTATATAGATGGAAGGAGGGAGTATTTAAATTAGGTTAATGCCCAATAAAATAGGAATCTGAAAATGTCAATTTTTTTAGAAATTATAATGTAATTTCCAATTTGTCATCTGTTTTTATATTTACGACCGATTTCATATTACTTTCAAGATTTGCAGGCGTCTTGAAAGAGTTGCAGCCCATCAGGGCGTAGAAAAATAAGTAGGCCTGGATTGGGTATTCTTCAGAAAAAATAAACTGGGCTCATTTTCACAAAGAAAAAATAGCTGGGCTGGTCACATGGTGAACATAAAATATAAGCCTGGGCTAGACGGGCCACAGCCTAGTTCAAACCCTGCTCCGTCTCAATAATAACAAAAAAATACTGCTCGAGCAGCTACGTCCCAGGTGTCAGCCGATCTTGTGATGTTCTCTTGTCTATTGACTATATACGCTCACAATGTCGTGGGTCCCAGATGTCAGGAAAACACTAGGAGGAAGCATTTTATTTTTCCATACGCTGACATGGTGGGCCCCTACTGTGATCCTCTCCACGTACTTCTGCCGATTCCTGATGTTTGTTGACCATGTTTACAACGCGAGAGGGTGGCACCACGGCGAGCACACCAAAGCGCGCGGAGGACGACGGCGAGGCCTCGGACGTCGGCGTTAACGATTTAGGAGACGGTGGGGTGGCGATGCGTGTGCTGAGGTGCAGCCAGCCATGGGAGGCGGAAGCAGGCGGCCCCACCGGCGCTGGTTTGGTTGTGGCGGCTGGAGGAAGACAGGACTGAAGAAACACGACAGACTGTAAAAGCAGCAGGAGTACTTAACAACCTTAATCAAAACCAGCGAGGGCACTTAACAACCAAAGCTGAAAGCAGTATGAGTACTTATACAGGTTCAACCGTACAAAGCACGCCTCGAACAGTGCTACTTTGCCTACAGTTAACCAAGGGTGAGGCCGCCAAGCCCCAGGACAAGGCCCAGGCACCACCCCGCGCATCCACAACCTTCTGAAAGCGGCTTCATCTCGCAATGTGGTCAATAAATAGGATATTTGTTTTAGAGCCACGGAAAAGCAGGAACGTAATCTTCTGTCCTATTCTCCAAGATGGACGGGCCTTCATTATTTGAGATCACCCATGAATAAGTATCTTTTCACATCCCAGGTGAATGGAGTAGGTCGACATAAACATCATGTTGTGACCAAGCGCAAGTCTGACCCGACCATGGTCAGGCATCTGTATAGGAAGAATAGAACTGGGCAGTTTCTGCTTCAAGAAGATCACAACTATAAAACTGTGTATAAGCAATAGTTTATGAACACCATATATAACAGAAAACAGCTCGTACCATAAGTTTCTCGACACAATTGGACCTGTTCAACGAGTGCAGCAGTGGCACACATATCCCACGTGGCCTTCCACCATTGAAACACCCCACAAGGACCTCAAGACGATCAATAAAGTGTAGGAACTTGTGGATGTCATCCCAGTCAACTTCAGTGCCATTAGTAACAGCCGAGTTGTTACAGAATAACAAACAAGCAGCCTGCTTAACTCTGACAAAACCTACACGTGCCACCTTATAAGAAAATATTAGTTAGAAGTAGCATCTTCGTTAGAGATTCGTTGCTACTTCTAAAGTTAAATTGTGATTAGTTAGACAGAATAGGTGGATTAAGAAGTAATCGAGGCAACAAGCAAGAACCAGATCAAAACTCACATGGATGAACAATTGGAACGACGTCGGCGTGGAAGATCGCACTGAAGATAAGACCAGGTTCTGCTATTTCCGTCAACATTCGTGCGCCAACTTTCAGTCCGTAACACTTGAGAAAGTTTATCCAAGTTCGGCCATAAAAAAAGCAGCGATCTTCTTGGTTCATGAACCCAACTCAGAACTTATATCCATGGCTTGTCTTCACTGTGACCGTTAAACTGGTGTATTCAGTTATGGCAAGGCCGAGCATCTTGAGTACATGTGTTCTGGCAGAGAAAATAATGCACTGCAGGAAAAATAATATGAGAACACAATGTATTCCCTATCCAAATCTAGAAATAACTTCCTCCTTCACGTTAGTGTTGACCATCCTACTGGTAGTACCTTTTATCCAAATATAGCAATCCAAATTTCCAAATTAGTCGACAGCATGTTCAAAAAAAAAACTACCCTCCCGGATAGAAAAGAGGATTCTAGGAACATACTGTGCGCATTTTAAAATCCTGTGTCAGGATGAGAAGGAACAAGTGTGGCGTCTCGCCAAGGGCGCAGAAACCTGTAGGGTCCTCGCACTTTGGGCACTGCAAATGAAACACACTAGATTCAGTAGGAAGAAAAATGCATCAACGGCGGCGGCTGCCATCTTAGGATTACCCGCGTCCAAGGGACTTGGATTTATCGGGGATAGATGAAGAATTCTGTCGGTGTACTAGAGTAGGGGTACCCCAGTATCCCGAACTTGTGCACGGGCAGTTGCAGCCCTCCGCGGCAAGGCTTACCGGGTGACCGCCAAGGTCCTCCGTGGTTCCTTTGGAGCCATTCAAGAACAAAGTATTCAAGCCAAGGAGACAAGGCCCCGGCAAGAGGAGCTTGCCGGAAGGCCACCCAAGGCACCTAGGAGACAAGGCCCGGCAAGAGGAGCTTGCCGGGAAGGCCCGGATGAGCGACAAGCTTCCGGGACGCGACAAGACAACAACCGCGGCAAGGCGCTTGCCACGGCGGCACCACCACTCAGACTGCACTCCAAGACATCCACTAACGTGTCGCTACAGGACCTTTCCGGTAGCGTGGCAAGAGGTCAGGCGTCTCGGTAGCGGAGCGGTAGCAAGCGACGCCGACAAGATTGCCATCGTGGCAAGCGGTGGCGCCCGATGGTCCCTTTTTCGCCTTTGTTAGGGCGGCGTGAGCGGATATTTAATGCCTTTGTCCCCTGCCGCCGTGGTTAGGTATGATACACTGTACAAGTAGCTGTACCAACCACTCCTTTTCCATTTTTACCCTTGTCTACGTTGCCACCGCCGGAGACCCTTTAGCATATAAAAGGAGGCCCATGCGCAACGTAGGGAAGGGGTTCGAAAGGTTCGAAGCCAGAGAATACTCACGCTGGGTCTCGTTAGCAGCTTGTGTGTACTGTAGCACTCAGCGCTCCTGAGCAAGAACTCAATACACTCAGACATGCAGCAGTAGGAGTGTTATCTCTCCGGAGAGCTCCGAAGTTGGGTAAACTGCTCGTGTGCTTAGCCGCCTCGATCTGCTCTTCGTCGACCTCCTCCGCCCCCGCCATGCGAAAGGGGCTCGATCCGCCGGTCCCATAGGTGTTCTGGGCCGATCAGCTTCCCCGACATCTTTGGCGCGCCAGGTAGGGGCGTCAAGATTGTGTGAACCTGATCCGGCGTCCACACGAGCTAGATCTTCATCATCTTCATCGACATGCCACCGAAGAAGAAGGCTTCGGCGGCAGATGTTCCGACCACGTCGAACCCACCACCACCGGAGCAAACGGGTGGTGGGGTAGACGCCGACGGAAGAATGGACGTCGACGGGGGAGCCCACGGTGCTGCCAAGTCCAAGGACAAGGCTGCGCAGACCTCGGCATCCGTACATGCACCGCTACCGTCTCGGGAGGCGCTGGACCGACAAATCATGGTATTCACAACGCCATACGCCGTTGGACCAAGATCGAGCTGGTGGATCTCGGGATGCTCAAGACCAGCATGCACGCCGACATCTTTGGCGCGAAGCGAGGCACGGTCGCCTGGGCGGGATATCGCTCCTTCTAACATAGTTAGAAGTCCGGAGCATATCCCGCCTCGCGCCGCTCGCCATCGCCACCCACCACTCCAGCGAAGCTTTGGCGAGAGCTCAACTGCTCTGGATTACCCTCCAACAGCCGACAAAGTCGATGAATGGAGGGCCACCATTCGTAGTCTCATCGGCTTTGCCAGCGGCGACGCCCGCGGCAGCCGAGTGCATCGCCGCAGCGGCAGGACTGCCAAACACGAGCCGGTGGCGGCAAACCGTGGGGTGCAACCACCATGCACTCTCCGCCCGAAGGCCAAGATCGCCCGACTCGCCGGATCCACCTCGACAAATGACTCCACCGCATCATCGGATCCACGAGCTCATCGCGATCAGCGCCAAGTTCTTCACGAACGACAAGAAGAAGACGCCGAACTCGCATCGAAGCGCCAAGAGAAGCGCCGTCAATCCGACCAGCGCGCTGGGCCTCTGTCGACATGCATGCGCCCGAAGAACCAGCGACTTGTCTGCGGTAGGTTGCCTTGCGTTCACTCGTGAGCTGCGGCAAGTCGATGGCCCGGCAAGAAGAATTTCAAGCCGGGCGTGCGAGAAATGCACGACGGCAAGACGCATCCGTCGGAGTTACTCAAAGATCTACACCATCGCGGTGCAAGCTGCGGGGCGAGACGACAAGATCCTCGCCAACTACTTCCGGCGGTGCTCAAGCCCAATGTCGATCTGGCTCATGCACTTGCCGGACAACTCCATATCCTCTTGGGCAGATCTATGCCATCAGTTTGTCGGCGCCTTTATAGGCGGCCACAAGCCCCATGTCCAAGAAAGCGACCTTCATCTGGTCGCCCAGAAGGAAGGAGAGCCCCTGCGCAAGTACATTCGAAGATTCACCAGCGTCTGGCACAACATCCAGATGTCCACCCCTGCTGCGGTAATCAGCGCGTTCCATCGAGCGTGCGAAACCGCATGATGCGGAGGAGATGGCGATATGCAAGATCGAGAGGCGTCGATGAGCTATATGCCCTGGCCGACAAGTGTGCACGTCTTTGAGGAAGGAGGAGACTCCCCGGAGAGAATACTGAAGCAGGAGCGTCTGATAGTGAGGAGACCGCCCCGGCAAAGAAAAACCGGCAGCGGAACAACAGGAAGAAGAAAGGCAAAGATGTGCTAGTTGTTGAGCAGTCCGGCAACGGAGGTGGCCCCAAGAAAGCCAAAGCTGGTAGCTCCGGCAAGGAGGTTGCACCGGCACCAACTGCCAATGGCGGTCGCCGACAAGCAGAGACGGCTCCAACAAACAAGATCTTGCAAGATCCACCGCACCAAGGGCCATGACCTCCGTGAGCTGCAAAAGGTCGAGCAGCTTGTCGAGCAGCGTAAGGCTGAATACGAACGACGCGACAAGGAGAAGGCCCGAAGGTGCTGGAGGAGCTAGCAAGAAAGCGTCCGGCCGAGGAGGACGCCAGCGGCAAGGCCAAGCAGCGGCAAGGAGACAGACCTCCCGGCGCGACAAGGATGAAGACGGCAGCGATGATGAAGACATGGATGATGACAAGACCGATGAGCAGGAGTTCCGGACAGCCACAGAGGTCCTGTGCGTTGACGGCGGTGCTTCTGCGCATACTTCACACCGCCAGCTCAAGCGTTGGATGCGGGAAGTCAATGCGGCGTAACCATCCGTCGAGTCACGCAAGCCTCTGAAATGGTCCACACGCCTATCATCTTTGATATTGAGGACCACCCTGATCACGTAACTGCGGTCGGGTGCTTGCCGATGTTGGTTTCACCAACTATCCGCAACCTCAAGGTCACTAAGATGCTAGTTGACGGCGGGGCCGGCTTGAACCTGATCTCCTCCGCGGTGCTCCAGAAACTCCAGATCCCTGATGGCGAGCTCGAAGAGACCGACACATTCCAACGAATCAATCCGGGAAGGAGCAAGCGAAGGAAAGATCACGTTGCCGGTGACATTTGGCAGCGAAGTTGAACTTCGTGGTGAGAGGGTCACTTTTGACGTTCTTGACTTTCCATTGCCTTACAATGGGATACTTGGCCGTCCAAAGACTCGCCAAATTCATGGCAGCCTCTCACTATGCATACAACATGCTGAAGATGCCAGGCCCGATAAGTGTCATCTCTGTCCCTGGCGACAAGAAGGATGCTCTTATCTGCGCCGACAAGATCTACCCGGGAGCAGCAGCTGCAGCAGATTGCAAGCCACTTGCCGCTGAAGATCCCGGAGCGAAGAGGAAGACCAAGTCCGGCAAGAGCTCTGATGCCCACTCCGGCAAGCGCACCTCTTCGGAGTGCTGCGCTACCGTCGAGGACGCACCATCGAGCTCCACCGGCAAGTGTAAGAAGACGATGGCAGCTCCACCAGAGACCAAGAAGGTGTCCGCCAAGGAGGACGGCACTGGTAGTACCTTCACCATCAGTGCCACTCTCGACCCTAAATAGGAAGGCGCGCTCGTTGCTTTCCTGCGGGCTAACGTCGACGTGTTTGCGTGGCAACCGTCTGACATCCCCGGTGTTCCCAGGAAAGTAATTGAGCACCATCTTGCCGTTTGTCCTCATGCGCGGCCCGTCAAGCAGAAAGTCAGGAAGCGAGCGTTGGGCGCCAAGAATTCATCGTAGAAGAAATCAAGAAATTGGAAGCAGCAGCCTTGTCGAGGAGTGCTCCATCCTACGTGGTTGGCCAATCCTGTGGTTATGCAAAGGCAAGCGGAAATGGAGGCTTTGTATCGACTTTACCGATGTCAATAAAGCTTGTCCCAAAGACCCATTTCCCTTGCCGCGCATCGACCAGATTGTCGACTCCACGGCCGGATGTGATTTGCTTTCATTTACGGATGCATACTCGAGGATATCATCGGATCTTCATGGCGTAAGAGGATGAGGAGAAGACCGCATTCATCACCCCATGTGGCACATACTGTTTTCGTCGGATGCCTTTCGGATTAAAGAATGCTGGTTCAACATTTGCAAGAGTAGTCCATGACGCTTTTGAGCCGCAAATGCACGTAAATGTGGAAGCCTACATGGATGACATAGTGGTCAAAAGCAAGGACAAAGGCGACTCGATTCAAGATTTAGACGAAACCTTTGCAAATCTGCGCAAGATCAACCTCAAGCTCAACCACGAGAAGTGTGTGTTTGGAGTCCCTTGAGCAAGCTTCTCGGGTTCTTCGTGGTCTTAGCGGGAATTGAAGCCAATCCCGACAAGATCAAGGCGATTGAGCAGATTGAAGCACCAAAGCGCGTCAAGGATGTACGAAGACTTGCGGTTGCGTAGCTGCTCTCGACAGATTTATCTCTAGGTTCTGTTGAAGGCCGCCGCCATTTTCAAAATTTTGAAAAAAGGCAGGTCCGATAGAATGGACTCCGAAGCGGAGGCTGCGCTGCAGAGACTTGAAGAGATATCTGCCCTCCACTCCAACACTTGTCGCACCTAAGCCACAAGAGAAGTTGTCGCTATATATAGCGGCAACCAATCAAGTGGTTAGTGCTGCGTTAGTAGCGGAGAGGGAGGCGGATGATGAGCTAGCAACCATGGCGGATGCATCCAGCTGACGGCGAGGGGCTTCACCGGCAAGCTCTGGTCCCGACAAGGATGGATCTGCGAGCGCATGAGAAGATGCGTAAAAGAATGGTGCAGCGCCAGTTTACTTTGTCGGTTCCCTTCTGCAGGGGCTAGGTCAAGGTACTCTGGTGTGCGAGAAATTGCTTTTGGCCTCCTCATGGCCTTGAGAAAGCTGCGCCATTACTTCCGGGCACATGAGATCACAGTCGTCACTCGTTTTCGGCTGAAGAGGATCTTGCAAAATCCAGAGGCAACAGTGCAGGATTGTCGAGTGGGCCTTTGGGAACTGTCAAGCTTTGGCCTCAAGTTTGAGAGCACTTCAACTATCCAAAGCAAAGCATTGGCGGAGTTCATAGCAGAATGGACGCCAACACAAGATGAAGAAATTCCGTAAACCAGCATCCCGTCAAGGAAGCAAGCAAAGAGTGGATGATGTACTTTGATCGTGCCTTCTCGCTGCAAGGCTCCGGTGCGGGCGTGCTACTTGTTGCACCCACCGGAGAGCACCTCAACTACGTAGTCCAGATGCACTTTCCCAAGGAGCAAGCAACAAACAATACTGCAGAGTATGAAGGTTTGCTTGCCGGTCTCAGGATCGCAGTAGACCTTGGGATCAAGAAGCTCATTGTCAGGGGTGACTCACAGCTTATCATCCGCCAAGTGAACAAGAGTTATCAGAGTCCATTGATGGAAGCTTATGTTGATGAAGTGAGAAAGCTAGAAAAGCACTTTGACGGCCTACAAATGGAACATGTTCCAAGAGCTCAGAACGACATTGCCGATGGCTCGTCAAGTCGCGCACTTAAGTTACCCAATGGAACCAGGGATTTTGTGCTCAAGCTGACTCAACCGTCTGTAACACCATCAACCGGACAGAGCAAGAAGAGGAAGTTGATCTCTGGTGACTATTTTCCGGCAGAGCTTCCCAAGTCATTGTCAAGAAGGTCCCCAAGATCAACACCAAAGGTGCCGAGGAAGCGATCTGCTCCGGCAAGCCCTAGGGTTTGTTCCGTTGAAGCGGATGCTCGACAAGTTTTGCTCCAGCAAGCTTGCGGGAACGTCAAGCTCGGCTGAGCCGCGAGTTCTCGCCGTGGAAGCAGATGTTCCCCAGCAGCAGATGTGCCTTTAGTCCTTGTTGTCGAGCCGCAAGCTCCAAAGATGGGCACAAGAGATTGTCCGCTTCCTTGAGACAGGAGAACTTCCCGAAAAGCAAAAAGAAGCGGAAAGAGTAGCCCGGCGATCAAGTATGTACCAGTTTGTCGACAACACACTGCATGTAAGAAGACTCAACGGTGTGAAATTGAAGTGTATTCACCGGAAGACGGACAAAAGCTGTTGGCGAAGATACATGGAGGCATATGTGGTCACCACATTGGCGCCCAGAGCACTTGCCGGCAAAGCGTTACGGCAAGGTTTCTTTGGCCGACAGCCCTCCGGGATGCAGCTGCACAAGTAACCAAGTGTGAAGCGTGCGATTCCATTCCAAGCAGATACACCAGCCAGCTCAAGCACTCCGGGCGATCCCTTTATCCTGGCCATTTTTGGTCTGGGCGCTCGACATCCTCGGCCCCTTTCCCGAAGCTGCGGGGCTTTGAGTACTTATGCGTTGCAATCGACAAGTTCACAAAGTGGCGGAAGTGGAAGCGATGAGGAAGGTGACAACACGATCGGCGATCAAGTTCTTTAGGTCGATTGTTTGCCGTTTGGAATCCCTAACAGGATCATCACCGACAACGACACGCAATTCACGAGCCGCACCTTCATGCAAGACGTCCAAGATCTTGGCGCCAAGGTCTCCGCTTCGCTTGCTCATCCGAGAAGTAACGATCAAGCGGAGAGGGCGAATCTTTGAAGTCTTTTGAGCTCAAGACCAGAACTTTCGACAGGCTGCACAAGTGCGGAAAGAACTGGATTGAGGAGCTGCCGGTGGTTCTTTGGTCGATCAGGACGACGCCAAATTGAGCCACTGGCCAGACACCTTTCGCTCTAGTCTATGGAGCGGAGGCAGTTCTCCCCACGGAACTCGTATACGGATCACCTCGAGTTCTCTCTTATGATGAGCTTGAGCAAGAGCAGTTGTGACAAGATGACGCGCTGCTCCTTGAGGAGGATCGTCTTGATTTCTTTATGCGAGCTGCTCGATACCGACAAGCTTTGCGCCGCTACCATAGCCGCAGTTAATGCCGAAGTCTCGAGGAAGGCGACCTTGTTCTTGGTAGCGTTCGATCCGCCAAGAATTCCAACAAGTTGACGCCGAAGTGGGAATGCCCTTACGGGTGAAACGAGTCACTAGGCACAGCGATGTCCGCCTTGAGACCGAAGATGGCATTCCGGTGAGCAACTCCTGGAACATTGAGCATCTTCGTAAGTTTTACCCAGAAGCGCGGTTGCCGGAACCTGTTCCGGCAACCACCTTTTGTACAAGTCTTGCCGATGTTCCATGTAATCCTTTGTACAAAGCCGGGCGCAGACCCCGTGCATAAGTAAAGCTAATGTGCTTCGCACATCTTGTCAATCTCATGCTTTCTACTTCTATTTTGCATGCGTTATCTGACACTTTGTGCAGCACCCCCCGGTAAGCAATAACGAGCTATAAGGCTCCATATCTTTATTTTCTCTTCTTTCTCTTTCTCAAAGAAAGGAATTTTCCCTCGCACACAAGTTTGCCGGGGGGAAAGGAGAAGATAATGGTGTGTACCAAGCGTCGCTCAAGGAAGTCTAGCCTTACCGGGAATAAAACTACTGAAAATCTAATTTGATAAAGTTTTAGCAATGAGTTTTATAATTTTTAAGTTATCTTAATCTAACGACCGTACTTTGTATGGAAAACACTGTCGCGGAGGAACCAACTCGTAGCAAGTTGCGCCTTACTTTGTTTCGAGTCCGCTCAACAACTTAAGTGAGCTGCGACTAGTTGCGACAAGGTTTCTTGTCGGTAGCAGCACCGCCAAAGAAGCGGCCGACGTCTCAAGACTCGGGCCATGCCTGTGTGCTCATGACAAGTTCCCTAAAAGCGTAGGGCAAAAACATACAAAGGAAGGAACCAAGTAAAGGAAATAACATAGCAATCACTATCCTAAATAGAGTTATATTACAAGATAACTTGTCGCAGCTCTAATAGACTATTCTCATAACATGACTAGCAGCGGCAAGAAGAAAAGAAAACGAGCGGCCTAATCTACGCGATCGCCATCAACCCTCTTGATCCCGCTCACCCTGTCCACGATGGGTGCGACAAGGGTCTTGAGCGCTTCCACATCAGCATTCGGCGGCAAGGACTTGAAGACGTTGGTGAGGTTGAGGCCTGGATTGCGGAAGGCCACCTTCATCAAGACCTTTTGAAGAGCTCCAGCGCGGTCTGGCGCGACTCCTCGCCAACTGCTTTGGGATTTCTTCCGGAGTCATTGGAGGGCCGTCCTGCGCCCTTGAAGAACAAGCTGAGCTTGGTATTTGGGTCGGAGGTGCTCATCGGAGGAATATCCAAGATCCTCCATCCCCAGCGCCAGC
Organism: Aegilops bicornis; assembly: GCA_021605145.1. Taxonomy (NCBI): domain Eukaryota; kingdom Viridiplantae; phylum Streptophyta; class Magnoliopsida; order Poales; family Poaceae; genus Aegilops; species Aegilops bicornis. The sequence continues at coordinate 629,553,876 of CM038671.1, read as the reverse complement.
CTCCCCGCCGATGGTCTGCAGCAACATCCATGAGACCCTCGGTCCGGTGCTCCACATTCTCCCTAAAGGTATTCAGGCGGCAGAAGACTCGCCAAAGAGCGCCTCGTCGGCCTTGATCTTCTCCTTCAAGGCCACCTCCTGCTCCTGGCGCCCGTCCAGCCCCGAGTCAAGGTGGTCGGCTTCAACTCAAGATCTGCGTTGGAGTCCTTGGCGGCTGAAGCTCCTTGATCCTCTCGGCGAGACGGCCCTGCAGCTCGCCAAGAGTGTAGGCGTCCTTCTCGCTCATGCTTGAGTGCAGCAAGCTCCTCGCCGCTCTCCTTGAGATTGACCTCCATCTGCATCACCTTCGTCTCCGGCTCCTTCTTGGCGGCCTCGGCGGCTGCGGCAACATCCTTTGCTTCCTTGAGAGCCCGCCAAATGTTTGCTCGTGCGTGGCTAGATCCTCCTCATGGCTGTCAAGATTAACCTTCCTCTGCGCCAACTCGCCTTCATGCGCAGATAGCTTCTCGGCGGCAAGCCGCTGTTGCTCCTCTGCTTCAGCCTTCTCGAGGAGGAAGGCTTTGCGCTCCTCGATGAGTCGCTCCCGCTCCTCTGCCAAGGACCAGAGAGCTTCCTGGTTGAGGCCCCGGAGCTCCTCCGCACGCTTCTCGATGTCTGCTCCCGCCTTCGCGACCAGCGGTTCCCGGGATTCCAGCTTGGCTTGTCGGGCGCGGTAGAGCGACAACAGCTTCTGCAGCAGCTGCTCCTCCTCAGACTCGCCGCTGCTGCTGTTTGGTGCGTCGACCAGCGTCTATACAGCGGAGGCGAGCAGCTCTTCATCAAAAGTTTCTCCTTGGTAGCGCCACAGGCTCGACGCCCCTGGGAGCTTGATGAAGACGCCATCACCGGCCTTCAAGTAGGCGCCGGGCTGGGGCTCTTCGGAGCCCGACGCTGCCGCAGCGGCGGAGGAATCGGCGGTCGGCGTAGCGCCTGGCGCTCCTGCGGCCTCAGGGCCGTCAGTGCGATCGTCGGACCCCTCGCCAGCTTCTGTGGCGGCAGCTTTGGCGGCCTCTTCGCCGACGGGCTCGTCAGCGCCAGCTTCTTCTCCGATGGCAAGGCGTCGTCAAGATTGCTGCCCGTCCTCCTCGCCGGCGGCCTCGGTCTCCATTGGCTCTATGGTGGATGGATCTGACGACCGGAAAATGAAGAAAAGTCAAGCAAATATTCAAAAAAGAAAATCAGAAGAAGAAGAACACAAGGAAAGTTTTCAAGTAAAGAGGATTACCTGTGCTAGGGTCTGCAGTCATGGTCTCCGCCACCAGGGGATCGCTGGTGTTGTCCCTTGCCGGAGAGCTGTCCCTTGCCGGAGAACTGCCTCTTGCCGGAGAAGTCTCCCTTGCCGGAGAACGCTCCCTTGCCGGGGAATCCTCCCTTGGCGGTGTAGTCGGCAGAAGGCATGTCGAGCGGCTTGTGGCACTCTGGTAAGGCTGCTCTGCTCCTACACAAATCAGCGATCGAGATATCGGCAAAGAAAGGGCACCCATGCACGCCTAACAGCAGGAAGTAAACCATATACTTCTGTTTGGGGGCTGCGCTGAGGCTGCTTTGAGGAAGAGTTGCCGTCCAAGAAGGTGGTCTCGGACGCGCCTCCTGCTGTCAAGCGGTGGGTTCGTCCTCGATGACAATCACCGGGGCCTTGGCTCTCTTCGACGCTCTCCGGGCCGTCATTCCGAAAAGGAATGGGTTCAAAGTGAAGCAAATTAGATACAAGACAAAGCAACAAGTCAAGAACTACAAATGCTGCAAAGAATCTTACTCTTCTTCTTCCTCGCTTGAGCCGAGCCGAGATATCAGATTCTCGCTCGCCTCCGACGACGAGGCGGAGGAGTAGGTTCCCTTGGCCGCTTGGCGGAGCGAAGCGGTGGTCTGCGAGGGCCCCGCTCCGGTTGCCGCAGCGGCGTGAGGTGCTCCCGGGCAACAGTGCTTGCAGCGGTGGAGCTGCGTCAGCGACGCAGATGGCTGATGACCCGTCTGCCGCCCGCCACGTGTCCGCCTTGCGGAGACGCCTTCTTGGTGGAGCTGGGGGCTCCGCCGCGGCAAGCTGTCCAAGGAGGGAGGAGGCGCCCTCGGCGGGTTCGCTCGACTCAGCTTCAGTTCGACAAGCTCTTCCTCGCCGCAAACTCCCTCGCCGACAAGGCTTGCCGCCTCTGCTGCCTCTGCCTCCTCCACGGTGAATCCGAACTCGCCAGCGGCGGCCTCTGCCGCCTCTTCCGGCTGGTGGCGATCGCTGCATCTCATCATCGGTGGTGTCGCGGGTGAGGCTCTTACATTCATCGGGCAGACCGGCACTTCTACCAGGCTGTCAAAGAACACTTGCACGACGTCATCTGCGGGCTCTTGCCGAGGTTGGAACGATTCCATGCGAAGTCGCTGGCGGCATCATTGCACGGATGCGGTCGGCGAGGAATTGTTGCACCAGCCGGGACGACATTCTTCGGCAACTGAGCGCTCCGGGATGCTCGTGGATCGTGCTTGAACAGCTCAAAGAGCATCGCGTCCAGTTCGGGGCAGTGAAATTTAAGTTGAGGCCCGGCGCAGCCTCATGATATCCGCCGCGTTACGGAACTTCCCGGCGGGTCTCCTCCTCTCTGCAGGGGGCGATGCGGCGGCGACGAATAAAATCTGCGCCAACGGCGCGCCTGATGAGTCCGGCAAGCCTCAGGCGTAGGATCCGGATGACGGCAATCTTCAGCCTAGCGTCTTCCGGGGCCAGACTGCTCCAATCATTGCCGCGCACTACTGAGGTTTGGCGCTAGGTGGTAAACGGCTGCGGGTTCTCCTCGACAATCCAGCACCAGTCTGCTCTCCACTCATCCCATTTGCTGCGGAGCTCTCCCTCCAGATAAGCTTCCTTCTTGCCGGTCCTCGAGATCCAGGCGATCCCACCGGAAAGAGGCTCCCTCTCTCAACTCGGGGCATAAAGAAGTGGCGGAAAAGGGCTACGTTTGGATGGACTCCGACAAAGTTTTCGCAGAGATGTGCGAAAACTGCCATGGTCAGAACAACATTGGGGGTGAAGTCAAGGAGGCGGAACCCGTAGGTGTTCATGATATCGCAGAAAAATTCAGAGAAAGGCGGGCAGAGCCCGCATAGAAGAACAATACAAGAAAGGGTACCCATTCGGAGCCGGTTCAGCAGCGGCTGGGAGTACCTTCGTCTTGCGGATGCTCAGCGTCTCCGTCGACCGGAAGAGGTAGTAGTACTCCCTCGGCTCCCTCGCGAAATGGGGGGAAGATTGCCGCTCCTTCCCTTGTTGCCGCAAGCCGCGCCTCGGCCGACTTCACGGCCTTCCCTTGTCAGCTTCGGAGCCATGGCGGAGGTGGTGAGGGAGATCGACGGCGTTGGTGATGCCGGGTGGTGATAGGAGAGCTGCTCTCTCTTCAGCCTTGGGAAGAAGGGGGAAGCAGCGGGGGTTTTTCGAGATTGGACAGCAACTGGCGAGATGGGCGAACTGCCCCTGTTTCCCCTGCTTATAAAGAGGGAGGGGGCGGACGTTCCGTCTTTCCGAATAAAGAAACCACCCACGATCTCTCACACGACGCCGCATTCGACGTGTGCCATTCGTGGAGGGCGTGGTGGGTCCGGGGTGAGTTACGGTGTAACCCGAGCCACGCTGCGTGCCGTGCCTGTTTTGGGCCTGGCCCAACAGCGCCGCACTGCAGTGTGGCCCAGGCCCGGGGGCTCCTGTCGGTGTACTAGAGTAGGGGTACCCCAATATCCCGAACTTGTGCACGGGCAGTTGCAGCCCTCCGCGGCAAGGCCTACCGGGTGACCGCCAAGGTCCTCCGTGGTTCCTTTGGAGCTATTCAAGAACAAAGTATACAAGCCAAGGAGACAAGGCCCCGGCAAGAGGAGCTTGCCGGGAAGGCCACCCAAGGCACCTAGGAGACAAGGCCCCGGCAAGAGGAGCTTGCCGGGAAGGCCCGGTGAGCGACAAGCTTCCGGACGCGACAAGACAACAACATGACAAGGCGCTTGCCGCGCAAACCACCACTCAGACTGCGCCCAAAGACATGCAATAACGTGTCGCCTCGACCTTTCCGGTAGCAGCGTGGCAAGAGGTCAGGCGGCCGGAGCGCTGTGATAGCAAGCGACGCTGACAAGTTTGCCATCGTGGCAAGCGGTGGCGCCCCTGACGGTCCCTTTCTGCACTGTTAGGGCGACGTAGACGGATATTTAATGCCTTTGTCCCCTGCCATCAGGGTTAGGTATGATACAATGTACAAATAGCTGTACCAACCACTCCTTTTCCATTTTTACCCTTGTCTACGTTGCCACCTGTCGGAGACCCCTTTAGCATATAAAAGGAGGCCCATGCGCAACGTAGGGAAGGGGTTCGAAAGGTTCGAAGCCAGAGAATACTCACGCTGGGTCTCGTTAGCAGCTTGTGTGTCTTCAGAGCACTCAGCGCTCCCGAAAGCAAGAACTCAATACACTCGGACATGCAGCAGTAGGAGTGTTATCTCTCCGGAGAGCTCGAAGTTGGGTAAACTGCTGGTGCTTAGCCGCCTCGATCTGCTCTTCGTGCGACCTCCGCCCCCCGCCGTACCGAAAGGGGCTCGGTCCGCCGGTCCCATAGGTGTTCGTGGGCCAGATCAGCTTCCCCGACAAATTCGTACCTGGTTCTCCATGAGAAAACCCTATGCAATGGCCGAGAGGGGGTTTTCTCTGAACAAGCAGACGAGAGAGAAGGGGATTCAGGCCCGTCCGTCCAGCTTACTGCTAAAGCTGGAAGGGGGGGTTGTGATTTGATGGCTCATTGGGCATTACTGCGGCGCTACGACCTGGGTGTGCCTACCGTGTAGTTGTGCACTCTAATTTGTGCATATGGCACGTGGACCCCGTTGCCGGATGCCCCACATATCAGCGAAAGGAAGTAGAAAGACAGGAGTAACTAGTTACACAAAAATATATTTTTGACAAAGAGATACTCCCTCTGTAAAGAAATATACAAATCTTTTATATCACAACTTTATACATAAGAAAAATCAAGGGGAATATATATAACATATATAATTATAAAAAACAGATTTGTTTTTAACACAGTATAGACGAGTTGGTGATGATGGTGTGCCTGCCATCCTGCAATATAGGCCGTCCGATTTATATCTGACGGATAGGAAGGGAACTATGGCAATTTTGCAAAAAGGTACCCACACACCTCTCCACATTTGCAAATAAGGCCTTCCCTCATTCATCCTTTTCTCTCACAAGATAAAATACTCATACAAATTCATCTTGATGTTACGTGCAATGCACGGGCATTATGGGGGTTCAGCTGAGAATATAATACTCAGACAGGCTCACGGTTCTGGACTTTGGGCCGTAGGCCCACCCTGCATGTTTGGGGGCCCATGTGTTCTACCTCAGCGCTTTTCATATTGCAAGCGATCGGCACGGTGGTGGTTTTAGATGCCGTCGCAAGGCGAATACACAAATTGAATAAAGCACGGCAGCTGTTGGAATGAAATCGAACGACAGTTCCTAACTAGCAATGAGAGTTGCAATTCTATCAACGATATACCATGTGATAAATAATACTGTCGTATTACTTATACACACATGACACTTGTTTCACCATGCCAGATTATTACATCAAAATATCTCGGAGGATAGATCAGTTCGGCAGTTGCGTGCTGCTACTGAAGAATTTCAAAGTTGATTTGGACTAGCTCTCCTTTCCGAGAAAGTTCGATTTTGAGATCATCCCCTACCGCAAGATATGATTTAGATTTGAACCTTGACCATCCTTTAGCATCAATCATCATGCGACCATCCTTTGTACTTACGGTATATTGAGCAGGTCCATTCACACCAAGGCCGCGCATGGTAAGAGAAACTTGGCTGCTGTCGCCCGGATTGTTGAACGACTCCCTCGTTGCTCTAGGAATTCTCTGTTTGCAAACAAGAAGACATACCCAAACAATTAGATCAACACAGTGAATCATGCGAAACAATATGGAAAGAAAAAATAACGAAACACTTGGGCGACCAATGCTTACCAAGAAGGTGGACATGTCGGTTTTTGTAAGGACTTTGGTATATGAAGTGCGAACTGCAGCCCAGTCTGTTGCCGGTGCAACTGCTCGTTCGGTTGCCGCTGCACGGGCCAGAGCAGATGCAAGTGCAAGTGTTGGTGCAGGTGCCGAAGCCGCTGCTGCTTGCTACCTCTTGAGCACTGTGTTGGTTTTCCCTTGAAGAGGAACGGGTGATGCAGTAAGGTAGCGTAAGTATTTCCCTCAGTTTTTGAGAACCAAGGTATCCATCCAGTAGGAGACCACGCGCGAGTCCCACACACCTACACAAACAAATAAGAACCTCGCAACCAACGCGATAAAGGGGTTGTCAATCCCTTCACGGTCACTTACGAGAGTGAGATCTGATAGAGATGATAAGATAATATTTTTGGTATTTTTATGATAAAGACTAAAAGTAAAGATTGCAAGGTAAATGGTAATGGAAAAAACTTGTTGACGGAAGATTAATATGATGGAAAATAGACCCGGGGGCCATAGGTTTCACTAGTGGCTTCTCTCAAGATAGCATAAGTATTACGGTGGGTAAACGAATTACTGTCGAGCAATTAATAGAATTGAGCATAGTTATGAGAATATCTAGGTATGATCATGTATATAGGAATCACGTCCGTGACAAGTAGACCGACTCCTGCCTGCATCTCCTACTATTACTCCACACATCGACCGCTATCCAGCATGCATCTAGAATATTAAGTTCATAAGAACAGAGTAACGCTTTAAGCAAGATGACATGATGTAGAGGGGTAAACTCATGCAATATGATATAAACCCCATCTTTTTATCCTCGATGGCAACAATACAATACGTGCCTTGCTTCCCCTACTGTCACTGTGAAAGGACACCGCAAGATTGAACCCAAAGCTAAGCACTTCTCCCGTTGCAGGAAAGATCAATCTAGTAGGCCAAACCAAACCGATAATTCGAAGAGACTTGCAAAGATAACCAATCATACATAAAAGAATTCAGAAGATTCAAATATTGTTCATAGATAAACTTGATCATAAACCCACAATTCATCGGTCTCAACAAACACACTGCAAAAGAAGATTACATCGAATAGATCTCCACAAGAGAGGGGGAGAACATTGTATTGAGATCCAAAAAGAGAGATAAAGCCATCTAGCTAATAACTATGGACTCACACATCATCGGAGAGGCAATGGTGTTGATGTAGAAGCCCTCCGTGATCGATGCCCCCTCCGGCGGAGCTCGGAAACAAGCCCCAAGATGGGATCTCACGGGTACATAAGGTTGCAGCGGTGGAAATAGGGTTTTGGCTCCGTGTCTGATGGTTTGTGGGTATGTAGGTATATATAGGAGGAAGAAATAGGTCGGTGGAGCAACGAGGGGCCCACGAGGGTGGAGGGTGCGCCCAGGGGGGTAGGCGCGCCCCCTGCCTCGTGGCTTCCTCGTTCGTTTCTTGACGTCCACTCCAAGTCTTCTAGATCACGTTTGTTCCGAGAATCACATTCCCGAAGGTTTTATTCCGTTTGGACTCCGTTTGATATCCTTTTCCTTCGAAACACTGAAATAGGCAAAAAAACAGCAATTTGGGTTGGGCCTCCGGTTAATAGGTTAGTCCCAAAAATAATATAAAAGTGTATAATAAAGCCCATTAAACATCCAAAACAGAATATATAATAGCATGGAACAATCAAAAATTATAGATACGTTGGAGACGTATCAAGCATCCCCAAGCTTAATTCCTGCTCGTCCTCGTGTAGGTAAATGATAAAAACAGAATTTTTGATGTGGAATGCTACTTGGCATAATTTTCAATGTAATTCTCTTATTTGTGGTATGAATATTCAGATCCGAAAGATTCAAGATAAGAGTTTAATATTGACATAAAAGTAATAATACTTCAAGCATACTAACTAAGCAATTATATCTTCTCAAAATAACATGGCCAAAGAAAGTTCATCCCTACAAAATCATATAGTTTGGTCGTGCTCCGTTTTCGTCACACAAGAATGCTCTCATCATGCACAACCCCGATGACAAGCCAAGCAATTGTTTCATACTTTAGTAATCTCAAACTTTTTTCTACTTTCACGCAATATATGAGCGTGAGCCATGGATATAGCACTATGGGTGGAATGGAATATGATGATGGGGGTTATGTGGAGAAGACAAAAAAGGAGAAAGTCTTACATTGACACGACTAATCAACGAGCTAGGGAGATGCCCATCGATTAATGTCAATGCAATGAGTAGGGATTGCCATGCAACGGATGCACTTAGAGCTATAAATGTATGAAATCTCAACAAAAGAAACTAAGTGGGTGTGCATCCTACTTGCTTGCTCACGAAGACCTAGGGCATTTGAGGAAGCCCAATGTTGGAATATACAAGCCAAGTTCTATAATGAAAAATTCCCACTAGTATATGAAAGTGACAAAATAAGAGACTCTTTATCATAAAGATCATGGTGCTACTTTGAAGCACAAGTGTGGAAAATAAGGATAGTAGCATTGCCCCTTTTATATTTTATTTTTTTGGGCCTTTCCTTTTTTTATTTGGCCTTTCTCTCTCTCTTTTTTTTGGGGACAATGCTCTATGAATGATGATCATCACAGTTCTATTTGTTTACAAGTCAATGATTACAAATCGATACTAGAACAAAGTATGACTCTATATGAATTCCTTTGGCGGTGTACCGGGATGGGCAATGAATCAAGAGTGACATGTATGAAATAATATGCATGGTGTCTTTGCCACAAATACGATGTCAACTACATGATCATGCAAGGCAATATGACAATGATGAAGCGTGTCATGATAAACGGAACGGTGGAAAGTTGCATGGCAATATATCTCGAATGGCTATGGAAATTCCATAATAGGTAGGTATGGTGGCTGTTTTGAGGAAGATATAAGGAGGTTTATGTGTGATAGAGCGTATCATATCATGGGGTTTGGATGCACCGGCGAAGTTTGCACCAACTCTCAAGGTGAGAAAGGGCAATGCATGGTACCGAAGAGGCTAGCAATGATGGAAGGATGAGAGTGCGTATAATCCACGGACTCAACATTAGTCCTAAAGAACTCACATACTTATTGCAAAAATCTACAATTCATCAAAAACCAAGCACTACGAGCATGCTCCTAGGGGGATAGATTGGTAGGAAAATACCATCACTCGTCCCCGACCGCCACTCATAAGGAGGACAATCAAAGAACACCTCATGTTTTAAATTTGTTACACAACGTTTACCATACGTGCATGCTACGGGACTTGGAAAATTAAGCACAAGTATTTCTCAAATTCACAATTACTCAACTAGCACAACTTTAATATTACTAGCTCCATATCTCAAAACAGTCATCAAGCATCAAACATTTCTTAGTATTCAACGCACTTATAAGAAAGTTTTTACTAATGTTGGATGCCTATTATATTAGGACTAAATTCATAATTTAAGCAAATTGCCATGCTGCTTTATAGTACTCTCAAAATGATATAAGTGAAGCATGAGAGAACAATAGTTTCTATAAAACAAAACTACTGCCGTGCTCTAAAAGATATAAGTGAAGCACTAGAGCAAAAGCTATATAGCTCAAAAGATATAACTGAAGCACATAGAGTATTCTAGTAAATTCCGAATCATGTGTGTCTCTATAAAAAGTGTAATCAGCGAGGATGATTGTGGTAAACTAAAAGCAAAGACTCTAATTATACAAGACGCTCCAAGCAAAACACTTATCATGTGGTGAATAAAAATATAGCTCCAAGTACAGGTACCGATGGATGAAGACGAAAGAGGGGATGCCTTCCGGGGCATCCCCAAGCTTTGGCTTTTTGGTGTCCTTGGATTACCATGGGGTGACTTGGGAATCCCCAAGCTTAGGCTCTTGCCACTCCTTGTTCCATAATCCATCAAATCTTTACCCAAAACTTGGAAACTTCACAACACAAAACTTAACAGAAAATCTCGTGAGCTCCGTTAGCGAAAAAAACGAAACACCACTTCAAGGTACTGTATTTAACTCATTCTTTATTTATATTGGTGTTAAACCTACTGTATTCCAACTTATCTATGGTTTATAAACTATTTTACTAGCCATAGATTCATCAAAATAAGCAAACAACACACAAAAAACAGAATCTGTCAAAAACAGAACAGTCTGTAGTAATCTGTAACTAACGAAACTTCTAGAACTACAAAAATTCTACCAAAATAGGAAGACCTAAATAATTTGTTTATTGATCTGCCGAAATTGGAATCAGTATTTTATCACGTTCTGGTGATTTTTAACAATTGTTTTCGTGAACAGAAAGTTTCTGGAATTTTCAGCATGATCAAATAACTATCATCAAAGAAGATCCTATAGGTTTAACTTGGCACAAATACTAATTAAAACACAAAACCACATCTTACCAGAGGCTAGATCAAATATTTATTCCTAAACAGAACCAAAAAGCAAAAAACTAAAATAAAATTGGGTTGCCTCCCAACAAGCACTGTCGTTTAACGCCCCTAGCTAGGCATAAAAACAAGGATAGATCTAGGTATTGTCATCTTTAGTTTTAGGAAAGAAAAGAGCGAACTTGTTATCTATGGAATTAATATTTATGTTTTGATAAAGCACATGGCTATTAATGGTGGAAGAAAGATTAAGCACGTTACGGAAATTTTCATCTAAGCTAGTCTTCATCTCTTTGATAGTTTCGTTTTGATAGGAAAGCAAAAGAGAGGTAGATTCGACCTTCTCATTCATGGGGTGCCCAAATATGGTTTTCATCTTTTCACAGGTATCTACGACATCCCCTTCAAGATAACCTTCTTCAAAAATAGAGTCTAAGACATGCTTAAACGACAAAGGTAAGGCAACATAAAAGCTTTTCAAGTATATTTCAATTTGATATTGGGGCACAAAGCTAGCCCGGACTCATCAAGTAAATAACGAAATATTCCGGGGTCATCTTCATCAAAATTATTCAGATTCTCATTGACAACCCCGGTCCATAGCAACATTATTTATGAGCTTATAGAGGACGGGAGGGCTATCCAAGGCTTTGAAACCTAGGAAAGAACCCCTAGCCCCCTTTGATTCGGCCATGGAAAAGGAAAGGCGAGCAAAAAGTGAGGGCAAATAAAACGGCAAGGGTGAAGTGGAAGAGAGGAAAACGAGAGGCAAATGGGAAATATGTAATGCGAGGGATAAGAGTTTGTGATGGGTACTTGGTATGTCTTGACTTGTGCGTAGACTCCCCAGCAACGGCGCCAGAAATGGCTCGTTGTCGGGAGAGCAAATCTTGACTTGACTTGGCGTAAGCCTCCCCGGCAACGGCGCCAGAAATCCTTCTTGCTACCTATTGAGCACTGCGCTGGTTTTTCCTTCAAGAGGAAAGGGTGATGCAGTAAGGTAGCGTAAGTACTTCCCTCAGTTTTTGAGAACCAAGGTATCAATCCAGTAGGAGACCACGTGCGAGTCCCACGCACCTACACAAACAAATAAGAACCTCGCAACCAATGTGATAAAGGGGTTGTCGATCCCTTCACAGTCACTTGCGAGAGTGAGATCTGATAGAGATGATAAGATAATATTTTTGGTATTTTTATAATAAATACTAAAAGTAAAGATTGCAAGGTAAGCGGTAATGGAAATAGCTTGTTGACGGAAGATTAATATGATGGCAAATAGACCCGGGGGCCATAGGTTTCACTAGTGGCTTCTCTCAAGATAGCATAAGTATTACGGTGGGTAAACGAATTACTGTCGAGCAATTGATAGAATTGAGCATATTTATGAGAATATCTAGGTATGATCATGTATATAGGCATCACGTCCGTGACAAGTAGACCGACTCTTGCCTGCATCTACTACTATTACTCCACACATCGACCACTATCCAGCATGCATCTAGAGTATTAAGTTCATAAGAACAGAGTAACGCTTTAAGCAAGATGACATGATGTAGAGGGATAAACTCATGCAATATGATATATACCCCATATTTTTATCCTCGATGACAACAATACAATACGTGTCGTTTCCCCTACTGTCACTGGGACCGCGCACCGCAAGATTGAACCCAAACCTAAGCACTTCTCCCATTGCAAGAAAGATCAATCTAGTAGGCCAAACCAAACTGATAATTCGAAGAGACTTGCAAAGATAACCAATCATACATAAAAGAATTCCGAGGAGATTCAAATATTGTTCATAGATAATCTTGATCATAAACCCACAATTCATCAGATCTCGACAAATACACCGCAAAAGAAGAGTTACATCAAATAGATCTCCAAGAGAATCGAGGAGAACTTTGTATTGAGATCCAAAGAGAGAGAAGAAGCCATCTAGCTAATAACTATGGACTCGAAGGTCTGAGGTAAACTACTCACACCTCATCGGAGAGGCTACGGTGTTGATGTAGAAGCCCTCCGTGATCAATGCCCCCTCCGGCGGAGCGCCGGAAAAGGCCCCAAGATGGGATCTCATGGGTATAGAATGTTGCGGCGGTGGAAATAGGGTTTTGGCTGCGTGTCTGATGGTCTGGGGTACGTAGGTATATATAGGAGGAAGAAGTAGGCCGGTGGAGCAATGAGGGGCCCACGAGGGTGGAGGGCGCGCCCAGGGGGGTAGGCGCCCCCTGCCTCGTGGCTTCCTCGTTCGTTTCTTGACGTCCACTCCAAGTCCTGTGGACCACATTTTTTTCGAAAATCACGTTCCCGAAGGTTTTATTCTGTTTGGACTCTGTTTGATGTCCTTTTCCTTGAAAACACTGAAATAGGCAAAAAAAACAGCAATTTGGGCTGGGCCTCCGGTTAATAGGTTAGTCCCCAGAATAATATAAAAGTGTATAATAAAGCCCATTAAACATCCAAAACAGAATATATAATAGCATGGAACAATCAAAATTATAGATACGTTGGAGACGTATCACTGCTGCCGGAGATGGTGCTCCTTGTAGAGCCCGTGCCGGTGTCGGAGCAGGTGCCAGTGTCGATGCCCAATCCTCTGGTAGATCAGCCCGATCCGCTGATGCGGTCGGTGCCCAATCCTCGGTGAATCAGATCGACTGCTTCCATTGTCGATTGCTAGAGCAACTGCCGGTGCTCGATCCGTTGCTGAAGGTGGTACCGATGTGCGAGACAACAGCGATCGTGTCTGGTCTGCTATGATTAGCTTTCTAACTTGACTAGGCTTCGTGACTGTGATCCAATTTTTTCTTCATTTCTTTTAAACGCGAGAAGGACTAATTGTGGCGTTTTTGTTTAACCAAACTATAGTTCATCATATGGATTCAGCTTGTACTCAGACAATAGATGATCCAATTTTTTCCAGTAATATAAGTGATGGACAGTGCCTTCATTACTGACACGACATAAGAAGTGAAACCTACAAAAATAGCCATCGAAGAGCAAACCAAACGGTTTATTCTGTGATGAATGTCACATGGCAAAACCTGCATCGTAAAATTGCAGGAAATGAAAGAAAACATGACATTAAATCAATAAGATTTATTTGATGTGACACGAGTGAATCCTTACCAGGAAATCACTATGTTGAAGTACTAAACAGAAGATTGATCGTCCAACTACGGGTGGCATGCAGGGGCCCTGCCTACTCCCACAAGCAGGACTGTCCAAAGGTCATGACAAATCGTATGGACCGAACATCCATGGGACTGGAAATCCTGGTGGGTGCGATAAACCCTGCAATGCATACAGATATTGGAGTGTAACCATAATTGATAAACCGTCCTCACAAAAAGATGATCTGGATACTTCAAAATATACAGACTGAATTGAGTGAACATACATTAACATAAACCGTTCTCAGGACTAACCACACACCAAAAGAGGCAGTACTAATAAACAATACCGGGTTCACAAACACAAATCAACTACTGGACAATAGTACTTACTACAGACAAGCAAAGTTGCACTAATTAAACTCTGTAGACTATTTCTTGCCACCGATCTACGGGATGAACCCCGCATAACTGACTAGGCCATGGACTTCGTGAGAGATGTCTACATGCACCATCACCATCTCGTCAACCTTGGAGAACATAACAGAGTGGTCTTTCCACTCAGAAACATGATGATGAAGATATGCCAGATCAGATTTGTTGGGAAGCTTTACAAGAACCACACCCTTCGTAATCGAAGGCACAGACAGGAAATTGTTGTGGTCAAGTACAGCCTCGAGAACACGCCTGACAACAATGCTACATGAAAACACTAGTTCGTGACATGTGGCGACAAGGACACAAACACCGGATAGTTTAGCAAAGAGAACTCATCCTCGTGTCTTCCAGTTCACGACATGACTTTGAGAACTTCATCTCCACCGCGGACCTGGTTCTAATTCAAAGCGAAACCATATTTTATTACTACCTCCATTCAGAAATATAAGATGATTTTCGATATTATACTCCATATATGACTACATATACGCACAGAAATGAGTGAACAAAGACACTATAACATGTCTTCAAAGGCATGAGAGCAGAGGGATTACTTGCAATATCCATAACACAAGTTACTGAGGCAAATATACCCTCTTCAAAGGTAGCATTGATGTTCATAAAGTACTAGTTGAAAGTAATCTATAATAAATCAGTGTCAACCTCTCACATGTTTTTGTCAAAAGAGGAATTTAGAACCGTCATTTGGCACACAAAAATCACGTGCAAGATCACCCAAAAAGTTGTACTACTAGTACTAGTACTGCGTGTTAGATGAAAAAACACAATCAAGATCGAGAAAAAGATCGTCAAGAAGAGATATTACCTGGACTTGCTTAATGAGGGATCTCGGAGAGGGGGGCTTGGACAGGGCGATGGCTTTGAGCTTGTCTGCGGTAGTCTCGGCGGGGTGCTTGCGCTTCTTCGTACCATGAGCCTCGACGGTTTTGTCCAGAGCCATAGACATCACTTCGGCCAGTGCTCCAACGTCCATCAAGAAACTGTCAAATAGAAATAAAAGAAAAAAACCATAATCACAAACCCAAAAGAAGAACAGAGAGGGATTTATAGGATCAGTCTCGGGGTTGCAAGACCGGGCCTTGGCCAAAATCAACACCATTGATGCACTCACATTTCCTTCTTTGGGAGAGAAGAACAATGGCAGAAGCAGGTCGGGGTTTTCTTGAAGAAATGAGGAACAAGATGAGGGAGAAGCGAGTTGGGTAGAGAGGAAGCTGAGAGAGAAGAGCGAAATGATGGTTGCTTTGTCTGTCCAACTTATTGCTGGAAAGGATGGGGTTTTGTGATTTGACGGCTCATTGGGCATTACTGCGGCGCTTCGGTCGGGGTAATCTACCGTCACTCTACTACGGAGTAATTTAGTGCATGGCTAGTGGACCCCGATGCTGGCTGTCCCACACGTCGGCGAAAGTGAGTAATTTAGTGAATGGCTGGTGGAGGATCCGCATGGTAGAGCGTGTCCACTATTTTTCTGAAGAAAAAATGATTACAACAAGCGTTTCCACTCTCACGACGGAGGAGTGCGAAACACGGTAGCCACTTGAACATATACAGTGCTCCTACTACTAGGCATGTGCAGTGGTTCATACATCAGTAATACATAATCTTGTTGCTAGTGTAGTAAGATATGACGACAACAAATGATGTTATGCGCATGTCAACCATATGAACAGTAATGTAGTAACATAGTACCTCTTTTTCGACTTCTCGGTTGAGAATGAACGGTGAGATCAATGTTAACAGAACTAGGTCTACATCGCAAGGAGAGTACGGTGCTACAGTACTCCACGAAACATGAACCATATGAAGCATGAATAGTGTTAGGCAGGGTGTATGAAGGGTGCATGAGTCCACACTAGTAGGTTAACACAAATACACGAAGAGGAAACAATTATATTGAGATGAGAATGCAACCAAACACACCCACACGCTTTGTGCTACAGTGACTGATCTGCACCGTCTGAGTTTGATCCAACGGTCATGTTGCGCCGAGATATGGACATGCCCATGCAGAGGGCGCCTAAACACCACCGAAGTCCCTCTGCTTCTCGAGGCACATGACGTTGGTGATGCGGGGGTGAAATGGCTGAAAGGCAATGCAATCTATGGGATGGCGGAGGGAGCCAGCCGAGGAGCGGGGAATCTTTTGGTTTTCATCAAGGTAAAACACCAGTCGACGACTTCTCACATCAGGGAGCAGTGGGTTTTACAGGCAGAGTCATCGTAACTAATTGCTGCCGCGCCTGCTCCCGTCAATCAAAAAATTAAAAATACTGTCGCGCCTGCTCTCGTCAATCAAAAAATTAAATATTATACCGCACTCAAACACCAGAGCAACGCCGCGGTGGATATTTAAATTTACCTGCCGGCAAGTAGATAAAAAAGGGGTGAAAGAACAAATGTGGTGGCGGCCTAGCTAATCGGTCGAACTAGCCCAACTAGCTAGCCACCGTGCTTCAAGCGATGTCTGATGCTTTCGGCGGGAAAGGTGGTCTTTCGTGATTTGACGACACATTTACTTGCTTCAGCGAAAACGCGCGGTAGGGCATCCCACGTCAGGAAGAATATATGCGTGCACCACCCGGGAGGACCCGAAACCATGTAGGGTGTGCCATGTCTCGCACGGAGGAAAAATGTGCATGTAAAATTTACTATATCGCACGTAGTACCTATGGTTCGACCTTGGGACCCAGCCAGTCGGTCGAAAACACCCCACTAGCCACACAGCTTCATCATGCTAACATGGCACGGAGGATAGGTGTGGTTAGCTCCATCTCGACCAGCCACAATGTCTCTTGTTCTAGGCGATTCTTCTATTTTCCAAGCTTTTTTAGTTGTAATAACACCACGGCAAGCTAGCGCCGCTCTTCGTGTGTGCCCGTGCAAAGGTTAGACGATGGAGAGAAGAGAGAGATCGCAGAACTGGGACCCACCAGTAAGTGAGTCAACGGTCATGCACGTGTTGACGAGGCACTCCCTCTACTCTACTCAACGTAATACTGTATAAAATCAAGTTATGGGACAAATCCAACAACCGTTGTTGTTTCAGGCTATCGACTTACGCTTTGTAGTCCAGGTTGCCAGTTCGAATCTCGTCTTTCAGATTTGTTAGTTTTAGGTCCAAATTTGATTAATTACAAGTGGGACCCCCGTGTGTTGTTCCGATATTTCAGTGTAGGATGGTTTTTTTGAACAAACACTTTGCGCGGTTAGACAAGTAACAACATGAGGTATACATATTTTGCAAGTTTACGAACAAAAATGACAACAACATAGAATATCACACTCACCCCGTAGCTTAGATGGTATGGTGATACGAGTTTTTACACCGTTGGAAGTGAGATCCAATGGCTTGGGAGTAGTCTTTGTAATTATGCACAATTTCCAAACTCTCCAAAGGTTTTTTTTGCAAATAAAACATTCAGGCCTCGTGCGTGCGGCTACATCTTGGATCCAACGGCTCCCCGTTGCTCATATCAGGTGCTCCCCGTAGCTTAATTACCCGCTACGGTGGTATGAGCATCTAGGTCGTATGAGCATCTAGGTCGTATGATCAGTGATCAGATGGCACATGCGTAGTACTTCTACTTTCTGCGCAATTCCCAAACTCTCTCAGCCGTATATTGCAAAACCATTCAAACCTCCTACTATGGGCCGTTAGATCTCCGTGAACTTGTATCACCATAGAATCTACGGTGCGGGAGTACCTCATATTCTCCCGTGCGAGAAAACATAAGGTGCTCTCGCAGCTTGGATGCTACGGTGATACGAGCTTCGAGGTCGTTTGATCTGAGATCCAATGGCATCTGAGCAATCTTTGTGCTTGTAAGCAGTGGCCAAACTCTTTGGGGGCTTTTCTGCAAAAAAACATTTGAACCACCGAGGAGGTGTTGGGTCACGAATCCAACGGCTCCGAAGAGCTTGTATCACCAAAGCATCTAGGTGTGGTAGCACATGATATTCTTACATACAGGAGAATATGATGTCCTCCTTCATCTTAGATGCTACGGTGATACGAGCTTCGAGGTCGCTGGATATGGGATCCAAGGGCATCTGAGTAGTTTTTGTACAAATTGTGTGCAATTCTCAAACTCATCAAGGTTTCTGTAAAAATATTAAGACATCATGTGAGCTGCTATATCTCATATCTACAAGCTCCAAGCAACTCAGACGGCATATAGCATCTAAGGTATGGGGGCACATAATATTCTCCCAGGGAGGAGGGGTGGGGGTGCACAACCAATCGGTGGTTGGGAGGGTGGGGACAAATATAATCTAAACAACCCTAAACAGAGCTTCACAATTTTATCTAAGGTTGGGGGGTTGACCCCCGACAATCATAGCTCCGCCTAATTAAACACAACATTTGCATGTACTGTAGTACTAGACTTAATATTCATGTTTCAGTTTCATGTTTGTTTTAAATACTGAATTGAGGACCATGCATGTCTTACATTTTACTCCCTTCGTTCCTAAATATTAGTCTTTTAGAGATTTCAAATGGACTGGCACATACGGATGTATATAGACATATTTTAGAGTGTAGATTCACTCATTTTGCTCCGTATGTAGTCGCTTGTTGAAATCTCAAAAAGACTATTATTTAGGAACAAAAGGAGTATTTTTGAATTCGTGTCATACATGCATGGTTTGGAAAAATAGATGCACTATACTTATTGGATTGTTGTTGTGTTCATGTGTGGGTGTCTCTCTCTCTGTCTGTCTGTGTGTGTGTGTGGTCATATGCTTGATACATACAAAGTTTTCTCACCTCCATATTGTTCATCATTTAAATTTGAATTTGCATTGAAAAACTTACTAGGGATACCATGAAATGTGAAATCCACGTTGAGATCACTATATCACAAACTCACTCTAATTCAACAACTCGTCATAAACCAATTACCACGTTGAGATTAGTATTTGCAAGGAAAATACGGGCATTGTAATACACATAGATTCGTTCGGCAATTTAAAAGGTTCCTTTCGTATTCTTGAATGGTAGGACCCAACGGCGTACCAGCCAGACCTTGGCTCGTATTGATCCTAAAAAAAAACCCGGGCTCGTGTCCTTCTGGTGGCGTGCGTGGTACACACATTAGGCAACCCCAACCAGTCGAGCCTCCGCGTTTCGAGTCAAAATATCTGGCGGCCAGAATTCCAGCCCTAGGAAATCCCCCTCATGTCCCCGGTCCATAATGACTACCGATGAACAACGGAGGGCTGCTTTAGTAACTAGACAACGTTACCTACCGTGCCGAGCATGGTTCAATTCCCTCGGTCACCGCTCGACATGGTCACCCATCAATTGCATTGCCTAGTACTACTACTACTATAGCAGGATGAGCACAGAATTGAGCATGTTTGTTCGTGCCTAGTACTTGAGTTAATATATCAAGCAATGCACTAGTACGGAGGGATTATCCTTTTGCTCTGCATATATAACTTGTCTGAAGTCTAACTAAGCAAAATGTTTGACCAAATCCTTTCTTAAGAAATATAACATGACAGATGTATGGCTTGAAAATTTATTGCATGATGCAGGTTATGATATTGTTTCAAATCCTGGATCTTAAATTTCAGAAAATCCAATAGTGACCATAAATTCTTGAAACCGAGCATGGTCACGTGATATGGCACAAATATTACTTCATAATTTTTTTCTTCAATTTGAGACAAGCTGCTTATGACAAGTTGCACAAATGAAGAGCCAAGGTATTTGGAACAAAGACCTGTCACCTTAAGGCAAACGCTTTCACTATTGAAACCGTGGGCGTTTACGTGCCGCCACGAGTCCCGCTTCTCATCGGCAGGTGCCGTCCGAGCAAGCGTGTGAGTCGACGGGAGGCGTCTTGAGCAGAACCGCTGCGCCCGGTAGCGAGGAGGCATGCGAGCAGAACCGGCTGTCAGGCTCACCGGGAGGCGAGCCCTTTGACCAGGCTCCGCCGCCCACCTTTGTCCCAAATGCTCCCACTTTTAGTGTCGCCGGCGCCGCAGTTTAAAATCAACCCCGCACTATCCGGTATCGCTACAATCTTATCTCTTCCTCTTCGATTCTCTTGTCGTCTACCTCCAACTAGCCTGACCCAAACGTACGCCGTGCCGCATCACGATGGTCAGTCCTTAGTCTTCCAGTTTCCTGAGGAAGACACCCAGCCAGAGTCTCAAGAACATAAGGCGCTTTGGGACGAGCTTGAGCTGGCCTTGCGGGAAGATGCCGCGCCTGTCCCCACTCCCGTTCCGTCTCCCGTCGCCCCAACTGTGCCAGCGCCCATCCCCGTGGCATTGATGGGCTGGGAGCCGCACATTGTCACCGAGCTTGATCCCATGGGGTTCCACGAGGTCCCCACCAACTTTCACGCGCGCACCTGCGGTGCATGCGCTGCGCTGCATCGACGCGGCACGCCCGCGTCGGTGCCCATGCACCTGCCAGTGCATCGCGCTGGCGTGCAGCAGCGTCGCGCCATGCGGTGCCCGTGCACACGAATGTCTCCGCCGCGCCGTTGATAGCACCTGTCCCCGCACGGGTGCCAGTGCCCCCTCGGCGGCATGGATGGCCGTCGTCGACCGCTTCCTTGCACAAACACCAGTCGCCTCCTCCCGCCAGTTGACTCGCTCCGAAGTCCAGAATATTTTGGCCTTCCTTGAAGCTAGGCCAACGTCCAGGAGTACGCCAACAACGGCACAAGGCGCCGCTGTCGCCGTTGCTCAGTGGCCCGACGACACACAGAGCACGATAGAGGAGCCGCTTCCCACCGCAAGACGCCCCCGCCGCCGCCGCGTAATCTAAATTTGCCATGAAAAACGTTCTGATTGCCATACTTAAAATCCAAACGTTTATCATTTCCGTTTATTTTAGATCGATCTTCGTATAATTTAAAGTCGGAGTCAGATTGAACGAAATCTATGGTTTGATCGATTGAATGTTCTGCTAGAGCCGTATCAAATAAATATAAAACGTCATCAAGCCACATGTATTCCTTGTCATCCAATGACCTAGACTGCTTCAATGTGGAGTGCTCAACACGTTTAGCATGCAGTTAATTTCATTCCAAAAATAGTGTTAATCACATAATAACACGCAAATAATATCCTACTTAATATCCGCATGCACTTAATATACTTCCAAATTAACGTGCATTGCACGTACACACTGACTAGTGTTGCTAGTACGTGAAACTGGTGTCGTAACTTGTGAACGTGTCCAGATATGGTCAACGGCAACATCGCCCGCGAGTTCTTCGTGTTTGCCTGTGCGTCTAAACGCAGAAGGGGAGGAGAAAGAGAGAGAGAGCACATATGGAACCCACCAGTAAGTGAGGCAAATAGTACTAAAAATAATATTACATGTTATCCATTAAATAGGCTGTGGTAATATAAAAACATTATGTGAACAAAGGGAGGTACAACAAACATTGCTGTTCTACGTATGTTGCCTATTGACATGCGGCTTGAAGGCCCTGGTCGCATGTTCGATCCTCTTCCTTTATTTTTTTAATTTGTATATGGGTCCAAATTTGTTTCATGACATCTGGGCCCCTCGGTGTGTAGTTTGTAGCACTTTAATTTGTGGACTATCGGTGTGTAATTTTGTAGATTATTTATAATAATGAAAGAGAACAACAGAGTTTTTTGCAATAATACCATGGTGCGACGTTGAAGGCGAGAAAGGACGTGCGAGAGAGCGATGACCGAGCCAGAGGGAAATCAACTAGGGGAGTTGCGGGGGTTGCAACGGTGTTTGGAGTAGTTGTGGGCCGAATGCTACGAAAATATAATCTAAACCGACTAGATAATGCCTACACAAATTAATCCAAGGTTGGAGTGCCCCTCGCAATTTAAATAGCTCCGGCTTTGCGAGGGATGGAGAGGTAGCTTCAATGTGTGGAAGATACGGCGTGAGAAAGCGAGGTCAATCGAGAGACATATAGATAGAGAGACAAAGTGAGTGTGGTCCGACATTCATTGAACAGATATATATATGCTCTGGAGAGATATTGTCCGATTAAGATTTTGGCAAGGGTGAGGGCTGTAAGATAGAGCTTGAGAGATGATCCGATCCGCAGGCGTGTAGATATATTTTGTGCGTGGGAGGAAGCAAGGTCAATCGATCACATAGGGTCGTCGTGCGATCGAAAGAGTGAGATGGGTTGGAGAGAGTGACCTAGATAAACAATGTGCGTGAGAGAGTATACACTGTGAATAAGTCGAATTGGGCTCAAACATGGTGATATATCATTTTTGTCCGAGAAAGAGCGAGGTCAATCGAGACATACAAAGAGAGATAGAGAGAGGGAGAGAGGGGGGGGGGGAGAGCGAGCGTGGCCCGCCATGAGGTCGAAAGACTGGGGGCGGCTTCGATGGACTGACCTAGATAGACAATCTGTGTGAGAGAGCATAGAGTGTGACGATTGAGGCCCGAACAAGGAGATATATCATTTGTTTGTGAAAGAAAACGAGGTTAAACGAAACTCAGATAAAGATAGCGAGATTGAGCGAGTGTGGCCCACCATGCGGAAGAAAGAGTGAGATAGTCTCGAGGGAGTGACTTAGATAGACAACGTGCGTGCATGCGCACGAGAGGCTGGGGGGCTAGATACGAAATGCATGTATTTAGCACGAGAGGGTGAGAGGGAGAGGGAGAGGGAGAGAGAGAGCTCGACATGGGGTGCAATGGCGGGTGTGTGAGGTAAATACATTTGGTAACAGAGTGGAAAAAGAGGATTGTGTAGTTGAGAGAGTTAGAGATCGAAACATGGAGAGAAAGAATGGATGTGTGTTGGAAACCGATAGGTTCCTAAGGTGGTTAGGAGAGGAAGATTGACCGATACAGGAAGTATGTAGCATGTGTGCGGGAGCGAAAAACAACATTTGAATGTAGATAGTACGAGACTTAATATCGATGTTTCAATTCGGTGTACATTGTAAGATTTGAACTGAGGACCACGCATATTGGTAATTATTTCGAATTCGTGCCATACTAGGTTTCGAATAGTTGACATTGACTCGATTTGTTGTGCTATTTTGTAGGTCATATGTTCGAATCCATCCAAAAGTTTTCTCACTACCATGGTGTTCATCATATACATATGAATTTGTATTAAAAAAGTAGCATGGATACAGTGAAATGCGAAATCCACGTTAGAATTGGAGATCGCTATGTGACATGCACTCTAATTGAAATAACTAATTACGTGATACACACTCTAATCCACGTTAGCGTGGATACCGTTTTGATTTTTTTTCAAATAACTCCTCATTAATTAATTTATAGTATCTCGTTTCGAATGACTAATTATTGCAAGGAAAACACGGGCATGGTAATACATACAAATTCGTTTGCAAATGAAAGAAGATTCGTTTGCATTCTCAAATGTAGGCGCACCAGGCAGACCAGGGTCGTGTCGTGGTGGTCGCATGTGTCGGACAGACGCTTAGCACCCAGCCACCCACCCCCCTCCCCCCCAAAAAGGACGACAACAAAATAAGTTAGCCCTTCCACGTTTTGGATTGAAATATCTGGCGGCCCCAATTCCAGCCCTGCAAAATCTCCCTTCTCCACCGTCTCCTTCCGCGCCCAGATTGCTCAAATCCCTAATTCACCGCCAACCGAAGCAAAGTTCGAATCGCCCCTCGTCTCGTCTCTTTCCCCACCCCTGTGCCGGACGACGACGACAAAGACGACGGTCGCGCTTCACCACCGCACCGGAGCTACCTCATCTACACCCTCGTCCACCGCACCGGGTGGTCCACGGACAACGTCGGCCGCCGCAACCGACGTGCCTCACAGACACCGACTTCCACCGCATCAGGTGCGCTTCACCGATGCCGTCTCCCAGCTCACTGGGGCTACTTCACCGAGCACATCGTCGCGCCTCCGCCCCCCGAGGCCGCTGGGGCTTCACCAACGGTCTCGTCCACCGCATCATAGCGCTCCGCTGCCACTCAAGATCTGCATCCGTGCACGGCCAGCCAACGCCAGCGCATCACCCTCAACGGCTCTGAAGTGACCCACACTCTAGCTAGGCGAGCATGCCCAGATGCCGGCCTGGACTAGGTATCCACACATCTCTCCCTTGTGCACTGTTCCGATGATGTTTGGATATCCTTTCACTGCTCTCTTAGCTTACACGCCTATCCAACTCTGACTTTAAGTCTTATTTCTTCTGGAGATATCATCTAAAACAAGCAAATCCATTTTTTAGCGAAGCATGACGGCACTACGGGATCTGGTACACATCCTGCACACCCGTATAACCTTGTAAGTATCTGTCCTCCGGTACAACAACAAAGTCGATTCCTCTTATTTGATCAACCATTCGCCGTGTCAAAAATGCAGAGGGGGATGCAAGGAGCACAAGGCCTGCACATCCAAGCAAGTGGTAACATGGACTTGTACATGGAACATCCCAAGCGCATAGCGAGCTGCGATGAGCACAGCCTGTGAGCTAAGCGTAAGTCCCTGCATTTCATTTAATTCATACTGGCATTTGTGTATGATTTGTGTGCAGTATGGGATCCTCGAATTCATGTTACCAGGGGCGAACATTTAACTTAAAAAATACGAAGGCACTTGCACTCCGGAAATCAACATAACTTGAGAAATGTGAAGCTACATGCACTTTCAAAACCAGCTAATGATCCAAAGTAGTTCAGATTATAAACACTAAATGATGCAAGCACCAAAAAACACAAAATGCAACATGGTGTACAAGGACTACAAACATGGTCTGTACCTGCTTGAATTATTCGTTCTCTGGCTGAAAATATCGAAGTGTAATTGCACCTATAACCAGTACGCAAACTGCATATCAATATATCTATCCTGCACAAGTATGCCAATAGTTTGAAACAACAGATTTGAAAAGTATTTATGCTACGTTGTCATGATACGGGGACTTTTTGGTAGATTGCCTCGACGTTTCCTCAAGCCATGAAAATGCACTATAATTTGCTTGTCATCAATGCGTGCAAATCTCTATGTCTCTCTCAACATAGCAGATCATCATTAGACACTAAATCCTTCAATGGGATCTTGCAAAATGCTTGCATTAGATGCCTCATTAGACACTATATGTTCATCACCAGGAGCATGTGAAATTTTTGCATCAAATCCTTCATTAGCGGGGCATTCATTAGACACTTCAGGCTCAAGAACAACATGAGCTTGGATGTTTGCACGGGAAACTTGATTAGGTACATTAGATTCAGTCAGTTCAGTATTGATTGGGGGAGTTATAAAATAATTAGAAATCGGTTTCATTTTCTCATAGATTCCCTACATACAAGCAGTTTTACAACACCGTCGGGTTTAACTATTGGTCAAAAATTGAAGAGTTGAATTAGATATAATCAGGGATGTGATGTACCTGCTCGTTGTGCATGCTACTCTTGCAAGCTGCGACTGTCCGTTTGCGCAAGCTCGATGCCATGCCCGTGCTGCCGCCACTGCCTCCCACGCAGGCTAAACCCAGGGTTGGATCTTCATCTTCTTGTCCTTTCATTCGCTTGAAGCCCGGCGACCGCCCTCCAACGAGGGCGCGAGGAAGTGCTGTGTCGGTCTATCCAGCGGTGGCTAGGTTAGGAGTGAACCAGACTGGAGGCTGGAGCAGATGAATTGGGAATTTTTCTGCTGTCGATTGATATGGGAGGCGCTCGTTTCGGCCGCGAGACTGCTATAGGGCCTTCCTTGCACTTATGTTATTGGCCTATCCAAATTGAAACATTTTTCTTCATTTTTTACATTGCCTTCTCGTGCGTTGGGACGAACAAAACTAGCCTCGGCCAACCTGGATGACTCAAACTAGGTGCACACTTTCGAGCCACCCGAGGCGGCCGCCCATACCAGCCCCTATGGTGGCGTCACCCCTTTTTGCGTGTATGATTGGGGTAGTGAAAACATTCATGTGGCGCTTTTCATTTACCCATAGAATGGTTGAATTGCTTGTTTCTATAATGTGAAGGATGCCAGTCTTTTCATCCTATTGTAGATTGCTTAGATCTCAATATGCCAAAAGTAATCGCATGAAATATACAGTAAAAGCCAGTGTGATGTGTGTGGCTACAACTAGTCTGACTACACGTCCTCATATAACATATCAAGGACGCACCATTTTACAAGATTAACCATTCGATTTACCAATGCAGTGTGGGAAGAAAGAAGTATTGGGACTGCGTATCCAAGCAATTGATGTCATGGACTCCTTCGTACAACCTTGTAAGCAAAAAAGAAGTTGCAGTGTACCTGTACAAAGAACTAGCGTAAGTTCAGTTACCTGCTTCTTGGAATTTTAGTTAGCCACTTATTTCAAAGTTGTTCAATTACGTTGCTTGGCTTAATTTAGTTTGCTACTAATTACATAATGCCACAACCTGTTAATCCTATTATAGACTGCGCCTATCTATGTGTTTGATACTTACTGTTAAGAATTACTTGTTTGCCTGAACTTAAATAGCTACTTGTTTGTTTAACTGCTTTGCTGCTGCAACAACGGGTTACAATGATGTTAATAACTACTTTTCAGCATCAAATTGAAACTCTTTAATTCCTTGTTTGTTTAACTGGTTTGCTGTTATAACTCCCAGTTGAGATGTTTTGCTACCTTCAACTTTTCTGAATCCAATCGGAACTTTAATGGCAAAATAGGTTAGCCCAAGATCAAAGAGCGAGGTCCTCATGGACGTTGTATCATCCCACAGCAGTGGCACCGGCCCAATCATGCATTATAAATTGCCAACTGCTGATGCTCTAGAGGCTAAACTAGTGGTAGAAAGAGATTCTGCTTCTGCACTTAGAGATGAAGTTGACATGTTGAGGAAGCAAACAACACAATCAGTAGCAATACTCAAGACAACCATTAAATATTTGGTGGATTTCAAAATGAAGCAAGCTGAGACTGACCACATTGTTAAGCTCCTGAAGGAAAAAAAGGAAATTAAATTCCCACTTGGTAAATCATAGGTGAAAAGTTCTTTCCATCATTGAATAACCTTTGTGTTGTTTGTTCATGTAATCAATCAAACCATTTGTTTTAGAGATCATGTAATAATATTTGTTTGTTTTTTGTTTTTGGTTTGTAATTTTATTTGAGAACAAGTCTGTATTAATTGATAAGACTCAGAGACATTTCATTTTGATTGTTGTGCCAGACCTACAAATATGCCAATCGGGCTGAATGTGCATTCAGCAATAATAGTAGTATAGATGGACCATAAGTGGCACGCATCGGAAAGGGCCAAGATGCTGTAGTAGCTTGGCTAAAAAAAGGATGCTGTTGTAGCAAAAAAAAGTACAGTGGCCTGGCTTATGTATGTTAGTTGATATTATTGATCCATATACTCTATAAGTGTTTATATGTTTATTTGTTCTGTACATTCTTGGTTGATTGACTCGGTATTTGAATCTTGATACATCGCTTGTGTACATATCTAAATGGGAGTACACATTATGCTGTGTGTGACATTTGAGTTGGACATGAAGTGTTCCAAATATTCAATTCACCTTAAACTGGATTCTAGCTTCTGAATTTGAGTATCGGCATTTGTAAACCATATTCATATATGACAGTGGAATACATCTTTGTCGTCCTTTTGAAGATATATAAAAACACATGGAATGATTTATAAAGATTCGTATAGGAATACAAAATGTATTCGAATTTAGTTGTTAGGGTAAACGTGGATGCTTATTGTCCCAAAATTCGAAATAAGCGGCAAAATGTCCACTCCCACGCCGGCTGCCCGAAGCCAAGTGCTTGGGAGATGGCAATTAATGTCTACCCATTACACGGACAATCCATCGGCCCAATTTCCACTGCTCTAAATAGGGGTAGGATAGTAACTTCAATTTGACGTGACACAACCGCCTCTGAGCCCATTCCAACACGGTGGGCACCAAACATGGGCGGCAAAACACAGTTGATTCAAGCTCGTCCGAAAGACCTCTGTTTCTCCCTCCATTTCACCATTCATACACGGTGGGCGGCAAAACAAACTCGACTCAGCCGAAATCGATGTAGGCAAATATTTTCAATAGGGGCAGGTTTGTAACTTCACTCAGACATGACACAACCGCCCTACCTGTCAACCCCGTTCATACACCGTGGGCGCCAACCATGGGCGCACCCTCTTCTTGCCCGAAATCGCTCTGGGCAAATATTGGGGAGATGCAATTACCATCGTATCCCCAACCGACGAGACGTCCAAATTTTAAACGGGGGCTAAGTTCGTAACTTTCCCATATTTCAGACAAGCACGTCCCAAAAACATGATTCCCCATACCTCTCCCTCCATTTTCCATTCATACACCGTCCGTGCTAGAACACCATCCCCACACCAAGCTCCGTCCGCCACCCCATCCATCGTCGCCGTCCTCCACCCCATCCATCGCCGCCGTCCTCCACCACATCCATCGCCACTGTCCTCCACCATGCCGGAGCGCCTACCAAGACCGCGTCGTCCACTGCTAGAGATGGACGTTTCTCATCCACGCCGACGGACCAAGAGCCTTGCATCACGTCCTCTCGCTTCATAGGCACCGTCATCCTCTTTGCCGGGGCCGCTCACACGACCTTCTCTTCCACCGCAACGGGACTTATCCCCTGATGCACCCCCGATGCCTACACGGCGCCACAAGAGAGGTGGTACTTCATATCTCCTCAACTTTATGATCTCAACCAGAAAATAGATCTTAACATGGTTACTCTACTTTCTTTTCATCTCTTAGAATTTAGTTCTCAGTTCGAAACAAACAATGGCTACTAAATATCATTTCTCCGGTTTCCCCCTTTTATGATCACTATACGATCAGAATACATGCTTCGTGTCATAATAGCACTGCTCCACCCTATCAAGCTAAACAAGCTTAGTTGTTCAAATACGAATCTGATATTATTAAAACAGAGTCATTTAATTGGTCAGCTAAATGTTCCTAAATTAGTTTTGAAAACACATGTTCGCCGCTCGGGTGTGTATCTCTACAGGGTGCCCATGGTGGGCTGATACGTCTCCAACGTATCTATAATTTTTGATTGCTCCATGCTATATTATCTTCTGTTTTGGACATTATTAGGCTTTATTATTCACTTCTATATTATTTTTGTGACTAACCTATTAACCGGAGGCCCAACCCAGAATTGTTGTTTTTTGCCTATTTGAGAGTTTCACAGAAAAAGAATATCAAACGGAGTCCAAACAGAATGAAACCTTCGGGAACGTGGTTTTCGGAGAAGTGCTTAGTTTTGGGTTCAATCTTGCAGTGTCCTTTCCCAGTGACAGTAGGGGCAGCAAGGCACGTGTTGTATTGTTGCCATCCAGGATAACAAGATGGGGTTTTTATCATATTGCATGAATTTATCCCTCTACATCATGTCATCTTGCTTAAAGCGTTACTCTGTTTTTATGAACTTAATATTCTAGATGCATGCTGGATAGCAGTCGATGTGTGGAGTAATAGTAGTAGATGCAGGCTGGAGTCGGTCTACTTGTCTCGGACGTGATACCTATATACATGATCATACCTAGATATTCTCATAACTATGCTCAATTATGTCAATTGCTCAACAGTAATTTGTTCACCCACCGTAAATACTGATGCTGTTGAGAGAAGCTACTAGTGAAACCTATGGCCCCCGGGTCTATCTTCCATCATATTAATCTTCCAACGCTTAGCTATTTCTGTTACCTTTTATTTTACTTTGCATCTTTATCATAAAAAATACCAAAAATATTATCCTATCATATCTATGAGATCTCACTCTCGTAAGTGACCGTGTAGGGATTGACAACCCCTTATCGCGTTGGTTGCGAGGATTTATTTGTTTGTGTAGGTGCAAGGGACTCGCGCGTAGCCTCCTACAGGATTGATACCTTGGTTCTCAAAAACTGAGGGAAATACTTACGCTACTTTGCTGCATCACCCTTTCCTCTTCAAGGGAAAACCAACGCAGTGCTCAAGAGTTAGCATGGGCCGGTCCACCCTGGGATTTTGGGTCGTCCCAGGCCCCGATTCCCGTCTGTTCTGCTGCGCGCTTCCGATCTCTACTTGCCCCCAGCCGCCTGCCTCATCGGCGACTTGCCGTCCCCGGACGGCATGACTCTAGGAGGAGACGTCGGACTAACAGGAGGTCAGGAGCCGCTCGCCCAACAACGTCACCGCTGCCCGAGCACGCCACCGTGCCTACCTTCCCAGTCCGTTCAGGGCTCAGGCGTGCAGCACCCACTAAGCCAACCCGATTTATCATGAGATACGTCCTCAACACTCAGCAGCCACTCTTCATCACCCATTTTCTAATTGATTCATTACTCATTAGGCAAGACTACCATTAGGGTTTGCTGTGTGCTCAGTGCTACCTACACTTAATCGTTCAGATGTATTTCGGTAATCTTTAGTACGTGTAAAGTTCAGGGTTTTCAAAATTCCGGCCCATGGAACATACACTAGTCATTTTGGATTGTTGGTCGTAGTGACATTGACCCAGATTACTACTGCAAGTGTGGCACCCCGGCTCAGAGAAACCAGAACGCCCCGTATTCCAGCCCAGAGATCGAGGAGAAGTCTCTAGAATACGACACTGCTTGACATAGAACAAATCAGCTCTTATTACAAGAATAATAATTACACGGGTCTGATGTTACAATGATCACATCAGCATGGCGACACTACTCCTACGATACTACACTTGCTCTATGATAGCATCAGATCATCTCGTAGTAGCGGAAAACTTCTAGCAGCGGAACAATGGCGAAGGTGGTGAACTCCACTCCGCAGGGACTCTGGCTGGGACACGATCTAGCTCGCACGAACGGAAACCACGACAAGCAATCAAGCAATCACGGCATCACCTGCAATCTGGCATGACACGCCTCGTCAGTATATTGAATGTACTTGCAAGCTCACAACAACCATAAACATCAAGGCAAGATAATAACATAGCATTAACGGGCTAATTAATTAACAACTACCATGATGAAACAACTACTAAGCATGAGATGAACTAATACAATGCTGATAAATCACCATCTCAGATCTCCATAAGCATATCTCTCTTGGCTAACCAGCCAAGCAATATACCATCTCGATCAACTCATGATCCAAACCATACGGTGATCTTTCCGGCGATCACTACCATGACCAACACTTGGTCTCCATCATCATCATCAACAACCTGCCAATCTGTACTGCTCAACATATCAATATATAAATCACCTATAAGTCATTCCGTCATGTGAGTGTTGATCAAACGGTGGGACCTAGTACGAACCCATGCCCATGACCAAGGACACGACTATCGATAGATTAATACACTCTGCAGAGGTAGCACATTGTACCCACACCATGGAACCCATGGCCTCGCACTCCCATTCGGGTGGACCAACGACGTTCTAACAAAACCGATCTACTGCCATGACACTCTCCCGGCCACTACGATTCACTCCCCACTGGGCTAGTCCAGGGTGGCCGCGTGTCTACCAAAGACACCAACGGCCACCGTTGTGGCCAAAACAATAAACGGTCCGATAGAGGGACAACTCGGGTACAACAACAACAATGGGCGCACAAGGTTATGTCTGCTTACTGGGCCAGGGTATGCACGCCCATAACCATCCCTAGTTGACCGGCGAGAGGCACGACAATAGACCGCACTAGGGCCTTCCCAAAAAGGCAAATGTGGTTGCACTGGAAAAAGCCCGGTTCGGCGGCACCTGACCAACTGAATGATGGAATTTATCCCCAAAAATATAACTGTGATAAGTGATACTCCGATATCAACTACCAAACTATAATCCAAGTCATAGCAATATCCAACAAATAATCCAAGCATAATATCATCATCTCAAAATACTCCAAGGGTAGCACAACACTACTATCATGATAAATCCGAAAACAATAATCCTACTACTCCAATAACAAGAATAAAGCTATTCGGCTAAGATCCACATGTAAACATCATTTCTGAAAATAATACTTCGAGCAACGGGACATCAACTAGCATCATGAAAATAATCATACTAACCACTAATAATCCAAAGGCAGCATGATATCCAAAGTAATACTCCAAAATATAATAACAGATACCATCATGGAAATAATCATAATACCAACCACTAATATTCCAATAACAACATGATACTCATCAACTGCAAGCATAAGTCCTAGTAATCCAAACAATAGCATGGCAACAACAAGATCAACATAATACTCCAAGAAAATGCCATGCACAAAGTCATGTAGCTAAAGCAATATTTTAAACAAGTTCAAATAGATTAAACCATGTCACTGCATTACAGTGATGCAAATGGAGGGTGTGGCTTGCCTGTGGTGGAAGAAATCACCGGAAGAAAGTGTAAGAATCTCGCGGAAAGGATCGCCGGAAAACATACTCTCTCCGAGGGGGCTGAATAAGGGCAGGGGCAAAATGGTCATTTTCAGAATGTCAAAACATGGTGAAAATGGTTTCATCAGAACGGGCTCGACGAAACAAAGAAGTGGGCTTTGGATTCACCTCATACGGAGTTGTGGTTGAAAAGTTATAGTTGTTTTTCTGCCAGGGACCTTTCTGCAATAAAATCATCACAAATAGGCCCTTGGCTGGAAAAACAGAACGCGCCTTTTGCCAGAATACGCTTTCCAACAGAGAAAACGTAAACTGGGTCGAAGCAGCGCCAAAGTTCGCTTTCAGAAAGGGAAGACGTATTCACGGGGAATACGCTTCCACTTATCCTAGTTAGCAGAGGCGGGGCCGAGCGCTGACTCACTGCCAGGAAGGGCCCATGGCTGACCTCTCTCTCTCGCCCGCTCCTCCTTCTTCTTCCCTGATGCGGGCGCAGAATAGAGGGAGGGGTCGCCGGCGCCGGTGCTCGCCCGGTCGACTCCGGCCACCTCCGGGGGAGCTCGGACCACCGGAGCGACCGCGAGGACGAGGAGCTCCTGCTTGGACCATCCCCTTCTTCCCGGAAGTGCTAGTGCGGCGGAAAGAAGCTTCGGCCGGAGTTGGGACACGGTGCTCCGGCCACAGAAAGAGGGAGGCGCAGTGCTGGGAAGTATCAGGGGCGGTGCAGGAGGTCTATGGTGGTGGAGAAAGGGAGGGAGATGGCCAGGGTCGCCGGAATTGGGAGGACCCGAGGCGGCGGCCGAGGCGGCGATGGAAGGGCAGGAGAGCAGCTTGAGCTCAAACAAGAGGCCGGGGAGGGCTAGTGGAGTGCGGAGAGGCTGCTGGTGTGCTCGAACGGCTCGGGGCAGGCCTATATATAGGCGGGCGAGAGGGATGGGCTCGGGTGCTGCTGGGCACGTCCGGCCGAGGCTCTACCGACGGCCAGCGAGCACCGGAGGGCGCGGGAACACGATGAGATATTGATTCAGAGCTTGAGGAGAGATAGACGACGCCGGGGAGCAGAGGAAGAAGCCGATCACCATTAAAACATGTCGGGGCACTGTGCTCCCGTGGGCGTTCAGCAGCGAGCGTCGGTGGGCGTCGGGGAGGAAGCTGCCAGAGGGGGAGAAGGGTCCAAGGGGATGGCGATGATGCAGGCTAGCTGTTGGACACGCTCACACGCGCAAAGACGACGAGAGGAGGAGGTGCCGAAGCACAAACGACCACTGGGCGCGACCACAATGCATAGAGCACGTGCACTGTGGTGCCATTAACGTGGTCACCACATGCACTGGCATATAGCGGGGAGATGGGCTTGAACATGTTGTCTAGTTGGTAGTTCATCCAGGGTAGGTCTCAACTATGGTGGTAGTTTGGTTAAAAGTGATCTGGTTAAACGGTAAGAACCCTCGGAAGTTTACTGCAGTAAACTTGGGTGAGCACTAGTGATCAACAGGAAGGGTTTTGGATCCAATGGAGTTGTCTGCGAGGTTGAGGTAAAGAAGGACTTTCATCCTGGTAACTTGGAGAAGAATTGGATCAAGATAAAGCATAGTTGCTTTGCAACTGATCAAAATGGTCCAGAAATGAGATTTGGATGATGCACTCAAATGGTGTGGCCACTTGAGCTCAAGTATGGCAAGGCTTCATGATTTGATCATATAAAGATGCTGTATAAGTTTCATACCAATTGGATTCACCAAAATAGTACTTGCTTCACAAACATCCTTGCTGACCAGAAACTTGCAAAAATTCTAGAGGAAAATTGGCTTAATGAAACATTCCCAAAATGGGCTGAGGTAGGTTATATGAATAATAGAAGGCCTAGAAAAATTGGCAGCCATAATGGAGCAAGATAAAATATACTTGCTTCACAAACTGAAATTTTGGGCAGAATCAAAGAACTGAAAGTGAGCTCACATGGAGCCATGACATGAGCTATACTTTGGTGGAGGGCTATGATATGATGATATAAGGGATCATGCAAAATGGAAACTCATTTGGATATGCCTAGCTTGTACTTCCTTCACAACCACTTCCCTCAGATAGGAACTTTGGGAAATCATAATTAAATAATCACTAGGCAAATGAGGTTGCACTTTGGCATGTGGCAATGATATGGACATGAAACGGTGTCCAAGGAGTTTGAGGTCAATTGGGAAATGATAAATGGCACTTGCTTCACATTCTGCCATCCAGGACAGAATAGGAAATGAATTAATTGAGCAAGATGATAAACATGACAAATGAAATATTTTGCCATATTTGAGAAAGATATGACCCACACAATTTATGAGAATTATTTGGGATTTTTTGGAGTGACAGAAATATAGGTTGCTTCACAACCTAGGGCAGACATGGTTATTCCTTTAATAGAAAAAGGAATATTCCTGAGAAAAAAGATTTTAGGGTTTGGTCAAGGAGTGAAGTGACATGATCTTGGCAAGGTTTTTGAGAATTATGAGCCACTTGGGAGGGAAAAAGAGGATGGTTTCCCAGGTGGCCAGGCCACATAACCACTCCAAAAAAAAACAGAGCAAAAAACCAATTAAATTAAAAGAAAAAGAAAAGGGGCCAAAATCAAGGCTGTTACAACTCTTACCCCCTTAAAGAAATCTCGTCCTCGAGATTTAGTTTCTCTAGGAACAATAATGACTTGAGGATACCGTTTCCAACTCGGATATTCTTTTTCCTTTATTTATTGTCCCCCCAAGAATTTCAGATGATCAACTTACCTTGCTCTTGGGTGGCTTGCTTCACCTTTCCCCAAATTTTGATGGGTCTTTGCTCATATAGCAAATCCTTTTGCTGACGTTGATTTTCTCATATCTGCGGTGATGTCCGATGGATATGATCAAAAATTTCCTTTTGGTCATGAAAACCTTTTTATTTCTGTCATGGGGTTGCTTCAAATAAATGCAAGACTTCTGGGTTCAATAAATGCTTAGAATTAATCATGGCCATCTTCTGACGGGATCTGACTGCTCATAGGGGCACTGATTTATCTTGATTTATTTCCTTTGGCTCGAGCATGTGGCATACACCAGAGATTTGACTGCCTTCTGTCGTGAGCAATATAACGGTTTATGGAGTTATAGTTATGTCATACCTCAAACATTTACATCTTGAGACTTTGCCTGTGGGCGACGGACAAATGCTTTTCCGATGTGATCGACCGGGTACTTGATTCCGTTGGCGAGTATACCGGGTCTGAGCTGATTATTCGGCTTTAGACTTTCTCGTTTTGTCGGTATACCCATTTTGGTAATACGTTGTGATATGTTTTAGCATTGCCACTGAGGTCAAACTGTTGAGGTTGCAAAGGAATCTTGGATCTGAAAAAACAGACTTGGATATTCCACACTAACCATGTCAAGCGGGTCAGTGGGATATGAAAATCCTTGTAAATAGAGTAGGCCGCTGAAGGTGTATGTCTTTGTGGATCCATATGGAATTATGGCCTCCAACTGATTTTGGGTATTCGGACCATGATGGTCGTGCAAAATCATCATACCTTTGTTGTCAGTCTCACCCTTTAACGGTCATGATTTTCTTTGTCAGGATACCTTGCTGAAATAACTTGGCCACACATGTCCTCGATTCTTCGTATGACCATGACTGTGGCTAGTGCAATATTGTTGGCATTATTCCTTCTGCTTATTTTCTGACCGGTGTTCGCACATATATGACCTATACTCGGGGTTTGTACGGAGCTCATTGCTTTCTTAGGTATATCTGCTGGATCAGTGCCGTATCCCGTATAAGGGACCGATCTGACCCGGGATACATGCGTACCATATGTATAATAATCATATGCAACTGAATACCATATTATTGCGGCAGGCATATGCTTTGACTGAATTGTTCTTCTGACAAAATTATTGCAAATTTGATCCTTGAGATGTACTGCCATATACTGCCAACTCATCATATAATCTCTAAGGACGGTGCATAGTGTGGTACTGACGCGGACTGGGTGGCTTACGAGGGAAGCCATCCGAGTAGCTTGCCGAGGAAGACTCTTAGATTCTGCTCGATGCTTTTGTCTGGGTAGCGTGCAGAAGAAATCTCAATAGCTTACACCCGAAGCTTGGTCGGATTATTGTGCTGGAGAAACTTGAGTTCCGTACTTGAGAAGCTTCTCCTCGGGTTTGCTTGTTGAGAAAAATTCATTTCCATCTATCAGAAGCTTTTACCGAGGTATCTTGTTGAGAAAGACCGGGTACCGTGGGCCGGAAATTTTTCACATATCATGCTGAGGAAAATTTGAGGAGCCTTGCCTCATAAATTTCTTTCGATAGCGTGTGGAATAATGATGGGTTTCTTATGTCCAAACTTCATACTGATATGAAGACTGAAATCCATGCACACTTCCATAATATTTTGCGTCTGATTATTTGCATGAGAATTTTTTTTGACTATCTTCCTTGAGCATATCACATCCTGACTTCCTCTTGGAGTATAACATATTTCAAGTACCATTTATTGCTGAGCCAAAACTTTGCCTATGATCCATACCTTTGACTGAAAAATATACCATTGGTCTTGCATATGGCTTGTCTTTCCGATGGCTGGATCATTACTGCCGTAGAATTGATGCGGATAATCAATCCAAGACACAATTGGCATTCTGAGCAGATATTCCTTATATCATGCGGTTGACTGAGAAGGTCATAATGTTTAGCTGAGCTTCTTCCAAATATTTGAAATACTTATTACTTCTTCGAGCCCGGTGTCAGTTGATGAGCAACTCTTTATAGGAAAAAAATAATGTAACACCGGGGCCCAAAAAGAAAGAAGCAAAAGAAAATTCAACTAAACAAAAACACACAACAACAATCAATTCACACACAATCAATGTCACATATTACTGCTAGTCACACAATATGCATGCCTACTTAAGCACACAAATCTCGCGGGATCTCCGGTTCTACGATCTAGCATGCTGTAACGTTGTGCACGAGGATGAATAAATGTGTGGAAGAATTGGTGTAAACAGCGCTACACCAAGTGCTAGCTTAGCCAGGTAGCAACCTGGACTATCTCGGAGGCAAGGACGCATTCGGTAATCATGTAGCGGGACATGAAGGTCGCAACCACATTATTATCAAGCGGACGGAAAAAGACCCGTACTCGTCCAAGAAATAGGATAGCAGGGAAAAACTGTGGCTGCTGACATTGCCCTTTCTTGATAACTACGATCATCAAGGGTTGCCAACATGACAAGAAAAAGGACGATCCGTGATAGAAGCATGTCTACCACCTAAACAAAAGGTGGGGCTGAAGGAAATAATTCGACGCTATACCTGAGCACCATTTTTGCAAACAGTGTAGCGATCACTTGGCATCACTCTGCTGGGACAGAAATGAAACCAGACACCGAAGAATGAGCAAGAAAAGAAAACTGGAGAAATGCAAAGGCTGAGCGGTAGTGGACCCGGTCCGATGCCATCTACACTCACCAGATTAAACCGCTAGTAACAACATAATAAGGATATATGCATGCTATGCAACAGACAAATGCAGCAACCAAATGCAATAAACAAGACCACCTCTAAACTACCGATTTCTATCGGTTTCTACTGCTCGCGCTGACTAGGGCGTCCTACAGCCAGAACTGCTCTGATACCAAGCATGTGGTGCCCCGGCTCAGAGAAACCGGAACGCCCCGTATTCCAGCCCAAAGATCGAGGAGAAGTCTCTGGAATACGACACTGCTTGACATAGAGCAAATCAGCTCTTATTACAAGAATAATAATTACACGGGTCTGATGTTACAATAATCACATCCGCATGGCGACACTACGCCTGCGATACTACACTTGCTCTATGATAGCAGCGGAACATCTCGTAGTTGCGGAAAACTTCTAGCAGCAGAACAATGACGAAGGTGGTGAACTCCACTCCGCAGGGACTCTGGCTGGGACACGATCTAGCTCACACGAAGGGAAACCACGACAAGCAATCAAGCAATCACGGCATCACCTGCAATCTGGCATGACACGCCAGGTCAGTACATTGAATGTACTTGCAAGCTCACAACAACCATAAACATCAAGGCAAGACAATAACATAGCATTAACGGGTTACTTAATTAACAACTACCATGATGAAACAACTACTAAGCATGAGATGAACTAATACAATGCTGATAAATCACCATCTTAGATCTCCATAACCATATCTCTCTTGGCTAACCGGCCAAGCAATATACCATCTCGATCAACTCATGATCCAAACCATACGGTGATCTTTCCGGCGATCACTACCATGACCAACACTTGGTCTCCAACATCATCATCAACATCCTGCCAATCTGTACTACTCAACATATCAACATATAAATCACCTATAAGTCATTCCGTCATGTGAGTGTTGATCGAACGGTGGGACCTAGTATGAACCCATGCCCATGAGCGAGGACACGACTATCGATAGATTAATATACTCTGCAGAGGTAGCACACTGTACCCACACCACGGAACCCATGGCCTCGCACTCCCATTCGGGTGGACCAATGGCATTCCGACAAAACCAATCTACTGCCATGACACTCTCCCGGCCACTCCGACTCACTCCCCACTGGGCTAGTCCTGGGTGGCTGCGTGTCTACCAAAGACACCAACGGCCACCGTCGTGGCCAAAACAATAAACGGTCCCACATAGGGACAACCCGGGTACAACAACAACAACGGGCACACAAGGTTATGTCTGCTTACCGGGCCAGGGTACGCACGCCCATAACCTTCCCTAGTCGGAGGCACCGGTGAGAGGCACGATAATAGACCGCATAAGGGCCTTCCCAAAAAGACAAATGTGGTTGTGATACGTCTCCAATGTATCTATAATTTTTGATTGCTCCATGCTATATTATCTACTGTTTTGGACCATATTGGGCATTATTTTCCACTTTTATATTATTTTTGGGACTAACCTATTAACCGGAGGCCCAACCCGGAATTGCTGTTTTTTGCCTATTTCAGTGTTTCGAAGAAACGGAATATCAAACGGAGTCCAAACGGAATGAAACCTTCAGGAATGCGATTTTCTCACCGAATATGACCCAAGAGACTTGGACTCTACGTCAAGAAAGAAACGAGGTGGGCACAAGGTAGGAGGGCGCGCCCCCACCCTCGTGGGCCCCACGAAGCTCCACCGACGTACTCCTTCCTCCTATATATACCTACGTACCCCCAAACGATCAGATACGGAGCCAAAAACCTAATTCCACCACCGCAACCTTCTGTACCCACGAGATCCCATCTTGGGGCCTGTTCCGGAGCTCCGCTAGAAGGGGAATCCACCATGGAGGGCTTGTACATCATCAACATAGCCCCTCCGATGAAGTGTGAGTAGTTTACCTCAGACCTTCGGGTCCACAGTTAGTAGCTAGATGGCTTCTTTTCTCCTTTTGAATCTCAATACAATGTTCTCCCCCTCTCTCGTGGAGATCTATTCGATGTAATCTTCTTTTTGCGGTGTGTTTGTTGAGATCGATGAATTGTGGGTTTATGATCAAGATTATCCATGAACAATATTTGAATCATCTCTGAATTCTTTTATGTATGATTGGTTATCTTTAAGAGTCTCTTCGAATTATCAGTTTGGTTTGGCCTACTAGCTTGGTTTT
The DNA here is from genome assembly GCA_021605145.1 of Aegilops bicornis. NCBI lineage: Eukaryota > Viridiplantae > Streptophyta > Magnoliopsida > Poales > Poaceae > Aegilops > Aegilops bicornis. Next base: position 629,513,853 of record CM038671.1, on the reverse strand, counting down.
TCTTGCAATGGGAGAAGTGCTTAGCTTTGGGCTCAATCTTGCAGTGTCCTTTCCCAGTGACAGTAGGGGCAGCAAGGCACATATTGTATTGTTGCCATCGAGGATAACAAGATGGGATTTTTATCATATTGCATGAATTTATCCCTCTACATCATGTCATCTTGCTTAAAGCGTTACTCTGTTCTTATGAACTTAATACTCTAGATGCATCTTTGGATAGCGGTCGATGAGTGGAGTAATAGTAGTAGATGCAGGCAGGAGTCGGTCTACTTGTCTCGGACGTGATGCCTATATACATGATCATACCTAGATACTCTCATAACTATGCTAAATTCTGTCAATTGCTCAACAGTAATTCGTTCACCCACCGTAAAATACTTATGTTCTTGAGAGAAGCCACTAGTGAAATCTATGGCCTCTGTGTCTATCTCCATCATATTAATCTTCCATCACTTTATTATTGCTTTGCTTTTTTACTTTGGTTTTTATTTTACTTTGCATCTTCATACCAAAAATACCAAAAATATTATCTACCATATCTATCAGATCTCACTCTCGTAAGTGACCGTGAAGGGATTGACAACCCCTATTTGCGTTGGTTGTGAGGAGTTATTTGCTGTGTGTAGGTACGAGGGGCTCGCGCGTAGCCTCCTACTGGATTGATACCTTGGTTCTCAAAAACTGAGGGAAATACTTACGCTACTGTGCTGCATCACCTTTCCTCTTCAAGGAAATCCAACACAAGCTCAAGAGGTAGCAGGTTGCACTGGAAAAAGCCCGGTTCGGCCGCACCTGACCAACTTAATGACGGAATTTATCCCCAATAATATAACTGTGATAACTGATACTCCGATATCAACTACCAAACTATAATCCAAGTCATAGCAGTATCCAACAAATAATCCAAGCATAATATCATCATCTCAAAATACTCCAAAGGTAGCACAACACTACTGTCATGATAAATCCGAAAACAATAATCCTACTACTCCAATAACAAGAATAAAGCTATTCGGCTAAGATCCACATGTAAACATCATTTCTGAAAATAATACTCCAAGAAACAGAACATCAACTAGCATCATGAAAATAATCATACTAACCACTAATAATCCAAAGGCTGCATGATATCCAAAGTAATACTCCAAAATATAATAACAGATACCATCATGGAAATAATCATAATACCAACCACTAATATTCCAATGACAACATGATACTCATCAACTGCAAGCATAACTCCTAGTAATCCAAACAATAGTCTGGCAACAACAAGATCAACATAATACTCCGAGAAAATGCCATGCACAAAGTCATGTAGCTAAAGCAATATTTTAAACAAGTTCAAATAGATTAAACCATGTCACTGCATTACATTGATGCAAATGGAGGGTGTGGCTTGCCTGTGGTGGAAGAAATCACCGGAAGAAAGTGCGAGAAACTCGCGGAAAGGATCGCTGAAAAACGTACTCTCTCGGAGGGGGCTGAATAAGGGCAGTGGCAAAATGGTCCTTTTCAGAATGTCAAAACATGGTGAAAAGGGTTTCATCAGAACAGGCTCGACGAAACGAAGAAGTGGGCTTTGGATTCACCTCAAACGGAGTTGTGGTTGAAAAGTTATAGTTGTTTTCTGCCAGGGACCTTTTTGCAATAAAATCATCACAAACAGGCCCTTGGCTGGAAAAACAGAACACGCCTTTTGCCAGAATACGCTTTCCAACAGAGAAATCGTAAACTGGGTCGAAGCAGCGCCAAAGTTCGCTTTCGGAAAGGGAATACGTATTCACGGGGAATACGCTTCCACTTATCCTAGTCAGCAGAGGCGGGGCCGAGCGCCGACTTCACGCTGTGAGGGGCCCCGATCGACCTCTCTCTCCGCTCCTCCTTCTTCTTCCCCGATGTGGGCGCAGAATAGAGGGAGGGGTCGCCGGCGTCGGTGCTCGCCCGGTCGACTTCGGCCACCTCCGGGGAAGCTCGGACCACCGGAGCGACCGCGAGGATGAGGAGCTCCTGCCTGGACCATCCCCTTCTTCCGGAGAGAGCTAGGGAGGGCAGGGCCATGGTCGCGGCGGAAAGAAGCTTCGGCCGGTGTTGGGACACGGCGCTCCGGCCACAGAAAGAGGGAGGCGCAGTGCTGGGAAGCAGGGGCGGTGCAGGACGTCTATGGTGGTGGAGAAAGGGAGGGAGATGGCCAGGGTCGCCGGAATCGGGAGGACCCGAGGCGGCGATGGAAGGGCAGAAGAGCAGCTTGAGCTCAAACGAGAGGCTGAGGAGTGCTAGTGGAGTGCGGGTAGGCTGCTGGTGTGCTCGAACGGCTCGGGGGAGGCCTATATATAGGCGGGCGAGAGGGATGGGCTCGGGTGCCGCCGGGCACGTCCGACCGAGGCTCTGGCGACTGCCAGCGAGCATGGGAGGGCGCGGGAACAGGGCGAGATATTGATTCAGAGCTCACAGAGAGGTAGACGACGCCGGGGAGCAGAAGAAGAAGTCGAGCACCATTAAAACATGTCGGGGCACTGTGCTCGCGTGGGCGTTCGGCGGCGAGCATCGCTGGGCGTCATTGAGGAAGCTGCCGGAGGGGGAGAGGGGTCCATGGGGATGGCGACGATGCAGGCTAGCTGTTGTACACGCTCACGCATGCGAAGACGACGAGAGGAGGAGGTGCCGAAGCACAAACGACCACTAGGCACGGCCGCAGTGCACATAGCGCGTGCACTGTGGTGCCATTAACGCGGTCACCGCGTGCACTGGCATATAGCGGGGAAGATGGGCTTGAACATGTTGTCTAGTGGGTAGTTCATCCAGGGTAGGTCCCAACTACGGTGGTAGTTTGGTTAAAAGTGATCTGGTTAAACGGTAAGAACCCTCTGAAGTTTACTGCAGTAAACTTGGGTGAGCACTAGTGATCAATAGGAACGGTTTTGGATCCAATGGAGTTGTCTGCGAGGTTGAGGTAAAGAAGGACTTTCATCCTGGTAACTTGGAGAAGAATTGGATCAAGATAAATCATAGTTGCTTTGCAACTGACCAAAATGGTCCAGAAATGAGATTTGGATGATGCACTCAAATGGTGTGGCCACTTGAGCTCAAGTTTGGCAAGGCTTCATGATTTGATCATATAAAGATGCTGTATAAGTTTCATACCAATTGGATTCACCAAAATGGTACTTGCTTCACAAACATCCTTGCTGACCAGAAACTTGCAAAAATTCTAGAGGAAAAATGGCTTGATGAAACGTGCCCAAAATGGATTGAGGTATGTTATATGAATAATATAAGGCCTAGAAAAATTGGGAGCCATAATGGAGCAAGATAAAATATACTTGCTTCACAAACTAAAATTTTGGGCAGAATCAAAGAATTGAAAGTGAGCTCACATGGAGGCATGACATGAGCTCTACTTTGGTGGAGGGCTATGATATGATGATATGAGGGATCATGCAAAATGGCAACTCATTTTGATATGCCTAGCTTGTACTTCCTTCATAACCACTTCCCTCAGACAGGAACTTTGGGAAATCATAATTAAATAATTACTAGGCAAATGAGGTTTCGCTTTGGCATGTGGCAATTATATGGACAGGAAAAGGTGTCCAAGGAGTTTGAGGTCAATTGGGAAAAAATAAATGGCACTTGCTTCACATTCTGCCATCCAGGACAGAATAGGAAATGAATTAATTGAGCAAGATGATAAACATGACAAATGAAATATTTGCCTTATTTGAGAAATATATGACCTAAACAATTTATGAGAATTATTTGGGATTTTTGGGAGTGACAGAAATATATGTTGCTTCACAACCTAGGGCAGACAGGGTTATTCCTTTAAAAGAAAAATGAATATTCCTGAGAAAAAAGATTTTAGGGTTTAGTCAAGGAGTGAAGTGACATGATCTTGGCAAGGTTTTGAGAATGATGAGCCACTTGGGAGGGAAAAAGAGGATGATTTACCAGGTGGCCAGGCCACAGAACCTCTCCAAAAAGAAAAACAGAGCAAAAACCAATTAAACTAAAAGAAAAAGAAAAGGGGCCAAAAGCTAGGCTGTTACAGCAAGCCAGGTTTGTTGAAAATTTTACTTGTCTTTCTTACTCATTTGATATAATATCCAATTATTCACGTCGATTAGTTGCAAACAATAAGTGCTAGACAAACTTCTTGATTCAGATTTTGGACGGTCTCTTACATGATTACAATTACGCATACTTGTCCTAGTAAGCTCACAAGTAAATGATTGGTTCACTACATCTATGCTTGCCTTGTCATATTTGTTGTCAATATTCTTTTAGGGTGGACCACCCTGTTTCTAAATACTGCAACCGTAGACATGAGTGAATAGTATTTCTCTATGTGATATCTTCCATCATGTGTGGGCAACAAACACTGCATTGTATAGAAAGAAAGTGTCATTTCCAGCTTTTACATAGGCTTTGATCTTTTACATGGAATACAATCTGCCTACTTGCTTTGTGTCCCACTACCAACACTCCATCCTTGAAGCTAAACATTATGCTACTCATAATTCCTTAGTTAATTTGTTCAAATACTAATTTCATATGGTTCTCATGTTCCTACTTCAGTTTTGAAATGTGTGTCTGCCTGTTATAGAGACATAAGGGGTTTGTATTTCTATGTGTGGTTTGGTCAGCATAGTTGGGGGGTGAACTTTGCATATGCAGGGGTTTATAGGGAGACACTCTTCGAGTTGAATCCGCAATGCGTTCCATAGATAATCTGACTACTTTTTATGTTATCATGAATCTCAGATTCTGAACAACATCATAATGATTATGAGCTTGCGCGCATGAAAAGAATAAAGCAGAACAATGCCATGGCTGTCAAACTTGGCATTAAGGTGCTGAAATCAAGTCTGGATGCAATGCAATGCAAACGCTCTCCACCTCTGCATTCATGCTCGAATATGATCCTAGCAGTGATTCTGAGCTAGAGGGAGACCTAAGTCAATGTAGCTCCCTAGTTGAGGAGTCAGAGGAAGATGCCCTATCTTATTCACCCATCAAGGTGCTTGCTTTAACTTTCCAAGGTTATATTGGTCGCACATATCTTGCAACTGATGCTTTGCATTTCTTCTACTTTGTTGAACTGCCATTAGCTTAGTTTACACATCGTGTATGTGAATACGCCCTGCCTATCCATTTTCAAAGACATATTCCATCTGTCATCATACCATATTTATCCATTCAAATGCTGTTCTTGTGTATCAGACATTCAAAAGGAAGAGGGCGATTGTTGATCGTGGAGGAGCCCAAGCAAAGTATTTGGAAAAGGTAGTGGCACCTGATAAATCAAATAGCCCATTAGGTGTAGTTGCAATATCACCGACCAAAAACGCCCCAACTCTAGCAGACTCTAGCCCTACTACTGGTCATTTCGATGCCCCAACTCAGCAGACCCCAACCGCAGCAAACATTATGATTATGCCGAGTTGACATAGCACCAGCTCTACGACGCAAAACCCCCATTCCAAAGAAGAGTACACCAAATCCAGCCGCCAAATCCCTTTTCGAACGTAGAGAGCCCCAACGGCAGCAAATAGGACCCCTGTTCCATTTCTTCCTAGTTTAGAAGACAAAGCTTATATTGTTGTCAGGAACTTTGTGCGCATCTTTCCTTCATGGAAAGATTATACCGCAGACACGGAACAATTTCCAGTCTTCCTCCGCAACTTACGCGTAAGTAATGTACTAATGTTATTCATGGTCATTACTGCATATGTTTCTGCTGACAGAAGACACAAGATTTCATTCTTTTAAATAGGATAGGACATAACTGGATTGTGAAGATGAGCAAGGGTTGGTTGCGCTTTTCAAGCACTCGTTGATGAAGTATCGTTCCTACTTGAGGCAAGCGCACTTCGATGGCAAGCCTCTAAACGAAATTTCTATAAAGTATCCTATGCTACATTTATCCGACGGTGACTGGAATAATCTTCTTACACATTGGTCTCGGGTGCAGCGTAAGGTACTGTCTGTGATATCACATCACAATTTGAACTACATTTCTGCATTTGCCTTAACGTCCCACTTGTACGAAAACTATTAGCAGAAGAACATTCATTCTCAAGGGACCATAGAATCTCGCAAGTATACATCACACTGCATTGCTCTTGTGAGTACCTCTTGCCCTGTATGACCAAACTTACTTTCATAGCTGTTTGATTATGTAGCATCACTGCACATGTTAGCCTCGTTATCGTCCATTTGGTGGACATTATAAGATCCGTATGGACTCTTACATAAATTTAGAATCAACCCAATGCTTTTGAAGAGGTTTAGCTCTGCAGTCCACTGTACTTACATTAACAGCTACTCCCTCCGTCCCATAATATAAGAATGTTTTGTACAGTACACCAGTGTTAAAAACACTCTTGTATTATGGGAAGAGGGATTGGTTCATGGTGTAGCATTCTGCACTTATCTCCCTCGCCTACCATTTACTAAAAAAGATCAGATCTATATTTAATCTTACCAAAAAGTAGAATACACAGACAATGCCAGTGCAGAAGTGTAGCCCATTGCTCTTGTCAGTACATTTTGTCCTGTAACGCTTGTACTTCCAGGGATTGGTAGTTGATTATGTAGCATCAATCTACATCTTATCTTCATTATCCTCTATCCCTTCCAGTATTATCATATCTATAATTATTCTCTACAAAATGTAGAGTACAGGAAATGCTTATGAAGAAGATGTTGTGCTGAAATTCTTGAGTTATCCTTCCCTTGACATGGAGAAGGGCATTATAAAGCCGGTGTTAACTGTTAATGTAAGTCAGTCCTTCTAAAGCCTTTATCCTCAACTGCTGTTTAATTTGCTCATACTCCCTATCGTTTACTGCTATTTAGTTTGCTGTTTCTACCAAAATGCATGTTCGCAAGAACCGTAAATTCTAAGTTTTGCTTGTAAAACCAAATTCCTTATTCATACCATGCACATTACTCAATACTCCCTAAATGTATGCTTGTTTTGTGGATCTATAATCCAGTGTGTGGTGAAGCAGCCCACGTTTGCACCTTGTCATCTCCTGTTTTATCTTACTGATGCGGCTGATGATATGAACACATGCCATGCACATTAACCAAAATAGATACAATGATTTTCTATGCCCTTCATCTATGCTTGTTATGTTGACATGGTAATCTAGTAGTGTGGTGAAGCTCCCCGCATTATGAACAATACCAAATTATGCTATTGATATTTTGAACTTACTCTTTATTTTCTAATTTGAAATTGGATGGAATTGATAGCACAGTTATCATCTTTGTTTACACACGTGCGAAACCTGTCATCTCTCTGCTTTGTTTCAGGGTGATATGCCTGATGGCATGCACAAGTCTTCTGAAGGCTGTGAGACAAACCCAACATATATTGCAGCAAAGAAGGCAAAACATCTTGAAGATAGCGAGACAACCCCAAAGTCTTGTCTTGATGCAGTGTTCAAGTTACTTGAGACTAGCTGTCGGTGTCAAAACCGGCGGATCTCGGGTAGGGAGTCCCGAACTGTGCGTCTAGGCGGATGGTAACAGGAGACAAGGTACACGATGTTTTTACCCAGGTTCGGGCCCTCTCGATGGAGGTAAAACCCTACTCCTGCTTGATTAATATTGATGATATGGGTAGTACAAGAGTAGATCTACCACGAGATCAGAGAGGCTAAACCCTAGAAGCTAGCCTATGGTATGATTGTTGTTCGTCCAACGGACTAAAACCCTCCGGTTTATATAGACACCGGAGAGGGTTATGGTTACATAGAGTCGGTTACAATGGGAGGAGATCTACATATCCGTATCGCCAAGCTTGCCTTCCACGCCAAGGAAAGTCCTATCTGGACACGGGACGAAGTCTTCAATCTTGTATCTTCATAGTCCAGGAGTCCGGCCAAAGGACATAGTCCGGCCATCCGGACACCCCCTAATCCAGGATTCCTCAAGAGCCCTGAACCAGGCTTCAATGACGCACGAGTCCGGTAGCAGATTGTCTTCGGCATTGCAAGGCGGGTTCCTCCTCTGAAATACTTCATAGAAGTTTTTGAACACAAGGACAGTGTCCGCTCGCAAAATAATTTCCACATACCACCGTAGAGAGAATAATATTTACACAAATCCAATCCATTGACGTATTTCGCATAAGTGACATCACACCATGGCCAAGTCTTTATTCGAATCGTTTTACTTGTCCCACCTCAACACTTAGCGAGGCGGTTTCCTGGCACGTCTTGTTGAAGCAGAGACCGTGTCCCCTTATTCCGGGATTCTCATCAATACGGGTGTGGGTAACCCAACCATGCCATTAATTTACGGTGCTTGGGAGATAAGCGAGTTTTACCAGGCTGGTGGGGGCACATAATTTCGTCCGCCCATATAAGGGGATAAGGATCCACCTTTTCCATCTACGCCTTCTTCCTCCTTCGCTTATCCATTTTCGCGCACTCGAGCTCCAGCACCCAAGTCCGCACATCCCACCTCAACCCTTTCCAGAAATGTCTGGAGCGGGAGGCAAGTGGATGGTCTCCTCCGTCACGGAGGGACACATCAAGAAGCTGAGGGAGGCCGGATACCTGTCTAACGACATCGCGCATCGGCTCCCAGACAAGGGGCAGCTCATCCCCACCCCCAGGCCCCATGAGAGGGTGGTGTTCCTCACCCATTTCCTTTGCGGATTAGGTTTCCCACTTCACTCATTTGTCTGGGGGCTCATGTTCTTACTACGGCCTAGATTTCCACGATCTGGCCCCAAACTTCGTCCTCAACATCTCGGTGTTTATCGTCGTGTGCGAGGCCTTCCTCCGCATCAAGCCCCACTTCGGCTTATGGCTGAAGACCTTCAATGTCAAGCCGAAGGTAGTGGGCGGCCAGCAAGCGGAGTGCGGAGGTGCCATGGTGGGCAATATGCCCAACGTTACATGGCTCGAGGGCTCCTTCGTGGAGACCATAAAGGGGTGGCAATCGGGGTGGTTCTACATCACCGAGCCGCGTGACCTTGAATGGGCAGCGGCCCCAATTCGATCTTGCATCCCCACACGGCTCACCTCCGGAAAGAGAAGGGCCTGTCGTGGGGTAATTCGAAGAGCGGATGGACTCCAAACCTGCATCCAAGACCTGGTGGACAAAGAGGTTAAACTCGTCAACGTAGTCCAGGTCATGCTCATCCGCTGGATCCTCCCGTGTCAACGACGGGCTTTTAACTTGTGGGAGTTCAACCCAACCCAGCATCAAACTCTGACCAGGCTCTTTGAAACCACGCACGAGGATGCCTGGAAGGTGCTATTCAAGGGCGCTGAGGTTCCCCCTCCCATCACCGAGGATCGCGGATTCCGCGCGAAGCGCCAAGCCAGCGTAGTAAGCTGATTTTACCCTTTATGGGATGCTTGTTTCTCATAGTTTAAATCTATGCGGGATCTAAGCTCCTGTTCCTTTGACAGGAATGGCAGAAGAAGACCGGACAGATCGACTGCCCGGCTCCTTTGCCCGATGACCCAGCAGACACCCGCTTGACGGGGCTGCTGGTTCCGGCACCTTACGTGGTGCCGGAGAAGAAGGCCAAGAAGAAGGCCACGGGAACTCGAGATCATCCGATGACTCCGAGGCGCACTCCTCCTCTGAAGACGAGGAGGAGGAAGAAGAAGCCTCTCCCCTCCAAATGGGAGGAATGAAAAGGAAGGCCGCCACAACCGGGGGAGGGACCAAGAAGGGATGGACTCTTCTCCGGACTACTCCACCAATGCCGACGACGGCGAAGAGGAGTGGCCATCCAGGTCCAAGCCCCTGGCGAAATCGTAAGTATCCGGATACCAGAATAACTCATGGCGTTCCTTTATTGCACAATATCTTCTGACGCCGAATGTAATCATGCAGTCCGCCCGCGGCCCAGCTCGATGCTTCGTCGAGCGGATCCCTGGATTCGTCGGATGTGAATAGCCTTCACTTCCGACTGCTACCTCCCCTCGTCCTACGGACGATGTCGAGGTGGAGTCCCAAAAGGGTCCAAGCCAGGAGGGTGGTCCCGGAGGCGCCGCAAGGCGACCTCCCGGACTCGAGCACAAAGGGATAAAACCCGAAGGGCTCTAAGTCCGCCCGGGCGGACACCACACCGAACCTTCAACAGTTCCGGCATCCGGCAGGCGGCCCCCTACTAAGAAGGGCAAGCCTACGATGCCGGTGACCTCCGTCAAACCGGAGGCACCGGATAATCTGCTGGAGGTGCTTAACAGCGCCTCCATCGACGAGGAGCACCGCACTATTATGAGTGCGGTGATCCAGAAGGTTCAGTCCGCCAAGAGCGGGCTGACCGAAGCCTGTGCCAGCCTTCTAACAGGCTTTGAGGTATGTATTTAAGATATGTAAAAATATTACCGCATAGACAAGAGCCTGATGCTCAGTTTGGTGTTAGGAAAGAAAAGCCAAACCGAGGATCTAAAAGATATACGCAGGAGTCTAACATAAGTATGTCAATATGGGAATGCAGGCTGCCACGACCTCTGCCAAGACTGACTGGGGAGGTCGATGCACTGAAGCAGAGCCTCGAGCGGTCCGAGAACGAGCTTGACCTTGCCAAGAAGCAGCTCGAAGACAAGGAAGGTAAGTAATAACTTATTTAAGTATATAAAAAGATGTGGTTGCAAAAAATGACAGGACCAACGTGAGTAATGCAGGGGCCACAATCGAGGTCGCGACCCTGAAGGAAGCGCTGTCCAAGGCCGAAAACAATGCGGCCGTGGAGCGCACCGAGCGAGAGAAGCAGGAGGCGCGGGTGGCGGAGGTGCAGCAAGAGCTGCAGGCTCTCGTGGAAAAATACGAGAGGTTGGAGCTTGACTCAAAGACTCGAGAGTCCGAGCTTGCTTCGGCCCTTGAGAGCGCCAAATCTGCTAAGGCCGAAGCCCAAAAAGCCCTCCAGGAAATTGAAGCGATGAAGAAGATAGCGGTGGGTAAGGCATTCTTTATGCAAAGCAAGCACGTGAAAGTGAATTACTTGTTACTTAACCGAGTCCGGAGCTCTCCAGGAGCATTCGCAGATCTTCCCCGCGCAGTGTCCGGCTGCCGCATTCTACCGAGCCGAGGAGGGGAGCTCGACGGAGAAGGTGTTCTGGTCTCGATATCTTTGAGGCGGACACCCAGTGTTTTGAGCGACCAGTGAAGCAGCTGGTCGAGCTCCATAAAGTGGCCGAACAGGCCATGAAGGGTCTCAGAGTCCGGCTGTGGCACGGGAAGCCATGCCTGGAGCTACTTCGGGCTGGTGGGGTAGTGGTGGGACGCCTGTCCATGGATTGAAGTCATCAAGCGTTCCGTATGCATCGAAGGTGCCCGTAGGGCCCTTGCCCATGCTAAAGTGCACTGGGGCAAGATGGATGCTGAGAAGCTTGTGACGGACGAACCACCGCCGGGCAAGGAGCATCGCAAGCCCGAGATGTATTATGAGGGCGTCCTGAAGGGTGCCCGCCTTATAGCGGATGAGTGCTCCAAAGATGTAATTTTTGAGTAAACTCGCATTTGTGATCCTCAGACTGAAAACTTGTTCATATGCGCTAAGCAACGCTTTTGAATTTAAAATATTACCTTCATGCGGCCATTTATTAAAATTGAGAGATGGCGAGTCGTAAACTTCTGCCCCCATGCCATGAAAGTCTTTGAGGTGTTCGGGATAAACTTGAGCGCTCTTTTTCCCATTATTGGGTCCATCGAGGGAGGCGCTCAACACAACGAACAAGGCAATCAGACTATAATGCTTGAACACTCTCACTTAGCCGTAGAATTCTATAATTTTAAATTTCGGCGAAGCCCCTAGTATTCGAAAGACCGAGTTCGGGGCGCTATCCACGCCTAGGACGGACAAAGACGACTCCTCGCTCTAAGCGGCATAAGTCTTTAGGGACTCGAAAACCACTCTAACAGCGACCAGCTCTCGCCCTATCATGACGGTCAGTTTTAGCTTTCTCCACTGAGGTGCTTAGCCCAGCTCAACCGGGGCACAATCGCAGTGGTTCTCCCAGTGCTACCTTAGCCGATATAACGGAACGTAAGGTACCAAAACTATTGACCCAAGACATGATTCAGAGCTGATGCATATTGTCACAGCCCCAGAATTGGTTGTAGTTAGTGGCATCTGCATCCATGCATCATGTTTGATTTCAAAGGAATTTTGAGATGGGGATTGCCTAAACCCTAGCATTAAAGGAATTCAATAGGTTCAACTAAAAATATTTTTCAGTGAATCCAAATGGCTTTAGAAAATGATCATCGATTACGGAAAAATGCTATAAACCGTAACCAGAGGTGCTGCACATTTTTCATGACATATTTGGTCACTGGATTAATTCATAAAGTATTTGCATTTGGGCATTTAATGCTAATAAATATTTTAAATGCTCAAATAATCATAAACTAAAATGTTTACTGTTGGATATATTCCAAACAGTAGTCATGATTAGTTTCATGATTTTTGGAAATTCCCTGACATTTTTAATAAAGCCACGGAGTTCTGAAATAATAGAAAACATGAATTAATAAAAAAGGAACTTACAGCAAGGCCCACCTGGCTTGGCATCAGAGCAGCCAACCGGGCAAAGCCACCAGCCCACCTGGCGCCTCCCTGTCGCCTTCCTCCTCGCCAAAAGGACGGAGGCGCTGGTCGCCTGCCGGCCACCTCCTCCTCCCTGCCTGCTGGCTCCTCCCGGTGCTCCTAGACGACGCCACGGAGACGCCACACACCCCCGGGGCCCTCTCACTCCTTCCCCGTGCTCATCCCCTCCCCTGTCCCTCTCACGCGCACCCAACCGAGCGCAGCCGTCGCCGCCGCCCGCTGTTGCCGCGTCCACCACCGCCAACCCTCGCCTCGTAGTTGTTTCCAGAAGAACCGCAGTGATGCCCCCGTCCTTCCTGCCGAGCCACGCGATCCGGGAAGCTCTGCATCGCCTCCATGCCATCGTCTTCAACCTCGGGCGCCGCCGATTGCCGACTCCAATTCGCCGTCTTCGGCGCCTCCCCGAGCCCAATGAGACCGCCGACGAAATCGTTGTGAGCTCCACTCCGTTTCCCCTCCTTCGTTTTGCTCGTTCCCGTGCCGTAGCACCTTCCCCCACTGTGACGCCCCCAATTCAATCATACACTAATCATGCACGCAAATGTGTACGATCAAGATCAGGGACTCACGTGAAGATATCACAACACAACTCTAAAACATAATTAAGTCATACAAGCATCATAATACAAGCGAGGGCCTCGAGGGCTCGAATACAAGTGCTCGATCATAGACGAGTCAGCGAAGCAACAATATCTGAGTATAGACATAAGTTAAACAAGTTTGCCTTAAGAAGGCTAGCACAAACTGGGATACAGATCGAAGAGGCGCAGGCTCATCGCTGCAGGATCCTCCTAAACTACTCCAGTCGCCGTCGTGCGGGCTGCTGCGTAGTAGTAGGCACCTCCGGGTAGTAGTCATCATCGACGGTGGCGTCGGCTCACAGGCTCCATCGTCTGGTTGCAGCAATCGGGTAAAGAAAGGGAAAAGGGGAACAAGGCAACCGTGAGTACTCATCCAAAGTACTGCAAGCAAGGAGATACACTACATATGCATGGATATATGTGTAAAGGCCATATCGATTAATTTGAGCTGAGAATGCCGTAATAAGAGGGGATAGCTAATCCTGTCGAAGACTACGCTTACAGCAGCCTCCGCTTGCAACATGTAGAAGAGAGCGCATCAAGTCCTCCAAGTAGCATCTCCAAGTAGCATCGCATAGCATAATCCTACCCGGCGATCCCCTCCTCGTATCCCTGAGAGAGAGCGACCACCAGGTTGTATCTGGCACTTGGAAGGGTGTGTTTTAATAAGTATCCGGTTCTAGTTGTCATAAGGTCAAGGTACAACTCCAAGTCGTCCTGTTACCGAAGATCACGGCTATTCGAATAGATTAAACTTCCTGCAGGGTGCACCACATAACCCAACACGCTTGATCCCATTTGGCGGACACACTTTCTGGGTCATGCCCGCGGAAGATCAACACGTCGCAGCCCCACCTAGGCACAACAGAGAGGCCAAGACGCGGTCTAAACCTAAGCGCCAGGGTCTGGGCCCATCGCCCCTTAGCACACCTGACGCTATGTGACGCTGCCGGAAGGCAGACCTAGCCTCTGGCGTTCGGTCCAATCCGGCGTCGCCACTCGATCGACGCCACGACGCGTGCTTGCCGATACCACGACGCCGGGATACCCATAACTACTCCCACGTAGATGGTTAGTGCGTATAGACCAAATGGCCAGACTCAGATCAAATACCAAGATTTGTTAAGCGTGTTAAGTATCCGCGAACGCCGAACAGGGCCAGGCCCACCTCTCTCCTAGGCGGTCTCAACCTTCCCTGCCGCTCCGCCACAAAGTAATAGTCGGGGGCCATCGGGAACCCAGGCCCACCTCTACCGGGATGGAGCCACCTGTCCTTTCAGCCCCCCATCTCCGAACAGTATCACAGGTAATGTAATAGTGTAAAGTATATAGTATATGCCCGTGATCACCTCTCGAAGTGATCACAGCCCAGTAGTATAGCATGGCAGACGGACAAGAGTGTAGGGCCACTGATGGAACACTAGCATCCTATACTAAGCAATAGGATAGCGTGTAAAGGTAACAACAATAGTAGCAAGGACAAAGCAGCTATGCGGTATATGATTAATCGAAAGCGATAACATGCTACACTACTCTAATGCAAGCAGTATAGAGAAGAGTAGGCGATATCTCGGTGATCAAGGGGGCTTGCCTGGTTGCTCTGGCAAGAGAGAGGGGTCGTCAACTCCGTGGTCGAACTGGGCAAGGCAGCAGCGTCGGTCTCGTAGTCTACCGGAGAGAAGAGGGGGAAGAAACAATAAATATAATGCAAACATAAGCATGACGGTGTATGACAAGAAAATGTGCGGTGCTAGGTGTGCCCTAACGCGGTAGGAGGTGATACCGGTGAAGGGGGGAAACATCCGGGAAAGTATCGCCGGTGTTTCGCGTTTTCGGGCAGAGGAGCCGGAGGGGGAAAGTTGTGAGTTCGATAGGTTAGGGGGGTGTGGCGGACGAACGGGTTGCGTATCCGAAATCGTCTCGTCGTTCTGAGCAACTTTCATGTTGAAAATAATTTAATCCGAGTTACGGATTAAAAAGATATGATTTTCTAAAGATTTTATTAATTTCTAGAATTTAATTAATTATATAATTTAATTCGAAGAAGGAATTATGACATCAGCATGATGTCATGCTGACGTCAGCAGTCAACATGGGTTGACTGGTCAACCTGACCAGTGGGCCCAATGGGACCCACCTGTCATACACTATTTAGGTTAATTAGAGATTAGTTAATTTAATTATAATTTAATTAACCTAACTAGTTAATTAATTTAATTAAACATGATTAATTAACCTAATTAATTCATTAGATAAATAATTAATTAATAATTAATTTTATTAATTCATTTTTATTTTTATTTATTATTTTTTTATCCACATATATATATTATTATTTTTATTTTTATTTTAAAATCGTTCTGGGGCGGGGCCCGGCTGTCGGTGGCCCAAAGGGCCAAACGGTGCGCAGACGGGCGACAGTGCCAGCCATTTGGGCGCACATGACAATGTGGCGGGTCAAGTGGCGCCGGCGACAGCCCAGCGCCGAGGTGGAGCGGGAAGCGGACCTGCACGGTTGCCACCATGAGGTCGCCGTCCGGCCGCGGCAGATGGAGGCGGGCGTAGGGGCGGCCACGGTGTGCGGTAGCAGCAAGGCGGCCAGGGCATAGAGGCCATGGTCGAGCGTGGAGGCGGGTCAAGGGGTGCACGGGTGCAGTCAGGCGCGACGAGCACGCAAGGGTCGACTGTATGAGAGAAAGCGAGGAGGCCGGGGGCCTCACCGGTGATGGAGGGAAGCGAGGGCGGCGAGGCGTGGGGAGGCCGGGTCGGTGCGAGGCGAGGTCGTAGTCTCGGGCGCGTGCACGCGCGGGCAGAGCGCGGGGCGCAGCCCTGAGCGGCGAGCAGGGAACGAGGGGGAGAGAGGAGGGGCGCGGGGGGGGGGGGGTGCTCACGGCGCGGAGTAGGGTTCGTGGCAACGGGCTCGGGGAAGCTCGAGGAGGTCCGTTGTGGAGGAGGGCAGGACGGCAGCGTTGGCGTTGGAGGAGGCAGGCCGGCGATGGAGCGCTCCGGCCGCCGGCGTCGGGGGTGGAGGGGCGAGGGATCGGGCTCCTAAGAGGCAACGACGCGAGGATGGCGCAGGGAGGAGGCGAGGACGAGGGCGACGGGTCGACGACGGAGTTGAGGAGGCAGGCCAGCGGAGGCTCAAGGCGTGGCGGCGGTGCGCCCCGGCGGGCGACGAGGGCCTCCTCCCTCGATCCCGATCCAGACGGGGGAGAGGGGGAGATATTTTTGGTGAGAGGGGGGGAATTGTCGGTGGCGGTTCGGGTAGGGGTGGGTGAGTGGATAAGGGGGGAGTGGGTGGCCGGCTGGGCCGGTTTGGGTCTGCCCAGTGGGGCCGGAGCCCAGTGGGGGTTTTCCTCTTTTTTTTGTTTTCTGTTTGTCTGTTTTTTTAATATTTATTTTCTTTTCTGTTCTATTTCATTTTAATATATTTAGACAATTTCAAAAGGGGTGTTTGTTGCACTATAATCACCTAGGCATTTAACTGCACACTCCGAACATTTTATTTTAATATTTGAAATTTTTTCTAGTTTGACTTTATTTTAAATTTGAATTCCTGAATCGGTTTTGAACGGACGCGAGACTAACAGCAGTAACCAAGGTGACATGGCATCGTTAGTAGAGGATTACTGTAGCGTAATTATCCGGGCGTCACACCCACATGCCTGAGCACCGCCGTCCGCCATGGCCGTGTAGCTCTCCTGACCCGAGCCCCTCTGCTCGAACCCGTGCTACCAGCGTGCTTCTGGTGGCCCGCGGATGACACCTAGCCCGTCAGCTTCTCCCCTAGCGCACCGCAGCCTCGTTCCCGGGTGCGCCCAAACTCCGGCCGCCGCCTCGCTCGCCACCACCGACGCCACAGCCCATCACAGCTCCTCTCGCCTGCTCCTCTGGATGTGCGTGGACTCGACGAACCCGTAGAAACAAACGGCGAGGCAAATGGTTGCCCGTAGCTCGATTCCGATGAACTTCTGTCGTCGGATGTGCTCACCGGCGTCCAACTCCGGTGAGGTGACGTGGCGTCATTAGCCCGAAGCTAATTACCGCGTTAATCTCGCCCCGTGTCACTGACAGACCGGCCCCACCACCCTAATTAACCACGGAGTAAACCCTGTTTAGTTTAAGTTAATCAGAGTGGCCCCACGCGTCGGCGTTGACCTCGCTGACGTGTGCATTGACCGGGCCCACCTGTCTGTGTCCCTAACTGACACTGGGTCACTGGCCAGTGGACCCCACTGGTCAGGTTTGACTTGGTCAGGCGCCTAGTTGACCTGCTGACATCAGGGTGACGTCATGCTGACGCAACATGTATTTTCTGGATTTATTTTAATTCAGGAAATTCCAGAAAATGTACTAAACTTCTAAAAGTCATAGAAATTCAACCGTAGCTCCAAATCAAATAAATTATATATGAAAAATGATCAGAAAAATTCAATCTATCCATCTGTACCATTTTCATGCATGTTAGAACAACTTATAGCTGCTGTTTAGCACAAAGCATATAAATGGCAATTTAATATCCATATATGGAGTTTGAATTTGAATCTTGGATTCAAACCAACTTCATTTAATCCGCAGCTAGTTGCGTTAGCTCAAATCACAGCATTCTAACATCTCATGATCATGCATCATATTGTGCACTGCATTGATTGTGTTCTTCCTTGTTGCCGGTATTTGTCCCCTCTCAGTAGACGACGTACCGACGATGAGTTCGATGACACCGATGAAGAACTATATTATCTTCAGAAGTGCCAGGCAAGCAAAACCCTCTTGTTCATTCCCATATAATCCCACTCTCTCGCTCCTGCTCTATTTTACTGCATTAGGACAACAACGACTCATGTGTTACTTGCTGCGGTAGTTGAACCCCTTTATCCTCTGCATGACCTGTCATTCCACAGTAATTAGATGAAACCCACTAGCATGAGTAGGAGTTGTTTGAGCCGTGCTGTGCCTACTCATTCATGCTTGTTTTTCATGCCTACTACTTCTTAGAGTTGAGTCAGGTCTGATTCATCGGGAATGAATTGGGATGGTGTGTGAACATGTCCTACTGTGTGTGAGCTAAGTGTGTGAACACGATTTGGTAAAGGTAGCGGTGAGAGGCCATGTAGGAGTACATGGTGGGTTGTCTCATTGCAGCCGTCCTCGTGAACTGAGTTCTGTGTTTGTGATCCATGAACAGTTACTACCATACATTGGGTTCCGTAACTCGGCCCCTCTCGGCTTATTAATCAACTCGATCTACATCCGTGAGTTGCAACTAGTTCCCGGTGTTTGTAGGTAGTGTTAGTAGTCTACCAAGTTGCACCCGGTACAGGTGGGCTTGGGACAGACTAGGCACAGTGGCCCAGTGTACCAAGTGGCACCCAGTTGGTGGGCTTGGGAACCCTGCACACATCGTTTGGGGCCGTGAGTGACACCCCGGCCGGATATCCTTGCGGATGGAACCCGAATAGGCGATAAACCTGGACGAGAGACTTGTGTGGTTAGTCAGGTCGTGGCCGACTCCCTCGCCCGACTTCCGCTTGAAGATTGCCGAGGTACATGACGTGTACAGGGCGATAAGTGGCGAGCGTGTGTGAAGAAGTACACCCTGCGGGGTTATCATTATCTATTCGAATAGTCGGATTCCTCGGATATGGAAACTTGGACCCCTTGCATAGTTCATAGACAAGTGAAAGTGGATACTCTAAAATGCACAAGATAAGCGTGAGTGCTATGGATGGCGTTCTCGTAGGGAGACGGGAGCGGATCCATAGTGTTGTATTGATATGGTGAATATGTGGACTCGTGTGCGCCACCTCAAAGAGTTACTTGCAGTCGTAGTTCAGGATAGCCACCGAGTCAAAGCTGGCTTGCTGCAGTTAAACTCCACCACCCCCTTTTGATAATGATGCATATGTAGTTAGATCTGATGTAAGTCTTGCTGAGTACATTTGTACTCACGTTTGCTTATTTTATGTTTTGTAGAGAGACGTCAGTCTCGCTAGTAGTTCCGCGTGGCCTTCGACGTTTAGCTTGTTACCTCAGCTACGATCTTGTGCCCTCGGCAGGATCTGGTAGATAGTCAGGCTCCTCGGCCTTTTTCATTTGTAGATGTCTGTACTCAGACATGTTAAGCTTTCGCTTGTTCTTGTTGCTTGTATGCTCTGTATGTTGGGTCATGAGACCCATGTTTGTAATATCTCGCTCCCCGGAGCCTAATGAATAAATACTTGAGTCGTAGAGTTATGTTGTGATGCCATGTTGTATGTACCCATATCGGGCATATTGTGTGTATGATTGAAATGCTTGGTATGAGTGGGATCCGACAATCTAGTTATTTATCCTTGGCAGCCTCTCTTATGGGGAAATGTAGTCTAGTGCTTCCTGAGCGATAGTAGTCCGCTACAGCCCGGTTCACCGGAGTCCTGCTAGCCCAGCACTACTGCTCTGGACACTTGACTGGCCGACATGTGTTTCACTTCGTTCATGTGTCCCTTCGGGGAAATGTCACGCGGTGACATCCGGAGTCCTGCCTAGCCTGTTACAGCCCGGGTTACCGGAGTCCTGTTAGCCCAGTGCTATAGCCCGGATTCACACGCTGCTGATCGACATGCTCGATGGGATTCATGTATGCCTGTCCCCATGGGTTAGTGCCGCTTTGGGTTCACGACTAGCCATGTCGGCCCGGGTTCTCTGTCATATGGATGCTAGCGACACTATCATATCGTGAGCCAAAAGGCGCCAAACGGTCCCGGGCCATGGTAAGGCGACACCGGTGGGAATACCGTGCGTGAGGCCAAAAAGTGATATGAGGTGTTCTTGGCTAGATCGATGTGACTTGGAATCGGGGTCCCGACAGCTTTGGTATCGAGCCTGACTGTAGGATTACCAAGCCAAACTGGTCGAAGTTGAGTCTAGAAATGCTTTAGTTATATAAGGGAATTGATTGTGGAAGGGAACGTAAGGGTCTTTTTACTCCTTTACCTTATGCCCTTCTGATCTGAGTCAACCTCTTCTTTTCTACGGGGATTAAGAACTAGACTTCTCATCTATCTATCAGGATGACGTGTTACTAATCCATAGACTTATAGAATTGTTAGTTTCAAATCTCAGTTCAGTTTCTAATACTTCTGTATGTACATAGCTGGCCTCGGAACCTTGATATGATGTTGTTGAGTGGTTATGCCACCATTTTGCATGATGTCTCAAATCTTTTTGAGCATTTACAGCCGTTATGCTGTCCGAGTCATCCTGTGTCTCTAAATAGTCCGATGCATTTGCAAATCCTTTCTTTCCATTCCCAATGTCCTTTATGGTCGTAATAAGCACACTAATCGGTAAGTTGAGGTACTTTTGTTGCCTCGGCGTAGATGTTGGAGCTATTATTATGACCCTAGGTGTTTAGGAAGTCACCTAGTAATTTAGCAATGCTTTTGTATCCCCAGTGTGATGATTCTGGCCATTATTCTTGAAAGCATCCCGTGATGTTATTAGTTAGTAGGCATTCTATCCCTGGGTTCTTGAACCCGAGATTCACCCTACTTCATGTTGTTAGTATTTGCTAGTTCCTTTAGGATATTAGTAACCTTGCGATAGTCCTCGAGGTCCGTGGTATCTCATTCTTCCACATACCATGAACTAGTTATGGCAGAAGTTCCTCTTTGAGCCTAAAGATCGCAATCAGAGTACTCTTGAAGAGTTCTCCATTCATAATTGTGACTCTGCCAGTTCTACCTTCTCTGGATGGGTTATCCGGGAGAAATGTTGAGCTTTGCTCGATATACTAATCCATGCCTCCACACCTCGAAAAGTTATATATTCCTCGAGTTGTTCCTCCTTAGTTGTATTCCGATCCCCGTCTATCAGTTGATAGTCAGGAGTAGTCGTGATCTCGTCCTCATCGATGCCATTTTTTTCTTGTGGTCCGTCAAGCCATTCTGTTCTGGAATGACTAGGAGAAACAAACTCCAGTACCTCATCCATATCCAGGATTGGGTCAAAGCGATCGTAATCCATGAGATCAAATGCAATCAAGCTTTTGATTCTGTTCTATCCTGAAGTATTACCCACTTTATGTCCAGAACGTCATGAGAATTGCACCTTCTCTTATGAATTCTTGACGCAGTGATACTTCTCGCCATCATTATTCATTCCTCGGTCCCGAGTTGTTGTAACCGGAATGCCGACAAGTGTACTGTGATGTGTGAAACCAATACTCCTAGCTACGAGTTGCTTGGTAGTTAAAGGATAATAATTTCATTCTTAGCGTGCTGGTTCTTGAATCATCATTCTAAGATAGATTGTGCTACCTAGTCCTTATTTCTGGTGCACTCTTCGATCAATGAGTTAGGATTGTGACAATCCCTCACTATTTTGATCATATCATCTTGCCCTGTAAAACAAGATTGTTCTGGAGCTTAGTAACATATCGGTGGTTCGTGATTTTCCGAATATCTTCTTGGAAGTATTACCAGGTTGACCCCTGACTGCTATGTTGAGCTCGTGAACAAGTTGGTTTCTTGTGAACCACCCTTTCTCCAGGAATCTGTGTTGGATACCCTGAGCTAGTTGGTTGAGCTAAACAACAACTTGGAGAGTTGGAAGATAAAAGCTTAATCCACTTAGTTCATCACTATGGGATATCCTTGTGTGTGTGTGTTGAAGAAAGATGATATCTCCATTGATTGATCCTCGTGAACAGTTGTCGGTGCTATTGTCTTATCCAATCCTTGATTTGAGTATGGGCTATCGTCAAATCAAATCGTAATAACGATGTTCATAATGTTGTCTTACTCGTGGTTGATTCCTCGAGCCTACACCATTATATCTTTTGGGTCTGACCAATGCTATTACCATGTTCACATGATGGCGGAAGTCCAGTGATATGGAAATTTCGATGAGTTGTTGTTGAGCCCATCAGCAGCATTTTGTCTCCCCCATGACTCATGTTGAACATCAACCTAGTGTTGGAAACTTTGTAAGCAATGCCTTCGTGTTCCGTTCATGAAGCTTATGCTTGGATGGAAGAAGTGACTTCCTCGAATTCATGTGCTTTAGGTGTAATTTGCCGCCATGAATTTGAGAAAGGTTTGTTTTCTTTTCTCTGGAATCATCCCAAGTTAGTCATGCACGTGCGAAGTGCCCTATGGTGTGATAGGTTGGCCGCCTCCACTCCATATGTGTTCCTAGCACACCAAGACACTGATTGACTTGTCCAAGGAGAAGAAGTTCCTTCATAAGAGCTAATCATATGACTTATGCAAGGGCTTCGCTCTCCATGATGATGGTTCCCAACCCGAACTTGGTAGTTTTTAATATAAGACTACTACGTGGTCATGCTTATGCAGGGCAGCGTGTTCACTTGTATGTAGCAGAACCAGCTCATGTTTTGGAGCTTGCTATCGTGGTTCATTCCCCGAGAATCTCGCAACTCCATCTCGTCGATTTGTGTTGCAACTTTTCTTTTCAGACATGTGAGTCTGAAGTATCCTGTTTCTAACCAGATCTGAATCTCAGGCAGATATGATGGTTGGAACATTTCCGATATTTGCATTTTGTTCCCAGCTTGCACCGCCTTGTGCCAAATTCCTTTGGATTGCCCTTCTCAGCAATTGTTGTTCAGGATCATCTTCAGAGGTGGTCCAACCATGGGTCCCATCCATTTCCGATGATAAGCAAAAGTCATCCATTGCGTTGTCTTCGATAAGGTAGTCCACATCATTCATTCTAGTACGAGTATGCCATTCCTTCGAGATCCTTCACACAATCGTTTGTGATTGCCTTAGGCTGGTATAAAGAGTTTCAATGATCTCTAAATCAAACGTAATTCCTTTGCCACTTAAGGGAAGATTCTGCAAGTCACCTTTCCTAAGGTGTCCCGTTATGGAATCATGGCAATCATCTCCTTGTTACTTTGAAACCATGCACCATTTTACTTAAGCGTGGAATGGTTGCCTACCAATTTGAACCTTCGTCATCCGTTTCATTCCCATCATTCCTAATGTGTGTTTGGTGTCTCAACTCAAGAGATGTTCTTACGTCTCACTCGATGAACTGATCTTGAGTTGCTCGACCTTCAAGAAGATTAAATCTTGTAGGGTTCCCCCTCTTTTTGTTGTCGTGTCGAGTGAAGATCTCGAAAGCAAAGACGTCAAGACCAAGATGATGGAATGAATCAACATCTTCGAGAAGGGCAATTGGATCGAGAAGATTGTGATAGTTTTGTGCCCCTCTGTCTTCTTACCTCACGTCCTGAATCTCGGGACGAGATTCCTGTTTAGTGGGGTTGAGTTGTCACAGCCCCAGAATTGGTTGTAATTAGTGGCATCTGCATCCATGCATCATGTTTGATTTCAAAGGAATTTTGAGATGGGGATTGCCAAAACCCTAGCATTAAAGGAATTCAATAGGTTCAACTAAAAATATTTTTCGGTGAATCCAAATGGCTTTAGAAAATGTTCATCAATTACGGAAAATGCTATAAACCGTAACCGGAGGTGCCGCACATTTTCATGACATATTTGGTCACTGGATTAATTCATAAAGTATTTGCATTTGGGCATTTAATGCTAATAAATATTTTAAATGCTCAAATAATCATAAACTAAAATGTTTACTGTTGGATATATTCCAAACAGTAGTCATGATTAGTTTCATGATTTTTGTAAATTCTGACATTTTAATAAAGCCACGGAGTTACGTAAATAATAGAAAACATGAATTAATAAAAAAGGAACTTACAGCAAGGCCCACCTTGCCTGGCACTGTAGCAGCCCAGCTGGGCAAAGCCAGCCCAGCCCACCTGGCGCCTCCCCTGTCGCCTTCCTCCTCGCCAGAAGGACGGAGGCGCGTGGCCGCCCCGCGCCGGCCACCTCCTCCCTCCCTGCCTGCCTGGCTCCTCCCCGGTGCTCCTAGACGACGCCACGGAGACGCCACGCACCCCCGGGGCCCTCTCACTCCTTCCCCGTGCTCATCCCCTCCCCTGTCCCTCTCACGGGCACCCAACCGAGCGCATCCGTCGCCGCCGCCCGCTGTTGCCACGTCCACCGCCAACCCCTCGACTCGTAGTTGTTTCCAGAAGAACCGTCGTGATGCCCCCGTCCTTCCTGCCGAGCCACGCAAGCCGGGAAGCTCTGCATCGCCTCCATGCCATCGTCTTCAACCTCGGGCGCCGCTGATTGCCGACTCCGATTCGCCGTCTTCGGCGCCTCCCCGAGCCCAATGAGACCGCCGACGAACTCGCTGTGAGCTCCACTCCGTTTCCCCTCCTTCGTTTTGCTCGTTTCCGTGCCGTAGCACCTTCCCCCACATGCCCGAGCACCCCCGTCCGCCATGGCCGCGTAGCTCTCCTGACCCGAGCCCCTCTGCTCGACCCCGTGGCACTAGCGTGCTTCTGGTGGCCCGCGGATGCCACCTAGCCCATCAGCTTCTCCCCTAGCGCACCGCAGCCTCGTTCCCGGGTGCGCCCAAACTCCGGCCGCTGCCTCGCTCGCCACCACCGACGCCACAACGCATCACAGCTCCTCTACTTTGCTCCTGCGGATGCGCGTGGACTCGACGAACCCGTAGAAACAAGCGGCGAGGCAAATGGTTGCCCGTGGCTCGATTCCGATGAACTTCCGTCGTCGGATGTGCTCGCCGGCATCCAACTCCGGTGAGGTGACGTGGCGTCATTAGCCCGAAGCTAATTACCGCGTTAATCTCGCCCTGTGTCACTAAAGACCGGCCCCACCACCCTAATTAACCATGGAGTAAACCCTGTTTAGTTTAAGTTAATCAGAGTGGCCCCACGCGTCGGCGGTGACCTCGCTGACGTGTCCATTGGCCGGGCCCACACATGCTGTGTCCCTAAGCGACACTTTGGGTCACCGGCGATGGACCCCACTGGTCTGGTTTGACTTGGTCAGCGCCTAGTTGACCTGCTGACATCGTAGTGACGTCATGCTGACGCAACATGTATTTTCTGGATTTATTTTAATTCAGGAAATTCCAGAAAATGTACTAAACTTCTAAAATTCATAGAAATTCAACCGTAGCTCCAAATCAAATAAATTATATATGAAAAATGATCAGAAAAATTCAATCTATCCATCTGTACCATATTCATGCATGTTAGAACAACTTATAGCTGCTGTTTAGCACAAAGCATATAAATGGCAATTTAATATCCATATATGGAGTTTGAATTTGAATCTTGGATTCAAACCAACTTCATTTAATCCGCTGCTAGTTGCATTAGCTCAAATCACAGCATTCTAACATGTCATGATCATGCATCATATTGTGCACTGCATTGATTGTGTTCTTCCTTGTTGCAGGTATTTGTCCCTCTCGGTGAGCGGCGTGCAAGCGATGAGTTCGATGACACCGATGAAGAACTATATTATCTTCAGAAGTGCCAGGCAAGCAAAACCCTCTTGTTCATTCCCATATAATCCCACTCTCTCGCTCCTGCTCTATTTTACTGCATTAGGACAACAACGACTCATGTGTTACTTGTTGCGGTAGTTGAGCCCCTTTATCCTCTTCATGACCTGTCATTCCATAGTAATTAGATGAAACCCACTAGCATGAGTAGGAGTTGTTTGAGCCCTGCTGTGCCTACTCATTCATGCTTGTTTGTCATGCCTGCTACTGCTTAGAGTTGAGTCAGGTCTGATTCATCGGGAATGAATTGGGATGGTGTGTGAACATGTCCTACTGTGTGTGAGCTAAGTGTGTGAACACGATTTGGTAAAGGTAGCGGTGAGAGGCCATGTAGGAGTACATGGTGGGTTGTCTCATTGCAGCCGTCCTCGTGAACTGAGTTACATGTTTGTGATCCATGAACAGGTACTACCACACATTGGGGTCCGGTAACTCGGCCCCTCTCGGCTTATTAATCAACTCGATCTCTGCCCAGGAGTTGCAACTAGTTTCCGGTGTTTGTAGGTAGTGTTAGTAGTCTACCAAGTGGCACCCGGTACAGGTGGGCTTGGGACAGACTAGGCACAATGGCCCGGTGTACCAAGTGGCTCCCGGTTGGTGGGCTTGGGAACCCTGCACACATTGTTTGGGGCCATGAGCGACACCCCAGCCGGATCTCCTTGCGGATGGAACCCGAATAGGCGATAAACCTGGACGAGAGACTTGTGTGGTTAGTCAGGTCATGGCCGACTCCCTCGCCCGGCTTCCGGTTGAAGGTTGCCGAGGTACATGACGTGTACAGGGCGATAAGTGGCGAGAGCGTGTGTGAAGAAGTACACCCCTGCAGGGTTATCATTATCTATTCGAATAGCCGGATTCCTCGGATATGGAAACTTGGACCCCTTGCATAGTTCATAGAAAAGTGAAAGTGGATACTCTAAAATGCGCATGATAAGCGTGAGTGCTATGGTTGGCGTTCTCGTAGGGATACGGGAGCGGATCCATAGTGGTGTATTGATATGGTGAATATGTGGACTCGTGTGCGCCACCTCAAAGAGTTACTTGCAGTCGTAGTTCAGGATAGCCACCGAGTCAAAGCTGGCTTGCTGCAGTTAAACTCCACCACCCCCTTTTGATAATGATGCATATGTAGTTAGATCTGATGTAAGTCTTGCTGAGTATATTTGTACTCACATTTGCTTATTTTATTTTTTGCAGAGAGACGTCAGTCTCGCTAGTAGTTCCGCGTGAAATTCGACGTTTAGCTTGTTACCTCAGCTACGATCTTGCGCCCTCGGCAGGATCTGGTAGATAGTCAGGCTCCTCGGCCTTTTTCATTTGTAGATGTCTGTACTCAGACATGTTAAGCTTCCGCTTGTGCTAGTTGCTTGTATGCTCTGTATGTTGGGTCATGAGACCCATGTTTGTAATATCTTGCTCCCCGGAGCCTAATGAATAAATACTTGAGTCGCAGAGTTATGTTGTGATGCCATGTTGTATGTACTCATATCGGGCATATTGTGTGTATGATTGAAATGCTTGGTATGAGTGGGATCCGACAATCTAGTTGTTTATCCTTGGCAGCCTCTCTTATGGGGAAATGTAGTCTAGTGCTTCTGAGCGATAGTAGTCCGCTTCTGACCCGGTTCACCGAGTCCTGCTAGCCCAGCACTACTGCTCTGGACACTTGGCCAGCCGACATGTGTTTCACTTCGTTCACTGTGCATCCGTTCGGGAAATGTCACGCGGTGACATCCGGAGTCCTGCCTAGCCTGCTACAGCCGGGTTACCGGAGTCCTGATAGCCCTTTGCTACAGCCGGATTCACGCTGGCGACCGACATGCTCGATGTCATTCATGTATGCCTGTCCCCATGGGTTAGTGCCGCTTTGGGTTCACGACTAGCCATGTCGGCCCGGGTTCTCTGTCATATGGATGCTAGCGACACTATCATATACGTGAGCCAAAAGGCGCAAACGGTCCCGGGCCATGGTAAGGCGACACCCGTGGGAATACCGTGCGTGAGGCCGCAAATTGATATGAGGTGTTACTGGCTAGATCGATGTGACTTGGAATCGGGGTCCTGACAGCTATAATGCTATAAGTTCGGGGTGCCACACTCATGAGAGTGTTCGGACTTCTCACACCATATTCTGGGGTACATAAGCCCCTGGTGTATTGGCCGTACCAAAGTGTACGGTTGCATAATGTCATAACTGAACATATTTTTATATAAAAAAAGGAATGCAATAATAGAAAAAAGCTATGTATTGTTTATTCAAAAAGTCTGCGGTAAAAGCAGAACGATACAAATAGTGCGATAAGCAAGAGATGGGACTATTTGACATGTCCCCCTCCAGGGGTGAGCTGTGGGATGATATGTGAAACAAGTATACTGCTTGTTATAGAGACCACCTAGACACTCGACGTAGCTTTCTGCCTCCCTGGCTGTTGCATCGTGTGTTCGGCGATTATACTACCGAACAGGCCTTTCGGAAAGTGGAGTCCTGAAAGTAAGAAAAAAGAATGACAAAATCGGGAGCCCCTGGTGCGGTTGAGCCGCATTTTGGGCATGCCGTGGTCGTTCCCCTCCCCCTATGCCCATGGTATTTCCAGAGCATAGCTATGTACGCGTAGTACTGGTTTCGCAATTTCACGAGGGCTGGGGTTGGGGCCGCATTGCTGCGCGTGCTCGGAACGTGCCAGGCGGTCTTGTTGTAGGTTACTCCGGGCGAGCTTGACGGTGTTCGGACATTTAAAGGCCGGACTGGAGAATTGCCTCGAGAGGCTGCTTTGTACTTCCGCCGTATGCTCCTCCGTTCGGAGAGAGCGTTCGGTGTTTCCATTGAGCGTAATGACTCCTCGAGAGCCTGGCATCTTGAGCTTGAGGTATGCGTAGTGCGGCACCGCATTGAACTTTGCAAATGCGGTTTGTCCGAGCAGTGCGTGATAGCCGCTGCGGAACGGGACTATGTCGAAGATTAACTCCTCACTTCGGAAATTATCCGGGGATCCGAAGACTACCTCAAGTGTAACTAAGCCTGTACAGTTGGCCTCTACACTTGGTATGACGCCTTTAAATGTCGTCTTTGTGGGTTTAATCCTTGAGGGATCTATGCCCATTTTTCGCACTGTATCCTAATAAAGCAGGTTCAGGCTGCTCCCGCCGTCCATAAGGACTCTAGTGAGGTGAAATCCATCAATGATTGGGTCTAGAACCAAGGCGGAGAATCCGCCATGGCGGATGCTAGTGGGGTGGTCCCTTCGATCAAAAGTGATCGGGCATGAGGACCATGGGTTGAACTTTGGGGCGACTGGCTCCAACGCATATACGTCCCTGAGTGCACGCTTCCGCTCCCTTTTGGGTATGTGGGTTGCGTATATCATGTTTACCGTCCGCACTTGTGGGGGGAAGCCCTTCTGTCCCCTATTGTTCGGTGGCCGGGGCTCCTTCTCGTCATCGCTATGTAGCCCCTTGTCATTGTTTTTGGTGTTTAACTTGCCTGCCTGCTTGAACACCCAACAATCCCTGTTGGTATTGTTGGCTGGTTTTTCGGGGGTGCCGTGTATCTGGTACGAGCGATCGAGTATTCGGTCCAAATTGGACGGGCCCGGAGTATTTCTTTTGAATGGCTTTTTCCGCTGACCGGGTTTAGAGCCTCTGAATCCGGCATGAACTGCCGTATCCTCGGCATTATGCGCCCGTTAATGCGGCGCTTTTCTTGTTGCGATGCGACCGCCAATGCTGTCCTTGGTATCTGAATTACCAGGCTCTTGGTCATGTTATTACTATGAGCTAGCCAGCTGTCTTCTCCGCTGGCGAGTCATGAGTGTTGTGAGGGCTGCCATGGATTTTGGCTTTTCCGTCCTAGGTGCCGGGCAAGCCACTCGTCACCGGATGTTATGCTTGAAGGCCGCAAGGGCCTCTGCGTCCGGACGGTCGACTATTTGATTTTTCTTGGTTAGGAACCGTGTCCAGAATTGTCCGCCGATTCCTCAGCTGCTGAATTATGTGGCTTAGGTCATCGGCGTGCGGTGATCGCACATAGGTGCCACAGAAGTTGTCGAGGAATGCGGCTTCCAGGTCCTCCCAACAACCAATTGATTCTGCTGGCAAGCTGTTAAGCCTATGCCGAGCTGGTCCTTTAAGCTTGAGTGGGAGGTATTTGATGGCGTGTAGATCATCGCCGCGGGGAATGTGGATATGAAGGAGATAATCCTCGATCCATACCGCTTAATCTGTTGTGCCATCGTATGATTCGATGTTTACGGGTTTGAAACCCTCGGGGATTTGATGATCCATTACTTCATCTGTGAAGCATAGTGGGTGTCTTGGTGCCTGCATGTTGGGCTATATCACGACGTAGCTCAAATGAGCTTTGTCTACTGTGTTCGGCCCAGCCGGATTTTCCATATCCGGCATGACGGTTATTGTCACGTGTCGTGGGGCGCCCACGCGATCCGTAGATCGCCCTTGTTTGCCTTGCCTTGTCCTCCAATATATCTCGCAGGTCTGGCGCGTTTCCCCGTGCCTTAGTATTTTTGGAGCGATGCCGGGGTGCGGCTTGAGCGGAGGGCCGAGAGGCCTCTACTGTCATGACCAGCTTTGGGTGGCGGTCGTCCGCATCATGCGCTGGTGATGTAGGTCTAGGTGCTTCCTCCTCATCGCATGACCCTTTGGGTAGCAGCCTGCGTTTTGGTAGCTCTTGGAGGCGTTCGAGTTCGTACTCTTCGCCGCAAGGACTTGATCCATCTGTCGGCTAGCAAGTCTTGTTCAGCTCTGAGATGTTGCTGTTTTTCTTGAGGCTGCTCGCCGTGGCCATAAGCCTGCGTTTGAAAGCGCTCTTGTTCGGCGGGATCCTCGAGCCACGACAAATTCATCGTCGTCGAGGCTTGCCTGCGTCTTCGGAGGGAGGCATGTAATTATCGTCCTCTACCTCTCATGCCGCTCTCTCATGAGGGCCGGTTTCTCCATCCTCTGCGCTGAATCCTGCCGGAGGGATTGTCTTCGGCGCTGTCCGAGTGTTATTATCTCCCGTGCGGAATCGCCGTTTTCTTTGTGGCGGGATTTAGAAACAGCGCTGCCATTGGCCTTGGCGCTTAGGCTGTTTCTTGAGGGGTCATCGCTTCGTTGTTCCATCGTCGTTCCCTTCTTTTGGGGTGTCCACCATGTATATGTCATACGACGAGGTGGCCTTCCAAAGGCCTCAGAGGCGCTGGTTCTTGGTCGTCTCCTGCATCGGTGTCCATACCGTCGATGTCTTCGGAGTCGAAGTCGAGCATGTCGGTTAAATCATCGAAAGTGGCTAGGAAGTGCATGGTGGGTGGGCTTTGAATTTCTTCGTCGTCCGCATCCCAACCTTGCTGACCATAGTCCGGCCAGGGCTCTCCTGATAAAGAGAGAGACTTTAGTGAATTCAGAATGTCGCCGAAAGGCGAAAGTAGTCTTTGAAAAGATGTCCGTGGTGATGAACTCCATGATCGGGCGCCCAACTGGATTCGATTAAGGGGCGAGAAGGTTCGAGTCCGGAGAGGAGTCCCACCTTGAGTCACGAGCTTCATAGAACGGACAGGTATGGTGTTCGGCTCAATCGCCGTAGAGATTGCAGCCCCCGAGGCGGTGTCCAGCCACCCGTCCTCGATTGGCGCAGTCGGCTCCGAACTAAGGGTCGGAGCGAACACTAGTGCGGCCTCCAGAGCACTGTTCGGCGACAGAGCTAGATCTTGCCCATCGTGACAGTGAGGCGCGCTTGGCTGTGGCTCGAACCAGTCGAAGATCGAGTCTCCGCGGACGTCGGCCGTGTAGTTCAAACTTCCAAATCTGACCTGATGGCCAGGGCCGTAGCTTTCGATCTGCTCCAGATGGCCAAGCAAATTGGCCCTTGATTGCAAAGCCGCCCGAATCACGAAGATCATGCGGGAAGAAAAGTCTCGCCCTGGACCACATCGTTGTTGACGATCGGAGGAGCCATCGGGCCTAAAGATGACGACACAGAGGAACTCTCAATGAAAGCACCAATGTCGGTGTCAAAACCAGCGGATCTCGGGTAGGGGGTCCCGAACTGTGCGTCTAGGCGGATGGTAACAGGAGACAAGGGACACGATGTTTTTACCCAGGTTCTGGCCCTCTCGATGGAGGTAAAACCCTACTCACCTTGATTAATATTGATGATATGGGTAGTACAAGAGTAGATCTACCACGAGATCGGAGAGGCTAAACCCTAGAAGCTAGCCTATGGTATGATTGTTGTTAGATCCTCTGGATTAAAACCCTCCGGTTTATATAGACACGGAGAGGGTTAGGGTTACATAGAGTCGGTTACAATGGGAGGAGATCTTCATATCGTATCGCCAAGCTTGCCTTCCACGCCAAGGAAAGTCCCTATCTGGACACGGGACGAAGTCTTCAATCTTGTATCTTCATAGTCCGGGAGTCCGGTCAAGGGTCATAGTCCGGCCATCCGGACACCCCCTAATCCAGGACTCCCTCACTAGCAGTCAGACAAGCTCACATAATTCGTTGTCTAAATCAGTTCGACTTCTTCAGTCCCAAGTTCTAGCAGAAAGGCATTCAACAACTCAACTTCGACTTGAAGTCCTATCTCTAAGAAAGATTGCGGAGAACACCAATGAGAACCTCATCTCTAAACAGCTACACCTGGAAGCTATGACCCGACATGCTAGGCGATCTCACGGCCTTGCTCGGCTGACTTAGCCCAACAATTACCAGCATAAAGGCTAACCTTTCTTGAACTGTCTTGGAAGTGGTCTCGGTTCGGTATTATTTTATTCTGTTGCAATGGTGCCCGATTTTTGTAATCTGCTTCTTTGTTGCACTTTATGATCAATGGTGGCGAACTTCGATGCCCAGTGGATGTAATATACCATAAATCCTTTATTGTATAGTGTAGGTTTATTCTTAGTTACTATGCCGTAATTTCTTTATTGTATAGAGTAGGTTTGTTCTTAGTTCCTACTAGTTACTGCCATCATTCGCTATCTAAAAAAATCAGATGTAGTCGACCGGGCCGAAACATTCGCCTCTAACGGGCCTGGTGTTTAGCGGGCCACAATTGGGCCGGTCTGCATATTTCTTGGGCGCGAATGATTGGGGCCTTCACACTTTGCGCAAGGCCCACAACTCACACTGGCCTATATTTTAGTTGGGCCTTTTGTGGACCCAGCGCTTAGTTTGGCCCAGGTAGCGTTGGGCCATTAACAGGCTGAATATTGTACTCGCGTGTTACAGCCCAGATGAAACCATGGGCCTTTAGCATGCCGAAATGCATGTTGGGCCTCAATTTTCACTAGTCGTCGACGGGCCTTCAGCAAGCTGAAATGTAGACCGGGCCTTTTTGGGCCCAGTTATATCACTGGCAGTTACTAGGCCGAAACATATCTCGGGCCTTAGTTGGCTCACTGATATCATGGGCCTTTAAGAGGCCGAAAGCTTAGTACAGACATCAATGGGCCGAATTATGCTATAGGCCTTTAACAGGCCCAAAGTCATGTTGGGCTTAACTGTTGCCACCTTTATCACGGGCCGTTAGTGGGCCCGATGTCCGGTCGGACCATATATGGCCCATGGGCAGCACGGGCCATTCCTAGGCCGAAAGTCACACCGGGCTGAAATGGCCCATGTCTACATCGGGCCTCTAACAGGCCGAAAGTCACTGGGCTATAATTGGGCCCAAATATTCGGCGAACAATTAACAGGCCAGATCTGGCTTCGGGCCGTAAATGGGCCTTTATTAAGCAGGCCGTTATTGGGCTGGCCCACTAGTACCTTAGTAAGTACTACATGCCTTTGACTAGGCCGGCCTTTTTAACCTATATGGGCCTCTGTTGGGCCTAGCCACGTGTCGACGTATCGTAGGCATGTTTCCTCCAATGGACGGGCAACATTTGGCCCACTGACGAGCTGACAGCTGTTCCCTCTGGCCAATCAGAATTTTACACGTGGAAATTTCCCATTGGTCCCGGCTGTTAACGGGTTATCGGATCCAAAACCGGACCCGATAGCTTAACGACGTTCCATTACGGTGGATGCCACGTGTCAGTCATCCTTGACGAAAGCACTTCTGTGACACACGATTTATCGTTATGGAAGTGGACACTTCCATGATGATAATTTTGGTAATGTCATGGAACACTTCTCTGACAACCTGGTATGACTATCTTGATTCTGTCATAAATTTGTCATGGATGTACATGCATGACAGAAAACGTGACCTACTGTGACAAACACGTATCATCACGGAAGTGTATTTTTTTGTAGTGACGGGCGGGGCTTTCACTATAAGCTCCACCCTCGACAGCAAATAGGAAAGCGCGCTCGTCGCCTTCCTGCGGGTGAGTGTCGATGTATTTGCATGGGAAGCATCTGACATCCCCAGCGTTCCCAGGGAGGTGATTGAGCACCATCTTGCTGTCTGTCCTCACGTGCGACCCGTCAAGCAGAAGGCCAGGAAGCAAGCTTTGGAGCAACAAGAGTTCATCATTCAAGAGATCAGGAAGTTGGTGGCGGCAGACCTGGTAAGAGGAGTACTCCACCCCACGTGGTTGGCCAATCCGGTGGTGGTGCGTAAGGCAAATGGGAAGTGGAGGCTGTGTATTGACTACACAGACATCAATAAAGCTTTGTCAAAGGATCCTTTCCCTCTGCCACGCATCGACCAGATTGTAGACTCCACTGCCGGGTGTGACCTGCTGCCATTCCTCGATGCCTACTCAGGATACCACCAGATCTTCATGATGAAGGAAGACGAAGATAAGACCGTGTTCATCACCCAATGTTGTACGTACTGTTTTGTACGAATGCCTTTCGAGTTGAAGAGCGCTGGTTCAACATTTGCTCGAGCAATCCAGATTGGTTTTGAGCCCCAGCTACATAGAAATATGGAAGCTTATATGGATGACATAGTGGTGAAAACCAAGGTCAGGGCCATGCTCGTGCAAGATTTATAAGAAACATTCGCAAATCTGCGCAAGATCAACCTCAATCTCAACCCAGAGAAGTGTGTGTTCGGTGTCCCCTCCGGCAAACTTCTCGGGTTCTTTGTGTCTCAACGCAGAATCGAAGCAAATCCCGACAAGATCAAGGCGATCGAGCAGATTGAGGCACTGAAACGGGTCAAAGATGTCCGTAGGCTCGCCGGCTGCGTTGCTTTGCCTAGTCGTTCATCTCCAAATCTGTCTTTGGCCTTGGCCTCCCCTTTTTCAAAGTTTTGGAAAAGGCGGGACCAGTAAAGTGGACTCCGGAGGCAGAGGCAGCACTGCAAGATTTGAAGAGGTACCTCTCCTCCACGCCGATACTAGTCGCGCCTAAACCACGGGAGCCGTTGCTGCTGTACTTAGCAGCAACGAATCAAGTGGTCAGTGCTGCATTGGTGGCGCGGAGGGAACTTGAGGGAGAAGCAGCAGTTGCAGCAGAGCCGTCGGATGGCGAGGCGGGGTCCTCCCCGGCAGAGCCTTACGCCGGCAAACTAGATCCCCCGGCAAGGCCCGGTCCCGGCGAGGCAGAGTCTGAGCGGATGGGCGAAGTGGGACAAAAGAAGAAGATGGTGCAGCACCCAGTGTATTTTGTCAGTTCCCTCTTGCAGGGGGCTAGGTCAAGATATTCTGGAATGCAGAAGATGCTTTTCAGCCTCCTCATGGCCTCGAGAAAGCTGCGCCACTATTTCCAAGCGCACGAGATCACCGTCGTCACGTGCCTCCCTTTCCAACGGATTTTGCACAACCCAGATGCGACAGGGAGGATTGTGGAGTGGGCATTAGAACTGTCGAGCTTTGGCCTCAGGTTTGAAAGTACTTCAACGATCAAGAGCCGAGCTTTGGCAGAATTCATAGCAGAGTGGACCCATAGCGCCCGACGAGGAGATTTAAGAGACCACCCGTCCCGGCAAGGAGAGGAGCAGTGAGCGGATTATGTACTTTGAAAGAGCTTTCTCACTCCAAGGTGCTGGTGCTGGCGTGCTACTCATCGCACCCACCAGAGAGCATCTCAAGTACGTAATTCAGATGCACTTTCCCCGGGAAAAATCAATGAACAATACGGCGGAGTACGAGGGGTTGCTTGCCGGTCTCAGGATCGTGACAGACCTGGGAATCAAGAAGCTCATCATCAGAGGTGATTCACAGCTGGTCGTCAAGCAAGTTAACTAGGATTACCAGAGCCCACCGATGGAGGCCTCGTGAATGAAGTGAGGAAGTTGGAAGAAAGCGTTTCGATGGTCTCTGAGCGAGAACATGTTCCCCGAAGCGAGAAACAGCATTGTCGACGACCTGCCAAGCCTTGCTGCCCCTCAAAGTTGCACAATGGAACTAGGTACCTTTGTACTTGATTAATACAACCATCCGTAGAACCATCGTGAGGCGAGAACAAGCGAAGGAAGACAAGCCCTGCAAAGTACCTTCCCTTGAGCTCCGAGAGCCACCGTAAGGAGGTTACCAGGTACCCCAAGCTTGCTTGGGGGCAACTACCTCGGCAGGGCCAGGCCCCTGACCGTAGAGGCAGCTGCCCCTGCGGCCGAAGATGTGCCTTTGGTCCTTGCCGTTGAGCCCCAGGCTCCGGCATGGACGCAGCTATCGGCGTTCTGGGAACGGGGGTCCCCAGACTTGCCTGCATGCGGCCTGCGGCGTGGCTCAAGTGGTGGCCCAGTGCGGCCCATCTTCATTAGCACAAGACTCAAGACCCTCGTGAGGGCCAAGCCTCGCGAGGCGGACGACACAAGACTTCGTCAGGAGCGGCCTCTCCAGGCAGGCTCGCGAGGAGCTGGAGAGATCAAGGCAGGGTACCTCGCGAGGTGCTCGTGACGCAAGCCATGATGATCGAGGCAAGGCGGGCGCCGGTGGCGCCATCCTCTTGTGATGTCCTTGTTTCCTCTTTGGTGCAAAGGGGCAAGCTCAGGCGTGGAGTATCGAGGCATCGAGGCAAATGTTGCCATTTCGATTACTGTGAGACCAAGACCAATGAGCGGCAGGATGGAGGTCACCGTGGAACCCAAGACGGCGTCATCGCCAGCGCTTTTGGCAGCCGAAGACCAACTTTAGTCAGGATAACTTGTACAAGATGTTCCCCTTCAAAATGGCCGTTGTTGGTGCCCTCCCCGCCCAATATTTGGGAAGAGGACCAGGGCCTCTATAAATAGAGCTAGCCACCACCGTAGAGGGCATCTGATAGAACCCTAGCCAGAGAGAGAGAGGTGATCAAACTCACCCAAGCAGTTCATCGCACTAGCTCAAGAACACCTCTCGCGAGGCTGTTCTTCCTTGTACTATTCATCATCAGCCCCCGAGGCAATCCACCACACCACACACTAGAGTAGGGTATTACACCACACTGGTGGCCCGAACCAGTATAAATCTTGCGTCCCTTGTGTTGCTCATCGTTTTCAGCTTAGATCTCACGAGGCTATCGGACATAGATTGGTAGGGGAGAGATCTCCGTGCGCACCCCAGAGTTTGAACCTTAAGGATCTGCCGGAACCCCACATCCGACATTTGGCGCGCCAGCTAGGGGTGCGCCGGAAACTTCCTTCTTCCATCCTCCGTTCTGTCGCTTCACCACCTCCATGTCCGGCGACCCGACGGCCAACTACGACCGCTGGGCGGCATGGCCTGCCCATGCAGTGCCGCCTGCCTAAGGTGACCTCAACCCCGCACCCCAGGCAGCCCGCGCCCCGTAGAACGCTGCAGGGCGTGGGTGACGCGGTCAGGCGTCACCGGCTCTCACCCCGCGGCAAGTACGATCGGCAGCGAGGGCCTCAAGCCACGCTGCGGCCACGGCACTGCACACCCGGCGGGAGCAGGCAAACGTGAAGGCCGCGCTCACGGTGGCACGAGAGCTGCTGCGGTGCAGATTGCAAGAAAGCGGCCGCGACGTGCTGCTGGAGCGCGTCGCCGAGCTCCTAGATGCTGCTGCGTTAGGAGCTCCCCCATTCTGCGTCCAGCTTCCACCCCAGGCCCCGGGCGGATCACGAGGCGGACCGATCCGCACCCACGCACCCCCAGGCGCGCCTCAAGGCTTCATCAACACCGGCCTGGCCATCAGTGCCGGGAAGCAAGCTGTGCCGGCACTGCCCCTGGTATGCGAGGGCATACGAATCGCAGCCTTTGGTCCCAGCGGGCCGCCACCCTACCGTCCCCAAGATGGAGCTTCGGCCAAATTAACTGCATGGCCTTGCCTGGAGCACCACGGCGAGGCCTTTGGGGTGGTGATCCCGGAGGCCTATGTGCCCCACATGGTGGATCGAGGGTACGCACTAGAAGAAGACCACGACTCGTTCCTCGTGCCAGGCTGGGAGGAAGAGGCGCCAGAAGCAGAGCTCTTTCAGGAGCCTCACTGGAGCCTCGACAACTACCGGGTACAGCTAATTCCTCAGGAGCAGGCTTATGCTAACCATGGGTCACAGGAGGTTCAGGTCACTGCAGCGGATGGCTGCCCCAGTGCGGTCGTCTCCTTCCCCTCAGGAGTTGGGCACTGGGGGCAGCAGGAGAGGGGTCGGGAGCCAGGCTCCTCCCCACGGCATGCGGAGCAAGGCGTTCTTCGGAGGTAGGCCCTCTGACGAGGAGGTGCCCCAAGGCCTGCCCCCGGCAGAGGACCCGTGGTCGTCGGGGGAACTGCTGGGGTCCCCTTTTCCCCATTGGCGTCGTCCTGGTTTCCGGTCGCCGTCGATGGGGTCAAGGGTGGCGCAAGGCGGGGCCCTCATCTGGCGATATGAAGCAAGGCCAGTACCTGTGAAGAAGGCCCAGTGCCTGTGAAGCTCGCCGCCCATGACACTCTTACGTAATAATGAGTTGGGGATGTACACGCCCCGGAGTCTCCGGAGAGCCGCCCTCGGGCCTCGGGGGCTCCCTCCCACGCCCAGTGGCAGCACTTAGCTCCGCGCTGGTGAGAAGACGTCGAAGACTAGACTAGGTGCCGGACGCGGCCTTTTGCTCTTGCTTTCTTTTTCATGCGAACAAGCTCTCTCGTTTCGGATCTAAGTTGAAGTCGAATTTGTGTTTGCGTATGCGGGGAGGGGTATCGTGTCTTATTCGTGTTCTTTCTCGTGCTCTGATTTCTGTTCTAATTGGAATTCACACTAGCTGCCTCCCTCTCGCGGGCTTCTCGCGAGTAGGGCAGGGCCCAGCACGTGCGCCCGCCGTCCCGCGGCCGGTGTTCGCTCTAGCCAAGCTCTCGCTGCAAGGTCAAATGGGATCCTCATAAGTCCCACGGGCGGATACCGCGAGCCCGCACGAAGCTCGCCAAGGCAAAGGTAGAAACACGACAACCTACTCATCGTGAAAATCATGGCATTATGCGGGCACCCGTCCATCGCCGATCTAGACAACACATCCGACAACAATATTTTTACATGAGGGGCTTCCCCTCCCAAATGCTCTCACAACCTTTAGGGCCACGCCCGAGTCTCTTCCTCTGCAGGACAATTAGCAGGGGGAAGCGCGGGATCAATCAGACATGTCGCTCACCGCATCCCCCAGGGCATCCCCGGAGGCGTCGCTGTCACCACCGTCGCTGCCGCCAGCCTCTTCATCGCTGTTGTTGGCACCGTCCTCACCACCGTTCACCACGTCGCCTTCATCAGCAGCAACGATCACCCCATCGTCATCAGAGGTGAAGGCCTGGACGAGCGCGTCTACATTATCCTCCACCCATCGTGCTAGGTCGCCTCGGACGGCCTCAGGCACCGGGGCGATGGCGGCATCGAAGTCGAAGAGGGGATCGAGGTTCTGGAGATGGCTGAAGACACGGGAGAATGCTCGCGCGAGCAGGCTGCGGCTCCGTTCCTCCACCAGCTGGCGAGACCTCTCAGAGCGGTTCTCTAGATGCGTCACCACGTCGGTGAAGAACCAGAGGTTGCCGGCGCAGTTGGTCACATGCGGCTCCTTGGCAACGGCTTCGCAGATGTTGCCCAAGGCCACATTAGCCCTTTCCCTGAGCATCCGGAGCATGGGGCCGTGCATGTGTTCCAACGTCTGCCGCTGGCGGATCTCGTCCACATTCTGCTGCGCGACAGCCTTGGCATCATCAACCCGCCGTTGAAGAAGGAGCAGTTCGGTGCGGGAGGAGGCCAGCTCAGCCTGCGCCGAGCTTAGTGCGACAGCAGTGGCCTCAGCTCGCTGTGTGGCTTCAGTCAACCTGGTCCTAAGGGTAGCAGTCCTGCCCGCGGCTTCAGCCCTAATCAACTCCAGCCGCTCTTCATACTCGCGCTCAAGGCTAGCGCGAGCCTCCGCCACGCCGATCGCCGATCTCCTCCACAGATCCGGGCCTCCCAGCACTGCGTCGTCCTCCGCACAGGCGACTGGCGCTCCCTCGTCTCCAACCGCTCCATATCAAGGTTGCGCTCGGCAATCTCCAGCGTAAGTGCTTCCTCGCGCCTCTGGAGCTCCTCCTCTTCAGCAGGCCCCCCTTTCAGTAGCGCAAGGGCGGCTCGGCGCAGCTCCACCTGCTGCTCCAGGGAATTGCACCAGTCTTGGAGCCCCCACGCGCGCTCCTCCGCAGCTTCGCGTCGCCTCTCTGCCTCCTGAGCTTCCTCAATGGCCCGGGAGCAGGCCTCTCGAGAGGCCGCCAGGGACGCCTCAGCCTTGGCGTTTTCAAGGTCACGCTGGTGGCGTGCAAGACCAACAGCCGCCTTCAGCTTGCGCTGCTCCTCGACCAGCCTCAAGGCTTCAACTTCGAGAAGCGCGTCTTCGCCCGCCAGCTCTGCGCCAAGCTGGCTCACTGCATCGGCCGCCCTCCGGATGAACTCCCGGCGGACAGCGCTGCGCTCCCGCGCACGCCCGAGCACGCCGTCAACACCATCCTCCGCCATCGACGCTGCCGGAGGGCCTTGGAGTGGTTCGCCCCCTCTCGGCAAGGGGCTGGGGGCTGGCCCCCCAGCGATCGCCGGGCGGGCCCCGCAAGGGACCCAGCCAGGAGTCGATCCATTCCCCGCTGAGGACCAACAGCCGCCTATGATCAGTGGAGGAGCTCGGGGCAAGCTGGTTGTGCCCAAGGAGAGCTCACGAGGGAAGAGCGGCGCGCCGACGGGTTCAAGACGCGCCGCAGGCCGGCCTGCCCCACCTGCCGAGCTTGCACCGAGGATGGCACACAGACTCGGGGCGATCAAGGTTGGTGGTGGAAGAGAAGCCCGAGGAAGTGGCTCCTCGGCTGGCCCTGTGGGCTCATCGGGAGGGATCATGAAAGGCCGCAGTCAGCAAAGGGAGCGGCAAGCAAGGAAGTACAAGAAGGAGGGACTTACTCATCCATGGCGAAGTACTTCTTGTGCTTCAATGGGCGAAACGGGTGATCATCACCACCGGAAGCCTCCTTCCTCTTTCGAAGGGCCTCGAAATCTATGCGGAACCGGCCCAAGCTCGCGACATGAGGGCTGGCAGGCGGCATAGGAGACGGAGCATCAAGACGGCCTACATCAAGGACACCAGCCTGAGCGGAGTGATCAGGCGCCATCTCTTGGTGGCCAGCTGAGGCCTCGGGGGCTTCGGCCTTGGGAGCCGCAAGTCGTGCCCCCTCATTAGTCACCACCTCACGCGGGGCTCCGTGAGCTTTGGAGGATGACGCCTCGGGAGCCCCGCACGACGTCAGCACCTCGACATCTGGCCCCCCAGCTCCTGCCAATGCTTGCCTCCCAGCATCGACTCCTGAGGCAAGGTCAGCGCGGGCGACTAGGGGAAGGGTTACGGCAACCGGATTCTCGTGGGACCCCGCGAGGCCAGCCGGGCGCATCCCCCATTCGTCGAAGCGGGGCATTTGCCTCACGAACTCGACCCTGTTTGTGCAAAGATACAACAGGGTGCCTCCATGACCTTATTTGTCGGTAGAGGTCGCATGATCGGGACACTGCAGCACCTTCTTCAGCATCTCAGGCGCGAGATACCCTTCCTAGAGCCTCATGCGGTCCTGACGGCCGGAGTAAGCCCACATTGGGTGGGAATGGCGCTGGAGAGGAGCGATGCGGCGCCATAGGAACTCCTTCACCACCTTCGGCGCCGTCACTCCGAGCTTTCTCAGCCTCTCGAAGCGATGCCAGGTGAAAGCAAGCTGGGGGCCCGTAAGTTCCTCGTGGCCCCAACCAGGATTGGGAATAGCAGGCAGCATCGGGTGCGCGAGCAGGGGGCTGGGCACCCCGACGTCCACATACAACCATCGCTCCCGGAACCCGCTCGCAGAAGGTGGAAGGCCAAAATCGATCCCCGAGGCGGCCTTCTCCGGTACGGTCTAGAAGCTCACGCATCCCGAACCTTTGGGAAGGATCGACAGCACGCAGAGAGAAGAAGTAGGCGTGAAGGGCAGCAGAAGGAGGAATCCCCACCATGGCCTCGCGAGCGAAGGCGAAGACAATAGCAGAGAAATTGATTGGGGGCCAAGATGCATCATGTGGATCACGTAATGGGACAAAGACCGCATTGAAGAAATTGGAAAAGGGGGAACCAGGCCCGCCCACAAGGTGTCGGCAAAGAATCGGACCTCAGTAACGATCCTGTCGAAGGAGGCATGGGATGCGGGCCAGACCGTCGTCCTCCCGCACTCATTGAAGCTGGAGGCAAGCGCGGAGCGGACCTTCCCCAGGGCTTCCAGATTGAGTACGAGCGACTTGTCGACAGCGGGAGCGGCCACCGGAGGTGCGCTGGTCGAAGGCGCTGGCTTATTCCCCTTATCCTTTTTCGTTTTTGCCATGGCGATGGAAAGGGGGAAGAACTCAAGATGGATTGGAAGTAGAAGCGGAGGCTCGAGGAGGAAAATGGAACAAGGAGCGCGCAGGGAGGATAACTGTGTGCAAGCCTCGTGGCCGCCTAGCCAGGCGCATAATGAGGGAGCAAGGGGAAGCGGAGACGCCCACGTCCAATCAACCACCACGTGGCGCCCAAGGCTGCAGGCTGATGGGGCCCGCGGCGCTCCGCACTTGCCCCTTCGCTTCTCCGCTAAGCCAAGTCTGAGCACGCCTTGGTCCCGGGGGCTACTTTCGGCGTTCTGGGAACGGGGGTCCCCAGACTTGCCTGCCTACGACCTGTGGCGTGGCTCAAGTGGTGGCCTAGTGCGGCCCATCTTCATTCGCACAAGACTCAAGACCCTCGCGAGAGGCCAAGCCTCACGGGGTGGACGACACAAGACTTCCTCAGGAGCGGCCTCGCCAGGAAGGCTCGCGAGGAGGCGGAGAGATCAACGCAGGGTACCTCGCGAGGTGCTCGTGATGCAAGCCATGACGATCGAGGCCAGGCGGGCGCCGGCCTGCGTAGTGTCCTTGTTTCCTCTTTGGTGAAAAGGGGGCAAGCTCGGACGTGGAGTACCGAGGCATCAGGCAAAGGTTGCCATTTCAGTGCAACGAGACCAAGACCAGCGGAGCGGCAGGATGGAGGTCACCGTGGAGCCCAAAGGCGTCGTCATCATGGCGCTTTTGGCGGTAGAAGACCAACTTTAGTCAGGATAACTTGTACTAGATGTTCCCCTTCAAAATGGCCGTTGTTGGTGCCCTCCCCGCTCAATATTTGGGAAGAGGACCAGGGCCTCTATAAATAGAGCTAGCCACCACCATAGAGGGCATCTGATAGAACCCTAGCCAGAGAGAGAGAGGCGATCGAACTCACCCAAGCAGTTTGTCGGTGTCAAAACCGGCGGATCTTGGGTAGGGGGTCCCGAACTGTGCGTCTAGGCAGATGGTAACATGAGACAAGGGACACGATGTTTTTACCCAGGTTCGGGCCCTCTCGATGGAGGTAATACCCTACTCCTGCTTGATTAATATTAATGATATGGGTAGTACAAGAGTAGATCTACCACGAGATCAAGGAGGCTAAACCCTAGAAGCTAGCCTAGGGTCTCGATTGTTGTTAGTCCTCTGGGACTAAAACCCTCCGGTTTATATAGACACCGGATAGGTTAGGGTTACACAGTCGGTTACAATGGTAGGAGATCTACATATCTGTATCGCCAAGCTTGCCTTCCACGCCAAGGAAAGTCCCATCCAGACACGGGACGAAGTCTTCAATCTTGTATCTTCATAGTCCTGGAGTCCGTCCGTGACAATAGTCCGGCTATCCGGACACCCCCTAGTCCGGGACTCTCTCAGTAGCCCCTGAACCAGGCTTCAATGACGACGAGTCCGGCGCGCATATTGTCTTCGGCATTGCAAAGGCGGGTTCCTCCTCGAATACTTCATAGAAGGTTTTGAACACAAGGATAGTGTCCGGCTCTGCAAAACAAGTTCCACATACCACCGTAGAGAGAATAACTTTTGCACAGATCTGCTGACGTATTCCGCGGCATGACATCACACCACGACCAACCTTTATATGAATCGTTTTTTACCGTTCCACCTTAGCGCGTTTAGCGAGGCGGTTTCCCTGGCACGTCTTATGAAAGCATAGATCGTGCCCCCTTATTCCGGGATTCTCATCAATACGGATGTGGGTATCCCATCTGCGCTATTGATTACAGCGCTTGGGAAATAAGCGAGTTTTACCAGGCTGGTGGGAGACACATAGCTTCGTCCGTCCATATAAGGGGATAAGGATCCACCTTTTCACCTACGCCTTCTTCCCTCCTTTGCTTATCCATTTCCGCGCACTGAGCTCCAGCGCCCAAGTCCACACATCTGTCGGATTTCGGGTTCCGGCAGACCCTTGAGGTTCGAACACTGGGGTGCGCACGGAGAT
This sequence comes from Aegilops bicornis, assembly GCA_021605145.1. Lineage (NCBI taxonomy): Eukaryota > Viridiplantae > Streptophyta > Magnoliopsida > Poales > Poaceae > Aegilops > Aegilops bicornis. Next base: position 629,469,631 of record CM038671.1, on the reverse strand, counting down.
CCAACCCTCCACCGTCTCGCACCTCGCCGAATCGCTGGGACCTAAACTACTAAACGGAACAGCACAAGAGACACGAGATTTATACTGCTTCAGGCCACCATTGTGGTGTAATACCCTACTCCAGTGTGTGGTGTGGTGGATTCTTGGGCTGATGAGGAACAATACAAGGAAGAACAGCCTCGCGAGGGTCTATTCTTGGCGGGTGCGATGAACTGCTAGGTGGTGTTCAGTCGCTCTAGCTACTGGTTCCCTGATGAGGATTCGGATCTCGGATCCCCGATCCCAGATCCTAGATCCCTCTACCCTGTGGGTGGCTACTCCTATTTATAGGCGAAGGCCCTGGGCCTCCTCCCAAATATTGAGCGGGAAGGGCGCCAACAATTGGCCATTTTGAATGGGAACAACAGGTACACTTATCCTGACTAAAGTTGGTCCTCGCCTGCCAAAGGCTCTGGTGATGATGCCTGCTTGGGCTCCACATGACTCCCTTCCAGCCGTTGGGCTGGTCTTGGTCTTGTTGCACCGAAACGGATGCCTTTGCTTGATGCTCTCGCTGCGCTTGCTCCCTTTGCACCAAAGAGGAAAAGAATGCGCCCTTGCAGCCTTTGGCGCTGGCCGGCGCCCTTGGTGCGTCATGGCTTGCGTCATGGGCACCTCGCGAGGTACCACCTTGAACTCTCCGCCTCCTCATGAGCCAGCTGACGAGGCCGTGCACGAGAAGCTCCTTGTCGTTCGCCCCAATCTGGCCCCTCGCAAGGGTCTTGAGCTTGCGTTGATGAAGATGGGCTGTCCTGGGCCTCCTTTGAGCCACGCCTGCAGGCCGCAGGCGAGCAAGTGCAGGGACCCCCGTTCCCAGAATACCGACAGTAGCCCCCGGGCCCACGGCGCGCCCGGACTTGGCCGAGCAGAGAGGCGAAAGGGCAAGCGTGAAGCGCCGCGGGCCCTAACAGCCTGCGGCCTTGGGCATCGCGTGGCGGTTGATTGGACGCGTGCGCCTCTGCAACCGCGTGGGTTGGTAACAGAGCGGCATCTTCCTCGCTTCCTTTACTTTCTCCAATTGCTGCTCAGTTCCCCTTTCTTGCGCCTCTCCTCTCCGCTTCCAAGTTCTTCAGATCCACTCCGCCTGCGCGCCCTAGCCAGTCATGGCTCCTCGCCAAGCCCCGCCCGGAGCTTGGTACTCTCCTGCCTTGGATCCGCCAAATGTGTCGAGGCGATCCTCGCCACAGTGCGCCGGATGGCGGAAGCGCAGGGCGTCAACGGAGCGGAAGCGTTCAAGGCCGGCTCCGCCGCCCCTGAGGGTCGGGGGAGTACCTTCTACCCGTTCTTTGTGAGTGCCATCATTGCTGGTCTGGTGCCTCCCTTTTCTGAGTTCTTCTTCTCCGTCCTCCATCACTACAACATTCAAGCTCTGCACATCCATCCCAACTCCGTCCTTCTTCTGGAAATCTTCGCCTACTATTGTGAGGCCCATGTAGGGGTGAAGCCCTCGGTGGCCTTGCTGCACCATTATTTCTCCCTCCGAACCTCCCGTGGTTCCGCCTCCGCGTGCGCGAGCTTTGTCGCATATGGCGGAGCCATCGCCATTTCAAACCCTGGGAAGCGGATTGAGGGCTTCAGGAGCAAGTGGGTCTTGGTGGATGCTGGGCGCATCCACCCTCGGCTGATCCTGCCCACGGAGTTCCCCGAGAGCTCCTACGACTGGTCCCGAGTGGAGCTTCAGGATCCCCACGCGAAGCTGATGCTGGAGAAGATGGACGCAGATATGAAGCCGGCCAACGCGGCGGCGGTGAAGCTGACCGGTGCGTCGCTGCTGAGGGAGTTCCTGGAGCATCAACTGGCTCCGCTTCGTCAGTACTCGCTTCCGATGTGGAGGCCTCACTCGAGCCCCATGGCCCCGCCACGAGGATCTGCAACGGGTCCTCCAGTCCTTGGTTGAGGCGATGTGGCGAGACCGAGGCGCGCCCAGCGCCCCTGTTCCTTCGCGAGAATTGGGAGTAGGTTGTGGGGCCCATGCCTGTCTTCAATGGGGATGGTCCAGTGCCCGTGGAGGCTCCGGAGGACCTGGTGGACTTGTCCTCTTCCGACTCCAGCGAAGAGGTGGACGAAAGAGAGCCGGGAGAGGGGGTTGATTCGGGGGCGGAGTCTAGGGATCCTCCCCTACGGCGTAGGTCCCGCATTCTCCGCCTCCCCCAGAGTGACGAGGACGAGGATGAGCAGGGAGGCAGAAGCCTACCCCTGATCCGGAAAGAAGGACGGGCCAGGCTGGTCCCCAGCAGGTCCGCCCGGCCAGGCGATCCGCAGACGCGCCTCCTGCTCCTGGTCCCCTTGAAGCTGATCCCTGCAGCCGGATCTCGAACTTCAAGTTTGGCCGGAGGCTGCTCGAGTCCACCAGCGACGACCTGTAAGTGCCTGCTTCCTGTCTTGATTATTGCTTCGTCGACGAGATCTGACGTCCATGTCCTTCGGCCAGGCTGGCGCCCACTTGTTGAAAGCTGAAGGGGCTCTGAGGCCCCCATCCGTGTGGCGCCTATGCCCAAAAAAGAAGATGATCCTGACGCCCAGGCCTCTCCTGCCCGGGCGTCCTCGCGAGGCCTGGCTGAGCCCGCTGGGGCGAGCTCAACCCCCTTGACCCATGCGACTCCCGAGCTGCCCTTGCTTGGCGCTGCCTCCACTGTTGTCGTGGCGCCGCTGGTTCCGCCTCGAGCGCGGTGGTCACACTGGCGTCTTCTCCTCCTACTCCACCGACCGCTGCTCCTCCGAATGCTGTTACGGATCACGCCGTTGCGGACTGGACCTGCTGGCGGGATCTTCTGAGTGCCGACTCCGTCGTCGATGGCTGGGCGTTTGGAGCTGGCTTACCGGCTGGATTCGCTCCGATGCTTCGATTCAAAGCGGCTGGTCCAGCCTCGACGGCTTATGACGAGGAGAAGCGGGCTGTCCGTGAGGCGAAGATTGCCCGCGATGCTGCCACAGGGGAGGCAGCCAGCATCCAAGGTCGCTGTGAGACGCGGAGATCGAGTGAAGGGCTCTGCAGAACCAGCTTGCCGAGGAGGCCCGCCTCTGCCAAGAGCAGGAGGAAAGCATGAAGGCTCATGGCGTGGCCGTCAAGGACCGGGAGGCCAGGCTCAAGAAGCGCCCGCAACCGCCTAGGCGCTGGGCTGGAGCAGTGAGCTGGAGGCGAGGAAGGTCGAGCTGGAGCGACAAAGGCGCGGGTTCTTGCGTAAGATCGCGTGGCCTTCATGGATATGGAGGTGAAGGCTCGCACCTTGCCGAGGGAGCTTTATGATAGCGGCTCTGGAGAGCCCATCGCCGGGCGCAGAGGACGGCCTCGCCAAGTTGCTTCCCTTCCTGGTTCGCTCTTGAAGATGTCTCCTTGGTCTTGGCCCCACTACCGAGGCCGAGGCGCGTGTCTTGTCTTCTGCGGCACCGACGCTGGTCCTCACCATCGTCTACCTTCAGCGATCCCAGCGTCGACCTGGACAGCCTACCTGGAGCCAGCAAGCGGGCGCAGCATGTTGCCGCTGCCGAGGCTGTGAAGAAAGGTCGGAGGAGGCTCTGTTGAGAAGTTCGGGCCTTGGCACCAAGTCAAGCGGCGCGCCAGCCTCTGCTGCTCCACGAGGCGAACCCACTCCACGCTGCTCCACCACCGACAAGTGACTCCGTTGTGGCTCCTGTCCTGCTTTTAATTCCTGCACATGTATCATGCCTCGGGGAGGCGTTTAAACTTGCATTTGGTATTGTGATAACAGTGTGGACTGTCATATTTGCTTTTGAATTCCTTGAAATTTGCGCTTCCTACTTGCTTATGTTCTATGCCGGCAGAGAGCCGGCCCATGCTCTACTCGGCCGCCGTTAGCCCGGCCAGGAAACCGTGACGGGACCAAGGAGTGAGGGCTACATGACAAGTTAGGCTCTGAGTCGCGATGCTCAGGAGTCCCCCTTGGCCTTTAACATCAAGTAGGGAGGTGAGACGCGCGGATCTACCGTTCTAGGTCTGCAGAGCCCGGCCCCGCGCATACCTCATCCGCCGTTAGCCTTTCGGAACTAAGGGGTGAGGGGCTGCGTGACCAGTTAGGCTCCTGAGTCACGATGCTCACGAGTCCCCCTTGACACTCAAACGGCATTCGTACCTTGGCTCCGCTCGGGGAGTGACATGCGACAAACCAGGCCCGAGGGGCCTGGCTGGGTGGCGTGCGTCTGGGCGTGACCCAGGCGCAACCCCCGTGCCCAGCCCCTCGCGCGGCGCTCTCGAGGGGAGGCATTGCGACGAGGCCGGACACTAAGCTCTAGGCTCCCTGAGGTTGATGCGACCCGGAGGCCACCGTCAGTTGTTTATCACCAGCGCGGAGCATAGCGCTTCCGCATGCGTACGGGCACCAGCAGCTCCTCGGCAATGTCGTCGTCAGCCGGTAGCGAGCATGGTGCTTCCACTAGAACGTGGGAGGGGCACCCCTCCAGGAGGAGCCCTGGCATATACAGCCCCACCCGACACGTGGCTGGCACGATAGGGCCGGGACGAGGTGTATCTGGGCACCCGTGAGCCAGCCAGCGGGACTCACGGGGCCCCTACCTCAAGGCGGGCTGGCGTCTAGCTACGGGCCTTATCTTCGAGTGTGTTCACAAATTTGGCGGATGCGGTGCTCTCGTCTTGGGTCCGGCTCTGGGCTGGTCTCATCCGTCGTGGCAAGCCAGGTCGCGATGCCATGGACAAGACCAGAGGGTGAGGGCCGGAGAGCGGTAGGAGCCACGAGTCGCGATGCTCGTGCACCCCCTTTAACGCGCAAGCTGGGTTAGATGACGAAACTTTACGTCCTCGGGTCCCGGCTCTCGGGCTGGTCTCAGCCGTTGTTGGCAAGCCAGGTCGCGATGCCATGGACAAGACCAGAGGGTGAGGGCCGGATGTCACATCCCAGTTAGACCATGCATTAGTGTGTGCATCATATTTAAATTTCATTTGAATTTGAAATGGGGAAGACAGAAACCCCCAGAACCCCTTTTAAATCCAACTAGGGTTTACTAAAAATTATTTCAATGAACACTGAAATGCCCTTCTAAAATGCTCATCATTTTGCTTTGGTTCGTGAGCCTCTGCCAAAAGTGGTGCACCGTTTTCTAGGTCATCCTAAGGTCCTTGAATTAAACCATAAGTATTTGAGTTTGGGCATTTAAAATTATATAAAATATTTCAAATGCCCAAATATTGCCAAACCAAAATGTTTCATGTTGGAAATATTCCAACAATGGACCAGAGGCTTGATTTGGTGATTTTTGAAACTGTTTTGGTATTTTTAAAAACTCCACAAAGTTGCGAATAATAGAAAAAGAAAAACAGTTTAGAAACTTACAGGCGCCACCTACCCGGCCCTGCCCGGCCCGTGCCCAAAACCCGGCATGCCAATGGCTGCTTAGCTCGGCCAGGCGAGGCAACGAATGCTTTCGGCCAGCCGAGAAGCACCGCATGGGTGCCACGCACCTGGTCGCCCGCCTCGCCCGCTCCCCTCGCCCACTGCCGGCGTGGTTCGCCTCCTTCTCTCCCCGAACCCCTGACACCTCCTCTCCTCCCGGCTCCTCTCTCCTGCTCCCCCGCCATGGCCTGACACCGCCCCGCACCATCACAGAATCAAGGCTCCCGCCGTCCGCACCCCTCCTCGCCGTGTCTAGGAGCTCCGCCGCCCTCGTCTTCGTCGAGCTAGCCGAGCCTCGCGTGCTCGAGTAGCCTGAGGCCACTGCACCGACCTCGGCCGATCCCGTCGTCGCCGGAGATCCCCTTCAACGCCGTCGTTGCTCCGGCCCGTCCCCGACCGCACCGAGTGCTCCTCCGAGTTTCCTGTGAGCCTAGCTACCTTCCCCTCCCTTTCTCCCTCGCTCTCGAGCCGTGTAGCGACCGAACGGAGATCAACCGCACCCGCCGCCCGCAGGCTTCGTCGCCGACGTGCTCCCGGCCACCCTCCGGCCACCTCTTGGTGTCCATCGCACTCACCACACTCCGTAGCGTCTAACCAAGCACTCTCCTCACCTCACCGACCACCCTAGCCTCGAGTTCGTCTTCGGCAGAACTCCGGCGGCCGCCTAGGTCGTCGTCGGCGCCGATTCCGGCTGCCCGACCCCAACTGACTCCACCAGAAGTTGCGGCTCGACCCCAGCTACCCATAGCCACCCTCCGCGGCTCGTTTGGTTGCCGAAACGGCCAAACTCACTTCCGCCGGCCAGCTTCGCTCATGGCTAGGACGGCAGCCGACTTTGACTTTGACCACGGGTGGGCCCTGGTTGACTCTGATGAGTCAATGACAGGTGGGGCCCAGCCCTGTTAACTAAATAGGTTTAGTTTTAATTAAATTTTAGTTAAACTAATTACCCTGACAACCTGGACCCACAGTCAGGTTTGACCTGGACGTCTCCGTTGACTATGACGTCATTCTGACGCATGGCTTACGCAGTAATCTAATTACTGGATTTATTCTAATATAGGAAATTCCAGAATATAGTTCAAACTTCAAATATTCATAACTTTTAATCTGTAACTCCAAATTAAATAATTTATATATGAAAAATGATCAGAAAAATATGAAGAATCTGTTTATGGCACTTTAATGCATGATTGAACAAGTTAACCTCACTGAATAGGATGAATCATGATTAGGGCAACTTATGAACTAGCATTTGGAGTTGGAGTTTAACCTTGTTTGAATTCCACTTCAATTAACTTGGCCAGATTTTGCATTAGGTGAATTCAGTACCTTAACATGACATGTCATTCATGTGAATGTGCATTGCATTGATTGTGTTCTTTCTCAGTTGCCGGTGTTTGCCCCCTCTCAGTAGATGACGTTCCGACGATTGTTCGATGACACCGATGAAGTGCCAGGCAAGCAAAACTCCCTTGTTCATTCCGATATAATCCCACTCTCTCACTCCTGCTCTATTTTACTGCATTAGGACAACAACGACTCATGTGTTACTTGCTGCGGTAGCTGAACCCCTTTATCCTCTCGTGCATGACCTGTCATTCCACAAGAATTAGATGAAACCCACTAGCATGAGTAGGAGTTGTTTGAGCCATGTTGTGCCTACTCATTCATGCTTGTTGTCGTGCACCTCTTTGCTTAGAGTTGAGTCGTCCGATTCATCGGGAATGAATTGGAATGGTTGTGTGAACATGTCCTCTTGTGTGTGAGAGCTAAGTGTGTGAACACGATTTGATAAAGGTAGCGGTGAGAGGCCATGTAGGAGTACATGGTGGGTTGTCTCATTTCAGCCGTCCTCGGGAACTGAGTTACGTGTTTGTGATCCATGAAAGCAGTTACTACCACGCATTAGGATCCTTAATTGACCCTCTCGGCTTCTTAACCACCCTTGTTCTCGGTCCGGAGTTGCAAGTAGTTTCACGGTGTTTGTAGTATCTTTTGGGGCACGCACGCATACGCTTATTGACCTTAGGGGTGGGTTGTGTTGCGGTAGGCACCGTGGCCCGGTGTACTGGATCTAGCCCGTTTGGTGTCTCGGGAACCATGCACACATCATTCGGGGTTGTATGGGAAACCTCGGCCAGACTCCCTGCGGATGGAACCAGAATAGGCGATAAACCTGGACTAGGGACTTGAGTGTTTAGGTAGGCTGTGGCCGACACCCACGTTGGGCTTCCGCTTGAAGGTTGCCGAGTACATGTCGTGTAAATGGCGGTAAGTGGTGAGAGCGTGTGTGAAGAAGTACACCCCTGTAGGGTTAATATGATCTATTCGAATAGCCGTGTCCATGGAGAAGGACTTACGGGTTGCCTATATCGGTTCATAGACAAGTGAAAGTGGATACTCTAAAATACGCAAGATAAGCGTGAGTGCTATGGATGGCGTTCTCCCTAGGGAGACGGGGCGGGTCCATAGTAGTGTATTGATATGGTGAATATGTGGACTCACATGCACCACCTCAAAAGAGTTACTTGCGATGTAGTTTAGGATATGCCATCGCAGTCAAAGCTGGCTTGCTGCGATCAAACTCCACCACCCCCTTTGTTGATAATGATGCATATGTAGTTAGTTTTGATGTAAGTCTTGCTGAGTACGTTTGTACTCACGTTTGCTTATTTTATGTTTTGCAGAGAGACGTCAGTCTCGATAGTAGTTCCGCTTGGACTTCGACGTTTAGCTTGTTACCTCAGCTACGATCTTGTGCCCTCGGCGAGATCTGGTAGATAGTCGGGCTTCTCGGCCTTTTTCATTTCTGATTATGCAGACTTTCGAGACATGTTTAGCTTCCGCTTGTGCTTTGACTTGTATGCTCTGAGTGTTGGGTCATGAGACCCGTGTTTGTAATATCTCGCTCCTCGGAGCCTAATGAATAAATATTTGAGTCATAGAGTTATGTTGTGATGCCATGTTGTATCTACACATATTGAGCATATTGTGTGTATGTTTGAAATGCTTGGTATGTGTGGGATCCGACAAACTAGTTGTTTATCCTTGGCAGCCTCTCATATGGGGAAATGTAGTCTCGTGCTTACGAAAGCGATAGTAGTCCGCTTCTGGCCGGTTCACCGGAGTCCCTGCTAGCCCAAAGACTACTGCTTAGACACTTGATCGGCCGGCATGTGTTTCACTTCGTTCAATGTCCGTCCTTCGAGGAAATGTCACGCGGTGATATTCGGAGTCCTGCCTAGCTCTGCTACAGCCGGGATACCGGAGTCCTCATAGCCCGATGCTACAGCCCGAATTCATACGTTGATGACCGACATGCTTGATGTGATTCATGTATACTGTCCCCATGGGTTAGTGCCGCTTTGGGTTCACGACTAGCCATGTCGGCCCGGGTTCTCTGTCATATGGATGCTAGCGACACTATCATATACGTGAGCCAAAAGACGCAAACGGTTCCGGGCCATGGTAAGGCGACACCCGTGGGAATATCGTGCGTGAGGCCGCAAAGTGATATGAGGTGTTACCGGCTAGATCGAAGTGACTTGGAATCGGGGTCCTGACACCGGAGAGCCGGTAGGAGCCCTGAGTGGCGATGCTCAGGCAACCCCTTTAACGTGCAAGATTCGGTCAGATGCAGCAACTCTACGTCCTCGGGCCCGGCTCTCGGGCTGGTCTCAGCCGTCGCTGGCAAGCCAGGTCGCGATGCCATGGACAAGACCAGAGGGTGAGGGCCGGAGAGCCGGTAGGAGCCCTGAGTCACGATGCTCGTGCACCCCCTTTAATGCGCAAGCGAAGTTAGATGACGAAATCTCGTCCTTGGGTCCGGCTCTCGGGCTGGTCTCACCATCGGCAAGCAAGCCAGTCACGATGCCATGGACAAGACCAGAGGGTGAGGGCAGGAGAGCCGGTAGGAGCCTTGAGTCATGATGTCAGCACCCCTTTAACGTGCAAGATTCCGTCACCCAGAAGCAGGCACCAAATAACAAGCATGGTGGAGCGAGAGCATAATCCTAAGGAAAAGCGTAGGAAGGATACATGCAGGGACAGCCCGAGTGGCTTGGTGATGATGCAACCCGCGGGGCGCCCCCAACAGGATAACCTACTGACATGAAATAAAAGGGATACATGCCGCAGGGACGGACCTACGCGGCCTGGGAATAATGCGGCCCTGAAGGCCCTCCCAGCCTGAAACGAAACTTAAAGATGTCACCTGGCGAGGTTGGGGACGAAGGGGTGTTGGTGCAGCAGACTCGGTGGGCTGCGGGTGCCGACCTCACGAGCCCCCAGGCCCAGGGGCCTCGGGATGATCCGAAGGCGCTGGCGGCTCCTCGCGGGCCATCTCCATCTCCGCCCGGGGCTGCAGCGTGCACGACCTCTTGAGCCTCAGTGATGGCCCTCATGAGACGCTGGTGTGCAATCGGCCGCATTTGGCGGGCCGTGGGGCATGCATGCGTGGGCCGTGGGGAGGGCCCTCGCAACATCCCACTCTTGAGGGCCAGAGGCGCTCTTGAGACGCGGCTCGGTTGAGCCCTGGTATGTCGATGCAGACGCGCAGCCCACCACCCTCGCCTAGATGGGGGGCCACAGCGGGTAGGCGGCGGCTGCCCCTCATGACCCTTGTCTCCTGTAGCTCCTGAATGGCCTTGCTGACGAACTCCGGAGGGTTTGGCCCTCCTTGCCTTGCTCCTGCTTGCGGGAAACGTGCTTCGAAACACGCCTCCACGTGGTGCCCAAACGCCTCCCTCGTGACCCTGGCGAGGTCGGCGGCCCTCCAGGGGAGAGCCCCCGATCCCTACCTGAGGAGGCCGCCGGGCGTGCTTTCCTATGCGATGGAAGGAGGCTCCCCCTGGCCCGGTGCGGGCCCTGAGGGGCCTGCCTTTTGAGGAGCCGGGCCGGTCGATGTCTTCTTCTTCTTGGGTGCGGCCTCGGGAGGCCTCCTGCTGCTGTGGTCTGGGTCTTCTAGCGATGCGGCTCGAAGGCTCGCTCCGAGCACTGCTGCGTCTCTCTCTTCAAGGGCACCGTGATGACTCCGCCACTTCTGGCATCTTGAGGACGTTGTAGCCATGGTGGGTTACGCCATGAATTTGGCCAACGCTGGGTACCCGAGGATGGCGTTGTGCAGCTGACGAATGTGGGCGACGTCGAAGTCAATGAGCTCGGTGTGGTAGTTGTCGCGAGCCCCGAAGGTGACAGGAAGGCGGACCTGCTCGATCGGGACCGTGGAGCCGTCGTTGACTCCGGAGAAAGGCTTGGTTGGCTGAAGCTGACTATAAGGCACTTGAAGATTGTTGAATGTCTCCATGGACATGACGTTGAGCCCTGCTCCGCCGTCGATGAGGGTCTTGGTGACCAGCACGTTGCTGATGATTGGGGAACAAAGCATCGGGAGAACTCCGGCTGTGGCTGCGCACTTGAGCTGATCCGCTGAGCTGAACGTGATGGCGCATGCCGACCACCTGAGAGGGCGCGTGGCCTCGAGCTTGGGGAGGACTGCATTCACTTCACGGGCGAACTGCTTGAAGATGCGTTGAGAGGCTGGGGCTTGAGCTCCGCCCAGGATGCAGGCGATCGTGCAGCGCTTCACAGGAGCCCCCAGCCTCCCTCGTCTGATGATTTGTCTTCAATTCTTCTTCTTGGCGGCAGCCGGGCGGAGGGAGGCCTGCATTCCCGTGCAGGCGATCCTCGCGAGGCTGATCCCTCCGGCCTCCCCTGGCGCGGGTCTTGCCAATGGTCCTTGCGAGGTTGGTCGCGCCACCCTTGGCGCGGGCCGCTGGTCTTCCCAGTCTCCCGCATTCCTTCCTCCTCCTTGGCCGTAGCCCGGTCGGCTGCGCTTCGGGCGTCTGCCGAACCTTCCTTAGCGTCTGACCCGGAGCTCTTGGCATTCATTGGTGTTGTGGGTGTGGAGGTCGTGGTACACGCAGCACCGGCTGCCCTTGGAGGACTCTCGGGCTGATCTCTGCCTTGCTTGGTGTCCGGTTCGCCGAGTACGGCAGCCCCCTTGCGCTTCACGTCCTTGGCCTTGGACTTCTTCTCTTCGGGATCCGTGACAGGTAGCTCGAGGAGGGAGAGGCGCCCCTCCTCAGCCCTGGCGCACTTGGTCGCCAAGTTGAACAGCTCCAAGGAGGTGCACAGATCCTCATGCATCGCCAGCTCCCCCTTCATCTTGACGTCGCGCACGCCGTTGGAGAAGGCAGAGATGATGTCCTCCTCCATTACCCTGGGGATCTTGAGGCGCACGTTGTTGAAGCGCTGGATGTACTTTTGCATGGTTTCCCCTGGCTGCTGCTTGATTCTGCGCATGTCGCTCACGGCAGGTGGCCGGTCGCGAGTACCCTGGAAGTTGGCGATAAAGCGGGTACGCATCTCGGCCCAGGAAGAGATCGTGCTCGGGGCCGATTCGAGAGCAGTGCGGGCTCCGTCCTTGAGCGCCATGGGAAACCAGTTCGCCATGACCTTTTCATCCCCTTTGGCAGCCTCGATGCCCAGCTCGTGAAAGTGGAGGACCTCCGTAAGGGTCACCTGTGCCGTCGTGGCGAGGAGGCAGGTCCGGCTTGAACTTGGCGAGCCACGCCTTGACGCGCAGCCTTCCCGGAGGTGAAAGGCGCGGCAGCCCGCGTGGCCGCGAGGGGCCTCGGGACGGCAGAGAGCTTGGTCTTGCGGTGCCTCCCTGCGCGCCAGCGGGCCTGGGAAGCGTAGGGTCTTAGCGTGCCGGGCGGGAGCGCCGGCAGCTTCTTGTGGGTGAGAACTTCTTGACAGCTCTGCTCTTGCCACGCCGGCGCTGGCGGAACGGGTTCCGCCAGGTCATGCGCTTTGGGGGCTGTGGCGCCTTCTTGAGGAGGAGGCGGCCGAGGCGCCTGGAGTTTCATCGCCAGCGTGGGGCGGTGCGGTGTACGAAGATTCCGACGGCGCGGGCGCCTCTGCGGCGCAGACGGCTTCGGCGACTTCGGTCGAGCCATTCTTCAGAGACGCCATCGACGGCAGCGCGGTAGCGCAGGAGCTTCGTTTGCCGCGATGAGTGCAGCTCGGGCCTCCATGGCGCACGGGCGCGCGTGGACGAAGAAACCAGCGGGTGAGCGGCGAAAAGGTGTGGCGGTGCGGCCGTCCGCCTCATGGACGGGTGCTTTGGGGCGATGCTGCTGCTCGTTCCCGCCGGGCGATGGCGGCGTTGACGGCAGTGACGGGAACGACGAGGGCGCCCGCTGCCGGAGCTGTCTGGGCGACATGGGAGGCGAGGGCGGCTCGGAGCTCGGCGCGGGCCCGACGGGCGTCAGACATGGCTGCGGTGGTCGGGGAAGAACGAGGCGACGAAAGGCAGATTCCTGCGCACCCCTACCTGGCGCGCCAAATGTCAGATTTCGGGTTCCGGCAGACCCTTGAGGTTCGAACATTGGGGTGCACGTGGAGATCCAACCCTCCACCGTCTCGCACCTCGCCGAATGGCTGGGACCTAAACTACTAAACGGAACAGCACAAGAGACACGAGATTTATACTGGTTCAGGCCACCATTGTGGTGTAATACCCTACTCCAGTGTGTGGTGTGGTGGATTGCCTGTTGGGCTGATGAGGAACCATACAAGGAAGAACAGCCTCGCGAGGGTCTGTTCTTGGCGGGTGCGATGAACTGCTAAGTGGTGTTCAGTCGCTCTAGCTACTGGTTCCTTGATGAGGATTCGGATCTCGGATCCCCAATCCCAGATCCCATATCCCACTACCCTGTGGGTGGCTACTCCTATTTATAGGCGTAGGCCCTGGGCCTCCTCCCAAATATTGAGCGGGAAGGGCGCCAACAATTGGCCATTTTGAAGGGGAACAACGGGTACACTTATCCTGACTAAAGTTCGTCCTCGCCTGCCAAAGGCTCTCGTGATGACGCCTGCTTGGGCTCCATGATGACTCCCTTCCAGCCGTTGGGCTGGTCTTGGTCTTGTTGCACGAAAGCGGATGCCTTTGCTTGATGCTCTCGCTGCGCTTGCTCCCTTTGCACCAAAGAGGAAAGGAGGACATCACTGCCAGCCGGGCGCCTCGATCGGGCACCCTTGGTCGTCATGGCTATGCGTCATGGGCACCTCATGAGGTACCCCGCCTTGAACTCTCCGCCTCCTCATGAGCCAGCCCGACGAGGCCGTGCACAGCGAAGCTCCTTGTCGTCCGCCCATGCAGGCTTGGCCCCTCGCAAGGGTCTTGAGCTTGCGTTGATGAAGATGGGCTGTCACTGGGCCTCCTTTGAGCCACGCCCACAAAGCCGCAGCAGTAAGTCTCTGGGACCCCCGTTCCCGTAACGCCGACAGTAACCCAGGCGATGGCGCGCCCGAACTTGGCCGAGCAGAGGCGAAAGGGCAAATCTGACGTCGCCATGAGCCCCTAACAGCCTGCGGCCTTAGGCGTCAGCGTGGCGGTTGATTGGGCGTAGTCAAGATTGCATCCCCACGATGCCTCGGTAACCGCCCAGACTCGACAAGTCCCTGCATGCATAGTCAGTCATGATTACCGGTGATCGTGGAGGCCGACTGTTGTCCTTCGCCGGCTATAAGTACGGAACGACGCGCGCCCTTCCAGCCTATCCTTCTTCTTCTCCTCCTCCTCGTTTCGTCTGGTTGCCATGGCTCCGATCTGTCGGTTCTCCACGGAAGAGAAGGGAAAGGCTCCTCAAGAGGATCCTGACCTGCTCCCCCCAAAGAAGCGGCTTGCCCTCCCGGTGTCGTGGCAAGAGCGCGTGCCGAGGCGCCCATGCCACAGGCGTGCGGCCGCCACCAGGGTTTCCTCTTCCCTTGTCTGCCGCGTTGGCGGCCTGAAGGAGGCGGCGCCAGCGCCACTGGCCAGCCCGCCGCCCAGCGCCTTGGCAGTCACGAAGGTGTCCGTCTTCCCCACAGGTCCACGCCGAGGAGGCTCTGCCGGGAAGTTTGTGCCGGCGTCGCCACGCCTCCTAAGTCTTGGATTCGTCTTCCTTCTTTCTTCGCCTCCGTCGTCCGTGCGAAGGTGCCTCGACTACAGGCTGCAACCACGCCCGGCTGCTGCGGCACCCTCATGACAAGGCGAGAGGTCTTCATGACTCGAGGTGGGGCGAGGTCGCCCGGTCTGCAGGGGCGAGGCGCCCTCACGATCCACCTGGAGCACGGTGCTTCTTGGTGGTGTCCTTCAAGGTCTTCGACGCGGAGGGTCGTCGGCTGGAGTGCTGCCCGGGAGAGGTGGTCGGGCCCCCGCCGGTGAGAGACGGAGGCCGACCGACCACTCCCTTGGCAGCTCCTCAGGCGACGAAGGCGCCGGAGGATCCAATGACTCCGCTGAGCTCTTCGCGACACCGGAGACGAGCGACGATAGCAACGAGCCCCCGAGCCTGCGCCGCTCCCGGAGAAGGGCGGGCTTGTCAGGTCGTCGCCGCCCCTGATCTGGATGGGGTTGGCTCCGGACCGGGTGGCCCACTGTTGATTATGGCGTCTGCCGCGGTGGTCCCTGTAGATAGGACTCCTTAGGACTCGCGTCTTTTGTTCCTGCGAGGAGCCAAGAATGTACCAGCATGGGCTTGTAAGATGTTTGTAGCTTCGTTTGTCAATATGATCCTTATTGTGAGGCGGTCTTGAGATGCTCATTCCGTTCTAGCTAAGTTTCCTCCTTTCAGTACTCACGAGGGCCTGATGCTCTGCGCCGACAGGTTCCAGTCCCAAGGCGGCTTCAGCCGTCGCTGGTATGCCAGGTCACGATGCCGTGGTCAAGGCCAGGAGGTGAGCGGCCCGAGGTCCGGTAAGAGCCTCTGAGTCGCGATGCTCAGGGGGTCCCCCTTGGCGCTCAAGCAGCCATCATTGATGAGAAAGGAGAGGCGATGTTGCTAACACGGGGTTGCATTGAGTGTGGGGATGGTGTTGCGATAACTAGTGTGTCTGGATCGGGGACTTATCTCTCGAGGTCGACAATGCCTCCGGTGCGGCGCTAGGTCCGTGCCTTGGCCGGCGAGATTGCGTGGCGAGGTCGCTTGGTGCTCCTTGGAGGGACCTGCAGGTTCACCACAAAAGGAACAAGAGCTTCGCCGTGGCGATTGTTAGTCCTGCCATTAGTTGCTTTGGAGGCGCGAGAGGCCTCATGAGGTGTTGGGGCACCCGTGAGCCAAGTAGCGCAGGCTCACGGGCCCCTACCTCAAAGCGGGTTCTTTGGCTCTGGGCCTTATCTTCGAGTGTGTTCCTGCAAATTTGGCGGATAGACGGTGCTCTCGTCTTGGTCCCGGCTCGGGCTGGTCTCGGCCGTCGGCCGGCAAGCCAGTCGCGATGCCATGGACAAGACCGTAGGGTGAGGGCGGAGAGCGGTAGGAGCCCCGAGTCGCGATGCTCAGGCACCCCCCCTTTAACGCTGCATAAGCTAGGTTAGATGATGAAACTCTCGTCCTCGGGTCCCGGCTCTCGGGCTGGTCTCGGCCGTCGGCAGCAAGCCAGGTCGCAATGCCATGGACAAGGCTAGAGGGTGAGGGCCGGAGAGCCGGTAGGAGCCCTGAGTCGCGATGCTCAGGCACCCCCCCTTTAACGCGCAAGATTCCGTCACCCAGGAAAAGGCACCAAATAACAAGCATGGTGGAGCGAGAGCATAATCCTAAGGAAACCGTAGGAAGGATACATGCCACTAGGACAGGCCCGAGCGGCTTGGGGATGATGCAGCCCGAGGCGCCTAACAGGATAAGCTAATGACATGAAATAAAGGGATACATGCCGCAGGGACGGACCCACCTTGACACAGGAATAATGCGCCCTGAAGGCGCCTCCCGGCTGAAACGAAACTTAAACATGTCACTGGTGATGTTGGGGACGAAGGGGTGTTGGTGCAGCGGACTCTCGGTGGAAGGCTGCGGAGCCGACCTCCACGAGCCCCAGGCCGAGGCCTCGGGAGGATCGAAGGCGCCTGGCGGCTCCTCGCGGGCCATCTCCATCTCCGCCCGGGGCTGCAGCGTGCACGACCTCTTGAGCTTCGGGATGACCCTCATGAGATGTTGGTGCGCAGCAACCTTGGCGTTTGGCGAGCCATAAGGCATGCGCCGCGTGGGCTGTGGGCGGACCCTCGCAACGTCCCACTCGCGAGGGCCGAGGCGCTCTTGAGGCAGCGGCTCGGTTGAGCCCTGGTATGTCGATGCAGACGCCAAGCGCAGCCCACCATCCTCGCCGGGATGGGGGGCCCACAGCCAGGCAGCGGCGGCTGCCCCTCATGACCCTTGACTCCACATAGCTCCCCGAATGGCCTTGGCGACAAACTCCACGAGGGTTTGGCCCTCCTTGCCTTGCTCACCTTTGCAGGGAAGCGTGATTGAAACACGCCTCAGCGTGGTGCCCAAGCGCCTCCCTCGAGACCTGGCGAGGCCGGGCCGCCCTCCAGGGAGAGCCCCGAGCCCGGCTGAGGAGGGCGTCAGGTGCGCTTTCCTATGCGATGGAAGGAGGCTCCCCTGGCCCGGTCAGGCGGCCCTAAGGGAACTGTCTCTTGAGGAGCCGGGCTGGTCGATGTCTTCTTCTTCTTGGGTGCAGCCTCGGGAGGCCTCCTGCTGGCGTAGTGCAGGTCTTCTAGCGATGCGGCCTGAGAGGCTGCTGCAGTGTGAAGCTCTTTGGAGAAAGGCGGCATGACGTCTTCTTTGGAGCGAGTGGTGGAGCTCACAGGCTTCGCCGCCTCGAGGGCTCACCCCTTCGCACCCGGCTTCCATCTTAGGCCCAGGCGGCCCGCCGCAGGGCTCCACAGCGTGCCAGCGGGCTCCAAAGCTACTCCAACACCCGAAGCTGCCAGGCAGACGCGGCGGCGGGTTGCCCCCGCCCGGCCCGCGGAGAAGAAGGACTCGGCGTAACTCACGGCCCAGTGGACCGCCCGCGCCACCACCCACGGTGGGCGCATCAAGCGAGCAACATGGCACGCTCGGCCTCTGGCATGGCCTTCGGGATGTGGCGCCCAGAAGAATCGTGCCCACATGATGGACCAAGGGCACCCGCATGAGGGAGAACAAGGCTCGCTCCTCAGCCCGAGCTGGGGGGATGAGGCGCCAGAAGCTGAGCTCTTCCACGAGCCTCGGGATTGTCCCACTGGTCAAGCCGGGGGCGGCGATTATCGGGTACCGCTACTTCCTCAAGAGCAAGCATACGCTAATCATGGATCGCAGGAGGTGCAGGTCGCCGCGGCGAGCAGCTGCCCCGCTCCTGCAGTCTCCTACCCCTCGGGAGGAGGGCGCAGGGGGCTGCCGGAGAGGGGCAGAGATCCGACATCACCACCGCGGCGTTGAACAAAGGCGTTCTCGGGAGGTAGGCCCTCTGCTGGGAGGTGCCTCAGGGCCTGCGCCTGGCGGAGGACCCGTGGTCGTCGGGGGAACCGCTGGCGACCGCTCTACCCCATCGGCGGCGTCCTGGTTTCCGGTCGTCGTTGATGGCACTAGAGTGTGGCACAAGGCGAGGCCCTCGTTTGGCGATATGAAGCAAGGCGGTACACATGAAGAAGGCCCAAAGTGCTCGTGAAGCTTCGCCGCCCGTGACACTCTCACGTAATAATGAGTGGGGCTGTACACGCCCGAGTCTCAGGGTGCGGCCTCGGGCCACAGGGCTCCCTCCCACGCCTAGTGGCAGCACTTAGCTCCGTCTTTGGTGAGAAGGCGTCAAGACTAGACTAGGTGCGGAATGGCCGGCTTTTCTTCTGCTTTCTTCGCCTTTCCATTTGATTGTCGCTTTCCCCCGCTCGATTTAAGTTGGATTCAAATTTGAGATTTGCGTGTGTTCGGGGAAGGGGTGCTTAGTCTCGTTCGAGAAAATCTCTCGCGTTTCGGTTACCACTCCGCCTCAGCTGCCTCCCTCGCGAGGCCCTCATGAGCCGGGCCGAGCCTAGCTTCTGCGCCTTAGCCCAGCCCGTCGCCGCCACGTCCTCTCCGGAGGGTTTTACTGCAGATCCTACGGATTCGATCGAGGAGACACTCAGGTCACCGCAGCCTCCCACGAGCTATCTCGGCCTTCGTCTGAAACAAAAGGTAAACCAGCCAACCAGCACGTCGCTTAGCCAACCACTTGGCGCGGGTGTATAGGCGATGTAACACCTGCTGTCTGATGAACACAAGTTTTACATGAGGCTCCCCCTCCCAAAATGCTCTCACAGCCATCGAGCCAAAACCTGAGTTCTATTCATGCGAGGGAGTAGCGAACAGGGACAATACATAATCGGTCGGATAAATCCCCAATGCGTCCTCAGGAGCACCTCCCGAGCCGTTCTTTGGCGTCGCTGGCCTCGCCGTCCATCGCCTGCGTGGCCATCGGCGGCGTCTAAACCGTTCACCACGCCGCCCTCATCGGGCGTGCCACGACCACTGCCGTCGTTGTCCGGCGAAGGCCACAGCGAGAGCATCCACGTTGTCTTCCACCCGGTCGCCCGAGTGCGCCCCGGACGGCACAGGGGAAGCTGAAAGGCGATAACTGCGTCAAAGTTGAAGTGGGCGTCCATGTTCTGGAGATGGCTGAAGACACGAGAAAAGGCGCGCCCAAGCAGCGCGCGGCTCCTCTCCTCCACCAACCTGTTGGCCCTGACAGACCGCGCCTCCAGCCGCGCCACCACGTCAATGAAGAACTGAAGGTTGCCGGCGTAGTTAACCGCGTGCGGCTTGCCAACAGCCGCCTCGCAGATGTTACCCAAGGCTGTATTGGCTCTTTCCCGGAGCATGGCGAGCATGGGGCCGTGCTCATGCTCCAGGATTCGCCGCTGACGTATCGTCCGCGATTACAGCGTATGACGGCCTCGGCCTCCTCCACCCGTTGGCGAAGAAGGAGCGCCTCGGCCTGAGAGGTGGTTGACTCCCCCTGCGCCACCTCGAGGGCAGCCCGGAGAGCATCGGCCCGCCGCGTCGCCTCCTCCAGCTTGGCCCTCAAGGCAGCAGTCCTGCCTTCATAATCGGCCTTGATCAACCCCAGCCTCTCCTCGAACTCGCGCTCGAGGTTCGAGCGCGCCGTCGCCACTCGGCGTCCGACCTCCTCCAAGACGCGGGCTTCCCGTGCAGCGACCTCATCCTCCGCCCGCGTCGCCAAACGCTCCCTCGTCTCCAAGCGCTCGTACTCGCAGCAGCGTTAAAGCGGACTTCAGCGTCGCGCCTCCTCACGCTTACTGGAGCTCCGGCGAAGTCGCCGGAGGCCCCTCCTTCATCGGCCGAGGCTGCCTCGCGCAGCTCTACTTGCTCCTCCGGTGAGTGACACCGGGCCAGGAGTTCCCGTGCCCGCTCCTCCGCCGCCTCTTGCCGCTTTGTTAGCTTCCGGGCCTCCTCGGCGGCCCGAGAACAGGTTTCCCGAGGCCGCCAGTGATGCCTTGGCCTCTTCATCATCAAGATCGCGGCTGGTGGCGCGCAAGCGACAGCGCCCTCCAGCTCACGCCTCCCACGCAGCGGCGCGGGCCCTCGGCCTCAAGGCGCAGCGTCTTCATCAGTGAGCTCTTCACCAAGAAGGCTCATCGCTGCGTCGACCGCCCCTTCGAAGAAATCCTTGGCGAAGGGCGCGGCGCTCCCGGGCGCGCTCGTGCACGTCCTCCACACCATCAACCGCCCCAAGCGGGCGCCGGGAGCCACGAATCTGCACTCCCCCTCCGAGCAAGGGGCTGGGGTCTGGCACCCTCCCGACGGCCGGGCACGCCGCGCCAGAAGCCCGGCCTGGAGCCAGCCCACCCCCAGGGCAGAAGAGGCGCGAGAAGCGCCCTCAGCCAATCGCCGTCCACAACCAGGCGAGAAGCCCACGGCAGGCTAGCTATGCCATGAGAAGGCTCGCGAAGAAGGGTCACGAGGCGTGCAGGGCCACGATGCGTGTCGGGGAGGCTGATCGTACCCACGGACACCTATGGGGCCGGCGGAGCAGGCCCCTTGTGGTTCGGAGGGGGGCGGAGATCGCATGAAGAGCGGATCGAGGCGATGCACACGAGCAGTTTACCCAGCTTGGAGCTCTCCCGAGAGATAAAACTCCTCATCGCTGCTTGTTTTATGTATTGTGTTCTTGCTAGGGAGCAATGCGAGCTACAAAACCTAACTGGCGTCTACGGTCTCGAGTGGGTCGAATGAACGAGCAGGCGAACCCTTTCTACGTTGCGCATGGGCCTCCTTTTATATGCTCAAGGGGTCTCCGGCAGGTGGCAACATAGGCGGGGTACAAATGTAAAACAGGAGTTGGTACACCTACTTGAACGATTATGCGATTGCAAAATACCTAACTCGACGGCAAGGGACAAAAAGCAATAAATGCCCGTCATTGTCGCCCCAAAGCGATTACCTTGAGAGGCCGTCAGTGTGCCTCCGCTTCGCCACGATGGCAAGCTTTTCAGCTGTCGCTTATCGCTGCTCTCCGGCTGGCTGCACATTGCTCGACACAGCGCGCATGGAGCGGTCCCATGGCGACCGTCGTCATTGGGTGAGCTGGAGCGAGACGGAGAGAAGTTGCATGCCGCGGCAAAGCGCCTTGCCGCGGCGAATCCTTGTCGCGCCCGGAGGCTTGTCGCTCCGAGCCTTCCGGCAAGCTCGTCTTGCGGGGCCTTGTCTTCCGTATGCCAGGTGGCCTTCCCGACAAGCTCCTCTTGTCGGCCTTGTCTTCTCAATCAAATACTTTGTTCTTGAATGGCTCCAAAGGAGCCACGGAGGATCTTAGCGGTGACGAGGCAAGCCTTGCCGCTGGTGCTGCAACTGTCCGTGCGCACGAGTACGGGATACTAGGGTACCCTACTCTAGTACACCGGCAGAGCCCCGAACTGGGCATTACGCTGCCGAAGCGCTTGTCGGGCCAGGCCCAGCTGTCTGCGGACACGCAGCGGCCTCGACCACGTCGCAACTTCGCCCGGACCCACCACGATCCCCACTAACGGCACGCACCGGACGTGGCGTCGTCACGGCGAGATCGTGGGCGCGGTCGTGGGGGTTCTTTATTAGTATAAGCGGGCGTCCGCCTCCTCCCTTTATAAGCGGAGGAAGCAGAGGCAGGCCGACCACCCCTGCCATTGCTGTCTTGTCAAGAAACCACCGCCACTCCCTCTTCTTCTCCGGTCTTGAAGAGAGCAGCGCCCCCCTTTCGCCGCATAAGCACACTCACCGCCGTCGGCCTCCTCCGCCCCCCTCGCCATGGCTCAAAGCCGATAAGGAGAAGGGCGTCAAGTCGGCCGAGGCGGCTGACTCGCGTCGGCTGTGCAAGGAGCGAGCCATCTTCCCCGCAGCTCGGCGCACGGGAGCTGCGGGACGTCTTCTACCTCTTCTGGCCGACGGAGACTCGTGTGCATCCGCGCACGAGGGTGCTCCCCGCCTCCGCCTCCGATTTGGCCCCAACAGTGTACCCTTTCTTCGCCCTTTTCTTCTATTGCGGGCTCTGCCCGCCCTTTTCTGAGTTCTTTTGCGACATAATGAACACCTTTAGCCTCCGCCTCCTTGATTTCACCCCCAACGCCATCTTGACCATGGCCGTTTTTGCACATTTGTGTGAAAACTTTGTCGGAGTCCACCCGAATGTGGCACTCTTCCGCCATTTCTTTGTTCCCCGCGTCGAGAGAGAGAGCCACTTGCGGAGGGATAGCACAGGTCTCTAGGATCGGCAAGAAAGAGGCCTACCTAGAGGGAGAGTTCCGCAACAAGTGGGAGGAGTGGAGAGCCAAGCGGTGCTAGGTCGTGAGGAGAATCCGCAGCCCTTCACCGCCGTCATCAAACCCCAATAGTCTTGTGGCGAGGATTGGAGTAACTTATTTGGAGGATCTGAAGCTGAAGATAGCCGTGACCCGAATTTTGCGCCTCAGGCTTGCCGGGTTGACCGTAGGAGCAGTTGGCACAGACTTCATTCGCCGCCGGATCGCTCCCTTGCAGGAAAGGAGGAGGCCTGCTTGGGAGTTCCAAAACGCAGCAGATATCATGAGGCTGTGCCCGGGCTTGAACTGGAACTTCACCGTCATGGAGTTGGATTCAGTCTTTGCTCGAGCTATTCAAGAACGACCCGACCACTCCGAGTGGTTTAGGTTGCCGCGAAGTCGTCCTTTGTGCAACAACTTCGGCTCGACCGCATCCAGCGCCATGATGCCACCGTCGCGACTCCCACGGGATCGTCCCGACTGGCAGGAGCCCCGACGAGGTCGTGCAGCAATTCTTCGATGATTTGCAAGAAGTGCCGATCCGCGCCGGCGAGCGAAGAGAGGCTCACCGCGACACCACCGACCGGAGATGGCGCGGATTGCCACCAGGTGGAGGAGGCGGCAGCAGCCGCTGCTTCTTTGGAGCCTTCAGGTTCACCGTGGAGGAGGCGGACGCCCGAAGGCGGCAAGCCTCGCCGAAGCGAGGGGAGGTCGTCGGCGAGGCGAGCTTGTCGAGCCCGAGGCGGGTCGAGTGGACCCGCCGAGGGCGCTTCTTCCCACCGCCAAGCGACTTGCCGCCCGGTGAGCCCAGCTCCGCCGAGGAGGCGTCTCCTCAAGGCTGGAGGCAGGCAGGCGACAGATCGGCCCACAGCGGCAGCGCGCCGTGCAGCCCAGCTCCCACCATGACAAGCGAGGTTGCAGCATGAGGCGCCCACACCGCAGCTGCAATCAAGAGGCGGGCAGAATCTTCTCGAGCCACCGTCGGCGCCTCCGCTTAAGCGGCCAAGAGCCACGCCTCCGCCTCATCGCACCGGAGGCGGCCGGAGTTTGACTTCTCCAAGGCCAGCTCCGAGGAGGAAGGCGAAGAGTAAGCTTCTCGAGATTGTGCTTGTATTTCTTCAATTTTATTGCTTCATCTTGAATCTGATTTGCTTAGATTGGACACTTTCCTTTTCAGGACGCTGGCCCAGAGCGAAGAGGGCCAAGATCCCGGCAGTCGTCATTGAGGACGATTCTCCCGTGGCGACGGGGGCCAGCGTCGAGACCGCCTGGGACCAGCAACCCTTCCCAGGCAGCCCCAGCACAGCCCCGGAGTAAGTGTGCAGTTTTCTTCTTACTATTAGGTGTGCAGGGGTGCTCCTTCTTTGTTGATATCGTGTGTGCTTGTGTAGGAGCAGAGCAGCCTCATCAGGAGGGCTCGGAAGCCGCCTCCGAGATCCTGCCGCTGCCACCTCGCCCGCCAAGGGGAACTCCCGGCAAGGGAGCTCCCTCCGACAAGGAGGCCACCCGGCAAGGAGGCCACTCCGGCAAGGGAGGCTACCCGGCAAGGGGCGGCGCCGGCGACCCTCCGGTGGTCGAGGCCATGGCTGCGGATCCCGTTGCAGTAACTCCCTTCTGTGAAAATCTCCCTTGGGCTTGCTTTCTTTTGTTTCTCTTTTGAACATCTGCTTGACTGCCCTTCTTCGTCGACACAGAGCCGATGGAGGTCGAGGCCCACCGGCGAGGAGGAAGCGGCAACAACACCGATGAGGCCGCCCGTCAAGGAAGAAGTGGTCGTTGTCGTGGAAGAAGAGGCCGTCGACGAGCCTGTTGGCGAGAAGGCCACCGAGCTGCCGACGTGGAGGCCGGGCGAGGGTCGGGCGATCGTCGATGGCCCCTGAGGCCGCAGGAGGCGGTAAGCGCTACACCGACAACCGACTCCCATGCTGCGCCGTCGAAGGCCAGTTCGAGGAGCCCCAGCCAGTGCCTACACCGAAGGCGGCGGCGTCTTCATCAAGCTCCCACAGGAACCGAGCTCGGGCGCGAGCGGTCGGCGAGACCTTCGACGGCGAAGCTACTACGCCTCCCGCTGGGCCCAGTGGCGGTGGGCGCCCAAGCAGCGGCGGTGGCGAGGAAGGCAGCTGCTTGAAGAAAATTTTGTCGCTCTACCGCACCCGGCAGGCCAAGTTAGAGACCCGGAAGCCCTTGTCGCGAGGGCGGAGCGGACATGGAGAAGCGCGCCGAGGAGCTCCGGGCGCCAACAAAGAAGCCCTCCGCGACGTGGCGGAAGCCGCAGGGGCAACTTCCATGAAGAGCGCGCACGGCCTTCATCCTTGAGAAGGCCGCGGTGATGAGGAGCAGCGGCTGGCTGCCGAGAAGCTTCGCCAGCAGGAAGCGAGTTGGCGCAGCGGAAGGTCAACTGGACAGCCATGAAGAAGACCTTGTCGTGGCAGTCGCTTGGCGGGGCGCTTCAGGAAGCGAAGGACGCTGCCGCAGCCGCCGATGCCGCCAAGGAAGAGCTGAAGGCGAAGGTGGCACAGCTGGAGGCCACCCTCAAGAAGAGCGGCGAAGAGCTTGCCGAGCTCAAGCGTGAGTGCGAGAAGGACGCCTACACCCTGGGTGAGCTGCAGAGTCGTCTCGCTGATAGAGGCAAGGAGCTCGACGCCGCCAAGGATTCCAAGGCGGATCTGGAGCTGAAGCTGACCACCCAGCCTTGAGGCGTTGGATGGGCGCCGGAGAGCGGGAGGTGGGCTTGTTGGAGGCGATCAAGGCCAAGGAGGAGCTGCTGGCCAATCTTGTCTCCATGCAGAACACCTTGAGGGAGGCGTGGAGCTGGACCGAAGGTCTTGTGGACACCACCGCCGACATCCACAACGAAATGATGGAGCTGGGGATGGTGGACCTTGCGTACTCCTCCGACGAGCATCTCAACCCAGCGCCAAGCTCAGCTTATTCTTCAAAGGCGTGGCGACGGGCCTCCAGCGACTCCGGGAAGAGGTCCCAAAGCAGCTGGCCGAGGAATCACGCCAGGTCTGTGCGGGAGCCCTCGAGAAGGTGTTGATCAAGGTGGCATTCCGCAATCCAGGCCTCAATCTTAACGGCGTCCTCCGATCCTTGCCGCCAGACGCCAACGTGGAGGAGCTCAAAGCCCTTGTCGCACCCATTGTGGACAAGGTGAACAAGATCAAGCGGATTGAGGGCGACCGCGTGGACTAGGCCGCCAACCTTATCTTTCCCTTGTCGGCTGGCGATCATGTTTAGAACACTTTGTTAGATCAACGACAAGTTATTTTGTAATATACTCTATCTTAGGTGAGCGATCAATGCAATGTTATTTCCTCTACTTGATTCCTTCCTTTATGCGTTTACGCCTTACGCATTTGGGGGACTTGTCGGTGCGGGCACTTTTGTCACGAAGGCCGAGTGCGAACGTCGGCGACCTTCTTGGCGATGCCGCCTCCGACAAGCAACCTTGTCGCGACTAGCCGCAGCTCACTTAAGCTGTTGAGCGGACTCGAAACAAAGTAAGGGCGCGACTAGCCGGCGAGTTGGTTCCTCTGCGCACAGGTTCTCCATACAAAGTACTATCGTTCGAGGAAGATAACTTGAAAATTAAAAAATTGATTGTTCAAACTTTGGCAACTTAGCTTTTCTGTCTCTTGCTTCCCGATGAGGCGAAACTTCCTCGAGCGGTGCCTGGTCCATAGTATTATCTCCTCCTCCCCCCCTGGTTAACTTGTGCGCGAGCCTTCCTTTCTTTGAGAAAAGAAAAAGAAGAGGAAATAACGTTATGGATCCCAGCGGCTCGATTCTGATTACATGGAGTGGTTGATTCACAAATTGTTAGACAAAACAAGAAATAAAATGATGAAAGCATGAATCTGACAAGTTGTGCGCAACACATGAGCTTTTCTTGATGCAGAAGTCTGCGCCCGGCTTTGCACAAAGGATTACATGCAACAGCGGCAAGACTTGTATAAAAAGGTGGTTGCGGAGCAGGTTCCGACAACCGCGCCCTATGGATAAAACTTACGAAGATGCTCAATGTTCCGGGAGTTGCTCACGGAATTCCATCTTCGGTCTCAAAGCGGACAGCGCCCGAGGCCTAGTGACTCGTTTCACCCGATAAGGCCTTCCCACTTCGGCGTCAACTTGTTTGAATTCTTGGCGGACTGAGCAGCGAAGAACAAGGTCGCCTTCCTCGAGACTTCGGCATTAACCTGCGGCTATGGTAGCGGCGCAGAAGCTTCTTTGTAGCGAGCAGCTCGCCTGGCGGCTTTGAAGGCGATCCTCCTCAAGGAAGCGTAGCGTCATCTTGTCGCAGCTGCTCTTGCTCAAACTCATCATAAGCGAGCACTCGAGGCGATCCGTATCTGAGTTCCGTGGGGAGAACTGCCTCTGCTCCATAGAATAGAGCAAAGGGTGTCTGCGGCGGTGGCTCGATTTGGCGTCGTCTGATCGACCAAAGAACCACCGCAGCTACTCGATCCGATTTCTTCCGCACTTGTGCAGCACAGCCGAATGTTACGGTCTTGAGCCAGCGCAAGACACAAAGATTTTCCTCTCTGCTTGACCGTTGCTTCTCGGGTGAGCAAGCGAAGCAGCAGACCTTGGCGCCAAGGTCTTGGGCGTCTTGCATGAAGGTGCGACTCGTAAATTGTGTGCCGTTGTCGATGATGATCCTGTTAGGGATTCCGAAGCGGCAAACAATCGACTGAAGAACTTGAGCTTGTTGTCTTTGTCACCTTCCTCACCGCTTCCACTTCCGGCCACTTTGTGAACTTGTCGATGGCGGCGTACAAGTACTCAAAGCCCCAAACCTTCGGGGAAGAGGGCTGAGGATGTCGAGCCCCGGACCGAAAATGGCCGGGATAAAGGGATCGTCTGGAGAGCTTGAGCTGGCTGGTGTATCTGTTTGGAATGGAACTGGGCAACGCTTCACACTTGGTTACTTATGCGGTTGCATCACGGAGGGCTGTCGGCGGAAGAAACCTTGCCGGAAAGCTTTGCGGCAAGTGCTCTTCTTGCCAATGTGGTGACCACATATGCCTCCATGTATCTCTGCCAACAGCTTACATCCATCTTCCACAGGAATACACTTCAATTTCACACCGTTGAGTCTTCTTACATGCAGGTATCTTGTCGACAAACTGGTACATACTTGACTGCCGGGCTACTCTTTCCGCTTCTTCTTGCTCTTGGGAAGTTCTCCTGTCTGAAGGAAATGGACAATCTGCTGCGCCCTATGCTGGAGCTTGCGGCTCGACAACAAGGACTAAAGGCACATCTGCTGCTGCGGGAACATCGGCTTCTCGGCAAGGACCTGCGGCCCTGCCGAAGCTTGATGCTCCCCGACAAGCTTGCCGGAGCAAGACTTGTCGGGAGTGTCTGCTTCAATGAAACAAACCACAGGGTGCAGCCGGAGCTGCTCCTCAACCTTTGTTGGTGTTGATCTTGGGGACCTTTGCAATG
The DNA here is from genome assembly GCA_021605145.1 of Aegilops bicornis. NCBI lineage: Eukaryota > Viridiplantae > Streptophyta > Magnoliopsida > Poales > Poaceae > Aegilops > Aegilops bicornis. The sequence goes on along the minus strand of CM038671.1, from coordinate 629,442,205 downwards.
ACGGCTTCGGGAAGCTCTGCCGGAAAGTAGTCACCGTGAGGCCAACTTCCTCTTCTTGTTTTGTCCTGTTGATGGTGTTACGGTTGGTGAGTCGACTTGAGCACGAAAATCCCTGGTTCCACAGTGCAACTTAAGTGCAGCGCACTTTGTGAACCGTCGGCAATATCATTACGAGCTCTTGGAACATGTTCCATTTGCGAGGCCGTCAAAGTGCTCTTCCAGCTTCCTCACTTCATCGACGTAGGCTTCCATCAACGGACTCTGGTAATCTTTGTTCACTTGGCGGACGACAAGTTGCGAGTCACCACTGACAATAAGCTTTTTGATCCCAAGGTCCATTGCGATCATGAGACCGGCAAGCAAACCTTCCGACTCTGCAGTATTGTTTGTCGCTTGCTCCTTGGGAAAGTGCATCTGGACGACGTTCTTGAGGTGCTCTCCGGTGGGTGCGATTAGCCGCACTCCGGCACCGGCGCCGTGCAGCGAGAAGGCACCATCAAAGTACATCAACCACTCTTTGCTTGCTTCTTTGGCCGGGAATGCTCGTCTCCGGAATCTCTTCATCTGGCGTTGGCGTCCATTCTGCTATGAATTCTGCCAATGCTGCTTTGGATAGTTGATGTGCTTTCAAACTTAAGACCAAAGCTTGACAGTTCGATGCCCACTCGACAATCCTGCACAGCCGCTTCTGGATTACGCAGTATGCTCTTCAGTGAGGCGGTGACAACTGTGATCTCATGTGCTTGGAAGTAATGGCGCAGCTTTCTCGAGGCCATGAGGAGGCCGAAAAGCAATTTTTGCACACCAGTATACCTTGACCTAGCCCCTGCAGGAGGGAACTGATAAAGTAGACTGGGCGCTGCACCATCCTTTTCTGCGTCTGGTCATGTGTCTTCGTGGACTCGTCCTTGTCGGGACCAGAGCTTGGCGGCGAAGCCCCCTGCTTGTCGCTGGATGTGCTTGCCGTGGTTGCTGGCTCGTCATCCGCCTCCCTCTCCGCTACTAACACAGCACTAACCACTTGATTGGTTGCCGCTATATATAGCAGCAACTTCTCTTCTGGCTTAGGTGCGACAAGTGTCGGAGTGGAGGACAGGTATCTCTTCAAGTCTGCTGTTGCGCAGCCTCCGCCGAGTCCATTTCTTTGGACCTGCCTTTTTCAAAATCTTGAAAAAGCGGCGAGCGCTCAACATACCTAGAAATAAACCTCTTTGAGAGCAGCCACGCAACCGGCAAGTCTTCGTACATCCTTGACGCCCGGTGCTTCAATCTGCTCAATGGCCTTGATCTTGTCGGGGTTAGCTTCAATCCCTCATTTGAGACACGAAGAACCGAGAAGCTTGCGGAAGGGACTCCAAACACGCACTTCTCGGGGTTGAGCTTGAGGTTGATCTTCGCGCAGATTTGCAAAGGTCTCGTCAAATCTTGAACCAGAGTTGCTTTGTCCTTGCTTTTGACCACTATGTCATCCATGTAGGCTTCTACATTTACGTGCATTTCTTGGCTCAAAAGCGTCGTGGACCACCCTTGCAAATGTTGAACCAGCATTCTTCAAACCGAAGGCATCCGTATGAAACGATATGTGCCACATGGTGTAATGAATGAGGTCTTCTCTTCATCTTCTTCAGCCATGAAGATCTGATGGTATCTGAGTATGCATCAAGAAAGCGAAACCAAATCACATCCAGCCATGGAGTCAACAATCTGGTCAATGCGGCAAGGAAATGGATCTTTGGGACAAGCTTTATTAACATCCATGAAGTCAATACGAAGTCTCCATTTCCCATTTGCTTTGCGCGCGACTACGAGATTGGCCAACCACGTGGGATGGAGCACTCCTCGACAAGGCCTGCCGCTTCGGTTTCTTGATCTCTTCTGCTATGAATTCTTGGCGCTCCTTTGCTTGCTTCGACTTTTTCTTGTGGGCCACGCGCATGAGGACAAAGCGGCGGTGCGGTGCTCAATCACTTTCACAGGAACACCGGGGATATCGACGGTTGCCATGCAAACACGTCGACATTCGCCGCGCGGAAAGCAACGAGTGCGCCTTCCTATTTAGGGTCGAGAGAGGCAGCGATGGTGAAGGTACCACCGGTGCCGTCCTTGTGAGCACCTTCTTGGTCTTGGTAGAGCCACCATCTTCTTGCACTTGTCGGTGGAGCTCGATGGTGCGTCCTCGTGATGGCGCAGCACTCGAAGAGGTGCGCTTGCCGGAGTGAGCATTAGAGCCCTTGCCGGACTTGGACTTGGTCTTCTTTCCCCCGGGAGCTTCAGCGGCAAGTGTCTGGCAATCCGTCGCGGCTGCTGCATCCCGGTAGATCTTGTCGGCACAAATAAGGGCATCCTTCTTGTCGGCACAGATAAGCGTAGTGAGAGGCTGCCATGAACTTGGCGAGTGCTGGACGGCCAAGTATCCCATTGTAAGGCAATGGGAAATCGGCAACGTCAAATGTAACCCTCTCAGTCCTGAAGTTCAGCTCGCTGCCAAATGTGACCGGCAACGTAATCTTCCCCTTGACTTGCTCCTTCCGGATTGATTCCTTGGAAGGTATCGGTCTCTTCGAGCTGGGTCGAGAGTTGGAGCTTCTGGAGCACCGCGGAGGAGATCAGATTCAAGCGGCCCGCCGTCAACTAACATTTTGTGACCTTGAGGTTGCGGATGGTTGGTGAGACCAACATCGGCAAGCACCCGACCGCGATTATGCGATCGTGGTGGTCCTCAATATCAAAAATGATAGGCGTGCTGGACTACTTGAGGCTTGCGTGGTATGCGGATGGTTCCGCTGCATTGACCTCCCACATCCATTGCTTGAGTTGGCGGTGGGAGGTATGCGAGCACCTCCGTCAACGCAAAGGACCTCTGTGGCTTTACGAAACTCCTGCTCATCGGTAAATGCGTCTTCCATATCTTCGTCGTCGTCATCATCTTCATCCTTGTCGCGGCTGCGGGGAGATCGATCTCCTTGCCGCTGCTTAGCCTTGCCGTGGCGTCCTCCCCGGCGGGGACGTTTCTTGCTTGCCCCCGGCACCTTCACAGGCCTTTCTCCTTGTCGCGCGCTCGTATTCAGCTCTCTGCTGTTCGACAAGCTGCTCGACCTTCTTGCAGCTCACGGAGGTCGTGGCCCTTGGTGCGGTGGATCTTGCGATCTTGCTTGCGAGCTGTCACCGCTTGTCGGCGGCCGCCACCGACCGGTGGTTGGCGTCGGCGGCAACCTCCTTGCGGAGCCACCAGCCTTGGCGTTCTTGTCGCCCGCCTCCGTTGCGGACTGCTTTCGACAGCTAGCACTTCTCTGCTTTCTTCTTCTTCTGTTGCCTGCGCCGCCCGGCCCTTTTTTGCCGGGCGGTGTCATCCTTGTCGAGATCCTGCTTCTGCGTTCTCTCACAGGAGTCTCCTCCTTCCTCGGTAGCGTGCACACTTGTCGGCCAAAGGCGTACAGCTCGCGGCGTCCTTGACTTTGCACATCGCCATCTCCTCCCTCATCCTGCGGTTTCGCACATTACGATGAAATCACGGCTGATCACATGGCGGGGTGGACGTCACGGGATGTTGTAGTGCACACGGCTGAATCTCTGAATGAACTTCGCGAGGACTCTCCTTCCTTACAGGCGGCAGGTGAAGGTCACTCTCTTGGCCATGAGGTTTGTGGCGCTGTGAAAGGCGCCAACAAGCTGATGGCACAGATCTGCCAAGAGGATATGGAGCTGTCCGGCAAGTGCATGAGCCAAGATCTGACGTTGGGCTTGAGCACGGCGGAAGTAGTTGGCGAGGATCTTGTCGTCCGTCCCCGCAGCCTGCACCGCGATGGTGTAGATGCTAAGGAACTCCGACGGATGCGTCCTGCCATCATACTTCTCCGGCACGTCTGGTTTGAAGTTTTTCTGGCTGGGCCACTGGACTTGCCGCAACTCACGAGTGAACGCAGGGCAACCTACCATGTACGGCAAGTCGCCTGGCTCCTCCGGTGCGCGCATGTCAACAGAAGGCCCAGCACGCTTGTCGGACTGGCGTCGCGCTTCTCTTTGGCGCTCGATGCGAGTTCGAGCGTCCTCTTGTTGTCGCTCATGAAGAACTTGGCGCTGATCGCGGCGAGCTCGCGGATCCGGCAGCGGATGGAGTCATTTGTCGAGGTGGATCCGGTGAGTCGGCGATCTTAGCCTTCTTGGCGGAGAGTGCATGGTGGTTGCACCTCTGACGGTCTCGTCGCCACCGGCTCGTGCCTTGTCGTCTCGCCGCGGCAACGATGGCGTTGGTTGCCGTGGAGCGTCGCCGTTGGCAAAGCCGATGAGGCTCTGGATAGTGGCCCTCCACTCGTCGACCTTGTCGGTCGTTGGAGGGTAGTCGAGGAGCAGCTGAGCTCTCGCCCGAATCTTCTGCTTTGGAGTAGTAAGCGGCATTGGAGAAGCGGTGCGAGGAGGCGGGACACGCTCGGACTTCTAACTTCGTTAGAAGGAGCAGCACCCGTCCGGCGACCGTATCTCACTCGTGCCCGGCATGTTGGCGCGCATGCTGGTCTTGAGGGTCTCGATCCAGCGAGCGTATGGCATTGTGAACGCCATGGCGTTGTTGGTCCCAGCGTCTCTGAGATGGGTGCGGGGATGCCGCAGACGCCGAGGTTTGCGGTGCCTTGTCCTTGGACTTGGCAGCGTCGCGAACACCTGCCGTCGGCGCCCGTTCCTCCGCCAGCGTCTGCCCCCACCACCCGTTTGCTGCGGTGAGGGTGGATGCAGCAGCGGATGGCTCTGCTGCCGCGAAGCCTTCTTCTTCGGTGGCATGTTGAGGAAGATGTTGATGACGCTGCTCGTGTGAACACCGGATCAGATTCACACGGCCTCGACGCCCCCTACCTGGCGCGCCAAAGATGCCGGGGAGGCTGATCATACCCACGGACACCTATGGGGCCGGCGGAGCAGGCCCCTTGTGGTTCGGAGGGGGGTGGAGATCGCACGAAGAGCGGATCGAGGCGATGCACACGAGCAGTTTACCCAGCTTCGGAGCTCTCCGGAGAGATAAAACTCCTACTGCTGCTTGTTTGATGTATTGTGTTCTTGCTAGGGAGCAATGCGAGCTACAAAACCTAGCCTAAGCGTCTCTGGTCTCGAGTGGGTCAAATGAACCGAACGAGCCGAACCCTTTCTACGTTGCGCATGGGCCTCCTTTTATATGCTCAAGGGGTCTCCGACAGGTGGCAACATAGGCGGGGGTACAAATGTAAAAACAGGAGTTGGTACACCTACTTGAGCGATTGTGCGATTGCAAAATACCTAACTCGGCGGCAAGGGACAAAAAGCAATAAATGCCCGTCATTGTCGCCCAAGCGATTACTGCAGAGGCCGTCAGGTGCGCCTCCGCTCGCCACGATGGCAAGCTTGTCAGCGCCGCTTGTCGCTGCTCTCCGCTGGCTGCACAGCTGCTCGACACGCGCGCCTGGAACGGTCCCATGGCGACACGTCGCTGGGTGAGCTGGAGCGGAGATGGAGAGAAGTTGCATGCCGCGGCAAGCGCCTTGCCGCGGCCGAATCCTTGTCGCGCCCGGAGGCTTGTCGCGCTCCGAGCCTTCCCGGCAAGCTTGTCTTGCCGGGGCCTTGTCTTCCGTATGCCTGGAGTGGCCTTCCCGACAAGCTCCTCTTGTCGGGGCCTTGTCTTCTCAATCAAATACTTTGTTCTTGAATGGCCACAAAGGAGCCACGGAGGATCTTGGCGGTGACGAGGCAAGCCTTGCCGCGGGGTGCTGCAACTGTCCGTGCACGAGTACGGGATACTAGGGTACCCCTACTCTAGTACACCGACAATGCGCCTCGGGACGGTTCGCGTCCCCAGTCGCCCTCACCACAAGGGCTCCACTGCTCGGAGCGCTCAAGGACGGGAAAGAGGGCGAAGCCAAGGGGGACGGCTCTTCACCCGTCTCCGTGAGCTCGGCAGGAAGGGGCCTGCAGGGCGAGGATCAGTACAAGCAGCAGAAGGATTAGGAGCTGGAGAAGGAGAAGGCTTACTCATCAGTGGCGAAGTACTTCCTGCGCTTCAGCAGGCGACAAGGGTAATCATCGCCCAGGGCCTCCCTTCTCTTCCGGAGGGCCTCGAAGTCCACGCAGAAGCGACCCAAGATTTGAGCGCAGGGGTCAGCCTGCGACGAGGGAGAAGCATCGAGGCGACCTGCGTCAGGGGCACCCACCTGACGCACGCTGCTGGTCGCCTCACCAAGAGAAGCGGCTGGGGCCTCGGGAGCCTCAGCCCTAGGCGCTGCGGGCAGCTGCCTGCCGCCCTCAGCCACGGCGGCGTGGGCCTCGGGAGATGCTCCCTCATGAGCGTCGCCCGGCGCTGTCACCCCGGCGGAGGTCCCTTCGGCCTCTAGCGGCTCGTGCCTCCCTGCTCCGCCACTTGAGGAGGAGCCGCCTTGGCCGACTGGAAGGGCTGTCACCATCACTGGATTCTCGCGAGGCCCCACGGAGACCAGCGGTAGCGGCCCCCATTCATCGATGATAGGCATCTGGTTCACAAAATCACCCCTCTTCAGCAGAGGTACATCAAGGCCCCTCCATGCCGGATGCCACGGGGTTAGCGCCCGGTCGGGACCAGGAGCACTTTCCTTAGCGCTTCAGGCGTCAGGTCTTCTTCCTGGAGCCTCATACGATCACCAGGCCCGCTGAAGGCCCATATCCGGTGGGAATGGCGTTGAAGAGGAGCAATGCGGCACATCAGGAACTCCTTCACCACCTTGGCGCTGTCACAAAGCGACCTCGAGGAGCAGACGGTGCGGACAAAGATGAGCCAAGGGCTTGAAAGCGTCTCCTGGCCCCAGCCTGAATTGGGGACAGCAGGCGAGGTTGGCTCCGATAGCATGGGGCTGGGCACCCCCACATCCACGTACAACCACCTCTCACGGAACTCATCCGCGGGCGGAGGGAGGCTGAAGTCAATCCCTGAGGCCGCTGTCTCGGCGGCGAAGCTCACGCATACGCCGAGCATTGGGTGGGGTCAACAAGGTGCGAGAGAGAAGAAGTGGCGCAGCAAGGCAACCGAAGGAAGGATGCCCATCATTGCCTCACAAAGCGAAGGCGAAGACCGAGAGGAGAGTGATGGACTCGGGACCCGGATGCATCATGTGGATCTGATGGTGGGAAAAGCACGGCATTGAAGAAATCGAGAAAGGGGGAACCAGCCCGCCCGCAGGCGTCGGCAAAATACCGGACCTCGGTGACTATCACAGCCGATGGAGAAGTGGGGCCTTGGGCCAGGCCGTCGTCCTCCCGCATTCATTGAAGGTGGTGGCCAGAGCCGAACTAACCTTGCCCAAGCCCTCTAGATTGAGTATGATCGACGGATCAACGGCGGAGGCCGCCGGCGGCGGCGAGCAAGGCGGAGGCACATGTTTCTTCCCTTTCCCCTTCTTCGTTGGAGCCATAGCGATTGAAAAGGGGGGGGGGATTCGAGCTTGGATTGAAAATGGAAGCTGGAGTTCAAGAGGGGGAAGGACAGGGGCGCACGAGCAGCGGAGAGGGGAACAGATGTGTACAGCAGCGTGTCCGCCTAGCAAGGCACGAAATAAGGAGGCGTGGGGGAACAGTGCGCACGCGTCCAATCAACCGCCACGCGACGCCCAAGGCCGCAAGCTGTTAGGGCCCGCGACGCTTCGCACTCGCGCACAGGCTTCCCGACGAGGGGCAGCTTATTTCGACCCCTGGGCCCCATAAGAGGGTGGTGTTTCTCCCCCACTTCCTCCGCGTACTAGGTTTTCCACTTCTCCCGTTTGTCCGGGGGCTCATGTTCTACTGCGGCCTGGACTTCCATGACCTGGCCCCGAATTTCATCCTCAACATCTCGGCGTTTATAAATGGGTGTGCGAACTTTCCTCTGCATCCAGCCCCACTTCCGCTTATGGCTGAAGATCTTCAACGTCCGGCCGAAGGTAGTGGGCGGCCATCAAGCGGAGTGCGGAGGCGCCATGGCTGGCAAGATGGCCAAAGTCCCATGGCTCGAAGGCGCCTTCATGGAGACAATAAAGGGCTGGCAATCGGGGTGGTTCTACATCACCGAGCCGCACGACCCCGAATGGGTGGCGGCCCCCGAATTCAGATCTAGCTTCCCCACACGGCTCTCGTCATGGAAAGAGACGGGCCTGACATGGGGGAATTTGAACGAGACATCCGGACTCCAAACATGCGTCCGAAAACAGCGGCCAAAAATCTTAGGCTTGTCGACGTAATCCAGGTGATGCTCATCCGCCGGATTCTCCCATGCCAACAACGGGCCTTTAATTTGTGGGAGTTTGATCCGGCACAGCACCAAACCTTGAGCCGGCTCTTCGACACTACGTACGAAGACGCCTGGAAGGTGCTGTTCAAGGGCGCCGAGGCCCCAAGATCCGCTACCAAAGATCGCGGATACAGCTCGCTGTGTCAAGCCGCCGAGGTAAGTTATTTTACCCTTTACGGGATTCTTCTCTCATAGATTGACTCTATGCAGGATCTAAAACTCCCTAATCTCTGACAGGACTAGTTGAAGACGTCCGGACAGATCAACTGTCCGGCTCCTTTGCCAGAAGAACCAGCGGATGCCCGATTGTCGGGGCTGCTGGCTTCGGCACCCTACGTGGTGCCGGAGAAGAAAGCCAAGAAGGAGGCCACGGGAACTCGAAGGAGCTCCGGCGCCAGTCTTTGTCGATTCGAAGCGGAATCTTCTCCGGAGGACGAGGAGGAGGAGGAAAGAGAAGCTTCTCCCCCAGCGGGGGAGGAAAGGAAAAGGAAGGCCGCCCCATCTGGGGAGGCCGGAGGGTCCAAGAAGGGAACAACCCTTCCTCCGGACTTTTCCTCCAACGCCGATAGCGACGAGGAGGATTGGCCAACAAGGGCCAAGCCCCTGGTGAAATCATAAGTGTCTTATACCCATGGCTTTTCATTATAGCATAAAGTTCTCTAATGTCGAAAAATCATGCAGCCCGCCCAAGGGCGAGCTCGCCGCTTCAGCGAGCGGGTCCCTGGGTTCGTCGGAAATGGAGAGTACTTCACTTCCGACCGCTTCCTCACCTCACGCTGCGGACGACGCTGCCGTGGGGCCCCAAGAGGGGCTTGGTCAAGAGGAAGTGGCGCGGGCGCCACAAAGGCGACCTCCCGGACTCAGGCCTTGGGGCAAGACCCCGAGGCTCAGCCCAACCCTTGCCGGACTCCATGCCGGAACCTTGATGGTTCTGGAGTCCGGCAAGCCAGCGGTCCTTCGTGAAAGGTAAGGCCCGATGTCCTCCGTCCAACCGGAGGCACGGGACAACTCTTGGGCGCTTAACAGGCGCCTCCATCGAGGAGGAGCACCGTCTTTGTTATGAGTGCGGTGATCCGGACAGTCCGATCCGCCAAGAGCGGGCTGACAGCTTCGTACTCAGCCTTCTAACAGGCTTTGAGGTAAGTTTAAAAGTTGTAAAAATATTACCGCATAGGCAAGATGCCACTGATTCTTAGTTCGGTGTTGAAAAGAAAAGCGGACTAAGGATCTTAAAAGATATCTGTGAGGATTCTAACATAGGTATGTCAATATGGGAATGCGAGGCTGCGCTCGACCTCTGCCGCATTGACTGCGAGAGATTAATGCATTGAGCGGAACCTCGGCGGTCGAGAGCGAGCTCGGACAAGCCAAGAAGGAGCTCGAGGACAAAGAAGGTAAGTAATACCTTATTGAAGAAATACCTTATAGAAAAGGTTTTGGTTGCAAAAAAGAACAGGAATAACATGGGTACTGCAGGGGCCACGAACGAGGTGGAGAGCCTGAAAGAAGCGGTGTACGTGGCCGAAAACAAAGCGGCTGCGGAGCGCACCGAGCGAGAGAAGGGGGAGGCGCAGCTAGCCAAGGTACGGCAAGAGCTCCAAGCTCTCGTGAAAAAACACGAGAGTTCGGAGCGTGACTCGAAGACTCAAGAGTCCGAGCTCGCCTCGGCTCTTGAAAGTGCCAAAGCTGCTAAGGCCGAGGCCAAAAAAGCCCTTCAAGAAATTGAAGCATTAAAGAAGATAGCGGCGGGTAAGGAATTCTTTATGCAAAGCAAGAATGTGAAAGTGAATTACCTATTACTTACCCAGATTCGGAGCTCTTCAGGAGCGTTCGCAGATTTGCTCCACAGTGCGTCTGATGCTGCCGCATTCTACCACGCCAAGGAGGGGAGCTCGACGGAAAAGGTGTTCTGGTCTCGGTATCTTTGAGGCCGACCATCCAGTGCCTGACGACCAGGCTGAAGCAACTGGTCGAGCTCCACAAGGTCGCCGAACAGGCCATAAAGAGCCTTATAAGCGCGGTAGTGGCCATTGGAGGCCATGCACAGGAGCTACTTGACTTGGTACACCGGTGGTGGACACACATCCACGAATTGAAGTCATCAAGCGCTCCGTCTGCATCGAAGGTGTCTGTCGGGCCCTTGCCTGTGCTAAAGTGCACTGGGGCAAGCCGGATGCCGAGAAGCTTGTGACGGACGGGCCACCTAAGGGCAAAGAGCATCGCACGCCTGAAATGTACTATGAGGGCCTTCTGAAGGGTGCTTGCCGAATAGCGGATGAGTGCTCCAAACATGTAATTTTTGAGTAGACTCGCATTTGTTATCCTGTATGCTGAAAACATGTTCATATGCGCTAAGAAATGCTTGTTAATTTAAAATATTACCTTGTGTGTGGCCGTTTATCAAATTTGAGAGATGGCAAGTCGTTGGCTTCAGCCCCCATGCCATGAGTGCTGGGGTGTTTGGGATAAACTTGAGCAATCTTGTTCCCATTCTTGGGTCCATCTAGGGAGGCTCTCAACGCAACGAACAAGGCAACCGGACTTATAATGCTTGAACACTCTCACTTAGCCATAGAATTCTATAATTTTAAATTTCGGCGAAGCCCCTAGTATTCAGAAGACCGAGTTCGGGGCGCTATCCACGCCTTGGCCGGACAACTCCGGTTACTCGCTCTAAGCGGCATAGGTCTTTAGGGACCCGAAAAAACCTCTCGAACAGCGGCCGGCTCTCGCCCTTTCATGACGGTCAGTTTTAGCTTTCTCCACTGAGGTGCTCGACCCAGCATAACTGGGGCACAATCGCAGTGGTTGTCCCGGTGCTACCTTAGCCGATATAGCAGAACGTAAGGTACCAAAACACGGGAGCCGGGCAAACCCAACTATTTACCCAAGACATGCTATAAGTTCGAGGTGCCGCACTTGTGGAAGTGTTCGGACTTATCACACCATAATGTTGGGGTACTTAAGCCCCTGGTGTATTTTGCCGTACCAAAGTGTACGGGTGCAACATGTCATGAAATGAACATATATAGAAAAAGAAAGGAGTGCAATAATAGAAAAAAGCTATGTATTGTTTATTCAAAAAGGTACTGCAATGAAAGCAGAACGATACAAATAGTGCGATAAGCAAGGGATGGGACTATCTAACATGTCCCCCTCCAGGGGTAAGCTGCGGGATGGTATGTAAAACAGGTATAATGCTCGTAATAGAGACCACATGAACACTCGACGGAGCTTTACTGCTTCCCTGGCTGTTGCAACGTGAGTTCGGCGATTCTAGTGCCGGACAGGACTGCTGAAAAACGGAGTCCTGAAAAGAAAGAAAGGAAAAAAAGGAAAGAATGGCACAATCGGGAGCCCCTGGTGCGGTTGAGCCGCATTCTTGGCGTGCCGTGGTCGTGCCCCTCCCCGTATGCCCATGGTATCTTCAGAGCGTAGTTATATGCAGCGTAATACCGCTTCGCAATTTCGCGAGGGCTAGGGTTGGGGCCGGATTGCTACTCGTGCTTGAATCGTGCCAGATGGTCTTGTTGTAGGTTACTCCGGGCGCGCTTGGCGGTGTCCGGACGCTTAGTGGCCGGACTCAAGAATTGCCATGAGAGGCTGCTTTGTACCTCCGCCGCGAGGGCCGCCGTGTGCTCCTCCGTTCGGAGAGAGCGTTCGGTGCTTCCATTGACTGTGATTACTCCTCGAGGGCCTGGCATCTTGAGCTTGAGGTATGCGTAGTGCGGCACCGCATTGAACTTTATGCAAATGCGGTTCGTCCAAAGCGATGCATGATAGCCGCTGCGGAGCGGGACTATGTCGAAGATTAACTCTTTGCTTCGGAAGTTATCCGGTGATCCGAAGACCACTTGAGTGTGGTGAGCCTGTACAATTGGCCTCTACACCGGTATGACGCCTTTAAAGGTCGTCTTTGTAGGTTTAATCCTTGAGGGGTCTATGCCCATCTTACGCACTGTATCCTGATAAAGCAGGTTCAGGCTGCTGCCGCCGTCCACCAGGACTCTGGTGAGGTGAAATCTGTCAATAATTGGGTCAAGAACCAATGCGGCGAAACTGCCATGACGGATGCTAGTGGGGTGGTCCCGTCGATCGAAGGTGATCGGGCAGGAAGACCACGGGTTGAATTTTGGGGCGACTGGCTCCATCGCATATATGTCCCGTAGTGCATGCTTCCGCTCCCTTTTGGGTATGTGGGTTGCGTATATCATGTTCACCGTCCGCACTTGTGTGGGAAAACCCTTCTGTCCTCTATTGTTCGTGGCGGGGCTCTTAAATCGTCATCGCTATGAAGCCCCTTGTCATTGAGTTCGGCACCTGGCTTGCCTTCTTGCTTGAACACCCAAAAATCCCTGTTGGTGTGATTGGCTGGTTTTTCGGGGGTGCCATGTATCTAGCACAAGCAATGGAGTATGCGGTCCAAGTTGGACGGGCCCTGGGTATTTCTTTTGAATGGCTTCTTCCGCTGACCGGGTTTAGAGCCTCTGAATCCGGCATTGACGGTCGTATCTTCGGTATTATCGCCGTTGATGCGGCGCTTGTTCTTGTTATGACGCATACCGCCATTGCTGTCCTTGGTATCCGAACTATCGGGGTGTTTGGCCTAGTTGTTGCTTCGAGCTAGCCAGCTGTCCTCTCCGCATAGCGAGTCATGAGGGTTGTGAGGGCTGCCATAGATTTCGGCTTTTCCTGTCCTAGGTGCCGGGCAAGCCACTCGTCGCGGATGTTATGTTTTTTGAAGGCTGCAAGGGCCTCTGCGTCCGGACAGTCAACGATTTGATTTTTCTTTGTGAGGAACCATGTCCAGAACTATCTGGCCGATTCTTCTGGCTGCTGAATTATGTGGCTAAGGTCATCAGCGTCTGGTGGTCGTAGATATGTGCCCTGGAAGTTATCAAGGAATGCGGCTTCCAGGTCCTCCCAACAACCAATTGATTCTGCTGGCAAGTTGTTGAGCCAATGCCGAGCTGGTCCTTTGAGCTTCAGGGGGAGGTATTTGATGGCGTGTAGATCATCACCGCGGGCCATGTGGATATGGAGGAGATAGTCCTTGATCCAGACCGCAGGATCGGTGGTACCATCGTATGATTCGATGTTTACGGGTTTAAAGCCCTCGGGGATTTGATGATCCATTACTTCATCTGTGAAGCATAGTGGGTGTCTTGGCGCCTCTATATTGGGCAATATCACGGCGCAGCTCAAATGAGCTTTGCCTATTGTGTTCGGCCTGCCGGAGTTTACGTATCCGGCGTGGCGGTTATAAATCGCCACGTGTCGTGGCGCCACGCGATCCGTGGATCGACCTTGTATGTTTTGCCTTATCCTCCAATATATCTACTTAAGTCCGGCGCGTTTTCCGTGCCTGGTACTTTTGAACAGCGCCGAGTGCGGCTTGAACGAAGGGTCTAGAGGCCTCCCTATCGCGGCCGCAGGTGGCGATACATATGTCGTCTGTTGGTGACTTGGGTGCTTCCTCTGATTGAGGCAACGGCCTGCGTTTGGGGTAGCTTTTGGAGGGGCGTTCGAGTTCATACTCTTCGGCTGCGAGGACTTCAATCCATCTCAGCTAGCAGATCTTGGTCAGCTCTAAGCTGTTGCTGCTTTTTCTTGAGGCTGTTTGCCGTGGCTATAAGCCTGCGTTTGAAACGCTCTTGTTCGGCGGGATCCTCAGGCACGACAAACTCGTCGTCGTCGAGGCTTGCCTCATCTTCAGAGGGAGGCGCATAGTTATCGTCCTCAACCTCTCTTTCTACCGCACTATCGTGCGGGCTTGCTTCTCCCTCCTCCTGTGCTGAGTCCTGCTAGAGGGGGTTCTCTTCGGCACTGTCCGGGGTGTTATTATCTCCTGTCCCGGAATCACCGTTTTTGCTGTGGCGGGATTTAGAGCGGCACCGCTGACGTCGGCGCTTTGGTTGTTTCTTGGAGGGGTCATCCTCCGTTGTTCCTTCGCCGTTCCCATCTTTTGGGATGTCCACCATGTATATGTCATAGGACGAGGTGGCCTTCCAGTGCCCTGTAGGTGCCAGGTCTTGGTCGTCTCCGGCATCATCGTCCATACCGTCGATGTCTTCGGAGTCGAAGTCGAGCATGTCGGTTAGATCATCGACAGTGGCTACAAAGTGGGTGGTGGTGGGCGTTGAATTCCGTCGTCCGTATCCCAACCTTCCTGTCCGTAGTCCGGCCAGGGCTCTCCGGATAAAGAGAGAGACTTTAGTGAATACAGAATATCGCCAAAGGGCGAGTGCTGAAAGATGTCCGCGGCAGTGAACTCCATGACGGGCGCCCAATCGGATTCGATTGGTAAGGGCGCGGAGGGGTCGGAGTCCGGAGAGGAGTCCGGCACCCTGGAGTCAAGGTCTTCGCAAAGGACAGGGATAGAGTTCGGCTCAATTGCCGTAGAAATTGCAGCCCCCGAGGCGGTGTCCAACCACTCGTCCTCGATCGAGGAATCCGGCTCCGGATCAAGGGCGGAGGCGGAGTCTTTGCGGCCTCCGGGACCTGTCGGTGTAGAGCTAGATCATGCCCATCGAAGCGGTCGCGGCGCTTGCAGCTGCGGCTCGAATCCGTCGAAGATTAAGTCCCGCGGATATCGGCCGTATAGTTCAAACTTCAAATCTGACCTGATGGCGGGCGTAGCTTTCGATCTGCTCCGGATGGCTGCTTAATTGGCCCGCAGTGCAAAGCCGCCAAACACGAAGATCTGTCCGAGGAGAAAGGTCTCACCCTGGACCGCGTCATTGTTGATGATCGAAGGAGCCATCGAGCCTATCGGTGACGACACAGAGGAACTCTCAATGAAAGCAGCAATGTCGGTGTCAAAACAGGCGGATCTCGGGTAGGGGGTCCCGAACTGTGCGTCTAGGAGGATGGTAACAGGAGACAAGGGACACGATGTTTTTACCCAGGTTCGGGGCCTCTTGATGGAGGTAATACCCTACTCCTGCTTGATTAATATTAATGATATGGGTAGTACAAGAGTAGATCTACCACAAGATCAAGGAGGCTAAACCCTAGAAGCTAGCCTATGGTCTGATTGTTGTTCGTCCTACGGACTAAAACCCTCCGGTTTATATAGACACCGGAGAGGTTAGGGTTACACAGAGTCGGTTACAATGGTAGGAGATCTACATATCCGTATCGCCAAGCTTGCCTTCCACGCCAAGGAAAGTCCCATCCGGACACGGGACGAAGTCTTCAATCTTGTATCTTCATAGTCTTGGAGTCCGGCCGTGACAATAGTCCGGCTATCCGGACACCCCCTAGTCCGGGACTCCCTCACAGTTCATGGCACTAGCTCAAGAACACCTCTCGCGAGGCTGTTCTCCCCTGTACTGTTCCTCATCAGCCCCCGAGGCAATCCACCACACCACACACTGGAGTAGGGTATTACACCACACCGGTGGCCCGAACCAGTATAAATCTTGCGTCCCTTGTGTTGCTCATCGTTTTCAGCTTAGATCTCACGAGGCGATCGGACGTAGATCGGCAGGCGAGAGATCTTCGTGCGCACCCCAGAGTTCGAACCTTAAGGGTCTGCCCGAACCCCACATCCGACAGCAGCCCACCATCTGTTTCCTCCAAACAGGAGAGCTCCCCGAGGAGCAGGAAGAAGCAGAGAAAGTAGCCCGTCGGTCCAACATGTACCAGTTTGTGGATGATACCCTATACAGAAGGAGGCAAAACCAAGTTAGGCTGAAGTGCATTCGTCAAGAGGATAGACTAGAGCTATTGGCAGAGATACATGGAGGTATGTGTGGCTCCCACATATGGTCAAGGGCCCTTGCCGGCAAGGCATCCAGGCAAGGATTCTTCTGGCCCACAGCCTGATACGTCTCCAACGTATCTATAATTTTTGATTGCTCCATGCTATATTATCTACTGTTTTGGGCAATATTGGGCTTTATTTTCCACTTTTATATTACTTTTGGGACTAACCTATTAACCGGAGGCCCAGCCTTGAGATATGTTGTTTTTTGCCTATTTCAAGATTTCAAGAAAGGGAATATCAAACGGAGTCGAAACGGAACGAAATCAACTGGAGAAGTTATTTTTGGAAGGAAAGCCACCGGATAGACTTGGACTCTACGTCAGGAGATACGGGAGGTGCTCACGAGGGTGGGGGGGCGCGTCCACCCCCCTAGGGCGCGCCCCCTGCCTCGTGGGGCCCCCGTAGCTCCGCCGACGTACCCCTTGCACCCATATATACCTATGTATCGTAAAACTTCCAGAACAGAAGATAGATCGGGAGTTCCGCCGCCGCAAGCCTCTGTAGCCACCAAAAACCTCTCGGGAGCCCGTTCCGGCACCCTGCCGGAGGGGGAACCCATCACAGGTGGCCATCTTCATCATCCCGGTGCTATCCATGACGAGGAGGGAGTAGTTCACCCTCGGGGCTGAGGGTATGTACCAGTAGCGATGTGTTTGATCTCTCTCTCTCGTGTTCTCGACTTCACACGATCTTGATGTATCGCAAGCTTTGTTATTATAGTTGGATCTTGTGATGTTTCTCCCCCTCTACTCTCTTGTGATGAATTGAGTTTCCCTCTTGAAGTTATCTTATTGGATTGAGTCTTTTATGAGAACACTTGATGTATGTCTTGCCGTGCTTATCTGTGGTGACAATGGGATATCATGTGCCACTTGATGTATGTTTTGGTGACCAACTTGCGGGTTCCGCCCATGAACCTATGCATAGGGGTTGGCACACGTTCTTGAATCTCCGGTACAAACTTTGGGGCACTCTTTGAAGTACTTTGTGTTGGATGGATGAATCTGAGATTGTGTGACGCATACCGTATAAGCATGCCCACGGATACTTGAGGTGACAATGGAGTATCTAGGTGACATTAGGGTTTTGGTTGATTTGTGTCTTAAGGTGTTATTCTAGTATGATATCTTGAATAGATTGATCCGAAAGAATAACTCTGAGGTGGTTTCGTACCCTACCATAATCTCTACGTTTGTTCTCCGCTATTAGTGCCTTTGGAGTGACTCTTTGTTGCATGTTGAGGGCTTGTTATATGATCTATCTATGTTATTATTGTTGAGATAACTTGCACTAGTGAAAGTATGAACCCTAGGCCTTGTTTCCTATCATTGCAATACCGTTTACGCTCACTTTTATCATTAGTTACCTTGCTGTTTTTATATTTTCAGATTACAAAAACCTATATCTACCATCCATATTGCACTTGTATTACCATCTCTTCGCCGAACTAGCGCACCTATACAATTTGCCATTGTATTGGGTGTGTTGGGGACACAAGAGACTCTTTGTTATTTAGTTGCAGGGTTGTTTGAGAGAGACCGTCTTCATCCTATGCCTCCTACGGATTGATAAACCTTAGGTCATCCACTTGAGGGAAATTTGCTACTGTCCTACAAACCTGTGCACTTGCAGGCTCAACAACGTCTACAAGGAGAAGGTTGCGTAGTAGACATCAAGCTCTTTTCTGGCGCCGTTGCCGGGGAGGTGGGTGCTTGAAGGTATATCTTTAGATCTTCCAATCGAATATTTTTGTTTCTTGTTTTAGCACTAGTTTAGTTTATAAAAGAAAACTACCAAAAATGGAATTGAGTTTGTCTCATACGCTTCATCTTTTTAATATCTTTCGTGAGTATGATGGGAAGGAAAATTGTGCCGAAGTGTTAGAAGAAGAATGCATTAGAATGTTTGGCATAACATATGTGAATGATGAGCATGATTGCAATGTTGTTAGTATGAATTCCTTGAATATCCATGATGCTAATGATATGCAAAGCCACAAGCTTGGGGAAGCTATGTTTGATGAAGATGATATTTTTGGTCCCCCAAGCTTTGATGAGAAAATTTACTATGATGAAAGCATGCCTCCTATCTATGATGATTATTGTGATGACACGTATGCTATAAAGAATAATGATAACCATGAAACTTGTCATCTTGATCTCAATTTTCAATCATATGATAGTTATTTTGTTGAGTTTGCTCCCATTATTATTCATGAGAAGAAATTTTCTTATGTGGAGAGTAATAAAAATTATATGCTTGTAGATCATGAAAATAATGCTTTAGGTGCTGGTTATATTGTTGAATTTATTTATGATGCTACTGAAAATTATTATGAGAGAGGATCATATGCTTCTACATATTGCAATAATATCAAGTTTCCTCTCTATGTGCTTAAAATTTTAAAGTTATGCTTGTTTTACCTTCCTATGCAAGTTGATTCTTGTTCCCATAAGTTGTTTGATCACAAAATCCCTATGCATAGGAAGTGGGTTAGACTTAAATGTGCTTGTCATATGCTTCATGATGCTCTCTTTATGTTTCAATTCTTATCTTTTATGTGAGGATCATTGAAATCATCATGCCTAGCTAGGGGCGTTAAACGATAGCGCTTGTTGGGAGGCAACCCAATTTTATTTTAGTTTCTTGCTTTCTGGTTATGTTTAGTAATAAATAATCCATCTAGCCTCTGTTTAGATGTGGTTTTATGTTTTAATTAGTGTTTTTTCCAAGTAGAACCTTTGGGAAGACTTGGGTGAAGTCTTTATGATCATCCTGTAAAAAACAGAAACTTTAGCGCTCACGAGATTAGCTTCAACTTTTTACTGGAGAGTGCTATTTAGATGATTCTTTTTGTAGATGATTACTAGACAAATTCCTCAGGTCCACCAATTTATTTTAGATTTTTTGGAGTTCCAGAATTTTGCGTTAGTTACAGATTACTACAGACTGTTCTGTTTTTGACAGATTCTGTTTTTCGTGTGTTGTTTGCTTATTTTGATGACTCTATGGCTCGTAAAATAGTTTATAAACCATAGAGAAGTTGGAATACAGTAGGTTTAACACCAATATAAATAAATAATGAGGTCATTACAGTACCTTGAAGTGGTGTTTTGTTTTCTTTCGCTAACGGAGCTCACGAGTTTTCTGTTAAGTTTTGTGTTGTGAAGTTTTCAAGTTTTGGGTAAAGATTCGATGGACTATGGAATAAGGAGTGGAAATAGCCTAATATTTGTGATGCCCAAGGCACCCCAAGGTAATATTCAAGGATAACCAAGAGCCTAAGCTTGGGGATGCCCCGGGTGGCATCCCCTCTTTCGTCTTCGTTCATCGATAACTTTACTTGGAGCTATATTTTTATTCACCACATGATATGTGTTTTGCTTGGAGCTTCATTTTATTTTGTTAGTATTTGCTTTCTGTTAATTATATTAATGTTTTTCATCTTTATTTTCAACAAAAAAAGTCAAGGATAGCCTTTGCCATGCTTATTTTGCTACTATACATGTTGCTGTTTAAAAACAGAAAGTTTACCGCTGTTGAAAAAATTCCCTAGTAAATTCAGAGAGTGGTATAATGTTGAATATTTTTGCATATTGAGCTCTGATAAATTTATTACAGTGGGAATTTTAGTTCATAATTTTTGGAGTTAGGGAAGTATTGATACTCTTGCATTCTTCACAGACTGTACTGTTTTGGCAGATTGCTGTTATGTTTGCATTCTTTGCATATGTTTGCTTGTTTAATGATTCTATTTGAGGATAGGAGTATTAAATATGGAGAGGAATTTAGTATGCAATGTTGAATAATAATGTTAGTGATTTGTTACAGTAGAAAATGATAAGGTTTTGCATTGGTTCATACTAACCTATCTCACGAGTTCTTGTTGAGTTTGTTGTGAATGAAGCTTTTGATAAAAAGAGAAACCATGATATGAGAGGAATTAAAGAGACACAAAAGTTCAACCTTGGGGATGCCCAAGGCACCCCAAGATATTATTTCAAGAAATCTCAAGCATCTAAGCTTGGGGATGCCCTGGTAGGCATCCCACCTTTCTTCTTCAACAACTATCAGTTAGTATCGGTTGAGCCTAAGTTTTTGCTTCTTCACATGAGTTGTGCTATCCTTGCAATGTCATTTTGTTTGTTTTGCTTTCTGTTTAAATACAAAACCAAGATCTGAAATTCTTTAATGACAGAGAGTCTTCATATAGTTGCATAATTATCCGACTACTCATTGATCTTCACTTATATCTTTTGGAGTAGTTTGCCATTTGCTCTAGTGCTTCGCTTATATTATTTTGAGAGTCTTAAATAGCATGGTAATTTGCTTAAATAATCTTAATATGCTAGGTATTCAAAAATAGTAAAAACTTTCTTATGAGTGTGTTGAATACTAAGAGAAGTTTGATGCTTGATGATTGTTTTGAGATATGGAAGTAGTGATATTAGAGTCGTGCTAGTTGAGTAGTTGTGAATTTGAGAGATACTTGTGTTAAAGTTTGTGATTCCCGTAGCATGCATGTATGGTGAACCGTTATGTGATGAAGTTGGAGCATGATTTATTTATTGATTGTCTTCCTTATGAGTGGCGGTCGGGGATGAGCGATGGTATTTTCCTACCAATCTATCCCCCTAGGAGAATGTGCGTAATACTTTTCTTTGATAACTTGTAGATTTTTGCAATAAGTATATGAGTTCTTTATGACTAATGTTGAGTCCATGGATTATACGCACCCTTCTTCCTTCCACCATTGCTAGCCTCTCTAATACCGCGCACTTTTCGCCGGTATCATACACCCACCATAAACCTTCCTCAAAACAGCCACCATACCTACCTATCATGGCATTTCCATAGCCATTCCGAGATATATTGGCATGTAACTTTCCACCATTGTCATATTTCTTAGCATGATCATGTAGTTGACATTGTACTTATGGCAAAGCCACCATTCATAATTCTTTCATACATGTCACTTATGAATCATTGCATATCCCGGTACACCGCCGGAGGCATTCATATAGTCATATTTTGTTCACTATAACAACAACCCCCCTATAACAACGGATAGTTTCCAACGAAAAATCAGATGTGTTGCAAGTAGCCCCACGTATCCCACATCTCCCATGTTTTTTTATTTGACCTCTCGCACGTCTTGAGAAGAGTCTGTGTAGATCTCTCATCTTCTCCCGCCTGTAACAGAAACTTCCCAACTTTTCTGCCGCGAGAAGCCCTAGAAGAATCTCTTAATCCATAATCGGTAGCGGCGCCTTCCATTCCAAATCTCCGCCTAGGTCTGCCTCTCTACTTCCCTATTTTGTTGCGCTGCCCCTTTTCTGATCTATCTAGTGTCAATCATCATTCTCACCAATACTAATCCATCTGGTTGACCCTCGCTGGATTGGAATTTGGATGATGTGTCAAAAGTGCAGGGGCAGGGTTGATGGATCCTCGATGGACAGCAAAAGCCTATGAGATCCGCATGAAGGTCATCTGCACCAATCCCTGCCACACCGACATCATCTTCTCGCAAGGCAAGGTATGTATACATCAAAGGATTCAGAAGTACAAACGTGTAGTACCTGCTACTAACTTTGTTTCTGAATCACTTTCGATTTCATAGGATCTTCTTAGGACACGAGGCCTGTGGTTAAGTTTCTCGGATTTTGCCGCTGATGAGTACGTGAAGGCGGCCGGGGACAAAGGCAAATGTATAAGATGTAACGAACGCACACTCTGTGAATTTGGGTGGTGCTGCGTGTAGGGTGGTTGTGAGCTTGCCGGAGCACGTGAGGGCTCTCTACGGTGGGGGACACAGGGGCCAACGTTAGGTAGCAAAGTGCTACTCGTGCAACAGCAGAGAGTTTGAGTGGAAGAACGTGTGCACTATGCTGTCATTCGTCGTCGTCCCCGGGATGCTCCGCGACGACACCATCAAGTTTAGGGACAGCCATGGGGCATTTTGCTGCTGTCTTCCTCTGTTTTTTGGTTTGTGTTTTTTGCATTTCTGTTGATTTATCTATATTTTTTAAGCGGAACTTAGTCATATTCCTACACTAGACTGAAGATGCAGAAGTTAGTAGTTACATGGATACTAGAACCAAGGAAGAACGGTTAGATACCTAGCCAAATGCGAGGATATTGATTCTTACATCGCCCATCTTATTTAGAAATATACTAGAAACTGATTACACAATCTTCAACTTTGCAGTCTCTAATTTTTCTCTTTGAAACAACATGGACTACTATTGAAAAAGTTGCTTGCCAATTAGGACCATAATCTTATACTTGAAATCTTGAACCTTCTCCCTAGAGAAAATTTATTTGCTTGTCATATATATTGGCGTTACAACGTGCATCAAATTCTCGTGGCTGATGCGACGGCTTGTCTAGACATATTTGATTTCAGTATATATACATTTGAAATAATGAATCGTGGACTTCTAAGTTACCAATCCATATTATATATGAATATGTAGGTTAATTACAAAATTTACCAATCCGTACTATGAATCTGCAGGTTAATTACAAAATGTATATATATACTAAATTGGATTATTAATAGCAATCCTAAATATCTTTATTATCTACCATATGCCTTCATCTTTTTTCCCACCTTATTTGTACAAGAGAACACTTACGGAGTAATGAGGGGACTAATTTTTTCATCGGAGGAGAGGACTACATAATGATAGCTGGCTGCACTCTTATAAAAGTAAGATGGTAAGATTTATAACCTATCAACATATAACATATTTGGCTCTAGCATTTGAAATTCTTCCTTTTTTTCTTTCTCGTACCATACTATCAGAATCAAACTTATGACAAACTAATAACATAATGCTTGCACATATTGCCCATTCAGTTTCACAAAGCATTTTAAATCTGCTTTTTTGGCATATCTTCCTATTACTACCGTTAAATGTAGAAATTATATATCAGTCATGCCTTTTTTTCTATTTTTTCGAGCATATAATGCCTCTAAAACTGGATAAGAGCCAATGCATCTTTAATTCCTAAATTTTGGAATATCAATTATTTTCTCCTTAATGTCTTATGTTTGCAACTCAGCATACAACATAGCTTTATATTTTAATAGGTTAACGATGTGACATCAAGCTATCTATGAAGTTCTTTGTTTGTATTTCTTTTTGCAATAATCACACAATGCATCTAGTCTTCATAACTGCAACCTAGATCATTTGGAAGGAAAGAAATCACAAGATATTTTGGAATATTGACCCATCATTTGATTCCTGGAAAACTGTATTTTAGCGAGATTATTCCCTTCTGCTACATAGAGCCTAGGCTGATCTAGGGCCAGCTATATTCTCTGTTGTAAATTCAGTAAACTAGCTAACCTTTTTTTATTCTTCGCCTAACTCTTCCTTTGGCTTACCACCTCTCAGCATTCATTCTTCATTGGTTATATGGTGCTGGGTTTGAGGGTGGCAACCTCGGTTGGACAACAGATGTAAGGTAAGTAACTTGTGAGTTTTTATGTGTTTGTATGACCTTTCCTACTGACTTTTGATTAAAAAAACCACAATTTACATTGTATCAAGACACTAATTCACTATACAAGGTGGAAAAATGCTGATGTCTTAGAATATGCCGCTCAATAGATGTAGTGGGTTTGATTATCGCATGACCTTCTCTGTACGTTGCTCCTCCAAATTTTACTTCTCTATTAATCTGATTTTCTCTAATGTAAGTTACTTATCTCATTTCTTTGCCGTTGGAGATTGCGAAGATAAACTAATATGCATGGCTCGGGTGTGGATTGCAAGGTCGAGAATGAAGCTACTACTAGATAGTTCCACATGATATTTTAGAATTTTTTTTGCAAGATCAATGCTTCAAACATTATGTTTTTACAATGGCTGAGATGTTAATTGCAAGGTTGAGAATTAGGCTGCTGCTACTGTTCACATCTTGTAATCTTTGGATCGCGTTCTTTGTAATGCAATAGTTAAATTAATAAATGAGACTTTTTTTGCTTATTATATTGTGGTTCTTATATGTGCTTTATCAAGATTGACATGGTAACTCTAAATGGCAATATATGAAGT
The DNA here is from genome assembly GCA_021605145.1 of Aegilops bicornis. Lineage (NCBI taxonomy): Eukaryota > Viridiplantae > Streptophyta > Magnoliopsida > Poales > Poaceae > Aegilops > Aegilops bicornis. The sequence goes on along the minus strand of CM038671.1, from coordinate 629,418,111 downwards.
ACCATTAATTTTCATGCTATGAAGGAATGCTTCTAGGCATTGTAATGACCATTTATGCCCATTTGAAAATCATTTTGTGCAAGGTAGTCACCAACGCATATGAAGCGTTGTTAGGCTCTAACTTTATATGTAGCAACCTGGCAACGCTTATTCACATCGTCTACCAACGCATGTATATGTAGACCCTTGCAACGCCACCAACGGCAACGCTTAATAATCCGTTGGTGTATACCTTAGCAACGATTATATGGACATACGACAACGCATCGATGCGTTGTTGAAGGGGGGTTCTTGTTGTAGTGGTTCTAAGTATCGAGTTGTAATTGTTGAGTTGTAAGAAAAATAAAAGTGTGATGATCATCATTCTTTAGAGCATTGTCCCAAGTGAGGAAAGGATGATGGAGACCATGATTCCCCCACAAGTCGGGATGAGACTCCGGACGAAAAATAAAATTAAAAAAAAGGAAAAATAAAAAAGAGGCCATAAAAAAGGGAAGAGAAAAGGCCCAAATAAAAAAATGAGAGAAAAAGAGAGAAGGGACAATGCTACTATCCTTTTACCACACTTGTGCTTCAAAGTAGCACCAAGATCTTCATGATAGAGAGTCTCTCATTTTGTCACTTTCATATACTAGTGGGAATTTTTCATTATAGAACTTGGCTCAGATATTCCAATGATGGGCTTCCTCAAATGCCCTAGGTCTTCGTGAGCAAGCGAGTTGGATGCACACCCACTTAGTTTCTTTTGTTGAGCTTTCATATACTTATAGTCAGTAGTGCATCCGTTGCATGGCAATCCCTACTCACTCACATTGATATCTATTGATGGGCATCTCCATAGCCCGTTGATATGCCTAGTTGATGTGAGACTATCTTCTCCCTTTTTGTCTTCTCCACAACCACCATTCTATTCCACATATAGTGCTATATCCATGGCTCACACTCATGTATTGCGTGAAGATTGAAAAAGTTCCAAGAATGTCATAAGTATGAAACAATTGCTTGGCTTGTCATCGGGGTTGTGCATGATTTAAGTATTTTGTGTGGGGAAGATGGAGCATAGCCAGACTATATGATTTTGTAGGGATAACTTTCTTTGGCCTTGTTATTTTGAGAAGACATGATTGCTTTGTTAGTATGCTTGAAGTATTATTATTTTTTTGTCAATATGAACTTTTGTCTTGAATCTTTCGGATCTGAATATCCATACCACAATTAAGAAAAATTACATTGAACTTATGCCAACTAGCATTCCACTTCAAAAATTATCTTTTTATCATTTACCTACTCAAGGACGAGCAGGAATTAAGCTTGGGGATGCTTGATACGTCTCCAACGTATCTATAATTTTTTATTGCTCCATGCTATATTATCTACTGTTTTGGGAAATATTGGGCTTTATTTTCCAATTTTATATTACTTTTGGAACTAACCTATTAACCGGAGGCCCAGCCCAGATTTGCTGTTTTTTGCCTATTTCAGTATTTCGAAGAAAAGGAATATCAAACGGAGTCGAAACGGAACGAAATCAACTGGAGAAGTTATATTTGGAAGGAAACCCACCGGATAGACTTGGACTCTATGTCAAGAGATACGGTAGGTGCTCACGAGGGTGGGGGCGCGCCCACCCCCATAGGGCGCGCCCCCTGCCTCGTGGGGCCCCCGTAGCTCCACCGATGTACCCCCTGCACCCATATATACCTACGTATCGTAAAACTTCCAGAACAGAAGATAGATTGGGAGTTCCGCCGCCGCAAGCCTCTGTAGCCACCAAAAACCTCTCGGGAGCCCGTTCCGGCACCCTGCTGGAGGGGGAACCCATCACCGGTGGCCATCTTCATCATCCCGGTGCTATCCATGACGAGGAGGGAGTAGTTCACCCTCGGGGCTGAGGGTATGTACCAGTAGCTATGTGTTTGATCTCTCTCTCTCTCTCTTGTGTTCTCGATTTCACACAATCTTGATGTATCGGGAGCTTTGTTATAATAGTTGGATCTTATGATGTTTCTCCCCCTCTACTCTCTTGTGATGAATTGAGTTTCCCTCTTGAAGTTATCTTATCGGATTGAGTCTTTTATGAGAACACTTGATGTATGCCTTGCCGTGCTTATCTGTGGTGACAATGGGATATCATGTGCCACTTGATGTATGTTTTGGTGACCAACTTGCGGGTTCCGCCCATGAACCTATGCATAGGGGTTGGCACACGTTCTTGAATCTCCGGTAGAAACTTTGGGGCATTATTTGAAGTACTTTGTGTTGGATGGATGAATCTGAGATTGTGTGATGCATATTGTATAATCATGCCCACGGATACTTGAGGTGACAATGGAGTATCTAGGTGACATTAGGGTTTTGGTTGATTTGTGTCTTAAGGTGTTATTCTAGTACGAACTCTTGAATAGATTGATCCGAAAGAATAACTTTGAGGTGGTTTCGTACCCTACCATAATCTCTACGTTTGTTCTCCGCTATTAGTGCCTTTGGAGTGACTCTTTGTTGCATGTTGAGGGCTTGTTATATGATCTATCTATGTTATTATTGTTGAGAGAACTTGCACTAGTGAAAGTATGACCCTAGGCCTTGTTTCCTATCATTGCAATACCGTTTACGCTCACTTTTATCATTAGTTACCTTGCTGTTTTTATATTTTCAGATTACAAAAACCTATATCTACCATCCATATTGCACTTGTATTACCATCTCTTCGCCGAACTAGTGCACCTATACAATTTGCCATTGTACTTTGGGTGTGTTGGGGACACAAGAGACTCTTTGTTATTTGGTTGCGGGGTTGCTTGAGAGAGACCATCTTCATCCTACGCCTCCTACGGATTGATAAACCTTAGGTCATCCACTTGAGGGAAATTTGCTATTGTCCTACAAACCTGTGCACTTGCAGGCCCAACAACGTCTACAAGGAGAAGGTTGCGTAGTAGACAACACAGCCCTCCAGGATGCAGCTGCGCTAGTAACCAAGTGTGAAGTGTGTCAGTTACATTCGAAGAAGCTTCATCAACTAGCTCAAGCCCTTCAATCAATCCCACTCTCCTGGCCATTTTCGGTCTGGGGGCTCAACATATTGTGCCCCTTCCCCCGTGCTATCGGGGGCTTTAGGTACTTGTACGTTGCAATCGACAAGTTCACAAAGTGGCCCGAAGTGGAGGCAGTGAGGAAGGTGACAGCACAGTCAGCTGTCAAGTTCTTCAAGGCGCTAGTTTGTCGTTTTGGTGTGCCGAACAGGGTCATCACCGATAACGGCATGCAGTTCACAAACGGCACCTTCATGCAATACATCCAGGACCTTGGTAGCAAGGTCCGTTTCACTTCAGTGGCACACCCACGGAGCAACGGCCAGGCGGAGAGGGCAAATGCTGAAGTACTGCGAGGCCTGAGGACAAAGACTTTTGACAGGCTGCACAAGTGTGGAAGGCGCTGGATTGATGAGTTGCCGACGGTTCTTTGGTCGATCAGAACGGCGCCAAATCAAGCCACCGGCCAGACACCCTTTGCCCTGGTATACGGGGAAGAAGCAGTTCTCCCCACGGAACTCACATACGGGTCACCTCGAGTGCTCGCTTATGACGAGCTTGAGCAAGAGTAGTTGCGGCCAGATGACGAGACGCTCCTTGAGGAAGATCGTCTTCGGGCGGCTGTGCAAGTTGCAGGCTACCAACAAGCCTTGCGCCGCTACCATAGCCACAAGGTTCATGCCCGAAGTCTTGAGGAAGGCGACCTTGTTCTTCGGCGTGTTCAGTTGACCAAGAATTCCAACAAGTTGACGCCGAAGTGGGAAGGCCCTTATCGGGTAATACGAGTCACCAGGCCTGGCGCGGTCCGCCTGGAGACCGAAGATGGTATTCCTGAGAGCAACTCCTGGAACATCGAACATCTTTGTAAGTTTTACCCATGAGGCGCGGTTGCCGGGCCTCCCGGCAAACCACCTTTTGTACAAGCCTTGCCGACGAGGCATGTAACCCTTTGTACTGAGCCAGGCGCAGACCCTAAGCATAAATAAATGAAGCGTTGGCGGCCTAAGTTTTAGCATGCATGCTAGGTTAAGTCTCGCTTTTGATAGGGTTGATAGTGTCCGGCGGCAACTAACCCCTAGTGTAGGATCGAAAGTATGTCTAGAGGGGGATGATTAGACTACTTGATCAAATAAAAACTTATCCTTTTCCCAATTTTAGTCTTTGGCAGATTTTTGCTAACTTAGCACAAGTCAAGCAATCTTAACACAATTCAAGCAAGCATGCAAAGAGTATATGAGCAGCGGAAAGTAAAGCATGGAGCTTGCAAGAATGTAAACGGAAGGGTTTGGAGAATTCAAACGCAATTGGAGACACGGATGTTTTTGTCGTGGTTCCGATAGGTGGTGCTATCGTACATCCACGTTGATGGAGACTTCAACCCACGAAGGGTAATCTGTCAGCGAGTCCACGGAGGGCTCCACCCATGAAGGGTCCACGAAGAAGCAACCTTGTCTATCCCACCATGGTCGCCGCCACGAAGGACTTGCCTCACTAGCGGTAGATCTTCACGAAGTAGGAGATCTCCTTGCCCTTACAAACTCCTTGGTTCAACTCCACAATCTTGTCGGAGGCTCCCAAGTGACACCTAGCCAATCTAGGAGACACCACTCTCCAAGAAGTAACAAATGGTGTGTTGATGATGAACTCCTTGCTCTTGTGCTTCAAATGATCGTCTCCCCAACACTCAACTCTCTCTCACAGGATTTGGATTTGGTGGAAAGAAGATTTGAGTGGAAAGAAACTTGGGGAAGGCTAGAGATCAAGATTCATATGGTAGGAATGGAATATCTTGGTCTCAACACAAGGGTAGGTGGTTCTCTCTCAGAAAATGTGTATTGGAAGTGTAGGTTCGTTCTGATGGCTCTCTCCACGGATGAAGAGGAGGTGGAGGGGTATATATAGCCTCCACACAAAACCTAGCCGTTACACACAATTTTCCAAACTCAGTGGGACCGAATTGTTAAACTCGATCAGATTCAGCAAATCTAGTGACCGTTAGGATTTTCGGTGGGACCGACATGCAACTCGGTAGGACCAATATGGTTAGGGTTAGGGCATAAAGTAATCTCGGTGAGACCGATTACACAAACTCGGTGGGACCGATTTTGGTAATAAGCTACCCCGAGAGTTGGTCAGGTAAACTCGATGGGACCGGTTCGCTCATTTCGGTGAGACCGAAATGTTACAAAAAGGAAACAAGAGTTTACATTGCAATCTCGGTGGGACCGATCGCTCATCTCGGTAGGACCGAAACTTCACGAAGGGAAACAAAGAGATTACAATCCCTTCTCGGTGAGACCGAGATCCCTATCGGTGAGACCGATTTGCCTAGGGTTTGTGGCAGTGGCTATGACATCTGAACTCGGTGGCGCCGGATAGAAAGAATCGGTGGGGGCCGAGTTTGACTTTTGGTTTAGGTCATATGTGGATGTGGGAAAGTAGTTGAGGGTTTTGGAGCATATCACTAAGCACTATGAAGCAAGAACCTCATTAAGCAACACCTCATCCCTCCTTTATAGTATTGGCTTTTCCTATAGACTCAATGTGACCTTGGATCACTAAAATATAAAATGTAGAGTGTTGAGCTTTGAGCTTGAGCCAATCCTTTATCCTTAGTATTTTGAGGGGTTCACTTTTCTCATCCATGCCATGCCATTCATTGAGCTTTTCCTGAAATATTTATCTTGGAATAATGTTAGCTCAATAAGCTATATGTTGTTAGGAATTACCAAAACTACCTAGGGATTGTTGCACTTTCACCTAGCATAGAGGTCGGGTGTGTGTCTTTCCGTCCTTTCCAGTCTTTTCTTTGGTTCGCAGGCTGCACATGCGTTTCTGCTAAGCCATTTAGGGCAGGGAGACGGATCAACATCTCCGACCCCGGCAAGCCATTGACGGGGGCTGCAGATGCAAGCGCCCGACCACGGCAAGCCGGGGGCTGCAGATTCAGATAAGTCCTTTATCCCCTGTTATGCATTTCCGTATGGAGTTGGGATGTATGAAGCCTCGTTTATTCCTGGGCCACTGTGCCCCCCTTTCCTGTGCCCAAGAACTATTCCCTGGCCGGAACTTGGTTGTAGTTGCGGTGACAAGGAAGCAAACAAAGGGCCTAACCCTACTTCGCCCCTGCCTCCGCCGAGAGCGTGAATATGGTCGCGAATGAAGTGAGGGGACGGCAAGCCCTGTTTCCGGGTGACCATGTTTATCTTAAAAATAACAAGGATTCATTCCTTGGCATGGGCCTCGCTCACGCACAAAGAACCCGACAAGCACCCTTTTCATTAATACGTTCCAAACAGGTATAGTTCGTACGGAATGTAAACATGAGCAAGGGATTATAAGGCTTAAATCTAACAAGTGCCCGCGGGCTTAAAAACTGAAAAAGGTAAGTGCCCCGTGATCCCCGTTCTTGCCCCTTTCCTCCTAGGTGCGGTGGGTGAAGGCAAAAAGGAGGCGTCGGGAACGCGCCGATGGAGAGCTTGACGAGGAAGACCCTTGGCAGGGCGCATGGCCGAGGGAGGAGGGCAGCACGGTCAGTCGGAGTCGGAGTCGGCGTCCTCCCGCTTGGCGCCCTTGTCATCGCTTCGTTGTCCTCCTCGTCACTCCCGCTTGAGGAGGAGTCTTCATCATCGGAGGAGCTCTCCACGCAACACCTTAGGCGAGTTCCCAAGTGCCCAAAGACCTTGACGGAGAGCAGGCCGTTCTCCACTAATTTGAAGTGGAGAACAAGCCCCTCCGACGGGCTGTGGGCATGAGCGAAGGTCTTCCATCCACGACGAAGATACATAACGTGAGGGGCGGGGAAGTCGACGTCGACCCGCATGCTGCCATTCCCACAACCCCTCATATGCAGCCTCAAAGCCTATGGCTGGTCGAGCTCCATCTCCCGAGCGAACGGAGTAGGGAGACGAAGACGACGGTGCACTGGCCAGTGCAGCCTGATGACGAACTCGCGGGGATGGTAGCTAACGTGGCCCTCCATTGGGGGAGGGGCCCCTGGCGGAGGTGAGGCCGGTGCGCCGCCCCGTCCTCCTCTTCCCCGAGCGCCACGGCGGCCTCGGCCTCGCCCCCTCCACCTTCCTCTCACGGCCGGCTCTGCCGCCACGAGCTCTTGGTAAGGAGGGGCGCGTTGTCGAGTAGAAATCCTCGTCGCCGCCATCGGAGTGCCGGCGCGCCCTCTCGCCATAGCAGAAGGAAGGAAGGAGCCAAGGTGGAAGGAGATGAATGATGAAAGATTGAGGGGTGCCATCCCCCTCCCCTCCTCATAAAGGGGCGGGGCCAGGGCTCAGCCACCCCACTTAACCAATCCGGATGCCAGGGGCGCAGGGAATCGAGACTGACCTGCTGCTCCAACCAGCGACGACCCAGTTTCCCGCCGCGTCATTCAAGGCCCGTGCCCCCCCCTGTGTCCACCGCCTACCATCTTCGAGGCATGGGGGACACGTGGTGAGCAAGCCAAAATCAAGGAGACAAGTGAGGCGACTGTTTTCCACCCCGTGATCATGGGGCACGGGTGCCTTGAAGGCCACGACTGGAGTCCACTTAGTAAATGAGCCGCGCCCCTGCGTTTTCCTACTTTTATGGGGAAGGCGCGAGCCGCCTCTTTACCATGATGTGACGCATGCGTGCAGTGACCGCCCCACGCTTGACCCCCACGTCACGCATGACCCCCACGTCACGCATGACCCCCACGTCGCGCATTCAACGCGGCTCATGGGGAAGCGCCACAAGCGAGGGAGTTATTGTGATAAAACTCGGCCCCGCATGCCCGCGCACCATTTTGGGCCTAGCCCAACAACGCGTCACGCTTATGTGTGGCCCAGGCCCGGGGGCTCCTGTCGGTGCACAAAAGGAGGGGTCCTATTTTGTACCCTTTTACTTATGCGCGGCCAGTTGGAGCCGCGCCTGCGGCCACACTTAGTGGGGCAGAGGAAGGAAGCAAAGCCACAAGACAACCAGAGCAACACCAAGCTAGAAACGCGAAGAGCAGAAGGGCGAGGTGAACTCCCCCGGCAAGGCCGTTGCCGGGGCGGCCTCCACAGCCCCGGCAAGAACCTTGCCAGGGCAACTTGCCCAACGCTAGCAGGGCTGCCACCCTTGAGCCTGAGCTTTCCAACGCCCTCAACCACATTGGAACAAAAGCTCGGGAGGCGCCTCCATGGTGGCATGCAGAACTTTGTGAAGACCAAGAACATGCAAGATTAGATGAGAATCAGAAGACGAAGATCCTCGGCAGGATCCTTGCCGAGGATACCCACGAGACCCACTGGCAAGACCCTTGCCGAGATGCCCACGACGTCGTGGCAAGACCCTTGCCGGGGCCCCGGCAAGACCCTTGCCAAAGACATTCGCGGGGCCGCAGCCAGGCCCACATCTGCCAAGACTCCACCGCCTTCCCATGCAGCTGCCAGCCCACCAACTAGGCGAGCACCTGTGTGGCGACGTGCGGCCTCTAGGCCAACTCAGCAAGCACCTGCGTGGTGGCATGCAGATTGATGTCTACTACGCAACCTTCTTCTTGTAGACGTTGTTGGGCCTCCAAGTGCAGAGGTTTGTAGGACAGTAGCAAATTTCCCTCAAGTGGATGACCTAAGGTTTATCAATCCGTGGGAGGCGTAGGATGAAGATGGTCTCTCTCAAACAACCCTGCAACCAAATAACAAAGAGTCTCTTGTGTCCCCAACACACCCAATACAATGGTAAATTGTATAGGTGCACTAGTTCGGCGAAGAGATGGTGATACAAGTGCAATATGGATGGTAGATATAGGTTTTTGTAATCTTAAAATATAAAAATAGCAAGGTAACTGATGATAAAAGTGAGCGCAAACGGTATTGCAATGCGTTGAAACAAGGCCTAGGGTTCATACGTTCACTAGTGCAAGTTCTCTCAACAATAATATCATAATTGGATCATATAACTATCCCTCAACATGCAACAAAGAGTCACTCCAAAGTCACTAATAGCGGAGAACAAACGAAGAGATTATGGTAGGGTACGATAACCACCTCAAAGTTATTCTTTCCAATCAATCCATTGGGCTATTCCTATAAGTGTCACAAACAGCCCTAGAATCGTAGTAAAATAACACCTTAAGACACACATCAACCAAAACCCTAATGTCACCTAGATACTACAATGTTACCTCAAGTATTCATGTGTATGATTATACAATATGCATCACACAATCTCAGATTCATCAATTAAACCAACACATAGAACCTCAAAAAGTGCCCCAAAGTTTCTACCGGAGAGTCAAGACGAAAACGTGTGCCAAATCCCTATGCATAGGTTCATGGGCGGAACCTGCAAGTTGATCACCAAAATGTACATCAAGTGAATCAATAGAATAACCCGTTGTCACCACGGTTATCCCACGCAAGACATACATCAAGTGTTCTCAAATCATTAAAAGACTCAATCCGATAAGATAACTTCAAAGGGGAAACTCAATTCATTACAAGAGAGTAGAGGGGGAGAAGCATCATAAGATCCAACTACAATAGCAAAGCTCGCGATACATCAAGATCGTATCACCTCAAGAACACGAGAGAGAGAGAGAGAGAGAGAGAGAGAGAGAGATCTGATACATAGCTACTGGTACATACCCTCAGCCCCGAGGGTGAACTACTCCCTCCTCGTCATGGAGAGCGCCGGACTGATGAAGATGGCCATAGGTGAGGTTCCCCCTCCCAGTGGTGCTTGGGAATAGGGTCCCGATTGGTTTTTGGTGGCTACAGAGGCTTGCGGCAGCGGAACTCCCGATCTATTCTGTTCCCCTAAGGTTTTAGGGTGTATTGGTATATATAGGAGGAAGAAATACATCAGGGGGGCCACGAGGGGCCCACGAAGGTGGAGGGCGCGCCCAGGGGGGTGGGCGCGCCCCACTTCCTCGTGCTCTCCTTGTTGATCCCCTGACGTGCACTCCAAGTCTCCCGGATTGCTTTCTTTCCAAAAATAACTCTCCCGAAGGTTTCATTCCGTTTGGACTCCGTTTGAAATTCCTTTTCTTTGAAACACTGAAACAAGGGAAAAAACATGAACTGCTACTAGGCTATGGGTTAATAGGTTAGTCCCAAAAATCATATAAAAGTGCTTAGTAAAGCCCATTAACGTCCAAAACAGATAATATAATAGCATGAATACTTCATAAATTATAGATACGTTGGAGACGTATCAGCATCCCCAAGCTTAATTCCTACTGCCCCTCGAGTAGGTAAATGATAAAAGAAAGAATTTATGAAGTGTGAATGCTAGCAGGTGCACAAGTTTGATTAATGATAATTTCAATCACCTTTTCTAGCATCATTATATGTCATAACAGTAGTTCAACTCATAGAACTTTTCATGATCAAGTAACAAGCTATTCATATGTTAAAGTATAGATCACAAACTTTCTTGAAAACTAACAAACCGTGTTATTAATCATTAAACAATTACAATTCATCTTATTTTCGGGAAGAGTCTATGTCAGAGCTTTGATTCGCAAACTTCACATACTCAACTATCATTTAATCTTCCATGGTTGCTACCACTCAAAGCATATTTTTAGAACAAATAGTATTCATCGAACACAGAGAAAGATAGGGGCTTAATGTTTAGCCTCCCAACCTTTTACCTCAAGGGTAATGTCAATGATAATAATTCATGCTCAAATATATTTGAATGGCCATATATGCCTAGATCTTTCCATCACATGATGCTTGCCAACTAAAGAGTAGGTTGGAATGAGAAGGAATACTACTGACTCTTGCATAAAAGTAAAATATAGGCCCTTCGCAGAGGGAAGCAGGGATTTACAGAGGTGCCAGAGCTCGAAGCAAAAAGAGAGATGAAAATAATTTTGAGAGGTATGCTTTCATTGTCAACATAACGACCAAGAGTTCCCAATATCTTCCATACTACATACATTATAGGCGGTTCCCAAACAGAAACATAAAGATTTTTACTCCCCCTCCACCAACAATCATCAATCCATGGCTTGCCCTAAAAAACGGGTGCCTCCAGCTAACATCAATCCTGGGGGAGTTTTGTTTGCAATTATTTTTGATTTGATTTTGATCTTTTGATCATGGGACTGGGCATCCCAGTTACCAGCCATTTTCTCGTGAATGATGAGCGGAGTCCACTCATCGTGAGAATAATCCACCTAGCATGGAAGATACTACTAGCCCCTAGTCGCTACATGAGCGATTCGGGCATACAAAACAGATTAATATTTGAAGGTTTAGAGTTTGGCACATGCAAATTTACTTGGAACGGCAGGTAAATACTACATATAGGTAGATACGGTGGACACTCATGGAACAAACTTGGTTCAAGGAATTTGGATGCACAAGCAATATTCCCGCTTAGTACAAATATTTTGGCTAGCAAAGGATTCTAAATAGCAAGCACCACATGTTAGAGGATCCATAACAATATAACTTCTATACAAATATACCCAAGCATAACTCATTATGTTGTCTTCCTTGTCCAACTTCAACTAATTTACTCAGGTTTGAAAATAATTAATGGGGCTCACAATCATGGAAGATGTCCAAGATAGTATATTTATATGTGAAATCTCTCTTCCTTCAATATTCTTTCATGAATTTTTCAAGTGACCAATACAATGTTTGCTAACCTTCAAAAAAATTACCACCTCTACTTCCTATATGTGAAGTCATTACTCCCCATGGGAAAGGCATATGAAACATATATAATTTCAGATTTATGACATTCAAATCATTCAACCACTTACTCATAGGATATAAGTGAAGCACACGAGTAAATGACAAACTACTCCAAAAAGATATAAGTGAAGATCAATGAGTAGTTAAATAATTATGTAGCTATATGAAGACTTTCTCTCATTTAATAATTTCAGATCTTGATACTTTATTCAAATAGCAAGCAAAGCTAAAGAAAATAAAATAACGCTCCAAGCAAAACACATATCATGTGGTGAATAAAAATATAGCTCCAAGTAAAGTTACCGATGAATGAAGCAAAAGAGGGGATGCCTTCCGGGGCATCCCCAAGCTTAGGCTCTTGGTTGTCCTTGAATATTACCTTGGGGTGCCTTGGGAATCCCCAAGCTTATGCTCTTGCCACTCCTTATTCCGTAGTCCATCGAATCTTTACCCAAAACTTGAAAACTTCACAACACAAAACTTAACAGAAAACTCGTAAGCTCCGTTAGTATAAGAAAATAAATCACCACTTAGGTACTGTAATTAACTCATTCTTTATTTATATTGGTGTTAAACCTACTGTGTTCCAACTTCTCTAGGGTTTATAAACTATTTTACTAGCCATAGAGTCATCAAAATAAGCAAATAACACATAGAAAACAGAATCTGTCAAAAACAGAACAGTATGTAGTAATCTGTATCAAACGTATACTTCCGGAACTCCAAAAATTCTAAAATAAATTTTTGGACCTGAGGAATTTGTCTAGTAATCATCTTCAAAAAGAATCAACTAAATAGCACTCTATAGTAAAAAGTTAAAGAAAATCTCGTGAGTGCTAAAGTTTGTGTTTTTTACAGCATGATCATAAAGATTTCACCCAAGTCTTCCCAAAGGTTCTACTTGGCACAAACACTATTAAAACATAAAACCAAATCTAAACATAATATATAAGGATTATTTATTACTAAACATAACCAAAAAGCAATAAACTAAAATAAAGTTGGGTTGCCTTCCAACAAGCGCTATCGTTTAACGCCCCTGGCTAGGCATGATGATTTCAATGATGCTCACATAAGACATAAGTATTGAAACATAAAGAGAGCATCATGAAGAATATGACTAGAACATTTAAGTATAACCCACTTCCTATGCATAGGGATTTCGTGAGCAAACAACTTATGGGAACAATAATCAACTAGCATAGGAAGGCAAAACAAGCATAACTTCAAAACTTTAAGCACATATAGAGGAAACTTCATATTATTGCAATTCCTACAAGCATATATTCCTTCCTCATAATAATTTTCAGTAGCATCATGAATGAATTCAACAATATAACCAGCACCTAAAGCATTATTTTCATGATCTACAAGCATAGAAAATTTACTACTCTTCATATAAGCAAAATTCTTCTCATTCGGGATAATGGGAGTATCATAAGAGACTTGAATACTATAAATAGTTTCACATTAAAAGAATAATGTTCAGAAAAGGGGGAATCATAATCATGACAGGTTTTATAAATATAATCATCACTACTTTTTATAGCATAAGTGTCATCACAATAATCATCATAAGTAGCAACTTTGTTCTCATCATAATCGATTGAAACCTCTTCCAAGATAGTGGATTTATCACTAAATAGAGGGGGAGAAGCATCATAAGATCAAACTACAATAGCAAAGCTCGCGATACATCAAGATCGTATCACCTCAAGAACACGAGAGAGAGAGAGAGAGAGAGAGATCAAACACATAGCTACTGGTACATACCCTCATCCCCGAGGGTGAACTACTCCGGCAGGGTGCCCGAACAGGGTCCCGATTGGTTTTTGGTGGCTACAGAGGCTTGCGGCAGCGAAACTCCCGATTTATTCTGTTCCCCAAAGGTTTTAGGGTATATTGGTATATATAGGAGGAAGAAATACGTTAGGGGGGCCACGAGGGGCCCACGAGCGCGAGAGCGCGCCGAGGGGGGTGGGCGCGCCCCCTGCCTCGTGCTCTCCTCATTGATCTCCTGACGTGCACTCCAAGTCTCCCGGATTGCTTTCTTTCCAAAAATAATTCTCCCGAAGGTTTCATTCCGTTTGGACTCTGTTTGATATTCCTTTTCTTCGAAACACTGAAACAAGGGAAAAAACAGGAACTGGCACTAGGCTCTGGGTTAATAGGTTAGTCCCAAAAATCATATAAAAGTGCTTAGTAAAGCCCATTAACGTCCAAAACAGATAATATAATAGCATGAATACTTCATAAATTATAGATACGTTGGAGACGTATCACAGATCTTCGTGAAGACTCTGCCACCGCACCAACTCAGCAGCCAGCCAGCCAGCGTGGCGCTGCACGCCTCGTCAGCTTGGATGCGCGTCAAAGCCTGGCGAGGCGGCGACAGCTGGGGCGAGCTTCCTTGCCGTCCCCGATAAAGCATGAAGGCCACGTCAGCAGCACATTAAATGCGTTTGTCCTACGGTGCCAGGAGATAGACTCGACTACTGTACAACTTTCCACCTCCTGTGTGCCACTGTGGCAGCCCCTTTTGACTATAAAAGGAGGCCCGCGGTGTACTCAGGAGGGATTCAGACTTTTTGGACCCTGCACGCTTTGTAGCTAGTCCAAGAACACCAGATAAACATAAACCAGCAGGAGTAGGGTATTACGCATCACTTGCGGCCCGAACCTGGATAATCCCCCTGCGTTGATCTCTCAATCCCGCTCTTTCCACAACCCCACGCCCGCCAACCGTAGCAAAAGGGATTCCTCGTGATCCCATAGGTGTCGTTTCCCACGACAATACCCATAGGATTTTTATATGCAGTTCTATAGGCCCATAATGCATCATAAAGTTTTTTGGACCAATTCTTTCCAGATCTATTAACAGTCTTTTGCAAAATTAATTTAATCTCTTTATTACTCAGTTCTACTTGACCACTAGATTGTGGATGATATGGAGATGTAATTCTATGATTAACGTCATACTTAGAAAGCATCTTACAAAAAGCACCATGAATAAAATGAGAACCACCATCAGTTATTAAGTATCTAGGGACTCCAAACCTCGGGAAAATAACTTCTTTAAGCATCTTAATAGAGGTGTTATGATCAGCACTACTAGTTGGAATAGCTTCTCTCACTTAGTAACGTAATCAACAACAACTGAAATATGTGTATACCCATTAGAGGAAGGAAATGGTCCCATATAATCAGAGCCCCAAACATCAAATGGTTCAATAACAAGTGAATAATTCATAGGCATTTCTTGACGTCTACTAATATTACCAATTTTTTGACATTCATCACAAGATAAGGCAAACTTACGCGCATCTTTAAAAAGAGTAGGCCAATAAAAACCGGATTGCAATACCTTTTGTGCAGTTCTATCTCCAGCATGGTGTCCTCCATAAGCCTCGGAGTGACACTTGCGTAGGATCTGTTCCTGTTCATGCTCAGGTACAAAACATCTAATGACACCATCTACTCCTTCTTTGTAAAGGTGTGGGTCATCCTAGAAGTAATGTCTTAAATCATATATTTTTTCTTTTGCTGGTATGTGAAACTAGATGGTATAAATTTAGCAACAATGTAATTAGCGTAATCAGCATACCATGGAGCAGTACGAGAAGCATTTATGACAACCAATTGTTAATCAAGAAATCTATCATCAATAGGTAGTGGGTCATCAAGAACATTCTCTAACCTAGACAAGTTGTCTGCAACGGGGTTCTCAGCTCCCTTTCTATCAATAATATGCAAATCAAATTCTTGTAGCAAGAGAACCCATCTAATAAGTCTAGGTTTAGCATCTTTCTTTTCCATAAGGTATTTAATAGCAGCATGATTAGTGTGAACATTTACTTCAGAATCAACAATATAAGGTCTGAATATCACAAGCAAATACAACTGCTAAAAATTCTTTTTCAATAGTAGCATAATTTCTCTGGGCACTGTCTAGAGTTTTACTTGCATATTAGATAACATTTAATTTCTTATCAACTTTTTGTCCTAAAACAACACCTACAACATAATCACTAGCATCACACATAATTTCAAAGGGTAAATTCCAATCAGGTTTGTGACGCCCGGATAATTAGGCTACAGTAATCCCACATTAATGATGCCACGTCACCTCGGTTACTGTTGATAATCTCGCGTTAGTTCGAAACGATTCGAATTCAAAATTTGAATGTAAGTTAAAACCATTAAGGTTTTCAAAAGTCAAAACTAAATTGTTCCTAATGTGTCAAATAATTCATAGACCATGTTGGTGGAGAGACCACACCTTTATAAAGTATTTAGATGCACTAAAGTAAAGAAAATTGTGGCTAAAAACAAATATTTAAATACCTTTTAAATAATAAAAATGTATCAAGTATTTATTACTACACCAAATTTTTGAGGTAGTGGCCTATATTATAACAATACTTTGTTTTGTATTTTTATAAGAAAATAAAATAGGTGTAACTAAAATAGAACAGAAAATAGTAAATACAGAAAAAGGAAAAGAACAAAAGAAAACAAAAGGAACCCCCCTCTCTCCCTGTGACCAAGTGGCCCAACTGCCACCCCAGACCAGCCGGCCGCCCCAACAGGCCGGCCCACCTATCCCACTCCCTTAACCCCCCTGGGCGACCAAACCCTACCCTAACCGCCCACTCCCCCCCCCCACTCCCCACGTCTCCCTCTTCCCCCGATCCAAATCGGATCGGGGATGGCATCGTGGCCCTCGCCTGGGGCCGCCTTGTCGGCCGCCGTCCTCGTCCCCGACGAGCCCCCCCCTCGCACCCCCTCTCCTCCCCTGGATCTAGACCGGCAACGCAGCGCCCCGACCTCATCGCCGCACGTCCTCGACCGCATCCGAGGCCACCACACCACCCGACGCCGATGCCGACGCCCGGAGCTCCCCCACCGGACTGCCTCCTCCTCCCCGCCGGCCTGCACCCCCTCCGCCGCTCGTCACCGTCCTCCTCCTCAACCCCCGCTGCCCCGTCCCTAAAAATCCCGGTGAGGCCACGGCTTCGTCCTCCTCCTTCCCTGCCTCTGCTCGAGGCCGACCGTGCGCACGCGCACCACCGCGTCGGCCACACCGTCGCCCCCTTGCCGTTCTTGGCCGTGCCCCGCCACGAGGTGCAGCAGCTGCTGCTGTGCTGCGGCGGTGCGGCCACCACCACTGCAGCGCCCCGTTGCCGGTGGCCTCGCCCCTCTGCGCCGCCTCCGGTCACCGCCTGCCTTCCCCCTGCTGCTCCGGCCGGCGCCCCATGGCCCCTTGCCTCGCCATGCCTAGTCTCCTCCCTCTCCTCCTCCTCGCACCACGCCTGGGCAGGCGCCCGCTCCACACCTCGGTCGTGCTCGGCACCAAGGCTTCACACGCCGCTCGCCCTCTGACGTCATGCGGCCGGGCCACACGAGCACCCATTGCACTCCACCGTCCGCCGTTCGCGTCCTCCACTGGGACCACAGCCCCGATCGCGCCTGCGCCGGCCAAGCTGCGTTAGGCTGCGCTGCCCGGCCCCGCTCGGCCTCGCCCGCCTCACCCAGGCGGGCGGCTTCACCACTTGCCGCCCGATCGGGCTGCGCCTGTTAGGCCTAGGGGCCTATGACAAGGGGCCCCACACTGGAACTTTATATAAAAAAAGAATTAAAAAATAATATAATAAATATTAATTAATTAATTAATTAAGTAATTATAGAACTTAATTAATCCTGATTAGATTAACCTAATCACTTAGGTTAGTTAATTAATCTGTTAGGTTAATAAACACTCAATGACAGCTGGGACCCATGCGTCAGCTTGACCCAGTCAACACCTCTGTTGACTGCTGACGTCAGCATGCACTATTCTGGATAATGTTGAATTAAATTAATTAAATAAATTCTAAAAATGACTTAAAACTTTAGAAAATCATATCTTTTAATCCGTAACTCGGATGAAAATACTTTCTACATGAAAGTTACCCAGAACGACGAGACGAATCCGGATATGTAGCCCATTCGTCCGTCACACACCCCTAGCATACCGAACACGCAACTTTCCCCCTCCGGTACCTCTGCCCGAGAACACGGAACCCCGGGGGTACTTTCCCGGATGTTTCCCCCCTTCGCCGGTATCACCTACTACCGCGTTAGGACACGCCTAGCATCACACATTCCTTTGTCATGCATCTGTTTGCATTGTATTCATTGTTTCTTCCCCCTCTTCTCTCTGGTAGACTACGGGACCGACGCTGTTGCCGCCTCGTTCGACTACGGAGTTGACGACCCCTCCTTCTTGCCAGAGCAATCAGGCAAGCCCCCCCTTGATCACCAGATATCGCCTATTATTCTCTATACTGCTTGCATTAGAGTAGTGTAGCATGTTACTGCTTTCCGTTAATCCTATTCTGCTGCATAGCCTGTCATTGTTGCTACAGTTGTTACCCTTACCTGCTATCCTACTGCTTAGTATAGGATGCTAGTGTTCCATCAGTGGCCCTACACTCTTGTCCGTCTGCCATGCTATACTACTGGGCCGTGATCACTCGGGAGGTGATCACGGGCATATGCTATATACTTTATACTGTTACATTACTTATGATACTGTTCGGAGATGGTGGCTGAAGGGGCACGTGGCTCCATCCCGGTAGAGGTGGGCCTGGGTTCCCGACGGCCCTCGACTGTTATTTTGTGGCGGAGCGATAGGGCAGGTTGAGACCACCTAGGAGAGAGGTGGGCCTGGCGCTGTTCGGCGTTCGTGAATACTTAACACGCTTAATGAGATCTTGGTATTTGATCTGAGTCTGGCCATTTGGTCTATACGCACTACCAACTACGCGGGAACAGTTATGGGCACTCGGCGTCGTGGTATAAGCCAAAGCCTTCGTGACGTCAGCGACTGAGCGGCGCGCGCCGGATTGGAACGTAAGCCTGCTCTTGTGTTAAGGGGGCTAGTTCTGCTTCCGGCCGCGTACGCAACATGCAGGTGTGCTAAGGGCGATGGGCCTAGACCCCTGTGCGCTTAGGTTTAGACCGCGTCTTGACCTCTCTGTTAGCCTAGGTGGGGTTGTGGCGTGTTGATCTTCCGCGGCCGGGCATGACCCAGAAAGTGTGTCCGCCAAATGGGATCAAGCGTGTTGGGTTATGTGGTGCACCCTGCAGGAAGTTAATCTATTCGAATAGCCGTGATCTTCTAACAGGGCGACTTGGAGTTGTACCTTGACCTTATGACAACTAGAACCGGATACTTAATAAAACACACCCTTCCAAGTGCGGATATAACCCGATGATCGCCTCTCTAATGTATGCACGAGGAGGATCACTGGGTAGGATTATGCTATGCGATGCTACATGGAGGACTTCAGTCTACTCTCTTCTACATCTTTGTCAGAAGACGGAGGCTGCTGTAAGCATAGTCTTCGACGAGATTAGTTGTCCCCCTCTTATTACGGCATTCTCGCAGTCACCACATCGATATGGCCCTTTACCCATATACCCATGCATATGTAGTGTAGCTCTTTGCTTGCGAGTACTTTGGATGAGTACTCACGGTTGCTTTCGCCCCCCCCCCCTTTTCCCCCTTTCCTTTCTTTTTGGTTGTCGCAACCAGATGTCGGAGCCCAGGAGCCAGACGCCACCGTCGATGATGACTCCTACTACACCGGAGGTGCCTACTACTACGTGCAGCCTGCTGACGACGACCAGGAGTAGTTAGGAGGATCCCAGGCAGGAGGCTTGCGCCTCTTTCGATCTGTATCCCAGTTTGTGCTAGCCTTCTTAAGGCAAACTTGTTTAACTTATGTCTGTACTTAGATATTGTTGCTTCCACTGACTCGTCTATGATCGAGCACTTGTATTCGAGCCCTCGAGGCCCCTGGCTTGTATTATGATGCTTGTATGACTTATTTATGTTTTAGAGTTGTGTTGTGATATCTTCCCGTGAGTCCCTGATCTTGATCATACATGTTTGCGTGTATGATTAGTGTATGATTGAATCGGGAGCGTCACAAGTTGGTATCAGAGCCGACTGCATGTAGGAATCCCCCTTCCGCACTCCTTGGCCGAAGTTGAGTCTAGACATTGCAAAGCTTTTTACTAACTTGGCTGTGCGGCTTATGGGCCCACGTCGCCATTGGGTGGTATTAGGATCTTTTACTCCTCGACCTTTACTCTGGGACTCTGACATCTCTTCTATTCGGGTTAAACGATTTTACTAGCTCTGACTCTAGGTTCTCAATAATACTTCTTCCGGAGAGCCCCTTCATTCCAGATGATCGCCTGCTTTATGAGAAGACTACGAAGATATTCTCTGATGTTCTACCGTGAACTTGTGCTCATCGCTTTTGCAATTCCCCTTCCACCGTCAACCCTTATGGATAACTACATGCACTTGCCATTCTTACATTCATCCCCAGATGGTCTTGTTATTACAAGATACTCGTCATTGTTCCACGAATCCCTTGTGCCACTGCCTTGCGGTTCATTGCCGCAAAATTATCCCTACGATTTGTTTCTTCACACTTATCGAGGAACCGTTCATTACTAGTTGTTCATAGGATTCACTAGATGCATTGAAATACTACTCGATCTTTCGGTATTCCTTTGCCAACTATTGCTCTGCAAATACTTGTCTTCTTGCAGTCTGGACAATTCCATTTGTCTAGCTATAACCATTAAAATCCTTGTGATTGACATTCTGATACTGTTGATTCAACATGTGTGTGAATGCATGCAATCATCAGTTATTCCCTGAAAATTATCCTTCCGGCTCAAACGTCATTGTGAACGTGAGCTGGTTCTCAACCAATCCAATTGCCGTCGATTGTACCCTAAGGCTATTCAACTTATCCATACCTAATCAGAACATTTCTTCTGATCCCTTGATTTGAAAATCATAATTGCCTTGCATTTAAGCTTTGAATTAGTTAGTTGTTTCTATAATCTGATGCCTTTGCATTCTTTTTCCTTCTGATTGAGTACCGATACTCATGTTAGATTCCTTATGGTCTGCGAGACCAATTGCTTGGTTATTATCCGACAGTGTCCTTCATATCCAATAACCTTGAGAGTTTCTCCCCTGATACATAATGCCTTTGGTAAATTGTGTCTTCTGCCTTTGGCAAGTAATATCCTATGCCTTTGTCAACCATGCTCTGCTTTGAGCATGTCTTAATTGATCCTAAAGTTCATGGTATATGTTCTAAGATACCCCGATGGTTGAACCTATGCCTTCCTTAATCTGTGTGAACTTGAAAGTTTTCACGGGTCATACTCCTCTGGTAATTCACCAGGTAGGTTTTGACACTGAAATCATTTTTATCTAGAGCAGTGAATTAAAGGTTAGGCATTGGAGAAGTGGGAGTCGACCTTGAACTTTGTGTTCATGCCCATGGACACGATGTAGATCTTATCATTAAAGCTTCTCTTAAATTAATTGTTCCCTTGGTATAAGTTCTTGTATCTAGGATCCGGCCTTTTGCAATCGTGGTTCCGACCATGTTCTCCTTTGATTCCATCTCTCAAACAAGATAAAGTACTTGTCTTCTGCAGGTCATTTCACGTGTCCACCATCTACTCTGCTCTACCGTCGAGTATTATACTCTGGTATCTCGAGAATATCACTGAACTGCATAACTTCTTGTGAGTTCTTCATCAACTATTATTTCTCGATGATTCCAATTTTCTCCGAGTTTTGAGTTGTTTGTCACTCGAATCACCGATAACTGAATTGAGTCTGTTCTACGGTTCAACTACTCTTTGTAATCCTTATTACCTGCGAGTTGTACTCGCTGATGTCATTCCCAATCGATTGGCTACATCATCATCGTCTTGTTAAAGCTTAAACTGTGCTGCCTGGTCCTTATTCCCAGAGCACAACCTTCGAGGATGATCTAAGCTTACGTCGATCTTCCTTGTCTTACTGTTTCACCTCAAACAACAAGCTTGATTTCAAGTTTGTGTCGTATTCGTGGTTTCAATAACTTTTCGCTCCATCCTTCCTTTTGCCTAATACCGTCGATGAGCGATTATATCTTCATGAAACCTCTCGACAAATGTGTCATGATCATCATCAACATTCTGAGCTCTTCCAGAATATCAATCAAATTCTGATGAGAATTACCATCCTTGCCCCTCGATGATTGTGTTATCATCGACAACATTCTTGCCTTCCCACAACACAAACTTGTTCATGTTATGAATGCAAATTGCTATCCAGCTTGTATGATGTTCCACCTTGAAGTATTAATGTCCTTTATGACAAGGATGTTGTGAGGATTGCTCCACCTCTTAAGAATTCTGGGTATATTAATGCTTCTCACCATCACCATTCTTTCTTGGTCCTCGTGTTGATTCCAACCGGTGTACTAACAAGTGAACGGTGTTGTTTGGATTCTGCCCTTCTAGCAACCCTATTGCTTTGAAGTTAATGGTCAGCCGTTCATTCTTAGACTATTGATTATTGAATCACCATTCTGACGTTGGTCGTGCAAGCCAACCCATATTTCTGGCGCACCTTTCAACCAATGTTTAAATTGTGTATGTTTTCCTCGAGCATACATCAGTATATCATTTGATCCGACAAATGTTATCTCCTTGTTCACATAATTGTGGAAATCCATCCTTTGGAAATCTCGATGATTTGTCGCTGAGTCCATCAGCCACCTCCTCATCCTCTCCTTGGGTTACTGATGAACTCTTGTTTCGGAACTCACTTCCATAGTTCATGTCCCGAGAATCTTATGACGACTTCTCGGCAATTTGTGTCGCACTTTTTTATCTCAGGATCCTGAGTCTGAGGTATCTTGACACCAATCAGATCTGAATCTCGGTCAGATATGATGGTTGGAACATGCTTCCAAGAGTTATAACATTAGTCTTTATATGACCCGGTAAGATGATGTCATGCCTAGCACACCTGGCCGGAGGACCTATTGTTATAGTTTCCTTTTTGGCAAGGTTAGTCATTCTTCCATGAGGAAATTGTAAGACTTATTCTATAAGTTGTTCCTGATGGATCCTTTTTTATTCCAAAGTCTGATCTTCACCTGTTGACCATGTCAATGCTATCTCGGAGCATGTCTATGGTACTCCGATTTTCAACAGGAACATTTGAAACCCAATGTTAAATGTTTCCTGCTCAATTATCCAAACACCGCTGTATGGGTAATGTCATGAAAATTCTCTCCCGTACCTAAAGAGTTTTCTACAATTATATCCTGTCATGGACATCTTGCTCTACTTGTCCTTGGGAAGGATATAACCTTGAAATATGTGTTTAAACACATTTTCTGTTCCATTGTTCTGTTTAATCTGATAATCGTATTTTCCTTTCCATTGGTTGGTTTAACGTGTCTTGTGATCTATATGATCTAAGCAGTAATATTCTCCTACTTATGTAAACACCTCGGTGTACAATTCTGTCAGCAAGACCCTGTTACTATTGTTGATGACATTTCGGTAGCCACCGATGGACGAGAACCTTGCCTATTGGCCTGCCTCGTTCAACGAGCAGGAAAGTGGTTCTCTTCGTCCCTCGCCCTTGGTATCTGTAGCGACTCGACCCGAATGGATCAAGTCTCTGTGCTTTCGTGTCATCCCTGGATCTGTATGCTGACACGCACAATACTCGAAGGATTTATAACAGAGGTAAATCACATGTATGAAATAACGTAAATACTATTACCTCAATCCAAAAATATAGCGGAAGCAACAAGGTTGTGGATTCCCATCAACACCAACGGCAAAGTTGAGTATAGGAAATCGTAACCCTAACGTATCACTTACTGTCGTTCGAGAAGTCTGCAACATGAAACGTTGCAGCCCGAAACGGGCCAGCACATGGAATATGCTGGCAATGTAACACATAGAGAGTAATGAAAGAATAATCTATACTACATGCATATATGGCTGGTGGAAAGCTCTATGGTTACAGTTTTGCGAAAAGCCAATTTTTCCCTACTTCAAAGGAATAAGTTTATTTAGCTATCATGGTGGTTGTTGAACATTGAGAATGGTTGACAACATCCTCAATCCCAATTAAAAGTACTCATTAAACCCAAACAAATTATATTAAGTAACGTGATGAGATCAACAGGATATCCGGTACTAGATACTCAAAATTGTCCATAACCGGGACACGGCTAATCATGATTAGTTTGTACACTCTGCAGAGGTTTATGCACTTTTCCCCACAAGACTCGATCGCCTCCGTTTGGTTTCTCGCACTACATGGTGTTTGAGAGACGGATGACCAAGACATAGTCTTTCGTGCGCTAGCACCTTACGATGGGTGGACCGGTACACCTACATCCCCTACATCTGCTAGTCCACCACTATAAGAGTTCGCACGACTTACTCAACTATGCCAGAGCCCATAATGGCTTGTGGCTGCACAAAGAAGTTACTAGTATGAATAATCTTATGATCCCTTTGAGCCTGGGTGGCGGCCCGAAGAAAAACAGGCAAGTCCTGATAGAAACCAGGTGCCTCAATCCACCCAGATGTGTGTTTAAGTTGCCACCTTAGATAAACCATTAAATTAACAATCTCACATCTGTCATGGATATCACTCACCCAATCCACGTCTACTAGCATAGCATGGCAAATAAGCAAACGTAGAAGTAACTCCCAAGGTTTCATAAGTAAAACAGGTAATAGGTACTACCTCATCTACTTCCCAATCCCACGATTTAATTAGATCCTAATCATGCAAGTGTTTGAGGAATAGATCTAATGCATAAAACTGGGTAGTAGCAAAGATATGATCAAGTGTTACTTGCCTGCAAAGTTGATGAAGATGATTCGCACTCAAAACTCTTGATAGTTCTACTCGTCACACTCCGGTCAATCTATCGTAAGCAATCAATAGTAACCACACATAAGCAATCACTCAAAAGATCGGAAAGATCAAGAAAACAATTCAGAAAACATCAAAACCAAGAAAATAACTCTTGCAACATAAAACATTTTCTAACAGTACCAAAATTATGTGAATTTGGCCTTATCAGAAAGTTTAGGTCAAGAGCTTTGATTTGCAAAAAGAATTAACTAAATCGGAGTTACGGAACTCAAGTTATGATCAAACGAAGTTCAAATACAAATTTGTTTGACTTCAAATTTTAAATTATCAAAAACATGTTTGAGTTGTATTACTGGATAGATGGGATCGTAACGAAGAAGTGGGCGTTGGTTGCGTTGGATTCCGACTTACGAGTAAAAAGTTATGAGCGTTTGAAGATTAGGGACTAAAAAATAACACTACGGATAGGTCCCTAACGGAAATTAAAAACAAAAAGAAAAATCTATCGAGCGAACGCTCGCTAAACAAAACCGGAAATAAAAACCGGCGAGAAAACCGATCTAGGGTTTCGGAAAGAAAACCAAAACGAAAAACCGATCTAGAAAACTGAACGGAAACCGGAACGATTCTGAAAAACCGAACCGAGGAAAAGAAAAGGTGACGCCTTGGGCTAGTACCTCAAGAGGCGAGGGCACCGGCGGCGGCATTGGGCGGGCAAGCACTTGGCGGCGGCGGTGGTGTGGCAAGCGGGCGGCGCTGGTGTAGGGCGGCGGCGGCGCTGGTGTGGGGCTGCTGCGGAGAGGAGAGGAGAGGAGAGGTGTTGGTTTGATGTGTTGGAGGGGGTGCTTGGGTATTTATATTGGGGAGGGAGGGTTTTGCTTGGGGTAGGGGCAAGAAATAGACTAGGATTAGGAAACAAAAGGGAAAAGATCTAGAAACAAAACGGAATAAACGGAAAGTAGTACAAGAGTCCTACTAGGACTAGAAAAGGAGCGGCGGCTCCCTGGCTTGGCGCGCGCGATGGCCTTGTGGCCTTGGCCGGCCGGTGGCTTTGGCGGCTTGGGCCTTTGGCCCAAGGCGCTGTGGTTCTTTTTTTTAAACAATTTCCAGACGAAATAAATAATAAAACCAAATAAATAAATATATTATATAGGCATATAATATATCAAAATTTTCAGAAAAGAATTTCCTACAACATGAACATTATTCTAATGTCAAATAAAATCCACACAAATTCAAATAAAGCAAAGAGTGCTTCTGGTCCAATAAAATCCACTGAAAATCATTTTAAAAATACCAAAATTAATTCAAATTGATTTCTCTCCATTTTTCTGAGGTAGGGAATCATGTTACCCTATTTTCCATATATTTTATTTTTGGAGGAAAATAATTTGAATAAAACTCAAATAACTCCAAATTGAAAATAAATTCAAAAGAACTTTGAATTTAATCCTTTGAAACTCCCAACTCATATTTCATTTGTTTTGAAGAAGTCATTTTATCTTCGCTCGTGAAAATCATTGAGTTGCATAAAGTTTCAGAATTGGAAATATTTTCCAAATGAAATTCAAATATTTTCAACACCCCTTGTCATTTAAATAAATGGAAGAAGTCATGTCATCTTCTCTCCGTGGTTTTGTGATGAAAAGAATTTGAATTCTCAAGATCATAAAAGCAAAATGAAAGTTTGGGAAAGTCCTTTTATTCCCTCTCATCTAACTTTCAAAAAGTTTCAATTCACTCACTTTCAATAATCAATCAAGCAATCAATCAAATCTATCTATTTGTTTATAACATTCCAAAATTTAGAATTTTGGGATGTTACAAACCTACCACCCTTAAAAGGAATCTCGTCCTCGAGATTCGGAGAGGTTAGCAAGAAATAGGTTAGGGTTTGGGGGTCTTCAAAATCCACCGATCATCTCCGGGGTCTCTGGTGCTACCACCCTTAGAAGCATTGTTACGGTTCCATCAAAACTCATATACTCCATCCTTATTGTTGACAGTGTCGGTCTTCTCAGGTCGGAAGGATAATTCCTTCTCTGGGCTCTTCCGGTAGCGACATAACCTTTTCCTCAATTCTTTTGTCCTTTTTTTTTCTTGGTACGGTTATTCCAAAACTGGGTCCTCTTAGCTGACGGGTCTGGCGCCAATGCTAAACAACTATCGATATCTCATGGTGGTCAACAATTTATGGTTTGTCCTGCGTAAACGGGTCCTGTTGAACCTCACCATATATCATACGGTTGTCAACAACTGCCTTGTACAAGGGGAAAAATTCTTATACCATTCTAAGGTTCAAACAAGGTTTTGATCGTCGTCTCTCTACTATAGGTAAGTCACTCAGATTTACCATCCCATATAGCAAAGCGAATAATAAGAGTAAGTCGGTATGGTGATCAATCCATTCCGCACCCAAATCATTACCTTGTACATGGTTTAGCGAATCTCACATTCTAACACTCGGTCATCCTCACAAGCATTGCAGAATTTCTCTTGTCGACGAACCAAGTTCGGAAAAATCCATTGATTCTGCAAGCCAAACAAACATCTATAAGGTCCTTAACAACTCTCAGGTTTTGCGTAAACTCCTATAGAATCGTCGGTCGATAAAATCGTAACTTCTGCCAGGGTTTTCCTTCAGCAAGAGTGTGCTTGCTTCTTGGTAGATCCTGGGGCCTGTGGGTTATGGCCCATCTCATCACTTATAATCCTTGAACACATCCTCGGGGCAACTGATTATTATCCCAACATCCAACTTCCTGGCATACTTAAATCCATCCAATTGTACTGTCCTTCTTCCTTCTATTGGCACCAAACTAGGACATGATTACTCAGATTCATCATGGAATTTCCATTGATCCATATTTCCAACATCATACCTCCTTTATATACAATAGTAATTCATCTCTTCATGCTCGTGGGATATCCCACATACCGAGATAAAAACTTATACTTATGAAGTCCACACTCCACTTCGTGGAACATCATTATCCTTTCAATGGAAAAACGTCCTTACAGGGGAATATTGGCCATCTCTGCATGGCACTTCTTCAACTGGAATACGTGAAACACATCATGAACTCCTGACAGTCCTTCGAGTGAATCCAACTTGTTTAGCCAATTCTCCCATACGTTCCAAACTCGGTATGGTCCTACAAATCTCGGGGCTAACTTTCCCTTAACTCCAAATCGTTTAACTTCTCGTAGAGGGGACACATGAAGACATGCTCCGTCTCCAATTTCAGACTTCCTCCTTGCGTTTTTGAGTATGCATAAATATTCTGCCTGGACTGAGCTACCTTCAGTCTATCTCGAATCAACTTAACATTCTCTTCCGAATCCTTGATCACATTTGGTCCAAATAACTGACGGTCTCCAACGTCATCCCACACTCTCTTGGGGTATCAAACATATCAAGACAAAACTCCTATTCCTTTTGTCCAAATCCATTCAAGGTATCCTTATCTTTTCCAGGGTCAACGGTTCTTACAGGTACTACCACCCTTAAAATGTTCCAATATTCCATAGACCATATTTCTCATATCCTCGAAATTGGTCAACATCTTTCCTCATAGGGTAACTCATAAAATCCAAAGCAGTACCAACACCGCTAACTTTATTGATTCTTAAATTATTACAATCTCTCGCTTTTCCATTACATGTCTCAACTTAACACCTCAATATAAAAGAAAAAGCTCTCACTTCTACTACTCCATTTCTTTTGTTACAACTTCAATCAGATATCATCAGTCTCCTTCTCCTTCGGACAATCTCTCGCAAAGTGCTCGCTACATTACAACGGAAACATATTACTTACGGGTTTCGAGGTTTCCTCATGATCACATAGCCTCTTTGGGTCCTCGGCTTCCATTTTGGGCAAGTGTTGATGTAGTGCCCTGACTCCTTGCATTTGTAACAGGTGACATGACTCAGATCCTTCCCGAATCCAATCTATTCCTCTTCCGGACCTTTCTGCTCCAATCAGGGCTTCTATTTCTTGTGGGTCATACTCTACTTCCTCCGTCAGAATTCTACTAGATCTCCATTCGGACAATCTTGGGAGATGTGTCCCTCTTCTCCACATGAATAGCATGACTTGGTGTGGGCTTAATTTTTGTTTCCTTTGTGTGTGTCCTCAACATCTTCCTTCGTCATGTGTTCTTCTAACATCTCCATGAGGGCTCCTTTCATTTCTTCTTTCTTCCGCTGGATGGTTCTTTGTACCATGGGGTAAATGTGACACCGAAAGGTGGTAGTGGGTAGTCCCTTCACACAAGAAACAAGTGATCTTCCTAGTTGGGCATTCTTCACCGGGTGACTTCCTTCACAATTTGGGCATCCATCCTTGTGTTCAAGTTATGGGTGTGTCCTATTTCTCCACAGAGCTTGCATGCACAAGGTTTCTTCACATCATTTCCATAAGGCTTCAACTTCTGGGTCACAAACCGAGACTTTAGCAAAGTCAACTTAAATTCTTCCCAAGTGGTTACTCTTTGCAATCCATTGATGGTTTGGTACATCCTCCACCAAATAGCAGCACCTCTTTCAAAGCACTGAAGAGCATGTCTTGGGCCATATCCTTTCTGACTATAGGGTTGTTCTTCATGTGATTCTCCATGTTCTGAATCCATCGGTCCGTATTTAATTGACTCATCGGTCCAGATAATATGAGCTCATATCTATTCATCCTCTATTGGGTACAAGGGTTTGGGGTGGGATAAGAGAGACCGAGAGGGATGCACACAATACAAACAATGGTTTTGAAAAGACAGATTTTATTGTGGCTGTCGGAAAAACATCAAACAAATGACAGCTCAATAAATCGCATCTAACGTAGGTATGTAACAGGGATTTGGTTTTCTAAAGGTCAATAGATCTCAAAGTCATCACACTCTTCAAGTCTTGTTCATGTCTCTGATGGCTGCTTCTGATCATGCTTGTTCCTTTTGCCAGATCATATCTGTTGACACGAAGTCTCTTGGGACGTCCTTTAATAGTCCTGGAGTTGCATTCCAAACTTCTGTATTTCATCATCCTTGGCATGAACCATGGTCCTACTATCCTCCAGTTCTTGACAAACCTCCGGTATCTCGATGTTTTGCTCCTTCAGCTTGTCTACTTTCAACCACGGGTCCTGAGTTCTTCACGAACTGCTTCCTTATCAAATACTGCTTCTTGTAGGTCCATCTTAACTCCTTGATGTAATACTCCAGCTCCTGGTCTTACTCCAATACACCTAAATCTCGGGTATTGATTACTTCCATAATCTCTCAATTCCATAAGCGTAACATTCCTAGGTCATAAAATCTGGGAATTCTTCAAAGCCTTCAAATTCTCCAAGTCTTCGGAGTCTTCAACAGTTGTAGTTTCCATTTACATGGTAAAATCCTCTTCATTCCAAATGGTCTTAGTTGTCCGATATCTTGTCTCCTTGGAGTGGTCTCATCAGTCAAATCTTCGAGCGGTCAAAAGGGAAAAGGGATATGGTCTCACTAAAAGGGAATATTTGAATAAGCTCAGAAGAGAAGAGAGGTAAAAGATCTTTTTGAAAAAGAAAGTTGCAGAGAAAAACTTTCCTATGGGCTTGCTAGTTTCTAGGGTCACGTCCTACAGTCAACATGTGCTCTGATACCATCTTGTAGCGACCCGACCCGAATGGATCAAGTCTCTGTGCTTTCGTGTCATCCCTGGATCGGTATCTTTGACACGCATACGATTACTCGAAGGATTTATAACAGAGGTAAATCACATGTATGAAATAACGTAAATACTATTACCTCAATCCAAAAATATAGCGGAAGCTTAACAAGGTTGTGGATTCCCATCAACACCAACGGCAAAGTTGAGTATAGGAAATCGTAACCCTAACGTATCACTTACTCGTCGTTCGAGAAGTCTCGCAACATGAAAAGTTGCAGCCAAAACGGTCAAGACATGGAATATGCGGCAATGTAACACATAGAGAGTAATGAAAGAATAAGCTATACTACATGCATATATGGCTGGTGGAAAGCTCTATGGTTACAGCTTTTGCGAAAAGCCAATTTTTCCCTACTTCAAAGGAATAAGTTTATTTAGCTATCATGGTGGTTGTTGAACATTGAGAATGTTTGACAACATCCTCAATCCCAAAAAAAAGTACTCATTAAACCCAAACAAATTATATTAAGTAAAGAGATCAGATCAACAGGATATCAATGTACTAGATACTCAAAATTGTCAAGAAACGGGTACACGGATAATCATTATTAGTTTGTACACTCTGCAGAGGTTTTCGCACTTTTCCCCACAAGACTCGATGGCCTCCGTTTGGTTTCTCGTGACTACATGGTGTTTGAGAGACGGATGACCGAGACATAGTCTTTCGAAGCGCTTAGCACCTTACGATGGGTGGACCGTACACCTACATCCCCTACATCTGCTAGTCCACCACTATAAGAGTTCGCACGACTTACTCAACTATGCCAGAGCCCATAATGGCTTGTGGCTGCACACGGAAGTTACTAGTATGAATAATCTTATGATCCCTTTGAGCCTGGGTGGCGGTCCGAAGAAAAACAGGCAAGTCCTGATAGAAACCAGGTGCCTCAATCCACCCAGATGTGCGTTTAAGTTGCCACCTTAGATAAACCATTAAATTAACAATCTCACATCTGTCATGGATATCACTCACCCAATCCACGTCTACTAGCATAGCATGGCAAATAAGCAAACGTAGAAGTAACTCCCAAGGTTTCATAAGTAAAACAGGTAATAGGTACTACCTCATCTACTTCCCAATCCCACAATTTAATTAGATCCTAATCATGCAAGTGTTTGTGGAATAGATCTAATACATAAAACTGGGTAGTAGAAAAGATATGATCAAGTGTTACTTGCCTGCAAAGTTGATGAAGATGATTCGCACCCAAAACTCTTGATAGTTCTACTCATCACACTCCGGTCAATCTATCGTAAGCAATCAATAGTAACCACACATAAGCAATCACTCAAAAGATCGGAAAGATCGAAGAAAACAATTCAGAAAACATCAAAACCAAGAAAATAACTCTTGCAACATAAAACATTTTCTAACAATACCAAAATTATGTGAATTTGGCCTTATCAGAAAGTTTAGGTCAAGAGCTTTGATTTGCAAAAAGAATTAACTAAATCGGAGTTACGAAACTCAAGTTATGATCAAACGAAGTTCAAATACAAATCTGTTTGAATTCAAATTTTAAATTATGAAAAACATGTTTGAGTTGTATTACTGGATAGAGGGGATCGTAACAAAGAAGTGGGCGTTGGTTTCGTTGGATTCCGACTTACGAGTAAAAAGTTATGAGCGTTTGAAGATTAGGGACTAAAAAATAACACTACGGACAGGTCCCTGACGGAAATTAAAAATAAAAAGAAAAATCTATCGAGCGAACGCTCGCTAAACAAAACCGGAAATAAAAACCGGCGAGAAAACCGATCTAGGGTTTCGGAAAGAAAACCGAAACGAAAAACCGATCTAGAAAACCGGAACGGAAACCGGAACGATTTACGAAAAACCGAACCGAGGAAAAGAAAAGGTGGCCTTGAGGCTAGTACCTCAAGAGGCGTGGGGCTCTGGCGGCGGCGGCACTTGGCGGCGGCGGTGGCAAGCGGCGGCGCTGGTGTGGGGCGGGCGGCGCTGGTGTGGGCTGCTTGAGAGGAGAGGAGAGGAGAGGTGTTGGTTTGATGTGTTGTAGGGGGGGTGCTTGGGTATTTATATTGGGGAGGGGAGGGTTTTGCTTGGGGTAGGGGGCAAGAAATAGACTAGGATTAGGAAACAAAAGGGAAAAGATCTAGAAACAAAACGGAATAAACGGAAAGTAGTACAAGAGTCCTACTAGGACTAGAAAAGGAGCGGCGGCTCCCTGGCTTGGCGCGCGCGATGGCCTTGTGGCCTTGGCCGGCCGGTGGCTTTGGCGGCTTGGGCCTTTGGCCCAAGGTGCTGTGGTTCTTTTTTTTTAAAGAATTTCCAGACGAAAGAAAAATAATAAAACCAAATAAATAAATATATTATATAGGCATATAATATATCAAAATTTTCAGAAAAGAATTTCCTACAACATGAACATTATTCTAATGTCAAATAAAATTCACACAAATTCAGATAAAGCAAAGAGTGCTTCTGGTCCAATAAAATCCACTGAAAATCATTTTAAAAATACCAAAATTAATTCAAATTGATTTCTCTCCATTTTTCTGAGGTAGGGAATCATGTTACCCTATTTTCCATATATTTTATTTTTGGAGGAAAATAATTTGAATAAAACTCAAATAACTTCAATTGAAAATAAATTCAAAAGAACTTTGAATTTAATCCTTTGAAACTCCCAACTCATATTTCATATGTTTTGAAGAAGTCATTTTATCTTCGCCGTGAAAATCATTGAGTTGCATAAAGTTTCAGAATTGGAAATATTTTCCAAATGAAATTCAAATATTTTCAACACCCCTTGTCATTTAAATAAATGGAAGAAGTCATGTCATCTTCTCTCCGTGGTTTTGTGATGAAAAGAATTTGAATTCTCAAGATCATAAAAGCAAAATGAAAGTTTGGGAAAGTCCTTTTATTCCCTCTCATCTAACTTTCAAAAAGTTTCGAATTCACTCACTTTCAGTCAATCAATCAAGCAATCAATCAAATCTATCTATTTGTTTATAACATTCCAAAATTTAGAATTTTGGGATGTTACAGTATCGATGTTGTTGCCGACATAACTGACAGGCTACCCTCTGACACGTCTTACTATCGTGACTGTGCAAGATGTCGGCCCCCTTCCCACTTTCAACCACATGGTGGGCCCATAACCCATAGGTCCCAGGATTGAAACCTGACTCTCCTGTACACCCCCTGTTCCCAAAGTTATTCCTCGCGCATGGCCTCGTATATAATTCACGGGCCACCGTCCCAAGTGATCTATTCTGGTAACAGACGCAATACTCAATCTCGTTGCTCTGGACCCCTTTCGCATGTTGTTTCACACATCGAACGATTGCCTACCCGTTTGAAACTTCTCATGGTACCTTCTTACTTGCT
Organism: Aegilops bicornis; assembly: GCA_021605145.1. Classification (NCBI taxonomy): domain Eukaryota; kingdom Viridiplantae; phylum Streptophyta; class Magnoliopsida; order Poales; family Poaceae; genus Aegilops; species Aegilops bicornis. The sequence goes on along the minus strand of CM038671.1, from coordinate 629,384,577 downwards.
CTCGATAACTTCTTAAGTTTCAATTCAAGAGATACTTATGCTTCTCCCCCTGAGTTAACCGTACGATGATCAATTTTGTTAGAATCCGGTCTTATAGAGTTTTCCCCCTCTTATATTTTCGTAAGTCCGGTGAAGATCCTGGAGGAAGGACGACAATTTCAACATGATGCATTGAGGCTTAGAAATGAAGACATCAACGTAATGGAGCGACCTCTTCGAGAAGAGCAGCCCAGACCGAGAAGACTCGTTTGAATTTCGTAATCAAATCTTTCCCCCTTACGCTACCACGTAAATCTCCGGACGAGATTTCTTGTAGTGGAGGAGAATTGTGACGCCCGGATAATTAGGCTACAGTAATCCCATGTTAATGATGCCATGTCACCTCGGTTACTGTTGATAATCTTGCGTTAGTTCGAAATGATTTGAATTCAAAATTTGAATTTAAGTTAAAACCATTAAGGTTTTCAAATGTCAAAACTAAATTGCTCCTAATGTGTCAAATAATTCATAGACCATGTTGGTGGAGAGACCACACCATTATAAATTATTTAGATGCACTAAAGTAAAGAAAATTGTGGCTAAAAACAAATATTTAAATACCTTTTAAATAATAAAAATGTATCAAGTATTTATTACTACACCAAACTTTTTGAGGTAGTTGCCTATATTATAACAATACTTTAGGAGTTTGTTTTGTATTTTTATAAGAAAATAAAATAGGTGTAACTAAAATAGAGCAGAAAATAGTAAATACAGAAAAAGGAAAAGAACAAAAGAAAACAAAAGGAACCCCCCTCTCTCCCATGGACCAAGTGGCCCAACTGGCCACCCCAGACCAGCCGGCCGCCCCAACAGGCCGGCCCACCTATCCCACTCCCTTAACCCCCCTGGGCGACCAAACCCTACCCTAACCGCACACTCTCCCCACTCCCCACGTCTCCCTCTTCCCCCGATCCAGATCGGATCGGGGATGGCCTCGTGGCCCTCGCCTGGAGCCGCCTCACCGGCCGCCGTCCTCGTCCCCGACGAGCCCCCCCTCGCACCCCTCTCCTCCCTTGGATCTAGATCGGCGACGCAGCGCCCCGACCCCATCGCCGCTCGACCTCGACCGCATCCGAGGCCACCACACCACCCGACGCCGATGCCGGCGCCCGGAGCTCCCCCACCGGACTGCCTCCTCCTCCCCGCCGGCCTGCATCCCCTCCGTCGCTCGTCACCGTCCTCCTCCTCAACCCCCGCTGCCCCGTCCCTACGAATCCCGGTGAGGCCACGGCTTCGTCCTCCTCCTTCCCTGCCTCTGCTCGAGGCCGACCGTGCGCACGCGCACCATCGCGTCGGCCACACCGTCGCCCCCTTGTCATTCTTGGCCCTGCCCCGCCACGAGGTGCAAGAATGCTTCTTGTCTTCTTGCGGTCACCACCACTGCAGCGCCCCGTTGCCGGTGGCCTCGCCCCTCTGCGCCGCCTCCGGTCACCGCCTGCCTTCCCCCTGCTCCTCCGGCCGGCGCCCCATGGCCCCGTGCTTCGCCACGCCTAGTCTCCGTCCTCTCCTCCTCCCTGCACCACGCCTGGGTCGTGCGCCCCGCTCACACCCCCTGGTCGTGCTCCGGCACCATCGCGCGCTGCTCGCCCTCCGCCCTGCGACGTCTGCGGCCGGCCACACGAGCACATGTTGCACTCCACCGTTCTCCGCTCGCGTCCTCCATGGGCCGGACCCCGGCCCGGCCGTCTCAAGACCGACCGGTGTGTTGGCTGCCGCCTGCCCCGCTCCGCCTTGCCTCCGCTTCTCGGCGGGCGGCGGCTTCGCCCGCACCGCCCGATCAGGCTGTGCCCATTAGGCCTAGGGGCCTATGACAAGGGGGCCCCACCCTGGAACTTTATATAAAAAAAGAATTTAAAAAATAATATAATAAATATTAATTAATTAATTAACTAGATTAATCCTGATTAGATTAACCTAATCACTTAGGTTAGTTAATTAATCTATTAGGTTAATAAACACTCAATGACAGCTGGGACCCACGCGTCAGCTTGACCCAGTCAACACCTCTGTTGACTGCTGACATCATGCTAACGTGACGTCAGCATGCACTATTCTGGAAAATGTTGAATTAAATTAATTAAATAAATTCTAAAAATGATTTAAAACTTTAGAAAATCATATCTTTTAATCCGTAACTCGGATGAAAATACTTTCTACATGAAAGTTGCCCAGAACGACGAGAAGAATCCGGATACGCAACCCGTTCGTCCGCCACACACCACTAGCATACCGAACACGCAACTTTCCCCCTCCGGTACCTCTGCCCGAGAACGCGGAACACCGGGGATACTTTCCCGGATGTTTCCCCCCTTCGCCGGTATCACCTACTACCGCGTTAGGGAATGCCTAGCATCACACATTGCTTTGTCATGCATCATTATGCATCTGTTTGCATTGTATTCATTGTTTCTTCCCCCTCTTCTCTTTGGTAGACTACGAGACCGACGCTGCTGCCGCCCCGTTCGACTACGGAGTTGACGACCCCTCCTTCTTGCCAGAGCAATCAGCAAGCCCCCTTGATCACCGGATATTGCCTATTCTTCTCTATATCGCTTGCATTAGAATAGTGTAGCATGTTACCGCTTTCCGTTAATCCTATTCTCTGCATAGCTTTGTCATTATTACTCTGATTGTTACCCTTACCGCTATCTCATCGCTTAGTATAGGATGCTAGCGTTCCATCAGTGGCCCTACACTCTTGTCCGTCTGCCATACTATACTACTGGGCCGTGATCACTCGGGAGGTGATCACGGGCATATGCTATATACTTTATATTGTTACATTACTTATGATACTGTTCGGAGATGGGGGCTGAAGGGGCAGGTGGCTCCATCCCGGTAGAGGTGGGCCTGGGTTCCCGACGGCCCCATTTATTACTTTGTATGGCGGAGCGACAGGCAGGTTGAGAATACCTAGGAGAGAGGTGGGCCTGGCCCTGCTCGGCGTTCATGGATACTTAACATGCTTAACGAGATCTTGGTATTTGATCCGAGTCCGCCATTTGGTCTATACGCACTAACCAACTACGCTGGAACAGTTATGGGCACTTTCGGCGTCGTGGTATCGGCCAAGCCTTCGTTACGTCGACAAGCCCGAGCGGCGTCGCCGGATTGGAACGTAAGCCTGCTCTTGTATTAAGGGGCTAGTTACGCTTTGACAGCGTCACATAGCGTGCAGTGTGCTAAGGGCGATGGGCCCGGACCCCTGCGCTTAGGTTTAGACCGGGCGTCGACCTCTCTGTTGGCCTAGGTGGAGTCTGCGGCGTGTTGATCTTCCGCGGTTGGGCATGACCCAGGAAAGTGTGTCCGGCCAAATGGGATCAAGCGTGTTGGGTTATGTGGTGCACCCCTGCAGGGAAGTTAATCTATTCGAATAGCCATGATCTTCGGTAACAGGACGACTTGGAGTTGTACGTTGACCTTATGACAACTAGAACCAGATACTTAATAAAACACACCCTTCCAAGTGCCAGATATAACCCGGTGATCACTCTCTAACAGGGCGATGAGGAGGGGATCGCCGGGTAGGATTATACTATGCGATGCTACATGGAGGACTTCAGTCTACTCCCTTCTAGCTGCAAGACGGAGGCTGCCAGAAGCGTAGTCTTCGACAGGATTAGTTATCCCCCTCTTATTCTGGCATTCTGTAGTTCAGTTCACTGATATGGCCCTTTACACATATACCCATGCATATGGAGTGTAGCTCCTTGCTTGCGAGTACTTTGGATGAGTACTCACGGTTGCTTTCTCCCCCCTTTCCCCCCCTTTCCTTTCTTTCTGGTTGTCGCAACCAGATGTCGGAGCCCAGGAGCGAGACGCCACCGTCGACGACGACTCCTACTACACCGGAGGTGCCTACTACTACATGCAGCCCGCTGACGATGACCAGGAGTACTTAGGAGGATCCCAGGCAGGAGGCCTGCGCCTCTTTCGATCTGTATCCCAGTTTGTGCTAGCCTTCTTAAGGCAAACTTGTTTAACTTATGTCTGTACTCAGATATTGTTGCTTCCGCTGACTCGTCAAGATCGAGCACTTGTATTCGAGCCCTCGAGGCCCCTGGCTTGTATTATGATGCTTGCATGACTTATTTATGTTTTAGAGTTGTGTTGTGATATCTTCCAGTGAGTCCCTGATCTTGATCGTACACGTTTGCGTGTATGATTAGTGTACGATTGAATCGGGGGCGTCACAAGGTTGCTGAACAATAGGTGTAGAAATCAAGGCTTTCTTAAGTATTTCAGATGCTTCTACACAATCATCATCAAAGATAAAAGGAACATCTTTTTGTAAGAGATTAGTCAGAGGCCTAGAAATTTTTGAGAAGTCTTTAATGAACCTCCTATAAAAACCGGCATGACCAAGGAAACTTCTTATACCGTTAATGTCCTTAGGACACGACATCTTTTCAATAGCATCAATTTTAGCTTTATCAACTTCAATTCCTCTTTCAGAAATTTTATGCCCCAAGACAATACCTTCATTAAACATAAAGTGGCACTTCTCCCAATGCTAGACAAGATTAGTTTCTTCACATCTCTGCAAAACTCGGTCAAGGTTGCTTAAGCAACCATCAAAAGAAGTTCCATAAACGGAGAAATCATCCATGAAAACCTCAACAATCTTTTCACAAAAGTCAGAGAATATGGCATTGATACATCTTTAAAAGGTAGAAGGTGCATTACATAAACCAAAAGGCATACGTCTATAAGAAAAGGTACCGAAAGGGCAAGTAAAAGTGGTATTTTCTTGATCCTCTTTTGACACAGGTATTTGAGAGAAACCAGCACCATCTAGAAAGCAAAAATGTGTATGTTTGGATAATCTTTCTAGCATTTGATCAATAAAAGGTAAAGGGTAATGATCCTTTTTAGTAGCTTTATTTAGTTTGCGGAAATCAATTACCATTCTATAACCTATAACAATTCTTTGTGGGATCAGTTCATCTTTATCATTAGGGACAATAGTAATACCTCCCTTCTGAGGGACACAATGGACATGACTTACCCACTGACTATCAGCAACGGGATAAATTATACCTGCCTCCAGAAGCTTTAGTATTTTTTTCTTACCACTTCTTTCATACTAGGATTTAACAGTCGTTGGTGATCAACAACCGGTTTAGCGTCTTCCTCCAATTTCATTTTGTGTTGGCATAGAGTGGGACTAATGCCTTTAAGATCATCAAGAGTATATCCAATAGCAGCACGGTGCTTCTTCAGAGTTTTCAATAATTTCTCTTCTTCCTGCTCTGAAAGGTTAGCACTAATAATAACATGATATATCTTCTTCTCATCAAGATAAGCATATTTAAGAGTACCAAGTAATGGTTTAAGTTCAAACACGGGATCACCCTCGGGTGGAGGATGATCCCCTAGAATTTCAACAGGCAAGTTGTGTTTCAAAATAGGTCCCTGTTTAAAGAATACTTCATCTATTTCCCTTCTTTCATTCATAAACATATCATTTTCATGATCTAGCAAATATTGTTCTAAATGATCATTAGGAGGCATGGCAATAGAAGCAAGACCAATAATTTCATCTTTACTAGGCAATTTTTATCATGGGGTTGTCTATGAAATTTAGCAAAATGAAAATCATGAGACATATCCCCTAAAACAAATAGTAACAACATCCTTTTTGCAATCTATCTTAGCACTAACAGTGTTCAAGAAGGGCCTACCAAATATAATGGGACAAAAGTCATCTTGTGGGGAACCAAGAACAAGAAAATCAGTAGGATATTTAACTTTCCCACACAAGACTTCAACATCTCTAACAATCCCAACTGGTGAAATAGTATCTCTATTGGCAAGCTTAATTGTAACATCTATCTCTTCTATCTCAGCAGGTGCAATATCATGCATAATTTCTTTGTATAAGGAATGAGGTATTGCACTTGCACTAGCACCCATATCACATAAACCATGATAGCAATGATCTCCTATTTTAACAGAAATAACAGGCATGCCTACAACAAGTCTATGTTTAGTTTTAGTATCGGGTCTAGCAATTCTAGCAACTTCATCGCAGAAGTAAATAACATGCCCATCAATATTATCGACCAAGATATCTTTAACCATAGCAATACTAGGTTCAACTTTAATTTGCTCAGGGGTGTAGGAGTCCTAGTATTACTCTTACGAACCACAGTTGAAGCTTTAGCATGATCCTTTATTCTAACAGGGAAAGGTGGTTTCTCAATATAAGCGGTAGGAACAATAGGATCAACATTATAAGTGATAGTCTTTTCTTCAACTTTAATAGGTGCAACTACTTTCACTTCAATGGGAGGATGATATTTAAACCACTTCTCCTTAGGGAGATCAAGATGAGTAGCAAATGATTCGCAGAAAGAAGTTATTATCTCAGAGTCAAGTCCATATTTAGTGCTAAATTCACGGAAAACATCGGTATCCATAAAAGAATTAACACAATCAAACTTAGGTGTTATACCTGACTCCTTACCTTCGCTGAGTTCCCAATCTTCAGAGTTGCATTTAATTCTTTCGAATAAATCCCATTTGAATTCAATAGTCTTCATCATAAAAGAACTAGTACAAGAAGTATCGAGCATGGAGCGATTATCGAGAGAAAGCCGAGCATAAATTTTTTGAATAATAATTTATCTTGAGAGCTCATGATTGGGGCATGAATATAACATTGAATTAAGCCTCCCCCAAGCCTGAGCGATGCTTTCTCCTTTGCGAGGCCAAAAATAATATATATAATTATGATCACGATGAACCACATGCATAGGATAAAACTTCTGATGAAATTCCAATTTCAATCGGTTGTAATTCCATGATGCAATATTGTCACATAGCCTAAACCATTTAATGCCTTTCCCTTCAAAGATAAAGGGAAGACCTTCTTCTTGATAACATCCTTGGGCATATCTGCAAGCTTAAATAATCCACAATCTTCATCCACATAGATTAGGTGTAAATTGGGATGCAATGTTCCATCTCCTATAAAAGGATTAGCTAGCAGTTTCTCTATCATACCCGAAAGAATTTCAAGGTAAACATTTTCAGTAGGTTCAGCAGGTTGAGGAGCAACTCTTTGCTCTACTGGTCGGGGTGAATATACCCCGAACAAGCCCCTCAAAGGATTATGTTCCATACTAACAAGTGACAGTAAATTTCTGCACACTATATAAATTTTTCTTACCAAATTCCACCTACCAAAGGCGCTTCACGCCCCGGCAACGGCGCCAGAAAAGAGTCTTGATGACCCACAAGTATAGGGGATCTATCGTAGTCCTTTGATAATTAAGAGTTTCGAAACCAACAAGGAGCAGAAGGAAATGACAAGCAGTTTTCAGTAAGGTATTCTCTGTAATTACTGAAATTATCGGTAACAGATAGTTTTGTGATAAGGTAATTTGTAACGGGTAACAAGTAATAAAAGTAAACAAGGTGCAGAAAGGTGGCCCAATCCTTTTTGTAGCAAAGGACAAGCCTAGACAAACTCTTATATAAAGGAAAACGCTCCCGAGGACACATGGGAATTATCGTCAAGCTAGTTTTCATCACGCTCATATGATTTGTGTTCGTTACTTTGATAATTTGATATGTGGGTGGACTGGTGCTTGGGTACTGCCCTTCCTTGGACAAGCATCCCACTTATGATTAACCCCTATTGCAAGCATCCGTAACTATAAAACAAGTATTAAGGTAAACCTAACCATAACATGAAACATATGGATACAAATCAGCCCCTTATAAAGCAACGCATAAACTAGGGTTTAAGCTTCTGTCACTCTAGCAACCCATCATCTACTTATTACTTCCCAATGCCTTCCCCTAGGCCCAAACAATGGTGATGTGTCATGTAGTCGACATTCACATAACACCACTAGAGGAAAGACAACATACATCTCATCAAAATATCGAACGAATACCAAATTCACATGACTACTTATAGCAAGACTTCTCCCATGTCCTCAGGAACAAACGTAACTACCTCACAAATCATATTCATGTTCATAATCAGAGGGGTATTAATATGCATAAAGGATCTGAACATATGATCTTCCAGCAAATAAACCAACTAGCATCAACTACAAGGAGTAATCAGCACTACTAGCAACCCACAGGTACCAATCTGAGGTTTTAGGACAAAGATTGGATACAAGAGATGAACTAGGGTTTGAGAGGAGATGGTGCTGGTGAAGATGTTGATGGAGATTGACCCCCTCCCGATGAGAGGATCGATGGTGATGATTTCCCCCTCCCGGAGGGATGTTTCCTCGGCAGAACAGCTCTGCTGGAGCCCTAGATTGGTTTCGCCAGGTTCTGCCTCGTGGCGGCGGCGCTTCATCCAGGAAGCTTGCTTCTGATTTTTTTCTAGCACAAAAGACTTCATATAGCAGAAGATGGGCACCGGAGGCCTGCCAGGGGGCCCATGAGGCAGGGGGGCGTGCCCCCACCCTTGTGGACAGGGTGTGGTCCCCCTCTGGTGCTTTCTTCGCCCAATATTTTTAATATATTCCAAAACTGACTTTCGTGGAGTTTCAGGACTTCTGGAGTTGTGCAGAATAGGTCTCTAACATTTGCTCCTTTTCCAGCCCAGAATTCCAGCTGCCGGCATTCTCCCTCTTCGTGTAAACCTTGTAAAATAAGAGAGAATAGGCATAAGTATTGTGACATAATGTGTAATAACATCCCATAATGCAATAAATATCGATATAAAAGCATGATGCAAAATGGACGTATCATGTGTCCAATTAATATAGTAGTAGTAGAGTACTTAGGCACGTACTCCATAACATCACCGTGCATTGCACGTACAACATTTAGTGGTACATAGTAAGGGAAAAATGCCTATATGCCACGCATGTTCATACTATTTGTGCCTTTCTACTTCACTTACTGCGCTACATTAGTTAGGTTCGTACGTCCACTCCTCGGTACATGTCCGTCTCGTAGTTCCAGTCCCACATGTTCTGCATAGATGGAACGATCCATATCATCGCAGCTAGTGTGGCTCCCCATGATGGAGACTCATCCAAACTATGGCCAGCCTCGATGCGGAGCAGTCGCGTGCACTGGGAAGCGGCGCTATCTCGCCCGTCACGCTGATTCAAAGCCGGCGCCAGTGAGAGGTCGCCTCCGCTCTGGCCGGGCATTAATGCGGCACTGACGCTCCAGGGTGATGCTGACCGTTTCACGCGGGAAGCGCGCGCTTGGCAAGGGAGTATTGGTTTTGAACCGTTTCAGTTGTAGCACTGGTAGTTTGCAAAACTACTCAATTATTGCACTTAGTTTCCAAAGAAATTGTGGTAAAAACGTTACTCCACAGCCCGCTTCCCTTCTCCTTCCTCTTCCACCGCCAAGACGTCCATGGAAGCGACCGGTCAACCCTTATATAGGAGTGCTAGCACAAAAAGATGCATGCATGACCACTAAAATTTCCAGATTAAAGCGCCGCTCCGGCGGGAGTATGGCTTATGTCATTACCTTCGGTCGGGCCATGACTACCGGGCGATGGCGACCAGAGAAGAGGCGCCGGGAGGGGAATAAATGCAGCTACTATTTGGGTTCACCGTCCGACTTAAATAAATGCACACCATCACGTGTACCCGCGGGAGCACAAATCGTAACATCATGTCTGCTTAAGTGGGCATCACGTAACTGATGTGTGTGTGTGAGATTCTGAGAGACAGAGTGCATGTGTGCGACTCTACTCTTCGGACATCTACTCAACCTTTTGCATCGGGATATAAGTATAATGGTATTACACATTAGCTAGTGATTTACGTGGCCATGTTAACGTGGTTGTGTAAAAAAATGTCACTTCCTGCTCGTGATTTGCATTATATAATTACAAGCAAAATGCTCGTGCATTGCACGGAACATCAATATGCATTTTTTTTACAAAACACCTGTTGTGATTGACCCATGCAGGAGTAATCCCATGTGTAAAAACTAATGATATCTTGAGAATTTTATCAGAAAACTGGTATCTCAAGAATTTCATCGAAAAAATGAAAGATGAGAGATAAGGTGAGGATGAGTGGAGCGTGGTGGTGACTGGTGGTCGGATCAAGCGGAGGCATGGGGATGGATTTGGCGCCCGTGAAAGCGGCGGCCACCATGCTAGATTGTTCCAGAGACTTCCTTTTTTAATTGCTCAACAATGAGGTTATGGGAATAAGGATGTGAATAGAGGTGCGGGTATATTTTTTAAAATTATCATAGTTTGCTTTCTATCCATCAGATATAGATCGGAAGGTCTATATTACAAGATGGCAGGCACACCATCATCACCAACTCGATTTTTTATAAGAGTAGAGATGATAAGTTTGCTAACTACTAAAGTAAACTGGAATTTGTCCATGTTATACAAGTAAATTAAGGTGATTGTTTATCATACGGGTAAGGTTGGACGAAGGGTGGTAGAAACAAATGCTCCGCCTAGAGCATGTGTGTGTGAGATGGAGTCTTAGTGCGTGCGTGTGTGTCTGGGGGGGTGGGTGGGTGCGTGTGTGTGTGTGAGATGGAGTCTTAGTGTGTGGGGGGTGGGGGGGTGGGTGGGTGCGTGCGTGTGTGTGTGGGGGGGGGTGGGTGGGGGTGCGTGCGTGCGAGCGTGCGTGTGTGTGTGTGTGTGTGTGTGTGTGTGTGTGTGTGTGTGTGTGTCTATGACGCGGGGTCCTCGGTGGCGGATATAATTTAAGTGTGCGTGGCTTCATCATAGAGAGGTGATGTGTATGGCAGAGGCCACCAACAATGGCGTGTGAGAGAGAAAAGGCCCGTAGAGAGGGAAGAGAAGGTGTGTGCGCGTGAGATGAGTCAACATTGAGAGAACGTGTTTGTTCGAGAGACACTGAGGAAGACTACTATATACCGATGGTGCATGTAGGCGGGAATTAAACAAAGGGATGGTCTTATTAGTTTTGGGGATATAATGGAAGAGTGAGAGGGGGGTAGCTTGAAGGAGATTGTTGAGTGTGAGTGTGTGTTTTACCCATCCAGACGAAAGTTATGTGCACACAAGAAGAGAACGATTCGATGTGGCGTTAGGGTTGAGGGTAATTAACTACGTATGGAGACATAGAGATCTTGAATGTGCATGTGCGAGAGGTATACATGTATATATGGATGTGTGTGTGCGCGCGCGTGCATGATCGGGATAAAAGAAAGAAGACATAAGTCATAAGATCAATGACATGGGAGAGACGAATCGGTATGACAATATGCATGCATGTGAGAGTGCAGGGAAGAAGGCCCGACAATTGAGCATGTGTTTTTGTCTTTAAGAGATAGTGGCGTGGGATGGAGCATGCATCTATGGCGAGCAGAGGGAGTGAGACACAACGATTGTGCAAAAGAGGTCAACCTATAAATGCATGTACGGAGAGACATATATAGAGTGGGTGATAGGAAGCAAGAGTGCGTGCGAGAAAGAAATGTTGACGGAGAAACTACAGATAGATACAGAGATGGAAATGCTAGCTAGAGGGACATCGGCTAGTTTGAGTGTTGGAGATGACCGTCGGGTGGTTCAGAGGGTGAAGTTATGTGTGTGTGAGAGAAAGATAAAAAGAGGGCACTTGACTGCATGTAGAGACAAAAATACATAGTGTGCGTGATAGGAAGCAAGAGTGAGGGCGAGAAAGAAGGTTGATGGAGAAACATATAAATAGAAAGATAAATATGCTAGCTAGTGTGCGTTAGAGATAGGAGTCGAGTGGATCAGAAGGCTGAGTTATGTGTGTGGGTGTGAGAGAGATGGAGAAAGGGTGCATCTGACTCACATACAAACAAATATCGGAGAGAAATGAGATCCCGAGAGACGGAGTTTTGTGTCTGCGAGAGAGAAAGATATTTCACAACGAGTGTGATAGCTAGACAGACATATGAGGGAATGCAAGATATCTCTAGGGAGAGAGTGTGTGTGTGAGTGACATACAAGAGAATGGTGGAGAGATATGAGACCCTGGGAGACAGAGTTTGTGTCTGTGTGTGAGAAAGAGATATTTAAGAGGAAGAGTCGTAGCTTCTCATACCTAAGGAGCGAAATACATCTCTGTGTGAGAGGGTGTGTGCGAGTGGCACACATGGGAATAGTAGAGAGAAATGACACCCCGGGAGACGAAGTTTGTGTTTGTGTGAGAGAAAGAGATTTCACATGGAGAATCATAGTTAGAGACACATAGCAAGGAGTGAGATATACTTAGAGAGAGATAGAGTGATGGAGGTCGAGGGAGAGAGTACCGTCAGTGTGTTATGAAGATAAAAGATCATTGTCGACATACAGGTATCACGAGAGATACCCGAGAGACGATGAACGTGTATAGGTCTAGAGAGATACTCCTATATAAGCATGAGTGATAGCTATATGAGATGAATATCTGGATTAAAGGGGATTTAAATATTTAAACTGGAGATCACGACATCGATAATATCATAACGCAAATTGGTGTATCAAACATGCATATTCATTTGAATTTGGGGACACGTGTAATATTATATAGTTTATCAATATTAGTGATCCCATAGATTATTTAATTAGAGACAATGCATGGTTTATATGCAATTAATGTCTAAACGGGATTACACTATATGTTGCGTGTGAGAAACACATTATACATGTTTGAGAAGTAAAAAAATAAAAACCCGCATGAAACACACATTAATTGGAGACAGTTAGCGAGGAATGCATACATTGGATTTCAACATAAAGTGGTTTCAAATATTTGAAAATCCAAATTAAGATGGATACAGCCTTATGAATCTGAGATCATGCCATTTGTAAACCACATTTATGTATAAAGGGTGTTGTGCTTTTGAAAGTATATATATATATATAAATGATGTATATAGAACTTTATTCCAATCTAAAATGGATCCTACCCGAACAAAAATAGAATACAAACTGGATTCGAATTGAGTTGGCACTGTAAACGTGCACTGTTGCTCTGCAAAAATTTGAACGAAGCTGGGAAAGTCGTAGTAACTGCCCGAAACCAAAATCCGCGAGATGGAAATTACTGCCTATCCCTGCCATGCAAAGCCTATCGGCTCGATTTCTATAGGTTTCGATAGGGGTAGGTTTGTAATTTCACTCAAACGTGACATAACCGCCTCTCACCCGGATTCATACACGGTGGGCGCCAAAACAAAGTGTCTCCTCGGTCGAAATCGACTCCCTCCCCGATTCATACATGGTGGGCGCCAAAGACAAACTCTCGTCGGCAAATATTCGGTGTATGCGATATTGCCATCCTATCCCCAACCGACTAATATTGTCGTGATGTAGGAAATTTTGAACGGGGGCTAATTTGTAAATTTCCTCGCATTTGAGACAAGCGCGCCCTGAAGACATGGTTCCCCCTTCCTCTCTCCCTCCATTTCCCCATTCGTACTCCATGGGCGCCAAAACACCCTCTCCACCCCAGCCTCCTCCGTCCGCCACCCCATCCACCACCGTCCTCCTCCACCATGCCGGAGCTGATACCCCGATGCCGTCGGCCATTACAAGAGATCGACCTCTCTCATCCACGGCTTCGGACCGGGATCCTTGCATCCCGTCCTCTCGCTTCATCCCCGCCGTCGTCCACCTTGCCGGCGCCGCTCCCACGACCGTCTCGTCCACCACCCCTCCCCGCCACCGTCTACCTTCCTAGATCTGCTTCCATGCCGCCGACAGTCATTGCTACCACAGCACCGTCAAATTCTCAGCAAATGCATACATGGCACCGCACCATATGCGGTACTCTTTCGTATCTTCTCAAATTATTTATCGCAACAAGAAAATAGATCGCCACTGCTTTACTCTGATTTCTTCTCCATCACTTACTTGTTGAAAGCAAACATTGGTTGCGAAGTTCCTTTCTCCGGTTTGCACCTTCAGATCCGCCATGGCACGCTCAACACTATACTCGCAATGCTTATGGTTTTCCCCTTTTATATTCCACACTAGTTAAATGACAGTATACTAAATTTCAAAATTGGGTCAGTCGATTTTTGAGAGCTCGCCGGAGTTCGCCGGTGTGAAGGAAGGGGCTCGAATGGGGACGGTGGTTGTGGGGGCGGTGTTGGGGCCTCGCCGAACGAAGAAAACTCGACGCGGGTGGGGGTGGGGGTGGGGGTGGCGGAGGAACGCACAGGCGATGGGGGCCGGTGGTTCGGCTGGCGGCCCGTGCGGTGTTCTGTATGGGAAGCACAGTATGTTCCTTGTCAGGAAGGGGGGCAGGGACATCTGTAGTCGACACCTTTATTGGGCCGGTTCTGCTAAATGATTTCGCACTTCGAGTTGGTCTGCCATAATACCCCAGAAGTGGTGGGAGCCACGCGGTCTTTGATAGACTAAACTGATAGTAACAGTTGTGCGCCTTCAGATGAATAGAGCTGGCATGTAGGTGATCGATAGGCTGCATATTAGTAGCGGCAAAACCCTATATTTTCCAGCCAGTTCCGCTTTCCTGATTTATTTATGGTGGTTATGGTGTACCCCTATTATCTACACTACGATCCGCCTACTGGCTCTGCGCTCTCATTATCATGGTTTCGCAATAAACTTTCTATACGGTATATTATGAACCTATTATCTGTCAACTATCCTTACATCTGGGGCCCCCAACATGGAGCCTATTTTTTGTGTAGTTGTGCCAGATTATATTAATCTACTCACCATATTACAACACACATGGGCTCTCTCATCGTAATCCAAAGGATAGCACACAAGGGTTTACTGAGGAGCCTCTATTATATTAGAATATCCTCTGCATTACAAAGATAATCTCACTACTATTTGTGTTTTCATGCTTTACAGATATTGTACGTAATCACAATGAATATAAGAATGCGCACATCAGAAGAATATTGCGGAACAGTTCAATGGGTAACAAACTTGGCATCAAGGGATTGAGGTCCATTGTGGATGCAATGAAACCCACATGCTCCCGACCTATAGATTCGTATTCAGAATATGATCCTAATGACTATTCTGAGCTCAAGGAGTCAAAGGCAGATGGCCTATCCTGTTCACCCAATAAGGTGCCTGTTCTAATTTGGCAAGGTTTTATTGGTTGCACATATCTTGGATAAGGTGTCTTGCATTTCTTTTGCTTCGTTACACCGCCATCTGCTTAGTTTACTCATGATATATGTGAAGATGACATGCCCATCAATTATCAACACCTATTCCATTTGTCGCCATATCATGTTTTTCCATTCAAATGTTGTTCTTGTGTTTCAGACATCCAAAAGGAAGAGGGTGATTGTAACATCCCAAAATTCTACATTTTGGAATGTTATAACAAATAGATAGATTTGATTGATTGTTTGATTGATTGTGTGAAATTGAGTGAAATTTGAAACTTTTTGAAAGTTAAATGAGAGGGAATAAAAGGACTTTCCCAAACTTTCATTTTGCATTCGTGATCTCCGTGAATTCAAATTCTTTTCACCACAAAACCCTGGAGAGAAGCTGACATGACTTCTTCCATTTATTTAAATGACAAGGAGTGTTGAAAATATTTGAATTTCATTTGGAAAATATTTCCAACCCAGGAACTTTATGCAACTCAATGATTTTCACGAGCGAAGATAAAATGACTTCTTCAAAACATATGAAATATGAGTTGGGAGTTTCAAAGAATTAAATTCAAAGTTCTTTTGAATTTATTTTCAATTTGGAGTTATTTGAGTTTTATTCAAATTATTTTTCTCCAAACATAAAATATATGGAAAATAGGGTAACATGATTCCCTACATCAGAAAATTGGAGAGAAATACATTTGAATTAATTTTGGTATTTTTAAAATGATTTTTACTGGATTTTACTAGAGCAGAAGCACTCTCTTCCTTATTTCAATTTGTGTGTATTCTATTTGACTCTAGCAAAATGTTCAGCTTGTAGGAAATCTATTTCGAATTTTTTTGATATATAATATGCCTATATAAAATTATACTTTATTTTTCTTTATTCGGTTTTCCTTCTGTTTCTGTTTTGAAAAAAATGTACGTGCGGCCCGTAATTATTTTGTCGCTCACGCGCGCATCATAGTAACAGCGTGTCGGTGTACTAGAGTAGGGGTACCCTAGTATCCCGTACTCGTGCACGGGCAGATTCTGACACCAGCAGCGAGCTTGCACGGTCACCGCCAAGGTCCTCCGTGGTTCCTTTGGATCCATTAAAGAACAAAGTATTTGACCAAGAAGACAAGGCCCCGGCAAGAGGAGCTTGCCGGGAAGGCCACTCAAGGCACGCAGAAGACAAGGCCCCGGCAAGAGGAGCTTGCCGGGAAGGCTCGGTGCGCGACAAGTCTCCGGACGCGACAAGGATTCAGCCGCGGCAAGGCACTTGCCGCGGCAGGCAACCTCTCTTCATCTCCGCTCCAGCTCATCCATCAACGTGTCGCCATGGGACCATTCCGTACGCGCGTGTCAAAAGGTTGTGCAGCCAGTGGGGAGCAGCGATAAGCGGCGCTGACAAGCTTGCCATCGTGGCGAGCGGAGGCGCACCTGACGGTCTCTCGCTGGTAATCGCTTAGGCGACATACGCATTTAGCATTTAATGCTTTTGTCCCTTACCGTCAGAGTTAGGTATATTGCACTGTACACTGTTCAAGTAGGTGTACCAACTACTGTTTTTACATTTGTACCCTCATCTACGTTGCCACCTGTCGGGGACCCCTTGAGCATATAAAAGGAGGCCCATGCGCAACATAGAAAGGGTTCGGCCAGTTCGGCTCAGTTGGATTCCAATGTAACCGTAGAGCACCCACGCTAGGTCTTGTAGCTCTCATCGCTCCCTAGCAAGAACACAATACAAATCAGACAAGCAGCAGTAGGAGTGTTATCTCTCCGGAGAGCTCCGAAGCAGGGTAAACTGCTCGTGTGCCTCGCCTCGATCCGCTCTTCGTGCGGTCTCCGCCCCCCTCCGAACCACAAGGGGCCTGGTCCGCCGGCCCCATAGGTGTTCGTGGGTCCGATCAGCCTCCCCGACATACCCTCCAACGGCCGGCAAGGTCGACGAGTGGAGGGCCACTATACAGAGTCTCATCGGCTTCGCCAACGGCGACGCTCCACGGCAACCGAGTGCGTCGCTGCCGCGGCAGGAATGCCAAACGCGAGCCGGTGGCGACGAGACTGTTGGAGGTGCAACTACCATGCACTCTCCGCCCCGAAGGCCAAGATCGCCGACTCACCGGATCCACCTCGACAGCGACTCCACCGCGTCATCGGATCCACGAGCTCGCCGCGATCAGCGCCAAGTTCTTCATGAACGACAACAAAAGGACGCTCGAACTCGCATCGAGCGCCGGAGAGAAGCGCGAGGTCAGTCCGAGAAGCGCGCCGGGCCCTCTGTTGACATGCGCGCGCCAGAGGAACTAGGCGACTTGCCGTACGCGGTAGGTTGCCCTGTGTTCACTCGTGAGCTGCGGCAAGTCCAGTGGCCCAGCCAGAAAAACTTCAAACCAGATGTGCCGGAGAAGTACGATGGTAGGACGCATCCGTCGGAGTTCCTCAGCATCTACACCATCGCGGTGCAAGCTGCGGGGCGACGGGACGACAAGATCCTTGCCAACTACTTCCCGCTCGTGCTCAAGCCCAACGTCAGGTCTTGGCTCATGCACTTGCCGGACAGTTCCATATCCTCTTGGGCAGATTTATGCCATCAGTTTGTTGGCGCCTTCACAGGCGGCCACAAGCCTCATGGCCAAGAAAGTGACCTTCATCTGCTCGCCCAGAAGGAAGGAGAGTCCCTGCGCAAGTTCATTCAGAGATTCAGCCGTGTGCACTACAACATCCCTGATGTCCACCCTGCCTTGATGTCGGTAGCGTTTCATCGTAACATGCGGAACCGCAGGATGAGGGAGGAGATGGCGATGTGCAAAGTCAAGGACGCCGATGAGCTGTATGCCTTGGCCGACAAGTGTGCACGCGTCTTTGAGGAAGGAGGAGACTCCAGGAGAGAATGCGTAAGTAGGATCTCGACGGTGAGGAGACCGCCCGGCAAAGAAGAGCCGGCGGCGCAACAGGAAGAAGAAAGGCGAGAAGTGCTAGCTGTTGAGCAGTCCGGCAACCGAGGTGGCGACAAGAACACCAAGGCTGGTGGCTCCGGCAAGGAGGTTGCCGCGACACCAACCACCCGGTCTGTGGCGGCCGCCCGACAAGCGGACGGCTCCGGCAAGCGATCTTGCAAGATCCACCGCACCAAGGGCCACGACCTCCAGAGCTGCAAGAAAGTCGAGCAGCTTGTTGAACAATGAAGGCTGAGTACGAGCGGCACGACAAGGAGAAGGCCAGGGAAGGTGCTGGGGAGCAAGCAAGAAATGTCCGGCCGGGAGGATGCAGCGGCAAGGCCAAGCAGCGGCAAGGAGACAGACCTCCCAGCGGCGCGACAAGGACGAAGATGATGATGACGACGAAGATATGGAAGGCAGCGGCGCCGATGAGCAGGAGTTTCAGAAAGCCACGGAGGTTCTCTGCATTGACGGAGGTGCTTCCCTGCATACTTCCCACCGCCAACTCAAGCAGTGGATGCGGGAGGTCAATGCAGCGGAACCATCCGTAGAGTCACGCAAGCCTCTGAAGTGGTCCATCACGCCTATCATCTTTGATATTGAGGACCACCCTAATCGCATAACTGCGGTCGGGTGCTTGCCGATGTTGGTCTCACCAACCATCCGCAACCTCAAGGTCACCAAGATGTTAGTTGACGGCGGGGCCGGCTTGAACCTGATCTCCTCGCGGTGCTCCGGAAGCTTCGGATCCCTCGACGGCGAGCTCGAAGAGACCGCACTTTCAAGGAATCAATCCGGGAAGGAGCAAGCGAAGGGAAGATCACGTTGTCGGTAACATTTGGCAGCGAGCTGAACTTTAGGACTGAAAGGGTCACATTCGACGTTGCTGATTTCCCATTGCCTTACAATGGGATACTTGGCCGTCCAGCACTCGCCAAGTTCATGGCAGCCTCTCACTACGCCTACAACTTACTCAAGATGCCAGGCCCGATAAGCATCATCTCTGTCCATGGCGACAAGAAGGATGCTCTTATCTGTGCCGACAAGATCTACCGGGATGCAGCAGCCGCGACAGATTGCCAGACACATGCCCAAGCTCCACAGGGAAGTAGACCAAGTCCAAGTCCGGCAAGAGCTCTGATGCCCACTCCGGCAAGCGCACCTCTTCGGAGTGCTGCGCTACCGTCGAGGACGCACCATTGAGCTCCACCGGCAAGTGGAAGAAGAAGATGGCAGCTCCGCCAAAGACCAAGAGGGTGTCCGCGAAGGAGGACGGCATTGGTGGTACCTTCACCATCAGTGCCTCTCTCGACCCTAAATAGGAAGGCGCGCTCGTTGCTTTCCTGCGGGCGAACGTCGACGTGTTTGCGTGGCAACCGTCTGACATCCCCGGTGTTCCCAGGAAAGTGATTGAGCACCGTCTGGCCGTTTGTCCTCATGCGCGGCCCGTCAAGCAGAAAATCAGGAAGCAAGCAGTGGAGCGCCAAGAATTCATCGCGGAGGAGATCAAGAGGTTGGAAGCAGCAGGCCTTGTCAGAGGAGTGCTCCATCCTACGTGGTTGGCCTATCCTGTAGTCGTGCGCAAGGCAAATGGGAAATGGAGACTTGGTATTGACTTCACGGACGTTAATAAAGCTTGTCCCAAAGATCCATTTCCCTTGCCGCGCATCGACCAGATTGTTGACTCCACGGCTGGATGTGATTTGCTTTCGTTTCTTGATGCATACTCAGGATACCATCAGATCTTCATGGCTAAAGAGGATGAGGAGAAAACCGCATTCATTACTCCATGTGGCACATATTGTTTCATACGGATGCCTTTCGGATTGAAGAATGCTGGTTGAACGTTTGCAAGAGTAGTCCATGACGCTTTTGAGCCGCAAATGCACAGAAATGTAGAAGCCTACATGGATGACATAGTGGTCAAGAGCAAGGACAAAGCAACTCTGGTTCAAGATTTGGAGGAGACCTTTGCAAATCTGCGCAAGATCAACCTCAAGCTCAACCCCGACAAGTGCCTGTTCGGAGTCCCTTCCGCAAGCTTCTCGGGTTATTAAATCATCTCGGTGGGAATTGAAGCCAATCCCGACAAGATCAAAGCCATTGAGCAGATTGAAGCACCAAAGCGCGTCAAGGATGTACGAAGACTTGCCGGTTGCGTAGCTGCTCTCAGCAGGTTTATCTCTAGGTCTGCTGAGCGCGCCCTGCCATTTTTCAAGATTTTGAAAAAGGCAGGTCCAATGAAATGGACTCCCGAAGCGGAGGCTGCGCTGCAGGACTTGAAGAGATACCTGTCCTCCACTCCAACACTTGTCGCACCTAAGCCACAAGAGAAGTTGCTGCTATATATAGCGGCAACCAATCAAGTGGTTAGTGCTGCGTTAGTAGCGGAGAGGGAGGCGGATGATGAGCTAGCAACCACGGCAGACACATCCAGCGACAAGCGGGGGCTTCACTGGCAAGCTCTGGTCCCGACAAGGACGGATCTGCAGACGCATGAGCGAGATCTGCGAAAAGGATGGTGCAGCGCCCAGTTTACTTTGTCGGTTCCCTTCTGCGAGGCTAGGTCAAGGTACTCGGTGTGCAGAAATTGCTTTTCGGCCTTCTCATGGCCTTGAGAAAGCTACGCCATTACTTCCAAGCACATGAGATCACAGTTGTCACTCGCTTTCGGCGAAGAGGATACTGCAAAATCCGAGCGGCAGGCAGGATTGTCGAGTGGGCCTTTGGAACTGTCAAGCTTTGGCCTCAAGTTTGAAAGCACTTCAACTATCCAAAGCGAGCATTGGCAGAATTCATAGCAGAATGGGCGCCAACACCGGATGAAGAAATTCGAGACGAGCATTCCCGTCAAGGAAGCAAGCAAAGAGTGGCTGATGTACTTTGATGGTGCCTTCTCGCTGCAAAGGCGCCCGGTGCGGCGTCGCTTGTCGCACCACCGGAGAGCACCTCAAGTACGTAGTCCAGATGCACTTTCCCAAGGAGCAAGCAACAAACAATACTGTGGAGTATGAAGGTTTGCTTGCCGGTCTCAGGATCGCGGTGGACCTTGGGATCAAGAAGCTTATTGTCAGGGGTGACTCGCAGCTTGTCGTCCGCCAAGTGAACAAAGATTATCAGAGTCCGTTGATGGAAGCCTACGTTGATGAAGTAAGGAAGCTAGAAGAACACTTTGACGGCCTGCAAATGGAACATGTTCCAAGAGCTCAGAACGATATTGCTGATAGCCTGTCAAAGTGCGCTGCACTTAAGTTGCCTGTGGAACCAGGGATTTTCGTGCTCAAGCTGACACAACCAACCGTAACACCATCAACTGGACAGAACAAGAAGAGGAAGTTGATCTCTGGTGACTACTTTCCGGCAGAGCTTCCCGAAGCTGCAGCCAAGAAGGTCCCCAAGATCGACACCAACAGAATGAGGGCGATCTGCTCCGACAAGCCCCAGGGTTTGTTTCGTTGAAGCAGACGCTCCCGACAAGTTTTGATCCGGCAAGCTTGCCGGGGAATATCAAGATCCGGCAGGACCGCAGGTCCTTGCCGTGGAAGCTGGTGTTCCCTCAGCAGGAGATGTGCCTTTAGTCCTTGTTGTCGAGCCATAAGCTCCAGCATGGGCACAACAGATTGTCCATTTCCTTCAGACAGGAGAACTTCCCGAAGAGCAACAAGAAGCTGAGAGAGTAGCCCGGCAGTCAAGTATGTACCAGTTTGTCGACAGCATACTGTACAGAAGAAGACTCAACGGTGTGAAATTGAAGTGTATTTGCCGGGAAGATGGACAAAAGTTGTTGGCAGAGATACATGGAGGCATATGTGGTCACCACATTGGCGCAAGAGCACTTGCCGGCAAAGCGTTCCGGCAAGGTTTCTTTTGGCCAACAGCCCTCCAGGATGCAACTGCACAAGTAACCAAGTGTGAAGCGTGCCAGTTCCATTCCAAACAGATACACCAACCAGCTCAAGCTCTCCAGACGATCCCTTTATCCTGGCCATTTTCGTCCGGGGCTCGACATCCTCGGCCCCTTCCCCGATCTGTCGGGGCTTTGAGTACATGCGTTGCTATCGACAAGTTCACAAAGTGGCGGAAGTTGAAGCGATGAGGAAGGTTACAACACGATCAAGATCAAGTTCTTTAGGTCGATTGTTTGCCGTTTCGAATCCCTAACAGGATCATCACCGACAACGGCACACAGTTCTAAGTCGCACCTTCATGCGATGCGTCCAAGATCTTGGCTACAAGACCTGCTTTATACATTGCTCACCGGAGAAGCAACGGTCAAGCGAGAGGGCAAATCTTTGAAGTGCTGCGGGCTCAAGACCGTAACTTTCGACGAGGCTGCACAAGTGCGGAAGAAACTGGATTGAGGAGCTGCCGGTGGTTCTTTGGTCGATCAGACGACGCCAAATCGAGCCATCGCCGGACACCCTTTGCTCTAGTCTATGGAGCAGAGGCGGTTCTCCCCACGGAACTCGTATACGGATCGCCTCGAGTGCTCGCTTATGATGAGCTTGAGCAAGAGCAGCTGCGACAAGATGACGCGCTGCTCCTTGAGGAAGATCGTCTTCAGGCCGCTGTACGAGCTGCTCGCTACCAGCAAGCTTTGTGTCGCTACCATAGCCGCAAAGTTAGTGCCAGAAGCCTCGAGGAAGGCGACCTTGTTCTTCGGCGCATTCAGTCCGCCAAGAATTCAAACAAGTTGACGCCGAAGTGGGAAGGCCCTTATCGGGTGAAACGAGTCACTAGGCCCGGCGCTGTCCGCGTTGAGACCGAAGATGGCATTCCGGTGAGCAACTCCTGGAACATTGAGCATCTTCGTAAGTTTTCCCCGTAGGGCGCGGTTGCCGGAACCTGTTCCGCCAACCACCTTTTGTACAAGTCTTGCCGCTGTTGCATGTAATCCTTTGTACAAAGCCGGGCGCAGACCCCGTGCATCAGTAAAGCTCATATGTTGCGCACAACTTGTCAAATTCATGCTTTCATCATTTTATTGCATGTTTTGGCTAACACTTTGTGCAGCATCCACACCCGGTGAGCAATATCGAGCCACTAGGCTCCATAACTTTATTTTCTCTTCTTTCTCTTTTCTCAAAGAAAGGAAGGCTCCCTCGCGCACAAGTTAACCAGGGGGGAAGGAGAAGATAATACTATGGACCAAGCGTTGCTCGAGGAAGTTTCGCCTTATCGGGAAGCAAACGACAGAAAAGCTAAGTTGCCAAAGCTTGAGCAATCAGTTTTTAAATTTTTAAGTTTTCTTCCTCGAACGATAGTACTTTGTATGGAAAACATGTGCGCAGAGGAACCAACTCGCGGCTAGTCGCGCCCTTACTTTGTTTCGAGTCTGCTCAACAACTTAAGTGAGCTGCAGCTAGTCGCGACAAGGTTGCTTGTCGGGCGGCACCGCCGGCCAGGCTCTTTGGCGTTCAGACTCGGCGCTTCATGACAAAGGTGCCTGCACCGACAAGTTCCCTAAATGCGTAGGGGCGTAAAGCGTACAAAGGAAGGAATCAAGTAAAGGAAATAACATTGCATTCATCGCCTAAGATAGAGTATATTACAAAATAACTTGTCGCTGATCTAACAAAGTGTTCTAAACATGATCAGCAGCGACAAGGGAAAGATAAAATTGGCGGCCGAGTCTACGCGGTCGCCATCAATCCGCTTGATCTTGTTCACCTTGTCCACAATGGGTGCGACAAGGGCTTTGAGCGCCACCACGTCGGCATCTGGCGGCAAGGATCTGAGGATGTCGTTGAGGTTGAGGCCTGGATTGCGGAAGGCCACCTTCATCAACACCTTCTCGAGGGCTCCTGCACAGATCTGGCGTGATTCCTCGGCCAGCTGCTTTGGGACGTCTTCCCGGAGTCACTGGAGGCCCGTCAACACGCCCTTGAAGAATAAGCTAAGCTTGGCGCTGGGTTGGAGATGCTCGTCGGAGGAGTATGCAAGATCCACCATCCCCAGCTCCATCAGCTCATTGTGGATGTCGGCAGCAGTATCCACAAGACCTTCGGTCCAATGCTCCACACTCTCCCTCAAGGCGCCTGGTGTCAACAGATTCGCCAAAGAGCTCCTCCTTGGCCTTGATCGTCTCCAACAGGCCCACCTCCCGCTCTCTGGCGCCATCCAGCGTCTGCGTCAGAGTGGTCAGCTTTAGCTCAAGATCCGGCTTGGAATCCTTGGCGGCATCGATCTCCTTGCCCCTATCGGCGAGACGGCCCTGCAGCTCGCCAAGAGTGTAGGCGTCCTTCTCGCGCTCGTGCTTGAGCGCGGCAAGCTCCTCGCCGCTCTTCTGGAGACTGACCTCCAGCTGCGCCACCTTCGTCTTCAACTCTTCCTTGGCGGCCTCGGCTGCGGCAGCATCCTTCGCTTCCTTAAGCGCCCGCCAAGTGACTCCTCGCGCGCGACAAGCTCTTCCTCGTGGCTGTCCAGGTTGATCTTCCGCTGCGCCAGCTCGCTTTCCTGCGCGGACAGCTTCTCGGCGGCAAGCCGCTGCTCCTCTTCAGCTGCGGCCTTCTCGAGGATGAAGGCCGTGCGCTCTTCAGCGAGTAGCGCCCGCTCTTCCGCTACATTCCGGAGAGCTTCTTGGTTGGCGCTCCGGAGCTCTTCTGCGCGCTTCTCCATGTCTGCTCCCGCCCTCGCGACAAGTGCTTCCCCGGACTCCAACTTGGTTTGCCGGGCGCGGTAGAGCGGCAAAGCTTCTTCGGCTGCTCCTCCTCGAACTTCGCCCGCTGCTGCTGCTTGGCGCGTCCACCAGCGTCGGCCAATGGAGGCGAGTAGCTTCGCCAACGAAGGTCTCTCCTTCGACCGGCGCCTGAGCTCGACTCGGGGAGTTTGATGAAGACACCGTCGCCGGCCTTCAAGTAGGCGCGGCTGGGGCTCCTCGAACTGGCCACTGGCAATGGCCAGGGAATCGACGGTCGGTGTAGCGCCTGGCGCTCCTGCGGCCTCAGGGCCGTCAGTGCGATCGCCCGACCCCTCGCCAGCTTCTGCGTCGGCAGCCTCGGTGGCCTCCTCGCCGACAGGCTCGTCAGCGACGGCCTCTTCTTCCACAGCGGCGGCTTCGTCAGTGTTGCCGCGCGCTTCCTCCTCGCCGGCGACCTCGACCTCCATCGGCCCTGCGTCAGACAAAGAAAGAACAGTCAAGCAAATGTTCAAAAAGAAAAACAGAAGAAAACAAGCCCAAGGGAAATTTTCGCGCAAGGGGATTACCTGCAATGGGATCTGCAACCGTGGTCTCGACCACTGGAGGATCACTGGTGCTGTCCCTTGCCGGGGTAGCCTCCCTTGCCGGAGTAGCCTCCCTTGCCGGAGGACGCTCCCTTGCCGGAGATTCCTCCCTTGGCGGCGTAGTCGAAGCAGACAGAATTTCGGGGGCGGCCTCCGGGCCCTCCTGATGAGGCTGCTCTGCTCCTACGCAAAACAACAGTCAGATATCAACGAGGAAGGAGCACCCACGCACACCTAACAGTAAGGAGAAAACCGCATACTTACCCTGGGGGCTGTGCTTGGGGCTGCTCTGATGAAGGGTTGCCGGGTCCGGCAAGGGGGTCTCAGACGCGTCCCCTGTTGCCACGGGTGGATCGTCCTCAACAACGACCGCCGGGGTCTTGGCCCATTTCGACGCTCTCTGGGCCAGCTCCTGATAAGGAAAAAGTTCAGAACGAAGCAAGTCAGATTCAAGATAAAGCAGCAAAATTTAAGAAATACAAGCACAATATTGAAGCTTACTCTTCTTCTTCCTCCTCGGAGCTGAGCGCGGAGAAGTCAAACTCCGGCTCGCCTACGGTGCGACAAGGCGGAGGAGTGGGCTCTCTTGGCCGCTTGGCGGAGGCGTCGGCGGCGGCCTGGGAAGATTCAACCCGGTTATCGCAGCAGCGTGGGGTGCTCCAGCAACATCGCTTGCAGCGGTAGAGCCCAGCGTCGCCCAGCTGGCCTTCTGGCTGTGGGCCCGTCTGCCGCCCCGTCTCGTCTCCGGCCTTGCGGAGACGCCTCTTCGGCGGAGCCGGGGGCTCCGTTGGCGGCAAGTCGCTGGGTGGTGGAGAAGAAGCGCCCTCGGCTGGTCCGCTCGACTCGGCCTCGGGCTCGGCAAGCTCTTCCTCACCGGCGAGCTCCCTTTGCTGCGTTTGCCTCCTCCACGGTGTACCCGAAGACGCCAGCGGCGGCAGCTGCTGCCGCCTCCTCCAACCTTGTGGCGATGCGCGCCATCTCTTCGTCGGTGGTGTCGCGGGTGAGCCTCTTCTGCTCGTCGGAGCGGATCGGCACTTCTTCCAAGTTGTCGAAGAACTGTTGCACGATCTCGTCGGAAGGCTCTTGCCAGGTTGGAATGATCCCATGAGAATCGCACAACGGCATCATGGAGCGGATGCGGTCGAGTGCAAAGTTGTTGCACAATGGGACGACCCCCCTTAGCAACCTAAACCACTCGGGGTGATCGGGGTCGTTCTTGAACAGCTCTAGCAGCATCGCATCCAGCTCCAAGACGGTGAAATTCCAATTGAGACCCGGGCGCAGGCTCATGATGTCTGCCGCATTTTGGAACTCCCAAGCAGGCCTCCTCCTCTCCTGCAAGGGAAGCGTCTGTGGCGAAGGAAGTCTGCGCCAACTGCGCCTACAGTTAGTCCGGCAAGCCTGAGGCGCAAAATCCGGGTCACAGCTATCTTCAACCTAGCATCCTTCGGTGCCAAGCTACTCCAATCGTTGCCGCGCACTATTGGGATTTGGCGCACGACAGTGAAGGGCTGCGGGTTCTCCTCTACGATCCAACACCAGTTGGCTCTCAACTCCTCCCACTTGCTTCGGAACTCTCCTTCCAGATACGCTTCTTTCTTGCCGACCCTGGAGACCCAAGCTATCCCTCCGACAGCGGCTCCCCTCTCTCAACGGGGCATGAAGAAGTGGCGGAAGAGGGCTACGTTAGGATAGATCCCGACAAAGTTTTCGCAAGGTGTGCGAAAACTGCCATGGTCGAGAATGGCGTTGGGGGTGAAATCGAGGAGGCGGAACCCGTATGTGTTCATAATATCGCAGAAGAACTTCGAGAGAAGGCGGGCAGAGCCCATAATAGAAAAAGGGCAAAGAAAGGATACCCGGTTGGGGCTAGTTCAAGCGGAGGCGGGGAGTACCTTCGTGCGCCCAGATGCCGCAACGTCTCCGTCGACGAAGAAGGTAGAAAAGCTCCCTCGGCTCCTTTGCGTCGAGCTGAGGAGAAGATGGCCCGCTCCTTTTCGCAGCGCCATGAGCAGCTGCGCCTCGGCGATTTCACGCCCTTCCCCTTGTCGGCCTTCGGAGCCATGGCGGAGGCGGTGGAGGAGGTCGACGGCGGTGAGTGTGCTTATGGCGAAAGGGGGCGGGGCGCTGCTCTCTTCGCACTGGAGAAGAAGGGGGGAGCGGCGGTGGTTTTCTTGACAAGACAGCAATGGCGAGGTGGATGACCTGCCCCTGTTTCCCCTGTTTATAAGGAGGGGGAGGGGGCGGACGTTCCGCTTTTCCTAATAAAGAAACCCCCACGACCACGCCCACGATCTCTCGCACGACGCCACGTTCGGTGCATGCCGTTAGTGGGGGACATGGTGGGTCCGGGGTGAGTTATGGCGTGATCGACGCCGCGTGTGACCGTGCACTGTTTTGGGCCTGGCCCGACAGCGCTCGGCACCGTGTGCGGCCCAGGCCCGGGGGCTCCTATCGGTGTACTAGAGTAGGGGTACCCTAGTATCCTGTACTCGTGCACGGGCAGTTGCAGCACCCCGCGGCAGGGCTTGCCTGGTCACCGCCAAGGTCCTCCGTGGTTCCTTTGGAGCCATTCAATAACAAAGTATTTGACCAAGAAGACAAGGCCCCGGCAAGAGGAGCTTGCCGGGAAGGCCACTCAAGGCACGCAGAAGACAAGGCCCCGGCAAGAGGAGCTTGCCGGGAAGGCTCGGAGTGCGACAAGTCTCCGGACGCGACAAGGATTCAGCCGCGGCAAGGCGCTTGCCGCGGCAGGAAACCTCTCTTCATCTCCGCTCCAGCTCATCCATCAACGTGTCGCCATGGGACCATTCCGTGCGCGCGTGTCAAAAGGCTGTGCAGCCAGCGGGGAGCAGCGATAAGCGGCACTGACAAGCTTGCCATCGTGGCGAGCGGAGGCGCACCTGACGGTCTCTGTTGCACTGTTTAGGCGACACAGACGAGCATTTAATGCTTTTGTCCCTTACCGTCAGAGTTAGGTATATTGCAATCGCATAATCGCTCAAGTAGGTGTACCAACTACTGTTTTTACATTTGTACCCTCATCTACGTTGCCACCTGTCGGGGACCCCTTGAGCATATAAAAGGAGGCCCATGCGCAACGTAGAAAGGGTTCGGCCAGTTCGGCTCAGTTGGATTCCAACGTAACCGTAGAACACCCACGCTAGGTCTTGTAGCTCTCATCGCTCCCTAGCAAGAACACAATACAAATCAGACAAGCAGCAGTAGGAGTGTCATCTCTCCGGAGAGCTCCAAAGCTGGGTAAACTGCTCGTGTGCCTCGCCTCAATCCGCTCTTCGTGCGGTCTCCGCCCCCCTCCGAACCACAAGGGGCCTGGTCCGCCGGCCCCATAGGTGTTCGTGGGTCCGATCAGCCTCCCCGACACAGCGAGCGCCCCATTTTTTTCCTATATGGGCCAGGCCCAGCCAGCCTTTTTTTTCTTAGGCCGAATTTTGTTAAAGAAAAAAACTGCAGCCGCAACTTACGCGCGCGCGGCCGGCCGAAGGCCTCTAGGCCCATGCAAGGCGCCTCTTTTCTTCTCTGTTTCTTTTCCTTTCATCTACGTTTAGTCCCACATTGCCTAACCTTTGAGCCTTAAGCCTCTTTTCCACCTATAAATATAGATCCATAGAGCCTAAAAAAATTCATCCGATTCGGGTTAAATCAATATTTTGGTTTGACTAGATTCCTTAACGAAAAATATTTTTCTCCTCTCCGGCGCGACTTCTGGAAATTGTTTTCTCTCTCCGAAGTTGTCTTTTCTCTGCCTTATAAAGGTATCTTTCTTCGTTTTTTTCCATAGTTTATTATTTTCTAGACTAATACGATAAAATAATTAGATTACCCATTTGTCTCTGTATTTATACATTAGACCTAAAATTCTTTTAGCCGTATCTATTTTTCTTCCATAAAACAGCTTGGCCCTGATTTTTTCAAATAGCCATAACTTTTTACTCCTTTATCCAAATTAGATGAAACCAACTCCCACTTCTTCGTTACGATCTCCTCTATCCAGTAATCCAACTCAAACATGTTTTTGAAAGTTTAAAATTTGAATTAGATCAGATTTGAATTTGAACTTTGTTTGATCATAACTTGAGTTTCGTAACTCCGATTTAGTTGGTTCTTTTTGCAAATCGAAGCTCTTGACATAAACTTTCTGATAAGGCCAAATTCACATAATTTTGGTACTGTTAGAAATTGGTTTATGTTGCAAGAGTTATTTGCTTGGTTTTGACGTTTTCCGAATTGTTTTCTTCGTTCTTTCCGATCTTTTGAGTGATTGCTTATGTGTGGTTACTATTGCTTGCTTATGATAGATTGACCGGAGTGTGACAAGTAGAACTATCAAGAGTTTTGAGTGTGAATCATCTTCATCAACATTGCAGGCAAGTTCGCACTTTGATCATATCCCTTTTCATACCCAGCTTTTATGCATTAGATCGATCCTCAAACATTGCATGATTAGGATCTAATTAAATTGTGGGTTTTGGGAAGTAGATGAGGTAGTACCTATTACCTGTTTTATTATCAAACCCTTGGGAGTTACTTCTACATTTGCTTATTATGCCATGCTATGCTAGTAGACGTGGATTGATTGAGTGTATCCATGACAGATGTGAGATTGATAATTGATGGTTTATTTAAGGTGGCAACTTAAACACACATCTGGGTGGGTTGAGGTACCTGGGTATTCCAGGATTGCCTGTTTCTTTTTGGACCGCCACCCAGGCTCAAATGGATCATGAGATTATTCATGCTAGAAACTTCCGTGTGCAGCCACAAGCTACTATGGGCTCTAGTATAGTTCACTAAATCGTGCGAACTCTTACAGTGGTAGACTAGCAGATGTAGGGGATGTAGGTTGGTACTGTCTACCCGATCGTAAGGTGCTAGCGCTTCTGAAAGACTATGTCTCGGTCATCCGTTTCTCAAACATCATGTAGTGCGAGAATCCCAACGGAGGAGATCGAGTCTTGTGGGGAAAAGTGCACAAACCTCTGCAGAGTGTATAAACTAATCATGGTTAGCCGTGTCCCTGGTTATGGACATCTTGAGTATCTAGTACTTGGATTATCATGTGAATCTCATCATGTTACTTTAATTAATATTGTTGGGTTTTAATGATGATGCTTAATTGGGATTGAGAATGATGTCAACCATTCTCAATGCTTAACAACCACCATGATAGTTAAATAAAATTTATTCCTTTGCAGTAGGGAAAAATTGGCTTTTCGCAAAACACTATAACCATAGAGCTTTTCCACCAGCCAAATATGCATGTAGTGATAGCCTTATTCATCATTATCCTATGGTGTGAATTTGCCAGTACATTCAATGTACTGACCCTTTGTGGATGCAACGTCTAATGTTGCAGGAATCTTACGACGAGTAAGTGACACCTTAGGGTTACGATTTCTACACTCAACTTTGCCGTTGGTGTTGATGGGAATCCACAACCTTGTTACTTCCGCTATTTGGATTGAGGTAATAGTATTTACGTTACTTTATACATGTGATTTACCTCTGTTATAAATCCTCGAGTATTGTGTGTGTCAGCATACCGATGACACTTAAGCACAGAGACTTGATCCATTCGGGTCGGGTCGCTACAAGATGGTATCAGAGCACATGTTGACTGTAGGACGTGACCCTAGAAACTGACAAGCCCATAGGAAAGATTTTTCTCTACAACTTTCTTTTCAAAATAATCTTTTACCTCTCTTCTCTTCTGAGCTTATTCAAATATTCCCTTTTAGTGAGACCATACCCCTTTCCCTTTTGACCACGAAGATTCAGCTGATGGGATCACTCCAAGAAGTACAAGATATTGGACAACTAAGACCATTCAGAATGAAGAGGATTTTTCCGAGCATTATAATGATGGAAACTACAACGGTTGAAGACCCTGTAGAATTTCCAGATTTTGTGTGACCTAGGAAGGCTACCCTTATGGAACCTGGCAGACTATGGAAGCTGTCAATACCCGAGAGCAAGGTGTATCGTAGAAAGAACGGAACATGGAGCATCAGAACTCAAAGTTTTGTCAAGGAAACCCCAATGCAGGAGATATCAACTATGGAGAGATAGCTCATGGAAATGACAAGAGCAGAAACACGGCTATCCATGATGTTATCGCCCGTTTATGCTATTGTCACCGTGCTGAGTTAAGCATGCATATGCATGGAAGGATTGGATGGTAGAAGGCTGATGGAGCACCTATCAGCAAGATGAAGTTTTAACCTTAGCCGGTGTATCACCAGGATCTGGAGTGTTACATCAATAAGTTAAGATGTAACTACAAGAAGCGATGTTGATAAGGAAGCGTTTCGTGAAGAACTCAGGACCCAGAAGCTGAAAGTAGCCAAGCTAGAGGAGCCAAACCTTGAGACATCAAAGATTCGTCAGGAACGGAAGGACAGTAGGATCATGGTTCATGCCAAGGATGTTGGAACCCAGAAGTTTGGAACGCAATTGCTGAATATTAAAGGACGTCACGAGAGACTTCGCGTCAACAGAGAACTGGTAGAGGAACCTAAGAAGGACAAGCATGATCGGAAGAAGCTCATCGGAGACATGAACAAGTCTGGAAGAATTTGGCGACCTGGAAGATTTATAGACCATTAGAAGACCAAAGCCCTGTTATATACCTACATTAGATGCAACGATTGTGAGCTGTCATTTGTTTGTTGTTTTTTCTGACAGCCACAAATAAAATCTGTCTTTTCAAAACTATTGCTTGCATTGTGTGCATGCCTCTCTATCTCTCTTATCCCACACCAAACCCATGGACCCAATAGAGGATGAACGGAGATGAACTCATGTCTCCTGGACCGATAAGTCAATTGGAGACAGACCGATAGATTCAGAACATGGAGGATCACATGAAGAATAACTCTATAGCCGTAAAGGATATAACCCAGCATGCTCTTCAAAGTTTTGAAAGAGGTGCTGCTACTTGGTGGAGGATGTACCAAACCATCAATGGATGGCAAGGAGTAACCACTTGGAAAGAATTTAAGTTGACTTTGCCAAAGTCTCGGCTTGTGTCCCAGAAGTTGAGGCATTATGGAAAGGATATGAAGAAACCTTGTGCATACAAGCTTTGTGGAGAAATAGGACACAACCATAAAGAAAACAAGGACGAATACCCTCATAAGCGGAGGATTACCAAAAGAGTTAGCAGAGGATCTCATGGAACTTTGGTTGGAGATTGTTCCCAAAGGTTTTGTTGCAGCAATGGAAGTTCAGCCTACATTGTTGGGAAAGATCCGTGAAGCTCAGAAGGACGACACAGATATTGCTGAGGTAAAAGAGAGGATGAGCAAAGGAAAGGCCAAAGGTTTTCGTAAGGATGAGCACGACACCTTATGGTTTGAGGATAGTGTACATGTACCCAAAAATGCAGAGATCAGAAAGTTAATACTTCAGGAGGCTCGTGACTCACCATACTCGATTCGCCCTAGAAGCACCAAGATGTATTTGGATTTG
Source organism: Aegilops bicornis (assembly GCA_021605145.1). Lineage (NCBI taxonomy): Eukaryota > Viridiplantae > Streptophyta > Magnoliopsida > Poales > Poaceae > Aegilops > Aegilops bicornis. Next base: position 629,351,839 of record CM038671.1, on the reverse strand, counting down.
AAGGAGCGTTTCTGGTGGACTGGTATGAAGAAGGATATTGCGGAGTATGTAGTCGTAGGTGATGTATGCCAGAGAGAGTAAGAGCAGAGCATCAGAAGCCAGCATGATTACTACAGCCTATGCCGATACCCGAATGGAAGTGGGATAAGCTTGGCATGGATTTCATTACCGGATTTCCTAGAACCCGGTCGGGATATGATTCTATCTGGGTAGTAGTTGATTCGCTTGACCAAAGTGGCTCACTTTATCCCAGTGAAAATCACCTATACAAGTGCGAAGTTGGCCAAGACATATTTGACCAGGATCATATGTCTGCATGGAGTTACGAGGACCATCGTATCAGATAGAGGAACACAGTTTACCTCAAAGTTTTGGAATCAGCTGCACCAGACTTTGGGTACTAGGCTAGAGTTCAGTACAACCTTTCATCCAGAAAAGATGGATAGACCGAGAGAGTCAATCAGATTCTGGAGGACATGTTGAGAGCGTGTGCGCTAGATTATGGATCTAGTAGGGATGATAATCTACCTTACGTGGAGTTCTCATACAACAACAGTTACCCAGCTAGTTTGAAGATGGCCCCTTTTTAAGCTTTGTATGGGAGGAGCCAGACACCGTTGATGTGGGATGAAGTTGGAGACCATCATTTGTTTGGACCAAATGTGATCAAAGAGTCAGAAGAGAATGTTAAGTGGATTCGAGATAGACTGAAGGTAGCTCACCAGCGGAAGAGTTATGCAGACTAAAAAGCAAGGAGGTAGTCTATGAAATTGGAGACAGAGCATGTCTTCGTGTGTCCCCTCTGCGAGGAGTTAAACGATTTGGAGTTAAGGGAAAGTTAGCCCCGATATTTGTAGGACCATACCGAGTTTTGGAGCGTATGAGAGAAGTGGCCAACAAATTGTAGTCACCCGAAGGACTGTCAGGAGTTCATGATGTGTTTCATGTTTCCGAGTTGAAGAAGTGCCATGCAGAGATGGCCAATATTCCCCTGTAAGGACGCTTGAACCTGGTAAGGATAATAATGTTCCACGAAGTGGAGTATGGACTTCATAAGTATAAGTCTTTATCTCGGTATGTGGGATATCCCACGAGGATGAAGATGGGATTACTATTGGATATAAAGGAGGTATGATGTGGGAAATACGGATCAATGGAAATTCCATGATGAGTCTGAGTAATCACGTTTTAGTTTGGTACCAACAGAAGGAAGAGAGACAGTACAATTGGATGGATTTTAAGTATGCCAGGAAGTTGGATGTTGGGATAATGATCAATTGCCCAGATGATGTGTTCAAGGTTTACAAGTGATGAGGTGGGCCTATAACCCACAAGCCCCAGGACCTGCCAAGAAGCAAGCACATTCTTGCTGAAAGAAAAAAAACCCTGGAAGAGGATATGCCTTTATCAACCGACGATTCTATAGGAGTTTACGCAAAACCTGAGAGTTGTTAAGGAACGATAGATGTTTGTTTGGCTTGCAGAGTCAATGGATTTATCCGAACTTTGTTCGTCGACAAGAGAAATTCTGCAGTGCTTGTGAGGATGACCGAGTGTTAGAATGCGAGATTCGCTAAACCATATACAGGGTAATGATTTGGGTGCGGGATGGATTGATCACCATACCGACTTACTCTTATTATTCGCCTTGCTATGTGGGAAGGTAAATCTGAGTGACTTACCTATAGTAAAGAGACGACAATCAAAACCCTGTTTAAACCTTAGAATGGTATAAAAAAATTTCCCTTGTACAAGGTAGCTTTTGCCAACCATAGGTTATACGGTGAGGATCAACAAGACCCATTTCCTGCAAGAGAAACTCTAGATTGTTAACCACCATGAGATATCGATAGTTAGTTAGTATTGGCGCCAGACCCGTCAGCTAAGAAGACCCAATCTCGGAATAACCTTACCAAGAAGAAAGGACAGAAGAATTGAGGAAAAAGGTTATGCCGCTACCGGAAGAGCCAGAGAAGGAATTATACAGAAGATTTTGAGAAGACCGGCCCTGTCAAGAATAAGGATGGAGTATGTGAGTTTTGATGGGACAGTAACAATGCTTCTAAGGGTGGTAGCACCCCAGACCCGAGTGATGATCGATGGATTTTGAGAACACCCCGACCCTAACCTATTTCTTTCTAGCCTCTCCGAATCTCGAGGACGAGATTCATTTTAAGGGTGGTAGGTTTGTAACATCCCAAAATTCTAAATTTTAGAATGTTATAATAAATAGATAGACTTGATTGATTGTGTGAAATTGAGTGAAATTTGAAGCTTTTTGAAAGTTAAATGAGAGGGAATAAAAGGACTTTCCCAAACTTTCATTTTGCATTCGTGATCTCCGTGAATTCAAATTCTTTTCACCGCAAAACCCTAGAGAGAAGATGACATGGCTTCTTCCATTTATTTAAATGACAAGGGGTGTTGAAAATATTTGAATTTCATTTGGAAAATATTTCCAACCCAGGAACTTTACGCAACTCAATGAATTTCACGAGCGAAGATAAAATGACTTCTTCAAAACATATGAAATATGAGTTGGGAGTTTCAAAGAATTAAATTCAAAGTTCTTTTGAATTTATTTCAATTTGGAGTTATTTGAGTTTTATTCAAATTATTTTTCTCCAACAATAAAATATATGGAAAATACGGTAACATGATTCCCTACATCAGAAAATTGGAGAGAAATAAATTTAAATTAATTTTGGTATTTTTAAAATGATTTTTACTGGATTTTACTAGAGCAGAAGCACTCTCTTCTTTATTTGAATTTGTGTGTATTTTATTTGACTCTAGCAAAATGTTCAGCTTGTAGGAAACATTTTTCTGAAAATTTTGATATATAATATGCCTATATAAAATTATACTTTATTTTTCTTTATTCGGTTTCCTTCTATTTCTATTTAAAAAAACTATACGTGCGGCCCGTAATTATTTTGTCGCTCACGCGCGCATCATAGTAACAGCGAGCGCCCCATTTTTTTTCCTATATGGGCCAGGCCCAGTCAGCCTTTTTTTTCTTAGGCCGAATTTTGTTAAAAAAAACAGCAGCGGCAGCTTACGCGTGCGCGGCCGGCCAAAGACCTCTAGGCCTATGCGAGGTGCCTCTTTTCTTCTCTGTTTCTTTTCCTTTCATCTACGTTTAGTCCCACATTGCCTAACCTTTGACCCTTAAGACTCTTTTTCACCTATAAATATAGATCCATAGAGCCTAAAAAAATCATCCGATTCGGGTTAAATCAATATTTTGGTTTGACTAGATTCCTTAAAAAATATTTTTCTCCTCTCCGGCGCGACTTCTGGAAATTGTTTTCTCTCTCCGAAGTTGTCTTTTCTCTGCCTTATAAAGGTACATTTCTTTGTTTTTTTCCATAGTTTATTATTTTCTAGACTAGTACGATAAAATAATTAGATTACCCATTTGTCTCTGTATTTATACATTAGACCTAAAATTCTTTTAGCCGTATCTATTTTTCTTCTTGGCCCTGATTTTTTCAAATAGCCATAACTTTTTACTCGTTCATCCAAATTAGATGAAACCAACGCCCACTTCTTCGTTACGATCTCCTCTATCCAGTAATCCAACTGAAACATGTTTTTGAAATTTTAAAATTTGAATTAAATCATATTTGAATTTGAACTTCGTTTGATTATAACTTGAGTTTCGTAACTCCGATTTAGTTGGTTCTTTTTGCAAATCGAAGCTCTTGACCTAAATTTTATGATAAGGCCAAATTCACACAATTTTGGTACATGTAGAAATTGTTTTATGTTGCAAGAGTTATTTTCTTGGTTTTGATGTTTTCCGAATTTTTTTCTTCGTTCTTTCCGATCTTTTGAGTGATTTCTTATGTGTGGTTACTATTGCTTGCTTATGACAGATTGACCGGAGTGTGACGAGTAGAACTATCGAGTTTTGAGTGCGAATCATCTTCATCAACATTGCAGGCAAGTTCACACTTTGATCATATCCCTTTTCATACCCAGTTTTTACGCATTAGATCGATCCTCAAACATTGCATGATTAGGATCTAATTAAATTGTGGGTTTTGGGAAGTAGATGAGGTAGTACCTATTACCTGTTTTATTATCAAACCCTTGGGAGTTACTTCTACGTTTTCTTATTATGCCATGCTATGCTAGTAGACGTGGATTGGTTGAGTGTATCCATGACAGATGTGAGATTGATAATTAATGGTTTATTTAAGGTGGCAACTTAAACACACATCTGGGCTGTAGCATAGTTGACTAAGTCGTGCGAACTCTTACAGTGGTAGACTAGCAGATGTAGGGGATGTAGGTTGGTACTGTCTACCCGATCGTAAGGTGCTAGCGCTTCTGAAAGACTATGTCTCGGTCATCCGTTTCTCAAACATCATGTAGTGCGAGAATCCCAACGTGGGAGATCGAGTCTTGTGGGGAAAAGTGCACAAACCTCTGCAGAGTGTATAAACTAATCATTGTTAGCCGTGTCCCCGTCATGGACATCTTGAGTATCTAGTACTTGGATTATCATGTGAATCTCATCATGTTACTTTAATTAATATTGTTGGGTTTTAATGATGATGCTTAATTGGGATTGAGAATGTTGTCAACCATTATCAATGTTTAACAACCACCATGATAGTTAAATAAAATTTATTCCTTTGCAGTAGGGAAAAATTGGCTTTTCGCAAAACATTATAACCATAGAGCTTTTCCACCAGCCAAATATGCATGTAGTGATAGCCTTATTCATCATTATCCTATGGTGTGAATTTGCCAATACATTCAATGTACTGACCCTCTGTGGCTGCAGCGTCTAATGTTGCAGGAATCTTACGACGAGTAAGTGATACGTTAGGGTTACGATTTCTACACTCAACTTTGCCGTTGGTGTTGATGGGAATCCACAACCTTGTTACTTCCGCTATTTGGATTGAGGTAATAGTATTTACGTTACTTTATACATGTGATTTACCTCTGTTATAAATTCTTGAGTACTGTGTGTGTCAGCATATCGACCCAGGGATGACACTTAAGCACAGAGACTTGATCCATTCGGGTCGGGTCGCTACAGTGATTACAGAACCCGAAGGAGTACAAGCAAAGTCCTTGAAAAAGGTGGTGCTACCGGAGAAATCACATAGCACCCGACGTATATTGGCGATAGAACCAGTGCTGCAAAACCTAGGATATCGCAACTATGCTGGTCGCGGCTTTGCTCTTGTGAGTACCCATTGTCCTATCGTTGTCCTTACATTCATACCTGGTGGATTATGTGACATCATTGTGCATTATAGCTTGCTTATCCACTGTTCGCTCAAAATTATCAGATCTATATTAATGCTTAAATTAATGTAGAATAAACCCAATGCCTATGTAGTTCTGCATTGTTCTTGTAAGTATCTGTTGTCCTTATATTTGTCAGCTAGTTCTTCATGTACACTTTGCAGCTTATTTTCCCGTGTCCTCCATTTTTCTACACATCAGATCTACATTTACTCTTGCCAAAATATTGAATAAAACCAATGTTACTGAAGAAGTTTAGCTCCGCATTGCTCTTGTCAGTGCCTTTTGCCTGTATGATGTATTTACATTTGTACACTGCATCTTAGTTAAATAATCGCCATTTGTTCCTATATTTTCGCATCTATATTTACTCTTAAAAAAATGTAGAATAAAGGCAATACTCTTGAAAAGAGTGTGAGGTAAACTTCTTGAATTCCCCCCCCCCCCCCATCAACATGGACAAGGCCTTTATAGAGCCTGTCTTCACTACTAATGTAAGTTTGTCCTCCTCGAGCCTTCAAACTTTGTTGTTTATATTTGGATAGCTATGAGTGCAAATGCTATTTATTTTTATCGTCTGCATCAAATTGCTTGTTCAAAGTTTATAAAGTAGAAGTACATAAACATAAATTTGTCATTCTCAATTTTAGTCTTTAGTTGTACAATCTAGTTCCTTATTCGTACCATGTAAATTAAACTAAACATAGCAAGTTATCTTCTTTAGCACTATGTGTATGCTTGTGTTCTTGATCTGTAATCCAGTGGTGTGGTGAGACTACCAACAACAGCACAATGTCATATCCTGCTATGTCTCAACTATGAACAATGCCATATTATATTAATGTTATTTACACCGTGTCTCTTTATTTATCAATCTGAAAATGGTATAAATTGACAGTACACTCACCATTCATGCTTATACATTGTTTAGAACTACATCTATGCTTGTGTTCTTTATCTGTAATCCAGTGGTCTGGTGAAGTTGGCCGCTCCTGCACAATGCCATTTCCTGTCATCTTAACTATGAACAATGCCTATTATGTTAATGCTATTTTAAACCATGTATCTTTATTTCTGACAAAGAAATGAGATGAATTGACAGCGCTGATGCTTATATGTGCAAAAACTGTTATCTACCTACTTGTTTCTCTTTTAGGGTGACAACACTACTGCTAGGAAGAACTGCCACAATGATAGTGAGACGAACCCATTTTTTGTCCCTCTAACACATATTCCAAAGGAGAAGGCAAAACATATTGAGGGTAGGGATACAACCACGAAGTCACATCTTGATGTAGTGTCAAACTTACTCAGTGACAAAAGCTCGATGAAGTCGTCGCCCGAATCTGTTCGACTTCTTCAGTCTGAAATTCAAGCAGAAATACATGCTTCCGCTCAAATAGGACTGGAACTCCAATCTCTAAGCAAGATTAACCGTAAGTACATGATTTTTATTGATGCTATGCAGCTTAAGTTGGTGGATATGAGCGCCAAAGAAGCGCAATGTCGATGGAGGTTGCTAAGCTGCCATGCTTGCGCTGCTAGGCCGGGCTAACCTTTCTTGAACTGTGTTGAAGTGCTGTCGGTTCTGTCTATTATTTTGTCCGCCTGTTAACTTCCACTAGTGGCGACCTGCCCAGTTTATGTAATCTGCTGTCTGGTTGCCCTTTATTATCACTGGCGGCGAACTTTGATGCCGAGGGGATGTAATATGCTGTAATTTCTTTGTTGTATAGTCTAGGTTTATTCTTGGTCGGTATGCTGTAATTTAGGCCGGAAGGTTCAGTGGATCTCAATGTTGTCAGTCTTCAGGGTGGCCCATTACTCATATGGGCCAAAACGTGGGCCTATAATCATCTTGGGCCATTAGCAGGTGTAAACCTTATGGTTGTTTCCCGCCTTTAACAGGCCGAGTAAAGTTCTGGCCAGCTGCCAAAGAATACAATGGGATTTTAACAGGCTAAAACCTAGATTGTGCTAGCGTTGAGCCGAAAAATTCACGGGCCAATACGGGCCAAAACTGCCTAAGGCCCATGTTTGGCCCAAATAGGACGAGCAGTTAACAGACCAAAATATATCTCGGGCCCGTTTGGCCCAATAAAATTATGGGCTTTAAGAAGGCCAGTATCTTCGCGGGCCATAGGCCTAGAAGTGTCACGGACCATTATCAGATGGGCTGTAAGCAGCCCGTATTCAACGCGGTCTATAATGAGGCCCAACTGTTACACGAGCCATTAAGACAACGGGCCGTTAAGAGGCCTAAAGTTACTTCAGACAATAAATAGCCCAGTGTTTGCATCGGCCGTTAAATGGCCTAAAGTAAAACCGGGCCGACAACATCCCAGATGCACCACAGGCCGCTAACAGGCCAAAACTATTATCGGGCCATACTGGTAAACGGGCATTTAACATGCTGAAATACAAACCTATCTTAGAATGGACCCAAAAGAAGAGTGGCCTGTTAACGGGCCTGATCCGATATGGGCCATAATTTGGCCCAAAACACGGCAGGCTGTGACGGGCCTGATCTGGTATGGGCCTCAATTTGTCCCAAAACATGGTAGGCTGTTAGCGGGCTAGCCCACTAGTGCCTGAAAAAACATGGTGGGCCTTTAGCTGGGCCGGCCTTTTCACCGGAATGGGCCTTTGTTGGGCCGTGCCACATGTCAACGTATCATAGGCGCCTCCTGTCCAATGAGTGGATGACATCTGTCCCAATGGTGAGCAAACACGTGTTTCCTCCGGCCAATGAGTATTTTAGACGTGGAAAATCCCCATTGATCTGGGCTGTTAACGGGTTATCGGATCCAAAACCGGACCCGATAGCTTAACGGCGTTCCATTACAGTGGATGCCTCATTTCGGTAACCCTTGACGAAAGCACTTCTATGACGCGTGATTTATCGTCATGGAAGTGGACACTTCTGTGATCATAATTTTGGTAATGTCATGGAACACTTCTACGACAGCACAGGTATGACTATCTTAATTCTGTCATAAAATTGTCATGGATGTACATGAATGACAGAAAACGTGACCTACTGTGACAAACACGTATCATCACGGAAGTGTATTTTTTGTAATGTCCTAGGTAAATGAGAGGAAAGAGAAAGAAAGAGAGAGAGAGTGAAAAAATATCACTAGCCAGCCAACCCTATCGTATGAGCGAATGATATTAATACCTCTTGATGACACGACAATCTTATACAACCAGCTACTCCAATACGTTCTCTTCTTTTACAGATAAAAAAAGACCCGAAAGTGAAAAATGTGCTGCACTATAACAATCTCATCGAATGCCTTGATCTCCATCTTATAGAAATTGATTTGATCGACTACCGAGGCAGCACATCTGAGATTAAATTGGCCGTGTTCTTTGTTCCGGAGGCAAGTGTGCTCAAGGTAATGAGGTTTGGCGTTCTCTAGCGCAACAATGAATGGCGTGCTGATCACCGCAAGCGTCTAAGCCTAAATGACAAAGTCTCCACAGAAGCTGAATTTGTTTTTGAAACATCAAGTGGCCAGAGACTCGAAAATTTATTTGCCGATTAGTGACTTGTCAGGGCAGTGGATTTTAGTTTGTACGATAATGCTGCATCCACCTAAAGTAAAGAAAGTTCTTACGTCCTAGTAATTCCCTTTTCGTAGGTGCAACATTACTCCTAACATTTGTAATATCAGTTTGAAACTTGTAATATTGACGTGTCCTATTCCTACATTTTCAAAATCCTGCGAATCAAAGAGGTCCTGAGTTGGTGATGATGTTGTGCCTGCCATCTTTCACCAATAGCCGTCAGATCTAGATCTGACGCATACAAACCAAACTTCTCTAGTTTTGTAAAAATATGCCTGCACTGGTTCCCTATTTACAGACAACTCCTTGTCTCTCACAATTAGCCTTATCTCCTCCCCACCACATCTGGAAGGCCATGGAAAAATCTCCCGATGGCCGCTGCCGGCGCCGTCCACCCCAATCTTGGTTTTCCGTGAGATGCACGAGCATCTACGCACGGGAAATTATGTCAAACACGGCTAGTTGTAAGCAGGCTAGCTCTACAACCATGATGATAGTGACTGCAGACAGTGAGGCTGACTGTGGTATGTCGAACACGGAGCCTATACTCAGGTGTCATCTCCGGCGCAGGGTCTTGTCACTTCACTGTGAGAAGGAGCACGTAATAATTTGACCAACGGGTAGTACAGTACTACTACATTGGTAGTACTACTACTAGTACTAGCACAACCGTCTGGATTTAGTAGTACTACCATGCCCATCTGGATTTAGTATTTGACTAGCAATATCTGGTAATGCATGTCACAAAAAATGTACTACTCCCTCTGTAAATGAATACATGGTGTAATGTTTTATTCCTTCTGGTAGATGGCTCAAATCTGAAGTCTCAACAATCAGACTACTATTATACTCACCGAGCGTTCAGCTTTGTAAGCTACCAACAAAAAATTGCAATCAAAGACTACTATTGTACTCCCTCCGTACTGGTGCATTAGTCACGTTACGAAAACCAAATAGTAATCCCAAAACTTCTAGGCGCGGTGCATTAATTACCCACCTCGTTCCCTATTTTTTTCCATGAAAAAAGAAATCACCCAGTACGAGACGTGGGGTGCTTATGCATCCAATGACTTGAGACTACTCCCTCCGTCTAGGTGTATAAGTCATCTTAGAGCAAGTGAAAAAGATGAGTGGGCTCTCATGCAAGAGCCTAGCTATATGCGGATTCCTAGGCCGATATACAATAAATATGAAGAAAGAGAGAGAGAAGATGAGAAAAAGTAGTACTCTTATAGCCAGCCTTATAGCTAACCTTATTGTATGAGTAGCTACAAGTGATTAGGGCTGCAAACGAGTCGATCTCAAGCGAGTTGGAGTTGGCTCAGCTCAACTCATATGAAAATTCGAGCGAGCTCAAACTGAGTGAAGCTCGTGATCGAGTTGTATAACATGACTCGTGCTCAGCTTATAACGATCTCGAGCTAGTTTCGAGCTAAATGAGATGGTAAAAATTATAAATTTATGGATTAAAACAAAAAAATAAGGTGAATATGCTGGGAACCTTTGCCAAAAATATAGGATATTTAACACATAGTCGGCCACGTGCCATAATTGGGCCTAAATCTTCTCTGCACTTAATTAAGTTTCCATGTTCGTTGGTAAATAAAATGGAGTAACATTATAAACAACATATATGGTAATAAATTATCTTATTTCCATTTATGGCATGATCATTTAACATAATGATATTCTGTCGAGCTACCGAGCTAAAATCGAGCGAGCCAACATTGGCTCAACATCGGCTCGTTTCTCGGCCGAGCTACATAAAGTGTTCAAACTCAGGTCATCTCTTTTCGAGTCGATCTTGAGTCGAGTCAAAAAACGAGTCGATCTCGAGCGGCTCGTGAACCTCGAGCTTTTCTTGCAGCCCTACAAGTGATGGCTCTATATGACATGGCAACATCATATAGCCAGCAGCTGGCTATACTATTAACCATGCTCTTAGGTTGTGCACCGTGACCAAGACGAAGGGGAAAGCGAGAGAACTTAATGTCTTTTTGCTAATTAATAGGATTACATGCAATGAACTAACCACTACATGTCATGTTTGGTAGTTTCAAGTCACTGAAAGCATGCACGGCCCACATCTCTCATTGGTTGATATGTCACGAAATAAGAAACGAGGAGGGAGTTAATGTACCGTGACTAAGTGTTTTGGGATTATTTGGTTTTCGTAAGGTGACTTACACACCATTTTTGCTTACATGCATTAACATTTTATTAGTTAAATCAAAGGTCAAAACTTGGCGCAAAATGCAAAGGGGACCAATAAACCAAGAACATCAAAGTTCTCTCGTTTGGACCCAACTAGAGGTCCCGGTGAGATGACTATATCAAGACTGCACGGAGGGGGCGCAGCTTCATTGACTTATCGCACCTGCGTTTATGAATGACACGTGGGCCCAACAGTGGCTGGCCCACCGTCATACAGCCAATGGCAAAAGTGAGAGGGCCGAGGAGTAGATGGCCAACACACACGTGAATGCAACACAGTCTGCACTTCTCATATAAAGGCTGCCCGCCAGTCCAATCTACGAAATTCTACGCACCTACGCACCCTAAACAAGGGCAAGAGTGATCACTCCAATCGCAAGATCAGTTGACTAGAAGCTAGACCCATGGAGGCAATGAGCGCGAGCATCAGCCAGCTGTGCCAGATGGTCCACGACACCGGCCTGTGGCCCGACACTGAGGAACGTCTCCAGGTTGTGCTTGAGGCCGCTTGGACGAAAGCTTCGTCTCCTTGTTTGAGAAGGTCCTCGTCGGCTTCCCCGACAAGTTCACCATCGTCAAGAAGCTCGCAGATGACCTTGACGTACGCCTCCAGCCCACGTGCCCAGGCTCTATGATGCCCGCCACCCTCAACGGCCTCTATGGTGACAACCTCTTCGATGCACTGGTGGCCTTGCGACTGCCCGCCGTCGTGCCGGAGAATGTCCACCTCGAGGTCGCGCTCGCCACACAGCGCCTGGCGCAGCAAGACACCATCGACATAATCATCCACGTCTACGTGCAAATCGTCCACAAGGACTACTATGTGCCAGAGGAGGACGATAGGTCGCTGGCCTTCTTGACCCGCAGGGCAACCTTGGACAACATTGTTCAGAAGCACGTTGAGCTCGCCACCAACACCGCTGCTCCTCACAGGTCAGTTGGTGACCCGGTGCACTAGGGCGTGAGGATGTCGTTGATGGATACGTATGTATCTTTATCTTTCCCTCAAATCCATGTAGTAGTATATGGTACTACTAGTAATTATCTTACCTTCGCATCAACTTCATAATTTCCGTACGTACTCCATCCATGAACCGCGCCTGAACAAAACTTCTCATTACTCTAGGGAAAATCGTTATTTCTATCTATCAGTCGCGCCATGGAGAAGAACCAAATTTTACAAGTTTCAAGTTCAAAAGGAAAATCCTGCCGTGTTTGCGTCGCAACCCCACACGGTTGGTCCGGCCCGCCGCTCAAGGGGGAATGCGTGCTGTGTTGCATTTCACTTACAAGTGGGACCGCAGTTGAGCAAACCGACTATCGGCAAATCCCCACCCCGCCCATCGCGCGATGGCCAAGAAAACAGGAGGGAGAAGAGATGGCTGTAGCATGAACTCCAAGAAAATTGGTGTCGGATGGGACTCGTGTGGGTGGCGTGTGCCGTACTGCTAGACGTGAATGCTAGTTATGGCCCATGCCACCCCACTATATCGAGCCTTTATCGAGGTGCTGGTTATGTAGTACAAATTTCCCGGAGTCCGTGCTCAGCCCTCCTCTATCTCTCTTCTCAGCCCATCGTCTGTTTGCTCACATGTGGTCCCACATGTCAGTGAAAACACAAGAGGACCCACTGAACCTACACATCATTCACCTCGACGTGCTGGTGATGGAAAACAAATCCAATAAAGATCTTTGGTGGCTGACGGTGTCCTGGACTAGGGGTACTCACCACGTCGTCTCCCGACCAGCTGGATCGGGCCGAGGACCCCCATGGCGGTTCACTATTGGGCCAGTTCGGACAGCCCATGCCGCGTACAAGGAGGATTCTACAAGATTTGGCGCCCAAGACAAGGACTCCTCTAAACCCTAGGCCTACGGTGCATATATAAACCGAGGCCAGGCTAGTCAATGGATAATCTCATATTCATTACTACAATCTCGTGGTAGATACATGTACTCTGTACTACACCCATATGAATACAATCAAAAGCAGCATGTAGGGTATTATCTCATCAAGAGAGCCTGAAGCTGGGTAAAACCCCGTGCCCATGTTACCATCGCTCCAACACGCCTGGCTTAGGACCCCTACTACGAGATACGCCGGATATTGTACCGACATTGGTGCTTTCATTGAGAGCCTGCTGGCGGTCGCCACGGGGTGATGGGAATTCGGATCGTCTCCGGCGCGATCTACGCATCGGAGCCGAGCTTTATGGTTGATGTCGACATCTTTTGTCGCTGGCTCGACTGGACACCTTGGTTTAACCAAGGACTATGCCCTACCTCCGATCATCATGTTCGGACGAGGGCCTTCGTCAAGATCAACTCCGATCTCTATCATGATCATGGAAGAATCATCCATGGAGCTCGGGGGCTCAACGTCAACATTCCCCTCGGGCGATCGTGCTATTTTTTCCGAACAACAAACTTGTATCCGCTGCCACCACCTCCTCGAGCATCGCTTTGACGATTCCTTTGGTGGAATTGTGCGGAATTAAGTGTACAACAACCATGCCAAATTTTGTCGAGGTCCGATGAAGGAATCTCTAGCAATCTACGATATACCGGAGCCCTATCAAAACTGGACGAGTTTAGGGCGTGGTCTCCAGAGCCCAGCTCGGAGGTCCTTTGTATGATCCAACCATTTCATCTGCTGCGGAATTCCCATATCTACCACCCCTCCAAATTTTAGCTCGGTCGTTCAAACTCCGGGAACCTTCCGATGAGTGGACCAATTTTCGGATCTGTTTTCTGCGCGAATAGGAATCCAGCTCGAGTTCATGTTTCTTCATGAACGGAATATTGGACAACCCTTTTGAAGAAAAATTTTCTATGGTATTGTGTGTTGTTTTTAAACACGTATCCATAAATTTTTATGCCTCCTCCGAGGTAATCTTCACCATCACGCTGGTGTCAAACCAGTCCGGCAATATTGCTCCACGGCTGCCGACCTGCGCTAGACACGTCGCCGCTTTGTTGAGACGAGCTCAACTTCTTCGATCAACATCTCGGCAAGCCGAACAAGAGTTCGGCATCGTGAATGATAAATCATCACCAACATCGCTGCCCCACGGATAACACAGAGCGGGCAGACCGGCATCGCCGCATGGTCACTTCGTCAGCATGGCCGCACTGTTGCTTCTTCAAGCCGATGTCCATCACGCCGACCTGCTTCAACCACTCGGCTGATATGGCAGCTGCAACGTCTCCTCACCGGCCTGCTCCGTCACCTCGGCTGGACCGGGGACTTGGCTATTTCTTCACCAACATACTCCGGTGACCTTGGCGTCACCAGCCGACCAGCTTCGTCACGTTAGCTGGACCGAGGGCTTTGTCTCGGCAAGCCAACCTTTGCCAGCATCGCCATGCCGTCGCTTTATCGCCCATCAGGCAATGGGTGTGCAGATCGAGTCCCAATTTTGGGAGTCACCTTTCTTCAGATTGCTACAACAAATAAACCAGGTGCTATTTATCCTAGTAATTTTTGCTTGTTTGGGTTTATTTTTCCCAAGGAATTATTACTCTGGTTTGTTCCATCATCTGTACGCAGGTCTATCAAATGGTGCTGCATTAACGACGGTCACATGGTGGTTCGGTAATGGACTTCGAATACGTCACGTGGTCTCTGCGGCAAGCCGACGACGTCGTCCCAATCAGCGTAAACCGGCTCGCGTGATCACCTTGTTGGTCGTGTTGCCATACCGACGTGTTCGGTTGCCTCGGGGACTTCGGCATCGTTGAGAGAGCTCTATCTCATCGAGTGTTCGGCACACAGGCCTTATGTCTTTTATTACTCACTCTGCATAAATTATTAATTATGCAACATTTTTTATAAAATTTATTATTATTCCCATTATCTCCGGCTTGCACTATTTTCTGTGCACAGATAAAGGATCCGGATCGGGCAGTGCTGGCACCTCTGTGTACCGATGTACCACGTCACCTCGGCTGGACCGAGGGCTTCGTCATCACTTCATTAACCCACGCCGGGGACTTCAAGGCCACATCATGGGTCTGCATTGGGCGTGCTATGTCGCCACTTCGGAGTGCCGAGCTCTTCGCTCCGCCACCTCGGGACCGGCTTGGGGGCTGGGACCTTGTCCCACCGTATGCTCGGGCCGTGCATCGACACCAAGCACATTAACCAGCTAAGGTGCTTTTATGCTCAGAATTTTCGATTTTAAATTTTGTTTGGTTCGACCAAGCATTATACTTTTTTTGGCAAAAATTTGTTTGTGAAAACTTCCTTGTCAAAACTTTGTTTGTGACACACAAATTCAAATACCCCGTTTGCTTGGGGGCTTCCTTTATGAAGCCTTTCCTCTTGCATATGATTATACTTGTATGGATTTGTTCCTTGTTCGTGTATTACGCCACAATATGCACCATGTTGACTTAAGTGTTTCGCAAGCTGGGTTGCCTTGCTCCTGTGTTTACCCCTACGTTCCCGATTGTTCGGCTAGGAAGTAAAGGGAGCACCTCTGTGATTGTCACGATCGGGTCATCCGAGCTCGGCCTCGACCGGTGAAGCCGAAGCTAAGCGCCTTATTGTTTTCAATTATGGTCGGCACATGACGGAACTCATGAATACAAAAAAATATATTGCACAAGTCTCATAGTAACAATGAGCAACTGAAGGAAGGTATCGGTGGGGGTACTATTTTCTTCGAAGATGCTTCTTACACTTCGTCAGTAATATAGCATAAGTTCCCTGAGCGCGCTTTGTCTGTTACAACCTTATGGCCTGATTGCCTGGTTATCGGAAACACCGTTGATATTCTCGACAGGTGGAGTACATAACACTTTTCGGCCCTTGTCCAAAGAGGGAGAAGTCGACGGTCGGTTAAGACGCGTTTAAAGTTCGGGTGAACACATATATGATATAAGTACTTCAGTACATAGAATCATAAAATTCTTTTACCCAAGTCACTTGGGAGGCTCTTAAATTTACATGAGCCATTTTGTAATAAGTATTTTCTTCTTGGTCGTTGCAAAATCTTTTTCTATCACTCCTTTTTTTGATGCGAGTGTGTGGTCAATAGCCGGGGAGCCTAGTTTTCTCTCTCAAAGCCGTTCAAGTTTAGTTTGATAAACTGGCCAAACAATCAGTACTCCGCCTTCTGGATAGGAGGTTGCAGCCGTTGGCTGACCCGTTTGAGGTCTTGAGATCGGATGTGTCATATTAATGCGTGACAGAAGCACAATTTTTTTAAGACCAATTTTCGGATTGGCACCGAACACTTGATCTAGTTCGGATGTCAAGTTTTTACTGAAGTTTTTTGGTTTTCCAAGCCTATGGCACTTTTAAACTATTTGTGTGTTTCCAGCATAAGTCTCGCAGTGCAACGCCGGACACCTTTAGAGATTCGGCAAAAACATTCTCGGACATTGCTATATATGCATCGATTTCAATTGTGTCTTGGTCAATAGTAGGGTTGCTCGGCTCTGTGCTTGCCTCCTACGTTCCGCTTTGTTCGCCTAGGTGTGCAAAGGAGAACCATCGCGATTGTGCTTCCATTTCGCATGGTCAAGCGCCTCAGTGGAAAGCCGAAAACTGACTGTCACAATAAGCGTAAACTGGTCAGTGATCCGATGACTGTATTAAACTATAAAGATCGATAGAGGTCACCCCGTGTTAAATGATGGTCCGTTCATAACATTGGCCGAAGAGTTTATGACTTCACCTCAACTGTCGCCGAACACTAACCGGGGGCCAGTACCTGGCCTCCCAACTTTAAGCTCCTACGACTAAGTGAAAGTTATAAAGCCCACATATCTGATTGCCTCGTTTCCGCTAACACAACTGCCTTTGGGCACCAAGACGTCGGCTAAGGGTTATTTTGTTATTACGAAAACACCCTGCATAGCATCTACAAGGGGGCGGAAGCCGACGATGGGCCACTTTCAACTGATAAACGGTCACAACGGAGTCAAAATAAACATATCATTGGCATTTGTATTTAATATACGAGGGCCGCCTTCCGTAATCATCGTTATAAATCCATACATATGCATCAATTTGACTTAAGATTTTCGCCAAGCTTGGTTGCCTGGCTCCTGTGCTTACCCCTACGTT
The DNA here is from genome assembly GCA_021605145.1 of Aegilops bicornis. Classification (NCBI taxonomy): domain Eukaryota; kingdom Viridiplantae; phylum Streptophyta; class Magnoliopsida; order Poales; family Poaceae; genus Aegilops; species Aegilops bicornis. The sequence continues at coordinate 629,334,705 of CM038671.1, read as the reverse complement.
CCTGATTGTTCGGCTAGGTGGTAAAGGGAGCACCTCTATGATTGTTACTACCGGGTCATCCGAGTAAGTACCTCAGACTGGGTGAAGCCGAAAGCTAGCAATCTTAAAGGATCACATTGGTCGGCAACGACGGAAGTGAAAATTTTGGTTCACTAATACCACAGAGTTCGGGAACTTTCCCTGAACTAAATCCTCAATATTTTCCTCCCACATTGATCGGAGGTGAGGTTTCATGATCATGATAAGCATGACGACCCAAAGAAAGGAACCGATAGCGGGACTATTTTCTTTGGAAGATGTTTCTTACGTAAAAAACGTAATATAATATATCTCTTCGTGTACCTTTGTTTATAAAACCTTATGGCCGGATTGCCCTGTTTCCCATAAATCTTTGCCCTTATAATGGCTTTATAAAGTAGGACAAACAATCCCCAGCTACTGGCCGAGGAGGTTGAAGCCGATGGTCGGTCAACAAAGTTTTGTACAATGCGGATTTGAGCATTAATGATGAAAAGTACTTGGATACATAGAATCATTACACATAATTTGTGATTTTACTCCGGATATCGATCCTTAATTCGGCCACCCGTGCCCACATTAAGGCTTGGAGGCTACTGGGCTTCACGCTCATTATTTATAAATATTAAAGGGGCACATTGATCCCCTGATCTGGTGTTACCACCCGACCAGTTTCTCGGGGGCTACTGCATTGGCAATCCAATGCAGAAAATTTAAGTGCAATATAGTTTTCGTGGAGATTATGATCCTCAGGTTGGTCAGCCGCACCCAACCTGAGTCTCGAGGACTTTGCACACCGACTTTTGTGTCCCGAATATTCTACCGAGCTAGGAGTTGATCGTCAGACCGAGTTTGCGAATCAACCTGAGTCTCGGGGGCTACTGGGATCAGCGGTCTTATGTCATCCTTCAGGTGCATCTCAGGTGTTAGACCGATACACACCTTGAGGGCTACTAGCTATATATCTCGCCAGAGAATAAATCGGCCCGCAGTCGGCATGGCGCACCACCTTGGAAGCAGTCCAGCATAAAGCTCGGGCGCCAGTGGCTGGCTCCATAGAGGGCATTTCCGGCATTAAACTCGGCTAAACTCCTTCAACTTTTTTGAACCAAGGTGATCTATGACACCTTGGACATAGTCCGGCGTTGGAGCTCGACTATAACAATACTCTTCGGATTCAGTCTGGCGTTGGAGCTCGGATAAATTCTGGTGTTGGAGCTCGGAAGCGGTCCGACGTTGGTACTCGGCTATAAAAGATACCTCGAATGCAGTCCGACGTTGGAGCTCGGATGCAAGAGGACACTACCGCCCGGGAACAACTTCAAACCCGTGGTGTGGCATAAAAATAACAGGGCATTGATAAAGGCCGAAAACTTAAAGGGGCTCCTTGGATACCTGACGTGTAAACTCTTCGGATGCACTTCGGCGATCCTCAAGATCGAAGATGAGAAGATTTGTTGAACCAGTTTTCAAGACCGACGGCCGAAGATGAAGAATAGTTTGGAAGAATCGAGGAGCATCCCCAACTTGAAGACCGGTTCAGGGGGCTACTAACGGTGTCTTGGACTAGGGGGTACTCACCATGTCGTCTCCCGACCAACTGGATCGGGCCGAGGACCCCCATGGCGGTTCACTATTGGGCCAGTTCGAACAACCCATGCCGCGTAAAAGGAGGATTCTACAAGACTTGGCGCCCAAGACAAGGACTCCTGTAAACCCTAGGCCTACGGTGCGTATGTAAACCGAGGCCAGGCTAGTGAATGGACAATCTCATATTCATTACTACAATCTCGTGGTAGATACATGTACTCTGTACTACACCCATATGAATACAATCAAAAGCAGCATGTAGGGTATTATCTCATCAAGAGAGCCCGAAGCTGGGTAAAACCCTGTGTCCATGTTACCATCGCTCCAAGACGCCTAGCTTAGGACCCCTACTACGAGATACGCCGGATATTGAACTGATAGTGGCCGATTTTGGAGTTACTCAAGAGTAGTAAGATTCTATTTACAGTTTAACCCAAGATGCACATCACGCGTCTTCAACTACCACTCCATTTTCTTGCATGACATGACCTGGATGCTGGATGTTCCACGTGTCGGCAAAAGGAGGAAGAACTCGACCAAATCTTCTCCACATTTAGACCGGAGGAGTAGGAAACACGGCAAGCCCTGTGCCTACATCATACTACGTACAAGCCCACCTCACACAGTCACGCTATCACCATATTTCTCGGCCTCCGTGTGACACCTAGCTCTAGTTGATCTAACTAGAACTAACTATTGGTTGGCTCTATGTGATGTGGCGACGTCATACTACTACGGATGCTGGCTATACTACTACGACACTAACACTCTAAGAAGTGAGTCGAAACCATTTATAAATTGAGTTTTTGACATGCATATGCAAATGTACCATTCATGACATACAACAAGTCATCAACACACAATGACAACGAGGATACATGTTGGATTATAGATTAGTTCCAACAAAACATTCTAGTAAGTACTAAAGTTTTCATCACACAACAAATAAAAAGCAATGAAATGAACTTCAGCTCAACCAATCCTCGGCGTTGGAAACACTTGCTTTGAACCAGAAGAGTTTCTCTCAGAAGGGGCAGCTACTGTCAATCTCGAGACCAACGCATGACTGATCATCCAGGCTGAAGCGGCCTATTTCATGACCTATATTGTGATAGCCACGGTAGGGAAGCATATCAATGTCCGAGATATAGATATAGTTGCTTCTCATAAATTGTAGTAACGTTGTGTCAACAACAGCTAGATCGCCTTTCACCATCATTGATAGTTTTGTCCAAGGAAGAGCAAGTTTCCTCCAAGAGTATCAATACTAAACCAGGAAGAAGGTGTTGGCGCTAGCACAGTAGTATCCATCCTGAATACCCTGCAATGGATGTTGGAATAGGTCCGGAGAGTGCGACCATGGGAGACAACACCTGCTTCCTTAGTCACATCAATGATTGCCTCAGATAACGGACAAGAAGAGGTGATCCATCAGAATAAGTTGCCAGGCGCCACTGAGTATATGGCTCCTCATGCTCGTGATCATCATCATCGTCATCTCCCCCTTGGTTATAAATTTTTTCAAGTATAGGTGGTGGAATGTTCACAGAACCTTGGAAACACAAGAAAGTTAATTAGTAAAGGGAAACTAGCTAACCCGCATGCATGTGGATGAAACAATTATAATTATGGTGGAAGACAAATGTACTGAAAGCATAAGGGTTCCATGCAAAAACAGTGCCACTGATTTGAGGCTTTCCTAAAAGAAGGTTGACGCACAAGCAGTGACTGTTGGATGTCCATCCAACGGCCGTCGCGCTTCTTCAATCTCTGCTCTTCCTGCTCCAGCTGCTCAAACAAGCACCGGCGGGACTGCCTACTCCCTCCTCCCACGGCCGGCTGTGGTGCCGCGCAGGCCTCACCGCCCGACCGTACTCCCATCGCTATCCTAGCCATCCCTATACTCACCCACACCTGTTGTTATTCTCCAGCGATGGCACACGAACCAGTAAACCCTCGTACCCCCAGCCGCGTGGGAAACAACTGCCGAGCCTTCCCTGGCTCTGTGTCGTTCCCTTCCTAGGCCTCGCCGTCGTTCACCGCCCTGGTGCTCTCGGCGCGGCATGGTCAACGAACGACATGCATCGGAAGTGGACTGTATGTGGAGAGGCTGACAGCTGGGTCCACGGCCATATGCAAGGAAATGCCTCCTTATTACACGCAAACTAATGATTCCTCCACGTGACAGCTGGGACCCACCGGAATGGCCTCTATATTTCACGAGAAAAACGTTCCCCCCTGACAGGTCGGACCCACCAGCTATATCTTTGCATGCAAGGAAGTGCCTCCTTATTACGCACAAAAAAATAAATACTCCCCCTGCTAGCTGGGACCCACCATAGTGGGAGGATGACTTGTGGGCCTACTAAGATGCCGGGGACGGAGGGCTTTGTCAACTTAGTTAATATGAACGATTCTAGCTCCAGTGACTGTATGATGTCCATCCAACGGCCGTAGTGCTTCTTCAACCTCTGGTCTTCTTGCTCCAGCCGCCGAAACAAGCGTCGGCCGTGCACCGCTCCCGCCTCCCGTGTCCCAACAGGTTGCCACCGCTGGCCATGCCATCCCTCTATACTCACCCACACCTCCTGTTATTCTCCGGCGATGGCAGCCTCAGACCACAGTCAACCCATGTACTCCCCTCCGCATGGGCATCCACTGCCGCATCTTCCCGACTCCGCGTCATCCCCTTCCTAGGCCTCGCCATCGTCCACCGCCCTGGTGCTCTCGGTGCGGCGTGGTCAATGTGGTCAATGAACGACTTCCATCAGAAGAGTACTGTACATGGAGAGGATGACAGCTGGGCCCACGCCCGTAGCAAGGAAGTGCCTCCTTATTACGCACAAAATAATTATTCCTCCACCTAACAGCAGGGACCCACTGGACGGGCCACCATATTTCATGAAAAAAATGTTTCCCCCCTGACTGCTGGGACCCACAAGCTACATCTTCACACGCAAGGAAGTGCGTCCATATTACGGGCAAAAAAATGATTCGCCCCCTGACTGCTGGGACCCACCAGCTACATCTTCACACGAAAGGAAGTGCCTGACAGTCGGGACCCACCTGGTCGAAGTGTACGTAGCGTTTTCATTCTGGTCGTGAACGTGTACGTACATATGATCGGTCTATCTGCAGGCCACAACGATCAACTATGGCCGTGTAAGGAAGGGCACGTGTCGTAGTAGAGGCACACACGTAGCATGTACACGTACGTACAGCGGCCAGGGTGCAAGAAAGTAAAAACGGCCACGTACGTACATACGGGTGGGGTCTCGAACACCTACTCGCGCATACGTACGGCCATGGCTCGTGTACATGGTCGGGTCGGAATGGAGAAACTGCGTCGTCGTCATGTTCATGGGGAGGCAACGGAATGCTTCGTGTTCATTGGGAGGCAATGGAATACGTCGTGTTCATTGGGAGCCAACTGGCTTGGACGGAACAACCGATGGAAACGAGGCCTGGCGTACAACTGAACGGGGGAAACGGCCTTGTGTTTGACCGGCCATGGTCCAAACAGGACCCTATTCATCGGGAGGGGTCTGGCATACAGCAAAACGGAGGAAACAAACTTCTCTTGGACCTCCTACGGTTGAAACGGGGTCCTGTTGATCGGGAGGGGTGTGGCGTACCGCAAAATGGATGAAACAGACTTATGTTGGAGCACTACGGTCGAAACGGGGGTCCTGTTCATCAGGAGGGGTGTGGCGTACCGCAAAACGGGACTCCACGGGATAACGTTCATCCCCACCGTCGACCTCCTCCAGCCTCCAAGGGCTACTGTTCATCCACCGTCGACCTCCTCCAGCCTCCACCTGCGACTATTCATCCACGGGCTCCTGTTCATCCAGCCTCCACCGCTCGCTCCTCCACCGGCTACTGTTCAACCAGCCCTCTCCACGGGGTCCTGGTCAACCACCCCTCCATGGGCTACTATTCATCCAGCCCTGCACCGCTACTGTTCAACCAGCCCTCCACGGGGTCGTCCTGTTCATCCAACCCTCCACGGGGTCCTGTTCATCCACCCTCAACCGGCTCAATCGATCGGGGTACTGTTCGTCCAACGGCAATGGCCTCTACTACCACGGGGTCCTGTTCATCCGCCCCCCACTTGGAACTATTCATCCAACCCCCCCCCCCCCCCCCAGCAATGCTCACTGTTCATCCAGAGGCAGCCGGTTCGATCGGCTTCAGTTAGCAGCAGTAGCGAAGGAATCACTCGATCGGGTTCAGTTAATAGCCATTGATCGATTGCTCGGGTTCAGTAACGCGTAGCCTGCAGTGCAATCGCTCGGGTTCAGTTAGAGCCCAACGCCTCGCTCGGTTTCAGTTAGAGCGCAACGCCTCGCACATACGTGCGTACGTATACGAGAGAAACGGGCATCGCTCGGCCCCCGACAACCCACCGTAACCGGGAACTCCCCATATTTACCTTGACTTCTACCATGGCTTTTTCCGTCATGCACGGCTCAAAGAATGTCATGCAGTTGCGTCTCTGGCCCGCCCAAGACGAAAAGCCCATTTTCTGTCATGATTTTTTGTCATAGAAGTAGGAGCCCACCACATCTATGATGATACCGAGTTTTGTAACAATTATCATCATAGAAGTGTCATAAGCATGACAGAAAAAAATTTCGTTTGGCCAAAAATGTCAAAGATGTGTCTTTTTTTGTAGTGTTTGCTTTGTTTGATTTTTAGTTTGCCACAATCGTATTTTCTGGACACACCTTTTTGAGAGGGACACACATTATTCGTGATTTGTTAGAATACTCTCTGTGCTTCACTTATATCTTTTGAGCTAGGCAGTTGCTCTAGTGCCTCACTTATATCTTTTAGAGCACGGCGGTGGTTATGTTTTAGAGAAATAGTTGCACTCTCATGCTTCACTCATATCATTTTGAGAGTCGATAATAGTAATGAAAATATACACAAGTTATGAATTTTGTCCTAATATGATAGGTATTCAAGAGGGATATAATAAAAACTTTCATGTAGATAACTGAATATGATAAGTTTGATTCCTTACAATAGTTTTGCGATATAAAGATGGTAATATGTGGGAGGTACTAGTGACTGATTGTGGTTTAGTAATAATATTGGTGTTAGGGTTTGTGATTCCTGAAGCATGCACGTATAGTCTCTCGTTATGCTAAGAAGTTGGAGAATGATTTATTATTGATTGTCTTCCTTATAAGTGGCAGTCGGGGACGAGCGATGGTCTTTTCCTACCAATATATCCCTTTAGGGGCATGCATAGTAGTACTTTGCTTCTAGGGCTAATAAACTTTCGCATTAAGTATGTGAGTTCTTTATGACTAATGCGAGTCCATGGATTATACGCACTCTCAACATTCCGCAATTTGCTAGCCTCTTTGGTACCGTGCATTGCCCTTTCTCACCTTGAGATGTGGTGCAAACTTTGTCGGTGCATCCAAACCCCGTGATATGATAAGCTCTATCACACATAAGCCTCCTGACATCTTCCTTAAAACAGCCACCATACCTACCGACTATGGCATTTTCATAGCCATTCTGAGATATATTGCCATGCAACTTCCACCGTTCCATTTTTATGACACACATCATCATTGTCATATTGCTTTGCATGATCATGTAGCTGACATAGTATTTGTGGCTCAACCACCGTTCATCATTTTTATACATGTTATGCTAGATCATTGCACATCCTAGTACACCGCCACATGCATTCACATAGAGTCATATTTTGTTCTAGTATCGAGTTGTAAGTAAATAGAAGTGTGATGATCATCATTATTCATTATTAGAGCATTGTCCCAAGTGAGGAAAGGATGATGGATACTATGATTATCCCATAATTCAGGATGAGAAACCGGATGAAATAAAAAGAAAAGAAAAAGAGGCCAAAAGGAGCCCAACAAAAAGAAAAAAATGAGAGAAAAAGAGAGAAGGGGCAATGTTACTATCCTTTCCACACTTGTGCTTCAAAGTAGCACCATGTTTTTCATACAGATAGTCTCCTATGCTTTCATTTTCATATAACTAGTGGGAATTTTTCATTATAGAACTTGGCTTGTATATTCCAATGATGGGCTTCCTCAAATGCCCGAGGTCTTCATGAGAAAGCAAGTTGGATGCACACCCACTTAGTTTTTATTTTGAGCTTTCATACACTTATAGCTCTTAGTGCATCTGTGCAATCCCTACTCCCTGCATTGACATCAATTGATGGGCATCTCCATAGCCCATTGATTAGCATCGTCAATGTGAGACTTTCTCCTTTTTTTTCTTCTCCATATTATCTCTATCAACATACTCTATTCCACCCATAGTGCTATATCCATGGCTTCGCTCATGTATTTGCGTGGGGGTTAAAAAAGCTGAAGCGCGTTAAAAAGTATGAACCAATTGCTCGGCTTGTCATCAGGGTTGTGCATGATAAATACTTTGTGTTAAGAATATGGAGCATGACAAGGCTATATGATTTTGTAGGGATAACGTTCTCTAGCATTGATATTTTGAAAGGCATGATTGTTTGTTGGTATGCCTGAGTATTGATGTTTTTATGTCAAATTATAGACTATTGCTTTGAATCATTCGGATCTTAATATTCATGCCACAAAAGAAAGATTACATGAACATGTTAGGTAGCATTCCACATCAAAAATTCCGTTTTTATCATTTACCTACTCGAGGGCGAGCAAGAATTAAGCTTGGGGATGCTTGATACGTCTCGAAGTATCTATAACTTTTTATTGTTCCATGCTGTTATACTAACCTATTAACTTAGCGCTAAGTGCCAGTTGTTGTTTTTTGCTTGTTTTGGTTTTCCAGGAAATCAGTACCAAACGAAGTCCAAATGCCACGAAACTTTTTGATGTATTTTTCTGGACATAAGGGACCCTAGAAGCTTTGGGAGGAGGCCAGAAGACGGAGGAGTGGGCCAACGAGCCACATGGGCGCGCCCAGGGGGGTATGCGCGCCCATGTGCCTCGTGGGCCCCTCGTTCCTCTGTTTGACCTAATTCCAACTATAAATTGTTTAAAATCGAGAAACCAACAGAGAGCCACCCAAAATACTTTTTCTACCGCCGCAAGCTTCTGTTCTCATGAGATCCCATCTGGAGGTCTTTTCCAGCACTCTGCCAGATGGGGAATCGATCACGGAGGGCCTCTACATCAACCTTGCTGCCCTTCTGATGATGTGTGAGTATTTTACCTATATGTCCATTTTGCATCATGTTTTTACGTTGATATTTATTGCATTATGGACTGTTATTTCACTTTATAATACAATTTTTATGCCTTTTCTCTCTTATTTTGCAAGTTTCACATGAAGAGGGAGATTGCTGGCAGCTGGAATTCTGGACCAATAAGGGCTATATCGGAGGCACTTTTTCTGAACAACTCCAAAATGTGCTGAAAATTGACGGAGAATTATTTTGGACTATATTAAAATTATTGGCGAAAAAAATACCAGAGGGGGGCCCAACAGGCAGCCCCAAGCCTGGGGGGCGCGCCCTACCCCCTGGGTGCGCCCCCGAGTTTGTGGTGCCCCTGGCAGGCCTCCAGGGCCCATCTTCTCCTATATGATGCCATTTGATCTAGAAAAAAAATTAGAAGGAAGGTTTTCGGACGAAGCGCCACCGTCTCGAGGCAGAACCTGGGCAGGAGCACTTTTGCTCTCCGGCGAAGAGATTCCGCCAGGGAAACTTCCCTCCGGGAGGGGGAAATCAAAGCCATCATCATTACCAACGATCCTCTCATCGTGGGAGGACCAATCTTCATTAACATCTCCTCCAACACCATCTCATCTCAAACCCTAGTTCATCTCTTGTATTCAAACTTTGTATCAAAACCTCAGATCTACCTGTGTTGCTAGTAGTGTTGATTACATCTCACAGTTGATACTAGTTGGTTTATTTGGTGGAAGATTATATATTCAGATCCTAGATGCTATTCAATACCCCTATGATTTTGAGCATGAATATGAGTTGTGAGTAGTTACTTTTGTTCTTGAGGACATGGGAGAAGTCTTGTCATAAGTACTCATGTGAATTTAGTATTCGTTCGACATTTTGATGATATGTATGTTGTTGCTTCCTGATGACCCACAAGTATAGGGGATCTATCGTAGTCCTTTCGATAAGTAAGAGTGTCGAACCCAACGAGGAGCAGAAGGAAATGATAAGCGGTTTTCAGCAAGGTAATCTCTGCAAGTACTGAAATAAGTGGTAACAGATAGTTTTGTGATAAGGTAAATTGTAACGAGCAACAAGTAACAAGAGTAAATAAAGTGCAGCAAGGTGTCCCCATCCTTTTTGTAGCAAAGGATAAGCCTGGACAAATTCTTATAATAGGAAAAACGCTCTCGAGGACACATGGGAATATCATCAAGCTAGTTTTCATCACGTTAATATGGTTCGTGTTCGGTACTTTGGTAATTTGATATGTGGGTGGACCGGTGCTTTGGTGTTGTTCTTACTTGAACAAACATCCCACTTATGATTAACCTCTATTGCAAGCATCCGCAACTACAACAAAAGTATTAAGGTAAACCTAACCATAGCATGAAACATATGGATCCAAATCAGCCCCTTACAAAGCAACGCATAAACTAGGGTTTAAGCTTCTGTCACTCTAGCAACCCATCATCTACTTACTACTTCCCAATGCCTTCTTCTAGGCCCAAATAATGGTGAAGTGTTATGTAGTTGACATTCACATAACACCACTAGAGGCTAGACAACAGACATTCATCAAAATATCGAACGAATACAAAATTCACATGACTACTAATAGGAAGACTTCTCCCTTGTCCTCAGGAACAAACGTAACTACTCACAAAGCATATTCATGTTCATAATCAGAGGGGTAATAATATGCATAAAGGATCTGAACATATGATCTTCCACCAAATAAACCAACTAGCATCAACTACAAGGAGTAATCAACACTACTAGCAACCTACTAGCACCAATCCCGGACTTGGAGACAAGAATTGGATACAAGAGATGAACTAGGGTTTGGAGATGAGATGGTGCTGGTGAAGATGTTGATGGCGATTGCCCTCTCCCGATGAGAGGAGCGTTGGTGATGATGATGACGATGATTTCCCCCTCCCGGAGGGAAGTGTCCCCGGCAGAACAGCTCCGCCAGAGCCCTAGATTAATTCCGCCAAGGTTCCCCTCGTGGCAGTGGAGTTTCGTCCCGTAAGCTTGCCGACGATTTTTTCCAGGGTAAAAGTGATGATATAGCAGAAGATGGTCACCGGAGGCCCACCAGGGGTGCCAGGAGATAGGGGGCGCGCCCTGTAGGGGGGGAGGGTGCCCCCTGTCTCCTGGACTGGGTGTGGGCCCCCTGGCCTATTTCTTTTGCTCATAATTTCTTATAAATTCCAAAAAGTTGTTTCATGGAGTTTGAGGACTTTTGGAGATGTGCAGAATAGGTTTCCAATGTTTGCTCCTTTTCCAGCAAGAAGAATTCCATTTATGACATTCCCCCTCTTCATGGTAAACCTTGTAAAATAAGGGAGAATAGCCATAAGTATTGAGATATAATGTGTAATAACAACCCATAATGCAATAAATATTGATATAAAAGCATGATGAAAAATGGACGTATCAACTCCCCCAAGCTTAGACCTCGCTTGTCCTCAAGCGGAAGCCGAAATCGAAAAAATATGTCCACATGTTTAGAGATAGAGGTGTCGATAAAAATAAAATACGGACATGAGGGCATCATGACATTCTAATAACATCAACATATATGGATTTTGTCATATAATTTCCTATGCTCAAGTAATAAGCAATTCACAATATCAAGTATGGTTCAAAAACTTCATTGGGAACTAACAAACTATAATCTCAGTCATTGAAGCAATTGCAATTTATCGTAATATCGGAAAGAGTCAATAATAGAGCTTTTCAGCAAGCTCACATACTCAACTATCTCGTAGTCCCCTATAATTATTAACACTCACGCAATACTTGTGGTTATAGAGTTTTAGCCGGACACTGAGAAAGATAGGGGCTTATTGTGTTGCCTCCCAACGTATTCACCTTTAGGTGATGTCAACAATAATAGCCTATGTCAACTTACATCCAATTGGATATATGTATCATGATCCTTCAAACACGAGGAGCTTGCCAAAGGATAAAAATAAAAAGGGAAAGGTGAGCATCACCTTGACTCAATGCATAAAGTAAAGCATAAAGTAAAAGATAGGCCCTTCGCAAAGGGAAGAAGAGGTTGTCATGCGTGTTTAGGGTTGATGCATAAAATCTTAGTGCAAAAGAACGTCACTTTATATTGCCCCTTGTATGTGGACCTTTATTATGCAGTCCGTCGCTTTTATTACTTCCACAACAAGTTCGTACAAAGCTTATTTTCTCTGCACTAATAAGTCATACATATTTAGAGAGCAATTTTTATTGCTTGCACCAATGACAACTTACTTGAAGGATCTTATTCAATCCATAGGTAGGTATGGTGGACTCTCATGGCAAAACTGGGTTTAAGGATATTTGGAAGCACAAGTAGTATCTCTACTTGGTGCAAGGAATTTGGCTAGCATGAGGAAGAAAGGCACGCTCAACATGTTTGGAAGGTCAATGACAATATATTTTAACTGAGATGTCGGAAAACATAAACCATTATGTTGTCTTCCTTGTCCAACGTCAACTCTTTTAGCATGTCATACTTAATGAGTGCTTCACAATTATAAAAGATGTGCAAGATAATATATTTATATGTGAACCCCTCTTTCCTTATCACTTCCTATTAATTGCAACGATGACCAAGGCTACCTTCATCAACTCTCAACATTTTTTATGCCTCATACTTTCTATATGTGAAGTTATCACTATCCATAAGATCAATATGAACTCTTTTATTATTTCTACTTTCTCAAGATCATAGCAATATAGCAAGGCCCTTGACTCAACACTAATCTTTATTATAGATAGCACACGGACTCGCTTACATAAAGAGATCACAAAGCAAAACTCAAAACTACTTGATATCAAAACTTCAATCTACTAGATCAAGACACTACTTAAAGGATCGAACTAAATAAAGCGGTAAAGATAGGAGTGTGATGGTGATACGATACCGGGGCACCTCCCACAAGCTTGGCAGTTGCCAAGGGGAGTGCCCATACCCATGTGATTATTTCTTTGGAGGTGGTGGAGGTGGTGATGATGTTGACTTAGTTGATTACATAGACTTCTCCCTTAATTTGCGCTTGAGGACAGAATTTTGGTCCCTCAAATCATCAATCTCCCACTCCAAGGTTAATATCTTTTTGCATAGGTCCTGCTTATTTTCCTGCAAGAGACGAAAAGGAATAAACTCGATCTTTGGTTTCTTTACCCTATCGGGGAGACTTGACTTTTTGAACTCCACGTGCATGTCCCTCGTGTTGAGGTAATGGGGCTTCATCTTCATCTCGAGCTCGTCTCCTCCTACCCCTTGGGTTCATAATCCTCTTCTTCCTCCGTGGTCCAACCATCGTGCTCCACATCTCCATAGACCTTAGGATTTGCTAGGTAATCATCCACATAGCTTTCTCCTTCCGAATCCTGAGACGACATGTCGATCTAAATCTGCAACCGGAACAGATCGAAACAAAAACAGAGGATATTTGCGTGATATGTTGGTCAAAACCTTCGGGAGTATATATAATGAATTTTTACCGACCAAAATACGTATCATACAAGAAAACGGAGCCCGGGAGGCACACGAGGTGCCCACGAGACAGGGGGGCGCGCCCTATAGGGGGGGCGCCCTCCTCTCTCGTGGGAGCCTCGTGTCCCTTTCGGACTACTTCTTTCTTCCTAAATTCTTAAATAATCCCAAACTGATAAAAATTGCCATTAGAGTTGTTTTGGAGTCGGTTTACTTACCGTTACTGCACTATATGCCTTTTCGGAGTCTAGAACGTTCTGGAAAGTGTCTCTTATGTATTCCTCAGGGGTTATGGTCTCAATAATATTAGTTTCCACATTAATAGGATTACCTGAAATATAATGTTTAACTCTTTGACCATTTACCACCCTCGGATTTGTGCCTTCGAAGTTGTTGATTTTTATAGCACCAGAACGATAGACCTCTTCGATAACGTAGGGACCTTCCCATTTTGAGAGAAGTTTTCCTGCAAAAAATCTTAAACGAGAGTTGAATAGTACGTTAAACTCACGCTTTTGTATCCTCTTATCATGCCAGCGTTTGACTTTTTCTTTGAAAAGCTTGGCATTCTCATATGCTTGGGTTCTCGATTCATCAAGTGAGCTAATATCAAACAACCTCTTCTCACCGACAAGTTTGAAGTCATAATTGAGCTCTTTAATAGCCCAATATGCTTTATGTTCAAGTTCAAGAGGTAAATGACATGCTTTTCCATAAACCATCTTATATGGAGACATACCCATAGGATTTTTGTATGCAGTTCTATAGGCCCATAATGCATCATCAAGTTTTTTGGACCAATTCTTTCAAGATCTATTCACAGTCTTTTGCAAAATTAATTTGAGCTCTCTATTGCTCAATTCTACTTGACCACTAGACTGCGGGTGATAAGGAGATGCGATTCTATGATTGACATCATACTTAGCAAGCATCTTACGAAAAGCACCATGAATAAAGTGTGAACCACCATCAGTCATAAGATATCTAGGGACTCCAAACCTCGGAAAAATAACTTCTTTAAGCATTTTAATAGAAGTGTTATGATTGGCGCTACTAGTTGGAATAGCTTCTACCCACTTAGTAACGTAATCAACAAAGAACTAAAATATGTGTATAACCATTGGAGGCAGGAAAAGGTCCCATATAATCAAAGCCCCAAACATCAAACGGTTCAATAACAAGGGAATAATTCATAGGCATTTCTTGGCGTCTATTAATGTTACCTATTCTTTGACATTCATCACAAGATAAGACAAACTTACGAGCATCTTTGAAAAGAGTAGGCCAATAAAAACCAGATTGAAGTACCTTGTGTGCAGTTCTATCTCCAGCGTAGTGTCCTCCATAGGATTGAGAGTGACACTTGCGTAGGATTTGTTCTTGTTCATGCTCAGGCACACAACGTCTGATAATGCCATCTACTCCTTCTTTATAAAGGTGTGGATCATCCCAGAAGTAATGTCTTAAATCATAAAAGAACTTTTTCTTTTCTTTGGTATGTGAAACTAGGCGGTATATATTTAGCAACAATGTAATTAGCATAATCGGCATACCAAGGAGCAGTACGAGCAGCATTGATAACCGCTAATTGTTCATCATGAAAACTATCATTAATAGGCAGTGGGTCATCAAGAACATTCTCTAACCTAGACAAGTTGTCTGCAACAGGGTTCTCAGCTCCCTTTCTATCAATAATATGCAAGTCAAATTCTTGGAGCAAGAGGACCCATCTAATGAGTCTAGGCTTAGCATCTTTCTTTTCCATAAGATATTTAATAGCGGCATGATCGATGTGAATTGTAACTTTGGAATCAACAATATAAGGTCTAAACTTATCACATGCAAACACAACTGCTAAGAACTCTTTTTCAGTAGTAGCATAATTTATCTGGGCAGTATCAAGAGTCTTACTAGCATACTGGATAACATTCAATTTCTTATCGACTCTTTGCCATAAAATAGCACCTACAGCATAATCACTAGCATCGCACATAATTTCAAAAGGTAAATTCCAATCAGGTGGCTGAACAATAGGTGCAGTGGTCAAAGCTTTCTTAAGTGTTTTGGATGCTTCTACACAATCATCATCAAAGACAGAAGGAATGTCTATTTGCAATAAATTAGTCAGAGGCCTAGAGATTTTAGAGAAGTCCTTAATGAACCTCCTATAAAAGTCGGCATGACCAAGGAAACTTCTTATACCTTTTATGTCCTTGGGACATGGCATCTTTTCAATAGCGTCAACTTTGGCTTTATCAACTTCAATACCTCTCTCGAAGATCATGTGCCCCAAAACAATGCCTTCATTAACCATAAAGTGACACTTTTCCCAATTCAGGACGAGACTAGTGTCTTCGCATCTCTGCAAAACTCGATCAAGGTTGCTCAAGCAATCATCAAAAGAGGATCCATAGACAGACAAGTCATCCATGAATACCTCACAAATCTTTTCACAAAAATCAGAGAATATAACCATCATGCATCTTTGAAAGGTAGCAGGTGCATTACATAAACCAAAAGGCATCGTCTATAAGCAAAAGTACCAAAAGGGCAAGTAAAAGTAGTTTTAGATTGATCCTTGTTAATACGAGTATTTGAGAGAAACCGTAATAACCATCTAGAAAGCAAAAATGTGTGTGTTTGGATAGCCTTTCTAGCATTTGATCAATAAAGGTAAAGGGTAATGATCTTTCTTAGTAGCTTTATTTAACTTACGAAAATCAATTGCCATCCTATAACCTGTAATAATTCTTTATGATCAATTCATCTTTATCATTAGGAACAACGGTAATACCTCCCTTTTTGGGGACACAATGGACAGGGCTTACCCATTCACTATCAACAACGGGATAAATAATACCTACCTCAAGGAGCTTTCGAATCTCCTTTCTTACCACCTCCTTCATTTTGGGATTTAATCGTCTTTGAGGATCTCTAACTGGTTTGGCATCTTTCTCCACCGAAATTTTGTGTTGACATAATGTGGGACTGATGCCCTTAAGATCATCCAGAGTATACCCAATAGCAGCCCGGTGCTTCTTCAGAGTTTTCAATAATCTTTATTCTTCTTTCTCTGAAAGGTTAGCACTAATAATAACAGGATATATTTCTTTTTCATCAAGATAAGCATTACTTAAGATTATCAGGTAAAGGTTTGAGTTCAAACACGGGATCACCCTTGGGTGGAGGGGGATCCCCAAGAATTTCAACGGGAAGGTTATGTTTCAGCACAGATTCTTGTTTAAGGAACACTTCATTTATTTCTTCCCTTTCCTTCAAAAACATATCGTTTTCATGGTCTAACAAATAATGTTCTAACGGATCAGTTGGAGGAACAGCTATGGAAGCAAGACCAATAATATCATCTTTACTAGGTGGTTCCCTTTCACGAGGTTGTCTATTAAACTTGGCAAAATTGAACTCATGAGACATACCATCTATGCCAACAGTGACAATATTCTTTTCACAATTAATCTTAGCACTAGCAGTATGCAAGAAGGGTCTACCAAAAATAATGGGACAAAAATCATCTTGTGGGGAAGCAAGAACAAGAAAATCAGCAGGGTATTTAATCTTCCCACACAAAACTTCAACATCTCCAACAATCCCAATAGGTTTAATGGTGTCCCTATTAGCAAGCTTAATAGTAACATCAATGTCTTCCAATTCAACAGGTGCAATATCGTGCATAATTTCTTTATATAGATAAGGTATCGCACTAGCACTAGCGCCCATACCGCATAAGCCATGATAGCAATGATCTCCTATTTTAACAGAAATAACAGGCATGCCTACAACAGGTCTACGTGTCTTAGTATCGGGTCTAGCAATATTAGCAGTTTCACCCACAAAAGAGATAACATGCCCATCTAAGTCCTCATCCAAGAGATCTTTAATCATAGCAATACTAGGTTCAACATTAATTTGCTCAGGAGGTGTATAGGTCCTAGTATTACTCTTACGAACAACAGTCGAAGCTTTAACATGATCTTTTATCCTAACTGGAAAAGGAGGTTTTTCGACATAAGTAGTAGGAATAATAGGATCACTATATGTAATGGTCTTTTCTTCGACTGTAATAGGTGCAACTACTTACACTTCAGCAGGGGGATTATATTTAAACCACTTCTCTTTAGGGAGATCAACGTGATTAGCAAAATATTCACAAAAAGTAGCTACTATCTTAGAGTCAAGTCCATACTTAGTGCTAAATCCATGAAAAGCATCGGTATCCATAAAAGATTTAACACAATCAAACTTACGTGTCATACCTGACTCCTTACCATCGTCAGAACCCCAATCTTCAGAGTTGCGTTTAATTCTTTCCAATAAGTTCCATTTGAAATCAATAGTCTTCAGCATATAAGAACCAACACAGGAAGTATCAAGCAGGTTGCGATTGTTAAGAGAAAGCCGAGCATAAAAATTCTGAATAATCATTTCCCGAGAGAGCTCATGGTTGGGGCATGAATATAACATTGACTTAAGCCTCCCACAAGCTTGAGCGATGCTTTCTCCTTTGCAAGGCCAGAAATTATATATGTAATTACGATCACGATGAACAAGATGCATAGGATAGAACTTCTGGTGAAATTCCAACTTCAATCGCTTATAATTCCAAGATCCCGTGTCATCACATAGCCTATACCATGTCAATGCATCTCCCTTCAAAGATAAAGGGAAGACCTTCCTTTTAACAACAACATCGGGAATACCTGCACGCTTTAATAATCCACAGATTTCATCCACAAAGATAAGGTGTAAATCGGGATGCAATGTTCCGTCTCCTGCAAAAGGATTAGCTAGCAGTTTTTCTATCATACCCGAAGGAATCTCAAAGTGAATATTTTCATAAAGTTCAGTAGGTTGAGGAGAATCTCTTTGCTCTTCTGGTTGGGCTGAAGATACCCCAAACAAGCCCCTCAAAGGATTAAGTTTCATAGTGACAAGTGACAGAAAATTTCAGCACACTATATAAATGTTTCCTTACCAAGTTCCACTCACCAAAAGCGCTACACTCCCCGGCAACGGCGCCAGAAAAAGAGTCTTGATGACCCACAAGTATAGGCGATCTATCATAGTCCTTTTCGATAAGTAAGAGTGTCGAACCCAACGAGGAGCGAAGGAAATGATAAGCGGTTTTTAGCAAGGTAATCTCTTGCAAATCTGAAATAAGTGGTAACAGATAGTTTTGT
The DNA here is from genome assembly GCA_021605145.1 of Aegilops bicornis. Taxonomy (NCBI): domain Eukaryota; kingdom Viridiplantae; phylum Streptophyta; class Magnoliopsida; order Poales; family Poaceae; genus Aegilops; species Aegilops bicornis. The sequence goes on along the minus strand of CM038671.1, from coordinate 629,316,233 downwards.
GATAAGGTAAATTGTAACGAGCAACAAGTAACAAGAGTAAATAAAGTGCAGCAAGGTGGTCCAATCCTTTTTGTAGCAAAGGACAAGCCTGGACAAATTCTTATAATAGGAAAAATGCCCCCGAGGACACATGGGAATATCATTAAGCTAGTTTTCATCACGTTCATATGATTCGCGTTCGGTACTTTGATAATTTGATATGTGGGTGGACCGGCGCTTGGGTGCTGTTCTTACTTGAACAAACATCCCACTTATGATTAACCTCTATTGCAAGCATCCGCAACTACAACAAAAGTATTAAGGTAAACCTAACCATAGCATGAAACATATGGACCCAAATCAGCCCCTTACGAAACAACGCATAAACTAGGGTTTAAGCTTACATCACTCTAGTAACCCATCATCTACTTATTACTTCCCAATGCCTTCCTCTAGGCCCAAATAATGGTGAAGTGTTATGTAGTCGACGTTCACATAACAACACTAGAGGCTAGACAACATACATCTCATCAAAATATCGAACGAATACCAAATTCACATGACTACTAATAGCAAGACTTCTCCCTTGTCCTCGGGAACAAATGTAACTACTCACAAAGCATATTCATGTTCATAATCGGAGGGTAATAATATGCATAAAGGATCCGAACATATGATCTTCCACCAAATAAACCAACTAGCATCAACTACAAGGAGTAATCAACACTACTAGCAACCTACTAGCACCAATCCCGGACTTGGAGACAAGAATTGGATACAAGAGATGAACTAGGGTTTGGAGATGAGATGGTTCTGGTGAAGATGTTGATGGAGATTGCCCTCTCTGGTGAGAGGAGGCGTTGGTGATGATGATGACGATGATTTCCCCCTCCGGAGGGGAAGTGTCCCCGGCGAACAGCTCGCCATGAGCCCTAGATTGATTCCGCCAAGGTTCCGCCTCGTGGCGGAGTTTCGTCCCGTAAGCTTGTCCATGATTTTTTCAGGTAATAGTGATGATATAGCAGAAGATGGACGCAGGAGGCCCACCAGGGGCCCAGGAGATAGGGGGCGCGCCCTGTAGGGGGGGCGCCCCCTGTCTCCTGGACAGGGTGTGGGCCCCCTGGCCTATTTCTTTTTCTCATAATTTCTTATAAATTCCAAAAAGTTGTTTCGTGGAGTTTCAGGACTTTTGGAGATGTGCAGAGTAGGTTTCCAACATTTGCTCCTTTTCCAGCCAGAATTCCAGCTGCCGACATTCCCCCTCTTCATGGTAAACCTTGTAAAATAAGGGAGAATAGCCATAAGTATTGAGATATAATGTGCAATAAGAGCCCATAATGCAATAAATATTGATATAAAAGCATGATGCAAAATGGACGTATCACTTCCTTTAGTGGTATGGTGTGAACGTCGACTACATGAAACTTCACCATATTTGGGCCTAAGGGAAGGCATTGTGGAGTAGTTATTAGATGATGGGTCGATAGAGTGACAAAATCTTAAACCCTAGTTTATGCGCTATTCCGTAAGGGGCTGATTTGGATCCATATATTTCATGCTATGGTTAGATTTATCTTTATTCTTCTTTCGTAGTTGCAGATTGTTGCGAGAGGGGGTAACCATAAGTGGGAGTCTTGTTCAAGTAAGAACAACACCCAAGCACCGGTCCACCCACATATCAAACTATCAAAGTAATGGACGCGAATAAAACAAACATGATGAAAGTGACTAGATGGAATTCCCGTGTGTCCTCAAGAATGCTTTGCTTATTATAAGAGACCATTCCGGCCTGTCCTTTTCTAGAAAAAGGGTTGGGATACCTTGTTGCACCTTTGTTACCATTACTACTTATTGCCCGTACAAATTAACTTGCTATCAAACTATCTGTTACCGATAATTTCAGTGCTTGCTGACAATACCTTGCTGAAAACCGCTTGTCATTTCCTTCTGTTCCTTGTTGGGTTCGACACTCTTACTTATCAGAAGGACTATGATTGACCCCCTATACTTGTGGGTCATCATTTACCATAGATCTACGGGTCTGTAGCTAGTAGCTAGATGGCTTGTTCTCTCTCTTTGATCTTCAGTATAATGTTCTCCTTGATGTTCTTGGAGATTCAGTCGATGTAATCCTTTTTTGCGGTGTGTTTGTTGGGATCCGATGAATTGTGGGTTTATGACCAGATTATCCATGAATATTATTTGAGTCTTCTCTGAATTCTTTTATGCATGATTATTATAGCTTTGTGTTTCTCTTCGATCTATCTGTTTGGTTTGGCTAACTAGATTGATTTATCTTGCAATGGGAGAGGTGCTTTGTGATGGGTGCGATCTTGCGGTGCTCAATACCAGTGACAGAAAGGGACATGACACGTATTTGTATCATTGCCATTAAGGATAAATGATGGGGTTTATTCATATTGATTGGGTTTAATTTGTCTACATCATGTCATCTTGCTTAAGGCATTACTCTGTTCTTTGTGAACTTAATACTCTCGATGCATGCTGGATAGCAGTCGATGTGTGGAGTATAGTAGTAGATGCAGGCATGAGTCCGTCTACTTGTCTCAGACGTGATGCCTATATACATGATCATTGCCTTGGATATCGTCATAACTATGTGCTTTTCTATCAATTGCTCAACAGTAATTTGTTTACCCACCGTATGCTTTTTGTTCGAGAGAGAGGCCTCTTGTGAAAACTATGGCCCCTGGGTCTATCTTTATCATATATTAAAATCCAAAAATACCTTGCTGCAATTTATCTACTTTTATTTTATTTTGTGTTTTGTTTATCTATCTATCACTACAAGATTTGATCCTTACAATTAACCATCAAGGGATAGACAACCACTTGTTTGCGTTGGATGCAAGTATTTGTTATTTTGTGCAGGTGTTGTTCACGAGGTGTTGCGTGGTTCTCCTACTGGATTTATAACCTTGGTTCTTAACTGAGGGAAATACTTATCTCTACTGTACTGCATCATCCTCTCCTCTTCGGGGAAATCCCAACGCAGCTCACAAGTAGGAGCGCTCACCATGGAGCGTCGTCTGCATGACATTATATTCTCACACAATGCTCTTCTCTTTTTCTCTACATGTTCATTACGGTCATGTACAATAACTGGCATGCATAATAAAATATGTAGTCAGATTATGTAAGGCCTAAGGGGTGCATGCAGAAATCCAAACTGATGGTAGCAACCAGTTGATAGATCCAAAACTAATGATAGGAGGCAGATGATAGCTTCAGTTAAAAAAGATAGATCATGGATCCTTTACCGTTTGTGCCCACCCAACATCAACCACATAGAAGACCAGAGATGATCCAGGTAGTAGACAGAGATACTATTTGTTGCTGCCTCGATATGTACGCCATTGTGGGTAGAAGTTCATCCTCATCATGCCTGATAGGGATCTCAAAATGTCTCGCAAGACGAGAAGCATAAATACCACCATAAATAACACCCTTCGAATGGGTAGTGTGTAACTGTCGTGCAATGATAGCTCCCAAACTAAAAGTTATGTCACCATAAAGAGCGCAACACAAAATAGCAAGATCAGGTGAACTAAGTGTTCCACTTTCCAATCTACAAGTTAAACACCTCCTGGAAAATAATGAAAAGTAGCACAAAACAGAAAAATATGTAAACTAGCAACTCTAGCATTAGAGACTCCTCTGATCTCCCCCACAGTTACTTCTAACACAAAGTCCACAAAATCTCTAGTGTGTGGCTCTAGGGTACTACCCTCATTAGGAACTTTGCATACTTGCCAAAACCTACCAAGTGTCATTTCATAAGGTTGATCACATAGGTGAAATGATATGGTAGGTGTGTCTCTCCTAGGCATAAATCAAACACTACAAAAAAATACACTTCCGTGATGATACATGTTTGTCACAGTAGGTCGCGTTTTTTGTCATGCATGTATATCCATGACAAATTTATGACAGAATCAAGATAGTCATATCTGTGCTATCGTAGAAGTGTTCCATGACATTACCAAAATTATCATCACGGAAGTGTCCACTTCCATGACGATAAATCGCGCGTCACAGAAGTGCTTTCATCAAGGGTGACCGATATATGGCATCCACCGTAACGGAACGCCGTAAAGCTACCGGGTCGGGTTTTGGATCCGATAACCCGTTAACAGCCCCGACCAATGGGGATTTTCCACGTGTAAAATCATCATTGGCTGGAGCAAACACGTGTCGGCTCACCGTTGGTACAGATGTCATCCGCTCATTGGACCGAAGGCGCCTATGAAATGGCGACACGTGGCACGGCCCAACAGAGGCCCATTCCGGTGAAAAGGCCGGCCCGTTTGACTTGGTCAAAATGTGGCTGGCCGGCCCATGGAAAGCCTGTTAACGGCCTGTTCGCATATAGCCCATTTACAGCCCGCTAACCCAAGGCCCGTTACGCCCTATCCGAATTAGGCCCAATAGCGTCATCTGGGCCACCCAATATGATTCCATCCCGTTTTCACTTCTAGCCCATGTATGGCCCATGACGTCTTTCGGCCCATATGAGGCCCTATGTAACTCTTGGCCTATTAATGGCCCGTGGTGAAAGCGGCCCGTAATGAACAAAGTGTATCACTTTACACCCATTAACGGCCCGTGGTGAAACTGGCCCGTAATGAACAAAGTGTATCACTTTATACCCATTAACGGCCCGTTATTCCGTTGGGCTTTCCAGCCCATGTTATCTTTCGGCCTTCTCGAGCCCATTTATTCTTGGGCTCATTTCCGATTCGTTTACTTACGGCCCGTTATTGTCATTTTACGCCAGGGCCAAATTCAGCCCGTGGTTACAGTCGGCCCATTTGTGGTCCGTTAATACGTTGGGCCGTTTTCATAGCGTCATGAAATACGGCCTATTGATGGCCCGTTATGGTCGGCCCATGAACGGACGATTCCAACTCTAGCCCATTTACGGCCATAATGCGGCCTGTTATTGGCCCATGTTATCATACTGCTCGTATAAGGCCCATTGATGATACGGACCGTAGAAAGCCCATTGTTTCTACGGCCCTTAGAAGGCCCATTGTTTCTACTGCCAGTAGAAGGCCCATCGCTTTCTCTGACCCATAGGAGGCCCGGTGACACTACAGTAAATATTAGCCCATGGTTATTGTAGACTAATTTTAAAAAATAGGTTATTGCAGCCACTAGCAAACCGCGGAAAAAGAACTGCAATGACTACAAGCAAAGAAATAAACAAGACAACAAGGAAATAAATAAGCAAGCAACTTATGCTAGGCTATCACGGCTATCACATATTACATCCATTGGGCATCAAAGTTCGCCACCAGTGCAAATAAACGCGCCGACAAAAGAATATACAAAACTGAGAGCACTTCAGAAGGCACTAGGCCTGGCCAGGAAGGGCCCCCCAAACAGCTGAAGAAGCTGAGTAGACCTCAGTTGTGTCAACGATAGATGCATCAACACTAGATTTAAGGCTTGATGGTGCGCACGACAGTCCTCTGACATCTTCATTGCATCTTTGACTTCAAGTCGGAGCTGAGCTGAAGCAAGCCTTTCCGCTTTAAGTTGAGACTGAAGAAGTCGAACTGATCGAGGCAGCGACTGCACAGAGGTTGTCTCACACCTGCTGGTGAGTAGCTTCAACTCACTGTCTTCATCAAGACAGGACCTTGGGGTCATCTCGCTGTCCACAAGATGGTTTGGCTCACTATCTTCCCTGAAGTTCTGCCTGGCGTAAGAGATACGACTCTGAAAGAGAAACAAGGATACACAGGTTTCACAATTATATAAGCAAATAAATGGATCTGTTCTGCATAAGGAACATGTTTTTACAACTACAATTTGAAACTGGTAGTTGTTGCAAACATCCAATCAGATATAAACAGCAAATCAAACAGTAGTGGAGGAAATGATGCCTATCCAAATCTATACTAGAACACATTTTGTTGGCTTGAGAAGGATGAACTTTCATTAATTTTTTACACTGTCTTGAAAAAGCCCTTCTCCATGTTGATGGAAGGATAATTCAATAAATTCCCCAAAGAAAATTCTTTATAAGCGTTGCCATTATTCTACATTTTACAAAGAGTAAATATAGATCAAATAATATTGGAAGAAACAGGGGATAATGAAGCTCAGGTGCAGACTGATGATACATAATCAAATAGCAAATAATTAAGTACAGCGTTACAAGGCAAAAGGCAGAGATGTACCGACGAGAGAAATGCAGAGCCCATTATTGTTTTGAGATCGTATGATCCTTTGAGCAAGGAGATTTATCTGAAATTAGTTTTCATACAAGAGAGAAGGTAAGGCACAAGCAGAAATTTAGGAGTTCAAATTTTGAATTGATATCATAGAGCGATTACTGATTTGGGCTCCCAAAGCAATTCTAATAGGGGTTTAGCCACTTTGGAGTAGGGGTAAAGTGTGGTACAGTTGGGCCTATGTTTTTTTTGTGGCTCTTGATCTATCTGATTTAACAGGTATCACTACCTTTTCCAAATACATAGTTTGTACTCCTTGAGGATCTGCACTCACCCTCTTCCTTTTGGACATCTATTACAGAAGAACAACATTTGACTGGAAAAAGATAGTGTGACGACACATGGAATAGGTACGAGAAAATGGATAGGTATGGCATATAATCATATATGATGCTTAAACTAAGCGAGATGGTGTAACAAAGTAGAAGTAATGCAAGAGGTCGATGCAAAATATAAAGTGCCAATACAACTTTGCAAAGCTAGAGCAAGCACCTTGATGGGTGAATAAGATAGGCCATCCTCCACCATGCCAAGTTTGTTAGCTAGTGGATCTTTCCACAATATTCCTCTCGTGCGCCCATTCTCATATTCATTTTGATAATTTCAATATCTGACATGCATGAAAACATAAAAACAAGTGAGATTTTCTTTGTAATGCAGAAGTGATTCTAATCCAATACTGCCTCCCTGTAAACCCCTTTGTGCTATCTCTGTAATTCTTTTAAAAGAATCCATGCATGCTGTAATTTGTTGTGTGCATTAATATAATGTGGCCTACTACTCAAAATATGAGAGCTCCGTATGATGACACTTGCAGATGATAGCTTCAACATATAGTAAAGAAGAACAAGTCGACCTGACTGTGATTCAAAATATACTAAGGAGAACAACTCGACTGACCGATCGCAAGAGAAGAGTATCATCTTAAAGAAGAGCGGAAGAGCAAGCAGATTGAAGATATTACAATTCTTTCAATACAATGTCGGTTGGCCCCATGATGAACCGGCGCCTGCAGAGAAATACTATTCTTTCCGGTCTCTCCATATGTGGCTCACATGCATTTCGAAATTAAAGTAGGGACATTTAGCTCACCAATTAAACATCTCTCAGTTTTACTAATATCAGCAATAATATCAGATATGAATTTGTACAACTAAGCTTGTTTAGCTCGATGGGTGGAGAAGTGCTATTACGACCACGAACCACGTAGGCTTATTGTGGTCATCATAAAATGGGGAAAACATAAGCATGATGAGTGTTGTTGACCGTGGCAGTGGGATGGCAGATCTGAAGCTGCAAACCGCACAAAGGGTAGTTAGCAACCGATGTTTGCTTTGAAAAACAACTAAGATTTGGTATGGACAAGAAAGTAGAGTCAACAAGTGACAAAGAAATGCAATTATGCTGTCTCTCTATATGTCGCGACATGCATTTGGAAACTCAAGTGGGACCTTTAGCTAACCAATTAAATGTGTCTGTTAACTAATATCGGTATCATATCACAATCATATTTTAACAACTAAGCTTTGAATTCTGAGTGTTGTGTTGTTTAGCTTGAAGAGTGGAGTAATGCCGATGATGAGAAAGCACCCTACGCAGATCATAGTAGAGTAGATAAAGGGAAAACCCTAAGCATCAAGAGAAAAATCAGGAAAGTGAAACTAGCTGGACCAGTGGGTGGCGCACATGCTTTTTGAAACGAATATAGGAACATTAGGTGACCAATTAAACGTTCCCTGTTTTAGTGATATGAACATCATATCAGATTCGTATCTCAACACGTAAGCTTTGGGTTGAGGTCTTGACGAGCAGTGCTAGCACGACACGAAGCACCTACGATGATGGTAGTGAATATAAAGGGGGGAAACCATAAGATTTACGAGTATAGTTCCCGTGCCATGGCAGATTTGAAGGTGCAAACCGGACAAAGCTACTTCGCAACCAATGTTTGCTTTCAACTAGCCACTACGATTTGGTACGGACAAGAAAAGTACAGTAAACCAATTAAGATCTATTTTCCGGGTGAGATCAATAACTTATGCACATATGGAAGAGTACCACCTCTCTTGCGACGCCGTGTAGGCCTATCGTCGTTGAGGGTGCTGTGGGTGCGATGGCTGTCGGCGGCGGGGAAGAAGACTTTAGACAGCAGACGGCTGGGTCGGGGGATATATCCTGTTGCCGTGGACGAGGTGGTCGTAGGAGCGGCAACGGCAAGGTGGACGACGGCACCGATGAAGCGAGAGGAGGCGATGAAAGGATCCTGGTCCAGCGCCGTGGATGAGAGATGTCCATCTCTTGCAGTGGACGACGAGGTAGGGGTAGCGGCTCCAGCAAGGTGGAGGATGGGGTGGCGGATGGAGGAGGCTGGCGCGGTCACGGAGGTTGTCGTGTCACGACGGTGTATGAATGGGGAAATGGAGGGAGGGGATCTCAAACTTTGGGACACGCTTCTACGAAATGGGGAAGTTACGAACTTATCCCCCGTTTAAAAATTTCGAACATCGCGTCGGTTGGGGATAGGACGGTAATCTCGCATCTCCCAAATATTTGCCGGTAACTATTTCGGGCGAGGATAGGGTGTTTTGCCGCCCACGGTTCGCGCCCACGGTGTATGAATGGGGCTGACAGGTAGGGCGGTTGTGTCACGTCCGATGGAAGTTACACATCCGCCCCTATTTAAAATATTAGCCTTTCGGACGAGGAGAGTTTGTTTTTCTGCCCACCGTGTATGAATGGGTAAATGGAGGAAGAGACACATGTCTTTCGGATGACCTTGAATCAAATGTGTTTTGCCACCCATGTTTGGCGCCCAAGTATGCGAATGGGCTCGAGAGGTCATCATGTCACGTCGATTGAAGCTACTAGTCTACCCCTATCGGCGAAGTGTAAATATGGTCGATAAGGATGTACTCAGTGTCAGGGGTAGACAGTAATTTCCATCTCACAAACACTTGCTTCGGGCAGCCCACAAATTATTGTGGGTGTTTAGCCGCTTCGTTCAAAACTTGGGAGAATTAGAATTCATGTTTGCCCTAGGACCTGGCAAACTAAATTCAAATCCAATTTGTATTCGATTACGAATATCCATAGATAATTATACGTTTTGTTATTTATTTCTTCAACACCACAACAAAGATTTATTCCACCTTTATATATGATTATGATTTAGAAATGCCATGATCTACGAATTCAGTAGGTTGGATACACTCTGATTCAAACAGTTATTTCATCCAATACAATATGCTCACACGAAAAACAGTTCACCTTATGTCAATCATACAAGTACTAAGGATTACCTCGCCTAAAAAATTCGGATCATTACAACACATGGACAACATGGAATTCCGGACAACATAGGGGGTCTTGCAACATAATCCATTCAGAGACATGACACAACATGCAAGTACAATAATATAATGACAATTTCAACTGGTATCTAAAGAAGAATCGGGATTACCTTGGGCTTCAGATAGCAGAAACAACAGGACCTCCTCCGTCTTCAAATGCAACATTCTTACTTCCTCCAATTCTTGGATTGCTTGCATAATGCGTGCCGCTAATTCCGTAATTTCCAGCCTCAAGATAAAGATTACCTCATTCATGGCAGCCACACCATCTCTTTCTGCCTCTAGTAGATCCTCAAGCACTATAATATATGTGCTCAGACTGCTCTCCGGTGGTGTTGCCTCTGAACTGCTACCATCTGGTAACATGGATGGCGCACTGCTTCCACAAATAGATTTTGGGGTTGTACATTGTGTCCTAGTGTGAACGGCATCCTGAAAGGTTTACGCTAGACATAAGTAAGAGATAGTTATCATATGATCCAGGCAGTAAGCTTACATGGTAAACGACGGACGAATTATTGCCGAGCATGGCAAACTATATTTGAATGGTTCGAAGCAGCATCAGCCGAAAAGAAATTAAAATGGTAAGATGAAACTAGGGGTGTAAGTGGCAAATAAATGACATCCGCCAGTCCCATCTAGTTAGTTTTTGCTACCTCCCTAGTTCATTTTCCTCAAAAAAAAAACTCTTCTGAACTATCATACCACTAGTGGACTTTAATCGGGATTAAACAGGACCCAGTTGACATCCCTAGTTGAAAGGGAGTGTACAACCGCTATATTTAAGTTGCCAAGGCATCTAAGCAGTTGAAATAATCTAAGAAAGCACTTAACAGTGTGGCCTCATATAAACTACGAAGACAGTCTTGTGATGAAGTTGAGAGGAAAAGTTAAGGACTCAAATGAAATAGGCATGCATTTGTTTATGATAGTACAACGAGTAATCACGACATATTGGCCAACTCAGGTATAGCGTAACAACAAACAAGCATTCAATCAAGCAATACAACAAAGCGCATAACCGAACTATTTGTAATTCGGTAGGATTACACGTTGAGGGCACAAGCCAAGAAAGCAGCCCACTCGCATTACATTTCACATGTACTAAAACACATTGGCTTACCATATGTTCTTTGTGAAGCATAGCTACTGTTGCAATGTTCTTTGAAAATATCGTCAGCATCCCGTGGTTGCAAATCTAGTTGTTGTAGTTTATTCTGCACCATCTATTTAGGTAAAATTAATTTTAATCGCATGCACTGGTCCGAATCGATCATCAATGGTTCATCTAAACTAATGAAAGAAGGGTGTGTGCATACACGACAATATATCTGCTTCCCTCCATTTTTATGCTTGTTTGAGGTGCCGGCCCGAAAAGAACAAATATTTTGCTTGATGGGGTTGGCAGCTCCATAATTAGTAGAAGCATCAAATTAGTCATGCAACTTGGGAAGATCAAGAACACACAAACAAGTAATGAACAGAGGCTTGGAGCAGTGATGCAATAGCTAGCATCAGAAAATGTAGGGTAAAACAAACAAAAAGCAGCGGAACCACATGCTAGTTTGTTGATGTGTAATTAAGCATAGAGAACATTAACCAGTCTGATGGAACCAACAGTGGCATCGTAACAAAACTAAAGCATATTAACTATATGTGCACTTTGGTATGTAATTTAGCACATGTAACATGTTCCTTTGCCGTAAGTATGGCCCTACAGTGCAAGCGAATAACGCGTCTCATGAAAAACTGAATGATGCCCTGAAGAAATTCAAAGGTGCGGTGCTTATGCTAGGAAAGTGACGTAGGCGCGGTCGTTGGATGATAGTACCTGATTCTCGGCGTATGGGTATCGTTGTCATAGTTGATAGCTAAGGATCATCGATGGTGCTCGTGTTGCGGTTGAGTTTGGGCGGTCATGCCGTCATTTGAAGCGGCTCCGGTGCTACGGTTGCGGCGCCTGTCATCATACAAGAAAGCTCATCTGTGGTAAGTGAACAGTTGCACGATAAACAGAAAAACCTAAGGAGTACAAATCGAAATAACCTGATGAGGCTGCGGCGTCGGTAAAGCAGGGCATGTGGAGTTGAATATGGCGTCCGTGGAGCGGGCCCGGTGCAGTGGACGAAGGCTTTGGCGGGTGCGTTGTACAGTGCTTTCGGTTAGGCGGATCTGTTGACGAGGACGAGGGCTTGTATGAAGGGCCAGCGAAGGGGCGGGCTAGGGAGTCAGTGAAGGGCCTACTCTATGGTGGACGAGGGCGCCGGTTAAGCAGATCCGGTGCGGTGGACCATGATGGCGGTCAAGGAGATCTAGAGCGGTGGATAAGCCAGTCGCTAAAGCGGCTCCGGTGAAGTGGTGAGTTGGCAGCTGGGGGTTCCAAGGTGCAGAAGGTAGATCCGGCGGGGTGTGAGGTCCACCGCTGCGGCGGAGGACTAGATTCGGAGGCTTGCAGTGGTTGGAGTGTCGGGGAGGGCAAGGGGAGGGGCTCTGGGAAAGAATGTTGGGGGCAAAGAGGGGAAAACAATGGAGTTACCAAAGCAGCCCTTTTCCGTTCATGTGGCAGGGGTAAAACAGGAATATCGCAGGGCTAAACTTTGGTAGCGTGATATTTCGATGTAATGAGGAAGTTTGAAAGCTTTTGGCGCCTAAAATTATAAGTATTCTGCTCTCGTACGGCCGACTATGATATCATGGCCGACAATTTGTTTGTTTTGCACGCAAAAAAAGTGCAAGTTTTGAAAATCAATGTCTCCAACTCGAAACTTAGATTGTCCATTCAATTCAAATATGGATCATTCAGCTACTACAAGCAAATACCACCATACGGTCCAATTCAAATGAAATTCCAAATGTGTTTATCCTAAATATGATGACAAAAGCAAAAATGTGTATGTGTATGAATAAAGTGAATGATTATAAAGTTTGAACATGCCCGTATGTGTATATCTCTAGGTTTGATATACGAATTTGAAATCACGAAATTCGGCTTAAAATGTACCTCCATTTAAATGAATTACAAAAGCTAATGATGGAGTCGAATTCCAAAATTCCAATCTTAGGTTTGTAATTCTTGTACATCAAGGTATATCACGCATGTTCAAAAGTATCGTTATCTCATAGTACAAACTGTGAAACAAATTGATCAACCATGAGTGCACAATATCTCAATTACGCTAAAGTCCCTCAAATATAGACACCTCACTCTTTATCTGAAGTCACCCCCCTCCCCCCAACCACCACACACACACACACATAAAGAAGTCGTTCTCTCCCCCAGACACCAACACACAAGCACATTAACACCCCTCTCTCTTGTAAAGTCCGGACCCCAACATAGGTCTCTATCACTTTGTCTCCCCGGCATTCACACATCTCTTCCCTCACTCTCTAGGTCTCCCGCTATCTCTCTTATCCAAGCACACGCACTATGTAGAATGTATATTTCCCATACACACAAAACTTCGCCCCAAACGTCTATCTCCCTAGTTATGTGGTTCTTGCGCACTCACCTCACACACCACCCCCACTTCAAACAAGCACACTTTGTCTCCTTGTGCACCACTCTCCCCTTTCTATCTCTCCCACATGCGGACCCGCCCCAGCTCCTTCCCTGTATACATATATGTCGTGACTCTTTGCGTAGCTCCCTAATGTATAGTTGTTCTCAATTTCGCACATTGTTCTCTACACCATCTATTCTAGATCTCTGATGAAGTCCCTATCACACACACGATGACTCGCTTCCCCTGCGTCTCCGTTCATAGGCCAATTTCGGACAACATCAACATTGTCTCCCTATCTATACGCCATTTATGGACACAAATGACCCCTCTCTCGCCCCCTCTCTTCCTCCCTCTCTCTGTCTCTCTGTCTCTATCTCTCTCTCTCTCCCATCGCTAGCTCTCTCTCTTTCTCTCGCTCTCACACCCCTCTCCCACACACACAATCGACGTATCTTCCAAATAGTCTGCTCCCCCCACCCACACCCATGCTATCTCGCTACTACACATGTCACACCATTCCCCCTTCCCTTATACTAGGTTTACATCATCAGTGGTCACTCTACTCCACAAACACTCTCTCCCTGTCACACACAAACGCGTGCACAAACACACACAGACACGCACAAACACCCATTTATCTGGATCCTCATCTCTCCCCATGTCCGCATGTGTATCTCACACACTCACTCTCTAATTATGATATGTGTCTCCACCTTACACAACACAAAGCCCCATGTACATGTCTCTCTCTATCCTCCACACACATAGACACAAAGAATCTGTTATCATTGCCTCAATCTCTAACATATCGCACACGCACACTGTCTCTCTCTCTCTCTCCCTCTCTCTCTCTCTCTCGCAAACACGCTCAACAATGAATAACTTACCGTCTACTCATCAACAGTCATGGCATTACGGCGAACACGAGACGTGAAAAAGAGTAAATCTACACGTGCTTAGACCACCTAGTATGACTACTAGGACTAGAGCAAGCCAAAAAGCGCGCCGCCGTCACCCCCTCCTTGTCGGCGACGGGAAAATCTTTGTTTTACACAATCAAGAAGTCATTGTGCTAAGGCCCTACATGCCAAGGCGTTGAATAGAATGTAGATGCTAGTTTACAGAAGCAAGTATCGATAATACGTTTGTATCTCCATACTAATATTCCTTCTTTTATAAAAAACCGAGTTGGTGATGATGGTACGTGTGCCATCTTGCAATATAGACCGTCTGATCTATATCTGACGGATGGAAATTAAACTAAAATATGCCCACACCCCTCTCCACATTTGCAGACAAGGCCTTCCCTCGTTCATCCTTATCTCCAACAAACCTCATTGTTGAGCAATTAAGAAAGGAAGCCTCTGGAACAAACTGGCGTAGTGGTTGCTGCCGGCGTCGTCAATCCCCATGCCTCCGCTCAGTCCGACCACCAACCACCACCACACCCAACTCCTCTTCACCTTATCTCATATTTCTCGAGATATCATTAGTTTTTACACATGGGATTACTCCCGCAAGGCTCAATCACAACAAGTGTTTTTATAAAAAAATGCATCTTGATGTTCCGTTAATGCACAGATCTTACTAGTACTCCTACACAAGACTAAGTTGGTGATGCTGGTGTGTCTGCCATCCGTCGTTTCTGACCATTAGATCTACATCTAACGATTGGGAGGTAAGTTGTTGCCTTTTCTCACCAACATCCCACTTGTCTACCAATTTGCAGAAAAACCCATAATTAGTATCTTAAAACCAACCACATCCCTCCCTGACCTCACCAAAACAGCCCAAGGAATATATTATAAGTGAAACATAATATACATATGTATATCAAAATTAGGGTGTTTTGTACCAAGTTTGTGAATAAGTATTATCCTAATTATGATTTGTTGCAACGGACATGAACATTGGTAGTATTTCCAACCATGTATTTTTTTCTAGTATTCCATAGTTTCGAGTTTTCCATCAAGATATTAGTCACTCATGGTTGATATTTACTTTCAATCATGTACACATATGCACTATGTAACTAGCCTTGCTTATTGGCATCCAAAGCTTAACTTTCACTCCTACTTACAATATGTAGAGTATTTAACAAAAAACTACCACTTTCAACCAGCCCTAGGAAGAATCTATTGTACAAAAATAGCAAAAACATACCCAAAATTTCTTAATCCACGCCAAAAACTACTACCTAGTACTCCTACCGATTAGGTTCATTTGAACCCATTTATGACTGGGTTGGCCCCTGCGTCCGTCTTGATGAGGCAGCTTAAACCAACACATTTTGTTTGATCGTTGACACGAGGGAACCACATCTGACCTTCTATCCTGTTATTCCCCTCAAATCATTATTTTCCTGAACATTACTTCAAAGCAGATCTTGATGCGTGTTAAATCGGTGGCGCCGGTGATGAGCGAGTCGGCCGCCCGCTCAGACGGGCCGGACGCCCTTGGCCAGCCTCCGCATGGGTTGGCGGTGGCCCGGCGTGACTCACGAACGAGCAGATGGATGGCCTGGCCTTGGCGCAGCAACAAAGCCGTGCTGCCGTGCCAATCTAGCTAGCAAACCTAGCAGACAAGCGGTGGGCCGGAGCTATCTTGGCTAGCTAGCGGCATGAGCGCCGAGACGGAGCTGGCATCCCGGGCTGCGGAACATGGGCTCCGCACCGCCGGCGGTTTTGACCTCGCCTTTCGCGGCGGCGTAGCTGCGTCCCATGGCCGAGGGCGACTAGGTGGGACGGGCGGAGGTAGGAGGTCACTCGAGGATTTTGGTTGGTAAGAGCATGTACAATGGTTGATAAGGTAGTCTTATCTTAAGTCTGCCACGTATGCAAGTGGTTGTAGTTTCTTGGCATTTTAGTGGTTTCTTGCATTATTAGGGGTTTCTTGTAAGGAACAATGTACGTACTACTAGCGACAAAAGGCAATTCTAGGTTGCGTTGTACTCCAACGAGTACTACTAGTGGTTGAGGGAGTGTATACCTCGTTTTGTGGGTTCGATCCCGGCCAAACGCACGGCGGCCTTTTAAAAAAAATAGTACTAGTACCACACTTCGCTGCGAGCCAATATTTTACACGGGTAGTTTGAGTTTTGAAGTCAAACGGACGTGTGGCCCCACAACCTGGGTGTACTGGACAGCCTAGCCACGTGAACGGGTTTTCCTTCCCAGCATCCCGTGGCTCGCGTGCTCGCACTAGCCGCACCTCGCTTGCAGCTTCCTCATCAGCTAGTAGTAGTATATTTAAACTAGTGCTCCCAATTAAGCCCGAGGAGCTAGAAAAGCCTGGCGGGGCATTGGGAACTGTGCAATATGGCTCTGTACTCTATGTAAAGTGTTGTACTACTAGTACTCTGTAGCTTGTGGCGTTGCACGCATGGACTTCACTCCATTATCGGCTCTACTATAAAAGAAATTCCTCTTGACGTGTTTTTTTGAAACGGAGGCAAAAGCTTTGCTTCATCTCATTCATAAAGAAGGAACTAATAACAAAGTTCGACGAGATCCATTACACCTCCACAAATGGAATCAAAAAGCCTAGTCTCAATGTATCAAATAACTCAAATGTTCTGCCCCCATGAGACCACGAACTGTCGTGATAAATAGGCTGCTAGTGTGTGCGTGAGAGGAGCGATCGAGTAGGCCAGCTACTCCTACGTGAGAGGAGCGGCTGAATATAGCACCGAGAGTACCCACTAGGCCACTACGCAGTGTACTTCCCTGCATTGATAGTAGAACGATGGTTCTAGAGAACGATGGTACCCTCCACTTCCAACTGTAGCTCCTTGGCCCTGAGATTCAAGAGTTCAAAACTGGTGCACTATACTAGACTAGACTAGACTAGAAGTACAGTATATCGCACTAATACTCGTGGTTGAGAAAATTAGTACTGGTACTGCTACAGTACGAGTACGTACTCCTCCGTCACATAATGTAAGAGCATGGTTAATAGTACAGCTGGCTGCTGGCTAGAAGCCCGATTGCCATGTCATCTACTGATCCATCTTATAGCCAACATGTACAATAGTAGATTAAAAAGTATACTACTTTTTTATTATGTGGCCCACCTTTTATTCTCACATAGTGCCTAGGAGCACGTGCTAGAGCTGGCTCTTCACGAAGAGCCCGCTTACCTTCTCTCTCCTCTTCTCTTTCCTCCAACTAAGAAGAAATATACTAGTTTATTCCTTATAGCCAGCTGACTCAGCTCTATTGTACTTTGTCTAAGACGTTTTTTGACACTAGTTGGCGTGTACAAAAAATGGCAAAAACATACCCAAAATTTCTTAATCCACGCCAAAAACTACTACCTAGTGCCAAAAATTTCTTACTAGTACTATTATTTACAGTATAATGCAATCCCATAACGTTCCATAATGCTAGTACTAGTAGTAAATAATAGCCTCACCCCTTCACGAGGAACGATCTACAGTTGGAAGGGACGAGGCCCTGATTACTACGCTCTTATCTCCTCCTCGCCAGTTCGATTAATCGCTGCTCCCATGGATTCACCAGCGGTTCTCCTCCTCGTCGGGCTGGGAGACCTTGGACGATGATCCTCTGGTGAAATCGCATACGCCCGCTCAAGCGTCCTCACCGCCGCAAGACTCGGTGCTTGCTGCACCAACTTTTTCAAGACGCTGCTTAAACAGGTTTGGGAAAAGGCCATGCTTGTTGGTCTTCCATGCGTCCTCGAGGAGAAGGTTCTTATATGGGACAATCCTTCGAAAATCCACCGCTCTATGGCCATGGTTGCACGTTGACTCCGATAGAGTTGCCGACGTTGAGAGTAGTCGGATTTTGTCCGATGAGTAGGTCAGTAATGGAGTTTGATCATGTAGTACTTAGTTATTCCATTTCCATCCCATAATTTCTCTGCTGCCCACCGTCTTATATATAGGTCTGGGTCGGTGCCAACGAAGATTGGCTTGCATACCTCCGGCCGGATACCACCATCATTTTGCACAACATCCACAGCAGTGCGGCCGTTCCGGTAGACCCCTTCTCCACCATTGGGATCGGCCTTACGGACTGGCTGGGCTTGAATACGTACGATGACGTCTACATGAGATTGAAGAAGATAGCAATTGTGGACCCGCCGACAAAGCGACGCGGCTACAATGATTACTATCTCATCGCGGTGTTCGACATAAGGATTGCCATCAATGCAAGACGCAGTAACGGCAGAGGCTGGCGCATGTTGGCGGTGGCAGATTTGTACCCATACAGGTTCGAAGACGCCGTGCGCCATCTAGGCCGCATCTTCGCGGTGACAAGCCAGGGGACTTGTTTCATCTGGTTGCCATCCTACGGTACGGGAGATTACAAACGGAATGCACAAACCATCATTTGCATCCCTAACGGTACTCCATTATTTTGCGGGGACCAGTCATCCCCCGATCAAAATAAGATCGCCGATCCTGGATGTGCATTTGCATCCGCGATTCGGTCTAACACGGAACCTTGTAGCTGACTTTGGCATATTGGGATCAACTATCTTAGCGATCGTTACCCATGGTACCACCGATGTGCAACATGGTCACACAATCTACCAGGATCGGACCGTCACCATCTACCCGTGTATTCCATTTTTAACCCTCTCGCCTTCTCTTTCATTGTTGTACTAGTAGTATACTTAGTACTACTAGTAGGAGTACTTTTACCTTGGAGGATGCGTATAGCTAGCTGGGCCCTTGAAGACTTGAACCCACTAGCTGCCACCATTTTTTTCCATATCTTACTATCTCATCCATGTAGCCAAGAGTGGCTATATATAATAAGCTGGTTATTTTACTTCCTCTATACCGGAGTAGTACTATTTGCTGCACAGTATTACTGACCGCCATATTTGAGCACAACATTATTATGCATGGACCTTGACTATGTACGTCACCATGTGTCTAGATCTGAGATGCCGCGTGTACCAGATGAACGGCGCCGAGTTCGACCCCCGTGATGCTACGTGGGTGCCGAGGAACACTCTTGGAGAGTACTCGCTTTTCATCGGGGACAGCTACCCCATTGTGAAGCGGATGCCACCTTCCGTGCACGACACGAAGGCCTGCCATTCATGAAGCATGGTTGTGTCTTCATTGCGCTTGCCAGATGAGCGACATCTTTGGGACACGCTATCCCTGATTTATGCCGCTTCAGCTTGGATGAGTCTCCATCGTGTGGAACCGGAATAGAAAGCTGCGACAATGATTCCGATGCCCACCGCTATGGATCGTGCCATCCATGAAGAACACCTAGGACTGGAACCTGGAGGAGGACATGCATGTAGCCCATTTATAACGTGTAAGTGGAGTACGGTAATTGTGAATGGTAGCGCTGTGAATATATGTAGACTAGTTGTGCACAAATTTATCACATGAATTGGAGATTAACTTGTGTGGCATACTGGCATTTGTCCTTTAGAATTTATTACTAGTAAATGTGTTATGTGTACGTGCAGCTTGTGTGGTTGTTGCATGGGCTCCAACACGCTCTTTGAGAAAAAAAGGTGGCACAGCTTTGGATATCCGTGACATGGCGGCATCATACAGTAGCATCGTTCTCTATAGTTGTAGTACACTCCTACTAGGACGAAAACTCCTATAAAACCTTGCGCTTGGCTCTTTGCCTCTTCGGGAGGTTCAACAGTTCGTACTCGTGTGAACCTTGCACTTGCCTCTTCGCCTCTTCGGAAGGTCCAACAATGATGATACTACAGTACAATATGCATCTGGCAATCTGACACCGATTGAACTGCTGCACGTCCACCGCGAGGGCGAGGGCAAGGGCGAGGGAGAGGAAGAGGGAGAGGGCGCTGTAGTTAAAACCCTCTCCTCGTCTTGCGAACCACCGCGCGCGTGGGCGAGGGAGAGGCGTAGTAAGCAAGCTTCTCCTTGTTCGGTGAGTTGACGGGACACATCAAAGCAGTACTAGTACTAGTAGTAGTCCATACTGCGTCCTTTTCGATTAATATGGCTTAATTTGAAATGAGAAAAGTACACTGGCGGTCAACGTATGTAACAATACGCTCTTTACGGTCACTATATATAGTTTTGCGTCGATTATACGATCACTAGCTCATCTTAAAGCACCGTATTGCACCCTACTGACCGGCCACATAGTCGGCGTGGCACTTTGTTGAATGATTAAATTGTTACCTGGTTTCTGGGTCCCACCCGTCAGTTGGCGGAGGAAAGAAATCAGTTAAACAAAACTTTACGCAGGCGCCATACGAGTCCAACCCTTGCGCCCGAACCGCCCTGGCTGTATATGTGAGTGCATGCACGTGTCCTCCCTCGGCCTTCCAACAAAGAGTTTACATCGGCTATAAAACAAAGAGTGTAGAAGTACATGATGTACATCTACACTTCCAATGCATTTAGCCTTTAATCTAAATCGATATTGATTGACTAATGCACCAACTTTTGCTGTAGGTATAGGCTACATGTCTATCCTTAGTTACAGCATGCAACGGCCTTCATTTAATCTTCTTAGCTCAATGGTCACATGCACACATAAGTCTGCTAATTTTGGGCGTTAATTATACCCTGGTCAATGTGTAAATCTCTAAATGTACAGTCTTTCACGGACGTAGGGAGTAGGTTGAGCACTTGAGCTTGAGCGTGTGTGTTGCGTCGTGTGCTGTGTGCCGCATGGGGTGCGTGAGTGTTGCCTGCGTCCATGTGGAGTACGTGTGAGTGTTGCATGTTGCATGCATGCATGCATGCATGGGGCTTACTCCCTCCCATTGACATGTTCATATTTCAAACTTCCTCTGTTCCCTCCATATGGTGATACTCCCTCTGTTCCCAAATACTCCAGTACGGAGTAAAAGCCTCCCTCTGTTCCCAAACAAGTGACTAGGTACGGAGCAAAATGAGTGAAGTGAGCGTAGAGGCATAGGGATACTGTAGAAAGGTAATCCTCGCGATCCATCATTCCCCATCTCGGTCAGAGAGAACTATTCAACTAGTCTTCGTAGTGAAGTGACAATACACGCTGCAGCAGATGGGACACGTAATTAATAAGCTGAACCAGCGTGTTGGTGTTACTAAATCAGCCTTAGCCAGTACTGCCATCATATTTGCCAGTAGAGCACGCTTCCTTAAATACGCCTACGCACCCGTGTCCTCCATTAACTGACATATGGGCCCTCTTGTGGTAGACCCACATGTCATCGGTGTAACTATTTACACTCCGGAGGACGGTGCCTATATCCTAGTAGTAGTACTAGTAGAATTGAGATTTAATGCACTTTCTTCCCCGTCTTCCACTCTTCTTCCTCCTCTCTTCTTCCTCCTCTCTTCCCCATCGTCGGCCGCACACAATTTACCCCCACTCACTGCTCGCCCGCCCGCGCCATCTTCCTTGGTAGCTCATGCGTACCATATCCCCCGCTCCTTTGCTCGCCACGAGGAGAAGCTTCTTCTTGCCCACCGAAACCACTTCCCGGCTGGCTCGCAGGCACCGAAAACCCCAATGGTAGAACCGGTGACACCTTGAGCCGCGATTGGAATTCCCTCCTGATGTTCTCTTGGAGCAGATTTGTAGTCGTATGGACCTACTCGGCAGCGTCCGTCGGCCGCATGCTCGGTGTCTTTGTACTGCCGTCTGCACAAATGCGCAACTGCCAGCTCTTTTCAAGACACCACCTTTGGCGATGCATGTCGGTGTCAAAACTGGCGGATCTCGCGTAGGGGTCCCAAAGCGTGCGTCTAGGCGGATGGTAACAGGAGACAAGGGACACGATGTTTTTACCCAGGTTCGGGCCCTCTCGATGGAGGTAAAACCCTACTCCTGCTTGATTAACATTGATGATATGGGTAGTACAAGAGTAGATCTACCACGAGATCAGAGAGGCTAAACCCTAGAAGCTAGCCTATTGTATGATTGTTGTTCGTCCTACGGACTAAATCCCTCCGGTTTATATAGACACCGGAGAGGGCTAGTTTTACACAGAGTCGGTTACAATGGGAGGAGATCTACATATCCGTATCGCCAAGCTTGCCTTCCACGCCAAGGAAAGTCCCATCCGGACACGGGACGGAGTCTTCAATCTTGTATCTTCATAGTCCAGGAGTTCGGCTAAAGGTCATAATCCGGCCATCTGGACACCCCCTAATCCGGGACTCCCTCAGTAGCCCCCGAACCAGGCTTCAATGATGATGAGTCCGACGCGCAGATTGTCTTCGGCATTACAAGGCGGGTTCTTCTCCAAATTCCATGTACCTGTTGAATAGTGTCCGGCTTCTCGTGAATATTGTGCTCCTTGGATTCCACGCCCAATAATGGCCGTCTTCCACGTGTCAAACGAATGCGAAAAGCCAGGGTGTTTTTACATTTACCCCCCTAGTTGCGCAAATGAGCTGCCTATAAAAGAGACGAGGATTCAGATCCGAATCACATCATCTTCCCTTCGCGAGCGTTCATCGGAGCGCATCCGACAGAAATCCATTCCATCACGGCCAGTCGACGCAGCTTCTCCTCTCGCCTTCCCAGCCCTCAGCCTGGAGATTGGGAGAGATGTTCCGTCCTGCACAGCAAGCTAGTGACGCTCCAAACCAAGGGATTTCTTCCCCCAGCCTTCATGGTCCCGGTTCGAGCCGGACTCGGCACCTATAATGGCGGAAAGCAGGCGGAGAGCGTCCCCAATCCCTCCAAAGGAGAGCGGGTATGCCTTGTCCCTTATTTGATAAGAGGGATCGGATTTCCAATTCATCTGTTTCTTCAGGGGCTCCTGGAGTTCTACGGCCTCCAGTTGCACAACCTTACGTCTGCCTCCATTTTGCATATTGCGGGATTCATAGCCCTCTGCGAGCTGTTTTTGGGCATCGAGGCTCATTTCGCGCTCTGGAAGAAGCTATTCTGCCTTGTGCCCCGTTCTCAGGAGGGGTCGATATATCAAGTGGGCAGAGCCGAACTATGGCGCATCGCCGGATATCTATCCGGAACCCCAAGGAAGGCATCCGAAGACTGGCCTTCAGAATGGATTTATATAGAAGATGTCCCCCTGCCGGACCCTGTTCGGATCGGCCTCCCCATGTTCAGTAATGCTCCCTTGAAGAAGCGCCTAAGCTGGCGTCCACGGAGCCCTCAGAGGGAAAATGACAAGGACGTCCTTTACCTGATGAGCCGGATAAGGTTGTTAGCTCATTCCGGACTGACCATGATCGGGGTCATGGCCACATGCATTATCGCGGGGGTGCAGCCGCTTATAGAGGCCACCCCATGTGGGATTTCAGCAGGGAGGATGATGCCACCTGCTGCGGCCGTAAGGGGCGGGATCGATTGCTTTGCTCGACGAAGGCCTTGTCCGCATTGTACAAGGGAGAAGAGGAGGAGTTCCTCCGCGTCAATCCACAGGACGGATTTTCTATGTACAATCCTCCAAGCTGGGTAAGAGGACACTTCTTTTTGCCCATCTGTTCCATATTCCCATAGTTAAGTACCTTATCTTGTGATTTCAACGCAGGAATTGCGCCGGGCCGTGAAGGATATAAACTGCCCTCCTCCACAACCCGAGGATCCGGAACGGTCCCTCGATCCGGCCTCCCAAGAGGATCCGGACATATCCGTGGAGCTGATCGATGGGGTATTTTACCAACTGAGCATCGACAATGCCATGGTCGCCATTACGGCCGATTACCCCAGAATAATTCCAGCCTCATAGGTAACTGAGACCGAAGTCCCAATACCTTGAAAATGATCCATCCGTGCTTATTTTTTATCACCGTATACCAATGGTGTTTTGCAGGCGGAGCCCTTGAGGCGGAAGGCCGAGCCTGCGGTGGCTAGCCAACAAGGGGCAGCAAGGCCCAGCAGGTTGAAAAGAAGTGCGGTCCAGACTGAGACATCGGCGCAACGGTATGGCGTGCCATCTTATTCCCAGGTTTTATTCCCGGAAGGCATACTAACGCTCGTGCTCTCTTCAGGAAAAAGAGCGCTCGCCGGACTATATCCGGAGAGGTTGCCAATCGAGCCTCCACCAGCCAGGCTCCAAAGCCAGGTCCAGAAGCGGAGGCAAACACGAGGCGTGCGTCGGACGCTCCTCCAATAGAGGATGCCGAAAGACTGTCTGCCACCAATTCCGAGGTGGAGAGTGCGATGAATCACAGGCGTCGCCGGACAGTTCTTCGTGACGCATGTTTCTCCCAAGAGGCATTGGATGCCTTCAATTCGGGAGATGCGCACCTCAGTTCCGCTAAAAATGGTCTAGCCGGAGCCATGGAGCAGTATGTGAAAGACATTCATGTGATAAAAATTGATGGTTATATATGCCAGTAGCCCCTGAGACTTGAAACAGTTAAAATAACTGATTTAAGGATCATTTGTTATGCAGGATCTTACAAAAAAGAATACCCAACTGTCCCGGGAGCTGGAAGAGTGCAAAGCCCAACTTGAGGCCGCACTAGCCGCTGCAGGGGAGGCCAAGGAGACCCCCTCTAGTAATATACGCTTCGAAAGATAAGTATGTTGTGAAGTGCGGCGTGTGTGTAAATCTGACAATATCATTGCAGATGGCGCCGGAGTAGATCCGGACAAGCAACAACTATTGCGCCGGTTAAAGGCCGGCGAGAGCGTGCTTACGAGGGTGAGGCAAGAGAAGAATAATCTCCAAGATGCCAACACCCAGCTGGGCAAGGAACTAAAGGATGTTCGTGCCCAGCTGTCGGACTCCGTGAAGAGTTCGGCGAGGAAGTCGACCAACAGAGTTATGTCTGTAGGTATGCTCACAGGTCGTCCTGCAGAGGAAATGCCCGGTTCTACGAGTGACCTTCTTCCCGAGCTCTTACAACTGCACGAACGAGTTCGGCAGGTGATGAAAGGCGTCGCCCAGGCCTTGTGGCCATCTGTCTCCCTGCCCGAAGGCCTTGGAGAGCTTGCAGAGAGGCTTAAGGGAGCGCGGCGGCACTTCCGATTATGGAAGATATCAGCCTGCCGTCAAGGCGCCAGGGAGGCCTGGGCCATGGTGAAGACGCGGTACACGAAGGCTGACCCAAACCACATGGCCGAGGTCGGACCTGTGGGGGCCGATGGGAAGGAGATCCCCGTGAGCTTAGTGTACGGCCAAGTAGAGTTGGCCGCCAAATATTCCCAACAGGACTGTAAACTAGACAGCCTGTTGGATGGTATTGAAGAGGAATATGCCCAGTCAAATTGACTATGTAATTTAAGATGACATGTAAAATGCCTTCTAGCCGGATTGTAGATCGTTTGTCATGGCGAACCTTTTCGCTTCAACCTCGGGACCCGACAGTCCGGAGTGTGTCCGAATACCCTCTCGGTTATGTAGGAACCAGGGCATGCATGGAGGCCAGGCGTAGGGGTCATTAGTGCTTGAAAAGACAAGTGCCCAACTAGTTATGTTATATTACATGGTTAGTAAGAAACATTTTCTAGGGAGAATAGTTCCGTTAGGGGTTCCTTTCCCTGGGAGCCATGCCCTAAAGTGCATGTCCGGACTGCGAAAAAAGCAGAAAAGCATCCGGGAGCAGATAAATAAACAAGTGAGAAATCATATTTAGTTCACCGACCGTATATGCCCTTAAGAACGCTAGCTTTCGGCTTCACCCAGTCTGAGGTACACATCCAGCTGACCCTGCAGTAACAATCGCAGAGGTGCTCCCTTTACCGCCTAACCGAACAATCGGGAACGTAGGGGTAAGCATAGGAGCCAGGCAACCCAGCTTGGCCAAAACTTAAGTCATATCGATGCATATAATGGTGAATAAAAGGTACATGCGGAATTGTGACACATGTGTTGGGCATGAAGCCCATATAAATAAGCTTCTGTTAAAGGAGCCCCCAGGTATAATGAGCGCGAATAGCGTGTCAAGTGTGTGCGAACAATGCGCGAACGAGCCTTTAAAGGCTGTAAGAGAAAAGAAGGGAGAAGGAGAGAAATATAAGACAGCTAATGTGTAAAAAATAGACAGAGGAAGGAGACGAACTCAGAATCCGGCGCTAGGCGTAGAATCTTCGGAGACGGGCTGCGTTCCATGAGTTCGGCTCGAGTCGGTTATCTGATGCATCTCGCAGGCGGTACGCTTCGCCGGTCAGGACCTAGTCGATAATAAAGGGACCTTCCCATTTGGGCTTGAGTTTGACCTTTTTCTTGTCCGGCAGGCGTAGAATTAACTCGCCAACATTGTAAGTTTTGGCCCGTACTTCCCTGCTTTGATATCTTCGGGCCTGCTGTAGATAGAATGCGGAACGGGCTTTTGCCACATCACGCTCCTCCTCCAAGGCGTCCAAACTGTCCTGCCGATCGAGCTCGGCTTCTCTTTCTTCGTACATGTGCACGCGAGGTGAGTCATGAATTATGTCGCAGGGAAGCACTGCCTCTGCGACGTATACGATAAAGAATGATGTGAATCCGGTGGTGCGTTTCGGCGTGGTCCGCGCCCCCAGAGAACAGAGTCGAGCTCCTCTACCCAGTGCGTGTTAGATTCCTTGAGTGACCGCACTAATCTGGGTTTGATGCCGCTCATGATTAGACCATTTGCTCGCTCGACTTGACCATTAGTTTGAGGGTGATAGACTGAAGCATAGTCGAGCTTGATGCCCATGTTTTTGCACGAGTTTGACCTCGTCGGCCGTGAAGTTCGTGCCATTATCGATGATGATCTTTGTGGGGGGCCAGTAACGGTGTACGACCCCTGATATGAAGTCTATCACCGGTCCGGATTCGGTCGTCTTAACATGCTTGGCCTTTATCCACTTGGTGAATTTATCCACCATGACCAGTAGGTATTTTTGCTTGTGGGTTCCTCCTTTAAGGGGTCCAACCATGTCAAGCCCCCAGACCGCGAAGGGCCAGGTGATGGGTATAGTTCGGAGGGCGGTGGGTGGCATGTGGCTTTGATTAGCAAAGAGCTGGCAACCGACGCATCGTTGGACTAAGTCCTGAGCATCTGCCCGGGCCGTCGGCCAATAAAATCCTGTACGGAAGGCCATGCTTACAAGGGCCCGGGCTGTGGTGTGGTGCCCGCCGAGTCCAGCATGAATTTCAGCCAGAAGATTCCGCCCTTCCTCTTCGGAGATACACCTTTGAAGGACTCCGGTGATGCTTTTTTTATAAATCTCTCCCTCATGGACTTTATAGGCTTTAAATCACTACACTATGCAGCGTGCCTCGTTTTGGTCCTCGAGAAGTTCCTGCCTGGTTAGGTAGGCTAGGAATGGTTCCGTCCACGGGGCAATGACTGCCATTATTACGTGGGCTGAAGATGTTACTTCATTGGCGAGCCTCCAATTGTGTCGAGAATGTTGATTGTCGAGGCGGTCTTTGTTGGGTCCGGGCTGTTATTTCCGGACTCCCCTTCCCATAATACGGATGGCTTGAACAGCCTCTCTAAGAAGATATTGGGGGGGGGGGCGGCATCGCGCTTTGCGCCAATGCGTGCAAATACGTCTGCTGCCTTATTGTTTTCCTGGGCTATATGGTGAAATTCGAGCCCTTCAAACCGAGCTGGCATTTTTAGGACGGCGTTGCGATAAGCTGCCATTTTCGGATCCTTGGCATCAAAGTCTCCATTTATTTGGGATATCGCGAGGTTGAATCCCGCGCACCTCTAGGCGTTGAATGCCCATGGATACTGCCATCCGGAGACCATGTAGAAGGGCCTCGTATTCGGCTGCGTTGTTGGCGTCCGTATACATTATCTGGAGTACGTATTGAACAGTATCTCCTATTGGGGTTGTCAGAACGACGCCAGCCCCCAGACCAGCCAACATTTTGGAGCCATCGAAGTGCATGATCCAGTTGGAATGTGTCGTACTCTTTAGGGAGTTCGGCTTCAGTCCATTCGGCGACGAAGTCGGCCAAAACTTGCGACTTAATGGCTCGTCGTGGCTGATAGGTTATGTCGAACGGGAGGAGCTCAATGGCCCATTTGGCAATCCGGCCTATCACGTCGCGGTTGTTTATAATGTCGTAAAGAGGTACTTCAGAGGCTACTGTTATCGAACACTCTTGAAAGTAGTCTCGCAGCTGCCAGGATGCCATAAACACCGTGTACGCTATCTTTTGATAGTGTGGATACCGTGACTTGCATGGAGTGAGGACAGTGGACACGTAGTAAACTGGTTTTTGAAGGGGGAACTTGTGTCCGTCCGTTTCTTGTTCAACAACGAGCACCGCGCTTACAACTTGATGAGTTGCCGCGATGTATAATACCATTGCTTCTCCCGTGAAGGGCTCGGCCAGGACCAGGTTAGTTGCCAATATGTCTTATATTTCTTGAGTCCGGCCCGTGGCGGCATCCACTCGAAGTGTTCGGTCTTGCGGAGGATGCAATAAAGGGTAATGCCTTTTCTCCCAAGCGGAGATAAAAGCGGCTTAGAGCCGCCACACATCCGATCAATTTTGTATTTGTTTGAGGTCCTTTGGGATATCCAATTGTGTGAGCTCGGATCTTGGCTGGGTTTGCTTAATTTCCTCTACGGATACAATGAAGCCCAAGAGCTTTCCGGCTGATACGCCGCATTTTTTTACGGGTTAAGCTTGATGTCATATGTTCAGAGATTATCGAATGTGAGCCTCAAGTCGTCTACTAGAGTTTCGACATGCTTGGTTTGTGACCACATCATCTACGTATGCCTCCACTGTTTTGCCGATCTGGTTTGCCAGACATGTCTGAATCATGCGCTGATATGTTGCGCCGGCGTTTTTGAGCCTGAAGGGCATTATGTTCAAGCAGAATGGGCCGTATAGGGTGATAAATGCCGTTGCGGCTTGGTCAGGCTCTGCCATCTTAATGTGATGGTAGCCGGAGTATGCGTCGAGGAAACACAATGGCATCGTGTCCTGCGGTAGCGTCAATAATTTGATTGATGCGGGGGAGGGGGAAGGGATCCTTTGGGCAAGCCTTGTTGAGGTCCTTGAAATCGACGCATAGGCGCCAGGATTTGTCCTTCTTTGGTACCATCACCAGGTTTGCTAGCCAGTCTGGATGTTTTATATCTCTGATGAATCCGGCCTCCAATAGTTTGGCTAGCTCCTCTCCCATGGCTTTTCTCTTAGGTTCGGAGAAACACCGAAGAGCCTGTTTGACTGGGTTGAATCCTTTTAGGATGTTTAGGCTGTGCTCGGCCAGCCGGCGTGGGATTCCTGGCATGTCTGAAGGGTGCCAGGCAAAAATGTCCCAATTTTCGCGTAGGAATTCTCGCAGAGCGGCGTCTACATCAGGGTTTAATTGTGCCCCGATGGAGGCCGTTTTTGTAGGGTCCGTTAGGTGGACTTGGAATTTGACTATTTCGTCCGCTGGTTTGAAGGAGGTGGACTTGGATCTTTTATCGAGTATCACATCGTCCCTGTTCACCGTGGAGCGCAGCACAGTCAGTTCCTCGGCCGCTAGGGCTTCGCATAGTGCCTCAAGGGCTAGTGCGTCTGTCTTATTTTCGGTGTGGAGTGCTATGTCCGGGTCACTAGCGAGAGTGATGATTCCGTTGGGCCCGGGCATTTTGAGCTTCATGTACCCGTAATGGGGTATAGCTTGAAAAATTTTAAATGCCTCTCGCCCTAATAGAGTGTGGTATCGGCTGATGAACGGGGCCACTTGGAACGTGACCTCCTCGGACCTGTAATTATCCGGCGTGCCGAACACCACATCGAGTGTGATTTTTCCTGTGCAGCACGCTTCCCGACTGGGTATTATAAAGGTTGTGTTGCTTCGCTCAATGCAGCTCCAGTCTATTTCCATTTTTCGAAGGGTTTCCTCATAAATGAGGTTCAATCCGCTGCCACCGTCCATGAGTAAATTGGTAAGGCAAAAGCCGTCCACTATTGGACTGAGGGCCAAAGCTGGTGGTGCTCGGGCTGTTCGGAATTTAGGTTCATCACTGGCATTAAAGGTAATAGCCGTGTCACTCCATGGATATATTGTTGCTACTTGGTAGACTTCGGCAAGGCTGCGGAGTGTTCGTTTTCGCATATTATTTGATCACGAAAGTCTCAAAGACTGTAATACCGTCTTTGGTATCCCTAGGCTGGTGCTCTGTGGATCTTTGGGGTTAGAAGCTCTTAGCCACTTTTGGCCACTGCGGAGTATCCAACATGCTCTGAGGCTATGAGTTGGTGTGGCGCCCTACGTACTATGAATTTTACAGGACCGTTGAGCCATCCCTCCAAAGACGGTTCCATGCCCGTTAGGGGTTTTTGTTTTTGGTGTTTAACTTTCGGGTGATTGGCGATAATGCACCCTTTTATTTCGGACTGAGTTTGTATTCGAGGCGGATTGTCCCAAAATCTTACTTCGGTTTTCCAGGCGCTTTCCATCGCACAGTACTTTCATACTATGGACGCCAAGTCAGCAAAGCGTGTAATTTCATGGCGACCTATGGCGTTGAGGATTCCCTTGTCCATGCAATTATTGCAGAAGAATGAAATTGCGTCTTCCTCGCGGCGTCCTTTATCCTGTTCATAACCAGGAGGAATCGGCCCGATAATGATGTACTTTGTTTCCTCGGGCTCTTGCCTAATTTTGGATAGATTGCCTATGTTCGGGTGAGTGGGTGGAATTAGATCCGAAACCTCACCCAATCTGAGGCTCAAGGGCCAAGGAGTTTCCGAACTCAGAAGCTTGGATTCTTGGATGTTGTCCAATGAATCTAGCCCGTTGCCTGACTCTAAGTTAAGGTCTTGAGTGAAGTGCTACCCTCCGCAGGTATCCGGCTTGGAGGGATCGGGAATCCGTACATAGCTAGTACTTAAGATAGATGAAGGGTCGCCGCATTGTTCCTCCACCACAGCAACGTGATGGGTGACCTGGAGAGAGTTAATCTCTCTCAGATCGGGTTTAGGCCCCATCTGATTGTAGTCATGCGCGACTCCCGAGGCGGTGATGCGATCCAGAGCTCATTTGGGAAGAGCTCCATTGGATCTAACTGCTTTCGGCGAGTTTTGAGTTGACGTGAAGATTGCTTTTGATGACCGAGAAGTCATCGGCGTGGCGGCGAGCAGCGGTCATAAGAAAACCGCCTAAGCGGAGAGTTTGGCCGATAGCCAAAGCTCCTTTAGCAACGATGCCGTGTTTAAAGGCGGGATGAGGCATCCTTCCGATGGCGGCGACACGGAGGAACTCTCAATGAAAGCACCAATGTCGATTGTCAAAACCGGCGGATCTCGGGTAGGGGGTCCCCAAGCGTGCGTTTAGGCGGATGGTAACAGGAGACAAGGGACACGATGTTTTTACCAGGTTCGGGCCCTCTCGATGCGGTAAAACCCTACTCCTGCTTGATTAATATTGATGATATGGGTAGTACAAGAGTAGATCTACCACGAGATCAGAGAGGCTAAACCCTAGAAGCTAGCCTATGGTATGATTGTTGTTCGTCCTACGGACTAAAACCCTCCGGTTTATATAGACACGGAGAGGGCTAGGGTTACACAGAGTCGGTTACAATGGGAGGAGATCTACATATCCGTGTTGCCAAGCTTGCCTTCCATGCCAAGGAAAGTCCCATCCGGACACGGGACAAAGTCTTCAATCTTGTATCTTCATAGTCCAGGAGTCCGGCCAAAGGTCATAGTCCGGCCATCCGGACACCCCCTAATCCAGGACTCCCTCAATGCCCGATCCTTGCAGGTGGCCCAGACACCGACTTGACGATCCTGCGGAGGTTGCCGTGGTGCCCCTCGACATGCTACCGGTACCCGTCCACATGTCCTTCATGCACGACCACTACTGGGCGGGTATGAAGGCCAACTGGATCATCCTCATACACCACACCGGTAGTCCGTGGCATCTCGTGGATATCTACACCCAGTGAGAGATCACCCTTCCATCGTTGGATACCGCCGACATCGAACCTCGCGGCCCGCCGGACACTCATGCCTACTACGCACGAGACGCGTCAAGCTTTTGGCTCGACCTGCATTTGCGAAAGTTATGTCTGTGAAGTGTCCACGCCATCAGAAGACTACATGGATTACAAGATCATTGCCTTGTTCAACATGGGATTAGTCTATCTGGAATCCGGTCGCCATACATGGTTATGGCTCATCATCAATCCTATTGAGGCAACATTTTTTTCTGATGCTATAGTGCATGATGGCATCATTTACGCGGTCGACGCACAGATTGGCTGCATATACTGGTGGAATCTATCGTCGTGTAATTGTTCTATCTCATCTCATCTTTACCTTATGAATACGACTGCCTGTTGATTTGTTACAAATTTAGAATGCATAGCATGTCTATAACCACATGATTGCTATATGTTCCTCTCATATCCTAGATTTGTATGACCACACATGTTATTGTTAGAGTTGATATGAGAACAATTGGCATCTAATGATTGTTAGAATACATATTATGAGCATAACATCATGATTGCTATATGTTACTCTCGTTTACTAGATTTTTATAACAACGCATGTTATTGCTTAGAGTTGATATGAGAATAGTAGTAGTAAGTGCTATGGTAGAATATCGGTGGCTATTTGTCATAGCTGTTTTCCTCTCATTGTTACATGATGTTTGAACCATGACATGTTGCTAGAATATGAAAGCCGTTGGCTTATTTTTTTAACTTGGGGTATGATTATGACCCACGACATTGCAATTCTCTGTCTATGATATGTGTCGCTGTTATAATAATCTTAATTGCACACATACTCTGAACATGATTGTTTATTTTTGTCCTTGGTCTCCAATTTGAATTGTTGCAGCAGAGCGCCGTCGCTGGCCTTCATGATTCGGGACACGGAATCATACCAGCCGATGGGTGCTGGTTTAACGCTCGTTCGGTGGCGGCGGTCATTTGATGCTCATTCGCACATACCAAATTGACCAAACCATTACATCAAACCACATGCAGTACAATGCGTGGGGCATTCATGACATTGATGGCTATGGCTGCTTCGTGTTCGAGAAAGATCCCAGCTCTGTTGGGCCAGGCGTATTCAATTGGAGGCGGGTCTACAGCCTCGGCAACCACTCCTTGTTCCTCGGGCTCAATTATCCGATCATCCAACCAATCATCGATCATACATCGGTGATGATTACTGTGCTATGCAACTTCCATTCGCGAGGGGGGCTGTGTTTACACATCATACCATGGGTTTCATGAATCACCATATCCAGAGATACGTCGACACAGCTTGTTGCTAGGTAATCTTCAGTGTGTGAAAGGCATCAAGCTTCCATGCGATGGATGGCTTTTGCAAACCCGACATGCAATGATGTGGTTCATGCCAACAGAAAATATGCACAACTTGATTCGTGCTGATATCTAGACTGAGCCATGTATTCTGCTGATGTAGCACGACCCTATTTTGTTGGATATTATGTATTGTTGTTAGTTTGAAGCACTCCTCTGGTTGAAGGATAGATACCTTCCTGGGATCAAGTGCATCCTAACTCACCTGCGTAGGATGTATTGATAATGATGATGGAGATGCTGTGCAGAGCCATATATATACATAATATATCAGTTAGGCTTCAAGTGCGTCCTTGTTAGTTAAACCTATGTATAAATTGTGACACTAAATACGACTAGTATGTAGTATAGTAGCAGTACTAGTATACGTCGGTCAAATTATTCATCATGTCCACACATTGAATTGACGTGACAACACGCTCGCGTGAGGTGACACAAGAATCCTGGCGGCGTGTTCGGGTATTCTGGACTTCAGATTTGGAGCACCACTTATCTGTCGAAATCTTTTTTTTTCGAAACGGAGGGAAAAGATTTGCCTCATCCATTAAATTAGAGGAGAATAGAGTTTAGAGTTTTTACAAGCGCCCTTGCAAAACGGCATGGCAATTACTCTCGTACAACTGTCGAAGAAGCGCGAGTTTTTACTCTATCGAAATCTTTCATCATTCACTTAAACCAGTTGATTGGTCATACATTGAGTACCATATAACTGGAATTACCGATGCAAGTCGAAGAAGGATTGGTCGGTGCTGCCGGCAGGCGTCAAGTTCGATCCCACGGATCAGGAGCTGATCGAGCACCTTGAGGCCAAAGTGAGTGTTGACAACGCGAGATTTCAGTCTCTCATCGATTTGTTCATACCAACCATCGACAGCAAGCACGACATATGCTACACCCAACCTGAGAAACTTCTAGGTAAGACACCGATCGGCTGTCTACTTGCACAAACATATTCCTTTGTTTATAGCTCTATTTTTCTTTTTAGACGCATACCTGGTGAAACAATTACAATTTGACAGTTAATAAAAAGTGAAACAAGTGACTACAACATGCCAAAGATGTTATGAAAATGCCAACTAGGTACACTAAAACCTGTATTCCACAATCTGCGGGTATCACACTTTGAGTGGCCTAAGGAAGCATTTCTTCGGTATAATTCCGAGGCGTTCAAAAGGGAGCGCAGCAGACGCGTCGCAAGATACTGATCGGAGTGCAGCACGCCGCCGACGTGGCACAAGACCGGCAATACCTTGCACTGTGATGGTCAGCGGCCGATGAGCGGGCAGCAAAGGTTACGGTGCTGCACACCAACAAGAACTTCGACCAGCGAGAGGACCAACTGGGTGATGCACCAGTACCACATTGGGGACCTGGAGCAAGAGAAGGAGCGGGAGCTGGTCCTCTGCAAGATTTTCTACCAGACGAACACTAGGGCCAGGAGTAGTTTGGTATTGGTAGTTGTACTACCTTGTCGTCCGCAAGTTGGTATTGTTGTTAACGATCTTTTGGTATGAACTTGCATTTGCTTCCAACCATCATGCCGAGGGTCGCCGTGGATATAAAGCTGAATCATTTGTTTGAAACGAATTCTCGATCACCTGATTTTTTTTGATGGGTAGCATAAGCATTACGCCATTCAATTCCCGATTCTGCAGTTTTTGAAACAAGTGCATGCACTTATTATCCACGATAAAAAGCAATATCCGTGATGCGTCCCAATTATCGATGCGTGCTTGCAGAATTCTCTTGTTTATTGAGCACGTATATTGTTTTTTAGGTCGAGCAAGTTTCAAGCGGGCTGTAGACCGACCAGGGTTGGTTTTGTTTTTAACAGGCCCAGCCCATGGCGACAATGGGGCACAAAGATCCAGCAGGTATCTCGGCCTCTGGCCCGCCCGGCGTTAGTTATATTTTGTCTTACAACATCCATGATCGGTTTTGTTCTTGAATCAAACACACAACCCAGTTCTATTTTTCCTCTTGAAGCGCATGTCCTACATCCGTTTTCTAATCTCTACCTATAGTTTTACTAGTTCATATACACGTATCATTATATTGAAAACACATAAAATTCCCTTTTCATATTTACATCCTTATTTTTGTTGTTTTTCCCACCCAGTGCTGATTTTTTTACCACTGGTTTTCCCTTAAACCAACTCAATTGTCCAACGTCTTATTTGCTTACAAAAACAAAAGCGATTTTTTGGCAAATCAATAAGTTCTTAAAAATGTTTATCATTTTAGGGATTACACCAGTTTGGACTCCACGAAATATGCAAAATAAGGTTGAACTTTTTGACCGTGGTCCTGGGCAGTAAATGGGCTGTAATATATTACTTAAGAATTAGCAAATGGGCTGCAAATTATAAAAAATAGCAAATGGGCTGCAAATTGTAAAAAATAGCAAATGGGCTTTATGTTTTCTGCCACAAATTTGGAGGCTGACTTGTGGGCCTACTAAGTTCATGTGTACACAAGGTTTCTTAAAAAAGAAACTTAGTCAACAATCGACTCTACCAGCATTAGACCGTTAGATGTCAAGCTAACTTGGCAATCGTCTTCTTCGATCTCACGATCTTTACTGCCCCCCGTAACCAGCGCCGTCGGAACCGCCTGCTCCGCCTCCCGTGGCCGGCGGTCTTTGCCGGGCAGGCCTCACAGCCCCATCATACTCGCATCCACGGCCTGTCTATCCCTCTACTCACCCATACCTCCTGTTATTTTCCGGCGACGGTCGCCGAACCAGTCAACCCTCGTACTCTCCACCGTGCGGGCAGCCACTACCGTGTCTTCGTCGGCTCCCTGTCGTTCCCTTCGTAGGCCTCGCCGTCGTCCACCGCCCTGGTGCTCTCGGCGCGGCGTGGTCAACAATGTCCATCCAATGGCCGTAGTGCTTCTTCAACCTCTGGTCTTCTTGCTCCAGCCGCCCAAACTAACGCCGGTCGTGCCGCGTGCTCCTACCTCCCGTGGCGGGCTGTGATGCCGCGGAGGCCTCACCGCCCCGTACTACTCCCACCGCTGGCCAGGCCATCCCTCTACTCACCCACACCCCCTGTTATTCTGCGGCGACGGCAGCCGAACCCGATGAACCCTCGTACTCCTCTCCGCCACGGGCTACCACTGCTGCTGCGTCTTCTCCGGCTCGCGTCGTCCCCTTCCTAGGCCTCCGTCGTCCGGACCACCGCCACAGTGCTCTCGGCGTGGCGTGGTCAACGTGGTCAACGACCGACTTCCATCGGAAGAAATCATGTCGTGGAGAGGCTGACAGCTGGGTCCAGGCGGCCGCAAGGAAGTGCCTCCTTATTACACGCAAAATAATTATTCCTCCACCTGACAGCAGGAACCCACCGGACGGGCCAACTTATTTCGCAAAAAAAACGTTTCCCCCCTGACTGCTGGGACCCACTGGACGGGCCAGCGTATTTCGCGAAAAAAACATTCCTCGCGCTGTTATCTCAGACCCACCGGAAGTGCCTCCTTATTACGCAGAAAAAAATGAATACTCCCCCTGCTAGCTGGGACCCACCATGGTGGGAGGCTGACTTGTGGGCCTACTAAGTTGACTGGGACGGGGGCCTTTGTCAACTTTAGTCAATATGAGCGATTCTAGCTCCGGTGACCGTGCGATGGCCATCCAACGGCCGTAGTGCTTCTTCAACCTCTGGTGTTCTTGCTCCGGCCGCCCAAAGCAGCGCCGGTCGTGCCGCATGCTCCTGCCTCCGTGGCGGCTGTCTTTGCCATGAGGACTCACCGCCCCTACTATTCCCACAGGTGGCGGGCCTGCGGCGACAGCAGCCTCACACCGCAGCCGAACCAGTGAACCCTCGTTCTCCTCTCCGCGCGGGCTTCCACTGCCGCATCTTCCCTGGCTCCCCGTCGTCCACTTCCTAGGCCTCGCTGTCGTCCACCGCTGTGGTGCTCTCGGCGTGGCGTGGTCAATGTGGTCAATGACCGACATCCATCGGAAGAGTACTGTACGTGGAGAGGCCG
Source organism: Aegilops bicornis (assembly GCA_021605145.1). Taxonomy (NCBI): domain Eukaryota; kingdom Viridiplantae; phylum Streptophyta; class Magnoliopsida; order Poales; family Poaceae; genus Aegilops; species Aegilops bicornis. The sequence goes on along the minus strand of CM038671.1, from coordinate 629,278,983 downwards.
ACAGCTGGGTCCACGGTAGCCGCAAGGAAGTGCCTCCTTATTACGCGGAAAATAATTATTCCTCCACCTGACAACAGGGACCCACCGGATGGGTCACCAATATTTCACGGAAAAAACGTTTCCCCCTGACTGCTGGGACCCACAGGACGGGCCACCGTATTTCGTGAAAAAATGTCCCCCCCCCCCCCGCTGTCAGCTCAGACCCACCGGAAGTGCCTCCTTATTACGCACAAAAAATGAATACCCCCTGCTAGCTGGGACCAACCTTGGTGGGAAGCTGACTTGTGTGCCTACTAAGTTGACTGGGACGAAGACCTTTGTCAACTTTAGTCAATATATGAACGATTACGGCTCCGATGGTATGACGATGTCCATCCAATGGCCCTAGAGCTTATTCAACCTCTGGTCTTCTTGCTCCAGCCGCCCAAAGCAGCGCCGGTCGTGCCGCCTGCTCCTGCCGCCCATGGCCGGCTGTGATGCCGCGGAGGCCTCACCGCCCCTACTACTCCCACCGCTGGCCAGGCCATCCCTCTACGCACCCACACCCCCTATTATTCTGCGGCGACGGCAGCCTCACACCGCAGCCGAACGAGTGAACCCTCATACTCCTCTACGCGTGGGCATCCACTGCCGCGTCTTCCCCGGCTCCGTGTCGTCCCCTTCCTAGGCCTCGCCGTCGTCCACCGCCCTGGTGCTCTCGGCGCGACATGGTCAACGTGGTCAAGGAATGGCTTCCATCGGACGTGGCTGTACGTGGAGAGGCTGACAGCTAGGTCCACGACCGCAACAAGGAAGTGCCTCCTTATTACGCGCAAAATAATTATTCCTCCACCTGACAGCGGGGACCCATCGGACGGTCCATCGTATTTAGCAAAAAAAATGTTTCCCCCTGTCCGCTGGGACCCACCAATTACATCTTCGCACGCAAGGAAGTGCATCCGAAAAAACGATTCGCCCCCCTGACTGCTGGGACCCACCAGCTACATCGCCATACGCAAGGAAGTGCGGCGGTCGGGACCCACACGGTCGGCGTGCGTGGCGTTGTCATTATGGTCGCGACGGTACGTACATATATCTTTGGTGGATGTAGAGGCGCCGCACGTGGCGTAGTAGAGGCGCCGCGACGTAGCATGTACACGTCGTCTGCCGCGAGGGTGCAAGAAAGAAAATCTGACCCGCGTCACGTATGCTCTGGCAGGGTCTCTAACGCCTATCGTGCATACGTACATGGCTGGGTCAGAATGGAGAAACAACGTCATCGTCGTGTTCATGGGGAGCCAACCGGTTGGGTCGGAACAGAATGCGTGGTCGTGTTCATCGGGAGGGCTTGGACGGAAAAGGCGATGGAAACGAGGCCTGGCGTACCGCTGTGAGAGAAACAGCCTTGTGTTCGACCGCCACGTTCAAAACGGGGTCCTGTTGAGCAGGAGGGCTGGCGTACCGCCAAAAGCGGAGAAGCGGACCTCCTACGGTCGAAAGCAGGGTCCTGTTGATCGGGAGGGTGTGGCGTACCGCAAAATGGAGGAAGCAGACCTCCTACGATTGAAAGCAGGGGTCCTGTTGATCGGGAGGGTGTGGCGTATCGCCAAAAGCGGATGACGGACTTGTGTTGGAGCACTACAGTCAAAGCAGGGGGTGGCGTGCATAAGCAGGACTCCACGAGATACTGTTCATCTCCACCGTCGACCTCCTCCATCCTCCACGGGGTACCGTCGACCTCCTCCAGCCTCCACGGGCACCTGTTCAACCAGCCTCCACCGCGCTTCTCCACCGCTCTTTGTTCAACCACCCCTCCACACGGGCACCCCTCCACCGTCTACTGTTCATTCAGCCCTCCACACTACGGGGTCCTGTTCAACCACCCCTCCACGGCCACCCCTCCATCGTCTACTGTTCATCCAGCCCTCCACACCATGGGTTCCTGTTCATCCAGAGGCAACGCCACCGCTCACTGTTCATCCAACCCCCCCCCCCCCCCCCGCAACGCTCACTGTTCATCCCAGAGGCAGCATCGATCGGCTTCAGTTAGCAGCAGTAGCGAAGGAATCGCTCCATCGGGTTCAGTTAACAGCCATCGATCGATCGCTCGGGTTCAGTAACGCGTAGCCTGGAGTGCAATCACTTGGGGTAAGTTAGAGCCCAACACCTCGCTCGGCTTCAGTTAGAGCCAACGCCTCGCGCTGCAGCAGCGTACGTCTGAGAAAGCGTGCATCGCTCCGCCCCGACCTCCCGTAACTGCAACTCCCGAAATTTTCCTCCCCCTCGCTTCTACCATGGGTTTTCAGTCATGGACAGCCCAAAGAATGTCATGCAGCTGCGTCTCCGGCCCGCCCAGGACGAAAAGCCCATTTTCTGTCATGATTTTTTGTCATAGAAGTAGGAGCCCACCACATCTATGATGATACCGGGTTTTATCGTCATAGAAGTGTCATATGTTTTGTCGGGGAGGCTGATCTGGCCCACGAACACCTATGGGGCCGGCGGACCGAGCCCCTTTCGGTTCGGCGGGGGGCGGAGGTCGCCTGAAAGAGCGGTCGAGGCGGCTAAGCACAGCGGTTTTTACCCAGCTTCGGAGCTCTCCGGAGAGATAACACTCCTACTACTGCATGTCTGGATGTATTGAGTTCTTGCTCGGGAGCGCTTGAGTGCTACAGTACACACCAGCTGCTAACGAGACCGAGCGTGAGTGTTCTATGGCTTCGAACCTTCCGAACCCCCCTCTACGTTGCGCATGGGCCTCCTTTTATATGCTCAAGGGGTGTCCGACAGGTGGCAACGTAGACAAGGGTAAAAATGGAAATGGAGTGGTTGGTACAGCTACTTGTACAGTGTATCATACCTAACCTTGACGGCAGGGGACAAAGGCATTAAATGCCCGTCTATGTCGCCCTAACAGTGCAAACAGGGACTGTCAGGGACGCCACCGCTTGCCAGATGGCAATCTTGTCGTGCCGCTATACCGGCCGCTGGCCGCCGACGGCCTCTTGCCACGTCTTTGGAAAGGTCCAGGCGACCACGTTAGCGGATGTCTTTGGAGCGCAGTGCAGTGAGTGGTGATGCGCATGACAGCGCCTTGCATGCGGTTGTTGTCTTGTCGCGTCCGGAAGCTTGTCGCTCACGGGCCTTCCGACAAGCTCCTCTTGCGGGGCCTTGTCTCCTAGGTGCCTTGGGTGGCCTTCCCGGCAAGCTCCTCTTGCCGGGGCCTTGCCTCCTAGGTGCCTTGGGTGGCCTTCCCGGCAAGCTCCTCTTGCCGGGGCCTTGTCTCCTCGGCTTAAATACTTGTTCTTGAATGGCTCCAAAGGAACCACATAGGACATTGGTGGTCACCCGGCAAGCCTTGCCGCGGAGGGCTGCAACTGCCCGTGCACAAGTTCGGGATACTAGGGTACCCCTACTCTAGTACACCGGCAGGAGCCCCGGCCTGGGCCATACACGGTGCAGCGCTATTGGGCCAGGCCCAAAAGCAGCAACATGGCCAGCGGCACAGGTTACGCCGTAACTCACTCCGGACCCACCACGCCCTCCACGAGCAGCGCACGCATCGAATGCGGCGTCGTGGGAGAGATCGTGGGTGGTTTCTTTATTCAGAAAGACGGAACGTCCGCCCCCTCCCTCTTTATAAGCAGGGGAAACAGGGGCAGTCCGCCCATCTCGCCAGTTGCTGTTCAATCTCGAAAAAACCTCCGCTGCTCCCCCCTTCTTCCCAAGGATAAAAAGAGAGCAGCGCTCCGCCCCCCGTCGCCACCAGCATGACCAACGCCGTCGATCTCCCTCACCACCTCCGCCATGGCTCCGAAAGCCGACAAGGGGAAGGACGTGAAGTCGGCCGAGGTGCAGCGGCTTGCGGTGTTGCGGAAGGAGCGGGCAATCTCCCCCCCCCCCAGCTCGCCGCGAGGGATCTGAGGGAGCACTACTACCTCTTCTGGTCGACGGAGACGCGAGCGCATCCGCGCACGAAGGTACTTCCAGCTGCTGCTTGAACTAGCTCGAGCGGATATCCCTTCTTGGCGCTCTTCTTCTCTTGTGGGCTCTGCCCGCCTTTCTCTGAATTTTTCTGCGATATCATGAACACCTCACGGGTTCCGCCTCCTTGATTTCACCCCCAATGTTGTTACGACCATGGCGGTTTCGCACATCTCTGCGAAAACTTCGTCGAGTCCATCCAAACGTAGCCCTTTTCCGCCACTTCTTTTTGCCCCGAGTTGAGAGAGGGAGCCTCTCATGGGAGGAATCGCTTGGATCTCGAGGATCGGCAAGAAGGAAGCCTATCTGGAGGGAGAGCTCCGTAGCAAATGGGAGGAATGGAGGGCGGATTGGTGCTGGATTGTCGAGGAGAAACCGCAGCCGTTTACCGCCCAGCGCCAAACCCCAATAGTGCGTGGCAACGATTGGAGCAACGTGGCCCCGGAAGATGCTAGGCTGAAGATTGCAGTCACCCGAATCCTGCGCCTTAGACTTGCCGGGCTCACCGTAGAACACCGTTAAGCGCAGACTTTCTTCGCCGCGCGCCCCCCTTGCAGGAGAGGAGGAGACCCGCTGGGAGTTTCGAATGCGGCCCGAGATATCATGAGGCTGCGCCCAGGCCTCAACTTCAACTTCACCGTCTTGGAACTTGACGCGATGCTCTTGGAGCTGTTCAAGCCCGATCCTGATCATCCAGAAATGTTTAGGTTGCCGAGGGGCATCGTTCCGCTCTGCAACAATTCCTCGCTTGACCGCATCCGTGCAATGATGCGTTGTGCGATTCGCATGGAATTGTCCCAACTTGGCAAGAGCCTGCAGATGACGTCGTGCGGCAGTTCTTTGACAGTCTGGTAGAAGTGCCGATCCGCCCCGACGAGCAGAAGAGCCTCACCCGCGACACCACCGATGATGAGATGCAGCGCATCACCACCAGGCTGGAAGAGGCGGTAGCAGCTGCGGCCGCGGGCGAGTTCAGATTCACCGTGGAGTAGGCAGAGGCAGCAGAGGCGGCAAGCCTTGTCGAGCGAAGGGAGTTTGCCGGCGAGGAGGAGCTTGCCGGGCCTGAAGCTGAGTCGGGCGAGCCTCGAGCGGAGCCCCCAGCTCCACCAAGAAGGCGTCTTGGCAAGGCCGGAGACGTAGCGGGGCGGCAGAGGGGTCAACAGCCGCCGCGCCGCGCGACACGCTCCACCGCGGCAAGCACTGTTGCCGCGGGAGCACCTCACGCCGCTGCGGCAACCGGAGCGGGGCCCTTGCAGACCACCGCTTCTGCTCCCGCCAAGCGGCCAAAGGAACCTACTCCTCCGCTTCGTCGCACTGGAGGCGAGCCAGAATTTGATCTCTCCGCGCTCAGCTCCGACGAGGAAGAAGAAGAGTAAGATTCTTTGGTGTTCTTGTAGTTCTTCGGCTTGTTGCTTTGTCTTGTATCTGATTTCCTTCACTCTGAACCCATTCCTTTTCAGGACGCTGGCCCAGAGAGCGTCGAAGAGAGCCAGGGCCCCGGTGATTGTCATCGAGGACGAACCCACCGCGACAACAGGAGGCGCGTCCGAGACCACCTTGCCGGACGCGGCAACTCTTCTTCAAAGCAGCCCCCAACGCAGCCCCCAGCGTAAGTATATGGTTTACTTCTTGTTGTTCGACGTGCATGGGTGCTCTTTCTTTGCTGATATCTGACTGCTGATTTGTGTAGGAGCAGAGCAGCCTCACCAGGAGTGCCACAAGCCGCTCCCGACATGCCATCTGCCGACTACACCGCCAAGGGAGGATTCCCGGCAAGGGGCGTTCTCCGGCAAGGGGCGGTTCTCCGGCAAGGGACAGCTCTCCGGCAAGGGACAGCACCGGTGATCCCACAGTGGCGGAGACCATGACTGCAGACCCTAGCACAGGTAATCCTCTTGCTGAAAACTTCCCTTGTGTTCTTCTTCTTCTGGTTTTCTTTTGAATATTTTCTTGACTTTTCTTCATTTTCGGTCGTCGAGATCCATCCGCCACTGAGCCAATGGAGACCGAGGTGCGCCGGCGAGGAGGAAGCGCAACTGTATCTTGACGACACGCTGCCATCGAAGAAGAAGGTGGCGGCGAACCCGCCCGGTGAAGAGGCCGCCAAAGCTGCCGCCGCCGAAGCTGGCGAGGTCCAGCGATCGCCTTGTGGCCTGAGGCCGCAGGAGCGCTAAGCGCTTCGCCGACCGCCGATCCCTCTGCCCGCTTGTGGCGTCAGTTCGAAGAGCCCGGCCCGCACCTATTTGAAAGCCGGCGATGGCGTCTTCATCAAGCTCCCATGGGCGTCGAGCTCCAGGCGCCCGGCGAAGGAGAAACTTTGATGAAGAGCTGCTTGCCTCCGCTGGATCGACGCCGTCGATCGCCCGGCAAGGTGACCGTCTGAGGAGGAGCATTCTGCGGAAGCTGCTGTCGCTCAACCACGCCCGACAAGCCAAGCTGGAATCCCGGGAAGCGCTTGTCGCGAAGGCGGGAGTAGACATCGAGAAGCACGCGGAGGAGCTCCGGGGCCTTAACCAGGAAGCTCTCCGGTCCTTGGCAGTGGAGCGGGAGCAACTCGCCGAAGGGCACAAGGCCTTCCTCCTCGAGAAGGCTGAAGCTGAAGCGCAACAGTGGCTTGCTGCCGAGAAGCTGTCTGCGCAGGAAGGCGAGTTGGCGCAGTGGAAGGTTAACCTTGACAGCCATGAGGAGGATCTAGCCATGCGCGAGCAAACATTTGGCGGGGCTCTCAAGGAGGCAAAGGATCTTTGCCGCAGCTTCTTGAGGCCGCCAAGAAGGAGGCTGGAGGCGAAGGTGGCGCGATTGGAGGCCAATCTCAAGGAGACCGGCGAGGAGCTTGCCGCACTCAAGCATGGCGCGAGAAGGGCGCCTACACTCTTGGCGAGCTGCGGGGCCGTCTCGCCGAGGAGCAAGGAGCTCGGCACCGCCAAGGACTCCAATGCAGATCTTGAGTTGAAGCTGACCACCTTGACTCAAAGCTGGGCCAGGCGCCCGAGGGAGGCGGAGGTGGCCTTGAAGGAGAAGATCAAGGCCGACGAGGCGCTGGCTGGCGATCTTCTTGCCGCCAGAATACCTTTAGGGAAAATGTGGAACCTTGGACCGAGGGTCTCGTGGATGTTGCTGCAGCCATCGATAGGGAGTCATGGCGGAGGCTGGGGATGGTTGATCTTGGATATTACTCCGATGTGCACCTCCATCCCAGCGCCAAGCTGAGCTTGTTCTTCGATGGCGTGGCTTCGGCCCTCAAGCGACTCCGGGAAGAGATCCCAAAGCAGCTGGCAGACGAGTCGCGCCCGGATCTGCTGGAGCTCTTCAAAAGGTCTTGATGAAGGTGGCCTTCCGCAATCCAGGCCTCAACCTCACCAACGTCCTCAAGTCCTTGCAGCTGGATGCTGATGTGGAAGCTCTCAAGACCCTTGTCGCACCCATCGTGGGACAGGTGGCGGGATCAAGAGGGTTGAGGCGATCGCGTGGATTAGGCCGCCCGCTTTCTCTTTCTTGCATTGCTGGTCATGTTATGAGAACAATCTATTAGAGCTGCGACAAGCTATCTTGTAACATAAATCTATTTCGGGTAGTGATTGATATGTTATTCCCTTTACTTGATTCCTTCCTTTGTATGTTTTTGCCCTATGCTTTTAGGGAACTTGTCGTATGAGCACACAGGCCGTGGTAATGAGTCTTGAGGACGTCGGCAACTTCTTGGCGGTGCCGCTACCGACAAGAAACCTTGTCGCAACTAGTCGCAGCTCACTTAAGTTGTTGAGCGGACTCGAAACAAAGTAAGGGCACAACTAGATACGAGTTGGTTCCTCTGCGCACAGGTTTTCCATACAAAGTACGGTCGTTCGAGGAAGATAACTTAAAAAAATTTAAAACCGAGTTTGAGCAACTTAGCTTTTATGTCGTTTGCTTCCCGGTAAGGCTAGACTTCCTTGAGCGACGCTTGGTCCACACCATTATCTTCTCCTCCTTTCCCCTGGCAAACTTGTGGGCGAGGGAACCTTCCTTTCTTTGAGAAAGAGAAAGAAGAGAAAATAAAGATATGGAGCCTTATGGCTCGTTATTGCTTACCGGGGTAGGTGCTGCACAAAGTGTTAGATAATGCATGCAAAATAGAAGTAGAAAGCATGAAATTGACAAGATGTGCGAAGCACATGAGCTTTACTTGTGCACGGGGTCTGCGCCCGGCTTTGTACAAAGGATTACATGCAACAGCGGCTAGACTTGTACAAAAGGTGGTTGCCGGAACAGGTTCCGGCAACCGCCGCCTCTGAGTAAAACTTACGAAGATGCTCAATGTTCCAGGAGTTGCTCACGGAATGCCATCTTCGGTCTCAAAGCGGACAGCGCCAGGCCTAGTGACTCGTTTCACCCGGTAAGGGCCTTCCCACTTCAAGCGTCAACTTGTTGGTATTCTTGGCGGATCGAACGCAGCGAAGAACAAAAGGTCGCCTTCCTCGAGACTTCGGCATTAACTGCGGCTATGGTAGCGGCGCAAAAGCTTCTTTGATATCGAGCAGCTCGTCTGACAGCTGAAGACGATCCCCCTCGAGGAGCTGCGCGTCATCTTGTCGCAACTGCTCTTGCTCAAGCTCATCATAAGCGAGCACTCAAGGTGATCCATATACGAGTTCCGTGGGGAGAACTGCCTCTGCTCCATAGACTAGAGCGAAAGGTGTCTGGCCCGTGGCTCGATTTGGCGTTGTCCTGATCGACCAAAGAACCACCGGCAGCTCCTCGACCCAGTTTCTTCCGCACTTGTGCAGCACTGTCGAAAGTTACGGTCTTGAGCCCGCAGCACTTGAGATTCGCCCTCTCCGCTTGACCGTTACTTCTCGGATGAGCAAGCGAAGCGAAGCGAGACCTTGGCGCCAAGATCTTGGACGTCTTTGCATGAAGGTGCGGCTCGTGAATTGCGTGCCGTTGTCGGTGATGATCCCGTTAGGGATTCGAAGCGGCAAACAATCGACTGAAGAACTTGATCGCTGATTGTCTTTGTCACCTTCCTCACTTTACTTCCACTTCCGGCCACTTTGTGAACTTGTCGATTACAGCGTACAAGTACTCAAAGCCCCGATAGCTTCGGGGAAAGGGGTCGAGGATGTCGAGCCCCGGACCGAAAATGGCGAGGATAAAGGGATCGTCTGAGAGCTTGAGCTGGTTGGTGTATCTGCTTGGAATGGAACAGCACGCTTCACACTTGGTTACTTGTGCGGTTGCATCACGGAGGCTGTCGGCCAAAAGAAACCTTGCCGAGCAGCTTTGCGGCAAGTGCTCTGGCGCCAATGTGGTGACCACATATGCCTCCATGTATCTCTGCCAACAGCTTTTGGCCGTCTTCCCGGTGAATACACTTCAATTTCACACCGTTGAGTCTTCTTCATGCAGGTGTGCTGTCGACAAACTGGTACATACTTGACTGCCGGGCTACTCTTTCCGCTTCTTCTTGCTCTTCGGGAAGTTCTCCTGTCTGAAGTAAACGGACAATCTGCTGTGCCCATGCTGGAGCTTGCGGCTCGACAACAAGGACTAATGGCACATCTGGTGCCGCGGGAACATCCGCTTCAACGGCAAGAACCTGCGGCTCAGTCGGAGCTTGACGTTCCCCGGAAAGCTTGCCGGAGCAAAACTTTTCGGGAGCGTCTGCTTCAACGAAACAAACCCTAGGGCTTGCCGGAGCAGACTGCTCCTCAGCACTGTTGGTGACTAAAGGCACATCTGTTGTTGCAGGAACATCTGCTTCCACGGCGAGAACCTGCGGCTCAGCCGGAGCTTGACGTTCCCCGGCAAGCTTGCCGGAGCAAAACTTGTCGGGAGCGTCTGCTTCAACGAAACAAACCCTAGGGCTTGTCGGAGCAGACTGCTCCTCAGCACCCTTGGTGTTGATCTTGAGGACCTTCTTGACGGCGACTTCGGGAAGCTCTGCCGGAAAATAGTCACCAGAGATCAACTTCCTCTTCTTGCTCTGTCCGGTTGATGGCGTTACAGACGGTTGAGTCAACTTGAGCACAAAAATCCCTGGTTCCACAGGTAACTTAAGTGCAGCGCGCCTTGACGAGCCATCGGCAATGTCGTTCTGAGCTCTTGGAACATGTTCCATTTGTAGGCCGTCAAAGTGCTCTTCTAGCTTTCTCACTTCATCGACATAAGCTTCCATCTACGGACTCTGATAACTCTTATTCACTTGGCGGATGACAAGGTGAGTCACCCACGACAATGAGCTTCTTGATCCCAAGGTCTCTGCGATCTCGAGACCGGCAAGCAAACCTTCATACTCTGCGGTATTGTTTGTTGCTTGCTCCTTGGGAAAGTGCATCTGAACTACGTGCCTTGAGGCGCTCTCCGGTGGGTGCAACAAGTAGCACGCCCGACCGGGCGCCTTGCGAGAAGGCACCATCAAAGTACACCAGCCACTCTTTGCTTGCTTCCTTAGCGGGGATGCTCGTTTACGGAATTTCTTCATCTTGTGTTGGCGTCCATTCTGCTATGAACTCCGCCAATGCTCTGCTATGGATAGTTGAAGTGCTCTCAAACTTGAGGCCAAAGCTTGATAGTTCAAAGTGCCCACTCGACAATCCTGCCTGTTGCTTACGGATTTTGCGGTATCCTCTTGACGGAAAAGCAGTGGCGATTGTGATCTCATGTGCACGGAAGTAATGGCGCAGCTTTCTCGAGGCCATGAGGAGGCCGAGCAATTTACGCACACCCAGTACCTTGACCTAGCCCCTGCGAAGAAGGCGACAAAATAAACTGGGCGCTGCACCATTCTTTTACGCATCTTCTCATGCGCTGCGCAGATCCATCCTTGTCGGGACTGAGCTTGCGGTGAAGCCCCACAGCTTGTCATTTGGATGCATCTGCCATGGTTGCTAGCTCATCATCCGCCTCCCTCTCCGCTACTAACGCAGCACTAACCACTTGGTTGGTTGCCTCTATATATAGCAGCAACTTCTCTTGTGGCTTAGGTGCGACAACTGTTGGAGTGGAGGACAGGTATCTCTTTAAGTCCTGCAGCGCAGCCTCCGCTTCAGGAGTCCATTTCATTGGACCTGCCTTTTTCAAAATTTTGAAAAATGGCGGTATGCTTCAGCAGAACCTAGAGATAAACCTGTTGAGAGTAGCTGCATAACCGGCAAGCCTTCGTACATCCTTGACGCTTTGGTGCTTCAATCTGCTCAATGGCCTTGATCTTGTCGGGATTGGCCTCAATTCCCGTTGAGGCCACGAAGAACCGAGAAGCTTGCGGAGGGACTCCAAACACGCACTTCTCGGGGTTGAGCTTGAGGTTGATCTTGTGCAGATTTGCAAAGGTTTCGTCTAAATCTTGAATCGAGTCGCCTTGTCCTTGCTTTTGACCACTATGTCATCCATGTAGGCTTCCACATTTCTGTGCATTTGCGGCTCAAAAGCGTCATGGACTACCCTTGCAAATGTTGAACCAGCATTCTTTAATCCGAAAGGCATCCGTACGAAACAGTATGTGCCACATGGGGTGATGAATGCAGTCTTCTCCTCATCCTCTTCTGCCATGAAGATCTGATGATATCCTGAGTATGCATCCAGAAATGAAAGCAAATCACATCCGGCCGTGGAGTCAACAATCTGGTCGATGCGCGGCAAGGGAAATGGGTCTTTGGGACAAGCTTTATTGACATCGGTAAAGCCGATACAAAGTCTCCATTTCCCGTTTGCCTTCTTGCGCGACTTCTGAGATTGGCCAACCACGTGGGATGGAGCACTCCTCGACAAGGCCTGCTGCTTCCAATTTCTTGATTTCTTCTGCGATGAATTCTTGGCGCTCCGCTTGTTTCCGACTTTCGCTTGACGGGCCGCGCATGAGGACAAAGCGGCAAGATGGTGCTCAATTACTTTCACGGGAACACCAGGATGTTAGGCGGTTGCTATGCAAACACGCGTCGACGTTCGCCCGCCAGGAAAGCAACGGCGCGCCTTCCTATTTAGGGTCGAGAGTGGCACCGATGGTGAAGGTACCACCGGTCGCCGCCTCCTTGGCGGACACCTTCTTGGTCTCTGGTGGAGCTGCCATTGTCTTCTTACACTTGCCGGTGGAGCTCGATGGTGCGTCCTCGGCGGTAGCGCAGCACTCCGAGGAGGTGCGCTTGCCGGAGTGGGCATCAGAGCTCTTGCCGGACTTGGTCTTCTTCTTTGCCCCGGGAGCTTCAGCGGCAAGTGGCTTGCAATCTGCTGCAGCTGCTGCTTCCTGGTAGATCTTGTCGACGCAGATAAGAGCATCCTTCTTGTCGCCAGGGACAGAGATGACACTTATCGGGCTGGCATCTTCGACATGTTGTATGCATAGTGAGAGGCTGCCATGAATTTGGCGAGTCTTTGGGCGACCAAGTATCCCATTGTAAGGCAATGAAAAATCAGCAACGTCAAAAGTGACCTTCTCAGTCCACGAAGTTCAACTTCGCTGCCAAATGTCACCGACAACGTGATCTTTCCCTTGACTTGCTCCTTCCGGATTGATTCCTTGGAATGTGCGGTCTCTTGAGCTTCGCCATCGAGGATCTAGAGTTTACGTAGCACCTTGAGAGGAGATCAGAGTTCAAGCCGGCCCGCCCGTCAACTAGCATCTTAGTGACCTTGAGGTTGCGGATAGTTGGTGAAACCAACATCGGCAAGCACCCGACCGCAGATTCTGCGATCAGGGTGGTCCTCAATATCAAAGATGATAGGCGTCTTTGGACCATTTCAGAGACTTGCGTGACTCGACGGATGGTTCTGCCGCATTGACTTCCTGCATCCACTGCTTGAGCTGGCGGTGTGAAGTATGCAGAGAAGCACCACCGTCAACGCACAGGACCTCTGTGGCTTTCTGGAACTCCTGCTCGGTCTCGTCATCATCCATGTCCTCATCATCGTTGTCATCTTCATCCTTGTCGTGGCCGCGGGGAGGTCTGTCTCCTTGCTGTTGCTTGGCCTTGCCGCGGCGTCCTACTCGGCCGGGACGTTTCTTGCTAGCTCCTCCAGCACCTTCCCGGGCCTTCTCCTTGTCGCGTCGTTCGTATTCAGCCTTCTGTCGCTCGACAAGCTGCTCGACCTTTTTGCAGCTCTGAAGGTCATGGCCCTTGGTGCGGTGGATCATGCAGTACCGTTTGTTGGAGTCGTCCTGCTTGTCGGCAACCGCCACAGCCTGGCAGTTGGTGCCAGCGGCAACCTCCTTGCCGGAGCTACCAGCTTTGGGTTTCTTGGCGCCACCTCCGTTGCCGGACTGCTCAACAACTAGCACATCTTTGCCCTTCTTCTTCCTGTTGTTTACGCGGTTTCTCTTTGCCGGGCGGTCTCCTCACTATCAGATCTTCACGCTTGATATTCTCTCCGGGAGTCTCCTCCCTTCGCCAAGACGTGCACACTTGTCGGCGGGGCATATAGCTCATCGACGCGTCTCGATCTTGCACATCGCCATCTCCTCCCACATCCTGCGGTTTCGCACGTTACGATGGAACGCGCTGATTACCAGCGGCGGTGGTGGACATCTGGGATGTTGTCGTCTGTGGCTGAATCTCTGAATGTACTTGCGCGAGGCTCTCCTTCCTTCCGGGCGAGCAGCTAAAGGTCGCTCTCTTGGCCATGGGGCTTGTGGCGCTGTAAAAGCGCCGACAAACTGATGGCATAGATCTGCCCAAGAGGATATGGAGTTGTCCGGCAAGTGCATGAGCCAGGATCTGACATTGGGCTTGAGCAGCAGCGGGAAGTAGTTGGCCAGGATTTTGTTGTCTCGCCCCCCTGCAGCTTGCACCGCGATGGCGTAGATGCTGAGGAACTCCGACGGATGCGTCTTGCCGTCGTACTTCTCTGGTACGTCTGGCTTGAAATTCTTCTTGCTGGGCCACTGGACTTGCCGCAACTCACGAGTGAACGCAGGGCAACCTACCGCGTCTGACAAGTCGCTGGTTCCCCTGGCGCATGCATGTCGACAGAGGGCCCAGCCGCTGGTCGGATTGACGTCGTGCTTCTCTTGGCGCTCGATGCGAGTTCGGCGTCTTCTCTTCTTGTCGTTCGTGAAGAACTTGGCGCTGATCGCGGCGAGCTCGTGGATCCGATGGCGCGGTGGAGTCGCTATCGAGGTGGATCCGGCGAGTCGGCGATCTTGGCCTTGAGGCGGAGAAGTGCATGGTGGTTGCACCCCCACGGTTTTAAATCGCCACCGGCTCGTGCCTTGCGATCTTGCCGCGGCGGCAATGCACTTGGCTGCCGCGGACCGTCGCCGTTAGCAAAGCCGATGAGACTCTGAATGGTGGCCCTCCATTCGCCGACCTTGTCGGCTGTTGGAGGTAATCCAGAGGCGATTGAGCACTAGCCAACGCTTCTGCTGGAGTAGTGGGTGGCAGTGGCGAACGGCGCGAGGAGCGGGATATGCTCGGACTTCTAACTATGTTAGAAGGAGCAGTATCCCGTCCAAGCGACCGTGCCTCGCTCGTGCCAGCATGTTGGCGTGCATGCTGGTCTTGAGCATCCCGAGACCCACCAGCTCGATCTTGGTCCAACGAGCGTATGGCGTTGTGGATACCATGACGCTGTCGGTCCCGCGCCTCCTGAGACGGGCGTGGTGCATGTACGGACGACGAGGTCTGCGCAGCCTTGTCCTTGGACTTGGCAGCACCGTGGGCTCCCCCATCGACGTCCATTCTTCCGCCGGCGTCTACCCCACCATCTGTTTGCTCCGGTGGTGGTGGGTTCGACGTGGACAGAACATCTGCCGCCAAAGCCTTCTTCTCCGGTGGCATGTCGATGAAGATGATGAAGATCTAGCTCGTGTGGACGCCGGATCAGGTTCACACAATCTCGACGCCCCCTACCTGGCGCGCCAAAGATGTCGGGAGGCTGATCTGGCCCACGAACACCTATGGGGCGGCGGACCGAGCCCCTTTCGGTTCGGCGGGGGCGAGGTCGCCTGAAAGAGCGGTCGAGGCGAAGCACACGGCGGTTTTACCCAGCCGGAGCTCTCCGAGAGATAACACCCTCTTGCTGCATGTCTGGATGTATTGAGTTCTTGCTCGGGGCGGCTTGAGTGCTACTGATTACACACCAGCCGCTAACGAGACCGAGACGGCGTGAAGTGTTCTATGGCTTGAACCTTCCGAACCCCCTCTACGCTATGCGCATGGGCCTCCTTTTATATGCTCAAGGGTCTCCGACGGTGGCAACGTAGACAAGGGTAAAAATGGAAATGGAGTGGTTGGTACAGCTACTTGTACGGTGTATCATACCCAACCACGGCGGCAGGGGACAAAGGCATTAAATGCCCGTCTCACGTCGCCCCTAACGAATAAAGCGATGACCGTCGGGGCGCCACCGCTTGCCGGATGGCAATCTTGTCGGCGCCGCTATAGCCATCCATTGGCCGCCTGACCCCTCTTGCCTGTAGCGCCGGAAAGGTCCCGAGGCGACACGTTAGTGGATGTCTTTGAGCGCAGTACAGAGTGGTGGTCTGCGCGGCAAGCGCCTTTGCATGATTGTTGTCTTGTCGCGTAGGTGCCGGGGCCTCTTGCCGGGAAGGCCTCCCAGGTGCCTTGGGTGGCCTTCCCGGCAAGCTCCTCTTGCCGGGGCCTTGTCTCCTCGGCTTAAATACTTTGTTCTTTAATGGCTCCAAAGGAACCACGGAGGACTTTGGCGGTCACCCGGCAAGCCTTGCCGCGGAGGCTGCAACTGCCCGTGCACAAGTTCGGGATACTAGGGTACCCCTACTCTAGTACACCGACATGTATGACAGAAAAAAATTCGTTCAGCCCGAAATGTCACCGATGTGTCTTTTTTCTGTAGTGAAAAGTTTTGCACAAAAGTATTGGTGAGGAGAAGATACCGATCACACTTATCTTGGAGGAATGGAGTGAGTCTGGCATTGTTCGCCAAATGATAGAGATGCCCACGAATACCCGCGTCTCTCAAGAATGTATCACGACCATTCACATGGTCGCACCTCGGCTGCACGAGGAAGGTTGTACTTGGGCTTCTCCTCCGGAGCTTCCACGGAACTCCGGCTCGAAGAGCCTCTCAAGAGCCTACTAAGCACTTCCTTTTATCTGAAAATTATAGTCCCCAAATTAAAGAGAATGGAACTTAACAAAATTGATAGCAAATACTCCCACAAGTATCTAGAGGTTATATCATGCATTAAAACTACTTAGAACCAAACAAATTCAACATGCAAGATCATATTCATGGTCACCAATAGTAGAAAAAATTATAATACACTGGAACAAAAAGTAATTTGACCATTGGAGGAGTCACACACCAAGGAGCAATTCCTCCGAATAGTTTCGGAAATGGAGCTCCAAGCAAGGAGATCAAAAATATCATGAAAATGAGCATGAACATGGGATATGAAGCAAGGATGATTTTTTCTAGAGGTGGAAGAAGTCCGTGAGCATGGGAACTACGTGAAGGGGTCGTTGTGGGGCCCACAAGCTTGCACGGTGTGCTGATACGTCTCCAATGTATCTATAATTTATGAAGTATTCATGCCATGTTTACAACGATTTTATATGGTTTTGGTATGATTTGCATGGAACTAACCCGTACTGACGCTGTTTTCAGCAGAACTACCATGGTGTTGTTTTTTGTGCAGAAATGAAAGTTCTCCAAATGAGCTGAAACTTTTTGACGATTTTTTTGGAACAAAAGAGACCCCCGAAGATTCATGGGAGGGCCAGAAGAGCCACGAGGAGGGCACAACCCACCAGGGTGCGCTTGGTGGGCCTGGCTTGCCCCGGTCGGTTGTGCTCACCTTGAGGCCCATCTTAGCGTGAAACCAACGCCAAAAATCCTATAAATAGAGAAACCATCAGAAGTTACCCTAGATCAGAAGTTCCGCCGCCGCAAGGCTCTGTAGCCACCGAAAACCAATCTAGACCCCGTTCCGGCACCCTGCCAGAGGGGGGAATCATCTCCGGTGGCCATCTTCATCATCCAGGCGGCCACCACGATTAGGAGGGAGTAGTCCACCCTCGAGGCTAAGGGTTTGTACCAGTAGCTATGTGTTTAGTCTCTCTCTCTCTCTCTCTCTCTCTCTCTCTCGTGATCTTGAGATGTCACGATCTTGATGTATCGCGGGCTTTGTTAATATAGTCGGATAATATGGTGTTTTCCCCTCTCTATCTTGTTGTGATGAATTGAGTTTTTCCCTTTGAGATTTCGTTGTTATCGGATTGAATACTTTTATGGATTTGAGAACACTTGATATATGTCTTGCAATTGAATACTCATGGTGACAATGGGGTGTCGTATTGATTCACTTGATATATGTTTTGGCACTCACCTCGTGGATTCCCGAGGTGACATTGGGGTAATCTATGCATAGGGGTTGATGCACATTCTTGCCTTTTTTTCCTCTGGTAAATCTTGGGGCACCCTTTGAAGTTCTTTGTGTTGGATTGTGTATGAACTCTAGGATAGATCGAACAGAAAGAATAGCTTTGTGTTATTTTAGTACGAACTCTTGAATAGACCGAACAGAAAGAATAGCTTTGAGGTGATTTTGTACCCTACAAACAATTTATTCTTATGATCTCCACTAGATAGGAACTTCGGAGTGATTCTTCATCGCACTTTGAGGGGTGGTTATGTGATCCAATTATATTAGCATTGTTGAGAGGTTGCACTAGTGAAAGTATGGACCCTAGGCCTCATATTCAAGCATCGCAATATCGTTTTTGTGCCCATTTACTAATTGCTACCTTGCTGTTTTTTTTATTCAGATTATAAAAATATATTTCTACATCAATATTACACTTTTATCACCATCTCTTCGCCGAACTAGTCCACCTATACAATTTGCCATTATATTGGGTGTGTTGGGGACACAAGAGATTTCTTGTATTTGGTTGCAGGGTCGTTTGAGAGACCATCTTCATCCTACACCTTCCACGGATTGATAAACTTTAGGTCATCCAGTTGAGGGAAAATTGCTACTGCCCTACAAAACTCTGCGCTTGGAGGCCCAACACGAGTCTACAAGAATAAAGTTGCATAGTAGAGATCAAGCTATTTTCTGGCGCCGTTGCCGGGGAGGTGAGTGCATGAAGGTATATCTTTAGATCTTGCAATTGAAACTTTTAGTTTCTTGTTTTATCACTATTTTGGTTCGTAATAGAAAACTACAAACAATGGAGTTGAGGTTGCGTCATATTATTCATCTTTATAATGTATTTCATGAAAATGATGGAAAGGAAAATTGTGCTCAATTGATAGAAGAAGAATTTAATAGAATGTTTGGTATAAATGATGAGCGTGATTGCAATGTTATTAGTATGAATTCTTTGAATATCCATGATGCTAATGCTATGCAAAGCCATGAGCTTGGGGATGCTATGTTTGATGAAGATGATATTTTTAGTCCCGCAATATTTGATATGCAAATTTGTTATAATGATTGCATGCCTCCTATTTATGATGATTATAATGATGAAAGTGTATTTGGAGAGGTCATGACATTATTTAGTGATGAATCCACCATTTTGGACGAGGCTTCAATTTACTATGATAACAAAGTTGCTATCTATGATAATTATGGTGATGACATGTATGCTATAAAGAATAATGATAACCATGAAACTTGTCATCATGATTTTAATTTTCACTCTTATGATAGTTATTTTGTTGAGTTTGCTCCCACTACTATTGATGAGAAGAAATTTGCTCATGTGGAGAGTAATAAATTTTCTATGCTTTTGTGTCATGAAAAGAATGGTTTATGTGATGGTTATATTGTTGAATTTCTTCATGATGCTACTGAAAATTATTATGAGGGAGGAACTTATGCTTGTAGGAATTGCAATAATACCAAGTTTCCTCTCTATGTGTTAAATTTTTTGAAGTTATGTTTGCTTTTTCTTCCTATACTAGTTGATTCTTGTTCACATAAATTGTTTGCTCACAAAATCCCTATGCATAGGAAGTGGGTTAGACTTAAATGTGCTAGTAATATGCTTCATGATGCTCTCTTTGTGTTTCAATTCTTATCTATTATGTGAGCATCATTGAAATCATCATGCCTAGCTAAAAGGCATTAAAGAAAAACGCTTGTTGGGAGACAACACAACACTTTTACATACTGCTTTTGTGTGTTCACATGATTATGCTACTGTATTGATCATGTTTTATTGCTTTTGTTTCAATAAAGTGCCAAGTAAAGCCTTTGGGATCATGTTGGGTGATAGTTGATTTGATCTTGTTGAAAAACAAAAACTTTTGCGCTCACGAAAATAAGTCTCATTTTTAACAGAAGAGTGATTTTGAGTTGATTCTTTTTGCAGAAGTTTAATATACAAATTGCACACGTGGTTCTAATTTTTTTCATAATTTCTAGAGTATCAGAAGTATGGTTTGAGCACAGATTACTACAGACTGTTCTATTTTTGACACATTCTGTTTTCAATGCATAGTTTGCTTGTTTTCTAGTTTCTATGGCTTATATTGCTCAATATAAATTGTGGAAATGATATGCTACATTAGGCATTGTGTGGAAACAACTATGAATCTTGTCTTTGACAGTACCAAAGTGGAATGGTTTGCTCTTTATCATACTAACCTATCTCACAAAGTTCCGTTATGTTTTGTGTGATTGAAGTTTTCAAGTTTTGGAAGAGATATCGATATGAGGAGAATAAGGAGTGACAAGAACCTAATCTTGGGGATGCCCAAGGCACCCCCAAGGAAATATTCAAGTAAGATCCAAGCAACTAAGCTTGGGGATGCCCTGAAAGGCATCCCCTCTTTCGTCTTGAACATTATCGGTAACCTCACTTGGAGCTATGTTTTCATTCGTCACATGATATGTGTTTTGCTTGGAACGTCAATTTATTTTGCTAGGATTTGCTTGATGTTATTTAGAAAAATGTTTTGCATCTCTATTTTCAATAAAAATATCAAGTATAGCCTTTGCCATGCTTATTTTGCAAGTCTACATGTTGTTGTTTCAAAAACAGAAAGTTTATCGCTGTTGCAAAAATTCCCTAGAAAAGTCATAATGAAATTAGGGAAGTATTGATACTCTTGCATTCTTTACAGACTGTACTATTTTGGTAGATTTCTGTTGTGTTTGCATTTTTTACATAAGTTTGCTTGTTTAATGATCCTATTTGAGGATAGGAGTATTAAATATGCAGAGGCATTTAGTATGCAATGTTGAATAATAAATTTTAGTGATTTGCTACAGTAGAGAATGATAAGGTTTTTGCATTGGTTTATACTAACTTATCTCATGAGTTCTTGTTGAGTTTTGTGTGGATGGAGCTTTTGAGATTTAGGAAAAAACCGTGATATGAGAAGAATTAACGAGACACAAAAGCTCAAGCTTGGGGATGCCCAAGGCATCCCATGATAATATTCAAGAATTCTCAAGCATCTAAGCTTGGGGATGCCCCGGTAGGCATCCCACATTTCTTGTTCAACAATTATGGGTTACTATCGGTCGAGCCTAAGTTTTTGCTTCTTCACATGATGTGTGCTATTTTTAGAATGTCATTTTATTTTGTTTTTGCTTGTTGTTTTAATAAAATTCTTATATCTGAAAGTTTTTGAATAAGAGAGAGTCCTCAAATAGCTACCTATTTACTTAACTACTCGCTTGATCTTTACTTATATCTTTCTGGAGTACCTTGTCATTTGCTCTAGTGCTTCACTTATATCTTTTTGAACATGGTGTGATTTAGCATTTTTGAAGAAATTCTCTTTTGATTCACTTAAATTAATTTGAGAGAAAGAAATATTATGCTCATGATCTTCACTTATATTTGTTTGAGCTTATCAAAAGCAACACATGAAAATTAGTCCCAAAGTGATAGATATCCAAGAAGGATATAATAAAAACTTTCATGAAGATCATTGGACAAGATATACTTGATTCCTTGTAATAGTTTTGAGATATGATAATGTGATATGTGAGTCGTGTTGATGAGTAATTATGCTTTAGTAAGAATATTGGTGTTAAGGTTTGTGATTCCCTATGCAAGCACGAAAGTCAATAGTTGTGCAATGAAATTACATCCTACTTGTGGTGCATTATTCGGTGTTAATTATTCTCAATGCTCTCTTATGAGATTATTCATTTCTTGGTTGGTCGCTTCTCAGTCTTTTGCTAGCCTTCATTTTGCACTAAGTATGATCACTACTTGTGCATCCAAAATCCTTTAAACCAGTTTTGCCACATGAGACCACCATACCTACCTATATGCGGTATTATTTTGCCTTCTAAGAAAATATGTATGTGCCATCTCTAATTTTCAAAATAAATTTCTCTTTTGTGTGCTTGTACCGCTCGCGAGGCGGTGAGGGGTGGACAATATTTTTCATGCTAGATGTGTTATTCTCACGATGAGTGTTTATTCACTTATCATTGCACGAGACTAAGGGAAATGTATTAGGGATGCCCAGTCCCGAAATGAAAAATGAATTTACTTTATGTTGTCAAATAATAAATTCCTTGGAAAGTGTTGGTATGGAGGGCACCCGTGGATACGGTTAGCCATGGAATGTGAAAGTATGGTGGAAAAAGGAACACACTTTATTTTCTGTTTGGGAACCACCTATGATATATCTAGCATGGAAAGTGTTGGGAGCTCTAAGTCGTTTTCGTTGGTGGGAAAAGTATGCCTCTCAAAATGTTTTTATCTCTCAAGTTTTGCTTTGAGCTCTGGCACCTCTACAAATCCCTACTTCCCTCCGCGAAGGGCCTTTATTTTACTTTATGCAATTTTTATTTTTAATTTGAGTCTCCATCTTCTCTTATAAAGCACCAACTAGGAGGCGCTATGATCGTACTTGAGTATTGGGTGTAGTTAATATGCGAGTGTGTTCCATGAATGGATCAATGATTGAGCATGATGGGCTAGGGATAACTTATTTTAGCGTTGATATTTTGAAAGACATGGTTGCTTGTTGGTATGCTTGAGTATTGAAGTCCTCATGTCAAAACTAGACTATTGCTTTGAACCATATAAAAGTCCAAATGTCCATGCTGAAAAAGAAAAGAGTTTATGATGAATATGATAGGTAGCATTCCACAACAAAAATTCAATTTTCAATTGCTACTTTATCATGATAAGTTTTATGACAAAGAGTTGTTGTTATGATGCTAGGAAAAGTGATTGAAATTACCATTGATCAAACTTATGCACTTTGCTAGCATTCACACTTCATAAATTATTTATTTTATCATTTACCTACTCGGGGACGAGTAGGAATTAAGCTTGGGGATGCTGATACTTCTCCAACGTATCTATAATTTATGAAGTATTCATGCCATGTTTACAACAATTTTATATGGTTTTGGTATGATTTGCATGGAACTAACCCGAACTGACGTTGTGTTCAGCAGAACTACCGTGGTGTTGTTTTTTGTGCAGAAATAGAAGTTCTCCAAATGAGCTGAAACTTTTTGACGGATTTTTGGGGAACAAAAGAGACCCCCGAAGCTTCATGGGAGGGCCAGAAGAACCACGAGGAGGGCACAATCCACCAGGGCGTGCCTGGTGGGCCTGGCTTGCCCCGGTTGGTTGTGCTCACCTTGAGGCCCATCTTAGCGTGAAACCAACGCCAAAAATCCTATAAATAAAGAAACCATCATAAGTTAGCCTAGATTAGAAGTTCCACTGCCGCAAGGCTCTGTAGCCACCGAAAACCAATCTAGACTGTCGGATGTGGGGTTCCGGCAAACCCTTAAGGTTCAAACTCTGGGATGCGCGCAAAGTCTTTCCCTCCTACCGATCTACGCCCTAGCTTACTATGATCTCGCGGATGAACTCGACAAACTCGCAACACAGAAAGACACGAGATTTATACTGGTTCGCGCCACTGTTGTGGTGTAATACCCACTCCAGTTTGGTGGTGGTGGATTGCCTCTTGGGCTGATGAATAGTACAAGGGGAAGAACAACCTCCTGAGGTTGAGGTGTTCTTGTAGCTAAGGTAGGCTCTCGATCAGATCAGATCAAGCCGAGATGCCCCTACTGTGGTGGCTAGTTCTACTTATATAGACCCTGGTCCTCTCCCCCAAATATTGAGCGAGAAGGGAGCCAACAACGGCGGGCAAATTTGAAGGGGGACAGCTAGTACAAGCTATCCTGACAAAAGCGGTCTTCGCCTGCTAAAGGCTCTGGTGGTGACGCCATCTTGGGCTCCACGATGACCTCCGTCTTGCCGTCTTTCTGGTCTTGGTCTTGCTGCACCGATATGGAAACCTTTGCCTGATGCCTCGGTACTCCTCGCCCGCGCTTGCCTCCTTAGCACCAAAGAGGAAACAAGGACGCTGCGTGGGCTGGCGCTCGCCTGGTGCCGATCGTCATGGCTCACGTCACGAGAGTCTCGTGAGGTTTGCCCCGCCTTGATATCTCCACTCCTCATGATCCTGCCTGACTAGGCCACTCCTGAGGAGGTCTTGCGTCGTCCGCCTCGCGAGGCTTGGCCCCTCGCGAGGGTCTTGGATGCCTTGTTGATGAAGGTGGGTCGTACGGCCCGCTGACTTAGCCACGCCATGGGCCGCAGGCAGGAAAGTCTGGGGACCCCCGTTCCTAGAACGCCGACAGTAGCCCCCGGGCCCAAGGTGCGCTCGGGCTTGGCTTTGCGGCGAAGCCAAGGGTCAAGTACAGAGCGCCGCGGGCAGCCAAAGCCTGCATCCTCGGTTGACGCGTGGTAGTTGATTGGACGTGGGCGTCTCCGCTTACCCACACTGCCTTTGAATCCGCCTGGCTATGCGGCCCCCGCAGCCTACACAGTTATTCCTCTGCCGCCTGCGCCTTGCTTCCTCAATCTCCCTGCTTCCTCGAGACTCTGCTTCTCTTCTCCAATCTGTCCTGCCCTCTGCCTGTTTCATTGCCATGGCGCTGAAACAAGCGGATAACGGAAAGAAGCCTTTGTCTCTGCCAAGCGCTCCGGCCGTCGAGCCGGCGCTAGGTCGATCCCGAGTGCTCAACAACGAGGCCATGGACAAGGTGCGTCCGATGCTTGCTTCTAGCTTCAACAAGTGGGGAGAGACGGTGGCTTGGCCTGCATCTCGCACTCGCATGGCTCGGGCAGCCACTGAAGTCCCAATCTTCATAGATGCCCTCTGGGCCGGCCTGATTCCTCCCTTCTCCACCTTCTTCAAAGCGGTGCTCGAGCATTATCAGATCCACATGCCACACCTTGACCCTCAATCTGTGACCCTTGTCGCCGCCTTTGCCTTCTTGTGCGAAGCCATGGTGGGCATCGCTCCCTCGGTAGCCCTTCTCCGCCATTTCTTCTCGTTGCATCTAGCTGATCCTCGACAGAGCTTAGGGTGCGTGAGCTTCCAGGCCGTGGCCGCGACGGCGGGAGCGGGGATTGACTTCGAGCTTTCTCCATCCACGAGCGAGTTCCGTACACGATGGGTGTTTCTTGACGCCGGCGTGCTCAGCCCTCTGCTCTAAATTCCGGCGGGGCCTGCTGTTCCCAACTCCGGCTTGGGCCATCAGAAGCTCACGAACCCCCGCCTTGCTCCCGTCTGGGCTAGGCTGAGGAGGTTGAAGGACCGCGGCGTGACTGCGCCTATGGTGGTGAAGGAGTTCGTCAAGCGTCGAGTCGCACCGCTTCAGCGCCATTCCCGCCCAATGTGGGACTTGCTCGTGATCAGGACCATATGAGGTTTCAGGAGAAGGGGCTTCCTCTTACGATGCGGCAAACGGTGCTCACGGTCCTATCGGGTGTCCCTCTGCTGGACGACATGCCCAAGAATAGCTGCATGTTGTACCGCTGCGAGAACAAGGCCGCATTTGCCGCGAGCATGCCTTCCTTTGATGATTGGGGCTGCGCCCAATCGGCCTGGTGGGGTCCCACGAGAACCCCATCGTCATGGTACCCTTCCTCGTCGCCGGTGCCAAGCTCGCCCCAGGTGAGGGCGCAGGAGGGCGAGCTCCAACAGGGGGCGGTGGCTCGTGTGCTGAGGAGCACATGCTGAGTGGTGATCCTGGAGCGTCGGTCACTGAGGAGACGCGGCGTGCGGCTCCTGAGGCCAAGGCCCCGGGAGGTTGTGGTGAGATGGCGCCCGGCTGTTCGCCATAGCCGGGCACCCCTGAAGCTGTCCTTCCAAGTTCTTCTTCGGCCCCGCCTCGCACCGGCCGTCACGTCCAGCGCTTCGGTTGGCTTTGCGTGGACTTCGAGGAGCTTCGCAAGAGGAAAGGATCCCCCAGCGGCAACAACGTCTTCGGGCCATTGAAGCGACAAAAGTACATCGCCATCGACGCGTAAGTATCTCACTGTTATGGCTTCTTGCGTGCTGTTTTCTTCTCCTGACGCCAGTACTTCAGGGCTCCATCCGTCGAGGCTGCCGCGTCTCCTGAGAATTGGCTCCTCTTTCCTCGACTCCCCTGTTGACCTCGAGCATCTCAGGTCCGCTCGCCGCCTCTGGAGCGGGGTCGGTTGAAGGAGCACTCCTGCCTTCGTGGCGCACTGAGCTTGCGGCTTCGTCGCCCCTCCCCCACGGCTTGGCGTGGAGCTTGGCGGGCGTGCCTAAGACCCCTCCTATGGTCATGGACCACAGCTGGTTGGCCTCGATCTTCGGCTCCTCTTCAAGCAGCAGCGAGCCTCGATCGGCTCGAGCCCCTCACGAGGACCGGTTGACACTAGGCGCAGCACCAGCCCCCTGCCGAAGGGTGGTGCGCCGCTTGGTGCCCTGCCCGCAGCCCCCAAGGTGGAGGACGAGGTGGGCCGAGCGTTCGAGCTCGAGCGTGGGCGGAGCGTAGTTCGTCATGAGCTCTTTCAGGAGGCGATGGGCGCAATGAGCCGACTTGGCGAAGAGCTCGCGGGTGTGGACTCGCGCCTTGAGGCTGAGGGTCTTCGGCTGGTGGAGGAACGACGCAAGCTGAGGGTGGCTATCAACCTTGGCCGCTACCAGCATGACCTTCAGAATACGAAGGCTGAGGCGTCCCTCAAGGTTTCCCGCGAAGCTTGCTCCCGAGCCTTGGAGGAGGCTCTCGAGGCCGACTGCCGCCGCGAAGCTGCGGAGAAGCGCACGTGGGAGCTCCAGGCCTGGAGTGCGTCCCTAGAGCAGCAGGTGGAGGCGCGCAGAGCCGCCCTTGCGTCGTTGAGGGGGACGCATGTCGAGGAGGAAGAGGTCCGGAAGCGCGAGGAGGCGTTGGCGCTGGAGGCCGTGGAGCGCAGCCTCGAGCTTGAGCAATTGGAGACGAGGGAGCGTCAGCTTACCCAAGCAGAAGATGCCGTCGGGGTTCGCGAGGCCAGGGTCCAGGAGGAGGTGGACCGTCGGGTGGCCGAGGTTCACGCAGACCTAGGGGGAAGGTATGATTTGAAGTTGAAGCTCGCATGTACGGAGGGTGCGGGCAGGGTTGCTGCCCTCAGGCCCAGGTTGGACGAGGCTGAGAGGCGTGCGGAGGCCACGGCTGCCGCCCTTGTCGCGGCGTAGGAGGACTTGGCCTCCTCCCGTGCCGAGCTGCTTTCTCTTCGGGAGCGGGTCGATGGCGCCGAGGCCGCCGCACAGCAAAACAGGGAGGAAGTTCTTTTACGTCGGACGCTAGAGCGCAAGCATGCTCCTATGCTCTAGGATCTCCGGAACAGGGCCAATACCGCCCTGGGCTACATCTGCAACAAGAATGCTCCTGCCCCCCACTCGAATGACTATGCCAGCCACCTGACCTTCTTCACCGACGTGGTGACGCGCCTGGAAACCTGGTCTGATAGGGCTCGCCGGCTCGTGGAGGAGAGAAGTCAGGGCCTTCTCGGGCGCGCGTTCTCCCGTGTCTTCAGCCACCTCAGGAGCACCTTCCCCGACTTCGAATTCGACGCCGCCATTGCCCCTATACCGCAGGCCGTCCGGGGCGATCTGGCGCGGTGGGTGGAGGATAATGTGGACGCGCTGGTCAGAGCCTTTGCCTCTGACGACGATGCGGTGGTGGTCGCCGCAGACAAAGGCGACGTGGTCGACGATGGCGACGGAGGCGTCGCCGAAGGCGGCAACGGTGCTGGCGAAGACGACGACGACACGAGTGACGCGTCTGAGGGTGATGTAGCGAGTGACATAACTAGTTGATCCCGTGTTCCCCTGTCGTTTTACCCTGTATGCAAAACTCGGGCGCGGCCCTTGGAAATCTTGTAAGAGCATTTTGAGAGGGGGAGCCCCTCATGTAAGCAGGTTGCAGCCTTTACTTTCCTATGCGGTATTGAATCTGTGCCCTCGTGGACTCATGAGTTCAGGGGTGAGTTCCCCGTCGTGATTTACCTTAGTCAGTGCCAGCCTCGAGCTGGGTCACGAGGCTACGAATTTCCGAGAATCCTGCGGAGCTTGTCGACCTGTCGGAAGGGGCCCCGCAAGAGGCAAGCGCCAGTTGTGGCGTTAGCGCGTGCTTGGTGCGCGTGTGCTTCGCCCAGTCCCGCTCGCGAGGGGCTCGTGACGGGAAGGCGACGGACTTGAGTCCTAGAAAAAACGAAATCCAGAAAGCAAGAAACTGCTCGAACGAGAAGAGGCACCCCCCGCGCGCATCGACAAAAACTCGGCTCCAACTTAAATCCAGATCCAGAAACCGAAGCTACAGAAAGAGAGATCCAAAGAAAATGGCCGCGTCCGACACCTAGTCTAGTCTTCTGGTCTTCAAGTCTTCTCACTAGTGCGGAGCTAAGTGCTTCCACTAGGCATGGGAGGGAGCCCCAGGGCCTGAGGCCGGCACCCCTGAGACTCCGGGGCGTGTACAGCCCCAACTCATTATTACGTGAGAGTGTCACGGGCGGCGAGCTTCACAGGCACTGGGCCTTCTTCACAGGTACCGGCCTTGCTTCATATCGCAAGACGAGGTCCCCGCCTTGCGCCACCCTGGACCACCTTTTAGCCGACCGGCTACCAGGACGACACAAAGGAGGAAAAGGGGACGCCAGTGGTGCCCTCGGCGACCACGGGTCCTCTGCCGGGGGAAGGCTCGCCGGCACCTCCCCGGCAGAGGGCCTACCTCTGGGTGTCCCCTGGCTTCGCACGCCGTGGGGAGGGGCCTGGCTCCCGACCCCTCTCCTGCAGCCCCCAACGCGATCCCCCTACTGGCAGGAAGGCCGCCGAGCTGGGGCCGCCAACCGTTGTGGTGATCTGTTCCTCTTGCGACTCATGGTTAGTGTAAGCTTGCTCCTGAGGGATTAGAGGTACCATGTAGTTGTCGTTGCACACGTGGTCGTCGTGGTTCCCCGGTGGCTCCTGGAAGGCCTCAACTCCCAGCGCCTCTTCTTCCCAACTTCTCCGATGAACGAGCCAGGATCGTCCTCCTGTGCGTAATCCTGGTCCATCATGCGGGGCACGTAGGCTTCCGGGGCCGTCACCCCGAACACCTCGCCGTAGTGCCCCACACTCCATGTTGCCCGGCCCAGCGTGGCATCCTGAGGATGATAGCGCGGCATCCCACTTGGGCCATGGGAGGCGACGCTTGTGCTCATGGTTGCCGCGGGCGGCATGGGGGCGGCAGAGCCCCCGGCGCCACCGGCCATGCTGGGGTTGACGAAGCCCCCTAGCACACCTGATGGCGCGTGGTTGCGGTAGGGCCCGCCGTGAGACCCTGTAGTGGCCTGAGGAGGAAGCTGATGACAGAAGGGCGGTGCTCCCGACGCCGCTGCATCCAGCAGCTCGGCAATGCGTTCCAGCAGTGCATCCCGGCCGCTCTCCATCAGCCGGCACCGCAGCAGCTCTCGCGCCACCGTGAGCGCTGCTCGCATGTTTGCCTGCTCCCGCCGTGACTGCGGCGTGGCTTGCTTCCCTTGTAGTGGCTTGCACTTGCTGCGGGGTGAGGGTGGACGACGCTTGGCCATGCCGCCACGCGCCCCGCAGCGTTGGATGGTGCTCGCGCCGCCTGGAGCGCGGGTTCGAGGGCTCCGTGGGCAGGTGGCGTCGCCCGGGCCGGCCAGGCTGCCCAGCGGTCGGAGTCAGCCCTTGGGTCGCCGGACATCGTGGCCGCAGAGTGTTGGCAAGTCGCTTGGCGGAGAAGAAGCTCCGGCGCACTCCTACCTGGCGCGCCAAATGTCGAATGTGGGGTTCCGGCAAACCCTTAAGGTTTGAACTGTGGGGTGCGCGCGAAGTCTTTCCCTCCTAGCGATCTACGCCCTAGCTTACTAGGATCTCGCGGACGAACTCGACGAACTCGCAACAGATAAAGACACAAGATTTATACTGGTTCGGGCCACCATTGTGGTGAAATACCCTACTCCAGTGTGGTGGTGGTGGATTGCCTCTTGGGATGATGAACACTACAAGGGGAAGAACAGCCTCCTGAGGTTGAGGTGTTCTTGTAGCTAAGGTAGGCTCTCGATCAGATCACATCAGATCAAGCCGAGATGCCCCTACTGTGGTGGCTAGTTCTACTTATATAGGCCCTGGTCCTCTCCCCCAAATATTGAGCGGGAAGGGAGCCAACAACGGCGGGCAAATTTGAAGGGGGACAGCTAGTACAAGCTA
Source organism: Aegilops bicornis (assembly GCA_021605145.1). Classification (NCBI taxonomy): domain Eukaryota; kingdom Viridiplantae; phylum Streptophyta; class Magnoliopsida; order Poales; family Poaceae; genus Aegilops; species Aegilops bicornis. Next base: position 629,249,607 of record CM038671.1, on the reverse strand, counting down.
TCCTGACAAAAGCGGTCTTCGCCTGCTAAAGGCTCTGGTGATGACACCATCTTGGGCTCCACGATGACCTCTGTCTTGCCGTCCTTCTGGTCTCGGTCTTGCTGCACCAATATGGAAACCTTTGCCTGATGCCTCGGTACTCCTCGCCTGCGCTTGCCTCCTTAGCACCAAAGAGGAAACAAGGACGCTGTGCAGGCTGGCGCCCGCATGGCACTCGCCTGGTGCTGATCGTCATGGCTCACGTCACGAGAGTCTCGTGAGGTTTGCCCCGCCTTGATATCTCTTCTCCTCGTGAGCCTGCCTGACTAGGCCACTCCTGAGGAGGTCTTGCGTCGTCCGCCTCGCGAGGCTTGGCCCCTCGCGAGGGTCTTGGATGCCTTGTTGATGAAGATGGGCCGTACGACCCGCTGACTTAGCCAGGCCGTGGGCCGCAGGCAGGCAAGTCTGGGGACCCCCATTCCCAGAACGCCGACAGTGACCCCGTCCCGGCACCCTACCAGAGGGGGGAATCATCTTCGGTGGCCATCTTCATCATCCCGGCAGCCACCACGATGAGAAGGGAGTAGTCCACCCTCGGGGCTGAGGATTTGTACCAGTAGCTATGTGTTTAATCTCTCACTCTCTGTCTCTCTCGTGTTCTTGAGATGTCACGATCTTGATGTATCGCGGGCTTTGTTAATATAGTCGGATCTTATGGTGTTTTCCCCTCTCTATCTTGTTGTGATTAATTGAGTTTTTCCCTTTGAGATTTCGTTGTTATCGGATTGAATACTTTTATGGATTCGAGAACACTTGATATATGTCTTGCAATTGAATACTCGTGGTGACTATGGGGCATCGTATTGATTCACTTGATATATGTTTTGTCACTCAACTCGCGGATTCTCGAGGTGACATTCGGGTAATCTATGCATAGGGGTTGATGCATATTCTTGTCTTTGTTTCTCCGGTAGAAATATTGGGGCACTCTTTGAAGTTCTTTGTGTTGGATTGAGTATTATGAATATGAATTTGCTTTGGTGTTATTTTAGTATGAACTCTAGGATAGATCGAACGGAAAGAATAGCTTTGTGTTATTTTAGTACGAACTCTTGAATAGATCGAACGGAAAGAATAGATTTGAGGTGGTTTCGTACCCTACAAACAATTTATTCTTGTGTTCTCCGCTAGATAGGAACTTTGGAATGATTCTTCATCGCACTTTGAGGGGTGGTTATGTGATTCAATTATATTAGCATTGTTGAGAGGTTGCACTAGTGAAAGTACGGACCCTAGGCCTCATTTTCAAGCATTGCAATACCGTTTTTGTGCCTGTTTACTATTTTCTACCTTGCTATTTTTATTTATTCAGATTATAAAAATATATTTCTACCATCAATATTACACTTTTTTAACCATCTCTTCACCGAACTAGTGAACCTATACAATTTTCCATTGTATTGGGTGTGTTGCGGACACAAGAGATTTCTTGTATTTGGTTGCAGGGTCATTTGAGAGAGACCGTCTTCATCCTACACCTCTCACGGATTGATAAACCTTAGGTCATCCACTTGAGGGAAAATTGCTACTGTCCTACAAAACTCTGCGCTTGGAGGCCCAACACGTGTCTACAATAATAAAGTTGCGTAGTAGACATCACGCGCCCAGGGGGTAGGCGCGCCATGTGAGCTTGTGGCTCACTGGTGCACCCCCTAGAGTGTGTTCAGTGCCAAAAATTCTTATACATTTTGGAACAAAAAGCATACTGGATTTTTAGGACATTCTGAGGACTTTTAATTCCGAGACATTATTTATTGTACGTATAATTCAAGAAATAGGGTAAACATGACATTTTAATGTATTAAACTATAAATAACAGAGAGCAAACTTTAAGTACAATAGGTTGTGCTTACGAAATCCATCGACCACATGCCCCTAAAAAGAATCCATTAATAAGGTTGATTAAGTCTTATTAACAAACTATTTCCGAGTAACAACAAACCGAAGAACTTTCGCATAACACCATGTTACCTCAATGGGGATATGCATTTCCCCAACAATAAGAGTTTTCTATTTCTTTTTGGGAGTCGGAAAGAGAAATTCAGAACCGCTGATAGTAATTGTCATAATTCTTTCAATGGAGTCAATACTTTTCATTTGATTATTTTTCTTTAGAAATATATTGTATGCACATTACCATTGACATGAAAAGTGACCTTGCTTCTATTGTAATCAATAACAGCCCCTGCGGTATTCAGAAAAGGTCTACCAAGGATAACCGACATATTAACGTCCTCAGGCATACCAATAATAAGAAAGTCTGTAAAGATAGTAACATTAGGAACTACAATGGGAACATGATACATCTCCAATGTATCTATACTTTTTTATTGTTCTGTGCTGTTATATTATCATTCTTGGATGTTTTACAATCATTTTGTAGCAACTTTATATCATTTTTTGGGACTAACCTATTGACATAATGCCCAGTGCCAGTTGCTGGTTTTGCTTGTTTTTACTTCACGGTAAATCAATACCAAACTGAGCCCAAACGCAGTGAAACTTTTTGGAGATTTTTTCTGGACCAGAAGACACCTGTTGGGCCAAAGAAGTACTAGAGGGGGGCTCCGAGGGTAGCACAACCCACCTGGGCGCGCCTGGGGCCCAGGAGCGCCCTGGTGGGTTGTGCCCACCTCGGCCGCCTCCCGCACCGCCTCTTTGCTCTATAAATACCCCGAAAATCTAAAACCCCTAGGGGAGTCGACGAAACACAATTCCAGCCACCGCAAGTTCCAGAACCATCAGATCCAATCTAGACACCATCACGGAGAGGTTCATCATCCTCATTGGTGCCTCTCCGATGATGCGTGAGTAGTTCATGGTAGACCTATGGGTCCGTAGGCAGTAGCTAGATGGCTTCTTCTCTCCTTTTGATTCCCAATACAATGGTCTCTTGGAGATCGATTTGATGTAACTCTTTTGCAGTGTGTTTGTTGGGATCCGATGAACTTTGAGTATATGATCAGATCTATTTTATCATGAAAGTTATTTGAGTTTTGATCTCTTATATGCATACTTACTTATAGCCTCGTATTTCTTCTTCGAATATTTGGTTTAGTTCGGCCGACTAGATCGATCTTTCTTGTCGAACGAAGAGGTGCTTTGTGATGGGTTCGATCGTGCGGTGTTCTTTCCCTGTGACAGAAGGGGCAGCAAGACACGTATTGACTGTTGCTATTAAGGATAACAAGATGGGGTCTATTCCTACATGAGTAGATCTTGTCAACATCATGTCATTGTTCTTATTGCATTACTCCGTTTCTCCATGAACTTAATACATTAGATGCATGCTCGATAGCGGTTGATGTGTGGAATAATAGTAGTAGATGTAGGCAGGAGTCGGTCTACTAATCTTGGACATGATGCCTATATAATGATCATTGCCTGGATATTTTCATAATTATTTGAAGTTCTATCAGTTGCCCAACAGTAGTTTGTTTACCCGCCATATGCTATTTTTCTCAAGAGAAGCCACTAGTGAAACCTACGGCCCCCGGGTCTATTTTATATCATATTTGCTCGAGATCTATTTTTATTTGCTTTTGTTTTCAGATCTATTATTCTAAAAACCCAAAAATACCTTGTTGCACTTTTTATTTATTTATTTTAATTTGTTTTATCGTGAGATCTATTTATCCAAAATCATATAAACCAATCTATCTTTTACCTGAGAGGGATTGACAACCCCTCTTACGCGTCGGGTTGCAAGTATTTTTTTCTTTGTGTGCGGGTACCGTTTACATAGTGTTGCTTGGTTCTCCTACTGGTTCGATAACCTTGGTTTCATAACTAACGGAAATACCTACCGTAGCTGTGCTGCATCATCCCTTCCTCTCCGGCGAAATATTGGCACGGACATGAGCCATTGATAACCCATAAGTATAGGGGATCGCAACAGTTTTCGAGGGTAGAGTATTCAATCAAAATTTATTGATTTGACACAAGTGGAGCCAAATAATATTCTCAAGTATTAGTAGCTGAGTTGTCAATTCAACCACATCTGAAGGACTTAATATCTGCAGCAAAGTATTTAGTAGCAAAGTAGTATGGAAGTAATGTTAACAGTGGCAAAAGTAACAGTAGCAGTTTTGTATCAATCGTAACAGTGGAAACGGAAAAGTAATGGAGCAAAGATCAATATGAAACAAGCTCGTATGCAATGGATCAATGATGGATAATTATGTCGGATGGCATTAAATCATGCAACAGTTATAACATAGGGTGACACAGAACTAGCTCCAATTCATCAATATAATGTAGGCATGTATTCCGAATATTGTCATACATGCTTATGGAAAAGAACTTGCATAACATTGATACGTCTCCGTCGTATCTACTTTTCCAAACACTTTTGCCCTTGTTTTGGACTCTAACTTGCATGATTTGAATGGAACTAACCCGGAGTGACGCTGTTTTCAGCAGAATTGCCATGGTGTTATTTATGTGCAGAAACAAAAGTTCTCGGAATGACCTGAAACTCCACGGAACTTATTTTTCGAAAATATTAAAAATAATGGAAGAAGAATCCACGTCATGGGGGCCTCCACCTATCCACGAGGGTGGGGGCGCGCCCCCTTGCCTCGTGGGCCCCCTGACGCTCCACCGACCTCAACTCCAACTCCATATATTCGTGTTCGGGGAGAAAAAATCAGAGAGAAGGATTCGTCGCGTTTTACGATACGGAGCCGCCGCCAAGCCCTAAAACCTCTTAGGAGGGCTAATCTGGAGTCTGTTAGGGGCTCCGGAGAGGGGAATCTGTCGCTGTCGTCATCATCAACCATCGTCCATCACCAATTTCATGATGCTCACCGCCGTGCCTGAGTAATTCCATCATAGGCTTGCTGGACGGTGATGGGTTGGATGAGATTTATCATGTAATCGAGTTAGTTTTGTTAGGTTTTGATCCCTAGTACCCACTATGTTCTGAGATTGATGTTGCTACGACTTTGCTATGCTTAATGCTTGTCACTAGGGCCTGAGTGCCATGATTTCAGATCTGAACCTATTATGTTTTCATGAATATATTTGAGTTCTTGATCCTATCTTGTAAGTCTATAGTCACCTACTATGTGTTATGATCCGGCAACCCCGAAGTGACAATAATTGCGACCACTCCCGGTGATGACAATACTTTGAGGAGTTCATGTATTCACTATGTGTTAATGCATTGGTCTGGTACTCTCTTAAAAGGAGGCCTTAATATCCCTTAGTTTCCATTAGGACCCCGCTGCCACAGGAGGGTAGGACAAAATATGTCATGCAAGTTCTTTTCCATAAGCTCGTATGACTATATTCGGAATACATGCCTACATTACATTGATTAATTGGAGCTAGTTCTGTGTCACCCTGTGTTATGACTGTTACATGATGAACCGCATCCGACATAATTCTCCATCACCGATCCAATGTCTACGAGCTTTTCACATATTGTTCTTAGCTTATTTACTTTTCCGTTGCTACTGTTACAATCACTACAAAACCCAAAAATATTACTTTTGCTATCGTTACCGTTACTTCCATACTACTTTGCTACTAAATACTTTGCTGCAGATAGTAAGTTATCCAGGTGTGGTTGAATTGACAACTCAACTGCTAATACTTGAGAATATTCTTTGGCTCCCCTTGTGTCGAATCAATAAATTTGGGTTAAATAATCTACCCTCGAAAACTGTTGCGATCCCCTATACTTGTGGGTTATCAAGACCATTTTCTGGTGCCATTGCCGGGGAGCATAGCTCTATTCTCTGAGTCACTTGGGATTTATATCTACTGGTCACTATGAAGAACTTGAAAGACGAGAAAACAAAAATTTATCCCTCAACTATGAGGGGAGGTAAGGAACTGCCATCTAGCTCTGCACTTGATTCACCTTCTATTTTGAGTAAGCTTGAGACACCTAACCCTGCTTCTGCTATTAATTCTGATATGTCGCATGTCATTGATGATGCCACTTCTGCTATGCATGATACTTATGATGAAACTACTTCTATGCTGGATACTACTGTGTCGCTTTGGTGAATTTCTTGATGAACAACTTGCTAGGGCTAGAGAGAATGAAATTATTGAAACTGATAATATTGATGATAGTGATGATGAAGACTCTCCCCCTAATAAATATGAATTACCTGTTGTTCCTAAGGGTTATGTTATGGATGAAGAAGCTGCTAGAGCTATTTTAGCTTGCAATGATAGATATGATCTTAAGAAGTTATTAGCTAAATGGAAGCATCAATCTCTTAATGCTAGAATGAAACCTGACCCTGCTTTTGCTACTTCACCTATCTGTGTTACTGATGAGGATTATGAATTCTCTGTTGATCCTGATATAATTACTTTGATTGAATCTGATCCTTTCTATGGCTATGAATCTGAAACTGTTGTGGCACATCTTACTAAACTAAATGATATAGCCACCTGTTCACTAATGATGAGAGAACTCGCTACTTTTACATCCTTAAAATATTTCTGTTCTCATTAAAGGGTGATGCTAAGATATGGTTTAATTCTCTTGATCCTGGTTGTGTGCATAGTCCCCATGATATGATTTATTACTTCTCTGCTAAATATTTCCCTGCTCATAAGAAACAAGCTGCCTTAAGGGAAATATATAATTTTGTGCAAATTGAAGAAGAGAGTCTCGCACAAGATTGGGGGAGGCTTCTCCAGTTACTTAATACTTTGCCTGATCATCCTCTCAAGAAAAATGAAATACATGATATCTTTTATAATGGACTAACCGATCCTTCCACAGATTACCTGGATAGTTGTGCTGGTTCTGTTTTCAGGGAAAGAACATCGGATGAAGCTGAAATTATATTGAATAATATGTTGACAAATGAAAATAATTGGACGCTTCCTGAGCCAATTCCTGAGCCTATTCCTAAATAAACTCTAAAGAAGAGAGGTGTTCTATTTCTCAGTCCTGAAGATATGCAAGAGGCAAAGAAATCTATGAAAGAAAAGGGTATTAAAGCTGAAGATATTAAGAACTTACCTCCTATTAAAGAAATACATGGTCTTAATTTACCGCCTGTTGAAGAAACATATGATCTTAATCCCTCACCTATTGAAGAAAGTCATGGTCTTGATAACCCGACACGGGTAGTAAAGGTAAATTCTCTCTATAGGTTTGATGAAGGTGATATTCCTCATTATAAGTCTGCTAGACAGTGCTTACAAGAGTTTGACAATTTTATTATTAAACAAAAAAAAATTAATGCTTATTTTGGTAGACAATTGAAATACAATTCCGATATGCCTGAACACTTGGGTGATTATATGTCTAGAGTTAAGGGTGAACTTAAACTCATTAGTAAACATGCTTCTATAGTTACCACTCAAGTAGAACAAGTACTTAATGCTCAAAGTGATTTGCTCAATGAATTGAATAGTAAGAATAATGACTATGCTGTTAGAGTGGCTACTAGAACTAGTAAAATGACTCAGGAACCTTTGTATCCTGAAGGCCATCTTAAGAGAATTGAACAAGATTCTCAGTGAAATAATATTGATGCACCTAGTCCTTCTAAAAAGAAGAAAAAGAAAAATGATAGGACTTTGCATGATTCTAGTGAACCTATTGCTGAACCACCTGAGAATCCAAATGATATTTCTATTTCTGATGTCAAACACAATCTGGTAATGAACATGAACCTAGTAATAATGTCAATGATGATGTTCATGATGATGCTCAACCTAGCAATGATAATGATGTAGAAATTGAACCTGTTGTTGATCTTGATAACCCACAATCAAAGAATCAAAGTTATGATAAGAGAGACTTTGTTGCTAGGAAACACGGTAAAGAAAGAGAACCATGGGTTCAGAAACCCATGCCTTTTCCTCCCAAACCATCCAAGATATAGGATGATGAGGATTTTGAGCTCTTGATTGAAATGATTAGACCTATCTTCTTGCGTATGCGATTAACTGATATGCTCAAAATGAATCCTTATGCTAAGTACATGAAAGAAATTGTCACTAATAAAAGAAAGATACCGGAAGCTAAAATTTCCACCATGCTTACTAATTATACTTTTAAGGGTGGAATACCAAAGAAACTTGGAGATCCAGGAGTATCCACTATACCATGCTCCATTAAAAGAAACTATGTTAAAACTGCTTTATGTGATCTTGGATCCAGTGTTAGTGTTATGCCTCTCTATTTATATCGTAGACTTGATTTGAATAAGTTGACACCTACTGAAATATCTTTGCAAATGGCTGATAAATCAACTGCTGTACCTGTCGGTATTTGTGAGGATGTGCCTGTTGTGGTTGCAAACGTTACTATTTTAACGGACTTTGTTATTCTTGATATTCCTGAGGACGATAGTATGTCTATTATTCTTGGAAGACCTTTTCTGAATACTGCAGTGTCACTTTTCATGTTAATGGTAATGAGCATACGGTACACTTTCCGAGGAAACAACCTCAAGTTCATAGTATCAACTCTATTGGAAAAATTCCATCGATTATTTTTGGAGGTTTTTAATTTCCTCTTCCTACTGTCAAGAAGAAATATGATATTCTTATTATTGGGGATGTGTATATCCCGTTGAGGTAACATAGTGTTATTCGAAATTTCTCCGGTTCCATGTTATTCGGAATGAGTTTGTTAACAAGACTTGATCAACCTTGTTAGTGAATTCCTTTTGATGAGCATGAGATGGATGAAACTAGAAAGCACAACCTTCTATACCCTCCTTTTACTTTCTATTATTTAGTTGAAATAAAGTAAAATAGTAATTTTTTTGTCTGTTTTCTGAATTATCCGTGCAATATAAAAATACCCCAAAAATAAAAGTTCTCCAAATGCCCCGAAAATGAAATATGATTTTTTTCTAGAATATTTGAGAATATCTGGCACTGAGAACACAGCAGGGGGAGCAAGCACCTGGCCACGAGGGTCCAGGGCGCGCCCACCCCTACAGGGTGCGCCCCCCTACCTCATGGGCCCACGGTGGCCCCCCTCCACTTATTCCTGCACCCACACACTTCTTCCTCCCAAAAAATCGCCATCCAGCTCAAGCACGAGTTCTAGCTCATTTTGCTGCGATTTTCGATCTCCTTGCTCAAAGCACCTCTCACAAAACTGCTTGGGGGGATTGTTCCTTGGTATGTGACTACTCCATTGGTCCAATTAGTTTTTCTTCTAGTGCTCTATTCATTGCAAATTTGTGCTGCCTAGGTGACCATGTTCTAGAGCTTGCATGTCAAATTTATATGGTTCTAAGTAGTTCTAATGCATGATATTGGCTTTAGGCACTTGTAGGAGTAGTTGCTATCAATTTTGTTGAGTTTGGTTCACTTTTATTTGAAGTTACTAAATTTTTCACAAATTTATCAGAGGAAGAAATATGCTTAGGAAAATGTACCAAGGTGGTTCTTCAAGGAAGCAAGGACCCAGGCTTGCAATGCGTGATGCTGACGATGAGCCACCAAGGAACACTCCAGTGTGGCCTTGTGAATGGCCTTCAGAGGACTTTACGGATCGAGCAGGAATCAAGGAAGAATTTAATGCATATTTGCGTAACGCTGATCTTGTGAGCTTCGAGGAGGAAAAGTGCCGCCAGTACCACTCTCTCACTAGTTCCTTTGTGAGGAGGTTTGAATTTTCATCTTCACGCAATTCTCAAACTGTCCTGTTTGATCTTTATGAAAAATCTTATAATATGGACTTAGAGGATTTTACCACCGCTTGCAAACTTCCACAATGGGGTAGTGCTAGTGAACCTCACAAATCTGAATTTAGAGATTTTCTTGCTAGTATAACTGTGGGGGAATCTAGAGATATAGCACAAGCTACCATAGGGAGCATTCATTTTCCTGCTATATATTATTTTGCTCTCGTTATAGGTAGGTGCATAAATGGTAAATATGAAGCATGTCATATGTGTGTCCCTGACGTCAGTATTCTTAGGAGTGTTGTGTTAGGAGACAAATTGGGGGCCATTGTTGCGCGTAGGTTGCATCACAATAGATTTAATGGAGATTTCTTTGGTGGAATTTATGCAACCTGCTTAGCTGATTTTCTTGGTGTAACCATACGTGATGATGATATTGAATTGGCTCCTACATATCTAGACTTTAATGCTATGGTTCACCATCAGTTTGTCGAGAGGAATGAACCACCTCTCCAGTACCGACTAATCTTTGACAGGTATCACGCTGTCAATATTGTTCTTCCTGCTCCTGCTCTCTTTGACTTTCAGGCAAAGGGGAGGAGGGCTGAGATAGCTCGCCTCCAAGCTGCAGCACACGATGCAATAGCCGCTACATCTTAGTACGACCCCGGCTATAACTTTGGATATCCGCCAGGCCATCCATGGCAATAAACTAACTTAGGCCAAAAGCCTAAGCTTGGGGGAGTACGTATTTCCCATCGACATTACATTCATGTTCACACACTCATTGCTAGATGTCGGTGCTCGAACTTTTTCACTGTAATATCCATGCTAGTTTATTTTCTTTTTATGCTTTCTTCTTGTGTGTTTGATAAATCTTAAGAAAAAAAACAAAAAAAATTAGTAGTAGCTTTTAATTAGTTTACTTTTCTTGCTGTAGTAGTAATAATTAAAAAGAAAACCCAAAAATATTTCCTGTTCTTCTTTTGCTTGTTGGGAGCTTTCCCGTGTAAATAGTTTTATTTGTTTTCTTTTCTTTGGGGGTCGATAGGAGAAGACTGTTATTAAATTGTTGAAGTGGCTCTTATATGCATTATTGTTGATTTAACCAAGAGCCCATATTGCCTTGTCTTCTCCTGTTTATTGAATGCTCGCAGATTCCAGCTTAGTCCAATGTACGTGCACTGTTATTATTATTCACATCATTCGGTCGTGCAAGTGAAAGGCAATTATGACGATATATGATGGACGGATTGAGATGAGAGAAGCTGGTATGAACTAAACCTCTCTTGTTTTTGTAAATATGATTAGTTCATCGCTCCTGATTCAGCCTATTATGAATAAACATGTTTGCAATGACAAATAGAGATTATAGTTGCTCATGCCATGCTTGATTAGCTATGAGTTATAATGGTTTACCTTGCGTGCCAACATGCTATTAAAATGGTTGTGATGTGGTATAGCGGGGTGGTATCCTCCTTTGAATGATTTAAGTGACTCGACTTGGCACATGTTCACACATGTAGTTGAAACAAATCAACATAGCCTTCACGATATTTATGTTCATGGTGGATAATATCCTACTCATGCTTGCACTCAATGTTTCTTAATTTTAATGCATGTTCATGACTGTTGTCGCTCTCTAGTTGGTCGCTTCCCAGTCTTTTGCTAGCCTTCACTTGTACTAAGCGGGAATACTGCTTGTGCATCCAATCCCTTAAACCCCAAAGTTTTTCCATATGAGTCCACCATACCTTCCTATATGCGGTATCTACCTGCCGTTCCAAGTAAATTTGTATGTGCCAAACTCTAAACCTGCAAATGAAATTCTGTTTTGTATGCTCGAATAGCTCATGTATCAACTAGGACTGTCCGGATCTTCCATGCTAGGCGGGTTATTCTCAAGAGGAGTGGACTCCGCTCCTCACTCAAGAGAAAATGGCTGGTCACCCGAAAGCCCAGTCCCATGTTTTATGCAAACTAAATCAAAATAATTGCAAACAAAACTCCCCCTGGGGTTGTTGTTAGTTGGAGGAACTTGTTGTTGCGAGCAAGCCATGGACTGATGATTGTTGGTGGAGCGTGAGTTTAAACTTTACCATTCTGTTTTGGAACCGCCTATAATGTGTTTAGCATGGAAGATATCGCCATCTCTTGGTTGTTATGTTGATAATGAAAGTATGCCGCTCAAAATATTATTTATCTCTATTTCAAAATCGAGCTCTAGCACCTCTACAAATCCCTGCTTCCCTCTGCGAAGGGCATATCTATTTACTTTTATGTTGAGTCATCACCCTCTTATTAAAAGCACCAGCTGGAGAGCACCGCTATCATTTGCATCCATTACTATTAGTTTATCTTTGGGTATGACTATGATCGGATCTCTTTTACCATGAATTACAATGTTTAGTCAGTCCTTGATCTTTAAAGGTGCTCTGCATTTATGTTTTGCGGTCCCAGAAAGGGCTAGCGAGATACCATCTTGTTATATCATATCATGATTGTTTTGAGAAAGTGTTGTCATCCAAGTTTTATTATTATTGCTCGCTAGTTGATTATGCCATTGACATGAGTAAACATGAGACCTAGATGTTATTGTGACTGTGGTAGTTATAATCTTTGCTGAAAACTTGAAAGCTGGCTTTACATATTTACAACAACAAGAGCAAACAGAGTTTGTAAAAGTTTTTCTTTATCACTTTCAGTTTATAAACTGAATTGCTTGAGGACAAGCAAAGGTTTAAGCTTGGGGGAGTTGATACGTCTCCGTCGTATCCAATTTTTCAAACACTTTTGCCCTTTTTTTGGACTCTAACTTGCATGATTTGAATGAAACTAACCCAGACTGACGTTGTTTTCAGTAGAATTGCCATGGTGTTATTTATGTGCAGAAACAAAAGTTCTCGGAATGACCTGAAACTCCACGGAACTTATTTTTGGATAATATTAAAAATACTGGAAGAAGGATCCACGTCAGGGGGGCCTCAACCTATCCACGAGGGTGGGGGGCGCGCCCCCTGCCTCGTGGGCCCCCTGACGCTCTACCGACCTCAACTCCAACTCAATATATTCGTGTTCGGAGAGAAAAAAATCAGAGAGAAGGATTCATCGCGTTTTACGATACAGAGCCACCGCCAAGCGCTAAAACCTCTCGGGAGGGCTGATCTGGAGTCCGTTCGGGGCTCCGGAGAGGGGATTCCGTCGTTGTCATCATCATCAACCATCCTCCATCACCAATTTCATGATGCTCACCACGATGCGTGAGTAATTCCATCGTAGGCTTGCTGTACGGTGATGGGTTGGATGAGATTTATCATGTAATCGAGTTAGTTTTGTTAGGGTTTGATCCCTAGTATCCACTATGTTCTGAGATTGATGTTGCTATAACTTTGCTATGCTTAATGCTTGTCACTAGGGCCCGAGTGCCATGATTTCAGATCTGAACCTATTATGTTTTCATGAATATATGTGAGTTCTTGATCCTATCTTGCAAGTCTATAGTCACCTACTATGTGTTATGATCCAGCAACCCCGAAGTGACATTAATCAGGACCACTCCCGGTGATGACCATAGTTTGAGGAGTTCATGTATTCACTATGTGTTAATGCTTTGGTCCAGTACTCTGTTAAAAGGAGGCCTTAATATCCCTTAGTTTCCATTAGGACCTCGCTGCCACGGGAGGGTAGGACAAAAGATGTCATGCAAGTTCTTCTCCATAAGCATGTATGACTATATTCGGAACACATGCCTACATTACATTGATGAATTGGAGCTAGTTCTATGTCACCCTATGTTATGACTGTTACATGATGAACCGCATCCGGCATAATTCTCCATCATCGATCCAATGCCTACGAGCTTTTCACATATTGTTCTTAGCTTATTACTTTTCCGTTGCTACTGTTCCAATCACTACAAAACCCAAAAATATTACTTTTGCTACCGTTACCGTTACTTCCATACTACTTTGCTAATAAATACTTTGCTGCAGATACTAAGTTATCCAGGTGTGGTTGAATTGACAACTCAACTGCTAATACTTCAGAATATTCTTTGGCTCCTCTTGTGTCGAATCAATAAATTTGGGTTGAATACTCTACCCTCGAAAACTGTTGCGATCCCCTATACTTGTGGGTTATCAGACATCTTTTGTCCTACACACCCGTGGCAGCAGAGTCCTATTGGAAACTAAGGGATATTAATGCCTCCCTTTTATAGAGTACCAGACCAAAGCATTAGCACTTAGTGAATACTTGAACTCCTCAAACTACGGTCATCACCGGGAAGTGTCCCGACTATTGTCACTCCGGGGTTGCCGGATCATAACACGTAGTAGGTGACTATAACTTGCAAGATAGGATCAAGAACAAAAATATATTCATGAAAACATAATAGATTCATATCTGAAATCATGGCACTCGGGCCCTAGTGACAAGCATTAAGCATAGCAAAGTTATAGCAACATCAATCTTAGAACATAGTGGATACTAGGGATAAACCCTAACAAAACTAACTTGATTACATGGTAAATCTCATCCAACCCATCACCATGCAGCAAGCATCATGAAATTGGTGATGGAGGATGGTTGATGATGACGATGGCGACTGATTCCCCTCTCCGGAGCCCAGAACGGACTCCAGATCTGCCCTCCCGAGGAAGAACATGGCTTGGCATCGGATCCTCTTCATTCCGAAGTGGTCTTAGTTGTCCGATATTTTGTACTTCTTGGAGTGGTCCCATCTATCGAATCTTCGTGTGGTCAAACGGGGAATGGGGTATAGTTTAACTAAAAGAAAATATTTGATAAAGCTCGGAAAAGAAGAGAAGTAAAAGATCTTTTTGAAAATAAAGTTTTAAAGAAAATCTTTCATATGGGCTTGCCAGTTTCTAGGGCCACGTCCTACAGTCAAGATGTGCTCTGATACCATCTTGTAGCGAACTGACCCGAATGTGTCAATTCTCTGTGCTTAAGTGTCATCCCTGGATCGGTATGCTGACACACACAGTACTCGAGGATTTATAGCAGAGGTAAATCACATGTATAAAGTAACGTAAACACTATTACCTCAATTCATATAGCGGAAGTAACAACAAAGTTGTGGAGTTCCCAACAACGCCAATGACAAAGTTGAGTGTAGACATCGTAACCCTAACGTATCACTTACTCGTCGTCAGATTCCTGCAACATGAGACGTTGCAGCCATGTAGGTCAGTACATTGAATGTACTGGCAAATTCACACCATAGGATAATGATGAATAATAACTGCTTCTATATGCATATTTGGCTGGTGGAGGCACTAAGTTTAATTTTGCATAAAGCCAATTTTTTCCTACAACAAAGGAAGAAATTTTTATTTACTACTAAGTTAAAATTACCCATATTGAGAAGGTAACCCCAACTCAATCCCAAAAATCACCAAATCATTAATAACCCAACAATTTCATTAAATAGAGTGATGAGATCAACCAATAATTCAAATACCAGATACTCAAGATGTCCATAACCGGGGACACGGCTAATCATGATTAGTTTGTGCACTCTGTAAAGGTTTGCGCACTTTTCCCCATAAGACTTGATCTCCTCCGTTGAATTTCTCGCATTACATGATGTTTGAGAAACACATGACTGAGACACAGCCTTTCCGAAGAGGTCCCCTTAACCGATAGATAGGTCGGTACACCTACAATTCCCCTATATCTGCTAGACCATCATGGAAAGGTTTCCCACAACTTACTCAACTATGCTAGAGCCCATAATGGCATGTGGCTGCACATGGAAGTTCCTAGCATGAATAATCTTATGATCCCTTTGAGCCTAGGTGGCATTCCATAGGATGATCACACGGATACCCCGGGATCTCCTAGGACAACAATGGATTCCCCAGGTGCTCGGGAAAGCCACTGGTATATCCCCTGGGTGCCCCAACCAATCCACCCAGATGTGTATTAAAGTAGCCACCTTAAGTTTCCCTTAGTTATCTTTACTCTCGCAACTTTCATGAATCTTACATACCAATCCCCGTCTACGAGCATGGCTAAGCAATATATGACACAATGAATATCCCAGGGGTGACTCAAAAAGGTAATAGGTTCCTACCTCATCAACTACAGAGCAATACCCACATATTGCCAATCCTACGCATGCAATCTTTGAGGGGTGAAACTAATGCATAAAAACTGGGTATGAAAAATATGATCAAAGTGTGAACTTGCCTTGTACTGTTGATGAAGATCCTTCGCACTCATAATTCCTGATAGTTCTACTCGTTACACTCCGTTCAATCTATCGTGAGCAAGCAATTATAACTACACATAAGCAATCACTCAAAGATCCAAAAGAAAAAAAACCATCAAAAACATCAAAAAGTGATTCAGAAAACATCAGAAACCATCAAGTAAAGCTTCTATATAGAAAGATATTTTTAACATTAGCAAAATTATGTGATTTTCATCTTAACGGAAGGTACATGTCAAGAGCTATGATTTACAAAAGGAATCAATTAAATCGGAGTTATGAAACTCAAGTTATGAACAAAATAAGTTTAAATTCAAATATGTTTGAATTAAAATTTTAAACTTTCAAAAAATATGTTTAAGTTGCTTTACTGGATAGAGGGTATCATGACGAAGAAGTGGGCGTTGGTTTCGTTGGATTTGGACAAACGAGCAAAAAGTTGTGATCGTTTGAAAACTAGGGAACGCACGCAAAATAAACTAACCTAAAATATTAAACCGGCTAAAAAGAAAAACCGAAACAAAAACCGAGTCAGGGCGGTGGTTTTATACCGATTCGGCGGGAAAACCGGCGGCGGCGACGGTTAGCGGATCGGCCGGCGGCGGTAGGCGAAGGCGGCGATGAAGCGGCGGTTAGCGGCGGCGAAGCGATGTGGCGCGCAAGAAGCGGTAGCAATGACAACGCCAAAAGCAACGGGAGGCGGATGGCGGCGGCTTGGGAGGAGAGGGGCCAGGGCCTCGGTTATTTAAAGGGGCTGGGGAAGGGCGCGGTTGGGCCGGCTAGGCTTCGGCCCAGGTCGGCGGCCCGGAAACTTAAAAAGCAATTTTACAGAAAATAAAATAAAACCAAATAAAAAATACTATAGGCATATAATATATCAAATTTTTTATAAAAATATTTTCTACAACATGAACATTTTTCTAGCGTCAAATAAAATCCACAAAAATTTAAATAAAGCAAAGAGTGCTACTAGTTTATTTAAAAAACTAAATAAAATATTTTAAAATACCAAAATGGTTTCAAATTTATTTCTCTCCATTTTTCTATTGTAGGGAATCATTTTACCCTATTTTCCATATATTTTATTTTTGTAGAAAAATAATTTGAATAAAAATCAAATAACTCCAAATTGAAAATAATTTCAAAGGGTCTTTAAAGTTGATCTTTTGAAACTTCCAACTCATATTTCATATGCTTTGAAGAAGTCATTTTATCTTCTCTCATGAAAATCATTGAGTTGCTTAAAGTTTCTGAATTTGAATTTTTTTCCAAATGAATTCAAATCTTTTCAAAACCCTTTTCATTTATTTAAATGGAAGAAGTCATATCATCTTCACTCTAGGGTTTTGTGATGAAATGAATTTGAATTCATGAAGATCATAAAAGCAAGATGAAAGTTTTGGAAAGTCATTATATTCCCTCTGATTCAAATTTCAAAAAGTTCCAAATTTCACTCAGTTTCACACAAGCAACCATACAACAATCAAACAAACAAATGAAAACTATTTATTTAATATAACATTCCAAAATTTAGAATTTCGGGATGCTACAAACCTACCACCCTTAAAATGAATCTCGCCCTCAAGATTCGAAGAGGCTAGAAAGAAATAGGTTAGGTTCGGGGGTCTTCTCAAAATCCATCGATCGTCCCAGGGGGTCTGGGGTGCTATCACCCTTAGATGCATGGTTACGGTTCCATCAAAACTCAGGTACTACATCCTTATTGTTGGCAGTGTCGATCTTCTTAGATCTTTAGGATAATTCCTTCTTTGGGCTCTTCCGGTAGTGGCATAAGCTTTTTTCCCCAATTCTTATGTCCTTTCATCTTTCATAAGGTTCTTCTGTGATCAGGTCTTCTTAGCTGACGGGTCTGGCGCCAATACTAAACAACTATAGATATCTCATGGTGGTCAACAATTTATGGTTTCTCCTGCAGTAAATGGGTCTAGGTTGAACCTCACCGTATGACCTACGGTTGGCAACAGCTGCCTTGTACAAGGGAATTTTTTTCATACCATTCTAAGGTTTAAACAATGTTTTGATCGTTGTTGCTCTACTATGGGTTAGTCACTCAGATTTACCATCCCATATAGCAAGGCGAATAATAAGAGTAAGTCGGTATGGTGATCAATCCATCCCACACCCAAATCATTACCTTGTATATGGTTTAGCAAATTTCGCATTCTAACACTCGGTCATCCTCACAAGAATTGCAGAATTTCTCTTGTTGACAAACTAAGTTCGGATAAATCCATAGATTCTGCAAGCCAAACAAACATCTATCGTTCCTTAACAACTCTCAGGTTTTGCGTTACTCCTATAAGATCGTCTGTTGATAAAGTCATAACTTCTTCCCGGGTTTTTCCTTCAGCAAGAGTGTGCTTTCTTCTTGGCAGGTCCTGGAGCCTGTGGGTTATGGCTCATCTCATTACTTGTAAACCTTGAACTCATCATCAGGGGCAACTGATCATTATTCCAACATCCAGCTTCCTAGCATTCTTAAATCCATCCAATTGTACTGTCTCCCTTACTTCTATTGGTACCAAACTAAGACGTGATTACTCAGACTCATCATGCAGTTACAACTGCTCCATATTACCAACATTATACCTCCTTTATATCCAATAGTAATTCATACCTTCTTATTCTTGGGGTATCCCACATATCAAGATAAAACTCGTACTTATTTTGTCTGAAGTCCACTCTGTGGAATATCCTTATCTTTTCTAGGGGTCAAGTGTCCTCACAAGGTACTACCATCCTTGAAATGCACAAATTAATCCATAAACCATATTTCTCATATCCTCGAAAATGGTTAAAATCTTTCTTCATAGAGTAACAACTCATAAAATCCAAATCAGTACCAACGATGCTAACTTTATTGATTCTCAAATTATTACAATCTCTTGCATTTCCATTACATGCCTCAACTCAACATCTCAATATAAAAGAATTGTTCCCACTACTACTACTATATTTCTCACAGACCCAACTATTTAGCACAAGCCTCCCTCTCTTTGGGACAAGCTCTGGCAAAGTGCCCTGCTTCATTACGGCAGAAATGTACTACTTCTGACAAGTCTCGTGGTTTCATGGTGATTACATAGCCTCCTTGGGTCCTCGGCTTCTGTCGGCATTCTGGGAACGGGGGTACCCAGACTTGCCTGCCTGCGGCCTGCGGCGTGGCTCAAGGGGTGGCCCAGCACGGCCCATCTTCATCAGCACAAGCTCAAGACCCTCGCGAGGGGCCAAGCCTCATGAGGCGGGGCACAGAAGCCTCCTCGGGCACGGCCTCGTCAGGCTGGCTCGCGAGGAGGCAGAGAGATCAAGGCGGGGTACCTCACGAGGTGCCCATGACACAAGCCATGACGACGAAGGGCACCAGGTGGGCGCCAGACAGCGCAGTGTCCTCGTTTCCTCTTTGGTGCAAAGGAGGCAAGCGCAGACGAGAGCATCAAGCAAAGGCATCCATTTTGGTGCAACAAGACCAAGACCAACACAACGGCAGGAAGGAGGTCATCGTGGAGCCCAAGCCCGCGTCATCGTCAGAGCCTTTGGCAGGCGAGGACCAACTTTAGTCAGGATAAGTGTACTAGATGTTCCCCTTCAAAATGGCCAATTGTTGGCGCCCTTCCCGCTCAATATTTGGGAGGAGGCCCAGGGCCTTTGCCTATAAAATAGGACTAGCCTCCCACAGGAGAGGGGGATGGGAAACCCAGAACAGAGCTAGAGGTGGATCTTGAATCCAGAGAGAGAGAGAGAGAGAGAGAGAGAGAGAGAGAGAGAGCGATCGAACTCCCCCTAGCAGTTCATCGCACCGGCCAAGAACAGACCCTCGCGAGGCTGTTCTTCCTTGTATTGTTCATCATCAGCCCATGAGGCAATCCACCACACCACACACAAGAGTAGGGTATTACACCACAATGGTGGCCCGAACCAATATAAACCTTGTGTCCCTTGTGTTGCTCTTGGCGTAGTTTAGATCCTTGCGAGGCGACGAGGTGCAGGTAGGTAGGGGGTGAGATCTCCGCGTGCACCCCAGAGTTCGAACCTAGAGGGTCTGCCGGAACCCGAAATCCGACAGCTTCCTTTTTGGGCAATCATTGAAGTTGTGCCATGAATATTTGCACCGAAAACATGTGATATGACTCAAGTCCTTCTTTGTAGAAATTGGGTTGTTCCTGGAATCCAATCTATTTCTCTTCCTAGACTTTTCTGGGCCAATCAGGGCTTCTATGTCCTATGGATCATAGTCTACTTCCACTGTCTGGAATGCTACTAGATCCCCCTTCGGACAATTCTGGGAGATGTGTCCTTTTTCTCCACATGAATAGCAAGACTTGGTGTAGCAGATGGCCGCCCCAATTCCGCAGTTTCCTACCCCTCAGGAAGAGGGCGCCGGGGGCTGCAGGAGAGGGGCCGAGATCCGGCATCACCACCGCGGCGTTCGGAGCAAGGCATCCTCAGTAGGTAGGCCCTCTGTCGGGGAGGTGCCTCAAGGCCTACCCCCGGCAGAGGACCCGTGGTCGTCGGGGGAACCGCTGGCGACCGCTCGACCCCATCGACGGTGTCCTCGGTCTCCGGCCGTCGTCGATGGCACTAGAGTGTGGCGCAAGGCGGGGCCCTCGTCTGGCGATATGAAGCAAGGCCGGTACCTGTGAAGAAGGCCCAGTGCCTGTGAAGCTCGCCTCCCCGTGACACTCTCACATAATAATGAGTGGGGCTGTACACGCCCTGGAGTCTCAGGGGTGCCGGCCTTAGGCCCTGGGGCTCCCTCCCACGCCCAGTGGCAGCACTTAGCTCCGCGCTGGTGAGAAGACGTCCAAGACTAGACAAGGTGCCGGACGCGGCTTTTTTATGCTTTTCGTGCTTTTCCCCTTGGCTGTCGCTTTTTCCCCCGTTTGGATTTAAGTTGGATTTGAGCTTGCGATTTGCGTGTGTTCGGGGAAGGGGTGTTTAGTCTCGTTCGAGCAATCTCTCGCGTTCTGGTTACCACTCTGCCTCAGCTGCCTCCCTCGTCAGCCCCTCACGAGCCGGGCCAGGCCTAGCACACGTGCAAACCGGACCGCCATCACCGCGCCCTCTCAGGAGGTTCTCATCACATGTTCAATGGGCTCGTCCAGGGAGCACATGGAGTGCCACAGCCCTCCGCAGGCTATCTCGGGGCCCACGCGGGTCGAGGGTAAAAAAGCCAGCCAGCTCGTCGCAAGGCCGGCCAATTGGCGCAGGCGTACGGGTGATATCGCATCTACTAATACGCTAACTGCAAGTTTTTACACGAGGGGCTCCCCCTCCCAAAATGCTCTTACAACCTTCAGGGCCAAGCCCGAACTTTGTCTGCACAGGATAAGAAAGCAAGAGCAACACGCGGTCAATTGGATAAATCCCCCAATGCATCCTCGAGGTCACCACCTGAATCGTCGTTGGCGTCGCTGGCCTCGCCATCGCCCTCCGCGTCACCGTCAGCAGCATCAGGGCCGTTCACCACGCCGCCTTCATCAGCGGCCACGACCACACCGCCTTCTATATGCATATTTGGCTGGTGGAGGCTCTAAGTTTAATTTTGCATAAAGCCAATTTTTTCCTACAACAAAGGAATACATTTTTATTTACTACTAAGTTAAAACTACCCATATTGAGAAGGTAACCCCTACTCAATCCCAAAAATCACCAAATCATTAATAACCCAACAATTTCATTAAATAGAGTGATGAGATCAACCAATAATTCAGATACCAGATACTCAAGATGTCCATAACCGGGGACACGGCTAATCATGATTAGTTTGTACACTCTGCAGAGGTTTGCGCACTTTTCCCCACAAGACTCGATCTCCTCCGTTGAATTTATCGCATTACATGATGTTTGAGAAACGGATGATCGAGACACAGCCTTTCCGAAGAGGTCCCCTTAACCGATAGATATGCCGGTACACCTACAATTCCCCAACATCTGCTAGCCCATCATGGAAAGGTTTCCCACAACTTACTCAACTATGCCAGAGCCCATAATGGCATGTGGTTGCACATGGAAGTTTCTAGCATGAATAATCTTATGATCCCTTAGAGCCTGGGTGGCATTCCATAGGATGATCACACGGATACCCCGGGATCTCCTAGGACAACACTGGATTCCCAGGTGCCCGGGCAAGCCACTGGTATATCCCCTGGGTGCCCCAACCGATCCACCCAGATGTGTACTAAAGTAGCCACCTTAAGTTTCCCTTAGTTATCTTTACTCTCGCAACTTTCATGAATCTCACATACCAATCCCCGTCTACGAGCATGGCTAAGCAATATATGACACAATGAATATCCTAGGGGTGAACCGAAAAGGTAATAGGTTACTACCTCATCAACTACAGAGCAATACCCACATATTGCCAATCCTACTCATGCAATCTTTGAGGGGTGAAACTAATGCATAAAAACTGGGTATGCAAAATATGATCAAAGTGTGAACTTTCCTTGTACTATTGATGAAGATCCTTCGCACTCGTAATTCCTGATAGTTCTACTCGTCACCCTCCGTTCAATCTATCGTGAGCAAGCAATTATAACTACACATAAGCAATCACTCAAAGATCCAGAAGAACGAAGAAAATGATTTGGTAAACTTCAAAAACCATCAAATAAAGCTTCTAGACATAAACATATTTTTAACATTAGCAAAATTATGTTATTTTGATCTTAATGGAAGGTACATGTCAAGAGCTACGATTTGCAAAAAGATCAATTAAATCCGAGTTATAAAACTCAAGTTATGAACAAAATAAGTTTAAATTCAAATATGTTTGAATTCAAATTTTAAACTTTCAAAAAATATGTTAAAGTTGCTTTACTGGATTAGGGGATCATGTCGAAGAAGTGGGCGTTGGTTTCGTTGGATTTGGACAAACGAGTAAAAAGTTGCGATCGTTTGAAAACTAGGGACTAATCTATAAGAAAACTATTCACCAATGGGTCCCTGGCTAAGTAACAGAAAACAAAAACAAAAATAAAAACCTAACGAATGAACGTTTGCTACAGAACCTAATCCGACAAAAATCGTTCGCTACAGATCCCTAACTAACGAACGCTCGAAAAATAAACTAAGCTAAAATAATAAACCAGCTAAAAAGAAAAATTGAAAGAAAAACCGAGTCGGGGCGGTGGTTTTATACCGGTTCGGCGGGAAACACCTACAGCGGTGACGGTTAGCGGATCGGCCGACGGCGGCGGCAAGATGTGGGCATGATGGCTAAGCGGCGGAGGCGAAGCAAGGCTGGCCGGCAGATGGGAGGCGAGAGGCGGCGGCTTGGGAGGAGAGGGGCCGGGTCCTTGGCTATTTAAAGGGGCCGGGGAAGGGCGCGGTTGGGCCAGCTGGGCTTCGGCCCAGGTCAGTGGCCCGGAAACCTTTTTTTAAACAATTTTACAGAAAATAAAATAAAACCAAATAAAATAAACATATACTATAGTCATATAATATATCAAAGTTTTTAGAAAAATATTTTCTACAACATGAACATTTTTCTAGCGTCAAATAAAATCCACAAAAATTTAAATAAAGCAAACAATGCTACTAGTTTATTTAAAATACCAAATAAAATATTTTAAAATACCAAAATGATTTCAAATTTATTTCTCTCCATTTTTTTACTGTAGGGAATCATTTTACCCTATTTTCCATATATTTTATTTTTGGAGAAAAATAATTTGAATAAAAACCAAATAACTCCAAATTGAAAATAATTTCAAAGGGACTTTAAATTTGATCCTTTGAAACTTCCAACTCATATTTCATATGCTTTGAAGAAGTCATTTTATCTTCTCTCATGAAAATCATTGAGTTGCTTAAAGTTTATGAATTTGAAAAAAAATTCAAATGAATTCAAATCTTTTCAAAACCCTTTTCATTTATTTAAATGGAAGAAGTCATATCATCTTCACTCTAGGGTTTTGTGATGAAATGAATTTGAATTCATGGAGATCATAAACGCAAGATGAAAGTTTTAGGAAAGTCATGTTATTCCCTCTCATTCAAATTTCAAAAAGTTCCAAATTTCACTCAGTTTCACACAAGCAACCATACCACAATCAAACAAGCAAACCAATCTATTTACTTAATATAACATTCCAAAATTTAGAATTTTGGGATGTTACAATTTAGGTCTCACATTTACTCACATCAATGGCATAATCAACTAGCGAGCAATAATAATAAATCTCAAATGAAAACTCTTTTTTCAAAACAATCATGATATGATATAACAAGATGGTATCTCGCTAGCCCTTTCTGAGACCGCAAAACATTAAAGCAGAGCACCCCTGAAGATCAAGGACTGACTAGACATTGTAATTCATGGTAAAAGAGATCCAGTCACAGTCATACTCAATATAAATTAATAGGAATGCATACAAATGACAGTGGTGCTCTCTAAATAGTGCTTTTTATAAGAGGATGATGACTCAACAATAAAAGTGAATAGATAGGCCCTTCGCACAGGGAATCATGGATTTGTAGAGGTGCCAGAGCTCGATTTTTGAAATAGTGATAAATAATATTTTCAGCGGCATGCTTTCATTGTCAACGTAACAACCAAGAGATCTCGGTATTTTCCATGCTACATACAGTATAGGCGGTTCCCAAACAGAATGGTAAAGTTTATACTCCTCCACCACCAACAAGCACACTCCACGGCTGGTCCGGAACAATGGGTACCGTCCAACTAACAACAGTCCTGGGGGAGTTTTGTTTACAATTTTTTTGATTTGATTTGAGCATGGGACTGGCCATTTTCTCGTGAATGATGAGCGGAGTCCACTCATCGTGAGAATAACTGATACGTCCATTTTGCATCATGTTTACCTAATGTTATTTGATACTTATCCATCATATCTACTTTTCCAAACTCTTTTGCCCTTGTTTTGGACTCTAACTTGCATGATTTAATTGGAACTAACCCGGACTGACGTTGTTTTCAGCAGAATTGCCATGGTGTAATTTTTGTGTAGAATAAAAAGTTCTCAGAATGACCTGAAAATCAATGGAGATAACTTTTGGAATTAATAAGAAATATTGGCGAAAAAATCAGCCCACACCCTAGCCACAAGGGAGGGGGCGTGCCCTCCGACCTTGTGGGCCCCCTGGACCTCCACCGACCTCAACTCCAAATCCATATATTCACTTTCAGAGAGAAAAAATCAGAGAGAAGGATTCCTCGCGTTTTACGATACGGAGCCGCCGCCAAGCCCTGCTCTTCCTCGGGAGGGCAGATCTGGAGTCCGTTCGGGGCTACGGAGAGGGTAATCCGTCGCCATCATCATCATCAACCATCCTCCATCACCAATTTCATGATCCTCACCGCTGTGTGTGAGTAATTCCATCGTAGGCTTGCTGGACGGTGATGGGTTGGATGAGATTTACCATGTAATCGAGTTAGTTTTGTTAGGGTTTGATCCCTAGTATCCACTATGTTCTAAGATTGATGTTGCTATGACTTTGCTATGCTTAATGCTTGTCACTAGGACCCGAGTGGCATGAGTTCAGATCAGAAACCTTTCTGTTTTCATGAATATATTTGTGTTCTTGATCCGATATTGCAAGTTATAGTCACCTACTACGAGTTATGATCCGGCAACCCCGGCCCAGAGTGACATTAGTCGGGACTACTCCCCGTGATGATCGTAGTTTGAGGAGTTCATGTATTCACTAAGTGTTAATGCTTTGGTCCGGTACTCTATTAAAATGAGGCTTTAATATCCCTTAGTTTCCAATAGGACCGTGTTGCCTCGGGAGGGTAGGACAAAAGATGTCATGTAAGATCTTTTCCATAAGCACGTATGACTATATTCGGAATACATGCCTACATTATATTGATGAATTGAAGATAGTTTTGTGTCACCCTATGTTATAACCGTTGCATGATGAATGCCATCCGACATAATTATCCATCATTGATCCATTGCCTACGATCTTTTCACATATTGATCTTTGCTTCGTTACTTCTCCGCTATTACTGTTACAATTGCTATGAAACTATTACTCTTACTTTTGCCACTGTTACCGTTACTTCCATACTACTTTGCTACTAAATACTTTCCTGAAGATATTAAGTCTTTCAGGTGTGGTTGAATTGACAACTCAGCTGCTAATACTTGAGAATATTCTTTGGCTCCCCTTCTGTGGAATCAATAAATTTGGGTTGAATACTCTACCCTCGAAAACTGTTGCGATCCCCTGTACTTGTGGGTTATCATTATTTACAATGTTTTTATGCATAATAATGATTTTTGGAGTAATTCTAATGCCTTTTCTCTCATAATATGCAAGGTACACAAAAGAGGGAGAATTTCGGCAGCTGGAAATTTGGACCTGAAAAAGCTACGTCGAGCTACCTATTCTGCACAACTCCAAATGAGCTGAAACTTCAGGAGGATTTTTTATGGAATAAATAAGAAATATTGTAGCAAATAACCACCGGAGGGGGCCACCTGGTGAGAAAAAGACACCAGGGCGCGCCTGGCTGGGTTGTGCTCAAGCCAGCCCACCTCCGGTGCCCATCTTATGGTATATAAGTCATTTTTACCTAGAAAAATAAGGAGAGGACTTTCGGGACGGAGCACCGCCGTCTCGAGGCGGAACTTGGGCAGGAGCACTTTTGCACTTTGATGGAGCGATTCTGCCGGGGGAACTTCCCTCCCGGAGGGGGAAATCATCGTCATCATCATCACCAACAACTCTCCCATCCTGGGGAAGGCAATCTCCATCAACATCTTCAACAACACCATCTCCTCTCAAACACTAGTTCATCTCTTGTGTTTAATCTGTGTGCCGGAACTATAGATTGGTGCTTATGGTTGACTTGTACTGTTGATTACATCTTGTAGTTGATTACTATATATATGGTTTATTTGGTGAAAGATTATATGTTCAGATCCAATATGCTATTTAATACCCCTCTGATCTTGAGCATGTTTATCACTTGTGAGTAGTTACCTTTGTTCTTGAGGTCACGGGAGAAATCATGTTGCAAGTAATCATGTGAACTTGATATGTGTTTGATATTTTGATAGTGTGTATGTTGTGATTCCCTTAGTGGTGTCATGTGAACGTCGACTACATGATACTTCACCATATTTGGGCCTAAGGGAATGCATTTTGGAGTAGTAATTAGATGATGGGCTGTGAGAGTGAGAGAAGCTTAAACCCTAGTTTATGCGCTATTCCGTAAGGGACCGATTGGATCCAAAAGTTTAATGCTATGGTTAGAATTTATTCTTAATACTTTTCTCGTAGTTGTGGATGCTTGCAAGGGGGTTAATCATAAGTAGGAGGTTTTTTCAAGTAAGAACAACACCTAAGCACCGGTCCACCCACATATCAAATTATCAAAGTAGCGAACACGACTCGAATCAACATGATGAAAGTGACTAGATGAAATTCCCGTGTACCCTCAAGAACGCTTTGCTTATTATAAGAGACGGTTTTGGCCTGTCCTTTGCCTCAAAAGGATAGGGCTACCTTGCTGCAATTTACTACTATCGTCAATTGCTCGTTACAAATTATCTTGCTATCAAACTACTCTGTTACTTACAATTTAAGCGCTTGCAGACATTACCTTGCTGAAAACCACTTGTCGTTTCCTTCTCCTCCTCGTTGGGTTCGACACTCTTACTTATCAAAAAGGATACAATTGATCCCATATACTTGTGGTTCATCAAGGCTCTTTTCTGGCGCCATTGCCGAGGAGTGAAGCGCTCTTGGTAAGTGGAAATTGGTAAGGAAAAATTTTTACTACGTGCTGAAATTTATTGTCACTTGTTACTATGGAAAACAATCCTTTGAGGGGTATGTTCGGGGTATCTTCACCTCGAACGGAACCACAGTTTGTTACCCCTCAACCTACTGCACCTACTGAAAATATTGAATATGAAATTCCTTCAGGTATGATAGAACAACTGCTAGCTAATCCTTATGCAGGAGATGGAACCGAACATCCTGATATGCACTTGATATATGTGGTAGAAATTTGTGGATTGTTTATGCTTGCAGGTTTACCCGGAGATGAAGTTAAGAAGAAGGTTTTCCCTTTATCTTTGAAGGGAAAACCATTGGCATGGTATAGGCTATGCGATGATATTGGATCTTGGAATTGGAATCGATTGAAATTGGAGTTTCACCAAAAAAATATCCTATGCATCTAGTTCACCGTGATTGGAATTACATATATAATTTTTGGCCTCTTGAAGGAGAAAGTATCTCTCTAGCTTGGGGGAGGCTTAAGTCAATTTTATATTCATGCCCCAATCATGAGCTCTCAAGAGAAATTACTATCCAGAATTTTTACGCCCGACTTTCTCATAATGATCGATCCATGCTTGATACTTCTTGTACTGGTTCTTTTACGAAGAAGACTATTGAATTCCGATGGGATCTTTTGGAAAGAATTAAACGCAACTCTGAAGATTGGGAACTCGACGAAGGTAAAGAGTCAGATATTAAGCTCAAGTTTGATTGTGTTAAATCCTTTATGAATACCGATGCTTTTCAAAAGTTTAGCACTAAATATGGACTTGACTCTGAGATAGTAGCCTCCTTTTGTGAATCAATTGCTACTCATGTTGATCTCCCTAAAGAGAAGTGGTTCAAATATCACCCACCTATTAAAGAATAAATTAAAGAACCGATACCAGCTAAAGAGGAAACAGTTATTTATAATGTTGATCCAGTTGTTCCTACTGCTTATATTGAGAAACCACCTTTCCCTGTTAGGATGAAGGAACATGCTAATGTTTCAACTGTCGTCAACAAAAGTTATATTAGAACACATAAACCTGATGAACAAATCAAAGTAGAACCTAGTGGGATCTCCTGGAAGAAAATACAGATGGGCATGTTATTTACTTCTATAATGAAGCTACTAGAATTGCCAAACCTGATAAAAAAGATAAACATAAACCCGTTGTTGGCATGCCTGTTGTCTCAGTTAAAATAGGAGATCACATTTATCATGGTTTATGTGACATAGGTGCTAGCGTGAGTGTCGGTGTACAAAAGAAGGGGCAAACCTTGGTACCCCTTTACATGTGCACGGACAGTCGGAGCCGCGCCCACGGCCGCACCAAACAGAACAGGGGAGGTGAACCAAGGCAAAACCGAAGCCCAAGACAGCCAGAGTAACGCCAAGACCAACACAAAGAAGCAGAGGGGCGGAGCAGTTTCCCTCGGCAAGACCCTTGCCGGGGACGGCCTCAGCAGCCCCGGCAAGACCCTTGCCAGGGCAGCGCGCCCAAACACCAACAGCTTGAGCCACCCTCGAGCCCACGGTCTCCAACGCTATCGACCACGTTGGGCCAGGGCTCGGGAGGCACCTCTGTGGTGGCATGCAGATCTTTGTGAAGACATATTCAAGATCAGATGAGGATTAGAAGACAGCGATCCTCGGCAAGATCCTTGCCGAGGGGAACCACAAGACCCTCGGCAAGATCCTTGCCGGGGACAACAATGCACCACGGCAAGGCCCTTGCCGGGCCACCCGGCAAGGCCCTCACCAAGGGCGCTATCAGGGCCACCTCCAGGCCCGCACCAGCCAAGTCCCCACCGTTGTTCGCATGCAGCTGCTAGCCCAACCAGTTGGGCAGGCACCTGCGTGGCAACCTGCAGCTCCCAGGCCAACTCAGCAAGCGCCTGCGTGGCGGCATGCGGATCTTCATGGAGGCTCTACCACCGTGCCACCTCGGTTGCCTGCCTGCCTACATGGCACCGCATGAATCACTGACCAAGACGCATGTCGAAGCAAGGAGGAGCGGCGACGGACGGGACGGGCCTCATTCCCGTCCCCAATCAAGCAAGGGGACACCTAAGTGATGCATTAAATGCGTCTTGTCCTTTAATACG
Source organism: Aegilops bicornis (assembly GCA_021605145.1). NCBI lineage: Eukaryota > Viridiplantae > Streptophyta > Magnoliopsida > Poales > Poaceae > Aegilops > Aegilops bicornis. The sequence goes on along the minus strand of CM038671.1, from coordinate 629,219,826 downwards.
AGCGATAAGCTTGTAGCACTGTACGCCTTTCCACCTCCTGTATGCCACTGTGGCAGCCCCTTTCGACTATAAAAGGAGGCCCATGGCGTACTGGAGAAGGATTCGGCTCTTTGGAACCACGCACCCACCATAGCTAGTTCGAGATCTCAAGAACTCCCTGAAATACATCCACCAAAGCAGGACTAGTGTTTTACGCATCCTCGCGGCCCGAACCTGGGTAAACGATCCTTGTGCTGATTACTAATCCTGCTCTTCTTGCAACCCTGCGCCCCGGCAACCGTAGTAGGGATTCTTGTGATCCCATAGGTGTCGTTCCACACCGACAGTGAGTGCTATTCCCTTTACCTTATATCAAGAAATTATGAATGACATAGAACCCGCGGAGGCACCCGCGGAGATAGAAGAAATAGATGCTACTATTAAACTTGCTAATAGAGACACCATCACACCACTCAGGATTGTTAGAGATGTTGATATCTTGTGTGGGAAAATAAAATACCCTACTAATTTCCTTGTTCTTGGTTCCCCACAAGATGATTTTTGTCCCATTATCTTTGGTAGATCTTTCTTGAACACCGTTAATGCTAAAATAGATTGTGAGAAACAAACTGTCGGTGTTAGCTTTGGTGATGAGTCTCATGAGTTTAATTTTTCCAAGTTTAGTAGAAAACCTCATAAAAAAGAATTGCCTAGTAAGGATGAAATAATTGGTCTTTATTCTATTACTGTGTCTCCTAGTGATCCTCTAGAACAATATTTCCTAGATCATGAAAATGATTTACATATGCATGAAAGAAATGAAATAGATAAGATTTTCTTTGAACAACCTCCTATGCTTAAACACAATCTTCCTATTGAAACTCTGGGAGGTCCTCCTCCACCTAAAGGTGATCCTGTGTTTGAATTAAAACAATTGCCAGACACTTTGAAATATGCTTATCTTGATGAGAAGAAGATATATCCAGTTATTATTAGTGCTAACCTTTCAGAACATGAAGAAGAAAGATTATTGAAAGTTCTAAGGAAGCAACGAGCTGCTATTGGATATACTCTTGATGATTTAAAGGGCATTAGTCCCACTCTATGCCAGCACAAGATTAATATGGAACCTGATGCTAAACCCATTGTTGATCACCAACATCGGTTAAATCCGAAGATGAAAGAAGTGGTAAGAATGGAAATATTAAAACTTCTGGAAGCAGGTATAATCTATCCTATAGCTGATAGTAGATGGGTAAGTCATGTTCATTGTGTCCCTAAGAAAGGAGGTATTACTGTTGTTCCTAATGATAAGAATGAACTTATTCCAGAAAGAATTGTTACAGGCTATAGAATGGTAATTGATTTTAGAAAATTAAACAAAGCAACTAAAAAGTATCAGTACTCTCTGCAAAATTGATCAAATTCTAGAAAGATTTTCTAAGCACACACATTTTTGCTTCCTTGATGGATACTCTGGTTTTTCACAAATACCTGTTTCTCAACCTGATCAAGAAAAGACCACTTTCACTAGTCCCTTTGGAACTTATGCTTATAGACTATGCCTTTTGGTTTATGCAATGCACCTCCTACCTTTCAAAGATGTATGACTACTATATTCTCTGAGTTTTGTGAAAAGATTGTTGAAGTTTTCATGGATGACTTTTCTGTTTATGGGAAGTCTTTTGATGATTGTTTAAGCAATCTTGATCAAGTTTTGCATAGATGCGAGCAAACAAATCTTGTCTTAAATTGGGAGAAGTGCCACTTTATGGTTAATGAAGGTATTGTTCTGGGCCATCAAATTTCAGAAAGAGGTATTGAGGTGGACAAAGCTAAGTTGATGCAATTGAGAAAATGCCATGTCCTAAAGATATCAAAGGTATTCGTAGTTTCCTTGGTCATGCCGGTTTCCATAGGAGATTTATCAAAGACTTTTCTAAAATTTCTAGGCCCCTTAAAAATCTGTTGCAAAAGGATGTTCCTTTGTTTTTGATGATGATTGTTTAGAAGCCTTTGAAACACTCAAGAAAGCCTTAATTTCTGCACCTATTATTCAACCACCTGACTGGAACTTGCCTTTTGAAATTATGTGTGATGCTAGTGATTATGCTATTAGTGATGTTCTAGGACAAAGAGTTGATAAGAAACTAAATGTTATTCATTATGCTAGTAAAACTATAGACAATGCTCAAAGAAATTATGCTACTACTGAAAAAGAATTTCAAGCAGTGGTGTTTGCTTGTGATAAATTTAGATCTTACATTGTTGATTCAAAAGTAATTGTTCACACCGACCATGCTGCTATTAAATATCTTATGGAAAAGAAAGATGCTAAACCTAGGCTTATTCGTTGGGTTCTCTTGCTACAAGAATTTGATTTACGTATCACTGACAGAAAATGAGCAAAGAACCCTGTAGATGATAACTTGTCTAGGTTGGAGAATGTCCTTGATGACCCACTACCTATTGACGATAGTTTTCCTGATGAGCAGTTAGCTGCAATAACTGTTTCTCATAACACTCCTTGGTATGCTAACTATGCTAATTACATTGTTACTAAATATTACCACCTAGTTTCACATACCAACAAAAAAAATTCTTCTATGACTTAAGGCATTACTTTTGGGATGACCCACATCTTTATAAAGAAGGAGTAGATGGTATTATTGAATGTTGTGTACCTGAGCATGAACAGGAACAAATCCTACAGAAATGTCACTGCGATGCTTATGGAGGGCATCATGCAGGAGACAGAACTGCTCACAAGGTATTGCAGTCTGGGTTTTATTGGCCTACTCTTTTCAAGGATGCTCGTAAGTTCGTCTTATCTTGTGATGAATGCCAAAGAATAGGTAATATCGGTAAGCGTCAAGAAATGCCTATGAATTATTCACTTGTTGTTGAACCATTAGATGTTTGGGGTTTTTATTACATGGGAACTTTTCCTTCCTCTAATGGGTATACACATATTTTGGTTGCTGTTGATTATGTTACTAAGTGGGTAGAAGCTATTCCAACTAGTAGTGGTGATCAAAACACCTCTATTAAACTGCTTAAGGAAGTTATTTTCCCATGGTTTGGAGTCCCTAGATATTTAATGAATGATGGTGGTTCACACTTTATTCATGGTGCTTTTCGTAAAATGCTTGCCAAGTATGATGTTAACCACATAATTGCATCACCCTATCATCCTCAGTCTAGTGGTCAAGTTGAACTTAGCAACAGGGAAATAAAATTAATTTTGCAAAAGATTGTCAATAGGTCCCGGAAGAATTGATCTAAGAAATTAGATGATGCACTTTGGGCCTATAGAACAACATATAAAAATCCTATGGGTGTGTCTCCTTATAAAATGGTTTATGGAAAAGCTTGTCAGTTGCCTCTTGAGTTAGAACATAAAGCTTATTGGGCAATCAAAGAACTCAACTATGATTTCAAACTTGCCGGTGAAAAGAGGTTATTTGATATTAGCTCATTAGATGAATGGAGAAACCAAGCTTATGAAAATGCCAAGTTATTTAAAGAAAATGTTAAAAGATGGCATGATAAAAGAATCCAAAAGCGTGAGTTCAAAGTTGGAGAATATGTTCTTTTGTACAACTCTCGTTTCAGATTCTTTGCAGGAAAACTCCTCTCCAAATGGGAAGGACCTATGTTATCAAGGAGGTTTATCGGTCTGGAGCTATCAAAATAAATAATGTCGAAGGTAGTAACCCGAAGATTGTTAATGGGCAATGAATAAAAAATTATATCTCAGGTATGCCCATTAATGTTGAAAGTAATATTATCCAAACTATGACACTGGAAGAACACATAAAAGAGACCTTCTGAAACACTCCAGAATCGTGAAAAAGAGGAGGTACGTGATAACCCACAAGTATAGGGGATCGCAACAGTTTTCGATAAGGAAGAGTGTCGAACCCAACGAGGAGCTAAAGCTAGAACAAATATTCCCTAAAGTTCTATCGGCCACCGATACAACTCTACGCACGCTTGAAATTTGCTTTACCTAGAACAAGTATGAAACTAGAAGTACTTAGTAGGTGTTGTTTGATAGGTTTGCAAGAATATAAAGAGTGAGTAAATAAAAGCTAGGGGTTGTTGTAAGTAAAGACACAACTAAATTAGTAAAGAGCTTTTTGTTACGAGAAAGTTATTTGTCCCTAGGCAATAGATAACTAGACTGGTAATCGTTATTGCAATTTTATTTGAGGGAGAGGCATAAGCTAACATACTTTCTCTACTTGGATCATATGCACTTATGATTGGAACTCTAGCAAGCATCCGCAACTACTAAAGATCATTAAGGTAAAACCCAACCATAGCATTAGAGCATGAAGTCCCCTTTATCCCATACACAAACAACCTATTTACTCGGGTATGTGCTTCTGTCACTCACGCCACCTACCATAAGAAAATCATGAACATATTGCAAACCCTACAGCGGGAATCCCTCAGCCTTGCGCGACACGGAGAGCACCATAGGACAGCACCAATAATAAAACGTGCAACTCAAACCAATCTTGATCATCAAATAACCCATAGGACAAAACAGATCTACTCAAACATCGTAGGATAGCCATACATCATTGGGAAATAATATATAGCATTGAGCACCATGTTTAAGTAGAGATTACAACGGGTAAGAGAGAGGTTACACCGCTGCATAGAGGGGGGGAGAGTTGGTGATGATGGCGGTGAAGTTGTTGGTGAAGATTGCGGTGATGATGATGGCTCTGGCGACGTTCCGGCACCACCGGAAGAGAAGGGGAGAGGGGGCCCCTTCGTCTTCTTCTTCCTTAACCTCATCCCTAGATGGGAGAAGGGTTTCCCCTCTGGTCCTTGGCCTCCATGGCGTGGGAGGGGCGAGAGCCCCTCCGAGATTGGATCTATCTCTCTGTCTCTCTCTGTTTCTGCGTTCTCATCTGCTGCCCTTTCACCGTTTCGTATATATATGGAGATCCAAAACTCCGACTGGACTGAAACCTTTGCCGTGATTTTTTACCAAAAATTAGCTTTCTTGTGGCCGAAGAAGGGCATCAACCGCCTTACGAGTGGCCCACGAGGGTCAGGGGGGCGCCCTGGGGGCAGGGGTGCCCCCTGCCTCGTGGCCACCTCGGGCACCGTTTCACGTTGATCTTTCTCCCAGATTTTCCAAATATTCCAAAAATAAGCTCCGTCTGTTTTTATCCCGTTTGGATTCCGTTTGATATGGATATTCTGCGAAACCAAAAACATGCAACAAACGAGGAACTGCATCAAGCCTTTGGATCAATATGTTAGTCCCAAACATAATATAAAAAAGTTGCCAAAAGTATATGAAAGTTGAATAATATTGGCATGGAACAATCAAAATTATAGATCTGACGGAGACGTATCAGCATCTAAGCTTAATTCATGCTCGTCCTCGAGTAGGTCAATGATAAAAAAATAATTTTTGATGTGGAATGCTACCTAGCATAATCTTGATCACATATCTAATCATGGCATGAATATTAAGACACGAGTGATTCAAAGCAATAGTCTATCATTTGACATAAAAACAATAATACTTCAAGCATACCAACCAAGCAATTATGTCTTATCGAAATAACATAGCCAAAGAAAGCTCATCCCTACAAAATCATATAGTCTGGCTATGCTCCATCTTCACCACACAAAATATTCACATCATGCACAACCCCGATGACAAGACGAGCAATTGGTTCATACTTTTTAACGCGCTTCAGCTTTTTCAACCCTCACTCAATATACGAGCGCAAGCCATGGATATAGCACTATGGGTGGAATAGAATAATATGATGGGGGTTATGTGGAGAAGACAAAAAGGGAGAAAGTCTCACATCGACGCGGCTAATCAACGGGCTATGGAGATGCCCATCAATTGATGTCAATGTGAGGAGTAGGGATTGCCATGCAACGGATGCACTAGAGCTATAAGTGTATGAATGCTCAAACTGAAACTAAGTGGGTGTGCATCCAACTTGCTTGCTCATGAAAACCTAGGGCATTTGAGGAAGCCCATCGATGCAATATACAATCCAAGTTCTATAATGAAAATTCCCCCTAGTATATGAAAGTGATAACTCAAGAGACTCTCTATATGAAGAACATGGTGCTACTTTGAAGCACAAGTGAGGTAAAAGGATAGTAACATTGCCCCTTTTTTCCCTTTTTTTACGGGCTTCTTTTGGCCCCATTTTTTATTTAGGCTTCTTTGGCCTCTCCTTGGGGGGGGGGGGGGCAATGCTCTGAAGGAAATATGCCCTAGAGGCAATAATAAAGTTATTATTTATTTCCTTATTTCATGATAAATGTTTATTATTCATGCTAGAATTGTATTAACCGGAACATAATATATGTGTGAATACATAGACAAACATAGTGTCACTAGTATACCTCTACTTGACTAGCTCGTTGATCAAAGATGGTTATGTTTCCTAGCCATAGACACAAGTTGTCATTTAATTAACGGGATCACATCATTAGGAGAATGATGTAATTGACTTGACCCATTCCGTTAGCTTAGCACATGATCGTTTAGTATTCTTCTATTGCTTTCTTCATGACTTATACATGTTCCTATGACTATGAGATTATGCAAACTCCCGTTTACCGGAGGAACACTTTGTGTGCTACCAAACATCACAACGTAACTAGGTGATTATAAAGGTGCTCTGCAGGTGTCTCCGAAGGTACTTGTTGTGTTGGCGTATTTCGAGATTAGGATTTGTCACTCCGATTGTCGGAGAGGTATCTCTGGGCCCACTTGGTAATGCACATCACTATAAGCCTTGCAAGCATTGCAACTAATGAGTTAGTTGCGGGATGATGTATTACGGAACGAGTAAAGAGACTTGCCAGTAACGAGATTGAACTAGGTATTGAAATACCGACGATCGAATCTCGGGAAAGTAACATACCGATGACAAAGGGAACAACGTATGTTGTTATGCGGTCTGACTGATAAAGATCTTCGTAGAATATGTGGGAGCCAATATGAGCATCCAGGTTCCTCTATTGGTTATTGACCGGAGACGTGTCTCGGTCATGTCTACATAGTTCTCGAACCCGTAGGGTCCGTACGCTTAAAGTTTCGATGCGATGCTTATATTATGAGTTTATGTGTTTTGATGTACCGAAGGAGTTCGGAGTCCCGGATGAGATTGGGGACATGACGAGGAGTCTCGAAATGGTCGAGACGTAAAGATTGATATATTGGACGACTATATTCGGACATCGGAAAGGTTCCGAGTGATTCGGGTATTTTTTGGAGTACCGGAGAGTTACGGGAATTCGTATTGGGCCTTAATAGGCCATACGGGAAAGGAGAGAAAGGCCCCAAAGGGTGGCCGCACCCCTCCCCATGGACTAGTCCAAATTGGACTAGGGAGGCGCCCCTTCCTTCCTTCTCCTTCTCCCTTCCTTCTCCTACTCCAACAAGGAAAGGAGGAGTCCTACTCCCGGTGGGAGTAGGACTCCCCCCTTGGCGCGCCCTCTTCCTAGGCCGGCCGCCTCCCCCCTTGCTCCTTTATATACGGGGGCAGGGGGGCACCCCAAAGACACAACAATTGATCAGTTTATCTTTTAGCCGTGTGCGGTGGCCCCCTCCACCATAGTCCACCTCGATAATACTGCGTCGGTAGAACATCACCATCGTCACCACGCCGTCGTGCTGACGAAACTCTCCCTCAACACTCGGCTAGATTGGAGTTCGAGGGACGTCATCGGGCTGAACGTGTGCTGAACTCGGAGGTGCCGTACGTTCGGTACTTGATCGGCCGGATCGTGAAGACGTACGACTACATCAACTGCGTTGTGCTAACGCTTCCGCTTTCGGTCTACGAGGGTACGTGGACAACACTCTCCCCTCTCGTTGCTATGCATCACCATGATCTTGCGTGTGCGTAGGAATTTTTTTGAAATTACTACGTTCCCCAACAGTGGCATCCGAGCCAGGTTTTATGCGTAGATGTCATATGCACGAGTAGAACACAAGTGAGTTGTGGGCGATATAAGTCATACTGCTTACCAGCATGTCATACTTTGGTTCGGCGGTATTGTTGGATGAAGCGGCCTGGACCGACATTACGCGTACGCTTACGTGAGACTGGTTCTACCGACGTTCTTTGCACACAGGTGGCTGGCGGGTGTCAGTTTCTCCAACTTTAGTTGAATCGAGTGTGGCTACGCCCGGTCCTTGAGAAGGTTAAAACAACACTAACTTGACAAACTATCATTGTGGTTTTTGATGCGTAGGTAAGAACGGTTCTTGCTCAGCCCGTAGCAGCCACGTAAAACTTGCAACAACAAAGTAGAGGACGTCTAACTTGTTTTTGCAGGGCATGTTGTGATGTGATATGGTCAAGATGTGATGAGATATAAGTTTTTGCATAAGATGATCATGTTTTGTTGAAGTTATCGGCAACTGGCAGAAGCCTTATTGTTGTCTCTTTATTGCATAAGATGCAAGCGCCAAATAATTGCTTTACTTTATCGCTATGCGGTAGCAATAGTTGCAAGAGCAATAATTGGCGAGACGACCATGTGACGACACATTGATATAGATCAAGATGATGGAGATCATGGTGTCATGCCGGTGACGATGGAGATCATGCCGATGCTTTCGAGATGGAGATCAAAGGCACAAGATGATGATGGCCATATCATGTCACATATTATGATTGCGTGTGATGTTTATCTTTTATACATCTTATTTTGCTTAGTTCGGCGGTAGCTTTATAAGATGATCTCTCACTAAATTTCAAGGTATAAGTGTTCTCCCTGAAGTATGCACCGTTGCGAAAGTTCTTCGTGCTGAGACACCACCTGATGACCGGGTGTGATAGGCTCTACGTTCAAATACAACGGGTGCAAAACAGTTGCACACGCGGAATACTCAGGTTAAACTTGACGAGCCTAGCATATAATAGATATGGCCTCAGAACACGGAGACCAAAAGGTCGAGCGTGAATCATATAGTAGATATGATCAACGTATTAATGTTCACCGTTGAAACTACTCCATCTCACGTGATGATCGGACATGGTTTAGTTGATATGGATCACGTGATCACTTGGAGGATTAGAGGGATGTCTATCTAAGTGGGAGTTCTTAAGTAATATGATCAATTGAACTTTAATTTATCATGAACTTAGTCCTGGTAGTATTAGCATATCTATGTTGTAGATTAATAGCTCGCGTTTAGCTCCCCTATTTTATTTTGATATGTTCCTAGAGAAAACTGAGTTGAAACATGTTAGTAGCAATGATGCGGATTGGCTCCATGATCTGAGGATTATCCTCATTGCTGCACAGAAGAATTATGTCCTTGATGCACCGCTGGGTAGCGGACCTAATTGCAGGAGCGGATCTGACGTTGTGAGCGTTTGGCTAGCTCAATATGATGACTACTTGATAGTTTAGTGCACCATGCTTAACGGCTTAGAATCGGGACTTCAAAGACATTTTGAACGTCATGGACCATATGAGATGTTCCAGGAGTTGAAGTTAATATTTCAAGAAAATACTCGAGTTGAGAGATATGAAGTCTCCAACAAGTTCTATAGCTAAAAGATGGAGGAGAATAGCTCAAGCAGTGAGCATGAGCTCATATTGTCTGGGTACTACAATCGCTTGAATCAAGTGGGAGTTAATCTTCCAGATAAAATAGTGATTGACAGAATTCTCTAGTCACCATCACCAAGTTAGTAGAACTTCGTGATGAACTATAGTATGCAAGGGATGATGAAAACGATATCCGAGTTTTCATGATGATGAAATCAACGAAGGTAGAAATCAAGAAAAGCATCAAGTGTTGATGGTTAACAAGACCACTAGTTTCAATAAAAAAGGCAAAGGGAAGAAGGGGAACTTCAGGAAGAACGGCAAGCAAGTTCTACTCAAGTGAAGAAGCTCAAGTCTAGACCTAAGCCTGAGACTAAGTGCTTCTACTTCAAAGGACTGGTCACTGGAAGCGGAACTGCCTCAAGTATTTGGCAGATAAGAAGGATGGCAAAGTGAACAAAGGTATATTTTTATATACATGTTATTAATGTGTACCTTAATAGTGTTTATAGCAACCCCTCAGTATTTGATATTAGTTCAGTTGCTAAGAGTAGTAACTCGAAACAGGAGTTGCAGAATGAATAGAAACTAGTTAAGGGTGAAGTGACGATGTATGTTGGAAGTGGTTCCAAGATTGATATGATCATCATCGTGCACTCCCTATACTTTCGGGATTAGTGTTGAACCTAAATAAGTGTTTTTTGGTGTTTGCGTTGAGCATGAATATGATTTGATCATGTTTATTGCAATGCAGTTATTCACGTAAGTTAGAGAATAATTGTTGTTCTGTTTACATGAATAAAAACCTTCTATGGTCATACACCCAATGAAATGGTTTGTTGGATCACGATCGTGTGATACACATATTCATAATATTGAAGCCAAAAGATGTAAAGTTAATAATGATAGTGCAACTTATTTGTGGCACTGCCGTTTAGGTCATATTGGTGTAAAGCGCATGAAGAAACTCCATGCTGATGGGCTTTTGGAATCACATGATGCTTGCGAACCATGCCTCATGGGCAAGATGACTAAGACTCCGTTCTCCGGAACAATGGAGCGAGCAACAGATTTGTTGGAAATAATACATACTGATGTATGCAGTCCGATGAGTGTTGATGCTCGCAGCAGGTATCGTTATTTTATGACCTTCACAGATGATTTGAGAAGATAAGGGTATATCTACTTGATGAAACACAAGTCTGAAACATTTGAAAAGTTCAAAGAATTTCAGAGTGAAGTGGAGAATCATCGTAACAAGAAAATAAAAGTTTCTACGATATGATCGCAGAAGTAAAATATTTGAGTTAACGAGTTTGGCCTTCAGTTAAAACAATGTGAAATAGTTTCACTACTCACGCCACCTGGAACACCACATCATAATGGTGTGTCCGGACGTCATAACCGTACTTTACTAGATATGGTGCGATCTATGATGTTTCTTACCGATTTACCATTGTAGTTTTGGGGTTATGCATTAGAAACAGCTGCATTCACGTTAAAAAGGGGCACCATCTAAATCTGTTGAGACGACACCGTATGAACTGCGGTTTGGCAAGAAACCAAAGTTGTCGTTTCTTAAAGTTTGAGGTTGTGATGCTTATAAGAAAAAGTTTCATCCTGATAAGCTCAAACTCAAATCGGAGAAATGTGTCTTCATAGGATACCCAAAGGAGACAGTTGGGTACACCTTCTATCATAGATCTGAAGGCAGGATATTCGTTGCTAAGAATGGATCCTTTCTAGAGAAGGAGTTTCTCTCGAAAGAAGTGAGTGGGAGGAAAGTAGAACTTGATGAGGTAACTGTACCTGCTCCCTTATTGGAAAGTAGTTCATCACGAAATCTGTTCTGTGACTACTACACTAATTAGTGAGGAAGTTAATGATGATGATCATGAAACTTCGGATCAAGTTATTCTTGAACCTCATAGGTCAACGGAGTAAGATCCGCACTGCAGTGGTACGGTAATCCTGTTACGGAAGTTATGTTACTAGACCATGACGAACCTACGAACTATGAAGAAGCGATGGTGAGCCCAGATTCTGCGAAATGGCTTGAGGCCATGAAATCTGAGATAAGATCCATGTATGAGAACAAAGTATGGACTTTGATTGTCTTGCCCAATGATCGGCAAGCCATCGAGATTAAATGGATCTTCAAGAGGAAGACGGACGCTGATAGTAGTATTACTATCTAAAAAGCTAGAATTGTCGCAAAAGGTTTTCGACAAGTTCAAGGTGTTGACTACGATGAGAGTTTCTCACTCGTATCTATGCTTAAGTCTGTCCGAATCATGTTAGCAATTGCCGCATTTTATGAAATCTGGCAAATGGATAAACAGAACTGCATTCCTTAATGGATTTATTAAAGAAGAGTTGTATATGATGCAACCAGAAGGTTTTGTCAATCCTAAAGGTGCTAACAAAATATGCAAGCTCCAGCGATCCATCTATGGACTGGTGCAAGCATCTCGGAGTTGGAATATACGCTTTGATGAGTTGATCAAAGCATATAGTTTTATACAGACTTACGGTGAAGCCTATATTTACAAGAAAGTGAGTGGGAGCACTACAACATTTCTGATAAGTATATGTGAGTGACATATTGTTGATCAGAAATAATGTAGAATTTTCTGGAAAGCTTTGAAAGGAGCTTTTCAAAGAAAGACCTCGGTGAAGCTGCTTACATATTGAGCATCAAGATCTATAGAGATAGATCAAGACGCTTGATAAGTTTTTTCAATGAGTACAAGATTTTGAAGTAGTTCAAAATGGAACAATCAAAGAAAGAGTTTCTTGCCTGTGTTACAAGGTGTGAAATTGAGTAAGACTCAAAGCCCGACCACGGCAGAAGATAGAAAGAGAATGAAAGACATTCCCTATGCCTCAGCTATAGGTTCTATAAAGTATGACATGCTGTGTACCAGATCTATTGCATACTCTACCACTAAGTTTGGCAAGGGAGTGCAATAGTGATCTAGGAGTAGATCAATGGATAGCGGTCAAAATTATCCTTAGTGGAATAAGGATATGTTTCTCGATTATGGAAGTGACAAAAGGTTCGTCGTAAAGGGTTACGTCGATCCAAGTTTTGACACTGATCCAAATGACTCTGAGTCTAGATCTGGATACATATTGAAAGTGGGAGCTATTAGCTAGAGTAGCTCCGTGCAGAGCATTGTAGACATAGAATTTGCAAAATACTTACGGATCTGAATGTGACAGACCCGTTGACTAAAATTATCTCACAAGCAAAACATGATCACACCTTAGTACTCTTTGGGTGTTAATCACATAGCGATGTGAACTAGATTACTGACTCTAGTAAACCATTTGGGTGTTGGTCACATATTGATGTGAGCTATGGGTGTTAACCACATAAAGATGTGAACTATTGATGTTAAATCACATGGCGATGTGAACTAGATTATTGACTCTAGTGCAAGTGGGAGACTGAAGGAAATATGCCCTAGAGGCAATAATAAAGTTATTATTTCTTTCCTTATTTCATGATAAATGTTTATTATTCATGCTAGAATTGTATTAACCGGAACATAATACATGTGTGAATACATAGACAAACATAGTGTCACTAGTATGCCTCTACTTGACTAGATCGTTGATCAAAGATGGTTATGTTTCCTAGCCATAGACATGAGTTGTCATTTGATTAACGGGATCACATCCTTAGGAGAATGATGTGATTGACTTGACCCATTCCGTTAGCTTAGCACATGATCGTTTAGTATTCTGCTATTGCTTTCTTCATGACTTATACATGTTCCTATGACTATGAGATTATGCAAACTCCCATTTACCGGAGGAACACTTTGTGTGCTACCAAACGTCACAATGTAACTGGGTGATTATAAAGGTGCTCTACAGGTGTCTCCGAAGGTACTTGTTGGGTTGGCGTATTTAGAGATTAGGATTTGTCACTCCAATTGTCGGAGAGGTATCTCTGGGCCCACTTGGTAATGCACATCACTATAAGCCCTGCAAGCATTGCAATCAATGAGTTAGTTGGGGGATGATGTATTACGGAACGAGTAAAGAGACTTGCCTGTAACGAGATTGAACTAGGTATTGAGGTACCGACGATCGAATCTCGGGCAAGTAACATACCGATGACAAAGGGAACAACGATGTTGTTATGCGGTCTGACCAATAAAGAACTTCGTAGAATATGTGGGAGCCAATATGAGCATCCAGGTTCTGCTATTGGTTATTGACAGGAGATGTGTCTCGGTCATGTCTACATAGTTCTCGAACCCGTAGGGTCCGGACGCTTAAAGTTTCGATGACAGTTATATTATGAGTTTATGTGTTTTGATGTACCGAAGGAGTTCGGAGTCCCGGATGAGATCGGAGACATGAAGAGGAGTCTCGAAATGGTCAAGACGTAAAGATCGATATATTGGACGACTATATTCAGACATCGGAAAGGTTCTGAGTGATTCGGGTATTTTTTGGAGTACCGGGGAGTTACGGGAATTCGTATTGGGCCTTAATGGGCCATACGGGAAAGGAGAGAAAGGCCCCAAAGGGTGGCCGCACCCTCCCCATGGACTAGTCCGAATTGGACTAGGGATGGGGGGCGCCCCCTTCCTTCCTTCTCCTTGTCCCTTCCCTTCTCCTACTCCAACAAGGAAAGGAGGAGTCCTACTCCTGGTGGGAGTAGGACTCCCCCCTTGGCCCGCCCTCTTCCTAGGCCGGCCGCCTCCCCCCTTGCTCCTTAATATACGGGGGCAGGGGGCAGCCCAAAGACACAACAATTGATCAGTTGATCTTTTAGCCGTGTGCGGTGCCCCCCTCCACCATAGTCCACCTCGATAATACTATAGCGGTGCTTAGGCGAAGCCTGCGTCGGTAGAACATCAACATCGTCCTGCACGCCGTCGTCTTGTGAAACTCTCCCACAACACTCGGCTGGATCGGAGTTCGGGGGACGTCATCGGGATGAACGTGTGCTGAACTCGGAGGTTCCGTACGTTCGGTACTTGATCGGTCGGATCGTGAAGACGTACGACTACATCAACCGCGTTGTGCTAACGCTTCCTCTTTCGGTCTACGAGAGTACGTGGACAACACTCTCCCCTCTCGTTGCTATGCATCACCATGATCTTGCATGTGCGTAGGAATTTTTTTTGAAATTACTACGTTCCCCAACATGCTCTAATAATGATGATCATCACACTTTTATTACTTACAACTCGATACTAGAACAAAGATATGACCCTATATGAATGCCTCCGGCGGTGTACCGGGATGTGCAACGATCTAGCATAGCAATGACATCAAAAAAGGACAAGCCATGAAAACATCATGCTAGCTATCTTACGATCATGCAAAGCAATATGACAATAAATGCTCAAGTCATGTATATGATGATGATGGAAGTTGCATGGCAATATATCTCGGAATGGCTATGCAAATGCCATGATAGGTAGGTATGGTGGCTGTTTTGAGGAAGATATAATGAGGCTTATGTGTGACAGAGCGTATCGTACACAGGGTTTGGATGCACCGGCGAAGTTTGCACCAACTCTCGAGGTGAGAAAGGTCAATGCACGGTACCGAAGAGGCTAGCAATGATGGAAGGTTGAGTGTGTATAATCCATGGACTCAACATTAGTCATAAAGAACTCATTTACTTATTGCAAAATTTTATTAGCCCTCGAAGCAAAGTACTACTACGCATGCCCCTAGGGGGATAGATTGGTAGAAAGAGACCATCGCTCATCCCCGGCCGCCACTTATAAGGAAGAAAATCAACAAATACCTCATGCTCCGACTTCGTTACATAACGGTTCACCATACGTGCATGCTACGGGACTTGCAAACCTCAACACAAGTATTTCTCAATTTCACAATTACTCAAGTAGCATGACTCTAATATCACCCCCTTTATATCGCAAAACTATTGCAAGGAATCAAACATATCATATTCAGTGATCTACAAGTTTTATGTAGGGTTTTATGACTAACCATGTGAATGACCAGTTCCTGTCATTTCTCTAAATAGATATAAGTGAAGCACGAGAGTTTAATTCTTTCTACAAAAGATATGCCCATGCTCTAATAAATATAAGTGAAGCAAAAGAGCATTCTACAAATGGTGGTTGTCTATGTAAAGAGAAATAGGCAATCCAAGCTTCAAATGATGTAAGTGAAGCACATGAAGCACTCTATAAAGCCATACTCAAAAGATATAAGTGAAGTGCAGAGAGCATTATATAAATAAACCAAGGACTATCTCATACCAGCATGGAGCATAAAAGAAAATGAAAACTAAATGCAAAAGACGCTCCAAGATTTGCACATATCACATGAATGAAACGAATCCGAAAACATACCGATATTTGTTGAAGAAAGAGGGGATGCCTTCCGGGGCATCCCCAAGCTTAGACCCTTGAGTCTCCTTGAATACTTACTTGTGGTGCCTCGGGCATCCCCAAGCTTGAGCTCTTGCCTCTCTTCCTTCTTCTCACATCGAAACCTTCTCGATCATCGAACACTTCATCCACACAAAAGTTCAACAGAAAACTCGGTAAGATCCGTTAGTATAATAAAGTAAATCACTACTCTAAGTACTGTTTCAAACCAATTCATATTTTGTTTTTTCATTGTGTCTACTGTAATATAACTTTTTCATGGCTTAATCCAATGATATAAATTGATAGTTTCATCAAAACATGCAAACTATGCATCCCAAAAACAGAATCTGTCTAAAACAGAACAGTTTGTAATAATTTGAACATTCACCATACTTATGATACTTTAAAAATTCTAGGAAAAATAAAAAATTTGTATAGAAAGACAGTGGAAAAATAATCAGAACCATTTGACGTTCTAGTAAAAATTACAAATCGCGCACTACAGCCAAAGTTTCTGTCCTGCACCATACAAACCAACAAGTATTGTAAACATCCTAAAGGCAAACATTGGCACATTATTTTTATAATACAATGGTATTGTACAAGGGTATAATTATTTTTGTTGAAAAGTTTCTGTAATCAAGATTCACAAAGTTTCCGTGAGCATGAACAAAGTTCAAGGAACTCTCCCACTTCCACAATGCTTGTCTTTCTCACTTTCACTTTCCTTTTTGAAAATTTTTAGGTTCCCCTCTTTATTTTTTTGTTTTTAAACTAAATGAAGCACTCAACAGAAATAAATGAGTCTCTAAAATTTCTGGGCTGTCTCCCTGGCAGCGCTTTCTTTAAAGCCGTTAAGCTAGGCATTAGTGCTCAAGTAGTGAATCCACCCGGATCCCAAGGTATATCAAAGCCAATTTTAATTAGCGATGATTTGGCATTTAGTAGTGAGCACAAAGTAACATATACCATGCAACAACGAAGTCTAACTCTCTTCCTATGCATCGGCATGTCATAAAAGAACAATTCATGCACACAAAGTAAAGGCCAATGCATAGCATAAGCAGTTTCTTGCAATTTTACCATGTTGGAAACATAGAGAGGTGGAGGTATAGTTACTCTCTCATAATAATTGCAAGTAGGAGCAGTACGCACATGCATATTATATCTATCAGAATCATCATGTGTAGTAGTAAAGGCAACCCATCAACATAATCCTTAATAAGCAAAAACTTCTCCGATATAGTGTAGTTTGGAGAATTCAAAAAGATAATAGGACTATCATGCGTGGGTGCAATAGCAACAATTTCATGTTTAATATAAGGAACTATAGCAAGTTTATCTCCATAAGCATAATTCATATTGGCATCTTGGCCACAAGCATAGCAAGCATCATCAAAAAGGGACATTTCAAGAGAATCAACGGGATCATAATAGTCATCATAGCAATCATCCTTCGGTAAGCATGAAGGGAAATTAAACAATGTATGAGTTGAAGAGTTACTCTCATTAGAAGGTGGGCATAGGTAGCTAATCCGCTCTTCCTCCTTTTGTTCTTCGCTCTCCTCCTCATCTTTTTCATCCAATGAGCTCACAGTTTCATCAATTTGTTCTTCCATAGACTCCTGCAAAATATTAGTCTCTTCTTGGACAGCAGAGACTTTCTCAATAAGTGCATTAATATCGTAATTGTATTCATAATTCTCATAGCAATATTTGAGGATAGCTAAATTTTCAGGTCTATAAACAACATCATCAAAATCTTCAAACTCTTTAAACATAGATTCAATTTCATAAGCACCCATAAAAGCAACAAATTCTTCTATTTGTTCCACATCATAGTAATCATATATACCATTAGCATAAGAAGCTAAGGTTTTATTATCATTAAATTTGCATGAAAAGGGAAGGTGTTGAGCCTTCATCCTAGAGCAACAAGTATAATCATATCTCAAGCATAGTTGCCTAGCATACCACTTCAACATATAAATTTGATCCCATAATAGTTCCCCTTTTTGAGTTAAGCAATAATCCCTAAAGTATTCACGTTATCCAACATTACTCCCATTACCAAATTGAATGAGGTTTTCTTAGGATTATCAAAGTGGTACATAATATTTTTCACATATTGAGCATCGAGGGTTTTAAGAGGTTCCCCATTGTCGGGGATGGCTAATCGTACCCACGGACACCTATGGGGCCGGCGGAGCGGGCCACTTGTGGTTCGGAGGGGGGCGGAGGTCGCACGAAGAGCGGATCGAGGCGATGCACACGAGCGGTTTACCCAAATTTCGGAGCTCTCCTGAGATAAAACTCCCTCTGCTGCTTGTTTGATCTACTGTGTTCTTGCTAGGGAGCAATGCGAGCTACAAAACCTAGCATGAGTGTATCTAGTCTAAGGCCAGTCGAATGAACCGAGCCTTGCGAAAGACGCGAACCGAACCCCCTCTATGTTGCACTCGGGCCTCCTTTTATATGCTCAAGGGTCTCCGGCTGTGGCAACATAGGCGAGGGTACGAATGTAAAAACAGGAGTTGGTACACCTACTTGAACAGTGTACAGTGCAAAAATACCTAACTCTGACGGCAAGGGACAAAAGCAATAAATGCCCGTCGTTGTCGCCCAAACAGTGTAACAGAGACCGTCAGGTGCGCCTCCGCTCGCCACGATGGCGAGCCTGTCGGCCACAGCGTATCGCTGCTCTCCGCTGGCTGCACAGCCGCTCGACACGCGCCCATGGAACGGTCCCATGGCGACACGTCGCTGGGTGAGCTGGAGCGGAGACGGAGAGAAGTTGCATGCTGCGGCAAGCGCCTTGCCGCGGCCGAATCCTTGTCGCGCCCGGAGACTTGTCGCGCCCCGAGCCTTCCCGGCAAGCTCCTCTTGCCGGGGCCTTGTCTTCTGCGTGCCTGGAGCGCCTTTCCCGACAAGCTCCTCTTGCCGGGACCTTGTCTTCTCAATCTAATACTTTGTTCTTGAATGGCTTCAAGGAAGCCACGGAGGATGCGGGTGGTGACAAGGCAAACCTCGCCCGTAGTCTTTGCAATCGTCCGTGCAAGTCACGGGATACTAGGGTACCCTACTCTAGTACACCGGCAGAGCCCGGCCTGGGCCGTACATGGTGCCGGCGCTTGTCGGGCCAGGCCCGTAATCTGCCGGACACGCAGCGGCCTCGACCACGCCGCAACCCGCCCGGACCCACCACGATCCCCACTAACAGCACGCACCGGACGTGGCGTCGTCTGCGGCATCGTGGGGCGCGGTCGTGGGGGGTTCTTTATTAATATAAGCAGAACATCCGCCCCCTCCTCCCCTGTATAAGTGGAGGAAACAGAGGCAGGCCGACCACTCCTGCCATTGTCGTCTTGTCAAGAAACCACCGCCGCTCCCCTCGTCTTCTCCGGTGCGAAGAGCAGCGCCCGCCTTCGCCACAAGCACACTCACCGCCGTCGACCTCCTCCGCCCCCCCTCGCCATGGCCCGAAGGCCGATAAGGAGAAGAGGCGTCAAGTCGGCCGAGGCGCAGCGGCTCGCGGTGCTGCGCGCAAGCGAGCCGTCTTCCCCCGCAGCTCGGCGCCGCGGGAGCTGCGGGGCGTCTACTATCTTTTACGGTCGACATAGACTCGGGCGCATCCGGCGCCGCGAGGTGCTCCGCCTCCGCCGCTGATCTGGCCCCAACAGGTACCCTTTCTTCGCCCTTTTCTTCTATTATGCGGTCTTTGCCGCCCGTATTCGAGTTCTTTTGCGACATAATGAACACCTTTGGCCTCCACCTCCTTGATTTCACCCCCAACGCCGTCTTGACCATGGCCGTGTTCGCACATTTTTGCGAAAACTTTGTCGAGAATCCACCGAACGTGGCACTCTTCCGCCATTTCTTTGTTCCCCGCATCGAGAGAGGAGAGCCCCTTGCCGGGGGATAGCCTGGGTCTCTAGGATCGGCAAGAAAGAGGCCTACCTAGAGGGGGAGTTCCGGAACAAGTGGGAGGAGTGGAGAGCCAACTGGTGCTGGGTCATAGAGGAGGACCCACAGCCCTTCACCGTCGTCTTAAAACCCCAATTCTTGCGCGGCAAGGATTGGAGTAACTTGGCGCCGGAGGATGCGAGGCTGAAGATAGCTGTGACCCGAATTCTGCGCCTCAGGCTTGCCGGGTTAACTGTTGGCGCAGTTGGTGCAGACTTCATTCGCCGCCGCATCGCTCCCTTGCAGGAAATGAGGAGGCCTGCTTGGGAGTTCCAGAATGCGGCGGACATCATGAGGCTGCGCCCGGGCTTGAATTGGAACTTCACCGTCATGGAGCTGGATTCCGTGCTGCTCGAGCTGTTTAAGAACGACCCCGAACATCCCGAGTGGTTCAGGTTGCGCTGGGGTCGTCCGTTGTGCAACAACTTCGGCGCTCGACCGCATCCGCGCCATGATGCCACTGTCACGACTCCCAGGATCGTCCCGACCTGGCGAGAGCCCCAGCGAGGTCGTGCAGCAATTCTTCGACAACTTGCAAGAGGTGCCGATCCGCTCCGGCAAGCGAAGAGGCTCACCGAGACACCACCGAGCAGGAGATGGCATGGATCGCCACCGAGGCGGAGGAGGCGGCAGCAGCTGCCGCTGGAGCCTTCGGGTTCACCGTGGAGGAGGCGGACGCGGCGAAGGCGGCAAGCTACGCTAAGCGAGGGAGGTCGCCCGGCGAGGGCAGGCTTGTCGAGCTCGAGGCCGGGGCAGTGGACGCGCCGAGGCGCTTCTTCCCGCCGTGGCGACTTGCACCAGCGAGCCCCGGCTCCGCCGAGGAGGCATCTCCGCAGGGCTGGAGACGAGCCGGGCGACAGGTCGGCCCACAGCAGCTGCAGCCCGACGCTCCCACCGCAAGCGAGGTTGCCGGAGCTCCCAAACTGCAGCGACAAGCTGAGGCGGAATCTTCTCGAGCCGCCGACGCCTCCGCCAAGCGGCCAAGAGAGCCCACTCCCCCGCCTCATCGCACCGGAGGCGGGCCGGAGTTTGAATTCTCCGCGCTCAGCTCCGAGGAGGAAGGAGAAGAGTAAGCTTCTCGAGATTGTGCTTGTATGTCTTCAATTTTTATTGCTTCATCTTGAATCTGATTTGCTTCGTGCTGGACTCTTTCCTTTTCAGGCCTTTGGCCCGAAGGCGGCGAAGAGGGCCAAGATCCCGGCGTTCGTCATTGAGGGCGATTCTCCCGTGGCTGACGGGGACGCGTCCGAGACCGCTTTGCCGGACCGGCAACCCTTCCCAGGCAGCCCCCAAAGACAGCCCCCAGTAAGTGTGCCGTTTTCTTCTTGCTATTGGGCGTCTTGGGGTGCCCCTTCTTTGTAGATAGTTGATTTGTGTGCTTGTGCGAGGCGAGGCAGTCTCATCGGGAGGGCTCGGAAGCCGCCTCCGAGATCCTGCCCGCTGCCACTACGCCGCCAAGGGAGGGCTCCCCGGCAAGGGAGCTCCCTCCGACAAGGGAGGCCGCCCCGGCAAGGGAGGCCACTCCGGCAAGGGAGGCTACCCCGGCAAGGGACGGCGCCAGCGACCCTGCAGTGGTCGAGGCCATGGCTGCGGATCCCGTTGCAGGTAACTCTCTTACACGAAAATCACCCTTGGGCTTGCTTTCTTTTGTTTCTCTTTCTTCGGATATCTGCTTGACTGATCTTTCTTCGTCTGACGCAGACCCGATGGAGGTTGAAATCGCCGGCGAGGAGGAAACGCGCGGCAACACCGACGAGGCCGCCGTCGAGGAAGAAGAGGTCATCGTCGTGGAAGAAGAGGCCGTCGCCCGGCAGGCCTGTTGGCGAGGAGGCCACCAGCTGCCGACGCAGAGGCCGGCGAGGGGTCGGACGGTCGTACTGGCGGCCCTGAGGCCGCAGGAGCGGCAAGCGCTACACCGACAACCGACTCCCCCGCTGCCGCCGCGGCGCCAGGCTCCGAGGGGCCCCAGCCAGTGCCTACACGAAGGCCGGCGAAGGCGTCTTCATCAAGCTCCCACAGAAGCCGAGCTCAGGCGCCCGGTCGAGGTGAGACCTTCGACGGCGAGCTACTCGCCTCATTGGCCGGTGGCAGTGGTGGGCCAGCGTAGCAGCAAGCAGCAAGTCCGAGGAGGAGCAGCTGCTGAAGAGGCTGTTGTCGCTCTACCGCGCCCGCCAGCCAAGTTTGAGACCGGGAAGCCCTTGTCGCGAGGGCGGGGCGGACATGGAAAGCAGCGCCGAGGAGCTCCGGGCGCCAACAAAGAAGCCCTCGCGGCGTAAGCGGGCCAGCGTCGCCTTCGCATGAAGAGCGCACGGCCTTCATCCTTGAGAAGGCCGCAGCCGATGAGGAGCAGCGGCTGGCTGCCGAGAAGCTCGCCGTGCAGGAAAGCGAGTTGGCGCAACGGAAGGTCAACCTGGACAACCACGAGGAGGACCTTGCCGCGCGTGAGGAGTCGCTTGGCGGGGCGCTTCAGGAAGCGAAGGACGCTGCCGCAGCCGCCGAGGCCGCCAAGGAAGAGCTGAAGGCGAAGGTGGCACAGCTGGAGGCCACCCTCAAGAAGAGCGGCGAAGAGCTTGCCGTGCTCAAGCGTGAGCGCGAGAAGAACGCCCACACGTTGGGCGAGCTGCAGGTCCGTCTCGCTGACAGGGCCAAGGAG
Organism: Aegilops bicornis; assembly: GCA_021605145.1. Lineage (NCBI taxonomy): Eukaryota > Viridiplantae > Streptophyta > Magnoliopsida > Poales > Poaceae > Aegilops > Aegilops bicornis. The sequence continues at coordinate 629,197,284 of CM038671.1, read as the reverse complement.
CTCGATGCCGCCAAGGACTCCAAAGGCGGATCTGCAGCTGGCCCGACCACTCGACGCAGACGTTGGATGGTGCCGGAGAGGCGGGAGGCGGGCTTGTTGGAGGCGATCAAGGCCAAGGAGGAGCTGCTGGCGAATGCTGCCTCCGTCCAGAACACCTTGAGGGAGAGCGTGGAGCACTGGACCGAAGGTCTTGTGGACACCGCCGCCGACATCCACAACGAGCTGATGGAGCTGCGGATGGCGGACCTCGCGTACTCCTCCGACGAGCATCTCCAACCCAGCGTCAAGCTTAGCCTATTCTTCAATGGCGTGGTGACGGGCCTCCGGCGACTCCGGGAGGAGGTCCCGAAGCAGCTGGCCGAGGAATCGCGCCAAGTTTGTGCGGGGGTCCGTGAGAAGGTGTTGATGAAGGTGGCCTTCCGCAACCCGGGCCTCAACCTTAACGGCGTCCTCAGATCCTTGCCGTCCGAAGCCAACGTGGAGGATCTCAAAGCCCTTGTCGCACCCATTGTGGACAAGGTGAACAAGATCAAGCGGGTCGAGGGCAACCGCGTGGACTAGGCCGCCGCCTTTATCTTTCCCTTGTCGCTGCTGATCATGTTTAGAAAACTTTGTTAGATCAGCGACAAGTTATTCTGTAATATACTCTATCTTAGGCGAATCGATCAATGCAACGTTATTTCCTCTACTTGATTTCTTCCTTTGTACGTTATTGCCCTACGCTTTTCAGGGAAACTTGTCGGTGCAGGCACCCTTGCATGGCGCCGAGTCTTGGAACTTCAGCAGCCTGCTGGCGGGGTCGCTACCGACAAGCAACCTTATCGCGGACTAGCCGCAACTCACTTAGGTTGTTGAGCGGACTCGAAACAAAGTAAGGGCGCGACCAGTCACGATTTGGTTCCTCTACGCACAGGTTTTCCATACAAAGTACTATCGTTCGAGGAAGATAGCGAAAATTTAAAAATTGATTGCTCAAACTTTGGCTACTTAGCTTTTCTGTTTCTTGCTTCCCTGTGAGGTGAAACTTCCTCGAGCGGTGCTTGGTCCATAGTATTATCTCCTCCTCCCCCTGGTTAACTTGTGCGTGAGGGAGCCTTCCTTTCTTTGAGAGAAGAAAAAGGAGAGGAAATAACGTCATGGAGCCTAGCGGCTCGATTCTGCTTACCGGGTGTGGTTGCTGCACAAAGTGTTAGCCAAAGCATGCAATAAATTGATGAAAGCATGAACTTGACAAGTAAATGCGCCAACACGAGCTTTCTTGATGCACGGGTCTGCGCCCGGCTTTGTCTGAAAGGATTACATGCAACAGCGGCAAGACTTGTACAAAAGGTGGTTCTTGCGAACGGATTCCGACAACGCGCCCTATGGGTAAAACTTACGAAGATGCTCAATGTTCGAGGAGTTGCTCACGGAATGCCATCTTCGGTCTCAAAGCGGACAGCGCGGGCCTAGTGACTCGTTTCACCCGATAAGGGCCTTCCCACTTCAAGGCCAACTTGTTTGAATTCTTGGCGGACTGAGCGTGCGAAGAACAAGTTCGCCTTCCTCGAGACTTCTGGCTTTAACCCTGCGGCTATGGTAGCGGCGCGAGGCTTGCTTTGTGTGGCGGCTCGCCGGACTGAAGACGATCCTCCTCGAGGATCAGCGGGTCATCTTATCGCAGCTGCTCTTGCTCAAGCTCATCATAAGCGAGTAGTCGAGGCCATCCGTTATCTGAGTTCCGTGGGGAGAACTGCCTCTGCTCCATAGACTAGAGCAAAGGGTGCACGGCGATGGCTCGATTTGGCGTCGTTACGATCGACCAAAGAACCACGGGCAGCTCCTCGATCCGATTTCTTCCGCACTTGTGCAGCACAGTCGAAAGTTACGGTCTTGAGCCAGCGCAGCACTTCAGCATTGCCCTCTTCGCTTGACCGTTGCTTCTCGGGTGAGCAACGGAAGCAAAGCAGACCTTGGCGCCAAGGTCTTGGGCGTCTTGCATGAAGGTGCGACTTCGTAAATTGTGTGCCGTTGTCGGTGATGATCCTGTTAGGGATTCGAAGCGGCAAACAATCGACCAAGAACTTGACTCACGACCGTCTTGTCACCTTCCTCACTTGCTTCCACTTCCGGCCACTTTGTGAACTTGTCGATGGCGGCGTACAAGTACTCAAAGCCCCGACGGCTTCGGGGAAGGGGCCGAGGATGTCGAGCCCCGGACCGAAAATGGCCGGGATAAAGGGATCGTCTGGAGAGCTTGAGCAGGCTGGTGTATCTGTTTGGAATGGGAACTGCACGCTTCACACACACAGTTACTTGTGCGGTTGCATCACGGAGGGCTGTCGGCGAAGAAACCTTGCCGGAAAGCTTTGCGGCAAGTGCTCTTCTGCCAATGTGGTGACCACATATGCCTCCATGTATCTCTGCCAACAGCTTACATCCATCTTCCACAGGAATACACTTCAATTTCACACCGTTGAGTCTTCTTACATGCAGTATCTTTGTCGACAAACTGGTACAAACTTGACTGCCGGGCTACTCTTTCCGCTTCTTCCTGCTCTTCGGGAACTTCTCCTGTCTGAAGGAAATGGACAATCTGCTGCGCCCATGTTGGAGCTTGTGGCTCGACAACAAGGACTAAAGGCACATCTGCTGCTGCGGGAACATTAGCTTCTACGGCAAGAGCCTATGGCTCTGCCGGAGCTAAATGCTCCCCGACAAGCTTGCCAGAGCAAGACTTGTCGGGAGCGTTTGCTTCAATGGAACAAACCCTGGGGTCTGTCGGAGCAGACTGCTCCTCAACACGGTTGGTGTTGATCTTGGGGACCTTTGCAGCAGCGGCTTGGGAAGCTCTGCCGGAAAGTAGTCACCAGAGGCCAACTTCCTCTTCTTGCTCATCCGGTCGATGGTGTTACGGTTGGTTGAGTCGACTTGAGCACAAAGATCCCTGGTTCCACAGGTAGCTTGAGTGTGGCGCACTTTGACAGACCATCAGCAATATCATTCTGAGCTCTTGGAACATGTTCCATTTGCAGGCCGTCAAAGTGTTCTTCTAGCTTCCTCACTTCATCAACGTAGGCTTCCATCAACGGACTCTGGTAATCTTTGTTGACTTGGCGGACTGACGAGTTGCGAGTCACCCCGACAATAAGCTTCTTGATCCCAAGGTCCACTGCGATCCACGAGACCGGCAAGCAAACCTTCATACTCTGCGGTATTGTTTGTCGCTTGCTCCTTGGGAAAGTGCATCCGGACGGCGTGCTTGAGGTGCTCTCCGGTGGGTGCGATAAGCAAGACGCCAAAGACCGGCGCCTTGCAGCGAAGGCACCATCAAAGTACATCAGCCACTCTTTGCTTGCTTCTTTGGCGGGAATGCTCGTCTCGGAACCTCTTCATCTGGCGTTGGCGTCCATTACGCTATGAATTCTGCCAAGGCTCTGCTTTGGATAGTTGATGTGCTTTCAAACTTGAGACCGAAGCTTGACAGCTCCGGTGCCCACTCGACAATCCTGCACCTGCCGCTTCGGATTCTGCGGTATCCTCTTCAGGAAAGCAAGTGACAACTGTGATCTCATGTGCTTGGAAGTAATGGCGCAGCTTTCTCGAGGCCATGAGGAGGCGAAAAGCAATTTACGCACACGGAATACCTTGACCTAGCTCCCTGCAGAAGGGAACTGACAAAGTAGACTGGGCGCTGCACCATCCTTTTCTGCATCTGCTCATGCGTCTTTGCAGACTCGTCCTTGTCGGGACCAGAGCTTGTCGGCGAAGCCCCCTGCTTGTCGCTGGATGTGTTTGCCGTGGTTGCTGGCTCGTCATCCGCCTCCCTCTCCGCCACTAACGCAACACTAACCACTTGATTGGTCGCCGCTATATACAGCAGCAACTTCTCTTGTGGCTTAGGCGCGACAAGTGTTGGAGTGGAGGACATGTATCTCTTCAAGTCATGCAGCGCAGCCTCTGCTTCGGGAGTCCATTTTACTGGACCTGCCTTTTTCAAAATCTTGAAAAATGGCAGGGCGCGCTCAGCAGACCTAGAAATAAACCTGCTGAGAGCAGCCACGCAACCGGCAAGTCTTCGTACATCCTTGACGTGCTTTGGTGCTTCAATCTGCTCAATGGCCTTGATCTTGTCGGGATTTGCTTCAATCCCCGCCGAGACCACGAAGAACCCGAGAAGCTTGCGGAAGGGACTCCAAACGCGCACTTCTCGGGGTTGAGCTTGAGGTTGATCTTGCGCAGATTTGCAAAGGTCTCGTCCAAATCTTGAACCAAAGTTGCTTTGTCCTTGCTCTTGACCACTATGTCATCCATGTAGGCTTCTACATTTCTGTGCATTTGCGGCTCAAAAGCGTCATGGACTACCCTTGCAAATGTTGAACCAGCATTCTTCAAACCGAAAGGCATCCGTATGAAACAGTATGTGCCACATGGTGTGATGAATGCGGTCTTCTCTTCATCTTCTTCAGCCATGAAGATCTGATGGTATCCTGAGTATGCATCAAGAAGCGAAAGCAAATCACATCCGGCCGTGGAGTCAACAATCTGGTCAATGCGCGGCAAGGGAAATGGATCTTTGGGACAAGCTTTATTAACATCCGTGAAGTCAATACAAAGTCTCCATTTCCCATTTGCCTTCTTGCGACTACAGGATTGGCCAACCACGTAGGATGGAGCACTCCTCGACAAGGCCTGCTGCTTCCGGTTTCTTGATCTCTTGACTATGAATTCTTGGCGCTCCTTTGCTTGCTTCCTGACTTTTTGCTTGACGGGCGCGCATGAGGACAAAGCGGCGGGCGGTGCTCAATCACTTTCACAGGAACACCGGGGATATCGACGGTTGCCATGCAAACACGTCGACATTCGCCCGCAGGAAAGCAACAAGCGCGCCTTCCTATTTGGGGTCGAGAGAGGCACTGATGGTAAAGGTACCACTAGCGCCGTCCTCCTTGGCGGGCACCTTCTTGGTCTTCGGCGGAGCCACCACCTTCTTGCACTTGCCGGTGGAGCTCGATGGCGCGTCCTCGACGGTAGCGCAGCACTCCGAAGAGGCGCGCTTGCCGGAGTGAGCATCAGAGCCCTTGCCGGACTTGGACTTGGTCTTCTTCCCCCCGGGAGCTTCAGCGGCAAGTGTTGGGCGATGCTGTCATGGCTGCTGCATCCGGAAGATCTTGTCGGCCTGAGATAAGGGCATCCTTCTTGTCGCCATGGACAGAGATGGCGCTTATCGGGCCCGGCATCTTGAGTAGGTTGTAGGCGTGGTGAGAAGCTGCCATGAACTTGGCGAGTCTTTGGGCGGCCAAGTATCCCATTGTAAGGCAATAGGAAATCGGCAATGTCAAATGTAACCCTCTCGATCCTGAAGTTCAGCTCGCTGCCAAATGTGACCGGCAGCGTAATCTTCCCCTTGACTTGCTCCTTCCCGGATTGATTCCTTGGAAGGTTCCGGTCTCTTCGAGCTCGCTGTCGAGGATTTGAAGCTTACGGAGCACCGCGGAGGAGATCAGATTCAAGCCGGCCCCCACCGTCAACTAACATTTTCGTGACCTTGAGGTTGCGGATTGTTGGAGAGACCAACATCGGCAAGCACCCGACCGCGATTATGCGATCGTGGTGGTCCTCAATATCAAAAATGATAGGCGTCTTTGGACCACTTCAGAGGCTTGCGTGACTCTACGGATGGTTCCGCTGCATTGACCTCCCACATCCATTGCTTGAATTGGCGGTGGGAGGTATGCAGGGAAGCACCTCCGTCAACGCAGAGAACCTCTGTGGCTTTTTGAAACTCTTGCTCGTCGGCGGCGTCGTCCTCCATATCTTCGTCGTCATCATCATCTTCATCCTTGTCGCGGCCGCGGGGAGGTCGATCTCCTTGTCGCTGCTTGACTTTGCCGCGGCGTCCTCCCCGGCCGGGACGTTTCTTGCTTGCTCCCCCTGCACCTTCCTGGGCCTTCTCCTTGTCTCGCCGCTCGTACTCAGCTCTCTGCTGTTCGACGAGCTGCTCGACCTTCTTGCAGCTCTAGAGATCGTGGCCCTTGGTGCGGTGGATCTTGCAATCTTGCTTGCGGAGCTATCACGCTTGTCGGCCGCCACCGACCAGTGGTTGGCGTCAGCGGCAACCTCCTTGCCGGAGCCACCAGCCTTGGCGTTCTTGTCGCTGCCTCCATTGCCGGACTGCTCAACAGCTAGCACTTCTCTGGCCTTCTTCTTCCTGTTGCCTCGCCGCCGGCCCTTCTTCGCCGGGGCGGTGTCATCACTGTCAGATCCTACTTCTGCATTCTCTCCTGGGAGTCTCCTCCCTTCCTCGGCCAGCACAAGACACTTGTCGGCCAAAGGCGTACAGCTCAACGACATCCTTGACTTTGCACATCGCCATCTCCTCCCTCATCCTGTGGTTCCGCACATTACGATGAAATGCGCTGATCACCCTTGGCGGGGTGGACGTCTGGTATGTTGTAGTGCACAAGGCTGAATCTCTGAATGAACTTGCGCAGGGACTCTCCTTCCTTCTGGGCGAGCAAGTGAAGGTCGCTCTCTTGGCCATGAGGTTTGTGGCCACCTGTGAAGGCGCCAACAAACTGGTGACACAGATCTGCCCAGGAGGATATGGAGCTGTTCGGCAAGTGCATGAGCCAGGATCTGACGTTGGGCTTGAGCACGAGCGGGAAGTAGTTGGCGAGGATCTTGTCGTCCCGTCCCCCCGCATCCTGCACCGCGATGGTGTAGATGCTGAGGAACTCCGACGGATGCGTCCTGCCATCATACTTCTCCGCACGCGTCTGGTTTGAAGTTTTTACGGCTGGGCCCATCGGACTTGCCGCAGCTCACGAGTGAACGCAGGGCAACCTACCATGTCTGACAAGTCGCCTGGCCCCTCCGGCGCGTGCATGTCAGCAGAGGGCCCGGCGCTTGTCGATTGACGTCGCGCTTCTCTTGGCGCTCGATGCGAGTTCGGCGTCCTCTTGTTGTCGCTCATGAAGAACTTGGCGCTGATCGCGGCAAACTTCGCGGATCCGACGGCGCAGCGGAGTCATTGTCGAGGAGGATCCGATGAGTCGGCGATCTTGGCCTTCTTGGCGGAGAGTGCACGGTGGTTGCACCTCCAACAGTCTCGTCGCCACCGGCTCGTGCCTTATCGTCTCGCCCGCTGCAACGATGGCGTTAGTTGCCGCGAGCGTCGCCGTTAGCAAAGCCGATGAGGCTCGATAGTAGCCCTCCATTACGTCGACCTTGTCGGCTGTTGAAAGTAGTCGAGCAGCGATTGAGCTCGCCAGAGCTTCTGCTGGAGTAGTAAGCGGCATTGGAGAAGCGGTGCGAGGCGGGACACGCTCGGACTTCTAACTACGTTAGAAGGAGCAGCGCCCGTCCGGCGACCGTATCTCACTAGTGCCGGCATGTTGGCGCGCATGCTGGTCTTGAGGGTCTCGATCCAGCGAGCGTATGGCGTTGTGAACGCCATGGCGTTGTTGGTCCGCGTCTCTGAGATGGGCGTGGGGATGCGCGGACGCCGAGGTCTGCGGTGCCTTGTCCTTGGACTTGGCAACGTCGCGAGCACCTTCGTCGGCGCCCGTTCCTCCGCCGGCGTCGCACCACCACCCGTTTGCTGCGGTGAGGGTGGAGTGCAGCGGACGGCTCTGCTGCCGCCGAAGCCTTCTTCTTTGGTGGCATGTTGAGGAAGATGTTGATGACGCCGCTCGCGTGAACGCCGGATCGGATTCACACGGCCTCGATGCCCCCTACCTGGCGCGCCAGATTTGTCGGGGATGGCTGATCGTACCCACGGACACCTATGGGGCCGGCGGAGCGGGCCCCTTGTGGTTCGGAGGGGTGCGGAGGTCGCACGAAGAGCGGATCGAGGCGATGCACACGAGCGGTTTACCCAGCTTCGGAGCTCTCCGGAGAGATAAAACTCCTACTGCTGCTTGTTTGATCTATTGTGTTCTTGCTAGGGAGCAATGCGAGCTACAAAACCTAGCGTGAGTGTATCTAGTCTAAGGCCAGTCGAATGAACCGAGCCTTGCGAAAGACGCGAACCGAACCCCCTCTATGTTGCACTCGGGCCTCCTTTTATATGCTCAAGGGTTCTCCGACAGGTGGCAACATAGACGAGGGTATAAATGTAAAAACAGGAGTTGGTACACCTACTTGAACAGTGTACAGTGCAAAAATACCTATCTCTGACGGCAAGGGACAAAAGCAATAAATGCCCATCGTTGTCGCCCAAACAGTGTAACAGAGACCGCCAGGTGCGCCTCCGCTCGCCACGATGGCGAGCCTGTCAGCGCCGCGTATTGCTGCTCTCCGCTGGCTGCACCCCGCCGACACGCGCCCATGGAGCGGTCCCATGGCGACACGTCGCTGGGTGAGCTGGAGCGGAGGCGGAGAGAAGTTGCATGCATGACAAGCGCCTTGCCACGGCCGAATCCTTGTCGCGCCCGGAGACTTGTCGCGCCCCGAGCCTTCCCGGCAAGCTCCTCTTGCCGGGGCCTTGTTTTCTGCGTGCCTGGAGCGGCTTTCCCGACAAGCTCCTCTTGCCGAGACCTTGTCTTCTCAATCTAATACTTTGTTCTTGAATGGCTTCAAGGAAGCCACGGAGGATGCGGGTGGTGACAAGGCAAACCTCGCCGCGGGGTGCTGCAACTGTCCGTGCACGAGTACGGGATACTAGGGTACCCCTACTCTAGTACACCGACACCCATCTCCATGAGTAGCAAGTACACCTAATTTTTTTGGTATTTCGTGTTCCGTATCCATAACTAAAGATAGAGAACCACTAAGAACAGCAAACAAAAATTACTTAGTGATAAAGCAAACAAGCACACACGAGAATATTCACCCCACGCTATTGCTCCCCGGAAACGGCGCCAGAAAAAGGTCTTGATAACCCACAAGTATAGGGGATCGCAACAGTTTTCGATAAGTAAGAGTGTCGAACCCAACGAGGAGCTAAAGGTAGAACAAATATTCCCTAAAGTTCTATCGACCACCGATACAACCCTAGGCACGCTTGATGTTTTCTTTACCTAGAACAAGTATGAAACTAGAAGTACTTTGTAGGCGTTGTTGGATAGGTTTGCAAGAATATAAAGAGCGAGTAAATAAAAGCTAGGGGGTGTTGTAAGTAAAGACACAACTAAATTAGTAAAGAGCGTTTTGTTACGAGAAAGTTATTTGTCCCTAGGCAATCGATAACTAGACCGGTAATCATTATTGCAATTTTATTTGAGGGAGAGGCATAAGCTAACATACTTTCTCTACTTGGATCATATGCACTTATGATTGGAACTCTAGCAAGCATCCGCAACTACTAAAGATCATTAAGGTAAAACCCAACTATAGAATTAAAGCATCAAGTCCCCTTTATCCCATACATAAAACAACCTACTTACTTGGGTGCAGGCTTCACACTCACGCCACCCACCATAAGAAAATCATGAACATATTGCAAACCCTAAAGCGGGAATCCCTCACGCTTGCGCGTCACGGAGAGCACCATAGGACAGCACCAATAATAAAACATGCAACTCAAACCAATCTTGATCATCAAATAACTCATAGGACAAAACGGATCTACTCAAACATCATAGGATAGCCATACATCATTGGGAAATAATATATAGCATTGAGCACCATGTTTAAGTAGAGATTACAGCGGGTAAGAGAGAGGTTACACCGCTGCATAGAGGGGGGGGGGAAGAGTTGGTGCTGATGGTGGTGAAGTTGTTGGTGAAGATTGCGGTGATGATGATGGCCACGATGGCATTCCGGCGCCACCGGAAGAGAAGGGGAGAGGGGGCCCCGTCGTCTTTTTCTTCCTTGGCCTCCTCCCTAGATGGGAGAAGGGTTTCCCCTCTGGTCCTTGGCCTCCATGGTGCGGGAGGGGCAAGAGCCCCTCTGAGATTGGATCTATCTCTCTGTCTCTCTCTGTTTCTGCGTTCTCCTCTGCTGCCCTTTCACCGTTTCGTATATATATGGAGATCCGTAACTCCGATTGGACTGAAACCTTCGCCGTGATTTTTTACCAAAAATTAGCTTTCTTGCGGCCGAAGAAGGGCAGCAACCGTCTTACGGGTGGCCCACGAGGGTCAGGGGCGCGCCCAGGGGGCAGGGGCGCCCCCTGCATCGTGGCCACCTAGAGCATCGTTTCGCGTTGATCTTTCTCCCAGATTTTCCAAATATTCCAAAAATAAGCTCCGTCCGTATTTATCCCGTTTGGATTCTGTTTGATATGGATATTCTGCGAAACCAAAAACATGCAACAAAGCGAGGCGGCACTGAGCCTTTGGATCAATATGTTAGTCCCAAAAATAATATAAAAAGTTGACAAAAGTACATGAAAGTTGAATAATATTTGCATGGAACAATAAAAAATTATAGATACGACGGAGACATATCAGTACGTGATACGGTAAGTAAACGGACTCCGAAAAATCTGCAAAAATATTTTCCGTCTGTTTTGGAAAATAACAAAAATTAGGAAAATAAGAAACAACCAGGAAAGGTCATCGTGGTGGGCACAAGACACCAGGGCGCGCCTGGTATTGGAGGCACGCCCAGGTGGGTTGTGCCCACCTCGGGTACCTTCCGGACTCCGTTTTCTCCCGTTTGCTTGTTTCCCAAGATAAAAAATCTTTATATACCCCCCGAACCTATTGACCACCATATCGCGGAGAAATATTCTGTTTTCTTTTCCTTGCTGTTTCTTGAGAGATCCCATCTACCATGGCTGCTTCAAGCTCCTCCAAGGAAAAGTTCTTGAAGAACGTCATCAACCCATATTTGCGTGAGGTGGTGCAGCACCCTCAGGTCATCCAGATGCATGAGGGGGTGCTTCACATCCGCGATGTGCAAGGACCCAAGGGAGCCGGAACCGTGGAGGCTAGGCTTGAAGCTATGGAGGAGGAGGTCTTCTGGTGCAAGGGGATGGTGGAGCGTGGACTCAATGCCAATCACCTCATGATCATGGACTTTACCCGTGATCTCAAGGTGGATGGCCAGTCCATGAAGGACATTGTCTTCACTCTCAACAAGCAAATCAACTTCCTCCAAATCTAGATCTACGATCTCCAAAACTAAGTCTTTGAATATGAGGCGAGGTTTAAAGGTATGAGTTTGGCTGCTAGTTGCAGGACCCGTGAGCCTCATTCTTCCTCTTATGATGGTGGACCTCTGCCATGGAAACCCGAGGACAAGATCGCCTCTACTTCATCACCACCTTCTTCTTCATCACCAAAAGAAAACTGAGTATCGAGTATGGGCACTCCCCTTGGCTTCCGCCAAGCTTTGGGGAGGTGCCCCGGTATCGTATCACCCCACTATCTTTTGCCTTTACTTATTCTTAGTTATCTTTTGCTTTTGATGAATAAAAGTTTAGTTCGATCCTTTCTTTTTGAGAGTTTGCTTAGTGATCTATCCTTGTAATCGTGTGCGATATATATTATAAAGCTTAGTTTGAGTTTTTGCTTTCTTTACTTTCATGTTCCAATAAAAAGAAAGGAAATAAATGAAAAAGATCATATGCTAATCTTATGGTAGGTAATGACACCACATAAGGAAAAGTATAAGTAGAAAAGTTTGTTAGAGATTGACAAACATAGCATTGGTCAATGATGCAACTCATGAAATAATTAATAAGGGAAGAGAAGATTCGCATACAAATACACTATCCTGGAAATCTTTTGTGATTGTGAGCCCCCATCAAAATATTATATGCAAAAAATAATGACGTTGGACAAGGGAGACAATGTAATGATTTATGTTTGTTCATATTCACATAGAAGTTATATTGTCATAGAGACTTCAAATGTGGTGCTTGCCCCCATCTTTGCTAGCCAAAAATTCCGCACTAAAGTAGAGATACTACTTGTGCATCCAAACCCAATTCTTATTTTCAAGAGTCCACCATACCTACCTATGGATTGAGTAAGATCCTTCAAGTAAGTTGTCATTGGTGCAATAAGGCAATAAAATTTGCTTCTAAAAGTGTGAGATCATTTAGTGTAAGAGAAAATTGAGCATTGTAGAAACTTGTGATGGTAAAGTGTCGGTGTACAAAAGTAGGGGCCCTTCTGTAGCCCTTTACTTGTCATGGGCAGTCGTAGCCGCGCCTGTGGCCATGCTTCACAGGGCAGAGGAAGCAACGATACAAGACTACCAGGGCAGCGCTTAAGCCAGAGGCGCGATGAGCAAAGAGACAAGATGGGCTCCCCCCGGCAAGAGCCTTGTCGGGGCGGCCTACGTAACCCCGGCAAGAGCCTTGCCGGGGCAACTTACCCAACACCAGCAAAGCCGCCACCTTGAGCCTGAGAGTTCCGACACCATCGACAACATTGGAACCAAGGCTTGGGAGGCGCATGCATGGTGGCATGCAGATCTTTGTGAAGACCAAAGGCCTGCGAGGCCTAGATAAGAACAAGAAGACAAGGCGCCGGCAAGACCCCTGCCGAGGACGCCCATGAGGCCCCAGCAAGGCTCCTGCCGAAGACACCCAAGAAGCCCCGGCAAGATTCTTGCCGAGGGCGCCTGCAAAGCCCCGGCAAGACCCTTGCCGAGGGCGCCCGCAAGACCTCGGCAAGACCCTTGCTGGGGGCATCAGCAAGATTGCTGCAAGGCTTTGCCGCCCCGTCGCCGCCCCAGCACAATGGCCAGCCCACCAACTAGGCAAGTGCCTACGTGGCAGCGTGTGGCTTCTAGGCCAACCAGTCAAGCACATGCATGGTGGCATGCAGATATTCAAGAAGACTCTGCCACCACACCAGCACAGCGACCTGCCAGCCTGCATGGCACTGCATGCCTCGTTGGCCTGGACGCGGCGATGCGGCGACGGATGGGACGGGCTCCGTTGCCATCCCCAATAAAGCAAGGGGACACATAAGCAGCGCATTAAATTCCTTTGTCCTGTGATGTCAGGCGATAAGCTTGTACATTATAGATACTTTCCACCTCTTGTGTGCCACTGTGGCGACCCCTTTGACATATAAAAGGAGGCCTGAGGCATACTGAGGAAGGATTCGGACTGTTTGGCTAGGCATGCACCGCAGCTAGTTCAAGAACTTAAGAGCGGGACTGTTTGCACACCTCCGCAACCCGCCAACCATAGAAGGGATCCTCGTGGTCCCATAGGTGTCGTTTCCCCCGACATCTTTGGCGCGCCAGGTAGGGGGCACAGTTGTGAAAATCAGGTCTAGTAGTTAGTATAGCAGTTTCTTCATCGCTATGGCTCCCAAGAAGAAGGTGATCACGGCGATCGGTTCATCTGGAGCCGAACCACCCGTACCAGTGCGGGCAGGCGACGGGGCGGTCGCGGATGGAGGCCGAGGCGCGGCCCGCGAACATCCACGATGCTCTGGCAACCAAAGCCAGGCAAGCAGCGTCGATCGTGCATGAGACGATGAGTCGCACGCCGCTAAATCCAAACACGGAGTTGTGCCGCCTGCAGGCGGCGCTGGGCCCTCCAAGGGCGAAGTCGTGTTGCCTATGAGTGGCACGGCGACTTCCAAGACGCCTACGACGGCGCCTGCACCATGCTCTTCCCAGATCATGCGCGACGAGCAGCGCCGCCACGGTGGTGACCCCGAGCGCCGCCGCGGGAAGAGCCCTCTGTACCACTCACGAGATGCACCGGACTAGCACGTACGCCAAGACGCTAGAGAAGATGGCGTGTGGCCGCGAGGCCGTGATAGAGCTCCTTCTAACGTGGTTAGAAGTCAGAGCGCGTAACGGTCCACGTAGCTTTCACCGCCACCCACGCCAGCAGAAGCTTTGGCGCGCGTGCAACTGCTCCTCGACTTCCCTCCTGCTACGGAGAAGCTCAACGAGTGGAGAGCCACCATCCGGAGCCTCGTTAGCATCGCCAAGAAAGATGAGCCGCGACCAGAGGGGCCCTCATGCCGGTGCTCTGTCGAGCCAGCGCATGCCAGTGGTGGAAGGAACGAAGGCGCTGCGACTACGGTGCACTCTCCTCCTTCGCGCCAGCACTCGCGGCCGCTGGCTCGTCGGGTCGACGCCTGTGATAACGTTTCCACAGCGTCGTCCGACCCACGAACCCACCATGATCAGCGTCAAGTCCTTCGAGGGCGAGCCTAAGAAGACGCTCGGACCACTATCGAGCAGCGGCGAGAAGCACGCCATCAGTCAGATAGGTGTGCGGGGCCCACTATGGACCGCCCAGCGGCCGGAGGTTCTGGTGGCTGAAAGCACAAGTGCTCCCTAGGTGGTTTTGGTAATTAATGTCAACATATCTCTTGTTGGACTAACACCTTTATCTAGTATGTTTCAGATAAGTTCAACAATGGAGTGGCATGGACTAAAGGATGTGGGAACTCCTTCAAGATGCTAAGGACAAAGGATTGGCTCAAGCTTCAAGCTCAAGACTCTTCATTTTACATTTTAGTGATCCAAGATCACATTGATTCTATAGGAAAATCCAATACTATCAAGGAGGGATGAGGTGTTGCTTAATGAGCCTCTTGCTTCATGTGCTTACTGATATGCTCCAAAAACCTCCACTACTTTATCACATCCACATATGACCTAAACCTAAAGTCAAACTCGGCCCTACCGATTCTTTCTATCCGGCGCCACCGAGTTCAGATGTCATAGCCACTGCCACAAACCCTAGGCAAATCGGTTTCACCGATAGGGATCTCGGTCTCACCGAGATGGGATTGTAATCTCTCTGTGTATATCCATCACCAAAATCGGTCTCACCGAGTTTGTGCAATCGGTACTGTCGAGATTACAATGCAAACTTTCTGGTTAGCTTATTACCAAAATCGGTTCCACCAAGTTTGAGTAATCGGTCTCACCGAGTTTGCCTGACCAACTCTCTGGTTAGCTAATTACCAAAAATCGGTCTCACCGAGTTTGTGTAATCGGTCTCACCGAGATTACGTTATGCCCTAACCCTAACCAAATCGGTCCTACCGAGATGCATGTCAGTCCATCCGAAAATCCTAACGGTCACTAGGTTTACTAAATCGGTCCGACCGAATTTGATGATTCGGTCCCACCGAGTTTGGTAAATTGTGTGTAACGCTTAGATTTTGTGTGGAGGCTATATATACCCCTCCACCTCCTCTTCATTCGTGGAGAGAGCCATCAGAACAAGCCTACACTTCCAGTATCCTATTTCTAAGAGAGAACTACCTACTCATGTGTTGAGGCCAAGATATTCCATTCCAACCATATGAATCTTGATCTCTAGCCTTTCCCAAGTTGCTTTCCACTCAAATCTTCTTTCCACCAATTCATAATCCTGTGAGAGAGAGTTGAGTGTTGGGGAGACTATCATTCAAAGCACAAGAGCAAGGAGTTCATCATCATCACACCATTTGTCACTTCTTGGAGAGTGGTGTCTCCTAGATTGGCTAGGTGTCACTTGGGAGCCTCCGACAAGATTGTGGAGTTGAACCAAGGAGTTTGTAAGGGCAAGGAGATCGCCTACTTCATGAAGATCTACAGCTAGTGAGGCAAGTCCTTCGTGGGCGATGGCCATGGTGGGATAGACAAGGTTGCTTCTTCGTGGACCCTTCGTGGGTGGAGCCCTCCGTGGACTCGCGCAACCGTTACCCTACGTGGGTTGAAGTCTCCATCAACGTGGATGTAAAATAGCACCACCTATCGGAACCACGACAAAAACATCTGTGTCTCCAATTGCGTTTGAATCCTCCAAACCCTTCCCTTTACATTCTTGCAAGTTGCATGCTTTACTTTCTGCTGCTTATACACTCTTTGCATGCTTGCTTGTTATGTATTGTGAATGTTGAAATTGTGCCTAAACTCCACTTAAACCTAAAAGAGATTAAAAACTGCAACTTTGGTACTTAGTGTCTAATCACCCCCCCCCTCTAGACACCTCTTCTCAAGATCCTACAAGTGGTATCAGAGCATTGGTCTCCATTGCCTTGGTTTAATCACCATTGGAGGAAGATCGATGAGTCTACTTTGGGGAGTCTTAGACATAGAGTGCCTATTCTTGACGGAGAGTATTTTCATGAGTGGAAAAATGAGATGCTTGTAATTTTCGATCAATATCAATTGAACAAGTACATTGCTAGCCCTTGTGCACCTCATGTTGATCCTATGCATCCTACCCTTGATGAATCTATTGACATGACTAGAAATCTTAGAACTATTAATCTTATCACTTGAGGCTTGCCTAGAAACTTGATTAGAATCTTGCCTACTTTTGAGTGTGCCTACAATATATGGAAATTTCTTAAGGAACGCTTTCCAAATTATTCCTTGAAAAATCTAGATGAGATTTTCTATAAGTCTATTGCCTTGAGTAAGATGAATACTAGTGATCCTATGTTTGGTGATCGTCTATTTGAACTCATCGACCTTATGCGTGCCAAAGGAGATGTTGGAATTATTGGCGATATTATTTCCGAAGCTATAAGAATTCATTAGCAAGATCATTGTCAAACTCACTCTAATGAATTACCCTCTCTAGGACTTGATCCACCACATGACGATGTTGAGCATGGATACTATGATGAGGATAATGATGGTGATTTTGATCTTGATGATGCAATGAGACATTTTGGTCTTATGGCAAATCTTCGGGGATATGTGTCAGGAGGAAAGGAATGGGTTATTGACAGTGGATGTACCGATCACATGACCGGAGATAAAGACATGTTTCGTGAGCTTGCTGAAAATGATAGTCCTCGAAAGTATGTCACTTTCGGTGACAACTCAAAGGGTAAGGTGGTTGGCCTTGGTAAGGTGGCCATCTCACATCATAGCTCCATTCAAAATGTCATGCTCGTTGAATCTCTTGGCTACAACTTACTTTCAGTATTTAGACTTGCTGATTTTGGTTTAAATGTCCTATTTACTGAAGTAGATTGTCAAGTGTTCCGTCGAGACAACCATAAAATGGTCTTTACCGGTACACGTAGAGGTGATCTTTACATTGTTGATTTCTCTAAAAAAAGGCAGAACCTAAAACTTGCTTCATTGCTAAATCCTCAAAAGGTTGGTTATGGCATAGACGACTAGGTCATGTTGGCACGAGAAACCTTGACAAGCTTATTAAAGGAAATCATATCCTTGGAGTTAACGATGTCATATTTGATAAGGATAGACTGTGCAGTGCTTGTCAGGCAGGTAAACAGGTTGGAGGAAGGCATCCCGTGAAGAACGTCATGACCACAAGGAGGCCACTCGAGCTTCTTCATATGGATCTTTTTGGTCCCAACGCTTATAAAAGCCTCGGTGGAAATTCTTTTGGTCTAGTTATAGTTGATGATTTTTCAAGATTTACGTGGGTGTTCTTTCTCAATGATAAATCGCAGGTCCAAAAGATCTTCAAAAACTTTGCTAGGAAGGCCCAAAATCAGTTTGAAGTGAAGATCAAGAAGGTTAAATGGCGACAACGGAACGGAGTTCAAGAACGCAAATGTGGACACCTTTCTTGACGAAGAAGGGATTTCACACGAGTTCTCGGCTACGTACACACCTCAACAAAATGGAGTTGTTGAGAGGAAGAATCAAACGCTCATAAAAATGGCGAGAACGATGCTTGATGAGTACAAGACGTCGAAGCATTTTTGGGCGGAAGCGGTTGAGACGGCTTGTCATGCAACAAATCGCTTGTATCTTCACAAGCTACTCGGCAAGACAGCATACGAGGTCCTCACCGGTAACAAACCCCAAGTTTGATACTTTCGAGTATTTGGCTCAAAGTGCTACATTCTTGATAAGCATCATCGTTCAAAGTTTGCTCCTAAGTCTCATGAAGGTTTCCTACTTGGTTATGGCTCAAACTCTCACACTTACCGTGTCTACAACAATTTCACCCGAAAGGTTGAAGAGACGGTAGATGTGAAGTTTGATGAATCTAACGGCTCATAAGTAGAGCAATTGCCAATTTATGTAGGAGACAAAGACCCTTCTAAGCAATCCAAGACTTGTCTATTGGCAAGGTCCGTCCAACGCAGGTGAAGGAGAGTACCTCGTCTGTCCAAGTGGAAGCTTCTACTTCACGACAAGGTGAACCAAGAGTTGATATGGAAGCATCCACAAGTGGAACACACCAAGATGAAGAAAACGAGGAAGAACATCATGAACGTCAACAACCTCCTTCTCCACCACGACAAGAGAACAATGACGCCAACAATGATCAAGAAGAAGAAGAAGAACAAGATGAAGAAGATGTTCAACCGAGACCCAAGCCAAAGCTTTCACGAGTTTGAGTAAGAATTGCAAAAGACCATCCCGTCGAGCAAATCTACAATGATATTCAAACCGGGAGAATCACTCGCTCTAAAACTTGTTTAGCCAACTTTTGTGAAAACTATTCTTTCAACTTTAGCATTGAACCTATGAAGGTCGAAGAAGCATTGGAGGATCTGGATTGGATAAATGCTATGCATGAAGAGCTACACAACTTTGAGAGAAACCAAGTTTGGACATTGGTTGAGAAGCCCGACAACAACCACAACATCATCGGTACCAAATGGGTGTTTCGCAACAAGCAAGATGAAGATGGACAAGTAATTACGCAACAAAGCACGTCTAAATCGCCCAAGGCTACACACAAGTCGAAGGTATGGACTATGGTGAGACTTATGCTCCCGTTTCTAGACTTGAGTCCATTCACATCTTACTTGCCTATGCTAATCACCATAATATCACCTTGTACCAAATGGACATTAAAAGTGCTTTTCTAAATGGTGAAATAGAGGAGGAAGTTTATGTCAAACAACCTCCCGGCTTTGTCAATCCTAAGAAACCAAATCATGTTTACAAACTTCACAAAGCACTTTATGGTCTTAAACAAGCTCCTAGGGCTTGGTATAAATGCTTGACCAAGTTCCTTATTGAAAAAGGCTTTGAAATTGGGAAGATTGATTACACACTTTTTACTAAAAGGGTTAATGGAGAATTATTTGTATGCCAAATTTATGTTGATGATATCATATTTGGATCAACTAACCCTCATTTTAGTGGAAGTTTGGAAAGCTAATGTCGGAGAAGTTTGAGATGTCAATGATGAGTGAACTCAAATTCTTTCTTGGGTTTCAAATCAAGCAAACTAAGGAAGGTACTTTTGTGTCTCAAACTAAGTACACTAAGGACTTGTTCAAGAAGTTCAATATGCAAGAATGCAAAGGTATGTCTACACCCATGCCTACTAGTGGACATCTTGATTTAACCAAAGATGGTAAACCCTTTGACCAAAAAGTTTATTGCTCTATGATTGGTTCATTGTTATACCTATGTGCTTCACGTCCTGATATTATGCTAAGTGTGTGCATGTGTGCAAGATATCAAGCTGCTCCTAAAGAATGTCATCTTAGTGAGATACTTAATTCATACACCAAATTTTGGCATTTGGTATCCTAAGAGGGCCTCTTTCAATCTTGTTGGATATTCCGACCCGGACTATGCCGGAGACAAGGTTGATTGAAAGTCCACTTCGGGTACTTGTCAATTTCTTGGTAGATCTCTTGTGTCTTGGTCCTCCAAGAAACAAAACTCAGTATCCTTATCTACCGCTTGCAGAGTACATTGCATTGGTTCATGTTGTGCTCAACTACTTTGGATGACCCAAACTCTTAAAGATTATGGGATATATGTGAGACATGTTCCATTGCTTTGTGACAATGAAAGTGCTATCAAAATTGGTCATAATCCCGTACAACATTCTCGAACTAAGCATATTGAAGTTCGTCATCATTTCACTCGAGATCATGTTGCTAAGGGAGACATTAATCTCAAGCATGTTCGCACTAAAAAGCAATTAGCGGATATATTCACTAAACCCCTTGATGAGAAAGTGTTTTGCAGGTTGAGAGGAGAATTGAACATCATTGATGCTTCAAACTTGGAGTAGAAACTCCATTGGATACATGCAAGACATGAGCTTATGACTAATCCATGATATCTCTCTTATGATGTATATATTATATCTTGGATATATTTGCATCTTGCATGTTATCTAACCCATGTAGGTACTTGGTTGAATCAAATTCCATGAGATTGTAAACCACTAACATTTTGAGCAATCTCTACATCACCAAGTCTCTACACTATGGTGGCTGAATACAAGGAAGCACGGAATCATTCAAACATATCCTTTGACAAACTCTTTGTTGAGCTTCATGATTATCATTTTGGATACACAAGTGCTCTTCCTTGCAAGAACTAACCCATGTAGGTAGATGGACTCAAATTCCAAGTGGTGCTCCCAACTCTTGATAAGCTACATCAACCTTGAGCAACCCACACAAGTTCAACTACATGGACAACACCACCAACCAAGGTATGTTATACCATCTTAGAGAAGCTTTACTCCGAGTCATGAGCTAAAGAAACTCGACAAGATGTGAATACATCAAGATGCTTAAACGAAGAATGGTAACCCCATTTTGAGCTTAAACGATGAGTATGACCCATGATCAAGTGATCTCACTTGACTCCTAAGTCAGTATACTCTAACTTAGGTGACTTTGTCACCAACCATCTCTAGATGAAGTTCTCTCGTGTTCTTATTTGTGTTTCTGCATTTGTCTCATGCATATTTGTTTCCCCTTTCAAAAAAAACTTCATCTAGATTTCTTTCTTTCTTTTCAGTTGCTTTGCATTTCCTGCATCAAATTCGTTGTACATCCTTCAGTTAATTCCTTGCAAATCTTTGTGAGATCTTACTAGTCAAGTGGGTTGAGGTGACAAGTGTTTTCTCTGTGATGAACTCGGTTTCACCGAACTTGTTGTTTCTGGTCCAGCCAAATCCTCTCGGTACAACCAAAGCAAACCACTCGGTGCCACCGACTTCACAACAGGAAGAACAGTTTGCCACTTGTTCTATGTTTCTTCTGATCCAGCTCCACTCAATGAATCTTGTCCTCTACAAGCATCAGAATTTTATCCAGTGCTTTGTGTCATGACTCAAGGACCAAACCCATTCACAACAAATTCCAGAAGACCCTTCTTGGAAATTGATGTCAAAGGGGGAGAGATCACATCAAAGCTTATCACTTCCAAAAGGGAGAAAGTGTTAAGGGGGAGAAAGAGATCTCTAGGGGGAGAGAATACTGAAAGTATTTATCAAGGATCCCATATGCTTGATGTTCAAGAGGAGAGATGCCACATGTCTTTTTGGGGGAAAGACATGCTCATATGTGCTTATTTGCACTAAGCTCTGTTCATTTATATCCTTTAGCTCTGTTTTTCTGTTCCCTATCTTCTCCCAATATCCCATGCTAGATTTAGGGGGAGCAAGACATCTAAGGGAAAGAAATCATTTAAATTCATTGCATATCTTTACTCTTGGGGACATGTCTAATCCAATGTGGTACTTAGTACTCACTTTCTACATGTCATCCCAGTCTTGGTATTCTTGTTGTTTCTTTTGGTTGCTCTGGCTAGTAGATGTACCTGTGTTATCTAACCTTGTTTGTGCAGGCTCATTCCATCCTAAGCCAACTCAAGACTACAAGGTAAGTATATGCATCACAATCATGTGTATGAGGAATTCTTGCTGATGTACATCTTGTTTGCAAGAAGGACCCATGGGCATGAAGGTATTTTCCTTAATAATCTTTTGCTCGATGCATATGGCCAAGATACATGTAACACATTGCCTACTCTATCATGGTTATGCTCTCATATGCTTCTATATTCCATAATTCACATGATTGCATACATGTAGGGGGAGCCTATGTTTGTTACATGTCTTTCCGAAGCTTTACCTGCTACTCTTTATATCTTTGTCTAAAGCTTTGATATATGTTGCCATCAATTACAAAAATGGGGGAGATTGAAAGCACAAGTGCTCCCAAGGTGGTTTTGGTAATTAATGTCAACATATCTCTTGTTGGACTAACACCTTTATCTAGTATGTTTTAGATAAGTTCAACAATGGAGTGGCATGGACTAAAGCATGTGGGAACTCCTTCAAGATGCTAAGGACAAAGGATTGGCTCAAGCTTCAAGCTCAAGACTCTTCATTTTACATTTTAGTGATCCAAGATCACATTGAGTCTATAGGAAAAGCCAATACTATCAAGGAGGGATGAGGTGTTGCTTAATGAGCCTCTTGCTTCATGTGCTTAGTGATATGCTCCAAAACCCTCCACTACTTTCTCACATCCACATATGACCTAAACCTAAAGTCAAACTCGGCCCTACCAATTCTTTCTATCCGGCGCTACCGAGTTCAGATGTCATAGCCACTTCCACAAACCCTAGGCAAATCGGTTTCACCGATAGGGATCTCGGTCTCACCGAGATGGGATTGTAATCTCTCTATATATATCCACCACCAAAATCGGTCTCACCGAGTTTGTGCAATCAGTACTACCGAGATTACAATGCAAACTTTCTGGTTAGGTTATTACCAAAATCGGTTCCACCAAGTTTGAGTAATCGGTCTCACCGAGTTTGCCTGACCAACTCTCTGATTAGCTAATTACCAAAATCGGTCTCACCGAGTTTGTGTAATCGGTCTCACCGAGATTACGTTATGCCCTAACCCTAACCAAATCGGTCCTACCGAGATGCATGTCAGTCCCACCGAAAATCCTAACGGTCACTAGGTTTACTAAATCGGTTCGACCGAGTTTGATGATTCGGTCCCATCGATTTTGGTAAATTGTGCGTAACGGTTAGATTTTGTGTGGAGGCTATATATACCCCTCCACCTCCTCTTCATTCGTGGAGAGAGCCATCAGAACAAGCCTACACTTCTAGTATCATATTTCTGAGAGAGAACTACCTACTCATGTGTTGATGCCAAGATATTCCATTCCAACCATATGAATCTTGATCTATAGCCTTTTCCAAGTTGCTTTCCACTCAAATCTTCTTTCCACCAAATCAAAATCCTGTGAGAGAGAGTTGAGTGTTGGGGAGACTATCATTCGAAGCACAAGAGCAAGGAGTTCATCATCATCACACCATTTGTTACTTCTTGGAGAGTGGTGTCTCCTAGATTGGCTAGGTGTCACTTGGGAGCCTCCGACAAGATTGTGGAGTTGAACCAAGGAGTTTGTAAGGGCAAGGAGATCGCCTACTTCGTGAAGATCTACCGCTAGTGAGGCAAGTACTTAAGTGGGCGATGGCCATGGTGGGATAGACAAGGTTGCTTCTTCATGGACCCTTCGTGGGTGGAGCCCTCCGTGGACTCGCGCAACTGCTACCCTACGTGGGTTGAAGTCTCCATCAACGTGGATGTACGATAGCACCACCTATCGGAACCACGACAAAAACATCCGTGTCTCCAATTGCGTTTGAATCCTCCAAACCCTTCTCTTTACATTCTTGCAAGTTGCATGCTTTACTTTCCGCTGCTTATGCACTATTTGCATGCTTGCTTGTTATGTATTGTGAATGTTGAAATTGTGCCTAAACTCCACTTAAACGTAAAAGATATTAAAAAATGCAACTTTGGTACTTAGTGTCTAATCACCCCCCTCTAGACACCTCTTCTCAAGATCCTACAAACCTTACGAGGTAGGTTGTCCAGCCTGTACCCGTTAGCTGCGGCAGTTCCAGTGGCCCACCCACCGCACATTCAAGCCTTATGTCGGCGAGAAGTACAATGGCAAGACTCACCCGTCGGAGTTCCTCGGCATCTACACCATCGCGATGCAAGCTGCCAGAGCTCTTAATGACAAGGTGCTTGCTAACTACTTCCCATTAGCACTTAAACCAAACGTCATGTCATGGTTGATGCACCTGCCAGCGGATTCCATTTCTTCTTGGTCGGATCTGTGCCACAAGTTTGTCGGCACCTTTACTGGAGGCCACCAAGCTCATGGCCAGGCAAGCGATTTGCATGTCAACCCCCAGAAGGATGGCGAAACACTGTGCAAGTACATACAGAGGTTCGGCCGGGTGCAATACAACATCCTAGATGTTCATCCCGCCGCTGTCATCAGTGCATTCCATCAGAATGTGCGCAACCGCAAGATGCGTGAGGAGCTAGCGATGAACAGGGTTAAGGATGTGGCCGAACTTTATGTTCTGGCCGATAGATGCGCTCGGGCTAAAGAGGGGAGGAAGTACCCGGCGAAGACGTCGGTGCGGAAACCGACTCCATAGATCAAGACGCCGTCCCCCCGGCGAAGAAGGGTTGACACCGCAATAGGAAGCATAAGGGAAAAACCGTGCTTGCCGTCGAGGGATCCGACGACCCCAGCGCCACCAAAAAGGCCAAGGTTGACGACCCCGGCAAGGAAGTTGCTGGGTGCGCCACCTGCCGGACTTTGGCGGCTGCCGACAAGCCAGGAAGCTCCGACAAGCAGTACTGCAAGATCCATCGCACTAAGGGCAATGACCTCCAGAATTGCTGACATGTGGAGCACCTTGTGGAGAAGCAGAAGGCTGAGTACGAGAGGCGGGACAAGGAGAAGGGCCAGGATGGTGCCGACGGATCCGGCAAGAAGCCTGGCGGCCAAGGAGGTCGCCGCGCTAAGGATAGTCAACAAGAGAGGCCCGCTCGGGGCCGTGATAAGAAGGACGGAGACGATGATCATGATGAGGACGACGAGTCCGGCGAGCACGAGTTCTAGAAAGCTACAGAGGCCATGTGCGTCGATGGTGGCGCCTCGTTGCAAACCTCTCACCGCCTGCTGAAATATTGGGCGCGTGAAGTCGCTGCAGCGGAGCCATCGTTCGATGCCCTGAAGTGGTCCAGCACGCCTATCATTTTTGACACCAAGGATCACCCAGACCGCACAACTGCGGTCGGGTGTTTGCCGTCGTTGGTTTCACCAACAATACACAACCTCAAGGTGACGAAAGTGCTAGTTGATGGTGGGGCCGGTCTGAACTTAATCTCGCCTATTGTGATCAGAAGGCTGCAGATTCCCGATGGAGACCTCGAGGAGACGGGCACATTTCAAGGTGTCAACCCGGGCCGGAGTCAGCTGAAAGGTAAAATCACGCTGCCCGTTACATTTGGAGGCGAGCCGAACTATAGGACAGAGAGGATCGTTTTAGATGTTGCCGAGATCCCCTTGCCCTATAATGGGATCCTCGGCCGCCCAGCGCTGGCCAAGTTTATGGCGGCATCACACTACGCCTACAACACGTCGAAGATGCCTGGGCCGATGAGCATCATCACCGTCCCCTCTGAAAAGAAAGACGCGATCATCTGTGCCGACCAAATCCACCGGGAGGAAGTTGCAGCAGCTGTCACTAAGGCACTTGCTCCTGCCGCTGGAGCCCCGGGAGGGAAGAAGACCGGCAAGACCTCCGGCACCCACTCCGGCAAGCGCACCTCTTCAGAGTGTTGCGCTCCCGTCAAGGACGTGCCAGAGAGCTCCACCGGTAGGTGCAAGAAATCCAGAGCTGCACCACCAGAGACCAAGAAGGTGCTAGTCAAGGAGGACGATACGGGCGAAGCTTTCACTATAAGCTCCACCCTCGACAGCAAATAGGAAAGCGCGCTCATCACCTTCCTGTGGGTGAATGTCGATGTGTTTGCATGGCAAGCATCTAACATCCCCGGCATTCCCACGAAGGTGATTGAGCACCATCTTGCTATCTGTCCTCATGCACGGCCCATCGAGCAGAAGGTCAGGAAGCAAGCTTTGGAGCGGCAATAATTCATCACTAAGGAGATCAGGAAGTTGGAAGCGGCAGGCTTGGTCAGAGGAGTGCTCCACCCAACATGGTTGGCCAATCCGGTAGTACTGCACAAGGCAAATGGGAAATGGAGGTTGTGTATTGATTACACAGACATCAATAAAGCTTGTCCAAAGGATCCTTTCCCTTTTCCACGCATTGACCAGATTGTGGACTCCACTACTGGGTGCGACTTGCTGTCATTCCTTGACGCCTACTCAGGATACCACCAGATCTTCATGACAAGGGAAGATGAAGAGAAGAGCGCGTTCATCATCCCATGTGGTACGTATTGTTTTATATGAATGCCTTTCAGGTTGAAAGGCGCTGGTTCAACATTTGCGAGAGCAATCCAAATTGGTTTTGAGCCTCAGCTATATAGAAATATGGAAGCTTATATGGATGACATAGTGGTCAAAACCAAGGACAGGGCAACAATCATACAAGACCTAGAAGAAACATTTGCAAATCTGCGCAAGATCAACCTCAAGCTTAACCCTGAGAAGTGTGTGTTCGGTGTCCTGTCCGGCAAGCTTCTTAGGTTCTTTGTGTCACAGCATGGGATCGAAGTGAACCCTGACGAGATCAAAGAAATTGAGCAGATTGAGGCGCCAAGGCGAGTCAAGGATGTGCGTCGGCTTGTTGGCTACGTTGCTGCTTTGAGCAGGTTCATCTCCAAATCTGCTGAGCACGCCCTCCCCTTTTGCAAGATTTTGAAAAAGGCAGGTCCAATGGAATGGACCCCAGAGGCTGAGGCAGCCCTGCTGGATTTGAAGAGATACCTCTCCTCTACACCAATACTAGTTGCACCTAAACCGCAAGAGTCGTTGCTGCTATATCTAGCGGCAACGGATCAAGTGGTCAGTGCTGCACTACTGGCGCAGAGGGAAGTCGACGAAGAGGCAGTAGCAACGGCAGGACTGATGGATGGCGAGCCAGAGCTCCCCCCGGCAGGGTCTGGTGCCGGCAAGGCAGGACCCCCGGCAGAGTCTGACGCCGGTGGGCCAGGGTCTGTGCAAGAGAATGAAGTGGTGCAGAGGAAGAAGGTGATGCAATACCCAGTTTACTTTGTCAGATCCCTCTTGCAGGGGGCTATATCAAGGTACTCTGGTGTGCAGAAGTTGCTCTTCGGCCTCCTTATGGCCTCGAGGAAGATGCGTCAATATTTCCTAGCACATGAGATCACCGTCGTCACCCGCCTCTCGTTGCAACGGATCTTGCATAACCCAGATGCGGCCGGGAGGATTGTGGAATGGGCATTGGAACTGTTGAGCTTTGGTCTGAGGTTTGAGAGCACTTCGACAATCCAGAGCAGAGTCTTGGCAGAGTTCATTGCGGAATGGACCTCGACACCTGACGAAGAGATCCAAGAGACTACTCTCCCCGGCAAGGAAACAAGCCGCAACTGGATTATGTACTTTGATGGGGCTTTCTCGTTGCAAGGCGCCGGTGTTGGTGTGCTACTTATCGCGCCCACCGGAGAGCACCTCAAGTACGTGGTCCAACTGCACTTTCCTTGGGAGAGATCAACAAACAACACTGCAGAGTACGAAGGGCTGCTTGCCGGTCTCAGGATCGCGATGGACCTCGGAATCAGGAAGCTCATTGTCAGAGGTGATTCACAGCTTGTTGTCAAGTAGGTCAATAAAGATTATCAGAGCCCGTTGATGGAAGCTTACGTAGATGAAGTGAGAAAGTTGGAGGAGCATTTTCACGGTCTGCAAGCAAAGCATCTTCCTCGAGTAGAGAACAGCATTGCCGACGACCTGTCAAAGTGTGCTGCCCTAAAGTTACCTGTGGAACCAGGGACCTTTGTGCTCCAACTAACTCAGCCATCCGTGGAACCATCGGCAGGATAGGATAAGCAAAGAAAATCAGGCCCTGGCGAGTACTTTCCCGCCGAGCTCCCAGGAGCCGCCGGCAAGGATGTTGCCGAGGACGCCAAGCTTGCCGGGGAACAACAGGCTCTGGCAGGGCCCCAAGCCCTCGCCATGGAGACAACCGCTCCCACAGCAGAAGACATGCCTCTAGTCCTTACCGTCGAACCTCAGGCTCCGGCATGGGCACGGCGGAGAAGAAGCGGAGAAAGTAGCCCGTCGGTCTGCCATGTACCAGTTTGTGGACAACGTCGTGTACAAAAAGAGATCGAACGGTGTGAAATTGAAGTGCATTCCCCGGGAGGATGGACCAGAGCTGTTGGCAGAGATACACGGAGGTATATGTGGCTCCCACATAGGATCAAGAGCCCTTGCGGGCAAAGCATTCCGATAAGGTTTCTTTTGGACCACTGCCCTCCAGGATGCAACTGCACTAGTACCCAAGTGTGAAGCGTGTCAGTTCCATTCGAAGAAGCTCCATCAACCAGCTCAAGCTCTCCAAACAATCCCTCTCTTCTGTCCATTTCCGGTCTGGGGGCTTGACATACTGGGCCCCTTTCGCTGTGTTGTCGGGGGCTTTGAGTACTTGTACGTTGCAATCAACAAGTTCACAAAGTGGCCAGAAGTGGAAGTAGTGAGAAAGGTGATAGCACAATCAGCCATCAAGTTGTTCAAGGGTCTAGTCTGCCGTTTTGGTCTGCCAAACAGGGTCCTCACCGAGAACGGCACGCAGTACACAAGCCGCACCTTCATGCAGTACATCCAAGACCTCGAGAGCAAAGTCTGTTTTGCTTCTGTTGCACATCCACGAAGCAACGGCCAGGCGGAGAGGGCAAATGCTGAAGTACTGTGAGGCCTCAGGGCAAAGACTTTTGACAGGCTACACAAGTGCGGAAGACGCTGGATTGATGAGTTGCCGGCGGTTCTTTGGTCGATCAGAACGATGCCAAATCGAGCCACCGGACAGACAACCTTCTCCCTCGTATACGGGGCAGAGGCAGTTCTCCCCACGGAACTCACGTATGGGTCACCTTGAGTGCTCGCTTATGATGAGCTGGAGCAAGAGCAATTGCGGCAAGATGATGCAACGCTCCTTGAGGAAGATCGTTGTCGGGCAGCTGTGCTAGCTGCGCGCTACCAGCAAGCCTTGCCCGCTCCCATAGCCGCAAGGTTCAAGCCCGAAGCTTTGAGGAACGCGACCTTGTTCTTCGGCGCGTTCAGTCGGCCAAGAATTCCAACAAGTTGACGCCAAAGTGGGATGACCCTTATTGGGTAATACGAGTCACCAGGCCCGGTGCAGTCCGCCTGGAGACCGAAGATGGTATTCTAGTGAGCAACTCCTGGAACATCGAACATCTTCGCAAGTTTTACCCATCAGGCGCGGTTGCCGGGCCCCCGGCAGACCACTTTTTTTACAAGCCTTTTCGGCAAGGCATGTAACCCTTTGTACAAAGCTAGGCGCAGACCCTGAGCAACAGATAAATAAATGAAGCGGTGGAGCCCTAAGTTTTAGCATGCATGCTAGGTTGAGTCTCTCTCTCTAGTAAGGTTGATAGTGCTTAGCGGCAACTAACCCCTAGCATAGAGGTTGAGTGTGTGTCTTTCTGTCCCTTCCAGTCCTTTTTGGTTCGCAGGCTACACAGGCGCTTCTGCCAAACCATTTAGAGGAAAGGAGACAAGCCGGCACCCCGACCCCGGCAAGCCAAGATTGCCGGGGGCTACAGATTCAGATATCCGACCACGGCAAGCCAAGGTTGCCGGGGGCTGCAGATTCAGATAAGTCCTTTATCCCCCACTCTACAGTTCCGTATGGAGCTTGAACGTACGAAACTTCGTCCATTCCTATGCCACCATGCTCCTTCTTTCCTATGCCCAAAAACCCTTCTTTGGGCAGGAACTTGGTTGTAGTTGCGGTGGCAAGGAAACAAACGAAGGGCCTAATCCTACTTTACCCCTACCTCCGCCAAGGGCGTGAGTGTGGTCGAGCTACGGAGCGGGAGGACGGCAAGGTTTGTTGCCGGGTGACGATGTTTATCTTAAGATAACAAGGACTCGTTCCTTAGTGTGAGCCTCTCTCACGCACAAAAGGACCCGGCAAGCACCCTTTTATTCATTAATATGTTGTTAAAAAGTACAATTCATACGGAATGTAAACATGAGCAAGGGGTTACGAAGTTTAAATCTGACAATTGCCCACATGCTTAAAAGCTAAAAAGAGATAAGATGCCCGTAATCCCTTTCTTGTCCCTCTCCTCAGGAAACGGATCAAGATTGCGGGAGGGCAAAAGAAGTTCCTAGGCAAGGTACGAGCAGCAGAAGACACCAAGAGAACATCCCGGCGGCCGTCCAGAAGAGGGCGGGTGATGTTGGTGCCGGGAGAAGAGCCAAAAGATGAGGCAGCGGGCTGGCAATACGCGACGAAGGCGTCGGTGCCATCGTACTCCAACTTGACGGCCCACCACCCGCCTTCTTCGTCTTCTCCAGCCCTCCAGCACCAGCCGCCCAAAGCGACAACCCTGAGAAGTTCAAGGAGCTACCCCCCCCCCCCCAGCAAATCGCTTTGCTGGGGGGGAAGGCCAGGTGCATATGGTGGTGCTACCGGCGTCGCCCGGGGACGATGGGTCCGACGCCTAGTCGGACCTGTCCCCGTCGTCCTCCCGCCCGGTACCCTCGTCGTTGATGTTGCTGTCCTCCTCGTCACTATCGCTCGAGGAGGAGGTTTCGTTCTCGGTGGAGCTCTCCACGCAGCACCCTAAGCGAGTTCCCGAGCGCCCGAAGACCTCGACGGAGAGCAGGCCATTCTCCATTGATTTGAACTGGAGAACGTGCCCCTCCGACAGGTTATGGGCACGAGCGAAGGTCTTCCACCCACGGCGGAGATACATGACCTGAGGGGCAGGGAAGTCGACGTTGACCCGCATGCCGCCGTTCCCGCAGCCCCTCATGTGCAGCTTCAAGGCCTGCGGGGGCTCGAGCTCCATTTCCCGGGCGAATGGTGTGGGGAGGCGAAGGTGACCGCAACTGGCTTGTACAGTCTGATGAAGAACTCACGGGGCTGGTCTCTGACGTGGCCCTCCATCGGGAGGGGAGCCGCTGGCGGAAGCGCGGCCAGTGCACCGCCCCGTCCTCCTCTCCCTCGAGCGCCCCGGCGGCCTCGACCTCGCCCCCTCCCACCTCCTCTCATGGCGGGCTCCGCCTCCATGGGTTCTGGAGGAAGGGGGACGCGTCGTCGAGCAGAAGCGCTCGTCGCCGCCGCTGGAGCGCTGGCGCCCCCTCTCACCATGGCAAATGGAAGAAAGAGGCCAAGTAGGAAGGAGATGGATGCAGAAGGATATCGTCCCTCTTCCCCTTTTATAGGGGTGCGAGGCCAGAGCTCGGCTCCCCAACCGAGCCACAGCCGCCCCGCTCAACCAATCTGGGCGCCAGAGGCACAGGGGAACCATGACCGACCCATTGCTCCAATCATCAACACCCGGTTTCCTGCCTCGGCATTAAGGCCCATGCCCTTCATATCCGCCACCTACCCTCCCTGAGGCATGGAGGACACGTGGCAGGCGGGCCAGAATCGAGAAGACAAGTGGGACGACCATTTTCCACCCCGTGATCATGGGATGCGGGCGCCATAAAGGCCACGACCCAATCCCACTTTGTAAATGAGCCGCTGATAACCCACAAGAGGGGATCGCAGCAGTTTTTGATAAGTAGGAGTGTCGAACCCAAGGAGGAGCTAAAGGTAGAACAAATATTCCCTCAAGTTCTATCGACCACCGATACAACTCTACGCACGCTTGACGTTCGCTTTACCTATAACAAGTATGAAACTAGTACTTTGTAGGTGTTGTTGGATAGGTTTGCAAGATAATAAAGAGAGCGTAAATAAAAGCTAGGGGCTGTTGTAAGTAAAGAAGCAATAAAGTAAATAAAGCGAGTGTGGAAAAGTGGTGATAGGAGTTGCGAAATTGTCCCTTAAGCAATTGACTACTTTACTAACCGATAGCAAGTTTTATGTGGAAGAGGCCACTGCTAGCATGTCATCCCTTACTTGGAATTCTATGCACTTATGATTGGAACTATTAGCAAGCTTCCGCAACTACTAATGTTCATTAAGGTAAAAACCAACCATAGCATTAAGATATATTGGTCCCCCTTCAATCCCGTATGCATCAATTTTACATGCTAGGCGAAGCTTCATCACCCTTGCCCTCCAATACATAGTCCTATCAACATACAACTAACCCTATGGTGTGATCCACGCGCGCGCTCATATGATGGGAACCAAAGGACAGAAACATAACCACAAGCAAATTAAATCAATCATAGCAATTCATCAACTATCGATAGGACAACGAAAATCTACTCAGACATCATAGGATGGCAACACATCATTGGATAATAATATGAAGCATAAAGCACCATGTTCAATTAGAGGGTACAGCAGGTTGCGGGAGAGTGGACCGTTGTAGATAGAGGGGGGAAGGTGATGGAGATGTTGGTGAAGATGATGGAGGTGTTGGTGAAGATCGCGGTGATGATGATGGTGGCCACGGCAGCGTTCCGGCGCCACCGTAGGAGAGGGGGAGAGGGGCCCCCTTCTTCCTCTTCTTCCTTGACCTCCTCCCTAGATGGGAGAAGGGTTTTCCCTCTAGTCCTTGGCCTCCATGGCATGGGAAGGGCGAGAGCCCCTCCGAGATTGGATCTGTCTCTCTCTGTTTCTGTGTTCTCGTCTTTCGCCCTTTCACCGTTTCGTATATATATCGAGATCCGTAACTCCGATTGGACTGAAACCTTCGCCGTGATGTTTTTTACCAAAAAATAGCTTTCTTGCAGTCGAAGAAGGTCATCAACCGCCTTACGGGTGGACCACGAGGGTCAGGGGCACACCCCTTGCCTCGTGCCCACCTCAGACACCGTTTCGCGTTGATCTTTTCCCAGATTTTCCAAATATTCCAAAAATAAGCTCCATCTGTTTTTATCCCATTTGGACTCCGTTTGATATGGATATTCTGCGAAACATAAAACATGCAACAAATAGGAACTGGCACTGGGCACTGGATCAATATGTTAGTCCCAAAAATAATATAAAATTTTGCCAAAAGTATATGAAAGTTGTATAATATTGGCATGGAACAATCAAAAATTATAGATACGACGGAGATGTATCAGCATCCCCAAGCTTAATTCATGCTCGTCCTCGAGTAGGTAAATGATAAAAAGATAATTTTGATGTGGAATGCTACCTAGCGTAATCTTGATCATGTATCTAATCATGGCATGAATATTAAGACACGAGTGATTCAAAGCAATAGTCTATCATTTGACATAAAAACAATAATACTTCAAGCCTACTAATAAAGCAATCATGTCTTTTCAAAATAACATGGCCAAAGAAAGTTATCCCTACAAAATCATATAGTCTGGCTATGCTCCATCTTCACCAAACAAAATATTCACATCATGCACAACCCCGATGACAAGCCAAGCAATTGTTTCATACTTTAGATGTTCTCAAACTTTTTCAACTTTCACGCAATACATGAGCGTGAGCCATGGACATAGCACTATAGGTGGAATAGAATATGATGGTGGAGGTTGTGTGGAAAAGACAAAAAGGAGAAAGTTTCACATCGACGCAGCTAATCAACGGGCTATGGAGATGCCCATCAATTGATGTCAATGTGAGGAGTAGGGATTGCCATGCAACGGATGCACTAAGAGCTATAAGTATATGAAAGCTCAAACTGAAACTAAGTGGGTGTGCATCCAACTTGCATGCTCATGAAGACCTAGGGCATTTGAGGAAGCCCATCGTTGTAATATACAAGCCAAGTTCTATAATGAAAATTCCCACTAGTATATGAAAGTGATAACTCAAGAGACTCTCTATATGAAGAACATGGTGCTACTTTGAAGCACAAGTGTGGTAAAAGGATAGTAACATTGCCCCTTCTCTCTTTTTTTGTCCTTTCTCTTTTTTTTCGTCCAGAGTCTCATCCCGACTTGTGGGGGAATCATAGTCTCCATCATCCTTTCCTCACTGGGGAAATGCTCTAATAATGATGACCATCACACTTTTATTTACTTACAACTCAATATTACAACTCGATATCTAGAACAAAGATATGACTCTATATGAATACCTCCGGCAGTGTACCGGGATGTGCAATGATCTAGTGTAGCAAAGATATAAAAAAATAGACAAGCCATGAAAATATCATGCTAGCTATCTTACGATCATGCAAAGCAATATGACAATAAATGCTCAAGTCATGTATATGATGATGATGGAAGTTGCATGGCAATATATCTCAGAATGGCTATGGAAATGCCATAATAGGTATTAGGTTGCCGAGGGGGGTCGTCCCATTGTGCAACAACTCTTCGCTCGACCGCATCCGCGCCATGATGCCGTTGTGCGATTCTCATGGGATCGTTCCAACCTGGCAAGAGCCTTCCGACGACATCGTGCGGCAGTTCTTCGACAGCTTGGAAGAAGTGCCGATCCGCCCTGACAAGCAGAAGAAGCTCACCCACGACACCACCGACGACGAGATGCGGCGCATTGCCACCAGGTTGGAGGAGGCGGCAGCAGCTGCTGCCGCTGGCGTCTTCGGGTACACCGTGGAGGAGGCAGATGCAGCAGAGGCGGCAAGCCTTGCCGAGCGAAGGGAGTTCGCCGGTGAGGAAGAGCTTGCCGAACCCGAGGCCAAGTCGAGCGAACCAGCCGAGGGCGCTTCTTCCCCACCATCCAAATAAGCTTGCCGAACGGAGCTCCCCGGCCCGCCTAAAGAAGCGCCTAAGCCGGAGATTTAGACGAGGCGGCAGACGGGCTCATTACCAAGAAGCGCCAGCGACGCGCTTATCACGACAAGCGATGTTGCAGCGGAGCACCCCACACTGCTGCGACAATCGGGCGGAAGCTCTCAGCCACCGCCGACGCCTCCGCCAAGCGGCCAAGAGAGCCCTCCTCCGCCTCGTCGCCCGGAGGCGAGCCGGAGTTTGATCTCTCCGCACTAAGCTCCGACGAGGAAGAAGAGTAAGCTTCAATATTGTGCTTGTATTTCTTCAATTTTGTTGCTTCATCTTGAATCTGATTTGCTTCGTTCTGAACTCTTTCCTTTTCAGGACGCTGGCCCAGAGAGTGTCGAAGAGAGCCAAGACCCCGGTGGTCGTCGTTGAGGATGATCCACCCGTGGCAACAGGAGGCGCGTCTGAGACCCCCTTGCCGGACCCGGCAACCCTTCCTCAGAGCAGCCCCCAGCACAGCCCCCAGGGTAAGTATGCGGTTTTCTCCTTATTGTTAGGTGTGCATGGGTGCTCCTTCTTCATTGATATCATTTGTTGGTTTGTGTAGGAGCAGAGCAGCCTCATCAGGAGGGCCCGGAAGCCGCCCCCGAAATTCTGTCTACTTCGACTACGCCGCCAAGGGAGGATTCTCCGGCAAGGGAGCGTCCTCCGGCAAGGGAGGCTACTCCGGCAAGGGACACCACCAGTGATCCTCCAGTGGTCGAGACCATGGCTACAGATCCCATTGCAGGTAATCCTCTTGCGCGAAAATTTCCCTTGGGCTTGTGTTCTTCTGTTTTTCTTTTTGAACATTTGCTTGACTGTTCTTTCTTTGTCCGCCACAGATCCGATGGAGACTGAAGTCGCCGGCGAGGAGGACGCGCGCGGCAGCACTGACGAAGCCGCCATCGTGGAAGAAGAAGCCGGCGCTGACGAGCCTGCCGGCGAGGAGGCCACCGAGGCTGCCGCCGCAGAAGCTAGCGAGGGGTCTGGCGATCGCACTGACGGCCCTGGGGCCGCAGGAGCGCCAGGCGCTACACCGATCCGCCGATTTCCCGCCGTTGCCGCAGCTAGCTGCTCAAGAGCTCCAGCCCGCGCCTTACTTGAAGGCCGGGCGACGGGCGTTTTCATCAAACTCCCATGGGAGTCGAGCTCAGGCGCCGGTCGAAGGAGAGACCTTCGACGGAGAGTTGCTTCGCCTCATTGGCCGACGGTGGACGCGCCAAGCAAAGCAGAATGGCGAAGTCCGAGGAGGAACAGCTGCCGAAGAAATCGTTGTCGCTCATCTGCGCCCGACAAGCCAAGTTGGAGTCCCGGAAGCACTTGTCACGAGGGCGGGAGCGGAACATGGAGAAGCGCATTAAGAGCTCCGGGCGCCAACCAAGAAACTCTCCTAACATAGCGTAAGAGCGGAGCGACTTGTCAAGAGCGCCCGACCTTCATCCTCGAGAAGGCCGCAGCTGAGGAGGAGCAGCGGCTTGTCTTGCCGAGAAGTCTGTTCACAGAAAGCGAAATACGCAGCGGAAGGTCAACCTGGACAGCCACGAAGAAGAGCTTGTCGCGCGCGAGGAGTCACTTGGCGGGGCTCTTAAGGAAGCGAAGGATGCTGCCGCAGCTGCCGAGGCCGCCAAGAAAGAATTGGAGATGAAGGTGACGCAGCCGAGGCCGATCTCGTAAGAGCGGCGAGGAGCTTGCTGCACTCAAGCACGAAGCGCCGAGAAGGACGCTTACACTCTTGGCGAAGCTGCCAGGCTGCCTCACGATAGGGGAGCAAGGAGCTCGACGCCGCCAAGGATTCCAAGGCGGATCTTGAGCTGAAGTTGACAACCTTGATGCAGACGCTGGATGGCGCCAAGGAGCGGGAGGTGAGCCTGTTGGAGAAGATCAAGGCCAACGAGGAGCTGCTGGCGAATGCTGTCGCCACCCAGAGCGCCTTGAGGGAGAGTGTGGAGCACTGGACCGAAGGTCTCGTGGATACTACCGCCGCCATCCACAACGAGCTGATGGAGCTGGGGATGGTGGATTTTAGGTACTCCTCCGACGAGCACCTCCAACCCAGTGCCAAGCTTAGCCTATTCTTCAAGGGCGTGGTGCGGGTCTCCAGCGACTCCGGGAAGAGATCCCAAAGCAGCTGGCCGAGGAATCGCGCCAGATCTGTGCGAGAGCCCTCCGAAGGTGTTGATGAAGGTGGCCTTCCGCAATCCAGGCCTCAACCTCAA
Organism: Aegilops bicornis; assembly: GCA_021605145.1. Lineage (NCBI taxonomy): Eukaryota > Viridiplantae > Streptophyta > Magnoliopsida > Poales > Poaceae > Aegilops > Aegilops bicornis. The sequence goes on along the minus strand of CM038671.1, from coordinate 629,160,842 downwards.
CGGGCGTCCTCGGATCCTTGCCGCCCAGATGCCGATGTGGAGGCCCTCAAAGCCCTTGTCGCACCCCTTGTGGACAAGGTGGGCAAGATCAAGCGGGTTGATGGCGACCGCGTAGACTAGACCGCCACTTTTATCTTTCCCTTGTCGCTGCTGATCATGATTACAACAATTTATTAGATCTGCGACAAGCCATTTTGTAATATAACTCTATCTTAGGCGATGATTGCAATGTTATTTCCTTTACTTGATTCCTTCCTTTATGCGTTTTGCCCTCGCTTTTAGGGAACTTGTCGGTGCAGGCACCTTTGCATGGCGTTGAGTGCGAACGTCGGCAACTTCTTTGGCGGTGCCGCCTCCGACAAACAACCTTGTCGCGACTAAGCTGCAGCTCACTTAAGTTGTTGAGCGGACTCGAAACAAAGTAAAGTAGCGACTAGCCATGAAGTTGGTTCCTCCGCACGGAGTTTTCCATACAAAGTACTATCGTTCGAGGAAGATAACTTAAAAATTTAAGAACTGATTGCTCAAATTGGGCAACTTAGCTTTTCTGTCGTTTGCTTCCCGATAAGGCGAAACTTCCTCGAGCAACGCTTGGTCCATAGTATTATCTTCTCCTTCCCCCCAGGTTAACTTGTGCGCGAGGGAAACTTTCCTTTCTTCGAGAAAAGAGAAAGAAGAGAAAATAAAGTTATGGAGCCTAGCGGCTCGATATTGCTTACCGGGTGTGGGTGCTGCACAAAGTGTTAGCCAAAACATGCAATAAAATGATGAAAGCATGAATTTGACAAGTTGTGCGCAACACACTATCTTTACTAATGCACGGGTCTCAGCTTCTTACATAAAGGATTACATGCATCAGCGGCAAGACTTGTATTAGGTGGTTGCGGGAACGGGTTCCGCAACCGCATCTGAGTAAAACTTACGAAGATGCTCAATGTTCCAAGAGTTGCTCACCGGAATGCCATCTTCGGTCTCAAGGCGGACAGCGCCAGGCCTAGTGACTCGTTTCACCCGATAAGGGCCTTCCCACTTCGGCGTCAACTTGTTTAAATTCTTGGCGGACTGAACGCGCCGAAGAACAAGGTCACCTTCCTCGAGAATTCTGGCATTGACTTTGCGGCTATGGTAGCGACGCAAAGCTTGCTGGTAACGAGCAGCTCGTCTGACGGCTTTGAAGGCGATCTTCCTCAAGGAGCGGTAGCGTCATCTTGTCGCAGCTGCTCTTGCTCAAACTCATCATAAGCGAGCACTCGAGGCGATCCGTATCTACGAGTTCCGTGGGGAGAGCTGCCTCTGCTCCATAGACTAGAGCGAAAGGTGTCTGGCGGTGGGTCGATTTGGCGTCGTCTGATCGACCAAAGAACCACCGGCAGCTCCTCAATCGATTTCTTCCGCACTTGTGCAGCCTGTCGAAAGTTCTGGTCTTGAGCCCGCGTAGCACTTCAACATTTGCCCTCTCTGCTTGACCGTTGCTTCTCGGATGAGCAACAGAAGCAAAGCAGACCTTGGCGCCAAGATCTTGGACGTACTGCATGAAGGTGCGGCTTGTGAACTGTGTGCCGTTGTCGGTGATGATCCTGTTAGGGATTCCGAAACGGCAAACAATTGACCTGAAGAACTTGACTGCTGACCGTCTTGTCACCTTCCTCCTTGCTTCCACTTCCGGCCACTTTGTGAACTTGTCGATGGCAACGTGCAAGTACTCAAAGCCCCGACTTCGGGAAGGGGCCGAGATGTCGAGCCCCGGACCGAAAATGGCTGTGATAAAGGGATCGTCTGGAGAGCTTGAGCTGGTCGGTGTGTCTGCTTGGAATGGAACCGCACGCTTCACACTTGGTTACTTGTGCGATTTGCATCACGGAGGGCTGTCGGCCAAAAGAAACCTTGCTGTAAAGCTTTGGCAAGTGCTTTCTGGCGCCAATGTGGTGACCACATATGCCTCCATGTATCTCGACCAATAGCTTTATCCATCTTCCCGCAAATACACTTCAATTTCACACCGTTGAGTCTCCTTCATGCAAAGGTGTCTTGTCGACAAACTGGTACATACTTGACCGCCGGGCTACTCTTTCCGCTTCTTCTTGCTCTTCGGAAGTTCTCCTGTCTGAAGGAAATGGACAATCTCTTTGTGCCCATCTTTGGAGCTTGCAGCTCGACAACAAGGACTAAAGGCACATCTGCTGCTGCGGGAACCTCGGCTTCCACGGCAAGAACTCGCGGCTCGGTAGGAGCTTGGCGTTCCCGGCAAGCTTGCTTAGAGCAAAACTTGCTCGGGGCGTCTGCTTCAACGTAAACAAACCACAGGGCTTGTCGGAGCAGACGCCCCTCAGCTCTGATGGTGTCGATCTTGGGGACCTTTTGGTGTCGGCCGGGAAGCTCACGAAAATAGTACCAGAAATCAACTTCCTCTTCCTGCTCTGTCCAGTTGATGGTGTTACGGTTGGTTGAGTTAGCTTGAGCACAAAAATCCCTGGTTCCACAGGCAACTTAAGCGCAACGCACTTTGACAGGCCATCAGCAATATCATTCTGAGCTCTTGGAACATGTTCCATTTGTAGGCCGTCAAAGTGCTCTTCTATCTTCCTCACTTCATCAACGTAGGCTTCCATCAAGGGACTCTGATAATCTTTGTTCACTTGGCGGACGACAAGTTGTGAGTCACCCCTGACAATAAGCTTCTTAATCCCAAGGTCTACTGCGATCCTGAGACCGCAAGCAAACCTTCATACTCGATGTATTGTTTGTTGCTTGCTCCTTGGGAAAATGCATCCGACTACGTACTTGAGGTGCTCTCCGGTGGGTGCGATAAGCAGCACGCCGGCACCGGCGCCTTGCAGCGAGAAGGCACCATCAAAGTACATCAGCCACTCTTTGCTTGCTTCTTTGACAGGAATGCTCGTCTCTGGAATTTCTTCATCTTCGTTGGGGTCCATTCCGCTATGAACTCTGCCAATGCTCTGCTTTGGATAGTTGATGTGCTTTCAAACTTGAGGCCAAAGCTTGACAGTTCCTGCGCCCACTCGACAATCCTGCCTGTCGCTTCTGGATTTTGCAGTATCCTCTGCAGCGGAAAGCGAGTGGCGACTGTTATCTCATGTGCTTGGAAGTAATGGCGCAGCTTTCTCGAGGCCATGAGGAGGCCGAAAAGAAATTTCTGCACACCAGACTACCTTGACCTAGCCCCCTGCAGAAGGGAACTGACGAAGTAAACTGGGCGCTGCACCATCCTTTTCTGCATCTGCTCATGTGCCTGCGCAGATTCGTCCTTGTCGGGACCAGAGCTTGTCGGTGAAGCCCCCTGCTTGTCGCTGGATGTATCTGCCATGGTTGCCGGCTCATCGTCCGCCTCCCTCTCCGATACTAACGCAGCACTAACCACTTGATTGGTTGCCGCTATATATAGTAGCAACTTCTCTTGTGGCTTAGGTGCGACAAGTATTGGAGTGGAGGACAGGTACCTCTTTAAGTCTGCAGGCAAGAGCCTCCGCTTCGAGTCCATTTCATTGGACCTGCCTTTTTCAAGATTTTGAAAATGGCGCCGTCAAGCAGATCTAGAGATAAACCTCTTTGAGAGCAGCTACGCGAACCGCAAGCCTTCGCACATCCTTGACGCGCTTTGGTGCTTCAATCTGCTCAATGGCCTTGATCTTGTCGGGATTGGCTTCAATTCCCGCTGAGACCACGAAGAACCGAGAAGCTTGCGGAAGGGACTCGAACACGCACTTCTCGGGGTTGAGCTTGAGGTTGATTTTGCGCAGATTTGCAAAGGTCTCATCCAAATCTTGGACCAGAGTTGCTTTGTCCTTGCTCTTGACCACTATGTCATCCATGTAGGCTTCTACATTTCTGTGCATTTGCAGCTCAAAAGCGTCATGGACTACTCTTGCAAACGTTGAACCAGCATTCTTCAAACCGAAAGGCATCCCTATGAAACAGTATGTGCCACATGGAGTAATGAATGCGGTTTTCACCTCATCCTCTTCTGCCATGAAGATCTGATGATATCCTGAGTATGCATGAAGAAAACAAAGCAAATCACATCCAGCCGTGGAGTCAACAATCTGGTTGATGCGCGGCAAGGGAAACGGGTCTTTGGGACAAGCTTTATTAACATCCGTGAAGTCAATACAAAGGCTCCATTTCCCGTTAGCCTTGCGCACAACTACAGGATTGGCCAACCACGTAGGATGGAGCACTCCTCTGACAAGGCCTGCTGCTTCCAGTTTCTTGATTTCTTCCGCAATGAATTCTTGGCGCTCCACTGCTTGCTTCCTGACTTTCTGCTTGACGGGCCACGCATGAGGACAAACGGCAAGATGGTGCTCAATTACTTCCCTGGGAACACCGGGGATGTCGGACGGTTGCCATGCAAACACGTCGACGTTCGCCCGCAGGAAAGCAACGAGCGCGCCTTCCTATTTAGGGTCGAGAGTGGCACTGATGGTGAAGGTACCACCAGTGCCGTCCTCCTTGACTGACACCCTCTTGGTCTTTGGCGGAGCTGCCATCGTCTTCTTGCACTTGCCGGTGGAGCTCGATGGTGCGTCCTCGACGGCAGCGCAGCACTCCGAGGAGGTGCGCTTGCCGGAGTGGGCATCAGAGCTCATGCCGGACTTGGTCTTCTTCTCCCCGGGAGCTTCAGAGGCAAGTGGCTTGCAATCTGTCGCGGCTGCTGCTTCCCGGTAGATCTTGTCAAGATGAGATAAGAGCATCCTTCTTGTCGCCATGGACAGAGATGATGCTTATCGGGCCTGGCATCTTGAGTAAGTTGTATGCATAGTGAGAGGCCGCCATGAACTTGGCGAGTGCTGGACGGCCAAGTATCCCATTGTAAGGCAATGGGAAATCAGCAACGTCGAATGTGACCCTCTCAGTCCTAAAGTTCAGCTCACTGCCAAATGTTACCGGCAACGTGATCTTCCCCTTCGGCTTGCTCCTTCCCGGATTGATTCCTTGGAAAAGTGCCAGTCTCTTCGAGCTCGCTGTCAGATCCAAGCTTCGAGCACCATGGAGGAGATCAGGTTTGCCGCCCCGCCGTCAACTAGCATCTTGGTGACCTTGAGGTTGCGGATAGTTGGTGAGACCAACATCGGCAAGCACCCGACCGCAGCTTATGCGATCAGGGTGGTCCTCAATATCAAAGATGATAGGCGTCTTGGACCACTTCGCAGGCTTGGCGTGACTCTACGGATGGTTCAGCTGCATTAACTTCCCGCATCCACTGCTTGAGTTGACGGTGGGAAGTATGCAGGGAAGCACCTCCGTCAACGCAGAGGACTTCTGTAGCTTTCTGAAACTCATGCTCATCGGTCTCGTCGTCTTCCATATCTTCATCCTCGTCTTTGTCTTCATCCTTGTCGCAGCCGCGGGGAGGCCTGTCTCCTTGCCGCTGCTTGGCCTTGCCGCGGCGTCCTCCCCGGCAGGGACGTTTCTTCGGCTCTCGCAAAGACCTTCCTGGCCTTCTCCTTGTCGCGCTTTCGTACTCAGCCTTCTCAGTTCAACAAGCTGCTCGACTTTCTTGCAGCTCTGGAGGTCATGGCCCTTGGTGCGGTGGATCTTGCAAGATTGCATGCCGGAGTCAGCCTCACCTTGTCGTGGCGTCAGCCACAGACTGGTGGTTGGCGTCGGCTGCAACCTCCCTTGCCGGAGCCACCAGCCTTGGCGTTCTTGTCGCCACCTCCGTTGCGGACTGCTCAACAGCTAGCACTTCTCTGCCTTTCTTTCTTCACATTGTTCCGCTACCGGCTTTTTCTTTGCCGGAGCGGTTTCCTCACCCGATCCTGCTTCAGATTCTCTCACAGGAGTCTCCTCCCTTCCTCGACGCGTGCACACTTGTCAGCCAAGGCATACAGCTCACCGACGCGTCCTTGACTTTGCACATCGCCATCTCCTCCTCATCCTGCGGTTCCGCATGTTACGATGAAACGACCGATCACCGCGGCAGGTGGTGGACATCGGGATGTTGTAGTGCACACGGCTGAATCTCTCAATGAACTTGCGCAGGACTCTCCTTCCTTCCGGGCGCAGCGATGAAGGTCACTTTCACAGCCATGAGGCTTGTGGCACGCCCGTGAAGGCGCCTAACAAACTGATGGCATAGATCTGCCCAAGAGGATATGGAGTTGTCCGGCAAGTGCATGAGCCAGACTCGACGTTGGGCTTGAGTACCAGCGGGAAGTAGTTGGCGAGATCTTGTCGCCGCCTCGCCGCAGCTTGCACCGCGATGGTGTAGATGCTGAGGAACTCCGACGGATGCGTCCGCCATCGCATTTCTCCGCACGCGTCGCTTGAAGTTTTTCTTGCTGGGCCACTTGACTTGCCGCAGCTCACGAGTGAACGCAGGGCAACCTAACGCGTACGGCAAGTCGCCTGGTTCCTCTGGCTCGTGCGTGTCAACAGAGGGCCCGGCGTGCTTGTCGGATTGATGTCGCGCTTCTCTTCGGCGCTCGATGCGAGTTCGAGCGTCTTCTTGTTGTCGTTCATGAAGAACTTGGCGTTGATCGCGGCGAGCTCGTGGATCCGATGACGCAGTGGAGTCGCTGTCGAGGTGGATCCGGCGAGTCGGCGATCTTGGCCTTCGGGGTGGAGAGTGCATGGTGGTTGCACCCCCATCGGTCTCGTCGCCACCGGCTCACGTTTGGCGTTCCTGCCGCGGCAGCGACGCACTCGGTTGCCGCGGAGCGTCGCCGTTGGCGAAGCCGATGAGACTACAGATTGTGGCCTCCACTCGTCGACCTTGTCGGCCGTTGGAGGGTAGTCGAGGAGCGATTGAGCTCGCCAGCTTCGCCGAGTAGTGGGTGGCATTGGCGAACGGCGCGAGGAGCGGGATATGCTCGGACTTCTATCTATGTTAGAAGTGCTAGCTGTTGATCAGTCCGGCAACGGAGGTGGGGACAAGAACGCCAAGGCTGGTATCTCCGGCAAGGAGGTTGCCGCTGGCGCCAACCACCAGCCTGTGGCGGCCGCCGACAAGCAGGACGGCTCCTAAGTCAGATCGCAAGATCCACCGCACCAAGGGCCATGACCTCTAGAGCTGCAAGAAGGTAGAGCAGCTTGTCGAACAGCGTATAGGCTGAGTACGAAGCGGCGCGACAAGGAGAAGGTTCGGAAGGTGCTGGAGGAGCCAGCAAGAAACGTCCCGGCCGGGGAGGACGCCGCGGCAAGCCCAAGCAGCGGCAAGGAGACAGACCTCCCCGCAGCCGCGACAAGGATGAAGATGACGACGACGACGAAGATATGGAAGACGACGAGACCGATGAGCAGGAGTTTCAGAAAGCTACAGAGGTCCTCTGCGTTGACGGAGGTGCTTCGCATACTTCCCACCGCCAACTCAAGCAAAGGATGCGGAAGTTAATGCAACGAACCATCCGTAGAGTCACGCAAGCCTCGAAGCGGTCCAAGACGCCTATCATCTTTGATATTGAGGACCACCCCGATCGCATAATCGTGGTCGGGTGCTTGCCGATGTTGGTCTCACCAACTATCCGCAACCTCAAGGTCACCAAGATGCTAGTTGATGGCGGGCCGGCTTAAACCTCGATCTCCTCCGGTGCTCCGTAAGCTTCAGATCCCCGACAAATGAAGCTCAAGAGACTGCACTTTCCAAGGAATCAATCCGGGAAGGAGCAAGCCAAGGGGAAGATCACGCTGTCGGTAACATTTGGCAGCGAGCTGAACTTTAGGATCGAGAGGGTCACATTCGACGCTGTTGATTTCCCGTGCCTTACAATGGGATACTTGGTCATTCTAAAGACTCGCCAAGTTCATGGCGGCCTCTCACTATGCATACAACTTACTCAAGATGCCAGGCCCGATAAGCATCATCTCCGCCCATGGCGACAAGAAGGATGCTCTTATATGTGCCGACAAGATCTACCGGAAGCGGCAGCGCGACAGATTGCAAGCCACTTGTCACCGAAGCTCCCGGGAGAAGAAGACCAAGTCCGCAAGAGCTCGATGCCCACTCCGGCAAGCGCACCTCCTCGGAGTGCTGCGCTACCGTCGAGGACGCACCATCGAGCTCCACCGGCAAGTGCAAGAAGACGATGGCAGCTCCGCCAAAGACCAAGAGGGTGTCCGCCAAGGAGGACGGCACTGGTTCTACCTTCACCATCAGTGCCACTCTTGACCCTAAATAGGAAGGCGCGCTCGTTGCTTTCTCAAGGGCGAACGTCGACGTGTTTGCATGGCAACCGTCTGACATCCCCGGTGTTCCCAGGGAAGTAATTGAGCACCGTCTTGCCGTTTGTCCTCATGCACGGCCCGTCAAGCGGAAAGTCAGGAAGCAAGCAGTGGAGCGCCAAGAATTCATCGCGGAAGAAATCAAGAAGCTGGAAGCAGCAGGCCTTGTCAGAGGAGTGCTCCATCCTACGTGGTTGGCCAATCCTGTAGTTGTGCGCAAGGCTAACGGGAAATGGAGCCTTTGTATTGACTTCACGGATGTTAATAAAGCTTATCCCAAAGACCCGTTTCCCTTGCCGTGCATCGACCATATTGTTGACTCCACGGCTGGATGTGATTTTCTTTCTTTTCTTGATGCATTCTCAGGATATCATCAGATCTTCATGGCAGAAGAGGATGAGGAGAAAACCGCATTCATTACTCCATGTGGCACATACTGTGTCATGCGGATGCCTTTCGGTTTGAAGAATGCTGGTTCAACGTTTGCAAGAGTAGTCCATGACGCTTTTGAGCCGCAAATGCACAGAAATGTAGAAGCCTACATGGATGACATAGTGGTCAAGAGCAAGGACAAAGCAACTCTTGTCCAAGATTTGGATGAGACCTTTGCAAATCTGCGCAAAATCAACCTCAAGCTCAACCCCGAGAAGTGCGTGTTTGGAGTCCCTTCCGGCAAGCTTCTCGGGTTCTTCGTGTCTCAGCGGGAATTGAAGCCAATCCCGACAAGATCAAGGCCATTGAGCAGATTGAAGCACCAAAGCGCGTCAAGGATGTGCGAAGGCTTGCCGGTTATGTAGCTGCTCTCAAAGCAGGTTTATCTCTAGATCTATCGAAGGCCGCCTCGCCATTTTTCAAAATCTTGAAAAAGGCAGGTCCAATGAAATGGACTCGAAGCGGAGGCTGCGCTGCAGACTTAAAGAGGTACCTGTCCTCCACTCCAATACTTGTCGCACCTAAGCCACAAGAGAAGTTCTTTGCTATATATAGCGGCAACCAATCAAGTGGTTAGTGCTGCGTTAGTAGCGGAGAGGGAGGCGGACGATGAGCCGGGCAACCATGGCGTATACATCCAGCGACAAGCTGGGGGCTTCACCGACAAGCTCGTCCCGACAAGGACGAATCTGCGCAGCACATGAGCAGATGCGTAAAAGGATGGTGCAGCGCCCGCCATTTACTGGGCCCTTCTGCAGGGGCTAGGTCAAGGTACTCGTGCGTAAATTGCTTTTCGGCCTCCTCATGGCCTCGAGAAAGCTGCGCCATTACTTCCAAGCACATGAGATAACAGTCGTCACTCGCTCACGTCAAGAGGATACCGCAAAATCCGTGGTTGACGGCAGGATTGTCAAGTGGGCTACTGAACTGTCAAGCTTTGGCCTCAAGTTTGAAAGCACATCAACTATCCAAAGTAGAGCATTGGCAGAGTTCATAGCGGAATGGACCCAACGAAGATGAAGAAATTCCCAGACGAGCATTCCCGTCAAAGAAGCAAGCAAAGAGTGGTCGATGTACTTTGATGGTGCCTTCTCGCTGCAGCAGGCCGGTGTGCCAAGCGTCGCTTATCGCACCCACCGGAGAGCACCTCAAGCACGTAGTCCAGATGCATTTTCCCAAGGAGCAAGCAACAAACTATACATCGTAGTATGAAGGTTTGCTTGCCGTCTCGTGGATCGCAGTAGACCTTGGGATTAAGAAGCTTATTGTCAGGGGTGACTCACAACTTGTCGTCCGCCAAGTGAACAAAGATTATCATAGTCCATTGATGGAAGCCTACGTTGATGAAGTGAGGAAGATAGAAGAGCACTTTGACGGCCTACAAATGGAACATGTTCCAAGAGCTCAGAATGATATTGCTGATGGCTCATTAAAGTCAAGCGCTTAAGTTGCCTGTGGAACCAGGGATTTTTGTGCTCAAGCTAATTCAACCAACCGTAACACCATCAACTGGACAGAGCAGGAAGAGGAAGTTGATTTCTGGTACTATTTTCCGGCAGAGCTTCCCGAAGCCGCCACCAAAAAGGTCCCCAAGATCGACACCAACAGAGCCGAGGGGCAGTCTGCCCGACAAGCCCTGTGGTTTGTTTTTCATGGAAGCTGCACGCTCCCGACAGTTTTGCTCCGCAAGCTTGCCGGGAACGCCAAGCTCGGCTGAGCCGCGAGTTCTTGCCGTGGAAGCCGAGGTTCCCGCAAAGCAGATGTGCCTTTAGTCCTTGTTGTCGAGCCGCAAGCTCCAAAGATGGGCACAATGATTGTCCATTTCCTTCAGGCAGGAGAGCTTCCCGAAGAGCAAGAAGAAGCGGAAAGAGTAGCCCGGCAGTCAAGTATCTACCAGTTTGTTGACAGCACACTGTACAGAACAAGACTCAACGGTGTGAAATTGAAGTGTATTTGCCGAGAAGATGGACAAAAGCTGTTGGCAGAGATACATGGAGGCATATGTGGTCACCACATTGGCGCCAGAGCACTTGCCGGCAAAGCTTTCCGGCAAGGTTTTTTTGGCCGACAGCCCTCCGTGATGCAATCGCACAAGTAACCAAGTGTGAAGCGCTGGCCCATTCCAAGCAGACACACCAGCCAGCTCAAGCTCTCCAGACGATCCCTTTATCCCGCCATTTTCGTCCTGGGGCTCGACATCCTTGGCCCCTTCCCCGAAGTTGTTCGGGGCTTTGAGTACTTGTACGCTGCCATCGACAAGTTCACAAAGTGGCCGGAAGTGGAAGCAGTGAGGAAGGTGACAAAGACAACAAGTCAAGTTCTTCAGGTTGATTGTTTGCCGTTTCGAAATCCCTAACAGGATCATCACGACAACGGCACACAGTTCACAAGCCGCACCTTCATGCAGTACGTCCAAGATCTTGGCGCCAAGGTCTGCTTTGCTTCTGTTGCTCATCCGAGAAGCAACGGTCAAGCAGAGAGGGAAAATGTCAAGTGCCGCGCGGGCTCAAGACCGTAACTTTTGACAGGCTGCACAAGTGCGTAAGAAATCGGATTGAGGAGTCGCCGGTGGTTCTTTGGTCGATCAGACGACGCCCAATCGAGCCATCGCCAAACACCTTTCGCCTAGTCTATGGAGCAGAGGCAGTTCTCCCCACGGAACTCAGATAACGGATCGCCTCGAGTGCTCGCTATGATGAGCTTGAGCAAGAGCAGGTGCAACAAGATGACGCTACGCTCCTTGAGGAAGATCGCCTTCAGTCCGTCAGCATTTAGCTGCTCGTTACCAGCAAGCTTTTGCGCCGCTACCATAGCCGCAAAGTCAATGCGAGAAGTCTCGAGGAAGGCGACCTTGTTCTTCGCGCTGCTCAGTCCGCCAAGAATTCAAACAAGTTGACCCCAAAGTGGGAAGGCCCTTATCGGGTGAAACGAAGTCACTAGGCCCAAGCGCCGTCTGCCTTTGAGACCGAAGATGGCATTCCGGTGAGCAACTCCTCGAACATTGAGCATCTTCGTAAGTTTTACTCAGAGCGCGGTTGCCGGAACCTGCTCCGCAACCACCTTTTGTACAAGTCTTGCCGCTGATGCATGTAATCCTTTGTACAAAGCCGCAAGACCCCGTGCATCGCATCAAGAAGCTAGTGTGTTGTGCACAACTTGTCAAATTCATGCTTTCATCATTTTATTGCATGTTTTGGCTAACACTTTGTGCAGCACCCACACCCGGTAAGCAATATCGAGCCGCTAGGCTCCATAACTTTATTTTCTCTTCTTTCTTTTCTCGAAGAAAGGAAAGTTTCTCGCGCACAAGTTAACCCGGGGAAGGAGAAGATAATACTATGGACCAAGCGTTGCTCGAGGAAGTTTCGCTTTATCGGGAAGCAAACGATGTAAAAGCTAAGTTGCCCAATTTGAGCAATCAGTTCTTAAATTTTAAGTTATCTTCCTCGAATTATAGTACTTTGTATTGAAAACCTGTGCGCTGAGGAACCACATCGCGGCTAGTCGCTCCCTTAATTTGTTTCTAGTCCGCTCAACAACTTAAGTGTGCTGCAGCTAGTCGAGACACGGTTGCTTGTCGGAGGCGGCACCGCCAAATAGGCCGACGTTCCGCACTCAACGCCATGACAAAGGTGCCTCGCACCGACAAGTTCCCTAAAAGCGTAGGGCAAAAACGTACAAAGGAAGGAATCAAGTAAAGGAAATAACATTGCAATCATCGCCTAAGATAGAGTTATATTACAAAATGGCTTGTCGCAGATCTAATAAATTGTTCTAAACATGATCAGCAGCGACAAGGGAAAGATAAAATTGGCGGTCTAGTCTACGCGGTCGCCATCAACCCGCTTGATCTTACCCACCTTGTCCACAATGGGTGCGACAAGGGCTTTGAGCGCCCACATCGGGCATCCGCGGCAAGGATCTCGAGGACGCCGTTGAGGTTGAGGCCTGGATTGCGGAAGGCCACCTTCATCAACACCTTCCGGAGGGCTCTCGCACAGATCCGGGCGCGATTCCTCGGCCAGCTGCTTTGGGATCTCTTCCCGAGTCGCTGGAGACCCGCCACCACGCCTTGAAGAATAGGCTAAGCTTACGCTGGGTCCGGAGGTGCTCGCCGGAGGAGTACCCAAGATCCACCATCCCCAGCTCCATCAGCTGCCAGGATGGCGGCGGTAATATCCACGAGACCTTCGTCCAAGGCTCCACACTCTCCCTCAAGGTGCCTGCAGGTGGCGACAAAGATTCGCCAAAGCCTCCTCGCTGGCCTTGATCTTCTCCAACAGGCTCACCTCCCGCCTCCTTGGTGCCATCCAAATACCGTGATCGTGGTGGTCACCAGCTCAAGATCCGCCTTTGGAATCCTTGGCGGCGCCGAGCTCCTTGTTCTATCGGCGAGACGGCCCTGCAGCTCGCCAAGAGTGTAGGCGCCCTTCTCAAGGCCAGTGCTTGAGTGCGGCAAGCTCCTCGCCGCTTTTCTCGAGACTGGCCTCCACCGCGCCACCTTCATCTCCAATTCTTTCTTGGCGGCCTCGGCAGCTGCGGCAAGCATCCTTCGCTTCCTTAAGAGCCCCGCCAAGTGACTCCTCGCGCGACAAGCTCTTCTTCTTCGTGGCTGTCCAGGTTGACCTTCCGCGCCACTCGCTTTCCTGCGTGGATAGCTTCTCGGCAGCAAGCCGCTGCTCCTCCTCGATTCGCGGCCTTCTCGAGGATGAAGGTCGTGGCGCTTCTTCAAAGAAGTCGCCTCCGCTCTTACGCTATGTTCCGGAGAGTTTCTTGGTTGGCGCCCGGAGCTCTTCTCTCAGGCGCTTTCTCCATGTCTGCTTCCCGCCTCGCGACAAGTGCTTCCCGGGTCTCCAACTTGGCTTGTCGGGCGCGGTAGAGCGACAGCAGTTTCTTCAGCAGCTGCTCCTCCTCAGACTCGCTGCTGCTGCTGCTTGGCGCGTCCACTAGCGTCAGCCCAACGGAGGCGAGCAACTCTCCGTCGAAGGTCTCTCCTTCGCCCGGCGCCCTGGAGCTCGACTCCCATGGGAGTTTGATGAAGACGCCGTCGCCGGCCTTCAAGTAGGCGTCGGGCTGGGGCTCTTCAGAGCCTGACGCTGCAGCAGCGGCGGGGGAGTCGGCGGTCGGTGTAGCGCCTGGCGCCTCAAGGCCCCTGTGGGCCACAAGGCGATCGCCAGACCCCTCGCCAGCTTCTGCGGCGGCAGCCTCGGTGGCCTCCTCGCCGGCAGGCTCATCAGCGCCGGCCTCTTCTTCCACGATGGTGGCTTCGTCAGTGTTGCCGCGCGCGTCCTCCTCGCCGGCGACTTCAGTCTCCATCGGCTCTGTGGAGGACAAAGAAAGAACAGTCAAGCAAATGTTCAAAAAGAAAAACAGAAGAAAACAAGCCCAAGGGAAATTTTTGCGCAAGAGGATTACCTGCAATGGGATCTGCAGCCATGGTCTCGACCACCGGAGGATCATCGGTGTTGTCCTTGACGGAGTAGCCTCCTTGCCGGAGGACGCCTTGCCGGAGAATCCTCCCTTGGCGGCGTAGTCAAGGCATGTAATTTCGGGGCGGCTTCCGCCCTCCCGATGAGGCTGCTCGCTTCCTACACTAACCAACAAATGATATCAATGAAGAAGGAGCACCCATGCACACCCTAACAAGAAGGGAGAAAACCGCATACTTACTCCGGGGCTGTGGCCGGGCTGCTGAGGAAGGGTTGCCGGGTCCGCAAGGGGGTCTTAGACGTGCCTCCTGCTGCCACGGGTGGATCATCCTCAACGACGACCACCGGGCCTTGGCTCTCTTCGACGCTCTGGGCCAGCGTCACGAAAAGGAAAGAGTTCGGAACGAAGCAAATCAGATTCAAGATGAAGCAACAAAATTGAAGAAATACAAGCACAATATTGAAGCTTACTCTTCTTCCTCGTCGGAGCTTAGTGCGGAGAGATCAAACTCCAGCTCGCCTCAAAGGCGACGAGGCGGAGGAGTGGGCTCTTGGCCGCTTAAGAGGCGTTGGCGGTAGCCCGAGAGGATCCCTCCCAGCTTGTCGCAGCAAAGCAGGGTGCTCCCGCTGCAACATCGCTGTCATGTAGAGCGCGGCCGCTGGCGCCGCGGCCGTGGCCCGTCTGGTGCCCGCCTGCCTCCGGCTTTATGGAGACGCTTTTGGCGAGCTGGGTTCGCTGGCGGCAAGCCGCTGGATGGTGGGGAAGAAGCGCTCGGCTGGTTCGCTCGACTCGGTCTCGGTTCGCAAGCTCTTCCTCACCGGGCGAACTCCTTGCTCGGCAAGGCTTGCCGCCTCTGCTGCATCTGCCTCCTCCATGGTGTACCAAGACGCCACGGTAGTAGCTGCCGCCTCCTCCAACCTTGTGGCAATGCGCACCATCTCTTCGTCGGTGGTGTCGCTGGTGAGCTTCTTCTGCTAGTCGGGGCGGATCGGCACTTCTTCCAAGCTGTCGAAGAACCGCCAGACGATGTCGCCGGAAGGCTCTTGCCAGTTGGAACGATCCCATGAGAATCGCATTAACGGCATCATGGCGCGGATGCGGTCGAGCGAAGAGTTGTTGCACAATGGGACTAATTCCCTCGGCAACCTAAACCACTTGGGGTGATCGGGTCATTCTTGAACAGCTCTAGCAAGCATCGCATCCAACTCCAAGACAGTGAAATTCCAGTTAAGGCCCGGCGCAGCCTCTCATGATGTCCGCTGCATTTTGGAACTCCCAAGCAGTGTCTCCTCCTCTCCCTGCAAGGGAAGCGGGCGGCGAAGGAAATCATGCTTAACTGCACCTACGGTGAGTCCGGCAAGCCTGAGGTGCAAGATCCGGGTCACAGCAATCTTCAACCTAGCATCTTCCGGCGCCAAGTTGCTCCAATCGTTGCCACGCACTATTGGGGTTTGGCGCAGGGAAGTGAAGGGCTGTGGGTTCTCCTCTACGATCCAACACCAATTGGCTCTCCACTCCTCCCATTTGCTGCGAAACTCTCCTTCCAGATAGGCCTCCTTCTTGCCGACCCTGGAGACCCAAGCAATCCCTCCCAAGAAGCGGCTCTCCTCTCTCAACGCTGGGCATGAAGAAGTGGTGGAAGAGGGCTACGCTTGGGTGGATCTCGACAAAGTTTTCGCAAAGGTGCGAAACTGCCATGGTCGTAACGGCGTTGGGGGTGAAATCAAGGAGGCGGAACCCGTGAGGTGTTCATAATGTCGCAGAAGAATTAGAAAGGGCGGCAGAGCCTGCAATAGAAGAAAAAGCGCCAAGAAAGGATACCCAGTTGGGGCTAGTTCCGAAGCGGTGGCGGGGAGTACCTTCGCGCCGGATGCGCACGCCTCCGTCGACCGTAAGAGGTAGAATCCTCCCTCAGCTCCTTTGCGCCGAGCTGGGGGAGAAGATGGCCCGCTCCTTTCGCAGCGCCATGAAGTCGCTGCGCCGCCGACTTCACGCCCTTCCCTTGTCGGCTTTCGGAGCCATGGCGGAGGCGGTGGAGGAGACCGACGGCGTTGATGGCACTTGTGGCGAAAGGGCGAGCGCTGCTCTTCGCACTAGAGAAGAAGGGGAGCGGCGGTGGTTTTCGAGATGAGACAGCAATGGCGAGGTGGGCGACCTGCCCCTGTTTCCCCTGTTTATAAGGAGGGAGAGGGGGCGGACATTCCGCTTTTACTAATAAAGAAACCCCCCCACGATCTCTCCCACGACGCCACGATCGGCGCGTGCCGTTCGTGGGGGACGTGGTGGGTCCAGAGCGAGTAACGGCGTGATCAAGGCCGCGTGTGACCGTGCACTGCTTTGGGCCTGGCCCGACAGCGCTCGGCACCGTGTGCGGCCCAGGCCCGTGGGCTCCTGTCGGTGTACTAGAGTAGGGGTACCCTAGTATCCCGAACTCGTGCACGGGCAGTTGCAGCACCAGCTGCAAGGCTTGCCTGGTCACCGCCAAGATCCTCTGTGGTTCCTTTCGAGCCATTCAAGAACAAAGTATTTAACCAAGAAGACAAGGCCCCGACAAGAAGAGCTTGCCGGGAAGGCCGCTCAAGGCACGCAAAAGACAAGACCCCGGCAAGAGGAGCTTGCCGGGAAGGCTTGGAGAGCGACAAGCCTCCGGACGCGACAAGGATTCAGCCGCGGCAAGGCACTTGCCGCGGCAGGCAACCTCTCTTCATCTCCGCTCCAGCTCATCCACCAAAGATGTCGGGGAGGCTGATCGGACCCACGAACGCCTATGGGACCGGCGGACCGAGTCCCTTTTGGTTCGGAGGGGGGCGGAGATCGCACGAAGAGCGGATCGAGGCGAAGCACACGAGCAGTTTACCCAGCCGGAGCTCTCCGAGAGATAACACTCCTACCGCTGCTTGTCTGATTTGTATTATGTTCTTGCTAGGGAGCGATGAGAGCTACCGCACCTAAGCGTGGGTGTTCTCTGGTTACGTTGGAATCGAACCCCCCTACGCTATGCATGGGCCTCCTTTTATATGCTCAAGGGTCTCCGGCAGTGGCAACGTAGATGAGGGTACAAATGTAAAACAGTAGTTGGTACACCTACTTATGTACATTAAGGTACGTGTAATCTACCTAACCCCTGACGGCAAGGGACAAAGCATTAAATGCCCGCCCCTGCCGCCTAAACAAAGGCAATGTGGACTGTCAGAGCGCCATCGTTCGCCACGATGGCAAGCTTGTCAGCGTCGCTTATCGCTGCTCCACGCTGGCTGCACAGCCTCTTGACACGCGCACATGGAATGGTCCCATGGCGACATGTTGGTGGATGAGCTGGAGCGGAGATGAAGAGAGGTTGCCTGCCGCGGCAAGTGCCTTGCCGCGGTTGAATCCTTGTCGCGTCCGGAGGCTTGTCGCTCTCCGAGCCTTCCCGGCAAGCTCCTCTTGCCGGGGTCTTGTCTTCTGCGTGCCTTGAGCGGCCTTCCCGGCAAGCTCTTCTTGCCAGGGCCTTGTCTTCTTGGTTAAATACTTTTTCTTTGAATGGCTCCAAAGGAACCACGGAGGATCTTGGCGGTGACCGTGCAAGCCTTGCCTGGTGTCTTGAATCGCCAGGCACGAAGTTCGGGATACTAGGGTACCCCTACTCTAGTACACCGACAGTATGGCAAAATTTTCAGACTTGTAAAGTGTAGTATCATACTTTTCAATCGAAGAAGCAATTTCATAAGCACCCTTAAAAGCAACAAATTCTTCAATTTGTTGAACATCATAGTAATTATAAACACCCTTAGCATATAAAGATACGATTCCATTTTCACTAAACTCACATTGGTAGGGAAGGTGTTTATTAGGGTTTTTAGAACAACAAGTCACATCATAAATTTCACATAAATTCCAAGCATAGCATTGCAAGCGATGAATTTGACCCAGTAAAAGTTTCCCTTTTTCAGATATGCGGTGTCGAACATAACAAGCTTGCTCATCTAAAGATCTGCCCTCAACTAAGCTAGTTGGGGTTTCAACACGAGCACATAGGGATCGAAGATGATCCAAGTAATAAGCTTCATGGGTACGATAGATTTTAAATGGTTCTTCAACCATTGGTTCAGTAGGTACAACTAATTTTTTTGGTATTTTGCGTTTCCTACCCATAACTAAAGATAGAAAACAACTACGAACAGCAAATAAAAATTACTTAGTCAGAAAGCAAACAAGCACACACGAGAATATTCACCCCACGCTATTGCTCCTCGGCAACGGCGCCAGAAAAAGGTATTGATAACCCACAAGTATAGGGGATCACAACAGTTTTGATAAGTAGGAGTGTCGAACCCAACGAGGAGATAAAGGTAGAACAAATATTCCCTCAAGTTCTATCGACCACCGATACAACTCTACGCACGCTTGACATTCGCTTTACCTGGAACAAGTATGAAACTAGAAGTATGTAGGTGTTGTTGGATAGGTTTGCAAGATAATAAAGAGAGCGTAAATAAAAGCTAGGGGCTGTTGTAAGTAAAGAAGCAATAAAGTAAATAAAGCGAGTGTTTAAAAGTGGTGATAGGAGTTGCGAAATTGTCCCTTAAGCAATTGACTACTTTACTAGACCGATAGCAAGTTTTATATGGGAGAGGCCACTGCTAGCATGTCATCCCTTACTTGGAATTCTATGCACTTATGATTTGAACTATTAGCAAGCGTCCGCAACTACTAACATTCATTAAGGTAAAACCCAACCATAGCATTAAGATATATTGGTCCCCCTTCAATCCTGTATGCATCAATTTATATGCTAGGCTGAAGCTTCTGTCACCCTTGCCCTCCAATACATAGTCCTATCAACATACAACTAACCCTATGGTGTGATCCACGCGCGTGCTCATATGATGGGCACCAAAGACATCAACATAACCACAAGCAAATTAAATCAATCATAGCAATTCATCAACTACCGATAGGACAACGGAAATCTACTCAGACATCATAGGATGGCAACACATCATTGAATAATAATATGAAGCATAAAACACCATGTTCAATTAGAGGGTATAGCGGGTTGCGGGAGAGTGGACCGCTGTAGATAGACGGGGGAAGGTGATGGAGATGTTGGTGAAGATGATGGAGGTGTTGGTGAAGATCGAGGTGATGATGATGGTGGCCACGGCAGCGTTCCGACGCCACCGGAGGAGAGGGGGAGAGGGGCCCCCTTCTTCCTCTTCTTACTTGACCTCCTCCCTAGATGGGAGAAGGGTTTCCCCTCTGGTCCTTGGCCTCCATGGCATTGGAGGGGCGAGAGCCCCTCCGAGATTGGATCTGTCTCTCTGTCTCTCTCTGTTTCTGCGTTCTCTCTCCTGCCCTTTCACCGTTTCGTATATATATGGAGATCCGTAACTCCGATTGGACTGAAACCTTCGCCGTGATTTTTTTACCAAAAATTAGCTTTCTTGCGGCCGAAGAAGGGCATCAACCGCCTTACGGGTGGACCACGAGGGTCAGGGGCGCGCCCAGGGGGTGGGGCGCGCCCCCCTGCCTCGTGCCCACCTCGGACACCGTTTCGCGTTGATCTTTCTCCTAGATTTTCCAAATATTCCAAAAATAAGCTCCGTCCGTTTTTATCCCGTTTGGACTCCGTTTGATATGCATATTCTGCGAAACATAAAACATGCAACAAACAGGAACTGGCACTGGGCACTGGATCAATATGTTAGTCCCAAAAATAATATAAAAAGTTGCCAAAAAGTATATGAAAGTTGTATAATATTGGCATGGAACAATAAAAAATTATAGATACGCCGGAGACGTATCAGCTGCGCCCCTGCGTTTTCCTCTTTTTTATGGGGAAAACGCGGGCCGCCTCTTTATTGTTCACCACGGGGTGACGCAAGCATGCTACAACCGTCCCATCCACGACCACCACGTCGCGCACTCAATGCAGTTCATGGGGAAGCGCAACTGGTGAAACACGGCGGATGAAAAAATCACCGCGGTTAAAACTCTGCCACGCTGCGTTCGAGCACCGCTCGATCGGCCCAACAACGCTCAAGGCCACGTGTGACCTAGGCTCGGGGCTCTGTCGATTGCAAAAGTAGGGGTTTCTATACCCCTTTACTTGTGCACAGGCAGTCGTAGCCGCGCCTGTGGCCAAGCTTGACGGGGCAGAGGAAGCAAAGATAGAAGACTACCAGGGCAGCGCTTAAGCCAGAGGCGCGAAGAGCAAAGAGACAAGATGAGCTCCCCCCGGAAGGGCTTTGCCGGGGCAGCCTACATAGCCCCGGCAAGAGCCTTGCCGGGGCAACTTACCCAACACCAGCAAAGCCGCCACCCTTGAGCCTGAGAGTTCCGACACCATCGACAACATTGGAACCAAGGCTCAGGAGGTGCATGCATGGTGGCATGCAGATCTTTGTGAGGACCAAAGGCCTGCGAGGTCTAGATAAGAACTATAAGACAAGGCGCCGGCAAGACCCCTGCCGAGGACGCCCACGAGGCCCCGAAGAGGCTCCTGCCGAAGACACCCATGAAGCCCCGGCAAGATTCTTGCCGAGGGCGCCCGCAAAGCCCTGGCAAGACCCTTGCCGAGGGTGCCCGCAAGACCTCGACAAGACCCTTGCCGGGGGCATCAACAAGATCGCGGCAAGGGTTTGCCGCCCCATCGCCACCCCAGCACAGTGGCCAGCCCACCAACTAGGCAAGTGCCTACGTGGCAGCGTGTGGCTTCTAGGCCAACCAGTCAAGCACCTGCGTGGTGGCATGCAGATCTTCATGAAGACCCTGCCACCGCACCAGCACAGCGACCTGCCAGCCTGCATGGCACTGCATGCCTCGTTGGCCTAGGCGCGCGTCGAAGCAAGGTGAAGCGGTGACGGAGGGGACAGGCTACGTTGCTGTCCCCGATAAAGCAAGGGGACACATAAGCAGCACATTAAATGCGTTTGTCCTGTGATGTCAGGCGATAAGCTTGTACACCGTAGATACTCTCCACCTGCTGTGTGCCACTGTGGTGACCCCTTTGACATATAAAAGGAGGCCGGAGGCATACTGAGGAAGGATTCAGACTTTTTGGCTAGGCATGCACCGCAGCTAGTTCAAGAACTCAAGAACACTAAATATACACCAAAGCAGGACAAGGGTATTACGCATCTCCACGGCTTGAACCTGGGTAAAATCCCCTCATACTGATCTTCTAGATCCGCTCTTTGCACAGCTCCGCTCACCGCCAACCGTAGAAGGGATCCTTGTGGTCCCATAGGTGTCATTTCCCCCGACATAAATAATAAAAGAGATAGACATCACAAGGGGCAATATAACGTGACTGCTGTCTGCTAGAACTATGTCGGTATTTCCCCAAAGAGGAAGGGATGATGCATCACAACAATGGTAGGTATTTCCCTCAGTGATGAGACCAAGGTTATTGATTTCTCCCTGACTATAGCGTCAGAAAGCTCTTGTCTGCTAGGACTACGTCGGTATTTCCCCAAAGAGGAAGGGATAATGTAGCACAGCGAAGGTAGGTATTTCCCTCAGTGATGAAACCAAGGTTATCGAACCAGTAG
Organism: Aegilops bicornis; assembly: GCA_021605145.1. Classification (NCBI taxonomy): domain Eukaryota; kingdom Viridiplantae; phylum Streptophyta; class Magnoliopsida; order Poales; family Poaceae; genus Aegilops; species Aegilops bicornis. The sequence goes on along the minus strand of CM038671.1, from coordinate 629,139,264 downwards.
GAGAACCAAGAAACACAACGTAAACAACACCTGCACACAAGTAACAACACCTCGCAACCTGACGTGTTAAAGGGGTTGTCAATCCCTTTCGGGTAACGATGCCAGAAATTTATTATAGATTGAAATAATAGATCACAAATAAAATAAAGTGCAGCAAAGTATTTTCTGTATTTTTGGTTTAATAGATCTGAATAAAAATGCAAAGGAAATGTAGATCGCAAGAAAATATATGAGAAAGAAGACCCGAGGGCCTTAGGTTTCACTAGTGGCTTCTCTCGAGAAAAATAGCAAACGGTGGGTTAACAAATTACTATTGGGCCATTGATAGAACTTCAAATAATTATGACGATATCCAAGCAATGATCATTACATAGGCATCACGTCCAAGATTAGTAGACCGACTCCTGCCTGCATCTACTACTATTACTCCACACATCGACTGCTATCCAGCATGCATCTAGTGTATTAAATTCATGGAAAACGGAGTAATGCAATAAGAACGATGACATGATGTAGACAAGATCTGTTTATCTATTGCGTAGATATAGATCCCATCTTTTTATCCTTAGTAGCAATGATATATACGTGTCTTTTCCCTTTCTGTTACTGGGATCAAGCACTGTAAGATCGAACCCACTAGTGGGCACCTCTTCCCATTGCAAGATAAATAGTTCAAGTTGGCCAAACAAAACCCAAATATCGGAGAAGAAATATGAGGCTATAAGAGATCATGCATATAAGAGATCAAAAAACTCAAATAATTTTCATGGATATAATAAGATATAACTGATCATAAACTCGAAGTTCATCAGATCCCAACAAACACACTGCAAAAAGAGTTACATCATATGGATCTCGAAGAGACCATTGTATTGAGAATTCAGCGAGAGAGAGAAAGCCATCTAGCTACTAACTACGGACCCGAAGGTCTACAAAGAACTACTCACGCATCATCGGAGAGGCACCAATGGAGGTGGTCAACCCCATCCGAGATGGTATCTAGATTGGATCTGGTGGTTCTGGACTCTGCGGCGGCTGGATGAATATTTCGTCAACGCTTCTAGGGTTTCTGGAATATTGGGGTATTTATAGAGCAAAGAGGCGGTCCGGGGGCACCCGAGGTGGGCACAACCCACCAGGGCATGCACAGGTATCTCGGCGTGCCTCGGTGGGTTGTCCCTCCTCGACTCCCCCAAGTGCAACCAGACCCAACTTCTTCCTTTTGGTCCATAAAAATCGTCAGAAAGTTTCGTGGCATTTGGACTCCGTCTGATATTGATTTCCTGTGATGTAAAAAACATGCAGAAAACAACCACTGGCACTGGGCACTATGTCAATAGGTTAGTACCAAAAAATGATATAAAATGATTATAAAACATCCAAGATTGATAATAAAATAGCATGGAACAATCAAAAATTATAGATACGTTGGAGACGTATCAACATCCCCAAGCTTAACTCCTGCTCGTCCTCGAGTAGGTAAGTGATAAAAACTGAATTTTTGATGTGGAGTGTTGTTTATCATGTCATATCATATTATTTTCTTTATATCATGGACATTTGGAATTTTATGTGATTCAAAGCAATAGTCTAGTTTTGACATAATAATTTAGATACTCAAGCATATCAACAAGAAACCATGTCTTTCAAAATATCAATGCTAAAACAAGTTATCCCTAGCCCATCATGCTCAAACATTCATACATTCATGAAACACACTCGAATATTAGCTCCACCCAATAATTAAGCATGATCATATTGCCTCTTAGTTGGTGCTTTTATAAAAGAAGATGGAGACTCAAATTCAAAATAAAAATTGCATAAAGTAAAAGAAAGGCCCTTCGCAAAGGGAAGTAGGGATTTTTAGAGGTGCTAGAGCTCAAAGCAAAAAATATTAGAGATAAAAACATTTTGGGAGGTGTATCCATCCCACCAACAAAAACGACGTAGAGCTACGAACACTTTCCATGCTAGATATGCCATAGGCGGTTCCCAAATAGGAAATAAAGTTTATTCCTTTTTGCACCATACTTTCACTTTCCATGGCTAACCGTATCCACGGGTGCCTTCCATACCAACACTTTCCAAGGAATTTATTATTTGATAACATAAAGTAAATTCATTTTTGCATTTCGGGACTGGGAATCCCTAAAACCTTTGTCTTACTCTCGTGCAATGATAAGTGAATAAACACTCATCATCAGAATAACACATCCAGCATGGAAAATATTAGCCACTGCTACTGCTCATGAGCGAAACAAATACACAAAAGAGAAGTTTATTTTGAAAATTAGAGATGGCACATGCAAATTTGCTTAGAACGACAAAAGAATACCGCATATAGGTAGATATAGTGGACTCATGTGGCAAAACTGGTTTAAAGGATTTTGGATGCACAAGTAGAGGTCATACTTAGTGCAAAATGAAGACTAGCAAAAAGATTGAGAAGCGACCAACCAAGAAACGAATAACCTCAAAAGCAAGCATTAAGCATAATTAACAACGAATAATACACCACAAGTAGGATATAATTTTCATTGCCTGATTATTGACTTTCGTGCATGCATAGGGAATCACAAACCTTAACACCAACATTCTTACTAGAGCACAATTACTCATCAACATAACTCGCATATCACATCATCATATCTCAAAACTATTACTAAGAACCAAGTTTATTTTGTCCAATGATCTTCATGACATTTTTTCTTTACTTTATCCTTCTTGGATATCTATCACTTTGGGACTAATTTTCATGTGTTGCTTGTCATAAGCTCAAACAAATATAAGTGAAGATCATGAGCATAACAAATTTTCTTTCTCTCAAAATAATTGAAGTGAAGCAAGAGAGAAGTTCTTCAAAATTTTACTAACTCTCAAATAAATCTAAGTGAAGCAAAAGAGCATTTCTTCAAATATAGTAAGCACACCATGCTAAAAAAGATATAATTGAAGCACTAGAGCAAGTCCTAGCTCATAAAAGATTTAAGTGAAGCACAAAGAGCAATTCTAACAAGTCGTGATATAATTTTGGCTCTCTCAAATAGGTGTGTCCAGCAAGGATTGATGACTTAAAACACAAAATAAAACAAGCAAAGACACATATCATACAAGACGCTTCAAGCAAAACACATATCATGTAACGAATAAAAATATAGCCTCGATTAAAATACCGATGGTCGTCAGAAGAAAGAGGGGATGCCACTCGGGGGCATCCCCAAGCTTAGTTGGTTGCTCATTCTTGGATAATAGCTTGGGATGTCGGGGCATCCCCAAGCATAGGCTCTTCTATCCTTCTTTCATCCATCTTAAGATAACCCAAAACTTGAAAACTTCAATCACATAAAACTCAACAAAACCTTTGTGAGATCCGTTAGTAAAAGAAAGCAAACCACTACTATAAGTGTTGTATCAAACCAATTCATATTTTGCTTTTGTATTGTATCTACTGTAATCCAACATTTCTATGGCAAAAACTCATCAAATAAAACCATAGAGCCATCAAAATAAGCACACAACACAAAGAAAACAGAATCTGTCAAAACAGAACAGTATGTAGTAATCTGACACTTTCGAATACTTCTATAACTCCAAAAATTCTGAAAAATTAGGACGACCAGGGTAATTTGTATATTGATCTTCTACAAAAATAATTGGCATTTTATCACATTCTGGTGATTTTTAACAATTATTTTTGTGAGCATAAAGTTTCTATCTTTTTTCAGCAAGATCAAACAACTAGCACCCAAGAAGATCCTAAAGGGTTTACTTGGCACAAACACTAATTAAAACATAAAAAACACAATCATACCAGTAGCATAATTGTGCAAACACACAAGAACAGAAAGTAAAAAAGCAAAAATAAATTGTATTCATTGGGTTGCCTCCCAACAAGCGCTATAGTTTTATGCCCTTAGCAGGCATAAGGCAAGGATCTAAGTGTTGCCATCCTTGTCCAACTCTTCAATCAAACACTTAGAATCCCTCAAGGATTTAGCATAAAGACCTTCTATAGCAATACTGCTCGGGGTAAATTTAAATAATTCATTCTTACAAAAAGGATCCCTTATCACTTCAACAAAATCCGGATGGATGCTAATCATCTTAAGGTCTCCCTTATCATTATTACTAGAAGTTTCACCCTTGTTCTTAGATCTCCTACTCTTTACGGGAGTTTCCTCAATAATTTTAGTGGTAGTAAAAGCCGTGTTTAGATTACTAAAGATTTCTTCCAATTTATCGATCCGAGACGGACTTTCTTCTATTCTTTCATGGATTAAGGTATCCCTCTCTTTTAACAACTTAAAAATATCGCCCGCTTTTGACCCAAGATTAGTAGCAAAATTACGCATCTTTTTATGTATAATTTCCATATGATCTTTGGTGAGCATTTTCTTTTCAATAGCATCTAGTCTTTCCATAACATGCTCAAGAGTTAAAATTGTTTCATTAACCATAAGGAGCCCACTAAATTTCCCATAGCATTAAGAGCATCAAAAGGAGGACTCGTTAAGAAATTTTCACCAGTAATCATATCAAGGACGAATCAATACCAAGTGGTGATGCCAACATAAAAACAACGCAGAAACACAGGGGTAGATTGCTTACGGATAGACCTATTATGAGCATTGCAAATTCTATACCAAGCAACTTTTAAAGTTCTCCTCCCCTTTGTTTAAAGTTGAGGACCTCGGCCTCGGGATTGCAAGCAATAGAGGAACAACTATCCATGACGGCAAACAAAAATGCACGCAAAAACAGATCCGGCAAGAAGACGTCAAACGGAAAAGAGGGCGAATAGAACGACATTTTTTTGTGAAGTGGGGGAGAGGAAAACGAGAGGCAAATGGCAAATAATGTAAATTGCGAGGAGATGAGATTTGTGATTAGGAACCTGGTTATGTTGAAGATCCTCCCTGGCGACGGCGCCACAAATTCCTTTTGATTTCTCCCTGACTATAGCGCCAGAAAGCTCCTGTCTGCTCGGACTACGTCGGTATTTCCCCCTAGAGGAAGGGATGATGTAGCACAGCGAAGGTAGGTATTTCCCTCAGTGATGAAACCAAGGATATCGAAGGAGTAGGAGAACCAAGCAACACAACGTAAACAGCACATGCACACAAATAACAACACCTCGCAACCCGACGTGTTAAAGGGGTTGTCAATCCCTTTCAGGTAACGATGCCATAAATTTATAATAGATTGAAATAATAGATCGCAAATAAAATAAAGTGCAGCAAAGTATTTTGGTATTTTTGGTTTAATAGATCTGAATAAAAATGCAAAGGAAAAGTAGATCGCAAGCAAATATATGAGAAAGAAAACCTGAGGGCCGTAGGTTTCACTAGTGGCTTCTCTCAAGAGAAATAGCAAACGGTGGCTAAACAAATTACTGTTGGGCAATTGATAGAACTTCAAATAATTATGACAATATCCAGGCAATGATCATTACATAGGCATCACATCCAAAGATTAGTAGACTGACTCCTGCCTGCATCTACTACTATTACTCCACACATCGACCGCTATCCAGCATTCATCTAGTGTATTAAGTTCATGGAAAAACAGAGTAATGCAATAAGAACGATGACATGATGTAGACAAGATCCGTTTATCTATTGCGTACATATAGATCCCATCTTTTTATCGTTAGTAGCAACGATACATACGTGTCGTTTCCCTTTCTGTCACTGGGATGAAGCACCGTAAGATCGAGCCCACTACCGGGCACCTCTTCCCATTGCAAGATAAATAGATCAAGTTGGCCAAACAAAACCCAAATATCAGGGAAGAAATACGAGGCTATAAGAGATCATGCATATAAGAGATCAAAGAAACTCAAATAACTTCCATGGATATAAAAAGATATAACTGATCATAAACTCGAAGTTCATCAGTTCCCAACAAACACACGGAAAAAAGAGTAACATCATATGGATCTCCAAGAGACCATTGTATTGAGAATTCAGCGAGAGAGAGAGAAAGCCATCTAGCTACTAACTACGGACCCGAAGGTCTACAAAGAACTACTCACGCATCATCGGAGAGGCACCAATGGAGGTGGTGAACCCCATCCAAGATGGTGCCTAGATTGGATCTGGTGGTTCTGGACTCTGCGGCGGCTGGATGAATATTTCATCGACGATTCTGTGGTTTCTGGAATATTGGGGTATTTATAGAGCAAAGAGGCGGTCCGGGGGGCACCCGAGGTGGGCACAACCCACTGTGCCATGCTGGCCTCTGGCGTGCCTGGTGGGTTGTCCCCTCCTCGGGACTCCCCCAGGTGCAACCAGGTCCCAACTTCTTCCTTTTGGTCCATAAAAATCATCATAAAGTTTCATGGCATTTGGACTCCGTCTGATATTGATTTCCTACGATGTAAAAAACATGCAGAAAACAGCAACTGGCACTTGGCACTATGTCAATAGGTTAGTACCAAAAATGATATAAAATAATTATAAAACACCCAAGATTGATAATAAAATAGCATGGAACAATAAAAAATTATATATACGTTGGAGACGTATCAGTTACCGAACCAGTAGGAGAACCAAGCAACACTACGTAAACATCACCTGCACACAAATAACAAATACTTGCAACCCGGCGTGTTAAAAGGTTTTCAATCCCTTTCGGGTAACGGTGCTAGAAATTGGCAAACGGACGGGATAAAGTAGTAATAGATAGGATAATTGGATCACAAATAAAATAAAGTGCAACAAGGTATTTTTATTATAATAGATATGAAAATAAAATAAAAGGAAAATAGATCGCAAAGGCAAATATAATAAAGAAGAGACTCGGGGGCCGTAGATTTCACTAGTGGCTTCTCTTGACAAAAATAGCAAACGGTGGGTGAACAAATTACTGTTGGGTAATTGATAGAACTTCAAATAATCATGACGATATCCAAACAATGATCATTATTATATACGCATCACGTCCAAGATTAGTAGACCGACTCCTGTCTGCAGATACTACTATTACTCCACACATCGACCGCTATCCAGCATGCATCTAGTGTATTAAGTTCATGGAGAAACGGAGTAATGCAATAAGAACGATGACATGATGTAGATAAGATCTATTTATGTAGAAATAGACCCCATCTTGTGATCCTTAATAGCAGCGATACATACGTGTCGTTTCCCTTTCTGTCACTGGGATCAAGCACCATAAGATCGAACCCATTACCAAGCACCTCTTCCCATTGCAAGATAAATAGATCAAGTTGGCCAAACAAAACCCAAATATCGGAGAAGAAATACGAGGCTATTAGCAATAATGCATATAACAGAACAAATAAGACTCAAATAACTTTCATGGATAAAAAGATAGATCTGATCATAAACACAAAGTTCATCGGATCCCAACAAACACACTGCAAAAACAGTTACATCATATGGATCTCCAAGAGACCATTGTATTGAGAATCAAAATAGAGAGGGAGGCATCATCGGAGAGGCACCAATGGGCATGATGAACCCCTCCGTGATGGTGTCTAGATTGGATCTAGTGTTTCTGGAACTTGCAGTGGCTGGAATTGATTTTCGTCGACTCCCCTAGGGTTTCTAGAATATTGGGGTATTTATAGAGCAAAGAGGCGGTTTAGGGGGCACCCGAGGTGGGCACACCCCACCTGGGCGCGCCTGGGCCCAGGCGCGCCCTGGTGGGTTGTGCTCTCCTTAGAGCACCCCCAGGTGCTTCTCCGGCCCACTAGATGTCTTCTGGTCCCAAAAAATCCACATAAAGTTTCACTGCATTTGGACTCCGTTTGGTATTGATTTCCTGCGATGTAAAAACATGCAGAAAACAGCAACTGGCACTTGGCACTATGTCAATAGGTTAGTACCAAAAATGATATAAAATAACTATGAAATGATTGTAAAACATCCAAGAATGAATAACAGCATGGAACAATAAAAAACTATAGATACATTGGAGACGTATCAGTGACGTTCTCTTGCACTAAGGGGTTGAGCATACAAACAAATAAGCGCATGGCAACCTCTGCTTCCCTCTGTGAAGGGCCTATCTTTTACTTTTATGCAAGAGTCAAAGTTTTTCTCTCTATTCCTCTTTATTTTTCTCCTTTGGCAAGCATCTTGTGGTGAGGAAATATCTAGGCACATATATCCAGTTGAATATGGGTAGCATGACTTATTATTGTTGACATCACCCTTGAGGTGAATACGTTTGGAGGCAAAATTATAAGCCCCTATATTTCTATGTGTCCGGTTGAAACGTTTTGCTCATGTGTATGCGGTGAGTGTTAGCAATCACAGAAGACTCTATGATGGTTGAGTATGTGGACTTGCCTAAATGCTCCGATACGTGACCCTTCCTGAAAAAAATGATGAATTGTAGTTGCAAAGTTGACTGAGAACATAGTTTGTTGGTTTCTAATAGAGTTTTTGCTTTATAATTCGATAGTGTGATGAATTGTTACTTATTCATGATAATTCTATGATAAAAGTTTTATTTTAAAGTTTGTTGCTGTTATAATAACTTACATGAAGCTTCTATGTCCGTATTTTTTTATCGACACCTCTCTCTCTAACAATGTGGACATGTTTTCGATTTCGTTTTTGCTTGAGGACAAGCGAGGTCTAAGCTTGGGGGAGTTGATACGTCAATTTTGCATCATGTTTACCTTCTATTATTTACAATGTTTTTATGCATAATAATGCTCTTTGGAGTAATTCTAATGCCTTTTCTCTCATAATATGCAAGGTACACACAAAGAGGGAGAATTCCGGCAGCCGAAAATCTGGAGCTGAAAAAGCTACGTCAGGCTACCTATTCTGCACAACTCCAAATGAGCTGAAACTTCACGAGGATATTTTATGGAATAAATAAGAAATGAGCAAATAACCACCGGAGAGGGCCACCTGGTGAGCACAAGACACCAGGGCGCGCCTGGCCCCCCTGGCGTGCCCTGGTGGGTTGTGCTCAGCCCAACCCACCTCGGTGCCCGTCTTCAGGTATATAAGTAATTTTGACCAAGAAAAAAATAAGGAGAGGACTTTTGGAATGGATTGCGGCCGTCTCGAGGCGGAACTTGGGCAGGTGCACTTTTGCCCTCCGGCGGAGCGATTCCGCTAGGGGAACTTCCCTCCTGGAGGGGGAAATCATCGTCATCATCATCACCAACAACTCTCCCCTCTTGGGGAGGGCAATCTCCATCAGTATCTTCAAAAGCACCATCTCCTCTCAAACCCCAGTTCATCTCTTGTGTTCAATCTGTGTATCGGAACTATAGATTGGTGCTTGTGGGTGACTAGTAGTGTTGATTAGATGTTGTAGTTGATTACTATATGGTTTATTTGGTGGAAGATTATATGTTCAGATCCAATATGCTATTTAATACCCCTATGATCTTGAGCATGTTTATCACTTGTGAGTAGTTACCTTTGTTCTTGAGGTCACGGGAGAAACCATGTTGCAAGTTATCATGTGAACTTGATATGTGTTCGATATTTTGATAGTGTGTATGTTGTGATTCCCTTAGTGGTGTCATGTGAACGTCGACTACATGACACTTCACCATATTTGGGCCTAAGGAATGCATTGTGGAGTAGTAATTAGATGCTGGGTTGCGAGAGTGACAGAAGCTTAAACCCTAGGTTATGCGCTATTCCGTAAGGGACCAATTGGATCCAAAGATTAATGATATGGTTCGAATTTATTCTTAATACTTTTCTCGTAGTTGCGGATGCTTGCGAGGGTGTTAATCATAAGTAGGAGATTTGTTCAAGTAAGAACAACACCTAAGCACCGATCAACCCACATATAAAATTATCAAAGTAGCGAACACGAATTGAATCAACATGATGAAAGTGACTAGATGAAATTCCCATGTACCCTCAAGAACGATTTGCTTATTATAAGAGATCGTTTAGGCCTGTCCTATTGTTATTACTATCGTTAATTGCTCGTTACACATTATCTTGCTATCAAACTACTCTGTTACTTACAATTCAGCGCTTGCAGACATTACCTTGCTGAAAACCACTTGTCATTTCCTTCTGCTCCTCGTTGGGTTCGAAACTCTTACTTATCGAAAAGGCAACAATTGATCCCATATACTTGTGGGTCATCAATAACCCACCTAGCATGGAAGATATTGACAACCCTAGTTGGTACATGAGAGATTGGAGCATACAAAACAGATTATCATTTGAAGGTTTAGAGTTTGGCACTTGCAAATTTACTTGGAACGGCAGGTAAATACCGCATATAAGAAGGTATGGTGGACTCCTATGGAACAAATTTGGGTTTATGGAAGTGGATGCAAAAGCAGTATTCCTGGTTAGTACAAGTGAAGGCTAGAAAAAGACTAGGAAGCAACCAACTAGAGAGCGACAACGGCCATAAACATGCATTGAGATTAACCAACATTGAGTGCAAGCATGAGTAAGATATAAATCACCATGAACATAAATATCGTGAAGGCTGTGTTGATTTTGTTTCAACTACATGCGCGAACATGTGCCAACTCAAGCCACTCGAATCATTCAAAGCAGGATACCATCCTATCATACTACATCACAACCATTTTAATTTCCATGTTGGCACGCAAGGTAAACCATTATGAACTTCTAGCTAATTAAGCATGCCATGAGTAATTATAATCTCTAATTGTCATTGCAAACATGTTTCATTCATAATAGGCTGAATCAGGAATGATGAACTAATCATATTTACAAAAACATGATAGGTCGAGTTCATACCAGCTTTTCCTCATCTCAATCATTTCATCATATATCGTCATTATTGCCTTTCACTTGCATGACCTAACGGTGTGGATAATAATAATAGTGCACGTGCATTGGACTAATCTGGAATCTGCAAACATTTATTCAAAGGAGAAGACAAGGTAATATGGGCTCTTTGTTAGATCAACAAAAATGCATATGAGATCCAGTCAACATTTTCATCGTGGTCTTCTCCTCTCGACCCTCAAAGAAAAGAAAAGAATTTCAAAGAAACACACTGAAATGTTTTTGGGGCTTTTGTTTCTTTGAAGAAGGTAAAACAAGAAGGAGAAAAACTATCTACATGCGAAAGCTCCCAACAAGCAAAAGAAGAACGAGAAATCTTTTTGGTTTTCTTTTAATATTGCAACTAAGCATGCATATAATGTAAACTAACTACAACTATTTTTTTGTTTTTCTTAAGGTTTTTTCGAACACACAAGAAGAAAGCAGAAAAAGAAATAAACTAAAATGGACAATACAATGAAAAAGTATGAACACCGACAAATGAAATGAGTGTGTGAACATGAATGTAATGTCGGTGAGAAATACATACTCCCCCAAGCTTAGGCTTTTGGCCTAAGTTGGTCTAAGCCCATGGATCAAAATAGCCCTCTCAAGTGTACTGAGGAGGATCCTGTGGGTTCCACTGGTTAGCGAGCTCCTGTGGATCCCGCTGATAAATAGACTCCTAATATGGATCAGGTGATGGCTCTGGCTCAGGAGCTAGGGATCGTGTCCCCTCCCAGTATGCACGAATGTCCGCGGGCAAAACAAAGTACCTTCCTGAATGAATATCGAACAGAGTAGGTGCATGCAAGGTAATAATCTGAAAAGTATCCTCACTAAATATCAAGTTATAAATGAGTCTCCTTTCCTCATCATAGCGAATAAACGTATGTTACCATGCTGTCATAATCTAGGTAAATAGTGGGTAGCAGTTTCTCCTCTTTTTCATGGTGTCTAATGGGTATCTCGAAGCATCTAGCAAGGCAGGAAGCGAAGATGCCTCCCAAAATAGGACCCTTTGTACGGTTGAGATTCAACCATTTAGAAACCATAGCGCCTAAAATGAAAGTTCTATCACGAAGTAAAGCATGGCGCAATATGGCAATGTCAGGAGCACTAAGGCCTCCACTCTCCACGCGACCAATTAAACATCTACCAGCAAATAATGAGTAGTAGCGCAAAACAGGAAAATGTAAACTAGCCACTCTCGCTTCAGACACCCTTCTCCTTTCCCCTACGGTAACTTCATTAATAAAATCTTCCACATCACTAGGATGTGGTTCCTCGACGCTACCCTCATAAGGTAATTTACAAACCTCACAAAAGTCATAGAGCATCATTTCCTTGTACTCGTCATATAAGTAAAAATCTACCATGGGTGGTGATCTCCTAGCATGAAAATGAAAATTTTGCATGAAAGTATTAGTGAGTAGGAGATACTGATCACACTAGTCGAGGAGGAAGTCGGTGATGCCTGCATTCTCAGCCAAATAATAGAAGTCCTCATAAATTCCGGCCGCCTGTAAGAATGCATCACATGGCCATTCGCACGGCCGAATCTCCGCGGCACGAGGAAGATTGTACTTGGGTTTGTCCTTCTCCTCATTTTCCTTTTCCTTCGAACCCCGACTTGAGGAGCCTCTCAACAATCTCCTCAACATTTTCTTCCTCTGAAAATTTCTGAAATTTTTAGTGACTCAAAATGAAAGTGCACCAAACTCAACAAAATTGATAGCAACTACTCCTACAAGTGCCTAGAGGCTATATCATGCATCAAAACTACTTTGGACCATATAAATTTGACATGGAAGCTCAAGAACAAGGTAACCACAGCAGCAAAAATTTGCAATAAATAAAGCACTAGAACAAAAACTAATTGGACCATTGGAGGAGTCACATACTGAAGAACAATCCGCCAAAGCAATTTTGTGAATGGAGCTTTGAGCAAGGAGATCGAAAATGGCAGCAAAATGAGCAAGAACACGAGTTTGAGCTATGGAGTGATTTTTTCTGGAGGAAGACGAAGTGGATGGGTGCTGGAATAAGTGAAGGGGGCCCACGTGCGACCCACAAGGATGGGGGGCGCGCCCTCCACCCTTGTGGCCCACTGGTGAGGCCCCATGGTGTGTGTTTAGTGTCATAAATTCTTAAATATTCTATAAAAAATCATACTAAATTTTCAGGGCATTTGGAGAACTTTTATTCTTAGGACATTTTTTATTTCACGGATAATTCAGAAAACAGATAGAAAATACTACTTTTGCTTTATTTAATCTAAATAACAAAAAGTAAAAGATGGGTACAGAGAGTTGTGCCTTCTAAATTCATCCATCTCATGCTCATCAAAAGGATTCCATTAACAAGATTGATCAAGTCTTATTAACAAACTTCTTCCGAATGACATGAAACCGGAGAATTTTCGAATAACACTAGGTTACCTCGACGAGGATATGCATGTCCCCAACAATAAGAATATCATTTTTTTTGATAGTAGGAAGAGGGGATTCAAAACCTCCAATAGTAATAGTTGAAATTTTTCCAGTAGAGTTGATACTATGAACTTGAGGTTGTTTCTTCGGAAAGTGCATCGTATGCTCATTACCATTAACATGAAAATGACATTGCCTTTGTTCCAATTAATAACAGCCCCTGCAGTACTCAAAAAAGGTCTACCAAGGATGATCAACATACTGTCATCCTCGGGAATATCAAGAATAACAAAGTCTGTTAAGATAGTAACGTTTGCAACCACAACAGGAACATCCACTACAAAAGAATACACTTCCGTGATGATACGTGTTTGTCACATTAGGTCGCGTTTTTTGTCATGCATGTACATCCATGACAAATTTATGACAGAATCAAGATAGTCATACATGTGCTGTCGTAGAAGTGTTCCATGACATTACCAAAATTATCACCACGGAAGTGTCCACTTCCATGACGATAAATCACGCGTCACAGAAGTGCTTTCGTCAAGGGTGACCGACACGTGGCATCCACCGTAACGGAACGCCGTTAAGCTATCGGGTCGGGTTTTGGATCCAATAACCCGTTAACAGCCCCGACCAATGGGGATTTTCCACGTGTAAAATCATCATTGGCTGGAGGAAACACGTGTCGACTCATCGTTGGGACAGATGTCATCCACTCATTGGACGTATACGCCTATGATACGTCGACATGCACGGCCCAACAGAGGCCCATTCTCGTGAAAGGGCGGCCCGTTTGACTTGGTCAAAAGGTGGCGGGCCGCCCATGGAAAGCTGTTAACGGCATGTTCGCATATAGCCCATTTACAGCCCGCTAACCCAAGGCCCGTTCGCCCTATCCGAATTAGGCCCGGTAGCATCATCCGGGCCATCCAATATGATTCCAAATTTCATTTTCACTTCGCCCATGTATGGCCCATGACGTCTTTCGCCCATATGAGGCCCTATGTAACTCTTGGCCTATTAACGACCCGCTTTTGAAATCGGCCCGCAATGAACAAAGTGTATCACTTTACACCAATTAACGGCCGTGGTGAAACTGCCCGTAATGAACAAGATATCACTTTATACCCATTAAGGGCCCATTATTCCGTTGGGCCGTTCCGGCAAATGTTATCTTTCGGCCTTCTCGAGCCCATTTATTCTTGGGCTCATTTCCAAAGATTCATTTACTTACGGCCCGTTCTTTGTCATTTTCTGCTTGTGGGCCAAATTCAGCCCGTGGTTACATTGGCCCGTTTGTGGTCTGTTAATACGTTGGGCCGTTTTCATAGAGTCATCAAATACGGCCTATTAACGATGGCCCGTTATGGTCATACGTCCCGTATAAGGCCCATTGATGATACGGCCCGTAGAAGGCCCATTGTTTCTACGGCCCGTAGAAGGCCCATTGTTTCTACGGCCCGTAGAAGGCCCATTGTTTCTACGGACCGTAGAAGGTCTCATCGCTTTTCACGGCCTGTAGAAGGCCCACTGTTTCTACGGCCCGTAGAAGGCCCACTGTTTCTACGGCCCGTAGGAGGCCCAGTGTCACTATAGTAAATATTAGCCCATGGTTATTGTGGCCTAGTTTTAAATAGAACTGCACTGACTACAAGCAAACAAATAAACAAGACAGCAAGGAAATAAATAAGCAAGCAACTTATGCTAGGCTATCACCATTACACATATTACATCCACTTTGGGCATCAAAGTTCACCACCGGTGCAAATATAGGGAACAAAGCGACATATCATATACACTGGTTGTCAAAGTTGGCGACCAGCGCAAATAAACGCCGCAAAAAAACAAATCCAGAACTGAAACCACTTCAGAAGATCTCAAGAAACAATATCCTGGGTACCCATAATGCTGGCAAGATGCTTAGCAAGCTTATTAACTTTCTCTTGTTTGGCACTTAAATCCTCCAGGGCTTGTTGTTGCACTAGAAAATATGCATCTGAATTCTGCAGGGACTTCCTCAGTCCTTCAGCTTCCTGTCGCAGCACATCTGATCGATGTCTTTCAACTTGAAGTTGAGACTCAATAAGACGAACTGATTCGCATGACAAGTTCGAAGAGCTTGTGCCAACAGTAGAGGCCAGTAACTCGAACACTACATCAAGACAGGACTTTTGGGTTCCCTCACCGTCGTCAAGATAGTTTTTATCAGCTTTCTTGGAGGCCAACAGGGATGTCTCACTATCTTGAACCTTATCTGCATTACTTCCTTTACCATTGGATAACGCGGCATCTGTTCTCCAATATTTTGTCCGCATTCTAAAAGAGAAACAAGCGAGACACATCACATGTTTACCATGTTGTATATGAAACTCATTTTGGTAAATGAGTTCGGTAGTAAAGTGGACAGGATAAAAACATGAAACAAACATATATCTATGTTCCATGGTCACTTTATGGTATATATCATTCTTGTTTTTTTTGCCAAATCAAGATAGAGACACAGTTAAAATAATATTTGTTCAATACAAAGCATAATTGACAGAATATAAGTGTGGGTAACTATAGAGCAATAACAACACTTGTAATGTGCATGACATGAGAACATAACTGTTTATTCAATTGAAACTGAAATCAACATAGAGCAGGTTACAACAGCAAACCAGTTAAAGAAACAGGTTTAAAACATACCTGTTGTGCCATTGGAGTTTCAATCCATCCTTCAATTTTGAAAATAGTTGGTATGAGTAAATGCAGTAATGCAAGAGCAAAGGAGTATGAACCATAGCTACAAAACCTGACCTGAGAACAAATCTTCTTATCCTTTAAGCGTTGAGTTGGGATTCGGAGTGGTGGTCCTCGTGCTTTGGGCACTGCAGTTCCCTTACTAACCACTCGTGTTTGGGTGCTCTGTGGTGGTGACGGTGTTGTGTCAACTGGAACTGGGTTACTATCTGCCGGGGTTGGGGTTAGAAGGGGTGTAGCTGGTTCTCTGTCCAACTGGGTAGGGGTGTAGAGTCTGGGTTATGTGTGGTGGATCTGGTCCTTGGGCAAGTACAACCGTGGTTCTATCTGCATCAACTGGTAGCACTATCTTTTCTGAAGACCGTGTTGTTACTCCCTTAGATACTGCCATCACGCTCAACAATTCAAATGGCTGATAAACAAGAAAAGTAATTGAAAGTATAGACATTGTATGATGAGACAGTGCAATGGATAGTGGCGAATAAAAGAGGGCATGAAATAATTCATATTTATGTTGTCTAACCAAACAGGATAGCATGACACAATTTCACATATATGATGGATAACTAAACAGGATAGCATGACACAATTTCACATTATGATGGCTAACTAAAAAAGATGGAAAGACATAGTTCAAAATATGAGACTATGTAAACAGGATGACATGACATAACTATATAATGTGTTTATTAAATAGGTTGGCATGCCATAATTCACATACATTCATGGATAGAATGCCATAATTCTAAATATGATGACTGTAAACACAGATGAGATGATATAACTATATGATGTCTTTATTAAATGGGTTGACATGCCATAATTCAGATAGATGATGTGTATGTACTATGTAAACATGATGGCATGATATAGTTCAAATATATGATTTATATAGTAAGCAAGTAAAAAGATGGCAATCTATATATGATGTAAAAACTAAGCAATGCAAGACAACATGCATGACATGGGTAATATAACCACCAAGTTTGAGCATAGACCTCGTGGGGAAATAGGACTGGTCATCGGTCTCTGAATCCTCCTCCGAGGAGCTCTCAGAGCCAAAGCAAGATGTCTCGCTTCAAAGGTAGCATTGTCTGCTCTGAATACCTTGTTTTCACTCCAGATACTTCCATCACCGCTTTAAATGGCTGATGCACTTTGGAAGAGTAGTTGAATATACAAACATTGTCGACAAATGGAACACGTAATACAAAAAATGATAGCATGATATAATTCACATACATGATGATTGGCTAAACAGCATGGCATTGCATAATTCACATATATAATGCCTTCAAGCAACAAGATAGCATTGTATAATTCACATATATAATGTCTTGCAACAAGATGGCAATGCATAATTCACATATATGGTAATTAGACACCTTGAGCAGGTGGCATTCACACAAAGCATGTCTAAACTAATCAAATGGAATAGCAATGTGAGACACCATACACGATATGAGCAACATAACCCTGCCAAGTTAGAGCATACACCACGGGGGGGATAGGACTGGTCATCTGTCTCTGAATCCTCCTCTGAGGAGCTATCTGTAACCAGCGAGATATGCGCTTCGTCAGATAGCATAGTCTGCTCAGAAGACCTTGTTTTCACTCCAGAATTTGCCATCACCGTGTCAAATGGCTGATGCACACGAAGAGCAGTTGAATGTACTAACATTCTTGACAAATGTAATATGTAACAAAAAAAGGATGGCATGATATAATTTACCTATAAGATGACTGGCTACGCAGGATGGCATTGCAAAATTCACATATATGATGCATGGCTAAACAAGGTGGCGTTGCATAATTCACATAAACGATGAATAAACTAAACAGATGGCATTCGCACAAAGGATGTCTAAACTAAGCAGATGACATATTTGATGTATAAAGTAAGCAATGCAAGACACCATATGCATGATATAACCAACATCAAGATGCCAAGTTAGAGCGAAGACCCTGTGGGGTAAATAGGAGTTATCTTCTCCTTCTGAATCCCCCTCAGAACATATATCTTCCTCTCGATTACAATCCAAAATGTGTGGAGGTGGGGCTGCCTTTGCGCCTACCATGGAGCGACGTCTGCATGAAATTATATTGCCACGCAAGGCTCGTCTCTTTTGCTCTACATGTTCAGTTCCATTGTTTACAATAACTGTCATGCATAGGAATAAAACATAGTGAGATTATGTAAGGAGTGCATGCAGAAATCCAGAGTGATGGTAGCAACCTATGGATAGACCCAAAACCAATAATAGCAGGCAGATAATAGCTTCATTTAATAAATCTGAGATAATGGCTTCATTACTGTTTGTTTCCCACCCAACATGAAACTCATAGTAGACACCGGAGATTAACCAGATAGTAAATAGATACTATTGATAGCGGCCCCGATATGTACCCCACAACCATTTAAAAACTCAAGTTTGACCATTAGTTTGGAGCTGACTCAGAGTCTAATCGGTGAACAGGATGATAAAGTAGCATGTAATATTAAGCGATGCATAACATAAGCAGACACGAAAGAGTGCGACCTCTCTTGCGGACCCGTGTAGTCCTCGAGGTCATCTGCTCGGTTGATGATGGTAATGCAGTTTTCATGGCTGCCAGCGGCGGGGAAGAAGATCTGAGGCGGCGAAAGACAGTCCGGAGGCCGGATCCCGCCAGTCTTTGGACCCTTCGTTGCTGGAGCAGCTGACCTGGGGTGGACGACGGCGCAGGAGTGGGACAAACCACGCAAGGTTTTCTTTGACAACTATCTGTAAGAGAAGTAATTCTGTAAGGGCTCGTTTGAATTGGAGGATTCCAACAATGCAGGGATAGGAAATAGACATGAATAGGATAGGAATGCACGTGCAAAACAGAGAATTTAAAAACACAGGATTTCTGCCAATCTCGGTGTTTGATTCACAACAATTGGAAGATCACAGGATGCAAAGAAGCATGGTGAAATTAAGTCAAACCATAAGAAAATGTACGGTTATAATGTTATTATGCTACTATCTCTTAGTCTTGTGCTTCATGAATAGGAATTTGAAAAGGAGGACAAGTGAAAATTAAAATTCCTATGTTTTTTCTTTCAAGGAGACACTAAAGGAACAAATCTGTGTGCTCAGTGGACAATATATATATAACATGTAGAGTAAAAAAGAGATGCAACAAGTGTACAACCTCTTTGGCAAAGCCATGTCGATCTCAATGTGATTGGGTTGGCCGGTGAGGATGCTCCGGCTGACTTTCTTTGTCGGAGGAGGGAAGAAGATCTTATGCGTCTGGAGATGGAGCCCAGTCTTGCTCCGCTGTGATGGAGGGTTTCGTCGTTGGAGCAGCTCCGGTGAGTTGGACGACACCGAGGCTGAAGCAAGACAAGAGAGACAACGAACAACGTTAACCTGAGTGGAATTCTAATAGCATCTCCAATACATGACATAAAATACATAACCACAAAGTGCTAGATGTAAAATACATCAGCCGCTCATCTCTGAACTTAACTGTCGAAACTGAACTTAACTGTCAAAACTGAACTTAACTGTCGAAACTGAACCTAACTATCCAAACTGAATTTTGCTGTCGAAACTGAATTTTGCTGTCGAAACTGAACACACTAGCAAGGTGAGGCTACACGTCGGTCGACTGACTTTTTCATCTCTGGTCAGTCGATTTTGCAGCCGTTGGATACGAAATCAAGGGCCTGTGGTTCATCTTCAACCTCCACCCCCCTGAGCCGCCAGCCACCACCGGCCAAACAGCAGCCCCCAGCCCGCCCCGAAAACACTCCCCACCGCCGGTCCGTCGCCGCCCGGGCCATCCCTCTAGGCCCCCTGCGCCGAAGCTTTTCTCCGCGATCCGCACGCCACCGCCCCGCCAACGCCCCGCCACCGCTGGCGACCACCGCCCCCATCCTGAACCCTAAGATAGATAGTGGGGTACCTCTCCGGCGAGCCCCCCTCCCCGCTGCGGCTGGTTCTTCCTTCACCCCGGCGAGCCCACCCCTTGGAAATTGACTGACCCAAAAGTCGATTCAGTCGATCAAGTGTAGCCATCGAGCAGACATCGCAAGCAAGAGCAAGAGCGAGAGCAAGCGCGAGCAAGAGCAATAACAAGAGCGAGACCAGCAAGGGACCGAGAGAGCAAGAGCGAGCAGCAGCGAGCAAGAGCTAAAGCAGCAGCAGCTCCTCACGATGTGGGACGCCGCCACGAGGGAGCGACGCCGTGGAGGAAGTGGCGGCGGCAGCGCCGTGGATGGAGTCGCGCCGTGTCGGTTTCCGGGACCGGCGCCGCGGCAACATCGTGAGATCGAATCAAGAAGAAAATGCGGCGATTAGTGTACAACCTCTTTGGTGGCGCCGATTAGGCCGCAGCTTCATCCGAGGAAGCGGTGATGATGATGCTCTTCCGGTGGTGCGGTGAAGACGGCGGTGTGGGAATGGAGGTGGCGCGAAAAGACGAGGGGAACGTCGGGGCAGCTCCTTGGAGGTGGAGGACGGGTGGCTGAACCGGCGGGACGATGAGATCGACGACGGATCCTCATCCGTGCGGTGGATGAGGGACGTCGAGGTGTTCTTGTGGACGGCGTCGTCGGGAAGAGGCTCCGGCTGGGTGGCGGACGGAGAAGGGTGTGGGGTTTTGTCGCGGGTTTTCGCGGCCTCGGTGTACGAATGGGTGGGCGGATGGGATGGCAGTGGGGAGCCATGGCTTAGAGACGCGCTTTCCCGAAATGTGGGGTAAGTTACGAAAGTACCCCCCCCACCGATTTGAGGCGGTTCTTTCGGTTCAGGGGTACCACGGGCATTTCACATGTCGGGATTTCACAGGAGCTGGGAGTTTTCGCACGCGTTGTAATTTCGGAATAGCAAGGCGCGGGTTGAGATGGAGGGAGTTGTCAGAGCACAACGAGACAAAGATATATCTTAAATATTTCGGGCTAACAAGGCGCGGGTTGAAATTTCTGGACAAGCCTAACGTGTATTGTACCAAATAAATGCGCACTAAAAATGTCATTCAAAACTTTGAATTCATGTTATGTTCAATTAAAATATTTCGCTACGTGTATAATGCGTGCAACCTACTACTCAAATGAACGTTTTAGTGCATTCCAAACGTATATACTACCACTTCAATATGAACTAAATTTGAATAAGATATACAGTACTGATTGTTGTGAAGTCAAAGCATTTGAATTTCTTTCTCTGTTTTAATAAGATCTACAATCATCATTATTGTCAAGTTAAACCATCGTTTGTGTATTATGTTCACAGCACACCACATGATTAGTCTCGAGTTACATATGAACTATGTGTACCATATGAACTCGAACTAGATTTTTTGAATCCACTTTATTTTGATTTCAAATCACTTTACATTTCTAGCTCTAGCTAGATCTTCATAATCTAAACCATGTCTCATATGTATAATGTGTTTATCACATTATGTATGGTGCCCCGCCCCTCGCCTACAAGTATTTAGATGTGAGTGGCAAACACCACACATTACCACAAATTCAAATAACATGTGAAAATGTTCGATCTATAGTATTGTTTAGAGTGCTCGATATTTAGTTGTAAGCTGCAAACGCCGCCCATTATCACAAATTCAAATAAAATGTGAGATTGTTTGATGTATAGTATGGTTTAGATTGTTCGGCATTTAGGCTGTGAGTTGCAAACGCCATGCATTATCACATTATGGTATAACATGTGCACAGACACGTGTATCACCGCTATACTCATGCATGCAATGTTTAAAACACTATGATCTCCTATTCAAATATATGAATCCGCTTTCATATCAAATTATGATCTTTGTTAGTCTCTTACACCCACACAATCCTCTGACCTTTGTAGCTACCAGTAACTTTCTCTCGTGCATGCACACACCCTCCTCGCCCTCCCCCTCCCTCGGCATTCTATCCACCGGGCACATTCATTTTTTCTTTAGGTTGTTTTCCCAGAGTCTCCACAACTCCTTTCCGACACACACCGATCGATAAACCTCTCCAGCGATGCCTGCCTACAACATACACACACAGCTTCAATCTCCTCCTTTATGTGTCCTTGCCTCGTGTCTCTCATATGGTCAGACACACGTGTAAACTCTCGCCCCTCTTTTCATCGATCTCACAGCCGCACACTCCTCCCCCTATCTAGCTAGTAGTTGGGCCTCTCGTACCACCTCCTAGCTCCATTCTCTCTGTCTATCCTTCTCGTTGGGCCTTATTTGCCTCTAACAAATGGACGTACACCGACCGATCTCTCGCTATACATATAGCCAGCTAGGTCCTTATAACTCGTTTTTACCCACACATCGATCGATCTACCTCATTAGTTGTGTCTCTCCCTTCCTCCGACAAACAACAATTGATCTACCGATCTACTTAGGTTTGCTTACCAAACACATGGTTCCCCTTCATCATCCATGGATGCGTCCCGACAGATCTGTCACGCACAGGCACACACAGAAACACATCCCCACTCTTATTGATAACATTGCAGTTCCACCCTCAGTTTGTCTAGTAGGCCTCTCCCAACATCTCCGAGAAGCAACTCCATCACCCATCCAGCACTCTACCCCTCTCCCTCCCTCTCCCTCCCTCTCTCTCTCTCTCTCATCTCTCTCTCTGTCCCGTCATATTTCCCGTCCTTCAGTTATGTATGGATGTCGACCGATCTCCCTCAAGACATAGCTGGGTCTCTCCTTCTCAACACATATACGAGTCGTTCTACCTCTATAGTTAGGCCTCTGCCTACCCCTCCCCCCACCCCCTCCCCCCCACACACACTGATACATCAAGCGCTCTAGTCATGTCTCTCAGCCACACACAAACTTGACATGTGCCCTCTAACGTTCCGATGGGCGAGTCGCCCTATATCTTTGACTTGCACACACACACACAATTTCGATGGCTCTCTTCATCGATCTACGCACCCACCCACTTGATCCTCTCTTGACTCTATCGATAGCTATGACCCCTCCCTCTCTTCTCGTGGATTGACCGACCCTCTATGTATGATATGGATAGGCCTCCATTTCACACACATTGCATGCAATTTTTGTTGAGATGTCATTGACATATATTCCCACAAATAATTCACGAAATCAACCCCCACCCCACCCCCACCCCACCCCAAAAAAAAACACTCACGAACGCGGTTTTTATCTCTCACACACACCCACGTAGGGGGGGGCGTGCACGAAGAGAAGAGGTGCATGCACGCACGCATTCTCCATCTCTTTCCCAACCACACCCGCTGGTACACGGTGGAGCTCATTTCTGTCTGAAAAAGGCAGCCCACGTGGTAATTTGTACGATGTCTTGGTTGTCCACTTGGTGGAGGGAGGATCATCTACCACGGGTGAACAAACAAATTGCGACTTGACGCGTTATGTTAAATTAAAAAAAAGAGGCAAACCATGTGGGGCCTACCTTAGAGGCAAGGCTCTATACACTGGAGTACTTTTGATGTGTCCCGTCAACTCGCAGAACGAGGAGAAGCTTGCTTAGTATGCCGTCTCCCCCGCCCATGGGCGCGGTGGCTCGCAGGATGAGGTGAAGCTTGCTCCTCCCTCGCCCATGGGTGCGGTGGCTCGAAGGATGAGGTGAAGCTTGCTCCTCCCTCGCCCATGCGCGCGGTGGCTCGCAGGACGAGGAGAAAAATTTACTACTCCCTCTGTTTACTCCTTGTCCCTACTACCTTGGTTATAGAGATTATATCATATTGTTTGGAATATATATGTCCTTTATTAGATTTCAATATGAACTACTAGTACATACTCCAAACACTGATGTATATAGACGTATTTTAGATTGTACATTCACTCATTTTGCTCTGTATGTAGTAGCACTCTCCCTCGCCCCTCGACCCTCGCCCACGTGATGGACGTGCAGCAATTCATTCGGTCTCATATAGCCAGAACGATATATACTGCACTACCATTACTGCTCGACTTCCCGAAGAGGCGAAGAGCCAATCAGAAGGTTAATATTTTGGAGATGCCAAGCGCAAGGTTATAGGAGAACGAGTAGTAGGTGCCGCGTCATTTATAAATAATTTTTTTCTTCAGTGGCACGTACGCAATATGATAGGTTCATATGGAGAGAAAAGGAAACTGCTCCACTATATACATAGTCAGGACGGGCCAGCCTACACGGTTGCTTGCTGGGGTTGCTCTCTTCACACTCTCTCGCACAAAACGACTGTGGCCACATCTCTAACATCCTAGCGGATCACGTCTGCTTGGGGAAGGGGTGGATGCTTAGTGTAGATGCGGTGGCCGTCGCCGAGGCGAAAACCCACTGTCGGCACGTCCCGATCAGGGGTCCCCGCCGTTCTCTCTCACAAAGCCGGTGAGGTTGCCTTCATCCCTTGCTCACTACCGCGACATGGGCAGTTGCCGCCTCCCGCCGCCCTCCTCAAGGTTGAGCTACGTCCCTCAGGTACAACTCCCTTTACAGCCGGCTTGCACCACTACTCCAGCTGCCCACATCACTCCCTGTGGATATTTCTCTACTTCTTTGCCCCGCACATACCTGATACCTCTACTAGCTTCTACGTACTGTATTTGTGATGAGTTTATGTCTCATCAACTAGTCCTAGTAATCTTATTCTAATCACGCTTCTTCAATTTCTTTGCCACAGGGATGCTCATCTCGATTTTGGTGAAACTGCACAAAATGATCCGATGGTCAAAAGGTTGCAGACTTCATTCACTAGGAAGCTCGAACGTTGCCAGCAAATTGAAGCCTGGTCAGGGTTCATGGTTCAAGGGCCAGGGACTGCATGGATCGTTTTTAGTTTAGCTGCCTCTGTTCTAAAATAAGTGTCAACTTTAGTAGTAGTACAACTTTGTACTAAAGCTTGCACAAAATTGAGACACTTATTTTGGAACGGAGGGAGTACATATTTGCTATGATCTGTCAATCATTGAGATGCAATAACATGCATGTTAAGTCTCCTTTGTATTTGATGAAATATTGCAACGGGCAACCTTGGACACAAGATACATGTAACAGGAGCTGGAACCTTCATAGCACTATACAAATTTATCTCGCTGATAAATTACAGTACGTACTAGTACTATACTTGTACTTCCTCCGTTCCTAAATATAAGTCTTTGTAGAGATTTCACCATTAACCACATGCGGATGTATATAGATGCATTTTAAGTGTAGATTCATTCATTTTGTTCCGTATGTAGTTCACCTAGTGGAATCTCTACAAAGACTTATCTACTAGTAATAGCTAGCCCCCACTACTAGGAATTCTCTATCCTCTCCTTGAGCCACATCATCAAAATTGACGTAGCCGTTAGATGAAGTAAATCAGTCATAATAGCCGTCGATCTAGGCGTTGAGAGGCTCCGCACTAAGCGGATGCAAGCATGCAGAAATACCGTGGCACATGCATGTGAGTGGGTTTTAAATCACATCAACATGTTCGCATGCAAGCATGCACCGTAGCATGCATGTAAGTGAGCTTTTAAGTCCCATTAACATGTCAACAAGAAAAATATAATCCCATTATGCAGTAGGAGTTGGCTGGTCTTTTTTCCTTACGTGGGATGATCTAAATGATGATGGGAGTTTATTTAGTTTGGCTACCACATTTGTCATGCGGTTATAGATTTTTTTTTAGTTCTATGAAATCGATAATTTTCTGCAGAGAGATATACCGCTGTTCCGCGGCAACTCGCGGGGACTCATCTAGTAATATTTAGGAACGGAGGGACTACTATGTAAAGAGTTAGGTGTCGCACGGTGATAGTGTGAGGTGGGCCATGTAATCACAGAGCCTGCGTGTTTTCACTGCTCTTGCACTCCTCCGCTGTAAGAACTGAGAAAATTGTAATCTACTAATCCTTTCGCCGAAAGTGTGGGACATCCAGCAGTCCTACCACCTTAGTAATAAAGACCAATGAGCCGTCAAATCACATAGACCCAGCAGTAAGTTGGACGGACGAAGCAACCATCACTCTTGCGCCAGTGAGAGGTCGCGTCTGCTCTGCCCGGGCATGAATGCGGCATCGATTCTTTGGAGTGGTGCTGACCGTTTCGGGTGGGAAGCGCGCGGGCGATGGAGGGGCTATGGGTGGGCCAGGCTGGTCAGGAGCGGGCGTGGCAGCTGTCCGCATGTCCCTACCGGACACACCCGGAAACGAGAGGATGCACTGACTCTCGCGGCTAAAATCATGCACTACACACCATATCTCTGTAGGAGTAGGTCGATCCGTCGCACTCTCTAACACACACATGATGTTAAACACACACACACGCACATGCACGCACCTTGGTCCCGTTGCACCTTCTAACGTGACTTATTACACCTAGATGGAGGGAGTAGTAAGACTTAAGTCGAATACAAGTGCCCAAAATTTGTGTGCATGTTATAATAAGGATTCACTTAAAATAGTACGTGAGCGAATGAGAGGATCAATTTGACAATGTTCCCGGCGAGCGAGATGTGTGAGGTAGTAAGATACACCACTGGCGCGTTTAATTTTTCTTATTAATTTGTTTGTTTCACCCGCAGACTGGTGGGACCCAACGTACTACATGGAGAGAGGTAAGGTGACTAAGGCTGCATTATTTCTGCACCACTGTGGATAGTCTTACCACCAAAGCCACAAGACACGATTATGATTGAAATCCTATTGACTCTCACACACACAAAAAAACACGGCATGCCTGTCACACGAATGTAGGAATGTATAAAAGGTTATTTTCCTCTCGTTGAACATAACGGGAGGGTTGTGTAGCTTGTTAGCCTGTTCGCTCATCAAACTTGAGGTCTCGGGTTGCTCTCTTCACACTCTCTCGCCCTCTCCAGATCTAAACAAGACTTCGTTGGGCTCTCTCTCCCCTCACTGCTGCTCAAAGAGCCGGCAGGATCCGTCCACAGGGAAGGGAAGGAGGCTTAACGCTGTCGTCGTCGGCGAGGGAGGGAATCTACTACTGGCGCTCTATTCACTTTCCACCCAGCAGCGGCGCGGGAGGGCCTCCGACCCCTTCTTCTTTGCAGCCGTCCCGTCGCCCACCGAACCACGCCCCAAGAACCTTAAGGTATATTTTACTTACTCCACATGCATTGCTTTAGCTGCATGTATACCATGAATCTAGGACGTGGTTCAAAGAGGAAAGGAGTGGGGGAAAGTAGTGGGAAAAGTTGTATATAGCATGAATCTAGGACGTGGTTCAAAGAGGAAATGAAGGGGAAAGTTGTATAGCATGAATCTAGGACGTGGTTCAAAGAGGAAAGGAATGGGGGAAAGTAGTGGGGAAAGTTGTATCACATAAATCTAGGACGTGGTTAAAAGAGGAAAGGAAGGGGCGGAAGTACTAGTTCAAAAAGGAAAGGAAGGGACAAGGTTGTAGAGTTTGAGCAGGACTAGATTTGCTGCACTCACATAGGGAAAGGTGTCTAAAGATAAAAAACTGGGACCAACACAAATATGCTCCTTGGTTGTTTGTTCTTTGTTGCAACAGACTGTGCATGACCACAAGACATCGGTAGATGCACATGGTGCTGGTCGTCCTTTGTCCGTGCAACTCATTAGCTGTTGTTAATCTAAGGCCCTGTTTGGTTAAAAAATCCCTAGTCCCTACCTGCTTGGTTCCAGGGACTAAACATGGACTAGAGGTTATTAAATGACATGATAAAAGACCATGTTACCCCTAGTAATGAACTAATAGAAACAAGGTGCGATGCGTGGCAGGGGCAACTGTTGGAAAAAGTGCCAAAAAGACTCCCTCGGGGTCTTCTTTCTTTAGTCCCAAATGCCCACTTTTAGTCTCAAAAAGTCCCTCCTGTTTGGTTTAGATGTGACTGACACGGAGTTTTTTTAGTCGCTACACCAAAATGTCCCTGTAAACAAACACCCTCTAATAATGCCGCTGGAAAATTGATGCAATGCCACAGTTAAAACAAATTACATGTTTAACAAATTTTATTGTTAATATAATCTCTATGTTAATATTAATCAATGCCACCGTTTGAGAAATGCTATTGTCTTGCTTTCTTTCCCATTTAGATAAGGAAGATGCTTCTTTTTGTTGGCTTCTGTGTCATCAACCGTTATTGACCACTAATTGTTTCCTTTGCACCTCTGTGTAAACAGGGTTATCTACTTCACCTCGTTGCCATTGTGACCTTTTGTTGCCTTTGCACAAAACACTTTTGTTTTAAGAGTGTTTTGTGCAGTTCAAACAAAATGTCACACCGACAAAGTTGATTGATTGCTTGATCTTAGTGGAACTGCACAAGAGTAGATCTTACTTCCTATCCGTTAAGTCGTATTTGGTTCAGATCTTCTTCTTGTGAGTTGTTTGAATTCGCATCTTGAGAGGTCAAGATTAGCCTTCTTTCACATGATTCTGCAGTGTGCTTTCATATGTTGTGCTACTTGGACGATAATGTTGCTTGATTTTAGTGAACTGCACAAATGGAGACAAGACTTCCAATCTGTATGTGCACCGTAATATCCCATTGAGGTAAGATAACGATATTTCACAACTGCTGGCCTGTATTTTGCCACTTTCATCAGAAAATTAAGTTTAGTACTATACTTGTGCTCCCTAATTGACATGCCAAATCTTACATTGAAGGCGAAGCTTATGCATTATTGAACCAAGTGATGAAGGGGAAGAACAAGTGGAAGAAAAACAAAAATCAACTCCGGTCATAATGAAGCCTTTGAACTGTGATGACACAAGTAATGATATAGTTTTGCATCTTAATTTATTTCTATGGCTGGAACGAGCAATTGTTTTGCCACTAATTTGATGCCATACGTAATTATCTCTACTTGTGCAAACAGGGATCTTCTTTGAAGATACCATATATTTTAGTGGAACTGCACAAGAAGATGTTGGAAACATTAAACTAATTGGGGAGTATATAGTAAGCATGGCCACCCCCGTAGATAGCAACAGATGGTTCCCGAGAAGTGCTTCATCTGTATGCTCTACACAATCAGCCTCGACAAAGGTTGGTACGCTACCACTGATTTCATCCATATGATTGAGCTTTGTCATCTCTATTGGTGTTGTGCTACTGTTTAGATACTGTCATGAAAAAGTGGTATTGTCCTTGGGAAGTGCTTCATCTGTGCAGTTTTAAATATTTCCTTTCCTTTTTTTCGAGCAAACATGGATGCTAGCATATAGTAGTCCTCTTGTCTTTGCACAATAGGATCATCTTCCTCTGAAGAAGAATATGGAGTACGTGAAGTGACTAGTTCCGATTATGCCGGGATGAAAAAGCACTGTCTATCTTCTCATCAGAAGGAGCAGTTGAAGGATGGTTACATTACTCCCCACAAGACCAAACTAACTTCAGCTCGTAAGGACTGACAAATCTCCATTTTTTTTGCTGTGATTCACGAGTACAATGTTGTTCTAGGATTCATTCTAGTGAGTTCCATTTTTCTAAAAGAGTGCTCTACATGGACCATGTATGTTCCTGTAGAAACTGTCAATTCATAGTAATGCAGTTTGCTTTATACTAATCAATTTTTGTAATTGTGCAAACAGGGTGCTCGGCTTGATTTCAACGGGAACTGCACAAAATGTTCATGAATACATCAAATCATTCATTTCCACCACAATAAAGGAGGTGCCCATAAGTTCAAGGCATTGCAACATATAAGGGCGAAATCATACAAGCTACGCGCGAATTTGGTTGATTTTGGTGGAACCGCACAAAAAGAACAATGGTTTATTTGGCACGAGTTGCCATGTCAATGTCCGAACTGATGGCAAACCCTGCCCATTCCACAATCGTAGGCAATTGATATTTTGGAATGTGACAACCTTGTCAAATTTTTCTCATTGATTTTAGCAAGATATGCGTTTGATATTTTCGAATGGGACGCCCTTTCTTTGTCGGCCAGCAGTGGCGATCAATTTTTTCTTTATTCTTTAGTTGTGAAGTAAATATTGCCTCGACATGTGAGTCATTTGAGATGCATAATCATCGATTGTTTTGAATGTTCTCTATGAATTGCCAGGCCTGTGTGTTTGATTGCAATGTCTGAAACGCTAAAAAGCCGCTCAAACTCTTTGTACTCATACATTCCTTTTTACTTAGCACATTGTGAAAGTGCATACTTTTTGTATAAGATTGGTCAAAGTAGAGATACTTTGACTGCAGACTAAACTTGTATGCAGACTAGAAAGGACCGGAGGGAGTACATGTGAAACTACTGCAAAGCGTGGTGATCACCACAGGAATAATGCTAGTACGTATTGTTTTGCATGTTCATCCAATGCCGTTGATACAAGAATTGAACTAATCGAAATGAATTCATTCATACACGGTCGGATTTCATATAAACATGCCGGATTTCATTACATTTCATACATTCTTCAACTAAAAGGGGTGTTTAGGTCGCATGCATCTCCCGGAATGCGAGGCCGGGGTCATCCTCCTTTTCGAAAAAAAACACTAAAAGGGGTGCGCTCGAGGTATAATTAATAAATCGAAGCTACCCACCTGTGTCCCGCTGAGCCGAACAGAAGCTTCAGTGAATTAATTGCAGGTGCAGTTGCGTAACTGACATGTGTCCTGTTGGGCCCATGTGTCAGTCAGCCAACTGCACCAACAGTTCAGTAGAAGCAGTGTTCTTCTCCAGCGCAGCTCTCCGACTCCACGTCACCGCCAAGAAGCTAACCAGCCATCAATGGTCAACCCACCTAGCTTGGCTTCAACCGGAGGGTAGCAGCGGTGGCCCTACTTGGACCCGAGCGGCGGCGACCTACTGTGTTCTACTCTTCCTCGTTTTCTGTGTGGCGCGGCCTTGTTGGCAGCGGGGCGAGGCCTCGGCGGAGCCGGCGATGTCCTCTCTCTCGTTGCCTGCGGGCGGCGCCTCAGCGGAGCGGTGAAAATCCTCCCCCACATTGCCGGCAGGGTGGGGCCTCGGCTGAGCTGGCGATGTCCTCTGCCTCGTTGTTGGCGGGGCGGAGCCGGCGGTGTCCTCTGCCTCATTGTTGGCGCCGTGGGGCCTCGGCTGAACAGGGCGTCGTCGATGCCAGCGGAGCGGGGACTCGTCGGAGCCGGCATTGTCCTCTGCCTCGTCCTCGGTCTCGCCAAACAGCGCCTCGCCCGCATCATCGCCCTCTTTGCTAGCCTCCTTGTAGGAGGCCACAGCCTCCGCCACCCGCATGCGGTACCGCCAGCGCTCGAGGCGGCCCTTGCGGGTGGAGCGGTACGAGTCGAGCAGCGCCTCCTGCTCCACCCGCTCTGCGGCAAACTGCTCCTCCGCCTGCAGGTGCTCCTGGAGGAGATGGTGGTTGTAGGCGGCGTCGGCCTGCGCCTCCCGGAACTGCTCCTCACGCATCGGCCTCACCCTGTCCATATATTGGGCACGGGCCTCGCCGATGGTCATGGTGCAATGCACCGGTAAGGATGGCGTGGAGGAGGGGGTTGGCGCCGGATCGTCGACTACCATGTTCTCCATTTGGACGTCGTCGTCCTCCGGTACTGCCCGGCCAGGTGGTCGGCAGCAATGGCTGCCATCTCCTTGTGGTCCGTCGTCCGCCTGTCTCAAGAGCGCCGAGCGCGAGGAAGCCATGGTGGGCAGTAGTGGTGTGGACAGGAGAAAGGGAACGGATCCGGATGACTGCGGCTATGGCCGGCGCAGCAGTTTATATAGCAATGGTGGGCGGGCAGAGGGACAGACGTGTGGCACCGGAGTAGCCGCCTCGGCAACCACGTATCATTAATGTGTGCAGCAGATGGACGGACGGACGGCACTTGTGTCGTTTGAAGGCGGAGCAATCGCCTGCACCGGGAAGCGGGGTGGCCGGCTACCGATTGCTTTTGAAAGTGCGGCGAGGAGATGACTTTACTTGGATAGGATGACAATTGGGACCCACCAGGTCCATAGCCTCACGTACGCAAGTGCCTCCTTATATATATATATATATATATATATATATATATATATATATATATATAACTATAATTTATTTTGCTTCCTCCTGGTTTCCTGACATCACGGTCCCACACCATTGTCAACCTATGTACTCCCTCCTTTCCGGTTTATAGGGCTTATCTCAAAATTTTAGTTTTTCCATTTTATAAGGCTCAATTTGGTTGTTTTCCATCACATGTTCAGATTCCAAGGTGCATTAAATCATTGCATGCAAGTATTAAGAGAAAATTGACCAATGCATGTACTTTATGCATGCATGCATTGCAATTAATGCATTGATAAACATAATTTTTGAGGATAACAAGAGCATTAATTAGGTGCTTTTGCAAAACTACAAAAAGTATTCCACCACTCGCCATCTACCTTGATTGGTGAGATTTTTGAATTGAGCATTATAAACCGGAAAGGAGGGAGTAGTCAATAAATGAGAGAATTGCACAAGAAGCGGTTGACAGCTGGGACCAAGCAGCTCGAGCAGTATTTGTGTTTTTGAGGTGAGAGCACTGCAGAGTTTTTTGATGTTTACCCCAGATACTATTTTTTCTCCTCTGAACAACAACGAAAACATCGCTGCAGGTATTAACTTGGCGGTGTGGCCCGTCTAGCCTGTGCCGATATCCAGCCGGATATTAATTTTTTTCAAGCTGAAAATGGCTAGCCCAGCTATACTTTTTTAGGAATACCCAGGCAAGGTCAAGTTGTTATTCTCCTCACTGGCTGCAAATCTTTCCTAGGAGGGATGCATTAGGCTTAACAAGAAAATGGGCTTTAAGAAATAATAAATGGGATGTAATTATAAATCTTTGGGTAGTAACTATAAAAAATGCACCAAACAGTGATTACTTTATAAAATATTAATTTTGGAATATTGAAAATTTTAATTTCATTAATTTTTGCGAGCGCAATGTTTCGTTGGATTTTTACGTAATATAATTTTATATTGAAATTGTATTTAATCTGACTAGAAATTTCAGGATAAAAATATTCGGATCCCATCAAAATGTGGGAAATTTTATTGAATTATGTTTTGAACGGTTGGTTGAAATGGGCTATACTTTTAACAAACTGTAAATGGGTTGTAGTAAATTCCATTAGAATTCAAAAATGGGCTACACATTCTTACAAATCTCAAATGGGCTATAAGTTCTCTGCCACACTTACGGCCTTACTAAGTTGGCGCATCCCCTAAAAAAACAGAGTTGACGCCAGATGCAAGGCTTTGTCAACTTATAGTCAACACAGTTCTAGCAGCAGTGGCCGTTGGATGTACATCCAATGGATGCCGTGCTTCTTCTTCAATCTCGGATATTCTAGCATCACCCGCCCAAAAAATGATTCCTCCCCCTGACATCTGGGGCGCACCGTTTCGGAAGCTGACTTGTGGGCCTACTAAGTTGACGTACCAAGGGCTTTGTCAAGTTAGTCAATATAAATGATTCTAGCTGCAGTGACCGCACGATGTCCATCCAACGGCTGTCGTGCTTCTTCAACCTCTGGTCTTCTTGCTCCAGCCGCCCAAAGCAGCGCCGGTCGTGCCTCCTGCTCCTGCCTCCCGTGGCCGGCTGTGCTGCCGCGGAGGCCTCACCACCCCCTACTACACCCACCGCTGGACAGGCCATCCCTCCACTCACCCACATCCCCTGTTATTCTGCAGCGACGGTAGCGCAGCCGAACCAGTGAACCCTCGTACTCCTCTCCACGTGGGCATCCACTGCCGCGTCTTTCCCGGCTCCGCGTCGTCCCCTTCCTAGGCCTCGCCGTCATCCACCACCGTGGTGCTCTCGGCGTGGCGTGGTCAACGTGGTCAAGGAACGACTTCCATCGGACGTGGACTGTACGTGGAGAGGCTGACAGCTGGGTCCACGGCAGCCGCAAGGAAGTGCCTCCTTATTACGCGCAAAATAATTATTCCTCCACGACAGTGGGACCCACCGGACGGGGCACCACATTTTTCAAAAATGATTCGACCCACTGCTTTGGGACCCACGAGCTACATCTTCGCCGCAAGGAAGTGCGTCCGAAAAAAACGATCCGCCGATTGCTGGGACCCACCAGCTACATCTTCGCACGCAAGGAAGTGCGTCCAAAAACGATTCCCCATCGCTAGGACCCACCAGCTACACCTTCGCACGCAAGGAAGTGCGTCCGCAAAAAGATTCGCTTCTAACCGCTGGGACCCAGCAGCTACACCTTCGCACGCAAGGAAGTGCGTCCGCAAAAAACGATTCGCCGATCTGTTGGGACCCAGCAGCTACACCTTCGCACGCAAGGAAGTGCGTCCGCAAAAAAATGATTCGCCCATCGCCGGGACCCACCAGCTACATCTTCGCAGTAAGGAAGTGCACGGCGGTCGAGACCCACCTGGTCGAAGCGTACGTAGCGTTGCCATCCTGGTCGCGAACATGTACGTACATACTGGTCGATGTAGAGGCGCGCACGTGTCGTAGTAGAGGCGCGCACGTAGCATGTACACGTACGTACAGCGGCCAGGGTGCAAGAAAGAAAATACGGCCACGTATGTGTACATACGGGCGGGGTCTCGAACGCCTAGTCGCGCATACGTACGGCGAGGCCTCGTGTTACTAGGGAGGCAACGGAATGCGTTGTGTTCATGGGGAGGCAACGGAATGCGTTGTGTTCATGGGGAGGCAACAGAATGCGTCGTGTTCATGGGGAGGCAACGGAATGCGTCGTGTTCATCGGGATGCAACGGAACGTGTGGGAGCCAACCGGCTTGGACGGAACAGGCGATGGAACGAGGCTGGCGTACGCAGAATGGAGGAAGCGGACCTCCCTACGTTGGAGCGGGGTCCTTTGATCGGGAGGGGTCTGGCGTACCGGAAAACGGACGAAACGGACCTCCTACGGTCGAAACGGGGGTCCTGTTGATCGGGAGGGGTGTGGCATACCGCAAAATGGACGGAACGGACCTCCTACAGTCGAAATGGGGGTCCTGTTGATCGGGAGGGGTGTGGCGTGCCGCCAAAGCGGATTTAAACGGACCTCCTACGGTCAAACGGGGTCCTGTTGATCGGGAGGGTGTGGCGCATCGCAAAAGCGGAGGAAGCGGACCTGCTACGGTGGCGGGGTCCTGTTCGCCGGGAGGGTGTGGCGCATCGCAAAACGGACTCCACGGGATACTGTTCATCTCCACCGTCGACCTCCTCCAGCCTCCACGGGCTACCGTCGACCTCCTCTAGCCTCCACGACTCCTGTTCATCCAGCCTCCACCGCGCGCTACTCCACCAGCTACTGTTCAACAACCACCCCTCCACGGGCACCCCTCCACCATCTACTGTTCATCCAGCACTCCACACCACGGGGTCCTGTTCAACCACCCCTCCACGGCCACCCCTCCACCGTCTACTGTTCATCCAGCCCTCCACACCACGGGTCCTGTTCATCCAGAGGCAACGCCACCGCCACTCTTCATCCAACCCCCGCAACGCTCACCGTTCATCCAATCGATCGGCTTTACTTAGCATCAGTAGTGAAGTACTCGCTCCATCGGGTTCAGTTAACCGCCATCGATCGATCGCTCGGGTTCGATGGCGTAGCTCGCGATTACTGTCGCTCGGGTTCAGTTAGAGCCCAACGCCTCGCTCGGGTTCAGTTAGAGCCAACGCCTCGCACACACGCGCGTATGTGTACGAGAGAAACACGCATCGCTCGGCCCCCGACCTCCCACCGTAACCGGGAACTCCCGAAATTTTCCTCCCCCTCGCTTCTACCACGGTTTTTTCCGTCATGGACGGCCCAAAGAATGTCATGCAGCTGCGTCTCCGGCCCGCCCAGGATGAAAAGCCCATTTTCTGTCATGATTTTTTGTCATAGAAGTAGGAGCCCACCACATTATGATGATACCGGGTTCTGTCACAATTATCATCATAGAAGTGTCATATGTATGACAGAAAAAAATTCGTTCGGCCCAAAATGTCACGGATGTGTCTTTTTTTTGTAGTGATCCTCACAAATACCGATGGGTATAGCAGTTGATTTATCAGCCATTTGCAAAGAGATTTCAACAGGTGTCAACTTATTCAATTAAAGTCTACGATATAAAGAGAAAGGCATAACACTAACACCAGCTCCAAGATCACATAAAGCAGTTTTAACATAGTTTCTTTTAATGGAGCATGGTATAGTTGGTACCCTTGGATCTCAAAGTTTCTTTGGTATTCCACCCTTAAAAGAATAATCAGCAAGCATGGTGGAAATTTCAACTTCCGGTATCTTTCTTTTATTAGTAACAATATCTTTCATGTACTTAGCATAAGGAGGCATTTGAAGCATATCAGTCAAACACATACGCAAAAAGATAGGTCTAATCATTTCAGCAAAGCGCTCAAAATCCTCATCATCCTTTTTCTTGGATGGCTTAGGAGGAAAGGGCATGGGTTTCTGAACCCATGGTTCTCTTTCTTTACCATGTTCCCTAGCAATGAAGTCTCTCTTATCATAACATTGATTCTTTGATCGTGGGTTATCAAGATCAACAGCAGGTTCAATCTCTACATCATTATCATTACTAGGTTGAGCATCAACATGAACATCATTATTAACATTATCACTAGGTTCATGTTCATCACCAGATTGTGTCTCAGCATCAGAAATAGAAATATCACTGGGATTCTCAGGTGTGTCTATAGTAGGTTCACTAGCATGCAAAGTCCTATCAGTTTTCTTTTTCTTTTTATTAGTAGGACTAGGTGCATGAGTATTAATTCTCTGAGAATCTTGCTCAACTCTCTTAGGATGGCCCTCAGGATACAAAGGTTCCTAGGTCATCTTACCACCTCTAGTCATAACCCTAACAACATTATCATTATTCATACTATTCAACTCATTAAGAAAATCATCTTCTGCCTTAAGTACTTGTTCTACTTGAGTGGTAACCATGGAAGCATGTTTACTAATAAGCTTAAGATAATTAACAGTTCTACTCATATAATCACCCAAGTGGTCAAGCATGTAAGCAGTAATTTTAATTGTCTACTGACATAAGCATTGAAGCTTTCTTGTTTAACAATAAAATTATCAAACTCATCCAAGCATTGACTAGCAGACTTATTATGAGGAATATCACCTTCATCAAATCTATGGAGAGAGTTTACCTCTACTACCTGTGTGGGGTTATCAAGACCGTGTATTTCTTCAATAGGCGGTAAATTCTTAACATCTTCAGCTTTAATAACTTTTTCTTTCATAGATTTTTTTGCCTCTTGCATATCTTCAGGACTGAGAAATAGAATACCCCTTTTCCTCGGAGTTGGCTTAGGAGTTTGTTCAGGAAGTGTCGAATCCTTATCATTACTCAAAATTTTACTCAATAGCAGTTCAGCTTGATCAACAGTTCTTTCCCTGAAAACACAACCAGCACAACTATCCAGGTGGTCTCTGGAAGCATCCGTTAGTCCATTATAAAAGATATTAAGTATTTCATTTTTCTTGAGAAGATGATTAGCCAAAGCATTAAGTAATTGGAGAAGCCTCCCCCAAGCTTGTGGGAGACTCTCTTCTTCAATTTGCACAAAATTAAATATTTCCTTCAAAGCAGCTTGTTTCTTATGAGCAGGGAAATATTTTTGAGAGAAGTAGTAATCATATCCTAGGGACTACGCACACAACCAGGAGAAAGAGAATTAAACCAAAACTTAGCATCACCCTTTAATGAGAAAGGAAACAACTTTAGAATATAGTAGTAGAGAATTTTTCCTCGTGAGCAAATAGGATGGCTATATCGTTCAGTTTAGTAAGATGTGCCACACCAGTTTTAGATTCATAAAAATAGAAAGGATCAGATTCAACCAAAGTAATTAACTCAGGACCGACAGAGAATTCATAATCCTTATCAGTAACAAAGATAGGTGAAGTAGCAAAATTGGGATCATATTTCATTCTAGCATTCAAGGATTTGTCTTTCAGCTTAGCTAACAGTTTCTTCAGATCTTCTCTATCATTGCAAGCAAAGAAGTGTCTAGCATTTTCTTCATACATAACATAACCCTCAGGTACAACAGGCAATTCATGTCTAGGGGGAGAATCATAATCATCAGTTTCAATGATATCATCAGTTTTAATAATTTTATTCTCTCTAACCCTAGCAAGTTGTTCATCAAGAAATTCACCTAGCGGCACAATATTATCAAGCAGAGAAGTACTTTCATCATAAGCATCATGCATAGCAGAAGTGGTATCATCAATAACATGCGACATACCAGAATCAATAGCAGGTGTAGGTGTCGCAAGTTTACTCAAAACAGAAGGAGAATCAAGTGCAGAGCTAGATGGCAGTTCCTTACCTCCCCTCGTAGTTGAGGGAAAATCTTAGTTCTTTGATCTTTCAAATTCCTCATAGTGATCAACAGATATAAATCCCAAGTGACTCAGAGAATAGAGCAATGCTCCCCGGCAACGGCGCCAGAAAAAGTCTTGATAACCCACAAGTATAGGGGATCACAACAGTTTTCGAGGGTAGAGTATTCAACCCAAATTTATTGATTCGACACAAGGGGAGCCGAAGAATATTCTCAAGTATTAGCAGCTGATTTGTCAATTCAACCACACCTGAAAGACTTAATATCTGCAACAAAGTATTTAGTAGCAAAGTAGTACAGAAGTAACGGTAACAGTGGCAAAAGTAACAGTAGCAGTTTTGTAGCAATCGTAATAGTGGCAACGGAAAAGTAACGGAACAAAGATCAATATGAAACAAGCTTGTAGGCAATGGATCAATGATGGATAATTATGTCGGATGGCATTCATCATGCAACAGTTATAACATAGGGTGACACAGAACTAGCTCCAATTCATCAATATAATGTAGGCATGTATTCCGAATATAGTCATATGTGCTTATGGAAAAGAACTTGCATGACATCTTTGGTCCTACCCTTCCGTGGCAGCGGGGTCCTATTGGAAACTAAGGGATATTAAGGCCTCCTTTTAATAGAGTCCCGGACCAAAGCATTAGCACTTAGTGAATACATGAACTCCTCAAACTACGGTCATCACTGGGAGGTGTCCCGACTATTGTCACTCCAGGGTTGCCGGATCATAGCACGTAGTAGGTGACTATAACTTGCAAGATAGGATCAAGAACACAAATATATTCATGAAAACATAATAGGTTCAGATCTGAAATCATGGCACTCGGGCCCTAGTGACACGCATTAAGCATAGCAAAGTCATAGCAACATCAATCTTAGAACATAGTGGATACTAGCGATCAAACCCTAACAAAACTAACTCGATTACATGGTAAATCTCATCCAACCCATCACCGTCTAGCAAGCCTGCGATGGGATTACTCACGCACGGCGGTGAGCATCATGAAATTGGTGATGGAGGATGGTTGATGATGACGATGGCGATGGATTCCCCTCTCCGGAGCCCAAAACGGACTCCAGATCTACCCTTTAGAGGAAGAACAGGGCTTGGCGGCGGCTCCGTATCGTAAAACGTGATGAATCCTTCTCTTTGATTTTTTTCTCCCCGAACGTGAATATATGGAGTTGGAGTTGAGGTCGGTGGAGGTCCAGGGGCCCCACAGGGACAGAGGGCGCGCCCTAGGGGGGTGGGCGTGCCCCCACCCTTGTGGCCAGGGTGTGGGCCCCCTTCGGTTGATTCTTTCG
The DNA here is from genome assembly GCA_021605145.1 of Aegilops bicornis. Taxonomy (NCBI): domain Eukaryota; kingdom Viridiplantae; phylum Streptophyta; class Magnoliopsida; order Poales; family Poaceae; genus Aegilops; species Aegilops bicornis. The sequence goes on along the minus strand of CM038671.1, from coordinate 629,099,754 downwards.
CCAATATTTTTTATTAATTCCAAAAATCATCTCCGTAAAGTTTCAGGTCATTTCGAGAACTTTTATTTCTGCACAAAAATAACACCATGGCAATTCTGCTGAAAACAGCGTCAGTCCAGGTTAGTTCCATTCAAATCATGCTAGTTAGAGTCCAAAACGAGGGCAAAAGAGTTTGGAAAATTAGATACAATGGAGACGTATCAGCCATCAAGAAAGGATTTCTGGCGCCATTGCCGGGGAGACATCATCAACATCTATCAGGTTCCTAATCACAAACCTCATCTCCTTGCAATTTACATTATTTTCCATTTGCCTCTCGTTTTCATCACCTCCACTTCACAAAAATTTGCCGTTTTATTCGCCCTCTTTTCCGTTTGTCGTTTTTCTCGTCAGATCTGTTTTTGTGTGCAAATCTTGTTTGTGTAGTCACGATGACTCAAGAAAACACCAAGTTGTGTGATTTTTTCAATACCAATAATAATGATTTTATTAGCACTCCAATTGCTCCTCCCCCACTAGTGTGGAATCTTGTGATATTAATGCCGTGTTGTTGAATCTTGTTATGAAAGATCAATTTTCCAGTTCTCCTAATGAGGATGTCGCGTCCCATCTAAACACATTCATAGAATTATGCGATATGCAAAAGAAAAAATATGTGGACAATGATATTGTGAAGTTGAAATTATTTCCGTTTTCTTTGCGAGATCGTGTAAAAATTTGGTATTCTTCTTTGCCTCGCAATAGTATTGATTCTTGGGATAAGTGCAAAGTTGCTTTTGTTACTAAGTATTTTCCGCCTGCGAAAATTATTTCCCTTAGGACACAAATCATGAATTTTAAGCAACTTGAGTATGAACATGTTGCGCAATCTTGGGAAAGAATGAAATTGATGCTAAGAAATTATCCTACTCATGGTTAAATCTTTGGATGATCATACAAAAAAATTATGCGGGGTTGAATTTTGTTTCTAGAAATCTTTTAGATTCCGCCGCGGGTGGTACTTTCATGGAAATTTCTTTGGGTGAAGCTACTAAATTTCTTGATAATATTATGGCAAATTATTTACAATGGCATACCGAAAGAGCACCTACTAGTAAAAAGGTTAATCCGGTTGAAGAAATTAGTACTTTGAGTGAAAAATTTGATGCTCTTATGAAGTTGGTTGCCAATAAAAGTTCTCCTATTTATCCTAATGATTTTCCTTTGTCTACCTTGATTGAGAAAAATAGTGATCCCGTAGATGTGAATTTTGTCTCGTGAAACAATTTCAATAACAATGCTTATAGAAGCAATTTTAATCCTAGGCCTTTTCCTGGAAATTCCTCTAATAATTATGGTAATTCTTCTTGCAATAATAATAGGAACACCTCTGATCTTGATAATAATTTTAAAGAATTTATCAATGCCCAAAAAGTCTTTAATACCATGATTGGAGAAAAATTGAATAAGATTGATGATATGTCTAGAAGCATTGATAGAATTTCTCATGACGTAGAAAATCTCAAGCTGGAAATTTTTGTACCTAAGGTTGATGAATCAATTAGAGCTCTATATGTTTATATGGATGAAAGTAAGAAAAGAACTGCTATGCTTAGAGCTAAAAGAGAATTTTTAGAAAGAGCGTTTTCTAGTGATTGCTTTCATAAAAATGATGAAGATCTTAAAATGATTGGTGTTTCTTCTATTGATTCCTTGTTTCGTAAAATTAAGATTGATGATAAAGGGACTGAAGAAGAGTCAACTTTATCTAGAAGGCATCCCGATAATTCGGAGGGTGAAAACCTTGTTGAGAAATTTGATAGAAGTGGGTTTGGAGAGGTCAAAACTTTAACTAGTGATGTGCCCACTCTTTTGTATTACAAAGACTTTAATTCTGATAGTTGATCTTTGATTGATTGTATTTCTTTGTTGCAATCCATGAACAATTCACCCCATGCTTATGAACAAAATAAAGCTTTTACTAAACATATCGTAGATGCCATGATGAAAGCTTTGGAAGAAAAAAAATGGAATTAGAGATCTCAATTCCTAGAAAATTAAATGATGAATGGGAACCTACTATCAAATTCAAGATAAAAAATTATGAGTGTTTTGCATTGTGTGATTAGGGTGCTAGTGTTTCCACAATTCCGAAATCTTTATGTAATGTGCTTGGTCTTACCAATATTGAAGAATGCTCTCTTAATTTGCACTTGGCGGATGCTACTATAAAAAAGCCTATGGGAAGAATTAATGATGTTTTTATTCTTGCAAATAGGAATTATGTGACCATAGATTTTATTTTTCTTGATATTGATTGCAATCCGTCTTGTCCTATTATACTTGGTAGACCATTTTTACGCACTATAGGTGCCGTGATTGATATGAATGAAGGCAATATTAAATTTCAGTTTCCACTAAGAAAGAGAATGGAACACTTCCCTAGAACAAGAATTAAGCCACCATATGAATCCATCATGAGGGCATCCTATGGAGCTAGAACCAAAGATGATAATACTTGAATCTATGTATTATGCCTAGCTAGGGGCATAAAATGATAGCGCTTGTTGGAGGGCAACCCAATAAATAAATTTTATTGTTACCTTTTTTCTTTCTGTTCATGAGTGTTTGCACAATTATACTACTGTTATGAGTGCTTTTTTATGTTTTAGTTAGTGTTTGTGCCAAGCAAAGCCTTTGGGATCATGTTGGGTGATAGTTCATTTGATCTTCATGAATAACAGAATTATTAAAATTCACAGAAGCGCGATAAAATTCTGCATATTTTACACAAGATTTCTATACAAATTGCCCACGTTGTCCTAATTTCTGGAGTTATAGAAATATACAAAGTTTTCATATTTGTAGAGACTATTCTATTTTTGACAGATTCTGTTTTCTTTGTGTTGTGTGCTTATTTTGATGAATCTATGGACAGGGGGTATAAGCCATAGCAAAGTTGGAATATAGTAGATATAATGCAAAAATAAAATATGAATGGGTTTACAACAGTACTTAGAGTAGTGATTTGCTTTGTTATACTAACGGATCTCATGAAGTTTTTTTTAGTTTTGTGTGATTGAAGTTTTCAGGTTTTGGGTGAGATCACGATGGATGAAGGAATAAAGAGTAAGAAAAGACTAAGCTTGGGGATGCCCCTTGGCACCCCAAGGCAATATTCAAGGAGAAACAAGCAACTATGCTTGGGGATGCCCCGAGTGGCATCCCCTCTTTCTTCTAACGACCATCGGTATTTTACTTGGAGCTATATTTTTATTCGTCACATATCATGAGTTTTGCTTGGAGCGACTTGTATTATATGATCCTTTGGTGGTTTTGCTTTTTAGTTTGTGTCATCTATCCTTGCTGTACACACCTATTTGAGAGAGCCAAAATTATGCTATGATTTGTTAGAATTGCTCTTTATGCTTCACTTAATTTTTTTTTGAGCTATGGAATTGTTCTAGTGCTTCACTTATATCGTTTTGAGCACGATGTGCTTTACTATGTTCGAAGAAATGATCTCATGCTTCACTTAGATTTATTTTAGAGTTAGTTAAATTTTGAAGAAATTCTCTCATGCTTCACTTATATTATTTTGAGAGATGAAAATTTTATGCTCATGTTCTTCACTTAAATTTGTTTGAGCTTATCAAAAGCAACATATGAAATTAGTCCCAAAGTGATAGATATTCTAGAGCGATATGTGAGTCATGCTGGTGAGCAATTATGCTTTAGTAAGAATATTGGTGTTAAGGTTTGTGATTCCCTATGGAAGCATGAAAGTCAATAGTTATGCAATGAAATTACATCATACTTATGGTGCATTATTCGGTGTTAGTTATTCTTAATGCTTGCTTATGTGATTTTTCGTTTCTTGGTTGGATGCTTCTCAATCTTTTTGCTAGCCTCCACTTGTACTAAGTAGAAATACTACTTGAGCATCCAAAATCCTTAAACCAAGTTTTGCCACATGAGTCCATCATACCTACCCATATGTGGTATTCCCGTGCCGCTCTAAGCAAATTTGTATGTGCAATCTCTAATTTTTCAGAATAAATTCCTTTTTGTGTTCTCATACCGCTCATGAAACGGTAGGGGGTGGCTGATATTTTTCCATGCTAGATGTGTCATTCTCAAGATGAGTGCTTATTCACTTTTCATTGCACGAGAGTACGGCAAAGGTATTAGGGATGCCTTGTCCTTAAATGAAAAATGAATTTACTTTATGTTGTCAAATAATAAATTCCTTGGAAAGTGTTGGTATGGACGGTACCCGTGGATACGGCTAGCCTTGGAATGTGAAAGTATGGTGGAAAAAAGAATAAACTTTATTTTTTGTTTGACACCCGCCTATGATATATCTAGCATGGAAAGTATTGGGAACTACTCGTTCATTTTCGTTGACAGGAACAGCATGCCACCCAAAATTTCTATCTCTCATTTGTTTCACTTTCAGCTCTGGCACCTCTACAAATCCCTACTTCCCTCTACGTAGGGCCTTTCTATTTACTTTATGCAATTTTTATTTTTTTATTTGAGTCTTCATCTTCTCTTACAAAACACCAACTAAGGGGCACTATGATCGTACTTGAGCATTGGATGTAGCTAATATGCGAGTGTGTTTCATGAATGGATCAATGATTGAGCATAATGGGCTAGGGATAACTTGCTTTAGTGTTGATATTCTGAAAGACATGGTTGCTTATTGACATGCTTGAGTATTGAAATCTTCATGTCAAAGTTAGACTATTGCTCTAAACCATATGAAAGTCCATATGTCCATGCTACAAAAGAGAAGAATATGTCATGAACATGCTCGGTGGCATTCCACATCAAAAAAATTGTTTTTATCATTTACCTACTCGAGGACGAGCAGGAATTAAGCTTGGGGATGATAATACGTCTCCAACGTATCTATAATTTTTCATTGTTCCATGTTGTTATATTATCATTCTTCGATATTTGACAATCATCTTATAGCAACTTTATATCCTTTTTGGGAACTAACCTATTGACATAGTGCCCAGTGCTAGTTGCTGTTTTTTGCTTGTTTTTTACTTCACAGAAAATCAATACCAAAAGGAGTCGAAACGCTGCAAAACTCTTTGGATAGTTTTCTAGACCAGAAGACACTTGTTGGGCCAAAGAAGTACCAGAGGGGGGCTCCGAGGGGAGCACAACTCACCTGGGCGCGCCTGGGGGCCCAGGCACGCCCTGGTGGGTTGTGCCAACCTCGGCCGCCTCCCGCACTGCCTCTTTGCTCTATAAATACCCCGAAAATCTAAAAACCCTAGGGGAGTTGACGGAACACAATTCCAGCCACCGCAAGTTCCAGAACCACCAGAACCAATATAGACACCATCACGGAGGGGTTCATCATCCTCATTGGTGCCTCTCCAATGATGCGTGAGTAGTTCATCGTAGACCTACGGGTCCGTAGGCAGTAGCTAGATGGTTTCTTCTCTCTTTTTGATTCTCAATACAATGGTCTCTTGGAGATCTATTTGATGTAACTCTTTTGCGGTGTGTTTGTTGGGATCCGATGAACTTTGAGCTTATGATCAGATCTATCTTATCCATGAAAGTTATTTGAGTTTTGATCTCTTATATGCATGATTACTTATAGCCTCGTATTTCTTCTTCGAATCTTTGGTTTAGTTAGGCCGACTAGATCGATTTTTCTTGCCATGGGAAGAGGTGCTTTGTGATGGGTGCGATCGTGCGGTGTTCTGTCCAAGTGACAGAAGGGGCGGCAAGACACTGATACGTCTCCAACGTATCTATAATTTTGTATTGTTCCATGCTATTATATTATCATTCTTGGATGTTTTATAATCATTTTATAGTCATTTTATATCATTTTTTGGTACTAACCTATTGACATAGTGCCAAGTGCCAATTGTTGTTTTCTGCATGTTTTTTACATCGCAGGAAATCAATACCAAACGGAGTCCAAACGCAGCGAAACTTTTTGGAGTTTCTTTTTGGACCAGAAGACATCTAGTGGACTGGAGAAGCACCTGGGGGTGCTCCGAGGGGAGTACAACCCACTAGGGCGCGCCTGGGGGCACAGGCGTGCCCAGGTGGGTTGTGCCCACCTTGGGTGCCCCCTGAACCGCCTATTTGCTCTATAAATACCCCCAATATTCTAGAAACCTTAGGGTTGTCGACAAAAATCAATTTCAGCCGCCGTAGAGTCCAGAACCACCAAACCCAATCTAGACATCATCACGGAGGGGTTCACCACTTTCATTGATGCCTCTCCGATGATGCGTGAGTAGTTCTTTGTAGACATACGGGTCCGTAGTTAGTAGCTAGATGGCTTCCTCTCTCTCTTTTGATTCTCAATACAATGGTCTCTTGGAGATCCATATGATGTAACTCTTTTTGCGGTGTGTTTGTTGGGATCGAATGAACTTTGAGTTTATGATCAGATCTATCTTTTTATCCATGAAAGTTATTTGAGTCTTCTTTGATCTCTTATATGCATGATTTCTTATAGCCTCGTATTTCTTCTCTGATATTTGGGTTTTGTTTGGCCAACTTGATCTATTTATCTTGCAATGGGAAGAGCTGCTTTGTAGTGGGTTCGATCTTACGGTGCTTGATCCCGATGTTGAAGGGGAACCGACACGTATGTATCGTTGCTACTAAGGATAAAAGCGATGGGGTCTATTTCTACATAAATAGATCTTGTCTACATCATGTCATCGTTCTTATTGCATTACTTCGTTTCTCCATGAACTTAATACACTAGATGCATGCTGGATAGCGGTCGATGTGTGGAGTAATAGTAGTAGATGCAGGCAGGAGTCGGTCTACTAATCTTGGACGTGATGCCCATATAATGATCATTGCGTGGATATCGTCATGATTATTTGAAGTTCTATCAATTGCCCAACAGTAATTTGTTCGCCCACCGTTTGCTATTTTTCTCGAGAGAAGCCACTAGTGAAACCTATGGCCCCCAGGTCTCTTCTTTAATATATTTGCCTTTGCGATCTATTTTTCTTTTCTTTTATTTTTATATCTATTAAACCAAAAATACAAAAATACCTTGCTGCAATTTATTTTATTTGGTGTTCTATCTATCAATATTTACAACTCTTTCACGTCAGTTTGCCTATCTCTTGGCGCCGTTGCCCGAAAGGGATTGAAAACCCCTTTTACACGTTGGGTTGCGAGTATTTGTTATTTGTGTGCAGGTGATGTTTACGTTGTGTTGCTTGGTTCTCCTACTGGTTCGATAAACCTTGGTCTCATCACTGAGGGAAATACCTACCGCTGTTAAGCTGCATCATCCCTAACTCGGGGAAATACCGACGTAGCTTCAAGCCGCATCAAAAGGAATTTCTGGCGCCGTTGCCGGGGAGGATCAAGTCAAGATAGTCTCCTGCCCATGCACCATTTCTGGCGCCCTTGCCGTCGAGGATCTTCAACATATACAAGGTTGCTAATCACAAATCTCATCTCCTCGCAATTTACATTATTTTCCATTTGCCTCTCGTTTTCCTCTCCCCCACTTCACAAAAATTTGCCGGTTTATTCACCCTCTTTTTCGTTCGTCATTTTCTTGTCGGATCTGTTTTTGTGTGCAATCTTGTTTGCCATTATTGTTGTCATGGATAGTTCTTCCTCTATTGCATGCACTCCCGAGAACGAGGTTCTCAACTTTAAATAAAGGGGAGGAGAAAATTTAAAAGATGCTTGGTATAGAATTTGCAATGCTCAAAATAAATCTATCCGTAAGCAATCTACCGTTGTTCTTCTTTGTTGTTTCTATGTGGGCTTGGTATAGATTCGTCCTTGACACGACTACCGGTGGAAATTTCTTGATGTGTCCCTCTCTTGATGCTTTTGAAGCTATGGGAAATTTAGTGGGCTCACCACCTCTTATGATTAATGAAACAACTTTGACCCTTGAGCATGTCATGGAAAGATTACATGCTATTGAAAAGAAAATGCTTACCGAAGATCATATTGAAAATATGTATAAAAAGATGCATAATTTTGCCACAAAGATTGGGTCAAAAGTAGGAGAAGTTTTTAAGTTGTTAAAAGAAAAGGGGGCCGTAATCCATGACAGAATAGAAGAAAGCATGTCTCGGATTGACAAACTAGAAGAAATCTTTAGTAATCTAAGAACGGCTTTTGCTTCCACTAAAACTATTGAAAAAACTCCCGTAAAGATTAGCAAAGTTACTCAAGTTACCAAGAACAAGGGTGCAACTTCTAGTAATAGCAATAAAGAAGATCTTAAGATGGTTAGTATTCACCCGGATTTTGTTGAAGTGATAAGAGATCCTTTTGGCAAGAATGAATTCTTTAAATTTGTTCCTGGGAGTATTCTCATTGAAAATATTTTTGTCAAATCTTTGAACGGCTTTTGGCAAGAATGAATTCTTTAAATTTTTGCTTTTTGCTTTCTGTTCTTGAGTGTTTGAACAATTATGATACTGTTATAATTGTGGTTTTTGTGTTTTAATTGGTGTTTGTGCCAAGAAAAACCTTTATGATCTTCTTGGGTGATAGTTGTTTGATCTTGCTAAAAAACAGAAATTTTTGTGCTCACAAAAATAATTCTCGTTTTTAACAGAAGAGTGATTTTGAGTTGATTATTTTTGCATAAGATTAATATACAAATTGCTCACGTGGTCATAATTTTTTAAGAATTTTTGGAGTTACAGAAGTATTAGAAATATCCAGATTACTACAGACTATTATGTTTTTGACAGATTCTGTTTTCTTTGCGTTGTGTGCTTGTTTTGATGATTGTATGGTTTTCTTTGATGAGTTTTTGCCATAGAAAAGTTGGAATACAGTAGATATAATGCAAGAATAAAATATGAATTGGTTTTCTATGGTACTTATAGTAGTGATTTGCTTTCTTATACTAACGGATCTCACGGATGTTTTGTTTGAGTTTTGTGTGATTGAAGTTTTCAAGTTTTGGGTTATCTTACGATGGATGAAGGAATAAGGAGTAAGAAGAGCCTAAGATTGGGGATTCCCATGGCATCCCAAGCTATTATCCAAATAGAAGCAAGCAACTAAGCTTGCAGATGCCCCGAGTGGCATCCCCTCTTTCTTCTAACGACCATCGCTATTTTACTCGAAGCTATATTTCTATTCGTCACATACTATGAGTTTTGCTTGGACCGTCTTGTATTATATGAGTCTTTGCTTGTTTTGTTTTGCTTTTTAAGTCTTGAGTCCTTGCTGGACACACCTATTTGAGAGAGTCAAAATTATGCCATGACTTGTTAGAATTGCTCTCTAGCTATGCTTCACTTAAATTTGTATGAGCTATGGAATTGCTCTAGTGCTTCACTCATATCTTTTTGAGCACGGTGTGCTTAGTTATTTTTGAAAAAATGCTCTCTTGCTTCACTTAGATTTATTTGAGAGTTAGTAAATTTTCAATAAATTCTCTCTTGCTTCACTTAAGTTAATTTGAGAGAAAGAAATATTATGCTCATGATCTTCACTTATATTTGTTTGAGCTTATCAAAAGCAACACATGAAAATTAATTCCAATGTGATAGATATCCAAGAAGGATATAATTAAAACTTTCATGAAGATCATTGAACAAAATAAACTTTATTCATTGTAATAGTTTTGAGATATGATGATGTGATATGTGAGTCATGTTGATGAGTAATTGTGCTTTAGTAAGAATATCGGTGTTAAGCTTTGTGATTCTCTATGCAAGCACGAAAGTCAATAATCATGCAATGAAATTACATCCTACTTGTGGTGCATTATTCGGTGTTAGTTATGCTTAATGCTCTCTTATGAGATTATTCGTTTCTTGGTTGGTCGCTTCTCAATATTTTGCTAGCCTTCATTTTGCACTAAGTATGATCACTACTTGTGCATCCAAAAACCTTTAAACCAGTTTTCCCACATGAGTGCACTATATCTACCTATATGAGGTATTCTTTTGCCATTCTAAGCAAAATTGTATGTGCCATTTCTAATTTTCAAAATGAACTTCTCTCAAATTAGGGATGCCCAGTCCCGAAATGAAAAATGAATTTACTTTATGTTGTCAAATAATAAATTCCTTGGAAAGTGTTGGTATGGCGGGCACCCGTGGATACGGTTAGCCATGGAAAGTGAAAGTATGGTGGAAAAAGGAATAAACTCTATTTTCTGTTTGGGAACCTCCTATGATATATCTAGCATGGAAAGTGTTGGGAACTCTAAGTCGTTTTCGTTGGTGGGAAAGACACACCTCCTAAAATGTTTTTATCTCTAAGTTTTCCGCTTTGAGCTCTGGCACCTCTACAAATCCCTACTTCCCTCTACGAAGGGCCTTTCTTTTACTTTATGCAAAAAAAAATTCAGTCTGAGTCTCCATCTTCTCTTATAAAAGCACCAACTAGGAGGCACTATGATCGTAGTTGAGCATTGGGTGTAGTTAACATGCGAGTGTGTTTCATGAATGGATCAATGATTGAGCATGATTGGCTAGGGATAACTTATTTTAGCGTTGATATTTTGAAAGACATGGTTGCTTGTTGATATGCTTGAGTATTTTTTATTGTTCCATGTTGTTATATTATCATTCTTGGATGTTTTATAATCGTTTTATAGTCATTTTCTATCATTTTTGGTACTAACCTATTGGCATAGTGCCAAGTGTCAGTTGCTGTTTTCTGCATGTTTTTTACACTGCAGGAAATCAATACCAAACGGAGTCCAAACGTAGCGAAACTTTTTGGAGATTTTTTTAGGACCAGAAGACATCTAGTGAGCCGGAGAAGCACCTTGGGGTGCTCTGAGGGGAGCACAACCCACCAGGGCGCGCCTGGAGGCCCAGGCGCGCCCAGGTGGGTTGTGCCCACCTCGGGTGCCCCCTCAACCGCCTCTTTGCTCTATAAATACCCCAATATTCCAGAAACCCTAGGGGAGTCGACAAAAATCAATTTCAGTCGCCGCAGAGTCCAGAACCACCAGATCCAATCTAGACACCATCACGGAGGGGTTCACCACTTCCATTCGTGCCTCTCTGATGATGCGTGAGTAGTTCTTTGTAGACCTACGGGTCCGTAGTTAGTAGCTAGATGGCTTCCTCTCTCTCTCTCTCTCTCTCTCTCTCTCTCTCTCTCTCTCTCTCTCTCTCTCTCTCTCTTGATTCTCAATACAATGATCTCTTGGAGATCCATATGATGTAACTCTTTTTGCGGTGTGTTTGTTGGGATCGGATGAACTTTGAGTTTATGATCAGATCTATCTTTTTATCCATGAAAGTTATTCGAGTCTTCTCTGATCTCTTATATGCATGATTGCTTATAGCCTCGTATTTCTTCTCCGATATTTGGGTTTTGTTTGGTCAACTTGATCTATTTATCTTGCAATGGGAAGAGGTGCTTTGTAGTGGGTTCGATCTTACGGTGCTTGATCCCGATGGTCAAGGGGAACCGACACGTATGTATCGTTGTTACTAAGGATAAAACGATGGGGTCTATTTCTACATAAATAGATCTTGTCTACATCATGTCATCGTTCTTATTGCATTACTCCGTTTCTCCATGAACTTAATACACTAGATGCATGCTGGATAGCGGTCGATGTGTGGGGTAATAGTAGTAGATGCAGGCAGGAGTCGGTCTACTAATCTTGGACGTGATGCCTATAGAATGATCATTGCCGATATCTCGTCATGATTATTTGAAGTTCTATCAATTGCCCAACAGAAATTGGTTCACCCACCCTTTGCTATTTTTTTCAAGAAAAGCCACTAGTGAAACCTACGGCCCCCAGGTCTCTTATTTAATATATTTGCCTTTGCGATCTATTTTTCTTTGCTTTTATTTTCAGATCTATTAAACCAGAAATACAAGTATACCTTGCGGCACTTTATTTTATATGGCGTTCGATCTATCAATATTTACAACTCTCTCACGTCCGTTTGCCTATCTCTAGGCGCCGTTGCCCGAAAGGGATTGACAACCCCTTTTACAAGTCGGGTTCCGAGTATTTGTTCTTTGTGTGCAGGTGTTGTTTACGTTGTGTTGCTTGGTTCTCCTACTGGTTCGATAACCTTGGTCTCATCACTGAGGTAAATACCTACCGCTGTTGTGCTGCATCATCCCTTCCTCTTTGGGAAAATACCGACGTAGCTTCAAGCCGCATCAAACACGTATTGATCGTTGCTATTAAGGATAACAAGATGGGATATATTCCTACATGAATAGATCTTGTCTACATCATGTCATCGTTCTTATTGCATTACTCCGTTTCTCCATGAACTTAATACACTAGATGCATGCTGGATAGCAGTCGATGTGTGGAGTAATAGTAGTAGATGCAGGCATGAGTCAGTTTACTACTCTTGGACGTGATGCCTATATAATGATCATTGCCTGGATATCATCATAATTATTTGAAGTTCTATCAATTGCCCAACAGTAATTTGTTTGCCCGCCGTATGCTATTTTTCTCGAGAGAAGCCACTAGTGAAACCTACAGCCCCCGGATCTATTATTTATCATATTTGCTTCGAGATCTATTTTTATTTGCTTTTGTTTTCAGATCTATTATTCTAAAAACACAAAAAAAAATCTTGCTGCACTTTTTCTTTCTTTATTTTATTTTGTTTTATCGCGAGATCTATTTATCCAAATTCATACAAACCAATCTATCTTTTTCCCGAGAGGGATTGACAACACCTCTTACGCGTCGGGTTGCAAGTATTTGGTCTTTGTGTGCAGGTACCATTTACATAGTGTTGCTTGGTTCTCCTACTGGTTCGATTACCTTGGTTTCATAACTAAGGGAAATACGTACCGTAGTTGTGTTGCATCATCCCTTCCTCTTCGAGGAAATACTGACGCGGACACGAGCCATCAGAACATCCTCACAAATTCCAATAAGTATAGCAGTTGATTTATCAGACATTTGCAAAGATATTTCAGTAGGTGCCAGCCTTCTCAAATCAAGTCTTCTATATAAATAGACATGCATAACACTGACACCGACTCCTAAATAACACAAAGCAGTTTTGACATAATTATTTTTAATGGAGCATGATATATTAGGTATCCCTTGGTCTCCCAATTTCTGAGGTACTTTTCCTTCAAAAAATATTTTGCAGGCATGGTGGAGATTCCAGCCTCCGGGATTTTTCTTTTATTGGTGACAATATCCTTCATTTATTTGGCATATGGAGGCACTTTCATAATTTTAGTCAAGGGTGTGTGCAAATACAAAGGTATAAAGAATTTCAACAAAGCGACTAAAAGCCTCTCCATCTCTATATTTCACAGCCTTACTAGGAAATGGCATAGGCTTTTGGTCCCAAGGTTCTCTTTATTTACCATGGTTCCTAGCAATGAAGTCTTTTTTGTCATATCTTGTATTTTTAGGAGTTGGGTTATCAAGCTCAACTGCAGGTTCTATTTCTATATCATCATCAGATTCTTTATTATTGTCTAGTTGAGTATCAATATGATCACCAGACTATTCATTTTATTTGGTGTTAGTTTAGGTGGTGTCTCAGCATCGAAAATAAAAACATCATTGGGATTCTAAGAGGGTTTCTCTACAACAGGTTCGCTATAAGCATGCAAAGTTTTATCCTTATTCTTTTTATTTTTCTTCTTCTTAGGTGAACTAGGTCCATCATTATTAATTCTCTGAGAATCTTGCTCAATTATTTTAGGATGACCTTCAGGTTATAGAGGGTCCTGAGTCATTTTACCTCCTTTAGTAATTACTTTAACAACATCATTGTTCATTTTATTGTTCATATCATTAAGCAAATCATTTTAAAATTAGAAACTTTTTCGAATTGTTTGAACCATAGAAGCATGTTTACACAAGCCTATCATCATTAGCAATCCTACACATCATATCACCAAATCAATCATGATAGCAGTATGTTTCAATTAATCACTAGCTTGCATATTGAAGTTTTCTTGCGTAACAATAAAATTATCGAATTCATCCAAACACTGACTAGGAGACTTATTATAAGGAATATCACTTTCATCAAATCTATAGAGATAATTTACCTTCACTACCTATGTCGGGATGTCAAGTTCATGTATTTCTACAATAGGTGGTAGATTCTTAGTGTCTTCAGATTTAATACCTTTCTCCTTCATAGATTTCTTTACTTCTTGCATATCTTCTAGACTGAGGAATAGAACACCTCTCTTCTTTGGTGTTAGTTTAGGTGGTGGTTCAGGAAGTGTCCAATGATCGACATTCCTCAATATATTATGCGATAGTTCTTGAGCATGTTTAATAGTTCGTTCCTTGAAAACACAACCATCACAACTATCTAGGTAGTCTCTAGAAGCACCGATCAGTTCAAAGTAAAAGATATCAAGTATTTCATTTTTCCAAAGAGGATGATCAGGCAAAGCATTAAGTAATTGGAGAAGCCTGCCCCAAGCTTAAGGGAGGCGCTCTTCCTCATATTGCACAAAGTTGTATATTTCCTGTAAGGCAGCTTGTCTCTTATGAGCAGGAAAATGTTTTTCAGTAAAGTGATATATCATATCCCGGGGACTACACACGCAACTAGGAGCAAGAGTATTGAACCAATCTTTAGCATCACCCTTTAATGAGAAAGGAAACAACTTAAGGATATAGTAATAGCAAATCTTTTCCTGTTGAGCAAATAGGGTGACAATGTCATTTAATTTAGTAAGATGTGCCACAACAGTTTCAAATTCATAACCATGAAAAGGATCAAATTCTACCAAAGTAATAAGTTCAGGGTCAATAGAGAAATCATAATCCTTATCAGTAATAAAGATAGGAGAAGTAGCAAATTTAGGATCATATTTCATTCTCTCTATCATAGTTTTTTTCTTTTAGCTTACTCAGTAATTTCTTAAGATCTTCTCTATCATTACAAGAAAGAAATATTCTCTAGTAATCTCCCCATCCATAACATAACCCTTAAGGACAATAGGTATTTCAAATCTATTAGGATAGCTAGGCATAAAAGGTGAATCTTAATTTTCATCAGTTTCAGCAGTCTCAAGTTCTTTAGCTTTAGCAATTAGTTCATCAAGAAATTCACCTAGTGGCATAGTTTCATCAAGCAAAGTACTAGCATCATCACAAGTTTCATTTATATCAGAAGTAGTACTTGCGACATATCAGGTAGAATAATAGGTGGTGGTGTCGGAAGCCTACTTAAAATAGAAGGTGAATCAAGTGCGGAGCTAGATGGCAGTTTCGTGCTGCCCCTCGTCTTAGAGGGTATGATCTTGGTCTTAGCGTCTTTCAGATTCTCATAGTGATAAACAGGTATGCAACTCCCAAGTGAGCGATAAATAGAGTTGTGCTCCCCGGCACGCCCGAAAAAGGTCTTGATAACCGACAAGTATAGGGACCGTGACAGTCTTTGAGGGTAGTATTTCACCCAATTTATTGACTCGACAGAAGGGGAACCAAAAATATTATAAGCCTTACCAGTTGAATTGTCAATTCAACCACACCTAGAAAGTTGTTTCTCTACATCAAAGTGTTTACTAGCATAGTAGTTTGATAGTTTTGATAGCGGCAGTAATAGTAGCAGTAATAGCAGTAACAGTAACAATAGCAGTTTTGTAGTGATTGTAATAGTAGCAGCAACAATAGTAATAACTTAACAAAGACAATATGAGAAAAGCATAGGCATTGGATCAACGATGGATATTTGTGTGGATGACATTCATCATGTAACAGTCACAACCTAGAGCGATATACAATAGCTCCAATTCATCAATTCAATGTAGGCATGTATTCCGTATATAGTCATACGTGCTTATAATAGTAACTTGCATGCCATCTCTTGTCCTACCCTACCATGGCAGCGGGGTCCATAAGGAAATCTAAGGGATATTAAAGCCTCCTTTTAGTAGAGAACCGAAACAAAGACATTACTTGTTTCAAGGACAATCATAAAAATAGCATATTCACCCCCTCTAGTCGATAACTAGCACTTTTAGGCAAATCTTCATGAAGTAGGCGATCCCCTTACCATTAACTCCTTGGTTCAACTCCACAAGCTTTGGAGGCTCCCAGCACCTAACCACTCTCCAAAAGGTAATAGATGTTGTTGTTGATGATGAACTCCTTTCTCTTGTGCTCTAAAATTTAGTCTCTCCAACACTCAATCACTCTCTGATAGATTTGGCTATGTGATAGGAGAAGGATTGGAGTGGAAAACAACACGAGGGGGCTAGAAATCAAGGATCAAAGGTTGAAGTGGAATCCCTTGGACATCAACAGAAGTGTTGGTGGTTCTCTCTCAGAAAATGGACATGGGAAGTGGTAGTTTGTCCTGGTTGCTCTCTCGACGAGTTGGTGGAATGCACGGGGTATATATAGGCAGCACAAAAAATCAAACCGTTGCACACATTTATGCACAACTTGGTGGGAACGGGTGAAAACACTCGGTGAGACCGACTAGTGCAAAAGGTTTGGACTTTAGGCTTTTCAGTGAGACTGGATGGAACAGCTCAGTGAGACCGAAATGTGATGACCTAAGCACTTTCCACACTTCGGTGAGACCGATCGAAACCACTCGGAAATTTCGAGATGAAATTGATAGGCAACAGAAGGTTGGCAAGTGCACTTTGGTGAGACCGAGTTGCTAGGGTTTAGGCAGTGGCTATGTCAAGTGTAACTCGGTGAGTCCAGGTTAATGTGTATCGGTGGGACCGAGTTTGACTTTATAGTTTTGGACGTAGAATGAAGTGACAGTGTGGCTGAGGGTTTTGGAGCAATATCTCTGAGCACTTGAGCAAATGATTCATGATCAAAACCTCATCCCCTTTTAATAGTATTGGCTTTCTATGGTCTCAATG
Source organism: Aegilops bicornis (assembly GCA_021605145.1). Taxonomy (NCBI): domain Eukaryota; kingdom Viridiplantae; phylum Streptophyta; class Magnoliopsida; order Poales; family Poaceae; genus Aegilops; species Aegilops bicornis. Next base: position 629,082,954 of record CM038671.1, on the reverse strand, counting down.
TGATCTTTGATCACTTAACCAAAAATGTAGAGTCTTGAAGCTTTTGCCAATGTTTGTCCTTTGCATGTTTAGGGGTCCACATTCACATCCCATTGTCATGCATGAATTGAACTTTCCTAAAATATTCTTTGAATAGGCATTAGTTCAATTATGCATATGTTGTTATGAATTAGTAAAACCACCCGGGGATTAGTTGCACTTTCAACGCCGACCTCTCTAACACGAGGTCATGTCTAAGTGAGGCCAGTACAGATGAGCACTTGTCATGATCCAGGGATAGTTACCTCCGTTTGTTAACCTGTTTGTTGCTTATTCGTGTCCGTTCCCATATGTATTCTTATTTATGCTAATGGCCTTTGGGGATGATTTATAGAATGAACATTTGTTGGACGTGTTGCCCATAGCGTCACTTAACTTCCTGGATGCACTTTCAAATAGTTCGCTTAACTTCCGGATTGAAGTTGGTCTTCGTGTCAATGGCGCAACGGGTCATCTAGTCATATGCATATGTTCGCACAGATGGGAGGAGGAGGGGTGTTCCGGGTGCAGGTGAGGCGATAGGTACAAAGCATATACCAACAAAGGGAAGCAACTCTTCTCGGGTTTCTGTCACCGCCGATAATCCATCGACACTATGGAGGAGGAAGGGATGCTTGCGGGGGAAAGAAGGCAGATGTGTGTGGGGAGACGGGCTGAGTGCTTTTTCCTTGGGTGAGGGGTTCTAGACGCGTCGAGGCGTGCGTTTTGTAGGGACTAGAGTCCAGGGGCGTGCATGCATCCACCTATGAAGCAGGTGAAAATAGCGAGCGTGCTAGTGCGCGGGGGTGGAGGGGGACCAGGCGTTACCTTTTCCAGCGTGAGGTGGGGCATGGGATGAGACTCTTTTCCAGTTAAGTGTGTACCTGAAGCGATATACGCGTCCATGTAAAACTATTAATATATATTTACTGGGTAGGCACGTTCATATAAAACTATAAATACAAACTTACTGGCAAGATGCGTTTATATAAAACTATAAATACGCACCTACCAGCTTTGATGCGTTCATATAAAACTATAAATACATATTTGTTGGATAAGCATGTTTGTATAAACCGATAAATGCATGATTACTAGCTAGACGCGTTCATATAAAATTATAAATTATACGCATTTGTTGGATAAACGCGTCCATATAAAACTATAAATACATGCTCATATGACCTACACGGAGCCACAGACGCCTGCACCAGGTATACGGTATACCTAGCATAGGTATGCACTTCTATACGCCCCGAATTGTTCCGGCACGGGGCTGGGGTCACCGCGCTTGAATGGACCGCGTAGCTCCCATCATCCTCACGCGCGCCTCCGCTCCATTTCAGTAGTAACATTCACCTCCCCCCCTCGGCTCCCCGTCGCTCTCGCCTCTCCTCCGCGCTCCCATCCCTTTCCAACGTCCCATCTCCATCCACCCCAAGATCTCCTTTAACCCCTCCGGGTGCGCGTCCACTGATCACTCACTCACCGCCGGTCGAGCTAGCTTTGCTCGCTCCCGCGGCCGCTGTTGAACATGGATTCCTCCGGCCCCGGCCCGTCATCCTCCGTCGTCGGCGGCGGCAGCGCGCCAGACGTTGCGCCGAAGCCGCCTGCGCAGCTGAGCAGGTACGAGGCGCAGAAGCGCAGGGACTGGAACACATTCCTGCAGTACCTGCGGAACCACAAGCCGCCGCTGACGCTGGCGCGGTGCAGCGGCGCGCACGTGATCGAGTTCCTCAGGTACCTGGACCAGTTTGGCAAGACCAAGGTGCACGCCGTCGGCTGCGCCTTCTACGGCCAGCCCAGCCCGCCGGGGCCGTGCCCGTGCCCACTGCGCCAGGCGTGGGGGTCCCTCGACGCGCTCATCGGCCGCCTGCGCGCGGCCTACGAGGAGAGCGGCGGCGCGCCGGAGTCGAACCCCTTCGCCGCGCGGGCCGTCCGGATCTACCTGCGCGAGGTGCGCGACTCGCACGCCAAGGCGCGCGGGATCCCGCACGAAAAGAAGAAACGGAAGCGCGCGCCGCAGGCCGCTGAGGCATCTGGTTCATCGGCCGGCGCCGGAGCAGTCTTTGACAGGGACGTCGAGGGTAGCGCCGGCGATGGTGCTCTTGCTGCGTCCGCCGCGCAGGCTGGAGCTGGAGACGGTGGCAGCACTGCACCGAACATCCCTTGAGTATAGTAGACTTGCAAACCTTATCTATCAGTTCGTTTACCGTGTCCGGCATAGGCATAACAAGATTTGAGCTTTCCATTTGGTATGCTTTGTTGCTTATATTACCTCTAAATTTTCTGTCCCATTTTCAGATTAATTAGATTATTAATAAGTACTATTACAGGGCGTTGTAGTAGTAGTGTTCTAGGGGAAGTGAATCAATTGGCACAGCTAATTGTTCATCATCCCATACATACCCTGGTAATTTAAGAAAATGAGATTTGTGGTCATATTAGTTACTTCTTATGCTACCTCTCAGCTTGATCGAGTTACTCCGTTCATTTCTCTTATTAGAGCTGTTTAATTTTTGCTAACACATGCATGTAGCAATACTGTGAGTGATCGGTGCACTCACTCATACATCCATTGCAAACTAGTAATCAACTCTTGCACATAATAATATTTCTAGTACCGTTGGAAGCGTTTCTTGCTTAATTTGCAGAAGAACTGCTTGATGAATGGTTTATTTCTAGTTTCTCCTAGCTATAGTGAGTAGATCCCTAGGAAGAATGGAGAATGTGCAAAGGAAAAGAGAGGGGTACAGCGCGCAGAAGCTAGGCCAGCCTGCATTGATGGCAGTACGCGATCACTCACTGGCACACATGCGCGGAACAGTTCCCGGACGGCCTTCTTCCCCAACCGGCCAATCTCTTGCTCTGACATACCCCCCTCCTCCATTTGACCATTCCCTACATGCCACGGGCCGCACAGCTGCAGCGACCTTTCTCAGACAGAGACCAGAGAGAGAGCGTGTGTGTGTGTGTGTGAGAGAGAGAGATGAACAGTTCTTGCGGTTTCTAATGGCGAGGAGAGAGATGCATGAACAGTTCTTGCGGTTTGAGGGGGGAGGGAGGGAGAGAGAGAGATTTAGGGCTAGGCATGCACGCGGGAGGGGTTTGTCCGGAGAGGCCTTAAATAGAAAGGAGCGGGGAATGGGGAGGCGATAGCTGCGGGTCCCCGGCCGGAGGATTGGATGGGACTGTAGGATACGGAGGCACGCACGGCAGGCGCTGATCGAGTCCCTCCCTCTCTCTGACCACACGTGCACTGCTCTTCAGCCTTCACTGCCGTCGTCCTCTCTCTTATCCCTCCTTGATTTGGGCTGACCTTCATCTCTCACACAGGCGCGCGCACGCGTGCACCTGCCGAGTCTGCATGCATGGCCACTGCCCCATGCCAGTCGGCTTGATACCATGCTGCTGCGCTCAGATCAACCGTCCATATGCACTCTCTCTCTCTCTCACACACACACACACACACACACATCCGCTTCGTTTTCTACTTCAATTGCATTTGTTGATGCAAAACCACGGCCAACGCACGCAGAGCAGGCAAGTAATTAAGGACCATTAGCGACCCACACTGTTTTCCCTGCAAACAAAGGATTCTTTCCTGGTAGATCTATCCAAGAACTGTAGCTGCTTTCAGAGGAAGAAGATGAACAGTATCTACCCTTAGGCCTTAGCAATGTAACTAGCAATTTGGCATTAGCCTTTCAAGCTCCCTTTCGCAGCAAAGGGGGCGGTGGGCCACGCGACGGCGATGCTTTGCTCTCATGTCCACACTGACCACAGTATACTTGGCCTGTGACTGTGAGCAAAGAGCAAAGCCATGCAATGAATCCCTTCCTTTGTCCTTTGCGCGCACAGGGCCCCTCCCTTCCTCCCTCACCCACCCAACGGGGGCCGTATGTCTCTTTCCCTCTCCCTCGTCTCCCTCGCCGCGCCACTGTAGCATGGCTGTTCATGCATGCCTTGCCGGCCGCCTCCTCCCATGGCCACAGACCCACAGTCTTCTTTTCTTTTCTTTTCCTTTTTCTCGCGCTGCCGCCACCGTGAGCGACCTCGGTCGTGCTCTCCTCCTCCTTGAATTAATTCTTTCCTGATAGATGGATCACATGCGGCCTGTGCTCGTTCGGGAGCTTTCAGCCCTCGGGAAAATGTCAGGTCTTGTCTGGAATTATTGTGCGCGTATATATATATATAGGTCACTGCCTTGCCTTGCCCGTATATATGGGGCAGACAAGCGCTTAACTACTGGTGCTCTTATTGGATTCCTAATTAATTTCCTGCAATCAGCTGTGCACCTTACCTGCTGTGTTGTGCCTGTCCATCTACAGTAGTACGTATGTACACGCAAAATCACTCCACCTGCTGCGCATCAATAGCTGTGTGCATCGCCTAATGTAGAGGAGGGGGAAAACCCTCCTAAAAATAAATAGGTGATGCACGTTAATGGGGGGCAATCCTTGTCCAATTACTGCCGTACTTATAATTTATAGTAATCTAAATTAAAGCTGGCGTGTTGAGTGTGTTCAACCCATTATAATCATGGAATGCGATGTCTGACTAATTAACCATTTTCTTTGATACGGAGGAATTTTCTTTCCAGTGACAGGCATCTTGGATTCTCCATCAATGATGATTGTGTTATGATTTTGATACCTTTGGTTAGGCAACAGAAAAGTCTTTGAACTGTCAAAAGCCACCATATATCCACATATCCATCATATCACCCCTGTTTAAAACTGTTAACTGGATCTCAGTTTGCTATCTAAAACATTGAGCAACATAAGTTAGTCTGAATTTGTCACTGTATTTGCTGTCATATCCATAGGTTGCTCACACTAGTCAGAACTACTGTTGCTTCTTTTCACTGGCTAATTAAATTATCCATATGGACAAACTGTTGGATGCTCTGTTGCATGCAATACAATTCATGGACCACATATACTACTTGTTATATAATATATACGCCAGGTAACTGCAGTGCTTGGTGGTATGCATCAATATGCAATTTGTTATCTTCTTCTCTTCACTCTTCAGATATTTCCTGTGTAGTGTAGTCTAATTGTTAATCTGCTGGTGTGTAACTATCTTGTGTGAACGTAGATGCTTTTGTTGCACACGAAATCAAGAATAAAATATAGTATATATACTGATGTGCCCAATCGAGCAGAAAAGCACAAGCATTTTTCCTGTTCCTAAAGCTGAGGCAACCAAACTGACCCTACACCTATCATGATGCTCCTCAACCTATCAATTTAGTAGTATGGTTTTGTGGTTGCCAGGCAAGTAGAATTTTGAGTTGGTTATAGCCTTTTCTTCTGTTAAACTATAATCCATTTGTTGTTGGCATATGCATGCGGTTGGCGGAATATCTTTCCCATATCTGTCCTAAGTATGTATATAGGTGGTAGATCTTCTTGTTTTAATGCTTGATTGGTCACCACTCAAATCATAGTTCATACTACATCTCACTTACTCTTTGTCACATCAACATAGGTTTACTCAATTCTTTCTCCTCTCTTGTGTTATTTTTATTCATCGACATGACAGCGGTAACCGTCTCAGAAATAGCTTAGCACTGCTAGGCTTGCATATATATGCGTGGCAAGAATTACAAGATCACAAGCAAAACCATGGTTATTTTATGTACTATCTCTGTTCATTTTTGTAAGACGTTTAGATATTCAGACTGTTCAAAACAGTACAAAGCAAGCTGTCTGAAACGTCTTATAAAAACAAACTGAGGGAGTATCTGTTTGCGTCGCCTCTAATGAATAAGCATGCCATTTTATATAACTTCAAAGATTCAAATAGGGAATGCATAAGAGCATCGACCAGAATGTTCTTAATTTTCCACAAACTTTTTTTCATTTCAGATTTTCTGTATTACTTTGATCACTATGTACAAAGGATTTAAATAAATAATCATAAGGATTAATATGTACATTGCTGTTGACCATACATATTGCACCTGAAACATTGTAAAAAATATCCAATGTCTCAGCCCAACTCCAAATTCCACGTAGTTGATTTAATGAATGCAAAACAACCTCCTTTAATAATTTAATCTCAAATTAAGAACACGTGTACATTATGTTTATTTAAGCATGTATTGTATCGCCTACATTTTTCTCGTTAATATGCATGCTAGCTTACAATAAAAATCCATCTTTTTTCAAAAAGCTTACAATAGATTTGGTTCTCCTGTTGGTCAAATCGCTTCGATTAATTAACTTATCTTGGCTTGTGAAATAAAAACTAAGATCAAACAAGAACCACCATGGATCACCCACTAGGGTATAAATGATGTGAGGATTTATTCACGATCTTCGTCGGTTATTTATGTGTCTTAAGGCAGTGCACTTGTGTGTGGTGTGTGCAAGTGTTTCTGTGTGTGTGTGTAGAGTAGGGTGATAACCTGCAACTGGATCTTTAAGCACAATTATAGCATCATCTAGCTCTGATTTATCTTTATGTATTGTTCCAAAAAAATGCATCATCTACCAACTATATTATTATTAAAGTAGTAAAAAAGGGACGTCTAGGATTAATAAGAAATAAAAGGTACGATTTGGATCAATCGGACCCTATTTCTTAGAAAAGAGTTTTCACTTAAATATTTGTCACTAGTGCAAAATAAATAATCGTCACTTGGTGGCTACTCTGCTCTTTCTTTTCCTCTCCATTTGTTTTTCATCCTCTACATACTTTAATATTTGGAAAAATACCACTCCCATTAATATTATTATTTTCTAGCATAGCACACTATTTGATTTTAGCTACCATGGTGTATTCACTCTAAAAGCATAAATAACATGATGCATGTGGCACCTGTGTCCCAAGAGAACATACATGCCAGTGTACATGTGATGTGCATATCCACTGAAGAAAAAAAACTAGGGGTGGCTTTCCATGTGTTATACTACCACTAGTGGCTGGGGTGCGCAGAGGAGTTGTGCGATATAATCTTGTCTACACACAGTACGGATCCTTGATGGCAGCCATGTAAATAACTGTAAATTGATTTGGTTTTAAAGGCCAAAATCAAGCTATTTGGTTTGGGCAAGATAATAGCAAAAAAAAACACCTTGAAAAGTCTAAAACCATATTGCAGATGAGTATAGTAGAGAAAGATAAATGAAGAGTCACAAACAGTGCAGCAAGAAGATATGTACGATGTTGAAAAAATCTACATGAGCCGTACAAATTAATGATCAATTACTCCCAGTAAAATGTTGGACTATGATAGGTGATAATCATCTTTCTAATCCATCTATCGTAAATGAAAAACGATACCAAATATTAACATGGGATTATTGTAAATATAGAAGACATGTCTTTCTACCATTTAGATAAATCATTAACTGAGGAGACAACCTGTAGAGGAACAAACTGATGATGAATGGAATCAGTACCAAATGACAACCAGTGGTCAAGAAGATAAAAAAAGTAGGCTGAAAAGTAATAGCTGAAGTTTCGGTAGAAACATGGTTGATTTGTAGCAACATTACTAGTAATGATGAAAATCCTTTAGCATCATCAACACCATCATTTCTCAAGCAAGAACTCTGCCTCAGGTAATTATAGTAACCGGCCTGTCTTAGAAACAAGTTTCTGCAACAACACATGCATATAATAGATTAAAAAATGATAGAGGAGATGCAATGAAATGTAAGATATATGAATTCCTTCATAGGAATGTGTGGCTACTTATGTGAAGAGGATAAGATCCAGAGCACAGCTAACACGAAATATGATATGATCTCTCTCCTGGTGCCCTCGGGACCACCCTCGGTTGTAGAAGCAAGATATATGATATTAAGCAAGTTTACAAACACTTCATCTCCATGGAGTGATCACCTATAAATTCAATGAATACTCTCTAGCATATACTTTGAAAATAAGAGGTCTTATTCTGCATATTAGTGTAGCAAGCAAAGACAAGCAAAATATTTTATTTTTCTTGCATGCATAATTGCCAAAGAAGCATATGTAGTAGTAGCAGACTATGAACCCTCTCTAGAGGAACAAATACAATGACATAAGTTGCAATTATGTCCTTCGTTTACACAGGGCAGCAAGACTTTTTTAAGTGCAATTTTCAAGCTTTCGTTTACCAATCTTTGGGCGTGTGTTTGTGAATGGATGGTTGGTGGGAGGATTAAGGGAGAAGACAAAAACGTTGAAGAATCTGATCAGGAAGTACCATCAAAAGGTTTCATGCACCTTCAATCTCACAACAACTATAGTAGGGAACGGTGTTAGCGTTCCTGTACAAAGACAAACCACAATTCAGATGTTGGATTAAGAATAATTTTAAGATGGAAGGAGAAGGTATTATTACATCCAAAAAAATTCAGTATGTCCAAAAGCTTAGGAACACGAGATATGTATCTGTTGAGGTAAATGTTGCATAATTGAGAAGAGCAATACCAGGGAGACAACATTGGCGCACGGCCTTGTGCATCGCCAAGCCGAGCCGCGACATCATCCAGATCCCAGTCTCCCTCAAGCGACACTGACTGGCTCATCATAAAAGAAAGGAAATAAGAACACGGTTGTGGACGAGGTCACATTACCTGTGAAATTATTGTTGTTGCTTTCCCATGATCTAGCCGCTGAAGAGAAGAATGGGGAGAAGCGAGAGGCAGTTGTCCCTTGTGCTCAGGGTCTGCTAAGGCGCCACCGCAACTATCATCTCCCGCATCAATCCGCCGTTACCGCTAGGGTTTCGTGCCCTTCACAGCTCAGCGTTTCTAAGGTCGATGGCGTCATTGTCGGCCACCGAGGCAGCATAAGGTCGATGGCTGTCGGCTGCCTCCATGGATCCAGATTGAGAAGAGAAAGGGGTGGGAGACAAGGCAACAGAGAGGTGGTGGGATGGGGAGAGGAGGGGGCGGCGTGCTTGGGTCGAGGGGAGGCGTATTGACGAAGACGTGGCATGGACGACTCGGTGTGGAATTCCTTCGTAGGGAGGAAATGAGATGAAGACATGTTTTCACTTGTTTGTTTTTCTTTTTTTTTCCTACCATTAACGTATTTTCCCTCGGCATAGTAAATCGATGTGGTATGGCTCAGCGAGCGTGCCTTGTTGGACTCTTAATGGGTTTTATTGGAGAAAGAAGTGAAGCGATTACCACTGCTACAATTTCTTTCTTTGTTAGCTTTTAAATAAATTTATGCTAGATTTTTTTCATTTCTTTAAGATACCGAATACAAAATAGATGCACAAAAGTATGGACACCGACACTACACGCATATACTGACACAATGCCTACTGAAGACCGAAATTGTGAAGTTTAAAAAGGTTGACAAAGTCACTACATGCACCTCGTCATCTACGAGAGCGCCTTTTTTACAAATAATATTTTCTATTTTTGGTTCTTTATATTGTTTTAATTCTTATTTTTGCACCTTTTCCTCCTAAGGAAACTGCCAAAAAAGGACACACGTCATTATAAAATACAATATATTTACTGAAAAATCTAATAGACCCCATCTAGGAAACAAACGTTCATGGTTAAAAACACATTGCACTCGGTCGAAAAATGTTTACACTCCATAAAGGATGCGCCGCATCGTGCAATACACTCTTAAAACATGTAATGCATAGTACACAGTTTTGAAATGCAATACCTTGTCCAAAAATATATATTGAACTCAATAAAAATTGAAGTACACAAGATCCCACTGAATCAAGAATGATGTACACACAATCTAAATATGTCATACACTCTATCAAAGAGTAGAATATACATGAAATCCTACGTTGGTTGAATGGTTAGTGGCCATGATGAAAAGCGGCGGCAAGATTGGTCCCCTACGCACAGTTCTATGGCATGGCAAAACTTCCTACTGGCACAACCATTAATAACCACCCTTGTGCTATCGATGAGAGTAGGATCACGATCCAAGATCTCCAGCGCATGGAGAAGCCTTTAGCCCTTATAAGATCTCAGAGAGAAACAACCAAGAGAGAGCATCGAAGGCTCGAGATCAAAAAAATTCAAATTAAACACTTTGTCAAAGAATAGAATATACATGAGCGGGCCGTGACACCCTTTACTTCCAAAAGTTCAACAACTAAAAGTTTATTGATCATTCCAAACCAAGTTTTTAGTCATTCAATTTCATTATCCTCATTCTTCCAGAAGGTTCTATGACAAATATTTAATAATTAATTAGCACTCATATGCAATTTTTTAGAATAACTCACTCAGTCGGGCAATAGAAAGATTGAAGTTTTGGAAAATGCTTAGCTTCTTACCTACTCATCTCATGGATAATGTCAACAATAATAAATAAACATGATCACATATCTTAATAATTTATATACTCATGGATCTTTCTCCAACATACTATGTTTACTTTAAAGATTAGGTTAGCTCAAGGAAATAAAAGAAAAAGATATGCCCTTCATAGAGGGAAGCGGAGATTGTCATGCGCTTTTCCTTTTGTTTGGATGCTCAGACACTTAGTGAACTGAAACCATATTTTCCATTGCCTCTTATGATGGTACCCATTTGCGTTAATATCATGGTTGTTTTCACTATCACAAGTTCATGGAAAACTTCAATTCCAAGTCACTAAAAATACAAACAATTTTAATTGGAAACTTTGTAACCTACCCTGGTGACAATTTACTTGGAATGGCCTTGCTTAGTCAGATAAGTACATTTGGGATGTACACATAAGGAGCCACCAACAAGGAGAGTGGATCAACATAATCGGGGAAACATAGAGTATGGCTTTGATAAAGATGCCCAGTTCTACAAATGAATTGCCAAAGCTCCTAAGATGGGTTTTCCCAAGTTCAATGTTACTAGTCCCCAATAATTGCTCAGAACAACAAAAATTGTATTTTCCCATGGTACTAGATGATGCCAAATTTGACGATGCATGGAAGTATACTACTAGCGGAGCAGATATATGGCTCAGAAATTCATGGGTGTTGGAAGAGAAACTAGCCCAATATGAAATTTCCCAAGTAATGTGCAAGAGAAACTGGCCTGAAACAATTTTTTCAAGTAATGTGCAAGAGATTCTCTGTCAACAACTCTTATGAGGTGCTAGAAAACTTTAACTCTATAGCCATGAAACAATGTTGTCTATTATATATGTTCATCATTACTCACCTAAACTGACATTGTCACAAACTCTACAGTCAAAGCTCTCCTAGATGAATTCATGATGTATTCATAAGTAGACAAAGTCGGCACTTGCTAGGAAGTTTGACCATGTATACTAGATAAGCATGCCAATGAGCCTCCTATGACTGGACCACATAGAGTACCCCACAACAGAAGATAGAAATGGAAGAACATGTGCAACAACTTTTAAACTCTTCAGCCATCAGGCATAGTAAATGCACATTTGCCTCTCTTGCTATATTTATAAACAAGAAAGAGAGCCCTTGGAGGTTATGCATTGACTAAAGAAAGTCAACTCACAAATTGCTAAAAACAAGTTTCCCATCCCTTTCATAGAGGTATGGCTGGATGAATTACATGGAGGGTAATACTTCTTCAAGTTGGGTCTTAGATTTGGGTATCACCGAAACAGAATGAAACAAGAACATATACACAAAATGCATTAATAAAATATTTTGGGCATTTTCAGTATCTGGTTATGCTATTTGGACTCACTAATGTGCTGACTACATTCCAGTCTCTCATGAACCATGTTATTTCTGAATTCCTCGGGAAGTTTATCGTTATCTTCTTACATGCACTAGTAGAAAAACACCTATTAGTCCCGGTTCGTAAGGGCCTTTAGTCCCAGTTCATGAACCGGGACTAATGGGTCATTACTAATACCTCCCCCCTTTAGTCCCGGTTCTAACACGAACCGGGATGATGGTCCTCCACGTGGCCGGTGCACCGAGCCCAGGCAGGGGGGCCTTTGGTCCCGGTTGGTGGCACCAACCGGGACCAAATGGCATCCACGCGTCAGCATTCCAGTGGCTGGGGTTTTTGTTTTTTTTTTGAAGGGGGGGAGGTATTATTAATTATTACGAGGGCCGAACCATAAGACATTAAAGCATTTCGAATGAACTCTGAAAAAGTTGAAAGTTGGCATGGTATCATACTCGTCAGTTACAAAGTTGGCATGGTATCATCATAATAGTTGCGGGAGAAAGTCTTCACTTTTTCTTCGCTTGTGTCATTTCCTTATTGCGCCGTAACCATGAATAATCTTCATCGTTTATCAGGATGCTGGGGTCAGCCTTGACTTTGAAGGGAGGAATTTCATTAAACTTTTCATAATCTTCAGACATGTCGGTCTTGTCCTCCACTCCCACGATGTCCCTTTTTCCCGAAGAACTATGTGGCGCTTTGGCTCATCGTATGATGTATTCGCTTCCTTATCTTTTCTCTTTCTCGATGCGCTAGACATGTCCTTCACATAGATAACCTGTGCCACATCATTGGCTAGGACGAACGGTTCGTCAGTGTACCCAAGATTTTTCAGATCCACTGTTGTCATTCCGTACTGTGGGTCTACATGTACCCCGCCTCCTGACAGATTGACCCATTTGCACTTAAACAAAGGGCCTTAAAATCATGTTCGTAGTCATGTTCCCATATGTCCACTATGTAACTGTTGGGGATATTACTACTGGGCGTAAACCGGCCTATCTGGGCCGGGTTAACTTCATCAGTAGTTCAACGGTGTAAAAGCCCAAGAGGCATGAAAGTAAGGGCCCAAGGCACATAGTCGGTTTAGAACTCATGGCCGTAAACCGGCTGGTATGTAAACTTGTATTGTAAGTTAGGAATAGAGAGAGATCAACCCGGATATGAGTATGAACCGGAGATTGGGACTCTCTGAACCGATGGGCGTCACCCGTGTATATAAGGGGACGACCCGGGGCGGTTCAAGGACAGACAACAACAACTCGAGGCCTAGGGCGGCTTATTTGCTCCCTAGTCATCGAGACAACATCAATCCCATCACAACTAGGCGTAGGCTTTTACCTTCATCGAAGGGGCGAACTAGTATAACTCTTGTGTCTTTTGTCCGCTTTAACCCCTTCAAGTTAACCCGTAGCGATGGCTCCACGACTAAGTCCTTTCATGAGGACATCTGCCGTGACAAAACCACGATAGTTGGTGCCCACCATGGGGCTATCGCACGATGGTTTGATGATCTTGGAGGGCAAGTTCGAAGGACTCGAAGGCTATCTTTGTGGGCGGATGACCAAGAGTCGTCGGCAAGCTCTACATCGACGATGCAGGCTGGGGCCCCAAGGCCGGCTCGATTGATTACGGTACCGGGTCCCCTTTGGTGGCATACACGTTTTCATCGGCAAGATTGGTGAGCGAACTGGCCGACATCTGCACCGACCTCGTCGAGACGGCTCGGCGTCTGAGATCTGCCCGTGTTAGACCGGCCGTGAAGCGTGCTTTTGTGGGAGTCATCCACGGAGGAAGTTATGAGGGACGGATCGAGTCTGGTGGCGAGACCGTCGTCTACTCCGACGACGAAGTCGTCAACCGGAGAAACAGAATCTCTGTATCGGCTACAAGATGGCCGGATTGGGGGCTGTTCGATGGTGATAGTATTCCGGACCCTCTCGATCTGCCCAACCGGTTGGAATATTCATGGCGGTACAAGCGATGCTTCACTCTTCGACCGCTGCGGTGATGATTGCCGGTTCAACAATGGCGGCAATTGCCGGGCAGAGGCCTGTCGCCGCCGCTCAAGTTTTATCAGACCTATTCGATGTGTTGGCTGTGCTCATGGCGGAAGGTTAACCGGCGGATCAGGGCGCTCATAACGCTGGAGATTGCGAAGGTGAAGGAACAGATCACTCACTCTAAAGCGGATCTAGCAACGCAGACGCCAGATGACGGCAGAGCGGCCGCTTTAGATGCGCAGCTTATAGGCTCATGTTGGATCGTAACGCGTCACATGAAGTCATGAATAGGAAATCTGATCCCGTTTGCCTTCAGCTTTGAAGGAAGAGACCTCTTCAACACCCGGGCGGGAACCGGTAATCCGCCGGCGGTAAACCGGGCGGAAGCACTGGACGGGCGCCGTCCAGCCCCGCTTAATAGATCTACCTCGCCATAATGCCGGTCGCCTCGGTGTAAACACCTCCGGTCACTACTCCAACCCGATGGATAACCTTGTTGCAGCTGCACGGCTGGAGGCTATTTCAATTGAAGGTGATTCACCACAGGCGGTGAGGCAGCCGGGTCAAGGAGCTCCTTAGGACAGCTTTGGTCCAACAGAAGCGTATTCGTACAGCCGCGACCGGATCCACTCTACCCCCCGCCCAAGCCGGAGCTATAGCAGCCACGTGGATGAACCGGCCGTATCAAGTAATGCACGGCGTGGTGCGCCCCGTGGCAACAACCCGGCAGGTGGCGTAGATAACGCCTAGGAGGTGGTGGACCGGGCCCGAGCGCGCAGGGAGGCCGAGTTAGCGACCGCGACATCGATCAGCTTATCGACTTCGCCGTTTCGTCCGACCATCTCGGTCGAGCCTTGGGTTACCTCTAGCTCATTGGGGGTGCCTTGCCTCATCCCCGCTTTATGCAATGTGCGCTTGCCCAAGGACTTCAAGGGTCCGCGCAAGGTGCCAAATTACACTGCCGATTTGGCCCCGGAAGCATGGATAGAAAGTTATGAGATGGCCATGGAGATGTTGGATGTGGATGAGGCCGCGTGTGCAAAGTACTTCACCATGATGCTCGAAGGCACGGCCCATACTTGGTTGAAGAGCTTGCCACCCAATTCTATCAATTCATGGGCCCAATTGCGGACCCGGTTTATCCAGAATTTCAAAGATACCTATAAGTAGCCCATGTCAGTAGTGGACTTGGCGGCTTGTGTCCAGGGGGAAGGGGATTCAACAACCCATTGGGTACGCTGCGTTTCGGAAATCTTGCATTCGTCAGACCGGATCAACGCTGACTCTGCGATCTTAACCCTGGAGGGCAACTGCCGGTTTAAGCCTTTAAAGTTGAAGTTGGGGCGCATGAAGCGGTTTTGTAATGACATGGACACTCTCATGGGCGCTTTAGTGAAGTATGCTGATTCTGATAGTACCAAGGATCCCGAGTCTGATGATGACGATACAGGGAAGGGAAAGAGGAACAGCAACTCCAAGTGCCAGCAACATCACTCGGCAGGTAATGGTGGAGGAAAGCGTAAAGCGAATGGCAACATGGACTTTGTAGCCAACACCAACGCGCAGGACAAGGGCCAGCGGCGCAAGGGTAAACAGCCGAATCAAAGTGGAGCGCCTAATCCCAATCCGGACCGCTTGAACTATCTGTTGAATCAACCCTGTCCGAAGCATGGGACGAAGGAGATGCCAGCAAACCACCTCTGGAAGGATTGCTACATTATGCAGGAGTTCAAGAGTTCTAATGCTTTCCGGTATGATCGAGGTTCCGGCGGCGGTTCAGGATCCGTGCCGGGTTACGGTGGAGGAAATTCCGGTTCAGGATTTAATGGTAATCCGGGCGGACATAACAATCAGAACAATCAGAATAACTAAGGTGGTTACAACCAGCAGCAACGATCGGGTTATCGAGCAACCCAAAGCAGCTTGAATAGTGGGAAGTACCATGTCTTCACCACCAGCTTAGACAAGCGAGATCGGAAGCTTGAAGCGGCAAATAACACTGTTGAACCGGCCGTGCCTCATTACCTACGCTGGTCAGAGCAGCCCATTGTATGGAGTAGAGAGGATCATCCTCCCCGGGTTGACAATCCGGGCCAGCTAGCCCTGGTGGTGGCGCCTCAGGTGGGAGGTTATAAGTTCACCAAGGTACTCAGGGACGGAGGGAGCAGCATTAACATCCTGTACTATGAGACCTTCCGTCGTATGGGGTTAACAGATAAACATCTCAAACCGTCCAATACAAAGTGTTCCATGGTGTGGTACCGCAAGTCAAGATATCCGGTTGGTAAAATAGCTCGAAGTGGCCTTTGGAGATGAATATGACTCTAGATCGGAAACATTGACGTTTGAAGTGGTAAAATCCAAAGTCCATATCACGCCCTATTTGGGCGGCCGCTTATGCCAAATTCATGGCACGGCCTTGTTATATCTATTTGCAGCTCAAGATGCCGGGTCACAAGGGGACAATAACGGTTCATGGGAGCCGCAAGATCGCTTTGGAATGTGAGGAAGGTGATGCGGCTACGCAGAGTCGGTTTGTGCCACCGAGGAGCTGAAGTATTATAAGGACAATGTTGATCCGGCGGACATGACTCCATTGAAGAAGCCAACTACAGAGCATGATCCGGCCCTGAAATTCAAATCGGCAGCCGAGACTAAGCTTGTTGACTTCGTGCCTGGCGATTCGTCCAAGCAGTTCAGCATCAGTGCCAACTTGGATCCGAAATAGGAAAGCGCGCTCATCGAGTTCATCCGTGAGAATCGGGACATTTTTGCATGGAAGCCTTCTGACATGCCAGGTGTACCGAGGCAACTCGCTGAGCACACTCTTAATGTTGATCCCAAGTACAAACCGGTGAAGCAGTTTCTCCGCCGGTTTAATGAAGAAAGGCGTAAGGCCATTGGAGAGGAGGTGGCCAGGCTCTTAGCAGCTGGCTTTATCGTTGAAGTTTTCCATCCAGAGTGGCTTGCTAATCCGGTGCTGGTTCTTAAGAAAAACGGCACTTGGCGCATGTGTGTACATTACACAGATCTTAACAAGGCTTGTCCGGAGATCCTTTTGCCCTCCCCGCATTGACCAGATTATTGATGCCACTGCGGGTTGTGAGCGTTGAGCTTTTGGATGCGTATTCGGGTATCATCAGATCAAGATGGCAGTTAAGGACCAGGAGAAGACGGCGTTTATCACTCCCTTTGGAGCCTTCTGCTATGTGTCTATGCCTTTTGGGCTCAAGAGCGCCCAAGCAACTTATCAACGCTGTGTACAGAATTGCCTGCATAAACAGATCGGCCGTAATGTGCACGCCTATGTGGATGATATTGTGGTCAAGTCAAGAGAGAAGGAGACACTGATTGACGATTTGAAGGAAACCTTTGACAACCTGCGAGTTTACAAGATGATGCTCAACCCGGCCAAATGTGTCTTTGGTGTTCCGGCAGGCAAGTTATTGGGTTTTCGTGTCCAACAGGGAATTGAAGCTAATCCGGAGAAGATTACGGCTATTACCTCCTGGCTAAACCGAAGTGTATTAACGATGTCCGGTGTTTGGCAGGCGGATTGCCGCTGAGCCGGTTTATCGGCCGCCTCGGAGAGAAGGCCATCCCTTTGTACCAGATCTTTGAAAAAGACAGATCGGTTTATGCAGAGCCCACCGCCCGATGAAGCGTTGGAGGACTTAAAGCGGCAATTGGCCAACCCGCTGTGTTTCGCCGCTCCCATTGACAAGGACCCGCTTCGCTATATATGTTGCTGCTAATGCCAGGGCGGTCAGCGTGGCCATTGTGGTGGAGCGGAAGGAGGCAGGGAAGGAGCATCCGGTTCAACGCCCGGTTTACTATATCAGCGAGGTACTTATTGAATCTAAGCAAAGGTATCCGCATTGGCAGAAGCTGGTATATGGAGTTTTTATGGCAAGCCGGAAGTCAAGCAGTATTTCCAAGGGCACCCCATCACGGTGGTCGATTCTGCTCCCTTAGGCGATATCATACATGTAACCGGAAGCGATCGGCGGATTGCCAAGTGGGCTATAGAGCTTGGGCCGCATGGTCTGAAGTACGTGCCTCGGACGGTGGTGAAGTCTCAAGCACTTGTGGATTTCATTAATGATTGGACGGAGTTGCAGGCACCTGAAGAAAAGCCGGATCATACATATTGGACCATCCATTTTCACGGATCCAGGCAATTGGAGGGCTCGGGGGCTGGAGTCGTATTAACTTCCCCGCGAGGTGACAAGTTTTGTTATGTTCTCCGCTTAATGTTCCCTTGTACTAACAATGCAGCTGAGTATGAAGCCTTGCTTCATGGTCTCCGGATGGCTAAGGAGATGAATCTAAGCCGGGTTAAGTGCTTCGGTGACTCGGACCTAGTGGCTCAACAGGTGTCCGCACTTGGGATTCAAAGGACCCACTCATGGCTGCATATCGTCGTGAGGTGGATATTGTCGCAGGTCATTTCAAGGGCTATCAGGTGGACCACGTGGACCGTCGGAAGAATGAAGCGACGGACGCTTTAAGCCGGTTGGGCTCTCAACGCAAACCGGTCCCGCCCAATGTTTTTCTGGACGTGTTGCACAACCCGTCGGTCAAGCTCCCTGGTGAAGCGGATTTGGCTATTCCTGATCCGGAGGCCCAATTGGTGGCAGCTCTTCACGTCACTGGATTGGGCGCTTCCTTATCTTGCGTACATGAACCGGGCGAAGTTACCAGAAGATGAGATGTTGGCCCGGCAGATAGTCCGGCGATCTAAGTCTATGACCATTGTTAATGGTGAATTGCATCATTGCAGCGTGTCAGGGGCGTTTCAACGCTGTGTGTCCCCTGAGGAAGGCTGTGAAATATTGCGCGAGATCCACGAAGGAGATTGTGGTCACCACGCCGGTTCAAAATCCTTGGTGAATAAAGCGTTCCGCCACGGTTTCTATTGGTTGACTGCCCATGTTGATGCGGAAGATCTGGTCAGAAGATGTGATGGTTGCCAAAAGTTTTCCAGACATGCTCATGTACCGGCCCAAGAATTGAGGATGATTCCAATTACTTGGCCGTTTGCGACTTGGGGGCTGGATATGGTTGGACCTTTTAAAAGGTTCAAGGATAAAAAAGACCCACCTCCTGGTGGCGGTTGACAAATTTACAAAGTGGGTGGAGGCAGAACCTGTTAGCAAGTGTGACGCGGCTACGGCGGTTCAGTTCATCAAAAGGTGATTTTCGGTTTGGCTTTCCACACAGTATCATCACAGATAATGGTACCAATTTGTCCAAAGGTGCCATGAAAGAGTTCTGCGAACGTGAGCACATCCGACTTGACGTTTCTTCAGTAGCCCACCCACAGTCCAATGGTCAAGCGGAAAGGGCTAATCAAGAGATCTTGAGAGGCATCAAGCCCCGGCTTATGGTCCCTTTGCAGAGGACACCGGGTTGTTGGGTAGAAGAGCTACCGTCTGTGTTATGGAGTATCAACACTACGCCTAACAGATCCACGGGATACACGATGTTCTTTATGGTCTATGGAGCGGAGGCGGTTCTCCCCAGTGACATCCGTCATGACTCACCTCGTGTGGCAGCTTATGTTGAAGCGGACAACGAAACGGCACGGCAGGACGCTTTGGATCGGTTGGATGAAGAGCGTGACATAGCAGCTGCCCGCTCAGCGATTTACCAACAGGATCTTAAATGCGTTACCATAGTCGCCGGGTCAGAACAAGAACTTTTCAAGAAGGATATTTGGTGCTTCGGCTCATCCAAGACCAGACTGATATGCACAAGCTATCCCCACCTTGGGAGGGACCTTTCGTGGTCAGCAATAATCTGCACAACAGGTCGTACTATCTGATCGATATTCGAGAGCATAAAGACTCATGCACGTCAGAGGAGGAGACCAACAGGCCATGGAACATAGCTCATCTTCGACCTTATTATACCTGAGCCATCGGCTCTACTCATGTACATATTATGACAGTGTATATATTATGAATAAAGCAATAAACCGGAGCCTCAGCTAAAGCGGGGTATCTGTACATTACATCATGTGTGGTTACATGGAGTTCTTACGTCTTAAAGCGGCCTCTGGTTTACCCCCTGAGTTTGCTTTTCAAAAGCTTTGTGATATCACTTGGGGGCTTGGTCGTGTCCGAACCAATGCAACACCTTTTGATAGGCGAAAGCCACCATATCACTTGGGGACATGGTCAAGTCTTAACCAGTCACGCCTCTTGATCGGCCTAAGGCCATAGAGTCACTTGGGGGCTTGGTCGAACCCGAACCATTGCCACGCCACTTGATCGGCATAATGCCACGGTTTCAGTTGGGGACATGGCTGACTTGAACCATGGCTACACCTTATAGGGAGCTTGGTCGTGTCCGACCATGGTAACACCATCTGATCGGCTCAGTAAAGCCTTCTTTTTTGCAAACGGTTTATCATTGCCTTTGCTTCCATGTTTTTTCATAACTACTATTTGATTTTTGTTGCGTCTCTTAAACCGACAACATTTTTAAACCGGTTCAAAATGTCAATTGAAGGAATTAGGTCCATTTTTAATCCGAAGATAATTTCATCGGTTTGACTTTTTTCTGTTAACATCCCATGATGGAGTAACAGGGGGCTTGTCATAACCCGGCACAGTTTACGTGGTAAACCGGCATTATAAATAACAGGAGCTGTTTTTTCCTTTGACGGTAAGGGTTTATACAACCTCCGCTTCAAGATTGGCTAAGCCAACTTTATGCCCAGGGATGGCAGGTATTTTGTATCACAAATTTTGATTATATACCTCAATATTTCATTTCATATTTATATGAACGTCACAAGCCGGCTGGCGGCACAAACCGCCGTGGCGGTTTAAGATTTTGTGACTGCAGGCAATATAGATTGAAAGTTTCGATGATTCAAGCACTAGTATCAACACCTATGCACGAAGGCATATTAAAAGCAAGAGTGTTGGCTATCCTATTACAAGGCAACATGGTGCCCAAATAAGATCATTGTTTCTTGGCGGAATAAAATGAAACAACTATTCAAACCGGCTTCCAGTTCATGCTGGCTCGCCGCCCCGGTCTCGATGGTTGTGGGTCGTCTGCGCCGCTTGACCTCTTCATCTCTACCCAGCTGCTGGAAGTCAATAGTGGTCCAGTCGATTCCCATTAAAGCTTGAAAGACAGCCTCCTCATGGATCAAGGAAGATGGTTCAATATCAGGAGCGTAAGTATGCTTACGGATCAGAGGGATCAGGTTCTCCGCTTCGGGAATAGGTGCAGCTACTCGTTTGTTCTGATCGTCATATTGAGCTTGATAATGCGACAAGTTTGCCTCTTCGGCCAATTGGCAAGCCAGAGGGCGCACCGCCCGGTTTATCGCTCTCAGATCATCTTCGTTGAACTCTGAACCGTCTTCCTTCAGACTGGGATAGCCCTGAGCTGCCTCGACAGGATCGAAATCTGGCACCCATGCTTTTGCCCGGATTAAGGCGTTAATGGCGCCGGTTCGGGCAGCAGATTTCTTCAGCTCTTCAATCCGGGCGGGAAGCATTGACAACCTCCTAAGAGTATCTTGAATTAAGGAGGGTGCTGGATTGTTATGTGATGCAGTGGAGATGATCCGCTGCGCTCCAGTGTACATCTGCTATATTAAAGTGTAGGCAGCTTTCAATTTCATCCGAATATCTGACCCCAAATGACCAATGCATGTGCCTACAGCATTACAAGAGGAATCACAAACCGGAATTATCATAAGAAGGTCAAGTTATCACAGAACGGATCTAGGTCGAGGGGAACCGAGGACGTACCTGAGTTGAGGAGATGCGGAAGAGTGCTGCGTTTCTCTGGTGCGTTCAGGTTGATGCAGCGGCTCAAGACGGTGCAGAGGTCGATGGCGGCGGCGGAGCTCCGAGGCTAGCGACACGAGGAAGACGAAGATAAAGGGGAACGAAGGGGAGAAAAGGAATGACCCTTCGGTCCTATTTATAAGGCAAGATACCTGTGTCAGGCGCGTGAATCAAGGAACCCCAAATCTAGGAAGCAGAGTTGTCGCCTCGATTATTGCGGATCTGTTAAACAAAGAAGATATCATGAATGCTATCTTTATGGGGACGTCATGCCGGTTTACAGCCACCGGAGAAGGTGACCTCATGGCGGTTCAACAAATTCAAGAAGGTATTGAAGATGAAGGTTTTTTATCAAGGATTGACATGAACCTGTTCAAATCAATCTGGGGCCTAATGTTGGGGATATTACTAGTGGGCATAAACCGGCCTATCTGGGCCGGGTTAACTTCATCAGTAGTTCAACGGTGTAAAAGCCCAAGAGGCATGAAAGTAAGGGCCCAAGGCCTGTAGTCGGTATAGAACCTGTAGCCGTAAACCGGCCTGGTATGTAAACTTGTATTGTAAGTTAGGAATAGAGAGAGACCAACCCGGATACGAGTATGAACCGGAGATTGGGACTCTCTGAACCGACGGGCGTCACCCGTGTATATAAGGGGACGACCCGGGGCGGTTCAAGGACAGACAACAACAACTCGAGGCCTATGCGAAGCTTATTTGCTCCCTAGTCATCGAGACCACATCAATCCCATCACAACTAGACGTAGGCTTTTACCTTCATCGAAGGGGCCGAACTAGTATAACTATTGTGTCTTTGCGTCCGCTTTAATCCCTTCAAGTTAACCCGTAGCGATGGCTCCACGACTAAGTCCTTTCATGAGGACATCTGCTGTGACAAAACCACGACAGTAACCATAATATGTGTCATTTCCCCTCTCGGTTGTTGCATCAAAGCGGACACCGCTATTTTGGTTGGTGCTCTTTTGATCTTGGTCAATCGTGTAAAATGTATTCCCATTTATCTCGTATCCTTTCCAAATCAATACAGTCAAAGATGGTCCCTGGACAACAAGTACAACTCATCACAAACAGTGTTGTCACCTCCGACACGTGCTTCCAACCAACTGCTGAAAGTCCCGATGTGTTCAGATGTAATCCGATTAAATCGCCTTTGCTCCGGGTGTTTGGAGCGCAGATCGTTTCTTGTGTTCATCGACATATGGGGTCACCAAGGTAGAGTTTTGTAGAACTGTGTAGTGTGCTTGAGACCAAGAATATCCGTCCTGCATATTATTGAGTCCCTTCCAAGCGTGCCTTTTCGGTCAGTCTCCCCTCATACCGCTGATTTAGGGAGACCTATCTTCTTAAGGCCAGGAATGAAGTCAACACAAAACCCGATGACATCCTCTATTTGATGGCCCATGGAGATGCTTCCTTCCGCCTAGCGCTGTTACGGACATATTTCTTTAGGACTCCCATGAACCTCTCAAAGGGGTACATATTGTGTAGAAATACGGGCCCGTAATGACAATCTCGTCAACTAGATGAACTAGGACGCAAGGCGTCATGATATTGAAGAAGGATGGTGGGAACACCAGCTCAAATCGACAAGACATTGCACCACATCACTCCTTAGCCTTGCTATGATTTCTGGATCGATCACCTTCGAGAGATTGCATTGAGGAATGCACATAGCTTCACAATGGCTAATCGGACGCTTTCCGTAGAAGCCCCTCAATGCAACCGGAAGCGCTTGCGTCATAATCACGTGGCAGTCATGAGACTTTAGGTTCTGGAACTTTTTCTCCGCATATTTATTATTCCCTTTATATTCGACGAGAAGCCGGTCGGGACCTTCATATCGAGCAGGCATTCAAAGAAGATTTCTTTCTCTTCTTTAAAAGAGCGTAGCTGGCGGGACCTTCATAATGCTTCGGAGGCATGCCCTCTTTTTCGTAAGCGTTGCAGGTCCTCTCGTGCCTCGTGTGTATCTTTTGTCTTCCCATACATGCCCAAGAAGCCTAGCATGTTCACGCAAAGGTTCTTCGTCACGTGCATCACGTCGATCGAAGAGCGGACCTCTAGGTCTTTCCGGAGGGTAGGTCCCAAAATATAGATTTCTTCTTCCACATGGGTGCGTGATTGTCAGCGTCATTCGGAACAGCTAGTCCGCCAGGACCCTTTCCAAAGATTACGTGTAAATCATTGACCATAGCAAGTACGTGATCACCGGTACGCATGGCGGCTTCTTCCGGTGATCTGCCTCGCCTTTGAAATGCTTGCCTTTCTTTCGACAGTGATGGTTGGTCGGAAGAAATCGACGATGGCCCAGGTCCACATTCTTCCTGCAGCTTGCCAGGTATATACTATCGGTGTCAAGTAAACAGTGCATGCATGCGTGGTATCCCTTGTTTGTCTGTCCTGAAAGGTTACTGAGAGCGGGCCAATGGTTGATGGTCACGAACAACAACGCCTTTAGGTTAAATTCCTCCTGTTTGTGCTCATCCCACGTACGTACACCGTTTCCATTCCACAGCTATAAAAGTTCTTCAACTAATGGCCTTAGGTACACATCAATGTCGTCGCCGGGTTGCTTAGGGCCTTGGATGAGAACTGGCATCATAATGAAATTCCGCTTCATGCACATCCAAGGAGGAAGGTTATACATACATAGAGTCACGGGCCAGGTGCTGTGATTGCTGCTCTGCTCCCTGAAAGGATTAATGCCATCCGCGCTTAAAGCAAACCATACGTTCCTTGGCTCACTTGCAAACTCATCCCAAGACTTTCTCTCGATTTTTCTCCACCGCAACCCGTCGGTGGTGTTCTCAACTTCCCGTCTTTCTTACGGTCCTCACTGTGCCATCGCATCAACTTGGCATGCTCTCCGCTTTACGAGCAGACGTTTCAACCATGGTATTATAGGAGCATACGACATCACCTTCGCAGGAACCCTCTTCCTGGGGGGCTCGCCGTCAACATCACCAGGGTCATCTCGTCTGATCTTATACCGTAATGCACCGCATACCGGGCATGCGTTCAGATCCTTGTACGCACCGCGGTAGAGGATGCAGTCATTAGGTCATGCATGTATCTTCTGCACCTCCAATCCTAGAGGGCATACGACCTTCTTTGCTGCGTATGTACTGTCGAGCAATTCGTTATCCTTTGGAAGATTCTTCTTCAATATTTTCAGTAGCTTCTCAAATCCTTTGTCGAGCATGACATTCTCCGCCTTCCAACTGCAGCAATTCCAAAGACGGTACCGAGCTTTGTGTTGCCATCTTCACAATTGGGGTACAACCCTTTTTGTGGTCCTCTAACATGCGATCGAACTTCAGCTTCTCCTTTTGACTTTCGTGATTGCGTCCTTGCATCGACAATGACCCTGCAGAGATCATCATCATCGGGCACATCGTCTGGTTCCTCTTGATCTTCAGCAGCTTCGCCTGCTGACATCATCGTGCACATCGTCTGGTTCCTGTTGATGTTCAAGAGCATCACCGTATTCAGGGGCACATAGTTGTCATCGTACTCTTCTTCTTCGCCGTCTTCCATCATAACCCCTATTTCTCCGTGCCTCGTCCAAACATTATAGTGTGGCATGAAACCCTTGTAAAGCAGGTGGGTGTGGAGGATTTTCCGGTCGAGTAAGACTTCAGATTCCCACATATAGGGCATGGACAACACATAAAACCATTCTCGCTTGTTTGCCTCAGCCACTTCGAGAAAATCATGCACGCCCTTAATGTACTCGGAGGTGTGTCTTGAACCGTACATCCATTCCCGGTTCATCTGCGTGCATTATATATAATTTAGTGTGTCAAAAATCATTACAGAACATCATGAATAGATAATTAAGTGACCAAATTAATAGAAGTTCATCATCACATTAAAATCAAAGTACATACATAGTTCTCATCTAACAACATAAAGCTCTGCAGAGCATCTAAATTAATTAAACCATACACTGAAACTATGTTAAACATTTCAATGCGAAAACAAATGCGATCATAATCGCAACCAATGTAACAACTGATCCAACGGCATAATGATACCAAGCCTCGGTATGAATGGCATATTTTCTAATCTTTCTAATCTTCAAGCGCATTGCATCCATCTTGATCTTGTGATCATCGGCGACATCCGCAACATGCAACTCCAATATCATCTTCTCCTCCTCAAATTTTTTAATTTATTCCTTCAATAAAATGTTGACTTCTTCAACTAAATTTAACGTCACGACAATAGGGTCGGTTGGAATTTCCGTTCAACAACCTCCTAGATAAATAAAATCTATGTCACGTTGGTCGGCATAATTGTCATAAACAATAAATGAACCAATAGTTATGAAAAGATAATATATACCACATCCGAATCATAGATGTGACGAGGGCCGATGTATGGATACCAAAACCATCGCACTATATAAGATGCAATAATAAAAGTAATAAAATTATACAAGCATCTATATAAACATACAAGTAAGAATTTTTTTCCTTCGTAAAGAAGATAAGATAAGAACAAGAGGCTCATCACGGTGGTGCCGGCGACGAGATCGGCGCGGGCGATCAACGGTGGTGAAGACGGGGACGAGACGTGACGGACCGCTAAACCTAGACAAATATTAAGGAAAATGGAGCTTGGAGGTCGAGCTTGGAGAGGAGAAAGCTTAAGTAGTGTGGCTCGGGCATTCCATCGAACACCTCGTGTGCATAGGAGGTGATCTAGAGCACCACAAAGCTCTCCCTTGCTCACACGAAAAAAACAGAGCACCGGAGTGCTCGTCATGGCGAGGGTTAAATATCGGCAACTAATTGGTCCCGGTTGGTGACTTGAACCGGGACTAAAGGGCAGTTTTTGGTCCCGGTTCATCCCACCAACCGGGACCAATGGTGGTGGGCCAGGAGCGAGGCCCATTGGTCCCGGTTCATCCCACCAACCGGGACCAAAAGGTCCAGACGAACCGGGACCAATGGCCCACGTGGCCCGGCCGGCCCCCGGGGCTCACGAACCGGGTCCAATGCCCCCATTGGTCCCTGTTCTGGATTGAACCGGGACTAATGGGCTGGCCGGGCCTGGACCATTGCCATGTTTTCTACTAGTGATGGCATCCTTGTGTATAGTAAAGGCTTTGAGGAGCACTTATCCCACCTAAGGATTGTGCTACACACATTGAGGGAAAATCAGTTATATGCTAAATAGTGCAAATGTGCATTTGCCTCGCAACAAGTGGAATACCTGGGTTATGTGATCAGTGTTGAATGATTATCCACAAGCCCTCACAAAATTGACAGTGACAGGGATTGGCAAGTACCTAGAACCATTTCTCACTTAAGAAGCTTCCTAGGAGGCTAGGAATGGCTAGGTATTACAGAATGTTTTTTCCAAAACTATGTAAAAATCTGCAGGAACATGACATACTAAAAAAGACTATTTCCATTGGACTAATGCTCAAACAAAAGCTTTTAATCAGCTCAAACTTAACTTGACATATGCCCATGTACTAGCTCTTCCAAATTTCATTGAACCCTTTACCCTGAAACATATGCAGAGAGGTGTTATAGTAGTGTTAATGCAAAAAGGGAGACCTTTACCTTATTATAAGAATTATATAGTAACATATTTTTCTATATAAAAACAATTGACTATATAACTTAATAAAGTAGTCCAATGAAAAGATTGAAAGTTTTTGGTAACTATAGACTTGTCGTACTTCTTCGACTCGAGTACCAAAAGGAAGAAAAAATATGATTAAGTGAATAGTATAGGCTATCTTGAATGTGCCTGATAGACCCATTTTTCATGAATAAAGATAGTCAAATTAGGTCTGATTCCCACACCCTCAAAAATATTGAACCAGGGTCTGTAGGCATCTATCTGCTCAGAAGTAGTGGAAGATCGGTCACAAAAACGCTCTCAAGAAACAAAAGGACAAGCAGCCGCTGCTAACCCATGATCTCTATCTCTTGACTCCGTCAATCAATCTTACTTTATAAGGCAGAAAGGCATATTTACCACTTCATTTTCCACTAAGTGATTGCATAGGGAATTTAGTATACGATCTGGGTTGTCTTCCTCTCGACTTTGGATCTTAGCACCCAATCAGTCTATATGTACTAAGGATGACGGCCTGTATTTGCAGTTCCCCTGGATAGAACCATTGTTTAGGTCACGGCTAGGCGCAGAGGTTGGAGCTCCCTCCTTGACTAACAACTGGTACAAACTAGCTGAAAGCACGAGCATATAAGCAAAAGAAGAAGCGAGGGGGATTGAGCTTCCAAACGAAAGAACAAGGGATGAACACTTTGTTCCTAAATCGCATACGTTTTCTCGCTCCTTCAGAAGTTTCCACATATGGAAGGAAGCTCTGGCGATCCTAGAAGCTTTAAAGAGATGGAGACATTATTTTCGGGGGGCAAAGCTCATAATCAAATGGGACCAAAAGAGACTCGATTTTATCAATAAGAAGAAGGTCTCTAAGGGCATGCAACATGAACTTCCTCTCAACTGTTGGACTTCAATTACTTCATTGAGTATAAAAAGGGAAAGGAAAACAAAGTTGTTGATACATTTAGTAGAAGAGACCTACACTTATGGACATTACCACAATCACTCCACCCTTGATTAAGGCATATAAAAAGGGCAGCAAGGCAATGTGTGTAGGTGATGGTGGGATGTGCGACGGCTTGCGCAGAGAATGACGAAGGTGAAATGTTGGGCATTATTGTCACAAAGGAGGTGGGAACGATGCATATGGGTAATGTCGTGGGCGCATGCACGTGTGAGGGGAGGCGGCGGTGCGGTGTCGATACCTCTCGCGACATGGAGAGACCGTACCCAATGGGGCGGCAACTCCGGTCTATTTGGAAACATGGTCAACACTCATGCATTGGTAGCTAGCATTTTATTGTGGCAACCAAACACAGGATTACGATGTCTCGGGCTTGATCGGTATGAGTATCAAATTAACTTGGGAGGGGTCGTCTAGGTACTCCACGTCCGGAATGGCCAGAGACGTCGTCGTCGCTGTTGATCTACGGAGATCGCTGTCTAGATGGTGCTATGGCTTCGATGCTAATTTGTCGATGTTTTTTTACTCAAACATCAGGTGCTTTTCCTTTTCAATAAAGGTAAGGAATATACAAGGCATTCGTAATCATCATAGATGCTTCCTTTACAACAGTTATTCTAGAACGCTACTCTAATGAGACCTAAATCAGCTTTGATCACAGAGATCACACCGTTTGTCAAGCTAGACTTGGCAGTGAAAACCCTTATGTTCCACTTGCCCCAAATGTTCCGTGCAACGTAGCCAACAACACAGTTTGTTCCTTGGTGCTCTGGGAGCAGACCGGTGTTGGATTGAGTTCAAGTTACCAGAAATGTTAGGCAGTGACGTGGCTTGAGACTGCGTCGGTATTTCCCCAAAGAGGAAGGGATGATGTAGCACAGCTACTGTAAGTATTTCCCTCAGTTATGAAACCAAGGTATCAATCCAGTAGGAGGCCAGGCTAACCTATGTAAACGGTACATGCACACAAAGAACAAAAACTTCAACCAGACGCGTAAGAGAGGTTGTCAATCCCTCCTCGGGAAAAAGATAGATTGGTTTGTATGATTTTGGATAAATAGATCTGAGTAAACACGAAATAAAATAAATAGAGAAAAAGTGCAGCAAGGTATTTTTGGGCTTTTGGAATAATAGATCTGAAAAAAGCGAATCAAAATAGATCTGAAAGCAATACAATAAAAGATAGAGCCGGGGGGCATAGATTTCACTAGTGGCTTCTCTCGAGAAAATAGCATACGGTGGGTAAACAAATTACTGTTGGGAAATTGATAGAGATCAAATGATTATGACGATATCCAGGCAATGATCATTATATAGGAACCATGTCCAGGATTAGTAGACCGAAACGATTTTGCATCTACAACTATTACTCCACACATCGACCGCTATCCAGCATGCATCTAGTGTATTAAGTTCATGGAAAACGGAGTAATGCAATAAGAACAGTGACATGATGTAGACAAGATCTATTCATGTAGGAATAGACCCCATCTTGTTATCCTTAATAGCAACGATACATGTGTGCCTCGCTGCCCTTTCTGTCACTGGGAGAGGACACCGCAAGATCGAACCCATCACAAAGCACCTCTTCCCATGGCAAGAAAAATCTATCTAGTTGGCCTAACTAAACCAAAGATTCGAAGAAGAAATATGAGGCTATAAGTAATCATGCATATAAAAGATCAAAGAAAACTCAAATAACTTTCATGGATATAGATCTGATCATAAACTCAAACTTCATCGGATCCCAACAAACATACCGCAAAAGTCATTACATCAAATAGATCTCCAAGAGACAATTGTATTGAGAATCAGAAGATAGAGAGAAATCCATCTAGCTACTTCTACGGACCCATGGGTCTATGGTGGACTACTAACGCATCATCGGAGAGGCACCAATGAGGAGGATAAACCCCTCCGTGATGGTGTAGATTGGATCTCGTGGTTCTAGAACTTGCGGCGGCTGGAATTGTGTTTCGTCTGCTCCCCTAGGGTTTCTGGAATTTCTGGGGATTTGTAGAGCGAAGAGGCGGTGGAGGAGACCCCCGTGGGCCCACAACCCATCAGGGCACCAGGGGCCTCTGGCGCGCCCTGGTGGGTTGTGGTCCCCATGGGCTAACTCCAGGTGCTTCCTTGGCTCCCAAGTTGTCTTATGGTCCAAAACAAATCTCCAAAAAGTTTTGTGGCATTTGGACTCCGTTTGGTACTGATATTCAGTAAAAAAACAACCAAAAATAGCAACTGGCACTGGGCACTCTGTCAATAGGTTAGTCCTAGAAAATGATATAAACTTGCTATAAAATGATTGTTAAACATCCAAGAATAATAATATAATAGCATGGAACAATAAAAAATTATAGATAAGTTGGACGCGTATCAGCATCCCCAAGCTTAGTTCATGCTCGTCCTCGAGTAGGTAAATGATAAAAACAGAATTTTTGATGTGGAATGTTGCCTAACATGTTCATCACATATTATTTTTGTTTTGTAGCATGGACATTTGGACTTTTAGATGGTTCAAACCAATAGTCTATATTTGACATGAAGACTTCAATACTCAAGCATATCAACAAGCTACCATGTCTTTTAAAATATCAACACTAAATAAAGTTATCCCTAGCCCATCATGCTCAATCATTGATCCATTCACGAAGCACACTCAAATATTAGCTACATGCAATGCTCAAGTACGATCATAGTGCTCCTTAGTTGGTGCTTTGTAAGAGAAGGTGGAGACTCAAATATAAATAAAATCGCATAAAGTAAATAGATAGTCCCTTCGCATAGGGAAGTAGGGATTTGTAGAGGTGCCAGAGATCAAAGCAAAAAAACTGAGAGACAAAAACATTTTGAGAGGCATGCTTTTCCTGTCAGCGAAAACGATCGAGAATTCCCAATAGTTTCCATGCTAGATATATCATAGGCGGTTCCCAAACAGAAAATAAAGTTTATTCCTTTCAACATAAAGTAAATTTCTTTTTTCATTTCGGGACTAGGCATCCCTATTACCGTCGTACACTCGTGCAATGACAAGTGAATAAACAGTCATCTTGAGAATAACACATCTAGCATGGAAAAATATTGGCCACCCCTTGCCGCTTCATGAGCGGTACGGGCACACAAAAAGGAATTTATTTTGAAAATTAGAGTTGATACATACAAATTTTCTTAGAACGGCACGGAAATACCGCATATAGGTAGGTATGGTGGACTCATATGGCAAAACTGGGTTTAAGGATTTTGGATGCACAAGTAGTATTTCTACTTAGTACAAGTGGAGGCTAGCAAAAAGATTGAGAAGCAACCAACCAAGAAACGAAAAATCTCATAAACGAGCATTAAGCATAACTAACACCGAATAATGCACCACAAGTAGGATATAATCTCATTGCATAATTATTGACTTTCGTGCTTGCATATAGGGAATCACAAACCTTAACACCAATATTCTTACTAAAGCATAATTACTCACCAACATGACTCACATATTACTATCATCATATCTCAAAACTATTACAAGGAATTAAGTTTATTTTGTCCAATGGTCTTCATGAAGGTTTTTATTATATCCCCCTTGAATATCTATCACTTTGGGACTAGTTTCATATATTGCCATTGCTTTTGACAAGCTCAATTAAACTTAAGTGTAGAACATGAGCATAGAGATTTTCATCTCTCAAAATAATATAAGTGAAGCATGAGAGAATTTCTTCAAAAATTCTCTAACTCTCACATAAATCTAAGTGAAGCATATTAAAGCACACCATGGTCAAAAAAATATAAGTGAAGCACTAGAGCAATTCCATAGCTCAAAAAATTTAAGTGAAGCATAAAGAGCAATTCTAACAAACCATAGCATAATTTTGGCTCTCTCAAATAGTTGTGTCCACCAAGTATACTTGTGACAAAAAAAAAAGAAAAACAAGCAAAGACTCATATAATACAAGACTCTCCAAGCAAAACTCATGATATGTGATGAATAAAAATATAGCTCCAAGTAAAATTAATGATGGTCGTTAGAAGAAAGAGGGGATGCCTTCCGGGGCATCCCCAAGCTTAGTTGCTTGGTTCTCTTTGAATATTAACTTGGGGTGCCATGGGCATCCCCAAGCTTAGGCTCTTTTCACTCTGTATTCCTTCATTCATCGTGATCTCACCCAAAACTTGAAAACTTCAATCACACAAAACTTAAGAAAATCTTGTAGCGACCCGACCCGAATGGATCAAGTCTCTGTGCTCAGGCGTCATCCCTGGATCAGTAATGCTGACACCACAGAGTACTTCGAAGGATTTATAATAGAGTTGCAATCACACACTTATTACATCGTTGCCCCAAAAGAGGACTTATTACAATAAATATGGCTTAAGGCCATCTAATAACGATAACAGCGGAAGACTTGGAAGATAAGTGAGTCCATCAACTCCAGCGACATCACTGAGTATAGAACCACGACCTAAAGCACCTTACTCGTTGTCTGAAAAGTCTGCAACATGAAAGTTGCAGCCCGAAAACGGGCCAGCACATGGAATATGCTGGCAATGTAACACATAGAGAGCAATGAAGGAATAAGCCTATACTACATGCATATATGGCTGGTGGAAAAGCTCTACGGTTATAGTTTTGCATAAAGCCAGTTTTTCCCTACTACAGAGGAATAAATTTGTTTAACTATCATGGTGGTTGTTAAACATTGAGAATGGTTGACAGCATCCTCAATCCCAATTAAAAGTACTCATTAAAAACCCAACAATATTAATTAGAGTAACATGTTGAGATTCACATGATATTCAAGTACTAGATACTCAAGATGTCCATAACCGGGACACGGCTAATCATGATTAGTTTATACACTCTGCAGAGGTTTATGACTTTTCCCCACAAGACTCGATCGCCTCCGTTTGGTTTCTCGCACTACATGGTGTTTGAGAGACGGATGACCGAGACATAGTCTTTCAGAAGCGTTTGCACCTTACGATGGGTAGACCGTACCACCTACAACCCCTACATCTGCTAGTCTACCACTGTAAGAGTTCACACGACGTAATCAACTATGCCAGAGCCCATAATGGCTTGTGGCTGCACACGGAAGTTTCTAGTTTGAATAATCTCATGATCCCTTTGAGCCTGGGTGGCGGTCCCAAAAAAACAGGCAATCATCGGATACCCCAGTGCCTCAATCCACCCACATGTGTGTTTAAGTTGCCACCTTAAATAAACCATTAATTTAACAATCTCACATCTGTCATGGATACACTCACCCAATCCACGTCTACTAGCATAGCATGGCAAATAAGCAAACGAGAAGTAACTCCCAAAGGTTTGGTAATAAAACAGGTAATATGTACTACCTCATCTACTTCCCATCCCACAATTTAATTAGATCCTAATCATGCAAGTGTTCGAGGATTGATCTAATGCATAAAAACTGGGTATGAGAAAGTATGATCAAAGTGTTACTTGCCTTGCTGATGATCCATGAAACCTAGAGATTCAAATAACAAGCGGCGCACTCCGGTGATCTATCGCAGACAAACAACAAGCATACAATAAGTACTCATCTAATGCACAGGTAAATTTCGAATAAAAGATCTAACCAGAAAGTTCAACTTAAGAACCCTGGTTGCAAAAAGAATCGAATAAAATAAAGCAACGAAAGTCAAACGACGAAAGAAAACAACTCGGTTCTAGCAAGTTGAAACTAAGTCAAATTTTACAGTAGCAAAACTTTGTTTAAGTTGATTAATCGGAACGGCGGTTTCGAAACGAAACTCCAGGCGCTTGAATCACCTGATTCCGATAAACGAGCGAGAAAATAGACTAGAAAGAAAATCGCATCTGAAATCGCTATCAGAAAAATAGCGGAATAAATCCGATGAGAAAGAAAACGACGAACGGTTGAACGAACGGACGTTCATTAACCGGCAAACCGGTGATCTCGCTCGTCAGACAAACGGTCCGCGAACGCTTGCTAAACAAAACCGGAAAGTAAAACCGGCGAGAAAAACCGATCTAGGGTTTCGGAAAGAAAACCGAAACGAAAAACCGATCTAGAAAACCGGAACGATTTACGAAAAACCCGAGGAAAAGAAAGGTGACGCGGCGCGGGGCTAGTACCTCGAAGAAGTGAGGGGCTCCGGCGGCGGCGGCGTAGGGCGGCGGCGGTGGTGTGGGGCGGCAAGGCGTTGGGTGGCGGCGGCGGCGGCGCTGGTGAGGGGCGGCGGCGGTGTGGGGCGGCGGCGGTGGTGTGAGGCGGAGAGGAGAGCAGAGGTGTTGGTTTGATGTGTTGGAGGGGGGTGCTTGGGTATTTATATTGGGGAGGGGAGGGTTTTTGCTTGGGGTAGGGGACAAGAAATAGACTAGGATTAGGAAACAAGAGGAAAAGATCTAGAAACAGATACGGAATAAACGGAAGTAGGAAAAGAGTCCTACTAGGAAAAGGAAAAGGAACGGCGGCTCCCTGGCTCCCTTGGTGGCGCGCGATGGCCTCCCCGGCCTTGGCCGTCGGTGGCTTGCTTGGGCCTTTGGCCCAAGGCGCTGAGATTTTTTAAACGGTTTCACATGTAAAAATAAATAAAAAAATCTAAACGAACTCCAAAATTAATAAAGTAACTTTCCCGACTCCTAAAAATGAGTCGAACAAAATGAACTTTAACATGGGGCCAAAAATGCAATTTTTTAAAACACGCATTTTTCCCTAAGGCAAATAAAAGTGAAAAACTCCGAAATAAAAATCTTAATTGATATTTTTATTGAATCTTCATTATTTCTTTATTTTGGGAAAGTCATTTTATTCCCTCTCTCATATATTGATAGTAGAAATAATTGAAGATAAAATAAATAAATCAAATGATCCTATTTTCCAAATTTGAGAAAACTCAAATATGAAAATAACGAAATCTCCATCTCTCTCCGAGGGTCCTTGAGTTGCGTGAAATTTCTAGGATCGGAAAAATGCAAGAAAATATGATATGCATGATGACTTAAAGTATAACATTCCAAATTGAAAATTTGGGATGTTACAAACCTACTCTTAAGATGAATCTCGCCCTCGAGATTCGGGTTGGCTAGAAAATAGGTGAGGGTGATCCTTGAGCAAATCTTCTTCTCTTTCCCAAGTGGCTTCATCTTCAGTGTGGTGGATCCACTGAACTTTGCAAAACTTGATAACCTTGCTGCGAGTAACTCTGCTGGCATAATCGAGAATCTTGACTGGTCTCTCCTCATATGTCAAATTATCCTTCAACTGAATTGCTTCAAGTGGCACTGTATCTCTTAACGGTATCTCTGCCATCTCGGCGTGACATTTCTTCAGCTGAGAAACATGGAATACATCATGAACTCCTGACAGTCCCTCTGGTAATTCCAGCTTATAAGCAACTTCTCCCATGCGTTGCAAGATCCTATACGGTCCAACGAAACGTGGTGCTAATTTTCCTTTAACTCCAAAACGCTAAACTCCTCGAAGTGGGGATACTCTAAGATATACTCTGTCTCTAACTTCATATTCTATCGCCTTGCGTTTTGAATCCGCATAGCTTTTCTCATGCAGGACTGGGCTACCTTGAGCCTATCGCGAATCAACTTAACCTTCTGCTCAGACTCCTTAATCAAATCTGGTCCAAACAATCGACGGTCTCGGCTTCGTCCCATGATAACGGTGTCCTGCACCTCCTTCCGCATAAAGCCTCGAAAGTTGCCATCTTCAAGCTGGTTTGGTAATCGTTGTTATAAGAAAACTCTGCATACGGCAAGTTATCATCCCAACTAGATCCATAATCTAGTGCACAAGCTCTCAAAGATATCCTCCAAAATCTGATTGACTCTCTCCGTCATCCATCGGTTCAGGTGGAAAGCTGTACTGAATTCCAGCCTGGTTCCCAATGTTTCGTGCAACTGATTCCAAAACTCTGAGGTAAATTGGGTTCCTCTATCTGATACGATACTCCTCGGAACTCCGTGTAAACACACAATTCTGGTCATGTATCTCTTTGCCAACTTAGCAATCGCTATAGGTAGTCTTGACCGAATGAAATGAGCTACCTTCGTCAAGCGGTCGACTATAACCCAAATCGAGTCATAGCCGTAACGAGTCTTTGGCAAACCTGTGATGAAATCCATGCCTAGTTTATCCCACTTCCATTCGGGTATCGGCAATGGTTGCAACAATCCTGCTGGCTTCTGATGTTTTGCCTTCACCCTTTGACATACATCACAAACTGCTACATACTCTGCAATATCCTTCTTCATTCTGGTCCACCAGAAAGTATTCTTCAAATCCAAATACATCTTGGTATTTCCAGGGTGAATCGAATATGGTGAATCATGTGCCTCTTGCAGAATCAACTTCCTGATCTCCGGGTCATTTGGCACATACACACGGTCCTCAAACCATAGGGTATCGTGCTCATCCTCACAAAATCCCTTAGCCTTTCCTTCGCTCATTTTCTCCTTTATAGAGGCAACTTCCTTATCTGCCTTTTGGGCTTCTCTGATTTTGTCCATCAACGTAGACTGAATCTCCAATGCTGCTACATAGCCTCTCAGAACTATTTCCAAACGTAGCTCTCGAAGGTCCTCGGCTAACTCCTTGGGTATTCCTCCCACCATTAGTGTATTGACGTGGCTCTTACGGCTCAATGCGTCTGCTACAACGTTAGCCTTCCTGGGGTGATAATGCAATCTCATATCATAATCCTTAATAAGCTCCAACCATCTCCTCTGTCTGAGATTTAATTCCTTCTGCGTGAAGATGTACTTCAAACTCTTGTGATCCGTGTACACCTCACAATGATTTCCAATGAGAAAATGTCTCCATGTCTTCAATGCATGCACAACAGCTGCTAACTCCAAATCATGTGTGGCATAATTCAACTCATGAGGCTTAAGCTGTCGTGAAGCATACGAAACAACTCTTCCTTCCTGCATAAGCACTCTTCCAAGTCCTCGGCGTGAAGCGTCGCAATACACCTCATAATCCTTGGTCTGATCTGGCAAAATTAACACTGGTGAGGTAACCAATCTTTTCTTCAACCCCTGAAAACTTGCCTCACAATCCTCAGTCCATATGAACTTGGTATCCTTTTTCAGCAATTCCGTCATAGGCTTTGCAATCCTTGAGAAATTCTCAATGAATCTTCGGTAGTATCCTGCGAGTCCAAGGAAACTCCGGATCTCTCCAACTGTTGTTGGTGCTTCCCATTTGGTTACGGTCTCAGCCTTTGTGGGGTCAACTGCTATCCCTTCTCCGGATATAACATGTCCAAGAAATCCAACTTCCTTTAGCCAAAACTCACATTTGCTGAACTTGGCATATAACTGATGTTCCCTTAGTTTCTCCAAAACCAATCGCAAATGTTCCTTATGTTCCTCTTCATTCTTCGAGAAAACCAAAATATCATCTATGAACACCACGACGAACTTATCCAAAAACTCCATAAACACTTTGTTCATCAGGTTCATGAAATAGGCAAAGCGTTAGTCAGTCCAAATGACATAACGGTATATTCATACAGTCCATATCTCGTGGTAAATGCTGTCTTAGGTATGTCCTGCTCTCGAATCTTCAACTGATGGTACCCTGATCGCAAATCGATCTTGGAAAACACTTTAGCTCCTTGCAAACGATCAAACAGATCATTTATCATTGGTAGTGAGTACTTGTTCTTGATTGTTACTTCATTTAAACCACGATAATCTACAATGATCCGTCCTTCTTCTCTACTAAAAGTACGGGTGATCCCCAAGGCGAAGAACTTGGGTGTATATAACCTTTATCCAATAGCTCCTTAATCTGCTTCTTGATTACCGCCAAATCCTGTGCGGGCATCCTGTATGGTCGCTTCGATATTGGGCCGATTACTGCATCGGGCTGATCTTCAACCTCCTCCACATCAATGTGGTTCACCTGTCCCCTGTTGAAAGGGTTTGGCTTCTTTCCAGAGCTTCCATTGCCATTTTGGCCTTCGGGACAGTCATTTGCATAATGTCCGGTCTTGGAACACTTGTAACAGGTGACATGGCTCAAGTCTTTCTTGGTTGGGGTTGATGGTGTGGTCCGGTTCTGGCCGTTGCTTCCTCCATTCCCATTCCCATTTTTGTGGCCATTATGGTTGTGCTAATTACCTCCTCCATGGGTATGCTTTGGAAACTGAACTCCCTGTTTAGGGGTATAACGGACTTCTGCTGGGCTCGAGTTATACTTCCCTGCCCATACTTCCTCTTGCGGTTCTCAATTTGTCTGCTGCTTTCCTTCAATCATGAGGGCACAGCCTACCAACTCCTGGTAGTTATTGAAACTTGCTACCATCAACTGCATGCTTAATTCATCATTCAGTCCTTCCAAACTTCTCCTGCTTAGTCAGCATCTGTAGTAACGTCATCCGGGGCATAACGTGCTAACTTACTAAAATCATCCACATAATCGCCAACTGTCCGCCCTCCTTGGCGCAAGTTGCGAAACTCACACTTCGTCATGGCCATAGCTCCTGCTGAAACATGGGCAGTACGGAAAGCTTGCTGAAACTAATCCCATGTGACAGTATCTACAGGGTAAGTGGCTGTAAAATTCTCCCACCATGCTGCTGCGGGTCCTTCAAGTTGGTGTGCAGCAAACTTCACCTTCTCTCCATATGTACATCCTGCAGTGATCAACTCCCTCCCTACCTTACGGAGCCAATCATCTGCTACTATCGGCTCGGTGCTACTGGAAAACACCGGCGGGTTCAGCCTTAAGAAACGAGCCAGATGGTCAACTGGTGGTGGTGGCGGTGGGTTGTTGTTGTTGTTGTTGCCTTGATTCTGTACTAGTGTTTGGATCAAAGTGTTCTGCTGCTGAATCAACTGGGTAATCTCCGGCGGAAAAACAAACCCGGGGTCGCGTCTCGGAGGCATCTGATGGGTTTAGAAAAGACGAGAAATTAAGAATAGAGTGGGGTCTAAGGAGAAACACTACCCAAATGTACATGAGCAAATGCACACAAAATCACTTCATTCAATTCAAACAAAGGGCTTACAACGGTCTAACTATCGCAAAAGTGCGTGAACTAAAATGTTACATGGAGGGAATACTACTAATATGTGGGGGTCATCTATTAATTTGAACCGGTGGAAGACTCCATGATGTCTGCTCCAGCTTCATCTTCAAAGTCGGGTTCACTTGGATCCGAATCGGTGTCGTCGATGATGATGTAGTTGCTCGGACAGTCGACGTACTTGTCTTCATTCTTGAGCGCCAATTTCTTCTTGAGTTCTTCAATCTCATACTTAAGATCGTTATTGTGTCTTGCTACAGCTACGATCTCGTCCATGTAGTCCTTATGTGTAGACTTTAGTTCTTCTTCAAGTTCGATGATCCTTCCCTTCGCATCCTTCAATTCGATCATATCATTGCACATCTGGTTCTCCTGGCGTCGAATGTGCTGGTTTAACTCCTGGATGAAAGCTGCAATGGATCTATCCTTCTTGGTGCTGACTATCTCCCATTGTTCATCTCTGCGTCCACAAATCTGATAGATGGTGTCCTTGAGGTCTTCTTGGTAAACTTCTCCAATGCGTCCCATGGTGATATGAGCTGCCATGCTCTTTCCTAGACTCCAGGTTGGTGCAATCGAAAACACTATCTATAGGCTTGGTGATTGGGCGAATGTCCTTCCGGAACGTGAGCTTGAATCTTCCAGCTCTTCTTCTTGCAGAGTGGCGTTGAAAGTCCCGTGAAGCTTGGTAGTCCAATGTTCAGGTACTTGGTGACTTCCTTCAAGTGAAATCCAAAAGGTGTGCCTTCATCTGGTTGGGCGTACTTGATCTTCGCGTCCTTCATCCTAAAGTGTAGAAAATGATGAGGAGTTAGAAAATGTGAAGAGAGTAGTGACCCGACCCGAACGGATCAAGTCTCTGTGCTCAGGCGTCATCCCTGGATCAGTAATGCTGACACCACAGAGTACTTCGAAGGATTTATAACAGAGTAGCAATCACACACTTATTACATCGTTGCCCAAAAGAGGACTTATTACAATAAATATGGCTTAAGGCCATCTAATAACGATAACAACGGAAGACTTGGAAGATAAGTGAGTCCATCAACTCCAGCGGCATCACTGAGTATAGAACCACGACCTAAAGCACCTTACTCGTCGTCTGAAAAGTCTGCAACATGAAAGTTGCAGCCCGAAAACGGGCCAGCACATGGAATATTGTGGCAATGTAACACATAGAGAGCAATGAAGGAATAAGCCTATACTACATGCATATATGGCTGGTGGAAAAGCTCTACGGTTACAGTTTTGCATAAAGCCAGTTTTTCCCTACTACAAAGGAATAAATTTGTTTAACTATCATGGTGGTTGTTAAACATTGAGAATGGTTGACAGCATCCTCAATCCCAATTAAAAGTACTCATTAAAACACAACAATATTAATTAGAGTAACATGTTGAGATTCACATGATATTCAAGTACTAGATACTCAAGATGTCCATAACCGGGGACACGGCTAATCATGATTAGTTTATACACTCTGCAGAGGTTTATGACTTTTCCCCACAAGACTCGATCGCCTCCGCTTGGTTTCTCGCACTACATGGTGTTTGAGAGACGGATGACCGAGACATAGTCTTTCGTAAGCGTTTGCACCTTACGATGGGTAGACCGTACCACCTACAACCCCTACATCTGCTAGTCTACCACTGTAAGAGTTCACACGACGTAATCAACTATGCCAGAGCCCATAATGGCTTGTGGCTGCACACGGAAGTTACTAGTTTGAATAATCTCATGATCCCTTTGAGCCTGGGTGGCGGTCCCAAAAAAAAAACAGGCAATCACTGGATACCCCAGGTGCCTCAATCCACCCAGATGTGTGTTTAAGTTGCCACCTTAAATAAACCATTAATTTAACAATCTCACATCTGTCATGGATACACTCACCCAAGCCACGTCTACTAGCATAGCATGGCAAATAAGCAAACGTAGAAGTAACTCCCAAAGGTTTGGTAATAAAACAGGTAATATGTACTACCTCATCTACTTCCCATCCCACAATTTAATTAGATCCTAATCATGCAAGTGTTCGAGGATTGATCTAATGCATAAAAACTGGGTATGAGAAAGTATGATCAAAGTGTTACTTGCCTTGCTGATGATCCGCGAAACCTAGAGATTCGAAATAACAAGCGGCGCACTCCGGGTGATCTATCGCAGACAAACAACAAGCATACAATAAGTACTCATCTAATGCACAGGTAAATTTCGAATAAAAGATCTAACCAGAAAGTTCAACTTAAGAACCCTGGTTGCAAAAAGAATCGAATAAAATAAAGCAACGAAAGTCAAACGACGAAAGAAAACAACTCGGTTCTAGCAAGTTGAAACTAAGTCAAATTTTACAGTAGCAAAACTTTGTTTAAGTTGATTAATCGGAACGGCGGTTTTGAAACGAAACTCCAGGCGCTTGAATCACCTGATTCCGATAAACGAGCGAGAAAATAGACTAGAAAGAAAATCGGATCTGAAATCGCTATCAGAAAAATAGCGGAATAAATCCGATGAGAAAGAAAAAGACGAACGGTTGAACGAACGGACGTTCATTAACCGAAGCAAACCGGTGATCTCGTTCGTTAGGACGAACGGTCCGGCGAACGCTTGCCAAACAAAACCGGAAAGAAAAACCGGCGAGAAAAACCGATCTAGGGTTTCGGAAAGAAAACCGATCTGAAAAACCGATCTAGAAAACCGGAACGGAAACCGAACGGAGCGATTTATGAAAAACCGAACCGAGGAAAAGAAAGGTGGCCGCGGCTGGGCTAGTACCTCGAAGAAGCGAGGGGCTCGGCGGCGGCGGTGGTGTGGCGGCGGCGGCCGTGAGGGGCGGCCGGTGTGGGCGGCGGCGTAGAAGCGGCGGCGGTGGTGTGAGGCGGATAGGATAGGAGTGGTTTTGGTTTGATGTGTTGGTGAGGGGGGTGCTTGGGTATTTATATTGGGGAGGGGAGGGTTTTTGCTTGGGGTAGGGGACAAGAAATAGACTAGGATTAGGAAACAAGAGAAAAAGATCTAGAAACAGATACGGAATAAACGGAAGTAGGAAAAGAGTCCTACTAGGAAAAGGAAAAGGAATGGCGGCTCCCTGGCTCCCTTGGTGGCACGCGCGATGGCCTCCTGGCCTTGGCGGCGGTGGCTTCTTGACTTGGGCCTTTGGCCCAAGCGCTCAAGGATTTTTTAAACGGTTTCGCGCGCAGAAAAATAAATAAAAAAAAATCTAAACGAACTCCAAAATTAATAAAGTAAACTTTCCCCGACTCCTAAAAATGAGTCGAACAAAATGAACTTTAACACGGGGCCAAAAATGCAATTTTTTAAAACACGCATTTTTCCCTAAGGCAAATAAAAGTGAAAAACTCCGAAATAAAAAATCTTAATTGATATTTTTATTGAATCTTCATCATTTCTTTATTTTGGGAAAGTCATTTTATTCCCTCTCTCATATATTGATAGTAGAAATAATTGAAGATAAAATAAATAAATCAAATGATCCAATTTTCAAAATTTGAGAAAACTCAAATATGAAAATAACGAAATCTCCAACTCTCTCCGAGGGTCCTTGAGTTGCGTGAAATTTCTAGGATCGGAAAAATGCAAGAAAATATGATATGCATGATGACTTAAAGTATAACATTCCAAATTGAAAATTTGGGATGTTACAAATCTTCATGAGACCCGTTAGTATAAGAAAGAAAATCACCACTCTAAGTACTGTTGCAAACCCATTCATATTTTATTATTGCATTATACCTACTGTATTCCAACTTTACCATGGCTTATACCCCCCCCCCTGATACAATCCATAGATTCATCAGAATAAGCACACAATGCAACGAAAATAGAATCTGTCAAAAACAGAACAGTCTGTAGTAATCTGGACTTTAACCATACTTCTGTAACTCCAAAAATTCTGAAACATTACGACAACGTAGGAAATTTGTATCAACCGTGTGTAAAAAATTC
The DNA here is from genome assembly GCA_021605145.1 of Aegilops bicornis. Classification (NCBI taxonomy): domain Eukaryota; kingdom Viridiplantae; phylum Streptophyta; class Magnoliopsida; order Poales; family Poaceae; genus Aegilops; species Aegilops bicornis. Next base: position 629,039,915 of record CM038671.1, on the reverse strand, counting down.
AGAATTTTTTGTTGCTTCTGTGATTTTCTAAAATTCTTCTACTAGATGCAAAAGTTTTGTTTTTAAACAAAAACAATCAACTATCACCCAACATGATCCCAAAGGCTTTACTTGGCACAAACACTAATTAAAACATAAAAAACACAACCACAACAGTAGCATAATTGTGCAAACACTCAAGAACAGAAAGAAAAAGTCAAAAATAAATTTTATTCATTTGGTTGCGTCCCAACAAGCGCTATCGTTTTATGCCCCTAGCTAGGCATAGTGCATAGATTCAAGTGTTGTCATCTTTAGTTTCCAATTCCTAAACTACACCATTCTTCAAAGATTTGGCATGCAAATTCTCAATAATAATACTTCTAGGAATATGATTGAAGAATTCATTCTTGTAGGTAGGGTCTTTTACCACTTCAACAGAATTAGGATAAACGCTAATCATTTTAAGATCTTCCTTGTGTTAGAAATATGAGCAATTTACCAAATGATTTTATTAACAGAAATACTAGATAAAGCATGACTAATATAGCAGAGATAAAACAAGTCACGTGATCTGACAGAGAGAAGGTAAATAGCATCTGCATATATGACTATAACCAAACATATCTAGAGCAGACAGTAGGACAAGTTGCATATATGAAGTAGAACCTAACACTACTGGAATCAGCTTCTTTGCCGTCCGCCATGGCAGACGGCAAAGGCATAGATCCCGGACGGCAAACTTCTTTGCCGTCTGCCAGCGGATGGCAAACTGTCCGCCTGAACACTTGCCAGCAAAGGCCTTCTTTGTCGTCTGCTTCTTAGAAACGGACGGCAAAGGATTGTGTCGTCCGCCATCTGAGGCCAGCAGACGGCAAAGACAACGGACGGCAGTGGGTGGGGTCAGGGGGTTAACGGTGCTCTTTGTCGTCCGCCAGCAGGCGGCAAAGAGTCAAAGCTCTTTGCCATCCGCTAACAGACGGCAAAGAGCTCAGCTAGGCTAGCACTGGGAAGCTGCCACGTGGCCAGCTATGCCGTCCGCCAGCAGACGGCAAACTGACCAAATAGGCAGCCAGTGTTCCCAGTTTCTACAGGTAGCTGCCACGTGTCCTCTTTACCGTCTGACAGCAGACGGCAAAGCTCTTTGTCGTCTGCTAGCAGACGGCAAAGAGGCTACGTATCCCCTGTTTTTATTTATATCCATTTAATTTCACAGGAATTCACACACAGATATACATTTTCTTTTCACAGGCACAGCAGACATATGATGTATCCAACACATAGCTCCATCCATGACAACATACATACATAAGAAACACAGTTCCATCCATACATCTTACACTAATATCACAATGTTCATCCAACACATTGTTCCATACATCTTCCTTGATTGTATTCATCTTATTATGTCATTTGTGGACTAAATAGGCTAAATTATGTCATAAATGGACTAAATAGGCTAAATAAGAAGAAAAATGTCATTTTTGAGCTAACGTAGCAAATTATGCCATTTTTGACCTAACTAAGCTTATTGTGTCATTTTAGAGGACAACAAGCTAAGTATATGACATTTATGAGGTTAGCAAGGTTATGATGCCATTTATGAATAAAAACATTTTTCTTCTTCTTCTTCTTCTTCTTCTTCTTCTTCTTCTTCTTCTTCTTCTTTTCTTCCTATTCCTTCTTTACTTCCTCTTCCTTGATTTTCTTCATCTTATTATGTCATTTGTGGACTAAATAGGCTAAATTATGGAAAAAATGGACCAAACAGGCTAAATAAGAAGAAAAATACAGTTATCACGGAGGTGTAGGAATGGTCGGGGCTGCGCCAGTGGCAAACGGAGGTGAAGGACCGGTCGGGGTTCCGGCATAGGCAGACGCGGAAGGATTGGTCGATGCTTGTCGGGAGCCATGCTGAACCAAAGATCATTTCCAATAATGTCTCGTTAGCATGATGCAAACTAAAATGTGAATATTAGTAACTAACAACCATTCAAATCAAACTCACCTTGGCCGCCGGAGCAATCTGGGGCATCGGCGGAGGGGCCTGACCGTTTTTCTTGCACATGGTTTGCACATTTGGTTCTCACGAGTCATTCATATTAGTTAGTAATGCGAACATTACGTGCATGATTGGGCTAATATGCACGAGAAACGTACCATGATGAGCTCATATAGGGCCCGGTTAGATGCATCATTCCGGTTCCTCTCCTCCTCCAACAGCTTAGCTGTCCTCTCCTCCATCTCCCTCCCCTCTTCGCCGCCTCCCTTTTTGCCTCCTCCAAAAGCGCCTGGGTCTTCAATCTTTCTTTCTCAACCAATGCCTGCAACACACCACTCCTCGTTGGCATTGTAATCATCGAAGGACGCACACACAATGTAGTGGAGGAAAGGTAAGAGAGTCAGTATAACTAACCGCCATGGCGAGCTCCGTGGGCCATGCACGGGGCGTTATCTCAGGAACAGAGCTTCTTAGGCGCCTCTTGATCTGTGGGAGAGTCCTAGGACAACGTATCAGTCCATCACCAATGGCTTGAGATCCATGGGACCTCCCGCCACTAGATATCATCACCATCTCTGTATCAAAAGGATCCTGGCTCGGGTTAAAGTCTTCCCCTTTCCTCGCCTTCCCCTCGTCTCTATACTTCACAAGCTTGTGGTGGGAGTAGATGTTGGTGAAGCTCTCTGGATGACCTAGGTCAGACTCCGTGAATGGCTTGGCCTTCTTGTATGGGGTCATATGGGCCATGCCATAGAGGTCGAACAGACTTGGCACAGGCTTCTTGTAGTGGTGCGCCTGAGAGAGAGGAACAAAATATTAGTTAAGGGCTCAAGCTAGCATGAAGAATGATATTGCTATGTAAATAGGTCATTTTGGAGTTAAGAAAGGTTATTATGTCATTTTCGAGGAAAATAAGCTAAGTTTAGGTCATTTTTTAGGTAACCAAGATTATTATGCCATTTTTTACCGAAGTATGCTAATTATGTCATTATTGAGCTATCCAAGGTAGTTATGCCATTTTTTAGCTAACTATAACATATTTAGGCATTCTATAGAGCTATCTAAGGTTATTATGTCATTTTATAGCTAATTATGTCATGAATGAACTAGCTAAGATTAGTTTAGGTCGTTATTGAGCTATCAAAGGTAGTTGTGCCATTTTTTAACTAACTAAAGCATATTAAGTCATTTTATAGAGCTATCTAAAGGTTATTATGTCATTTTAGAGCTAAATATGTCATAAATGAACTATCCAAGGTAGTTATGCCTTTTTTAACTAACTAAGCATATTAAGTCATTTTGGAAGGGATAAATGCTAGCATGAAGAATGAAATTGCATGAATCATGTAGCAAACCACATACCCAGTTATCCCCGTACTCGAACAGGTTGGAGCTCCCTTGATGGTGTGGCACACCTTCCATTTGGTCGCGCTTATCCTTGGCCCTTTGGTGTTCGACTAGCCATTCGGGAGAGCACCACGCATCCACTAACGCCTCCCAATAGTCCATCTTATCCACACACCATCTCGGGGGGCACCTAAGTGAGTCAAGAGAAATTTCAGCGCTACGCCTACGAATCAAATCAACAAAACTAAGTTCAAGGCCTTAAGAATAGGTAATTACCTGCATGTACTTCTCCTTACTCAGAAACTTGTCGCGACACTTCTTCTTGGCCCTCCTAATACCCTTCGAGGCATAGTAGTCTCGAACGGCCTGCACCCGAGCCTCGTCAGTAAGTTCAAGTAGGCGCTTGCACTCGGTTTGACAACCATACACGCCTCCTCCTGCTCTCCCTCCTCAAACCTCAGAGAAGGTCTGCAATCAAACAAGACAACACTGATTAGTACAATCACTAAGGTAGTGTTGATTTTTAATTCTGTAAGGAGAAATTACCCAAAACCAACGGAACACAATGTCGGCCACTGTCTTAAAAATCAACACTACCTTTAGGCGCCTCGGGGGGTGACCTGGTTGGGCCTGCGGACACCACGGGGGGTGTACCCAGCCCCTGCAGTATGACAAGGCCAATGCATTAGATATTAATTTGAAGGAACATGAAGGCAAAAGGTTAAAAAATAGTAAATGCACTTACTTCAACCCTTTAGGTGCAATCAACCACCTCTGGTCGGGGGTCGTCGGCACGGGCGGGAGCTTTGTACAGCCACGCTTGTAGACCTTCTTGCCCTTCTGAACCAGCTCGTCGTCGCTGTAGCTATCATCTGAAAAGGTGTCCTCGCTACCATCCTCCGGGACACTAGCCTCTGGAGTCTCGTGGGAAGAAGACTGCGGGATCGGAGTCTTCTGGGACGAAGACCCCGTGACCGGAGTCTTCTGGGATGAAGACTCTGGGACCGGACTCACGTGGGGCGAAGGATCGGTGACCCGAGTCTGGTGGGGCGAAGGATCAGCGATCAGAGGCTCATGGACCGGAGTCCGAGACGGGTCCACGTCAGACGGAGTAGTCCTATGGTCGGGTGAATCAGCTGAGGGTGGCGGCAAGGAAGGCGTAGCAGCCTTCCTACCTCTCCCGCTGCCACGTCCACCTCTACCAGCCTTCTTCGTCCTCCCCGACCTTTCCCAGCCGATGAAGAAGCGCCCGCCATAGTTGTCTACATACTGTCTAGCAGTGCTCTCCGGAGGGGCTGGGCTGGAGTAATGGAACCACCCCTCCCAGTAGCGCTCGCAGGAGGCTCGAGGCGCTCTGGACCCTTGCCCACCATCTTGTCAACACCTGCAATGACAAAAAGTAAACGAAATTAGTACAACATAAAAAATTTGGATACCTGACATGAACATAATAATATGTATATAATTTAAGTGTATCATCATCATGAACATAATAAAAATACACCCGATCAACACAAATATATATAATGTTTTGCATAACAAAATCGAAAAATATACAACCTAACTCATAATTCACAAATATATGACCCCGTCGGGGTCGGGCTCGGGGTGTGGTTGTGGTGTCACGGTGTCGGGGTTGATCGGGGTGTCGGGATGTTGGGGTCGGGGTGTGCTGTCAGGGTGTCGGGGTGTGGTGTCAGGTGCTACGTCTTGAGCTTGCGTTGGTTTTCCCCGAAGAGGAGAGGATGATGCAGCAGAGTAGCGTAAGTATTTCCCTCAGTTTTTTAGAACCAAGGTATCAATCCAGTAGGAGGCTACGCGCGAGTCCCTCGTACCTGCACAAAGAAAATAACTCCTCGCAACCAACGCCGATAAGGGGTTGTCAATCCGTTCACGGTCACTTACGAGAGTGAGATCTGATAGAGATGATAGATAATATTTTTGGTATTTTTGGTATAAAGATGCAAAGTAAAATAAAAGGCAAAGTAAAAAAAGCAAAGCAATAATAAAGCGTAGGAAGATTGATATGATGAGAATAGACCCGAGGGCCATAAATTTCACTAGTGGTTTCTCTCAAGAGCATTACTATTTTACGGTGGGTGAACGAATTACTGTTGAGCAATTGACAGAATTGAGCATAATTATGAGAGTATCTAGGTATGATCATGTATATAGGCATCACGTCAGAGACAAGTAGACCGACTCCTGCCTGGATCTACTACTATTACTCCACTCATCGACCGCTATCCAAAGATGCATCTAGAATATTAAGTTAATGAAAAGCAGTAACGCCTTAAGCAAGATAACATGATGTAGAGGGATAAATTCATGCAATATGATAAAAACCCCATCTTGTTATCCTCGATGGAAACAATACAATACGTGCCTTGCTGCCCCTACTATCCTTTGGGAAAGGACACCGCAAGATTGGACCCAAAGCTAAGCACTTCTCCCATTGCAAGAACTACCAATCTAGTTGGCCAAACCAAATGGATAATTCGAAGAGACTTGCAAAGATAACCAATCATACATAAAAGAATTTAGAGAAGATTCAAATATTGCTCATAGATAATCTTGATCGTAAACCCACAATTCATCGATCTCAACAAACACACCGCAAAAATAAGATTACATCGAATAGATCTCCACGAGAGAGGGGGAGAACATTGTATTGAGATCCGAGAAGAGAGAAGAAGCCATCTAGCTACTAATTATGGACCAAGGTCTAAAATAAACTACTCACACTTCATCGGAGATGCTATGATGATGATTTAGAAGCCCTCTGTGTTCGATTCCCCTTCTTGCTGAGCTCCGGAACAGGCCCCAAGATGGGATCTCGTGGATACAAAAAGTTGCGGCGGTGGAATTAGGTTTTTGGCTCCGTATCTGATCTGTTGGGGGTACGTAGGTATATATAGGAGGAAGGAGTACGTCGGTGGAGCTTCGGGGGGCCCACGAGGCAGGGGGGGCGCTGCTACGTCTTGAGCTTGCGTTGGTTTTCCCCGAAGAGGAGAGGATGATGCAGCAGAGTAGCGTAAGTATTTCCCTCGGTTTTTGAGAACCAAGGTATCAATCCAGTAGGAGGCCACGCGCAAGTCCCTCGTACCTACACCAAGCAAATAACTCCTCACAACCAACGCGAATAGGGGTTGTCAATCCCTTCACGGTCACTTACGAGAGTGAGATCTGATAGAGATGATAGATAATATTTTTGGTATTTTTGGTATAAAGATGCAAAGTAAAATAAAAAGGCAAAGTAAAGTGCAAAGCAATAATAAATCATAGGAAGATTAATATGATGAAAATAGACCCGGGGGCCATAGATTTCACTTGTGGCTTCTCTCAAGAGCATAGGTATTTTACGGTGGGTGAACGAATTACTATTGAGCAATTAACAGAATTGAGCATAGTTATGAGAATATCTAGGTATGATCATGTATATAGGCATCACGTCCGAGACAAGTAGACCGACTCACCTGCATCTACTACTATTACTCCACTCATCGACCGCTATCCAGCATGCATCTAGAGTATTAAGTTAATGAAAACAGAGTAAGGCATTAAGCAAGATGACATGATGTAGAGGAATAAATTCATGCAATATGATAAATATCCCATCTTGTTATCCTCGATGGCAACAATACAATGCGTGCCTTGCAACCCTTTTTGTCACTGGGTAAGGACACCGCAAGATTGAACCCAAAGCTAAACACTTGTCCCATTGCAAGAACTACCAATCTAGTTGGCCAAACCAAACGGATAATTCGAAGAGACTTGCAAAGATAACTCAATCATACATAAAAGAATTCAGAGAAGATTCAAATGTTGCTCATAGATAATCTTGATCATAAACCCACAATTCATCGGTCTCAACAAACACACCGCAAAAAGAAGATTACATCGAATAGATCTCCACGAGGGGGAGAACATTGTATTGAGATCCAAAAAGAGAGAAGAAGCCATCTAGCTACTAACTATGGACCCGAAGGTCTGAGGTAAACTAGTCACACTTCATCGGAGAGGCTATGGTGATGATGTAGAAGCCCTCCGTGGTGGAATCCCCTTTCGGTGGAGCTCCGGAACAGGCCCCAAGATGGGATCTCGTGGATACAGAAATTTGCGTCGGTGGAATTAGGTTTTTGGCTCCGTATCTCATCTGTTGGGGGTACGTAGGTATATATAGGAGTAAGAAGTACGTCGGTGGAGCCTCGAGGGACCCACGAGGCAGGGGGGCGCGCTCTAGGGAGGCGCCCCCTCCACCCTCGTGACCGCCTCGTGGCTTTCTTGACGGAGGGTCCAAGTCTCCTGGATCTTATCTGATGAGAAAATCACGTTCCCGAAGGTTTCATTCAGTTTGGACTCCGTTTGATATTCCGTTTCTTCGAAACACTGAAATAGGCAAAAAAACAGCAATTCTGGGCTGGGCTTCAGGTTAATAGGTTAGTCCCAAAAGTAATATAAAAGTGGAAAATAAACCCAATATAGTCCAAAACAATAGATAATATAGCATGGAGCAAAACAATTATAGATACGTTGGAGACGTATCAGGCATCCCCAAGCTTAATTCCTGCTCGTCCTCGAGTAGGTAAGTGATAAAAAGAGAATTTTTGATGTGGAGTGCTACTTGGCATAATTTCAATGTAACTCTTCTTAATTGTGGTATGAATATTCAGATCCGAAAGATTCAAGACAAAAGTTCATATTGACATAAAAATAATAATACTTCAAGCATACTAACAAAGCAATCATGTCTTCTCAAAATAACATGGCCAAAGAAAGTTATCCCTACAAAATCATATAGTCTGGCTATGCTCTATCTTCACCACACAAAGTATTTAAATCATGCACAACCCCGATGACAAGCCAAGCAATTGTTTCATACTTTTGACATTTTCAAAACTTTTTCAATCTTCACGCAATACATGAGCGTGAGCCATGGATATAGCACTATATGTGGAATAGAATGGTGGTTGTGGAGAAGACAAAAGAGGGAAGATAGTCTCACATCAACTAGGCGTATCAACGGGCTATGGAGATGCCCATCAATAGATATCAATGTGAGTGAGTAGGGATCTCCATGCAACGGATGCACTAGAGCTATAAGCATATGAAAGCTCAACAAAAGAAACTAAGTGGGTGTGCATCCAACTCGCTTGCTCACGAAGACCTAAGGCATTTTGAGGAAGCCCATCATTGGAATTCAGCCTGGACGTGGTGAGCGGGCTTTTGGCTCGGCTCGCGGCCCGCGACGGACCGGGCCGAACGGTCCTGGCCCGCTGATAAAAATGGCCGGTCCGGTCTACAGAAACAGGCCCGAAAATAAGTCGGACCGTTCCTGTTTTTGACCGGGCCAGCTCGGTGGACCGAGATACTTGTCCCAGGCGCGCAGCCCAGCGGTGTATTTAGACAGCGAGTAGCTACGCTAGGGCAAAGCCCCCACCCCACGTTCCCCGATCCACTTTCCTTTAAGCAGGGAGCGCCGCCTCCGCCGGCAGCCGTTGACGTCGTCTCGTCAACGACCTGCAGCTCCTTGTGTTGACGTCGTCTCGTCGACGACCTCCTCCTCCTATGCACCTGCACGCGGGGGAATGAGGAGTTGAGGAGCTGGCATGGCTGCTCCTGCCCGCCGACGTGGAGACGTCGACCATGGCCGTCGCCACCTGCCCAACGTCGACCACCTCCTCCCGCTGGATCGTTGTCGTCGACCATGAAGCTGGAGGACGCGGGGGACATAACGGCTACACCCTGCACCTGCACACCTACGCCGTCAGTTGTTAATTCTGCACTTCCTCTGAACTTTCTTCAGTTGGCATCTTTCTTCAGTTTGACATCTTTCTTCAGTTGATAATTTGGGAGTTGGCAAACTTGCTTATTTTTTGTCCATTTGAATCTCTTTTGCAACCTAATGATCTGTATGTTCAAACTTAATATGAAAGAGTTCTAAAAACATCCAATCTCACTCCCAGGCACGAACTGCAGCCGGTCCATTCGGTCCCGTCGGTCCTCACCGAGCTTAGCTGATGCCGGTCCGGTTTAGAGAAACAGGACCGCAGGCAACCTCGGTCCGGTCCGGTCTGGGCCAGCCACGGCCGGTCAAAAGCAAGGCTCGGTCAGGGACCGGACCGGCCCGGACTGTGTTCACCCTGAATTGGAATATAGAAGCCAAGTTCTATAATGAAAAATTCCCACTAGTATATGAAAGTCACAAAACGAGAGACTCTCTATTGTGAAGATCATGGTGCTACTTTGAAGCACAAGTGTGGTAAAAGGATAGTAACATTGTCCCTTCTCTTTTTTTCTCTTTTTTTTATTTGGGCCTTTTTCTTTTTTTTATGGCCTCTTTTCTTTTTTTATTTTTTTTTATTTTTCATCTGGAGTCTCATCCCGACTTGTGGGGGAATCATAGTCTCCATCATCCTTTCCTCACTGGGACAATGCTCTAAAAATGATGATCATCACACTTTTATATTTCTTACAACTCAACAATTACAACTCGATACTTAGAACAAAATATGACTCTATTTGTATGCCTCCGGCGGTGTACCGGGATATGCAATGATTCATAAGTGACATGTATGAAAGAATTCTGAACGGTGGCTTTGCCACAAATACGATGTCAACTAAATGATCATGCTAAGCAATATGACAATGATGGGGTGTGTCATAATAAACGGAACGGTGGAATGTTGCATGGCAATATATCTCGGAATGGCTATGGAAATGCCATGATAGGTAGGTATGGTGACTGTTTATTGGAAGGTTTTATGGTGGGTGTATGATACCGGCGAGAAGTGCGCGGTATTAGAAAGGCTAGCAATGGTGGAAAGGTGAGAAAAATGTGTATAATCCATGGACTCAACATTAGTCATAAAGAACTCATATACTTATTGAAAAAATCTACAAGTTATCAAAGAAAAGTATTACGCGCATGCTCCTAGGGGGATAGAATGGTAGGAAAAGACCATCGCTCATCCCCGACCGCCACTCATAAGGAAGACAATCAATAAATAAATCATGCTCCGACTTCATCACATAACGGTTCACCATACGTGCATGCTACGGGAATCACAAACTTTAATACAAGTATTCCTCAAATTCACAATTACTCAACTAGCATGACTCTAATATTATCACCTTCATATCTCAAAACAATTATCAAGCATCAAACTTTTCTTAGTATTCAACGCACTCAAAAGAAAGTTCTACAAATCATGAATACCAAGCATATTATTATTTTAAGCAAATTACCATGCTATTTAAGACTCTCAAAATAATCTAAGTGAAGCATGAGAGATCAATAGTTTCTTTAAAACAAATCGACCATCGTGCTCTAAAAGATATAAGTGAAGTACTAGAGCAAAACTATCAAGCTCAAAAGATATAAGTGAAGCACATAGAGCAAAACTATAAGGCTCAAAAGATATAAGTGAAGTACATAGAGTATTCTAACAAATTCCAATTGATGTATGGCTCTCTCAAAAGGTGTGTACAGCAAGGATGATTGTGGTAAACTAACAAGCAAAGGCATAAATAATACAAGACGCTCCAAGCAAAACACATATCATGTGGTGAATAAAAATATAGCTCCAAGTAAAGTTACCGATGGAAGTGGACGAAAGAGGGGATGCCTTCCGGGGCATCCCCAAGCTTTGACTCTTTGGTGTCCTTGGATTATCTTGGGAGTGCCATGGGCATCCCCAAGCTTAGGCTCTTGCCACTCCTTGTTCCATAATCCATCAAAAAAATTCACCCAAAACTTGAAAACTTCACAACACAAAACTCAACAGAAATCTCGTAAGCTCCGTTAACGAAAGAAAACAAAAGACCACTTCACGGTACTGTAATGAACTCATTCTTTATTTATAGTTGTGTTAAACCTACTGTATTCCAACTTATATATGGATCATAAATTATTTTACTAGCCATAGATTCATCAAAATAAGCAAACAACACACGAAAAACAGAATCTGTCAAAAACAGAACAGTCTGTAGTAATCTGTAACTAACGCAAACTTATGGAACTCCAAAATTTCAGACAACATAGGAAGACCTAGGAAATTTGTTTATTGATCAGAAGCAATTGGAATCACTATTTTATCACGTTCTGGTGATTTTTAACAATTGTTTTCGTGAACCGAAAGTTTCTGGAAATTACAGCAAGATCAAATAACTAATATCCAAGAAGATCCTATAGGTTTAACTTGGCACAAACACTAATTAAAACATAAAACACATCTAAACAAAAGGTAGATGGATTATTTATTCCTAAACAGAAACAAAAACAAAAACTAAAAATAAAATTGGGTTGCCTCCCAACAAGCGCTATCGTTTAACGCCCCTAGCTAGGCATAAAAGCAAGGATAGATCTAGGTATTGCCATCTTTGGTGGGCAATCCATAAGTGGCTCTCATAGTAGATTCATATGGTAATTTTATCTTCTTCCTAGGGAAATGTTACATGCCTTTCTTTAATGGGAATTGGAATCTAATATTCCCTTCCTTCACATCAATAATTGTACCAATCGTTCTAAGGAAAGGTCTACCAAGAATAATAGGACATGAAGGATTGCAATCTATATCAAGAACGATAAAGTCTACGAGAACGTAATTCCTATTTGCAACAATAAGAACATCATTAATTCTTCCCATAGGTTTCTTAATAGTGGAATCCTCAAGGTGCAAGTTTAGAGAGCATTCATCAAAATCACGGAAATCTAGCAAATCACACAAAGTTTTGGGAATAGTGGAAACACTAGCACCCAAATCACATAAAGCATAAAATTCATGATCCTTAATCTTAATTTTAATAATTGGTTCCCACTCATCATAAAGTTTTCTAGGGATGGAGACTTCCAACTCAAGTTTTTCCTCATAAGATTGCATCAAGGCATCAACGATATGTTTAGTAAACACTTTATTTTGACTATAAGCATGCGGAGAATTTAGAACGGATTGCAACAAGGAAGTACAATCAATTAAAGAGCAACTTTCATAATTAAATTCCTTGAAATCCAAAATAGTGGGTTTAGCAACATCTAAGGTTTTACTTTATTCAATCCCACTTTTATCAATTTTAGCATCATACTCTAAAAGCTCCGAATTTTTAGAACGCCGTCTATGTAAAGGTAACTCATATTCAATCTCATCATTATCAAGATTCATATTGCAAAACAAAGATTTGATAGGAGACACATCAATAACTTTTAGATCTTCATCTTGATTTTCATGGAAATTGGAAGAACACGCTTTAATAAAGGCATCTTTCATAGCACGCATCCTAGCGGTTCTTTCCTTGCACTCATCAATGGAAATTCTCATGGCTTTGACAGACTCATTGATATCATGCTTAGGATGAATAGATCTAAGCTTTAAAGAATCAACATCAAGAGAAATTCTATCAACGTTCCTAGCCAATTCATCAACTTTAAGTAATTTCTCTTCAAGCAAAGCACTAAAATTCTTTTGTGAATTAATAAACTCTTTAACACTATTCTCAAATTCAGTAGGCATCTTATTAAAATTTCCATAAGAGTTGTTATAGGAATTTCCATAATTATTAGAAGGATTACTAGGATAGGGCCTAGGATTAAAATTCCCTCTATAAGCGTTGTTACCAAAATTATTCCTACCAGCAAAATTCACATCCATAGCTTCATTATTATTCTCAATCAAAGTAGACAAAGGCATATCATTAGGATCAGAAGAAACACTCTTAGTAGCAAATAATTTCATAAGTTCATCCATCTTTCCACTCAAAACATTGATTTCCTCTATTGCATGCACTTTTTTATTAATAGATCTTTCAGTGTGCCATTGAGAATAATTAACCATAATATTATCTAGGAGTTTAGTAGCATCTCCTAAAGTGATTTCCATAAAAGTGCCTCCCGCGGCCGAATCTAAAAGGTTTCTAGAAGAAAAATTCAATCCGGCATAATTTTTTTGTATAATCATCCATAAATTCAAACCATGAGTCGGGCAATTACGTATCATTAATTTCATTCTCTCCCAAGCTTGTGCAACATGTTCATGATCAAGTTGCTTAAAATTCATAATATCGTTCCTAAGAGAGATGATCTTAGCGGGAGGAAAATATTTAGAGATAAAAGCATCTTTGCACTTGTTCCAAGAATCAATACTATTTTTAGGAAAAGACGAAAACCAAGCTTTAGCATGATCTCTAAGCGAAAAAGGAAATAGCTTCAATTTAACAACATCATTGTCCACATCTTTCTTCTTTTGCATATCACACAAATCTACGAACCTATTTAGATGAGTAGCGGCATCTTCACTAGGAAGGCCGGCGAATTGATCTTTCATAACAAGATTCAATAAAGCAGCATTGATTTCACATGATTCAAGATTGGCAAGAGGAGCAATCGAGTGCTAAGGAAATCATTATTGTTGGTATTGGTAAAGTCACACAATTTGGTATTATCTTGAGCCATGGTGACAAGCAAGCGATCCAACACACGAGCAAACAAGCGAACGAGAAAAAAGCAAACGGAAAGAGAGGAGGAGATTGGGAAAGAGAGGGCGAATAAAACGGCAAGGGTGAAGTGGGGGAGAGGAAAACGAGAGGCAAATGGCAAATAATGTAATGCGAGAGATAAGGGATTGTGATGGTTACTTGGTATGTTGACTTTTGCATAGACTCCCGGGCAACGGCGCCAGAAATCCTTCTTGCTACATCTTGAGCTTGCGTTGGTTTTCCCCGAAGAGGAGAGGATGATGCAGCAGAGTAGCGTAAGTATTTCCCTCGGTTTTTGAAAACCAAGGTATCAATCCAGTAGGAGGCCACGCGCAAGTCCCTCAGTTTTTGAAAACGAATTACTGTTGATCAATTGACAGAATTGAGCATAGTTATGAGAATATCTAGGTATGATCATGTATATAGGCATCACGTCCGAGACAAGTAGACCGGCTCCTGCCTGCATCTACTACTATTACTCCACTCATCGACCGCTATCCAGCATGCATATAGAGTATTAAGTTAACGAAAACAGAGTAACACCTTCAGCAAGATGACATGATGTAGAGGAATAAATTCATGCAATATGATAAATACCCCATCTTGTTATCCTCGATGGCAACAATACAATACGTGCCTTGCAACCCTTTTTGTCACTAGGTAAGGACACCGCAAGATTGAACCCAAAGCTAAACACTTGTCCCATTGCAAGAACTACCAATCTAGTTGGCCAAACCAAACTAGAGATTGCCATGCAACGGATGCACTAGAGCTATAAATGTATGAAAGCTCAACAAAAGAAACGAAGTGGGTGTGCATCCAACTTGCTTGCTCACAAAGACCTAGGGCATTTGAGGAAGCCAAGTTCTATACTGAAAAATTCCCACTAGTATATGAAGGTGACAGCATATGAAACTCTCTATATGAAAAACATGGTGCTACTTTGAAGCACAATATATGAGACTCGCTATATGAAGAACATGGTGCAACTTTGAAGCACAAGTGTGGCAAAAGAGATAGTAACATTGCCCCTTTTTATTTCTCCTTTTTCTTGGGCCTTCATTTTTTTCTTTTGGCCTTTCTCTTTTTTTGGGACAATGCTCTATTAAATGATGATCATCACACTTCTATTTATTTACAACTCAATGCACTACAAAAAAAATACACTTCCGTGATGATACGTGTTTGTCACAGTAGGTCGCGTTTTTTGTCATGCATGTACATCCATGACAAATTTATGACAGAATCAAGATAGTCATACCGGTGCTATCGTAGAAGTGTTCCATGACATTACGAAAATTATCATCACGGAAGTGTCCACTTCCAAGACGATAAATCGCGCGTCCGCGAAGTGCTTTTCGTCAAGGGTGACGACACGTGGCATCCATCGTAGCGAACGCCGTTAAGCTATCGGGTCGGGCTTTGGATCCGATAACCCGTTAACGGCCCGACCAACGGGGATTTTCCACGTGTAAAATCATCATTGGCTGGAGGAAACACGTGTCGACTCACCGTTGGGACAGATGTCATCCGCTCATTGGACCGAAGGCGCCTATGATACGGCGACACGTGGCACGGCCCAACAAAGGCCCATTCCTGTCAAAAGGCCGGCCCACGGAAAGCCTATTAACGGCCTGTTCGCATATAGCCCATTTACAACCCGCTAACCCAGGGCCCGTTACGCCCTATCCGAATTAGGCCCAGTAGCGTCATCTGGGCCGTCCAATATGATTCAGCCCGTTTTAACTTCCGGCCCGTGTGTGGCCCATGAATTCTTTCGGCCCATTTGAGGACCTTTGTAACTCTTGGCCCATTAACGACCCGTGGTGAAACTGGCCCGTAATGAACAGTGTATCACTTTATACCCATTAACGGCCTGTTATTCCATTGGGCCGTTTCCAGCCCAAGTTATCTTTCGGCCTTCTCAGGGCCCATTGATTCTTGGGCTCATTTAAACGATTCGTTACATACGCCCGTTCTTGTCATTTTACGCTTGTGGGCCAAATTCAGCCCGTCGTTACAGTCGGCCCGTTTGCGGACCTTTAATACGTTGGGTCGTTTTCATGTAAAAAAACCCGTTGGGTTGTTTACATAGAGTTATCAAATATGGTCTATTAACGGCCCGTTATGGTCCACGAATAGTACGGCCCATGATTGGCGAAATGATGATACGCCCCGTAGAAGGCCCATGGATCCTACGGCCCGTATGAGGCCCTTGGATAGTACGGCCCGTAGAAGGACCATGGACCCTACGACCCGTAGAAGGCCCAGTGATCCCTAAGGCCCGTATAGAAGGCCGATGGATCCTACGGCCCGTATAGAAGGCCAATGCTCCTCTCTGACGAGCGAAGGACCATGGATCATACGGCCTGAGGAGGCCCATGGTTACAACAGTCCGTGTGTTGCCATGATTATTTTGGCCTAGTTACCAAAAATAGGCTATTGTGGCCACTAGAAAAACACGAGAAAAGAACTGCGGTGACTACAAGCAAACAAGTAAACAAGACAATAAGGAAATAAATAAGCAAGCAATTAAGGCTAGCCTATTACCGCTATTACACATATTACATCCACTTTGGGCATCAAAGTTCGCCACCGGTGCAAATATAGGGAACAAAGCATCATATTACATACACTTGGCGTCAAAATTGGCCACCAAAGGCAAATAAACGCGACAAAGAAACAAGAGCATAGCTGAAACAACTTCGGAAGAGCTCAAGAAAGCGTTATCCTGGTATCCACCATGCTGGCAATAAGCTTAGCAAGCTGATTAGCTTTGTCCTGTTTGGCGCTAAAATCCTCCAATGCTTGTTGTTGCACCAGAAAGTATGCATCTGAATGCTCCAGGGACTTCCGTAGTCCTTCCGCTTCTTGTCGCAACACAGCTCATCGATGTCTTTCAGCTTGTAGTTGAGACTCAAGAAACCGAACTGATTCAGACAGTGAGTTTGAATAGCTTGTGCATGCGGTAGTGGCGATGCTTTCGAACACTAGACCAAGACAGGACTTTGGGGTTGTCTCGCTGTCTTCAAGATAGTCTTCCTTAGCTCTTTTATCAGCTTTGTTGGAGACCAACAAGGATGTGTCACTATCCTGAACCTTATCTGCATTACTTCCTTTACCATTGCTTAATAAGGCACTCTTCCCCAATATTCTCATCAAGATTCTAAAAGAAGAAACAAGCGGACAAATAACAAGTTTAGCATGTACTAGTATATGAAACTCATTTCGGTGAACCAGTTCATTAGTAAGGTGGACAGGATTAAACTACCAAGTCTTCTATTGCCAAGTACTAGTACATAATAAAAGCATCAAACAAACATATATCTATGTCCTCTGGTCACTGCATTGTCTTGCCAAATCAAAATAGAGACACGGTTAAAATCATATCAGTTCAAGACAAAGCAGCAGTGAAAGAATACAAAGCGTGGGAAACTACATGGCACAACAAGATTTCAGATGGGTACCACGGGTCTACATGTACAACAACACTATTGGCTCTGTTGTGATGCTAGTAATGTGCATGATATGAAAGTCAATCAGTATACACAATTGAAATTGAAATCAAAAGAGCTATTGATAAGAGAAAACCTGTTAAAGAAACATGCGTGAACATACCTGCCGTGCCATTGGAGTTTCGATTGGATCCTTCAATTTAAAAATAAGTTTGTATGAGTAAATACAATGATACAAGAGCAAAGCAATCATAGTTAAAAAAGGCACGCCTAAGCGAGCGCTTAAGCGCGCCTAGGCTCTAAGCGTTAACCAAAACGCATTGTGCATAACTACACTTAATATGTGCATAGCTGCGCATAAGCATGCACTTTAATTGATAAAGTGCAAGGCGGTGGCAAAACGCACAATTAACGCCTAAGCGCTTTTTGAACTATGATAGCAATGGAATCTTAAATTAGAATAGTTGTTCTTCAGGTTTAGGCACTTGTTCTACATGAACAAGAGTACAAGAAGACGCAAGAATATAATACTTAAAAATAGAAAATGAGCTCATAGACCTTACCACATTCTTGGTTGAACCAAGATAGAACAAAGGCGTTCCCTCATAAATCCGATAAATGTGTCTCGGGAGAACGTAAAGGGAATTTGATGAGTTTCTTTGCCGGTGAAGTATGTTTTCTTGAGTAATTCCGATACTGCCACCAAGCATTCTTGAAGATAGCAGAGGTATTAGCACAGGTTACCTCATCCTGAGTTTCCAAATCGGTCCTTCTCTATAGAGAAAAATGGGAAAATTTGATGTATTATAACCATCATGGAGGTAGGATGTATGGGACGAAGCAAAGTAATTGCCATGAATAACATTACTTACACATAACTCCTGGACAAACACCGCAACTAGCATTTTCCTTCATCTTGATTATAATATTTCCAAGATGGGAAGATACGCTTTTATCTGATTTAACAAAATCAAATGCGATAGATGCTAAACTACGACTGGCTGGTTGTGCTTCCTCCACGGGAATAGGCGTACTAACTGGTGGAGCTGGGGTTCGCCGTGATAGTACTGCCCTTTGGGCACTGGAGCTGCCTTACTAACTGCTCTTGTTTGGGAGCTCTGTGGTGGAGATGGTGTTGTGTCAACAGGAACTGGGTTACTATCGGCTGGGATTGGGGTTAGATTGGGTGAAGCTGGTTCTCTGTCCATCGCAGTAGGGATACAATCTGCGAGAGTTTGGGTTATGTGTGGTAGGGTTGGTTCTTGTGCATGTACAATCGGGGTGCTATCTCCACCAATAGGTAGCATTGTTTTATTTGGAGACCGTGTTTTTATTCCGCTAGATACTGGCATCACCCGCTCAATTTCAAATGGCTGATAAACAAGAAACATAGTTGAATGTACAGACATTGTATGAGAGATAGATGCAATAGATAGTGTGGAAAAGAGGGCATGAAATAGTTGACATGTATATTGTTTAACTAAAATGGATATCATGACATAATTTCACATATATGATGTCTATCTAAACTGGATAGCATAGCATAGCATAACATAATTCAAAGATATGATGAATAACAAAACAGGATTGCATGACATAATTCACCTACATGTTATCTAAGTAATCAGGATCGCATCATTTAATTCACATATGTGACTTATATGCTAAACAAAGGGCATTCGATATGATGTCTGAACTAAGAACATGGTGTTGAATATTGTGTATATGATGTCTAAACTATGCAATGCAAGACACCGTATGCATGATATGAGCAGTATAACCGTGCCAAGTTAGAGCATACACCTCAGTAGGGGAATAGGACTGGTCTTCTATCTCTGAATCCATCTCTGAGTAGCTATCGGGACCCAACAAGAGATCTGCTTCGACAGGTAGCACTGTCTGCTCTGAAGGCCTTGTTTTCGCTCCAGATTTTTCCATCTCCCACCCAAATGGCTGATTCACAGGAAGAGTAGTTTAATGTACAAACATTGTCGACAAATTGAAATGTAATGAAGAAAAGGATGGGCAAGATATCATTCAAATATATGATGCACAGTTAAACAGGATGGCATTGCACATTTCACATATATTATGGCTGGCTAAAAGACATGAGACTGCATAATTCCCATATATGATATAGAAACTAAACAGGTGGCATTACAGAACATGCCTAAACTAAGCGGATGACATATATGATGTCAAAAGTAGGCACTGCAAGGCAACATATGCATGATATGACTAACATCATCATACCAAGGTAGAAAACACCTTGGGGGTAAATAAGAGTGGTCATTGATACGAATCTGCCTCAGAACAGATATCTTCCTCTGGATTACAATTTGGAGAGGGGTGGGGAGGGTTTGCCATTGAACCCACCATGGAGCGATGCCTACATGACATTGTATTGCCGCGCAAAACTCTTCTCTTTTTCTCTACATGTTCAGCATGACTGTGTACAATATCTGACATGCATACGAAAAAATATGGTGAGATTATGTAAGGAGAGCATGCAGAAATTTAGAGTGATGGTAACAACCAGTGGATGGATCCAAAAATAATGATAGCAGGTTGATGATTGCTTTAAATTAATAAAAAGACAGATGATGATTGCTTTACTATTTGTTTCCCACCCAAGATGAACAACATAGGCATACCCTAGGTGAACCAGATATTAGACAGACATACTATTCATTGTTGCCTCGATATGTGCCCCACAGACATACTATTCTAAGCAATGCATAACATAAGCAGAAACAAAAGAGTGTGACCTCTCTTGTGGACCCGTGTACTCCTCAGGTTCATCTGCTGAGTCGATGATGGTGATGCCATTGGGGTGCGTCTTGCGTGACGAGGAAGGAGATCTGAGGCGGCGAAAGACGGTCAGGAGTCGTGATGTCTGGTTTGGTAGATGCTTCTGTCGATGGAGTAGCTCAGATGAGGTGGACGACGTCGCGGCAGGAGCAGCACAAACCACACAAAGTTCCCTTCGACACGTACCTATAACTGAAGTAATTCTGTAAGGGCTCATTTGGCTTGCATGATTCTTAAAACGCAGGGATAAGAAAAACACCGGAATAGGATAGGAAAATGCACATGGTAAATAGAGCATTTGTAAACAGGATTTCTATCAACTTGGGTGTTTGGTTTACAGGAATTGGAAGAGCGGAGGAATGCAAAGAAACATGGCCAAAATAAAGAGAAACCATATGAAAGCGTGTACAGTTAGAATGTTATTCTGGCACTAATGCCCTTGGTCTTGTTTTCATGCATAGGATTTTGAAAAGTAGGTCCAGGTGGATGTTTTGCTTCATTCCTTTCAAGAAAATGCATGAATAATTGAATAGTAGAGTGCCATTGTAAAATTCCCTATTGCTATGTTTTTCCGTTGAACCAAAATAGCCCTAATGGATCGACGTGAATGTATAGTAATAAGTGACGCAACAAGTGTACGACCTCTTTGCCGTAGCCGTGTCGACCTCAAAGCATCATTGGGTTGGTCATTTGAAGCAGTTGAGGCGAGGTGGATGTCGGAGATGTGGAGGAAGATCTGAGGAATCTATAGGCGGTGTCCGAGCCTTTGCTCTGTTGTGATGGATTGTTCTGTTGTTGGAGCAGCTCCGGTGAGCCGTAAGACGTCAAGGCTGAAGCAGCACAAGACAGACATCGTCAATCTCAAGTGGGATTCTAATAGCATCTCCAATAGATGTAAAATTAACATCACCAAAAACCACCTGACTACAACAGATGAGGTAAAAACTGTTGACTCTGAACTTAACTGCCGAAACTGAAATTAACTATGGAATCTGAATGCTACTCTCGGCTGAGCATAATGGTAGCAGAGAGACACTTGACATGTAGTTTAGGGAGGGCCTGCAGTTCATCTTCAACCTGCACACCCCTGAGCCGCCTGCCACCACCGGCCGAACCGCCGGCCCCAGCGCCGCCTCGCCGCCCCGGCCAGCCCTCTAGGCCCCCTGCCCCCCCTCCACCCTGAACCCTAAGATAGATAGTGGGGTACCTCTCCGGCGAGCCCCCGTCCCCGCTGCGGGTGGTTCTTCCTTAACTCCGGTGAGCCCCCCCAACCCCTGAAAATCGACTGACCCAAAAGTCGATTTAGCCGACTGAAGGGTGGCTTAATTGGAGCAGAGCAGCAGCACGAGCGAGGGGGAGAGCAGTGCTGGGCGAAGCGAAGCGATCGGCGAGGGCCGGAGTAGCAGCAGAAGCGAAGGAAGGAAGCGAAGGAAGCGAGAGCCGGAGCAGCAGCAGATCCGGCTAGTATGGACACCGCCGCCGAAGGGGCCTCGCACTGGGGGAGAGCTGCCGTGGAGATGTCGCCCGCGGCGCCGGCTTCAAGGTAGCCGCTCCATGGCGGTGCGGGATGGAGCATCGTCGGCGCCGGGAGGTCGAGTTAAGGAGAAGGTGTGATGCGATGAGTGTACAACCTCTTTGGTGGCGCCGAGTAGGCCTTGGCTTCGTCCGAGGAGTCGGTGAGGAAGCTGCGGTTCCGGTGGAGCAGTTTAAAGCGGCATGGGGATGGAGCAGCCGCGATAGACGAGGCGATCATCGGAGCAGCTCCTTGGAGGTGGAGGATGGGGCGGCTGAACCGGCGGGACGGTGAGATGGACGACGGATCCTCATCTGGGGAGGTGGACGAGGGACGTCGAGCTGTTGCGGTGGACGACGTCGTCGGGGAAGAGGCTCCGGCTGGGCAGCGGTGACGTGGCGGACAGAGGAGGGTGGGGTTTCGCGGCTGGAGCGGAGAGGTTATGGCGGCACAGGATTTGAATGGCGAAAAGAGGCGATGGGAGGGTGAAGCATGACTTAGGGACGCACTTGTCCAAAATGTAGGGTGTGTTACAAAAGTACCCCCACCGATTTGAACTAAGCGGCCCTTCGGCTCAGGGTTAGAAGGGGATTTCGTGTCGGGATTTGGCAGCTGGAGGGAGTTTTCGCGCTTTATAATTTCGGGATAGCAAGGCGCGGGTTGTGAAAGGCGCCAGTTTTGGGAGCACGATATCTGAATTTTCGGATATAACAAGACGCGGGTTGAATTTTAGGACAAGCCTAACGTGTAGTAATATTATGCGTACCAAATCAATTCGCGCTTCCCTCAACCAAAAGAAAAGCGAAAAAAAATAAAACTATTCACACCACACAAAGAGAGAGTCTTGCCCGTTTTACTATACAAATGCTATTCAAAGCTACTCCTCCTTCCATCTATATAGGGCCTAATGCGTTTTCGATGCTAACTTTGACCAAATATTAGAGCAATGATATATGACATGCTACTTACACAAAGCACATCGTTAACCCGTTTGTGAAAGGTTCTTTCAATGATATAATTTTCACATTGTGCATGTCATGTACTATTAATCTTGTCAATAGTCAAAGGCGGTCTTAAAAATCTCATTACGCCCTATATAGATGGAAGGAGGGAGTATGAGTCCATGTTATGTCCGATTAATTTTTTTCGCTTTGCTGTATAATGCATGTAACCTACTCATACCAACATTTTAGTGCATTCCAAATGTCTATACTACCGCTGCAATTTGAACTAAATTTGAATTCGTTTCTCTATTTCAATAAGAATCTACAATCATGATTGTTGCCAACTTCAACCATCATTCGTGTATTACCTTAATAACACACCACATGATTACTATAGAGATAGATATGAACTATGTGTACTACATGAACTTGAATTCTATTTTTTGAATACACTTGACGTTGATTCCAAATAATAGTACATTTGATGTACTAACTATATATTCATAATCTAAACCATGTTCCATACGTACACCGTGTTTATCACACAAAGTATAGTGCCCCGCCCCCTACATTATGACAAGTATTTAGACCTGAGTTGCAAAAGCCACACATTAGCCCAAATTATAATCAGTGTTGTACATTATGATATCTTCTTCAAGTATCCGTATCCACCTTTTTATAATGAATTATGATCTTTGTCCGTCTTTTACACCTTCGCGTTCCTCTTCTATTTGTAGCTAGCTAGCGCTAACTTTCTATCGTGCATGCACACACCCGCCCCCCTCACACACCCTTAGCGTCCCCTCCATCGCGCACGTTCATTATTTCTCTTTAGGTCGTCCACCAGCGGTGTGTGTGAGGCCCGGCTCCTTCTTCTGGCACACACGGTCGATATACCTCTCTAGCCAAGTGTGCCTACAACAAACACATATATACTTCCCTCTTCTCTTCTCACCGTCCATGCCCCCATATGTCCAATATGATTCCACACAGTGCACACTCCGCCCCTCTTTTCATTAGTCACATGCTACTTTTCTCCCCCTCGACATGGTAGGCCTCTCGCACCACCTCCTAGCCACACCCTCTCCCCTGTCTGCCTCTCCGGACCTTATTTGCTTCTAACACATGCAGGCGTGTATATGAACTGATCTCCCTACATATAGCCAGGTCGACTATAATTCGTTTTCACCAAGCACCGATACACTTACCTCGCTAGTTATGTCTCTCCTTTTCTCGGACACATGACGGTTGATCTTCCTATGTAGTTACGCATGCTTACCACAACCATATCTTCTCCCCTCATCATCCTTGAATACCTCCCGACCTGTCTCTCACACGCACATGCATAGACAGACAGACATCCCCCGCCCTCTCTTATTGATATTGCACTCATACCCTCCGTTTGTCTAGCAGGCCTCTCCCACCATTTGTGAGACGCCACTCCACCACCAACCTTCCGACGCTCTACCTTTGTCTTTTTCCCAACCTTATTCCTCTGCTACACATATCCATGGATGTCGATCGATCTCCCTCAATACATAGCTAGGTCTCTCTCCTTCCCCAGACATATACTAGTCGATCGGTCTCTACCCCCCCCCCCTCCCACACACACACCGATAGTCGAACGTTGTAGGTAGGTATTGTAACGCCCCGGATTCGATGCGCCAGGTGTCTGCCAGTTATTCATCGTTGTTGCCATGTCATTTGCTTGCATGTTGCACTTTGCCATGTCATGATCTGCATTTCATATCATGTCATCATGTGCATTTCATTTTGCATACATGTTCGTCCCATGCATCCGAGCATTTTCCCCGTTGTCCGTTTTGCAATCCGGCACTCCTATGTCTCCCGGCGCCCCCCTTTACCTCTTTTCATGTGCGGGTATTAAACGGTCTCGGAATGAACCGAGGTTTGTCAAGCGGCCTTGGTATGGCACGGTGAACCGCTGTCAAGTTTCGTGCCATTTGGAGGTCGTTTGGTACTCCAACAGTTAGCAAGGGTAACATAAGCCCCTTCTCTTTGCAGCCCAACACCCCTTCCAAAGTGACCCAAAACCCAGCAAACTCTCCTCCATGCTCTCGGTCGTTCGATCATGATCGCGTGGCCGAAAACCGCACCTCATTTGGACTCTCCTAGCTCCCTCTACCTATAAAACTAGACCTCTCCCGAAATTTTCGGGTCATTCCCCCCTAACCCTAGCTTTCGTCCTCCTCCCGCCACCGGACATGTCCGCGTCGCGCCGGACATGTCCAGCCGCCCCGCGGCGAATCAGAGCCTGCCACGTGGCGCGTCGCCGCCTCCAGCGCCGCCCGGCCCGCCCGGGCCGTGGCTAGCCCAGACCCGCGACCACGCCGCCGCTTCGGCCGTGCCGAAACCTCCCCACTTCTTGCTTGCCCGGCCGCGCCGCCGCCATGCCGAGCCTCCGTCGCCGCTCTCCGTCGGCCTCCCCCTCGGCCAGCGCCTCGCCGTCCGGCGCCTCCGTAAACGCCCGGCTCATGCCGCCATACTCACTTGCCCGCGCGCCAGCCGTGCGGCGCCGCATCCCCGCCGCCAGCGCTCCTCCCGCCGCCTGGCGCGCTCCTCCCCGCCGCCCTGGCTCGGCCCGCCTCGATCCACGCTGGGGCCCGATCCCCGCCGCGCGTTGACTTCCCCCAGGGTCCAAATCCACTAAGTCCCGAATAGTTGCATATTTTTAGCCAATTTCATCGCATTGTAACTCCCTGCATATAGTTCCGTTTCGTGCGTGTAATATGTCAAAATGTTTGACTCGATGAGTACATCATTTCATATCATTGCATCATTTTCATTTGAGCTCATCTTGATGCCCGAAATGCTGTTAGAATAGGGCTATGTGATGTTAGTTTCAGATTCTTATCAGTACATGCACTTTTGTCATTTTTGACATGATTGATGTGTGGACCCTATGAACTTGAGTCCTACATGTGTTTTGTAATATGCCATGTCATCTTTACAGGTGTGTATGCCATGTATTTTTGTGATCTATGTGGTGACTAGCACAAGCATGCAAACTAGGCTTCATGATGTTGCTGATTTCAGCACCTGTTCTGCTGATATTTTTATGCCATGTTAACTTGATGCTACCGAGAGATCCATGCTTATTTTGAGATACTTCAGTAAGGATATTCTGAACATATCGTTATTCTTTATCCATACATGCCCTTGTTTGCAATTATGGAATGTCATAGCTTGAGTCAATCAAGCTCTACTTTTGCTATAAAATGTTTCCTGGCAGATTGTTTACATGTTATTCAATTTTGCCAAGGTTGTTGTTAGTGATCCATGCACCCTATGAACTTGATATTCCCATGCTTAGCTTCATAAACATGTCTTCTTACTATAAATTGCCTTTCCATGTCATGTATTGCTCTGTGGTGAGTGGTTCAAGCTCACCAACATGTCTACTTATTGTTGTTCCTGCCATGTTTGAATCTGTAATATAACTTGCCATGTTTACATGTGTGCCATCATATCCTCTGATCCTTTTTGTCTTATGGTCACTAAGGGACTTTTGTTCTATGCATTTAGTAGTATCATGCCATGATTTTGGTTACCATGTTAAGTTCCTGTAACATGTTGTTTGATAGCTATAAACATTGTAACCTGATGTTATTTTCTGCAAAGTCTGAACTGTTATTATTTGCAATCTTGCCATGTGTTTTTGAGCATGTTCTAGTGATTTCTGGAGATAGCTCAGTGTTCATCTTTTGTCATGCTTTACCTGTACATCACGTACATGCCTTTTGTTGCCATGTTAAGATGCTGTAGCTTGTTGTTTTGATGCTTGCCATATGCCTAGTTGCTGTTTTGGACAGATTGTTGCTGTGACTAGTATAGGGTGTATGTGTTGAACCGTTGCTCCGTTTTGAGTGTGCTCTATATGAAACTTGCGTGATTTTGCATGTAGTTTCATATTATCATGTTGCATCATTTTTTTGAGGTGTTTGCGTGATGTTTGGATGCATTTTGCATCAATGCCATGCTTATCTTGTTTTGCTCATATCTTCTAGGCCGTAGCTCCGAATTAAATGAACTTTATATGTAACTTGACTAGAATTTCGTGTAGATCATCGTGGTGCATCTTAACTTTCTGTTTAACAACTTGAACATAAGGTTTATTCAGATCTGGACCAATTTCGAAATTTGCATATGAGGACTTACCGGAATTGTTCTATGTTGTTTCCGGCCTCATTTAAACTTGCTTTGATGTGTTGTTCTTGTTTGCATCATCTCTTGCCATGAGTAGCTTCATGTAGTCTTGCCTTGCATCATACTTGGTTGAGCATCATATCTTGTATATGTGTGGTGTGTTTACTATGTTGTGTGCTTCTTCTTGTTAGTTCCTGTTTCGTTGCGATCGTGAGGATTCGTTCGTCTACGCTTGGTTCGGCTTAATCCGTTCGTCTTCTTCATGGACTTGTTCTTCTTTCTAGCGGGATTTCAGGCAAGATGACCGCTACCCTGGATCTCTCTACTATCATTGCTATGCTAGTTGCTTCGTTCTATCGCTATGTCAAGGCTACCTATTACCTGCTGCTCAAGCCTCCCAAATTGCCATGTCAGCCTCTAACCTTTTGCACCCTTCCTAGCAAACCGTTGTTTGGCTATGTTACCGCTTTGCTCAGCCCCTCTTATAGCGTTGTTAGTTGCAGGTGAAGATGAAGTTTGTTCCTTGTTGGAACATGGAGATGTTGTTCCTTGTTGGAACATCTTTACTTGTTGGGATATCACAATATATCTTATTTAATTAATGCATCTATACACTTGGTAAAGGGTGGAAGGCTCGGCCTTATGCCTGGCGTTTTGTTCCACTCTTGCCGCCCTAGTTTCCGTCATATCGGTATTATGTTCCCGGTTTTTGCGTCCCTAACGCGGTCGGGTGATTTATGGGACCCCCTTGACACTTTTCTAGCAAGGCCCAACATTGGTTTTACCATTTGCCTGACCTATCACCTTTTTCCCTTGGGAGTCGCGCATCCCAAGGGTCATCTTTATTTTAGCCCCCCCGGGCCAATGCTTGTCTAAGTGTTGGTCCAAACTAGAAACCCTTTGCAGCGCCACCTCGGGAAACTTGAGGGCTGATTTTAGTTGTCTGGACTGCTCATCCGATCGTGGCACGAGGCAGAGATCTGTGCGGCTACTATCGAGGGTGTCGGCATGCCGAGGTCTTCTTGGTCTTGTTTTATTGCTGTCGAAATGTCTTGTAGCCGGATTCCGAGACTGATCGGGTCTTCCCGGGAGAAGGAATATCCTTCGTTGATCGCGAGAGCTTATCATGGGCTAAGTTGGGACACCCTGCGAGTATAAACTTTTCGAGAGCCGTGCCAGCGGTTATGTGGCAGATGGGAATTTGTTAATATCCGGTTGTAGTAAACTTGAAGCAAACTCTTCTAAAATACACCAACCGTGTGCGTAACCGTGAGTGTCTCTTTTTGGGTTGATCGAGAGGAGAACACGGTTTTACGGGTTATGTCGGCGTAAGTAGGAGTTCAGGATCACTTCTTGATCATTACTAGTTGACGACCATTCCTTTGTTTTCCCTTCTCGCACTCATTTGCGTATGTTAGCCACCATATATGCTTAGCCGCTGCTGCAACCTCACCACTTTACCCCTTCCTTTCCCATTAAGCTTTGCTAGTCTTGATACCCATGGTAATGGGATTCTTTGAGTCCTCGTGACTCACAGATTACTACAACACCGATTGCAGGTACAGGTTATCACGATGATCATGGCCGAGAGCGATGCTTGCTTGTCTTGAGTTCTTCTTACGCTTCTTGATCGGGGATAGGTTCGGTCGGCAGACCTCGGCTAGCGAGGTGGATATTGTTTGAGTTTCTGTTTATGTTTCATCCGTAGTCGGATGTTGATCTCTGTATATGATGTTGATGTATTCTTGTGGCATTTGTGCCTTATGTATGTATCCCCACTATTATGTAATGTTGATGTAATGATATCCACCTTGCAAAAGCGTTTCAATATGCGGGTCTATCCTTGGTGGGACCTTCGAGTTCCTTTTGGATAGGGTCGCATATTGGGCGTGACAAGTTGGTATCAGAGCCTTGGCCGACCTTAGGAGCCCCCTTGATTGATCGTGTAGTTTGGCCGTTGTTGAGTCTAGAAGAAAAGTGATTTCTGAGTCTAGTTATATCGGAGAGTAGGAATTCTTTTTACTCCTCAGCCCCTTAAATCGCTCTGGTAAGGAATCTTGACGTAGGTGTTTTGAATTACTTCTCTTCCCCTTCAAATTTTCTTTAGGATCACGCAGTTGGTTTTCCGATCGTTGGCCCTCAGCTCTTTTCATCCGGTGCATTTCTCGTCAAGTCGACTCGACCATCTTCATCTTTGCCATGTTCAATCCTCAGTTCTTCCTCCGACGTCGTTGTTTTTCCTTGTCTGAAGTTGTCCTTGTTTTTCCCACCCGCCCTCCCTTCTTCCTCTCGGAACCGGAGTCCGCTATTGAGTATCCTTCTACTCGTGTGAAGTCTTTGCTTTCTTTCCTCAATGATTTCAACAAGTGTTTTCTCTTCAAGATATTCGTCGTTTCCCCTCCCGAGTTGCCTTTATTTTCCCGCCCACCCACCATTTTCTTCCCGGAGTCTGAGTCTGTTTTGAGCATCAATTTCATTCATGCGGAACCTCTTCAGTCTTCCCTCAATTATTTCAACCGGTGAATTCTCGTCTCGTTCGTCATTCTTCATCCCTTTCTTTTTCCGGTGCACTCAATTCAAGTTTTTCGGTGTTGATCATATTCTTTCCTTGGTTCAAGTGTTCTCCTTGCTCATTTGTCTCTCGCCATTCAATCATTCCGGAGTTCAAGACATCTCAGGAGGTTCGTCTATGTTTGAATTAATTCGAGGTTATCACCTCATTCTAATATTTCAATTGTTCCGGTGCATCATCTATCTCTTCAACAATCCTTCACAACGGTGTTTTCTTTCAGTGGGCCCTAACCCACAGGTCTTTTCCCAGGATCTTACCTGACTCTTCTATTTTCCCCGGAGTTATTCTCAATTCTTCTCAAGTGTGACGTAAGAATGGATCTCATCAGTCATTTGCCTTTTCCAAGATCGATTTCGAATCATTTCATTGTTGACTCAACCTCTTCGCTTTTGTTCTCCCGGAGTGCCTCAACAAATTTTGGTGGTGTTTCTCGTCGTCTTTCTCAGCTTTGAAGATCGAAGAAGAGTTCCTCTTAAACTCTGCCCGTTCTCTTCCCGGTTCTAGCTTCATTATCAGTCTTGAATTATTCCATTTGTCAGTTATTCTTTTCATCCATCCGGAGTATTTCAGGAGTTGCCTTTCCGTCTCAATCATCTGGAGGTCATCTTTTCGGAATATTTCTTCGTTCCAAGTTTTCAGCTTCGTTCATCTCAATATTCTTCCGGTGCTTCGTTCAAGTATTCTTCTATCAGTTCGCGATCTCTTTGTTCTCTTGCATTTTAATTCCCTCAAGTATCTCCGTGCTTCTCTAATTCTTCCCGGTGATTATTTCTTTTTCATCAGTCATTTCGAATTCTTACGGTGGTTCATTCAAGATTCTTTTTCTTTGATTATCATATTAATCCATTCGTTCTTTTCAATCCTACCGGTGGTTCATGAAGTCCTTCTCAAGTTTGCGATATGTCACTTCTCAATCCTTTTCAAGAAGAATAAGTAGTATGCAAAATCCATTGCTTGTCATCAATTTAATTTGATGAAGGATAAGCATACAATAAATCTTATTCTTATTCCATCAAAGTGATTAATCTCTTCCTTGAGTTTGTTCTTGATGAATAAATTCTAGTTTCAAGTATTTTCATCTTTTCTTTTCCGGAGTTCAAATTTCCTCGGTCATTTCGTCGGAATCCTCCATCTAATTCATCGCAGGCTCATCTTATTATTTCCTCCTTCATTCTATCTCATCATCCTTTTGTTACCGGAGTTCTTCATGTTGGTTCTTCATGATTTAATTCATTCTGTAAGAGTTCATCAAGTATCATCCATCCTCTCTAGCTCGTGTTCTATTCCTCCATGTTTTAGCCGGAGTGCTGCCTAAATCCTTTCAGTCTTATTCGTTTCTTTTCTCATTCTAACCACTCCGGTTAGAACGAGTGGTTTCATAATCTATCTGATTCCGTGAGATTTCGATTCTCGTCGTTCCTCTCTTCTTCTCGAGTGCTCTCGATTCTTTGCCTCTTCTCTCTTCTGTTTCCTGTTTCACCTCATCCCTTTTCCCTTCCGTCTCGGTCCTAAGATCTCGGGACGAGATCTCTTGTTAGTGGAGGAGTGTTGTAACGCCCGGATTCGATCGCCCGGTGTACGCCAGTTATTCGTCGTTGTTGCCTTGTCATTTGCTTGCGTGTTGCACTTTGCCATGTCATCATCTGCATTTCATATCATGTCATCATGTGCATTTCATTTTGCATACGTGTTCGTCTCATGCATCCGAGCATTTTCCCCGTTGTCCGTTTTGCAATCCGGCACTCCTATGTCTCCCGGTGCCCCCCTTTACCTCTTTTCATGTGCGGGTGTTAAACGGTCTCGGAATGGACCGAGGTTTGTCAAGCGGCCTTGGTATGGCACTGGTAGACCGCCTGTCAAGTTTCGTGCCATTTGGAGGTCGTTTGGTACTCCAACGGTTAGCAAGGGTAACCGCAAAGCCCCTTCTCTTTGCAGCCCAACACCCCTTCCAAAGTGACCCAAAACCCAGCAAACTCCCTCCATGCTCTCGGTGCGTTCGATCACGATCGTGTGGCAGCTTCGCACCTCATTTGGACTGTCCTAGCTCCCTCTACCTATAAACTAGACCTCTCCCGAAATTTTGGGTCATTCCCCTAACCCTAGCTTTCGTCCTCACTCCGCTTGGGACATGTCGCGTCGCGCGGACATGTCCAGCCGCGCCCGAATCAGAGCCTGCCACGTGGCGCGTCGCCGCCTCCACCCGTCGGCCCACGGGCCGTGGGCAGCAGCCGACCCGCCGCCGCTTCGGCCCGTGCAAAACCTCCCAGCCTGCTTCTTGCCGCCCGCCGGCCAGCCCGCCCGGCCTTGACCACCTCCGCCGAGCCTCCGTCGCCGCTCTCCGTCGGCCTCCCCTCTCGGTCGCGCCTCCGCCGCCCGGCGCCTCGCCCGGCCTTCGCCTCACGCCATGGCCCCGGCCCAGCCCGCCTCACGCCCGGCGCCGCATCCCCGCCGCCCCGACGTGCTCCTCCCTGCCGCCCTGGCTCGGCCCCGCCTCGATCCACGCCGGGGCCCCGATCCCCTTCGCCGCGTTGACTTTCCCCCCGAGGTCCAAATCCACTAAGTCCCGAATAGTTGCATATTTTTAGCCATTTTCATCGTATCATAACTCTCTGCATATAGCTTCGTTTCGTGCGTGTAATATGTCAAAGTGTTCAGCTCGATGAGTAAATCACTTCATCTCATTACATCATTTTCATTTGAGCTCATATTGATGCCAGAAATGCTGTTAGAATAGGGCTATGTGATGTTAGTTTCAGATTCTTATCAGTACATGCACTTGTCATTTTTGCCATGATTGATGTGTGCATCCTATTAACTTGAGTCTTACATGAGTTTTGTAATATGCCATGCCATCTTTACAAGGGTATATGCCATGTATTTTTGTGATCTCTGTGGTGACTAGCACAAGCATGCAAACTAGGCTTCATGATGTTGCTGATTTCAGCCCCTGTTCTGCTGATATTTTTATGCCATGTTAACTTGATGCTACCGAGAGATCCATGCTTATTTTGAGATACTTCAGTAAGGATGTTCTGAACATATGGTTATTCTCTATCCATCCGTGCCCTTTTTTGCAATTATAAAGTGCCATAGCTTGAGACAATCGAGCTCTACTTTTGGTATAAAATGTTTCCTGGCAGATTGTTTACATGTTATTCAATTTTGCCAAGGTTGTTGTTAGTGATCTATGCACCCTATGAACTTTATATTGCCATGCTTAGCTTCATAAACATGTCTTCTTACTGTGAGTTGCCTTGCCATGCCATGTATTGCTCTGTGGTTAGTGGTTCAAGCTCACCAACATGTCTACTTATTGTTGTTCCTGCCATGTTTGAATCTGTAATATAACTTGCCATGTTTACATGGGTGCCATCATATCCTCTGATCCTTTTTGGCTTATGGTCAGTAAGGGATTTTTGTTCTATGCATTTAGTAGTATTATGACATGCCTTTGGTTGCCATGTTAAGTTCCTGAAGTATGTTGTTTGATAGCTCTAAACATTGTAACCTGATGTTATTTTCTGCAAAGTCTGAACTGTTATTATTTGCAATCTTTCCATGTGTTTTTGAGCATGTTCTAGTGATTTCTGGAGATAGCTCAGTGTTCATCTTTTGTCATGCTTTACCTGTACATCACGTCCATGCCTTTTGTTGCCATGCTAAGATGCTGTAGCTTGTTGTTTTGATGCTTCCCATATGCCTAGTTGCTGTTTTGGACAGATTGTTGCTATGACTTGTATAGGGTGTATGTGTTGAACCATTGCTCCGTTTTGAGTGTGCTCTATATGAAACTTGCGTGATTTTGCATGTAGTTTCATATTATCATGTTGCATCATTGTTTTGAGGTGTTTGCGTAATGTTTGGATGCATTTTGCATCAATGCCATGCTTATCTTGTTTTGCTCATATCTTCTAGGCCGTAGCTCCGAATTAAATGAACTTTATATGTAACTTGACTAGAATTTCGTGTAGATCATCGTGGTGCATCTTAACTTTCTGTTTAACAACTTGAACATAAGGTTTATTCAGATCTGGACCAATTTCGAAATTTAAATATGAGGACTTACCGGAATTGTTCTATGTTGTTTCCGGCCTCATTTAAACTTGCCTTGATGTGTTGTTCTTGTTTGCATCATCTCTTGCCATGAGTAGCTTCATGTAGTCTTGCCTTGCATCATACTTGGTTGAGCATCATGTCTTGTATATGTGTGGTGTGTTTACTATGTTGTGTGCTTCTTTTTGTTAGTTCATGTTTCGTTGCGATCGTGAGGATTCGTTCGTCTACGCTTGGTTCGGCTTCATCCATTCGTCTTCTTCATGGACTCGTTCTTCTTTCTAGCGGGATTTCAGGCAAGATGACCGCTACCACAGATCTCACTACTATCATTGCTATGCTAGTTGCTTCGTTCTATCGCTATGCTGCGCTACCTATTACACGATGCTCAAGCCTCCCAAATTGCCATGTCGACCTCTAACCTTTTGCACCCTTCCTAGCAAACCGTTGTTTGGCTATGTCACCGCTTTGCTCAGCCCTCTTATAGCGTTGTTAGTTGCAGGTGAAGATGAAGTTTGTTCCTTGTTGGAACATGGAGATGTTGTTCCTTGTTGGAACATCTTTACTTGTTGGGATATCACAATATATCTTATTTAATTAATGCATCTATACACTTGGTAAAGGGTGGAAGGCTCGGCCTTATGCCTGGCGTTTTGTTCCACTCTTGCCGCCCTAGTTTCCGTCATATCGGTATTATGTTCCCGGTTTTTGCGTCCCTAACGCGATCGGGTGATTTATGGGACCTGTCGTGGAATTGTCACGGCAGATGTCCTCATGAAAGGACTTAGTCGCGGGGCCATCGAACGGGTTAACTTAGAGGGGTTAAAGCGGACGCAAAGACACAAGGGTTATACTAGTTCGGCCCCTTCGATGAAGATAAAAGCCTACGTCTAGTTTGTAATGGGATTGATGTGATCTCGGCGACTCGGGAGCAATAGCTTCGCCTAAGCCTCGAGTTATAGTTGTCTCTCCCTAAACCGCCGCCGGGTCGTCCCCTTATATACACGGGCTGACGATCCGGCCGATCTACAGAGTCCCGGGGCCGACTTATACCAGTGTCCGGCTCGGTCTCTCTTTTCTCTTATCTTACAACAAGTTATATGGTTATGGCGGTTTTACCATTATGGGCCCTAATTCGCCCATGGGCTCCGGGCCTCTAAGCTCTATGGCAAATCGCCACCTTCTGAGTCTTCGTGGACTCCAATTATGGTCGAGGTGAACCGGCCCCTACAGGCGGTTTATATTCGATAGTTACATCCCCAACATTAGGCCCAGATTGACTTGAACCTGTTCATGTTAATCTTCAACATCTTAGAAAAACTCGAATATCTTCCTTCATATTACGTAAACCGCCATCTGCTTAAACCGCCGTGACGTCATCCTCCGACCCCAGCAACAGAGCATCTTGACGTCATCTTCATTAAAGAAGCTCAAACAATAAGATTCCCTTCATTTAATAATGTCCCGGAAATCGAGGCGACCGCTGCGCCATTTGCCGCTTTCAACTCCTCGATTCTCGCCCTGTCAATTACTCTGTCTCATTATAAATAGACCGGAAGGCCCTTTCTCTTCTTCCTCCGTCCGCACTTCTTCTTCCTCGCGACGCTCCAGCTCTGAAGCTCCGCCGTCGCCTCCGACCTCGAGCGGTGCCCCTGCACAAGGCATTTGCATCAACCTGGTCGTACCAGAGACTCTCGGGGCTCCTCCGCTGCCTGTGCATCTGGTAAGGCTCTTCCTCATGCCCTAGATCTGCAGCTTAAGGCTTCTGTTCGTACCGTCGTTCCTAGGTGTTCATCCCTAGTCTCTTCATACCTGCTCTGCCATGGCTTCTTAATCCAACCGTAGCATATATCTCGTGCGGTAGCTGCTCCGCCTTCAGCTTAGCACTTCGCAAATCTTCCTTTTTACTCAGACCCTCTTGATAGAATGCCCGAACTTCCTTGTCCTTTATAAAGTTTGTATGGATCGCAGCAATTTTTCCTTACTGAATCTTCGGTAGATCCAAATTGATTCCGTTCATGTGTGAAACCTGTTTCTGTCAACACTTAGCAGATTTTCAGTTCTGTCTCTTCCTCCTAAGGGCGGTTTAATTTTTTTTTTGATAGCTAATCCGCCACAATCCATTATTCCTCGCTAAACCGAAATTGGAACTGAATACCAAACTGCCGTTTAACATTGAATAATATGCCTGAACCGTTAACGGTGAACGGTCTTTACCTTTCCTTTCGCAGCTTTTTCTTCCGGAATGGCCAAACAATTCTCAGCTTGCAATTGGGTCCGGTCCAAGATCACTGAGACGCAACTCAATGGGTATGTCACCACCGGCGCTTTAGCCTCCAAGAATGTCCTTCATTGGCGTGTTCCGGACGCCGAATGCCCTCTGAACCTCAAGAAGGAGAAGTAATTGTATTTATGCAACACTTAGACGGGATTCAGCCCGCCGGATCAAAATTCTTCCGGGATGTCCTCGCAAGTTTCCAACTCCATCCACAAGATATTGGTCCGAACTCGTGTCCAATATATGCAATTTCCAAGTGTTCTGAAGTCTATCTTCAAGAAGAACCATCTGTGGAGTTATTCCGGGATTTCTTTCATTTGAACCGCCGTACGGAGTTTTCGGATGGTCCTAACACGGAACTGGGTGGCGTTTCAATCCAGAAAAGGAAGGAAGTAGACTTCCCTCACGCAAAACACCATAGCCATCCGAAAGATTGGAACCAAACCTGGTTCTATTGCGGAATACCGCTCCTAACAGCGAAAACCCCTTGCCGGGTTACCGCCCTCACCGGCTTAGCAACCATCACCCATTGCCTTTACGCTTGACCGCCGCAGAACGGAAGAATTTTGCGCCTCAAATTATCAAGCTCCGGGCTCTAATGGCCAATGGCTTAACTGGCATTGACCTTGTTCGATGTTGGGTTTCTTGGGGCATCTTGCCATTAAGCCGCCACCCCGGATTGATGCATGAATACACTGGTAGCATCTAAGACCCTCAACGACGTCACGAGCTACCAATAACTGAGCTGGAAGTTACTGAGACAGTGAAAAGGATGCTCGATGAACCGATCTCCGTCTGCGGCCAAACCGGGTTGGCCCGTTACGTGTTTCCAACCAACCGCATGCTGTAAGACTCCGCTCATCGCTCTACTGACTTTTTAATGCCTTATTGATATATATTAATCCTTGTTACTTCTCAGGCTAACAGCTCCTTCTGGAAACGAATCAAACCGGCCCGGGGTCCTCGCGTAAAGTCCAAGACCACCAAAAAAGCTGGTAAGAGGAAAACCGCTGAGTCCTCTGAACCGCCAGAAGATGAAGATTCAGAAGCTAAGGTAAAACTTGATTTACTTTGTCCCTTTTTATCATTCATCCTATTGATGTCCACAATTCCCGGGATGATCTTTGAGGCCAGCCATGCCGATCCTGTTGAGGTAATCCTTCTTTCTTCCGAACCTGATCTTGTCTTGGTTAAAAGAATTCGCCGCCTGATCCGGAAAGTGAAAAATCTCACTCCGTGCTCATTTAAATCCAAATCTTTCTTTGAAGACACGACAAAAGTGAAGAACGCCGTACAACCCGGCACAGCGGTCAACAAATTACGTCGTCCGGTTTACCTGACACCCCAACCCGGAAGTGTCATCCAGAGGTGATTTGTTCTCCTGAAAAGAGTTATCCTTTGAAAGGTTTCTTCCGATGTCCTCTCAATCCGTCTGATCCGAATTACCAGGCCTCTTCCAACTCATCTGGCGGTTCATCAACCACTCAACTGCCTCCTCTTAAAGTTGTTGCTGGGTGAGCATATTACTCTCTTTTTGCATTTGTCGGTTTGTCACACTCTAATTCCGAATGTTGCAGCACCAAGGCTCGCTTAAGTAAGAAGGCGAAGACCCTTGACCCTACTGCGGACGTTGATCCGGAGAAGACTCCAGAGCATCATGGCGAAAAGCCTGAAGTCGCGAAAAACAGCTCTGCCGGGTTTAACCAAGGCAGCAGTGCTAATCCGCCGGAGGTTGAACCGGCTGTCCAAGTGGAAACATCACATCCTGCTCCATCGAGTCCTGCGGTGAACAGGTTTCAGATTCTTGATCCGCCGAGCCGGGTATGAAAGAACCAAGCCCGGGAAAGAATGCCAATCCGGCCGGTCCGGCCAAAGATGATGATGTCGTGGTAATGGTACCGCCTATACCGCCCCTGGCAATCCGGTTGTTCTATCAAAACACAGCGCCAAGGAAGAGTCTACTTCCATGAGCAAAGAGAAGGGAAAAACTGATATGTCAGCTTATGACAATTTCTCTGCCCAAGAACTTCACTCCGGCTTCCTGAACCGACTCTACACAAGTCGTGACCTCGAAGCCGGTCTGGTGAATCTTATGAAGGAACGCTATGAGGTAAGGAGTTATGTCTCTCTTGTACTTCTGTTGTGTAGTAGCCCCCAAGGGCGGTTCAACTGAGCATAGTTAAACCGGGACTTAATATAACACTCATACGTCTCAAACTTGATCTTTGTAGCCCCCAAGGGCCGGTTCAACTTAGTGTAGTTAAACCGGGACTATAAGTTGTATCACCGTATCAAAACATGTTTGAGCAATTAGCCATTAGCCCCCAAGTGCCAAGTTGAATACCTGTATTGAGCTTGGGACTTCATGATGAAACAACTAATGTGATCCCTTTTTATCGTGAGTGAGATATGCCAACAAACCGGACAGCTCAATGACCTTCGTGCCAATCTGGAGACCCAACAAACAGAAGCCTCCAAGGCCAAGGATGAGTTGAAAACCGCCTTGACCACTATGGAGCAGCTCAAGGAGTAGTTTAAATCTGAGCAGGCCAACTGGGAGACAGAGAAGGCCGGGTTGCTAAAACGGGCTGAAGATCTTTGAAGCAGCTCTTAAACCCGGTGTGATGTAAGAGCTCACGGACTAAGGCGCCAGATTAACGCCATGACCTCTGCGATCTTTGGTAAGAGATGTTTCACCAAGGTTCGTGATTACTATTCCGTTTGACATTTCCACGGTCTAACCTAAACTTCTTTAAACCGGTATAGGGAAGCGTATTGCTCATCCAGGCTCGGACATGCGGAAGGAGCTCAAGGCCGCATATACGCTGATTGAGCAATCAGATACCGGCACCCGGCGAGTCATATATGCGACATCGTATGATAACGCAGCTCCGTCTTTGATCAAAGATACGTTGGACCGGCTATCCATGATCCGGCACAACTTGAAGAGTTGAAACGATCCATGACCCGGGTGGCAATTTATTGGCTCTAACTCGCGCCAAAGCATGGATAGCGGACCTTGATCCGGCTGACATAGCCAAGGGCTTCCCCAGCGCTCAAGAAAATGGCGAAGCCTTTGATAATAATGCCCTCAAACGGATAACAAAGGAGATGCGTCCTCTGGCAAGTCAACTAGCAGCAGAAGCCAACCTGGCGGTTTACCGCTCTTTCTATGATGCAAACAACGGTGGTGGAAGTTGTCATTCGAAGTGCGTAACCTTGTTCCCCAATCCGTAAGCACACTTATGCCCTCGACGTTGATCCGGCTGAGCTTATAAGTGAAGAGGCTGTCTTCCGTGCTTTAAACCGGATTGATCGTCCACCAATGACTTCCGGCCATTGGGTGATGAGGAGGAAGAAGCTGAACCGACGCCAGACGACCCATCTTCTTCACGTCAACCCGGCAAGGAAGCTTGATCCGTCAAGCCAGGTTGATGCATCATAAGCTGCTAATCATGATACCATTCGAAATATTGGGCCTCTGAAGGCCTTGTAATAGAGTAGCCATCACTTTTGTTTTGAATATGCCTTTATGCCTTCATTCTGCAACCTTCGCTGATACTTTTGATTGAATAATCGAAACCTTCAATCTATATTGCCTGCAATCACAAATTAAACTGCCACGGCGGCTTGTGTCGCCCGGCCGACTGTGACGCTCATATGTATATGTAAGGAAATATTGAGGTATATGATCAAAATTTTGTGATACAAAAATACACCATTGTCGGGCATGAAGTTGGCTTAGCCAACACAGGAAGCGGAGGTTGTATAAACCATTACCGTCAAAGGAGAAAACAGCTCCTGTGTTTATAATGCCGGTTTACCATGTAAACCATGTCGGGTCATGTTAAGCCCCCTGTTACTCCATAATGGGATGTTAACAGGAAAAGTCAAACCGGAAAAGTTATTTTCGGATTAAAATAAACCGAAAGCCGTCAATTGACTGGTTGAACCGGTTTGAAAAAACGTTATCGGTTTAAAAAACGCAACAAAAAATCAAATAAAAATTTGCAGAAAGAGGCTTTACTAAGCCGATCAGATGGTATTACCATGGCCGGACACGGCCAAGCTCCCAATAAGGTGTAGTTGTGGTTCAAGTCAGCCAGGTCCCCAACTGAAACCGTGGCATTATGCCGATCAAGTGGCGTGGCAATGGTTCGGGTTCGACCAAGCCCCCAAGTGACTCTATGGCCTTAGGCCGATCAAGAGGCGTGTTGGTTCAGACTTGATCATGTCCCCAAGTGATCTGGTGGCTTTCGCCCATCAAGAGGTGTGGCATTGGTTCGGATACGACCAAGCCCCAAGTGACATCTAAAAGCTTCCGAAAAGGAAGCTCGAGAGGAACCGAGGCCGTTTTAACACAACAACTCCATGTACCCAAACCGGATGCTTACAGAACGGATACCCCGCTTTAGCCGAGGCTCCGGTTTTATTGCTTTTATTCATAATATATACATTGTCATAATATGTACATAAGGAGAGCCGATGGCTCAGGTATAATAAGGCCGAAGATGAGCTATATTCCACGGCCTGTTGGTCTCCTCTTCTGACGTGCGTGAGTCTTTACGCTCTCGAATATCGATCAAATAGTATGACCCGTTGTGCAGATTCTTGCTGACCACAAAAGGCCCTTCCCAAGGTGGGGATAGTTTGTGCATATCTGTCTGGTCTTGAATGAGCTGAAGCACCAAGTCTCCTTCTTGAAAGGTTCTGGTTCTAACCCGTCGACTGTGATACCGACGAAGATCCTGCTGGTAAATCGCCGAGCGAGCAGCTGCCATATCTCGCTCTTCATCCAGTCGATCCAAAGCGTCCTGCCGTGCTGTCTCATTATCTGCCTCAACATAGGCCGCCACACAAGGTGAGTCATGACGGATATCGCTGGGGAGGACCGCCTCCGCTCCATAGACCATAAAAAACGGTGTGTATCCAGTGGATCTGTTAGGGGTAGTATTTATACTCCATAACACAGATGGTAACTCTTCTACCCAACAGTCTGGCGTCCTCTGTAAAGGGACCATAAGTCGGGGCTTGGTACCTCTCAGGATCTCCTGATTAGCTCGTTCTGCTTGACCATTGGACTGTGGGTGAGCTACTGAAGAAACGGCAAGCCGGATGTGCTCACGTTCACAGAACTCCTTCATGGCACCTTTGGACAAATTGGTACCATTATCTGTGATTATACTGTGTGGAAAATCAAACCGGAAGATCACCTTTTTGATGAACTGAACCGCCGTGGCCGCATCACACTTGCCAACAAAGCTCGCCTCGACCCACTTTGTAAATTTATCAACTGCCACCAACAATTGTGTCTTTTTGTCCTTGGACCTTTTAAAGGTCCAACCATGTCCAACCCCAAGTCGCATAAGCGGCCAAGTAATTGGAATCATCCTCAATTCTTGGGCGGTATATGAGCACGTCTAGAAAACTTCGCAACCATCACATCGCTGACGGATCTTCCGCATCGGCATGGGCGGTCAACCAATAAAAACCATGGCGGGCGCCTTAGCCACCAAGGATTTTGAACGGCGTGGTGACCACAGTCCTTCGTGGATCTCACGCAATATTTCACAGCCTTCCTCGGGGACACACAGCGTTGAAACGCCCCGACACCTTTGCAATGATGCAACTCGCCATTAACAATGGTCATAGACTTAGACCGCCCGAACTATCTGTCGGGCCAACATCTCATC
This sequence comes from Aegilops bicornis, assembly GCA_021605145.1. Lineage (NCBI taxonomy): Eukaryota > Viridiplantae > Streptophyta > Magnoliopsida > Poales > Poaceae > Aegilops > Aegilops bicornis. The sequence goes on along the minus strand of CM038671.1, from coordinate 628,998,631 downwards.
TTCGGTAACTCGCCCGGCTCATGTACGCCAAATAAGGAGCGTCAATCCGGAATGACATGCGGGGCTGCCACCAGAGCCTCCGGATCGAGAATAGCCAAATCTGCTTCATCGGGAGCTTGGTAGCCGGGTTGTGCGATGCGTCAAGGAAGACAATGGGCGGGACCGGTTTGCGTTGAGAGCCCAACCGGCTTAAAGCGTCCGCCGCTTCGTTCTTCCGTCGATCCACATGGTCCACACGATAGCCTTTGAAATGACCTGCAACAACATCCACCTCCCGACGATATGCGGCCATGAGTGGGTCTTTGGAATCCCAAGTGCCAGACACCTGCTGGGCCACTAAGTCCGAGTCACCGAAGCACTTAACCCGGCTTAGATTCATCTCCTTAGCCATCCGAAGTCCATGGAGCAAGGCCTCATACTCAGCTGCATTGTTAGTACAAAGGGAGCGATGGCGGAGGACGTAATAAAACTTGTCACCTCGTGGGGAAGTTAACACGACTCCGACCCGAGCCTTCCAAATTGCCTGGACCCGTCAAAGTGGATGGTCCAATAAGTATGATCCGGCTTTTCTTGGCGCTTGTAACTCCGTCCAATCATTAATGAAATCCACAAGTGCAGGATTTTACCGCCGTCGAGGCATATACTTTAAACCGTCGGCCCAAGCTCTATCTCCCACTTAGCAATCCGGCCAGTCGCCTCCCGGTACTGTATGATATAACCAAAGGGAGCTGAACTGACCACCGTGATGGGATGCCCTTGAAAATACTGCTTCAGCTTCCGGCTTGTCATAAAAACTCCATACACCAGCTTCTGCCAATGCGGATATCTCTGCTTGGACTCAATAAGCACCTCGCTGATATAATAAATCGGACGTTGAACCGGATGCTCCTTCCCTGCCTCCTTCCGCTCTACCACAATGGCTATGCTAACTGCCACGGCATTAGCGCAACATATAGCGAAGCGGCTCTTTGTCAATGGGAGCGGCGAGTACAGCGGGTTGGCCAATTGCCGCTTCAAGTCCTCCAACGCTTCATCGGCAGCAGACTCTGAGCAAACCGATCTGTCTTCTTGACATCTGGTACAAAGGAATGGCCTTCTCCCGAGGCGGCCGATAAACCGGCTCAAGCGGCAATCCGGCCCGCCAATCGCTGGACATCATTGATACACTTTGGCTTAGCCAGGGAGGTGAAAGCTGTAATCTTCTCCGGATTAGCTTCAATCCCCCTGTTGGATACAAGGAAACCCAATAACTTGCTCGCGGAACACCGAAAACACATTTGGCGGGTTAAGCATCATCTTGTACACCCGGGTTGTCAAAGGTTTCTTTCAAATCCTCAATCAGTGTTTCCTTCTTCCTTGACTTAACCACAATATCATCCACATAAGCATATGCGTTACGGCCGATCTGTTCATGCAAGCAATTACAGACGCAACGCCGATAAGTTGCTTAGGCGCTCTTGAGCCCAAAAGGCATAGACACATAACGTAAGGCTCCAAAGGGAGTGATAAACGCAGTCTTCTCCTGGTCCTTAACCGCCATTTTGATCTGATGATATCCAGAATATGCATCCAAAAAGCTCAAACGCTCACAACCCGCCGTAGCATCAATAATCTAGTCAATGCGGGGGAGGGCAAAAGGATCTGCTGGACAAGCCTTGTTAAGATCATGTAATCCACACATGCGCCAAGTGCCGTTTTCTTAAGGACCAGCACCGGATTAGCCAGCCACTCTGGATGGAAAACTTCAACGATAAAACCTGCTGCCGAGAGCACGGCAACCTCCTCTCCAATGGCCTTACGCCTTTCCTCGTTAAACCGTGAAGGAACTGCTTTACCGGTTTGTACTTGGGATCAACATTAAGAGTGTGCTCAGCGAGTTCCCTCGGTACACCTGGCATGTCAGAAGGCTTCCATGCAAAAATGTCCCGATTCTCACGGATGAACTCGATGAACGCGCTTTCCTATTTAGGATCCAAGTTGGCACTGATGATGAACTGCTTGAACGAATCACCGGGTACGAAGTCAACAAGTTTAGTCTCAGCCGCCGATTTAAACTTCAGGGCCGGATCATGCTCTGTAGTTGGCTTCTTCAACGGGGTCATATCCGCCGGATCAACATTATCTTTATAGTACTTCGGCTCTTCGGTGGCACAAACCGACTCTGCGTAAGCCGCATCACCTTCCTCACACTCTAAAGCAATCTTGCGGCTCCCATGAACCATTATCGTTCCTTTGTGACCCGGTATTTTTAGCTGCAAATAGACATAACAAGGCCGTGCCATGAACTTGGCATAAGCCGGCCGCCCAAACAGGGCGTGGTAAGGACTTTGAATTTTCACCACTTCAAACGTCAATGTTTCCGATCTGGAGTCATGTTCATCCCCAAAGGCCACCTCCAGAGCTATTTTACCAACTGGATATGCTGATTTGCCAGGCACCACACCATGAAACACTGTATTGGACGGCTTGAGATGTTTATCTGTTAACCCCATATGACGGAAGGTCTGATAATACAGATGTTGATGCTGCTCCCTCCATCCATAAGCACCTTGGTGAACTTGTATCCTCCCACCTGAGGCGCCACCACTAGGGCTAGCTGACCCGGATTGTCAACCCGGGGAGGATGATCCTCTCTACTCCACACAATAGGCTGCTCCGACCAGCGTAGGTAATGAGGCACGGCCGGTTCAACAACGTTGACTGCCCGCTTCTGAAGTTTCGGTCTCGCTTGTCCAAGCTAGTGGTGAAGACGTGATCGCCCACCATTCAACCGCCCAGATTGCTCGATAACCCGATCGCTACTGCTGCTGATTGTAACCACCTTGGTTGTTACGATTGTCTTTGATTGTTACGATTGTTACGCCTACGATTACCATTAAACCTGGACCAGAATTTCCTCCATCAGAACCGGGCGGACCACGAACCGCCGCCGGGGCCTTGATCATACCTGAAAGCGTTGGAACTTTTGAACTCCTGCATAATGTAACAATCCTTCCAGAGGTGGTTTGCTGGCACCTCCTTCGTCCCATGCTTCGGACAGGGCTGATTCAACAGATAATTCAACCGGTCCGGATTGTGATTAGGCGCACCACCTCGGTTCGGATGTTTACCCTTGCGCCGTTGGCCCTTGTCCTGCGTGTTGGTGTTGGCTACAAAGCCCATGTTACCATTCGCCTTACGCTTGTTTCTCCATTACCTGCCGAGTGATGCTGCTGGCCTCTGGAGTTGCTGTTACATTTTCCCTTCCCTGTTTCATCCTCCTCCTCGGACTCGGGATCCTTGGTACTATCAGAATCAGCATACTTCACTAAAACTCCCATGAGAGCGCCCATGTCATTGCAAAAACGCTTCATGCGACCCAGCTTCAATTTTAAAGGTTTGAACCGGCAGTTGCCCTCTAGGGTTAAGATTGCAGAATCAGTGTTGATCCGGTCTGAAGAATGTAGAACTTCTGAAACGCGGCACACCCAATGGGTTGTGGATTCTCCCTCAGCCTGGACACAAGCCGCCAAGTCCACCACAGACATGGGCTGCTTACAGGTGTCTTTGAAATTCTGAATGAACCGGGTCCGTAATTGGGTCCATGAACTGATGGAATTGGGTGGCAGGTTTTTCAACCAAATGCAGACGTGCCTTCAAGCATCATGGTAAAATACTTTGCACATGCAGCTTCATCCACATCCAGCATCTCCATGGCCATCTCATAGCTTTCTATCCATGCTTCTGGAGCCAGATCGGCGGTATAATTGGGCACCTTGCGTGGCCCCTTGAAATCTTTGGGCAAGCGTATATCTCGTAAAGCGGGGATGAGGCAAGGCACCCCAAAGAGCTAGATGTAACTCGAGCTCGAAGATAGTCGGTCGAACCGGCGCAAGCTGATAATCCCGATCTTTGTCTTTAACTCGGCCCCCTCGTGCCTGGCCGGTCCACCACCTCTTGGCGTTTTGAAACCACCCGCGGGTTGTTGCCTTGAGGTGCACCGCGCTGCGCATTACTTGACATGGCCGGTTCATCTGCATGCCTGCTATAGCTCTGGCTCGGGCGGGGGGTGGAGTGGATCCGATCGCGGCTGTATGAATATGCTTCCTGTTGGACCAGATCCGTCCTAAGGAGCTCTTTGACCCGGCGGGTTTCCACCGCCTGTGGTGAATCGCCTTCGATTGGAATCGCCTCCAACCGTGCCGCATCCGCAACAAGGTTATCCATCGGGTTGGAGTAGTGACCTGGAGGTGTTTGCACAGCTTGAGGCGCGCCGGCATGACGGCGAGGTAGATCTATCACACGAGGCTGAATCGGCGCCCGTCCAGTGCTTCCGCCCGGTTCACCACCGGGCGGCGGATTACCGGTCCCTGCCTCACAGGGTGTTGAAGAGGTCTCTTCCCTCAAAACCGAGGGCAAGCGGGATCTGTACTTTCTTTTCATGACTTCATGCGACGCATTCGATCCAAAGATGAGCCTATAAGCTCACAGATCCAAAGCGGCCCGCTTCGCCACCATCCTAGCGTGCATGGCTGCCAGATCCGCTTTAGCCTGAGTGATTTGCTCCTTCACCTTTTCAATCTCTGCATTATGCAGATCTTGATCTGCCGGGTTAGCCTCTGCCATGAGCACAGCCAACCCATCAAATAGTTCTGATAAAACTTGAGCCGGCGGGCGCACAGGGCCTCCTGCCCCGGCTGCCACCGCCGCTGTCGAACCGGCGACCATTGTCGCGGCGGTTGAGGAGTGAAGCGTCGCTTGTGTACCGGCCATGAATATTCCAACCCGGTTGGGCAGATCAAAGGGGTCCGGAATACTGTCAAGGTCGGAACAGCCCCCGATCCGGCCATCTTGCAGCTGGTACAGAGATTCAGTTTCTCCAGTCGATGACTCATCATCCGAGTAGACAACGGTTTCGCCACCTGATGCTGATCCATCCTCATAGTTTCTTCCGTGGATGACTCCACGCACGCTTGACAGCCGGTTTAGCGGGGCAGGTTTACGCCCGAGCCATCTCGGCGAGGTCGGTGCGGATGTCCGGCTCGGGCCACGGCTCACCGATCTTGCCGATGAACACGTGTATGCTACCAAAGGGGACCCGGTACCGTACTCAATCGAGCCGGCCTCGGGGCCCCAAACTGCATCGTCGATGTAGAGCTTGCCGCGACGACTCTTGGTCATCCGCCCACAAAGATAGCCTTCGAGTCCTTCGAACTTGCCCTCTAAGATCATCAAACCATCGTGCGATAGCCCCATGGTGGGCGCCAACTGTCGTGGAATTGTCACGGCAGATGTCCTCATGAAAGGACTTAGTCGCCGGGCCATCGAACGGGTTAACTTAGAGGGGTTAAAGCGGATGCAAAGACAAAAGGGTTATACTAGTTTGGCCCCTTCGATGAAGGTAAAAGCCTACGTCTAGTTTGTAATGGGATTGATGTGATCTCGGCGACTCGGGAGCAATAGCTTCGCCTAAGCCTCGAGTTATAGTTGTCTCTCCCTAAACCGCCGCCGGGTCGTCCCCTTATATACACGGGCTGACGATCCGGCCGTTCTCTGAAGTCCGGGGCGGCTCATACCGATGTCGGCTCGGTCTCTCCTTTCTCTTATCTTACAACAAGTTACATGGTTATGGCGGTTTTACCATTATGGGCCCTAATTCGCCCATGGGCTCCGGGCCTCTAAGCTCTATGGCGAATCGCCACCTTCTGAGTCTTCGTGGACTCCAATTATGGCTGAGGGTGAACCGGCCCCTACAGGGCGGTTTATATTCAGTAGTTACATCCCCAACAGGACCCCCTTGACAGTTCGCTTTGAATAAGACTTTTCCAGCAAGGCCCAACATTGGTTTTACCATTTGCCTGACCTATCACCTTTTTCCCTTGGGAGTCGCGCATCCCAAGGGTCATCTTTATTTTAGCCCCCCCGGGCCAATGCTTGTCTAAGTGTTGGTCCAAACTAGAGCCCTTTGCAGCGCCACCTCGGGGAAACTTGAGGGCTGATTTTAGTTGTACGGACTGCTCATCCGATCGTGGCACGAGGCGAGATCTGTGGCTACTATCGTGGTGTCGGCATGCCGGAGGTCTTGCTGGTCTTGTTTTATTCTTTGTCGAAATGTCTTGTAGCCGGATTCCGAGACTGATCGGGTCTTCCCGGAGAAGGAATATCCTTCGTTGATCGCGAGAGCTTATCATGGGCTAAGTTGGGACACCCTGCAGGTATAAACTTTCGAGAGCCGTGCCAGCGGTTATGTGGCGAGATGGGAATTTGTTAATATCCGGTTGTAGTAAACTTGAAGCAAACTCTTCTAAAATACACCAACCGTGTGCGTAACCGTGAGTGTCTCTTTTCGGGTTGATCGAGAGGAGAACACGGTTTCGGGTTATGTCGGCGTAAGTAGGAGTTCAGGATCACTTCTTGATCATTACTAGTTGGCGACCATTCCTTTGTTTTCCTTCTCGCACTCATTTGCGTATGTTAGCCACCATATATGCTTAGTCAGCCGCTGCAACCTCACCACTTTACCCCTTCCTTTCCCATTAAGCTTTGCTAGTCTTGATACCCATGGTAATGGGATTGCTGAGTCCTCGTGGCTCACAGATTACTACAACACCAGTTGCAGGTACAGGTTATGCAATGATCATGACGCGAGAGCGATGCTTGCTTGTCTTGAGTTCTTCTTCTGCTTCTTCGATCAGGGGATAGGTTCCAGGTCGGCAGCCTCGGCTAGCAGGGTGGATATTGTTTGAGTTTCTGTTTATGTTTCATCCGTAGTCGGATGTTGATCTCTTGTATATGATGTTGATGTATTCTTGTGGCATTTGTGCCTTATGTATGTATCCCCACTATTATGTAATGTTGATGTAATGATATCCACCTTGCAAATGCGTTTCAATATGCGGGTCTATCCTTGGTGGGACCTTCGAGTTCCTTTTGGATAGGGTCGCATATTGGGCGTGACAGGTATCCATGCCACGGAGAAGAACTGCACCTCTGCCCTCTCAAATTCCAGTAGGCCAGCCGCCCTGTATCTTTGACGTGGGAAAACACAAATTCGATGGCACTCTTTATCGATCGCGCAGCCACACACTTCATCCCTGTTTTCAATTCTATCGATATCTCACGTCCATGACTCCGTTTCACACACATTGCATATGTTACGTTTTTCTGATTGAGATATCATCAACACATTGCCTCTGTTTCGCACAAACCATCTCTCTCACACCCACCCACGTACGTACCTGCACCTAAAGAAGAAGTGCACGCAGGACGCACGTACTCACGTCTCGTTCCCGGCCACACCCGCGCGGGTACACGGTGGAGTTTGTTTCTGTACGAAAAGGCAGCCCACGTGATAATTTGACACGTGTAGCGGTTGTTTACTCGAAGGAGGGTCGGGTACCACACCTAGAATATAAAATGATTGCCGTGGGGAAAATGGAAAAATGGGTTTGTCTCTCGTGAGTCTCGTCACACAATCTCACAAAAGGCCGCCGTGGCCTCTCTCTCTCTCAGCGTTGGTCAGTGATCCGGCCGCATCCCTTCCGCCGGCCGAAAGGGAGGATGTGCATCGTCTCTCCGTTCGACGGCGTTGAGGCAGCTCGTCCCGATCTGCGGTACCCGCCGTTCTCTCTGACCAAGCTCCGACGCGGTAGGGCCTTCGCCACTTGCTCGCTGCCGCAGTATGGGCAGATCCCGGCCGCCGGCGCCCTCCTAGTAACATCCCGACGACCCTCAGGTATAGCTTCCTCCGGCCTTGCTCCACTGCACGTCTTCCCATGTTGCTGCATGTGGATCTTCTTTAGTTGTTTGCTTAAATCGTATCTCGGCCGGCGTACTTTCCATCTTGCAATCTTGTCCTCAAACCATTTTTGATAAACCACCATGTGCTATCTTTCCCTTTTTACATGGAACATGCTTCTTTTTTGTCGGCGTATGTGTCTTCAACTCATGTTATTGGGCAGTAATTGTTTCCTTCCGACCTCCTTTTGCAAACAGGGCTATCCATTTTCACCTCGTTGCTATTGCAACCTTTTGGTGAACTGCACAAATCACTTTTTACGAAGAGTGTTTTGTGCAGTTCCGCCAAAATGTCACACGGGCAACGTTTTTACATTTCTGTGGGACTGCGGAAAGGGAGATTGGTTTTGCTATCCTCCTCATCCAACTCCGTGCCTAATATTCTCCGACAAGAAGTTAGTCCTAAAGTCGTAGAGGTGATCGGCTTCTATTTATGTGTGTTATGTTTCATCATCTAGTTCCACTATTATTGTAATCACACTGACTGGATATCTTTGCAAACAGGGATGGTCCGCCCGATTTTAGTGGAGCTGCACAAAATGATCGGATTGCGGAGTCCTTCATACACCTCGTTTTTGGCTACAGAGCTGGGTGAAACTAGCTGCCAAGCAATGAACACTGTGCCAAGGAAATGGAGCCATGCCTACAAACAACATCGATCAATTATATTTTTTTCTTTATTTGTACACCTTCTCACAACTTTGTCTTCGGTTGTGATGTGAATATTAAGCTGATCTGCAAACCATTGAGATGCATTAGCCATGGTAGTTTCATTTGTATTTGATGGAATGTTGTAACGAGATAATCTCGAGGCAAGACACATGAATCCTAAGTTGAAACCTTTTTTTTCCTGCTGAAACCAGAGTTGAAACCTTCATAGCATCACAGTACAATTTCATCAAAATTATGCGTACATATAAACAAATCCTGAAGGATTGATAGCAATGCCAGAAACAATTCAACTTCGTTTCGCCGACATGTTGGACATCCTTCATCCGGCTCCACCTGCCATGCAGCAATATTGAGTGCACAACACAACTTTAGGGAAAGATTCACCCCGGTCGTTGCGCCGCAGTAGTAATGACTAGTGAGCAGTCAAATCACAGCCCCACCTTCGCCATAGTAAGTTGCTCGGATGAAGCAACCATCATTTCTCTGTTCCTTGAATCCGCTGGTACTCCCATATTCCCACAGTAAAGTTGCTCGGGCGAATCAACCATCACTATATCCGCTCACGTGTGATGACCACAGGAGCTATCCATTCAGATTGCATGTTAAAAAATAAAGGTCGATAACTAATGCGGCAAACTTTAAAAAAACTAATGCGGCAACTTCGGGCCAACGCGGCGGATCGCATTTTGCACGAGAAATTACACACCATGTTTCGTTGACATGTGGTCCCGTTCAACATATCGCTGAGGCAATGGCGGTAGTAGGAGTATTTCCGAACCGACGTGTAGGCCGGGGCGCCCCTTCGTGAACCGTGGCAAACTGGCAACCGTCCACCGACGCTTTGCCTTTCCCTCTCGATTTGGAACTGTTGTCGCACGCTCTTCCTCTCCCTCCTCCATTTTCCTTCATCCCTTCACGCTTTCTTCTGTCATTGTTCGATCGTCTTCTCCATGGAGGGAACAGGACAGAAACGACCCTGTTATTCTTGCCCCGATCTGAAAGATGATGTGGTGGAGGAACTCATTGATCGGTCCGACGTCATCACCTCGGCTAGCATGGCAGGTTCGTTCAAGCCCATTCTTGACTCAACTAATAACATCATTACAAGGAACCCAAGAGTCAAGGAACGGTTTGATCTCCCCTATCTTCTTCGCCGTGACCCTGATGACCGGCGCCGTCACGACGGAGGCCTCACCCTGTGCAAGTTGATGCCACTTGATAATGATACGTATGATGTTAAGATGCCATCACTTGAGGGCAAGGCCTGGGCGGGCACAAATGGAGATTGGGTTGTTTACATTTGGTCCAACTGCGAGTGGGAACTTGTGAATGTGTACACTCTTGACCGGGTTCCACTTCCAAAAATCTTAGCAGACTGCCCAGAGGTTGAGCACACCGGTATTGTACGCACGTTCAAATACACTCATGGTGACTGTCGTCTACGGCAGATAGCAATTTCTCGAGTTCCCATCCGCTCTTGGAATTACAACAACTATGAAGTTGTTGCTATCTTCGACAAGCTTGTTGCCGTCGTTGCTGGTTTGACTCGATGGACATTGCTCAAAAATCAGTTTCTGTACACGGATGAGTACTGTGATGCAATTGAATACGAGGGCCTTGTGTTTGCTGCCACCACTCGTGGCACTTTTTTGCATGGAATCGTTATGATTTCGGTACGTTTTTCTTCCACTTTAATTATAATTGTTCCATCCACATGCATGCGGGTTAGCAAGTTTCCCTTTACTAATTAACCTTCTTCTTGTGTTTCCAAGGTCCTGTGAAAATTCCACCACCTATACTTGAAAAAATTTATAACCAAGGGGGAGATGACGATGGTGATGATCACGAGCATGAGCACGAGCAGCACCCATATACTCGTTGGCGCCTGGCAACTAATTCCGATGGATCACCTCTTCTCGTGTGTATACAGCCCACTGATGATGTTACTGCTAAGGAAGCAGGTGTAGTCTCCCATGGTCTCACTCTCCGGACCTATTCCAACACCCGTTGCATGGTATTCGGGATGGATACTAGTGTGCTAAGCGCCAACACCTTCTCCCCTGATGCAATTGATAGTCTTGGAGAAAACTCGCTCTTCCTTGGACAAAACTATCCGATGATGGTGAAAGGCGATCCAACTGTTGTTGACACAACGTTACTAGCACCATTTATGAGAAGCAACTGTGTCTATACCTCGGACATTAGCGTGGTTCCCTACCCTGGTACTGATATAGTAGGCCGCTTCAGCCTGGATGATCAGTCCTGCGTTGGTCTCGAGATCGACAATAGATGCCCTGTCCCAGAGAATCACTTGTGGTTCAAAGCAAGCATTTCCAATGCCGAGGAATGGTTGAGTTGAAGTTCATTTCATTGCTTGTTATTTGTTGTGTGGTGAAAACTTTAGTATTTATAATGTATCCTCGTTGTCTATGTGGGTTGATGACCTGTTGTATGTAATAAAATGATATGTCTGTGATAAACTTACTAAATTTATGAATGGCTTTCGAGTTGCTTCACGTGATCGAAAGTGGTGCGACGAGGCAAAAAATATTTTCGAATACATAATTGTACGTGCATTGCAATAGGTTATCGGATGAGGCCAATCATCAACAATAGTAGTACACTATTTGTACTAGCTTCACATGCTTCAAGCGTCGTATGGGTGTTTTCTTGTAGCCATATTGTACTACGTAACCAGCACCTCGAATCCTCGATACTAGTAGTACTATATAGTAAGTAGTAGTAGGAGTAGTAGGGTGGCATGGGCGTAACAAGCATTCACGTCTGTGAGTACGGCACACGCCACCGACGACTTCCATCGACACCATATTTCTTGGAGTCTGTGCTAGAGCAATCTCTTCAACCTCATCGTTTCTCTAACTCAGCCATCGCGGCCAGGCGAGGTGGGGTTTGCCGATAGTTGGTTTCATCAACTGCGGTCCCACTTGTAAGGCCAACTCCAACGCTCTATCAATATATGGATGTACTCTTCTTCCCAATACAAAAACTTGCATCCATTCTACTCCCTCCGTTCTACTACCTCCATCCTGGTTTATAGGTCCCCTTTGTAGTTTGTGTCAAATTTTGACTAAAGATTTAACTAACAAAATGTTAATGCATGTCAAGAAAAATTATCTCATTGGATTCGTATTTGAACATAGTTTTCAAAAATATAATGTTTGGTGACATGCGTAAACATTTTGTTAGTTTAATCTATGGTCAAAATTTGGCACGAAATATAATGGGGACCAATAAACCCAGACGGAGGTAGTATTTGTCAAAATATATATGTATCTAGACATGTTTTAGTATATAGGCACATCCATTTTTGGACAAATGGAAGTCAAGTATTTTGGAGCGGAGGGAGTACACAATAAAAATTTTAAGTTAGCACAACTAGCCTAATCCGAGAGCACAACCGAAGATTTGGTCGTTCTTCCTCCTTTTGCCGACACGTGGGACATCCAGCATCCAGGTCGTGTCATGAAAGAAAATAGAGTGGTAGTTGATAAGTTGAAGCCACGAGATGTGCATCTTGGGTTAAACAGTAAATAGAATCTTACTACTCTTGAGTAACTCCAAAAGCGGCCACCGAAGATCTTTCTTGGATTTGTTTTTCATCACCAGCACGTCGAGGTGAAAGATGTGCAGGTTCGATTGGATCCTCTTGCGTTTTCAGCGACATGTGGGGCCGCATGTGAGCAAAGCAGACGATGGGCTCCGTCGTCCACCGGCTGGCTGAGAAGAGAGATAGAGGAGTGCTGAGCACGGACTACAGGAAATTTGTTCTACGTAACCAGCACCTTGATATTCGCGTGTGGTTGTTTCTAGAATAAAAAAAAGGAGGTACCTCTACTTATGTTACTCCCACTACGCCTAGCCTAAGGTTAGTAGGTGACCGTGCGCTTGGCTTTTCGCCTCTTCCGGAAGTCGATGGTTCTACAGTAGTGCTTCTGGCAATCTGACACCAAATGAACTGATGCACGTCCACCGCTTGTAAGCAAAAGTTTCTCCTCGTGCTGCGAGCCACGGCACGCAGCGTTGGTGAGAGAAGGCATAATCAAGCTTCTCGTCGTTTCTGCGAGTTGACGAGACACATCAAAGTTATTTACTAGTAGTACGTACTCTCACCAAAAAAGGGTTGACCATGTCATTGCTACCATCCCGTGCTCCGTCGTTGAGTACATGCACTATTCATGTGCCATCGAGGAGAAAAAAATATTGCGTAGGTGCCATCGAAGTGCACGACTCACTTACGGAAAAGGGTTTCCCCCCGCTCCCCCCCCCCCCGCACGACTCACTTACGCACTGCTTATATGATTATCTCCATTTTCTTGCATGACACGTGCACCTTGATGATAGATGTCTCGCGTGTTGGGAAAAGGATGAACAAAGCTCACATAAAAGAAAAGTGTTGAAGAGCATAGATTCCCGACGACCGAGGAGGAGCAAGGAACCTCGCGGTGGAGCGTCTGCAAGGAACCTTGCGCGTTTTCCCCTGTTTTTTGCCACCTGCCCACCTATAAACAACTAAAAGAACATGAACTTTTCACTAACCACTAGAAACGGTACACCAGGATGCTAAGTTGAAGATGTTTTATACTCCCTCCGTTCCCAAATATAAGTCTTTTTAGATATTTCAATAAGGGACTACATACGAAACAAAATGAGTGAATCTACACTCTAAAATATGTACACAAGCGAGCACTAACTCCATCCGATCCAACTCATGCACATACGCGCACAAGCATGGAGCACACAACGCGACGTACACAAGGCGTGCATGCACACACGCCGGGCCGCAGAATGCACATGAATAACACATGCATGTGCACACACTCGGCTGCATGGAGGCGTCGCCATCCGCGGCGATGTCCGGTTAAATGCGTGCTACGGCGGCTTCATACGCAATAGCGCATACGCATCTCTTGCAGCACCTCTTTGCCGTCGTTGCTCAACTACTAGTCGGAGATGAATACGACTACAGCCTCGGCCTTAGAGCTAGCACCGATGGAAAAACACGCACGCTGCATGCACACGAGCACATACGGAGTGCCCACGACGTGGTGGTGGTGCGTCCCCAGTCGCCTCTACTCCTCCTGTGCATGCTATCTATCAAGGCGGTTGCATGCTAACGATGATGTGGGTGAGATATTCTAGGACTCAAATGATGACGAGGAAAATTATGAGACACAAGGTGACATACACCGTCAAGGTCCACGGTCAAGGGGGTGCTAGCAAGTGCTTAGATGTGCTTAGAGCAAGTACAATAGAGCTGAGTCAGCGGGCTATAAGGAATAAACAGTACAATATATTTTTGCTTAGTTGGAGGAAAGAGAAGAGGAGAGAGAAGGTAAGCGAGCTTTCGTAAAAAGCCAGCTCTAGCACATGCTCCTAGGCACTTTGTAGTACATGTTGACTATAAGATGGGTTGTAGGCTTATAGCCAGCAGCTGGCTATACTATTAATGCTCTTTAGATGAGGTGCTAAGTGCATTAAACGGCTTAGTAACTCAAGTGTTTAATGCATAGGTGCTTAGTTTATTGGTGCCACATCATATTTTATGCCTACGTGGCAGGCTTAGCAGCTATACATGGTGGAGCACTGGGAGAGGCCAAGGCTGGTCATAGTGGGGAGTAACTTGTACTGTAACATATTACTATGTTACTCTAAACATCTCTATAAACCGGAAAGGAGGGAGTATTAACATACACTAGTGTCATATGCAGAGTATGGGAGCACATGATATTTCCCCGTCCGGACCGATCCCAAGTTGGCTTCTCACCTTCTTGGCCCAACAAAAAACCCTCCCCCCTCCCGCGCACGCTTCCCGCCCGGCGCCAGCTGAGCCCGCTGCTACACATTGATGGCAAGTCAGGGCTACGCGACCTCTCACTGCTTCCGCCGTTGAAGCGGCGCGCCGACCGAGGGCACCGTCCGCTGCATGCCTAGCATTTCAGACTACATAGTGGATAGTAACTTTTAGAGCAAGTACTACTATAATTAGATGACATAAGCAGGCTATAAGGATTTAAATATAGTATTTGTGCTTAGATGAAGGAGAGAGAAGAGAAGCGGATTGTAAACGTGTAGCCGGTTGTACTCCAACATACTCTACTTTGTGAGACAAAAGGTGGGGCCATTATTAATGATATTGTATTTATACTAAAGGGACTAAAGGGGCCTTAATTACTCCGGTTTTTTAGACAAACCTTGGTGGGGCTATTATTGACTTTTTGAGCTATTATTGACTTTGGCGTGGGGTTTGGGGCCAAAGGCCTACTATTATACTCCGACCTGACATGCTCTACCCTAGCCGCTTGTTGTATCATATGGTTTACACCGTTCCAGATCTTAGTGCCGCCACGCAATTCTTCTCCAGCCCTCCTTCCGCGTGCACCGCGAGAAGGGACAGCGATCCTCCGAACCCCGCCTTTCATGATCACTGCAGGAGAGAGGGCGATCGGGTTTTGGGAGCACACTCCTGTGGCTGCTGCCAGACGACTTCCTCAATGACAGCCTTCTTCCCGACCTCGGTAACCTCTTCATCAATGACATGAGTGACAACATCAACCACATCGGTTCTGCTCCCCTTTATGCAGTATGTGATTACATCCTCCTGGTTTAGTCCGCATCATTACTTTGATGTTTGCAATTGTCGTCATGATCTATTTACTGCTTATTCGGATTAAATCTCATACTAAATTGCTCATATATTCAACAATCCAATCCAAAAACCTGATCACAGGCAATTTACTCCGAGTTGTTTTGCTGCGCTTTTGAAGCCGCCTACTTTTAAGGGGGTGCAATACAAAAGGTGGCACACAAGAGAAGTATATTGGTTTCAGATCATGTGCTGCTATGATGCCACTAAGGGTAAGCCTGAGGGCGATCTTAATCCTACACAGCAGGAAGCTTTTCAGAACATGGATACCCTCTTCAAAGCCGCCCTGCTGAGTGTTCTTGACGATTCCATTGTGGATTCGTATATGTTGTTTGACAGCAGCAAAGACATGTGGGTTGCGCTCGAGGCCATGTTTGGGCCCTCGGGCGCTGGCAATGAGTTTTACGTCATGGAGCAATTCTGTGATTACAAGATGACTGATGAGCGCTCTGTTGTTTAGCAGACTCATGAGATACTGTCACTCTCTAAGGAACTTGAGTACTTTAAGTGTGTGTTTCCGGACAAATTTGTTGCTGGGACCATCATTGCCAAGCTTCCACCTTCGTGGAACGATTTTGCTACTTCTCTGAAAAACAAGAGACATGAGTTTTCTGTTTTGGATCTCATTAGCACTCTTGATTTTGAGGAGAAGGCGAGAGCAAAAGACACACATGCTCGGGTCGCCGAGGGAGCTTCTAGTGCCCACATGGTACACGAGAAGAACTTCCAGCCCAACCAGCCCCAAAACAACAAGAACAAATCTCAGGGGAAAGGGAAGTTTGATGCAAAGAACAAGCCGTCACATTCTACCAACTTCAAGAAGAATTCTCATAAAGGGAAGGGATACAAACCTCAATTTTTGTAGCACCGCACAAAATTTATATGGCTGCATCTACACTGCTGTCAGCCTAACTTCATGGTGCTCGGTATTCCTACATTCGTAACTAGGTACAATGAGCACCGCAAGATGAAATTAGCTTATTAAATGCGTTGACTTGCTTAATGCAGTGAACGATCCTGTCATGTCCGGAGGAGCAAACAAGCGGTGCAGCCAAGGTGGAAATCAACCAAGGACTTATGAAATTATATGTAATCTTCCTGGGGCAGGTCTGTATCCCCTTCGTCCAGATGATCGTGTTTTGTCATGCCGAGCTATTGATATGTTCTACTGTTTTGCAACACCGTTTAAGTATAGCTACTGTTTTCCTATCTTTTCAGATTCAGGACAATGAATAGGATATCAGGGAAACTGCACAATATGAACCCATGTTGAGTCATCTCTATTGCCTCATGTGTTTGCTGCAAATGTGTCAGCATCAATTTCAAGATGAGGCAGCTAGATAGTTGTGGAGTTGCCAACATGCTCAAAGTGCTCGCAACATTGAGAAGAAACAAGCATGCCTAGGAAATTAATGCATGCGCAGGGAGGCCCTTTGCTCAAAGAAGCATCGACCAATTTTCTTTATTTCCACACCTTCTCACAGTTCTGTATATTGGTTATAGTATGGTGAATCATTGAGATGCATAGACATGCTGAACTTTTGTTCTTCTGAATGTTAGTTTAATGTGAGTGTTCGCATCCAGATCGCATCCTCTAATTTGGTGGATGCACACAGAGAAAATAAATCTCCTTAATTTACTCCATAACCACCCTATTAAATAGGCCCGATAACAAACCAGGCGCATGCGATGGCGGCGGGCACATGCATCCTGCATGCATGGCGATCATGCAGCAACACAAAAGAAGAGAGCGGTTCTTGGGAAAAAGCGAGTAGTTAGTGCAGCGGGCCTTATAAACACGAACAACTCGCTCTCCCGCTTCTGTCTCCCCACCCAATTCCCCCCGCTCCCCAATCTTCCTCACTCGTCCAGAAAACCCCGCTCACCTTCTTCCTCACTCGTATAGAAAACGCCTGCTCCTCTTCTTCCACTCCTACAGAAATCCCCAGCCCTCCTTCTTCCCCACTCGCACTGCCACTAGGCTCGTCTCTGGCTACTCTGCTCAAACCCATGAGCTCGGCGCGACGCCCACAAGGAAAATGGAGTCGACTGGCCCCAGCGCCAAGAAGATGAGGCTCCCGCCAGCAGCGACGCCGGTTATAGATCCCGCACCCGGTAGCACGGGGAGAAGCGGCGACCCCCCCCCCCCAAACGGATCCGAGGAACCGGTAGAATCTCTGGTGGACCGCATCAGCGATCTCCCGGACGTCATCCTTGAGGAGATCATCTCGCTTCTCCCCACCAAGGATTTCTGCCGCACATAAGTCCTCTCAACTCGGTGGCGCCCTCTATGGCGCACCACGCCCCTCAATCTTGACTGTCGTCAAATATTTGTCCTTCCTGAATTTGATCTCATCAGAGCCATCGTCTCTTATCACCAGCAGGGCCCCGTTCAATGCCTCTGCATCCTGACAAGCTACTTGCTGTCCATACCCGGCAAGGTGGATGCTTGGCTGACATCCCCTGAATTCGAAAAACTCCAGCAGTTTGAGTTCTACCATTACCACAAAAGTTTCATACCATCAACATACCAAGAATTCGTGACCACACCACTGTTGTCCATCTCGCGGTTTTCCTCCTCTCTCCACACCGCCACCTTCGCCCGGTGCCATCTACCAGACGATCTGTTACAAATGCTTCGACTCCCACTGCTAAAAAAACTTTCGCTTGTGGTGGTTTATCTGTCGGAGGCCTCACTGCACAGCATCATCCACTCTAGTTGCCCTGCCCTGGAGCACTTGCTGATTGTTTTGGGAATAGAAATCGGTATCAGTTTTCTCCAATTAAAGTCGCCTCACCTTAAAAGCATTGGAATTTGTTTTGAAGGACAGCAGCTCATCATCGAAGATGCCCCTTCACTTGAAAGGTTGCTCCTTCATAATTGTTATACACCGTCAGAAATAAGCGTCGTCTCTGCGCCCAAAGCGGAGACCTTGGGTGTAATTAAGTGACCCGTTTAATAATCACAAGGAGTTGGTGTTTGGCTCCTCACCTTTTCGTACCGTATATTATCATCTACACATTTGTAATCATATGCTGCATTTTTCATTTATGCGCATAAGTTTTATATCATATTTGAGTACACTTTGGGTACTAATATTATGTTATATGCTCAATGAAGAGTTCGTCCATTGATAGCCTATCAATGCTTCTTTGGATTCTGTCAAGATCATATATATCGAATGTATAGTTTTGATCTGGACATAATTATTGGCTTGCTGCGATGCTTTCGATCTCTGGAGAATTTATACATAGAGGTGATGATTTCATGCACATTGAAAGCCCGTATATATTGTACTAGAATTAAGCTGTTCAGCTATCGTTCTTTCGACATACTATTTTTTCAGACCTTAACTATTTTCAATCTTCATGTCTACTTAGGCAGAACCACATGGACAAAAACATATAACCAATCATTGGCGTAATAAGCACAAGGATTTTCTCAGTTCTCATGACATTTGTTTGAGGACAATAATGATGGGACGATATGCATCCAACCAGGCAAACAGAAGCTTAATTTTTACAGCAAGAGATTTCTCACGGACGAACATGTTGAACAGAAAAAAAAAAGTTTCAGGTGGACAAATGGGCTTCTAAACGTGCTCGGCTTCTATTTACAACAAGTTGTAGACATCCTAAAATAATTTTTTTGCACGGGATGTTGATTTTATGGATCGAGACCGATCCATTTGTTTGTGGCTGCAAAAAGGAGTGGTTGGGTTAGATATTCTTGTCATGTTCAATCTGGTTTTGTCTAAAATTTGATGAACAATTAATCCTTGGGCTTTTTGTACCATTTGTATGCTTTACTTGCATGTTGTTGCCCTCGTACTCCCCTCGACCTGCCACTACACTGCCGCATCTTTCATGGCTGCTGTTCGTTCCCGTCCGAGGCCTTGCCGTCGTTCTCCGCCTTGGTTAGCTCGCTGTGCTCGCCGCCGTCTGGTGTTGTCAACATGGTCAACAACCAAGAGGAATCAGGAGATGACTGTACGTGGAGAGGCTGACAGTAGGGACCCACCAGGGTCATTGCATTTCGCAAGCAGGTGCCTCGTTATTACAAGCCAAAACAATACTTCCTCCTAATTGTTTGACAACTAGGTTCCACGCCATTGTCAATGTAGTCAATAAACCAAAATTACACAACGAGCGGATAACACGGGGACCCAAAGAGCTCGCCCGGTTGTTTTTCGGGCCAGAGATGGAGCTCAAGCTGGCGTTGTCTTGCGGGGGCTGTGGCCCGTCTAGCCCACGCTTACGCTTTTATTAAGCACATGACGAGCCCAGTTGATATTTTTTTCTTTCTGAAATTGGCTAGCCCAGTTCTTTTTTTTGGAGAATACCAAAACCGAGGCCTACTTGCTTTTCTCAGCCCTGTTGGGCTGCAAATCTTTCAAGACGGGGAGGGATAAGAAATGGGCTTCCCCAGAAAACGGGCTATAAGTTGTAAGAAATGGGCTGTAAAATTTTAAACCAAAGCCAACCGGCAATTGCATTAAAATATCATTTTTTTCAGGATGTCTCTACTCTCTACTCTTATAAAAACCAAAGCCAACTGGCAATTACATTAGAATATCATCTTTTCACCCACAAGATAAACTACTCATACAAATGCATCTTCATGTTCCGTGCAACGAACGGGCATCTTGCTAGTTAAGATTCTAAATTTCATTCTTTTTTTTGCGGAGAATTGTTTTTTGAATTTTATTTTGATATAATTTTTTGAAAACTATTTTTAACGTGACTCGAAATTTCATGATTAAAAGAGTTCGGACCCCACCGAAATATGCAAAATTTCGTTGAATTTTTTAGCAGTGCCCAGAATATATGGTCTGTAATGCTAATAAAAGAATATGGGCTTCAAATATCCTTAAGAATTAGCAAATGGGCTGTAAATTATTGAAAATAATGGCTAATGGGTTGTATCTTTGTTTTCCTGATTTGGAGGCTGACTTACGGGCCTACTAGGTTGACGATGACGTTGTCCTAAAAAAATTTTGACGCGTACGCAAGGCTTTGTCAACTTAGTCAACACACAGCAGTGACTGTTGGATGTCCATCCAACGGCTGCCGTGCTTCTTCAATCTCTGATCTTCCTGCTCCAGCCGCCCAAACCAGCGCCGGCGGGACTGCCTGCTCCCTCCTCCCGTGGCTGGCTGTGCTGCAGCCAGGCCATCCCTCTAACCACCCACACATCTTGTTATTTTCCGGCGACGTCAGCCTCACCCCGCAGCCGACCAGTCAGTGCTCGTTCTCCCCTCAGCATGGGCATCCGCTGCGGTGGCTTCGCCGGCTCTGGGTGGTTCTCTTCCTGGGCCCCGCCCTCGTCCACCGCGTTTGTGCTCTCGGCGCAGCGAGGTCAACATGGTCAACAAACAACAGCCACCGGAAGAGGTGACGGTAAAGAACCCACAGGAAAATGCCTCCTTATTATGCAAAATAATGATTCTCCACGATAGCTGGGACCCACCGGATGGGTCTCTGTATTTCACTGAAAAAACGTTCCCCCATTGTCACTCGGACTCCACGGAAATGCCTCCTTATTACGCACAAAATTGAATACTCCCCACCTTTGGGACTCACCTTGGTGGGAGGCTGACTTGTGGGCCTACTAAGTTTACGGGGACAGAGGGCTTTGTCAACTTAGTCAATATGAACAACTCTAGCTCCAGTGACCGTACGATGTCCATCCAACAGCCGTAGTGCTTCTTGAACCTCTGGTCTTCGTGCTCCAGCCGCCCAAAGCAGCGCCGGTCGTGCCGCGTGCTCCTGCCTCCCGTGGCCGGCTGTGATGCCGCGGAGGCCTCACCGCCCCCTACTACTCCCACCGCTGGCCAGGCCATCCCTCTACTCACCCACACCCCCTGTTATTCTGCGGCGACGGCAGCCTCACCCTCGTACTCCTCTTCGCGTGGGCATCCACTGATGCGTCTTCCCTAGCTCCGTGTCATCCCCTTCCTAGGCCTCGCCCTCGTCCACCGCCGTGGTGCCCTCGGCGCGGCGTGGTCAATGTGGTCAACGACCGACTTCCATCGGAAGAGTACTGTGCGTGGAGAGGCTGACAGCTAGGTCCATGGCGGCCGCAAGGAAGTGCCTCCTTATTACGCGCAAAATAATTATTCCTCCACCTGATAGCGGGGACCCACCGGACGGGCCACCGTATTTCGCGAAAAAACGTTTCCCCCTGACTACTGGGACCCACCAGCTACATCTTCGCATGCAAGGAAGTGCGTCCGGGCAAAAAAACGATTCGCCCCATTCTGGGACCCACCGGCTACATCTTCGCGCATGAGGAAGTGCGTCCGGGCAAAAAAACGATTCGCCCCCTGACTGCTGGGACCCACCAGCTACATATTCGCAGGCAAGGAAGTGCCTGACAGTCGGGACCCACCTGGTCGAAGCGTATGTACCGCTGTCATTCTGGTCGCGAACGTTTACGTACATACTGGCCGTAGTAGAGGCACGCACGTACACGTACGTACAGCGGCGAGGGTGCAAGAAAGAAAATACGGCCAAGTACGTACATACGGGCAGGGTCTCGAACACCTACTCATGCATACGTACATGGCTGGGTCGGAACGGAGAAACAGCGTCGTCGTCGTGTTCATGGGGAGGCAACGAAATGCATCGTGTATTCATCGGGAGGCAGCGGAACGTGTGGGAGCCAACCGGCTGGGTCAGAACGGAATGCGTGGTCGTGTTCATCGGGAGGGCTTGGACGGAACAGGCGATGGAAACGAGGCTGGCGTGCCGCTAACGGAGAAAGCGGCCTTGTGTTCGACCGCCACGTTTGAAGCAGGGTCCTGTTGATCGGGAGGGGCTGGCGTGCCGCAAAAGCGGAGAAGCGGAACTCCCTACGGTCGAAACGGGGGTCCTGTTGATCGGGAGGGGTGTGGCGTACCGCAAAACGGACAAAACGGACTTGAGTTGGAGCGCTACGATCGAAGCGGGGGGGAGGGGTGTGGCGTACCGCAAAACAGGACTCCACGAGATACTATTCATCTCCACCGTCGACCTCCTCCAGCCTCCACTGGCTACCGTCGACCTCCTCCAGCCTCCATGGGCTCTTGTTCATCCAGCCTCCACCACGCGCTACTCCACCGGCTACTGTTCAACCAACCCTCCATGGGCACCCCTCCACCATCTACTGTTCATCCAGCCCTCCACACCACGGGGTCCTGTTCAACCACCCCTCCACGGCCACCCCTCCACCGTCTACTGTTCATCCAACCCTCCACACCACGAGTTCCTGTTCATCCAGAGGCAACGCCACCGCTCACTGTTCATCCAACCCCCCCCCCCACGCAACGCTCATTGTTCATCCCAGAGGCAGCATCGATCGGCTTGATTAGCAGCGATGGCGAAGAATCGCTCCATCGGGTTCGATTAACGACCATCGATCGATCGCTCGGGTTCAGTAACGTGTAGCCTGCAGTGCAACCGCTCGGGTTCAGTTAGAGCCCAACGCCTTGCTCGGCTTCAGTTAGAGCCAACGCCTCGCACACACGCGCGTACGTACGAGAGAAATGCGCATCGCTCGCCCCCCGACCTCCCACCGTAATCAGCAACTCCCCGAAATTTTCCTCCCCCTCGCTTCTACCACGGTTTTTTCCGTCATGGACGGCCCAAAGAATGTCATGCAGCTGCGTCTCCGGCCCGCCCAGGACGAAAAGCCCATTTTCTGTCATGATTTTTTGTCATAGAAGTAGGAGCCAACCACATTTATGATGATACCGGGTTTTGTCACAATTATCGTCATAGAAGTGTCATATGTATGACAGGAAAAAAATTCGTTCGTCCCAAAATGTCATGGATGTGTCTTTTTTTTGTAGTGATGATTACAACTCGATACTAGAACAAAGTATAACTCTATATGAATGCCTTTGGCGGTGTACCGGGATATGCAATGAATCAAGAGTGGCATGTATGAAAGAATTATGAATGGTGGCTTTGCCACAAATACTATGCCAACTACATGATCATGCTAAGCAATATGACAATGATGAATGTGTCATGAAGACCGGTATGGTGGAAAGTTGCATGGCAATATATCTCGGAATGGCTATGGAAATGACATAATACGTAGGTATGGTGGCTGTTTTGAGGAAGATATAAGGAGGTTTATGTGTGAAAGAGCGTATCATATCACGGGGTTTGGATGCACCAGCGAAGTTTGCACCAACTCTCAATGTGAGAAAGGGCAATGCACTGTACCGGAGAGGCTAGCAATGATGGAAGGGTGAGAGTGCGTATAATCCATGGACTCAACATTAGTCATAAAGAACTCACATACTTATTGCAAAAATCTACAAGCCATCAAAAACCAAAGCACTACGCGCATGCTCCTAGGTGGATAGATTGGTAGGAAAAGACCATCGCTCGTCTCCGACCGCCACTCATTAGGAGGACAATCAAATAACACCTCATGTTTCAAATTTGTTACATAACGTGTACCATACATGCATGCTACGGGACTTGCAAACTTCAACACAAGCATTTCTCAAATTCACAACTACTCAACTAGCACAACTTTGATATTATCACCTCCATATCTCAAAACAATTATCAAGCATCAAACTTTTTTTAGTATTCAACACACTCATAAGAGAGTTTTTACCATTTTTGTATACCTAGCATATTATTATTAAGCAAATTACCATGCTATTTAAGACTCTCAAAATAATCTAAGTGAAGCATGAGAGATCAATAGTTTCTTTAAAACAAATCCACCACCGTGCTCTAAAAGATATAAGTGAAGCACTAGAGCAAAACTATATAGCTCAAAAGATATAAGTGAAGCACATAGAGTATTCTAGCAAATTCCAATTCATGTATGGCTCTCTCAAAAGGTGTGTACAGCAAGGATGATTGTGTTAAACTAAAAATCAAATACACAAATAATACAAGACGCTCCAAGCAAAACACATATCATGTAGTGAATAAAAATATAGCTCCAAGTAAAGTTACCGATGGAAGTGGACGAAAGAGGGGATGCCTTCCGGGGCATCCCCAAGCTTTGACTTTTTGATGTCCTTGGATTATATTGGGGGTGCCATGGGCATCCCCAAGCTTAAACTCTTGCCACTCCTTGTTCCATAATCCATCAAAAGATTTCACCCAAAACTTGAAAACTTCACAACACAAAACTCAACAGAAATCTTGTGAGCTCCGTTAGCGAAAGAAACCAAAAGACCACTTCAAGGTACTGTAATGAACTAATTATTTATTTATATTGGTGTTAAACATACTTTATTCCAACTTCTATATGGATTATAAACTATTTTACTAGCCATAGATTCATCAAAATAAGCAAACAACACACGAAAAACAGAATCTGTCAAAAACAGAACAGTCTGTAGTAATCTGTAACTAACGCAAACTTCTGGAACTCCAAAAGTTCAGCCAAATTAGGAAGACCTAGGAAATATGTTTATTGATCAGAAGCAATTTGAATCACTATTTTATCACGTTCTGGTGATTTTTAACAATTGTTTTCGTGAACCAAAAGTTTCTGGAAATTACAGCAAGATCAAATAACTATTATCCAAGGAGATCCTATAGGTTTAACTTGGCACAAACACTAACTAAAACATAAAACCACATCTAAAAAGAAGGTAGATGGATTATTTATTCCTAAACAGAAACAAAAACAAAAACTAAAAATAAAATTGGGTTGCCTCCCAACAAGCGCTATCGTTTAACGCCCCTAGCTAGGCATAAAGGCAAGGATAGATCTAGGTTGTGCCGTAGTAATAAGATAGATCAGTGAAACTCATTTCATACTGCCTACGTTCGGCAGCAAGTTTTCTTTGAGGTAAGAAAAAGTAATCAAAAGGGCTAAATTTAATAGGGCAAAAATCCCCAAGATCAATTTTAGGAGGTATAGGTTCCTCTTTCGGCCCTTCGTATTGCACAACCAATTCATCATTATAACCATTATTTTGACAGAACCTTGTGAGCCTATACTCAAGAGAGTATCCTAGCTCATTATTTCGAATAGCCAAATCATCATTAAGTTCAGAGATTCTATCAATTAAAATATTGGTAGGCACCTTTTTTCTAAGATTTTCATTGAAAGCAACATAGTCAATAGATTGAAAACGCATTATTTCTTCTTGATCAAAGAGGATAGATTCTATGGGAGGACGGCCAGCGTCCACTCTATAATCTTATAAAGATTTCTTTGGCCTCTTTTATTATAAATCTGAATTCATGAGCCAAAAGATTGTAGCGGCACGCTTAACGGAGGAATGCTCGATATTAGAAAATTCTAGGAAAATCCTTTGTATGGAAGGATGCATATGCATAAATTGCCTTTCAAGTTCAACGATAAGCATGGCAATAGCGTCCATGAAGACTACTAGTTCTATGGAGAATAGAACTGCCCATAGAAGGCAAAGCACCGGCACAAGTAAAGAAATCTTGAATAACTCCTTCTCCAAAAATATTACCACTACCAATTCGAAATCCTTTTGTATGCAAGGTAGGAGGTTCTTCAGCCGGAGCATCAGAATTTTCCATGTTATTATTATTGTCCATATCAGCAATAATTTCCCCTATTTCAGACATAACGACAAGCAAGCGAGAAAAAGGCAAACCAAAAAGAGAGGGCGAATAAAACGGCAAGGGTGAAGTGGGGGAGAGGAAAACGAGAGGCAGATGGCAAATAATGTAATGCGGGAGATAAGGGATTGTTATGGGTACTTGGTATGTTGACTTTTGCGTTGACTCCCCGGCAACGGCGCCAGAAATCCTTCTTGCTACGTCTTGAGCTTGCGTTGGTTTTCCCCAAAGAGGAGAGGATGATGCAGCAGAGTAGCATAAGTATTTCCCTTAGTTTTTGAGAACCAAGGTATCAATCCAGTAGGAGGCTACGCGCGAGTCCCTCGTACCTGCACAAAGCAAATAACTCCTCGCAACCAATGTGATAAGGGGTTGTCAATCCCTTCACGGTCACTTACGAGAGTGAGATCTGATAGAGATGATAGATAATATTTTTGGTATTTTTGGTATAAAGATGCAAAGTAAAATAAAAGGCAAAGTAAAAAAGCAAAGCAATAATAAAGCGTGGGAAGATTGATATGATGAGAATAGACCGGGGCCATAGATTTCACTAGTGGCTTCTCTCAAGAGCATAAGTATTTTACGGTGGGTGAGCAATTACTGTTGAGCAACTGATGAATTGAGCATATTTATGAGAGTATCTAGGTATGATCATGTATATAGGCATCACGTCTGAGACAAGTAGACCGACTCACCTTTGCATCTACTACTATTACTCCACTCATCGACCGCTATCCGGTATGCATCTAGAGTATTAAGTTAATGAAAATAGAGTAACGCATGTAAGCAAGATGACATGATGTAGAGGGATAAATTCATGCAATATGATAAAAACCCCATCTTGTTATCCTCGATGGCAACAATACAATACGTGCCTTGCTGCCCCCCTCATCCTTTGGGAAAGGACACCGCAAGATTGAACCCAAAGCTAAGCACTTCTCCCATTGCAAGAACTACCAATCTAGTTGGCCAAACCAAAGCGGATAATTCAAGAGACTTGCAAAGATAACCAATCATACATAAAAGAATTCAGAGAAGATTCAAATATTGCTCGTAGATAATCTTGATCATAAACCCACAATTCATCGGTCTCAACAAACACACATAAAAAGAAGATTACATCGAATAGATATCCACGAGAGAGGGCGAAAACATTGTATTGAGATCCAAAAAGAGAGAAGAAGCCATCTAGCTACTAACTATGGACCCGAAGTTCTGAAATAAACTATTCACACTTCATCGGAGAGGCTATGATGATGATGTATAAGCCCTCCATGGTGGATTCCCCTTCCGTGAACTCCTAACAGGCCCCAAGATGGGATCTCGTGGATCTGAGAAAGTTGCGGCGGTGGAATTAGGTTTTGGCTCCGTATGTGATCTGTTGGGGGTACGTAGGTATATATAGGAGGAAGGAGTACGTCGGTGGAGCTTCGGGGGGCCCACGAGCCAGGGGGTGCGCCCTAGGGGGGCGCCCTCCACCCTCGTGGCCGCCTCCCTCTTTCTTGACCGAGGGTCCAAGTCTCCTGGATCTTATCTGATGAGAAAATCACGTTCCCGAAGATTTCATTCCATTTGGACTCTGTTTGATATTCCGTTTCTTTGAAACACTGAAATAGGCAAAAAACAGCAAATCTGGGTTGGACCTCCGGTTAATAGGTTAGTCCCAAAAGTAATATAAAAGTGGAAAATAAAGCCCAATATGGTCCAAAACAGTAGATAATATAGCCTGGAGCAATCAAAAATTATAGATACGTTGGAGATGTATCATCAGGGTGTCGGGGTGTGGTGTCAGTGTGTCGGGGTCGGGGTTGAGGTGGGGGGGTCGGGGTGTCGATTATCGGGTTCTCAGGGTGTCGGGGTGTCGGTGGTCGGGGTGTCGATGGTCGGGGTGTCTGGTGTCGGGGTGTCGGTGGTCGGGGTAGGGGTCGGGGTGTGGTGTCAGGTTGTCGGGGTGTTGGGGTCGTGGTGTCGTGACAGGGTGTCGTGTTGGGGTCGGGGTGTCAGGGTGTCGGGGTCGGGGTCGGGGTTGGGGTGTGGGACAGGGTGTGGTGTCAGGGTGTCGGGGGTCGGGGTAGGGGTCGGGGTGTTGATTGCCGGGGTCTCAGGGTGTCTGGGTGTCGGGGTCGGGGTCAGGGTGTCGGTGGTCGGGGTCGCTGTGTCGGTGGTCGGGGTGTCAGGTGTCGGGTTGTCGGTGGTCGGGGTGTCGATTTAGTTCTTTTAGTTTCTTGTTCTCCTCCTCCTCTCCTCTTTCTTCTTCTTCTTCTTCTTCTTCTTCTTCTTCTTCTTCTTCTTCTTCTTCTTCTTCTTCTCCTCCTCTTCCTCCCTCTTCTTCTTCTTCTTCTTCTTCTTCTTCTTCTTCTTCTTCTTCTTCTTCTTCTTCTTCTTCTTCTTTCTTCTTCTCCCTCCTCCTCCTCCTCCTCCTTCTACTCTTCTTCTTCTTCTAAAATAAAACTAAAACTAATCTAAAATAAACTAAACTAAAACTAAAACTAAACTATAACTATAACTAAAACAGAAACTAAACTAAAAGAAACTAAAAAAACTAAACTAAAAAAGGGGGAGAACTCACCTGCAGGGATCGCCGGTGGAGGAGGCGCGGGGCGGCCGGTGGATGGGAGGGCGGCCGCTGGAGGAGGCGGCGGCCCGGTGGAGGGGGAGGCCAGACGGCCACGGCAGGACAGTGCGGGGACAGCGACACAGGGGAGTGGGCGGGGCGGCTGGACGGCCGTGGCGTGGCTGGCCGATATGGAAGGGGCGGCGGGGGCGCGGTGGACCTCGGGGCGCCGCAGGGGAGGGGTGCGGGTTGGCGGCTGCGCGGGTGCGGGTCGATTGGGAAGGATACAGAGAGAGAAGAGAGAGAGGACGGGGGCGGGGCGGCCATTTACGTACCCATCTCTTTGCCGTCCGCCAGGGGACGGCAAAGAGGTGGGGCCGTTGGGTCGTTACGGTTTAGACCTCCACTGGACCCCACCCACCTCTTTGCCGTCGGCCAACTGGCGGCAAAGAACTAGCTGATGGCGAAGGACCTCTTTGTCGTATGCTGACTCTTTGCCTCCTGCTTCCTCAAAGCAGATGGCAAAGGACCTCTTTGCCGTCAGCTGGCAGACGGCAAAGAGGTGGCGGATGGCAAAATGCTAGATTCCAGTAGTGTAACATATGTAGGGCAAACACTAGAACAAGGAACTGTGGCAGGACCTCTAACAAGAAGAGTATGAGAACGTACGGAACGGGAGCAGAAGCATCGGTCTTGGGTTCGGTGTCCTCGCCAGCCATGTCATCGAGGAGGTTGTCGATGTCGGGGAAGAAGTCGTCGGAGTCCGGGGCGTCCGTGATGGAGAAGTCAGTAGTCGCGCTGAGCGCTCCCCAAAAACCTTGTCACCCTTCTCCCGTACAGGACTCAAAGAGGTGCGGTTTCGGAGGCCTACGTCCCGACTCACTGTGCACGCCGCAAGCTGGGATGAGGAAGACAGCAGTGATACGTCCATTTTGCATCATGCTTTTATATTGATATTTATTGCATTATGGGCTGTTATTATGCATTATGTCACAATACTTATGCCTATTCTCTCTTATTTTACAAGGTTTACATAAGGAGGGAGAATGCGGCATTTGGAATTCTGAATTTGGAAAAGGAGCAAATATTAGAGACCTATTCTGCACAACTCCAAAAGTCCTGAAACTCCATGGAAGTTATTTTGGAAATAATAAAAAATATTGAGCGGAAGAAATACGTCAGCGGGGCCACCACCTACCCACGAGGGTGGGGGGCACGCCCTACCCCCCAGGGGCGCCCCCCTGCCTCGTGGGCCCCCTGTTGGCTCTCCGGTGGCCATCTTCTGCTATATGAAGTCTTTCGTCCAGGGAAACATCATAAGCAACCTTTCGGGACGAGACTCCGCCGCCACAAGGCGGAACCAATCTAGGGCTCCGGCAGAGCTGTTCTGCCGGGGACACTTCCCTCCGGGAGGGGCAAATCATCGCCATCGTCATCACCAACGCTCCTCTCTTCGGGAGAGGGCAATCTCCATCAACATCTTCACCAGCACCATCTCCTCTCAAAACCCTAGTTCATCTCTTGTATCCAATTCTTGTCTCCAAGTCCGGGATTGGTACTAGTAGGTTGCTAGTAGTGTTGATTACTCCTTGTAGTTGATGCTAGTTGGTTTATTTGGTGGAAGATCATATGTTCAGATCCTATATGCATATTAATATCCCTCTGATTATGAACATGAATATGCTTTGTGAGTAGTTACGTTTGTTCCTGAGGACATGGGAGAAGTCTTGCTATTAGTATTCATGTGAATTTGGTATTCGTTCGACATTTTGATGAGATGTATGTGGAGGGCATTGGTAAGTAATAAGTAGATGATGGGTTGCTAGAGTGACAAAAGCTTAAACCCTAGTTTATGCGTTGCTTCGTAAGGGGCTGATTTGGATCCATATGTTTCATGCTATGGTTAGGTTTACCTTGATACTTTTGTTGTAGTTGCGGATGCTTGCAATAGAGGTTAATCATAAGTGGGATGCTTGTTCAAGTAAGAACAGCACCCAAGCACCGGTCCACCCACATATTAAATTATCAAAGTACCGAACGTGAATCATATGAACGTGATGAAAACTAGCTTGACGATAACTCCAATGTGCCCTCGGGAGCGCTTTTCTTTATATAAGAGTTTGTCCAGGCTTGTCCTTTGCTACAAAAAGGATTGGGCCACCTTGCTGCACTTTATTTATTTTTGTTACTTGTTGCTCGTTACCAGTTATCTTATCACAAAACTATTTGTTACCTACTATTTCAGTGCTTGCAGAGAATACCTTGCTGAAAACCGCTTATCATTTCCTTCTGCTCCTCGTTGGGTTCGACACTCTTACTTATCGAAAGGACTACGATAGATCCCCTATACTTGTGGGTCATCAAGACTATTTTCTGGCGCCGTTGCCGGGGAGTGAAGCGCCTTTGGTAGGTGGAATTTGGTAAGGAAAAATTTATATAGTGTGCTGAAATTTACTGTCACTTGTTACTATGGAAAGTAATCCTCTGAGGGGCTTGTTCGGGGTATCTTCACCCCGGCCAGTAGAGCAAAGAGTTGCTCCTCAACCTACTTAACCTATTGCAAATTAAAATGAAAATTAAAATGTTCCCTTTGAAGTTCCTTCGGGTATGTTAGAAAAACTGCTAGCTAATCCTTTTGCAGGAGATGGAACAAAGCATCCTGATGAGCACCTAATCTATGTGGATGAAGTTTGTGGATTATTTAAGCTTGCAGGTATACCCGATGATGTTATTAAGAAGAAGGTATTCCCTTTATCTTTGAAGGGAGATGCATCGACATGGTATAGGCTATGTGATGATACAGGGTTATGGAACTACAAACGATTGAAATTGGAATTTCATCAAAAGTTTTATCCTATGCATCTTGTTCATCGTGATCGCAATTATATATATAATTTTTGGCCTTGCAAAGGAGAAAGCATCGCTCAAGCTTGGGGGAGGCTTAAATCAATGTTATATTCATGCCCCAATCATGAGCTCTCAAGAGAAATAATTATTCAAAAAATTTATGCTCGGCTCTCTGATAACAATCGCACCATGCTTGATACTTCTTGTGCTGGCTCCTTTATGATGAAGACTATTGAATTCAAATGGGATTTATTGAATAGAATTAAACGCAACTCTGAAGATTGGGATCTCGACGAAGGTAAGGAGTCAGGTATGACACCTAAGTTTGATTGTGTTAAATCTTTTATGGATACCGATATTTTCCGTAAGTTTATCACTAAGTATGGACTTGACTCTGAGATAGTAGCTTCTTTCTGTGAATCTTTTGATGCTTATGTTGATCTCCCCAAGGAGAAGTGGTTTAAATATCATCCTCCCATAGAAGTAAAAGTAGCTGCACCTATTAAAGTTGAAGAAAAGACTATCACTTATAATGATCCTATTGTTCCTACTTCTTATGTTGAGAAACCACCTTTCCTTGTTAGGACAAAGGATCATGCTAAAGCTTCAACTGTGGTTCGTAAAAGCAATATTATAACTTATACACCTCCTGAGCAAGTTAAAGTTGAACCTAATATTGCTATTGTTAAAGATCTCTTGGCTGATAATATTGATGGGCATGTTATTTATTCCTGCGGTGAAACTGCTAGAATTGCCAAACCTTGTGCTAAAGATAAACATAGACCTGTGGTAGGCATGCCAGTTATTTCTGTTAAAATAGGAGATCATTGTTATCATGGCTTGTGTGATATGGGTGCTAGTGCTAGTGCAATACCTTATGACTTATACAAAGAAATTATGCATGATATTACACCTGCTGAGATAGAAGATATTGATGTCATAATTAAACTTGCCAATAGAGATACTATTTCACCAATGGGAATTGTTAGAGATGTTGAAGTCTTGTGTGGGAAAATTAAATATCCTGCTGATTTTTTTGTACTTGGTTCTCCACAAGATAGCTTTTGTCCCATTATATTTGGTAGACCCTTCTTGAACACTGTTAATGCTAGGATAGACTGCGAAAAGAATGTACTTACTATTGGTGTGGGTGATATGTATCATGAGTTCAATTTCTCTAAATTTAGTAGACAACACCGTGAAGAGGAATTACCTAGTAAGGATGAAATTATTGGTCTTGCTTCTATTGCCGTGCCTCCTAGTGATCCTTTAGAGCAATATTTGCTAGACCATGAAAATGATATGTTTATGAATGAAAGGGAAATAGATGAAGTATTCTTTAAATAGGAACCTATCCTGAAACACAATTTGCATGTTGAAATCCTAGGGGATCCTCCTCCACCCAAGGGTGATCCCGTGTTTGAGCTTAAACCGTTGCCTGATACTCTTAAATATGCTTATCTTGATGAAAAGAAGATATATCCTGTTATTATTAGTGCTAACCTTTCAGAGCATGAAGAAGAGAGATTATTGAAAACTACGAAGAAGCACCCGCTGCTATTGGATATACTCTTGATGATCTTAAGGGAATTAGTCCCACTCTATGTCAACACAAAATAAATTTGGAGGAAGATGCCAAACCAGTTCGTGATCATCAACGACGGTTGAATCCTAAGATGAAGGAAGTGGTAAGAAAGGAAATACTAAAGCTCCTTGAGACAGGTATAATTTATCCTGTTGCTGATAGTCAATGGGTAAGTCATGTCCATTGCGTCCCTAAGAAAGGAGGTATTACCGTCGTTCCTAATGATAAATATGAATTGATCCCGCAAAGAATTATTACAGGTTATAGGATGGTAATAAATTTGCGCAAATTAAATAAAGCTACTAAAAAGGATCATTACCCCTTACCTTTTATCGATCAAATGCTAGAAAGATTATGTAGATGGTTATTCTGGTTTCTCTCAAATACCTATGTCAGCCGATGATCAATCAAAGACTACTTTTACTTGCCCTTTTGGTACTTTTGCTTATAGACGTATGCCTTTTGGTTTATGTAATGCACCTGCTACCTTTCAAAGATGCATGATGGCTATATTCTCTGACTTTTGTGAAAAGATTTGTGAGGTTTCCATAGACGATTTCTCCGTCTATGGATCCTCTTTTGATGATTGCTTGAGCAACCTTGATCGAGTTATGCAGAGATGTGAAGAAACTAATCTTGTCTTGAATTGGGAAAAGTGCCACTTTATGGTTAATGAAGGTATTGTCTTGGGGCATAAAGTTTCTGAAAGAGGTATTGAAGTTGATAAAGCCAAGGTTGATGCTATTGAAAAGATGCCATGTCCCAAGGACATCAAAGGTATAAGAAGCTTCCTTGGTCACGCCGAGTTTTATAGGAGGTTCATTAAGGACTTCTCCAAAATTTCTCGGCCCCTGACTAATTTATTACAAAAAGATATACCATTTGTCTTTGATGATGACTGTGTAGAAGCATTTGAAATACTTAAGAAAGCATTGATCTCTGCACCTATTGTTCAACCACCTGATTGGAATTTACTTTGAAATTATGTGTGATGCTAGTGATTATGTTGTAGGTGTTGTTCTAGGGCAAAGAGTTGATAATAAATTAAATGTTATTCAATATGCTAGTAAAACTCTAGATAATGCTCAAAGAAATTATGCTACTACTGAAAAAGAATTCTTAGCAGTTGTATTTGCTTGTGATAAGTTCAGACCTTATATTGTTGATTCTAAAGTAACTATTCACACAGATCATGCTGCTATTAAATATCTTATGGAAAAGAAAGATGCTAAGCCTAGACTTATTAGATGGGTTCTCTTGCTACAAGAATTTGATTTGCATATTGTTGATAGAAAGGGGCTGAGAACCCGTTGCGAACAACTTGTCTAGGTTAGAAAATGTTCTTGATGACCCACTACCTATTGATGATAGCTTTCCTGATGAGCAATTAAATGTCATAAATGCCTCTCGTAATACTCTGTGGTATGCTGATTATGCTAATTATATCGTTACTAAATTTATACCACCTAGTTTCACATACCAGCAAAAGAAAAAGTTTTTCTATGATTTGAGACATTACTTTTGGGATGACCCACATCTTTATAAAGAAGGAGTAGATGGTGTTATTAGACGTTGTGTACCTAAGCATGAACAGGAACAGATCCTACGCAAGTGTCACTCCGAGGCTTATGGAGGACACCGCACTGGAGATAGAACTGCACATAAGGTATTGCAATCCGGTTTTTATTGGCCTACTCTCTTCAGGGATGCCCGTAAGTTTGTCTTATTTTGTGATGAATGTCAAAGAATTGGTAATATTAGTAGACGTCAGGAAATGCCTATGAATTATTCACTTGTTATTGAACCATTTGACGTTTGGGGCTTTGATTATATGGGACCTTTTCCTGCCTCTAATGGATATACACATATTTTAGTTGCTGTTGATTACGTTACTAAGTGGGTAGAAGCTATTCCAACTAGTAGTATCAATCATAACACTTCTATTAAGATGCTTAAATAAGTTATTTTTCCGAGATTTGGGGTCCCTAGATATTTAATGACTGATGGTGGTTCACATTTTATTCATGGTGCTTTCCGTAAAATGCTTGCTAAGTATGATGTTAATCATAGAATTGCATCTCCTTATCACCCACAGTCTAGTGGTCAAGTAGAATTGAGTAATAGGGTACTCAAATTAATTTTGCAAAAGACTGTTAATAGATCTAGAAAGAATTGGTCCAAGAAACTTGATGATGCATTATGGGCCTATAGAACTGTATACAAAAATCCTATGGGTATGTCTCCATATAAAATGGTTTATGGAAAAGCATGTCACTTACCTCTCGAACTAGAACATAAGGCTTATTGGGCTATTAAAGAGATCAATTATGATTTCAAACTTCTTTGGTGAGAAGAGGTTATTTGATATTAGCTCACTTGATGAATGGAGAACCCAAGCTTATGAAAATGCCAAATTGTTTAAAGAAAAAGTTAAAAGATGGCATGAAAAAAGGATACAAAAGCGTGAGTTTAATGTAGGTGATTATGTATTGCTATACAACTCTCGTTTAAGATTTTTTGCAGGAAAACTTCTCTCTAAATGGGAAGGCCCTTACGTTATCGAGGAGGTCTATAGTTCGGTGCCATAAAAATTAACAACTTCAAGGCACAAATCTGAAGGTGGTGAGCAGTCGAAGAATCAAACATTATATCTCAGGTAATCCTATAAATGTTGAAACCAATTTTATTGAAACCGTAACCCCGGAGGAATACATAAGGGACACTTTTCGGAATATTTCAGACTCCGAAAAGGAATAGGTATGTGGTACGGTAAGTAAACCGACTCCAAAACAGTTTTGAAGGCAATATTTCTCCGTTTTGGAATATTTAGAAAAATAGAAAAATAAGAAGCGATCGGTAAGAACACGAGGCCTCCAGAGGGTGGAGGCGCGCCCTACCCTCTGGGCGCACCCCTACCTCGTGGGCACCTCGTGTGCTCTCCGGACTCCGTTTTCTTACGCGTTCACGTATTTTGGTCAGTAAAAAATCATTATATATTCTCCCGAAGGTTTTGACTCTGTATCACGCATAAATATCCTATGTTCTTGTTTGAACTGTTTTTACGACAGATCTAGATCATCATGGCGTCTCCAAGCGCCCCCAAGGACAAGTTTTTGAGAAGGTCATCAACCCCTGCCTCATTGAGGTCTTTGCAACACCCGCAAACCATTGAGATGCGTGATGGGTTGCTGCACATCCGTGATGTTGAGGGACCACGGAGGACCGGAAGCGTGGAGACAAGGCTTGAAGCAATGGAGCAACAAGTTTTCAAGTGCCAGGAGATGGTGGAGCGTGGACTGGATTCCAATCACATAATGATCACGGAGTTCACCAACAACCACAAGCTGGATGCCAAGGATATTGGGGAGGCCATCTTCAAGCTCCACGAGAAAATCGAGCACCTCCAAGCTCAAATCTATGACCAGCAAAACCAAAACTGTGAGTATGAATATAGATTCAAAAGGATGAGTTTGGCTGCAGATTTAAGGATCCCGGAGACTCGATCATCCTTCTATGATGGTGAGCCTATGCCTTGGAAGATGGATGACAAGCCTACATCATCAACAATCCCTTCACCAGCAAAGGAGACATAATCACATCGGTATGGGCACTCCCCTTGGC
Source organism: Aegilops bicornis (assembly GCA_021605145.1). NCBI lineage: Eukaryota > Viridiplantae > Streptophyta > Magnoliopsida > Poales > Poaceae > Aegilops > Aegilops bicornis. The sequence goes on along the minus strand of CM038671.1, from coordinate 628,962,349 downwards.
AACTGCCAAGCTTGGGGGAGGTGCCCCGGTATCGTATCACTGTCACACTCCTATCTTTACCGTTTTTCTTAGTTCGATCCTATTAGTAGTATCTTGATCTAGTAGAATAAAAGTTTATGGCATGATCTAGTTTTGAGTTTTGCTTTATGATCTCTCTATGTAATCGAGTCCGTGAGCTTATAATAAAGATTAGTGTTGAGTCAAAGGCTTGATTATCTTGCTATGATCTTGAGTGAATAAAAGAAAAGAGAAAAGAATAAAAAGAAATAAAAATATCATATTGATCTTATTGAGAGTGATGACTTCACATAGAAAGAGTATGATGATTAAAAGTTGTTGAGAGTTGAAAAACATAGTTTTGGTAATCGTTGCAATTAATAGGAAGTAATAAAGAAAGAGAGGTTTCACATATAAATATACTATCTTGGACATCTTTTATGATTGGGAGCACTCATTAAAATATGACCTGCTAAAGAGTTGATGTTGGACAAGGAAGACAACGTAATGGGTTATGTTTTCTTATATTCGAGATAAAGTATGATGTCATGGATCATCCAACATGTTGAGCTTGCCTTTCCCCCTCATGCTAGCCAAATTCTTAGCACCAAGTAGAGATACTACTGGTGCTTCCAAATACCCTTAAACCAGTTTTGCCATGAGAGTCCACCATATCTACCTATGGATTGAGTAAGATCCTTCAAGTAAGTTGTCATCGGTGCAAGCAATAAAAATTGCTCTCTAAATATGTATGATCGATTAGTGTGGAGGAAATAAGCTTTATACGATCTTGTGATGTGGAAGAAATAAAAGCGACGGACTGCATAATAAAGGTTCATATCACAAGTGGCAATACAAAGTGATGTTCTTTTGCATTAAGATTTTGTGCATCCAACCCTGAAAGTGCATGCCAACCTTTGCTTCCCTCTATGAAGGGCCTATCTATTACTATTATCTTCTACCTTATGCAAGAGTCATGGTGATCTTCACCTTTCCTTTTTATTTTATCCTTGGCAAGCACAGGGTGTGGGAAAGATCCTGATAGATATATCTAATTGGATATGGGTTAGCATGAACTATTATTGTTGACATTACCCTTGAGGTAAAAGGTTGGGAGGCGAAACTATAAGCCCCTATCTTTCTCTGTGTCCGTTTAAAACTCCGTAACCACAAGTATTGCGTGAGTGTTAGCAATTATGAAAGACTAAATGATAGTTGAGTATGTGGACTTGCTAGAAAGCTCTGACATAGACTCTTTCTGATGTTATGATAAATTGCAATTGTTTCAATGACTGAGATTATAGTTTGTTAGTTCTCAATAAAGTTTCAGATTCATACTTGGCATTGTGAATAGATTATTACTTAAATATAAGAAATCATATGACAATATCCATCTATGTTGCTGTTATAAGAATAATCATGATGCCCTCATGTCCGTATTTTGTTTTATCAACACCTCTACCTCTAAACCTGTGGACATATTTACCGTTATCGGCTTCCACTTGAGGACAGGCGAGGTCTAAGCTTGGGGGAATTGATACGTCCATTTTGCATCATGCTTTTATATCAATATTTATTGCATTATGGGCTGTTATTATGCATTATGTCACAATACTTATGCCTATTCTCTCTTATTTTACAAGGTTTACATAAGGAGGGAGAATGCCGGTAATTTGGAATTACAGGCTGGAAAAGGAGAAAATATTAGAGACCTATTATGCACAACTCCAAAAGTCCTGAAACTCCAAGAAAGTTATTTTTGGAAATAATAAAAAATATTGAGCGGAAGAAATACGTCAGGGGGGCCACCACCTGCCCACAAGGGTGGGGGGCACGCCCTACCCCCCAGGGTGCGCCCCCTGCCTCGTGGGCCCCCTGTTGGCTCTCCGGTGGCCATCTTCTGCTATATGAAGTCTTTCGTCCAGGGAAAAATCATAAGCAACCTTTCGGGACGAGACTCCACCGCCACGAGGCGGAACCTTGGCGGAACCAATCTAGGGCTCCGGCAGAGCTGTTCTATCGGGGACACTTCTCTTCGGGAGGGGGAAATCATTGCCATCGTCATCACCAACGCTCCTCTCATTGGGAGAGGGCAATCTCCATCAACATATTCACCAGCACCATCTCCTCTCAAAACCCTAGTTCATCTCTTGTATCCAATTCTTGTCTCCAAGTCCGGGATTGGTACTAGTAGGTTGCTAGTAGTGTTGATTACTCCTTGTAGTTGATGCTAGTTGGTTTATTTGGTGGAAGATCATATGTTCAGATCCTATATGCATATTAATACCCTCTGATTATGAACATGAATATGCTTTGTGAGTAGTTACGTTTGTTCACAGGGACATGGGAGAAGTCTTGCTATTAGTAGTCATGTGAATTTGGTATTCGTTCGATATTTTGATGAGATGTATGTTGTCTATCCTCTAGTGGTGTTATGTGAACGTCGACTACATAACACTTCACCATTATTTGGGCCTAGAGGAGGGCATTGGGAAGTAATAAGTAGATGATGGGTTGCTAGAGTGATGTAAGCTTAAACCCTAGTTTATGCGTTGCTTCGTAAGGGGCTGATTTGGATCCATATGTTTCATGCTATGGTTAGGTTTACCTTAATACTTGTGTTGTAGTTGTGGATGCTTGCAATAGAGGTTAATCATAAGTGGGATGCTTGTTCAAGTAAGACCAACACCCAAGCACCGGTCCACCGACATATCAAATTATCAAAGTACCGAACGCGAATCATATGAATGTGATGAAAACTAGCTTGACGATAATTCCCATGTGTCCTCGGGAGCGCTTTTCTTTATATAAGAGTTTGTCCAGGCTTGTCCTCTGCTACAAAAAGGATTGGGCCACCTTGCTGCACTTCATTTACTTTTGTTACTTGTTGCTCGTTACCAATTATCTTATCACAAAACTATCTGTTACCTACTATTTCAGTGCTTGCAGAGAATACCTTGCTGAAAACCGCTTATCATTTTCTTCTGCTCCTTGTTGGGTTCGACACTCTTACTTATCGATAGGATTACGATAGATACCCTATACTTGTGGGTCATCAAGCAGCAGCTCAGAGATTGGAACCGATGGTGAGAGGAAGAAGAAGTTCTGGTGCGTCTCTCTGAGAGGAGCGACCTCCCTTATATAGGGGCAAGAGAAGGAGGCGAGAGGCCAGCGATGGGAGATGAAGCAAAAGAGGGAGATGAAGCGAACAGACTTCAGCCGAGGAGGCGAGCCGTTCATATTCAGTGTCCACTACAGAAAAACATTGCTCCCGCGCGATCTTTCGTATACCTGTCGTGCGTGGCAAAAATTTAGACACCTGCACGGCTCATTCCCGCAACCCGCGGCGCTTCGTGATGAGGCGAGGCGTGGCATGGCGAGGCGGGCGGCAGAGGAGGAGCACGCGTGGATGTCCCTCTTGTTCTCATCCTCATACATGTGGGGAAAGAACCTCCCTTATAAAGAGGCCAACTCCCTCTAAACTAGCAATGTGGGACTAAACTTTAGTTCCACATCTTGCCTTGCATGAATGGGTTGCGTGGGCCTCTAGGATTTATTAGGAATTTTTGAAACTGCTATTGGGCTGGCCCAAAATAGACAAAACTCCAGCAATCCCGCACCAGATCCCAGAGGCACACAAAATTTGCCTTTGGTTCCAAAACACGTTTTCATATACCGGTACTGCAGTGGAGACTGTTAAGTTGAACTTCCACTTAGAACTCTATGCTACACTAGTAAGAAACTTGAACAGTGGACTGGGCCTTGAACTACAAGTTTTCTGTGAATCTAGCTTCACACAAAGCATTGACCGATACGTGGTTACTGTGGGTCTTCCCTGTGGATGGAGCTTATGTGTCATACTCTGAGACCTTTCATAAGTTTACTAGAGAGAACCTACTCTCATAGATTGCGATGTTTAACAATCATACTCATATAGGTGCGTTCTTCAAAAGATGTTCTGCAGGACAAGATCTCTACTTCAGTGAGCCACTTAGAACATATTAAGATATACATCAACCTGCCATGCAGATTTAGGAGAGTATTGCATCTTCATGGAGTGGTATTGTTAACAATAAGGATACTCTCCTCTCAGTTGACCAACAGCTTGTCTTCCACATCTAATTAACGGGATCTCCGATCACATAGACTAGGTTACCACTATGAACAACTCATATTGTGGGTCTCATACCCATCTCCCTCGATGCATTATCTATCACATTACGTGATAGACCCTTAGTAAAAGGATCTGCCAGATTTTTAGACGTTTGGATATAATCCAATGCAATAACTCCAGAGTTTTTCATTTTCCTGACAGACTTTAACCTTCTCTGAACGTGTCTTGATGACTTCATGTTGTCCTTTGAGCTGCTCACTTTCGTGATCACAGTTTGATTGTCACAGTTCACAAGGATACCCGGTATAGGTTTCTCAACAACCGACAAGTCATTCAAGAGCCGACGAAGCCAATCTGCTTCGACCGTATCTAGTGCTGTGAGTTTTGCTTCCATTGTTGACCTCATTGATGTCTACTATGCAACCTTATTCTTGTAGACGTTGTTGGGCATCCAAGTGCAGAGGTTTGTAGGACAGTAGCAAATTTCCCTCAAGTGGATGACCTAAGGTGTATCAATCCGTGGGAGGCGTGGGATGAAGATGGTCTCTCTCAAACAACCCTGCAACCAAATAACAAAGAGTCTCTTGTGTCCCCAACACACCCAATACAATGGTAAATTGTATAGGTGCACTAGTTAATGAGCAGATGGTGATACGAGTGCAATATGGATGGTGGATATAGGTTTTTGTAAACTGAAAATATAAAAACAGCAAGGTAACTAATGATAAAAGTGAGCGTAAACGGTATTTCAATGCTAGGAAACAAGGCCTAGGGTTCATACCTTCACTAGTGCAAGTTCTCTCAACAATAATAACATAATTGGATCATATAACTATCCCTCAACATGCAACAAAGAGTCACTCCAAAGTCACTAATAGTGGAGAACAAGCGAAGAGATTATGGTAGGGTATGAAACCACCTCAAAGTTATTCTTTCCAATCAATCTGTTGGGCTATTCCTATAAGTGTCACAAACAGCCCTAGAGTTCGTACTAGAATAACACCTTAAGACACAAATCAACCAAAACCCTAATGTCACCTAGATACTCCAATGTCACCTCAAGTATCCGTGGGTATGATTATACGATATGCATCACACAATCTCATATTCTTCTATTCAACCAACACATAGAACCTCAAAGAGTGCCCCAAAGTTTCTATCGGAGAATCAAGACGAAAACGTGTGCCAACCCCTATGCATAGGTTCATGGGCGGAACCCGCAAGTTGATCACCAAAACATACATCAAGTGAATCACGTGATATGCCATTGTCACCACAGATACGCACGGCAAGACATACGTTAAGTGTTCTCAAGTCATTAAAGACTCAATCCGATAAGATTACTTCAAAGGGAAAACTCAATCCATTACAAGAGAGTAGAGGGGGAGAAGCAACATAAGATCCAACTATAATAGCAAAGCTCGTGATACATCAAGATCGTGCCAAATCAAGAACACGAGAGAGAGAGAGAGAGAGAGAGAGAGAGAGAGAGAGAGAGAAATCAAACACATAGCTACTGGTCCATACCCTCAACCCCGAGGGTGAACTACTCCCCCCTCGCCATGGAGAGCGCCGGGATGATGAAGATGGCCACTGGTGAGGGATCCCCCCTCCGACAGGGTGCCGGAACAGGGTCCCGATTGGTTTTTCGTGGCTACAGAGGCTTGCGGCGGCGGAACTCCCGATCTATTCTGTTCCCCGACCGTTTAAGGGTATATGGATATATATAGGCGGAAGAAATACGTCAGGGGAGCCACAAGGGGCCCACGAGGGTGGAGGGCGCGCCCAGGGGGGTGGGCGCGCCCCCCTGCCTCGTGCCTCCCTCGTTGCTTTCCTGACATGCACTCCAAGTCTCCCGGGTTGCTTTCCTTCCAAAAATAACTTCTCCAGAAGGTTTCATTCTGTTTCGACTCCGTTTGATATTCCTTTTCTTCGAAACACTGAAACAAGGGGAAAAACAGGAACTGGCATTGGGCTCTGGGTCAATAGGTTACTCCCAAAAATAATATAAAAGTGTAAAATAAAGCCCATAAACACCCAAGATGGATAATATAATAGCATGAATACTTCATAAATTATAGATATGTTGGAGACGTATCACTCGTTAAGATGGTCTGCTTGCAAGACTTCCAAGAAACAGCGCCACCTCCATGAGTGAATACATATCCGCTCGTGGCCTTTATCTCATCAGCATCTGAGATCCAGTTTGAGTCACTATACCCTTCAAGCACCTTTGGGTGCCCAGTGTAGTGAATTCCATAATTCGAAGTGCCTTTCAAATAATGCAAAACTCTCTCTAGAGCTTTCCAATGCACATCTCCTGGTTTTGAAACAAATCGACTCGATTTGCTAACAAAGAAAAGAGATGTCGGGTCTTGTAGCACTGGCTAAGTACATAAGCGAGCGAATAATCTGAGAATACCTCAATTGATCTCTAGCAATTCTTCTATTCTTTCGAAGCAGCACACTAGCATCATATGGTGTTGGAGAGGGCTTGCGGTCACTATAGCCAAAGCGACTCAAGATCTTTTCCACATAGTGAGATTGAAGAAATGTAATCCCGCCATCATCGTCTCTCAACAACTTGATGTTCAGAATGACATCGGCCACTCCTAAATCCTTCATCTCAAAACAGCGAGATAGGAAATCCTTGACCTCCTTAATAACATTCAGATTTGTTCCAAAAATCAGTATGTCATCAACATACAAGCAAAGGATAACTCCCTCGCCCCCACCATGGCGATAGTACACACATTTATCAGCTTCGTTTACAACAAAGCCTCCAGCTGTTAAAGTTCTTTCAAACTTCCCATGCCACTACTTGGATGCATGCTTAAGTACATACAAAGACTTCAGCAATTTGCGCATTTTTCCTTCCTAACCATCTATTACGAACCCATCTGGTTGTTCCATATAAATTTCCTAGTCCAACTCTCCATTTAGGAAAGCAGTCTTAACATCCATTTGATGAACGAGAAGACCATGTGAGGCAGCTAGTGAAAGTAGAACTCGAATAGTGGTCAGTCGAGCCACATGTGAGTAAGTATCAAAGAAATCTTCACCATCCTTTTGGGTATAACCCTTGGCCACGAGCCGTGCCTTGTATTTCTCAATAGTACCATCAGGCCTAAGTTTCTTCTTGAATACCCATTTGCAACCTATAGGTTTGCACCCATAAGGACGATCAGTTATCTCCCAAGTTTCATTTGCCAAGATGGAATCCATGTCACTACGGACCGCTTCCTTCCAGTAGTCAGCATCTTCAGATGCATAGGCCTATAAAATATAACTAGGAGTGTCATCTATGAGATACACAAGAAAATCATCACCAAAGGACTTTGCAGTCCTCTGTCTCTTGCTCCTAGTAGGAACTTCATTGTTCTCCTCCACGGGATTTTCAAAGTGTTCCATAAAAATGGCAGGTTCAGTAATTGTAACTAGTTCTTGATTCGATGAACTAGGCATCTCCTAAATTAGATGAGGTAGCCATATCCTTCATGGGAAAGATATCTTCAAAGAAAGTCGCATCATTCGACTCCATAATCGTACCGACATGCATGTCAGGTACCTCATATTTTACAACCAAGAATCTATAACCAATGCTATTAAAAGCATATCCCAGGAAAACACAGTCCACAGTTTTTGGTCCCAGCTTCCGCTTCTTTGGAATTGGCACATTGACTTTCGCCAAACAACCCCAGGTTCATAGATAAGAGAGTTTTAACCTTTTCTTCTCCCATTCCTTGAATGGAGTAGTCTCTTTGTTCTTTATGGGAACTCGGTTTAGGACATGACATGCCGTCAATATCACCTCCCCCCACTATGCCTTGGAGAGACCCGATGTGTCTAACATGGTGTTAACCAAATCAGTTATAGTACGATTTTTCTTTCGGCACCCCATTTGACTGAGGTGAATAAGGAGGCATCCTCTTATGGATTATACCATGTTCTGCACAAAAGGAATCAAATTCATTTGAGAAACACTCTCCACCATGATCGGACCTAAGCCTCTTGATCTTTCGATCAAGTTGGTTTCCGCTTCAGTTTTATAGATCTTGAAATAATTCAAAGCCTCATCCTTAGATTTCAGAAGATACAGATGGCAGTATCGAGTGGAGTCATCAATTAACGTCATAAAATACTTCTTTCCACCTTTTGTCAAAACACCATTCATTTCGCATAGATCTGAATGTATGAGCTCTAGTGGTGCAAGATTTCTCGTTTCCGCAGTCACATGAGACTTACGAGGTTGCTTAGCTTGCACACACACTTTAGACCCCTTGACAGTGGTGAAACTAGGAATTAAGTTCAACTTTGCTAATCGCGACATGCAACCAAAGTTAACATGACAAAGACATGAATGCCACACATTTGATTCACTATTGTTGCAAACATGATTGACAACTTTATTGCAGATGTCTGGTAAGGATAAAGAAACAGACCTCCTGACTCGTGGCCTTTACCAACAAAGATTCCATACATGGATATTACAAATTTATTCGACTCAAAGACAACTTTATAGCCATCTCTACACAGAAGAGATCCGCTAACAAGATTTTTATTGACAGAGGGGACATAATGCATGTTCTTGGTGCCACGATCTTCCACAAGTAAACTTCAGATCGACCATGCCAACACCACGAGCAGAAGCACTTGAATCGTTTCCCATCAAGACGGTGGAAGTCCTGCGATGCGATAAGACGAAAACATGGAAATATCACCGCAAACATGCACATTAGCACCCGTGTCAATCAACCAATTGGGAGAATGACATACTGAAAGAATAGTGGGAAATATACCATACCCAGCATTCTTCATGTCAGTGTCTCCAATGACAACATTAGCGGTCTTGCCGCCTTTTCCAAGATGACGCTTGTCATAGCGATTAGGGAAACTAGGAGCCCAATGATCAGGATCTCCACACACATGACAAACACCTTTCTTCTTGCCATTCTTCTTCTTGAAGTTTGTGTGCTGTACATGAAGGAAATATGCCCTAGAGGCAATAATAAAGTTATTATTTATTTTCTTATTTCATGATAAATGTTTATTATTCATGCTAGAATTGTATTAACCGGAAACATGATACATGTGTGAATACATAGACAAACATATAGTCACTAGTATGCCTCTACTTGACTAGCTCATTAATCAAAGATGGTTATGTTTCCTAACCATAGACATGTGTTGTTATTTGATTAATGGGATCACATCATTAGGAGAATGATGTGATTGACATGACCCATTCCGTTAGCCTAGCACTTGATCGTTTAGTATATTGCTATTGCTTTCTTCATGACTTATACATGTTCCTATAACTATGAGATTATGCAACTCCGTTTACGGAGGAACACTTTGGGTGCTACCAAGCGTCACAACGTAATCGGGTGATTATAAAGGAGTACTACAGGTGTCTCCAAAGGTACATGTTGGGTTGGCGTATTTCGAGATTAGGTTTTGTCACTCCGATTGTCGGAGAGGTATCTCTGGGCCCTCTCGGTAATGCACATCACTATAAGCCTTGCAAGCAATGTAGCTAATGAGTTAGTTACGGAATGATGCATTACGTAACGAGTAAAGAGACTTGCCAATAACGAGATTGAACTAGGTATTGGATACCGACGATCAAATCTCGGGCAAGTAACATACCGATGACAAAGGGAACAACGTATGTTGTTATGCGGTTTGACCGATAAAGATCTTCGTAGAATATGTAGGAGCCAATATGGGCATCCAGGTTCCGCTATTGGTTATTGACCGAGAATAGTTCTAGGTCATGTCTACATAGTTCTCGAACCCGTAGGGTCCGCACGCTTAACGTTACGATGACAGTTTTATTATGAGTTTATGAGTTTTGATGTACCGAAGGAGTTCGAGTCCCGGATGAGATCGGGGACATGACGAGCAGTCTCGAAATGGTCGAGACATAAAGATCGATATATTGGGCGACTATATTCGGAGTTCGGAAAGGTTCCGAGTGATGCGGGTATTTTTGGGAGTACCGGAGAGTTACGGGAATTCGTATTGGGCCTCTTTGGGCCATACGGGAAAGGAGTGAAAGGGCCAAAAGAGTGGCCGCACCCCTCCCCTTGGACTAGTCCGAATTGGACTAGGGAAGGGGCGCCCTTCCTTCCTTCTCCTTCTCTCTTCCCTTTCCGTCTCTCCTACTCCTACTACATGGAAGGGTTCCTAGTTGGACTAGGAAAGGGGAATCCTACTCGGTGGGAGTAGGACTCTCCTAGTCTTGGCGCCATAGAGAGGGCCGGCCCTCCCTCCTCCACTCCTTTATATACTGAGGCAGGGGCACCCCATGGACACACAAGTTGATCTACGGATCATTCCTTAGCCGTGTCTGGTGCCCCTTCCACCATATTCCACAGGTCATATCGTCGCGGAGTTTAGGCGAAGCCTGCTTGATAGAACATCATCATCGTCACCACGCCGTCGTGCTGACGGAACTCATACCCGACACTTTGCTGGATCGGAGTCCGGGGATCGTCATCGAGCTGAACATGTGCTGAACTCGGAGGTGCCGTACGTTCGGTACTTGGATCGGTACGATCGTGAAGACGTACGACTACATCAACCGCGTTGTCATAACGCTTCCGCTTACGGTCTACGAGGGTACGTGGACAACACTCTCCCCTCTCGTTGTTATGCATCACCATGATCCTTGCGTGTGCGTAGGAAATTTTTTGAAATTACTACGTTCCCCAACAATGGCATCCGAGCCTGGTTTTATGCGTTGATGTTATATGCACGAGTAGAACACAAGTGAGTTGTGGGAGATACAAGTCATACTGCTTACCAGCATGTCATACTTTGGATCGGCGGTATTGTGAGATGAAGCGGCCGGACCGACATTACAGCGTGACGCTTCTACGCGAGACTGGTTTCACCGCTGCGAGCACTCGTTGCTTAAAGGTGACTGGCGGGTGTCTGTCTCTCTCACTTTAGTTGAACCGAGTATGGCTATGCCCGGTCCTTGCGAAGGTTAAAACAGCACCAACTTGACAAACTATCGTTGTGGTTTTGATGCGTAGGTAAGAACGGTTCTTGCTCAGCCCGTAGCAGCCACGTAAAATTTGCAACAACAAAGTAGAGGACGTCTAACTTGTTTTTGCAGGGCATGTTGTGATGTGATATGGTCAAGACGTGATGAGATATAAGTTGTTGTATGCGATGATCATGTTTTGTTGAAGTTATCGACAATCGGCAGAAGCCATATGGTTGTCTCTTTGTTGCATAAGATGCAAGTGCCAAATAATTGCTTTACTTTATCGCTATACGATAGCAATAGTTGCAAGAGCAATGGTTGGCGAGACGACCATGTGACGACACATTGATATAGATCAAGATGATGAAGATCATGGTGTCGTGCCGGTAGCGATAGAGATCATGATGATACTTTGGAGATGGAGATCACAAGCACAAGATGATGATGGCCATATCATATCACTTATATTGATTGCATGTGATGTTTATCCTTTATGCATCTTATCTTGCTTTGATTGACGGTAGCATTTTAAGATGATCTCTCACTAAAAATTATCAAGAAGTGTTCTCCACGAGTATGCACCGTTGCGAAAGTTCTTCGTCTTTGAGACACCACGTGATGATCGGGTGTGATAGGCTCTACGTTCAAATACAACGGGTGCAAAACAGTTGCACACGCGGAATACTCAAGTTAAACTTGACGAGCCTAGCATATAACAGATATGGCCTCGGAACACGGAGACCGAAAGGTCGAGCGTGAATCATATAGTAGATATGATCAACATATTGATGTTCACCGTTGAAACTACTCCATCTCACGTGACGATCGGACATGGTGTAGTTGATATGGATCACGTAATCACTTAGAGGATTAGAGGGATGTCTATCTAAGTGGGAGTTCTTAAGTAATATGATTAATTGAACTTTAATTTATCATGAACTTAGTCCTGGTTGTATTTTGCAAATTATGTTGTAGATCAATAGCTCGCGTTGTTGCTTTCATATGTTTATTTTAATATGTTCCTAGAGAAAACTGTGTTGAAAGATGTTAGTAGCAATGATGCGGATTGGATCCGTGATCTGAGGTTTATCCTCATTGCTGCCTGAAGAATTATGTCCTTAATGCACCGCTAGGTGACAGACCTATTGCGGAGCGGAATGCGACGTTATGAACGTTTGGCTAGCTCAATATGATGACTACTTGATAGTTTAGTGCACCATGCTTAAGGGCTTAGAATCGGGACTTCAAAGGCGTTTTGAGCGTCATGGACCATATGAGATGATCCAGGAATTGAAGTTAATATTTCAAGCAAATACCCGAGTTGAGAGATATGAAGTCTCCAACAAGTTCTATAGCTAAAAGATGGAGGACAATCGCTCAACTAGTGAGCATGTGCTCAGATTGTCTGGGTACTACAATCGCTTGAATCAAGTGGGAGTTAATCTTCCGGATAAAATAGTGATTGACAGAATTCTCTAATCACCATCACCAAGTTAGCAGAACTTCGTGATGAACTATAATATGCAAGGGATGACGAAAGTGATTCCTAAGCTCTTCGTGATGCTGAAATCAACGAAGGTAGAAATCAAGAAAAACATCAAGTGTTGATAGTTAACAAGACCACTAGTTTCAAGAAAAGGGCAAAGGGAAGAAGGGGAACTTCAATAAGAACGGCAAGCAAGTTGCTGCTCAAGTGAAGAAGCCCAAGTCTGGACCTAAGCCTGAAACCGAAAGTGCTTCTACCGCAAAGGAAATGGTCACTTTGGAAGTGGAACTACTCCAAATATTTGGTGGATAAGAAGGATGGAAAGTGAACAAGGGTATATTTGATATACGGTTATTGATGTGTGCTTTACTAGTGTTTATAGTAGCCCTCGAGTATTTGATACTTGTTCGATTGCTAAGATTAGTAACTCGAAACAGGAGTTACAGAAATAAACAAACACTAGTTGAAGGGGAAGTGACGATGAGTGTTGGAAGTAGTTCCAAGATTGATATGATCATCATCGCACACTCCCTATACTTTCGAGATTAGTGTTAAACCTAAATAAATGTTATTTGGCATTTTGCCTTGAGCATGAATATGATTTGATCATGTTTATTGCAATACAGTTATTCATTTAAAATCAGAGAATAATTGTTGTTCTGTTTAAATGAATAAAACCTTCAATGGTCATACACCCAATGAAAATAGTTTGTTGGATCTCGATCGTAGTGATACACATATTCATAATATTGATGCCAAAAGATGCAAAGTTAATAATGATAGTGCAACTTATTTGTGGCACTTGTCGTTTGGAGTCATATCGGTGTAAAGCGCATGAAGAAACTCCATCTTGATGGGTTTTGGAATCACTTGATTATGAATCATTTGATGCTTGCGAACCGTGCCTTTTTGGCAAGATGACTGAAACTCCGTTGTTCGGAACAATGGAACGAGCTACTAACTTGTTGGAAATAATACATACCAATGTATGCGATCCAATGAGTGTTGATGCCCGTGGCAAGTATCATTATTTTCTAACCTTCACAGATGATTTGAGCAGATATGCGTATATCTTCTTGATGAAACATAAGTCTGAAATAGTTGAAAAGTTCAAAGAATTTCAGAGTGAAGTGGAAAATCATCGTAACAAGAAAATAAAGTTTCTGCGATCTGATCATGGAGATGAATATTTGAGTTACGAGTTTGGTCTTCAATTAAAACAAAGTGGAATAGTTTCACAGCTCACGCCACCTGCAACACCACAATGTTATGGTGTGTCCGAACGTCGTAACCGCACTTTATTGGATATGGTGCGATCTATGATGTCTCTTATCGGTTTACCACTATCGTTTTGGGGTTATGCATTAGAGACAGCTGCATTCACGTTTAATAGGGCACCATCTAAATCCGTTGAGACGACACCATATGAACTATGGTTTAACGAAGAACCTAAGCTGTCGTTTCTTAAAAGTTTGGAGTTGTGATGCTTATGTGAAAAAGTTTTCACACGATAAGCTCGAACCGAATTCGTAGAAGTGCGTCTTCATAGAATACCCAAAGGTAACTATTGGGTACACCTTCTATCACAGATCCGAAGGCAAGTTTTTCGTTGCTAAGATGGATCCTTTCTAGAGAAGAAGTTTCTCTCGAAAGAAGTGAGTGGGAGGAAAGTAGAACTTGATGAGGTAATTGTACCTTCTCCCTTATTGGAAAGTAGTTCATCACATAAATCAGTTCCTGTGATTCTTACACCAATCAGTGAGGAAGCTAATGATGATGATCATGAAGCTTCAGATCAAGTTACTACCGAACCTCGTAGGTCTTCTAGAATAAGATCCGCACCAAAGTGCTACGGTAATCCTATTCTAGAAGTCATGTTACTAGACCATGATGAACCTACGAACTATGAGGAAGCGACGATAAGCCCAGATTCCACGAAATGGCTTGAGGCCATGAAATCTGAGATAGGATCCATGTATGAGAACAAAGTATGGACTTTGATTGACTTGCTCGATGATCAGCAAGCCATGTTAAATAAATGGATCTTCAAGAGGAAGACGGACGTTGATAGTAGTGTTACTATCTACAAAGCTCGACTTGTTGCAAAAGGTTTTCGACAAGTTCAAGGTGTTGAATACGATGAGATTTTCTCACTCGTAATGATGCTTAAGTTTGTCTGAATCATGTTAGCAATTGCCACATTTTATGAAATCTGGCAAATGGATGTCAAAACTGCATTCCTTAATGGATTTATTAAAGAAGAGTTGCATATGATGCAACCAGAAGGTTTTGTCAATCCTAAAGATGCTATCAAAATGTGCAAGCTCCAAGAATCCATCTATGGACTGGTGCAAGCATCTCAGAGTTGGAATATATGCTTGATGATTTGATCAAAGCATATGGTTTTATAGAGACTTTTGGAGAAGCCTGTATTTACAAGAAAGTGAGTGGGAGCACTACAACATTTCTGATAAGTATATGTGAATGACATATTGTTGATCAGAAATGATGTAAAAAATTTCTGGAAAGCATAAAGGAGTATTTGAAAGGAGTTCTTTAAAAGAAAGACCTCAGTAAAGCTACTTACATATTGAGCATCAAGATCTATTGAGATAGATCAAGACGCTTGATAAGTTTTTCAATAAGTACATACCTTGTCAAGATTTTGAAGTAATTCAAAATGGAACAGTCAAAGAAAAGTTCTTGCCTGTGTTGCAAAGGTGTGAAATTGAGTAAGACTCAAATCCCGACCACAACAGAAAATAGAAAAGAGAATGAAAGTCATTCCCTATGCCTCAGTCATAGGTTCTATAAAGTATGCTATGCTATGTACCAGACCTATTGTATACCTTGCTCTGAATTTGGCAAGGAGTACAATAGTGATCTAGGAGTAGATCCTTTGGACATTGGTCAAGAACATCCTTAGTGAGGACTAAGGAAATATTTCTCGATTATGGAGGTGATAAAAGAGCTCGTCATAAAGAGTTACATCGATGCAAGCTTTTTACACTGATCCAGATGACTCTAAGTCTCAATCTGGATACATATTGAAAGTGGGAGCAATTAGCTAGAGTAGCTCCGTGCGAGCATTGTAGACATAAAATATTTGCAAAATACATACGGCTCACGAATGTGATGAGACCCGTTGACTAAGCTTCTCTCACGAGCAAAACATGATCATACCTTAGTACTCTTTGGGTGTTAATCACATAGCGATGTGAACTAGATTATTGACTCTAGTAAACCCTTTGGATGTTGGTCACATGACGATGTGAACTATGGGTGTTAATCACATACAGATGTGAATATTAGTGTTGAATCACATGATGATGTGAACTAGATTATTGACTCTAGTGCAAGTGGGAGACTGAAGGAAATATGCCCTAGAGGCAATAATAAATTTATTATTTATTTCCTTATTTCATGGTAAATGTTTATTATTCATGCTAGAATTGTATTAACCGGAAACATGATACATGTGTGAATACATAGACAAACATATAGTCACTAGTATGCCTCTACTTGACTAGCTCATTAATCAAAGATGGTTATGTTTCCTAACCATAGACATGTGTTGTTATTTGATTAATGGGATCACATCATTAGGAGAATGATGTGATTGACATGACCCATTCCGTTAGCCTAGCACTTGATCGTTTAGTATATTGCTATTGCTTTCTTCATGACTTATACATGTTCCTATAACTATGAGATTATGCAACTCCCGTTTACGGAGGAACACTTTGGTGCTACCAAACGTCACAACGTGATCGGGTGATTATAAAGGAGTACTACAGGTGTCTCCAAAGGTACATGTTGGGTTGGCATATTTCTAGATTAGGTTTTGTCACTCCGATTGTCGGAGAGGTATCTCTGGGCCCTCTCGGTAATGCACATCACTATAAGCCTTGCAAGCAATGTAGCTAATGAGTTAGTTACGGAATGATGCATTACTAACGAGTAAAGAGACTTGCCAGTAATGAGATTGAACTAGGTATTGGATACCGACGATCAAATCTCGGGCAAGTAACATACCGATGACAAAGGGAACAACGTATGTTGTTATGCGGTTTGACCGATAAAGATCTTCGTAGAATATGTAGGAGCCAATATGGGCATCCAGGTTCCGCTATTGGTTATTGACCGAGAATAGTTCTAGGTCATGTCTACATAGTTCTCGAACCCGTAGGGTCCGCACGCTTAACGTTACGATGATGCTTTTATTATGAGTTTATGAGTTTTGATGTACCGAAGGAGTTGAGTCCCGGATGAGATCGGGGATATGACGAGGAGTCTCGAAATGGTCGAGACGTAAAGATCTATATATTGGACGACTCTATTAGGAGTACGGAAAGGTTCCGAGTGATTCCGGTATTTTTGGGAGTACCTGAGAGTTACGGGAATTCGTATTGGGCTTCTTTGGGCCATACGGGAAAGGAGAGAAAGGGCCAAAAGAGTGGCCGCATCCCTCCCCTTGGACTAGTCCGAATTGGACTAGGGAAGGGGGGCGCACCCTTCCTTCCTTCTCCTTCTCTCTTCCCTTTCATTCTCTCCTACTCCTACTACATGGAAGGGTTCCTAGTTGGACTAGGAAAGGGGGAATCCTACTCACGGTGAGAGTAGGACTTCCAGAGGGCCCCATAATAGAGGGCCGGCCCTCCCTCCTCCACTCCTTTATATCACGGGGCAGGGGCACCCCATGGACACACAAGTTGATCTACGGATCGTTCCTTAGCCGTGTGCGGTGCCCCTTCCACCATATTCCACCTCGGTCATATCGTCATGAGTTTAGGCGAAGCCCTGCGCCGGTAGAACATCATCATCGTCCTGCCACGCCGTCTTGTGGAACTCATCCCGACACTTTGCTGGATCGGAGTCCGGGATCGCCATCGAGCTGAGCGTGTGCTGAACTCCGGAGGTGTCGTGCGTTCGGTACTTGGATCGGTCGGATCGTGAAGACGCACGACTACATCAACCGCGTTGTCATAACGCTTCCGCTTACGGTCTACGAGGGTACGTGGACAATATTCTCCCCTCTCGTTGCTATGCATCACCATGATCCTTGCGTGTGCGTAGGAAATTTTTTGAAATTACTACGTTCCCCAACAGTACAGCCTTGTTCTTCCCATCAAACTTTGCTTTACCATCAAACTTGCCCTTGTTCTTGAACTTGTAGGGCTGGAAGTTTTTCTTCTGTACCAGATTGGCACTAGAACCTCCCTCAATACCTCGAGCACGGTTATCCTTTGCTCTCGCCTTTTCTTCCACATCAAGAGTACCAATGATTTCCAGAACGGAAAACTCCTGCCTCTTATGCTTCAGTAAGGTAGCAAAGTTCCTCCACGTGGGGGGAAGCTTAGTGATAATGCCTCCGGCAACGAACTTGTCCGATAGCATACAATTGAAGTGCTCAAGTTATCTAGCAAATGAATGTATCTCATGAGCTTGCTCTACCACGGAGCGCTCTTCAGTCATCATGTAATCATAGAATTGCTCCATGATGTACAGCTCAGTGCGAGCATCCAAGACCCCAAACTTAGCCTCGAGTGCGTCCCACATATCTTTTCCATTACCAATTGATGTGTAAGCATCAACTATGTTATCACCAAGAACACTCAAGAGAGCAGCCTTAAGCAGGGTATCCATTTTCTAAAAAGCTTGTTCCTATTGAGCATCATATTCTCCTTCAGGTTTGCCAAGAGTGGCGTCATAGCAACTCATGGTTTGCAACCATAAGACTGCTCTCACGTGCCACCTCTTATAGTGGATACCCTCAAACATAGGAGGTCTCATGGAAGCAGCAAAACCACCCGGGGTAAATTGCCTATAATAAGGTTTTTGGATTGTTGGAAATATGAGCAATTTACCAAATGATTTTATGAACAGAAATACTAGATAAAGCTTGGCTAATATAGCAGAGATAAAACAAGTCACACGATCTGACAGAGAGAAGGTAAATAGCATCTTCATATATGAACTGTAACCAAACATATCTAGAGCAGACAGTAGGACAAGTTGCATGTATGAAGTAGAACCGAACATATGTAGGGAAAACACTAGAACAAGGAACTATGGCAGGACCTCTAACAGGAAGAGTATGGGAATGTACGGAACGGGAGCAGAAGCACTGGTCTTGGGGTCGGTGTCCTTTCCAGCCATGTCGTCGAGGAGGTTGTCGACGTCGGGAAGAAGTCGTCGTTGGGGAAGTAGTCGTCGGAGTCCGGGGAGTCCGTGACGAAGAAGTCAGTAATCGCGCTGAACGCTCCCCAAAAAACTTATCACCCTTCTCCCGTACAGGACTCAAAGAGGTGCGGTTTCGGAGGCCTACCGTCTCGACTCGCGGTGCATGTCGCAGCCGGGATGAAGAAGACAGCAGCAGCTCAGAGATTGGAACCGATGGCGAGAGGAAGAA
This sequence comes from Aegilops bicornis, assembly GCA_021605145.1. Lineage (NCBI taxonomy): Eukaryota > Viridiplantae > Streptophyta > Magnoliopsida > Poales > Poaceae > Aegilops > Aegilops bicornis. The sequence goes on along the minus strand of CM038671.1, from coordinate 628,943,343 downwards.
GAAATTTTGGTGCGTCTCTCTGAGAGGAGCGACCTCCCTTATATAGGCGCAAGAGAAGGAGGCGAGAGGCCAGCGACGGGAGATGAAGCAAAAGAGGGAGACGAAGCAAACAGACTTCAACCAAAGAGGCGAGCCATTAGGATTCAGTGACCACTACAGAAAAATATTTCAGCTCCCGCGCAACCTTTCGTATACCCGTCGTGCCTGGCAAAAATATAGGCATCGGCTCGGCTCGGCTCATTCCCGCAACCCGCGGCGCGTCGTGACGAGGCGAGGCGAGGCGTGGCGTGGCGAGGCAGGCGGCGGAGGAGCGCGTGTGGATGTCCCTCTTGTTCTCATCCTCATACATGTGGGGAAAGAACCTCCCTTATAAAGAGGTCCAACTCCCTCTAAACTAGCAATGGGGGACTAAACTTTAGTTCCACCTCTTGCCTTGCCCGAATGGGCTGCGTGGGCCTCTAGGATTTATTAGGAATTTCTGAAACTGCTATTGGGCTGGCCCAAAATAGACAAAATTCCAGCACCTTGTGGCTACTAGTAATGGCACCCTTGTTCTTAGTGACCTAAGTAGTCTTGCAAATTTTTACAGGAGTTTTCTCAATAGTTTTAAAAGAAGAAAAGGTTGAGCTTAAATTACTAAAAAATTCTTCCAACTTATCAATTCGAGAGGGACTTTCTCCTATTCTTTCATTAATTATGGTTTCCTTTTCCCTTAGTAATTTAAAAGTATCTCCCACTTTTGATCCAAATTTATTAGCAAGGTTGAGGTAGTCCTGGATTAGGGGGTGTCCGGATGGCCGGACTATAACCTTTGGCCGGGCTCCTGGACTATGAAGATACAAGATTGAAGACTTCGTTCCGTTTCCGGATGGGACTTTCCATGGCGTGGAAGGCAAGCTTGGCGATACGGATATGTAGATCTCCTCCCATTGTAACCGACTTTGTGTAACCCTAGCCCTCTCCGGTGTCTATATAAACTGGAGGGTTTTAGTCCGTAGGACGAACAACAATCATACCATAGGCTAGCTTCTAGGGTTTAGCCTCTCGATCTCATGGTAGATCTACTCTTGTACTACCCATATCATCAATATTAATCAAGCAGGAGTAGGGTTTTACCTCCATCGAGAGGGCCTGAACCTGGGTAAAAACATCGTGTCCCTTGTCTCCTGTTACCATCCTCCTAGACGCACAGTTTGGGACCCCCTACCCGAGATCCACCGGTTTTGACACCGACATTGGTGCTTTCATTGAGAGTTCCTCTGTGTCGTCATCTTTAGGCCCGATGGCTCCTCCGATCGTCAACAACGATGCGGTCCAGGGCGAGACTTTCCTCCCCGGACAGATCTTTGTATTCGGTGGCTTTGCACTGCGGGCCAATTCGCTTGGCCATCTGGAGTAGATCGAAAGCTACGTCCCTGGCCATCAGGTTAGATTTGGAAGTTTGAACTACACGGTCGACGTCCGCGGGGACTTGATCTTCGACAGGTTCGAGCCGCAGCCAAGCGCGCCGCACTGTCACGATGGGCATGATCTAGCTCTGCCGCCGAACAGTGCCCTGGAGGCCGCACCAGTGTCCGCTCCGACCCTTAGCTCGGAGCCGACTGCGCCAATCAAGGACAGGTGGCTGGACACCGCCTCGGGGGCTGCAATCTCTACGGCGATCAATCCGAACACCATACCTGTCCTTTGCGAAGCTCGTGACTCCAAGGTGCCGGACTCCTCTCCGGACTCCGAACCTTCCGCGCCCCTGCCAATCGAATCCGATTGGGCGCCGATCATGGAGTTCACCGCCGCGGACATCTTTCAGCACTCGCCCTTCAGCGACATTCTGAATTCACTAAAGTCTCTCTCTTTATCAGGAGAGCCCTGGCCGGACTATGGTCAGCAAGGTTGGGATGCGGACGATGAAGAAATTCAAAGCCCACCCACCACCCACTTCGTAGCCACTGTCGATGATTTAACCAACATGCTCGACTTCGACTCCGAAGACATCGACGGTATGGACGACGATGTAGGAGACGAACAGGAATCAGCGCCTATAGGGCACTGGACAACCACCTCATCCCACGATGTATACATGGTGGACACACCTAAAAGAAACGATGACAAGGAACAAAGGGACGCAACAAGGGATCGTTCCCTCGAAAAGCAGTCAAAGCGGCGGCGTAAGCGCCGCTCCAAACCCCACCTCGACAGAGACAGTAGCCATACAGACCCAGCCATAGAGCAGGGCGAACCGGCGGACGACGAACATGCCATCGAGCAACCGTCCGAACATGGCAACTTGGATAAACAACCCGTCCCCGGCGAAGATAAGAGTCCGGACGACCTTACGCCGGACAGATTGTTGGAGCAGAAGAACCTCCAAAAAAGGCTCATCGCCACTGCGTGTAGCCTGAAAAAGCAGAAACGGAAGCTCAAAACAGCGGAAGACGCACTCAGAATTAGATGGAGCAAAGTACTCAACACCACCCAGACACGGCGGCAGTACGCCACACAAAGAGCTATCCGAAGTGAAAATTACTGCCGGAATTTGATGATGAGGCCTTAGAGCCTCCACAATCAAAAAATAAGGAAGCCACCCGGTCGGATAAACGACCCCATGGCCTACATAGTGCGGCAAATGGCGCCGCACACAATCCGGCACGCGATCCGCACAAGGATTCGCATCAAAAAGATGGCCCAGCTAGATCTATCTACGGGCCAAGAAAGCAAGCTCTAGTAAGCAATGCAATGCATCAAGTATCCGAACATCACGGTACACCCAAATATAGGGGTGCCGCACACCCCCTATGTTTCACCGATGGGGTGCCGGATCATGAATTTCAATGGGATTCAAGCCCGTAAACATAGAGGCATACGACGGAACAACAGACCACAGAGTCTGGATTGAGGATTACATCCTCCACATACACATGGCTAGAGGAGATGATCTCCACGCCATAAAATACTTACCCCTCAAACTCAAAGGGCTAGCCCGGCATTGGCTTAAAAGCCTTCTCAAGGATGCTTTTCGGGTAAATTTTCAAGGGACCTATGTCCGACCTCCGGATGCAGATGATTTAAGTCATATAACTCAACAACCCGGAGAGTCAGCCCGGAAACTCTGGAACAGATTTCTTACTAAAAAGAACCAGATACTCGACTGTCCGGACGCCGAAGCCTTAGCAACTTTCAAACACAGCGTTCGAGACGAATGGCTCGCCAGAAACCTCGGCCAAGAAAAGCCAAGAACAATGGCCGCATTAACAAGCCTCATGACCCGCTTTTGCGCAGGAGAGGAGAGCTGGTTAGCAAGATGCAGTACCAGCGACCCAAGTACATCCGAAGTTAGGGATGGAAACGGGTAACCGTGACGCAGCAAGGACCAGCACCGGACCAAGGGAAACAGCCTGAAGAGCACGGCAGTCAACACTGGATTCAAAAGCTCTCGGATGAATCAGAAAAAGCTGCCCCTCAAGGATAACAGGGACGAGCTATCTAACCTAAACAAAATCTTGGACAAGATATGTCAAATCCACAGTACTCCCGAGAAGCCTGCAAACCATACCCACAGAGATTGTTGGGTCTTCAAGCAATCCGGCAAACTTAACGTCGAACACAAGGGGCTCGACACACCAAGCGAGGACGATGACGAACCCCACCAGCAGAGCACCGGCAAACAAAAGAATTTCCCACAAGAAGTCAAAACAGTAAATTCACTTCACGTGACAAAAGGGAAGAACAGAGTGGCGCCCATAGAGATACGCGCCATACGGCCTATCCCAGAGGAGTCCCGCCACTGGTTGTTAAAACCAATCACCTTCGACCATCAGGATTACTCTAGAAGTATCCAGAATGCAGGCTGGACTGCCTTGGTATTTGATCTGATAATTGACGGACTCCACTTTACACAAGTCCTAATGGACGGCGGCAGTGATTTAAACCTGCTATATCAGGACACAATCCGCAAAATGGGGATAGACCCAACAACAATTCGCCATAGCAACACTTCCTTTCAAGGGGTAACGCCAGGCCCAGATGCCCATTGTACGGGCTCTCTCCGGCTAGAAGTTATGGTCGGCTCACCCGACAACTTCCGCCGCAAAAGCTAACCTTCCACATCGCCCCATTTACAAGTAGCTATCAAGCACTCTTTGGGGCCAAGCTTTCACCCGCTTTAACGCAATACCGCATTATGCATCTCTTATACTTAAAATGCTCGGTCCACGAGGCATCATCTCATTAAAGGAAATATCGAGTGTTCCTCGAGCGGAAGATCAGCGGCTGCCTTAACAGCCAAACACTAAACCGGCTTCACTAATCAAAGCACCTAAATAGGTCGTTCAGACCACGGACATGGCTAGACGAGTCCGGTGTAAATATACAAGGGCTTACTAGCCGCATACCCCCGTTCAAGGGGCTCCGCGCATGTACAACAAGAGACAATAAAGCTCAATTTTATTCATTTTTTAAATTGTACTTTGTTTATTTAATATAATGTACATTTTTGCACGATCTTTTTCAACTAAGTTCCTCTCTTTTCTGAGATGAACACCGTGCTACACCCGTCCGGGATACGGCACAACGGAGACACAGCGCATAAGCGTGCAAGAGGGACCCGCTTCAAGGATTCTTTTCATATTAAGACCCTCGTAAACCTTTTTTACTGTCTCTTGTTGATACACATCCCCTGTTTCTTGCTATAACCGAGGTGGAGGCTGGCGTCTTGGCATGTGGCCACGTCGAATTTTTTGCGATGCACTGGACACGAGGGCTTATTACCAAGGGCGTTCTTCAGCCGTTTTCATAAAGACCGAATACCTTAGGGAGTGTTCGATTGTCGCGAGTTTGGCCTTATATGCATCAGCTCCGAATCATGTCTTTGGTCAAATGTTGGGTTTGCCCGGCTCACATGTTTTGCTGCCTTACGTTCCACTCTATCGGCTAAGGCGGCACCAGGAGAACTACTGCGATTGTGCCCCGGTTCGGCCAGGCGAGCACCTCAATAGAGAAAGCCGAAAACTGACTGTCATGATATAGCGTGAGACTGGTCAACCACTTGATGACCCGCCGGAATCTTTAGTATTCCTCCGCATTAACGAAGGGCCGTTTCCCGGCCAGGCACACACGCGCCCCGAATTCGGGTGAGCGCGGTGCCCCAGGGCTATATAGTAGCCCCACCGTCAAACTCCTATGGCTAAGTGAAAGTGATAAAGCATTATAGTCCGGTTGCCTAGTTCGCTGCGCTATCACCTCCTTTATAGGACCAAGACGTTGGATCAAGTGTGAAAATGCGCTTTCATGTAACACCCCGCATTATATGCGTGGGGGCTGAAGCCGACGACTGCCATCTTTCAGGTTATATATACATATACATTAACGGCCGCACAGGAGGTATTTTAATTCTTGAAGGCACAAGTATAAAAAGCTCTCATATTCCCTCAAAACATTGTTTTACAATAATACATGTTATTCGAACATAATATCCTTCGAGCACTGCGTTTCTATTAAACGAGCGCCCTGCAGAACTTCCTGAAAATAGTGCTCGACAGGTACTCGGCTCCCGTCCGAATCTTGGGATGCAACATCGGTGGCCTTCATCTCCGCCCAGTATGTCTTGACACGGGCAAGAGCCATCCGCGCACCCTCTATGCACGCTGACCTCTTCATTGCATTGATATGCGGCACCGCACCAAGGAATTGTTGCACCAAGCTAAAATAACTCTTCGGCTCGGGCCTTTCTGGACACAGATGACTCACGACATACTTCATGGCGAGTCCGGATAACCTATTCAGCTCCGCCCATGCGGCCAAACGATCGGTTAATGGAAGTGGGCGCTCTGGATTGTGGAACTGCGACCAGAAAAGCTTTTCCACTTCTTGATCCTTTTGATCTCGGAAGCATTCGGCCGCGTCCGCAGCACTCGCCGCCAAGTCCAGGTAAGTGTCCGCCGCACTCCACAACTGGTCCAATGGAGCATATTTAGGATCCCCGAACTTCATCCGCAGCATAAAGGGCTTTCCGGCCGCGATATCTCTGGCCTGACGTAGCTCCTGCTTCATAGCTCTCATCGCAGAGCGAGCATCCTTGGCCTCGGTAGAGGCCTTCTTCAGGTCCTTCTGTTCACCGATCTTCTTTTTTAAGAAGCTCGCAGCGGTCGGCAGCATTCTTCAACTTTACAGCCATCTCGGCCATTTCCTTCTTGCTTCGGCAGTGAGCAGCATGTTCGGCTTTTAGCTCTTCAGTCGCCTTTAAGGCAGCCGCATCGCTTCTCCTGGCCTGCTCCTTGGCTCGGGCAAGTTCCGCCTGAAGGTTCTCCATGGCAGCGGCACCATCTGCATCAAGCACACATGTTGTAAGGTACGGGCATCAAGCTCCTCTTACCGGGTGTCTTCGGAGAAATTACATACCTTGTGCCTCGTCAAGCCGCTTGTTAACAAGCGCGATGTCGGCATCTGCCACGTCAAGTTGCCGCTTTAGCTCGGCAAATTCATCAGTCCGGCTAGCCACCGGACACTTCGCCACCTACATAGGAACGGCGACATGTTATACCTGGGACTATGATCCTCGGCGCGCCGTCATTTTTGACAACGCACCGAGTCTCAGGGGCTACTATCTATACAGGGCGCATCTTTTATATGCGGAGCTGTCAAAAGGTGCATCATTTCGCGCACCTCAAAACCTGTCAGTAAACTCCTGACGGCCTTGTGCAACCCGCTCTCCGCGGATGAAATCCTTTCAATCACCGTGCCCATCAATGCACGGTGTTCTTTTGAGATAAACGCTCGCCTGAGCAGATCCTTCAGCTCCTCCGACCATGCACCAGACGGTGCCGGACTCGTCTGATGGCCTTTTTTGAAGGCCGGACACGGAGGGCTTTGGGGGGCCATACGACTGCCTTCCGGCCCTGCCGGATTCGGAGAAACCCTCCGTGACGACACCTCAAGGTCGCCCGCCTCGCACGGCGGTACGGTGGGGGGAGGCGTTCCGCTCTCCATCATCTCCGGTCGAAGATCCCCTAAGGATGAGCTCTGCTGAGAAGGGCTGAGACCCGAACTACAAGGTAAAAAAAATTTGGTTATCTTCCTCAAAAAATAGAACAGGGATGTCTCTTATCTTAAAAACTCCCCGCTCTACTTACGGCTTGCTGGAGGGCTGATCCCCTTGGGGGCACAGTGCGGCCGAGGCATCCCCCGGTGCAGGACCCTCTGACGAAAATTTTCTCCCCCGCTTTGAGACCATGGTCTCCGGGTCTTTGGAGGCAGTCCTTTTCTTCCCCTGGATGGAGGGATTCTCGATTCCTCCTTTCCTGTCAACCTCCTTCGGGGAGGTGGTAGCTTCCTTGTTCCCCCCTTCGCCTTCTTCCAAAGGCGCAACCTCCAGCATCCTGGTTAACACGGGATCCGGCGTGGTCTCGTGGAGGGGGCCGGACACCTGATTAGCTTTGCTTTCGCTTATCCACTCATGTTTAAAGGACAGCTCTTTTAAGGGCAATTTTATGATAAATATACGGATGGCGTAATAAAGATGCAGGCTACTTACTTGAGTATCCGGGCGATTGCAGCTCAGACCTGCGTCCTCGGTCGAGTCCGGACACATTGCTTGTGATCCGAAGAACAATTTGTACATCTCCATGGGCGTCGCGCCCGTAAAATATTGGAGAGCTCATGGTCCCTCTGGATTAAATTCCCACAGGTGGAGGGGGCGACGTTTGCAGGGCAAGGGGCGGTGAATCAACATAACCCGCGCCACCGCGACCAGATTGATGTCTCTCTCTAGGAGATCTCGAATGCGGCCCTGCAACAAGGGCACATCCTTGGACGGCCCCCAGTTAAACCCTTTATTGACCCATGACGCTAGCTGTGGTGGGGGACCCGAGCGAAAGGCAGGTGGCGCCACCCACTTGGTGCCCCTGGGAGCTGTGATATAGAACCACTCTCGTTGCCATAAGCTGAACTCCTCTTGAAAAGAGCCCTCGGGCCATGGGGCGTCAGAATTCTTGCTTATAACAGCGCCTCCGCACTCCGCGTGCTGCCGCTCGATCATCCTCGGCTCTACTTTAAAGGTCTTAAGCCACAATCCAAAGTGAGGAGTAATGCGGAGGAAGGCTTCGCACACGACGATGAACGATGAGATGTGGAGGATGGACTCCGGAGTCAAGTCGTGAAATTCCAGCCCATAATAGAACATGAGCTCCCTCACGAAGGGGTCCGTCGGGAAGCCTAGCCCCCGAAGGAAGTGAGACGCGAACACCACGCTCTTACCAGGATTGGGAGTGGGAATAACCTGCCCTTGAGCAGGCAGCCTATGCGAGATTTCGCTGGTTAGATACCTGGCATCTCTCAGCTTTAGCACGTCTTCTTCCGTAACGGAGGAAGGCATCCACCAGCCTTGAAGGCCGGAGCCGGACATCATCGAAGGTCCGGCGCTGAATCTGGAGCTTTGGGTGTTGGAACTCGAGGCGGGAGGCGGATTCGATTGAGATTGAAAGAAAGGAGTAGAGCCTTGGTCTCTTTATAAAGAGGTTGAATACCAAGAGCCCTCCCCGTGACCGTTTGGGACTCGCCTTCAACTGAGGAAATATACCAATGGGCACGATTGGGTTACCCACGCCCGCATTGATGAGAATCCCGGAATAAGGGGACACGATCTCTGCTCCGACCAAGACCTGCCAAGGAAACCGCCTCGCTAAACACGCTGAGGTGGGACAGTAAAAACGATTCGAATAAAGGCTTGGCCGTGGTGTGATGTCACGCTGCGGAATACATCAGCAGGTGTAATTTGTGTAAATATTATTCTCTCTGCGGTGGTATGTGGAACTTATTTTGCAGAGCCGAACACTATCCTTGTGTTCAAAATCTTCTATGAAGTATTCGGAGGAGGAACCCGCCTTGCAATGCCGAAGACAATCTGCGCGTCGGACTCGTCGTCATTGAAGCCTGGTTCAGGGGCTACTGAGGGAGTCCTAGATTAGGGGGTGTCCAGATGGCCGGACTATAACCTTTGGCCGGACTCCTGGACTATGAAGATACAAGATTGAAGACTTCGTCCCTTTCCGGATGGGACTTTTCTTGGCGTGGAAGGCAAGCTTGGCGATACAGATATGTAGATCTCCTCCCATTGTAACCGACTCTGTGTAACCCTAGCCCTCTCCGGTGTCTATATAAACCGGAGGGTTTTAGTCCGTGGGGACGAACAACAATCATACCATAGGCTAGCTTCTAGGGTTTAGCCTCTCGATCTCGTGGTAGATCTACTCTTGTACTACCCATATCATCAATATTAATCAAGCAGGAGTAGGATTTTACCTCCATCGAGAGGGCCCGAACCTGGGTAAAAACATCGTGTCCCTTGTCTCCTGTTACCATCCGCCTAGACGCACAGTTCGGGACTCCCTACCCGAGATCCGCCGGTTTTGACACCGACAAAGGTTATGAATTTTTTATCCAAATTTTCAATTTGTTCTTCAATAATCATCTTATTTTCAATAGCATCTAATCTTTGCATAACATGCTCAAGAGTTAGATTTGTTTCATTGACAATGATAGGTGGTGCACCCAATAGATCTCCCATAGCATTAAAAGCATCCAAAGATGGACACATCAAGAAATTTCCATCGGTAATCGTATCAAGAATGAATCTATACCAAGTGGTAATGCCCACATAAAAACTGCGAAGAAGAACAACGGTAGATTGTGAAGGAAATATGCCCTAGAGGCAATAATAGAGTTGTTATTTTTATTTCCTTATATCATGATAAATGTTTATTATTCATGCTAGAATTGTATTAACCGGAGACTTAGTACATGTTGAATACATAGACAAACAGAGTGTCACTAGTATGCCTCTACTTGACTAGCTCGTTGAATCAAAGATGGTTAAGTTTCCTAGCCATAGACATGAGTTGTCATTTGATTAAGAAAGAATTCCTTATTTAACACTATTTTAAATTTCTTTCCCTATTTAATACTGAAGAAATATTTCTTCCCTATCTAACACCAACTTTAAATTTTGTTCCTAATATAACACTTTCGTCCATTTTTGACCTAACGGTGTATAATGACACGTGAAATGACAAATTTACCCCTGGTTCTGGCTGAAAAACTTCTCAAGACAAGGTGGTTGGGACGGCGAAGGCGCGGCGGACAGGAGCAGACAAGTGTTGCATGAGCCCATGGTGAAGTGTCAGTTTTAGAATGCCATGTCGATTCACCCAAGCAGCGCACGTACATGCAATGCTAGCTCAGAAATACATGCAGCTTGATTAATTTTTCCCTAGAAGCAGAACGTGCTTGTCTCTAGCTGCGTATGTACGTACGTACTTGAGCGTTGAGTCTTGCTTGCGTTAGCTTGGCGAATAGAACAAACAGGTCGAAGAGGTTTGTTGGTCATGTCGCTCCTGTATTTTTTTACACTTCTCAATCTTTATTCATGTTGTACACAGCGGCGGTGCTTATATACACGTCTATGCACTACCAGAGACTTGATTAGAACTAGAAAACCTAAGTCTGATATAAAGAAAATGATTGAATAGATGTCTGAGGGCAGAATTGTCATTTCACGTGCCATTTAACACTATTTACACAAAAAATGGATGGAAGTGTTATATTGGGAATAAAATTTAAAGGTTGTGTTAGATAGGGAAGAAATATTTTTTCAGTGTCAAATAAGGAACAAATTTTTTAGACAGTGTTAAATAAGGAATTATCTCTTTGATTAACGGGATCACATCATTAGGGAATGATGTGAATGACTTGACCCATTCCGTTAGCTTAGTACTTGATCATTTAGTATGTTGTTATTGCTTTCTTCATGACTTATACATGTTCCTACGACAATGAGATTATGCAACTCCCGAATACCGGAGGAACACTTTGTGTGCTACCAAACATCACAACGTAACTGGGTGATTATAAAGATGCTCTAGAGGTGTCTCCGAAGGTACTTGTTGAGTTGGCATAGATCGAGATTAGGATTTTTCACTCCGATTGTCGGAGAGGTATCTCTGGGCCCTCTTGGTAATGCACATCACTATAAGCCTTGCAAGCAATGTGACTAATGAGTTAGTTGCGGGATGATGCATTACGGAACAAATAAAGAACTAGGTATTAAGATAGCGATGATCGAATCTCGGGCAAGTAACATACCGATGACAAAGGGAAAAACGTATGTTGTTATGCGGTTTGACCGATAAAGATCTTCGTAGAATATGTAGGAACCAATATGAGCATCCAGGTTCCGCTATTGGTTATTGACCGGAGATAAGTCTCATGTCTACAAATTTCTCGAACCCGTAGGGTCCGCACGCTTAACGTTCGGTGATGATTGGTATTATGAGTTTATGTGTTTTGATGTAACGAAGGTAGTTCGGAGTCCCGGATATGATCACGGACATGACGAGGAGTCTCGAAATGGTCGAGACGTAAAGATCGATATATTGGAAGCCTATGTTTGGACATCGGAATGGTCCCGGGTGAGTTCGGGCATTTACCGGAGTATCGGGAGTTACCGGAACCCCCCGGGGAGTGTATGGACCTTATTGGGCCTTAGTGGGAGAGAGGAGGAGGCGTCCTAGGAGGGGGCGCGCCCTCCCAAGCCCAATCCGAATTGGGAGGGGGGCCGGCCCCCCTTTCCTTCCTCCCTCTCTCCTCCTTCCTTCCTCTCCTACTCCTACTTGGAAGGGGGGAATCCTACTCCCCGTGGGAGTAGGACTCCCCTAGGGCGTGCCATAGAGAGGGCCGGCCCTCCCCCTCCTCCACTCCTTTATATACGGGGGAGGGGGCACCCCATAGACACAGAAGTTGATCATTGATCTCTTAGCCGTGTGTGGTGCCCCCCTCCACCATAATCCACCTCGGTCATATCGTTGCAGTGCTTAGGCGAAGCCCTACGCCAGTAGCTTCATCATCACCATCATCACGCCGTCGTGCTGACAAAGCTCTACCTCGACACTCTGCTGGATCGTGAGTTCGTGGGACGTCACCGAGCCGAACGTGTGCAGATCGCGGAGGTGACGTACTTTCGTTACTAGGATCGGTCGACCGTGAAGACGTATGACTACATCAACCGCGTTGTCATAACACTTCTGCTTACGATCTACGAGGGTACATGGACAACACTCTACCCTCTCGTTGCTATGCATCACCATGATCTTGCATGTGCGTAGGAATTTTTTTGAAATTACTACGTTCCCCAACAGTGGCATCCGAGCCAGGTTTATGCGTAGATGTTATATGCACGAGTAGAACACAAGTGAGTTGTGGGCGATAATAGTCATACTGCTTACCCGCATGTCATACTTTGATTCGGCGGTAATGATAGATGAAGCAGCCTGGACCGACATTACGCATACGCTTACGCGAGACTGGTTCTACCGACGTGCTTTGCACACAGGTGGCTGGCGGGTGTCAGTTTCTCTAACTTTAGTTGAATCGAGTGTCGCTACGCCCGGTCCTTGTTGAAGGTTAAAACAGCACATACTTGACGAAAAATCGTTGTGGTTTTTATGCGTAGGTAAGAACGGTTCTTGCTCAGCCCGTAGCAGCCACGTAAAACTTGCAACAACAAAGTAGAGGACGTCTAACTTGTTTTTACAGGCATGTTGTGATGTGATATGGTCAAGACATGATGCTCAATTTTATTGTATGAGATGATCATGTTTTGTAACGAAGTTATCGGCAATCGGCGAGAGCCATATGGTTGTCGCTTTATTGTATGAAATGCAATCGCCATGTAATTGCTTTACTTTACCACTAAGCGGTAGCGATAGTCGTAGAAGCAATAGTTGGCGAGACGACAACGATGCTACGATGGAGATCAAGGTGACGCGCCGGTGACGGTGGTGATCATGACGGAGCTTTGGAGATGGAGATCAAAGGCACAAGATGATGATGGCCATATCATATCACTAATATTGATTGCATGTGATATTTATCCTTTATGCATCTTATTTTGCTTAGTTCGACGGTAGCATTATAAGATGATCTCTCACTAAATTTCAAGGTACAAGTGTTCTCCCTGAGTATGCACCGTTGCGACAGTTCATCGTGCTGAGACACCACGTGATGATCGGGTGTGATAAGCTCTACGTTCACATACAATGGGTGCAAGCCAGTTTTGCACGCGCAGAATACTCGGGTTAAACTTGACGAGCCTAGCATATGCAGATATGGACTCGGAACAGCGAGACCGAAAGGTCGAACGTGAATCATATAGTAGATATGATCAACATAGTGATGTTCACCATTGAAAACTACTCCATCTCACGTGATGATCGGACATGGTTTAGTTGATATGGATCACGTGATCACTTAGATGATTAGAGGGATGTCTGTCTAAGTGGGAGTTCTTTAGTAATTTAATTAATTGAACTTTAATTTATCATGAACTTAGTACCTCATAGTATTTTGCATGTCTATGTTGTTGTAGATAGATGGCTCGTGTTGTTGTTCCGTTGAATTTTAATGCGTTCCTAGAGAAAGCTAAGTTGAAAGATGATGGTAGCAACTACATGGACTGGGTCCATAACTTGAGGATTATCCTCATTCTTGCCTGCAGAATAATTACGTCTGGAAGCACCGCTAGGTGCCAAACCTCTTCTTGAGGCAACGCCAGATATTATGAATGGCTGGCAGAGCAAAGCTGATGACTACTCGATAGTTCAGTGTGCCATGCTTTACGGCTTAGAACCGGGACTTCAACGACGTTTTGAACGTCATGGAGCATATGAGATGTTCCAGGAGTTGAAGTTAACATTTCAAGCAGATGCCCGAATTGAGAGATATGAAGTCTCCAATAAGTTCTACAACTGTAAAAAGGAGGAGAATAGTTCTGTCAGAGAACATATACTCAAAATGTCTGGGTATAACAATCACTTGATTCAACTGGGAGTTAATCTTCCTAATGATAGTGTTATTGACGGAATTCTTCAATCACTGCCACCAAGCTACAAGAGCTTCATGATGAACTATAATATGCAAGGGATGGATAAGACAATTCCGAGCTCTTCACAATGCTAAAGGCTGGGGAGGTAGAAATCAAGAAGGAGCATCAAGTGTTGATGGTCAACAAGACCACCAGTTTCAAGAAAAAGGGTAAAGGGAAGAAGGGGAACTTCAAGAAGAACGGCAAGCAAGTTGTTGCTCAAGTGAAGAAGCCCAAGTCTGGACCTAAGCATGAGACTGAGTGCTTCTCGCAAAGGGACTGGTCATCGAAGCGGAACTGCACCAAGTATTTGGCGGATAAGAAGGATGGCAAGGTGAACAAAGGTATATGTGATATACATGTTATTGATGCGTGCCTTACTAATGCTCGCAGTAGCACACAGGTATTTGATCTTTGGTTACATTGCTAATATTTGCAACTCGAAACAGGGACTACAGATTAAGCGAAGATTGGCTAAGGACGAGGTGACGATGCGCGTGGGAAATGGTTCCAAAGTCGATATGATCGCGGTCGGCATGCTACCTCTATATCTACCTTCGGGATTAGTTTTAGACCTGAATAATTGTTATTTGGTGCCAGCGTTAAGCGTGAACATTATATCCGGATCTTGTTTGATGCGAGATGGTTATTCATTTAAATCAAAGAATAATGGATGTTCTATTTATATGAGTGCACCCTTGGAGAGTGGTCTATTTTTGTTGAATCTCGATAGTAGTGACACACATATTCATAATATTGAAGCCAAAAGATGCAGATTGAAAATGATAGTGCAACTTATTTGTGGCACTGCCGTTTGGGTCATATTGGTGTAAAGTGCATGAAGAAACTCCATTCTGATGGACTTTTGGAATCACTTGATTATGAATCACTTGGTACTTGCGAACCATGCCTCATGGGCAAGATGACTAAAACTCCGTTCTCCGGAACAATGGAGCGAGCAACAGATTTGTTGGAAATCATACATACTGATGTATGTGGTCTAATGAATATTGAGGCTTGCGGCGGGTATCGTTATTTTCTCACCTTCACAGATGATTTGAGCAGATATGGGTATATCTACTTGATGAAACATAAGTCTGAAATGTTTGAAAAGTTCAAAGAATTTCAGAGTGAAGTGGAAAATCATCATAACAAGAAAATAAAGTTTCTACGATCTGATCGTGGCGGGGAGTATTTGAGTTACGAGTTTGGTCTTCATTTGAAACAATGCAGAATAGTTTCGCAATTCACGCCACCCGGAACACCACAACGTAATGGTGTGTCCGAACATCGTAATCATACTTTACTGGATATGGTGCGATCTATGATCTCTCTTACTGATTTACCACTATCATTTTGGGGTTATGCTTTAGAGATGGCTGCATTCACGTTAAATAGGGCACCATCTATATCCGTTGAGACGACACCTTATGAACTGTGGTTTGGCAAGAAACCCAAGTTGTCGTTTCTTAAAGTTTGGGGCTATGACGCTTATGTGAAAAAGCTTCAACCTGATAAGCTCGAACCCAAATCAGAGAAATGTGTCTTCATAGGATACTCAAAGGAGACTGTTGGGTACACCTTCTATCACAGATCCGAAGGCAAGACATTCGTTGCTAAGAATGGATCCTTTCTAGAGAAGGAGTTTCTCTCGAAAGAAGTGAGTGGGAGGTGATGAAGTCATATACCAAGGGTAGGGTCATGGACCTGTCCAAGATACCCTCCCCAAGGGCATCCTTAGAATAAACTGCCTTCCAGTCGACCTGGTAGGTTTCCACTCGACAGATTCAAAGACACTCGACCATGAAGACCCACTCGACCACCAGGAGTTCAAGAGCCACTCGGTGTCCAAACGGTCTGTAGTTAAGTAGTATTTATGGTAATGATGACACTTTATGTAAGGCGTTACCAGTAACGCCTGGCCTTAATGTACCTTTAACCCTCCGCTACGTGGGCTGGCTGGGGTCCTGGCGCACTCTATATAAGCCACCCCTCCACAGGTAGAAGGGTTCGCACCCCTGTAATTCATACGCATATAATCCAGTCGACCACCTCCGGGCTCCGAGACGTAGGGTTGTTACTTCCTCCGAGAAGGGCCTGAACTCGTAAACTCATGCGTACCAACTACTCCATAGCTATTACCTTGCCTCTCCATACCTACCCCCCTTTCTACTGTCAGACTTAGAACCACGACAGTTGGCGCCCACCGTGGGGCGGGTGTTCTAGCGATTTGTTGGAGAAGTTGGGATTCTTTCGATCTCCTACATCATGGTTTCAGGTGGAGTTTTGGTCGAGGGCCGCGAGATCCATTTCGGTGCGCTCACGTTCATAGCCGACGACTCCGCTTCAACGCGCTCCCTGTCCGCGGGGCAACGCACTTTCGCGCGTGCGTCCGCGGCGTCCTCCTGCGGCAACCGTCGACCCAGTATGGGTCGGTTCTTGTGCCGTCCTCACTCCCGATCTCACGGCGCAAGCGCTCCGGTCGGTCGAGGCTTCAGCCGGTGGGTGAGGCATGCGGTGGCTCGCCCGATCGGCCACTTCCAAGTTGCGGCAATCGAGCCCGACGAATCTCTCTACGGCCTGTTCGATCTGTCGACTGGCTCTGCAAAGACTGCATCCAAGTGCGATAGCAGCGATCCGGCAGCATCTGATGGTCGACGGACCATGCAGTCCTCCTGGTTTCCCCCGCACCGACGGAGGCGACGGTGGAGGTGATCCGGCGCAAGATCACGAAGAGTACCAACCCGAGCCCCTCACTTCGCTGCAGAGGGAGGAACTTCGCCGCTGAAACATGGATGCGCTTCACACTCCTATCGTTGGAGAAACCCCCGAGGCTCGTGCCTTGGAGGATGCGCGCTTGGCCAACCTGGCCGAACGCACTCGACTGGAGAACCTCCAGCGAGTTCTCGACGAGCGCACGCGACCACGGGTTCCAGAATCCAGTCGACGTCAGCTCTTTCCACAACCAACTCAGGTATATCGAACTCCGATTCAGAACTTAGCAGCTGCAGCCTGTATAGCAGAATCAATTCAGCCTTCCCAGTCGGAGGCGGGTAGAGGTTTGCAACAGATTAGAGATTTACTCCGGGCAGCAGGAGATCAAAACTCAGTCGTATCACAGTCACGGAACAGGATTCACAGCAAATCCGTCACTACGAATTCAGTCCAGTTGGCCCATAGTCCAAGATCGCCCCCGAGGCGTGAGGAACGTGGAGGCCGGCGTGATGATCAGTACAAGAATCGCGAGCTGTATGAGCACCGATTCGATCGCAATGATCGACATCGAGTGCCCACCCCTCCCCCAAGGGGTGGATCATACGCTCCTCGGCAACAAGATGACAGACGCCAGCACAGTGCTGGGCGAAGGATTCCAGTCGACCCTAGTGAGCCAGGATTTGATGCAAGATCCATCATCGTTCAAGGCTTGGTCGACAGGAACAGAGCTCACCGAGAAGGTCATGACAGAGATGTTCCCTCCAGCAGCAGAGTTCATGTCTCAGGGCCAGAGTGTTTTAGCAGGGCCATCGAGCCATGATGATTCCTCCCAACTTCAGGTTGGCGACTGGAGTCAGTAAGTTCACCGGTGAGTCCAAGCCTGACACTTGGCTTGAGGACTACCGAGTGGCTGTTCAGATTGGCGGCGGCAATGATGAGGTAGCTATGAAGCATTTTCCCCTTATGTTGGAGGGTTCGGCGGAGCATGGTTGAATCGATTAGCACCAAAGATGTTACACTTGGGAAGATCTGGCCCGAGTGTTTGTCGTGACATTTGAAGGGACTTGCAAGCGACCAGCCGGGTTGATGAGCTGCGATCGTGTGTACAAAAGTCGAATGAAACTTTGAGAGATTACATCCAGAGATGGATAACCTTGCACCACCACGATTGAGAATGTGTCCGATCACCGAGCGATCTGTGCTTTCAAGGAAGGTGTCAAGAACAGAGAGTTGAGTTTGAAATTCGGTCGGACAGGAGATATGACCCTGAGTCGGATGATGGAGATTGCCACCAAGTGTGCTAATGGTGAAGAAGAGGATCGGCTCCGGAGTGGTAAGTACAAGTCAGCCGCTAATGAAGCCGGCGGAGGAAATTCCAGTCGGAAGCAGAAGCGCAAAGCCGAGCCAGCCGCTCCAGGAGAAGCCTTGGCTATGACCCCAGGAAAGTTCAAGGGGAAACCCAAGGGTCCGTGGAACCCCAAGAAGGTGAAAGACCAAGATGGGAATGATGTGTTGGACTTTCCATGTCACATTCACACGAAGAAAGATGAAGAGGGTAAACTCATTTACCCAAAGCATACCACTCAATAGTGTCAGCTCTTGATTCAGCAGTTCCAAGGGAAGCAACCCAAGGATAAGGAAAAGGGGTCAGACAAAGTTGAGGACAAGGAAGATAGTGATGGTGGATACCCCCAGGTCAATTCCACCTTGATGATTTTTTCTGACGTTGAAAGCAAAAGTCGATTGAAAGTTATCAACCGAGAAGTGAACATGGTCACTCCGGCGACGCCAAATTATCTGAAATGGTCCCAGACCGCCATCACATTCGACCAGTCTGATCACCCGACACACATTGCCACCCCTGGGAGGCAAGCGTTGGTGGTCGATCAAGTGGTCGAAGGCACTCGGTCGACCAAAGTTTTGATGGATGGTGGCGATGGTTTGAACATTTTGTATGCAGAGGCGTTGAAAGGGATGGGCATTCCGATGTCCGGACTCAAAGACCAAGAACATGAGCTTCCATGGAGTCATTCCTGGAAAGAAAGCTGAGTCACTCGGCCAAATTGCTCTCGATGTGGTTTTTGGAGACTACAAGAATTTTCGTAAGGAAAAGTTGACCTTTGAGGTCGTGGATTTCCAGAGTGCTTATCACGCTATTCTGGGAAGACCGGCGTATGCCCGTTTCATGGCTCGACCATGTTATGTGTATCTTAAGCTGAAGATGCCCGGCCCCAAGAGTGTGATCACTGTCACTGGCAACCGGAAGAAAGCGGAAGAGTGTTTCCAGAAAGGCTCTAAGATTGCTGATGCTCAGATGGCAGTGGTAGAATTGCAAGAATATCGTAAGACTGCAGATCCGAGTGATTTGTTGCGAGCCAAGAAGCCCGCCACGGAGTCGGCATTTCGATCGTCCGTGAGGAGACGGCAGGTTCACATTCGTCCGACTGATCCCAATGCTGCTCCGACTCACATCTCAACAACACTCGACTCCAAATAGGAAGAAGCGCTCATCCAGTTCCTCCGTGAGAACTGGGACATCTTTGCATGGAAGCCTGCTGACATGCCAGGTGTTCCCAGGGAACTGGCTGAGCATCGTCTGCGAGTCGACTCAAAAATCAAACCTGTCAAAGAACATCTTCGACGGTCCGCCGTCCAGAAGAGAAAGGCCATAGGCGAGGAGGTGGCTCGGCTCTTAGCAGCAGAGTTTATCCGAGAAATTTACCACTCCGAGTGGCTCGCCAATGTTGTCATGGTCCCTAAGAATGACAATTCACTGCGAATGTGCATCGACTTCAAACATATCAATCGGGCCTGCCCGAAAGATCATTTTCCTCTCCCCCGCATCGACCAAATAGTCGACTCGACTGCGGGATGAGAGCGGTTGTATTTTTTAGACGCATATTCCGGGTACCATCAGATCCGTCTGTATGGACCCGCCGAGATCAAAACAGCTTTCATCACTCCATTCGGGTGCTTCTGTTATGTCACCATGCCATTCGGCCTCAAGAATGCCGGAGCCACGTTCATGAGGATGATTCAGAAGTGTTTAGTCACTCAAATCAGTCGGAATGTGGAAGCATACATGGATGACATTGTGGTCAAGTCGCGGAAAGGTTTCGGCCTGTTGACTGACCTTGCTAAAACATTTGCCAATCTCAGGAGGTATGATATCAAGCTTAATCCATCAAAGTGTACATTCGGAGTTCCTGGTGGAAAGTTACTCGGTTTTCTCGTTTCTGAACGAGGAATCGACGCTAACCCAGAAAAAGTTGGCACTATTCTCCGAATGAAACACCCTGTGCGTGTGCACGATGTCCAGAAGCTTACTGGATGCTTGGCCGCTTTAAGTCGATTCATATCTCGCCTCGGTGAAAAGGCATTGCCTCTTTACCGACTGATGAAGAAGTCAGACAAGTTTGAGTGGACTCCTGAAGCTGATGCAGCATTTGCAGAGCTCAAAGCTCTGCTCTCCACCCAGCCGGTGCTTGCTGCTCCAATCAGCAAGGAGTCGTTGCTGCTTTACATTGCAGCCACAGGACAAGTCGTCGATACAGATTTACGGTCGGCGGGAAGAGGACGGAAAAACCTTCAAAGTTCAGCGCCCAAAGTATATTATCTTTCCAAGTGTTAACCCGTCAAGCAAAGATACCCTCATTATCGTAAGCTTGTGTATGGGATTTATATGACCGCCAAGAAGGTTGCTCATTACTTCTCCGATCATTCCATTACGATCGTCGTGACGCCCGTTATCAAAGATTCTGCACAATGTGAGACGAATCGCTCGAGTGGCGAAATGGGCGATTGAACTTCTTCCCTTGATATCAAGTTTGAGGCAAAGAAAGCCATCAAGTTCCAAGCAATAGCAGATTTCATCGCCGAGTGGATTGAACAACGATCGAGTCAAGTTCACTCGAGCACCGGACTATGTTCTTTGATGGTTCCAAGATGCTGAATGGTTCCGTGTCTTTGGGGTAGTATTGGTTTCCACGAGGAGATAAGCTCAGATATGTGCTCCGTAATCACTTTGATTCTTCCAACAATGAAGCGTAATCTGAAGCACTATTGTATGGGTTGCGTATGGCCATTTCACTCGGCGTCCGTCGCCTCATGGTCTATGGCGACTCAGATCTGGTGGTTAATCAGGTGATGAAGGAGTGGGACATTAGAAGTCCAGCCATGACTGGCTACTGTAATGCAGTGAGGAAGCTAGAGAAGAAGTTTGAGGGGTTAGAGCTCCATCACATACCCCGACTGAAAAATCAAGATGCTGATGATTTGGCGAAAATAGGGTACAAGAGGGAAGCCATTCCCAGTGATGTGTTTTTGGAGCACATCCGCACACCGTCTATTCAAGAGGATCCTTTCACTGAAGAAGCTCCACAGCCAAAAAGTGCCACTGATCCGATCAAGTTGAGGTCCCAAATGTGGTCGACCTAATCATGGAAGTCGTGGTCATCACTCCCGATCGGGACGATGCCGTACATCGCGTATATCCCGAGGAAAGAGCTCCGGAGAACGAAGAAGAGGCTAGACAGATCGTCCGTCGATCCAAGGCCTTTACTGTGATCAAGGGACGATTATTCGAGAAAGCGTGATCGAGTCGCCCGAAGTGCATAACGCCGTAAGAAGGTCGAGATAATCCTTGATGATATCCACTCGGGGACCTGTGGTCACCATGCGTCCTCTCGGACCATCGTGGCTAAAGCATACCGGGCGGATTTTACCGCCAAAGGCAAATGAAATGGCAAAGGAAATAGTCGACAAGTGTGAAGGATGTCAGTTCTACTCCAATATGGCACACAAACCCGCCTCAGCATTGAAGACCATTCCACTCGTCTGGCCTTTCGCTGTTTGGGGGTTGGATATGATTGGACCACTGAGAACTGGCAGGAGTGGTTTCACTCATTTGCTTGTGGCAGTCGACAAGTTCACGAAGTGGATCGAAGCTAAACCTATCAAGAACCTTGATGCGTGCACTGCTGTCAGTTTCGTCAGAGAATTGATATTCAGATATGGAGTTCCGCACAGCATCATCACGGACAATGGGTCAAATTTTGATTCCGACAAGTTCAAAGCCTTTTGCGCCTCTCAGGGCACGCGAGTCGACTATGCTTCAGTCGCTCACCCCCAGTCGAATGGACAAGCAGAACGAGCGAATGGTCTAATTCTCAAAGGACTGAAACCTCGACTGATGCGTGATCTCAAGCATGCAGCAGGAGCGTGGGTTGACGAACTTCCATCGGTTCTTTGGGGATTGAGGACCACTCCTAATCGGTCGACTGGGAGGACTCCATTCTTTATGTTTTATGGAGCTGAAGCAGTTCTGCCGAGTGACCTGCTTCACAATGCGCCCCAAGTCGAACTCTACTCTGAAGCTGAAGCGGAGCAAGCCCGGCAAGATGCAGTCGACCTCCTTGAAGAGTAGAGAGAGATGGCCCTGATCCGCTCGACCATCTATCAGCAGGACTTGCGTCGATTCCACGCTAGAAATGTGAAGAGCCGAGCCTTTCAAGAAGGGGATCTGGTCCTCCGAGTGGATCAACAAAAACCACACAAGCTCGCTCCCACTTGGGAAGGTCCCTTCATCGTCACCAGAGTTCTCCACAATGGAGCTTACCATCTTTACAACGTCGAACGTCAGATCGATGAGCCTCGAGCCTGGAATGCGGAGCTGCTCCGCCCCTTTTACACTTAAGAGCTCACTCGGGTGAGATGTAATAAAAGTACCTCTGTAGTTTGTTTATCTAAATCAAGAAGATTATAATTTTCCTAGTGATTGTTATTAGTTTTTGTTAAAATCCCCCCCCCCCCCGAGTGGTTGGCTTAGCTGCGTCCGTTTCGCCTAAGTTTGTAAAAAAAATCCTTACTGAGTGGCGAGCCAGCCTCTCACTCGGGGGTTTAGCTGTGAATCCGTTTCGCCTAAGTGTTTAAAATCCTACCGAGTGGTGAGCCAGCCTCCCACTCGAAGGCTTAGCTACAGTCCAAGTACTCGCCTAAGTGTTTAAAATCCTACCGAGTGGTGAGCCAGCCTCCCACTCGGGGGCTTAGCTGCAGTCCAAGTACTCGCCTAAGTGTTTAAAATCCTACGAGTGGTGAGCCAGCCTCCCACTCGGGGGCTTACCTGCAGTCCAAGTACTCGCCTAAGTATTTAATACAATGTGCACTTTGCAAGGACGACGAGGTACAGGTTGACTGTTGCCTTCCCCTTCAAAGCTATGACACAAAAATCCTCCTTGGGGGCTTAGCTGCAGTCCAAGATTACTAAGTTTTAAAATCCCACCGAGTGGAGAGCAAACCTCCCACTGGGGCTTAAGCTGCACCAAGACTACTTAAGTTTTAAAAATCCTACCGAGTGGAGAGCAAACCTCCCACTGGGGCTTAGCTGCAGTCCAAGATCTCCTAAGTTTTAAAATCCCTACCGAGTGGAGAGCAAACCTCCCACTGGGGCTTAGCTGCAGTCCAAGACTACTAAGTTTTAAAAATCCCACCGAGTGGAGAGCAAACCTCCCACTCGGGGCTTAGCTGAGTCCAAGACTACGCCTAAGTATTGAAAAATCCTACCAAGTGGAGAGCAAACCTCCCACTCGGGGCTTAGCTGCAGTCTAGTACTCGCCTAAGTTTTAAAATCCCACCGAGTGGAGAGCAAACCTCCCACTGGGGCTTAGCTGCAGTCCAAGACTAGCTAAGTTTTAAAAATCCTCCCGAGTGGAGAGCAAACCTCCCACTCGGGGGCTTAGCTGCAGTCCAGTACTCGCCTAAGTTTTAAGAATCCTACCGAGTGGAGAGCAAACCTCCCACTCGGGGGCTTAGCTGCAGTCCAGTACTTGCCTAAGTATTGAAAAATCCTACCGAGTGTGGAGCAAACCTCCCACTCGGGGGCTTAGCTGCAGTCCAGTACTCGCCTAAGTACAAAATCCATCCCGATCCGCAAGGACGACGAGGTGCAGGTCGACTGTTTCCTTCTCCTTCGGAGCTGCGCCACAAGTACAACGTGCGCTCCATCCCGATCCGCAAGGACGACGAGGTGCAGGTCGACTGTTTCCTTCTCCTTTGGAGCTGCGCCACAAGTACAACATGCGCTCCATCCCGATCCGCAAGGACGATGAGGTACAGGTCGACTGCTTCCTTATCCTGCACCTGCAAGAGCAACAAAGTGTAGGTCGACTGGATCCACCTCAGAGCTGCATCTCAAGCATTGAAGCATAATCCGAGCGAAGAGCAAAGTTCACTCGAAGGCAAACAAAAGCATATTTCAACGATAAGTAAAGTTCGGATAACATCCTAAGGATGCAGAAGTACCCAGGCCTCAAGCCTGTTAAAGTTTATCGGTTACAAAACCACTCGGCATTCCGAGGCAAATTTAAGGTAGAGCATAAAAGTTTTTACTCCTCGTGGAGGACTGAAGGAGCCACAACCTGGTCAAGGTCGATCCCATCAGCAATCCGGGTGGCAGCGGCGATGAAAGTCTCCATCAATGATTGGAAATCATACTTCTTAGTATTGGCAACTTTGATGGACGCCAGCTTTTCCTCCCGGGCCTCCTTGCAGTGGACACGAACCAGAGACAGAGCAACGTCAGCACCGCAGCTAGCAGAAGACTTTTTCCATTCTTGCACTCGACTTGGAACCTCATTCAATCAAGTCATTAAGGACTCAAGGTCATTCAAGCGCCCGTCCGCCAGAGGGTTGAGTCGATCCGTGACACCGCAGCTTTCAGTCGAGCGAGATAGTCCACCACACCAGCAATGCGAGACTCCAGTCGGAGCACGTTCATAGCGGCTTCATCCTTCACGGGAGAGTTGATGGGGTCCAAGCTTGTCTCCACTCGACTGGTCTCCTCTTGGAAGTTCTGACAGAATTCTGCAAATACGACTCAAGTTCAAGCTAATGGTTCTATGATGAGTCGATGATGACAAGTCAGTCGGATAAGAGGAATTACCTTCAAGCATGAGGAAAACCTTCTTGGCGAGCCCTCCTAGATAAACCTCCAGATCATTCCTCCTCCCTTGATTCGCCAACCTTGTCGACCGAGCAACTTTGTCATTCTTCACCGGCTAACCTCCTTGTTGGCTGCGTCGAGAGCAGCCTTCAGTTTGGTATTCTCCTCTTGAAGTTTGCCGACCGAGACCAGTTTCTCTTCCATGAGCCTTGTTTTCTCCAAATCCATATACATGCCTCTGCAAGGTCGTGGTCTTTCTTCTTCGAGCCTCCTCCAGCTTATGTCTGCAAAATAACAATAAGCCCAGAGTTGAGAATGGGTAGAAAGACAAAGACAGTCGTCAAAGTTCTCACCAGACATACCTTTTGCTTCGTCTCTCGCCTTTTGCGAGTTCTCCTGAGCAAGCTTCAAGTCAAGGTTGAGATGGATCTATTTGTTCTCCAATTCGGTATAGCGGGCCACGAGCTCGCAAGATTTCTACGAAGAGTCAATCGACAAAACATCAAAGACAGGTCACTTCCGAGTGACTAAAGAAAAAATCGTAGCATTTCTAAGACTACAGTCGAATCAAAATATTCGACAGTAGTCTCGGGGACTACACCCGGTGGGTGCACTCAGCATGCCCCCACTGGTTTTACCAATTCGGTTCGACTAGTCGACCGGAAGAGGCAAAAAAAAACAGTTCCTAAGACTATAGTCGACTGCCAGCAGTCCACCATAGTCTCGGGGACTACACCCAGTGGGTGCACTAAGCGTGCCCCCACCGGTTCCAAAGATCCATTCGACAGGGCCTGACCAGACCAAGTGAAGAAGTTCAAAGTATAAAGACTATAGTCGACTGCCTGCAGTCCACCATAGTCTCGGGGACTACACCCAGTGGGTGCACTCAGTGTGCCCCCACCAGTACAAAAATTCAATCGACACACACACCTAGTGGGTGTACAGATACAGATATGGAAATCTTCAGAAAGAAGAAGTTTCAGGTAGCATATCCTAACAGAACAAGCAGCGACCAACTTACTTGGACATTGCTCTGAAGAGCTGAGCTTGCATCATAAGCCGCCTGGCTAGCCTCCCGGACCACCTTCACTTGCTCCATCATGATCCTTTCCTGGCGTATTGCCTCCTTAGCAGCACTCACCTGGTCTTCCGGGACGTGGTGTGTGGCAAAAAGGGAAGGCGGGTCAGCAGTCAACGACGAAGGCCGGGCACTCCTCAGCGGCACAACAAAGGTCACAGAAGCCCGAGTGGTGTCGCCTCCCTCGTGAACCAGCGTTTCAGGCAGTGATACAACTTGAGTAGCCTTGCTGGCAGGCACCCTTTTGTCCTTCCTCTTCCTCAGTGGTGTTTCATCGTCGTCGTCAGGGAGATCAATGACATGAGGTGGAACTACAGGAAAGATTCAAAGGTAAAAACAGAAATCCAATCGACCATAAAGCGAAACTGCAGAGATCATACCAAGGTTGGAGGTGGCGGCATCTTCCATGTCCTGATCTTCGTGTCACCGAGGTCTCGGAGGTGGCAGCACTGCAGGTTTCAGAAATCAGTTGATCAGTCAAACGAGTCGACCAAAAGTACACTCATGGTAGACGGGAAAACACAAGTTCTGCTGATTACCCAGAAATGGTGGGAATGACCACCCTCATCTTGGGCAAGGCCTTCGCCTTCGCCGGCTTTGATGACGTTGCTCGGGGTTGCTTTGGCGGTTTCTCAGTCGGCACTGGAGAAGTCGTCCGAGTGCGCTTCGTCGACCGCCCGACGGGCGCGATAGCCTTACCGCGCTCGACCGCCGGATCATGCGTCAGCTTGGATCGCCTTTCCGAGTGGGGTGGATCCACGTCTCCCTCCTCTTCCTCCTCCTCCTCCTCCTCCTCTTCACCAGAGCTGTCGTTTTCCTCAGACTCCCATTCCTCCTGGCTTTTGCCTCTGCTTCCTTCTTCTTCTTCGACTTGTTCTTGTGCCCCGTTGGGCATCGAGTACATCTCAGTGGTGACCTAGAAGATAGCAAAACAAGACGAAAGTCAGTCGGTCGAGTCGCAGCGGAACAAAGCGAATGCAACAGGATCACAGTCGGAGATAAGTGGTCATACCTGGTTTGGTTCGTAAGATTGGTCGAGTGGTGGGATCCTCCTAGCTCCGCGAGGGTTATCCTTGTTCCCTGTGATGGCAGTCATCCACCTCTCCAATGTGGCGTCATCGACCTCCTCTGGGTGGACCCGGGTGGGGTCTTCGATACCAGAATACATCCACATCGGGTGGCCTCAGTATTGGAGCGGCTGAATGCACCGTCGAAGGAAAACCTCCAGAAGATCCATGCCGGTCACTCTGTCGCGAATGAGCTGGACTACACGCTCCATCAACAGTTTAACCTGGACCTTTTCCTCCGGAAGCACCTTCAAAGAGGACGGCTTGTTCACTCGATCCATGGAGAAAGGAGGGAGTCCAAATCGGCCTCAAGGCGTCGACTAGTCTTGGCAGTAGAACCAGGTCGACTGCCACCCTCTAACTGAATCGGGAAGAATCATGGCTGGAAAGGCACTTTTACCCCTCATATGGTGTAACATCCCAAATTTCCCATTTGGAATGTTTTACAATTATAGCTAAGCATCTATGCATTATTGTTTGAATTGAGTGACATTTGAATTATTTCAGAGGCTTTTGAGTTTGTTGGAATTTGAATTCAAATTGGCAGTTGAGTTTACTTCAAAACTATGCCGGACAAATACTTGAGAAAAAGTATGAGAGGAGTAAACATGACACTCCAAAACTGTCAGAAGAAAAGTTTTGCCAAAAAGATTGAATTCAAATTTGATTTTATTTGGGATTTCTAGAAAATGTTTTTTTTAAGTTTGAGCTTTGCCCCTGGAAAAATGTCCGAATTGTAGGATAAATTCCCCTGAGAATTTTGATATATATATGTCCTATATAAAAATAATATATATTTTTATATATTCTCTCTTCTCTCTAATTCAAAAAAAATAAAGAAAAAAAAAAACCCGAGCGCCAGCCGAATGCCCGGCCAGCGCAGCCACCAGTCTTGAGCCGGCCTGCCCAGCGCCCGCCGATTCCTCTCCCCTCGGTCGCCCGGCGAACCCCTCCTCCTCTCTCACGCCACTGCCCCACCCCTTCTCTTTCCCCTCGCCCACGGCGCGCCGCGCCAGAGCGCGACCGCCACCGCCCGTCGCCGCGATCTTCACGGGATCGCGATCCCGAGTCGCCCTGCCCCAAGTCGATGCCCTATAAAACCCTACGCCCCTCCTCCCTCGAACCCCCCAAAAACCCGAGCCCAAAACCCACCGCAGCTCGCACCCTCGCTGAACGCATCTCGCCGCCGCCGCCTCGGTTCGCCGCCGTTCCGCCACCGGTGAGCCACCACTCGACCTCCAAGCTACTCCACCCGAACCGCCGCTTTCTCCGCACCTCCCGACATCCTCTCCTTGCCCAGAGCCCCGACGCCGTCGCCCAGGCTC
Source organism: Aegilops bicornis (assembly GCA_021605145.1). Taxonomy (NCBI): domain Eukaryota; kingdom Viridiplantae; phylum Streptophyta; class Magnoliopsida; order Poales; family Poaceae; genus Aegilops; species Aegilops bicornis. The sequence continues at coordinate 628,915,313 of CM038671.1, read as the reverse complement.
GTCACGCCGCCCGCGGGCGGAGCTCACCCGAGCTCGTCCCGATTGTCTCCATCATCCCCGAGCTTCACCGACTCCATCCCCGACCTCCCCAAGTGCCGCCGTACCCGCCTGACGTCTCCGCCGTCTTCCCCGACCACCGGAGCCACCGCGCCGTCCACGCCCGAGCCGCCGTCGTCCTTCGCCGTCGTCACCAACGCGGTATGTCGCCGGAGCCACCCACCACCGTCCGATCTAAAACCTACGGCCTAGATTAGATCACACGAAGGGTTAGGTTTTATTTAGATTAGATCGGTTTTAGTTGGTTTTAGTCCGGTTTATTTCCTGGTTTAGTTGGACCGGCCCGATCGGTTTATTTTCTGTTAACCTCGGGCACGCATTAGTTATATATCGCCTGAGCGTTAGATAGGCCCGTTAGCGCTAGTTTTCTTTTTAGTTATATTTTCGTTTCTGTTTTTAACAGAATAGTTCCAGTTTTGTAAAATCTGTATCTCTTAGGTTATTTAATATTTTTAGTTGATTCTTTTTTTGTTAGTTTGCAAATTTGTTGTAGTTTCTGTAGAAAATATGTTTAGCCATGTTTAAATTAGTAGAAATTGTTTTATTTTAGTTTTAGACAGATTAGTATTTCTGCTATAAAATGAGTTAGGATTATTTTATTTTAGTGATTCTTTTTGTCACTGCTTTGTTTTGACCTTACCTAGCAGTAGGAATTTATTTGGGTATTTTAGATTTAATAAAAAATAGTTTTAGTCAAAATCATGTGTTTCTTCTTTATTTAACTAGCTACTATTTTCCTAGTAAATAATTTTATTTTACCTATGTTATAGTTTATTTTAGATTAGTTTCTGTAGTTTTAGGACATTAACTTTTATTTACAGAAAATAAAAAGTTTATTTTATTTTCTTGTTAGTTGTTGGCTTGGGTTTCTTCGAGTTTTCCTTGGTTTTTGGTTCGATTGTTTTGTGTGTCCTTTATGTTAGCATGCTGTTATGTTAAGTGATTGTATGTTTTTATGCTTATATGATGGTTGTTTGTTTTGGTAGAATTTCCGAGTCTGAAGCCTGCTATTACGAGTCCCTAGCTTTGAAGACCGTCGGCCGGGCAAGTCATTTGATCATGTTTTCTTTTACAATACCTATGATTTTATTGCATTAGAATTATACCTCCCCACCATGCATGCAGTAGGAGAATTTTAAGTTATGTTCTTGAGTAGTATCATGAGGTAGGATGAACCCAATTCCCCTTGTTACCATGGCCCGGGACGATGTAGTTTATTTTGCTATGCTCGTAGACGGGGTTGGTTGAGTGATTCATAAGGGAGATGCGAGAGTCAAGATGATGACAACCCCATGACTTCAAGCTCAAGATGGACTTCAAAATTCACTCTTTGGGTGGAGGACGGTTGACGGGCACCTGGAGAAACCAGCGGATGGCGGGATGCATGGAGAAGCGCCATGACATCTTGCGGAAAGCTTCACCCAGCCACGAAGAGACGGATGGATACCCCATTGACCGGAAGCTTACCTGTGCAGCCGCAAGCCATTATGGGCTCTGGCTTGGTCGACCCTAGGCGTGACTCTTGTCGGACGGTGCTACGAGATGTAGAAGAACGGTAGGATTGGATGGGCACCGACAGTGGACCAGAGGAACTCTTCGGAAGACCCTGTTTCGTTCGTCCCGTCTTCAAACACCAGGAAGTGCGAAGACTTAAAGGAGGGAACGATTCTTGCGGGTAAAGTGAGCAAACCTCTGCAGAGTGAAGATCTAATCGGTTAGCCGTGTCCCGATTCTGGACAATCTGAGCCTCTGGAACTTGGAGTATTTCGGATATCTCAACACCGAACTTAATAAATTAATTGAGGGGGTTATTTAATAATTGGGAATGAGACATTGGTTGGCGGAACCATCTCAATAACTACCAACATTTTGTAGTATTTGCAAACAAGTCCTTGTTGTAGGGAAAAACTGGCTTTTTCGCAAAATAATGAAACTTAGAGCCCCACAGCCAAATTGCATATAGTGTTAGTAATTTTTATTGTTGTTCTCTCTTTGACTTGTCGGCATATTCAAAATGCTGACCTACACGGCTGCAACGTCTTATGTTGCAGAGGAGTTTTCCGATCAGGAGTGAGGCTACGATCCATGCTTGGCGATTGCCCTATGGAGTCGGATGGACTCGCTATTCGTCTACGCTTCCGCAGCTTTTTTAGTTTATTTCTCATGAGTTGGCCTTCGGCCGAATTTATTCTATTGTAATAAAGACTCGATATGAGAATCGTGTAATAAATTCAGGTGTGATTGAACTTTGAATCTTTTCATCAATGTCTTGTGTGTGCAAGATGATCTTGGGATGGTACAGCTACGTAGACTTGACCGATTTTGGGTCGGGTCGCTCTGAGAGATGGTATCGAGCACACGCTGACCGTAGGACGTAACCCCTAGGATCGGAAAGCCATAGGAAGAGACTTTTTAGTTTATGTCCTTATCATTCCGTAATTCTCCCTTGTTCATTTCTGACTTTCCTCCGGTTTTCAACATTCTAGATGGCCGCGAGTTCACCCAGTTACGCTACGGAGTTTTGCGGCCAGATGAGACGATGCCTCTCGGCAAGAAGCTGGTTCAGATCGTGAAGAAGCTGAAGATTGCTCTGCCCTCAATCACCGGGAAGCCTACCAATGCACTTCCGACGGATACCCGCTACAGGATTATGGTGCACATTCCAGGGAGGACCTTCGGAGGACATTCAGAGCCCATTGACTTTGAGTTTACCGATTTCAGTTGGATCCTCGGAAGAGACATGGCGATTTATCATGCACTTGGACATCTCCGAGAAGAGTACCGGGCCGAGCTCGACCCATCAGACCTCGCCATGATTTCTCGCAGAGCTAGGAATGGAAATATCATCCGTAACGTATAGGACGACTCCATTCTCTCATATGCCCAAGACTTTGAGATTCTCCTCAGAAGCGGAAATCCGGACTACTTGAAACTTCGAAGGTACATAGGAGGCTGTTGTTCCGTGAACTGGAACTGGAGGAGAAAGCACGCGGAATTCCTTGACCATGAAGAAGAAATCAAGGATTTCATGGAGAGAGTCGACAAGCTGAAGATTGATGTTGCCGCATTAGAGGAGAAGATGGACCTGGGAGAAGACCTTTTTCCGAGTGGAGATGACGGACCCCTCGTGAGCAATGACCAGGATTATGAAGAGAGCTCCACCGAAGAAAGCCACAAGAGGAGGCGCCACACCGGAGGACGCCCGCACGGAGGACGCCGCACTGCAGGAGGGCGCAAGGATAATTGATGAAGACATTTAGTCGACCGCCATGTTGTTTTATTTTTCCGTCGATCAGTTAGGCCGTTATTTTCGATTAGTCGTGAGAATTTGTAATCCGAGATCGAACCATGTTTGAGATGATTGAATAAATGATTGGTGTGATTATGATTGTGCATTCATATGGGTAGTGCTATTTTCTCATTAGATTCTTGTTCTATTCTAATTTTCTCATCCACTCCAAAACATCAGATGCCTCCGAGACGTGACCCCGGTTTCAACTTTCCGCCGGAGCTCACCCAGCTGATCCAGCAGCAGAATGCCCCTATGCAGATGCTCATCCGTAACTGTAACAACAACAACAACAATCCACCGCCACCACCCCCTGTTGACAACTTGACCCGCTTCCTAAGGCTGAATCCGCCAGTGTTCTCTAACAGCACTGAGCCGATTGTGGCCGATGATTGGCTCGGCAAGGTCGGAAGGGAGTTAGCCACTGCTGGATGCGCAGATGCAGAGAAGTTGCGCTTTGCCGCACATCAGCTTGATGGACCTGCAGCCTCTTGGTGGGAGAACTACACCGCCACTTATCCCATCACCACCATCACGTGGGATCAATTCCAGCAGGCTTTCCGCACCGCTCATGTCTCAGCTGGAGCCATGAGTCTGAAGAAGCGTGAGTTCCGCAACTTACGCCAGGGGAACCGTACGGTGGGGCAGTACGTGGATGAGTTTAGCAAGTTAGCTCGCTATGCCCCGGATGATGTGGCCACAGATGCCGCAAAGCAGGAAAAGTTTCTCGAGGGACTCAATGACGAGCTGGGAATGCAGCTAATGGTGGCTACCTTCAACAACTACCGTGAGCTGGTAGACAAGGCCACCATACTCAAGGCAAGCAGCAGCAGATTGATAGCAAGCGGAAGTATGGCCAGGAAGTACAACTCGAGCTCATCGAAGCCCCGTTATGCCCCATACTCGAGAGGGCATACCCATCACACCCATGGAGGACATAATCATGGAGGACATAACCATGGAGGGAATGGGAACAACCGCAACCACAACAACAAGTCAGGCAATGGAAACGGCAATGGCAACCAGCATCGTCCTGCCCCGGCTCAGAAGGATCTGAGTCACATCACCTGTTTCAAGTGCCAGAAAACAGGGCACTATGCCACCGACTGCCCGGAGGCCAAGCAGAGGAATGGAAACGGCAATGGAAGCTCAGCAAAGAAGCCCAACCCTTTTCCTCGTGCTCAGGTGAACCACATTGACGTGGAGGGCGTCTATGATCAGCCGGAACCTTGTGGTTGGTAAGTTTTATTAAATTCACATCCAAGATTGGTACTCTTTGATTACGGTGCAACGATTCATTTATATCAAGGGTAGTTGTGGAAAAGTACGGGTTGCCCACTAGAACCCTTAGAAGCCCTCTTCACGTCGGTTCGCAGAGGAGAAATGATGGCGGGCTTAGGCTGTCATGCAACCCTCAACATCGGAAACCATAAATTTCCGCGGACCTCATAGTATTGGAAACAGACCTTGGATGTAATCCTAGGCATGGATTGGTTGACGAAGTTTGAAGGAAACATAGGCTGTGCCATAAGACGATTACGCTCACCACTCCGGAGCGTAAGAGGATCAAGTATGTATCGAGACGTATCCCGATGAAGAATCAGGTGAATTCCCTCACGGAGTTGTTCAGAGGAAGTGCCAAGAGTGCAAGATTTTCCCGATGTGTTTCCGGAGGAATTACCAAGAATGCCACCGACGAGAGACATTGAATTTCTGATTGAGTTATTGCCCGGCACAGCCCCAATATCCAAGAGACCCTATCGGATGCCCCCGAACGAATTGGAAGAGATCAAAAAGCAAATTAATGAGCTATTGGAGAAGGGATATATTCGGTCAAGCTCGTCACCTTGGGGAGCCCCAGTTCTTTTGGTAGAGAAGAAGGATGGAACCCTGAGAATGGTTGTGGATTATCGTTCGTTGAACGACGTGACCATCAAGAACAAGTACCCTCTGCCGATGATTAATGATCTATTTGATCAGCTAGTTGGAGCCAAGGTATTCTCCAAGATCGATCTTCGATCAGGGTATCATCGATTGAAGATCCGTGAAAAGGATATACCTAAAACAGCATTCACCACCGGTATGGTTTATATGAGTATACCGTCATGTCATTCGGATTGACTAATGCCCCCGTGCATACTTCATGAATTTGATGAACAAGGTATTTATGGAATATCTGGACAAGTTTGTCGTGGTGTTCATCGATGATATACTGATTTTCTCCAAGAGCGAGGAAGAGCATAAGGAACATTTGCGTCTAGTTACGGAGAAACTCCGAGAACATCGATTGTATGCCAAGTTCAAGAATGTGAATTTTGGCTGAAGGAAGTCGGATTCCTCGGACATGTTATTTCAGGAGAAGGAATAGCGATTGACCCCACCAAGGTTGTATCACCACCGATTGGCGATCACCCACCTCGATCAAGGAGATCTGCAGTTTTCTCGGACTCATGGATATTATCGGAGGTTTATTGAGAATTTCTCGAAGATTTCCAAGCCCATGACTGAGCTGTTGAAGAAGGACGCCAAGTACATCTGGACCGAGGATTGTGAAGCCGCCTTCGAGAATTGAAGAAAGCGTTTGGTTACAGCCCCAAAGATCGATTTTGCGGACATACACAAGGATTACGGTATATTGTGGCGCTTCTCGCCGAGGACTCGGAGGAGTACTCAAGCAGGAAGTAAAAGTAGTAGCATATACAACCAGACAGCTACTACCTCACAACATGAATTACGCCACACATGATTTGGAGTTAGCGGTAGTAGTGCATGCACTCAAGACACAGAGACATTTCCTTATCGGAAATAGTTGTGATGTTTACACAGATCATAAGAGCTTGAAGTATATTTTCACGCAGAAAGAGTTGAACCTCGGCAGAGGAGATGGCTAGAGTTAATCAAGGACTATGACATGAGATTGCATTACCACCCAGAAAGGCTAATGTTGTAGCAGATGCCTTGAGCCGTAAGAGTTATATGAATACTCTTATAGCGGAGGATTACCCAAGAGTTAGTCAATGACCTCGTAGATCTCCGGTGGAGATAGTTCCGAGAGGATATGTTGCAGCTCTGGAAGTTCAGTCCACTTTGGCCGAAAAGAATTCGTGAAGCCCAGAAGTCGGACAAGGAAATTGATGAGATAAAGAAAAGGATGAATGAAGGAAAAGCTAAAGGGTTTCGTAAGGATGAATACGGAGCTATATGGTTCGAGGATCGTATTTATGTACCCAATGATCCCGAACTCAGGAAGCTAATTCTTCGGGAGGCTCATGATTCACCGTACTCGATTCACCCTGGTAACACCAAGATGTATCTGGATTTGAAGGAAAGTTTCTGGTGGACAGGTATGAAGAAGGATATTGCTGAGTACGTAGCAATATGCGATGTTTTTCAGCGAGTAAAGGCGGAACATCAGAAGCCAGCAGGGTTACTTCAACCCTTGCCGATTCCCGAGTGGAAATGGGAAAAACTTGGAATGGATTTTATCACAGGATTACCCATGACCCGTTCAGGTTATGATTCCATCTGGGTAGTGGTTGATCGATTGACCAAGGTAGCTCATTTCATTCCCGTGAAGACTACCTATACCAGCGCTAAGTTAGCCAAGATATACATGACCAGGATCGTATGTCTGCATGGAGTTCCAAGGAGTATCGTGTCAGATAGAGGAACACAATTTACCTCAAGGTTTTGGAATCAGTTGCATGAAACTTTGGGTACGAGGCTGGAATTCAGTACAGCTTTTCATCCGCAGATAGATGGACAGACCGAGAGAGTCAACCAGATTCTGGAGGACATGTTGAGAGCTTGTGCGCTAGACTATGGGTCTAGCTGGGGTGATAATTTGCCATATGCGGAGTTCTCGTACAATAACAGCTTATCGCACCCGATCAAGATGGCCCCTTTGAAGCTCTATACGGAAGGAGGTGCGAACACCATTGCTGTGGGATGGTGTTGGAGATCGAAAACTTTCGGTCCCGACCTTATCGTAGATTCTCAAGAGAAAGTCAAGCTGATTCGAGATAGGCTCAAGGTAGCTCACCGAGGCGTAAGAGTTATGCCGACAAGAACGCAAGGAAGTAACATACGAAGCGGGAGACCGGGCATATCTTCGTGTGTCCCCGCCGTGGAATCAAGAGGTTCGGTGTTAAAGGAAAGTTAGCACCCGGTTCGTTGGCCCCTACAAAATCCTCGAGCGTCGTGGAGAAGTTGCTTACAAGTTGGAATTGCGGAAGGATTGTCCGGAGTTCAGGATGTCGTGCATGTTTCTCAGCTGTAGAAGTGCCATGCCGAGATGGCCGATATTCGATTGAGAGAGAGTGTGCCCCTTGAGGCCTTACAGCTCGACAGTTATCTGACTTTTGTGGTGAAACGCGTCCGAATTCTCGTGACTGCGAACAGAGTCACCCATGACAAGATCATCAAGTTTTGCAAGGTGCTGTGGAGTCATCATTCCGAGGAGGAAGCCACCTGGGAGCGAGAAGAAGACCTCCGCCGAGACCACCCGCACCTATTTGCTAGCCAGCCCGAATCTCGAGGGCGAGATTCATCTTAAGGTGGGTAGGTTTGTAACATCCCAAATTTCCCATTTGGAATGTTTTACAATTATAGCTAAGCATCTATGCATTATTGTTTGAATTGAGTGACATTTGAATTATTTCAGAGGCTTTTGAGTTTGTTGGGATTTGAATTCAAATTGGCGATTGAGTTTACTTCAAAACAATGCCCGACAAATACTTGAGAAAAAGTATGAGAGGAGTAAACATGACACTCCAAAAATGTCAAGAAAAGTTTTGCCAAAAAGATTGAATTCAAATTTGATTTTATTTGGGATTTCTAGAAAATGTTTTTTTTAAGTTTGAGCTTTGCCCCTGGAAAAATGTCTGAATTGTAGGATAAATTCCCCTGAGAATTTTGATATATATATATATGTCCTATATAAAAATAATATATATTTTTATATATTCTCTCTTCTCTCTAATTCAAAAAAAAAGAAAAAGAAAAAAAAAAAAACCAGGCGCCCGGCCGAATATTGACCCGGCCAGTACCGGCCAGTGAGCGGTAGCAGCGCCCAGCCAGCCTGCCCTTGGCGCCCGCGCCGATTCCTCTCCCCTCGGTCGCCCGACCGAACCCCTCCTCCTCTCTCTGTGGCCCCACCCCTTCTCTTTCCCTCGCCCCGTCTCGCCAGAAGGCGACCGCCACCGCCCGTCGCCGCGATCTTCACGGGATCGCGATCCCGAGTCGCCCCCTGCCCCAAGTCGATGCCCTATGAAACCCTACGCCCCTCCACCCTCGAACCCCCCAAAAACCCGAGCCCAAAACCCACCGCAGCTCGCACCCTCATGAACGCATCTCGCCGCCGCCACCTCGGTTCGCCGCCGTTCCCGCCACCGGTGAGCCACCACTCGACCTCAAGCTACTCCACCCGAACCGCCGCTTTCTCCCGCACCTCCCGACATCCTCTCCTTGCCCAGAGCCCCCAGCGCCCGTCGCCCGAGCTCGTCCGCCGCCCGCCGGGCAGAGCTCACCCGAGCTCGTCCGATCATCTCCGTCATCCCGAAGCTTCACCGACTCCATCCCCGACCTCCCAAGTGCCGCCAAGACTCGCCGACGTCTCCGCCGTCTTCCCGACCACGGAGCCACCGCGCCGTCCACGCCCGAGCCGCCGTCGTCCGTCGCCATCGTCACCACCGCGGTATGTCGCCGGAGCCACCCACCACCGTCCGATCTAAAACCTACGGCCTAGATTAGATCACACGAAGGGTTAGGTTTTATTTAGATTAGATCGGTTTTAGTTGGTTTTAGTCCGGTTTATTTCCTGGTTTAGTTGGACCGCCCGATCGGTTTATTTTCTGTTAACCTCGGGCACGCATTAGTTATACATCGCCTGAGCGTTAGATAGGCCCGTTAAGCGCTAGTTTTCTTTTTAGTTATATTTTCGTTTCTGTTTTTAACAGAATAGTTCCAGCTTTGTAAAATCCATATCTCTTAGGTTCTTTAATCTTGTTAGTTGATTCTTTTTTCTTAGTGTGCAAATTTGTTGTAGTTTCTGTAGAAAATATGTTTAGCCATGTTTAAATTAGTAGAAATTGTTTTATTTTAGTTTTAGACAGATTAGTATTTCTGCTATAAAATGAGTTAGGATTATTTTATTTTAGTGATTCTTTTGTCACTGCTTTGTTTTGTCCTTACCTAGCAGTAGGAATTTATTTGGGTATTTTAGTTTTATTAAATATTAGTTTTAGTAAAAATCTTGTGTTTCTTGTTTATTTAACTAGATACTGTTTTCCTATTGTTCTATTTAGTAAATAATTTTATTTTACCTATGTTATAGTTTATTTTAGATTAGTTTCTGTAGTTTTAGGACATGAACTTTTATTTACAGAAAATAAAATAAACAGTTTATTTTATTTTCTTGTTAGTTGTTGGCTTGGGTTTCTTCGAGTTTTCCTTGGTTTTTGGTTCGATTGTTTTGTGTGTTTTATGTTAGCATGCTGTTATGTTAAGTGATTGTATGTTTTTATGCTTATATGATGGTTGTTTGTTTCGTAGAATTTCGAGTGCTGAAGCCTGCTATTACGAGTCCCTAGCTTTCAAGACCGTCGGCCAGCAAGTCATTTGATCATGTTTTCTTTTACAATACCTATGATTTTATTGCATTAGAATTATACCTCCCCACCATGCATGCATTAGGAGAATTTTAAGTTATGTTCTTGAGTAGTATCATGAGGTAGGATGAACCCAATTCCCCTTGTTACCATGGCCCGGGACGATGTAGTTTATTTTGCTATGCTCAGAGACGGGTTGGTTGAGTGATTCATAAGGGAGATGCGAGAGTCAAGATGATGACAACCCCATGACTTCAAGCTCAAGATGGACTTCAAAATTCACTCTTTGGGTGGAGGACGGTTGTGACGGGCACCTGGAGAAACCAGCGGATGGCCGGGATGCATGGAGAAGCGCCATGACATCTTGCGGAAAGCTTCACCCAGCCACGAAGAGACGGATGGATACCCCATTGACCGGAAGCTTACACTGCAGCCGCAAGCCATTATGGGCTCGCTTGGTCGACCCTAAGGCGTGACTCTTGTCGGACGGTGCTACGAGATGTAGAAGAACGGTAGGATTGGATGGGCACCGACACCGGACCAGAGGAACTCTTCTAAGACCTGTTTGCTTCGTCCGCCTTCAAACACCGTGAAGTGCGAAGACTTAAAGGAGGGAACGATTCTTGCGGGTAAAGTCGCAAACCTCTGCAGAGTGAAGCTCTAATCGGTTAGCCGTGTCCCCGATTCTGGACAATCTGAGCCTCTGGAACTTGGAGTATTTCGGATATCTCAACACCGAACTTAATAAATTAATTGAGGGGTTATTTAATAATTGGGAATGAGACATTGGTTGGCGGAACCATCTCAATAACTACCAACATTTTGTAGTATTTGCAAACAAGTCCTTGTTGTAGGGAAAAACCGGCTTTTTCAAGCAAAACAATGAAACTTAGAGCCCCACAGCCAAATTGCATATAGTGTTAGTAATTTTTATTGTTGTTCTCTCTTTGACTTGCCGCATATTTAAAATGCTGACCTACACGGCTGCAACGTCTTATGTTGCGAGAGGAGTTTTCCGATCAGAGTGAGGCTACGATCCACGCTTGGCGATTGCCCTATGGAGTCGGATGGACTCGCTATTCGCTCACGCCCGCAGCTTTGTTTAGTTTATTTCTCATGAGTTGGCCTTAGGCCGAATTTATTCTATTGTAATAAAGACTCGATATGAGAATCGTGTAATAAATTCAGGTGTGATTGAACTTTGAATATTTTCATCAATGTACTGTGTGTGCCAGCATGATCTTGGGATGGTACAGATACACAGAGACTTGACCGATTTTGGGTCGGGTCGCTACATATGGACCCCAAGACCACCACACATCTGGATTACTTGGGTTCTTTCATCATTCGGACTAGCTTTTTTCACTGTCTGAGAGTGACAAGTGAATATGTGTTTGAAGAGGCCCCAGTGTGGCCGACAACCCAAGAAGTTTTCGCACAAAGACACGAAAGCAGCGAGATAGGCAATGGAATTGGGTGTGAAGTGATGGAGTTGTGCTCCAAAGAAGTTCAGAAAACCCGAAAGAAAAGATTCGGCGGTAGAGAAAATCCGCGATCAACATGGGTGGCTAAGAGGACGACTCACCCTCCCCGAGGCTGCGGCTGCCACTCATCCTCGAAGCCTTGGCGACCGTGGGGATCAATCCTCGTTGGCCAGGTCGTTGAGGTCTTTTCTGGTGATGGTCGAGCGGATCCAATCTCCCTGGACCCAACCTTGCGGCAGGCTGGACGCGACGAGGATCCGCCCGACTGGCGCTCTCCCTTCGGGCCATTGCCGCCTTCTTCGCCCGCTCCAAGGCCGCCGTCTTCTCCTTCACCATTGTCGCCGGCGGGGCAGGAACGGAGTAGCAGCGCTGAGCAGGTTACGGGCGCGGCGGATGAATCTGAGGACGGAGGAGGGGAAAATGAGGGCGCACTGTTCAAAAGACCCCCGCCCAGTGCCTTATATGAAGTCGCTTCCGAGTGGGTCAATTTGGTAGGCCCGGCAATCCTCAAATCCCGCAACAAGCGCTGCAGCGATACGTGGCGAAAAAGGTGGTGTGGAGATCGAGGCGTCCTTTCCTTATCCCATCCGAGTGCCGCGACCTTCTCCGCTTCGCGCGCTTCCCGAAATTCGGATCCCACTAAATCCGCTAACAGCAGAGCAACTTGTCAGACGGCAGATTTCCTCCGATTGTTGCTCGAAAATCTCCAAGTTCATTAAGTTCACTCGACAGATGTAGAGAATGGATCAAGGCGACTGAAAGAAAAGTTGACACCATCACTAAAAGGTCACTGATCCAGAGTAAAACACACTCGCAGCACGAAAAACAGGTCGGAAAGATTATCAACTCCTTCCTCACTCAAACCTCGATCCATTCGGGGCTAATGATGAAGTCATGTACCTAGGGTAGGGTCATGGACCTGTTCAAGATACCCTCCCAAGGGCATCCTTAGAATAAACTGCCTTCCAATCGACCTGGTAGGTTTCCACTCGGCAGATTCAAAGACACTCGACCATGAAGACCCACTCGACCACCAGAGTTCAAGAGCCACTCGGTGTCCAAACGGTGCAGAAGTTAAGTAGTCTTTATGGTCATGATGACACTTTATGTAAGGTGTTACCAAGAACGCTTTGGCCTTAATGTACCTTTAACCCTCTGCTACGTGGGCTGGCTGGGGTCTGGCGCACTCTATATAAGCCACCCCCTCCACAGTAGAAGGGTCCGCACCTGTAATTCATACGCATATAATCCAAATGACCGCCTCCGGCTCCGAGACGTAGGGCTGTTACTTCCTCCGAGAAGGGCCTGAACTCGTAAACTCGTGCGTACCAACTACTCCATAGCTAGTACCTTGCCTCTCCATACCTATCCCCCTTTCTACTGTCAGACTTAGAACCACGACAGGAGGAAAGTAGAACTTGATGAGGTAATTGTACCTGCTCCCTTATTGGAAAGTAGTTCATCACAGAAATCTGTTCCTGTGACTCCTACACAAATTAGTGAGGAAGCTAATGATGATGATCATATAACTTCAGATCAAGTTACTACCGAACCTCATAGGTCAACCAGAGTAAGATCTGCACCAGAGTGGTACGGTAATCCTATTCTGGAGGTCATGTTACTTGACCATGACGAACCTACGAACTATGAGGAAGCGATGATGAGCCCAGATTCCGCGAAATGGCTTGAGGCCATGAAATTTGATATGGGATCCATGTATGAGAACAAAGTGTGGACTTTGGTTGACTTGCCCGATGATCGGCAAGCCATCAAGAATAAATGGATCTTCAAGAAGAAGATTGACGCTGACGGTAATGTTATTCTTCTACAAAGCTCGACTTGTTGCAAAAGGTTTTCGACAAGTTCAAGGAGTTGACTACGATGAGACCTTCTCACCCGTGGCGATGCTTAAGTCCGTCTCAATCATGTTAGAAATTGCTGCATTTATGATTATGAAGTTTGGCAAATGGATGTAAAGATCATGCGTTCTGAATGGATTTCTAGAAGAAGAGTTGTATATGATGCAACCTGAAGGTTTTATTGATCCAAAGGATGCTAACAAAGTGTGCAAGCTCCAAATGGTCCATTTACGGGTGGTGCAAGCATCTCGGAGTTGGAATAAACGTTTTGATAGTGTGATCAAAGCATATGGTTTTATACTGACTTTTGGAGAAGCATGTATTTACAAGAAAGTGAGTGGGAGCTCTGTAGCATTTCTAATATTATATGTGGATGACATATTGTTGATTGGAAATAATATAGAATTTCTGGATAGCATAAAAGGATACTTGAACAAGAGTTTTTCAATGAAAGACCTCGGTGAAGCTGCTTATATATTGGGCATCAAGATCTATAGAGATAGATCAAGACGCTTAATTGGACTTGCACAAAGCACATACCTTGATAAAGTTTTGAAAAGCTTCAAAATGGATCAAGCAAAGAAAGGGTTCTTGCCTGTGTTACAAGGTGTGAAGTTGAGTCAGACTCAATGCCCGCCGAAGATAGAGAGAAAATGAAAGGTGTTCCCTATGCTTCAGCCATAGGATCTATCATGTATGCAATGTTGTGTACCAGACCTGATGTGTGCCTTGCTATCAGTTTCGCAAGGAGGTACCAAAGTAATCCAGGAGTGTATCACTCGACAGCGGTCAAGAACATCCTGAAATACCTGAAAAGGACTAAGGATATGTTTCTCGTATATGGAGGTGGCAAAGAGTTCTCATAAATGGTTACGTTGATGCAAGCTTTGACACTGATCCAGATGACTCTAAGTCACAAACCGGATACGTGTTTATATTGAACGGTGGAGCTGTCAGTTGGTGCAGTTCTAAGCAAAGCGTCGTGGCGGGATCTAGGTGTCATACCTAGTGCATCGGGTCCAATGAAAATCTTTTGTGACAATACTGGTGCAATTGCTTCGGCAAAGGAATCCATATTTCACAAGAGAACCAAGCACATCAAGAGACGCTTCAATTCCATCCGCGATCAAGTCAAGGAGGGAGACATAGAGATTTGCAAGATACATGATCTGAATGTTGCAGACCCGTTGACTAAGCCTCTGTCATGAGCAAAACATGATCAGCACCAAGACTCCAAGGGTGTTAGAATCATTACTGTGTAATCTAGATTATTGACTCTAGTGAAAGTGGGAGACTGAAGGAAATATGCCCTAGAGGCAATAATAAAGTTGTTATTTATATTTCCTTATATCATGATAAATGTTTATTATTCATGCTAGAATTGTATTAACTGGAAACTTAGTACATGTGTGAATACATAGACAAACAGAGTGTCACTAGTATGCCTCTAGTTGACTAGCTCGTTGAATCAAAGATGGTTAAGTTTCCTAGCCATAGACATGAGTTATCATTTGATTAACGGGATCACATCATTAGAGAATGATGTGATTGACTTGACCCATTCCGTTAGCTTAGTACTTGATCGTTTAGTATGTTGCTATTTCTTTCTCATGACTTATAAATGTTCCTATGACTATGAGATTATGCAACTCTCGAATACCGAAGGAACACTTTGTGTGCTACCAAACATCACAACGTAACAGGATTATTATAAAGGTGCTCTACACGTGTATCCGAAGGTACTTGTTGAGTTGGCATAGATCGAGATTAGGATTTGTCACTACGATTGTCTGAGAGGTATCTCTGGGCCCTCTCGGCAATGCACATCACTATAAGCCTTGCAAGCAATGTGACTAATGAGTTAGTTGCGGGATGATGCATTACGGAAAGAGTAAAGAGACTTGCGATGCGAGATTGAACTAGGTATTAAGATACCGACGATCGAATCTCGGGCAAGTAACATACCGATGACAAAGGGAACAACTTATGTTGTTATGCGGTTTGACCGATAAAGATCTTCGTAGAATATGTAGGAACAAATATAAATCTAGGTTCTGCTATTGGTTATTGACCGGAGATAAGTCTCATGTCTACATAGTTCTCGAACCCGTAGGGTCCGCATGCTTAACGTTCGGTGATGATCGGTATTATGAGTTTATGTGTTTTGATGTACCGAAGGTAGTTCGGAGTCCCGTATATGATCACGGACATGACGAGGAGTCTCAAAATGGTCGAGACATAAAGATCGATATATTGGAAGCCTATGTTTGGACATCGGAATGGTTCCGGGTGAGTTCGGGCATTTACCGGAGTACCGGGAGGTTACCGGAACCCCCCGGGGAGTGTAGGGGCCTTATTGGGCCTTAGTGGGAGAGAGGAGGAGGAGGCCTAGGAGGCGCCCCCAAGCCCAATCCGGGTGGGAGGGGCCGGCCCCTTTCCTTCCTTCTCTCCTCCTTCCTTCCTCTCCTACTCCTACTTGGAAGGAATCCTACTCCCGGTGGGAGTAGGACTCCCCTAGGGCGCGCCATAGAGAGGGTCGGCCCTCCCCCTCCTCCACTCCTTTATATACGGGGGAGGGGGCACCCCATAGACACAGAAGTTGATCATTGATCTCTTAGCCGTGTGTGGTGCCCCCTCCACCATAATCCACCTCGGTCATATCATTGCAGTGCTTAGGCGAAGCCCAGCGCCGGTAGCTTCATCATGCTATCGTGTTGACGAAGCTCTCCCTCGACACTCTGCTAGATCGTGAGTTCGTGGGACGTCACCGAGTCGAACGTGTGCAGATCGCGGAGGTGTCGTACTTTCGGTACTAGGATCGGTCGATCGTGAAGACGTACGACTACATCAACCGCGTTGTCATAACGCTTCCGCTTATGGTCTACGAGGGTACGTGGACAACACTCTCCCCTCTCGTTGCTATGCATCACCATGATCTTGCGTGTGCGTAGGAAATTTTTTGAAATTACTACGTTCCCCAACAGATTGCTTACGAATAGATCTATTATGACCATTGCAAATTCTATACCAAGCATCTTTTAGATTCTCCCTCCCCTTTGTTTAAAATTAAGAACTTCGTTCTCGGGAGTACACGCAATAGAGGAAGAACTAGCCGTAGTAACAAGTCGAGCAAGTAAGATCACGAACAAAGAGATCTGACGAGAAAAAGGCAAAAAAAGGCGAATAAAAAAGGCAATTTTTTGTGAAGTGGGGGAGCTGAAAACGAGAGGCAAATGGCAAATAATGTAAATTGCAAGGAGATGAGATTTGTGATTAGGAACCTGGTAGATCTTGACTTGAGCCTCCCTGGCAACAGCGCCAGAAATTCCTTTGACGTGGCTTGAGACTGCGTCGATATTTCCCCAAAGAGGAAGGGATGATTCAGCACAACTACGGTAAGTATCTCCCTCAGTTATGAAACCAAGGTATCGATCCAGTAGGAGGCCAGGCCAAGCTATGTAAACAGTACCTGCACACAAAAAACAAAAACTTGCAACCAGATGCGTAAGAGAGGTTGTCAATCCCTCCTCGGGAAAAAGATAGATTGGTTTGTATGATTTTGGATAAATAGGTCTGAGTAAAACACAAAATAAATAAATAAAGAAAAACTGCAGCAAGATATTTTTGGGTTTCTAAAATAATAGATCTGAAAACAAAAAGGAATAAAAATAGATCGGAAAGCAATATGATAAAAGATAGACCCGGGGGCCGTAGATTTCACTAGTGACTTCTCTCGAGAAAACAGCATACGGTGGGTAAACAAATTACTGTTGGGCAATTGATAGAAGATCAAATAATTATGACAATATCCAGGCAATGATCATTATATAGGCATCACGTCCAGGATTAGTAGACCGAAACGATTCTGCATCTACTACTATTAATCCGCACATCAACATCCAGCATGCATTTAGTGTATTAAGTTCATGGAAAAATGGAGTAATGCAATAAGAACAATGACATGATGTAGACAATATCTATTTATGTAGGAATAGGCCCCATCTTGTTATCCTTAATAGCAACTATACATGAGTGCCTCGCTGCCCCTTCTATCACTGGGAGAGGACACCTCAAGATCGAACCCATCAGAAAGCACCTCTTCCCATGGCAAGAAAAATCGATCTAGTTGGCCTAACTAAACCAAAGATTCGAAAAAGAAATACGAGGCTATAAGTAATCATGCATATAAGCACTGTTCAAAAAATCTTCTGATTCAGCAATTTATCGTCCGATTTATCGCTACTCTTGGGATGACCTATAAGATTATGCCTTATCTTCACCATTTATCGTTTGGGCCGATTTATCGCTATGACAAGCGATTTATTGGGAATCTACCAATAAATCGGGCCTATTCATAGCACTATGTTTGCAAAAACTATGTTTATTTGCGTTTTGTGGACCTTGTTACGCTACATGTATGGTTGTCCTATTTTGTTTGTCATTATACGAGGATTCAAAGGCTAGGGAATCAAGGTAACACTTCTGTCCAATATTATTTTGGTGTTGAACATAGCAAATTATAGTTGGGAACCAAGGTTTTGCAAAAAATGGCTGGTTAATAGTCGACCGATAAAATCGATTAATCGGCCGATTTCCGATTAATCTCTAATCCCCAGCAGACCAAGACGCTAACGATAAGCGATATCCTCAACATTGCATATAAGAGATCAACAAAAACTCAAATAACTTTCATGGATATAGATATGATCGTAAACTCGAACTTCATCGGATCCCAACAAACACATCGCAAAAGTCATTGCATCAAATAGATCTCCAAGAGACCATTGTATTGAGAATCAAAAGAGAGAGAGAAAGCCATCTAGCTACTTCCTACGGACTTGTAGGTCTATGGTGGACTACTCACGCATCATCGGAGAGGCGCCAATGAGGATGATGAACCCCTCCGTGATGGTGTAGATTGGATCTCGTGGTTCTGGAACTTGCGGCAGCTGGAATTGTTTTTTGTCTGCTCCCCTAGGGTTTCTGGAATTTCTGGGGACTTATAGAGCGAAGAGGCGGTGGAGAAGACCCACGTGGGCCCCACAACCCATCAGGGCGCGCGAGGGGCCTCTGGCGCGCCCTGGTGGGTTGTGGTCCCCACGGGCCACCCCCCCCCCCCCCCAGGTGCTTCCTTGGCTCCCAAGTTGTCTTCTGGTCCAAAAAAACTCTAAAAAGTTTCGTGGCATTTGGACTCCGTTTGGTACTGATATTCTGCGAAGTAAAAAAAACAAGCAAAAAACAGTAACTAGCACTGAGCACTATGTCAATAGGTTAGTCCCAAAAAATGATATAAAGTTGCTGTAAAATAATTGTAAAACATCCAAAAATGATAATATAACAGCATGGAACAATCAAAAATTATAGATACGTTAGAGACGTATCAGGCAGCACAAGGGTTGGGCTATCTGTAGATTGTACCAAACTTCTTGCACGAAGGTGCAGTGCCGAAGAGGTGAAGTGTCGATTTTGTTTCTTGATCATAGAGAGCACAATCATCACAGTTGTGATAGCATGGCTTAATAGGGATGATAGACTACCCATAGCAATAAGAAATTTCTTCTTTTCCGGAGCACATTCGGAAAGAACTCCAAATTTAGGTGTGCTCAGCTTTGAGCAATTTCAAAATGGGTGACCAACTGAGAAGTTGGTCCCACGTGCGCACAAATGAGAACAAAGTGCATGGAAAAGACTAGTGTTGATCTGTGGGGGCGATCTAGATCCTGCCAGGAATAACGAC
This sequence comes from Aegilops bicornis, assembly GCA_021605145.1. Classification (NCBI taxonomy): domain Eukaryota; kingdom Viridiplantae; phylum Streptophyta; class Magnoliopsida; order Poales; family Poaceae; genus Aegilops; species Aegilops bicornis. The sequence continues at coordinate 628,896,279 of CM038671.1, read as the reverse complement.
CAGTAACTGGCGGATGTGTCTAAGGTGTTACACGTTGGTATCAGAGCCGACACTCGCGGTTACATGGATATTTGCGGGCCAGGGGCGCGGTCATGTTGTGCATGACGTTTGTGGCCTGTCGTGGCACATGGCATGGCACATATGCCGGACTGGACACACAGACGTATGCCAAAAGAGAACGTTCATGTCACCCGACGATGACATCGGTTCCTTTGAGTGGGGGTGTATGTAATATTCTGGCTTAATAGGGATGATAGACTACTCATATCAATAAGGAATTCCTTTTTTTCCGGGAGCCTATTTGGAAAGAACCCTATAGTTAAACGTACTTAGCTTAGAGCAATTTCAGGATGGGTGACCGACTGGCAAGTTGGTCCAAGTGCGCACAAGTGAGGATAAAATGCACAGGAAAAACTATTGTAGATAGGCAGGGTCAGTCTAAATCCCGCCGGAGTAACGCCAGTAACCGGCTGGCGTCGCTCCCATGTGCCATAAGCCTGTCCAGTGGTAAGCAAACTAGAGCCGAAGTCCACAGCAAGAATTTTACTTTTCTTTCAATCTTGAGCTTCCAGATCAAATCAAGTTCAGGATTGGCAATAGAGCTAATGAACTGGCGGAGTAGGCTGATCTGAAAGTGTATTGCTTAGCCTCCGTCCAGTGGATGGCGTCTCGATCTTCAATAAGAAACATTCTGAACATTTTCCCAAAGCTGTAGGAAAGCATGTAGTTTATCATGGGAGTTTAATCTTTCCATCCTCTTCATCCATCTTTGGTCTTGCAGTTCCCGAGTGACGGTATGGTTCTTCCTGCGATCCAACTTGAAAAGAGTGAGCGCAGGTTCTTTTTGTGCAATGCATCAAGCCATTTTGACTTCCAGAAACTTGCACTATGCCCATCTCCTAGGAGTACAGTGGTTGATGCATTGAAAAGCTGCATACCTAATTCAGAGCAAGGCAGTTGCATGCCGAACCAGGGACGAGGTTGAGTCTGCCATGCGAACCAACCCCACCATACTTTTTGAGGTGCAAACCTGCTGCCAATTGACTGCCACAGTTCTCTTAGCCTCCTCATCGCCACCTTTCCATAGAAAGCTTCTCCTTATTTTCTTTTGAAACGGAGGCAAAAGATTTACCTCATCCATTAATTAAGGAGTTTAGAGTTGCTTTTACAAACAAAAGCTTCTCCTTAGCTTATCGATCCTTTTGATTATCCATTTGCTGGGAGCGAACAAGGTCAAAAAGTAGATGGTGATAGATGTAAGAACCGAGTTTATCAGCGTAAGCTGGCCAGCTTTGTTCATAAGCTTGCCTCTCCATCCTGCCAGCTTTGCAGCAATCTTATCGATCAATATTTGAAATCAGCACTCCTGAGTTGCTTGCGAAGGCTAAGGGGAAGCCCAAGGTATTTACAGGGCAAGGAATCAATGGTTTTAGCAAACTCTAAGAGCACCTCCGTGATCAGCTGGTCATCACAGCAAATGGGGAAGGGCGAGGACTTGTTTAAGTTGGTGAAAAGCCCAGACCCACATGCCGAAAGTATTGATTGGGTGGCCTTCATCTCCCGTTTGTAAGGGTTTAAGAAAAGAGCGGCAGCATCGGCATATAGGCTTACTCCGATGGAGGCCAATTTGTGCATGATAGGCTCAAAGATACCAGCTTCAATGACGCACACGAAGATGCGCTGTAGAGGTTCAATGGCAAGCAAGAACAGGAATTGAGAGAGGGGGTCGCCTTGTTGCAAGCGTCGTCGGTGGTAGAACAGCAGCCCAGGTGCGCCATTCTGAATTACCTGGGAGGAAGTGGAGGAAAGCTATATTGCAATTAAATCGTGGCATCTCTGACTAAAACCCACCTCGAGTAGGCAATCCCATCTGACAAAGTCGAAAGCCTTGGCAATGTCCAACTTCAGGAAGATTGCACCTTTCTTGGCCCTGTGCAGACTCTGAATGAGGTTCTGGACATAGAGAAAGTTATCTTGAAATGCACGCTCAACAACCTGACTCACGAGTACATAAATAATGAAGATAGACGGCACAAGATGGGAGTACTTCGAAGGACGAAATGAAATTTATTGCTGAAATGCAAAATCAGCGAAGCATGGTCCAAGACATGCTCCCGTTAACCCTCAAAAAAAAAAGACATGCTCCTGTTCCAGCACCCACAAACTTGTTAGCACTAAACTATTTGCTACAGTGGTACTATATTACTATAGCCACAGGCTTAAGTTGTGTTACAAAAAACCTCTGCACAGCGAAATCAAAGGCAAGATCGCACTAACTGCAAACAAATCGAGAAAGATCCTTTACATGGGGGCTGCCTGAGTGTCATCTGTGCCACACAAAGAATCAATACAATCAAAATTCAAAGAATCAGGTCACTTGGTTTACCAATCATCCGAAAGACAAGCTGGAATCACCACGATTAAGAACTTGTTCTGTTCACCAATCATCTGAAGGAAAAGCAGGAACCACCACGTGTAAGAACCTGTGCTGTCAGAGTACTTTTGTACCAATCATCTGAAGGAGAAGCATGAATCACCGCAACTAAGAACCTGTACTGTCAGGGCGCCAGAAACTCTTCCTGGCAACAAGAAATTGCCGCCTCATAATAGCGGTCTTGTAATGCAGGGAGCGAAGAACGCGGTCCATTTTTCTAATCATTCCTATATTGTCTTGCAACACAAACCATCTACCAGGTCTAAGTATCCTGTCAATTTCCGCTGCCATTTCAATGATATCACACCTAAAACAAAAGCATAGGCATAAGCTTGCTTGCACAACTACAGAAGAGAATGTTATAATGTACAGTACCGGTCATTCAAGACTCAAGGCAAGCTAGTGTACCTATTTGCGAGGCTCTGAAGGAGATAGCTCATGTGAAGAAGATCATAGGTTCGCGGGTATGTATTAAAAGATTCACACCAGTCATGATATACACCAATCAAACCTCTGTTGAAAATGATAGGCAAAGTGTCTGGCTGATCAAAGGGTACAACGTTCATCACCCATAAAGGTCGATCAATGAGTGATGCTGCAAATCTGGAATAAGAATCAACTTTCATAAATATTTTAACATGAAACAAAGCATGTAACTAGAGTGGTCAGCATTTTGAAAGAAATTAGGAGCTGTAAAACCAAAAAATACTATACTTCAAGCAAACGCAACCAGCCAAAGGAAATCAGGAATCATGTAAACATGTCGTATGTGCTTTAAAGATAGGTCATTAATTTAACAATCTAGTAACAATCAACTAGATACCATTTTTTCTAAATTCATTCCTGAGAACAAGTAAACAACAGTATCCACCTGTCTTCTACAACCAAAAGATTCTCAATAAGGAATGACAAGTACTGGGTCCAGTGCCTTAACTGTGCTCATCAATAGTCAGAATATAAACCAACTAACAGTCTACACTGTTCAGCAAACAAAGGGCAAACATCTTCAACGGGATCAAGCAGAAGCACTAAATATATGAATGTCATGACTTGTTAAAATAAGACTATTGCATAAAGGAACAAACTGAGTTTCCTTACCCTCCAAAGCCAGCATTCATGTCCATAACATTCCGAATACTAGACCAATTAACTGCAAATTCACTGGAATATACTTCTGAAATAAGGCCATTCCATTTTTTTGTATCAGAATCAAAATTTTCTTGAGAAAACCAAGTAGAAGAACTCTCAGATGAAGTTGAAGATCTGATGTTAAGCCTTTCAGGCCAGGATATGGGCCAACTATTTCCTGCACCTGACTTTGACAGAGCAGGCAACAAGAGGCAACTGTCGAGAGGAGTATACCTGAATAGGATACATTAGAACATTAGTATTTATTATATCACTGGCATAAAAGAACATTACCATAAATATTATCTGATGCCTATATCTCCATAGCCAGCTACTTTCACATGGCACAAATCATACATGGCCCACCAATGCAGCAATCCATCCGACAGAATGATCCTAACCAGTGGTAACTACTCCCTCCGTCCGGAAATACTTGTCACCAAAATGGATGAAAATAGATGTATCTAGAACTAAAATACATCTAGATACATCCATTTCAATGACAAGTATTTCCGGACGGAGGGAGTATAAGACTAGCATATATTACAAGCCTGAACTGCATGTGACATTATATGAACCAAAGGTCATCCGAAGAAAATGTACCATGGAGAGTGGCCATTGCTCCCAGAGCATAGAGGTGGTTCATTATTTTTCCTCTCAGTGTAGCAAGAATTTGAGGTTGGCTTTTGGTAAATAACAACTCCAATCCTATTAATATCCTTTGATTTTACAACTGTCCTCCAGCAGATCGATTTGGTCAGAGTAACCATTGCTGCCAGAAGTTGAACACATCGAATTAGCAAGAAGTTGACCACCACAAATCATAGGATGGATGCAAAATAGACAGGGTTGTTAGCCCACAAACAAATTTTTTAGCTCCTAGGTAGTAATGCAAACCTGTTTTATTAACCTTAGTGGAAATGATGTCCAATTTTTAAAAAGTCTTACCACTTACCACTTGTCTAACTGAAAAGATGATTAGCATTCATATGTCTTGTATAGGTTCAAGCATAATGAACATAATTTTCATACCAATGAACTACATCAACTGACACAGCTACCTCATTGTCTGTCCATTGTTTTTGATGGATTCATGTTCTTAGTTAGACGGTAAGAAACGGTTTTGCATGTTGATATAACAAAATGAAAGTAAACACAAGATCCTAATTTTTGTATATGGTGCTATTATATATGCTTAGAGATCATGAAACCTTGTCAGAGACAAATTATCTCCAGTTCAGTAAACATGCATAATTTGTTCAACACTAATAGTAGGCTGAAAATTTATGTTGATAACAATCATTATGATGGGAAAAGATAGATCTTAACCATTCCAGTCATCTTCATCTCTCTTGCCACGTCGATAGACTGGCGTCGCAGACCAAATGTAATATCCTCCAGGCCTGAGTACTCTATTGAGCTCCAACAATGGTTTTCCACCTGTATGCCCCAAGGTAGTAAAATTGTAAATTAAAAATGCTTGCACCAAGCCACCAACTAAAGAAAGCAAGGCGGGCAAAAGAGGTGGATTTGATGCTCCTGGAATCATATGGAACCCATTTTATTTGCACTTCAAAAATACTCAAGCAATTCATATATTTAGAGCACATAAAGATATGTGCAAATGGAATAATTTGTGCAAAATAATGATAATACATGCACTGCCAAATTTAAAAGATAGACTTAAATTACATAAGATGTGTATTGACTACTACTCCCTCTGTAAAGAAATATAAGAGCGTTTAGATTAGTGATCTAAACGCTCTTATATTTCTTTACAGAGGGAGTATATATTTGTAGAGTACATATGTGATATTGTTTTTACACAGGAATTGCATGACACATATTCTAACATGTTTTATATCCATGAATCTTTTTGAATTACACAAAACCAAATATGGGATCATATGATCCTGGGAGCAGATTCCTTTCCTCCGCAAATACTGAACCTTGAAAATAAATAGTAGCAAAACTGATAAATAGCAGGAATGGTTCAAAGTACTTGCCATCAGCATACCAGTGGACCCTACACCGTGCACAATGGATCACATCAAATGAATTGTCAGGTAAGGGAAGTTTTTGTGTTCCAATCACTGCCAAAAATGCCGGAATTCCCCGCTCTAGAGCAAATTGTATCTGAGCTTCATGCTCGTCTTTTGGGGCAATAGACATAGTAATGACATTCCTGTCAAGCAAGTATCCACCAAAGCTGGCAACACCACATCCAACATCTAGCACAGTTCTTGCATGAGTTCCCCATTTAATTTGTGGCATGATCTATTGAAACAGAATGACTGCAAGCTGTGAGATATCGCAAACAAAAAGGGGAGCTATTATATTAGCAATACTGAAGTCATAAAATATGAATTTGCACCGATAATCATAGGAATGCACCATGTATTTGATGTTGATTTTAGAAGCATGTCACTGAAACAATGAACTTACGGTGTGCAGTCGTCTTAAAAGTTCAAGTATCACCAAGAATGTGCATAAATAGATTTTTCATCATAAATACGCAACTCCAGTGGAAATTCATGAGTTCAAAAGCAAATAAAGGGCACAAAATAATATACCTGTTCAATGAATCGGATGTATCTGGTCACACCTGCTTTAAATTGAGTTCCACCTCCAGGGAAGACAAAATAATTACCAGACTTCCTAACCCAGTTCTGGTCCTTCTTGTATTCCACTAGCTTTGGGTGAGGAACATTGTTATACCAAATCTGAAATTTGCAAAAGGAGTATGCTATGACAAGGTTAGAAGTCATGTCATATAAAAAAACACGCTCTAGCTTATTGCAAGCTTGAACATAGAAGAATCAGTGCCCGAATATCTAGTGGATACACATGTAACCATGTGGCAAAGGTCGTTCGCAAGAAGCAGTTAAAAAGGGCGATTCATAAGTATTACCAAAAGGATATACACCCTTCCAACCTGAAACTAACAGTAGGACGGTATAATAAGATTTGACAATAAAGGGTACAATCCCAACAGAGCTCTCTATTGTGTTTGGAGGATGTGCAAATATGCACATTTCTCCTTACAATCAACTGCACTAGCAAACCACACAGCACAACACTACCTCTAATCGGACATAAGATCACAAATTAGCAATATTAAATTACTACTACGATGTGGAATAAGCGAGCAAGCACTAGCAAACCACAGCACAAAGCTACCTATTAATTAATCAGAGCATGAGAGCACACCTTAGCCATGTTAAAGTACTACTACTACATTGTTCAATAAACAAACAAGCAGCGAAACCGCTTCCTCGCTTACCGAAGAAGACAAGCAGGCATCCTCACCATGTCACGGCTGCGCGGCCAGGGCAGGGGAAGCCGGTACCCCGCGGGGAGCGGCACCAGGCACCTCGGCCGCGGCTTCGTGGGGCAGTGCCGCTCCCGGTGCTCCATGTGCCGTATCGACTTGAGCGCCTTGACGGCCTTCACGTTGTCCAGGCACGGTATGTAGTCCGCGGGCTCGACCCGCTTCCCCACCACGCACAATTCCCAGGACGGTGCCTCCACCGGCTTCTCCTCCCCGCCACCGCCGACGCCGCCCCCCTCTGCGCCTCGTCCGCCCGAGACGCCGGCGGTGATCTCCTTTGTGTCGACCGATGTGCTCACTTGTGCAAGGGCAGCGGGCAGCGTGCCGTGACCCAGCTGGGTTGCGTTGGTGTCGGCGTCATCTGCAGTGGCGGCAGTCTCTAGTCGGGGTAGATCGGCGGCGCTGCTGCTGCTCCCGCCAGATGCTGTTTCGCGTGGGGATGCGTCGGCGGGGACCGGAATTGGGGTTCGGGGCGGCGCTGGAGAGGAGACGGGCAATGGGGTTCGGGGAGGCGCTGAAGCGGAGACGGGCAATGGGGTTTGGGGCGGCGCCGAAGCGGAGACGGGCAATGGGGTTTGGGGAGGCGCTGAAGCGGCGGCCCGGGAGAAGGAGGAGGAGGAGGAGAAGCGGGAGGTGGGGGAGAAGAAGAAGGGGAGGGCGGAAGGGGCGGGGCTGAGGAGGAGGAAGAGGGAGGAGAGGAGGATGAAGATGGCGACGGAAATCACGATGGGGCGCTTGCGATCGGAGAGGGCGGAGGAGATGGCCATTTCCTCTGCTTCCCGTGCGGGGACGGGAAGCCGGAGTTGCGGAAAATGAGCGGCAAGGGGCAGGGGGAGGAGGTATATAGATCTCGGGGAACGCCGGTAAGGCGGCCGTCGCCGGGGAAGGAGGTGCGGCGCTGTGGGGCGCGCGGTGGCGCGGGAAGGTTTCAGTGAAGTGAGGACCCACGGGCCAGGGAGGCCAGGAAGGTGACTAGTCTAGCCTAGTCGGCTCTGTTTGTTGCGATATTTTTTGCATGCCGCCGTGTGGGCAATTTTGGTTGGCCATCAGGCCTGAACAGCAGGAACAAGAGCTTCTCCGGGATTTTTTTGTTATTATTATTCACACATGAGTCAGTTTATCAAGATATTTTTTATTGCTTATAGTATTGTCAACACCCCTTCTCAACCCTAGCTGCCGTCAAGTGTCTCCTTCACCTCACGCCGCCATTTTGGTTCCCCTCCTCTCCACGGTCTGGCAGCCTCGTCGGCGCCAAGAGGAGGTATGTTTCTTTTGTCTTTTCCTTAGGTTTCGTTTCCCTAACGGAATCAACGAGTTAAGGTCGTCGTGTTTGAATAAGGTATCTCCAGCCTTTCCCTACCTCGATGACATCTGATCTGGCATCAACGAAGGCCTTGTTAGAATTTGTGTCGCTAGATCTGTTCATATATGTTTAGATCTTGGCAGTTGGTGTGATTCGGAGCCAATGCATATAATGCTAAATTCGGGGTGCCGAACTATTATTGTAAAAAGTGTTCGGACTTTGTTGCCGTATTATGGATCGCAATGGAGTCCCCCCCCCCCCCCCCGCCATACTTTTAGAATATTTTTTTCTACCGCCACAAGTTCATGTTTCACGAAGATCCAATCTAGAGGTCTGTTTCGGAGCTCTGCCAGAGGGGGAATTCATTGCCGGAGGCTTCTTCATCAACCTTACTGCCTCCATGACTGTGTGTAAGTAGTTCCATCAGGACCTTAGGGTCCATAGTAGTAGCTAGGTGACTCTCTCTCTCTCTCTCTCTCTCTCTCTCTCTCTCTATATATATATATATATATATATATATATATATATATATATACCGGGTGTAGTTACACCCATTTCTCATATACTACTATGTGGTAGTATATACTCTACTTTATTACTTTTAATATGCTCATATACTATATCTAAGATACTCCAAAGCGAATTATGTGAAAAAATTGCATGTGAGCCCATGTTTTTATAATATTTGTGAAATACGTACATATTTGTAATGCAAAAAGGAGTATGCTCAAAATATACTACATACTACATAAAAAATATTATATATACTACCTAAACATTCTTACATACTACATACTACGCGTACATACTCTCCGATCTGATAGATACTACCTAAAACGTATGAAACAAAAGTGGGAGTAACTACACCCGGTAGTAGGAAAAATTTGTCATATATATATATATATATATATATATATATATATATATATATATATATATATATATATAATACCATGTTCTCGTGAGCTCCTTCACATGATTGGGGTCAATTCAATGTAATTTTGTGGTGTGTTTGTTGGGACGTGATGGATTGTCACTTTATGAATCACATTGTTCATTGAAATCAATTGAATCTTTTGAGGTTTTTCTTTTAATTAAATAGCTTCGCATGTTCTCTAATCTACCTATCTTCTTTGGCCAAGTTCGATGAGTTTTTCTCAGAGGGAGTGATGCTTTGTAGTGGGTTCAATCTTGTGGTGTTTCGTCATATTGATTGATGTCTTTGTCTACATTATGGCATCCTGCTTATTGTGATGCTTTGTTTCTTGTAAACTTAATACCTCGGTATGCATGCTGGATAGCTGTTTTGAGGTGGAGTATTAGTAGTAGATGCGGTTGAATTAACAATCTACTTATCATGAAAATGCCTATATGAGATTATACCATGAATGGCCATAGTCATAAATATTGCAATATTAATCAGTGTAGAACTGTAATTTGTTTACCATGCCACTTTCTTATTTGAGGGAGATGTCACTAGTGAAACTATGCCCCCTGGATCTATTCTCCATTACTGAATTCTTCTACACAATTGGTACTGTTATTGTTTTACTTTGCTACCGATTATCTCTCTATTGCATTTAATCTTGTGACTTTCAAGAAAAGGGGCTTGACAACCCTCTTGCCGTGTTGGGGACAAGTTGTTCTGCGTATTGTGTGCAGGTGATGCTTACTTTGTTCGCTGGGAGAAGCTCCTACTAGATTGGTAATTTTGGTTCTCTAATGTTTGCTACTATTCTGATTCACCCTTACACTTGGGGAATCCCAACAACTCCTGTAGGAGCAAGCACACGTGCATTCGCAGGTATATAAAACCACCATCATCGTTGCCGCCGCACTCACCCCCATCGCCGCCTAAGCTGGCCGCGACCCCGTCTCTTCGCCCTTCCCTATCGCCGCCACAGTCACCACCATCGACCATGTCGGTGTGGTTACACACTCTCCGCGAACCTTTCCTTGGTGAGACCGAAGAGGAGCCAACCGAGAGAGATTTCTGGGAGAGGGCGTGTGACTACTCCTAGTGGGTCGAGGATGACACAAGCGATAAGGTCGAATCAACTGTCAGTCGCGCCCGCCTCCCCGCAGCCCTCGAATATTTTGATCACATCTCGACAGTTGCCTCCGTAGAAATGGAAGCCACGCTCACGCCGACCTTAAAAATGTGGTTGTATCTAGCGGCAGCCCCCCCCCACCCCACCCACCCGCGTCCCCGCGTCCGCCCGCCTGTGAGGTCACTTTCTAGAGGAGGAAGAGCTCGCAGTTCATTTAGTATAGAATCATAGTGCCCAAGGTTGTTCAAATCCTAATTGTAATCCTTCTTGAAATCCATTTTGTTAATCCATGTTGAAATCCTAGTTTAAAAATTTTCATTGTTGAGGTGGGGAAGGATGGTGTCTTCTAGCAACTGACAAACGAGTCCCATGTGAGAAAAAAAAATGATGTAACGCGCTTTTATGGCGATTCTGTGTTTGCACTTTACCTGGGCAATCTCCATATTCATATGGAGCATGCTCTACATACAGTACAGAGGTTGTCCACTTGGCGACTCTGCTAGAGTTGCTTTTACCGTGCTCGAAGTGGACTATCTTCTAAGTATACCTGGGCATACCTCGGGCCGGGCCGGGGGCCAGAAAAAGCCCGGTGATGAAAACCCAGGCCCGAGCCTGGCCTGGCTCGACCATCGGGCCTACTAAATCAGGCCCGAGCCCGAAAAAGCCCGACACGGCCTGGCCCGGTTACGGCTAAAATTCTGTTTTCCGCAAGGCCGAGCCCGGCTCGACCTGGCCAACGGGCTCGATTTTCAGGCCCGAGCCCGGCCCGATGGCATGCTCGAGCTCAGCCCGGCCCGGGATTTTTGGGCTGGGTCGGGTCGGGCTGTCCGGGCCGGGCTGCCCATGGCCAAGTGTACTTCTGAGTGAGGACATCAACCATAGGTCGTTGGCATTCATGCCCGAAATCTAACGGCTTTATTGTCTTTTCTTTCTTTTTAAAATTGTTCTTTGCTCTTTATGCTTTAGTAAATAACTCCTCTACTCATTCTTCTATTTTTCTATCTTAATAATGAATTGAATAGAGCGTCTGCCTTTTCCATAAAATGAAAGCAACAATAACTATTTTTAAAGGATGTACAATTTTCTGTTTCAATATATGCATCTACTGCTATTTGTTAGTGGACTATCTTGACCTGCCTCTGAAAAGTTCGGGTTGATCTTAATGAAGTAGCGCTTCAGAACCACAGAGCGATGCAAAAAGCAAGTACAATTGCCAGCTCTCTTGGATTCCTCTGTGATAAGAACATGAAAACCAATCAGGAATATAACAGCGTGCAGTGAATTGTCTATAAACAAAAGAAGAAGAAACTAGGCTTCCATAGATTGGAAGCAAATTCTTGTCGCGCAAAGTCATGATGCATCAATGTTCATTGACATCGCAAAAACAAACGAAAAACTGTCATCGCAATTCTTTCAGTAGAATACGATTCCTGTAAATCGATACATCTAGACCCAGCAGACCAGCAGAAATGCAGCATCTCATTCTGAAACAAAAAAGATTAGTTGACAGTTCAGTTCACGGGGGCAAACCTTGTGTCCTCGGCTTGCTCGTGTGTGTTGAGCAATTTGCAGGTGCTTTCCCCTGCATGCCTCTGGAAGTTCGCCGTCATAAGCGTTGCAAATGTAGGCTTCGAAATTCGTGTAATCCTTGCAGAATGACAGGTAACGCTAGATCAGACCGATATATTCAGGAAAGTGTTTCTCCGATGAAAGTAAGCGGCAACTCACATCGCCAAGGGGTCTACCGTTCACGACCACCCAAGGCACAAACTTGTGTGGGGGCTGGAGAGCATTCGTCTCTGCCGCGTACTGGAGTTCAAGCTGCAAACTCAATTGGCTTCTTAGCAGATGATTGTACAGTATCAACTGCCATTGGTCAAGACAAACAATTCAGCTCACCTGTCTGCCGTATCCTGAGTTGTAGCAGTCTATGACGGGCTGAGAGGCCAGACCAGTTTCGTGAAAGCACGACTGCCACGCGCCCCATTTCTGAGTCTGAGCCAAATGCTCGATGCAGTATATGAAAGGGAAATGCCGTTCCTGTATGTATTCAGGAGAAAGCATACTGACACTTAGTGCACTGCCTTAAATTCAGTTGACCTGAGGGACAGACGAGCTTGAGAGATTTATCACAGATGGACGATTACTGAATTGTTACACGCTAAAACATGAATTAGATTGAAAAAACAGAGGGTATATGCATGAAGAGGCATTACCGCATCAGGCCAGACACTGATGACGCAAGTTTGTATGGCGTTGAGTCGGCACTCATCCTCACCATGCTGCAAAATTAAGAAACCCAGCAGAGGTAAATACTCCGAATAGACAATGCATGAAACGAACTCGTAGTTAGGGACATGAGGCCTACGATGGGGAGCAGACCTGGCAGGACATGGATCCGTCGGGCGAGACGCGCTCATTGCCGAAAGGGACGAGCCGGAGGTCGACATTGGAGGAGAGGCCGTTCCGGAAGATCCTGGCAAGGTCGTTCACGACGAAGCGGGAGCAGAACGGGCACAACGTCTCGTAGTAGACGGCCACCGAGACCCTCCGGGCAGAGCAGGCCGGAGAGAGGCAGAGCAGGACGAGGAACGGGACGAGGACTTGAGGAAGAAGAGGCAGGGAAGCCATGGCGTGGCGGCGGAGAAAACCCACAAGCCACTGTAGTTTAAGATCGAGGCTAGGTATGCGTGTGGATGAATCTATTCTATGCGCGAGAGATGCTTTTCTTTGGACGGGGTAGGAGAGGGAGGAGGAGCAGGAGATGCTCTTGATCTATTGGCAGGCAGCCTTTGTTGGAGCGGTTATCCTTTTCTCCCAGGTTGCGCGGGAGGGAGGTTTTTATGAAGTGATGCTTCGGGTCAGGCCGGGGCATCAAATCGAGTGACCCAGCTTTGAAGCTTTTGCCACTTGCTAGTGTGTTTTAGTAGTAGTACATTTTCTTTTGATGTTGTGGCATGTCATGTGGGGCTCAACGGTTCCAAGTTCCATACCCACTCTTGACGCGTACCTCGAGGGCTGCTATGCCTATGATTCACATGAATTTCGTAGGATTTTTGAAGAATTAGAATCCTTAGGATTTTTTCCTACATTGGTCGCTTTGATTCATGGCGTCGAATCATATAGGATTTTTCCTAAGGAATCATGTGTACCTACATCTCTTAGGAAATCTAGCATCCACTACAACCCCCTTTTATAATTCTTTTGTTTTTCCTGTGACATCAACACTCTCTACTAATCCTATAGGATTTGAGTGTACATGTCACTCCAATCCTATATTTTCTAATTCCTTTGGTGAAGTTTGAGGTGTGTAGTGGCTGCATTTGCCGACGCATGTGGCGGTGACTGGTCAACAATAGTAGAGACCCCATTTGACCCAGCCCACAGTGGTGGCGGTTGCTGCCCTTGTTCTTGGGAGGTGGCGGAAGACATAAATGTGTGCATTACTGGTGGATCGGTGCAGGTGGCAATACATGGTTGCTCGGCTATTGTGCATGATGCCGGCGTACACGAATTATGCGGTATCGGTTGCATGGCGTGAGGGTCGCACATGATGAAATCGGCGCAACATTGGGTCTGCGTGGCTTTCTTGTCAGTTTTGCATGCCTGCATGCTCAACGTCTTGTCTTGAACTACGGTCGGATGATCTCAGGTGAAGACAGAGCATGATTGTAGGATGGCCCTGTGGGGGCTCTTGGCGGTATCAACGGTCTTTGTCTGCAATCTATGTGCGATGGATGGCCCTATGAGGCTCTTGGCTGTAACAACGGTCTTTGTCTGAAGTTTGCGATCCGATGGCTGGCCTTTTGGTGGGATTTTGGTGGTGGCGGTGATGCTCGCGAGCATGCCCACGGGTTTCTCCTCGTATACGTGGTATACCTGGGTGTGTGGTGATGTCCACATCAGGATTGTGGGTGTGTATGATTGTTGACACGTGACAATCTGGTTTGCAGTGGCGACTTCTTCATTGAAAGTGGGGCAACAATCACGGTTACTTATGTTTGGTCGTGCTTTAATTTGAGCATTGGGTCTCGAGTTCAAATGAAAACTCTAGATCCGACATGCTCTGATTGTACCTGGCAATGGTGATGTTCCACATTATACCCTAATTGGAGACATTACGTGGAGTTTGCTCAGACTAATTCTCAAGGTGAAAAAAAAATCCAAGATATAGCATCCATGAGTGGCACTAATAGAAAAAGGGCCTATTGTCCCGGTTGGTAACACCAACCGGGATTAAAGGAAATTTTATGATTTTTTTTTGAAATTTTTTTTGAATTTTTTTTTTATTTTCAAATTTCTGAATTATTTTAACCTCTAATCTCTAATCAGTACCCCTCATCACTGCTCAATTTATCCTCTAATCTCTAATCACCCCTCATCATTCTAAATCATCTAACTTACCGAACGGTCACCCATCCTCCCACTCCCCCAGCCCGAGCACGGTTAAGTTCCGGGTTCTATTCTCCCTCGTTTTCAAGTCTGCACTTGTTGTTTTCCTGACAATGGTAAGGTGTCAATCCTATTAACCCTCAGGAATTTTTTGCTTGAGCATGAAGTGACACATTTCACTGTTTGAGTTTGAAACTATTGTTTTAAAAAACAATAATTATTTAGAAAATAATAGTTGTTTTGAATAATTAGTTTGACCATTGTTTGACCACAGTTTGACCATAGTTTGACCATATTTGACCAGATTTGACCAAAATTCAAAATAACTGAAATAATTATTTAGTAACACTAATATTCTAGAATAATTAGTTTGACCATTGTTTGACCATAGTTTGACCACAGTTTGACCAGATTTGACCAAAATTCAAAATAACTGAAATAATTATTTAGTAACACTAATATTCTAGAATAATTAGTTTGACCATTGTTTGACCATAGTTTGACCATAGTTTGACCATAGTTTGACCAGATTTGACCAAAATTCAAAATAACTGAAATAATTATTTAGTAACACTAATATTCTAGAATAATTAGTTTGACCATTGTTTGACCACAGTTTGAAATTTTTTCGATTTTTTCCACTCTAGATCTTAAAATCCCCCTGTTAAATTTGGATGTAACTTTTTGAGTAGATGATTTTTCATATAAAAAAACTTTTTCATCCGAGTTAGTATGCAAAAGTTATGCCCATTTTTACAAATTCTAGAGAGATTTTGCAAATAAAGTCGAAATTCACATTTGCAAATTTTCCCAACAACTAGACCACATATCACCTGGGAAACTTATTTTCTTTTATTTTTTGACATTTTCATTATTTTCTTTTATTTTTTAAAACTGAAAAGGCGATCCACTCAGGCGGGGGTAGAGTTTGAAAATGGGACCTTTAGTCCGGTTCGTGGCACGAACCGGACTAAAGGTCTCAACCCATTAGCACCGGTTCGTGTCTCAAACCGGATGAAGGTCTAATATTTAGTCCCGGTTTGAGGCACGAACCGGACTAAAACATCGCATCCTTTTAGTCCCGGTTTGAGGCACAAACCGGGACTAAAGGGCACAGTGAACCGGGACTAATGCCTTAGCCACTTAAGGACCAATGCTCACATTAGTCCTGGTTCGTGATTGAACCGGGACTAATGTGGATATTGGCCCGGAACCATAGCCCTGTTTTCTACTAGTGTGGATTTGGCGACAACGACGCTTATACGTTGTACCCTTCTTGGACGCATCATTGTTGAAGCATTTTTCACAAAGTTCGGATGATGCCCATGTGGTGGTTGATGTTGATGGTTGTTGTATATCTGAATTTGCTTCGACATGACTTTCGGAGATCAGTTTTTTCTCATTGTGTGTGTATGTTGGTGTTGACTATGTGCATACTAATTGTGCAAAGACCGGGTGTGTGCTCATGGTCTTTGTATTCTCTCGACGCGATATCATGAGTCAAACTTTATCGAAAAAATATCCACTCTTGACTTGATAAACATTCAACTCTAGAAAACACTTGCTAGTGTATTAAGGCTCAACTGCTTTGGAGAACTTTCAAATCAGAGGAATAGGAAGAAAAAATTCCATGAGGTCTCACATAATAATATTAATCCTAAGGAATCAGGTCAATATGGACACAGTACTACGAAATATAGTACCCCAATTCCTATAAAATAAATGTTAAATACAGGGACAAAAAAGACGTAGGTCAAAATCAATTATTGCTTTATGAAGAGCATTCTTTTCCCAAAACAAAGAAAATAAATGTGAAGAACATTCCAAAACTACAATCATTGATCGACAACACCGGATGGCTTTGTCGAGACTAGGATATCAACAAGTTGAAATCTTGGGACTCTTTATTACTTTATTCAAAAATAAATTAATCTTCAGCCGCTTTGAAATGTATGTTTTTCATAGGGATTTTTCAGGGTTTCAATCCTTCGAGATTTTCTCTTAAAAAACTTCAGTTAACAGGATTTGGGTTGTCAAATTTCTGTGGGATGTAGTCAAATTTCTGTGGGTGTATTTCTATGCATCAGTTTCATTGGAACCTAGTATATTTTTCCTTTTGAAAGTCCAATGCACATACAATCTCTCTACTATCTCTCTTTAATCACCCGATATATTACCGTGTTTGTTTCATGTGCACCATCGAAAGAAATCGGTAGCAAAATTCTTCTTGCTTTGAGATCCTATACGAGTCCATAGTATAACATTTCAATTGCGTTTCTCCCATTCAAAATATAACATTTCAATCAGTTTTTGAACTTTGACCTAGAGGGTGATAATAATGCAATTATTTCTGTTAGGTTACCCAACTAAACAAAGTTAAGAAGATGAATGGGAAGGGATGGATCCCAAGAGAGATCAGATATGTACTCTCTTTCCCCTATTTCTTTTGCTTTGAACTTCTTTTTGTCACTACTTGTTTCCTTTCTATTATGCTACACACTTCATAATTTTCAGCTTTTTCAAATGTTCCTTGTTGCCTTATGATGATGCTTGGTTCCTTCCTCACTTTACACTTTCAGTTCAAGTAGGGAACTGTAGAAACATGAAATGGAAAACATACATTATTGATCATGGTTACATGCACGGTGGCAGTTCATACAGCAGAAAAACTTTCCCGCGACAGTTTTCAAACCTGGCATACACAAAATGTATATTTGTTCAGTCACAGGCTAGATTTCCCCTTTGCTCCTCAAGCAATCCACCGTGTCCCTGACAGTTTTGTCGAATGGGGTGAAGCGAACACCCAGATCGATCAATTTCTTGGACGGAGCCTTCGATCTCATCAACCAGCCCTGTTTGTCCTCCTGGATCCTGAAGTAAAAACGAAGAGATCAGCAGCATCAAAACACTGCATCTGGTGGAGAGGTGATGGATGGTTCCAGTAGATGTATCACCTCTGAACCGGGAATTCGGGGTAAAGATTAGCAAGTTGATCGTGGAAATCGATGAGGCGTACGGCGGACTCCAAGCACAAGTGGCGTCCCAGCGCCGACGGGTTCTCATAGAGCACTACCAGAGATTGTGCCACATCTCTGACATCGACGCAGCCAATGAAGAAGAGGTCCATGTCAAGCCTTTCACCTGGACAGTGTAGTTTGCAGTTTGCACTCTTAGATGAGTACTCTGTACTAAGCAAAGGAAAAGCGCAGGAGTTGTTGCAACTGACTGACCTCCCAGAAGCAGCATCAGCAGACGGAGACTGGGAGTAGCTGCTGGGGTCAACGTTGGGCCAAGCACCAGCGCCGGATTCAGCACAGCCAGCTGCAGTCCTTCCTCTCTGGCGAAGTCCCACGCAGCCTTCTCCGCCAGCTTCTTAGATACGTTGTACCAAAGCTGCAATTCAGACAGAGGAACTCAGCATATATTAACTGCAAAAGCCTCCGTAGAGAAATATAAGAGCGTTTAGATCACTATAAGGGAATAACATCTAAACTGGATCCTGCAAGCGTTGGCATGAAGCACCTCAAGTTTCTTGAGGATCTCAACGTCGGCCCAGGAGTCTTCATCTATGACCTTGCCGGCAGGCCAGTCGGGACTCGGACACATGGCCGTCTGCGACGACACCAGCACGACACGCTTTATGTTGCTGTCTTTGGCGGCGCGGAGGACGTTGAGCGTGCCGTTGACCGCCGGCAGCAGAACAAGTTAACTTGCATGTATTCAGGCTGAGCCGCTGAGCAGTGGAACTCTGATGTCTGAACTATGCCGCGGCAATGGAGTTACTATGGGCAAAGAAAAGTTGCCTCAGGGTCTTGTGCGGGCTGCAGTGTCACGGGGGAGGCCAGGTTGTCATGCCCTAGGGGTCAATGCCCCTTTTACTCTTCGTGCGACTTCTCAGGAAAATGGGCCGTGGAGCTTGGGCTGGGCCTAGTGGGATGGATCTGGAACAATGCTATATAAAGAGGCGTGCGTCACACAAGACGGCATCGAACAGATTGAAACGTCTGAAGCCTCTCATCCTCTTGCTCCGTTCCTCCCCCTCCTACTACATGTATCTCATCCCTCTCTGTTACTGATTCTCACCTCAAATCTCTTCTCTTGTATCTGATATTGGTACTGGTATGATTGCTCATCCCATGTATGTGTTTGGGTCATGACAATTGGTATTCAGAGCCAACAAAATCACCACTCCACTGCCCTGCCTACCACCTGTTCGACGAAATGTCTGTGAGTGAGTTCCACCTCCACATGCGAGCGCTGCTCGAGCTGACACAGACAGGAACCGTGGCTGAGTACACGATGATGTTCTGGGAGCATCTACACCGGGTATTGCATCTCAACTCCACCCTAAGCATCAAGTGCTTCGTCCCCCAATACATCGATGGCTTGCGTGAAGATATCCAAGCTGCAGTGCGGTCGAGATCTCCATCCAGCATCACTGGTGCTTCGTGTCTTGCCCGAATAAGAGAGGACGAAATGGTGAAGGAGGCGGTGATGGTTGCAAAGAAACTTGACAAAGGCTGCGGTCATGGAGTTTGTGGCATCACGCCTACAGAGATTCTCAGCGACGCCTTACCCGAGCTCACGACCCTAGTGGAGTCTGGGGCAGGCCACGGCTTCACCACCATCGATGCCAACAATATTGCTGCTCCGACACCGACCAGGTGCTGGACAGAGTGCACGAGTCGCAACGCCACAGTCAACATCTTCCCCGAGCTTGCCTCCCCCGCCATGCGCGACGAGGCCCTTGACATCGAGACCGTCCATTTCACTGCACCAACACCCGCCATCTGCTCGACGGGAGATCTGGTCCATGGTAATGTTGATGAAAATCTCATGCCACTCCCTGTGATGAGGCTGTTCTCTACACCGGAAGTTGGACCGCCAACATTCTCTGCGGTTTTGGTGTCTACCAATGCCAATGAGGTCACAACACACCAGTTCATGCCCGATGTGACACCAGGTTGGAAACCACAAGGGAAGGTGGTCCGGCCAGCACCATGGCCCTCTTTTCTTGACGAGGGTACCGGTGCAGATTGTGGCGACATCATTGAGCCGCCACCAAGCGTCGCCAGAGTGTCAACCAGGGCAGTGGCTCCCTACGTGATTTGGCAAGAGATAATGCTGGTGGATAATGACCACAGTAAGGAGTACCAAGTAGATATTGTTTTCGGGCCTAAACCAGAGTTCAAAACAATTATCCCTCAACCTCTTGGTCAACCAGGAGAAATCAGTAGCTGGAATAATGTTGCAGACAATGCTAGAACAAAGCCAGATGAACAGTCTGATTTTATTCGTCTCCCCGTGGAGGATAGTTTGTTCACAAATAGGGAGGTACCAGATGCAGCATCCAGGCCAATTAGAGTGCAAAGCGATGGATATCCACATTCATATTCCGAGGTGGGACAAAGAATTTCAACACCATGTACACGTGCAGCCTTATCTATTTCGACAAGAGATTATAATTCCAGGATGATTTCTGAAAGCACGCGTGCCAATAATAGGGCCCATAATGTACGGCAATGGCTGCTTCTCATGGGGAACATCTGCAGCTGTGTGAGAGCGCCTCACATGTTTGAGAATGTGAATAAATTCTTTGCTGCAGGAGAGACTCGAGTGGCACTCTGTTCTCTGACATTAGATGTTCTTCAGATAGCTTCCTACTTGGGTACTGTTGGGGCTGGTGCTTGTTTGCAGGAGATGATGTTAGTGGATATTTGTCACAAGAAGGTGTGCAGAGAGAAGCTTAGTTGTTGTCCTCGGCCAGACTCATGTACTACGATCCCTCAATCTCCTGCGCAGGCAAGACTAATATGTGGCCGTGCGTTTCTGGGATATGGGAACGGTACATCGTGGCTTTGGACTGGCAATCAGTTTATCTGTCCATTGATGGCACCATCTTTGTTTGAATTTTTGTTTGAGGAAGCTGCAATTAGTACAGAAGATTTCAACATACACCAAGATGGTATTATTGGAACGAGATGTTCTTCTTGTGCATTATTTGCTGGACCGAGGGAAAGAAAATCATGCTGGTTATTCAGTGCCATTCTATTGGACATTTTTAGTGAAAAACAAGAGGGGATTGGCTATTTCTTGCAAAGATTTGACACGGAGAAGAATCTTAATTCCATTCGTGCAGCAAGTGACCAAGTTATGAGGCTGTCTTGTAGAATTGAGACCTTGGCCTTCTGTACTGCAACTCAGTGAGAAACAACCATGCATGGCTGGAGCTTTATTTGTGACAGTTTTTAGTGCAAATTTTCATGAATGGTTGATTATTACCAAGAAAACCTTGAGCTGGTCCTTACACCAGCTAGGACATGTGAAGAAATTTGATACTGCAGGCGAGACTTATGGTACTAGAGAGTTGGATGTGCTGCACTTACACGACTGTATGGGAATAATTGTGGAGTTGAAGCCTTGGCCTTCATGAAAAATCAGTGCTCATTACAGTGTGATTTTATTTTGGTGGTTTCTGCCGAATTCATCCTCCGCAATATTTTTTGCAACTATAGCAAATGTGCTGCCCCTAATGGATTGGTGGTATGTTATTCCATTTGTACAACCAGCTCATGACTTTGATCCCAAGCCTATTTTCCAAACAGAATGTGCAGCAGCAGTGTCTTGGTGGCTTACAACTCAAGAGATGTGCTATTTATGTCAGACTGCATTGCTCAGTTACAAGATATGGTGTATACAACCCTATGGGAAGATATCTTCTGTTTGTGAAGCTAATGTTTATCTCTCAGTGGAGAGGCTCAAGCTACCAGTGGTGGAACTTCAGTTCTCCACTCAGGGTGGCTATCTTTCCGGTTATAAATATTTTCTTATGGATCTGGAGTTGCCTTTTGATCCAGGAGACCATAAGTTACTGTGGGTTCTTCTTAACATTAGTGGTGCATCCATCGGATATATACATCTGCACAAGAGTAGAGGAGCTTTGCCATATCACTTGCCTTGGTGGTCTACAACGCTACATCTCACGGTGGAAGTTATGCAAGTTGACGGTGGGTGTTTTTATCTGGTTGTATGGCTCCTCGGCATCATTGGAGAGTTTGATCTCAACACAGTATGGTATTTATTGGAGGACAATATGTCAAGGAGGGCTACTACAACTGATAAAAAAGTAAGCAAAGTGGTTGGTTACTATATTTTTGCTGGTTCTGATATTCCAAGTGATGGAACCATATTCCACTCTCAGAAAGCATTATACGTGTTTCCCGAACCCAGCTCTGGATGGACGCTCAAGAAGTGGCATATGTCTGAGATAAATTCCAACACGAATATCTTTCTAACAGTTTCGGTTGGAAACAATTGCACACCAGGGAGTTTCACAGTTGTCAAGTATACTCTGCTCCTACCACATTCCATTGGTGTTCATGGAGGAATTATGTTACATACTCAGAACTTGCATGGTCACCCAGCTTGCTCAGACTACTTGGAGTATGTATACACATCTTATTATCTTGACCCGAGGGACAGAGAAGACAACCCGATTTTTCCATCAGATATGGCAGTGATCATTGCGCAGCTGAAGTGTGACAGCGCTAATATCTATTGGAGAAGTTGGCACCATATGTTTTGGGTCGGCTGGCCAAACCCCTTTCTGCAGCAACATGTTGTTAAGCTCGTAGGAGTACCCGAGAGACAATCTCCATGTGACCCGGGTGGTGTCCACTTCGTCGACATTATTGGACTTCTCAGTGAGCTGCTAGTACCATGGGATCCTGATGGTTCACAACATCGGCTTGAGGACAAGCCGCATTTTAAGGGGGCGAGAATGTCATGCCCTAGGGGTCAATGCCCCTTTTTACTCTTCGTGCGACTTCTCTGGAAAATGGGCCGTGGAGCTTGGGCTGGGCCTAGTGGGATGGATCTGGAACAATGCTATATAAAGAGGCGTGCGTCACACAAGACGGCATCGAACAGATTGAAACGTCTGAAGCCTCTCATCCTCTTGCTCCGTTCCTCCCCCTCCTACTACATGTATCTCATCCCTCTCTGGTGCTGATTCTCATCTCAAATCTCTTCTCTTGTATCTGATATTGGTACTGGTATGATTGCTCATCCCATATATGTGTTTGGGTCATGACACAGGTGGAAGACGCCGTGGACGCCCTCGACCGCCGGCCTGACGGACGCGGGGTCGAGGAGATCCATCTGAAACAGCCGGAGGCGCGTGTCCGCGCCATCCAGAGCCTGCAGGTGCTTCGTCTCGCCCTCGTCCTCTGCAACATCAGTCCGATCAAACAATCTTGCGTCGACTCGATTGAGTTACAGAGAGAGAGAGAGAGAGAAAGAGAGGAGGAGGATAGCTTGATACGTACGGAGGTTCTGGACGATGGCGTGGACGGTGTAGCCGCGGTCGAGGAGGAGGCGGACGAGCCAGGAGCCGATGAAACCGCTGCCGCCGGTCACGCAGACGAGCCCGCCGCGAGCACAGCCGCTGTCTCCGCCGGTCAAGGCCATCTCGCCGGTAGTCGGTACGATCCACACGTCTGCCGCTTGCCCACTCTATAGTCCTACTCGGCCTTGAAAGAAACAGTGGTAGAGGGGAGGTGTGCCGTAAGACAGTGACGCGGCTGCAATCAATGGAGGCTGCTGTCGATTTGGACGCCAAAGAATTTGTCGGCATTCTCCCGGGGAAGAATTCACATTCACCCCATGAGGCCATGACCACCAATATTTCAGGTCGCTATAAGGATAATGGCCCACTATGACCACTAGCCAAGTAGATTGTGCCGTCTATGCAGCATACAGTATGCTGCAAGGGCAGCCCTAGTCCGAGCGTCGGATTCTTGTGAGGGTCACCAAATCACCCCCCCCTCCTCCCCCTAATGTTCGGACAGAACAGTCTGAACATCTTTTATCATCTAATGACGGTACTAAGAATACTCAATTGTGAGGATCCTTGTGAGGATCCCCATTAGTGCCGTCTGAAAATCTTTTGTCATCCACGTCATAGTGCCGCACCTGGTGGACGGAAACGGTGTCTCCCTGCAGTGTGTCGACGACATCATTATCATGGTGGAGGGCTCTACGGTCGATATCACGAACCTAAAATTCCTCCTATTATGCTTCCAACAGATGTCCGGTCTTAAAATCAACTTCGATAAGAGTATGGGCTTCATCTATAAGGTATGGAGTAGTCAGGAAGGATCCAGTCCTCGCGTCGCCCCCGCCCTGGGCGACTCGGGGGCTTCTCCAACCCTAGGCGCCGCCGCCGCCCTCTCCTCCTCCCCTCCTCGCGCCACCGCCGGGTGAAACCCGCGTGGCAGACGGCGGCGGCGGGGGGATTTCCTCTCCCGACTCCCCTTCCTCCGCGGGCGGCGGATCTAGGCGGCAGACGGCGGTGTCCTGCGTGGCGTAACTTCCCATGGCGGTGGCGGGCGTGGGCGGATTCAAGAACCAAGGCTCCTCCGAGAGTAAGTCACTCAGCGATGGCGGCGGCCTCGGCGGCGGTGGCGCTCCTGCGTGTGCGGCGGTGGCCTCGTGGCGCTGATCGGCCTCTCCGACCCGGCCGGGCGGCGTGTGGGCGGCGTCCGGCGGCGATTTGACGCGCGCCGGGCGGCTCGCAGGTTCACCGGAGATCCAGGCGTCATCGTCTCAACTCGATCCGCTTTGCTGCTAGCTCCGGTAGAGGGAGACTGTCGTCATCTCCCGGTGTTGGCTACATGGATCTGACGGCGACGGCTGGACCCTTGGTCTAGTCTTTGACAGAGAAGGCGGTCCGTGCACAAGAAGCGGATGGAGTTCTTCGAACAGATCTGGGTGAAAACCTGCTCTTGGCTAGATGCCAAAGCTGACAGTGGCGGCGCTCTACGGTGTCGTTCCCTTCTTGAAGGCATCACCATGGAGAAGTTCTAGACTACGATCTGCTATCTCCGAGGGAAACCCTAGATCGATAGACCAGAAGACGACGACGCGTTTGTGTCGTTTCCCCCTTGGGGGCGTCTTTCTTGGAGGTGTACGCGGGCTCGAGGGACCAGTGGACGACGTCTTTGGTGGAGCGGTGCTTCATCATGCACATTGATGGTGACAGATCTCGATGGCATGGCGCTCTGGAGATTAGGCGTCTGATGTGCTATGATGGACTCGCGCAGGAGGGTGACGTTGTCTGACGTCGTGGTGGCGTCGACGGCAGCTAGATCGGGCAAGGTAGATGCAGCAGTATAGCTATGAAGATGGATTGGTGGCAGGTGGCTGTGGCGGCCTCATACCCGGCAGGCGTCCTAGTTGAGGAGTGCGCTGGACTGGTGGGTGCCCCATATCCGGCAGGCGTCCTGGTTGGGACCTCAGGCCTTATGAAGGAAATATGCCCTAGAGGCAATAATAAAGTTATTATTTATATTTCCTTATATCATGATAAATGTTTATTATTCATGCTAGAATTGTATTAACCGGAAACTTAATACATGTGTGAATACATAGACAAACAAAGTGTCACTAGTATGCCTCTACATTAACTAGCTCATTAATCAAAAATGGTTAAGTTTCCTAGCCATAGACATGTGTTGTCATTTGATGAACGGGATCACATCATTAGAGAATGATGTGATTGACTTGACCCATCCGTTAGCTTAGCACTATGATCATTTAGTTTATTGTTATTGCTTTCTTCATGACTTATACATGTTCCTATGACTATGAGATTATGCAACTCCCGAATACCGGAGGAACACTTAGTGTGCTATCAAACGTCACAACGTGAATCGGGTAATTATAAAGATGCTCTACGGTGTCTCCGATGGTGTTTGTTGAGTTGGCATAGATCGATATTAGGATTTGTCACTCCGTGTTTCGAAGAGGTATCTCTGGGCCCTCTCGGTAATGCACATCACTATAAGCCTTGCAAGCAATGTGACTAATGAGTTAGTTGCGGGATGATGCATTGCGGAACGAGTAAAGAGACTTGCCGGTAACGAGATTGGACTAGGTATTGAGATACCGACTATCGAATGTCGGGCAAGTAACATATCGATGACAAAGGGAACAACGTATATTGTTACGCGGTTTGACCGATAAAGATCTTCGTAGAATATGTAGGAACCAATATGAGTATCCAGGTTCCGCTATTGGTTATTGACCGAAAGTGAGTCTCGGTCATGTCTACATAGTTCTCGAACCCGTAGGGTCCGCACGCTTAACGTTCGATGATGATCGATATTATGAGTTTATGTGTTTTGATGTACCAAAGGTAGTTCGATGTCCCGGATGTGATCAGGACATGACGAGGAGTCTCGAAATGGTCGAGACATAAAGATCGATATATTGGAAGGCTATGTTTGGACACCGGAAGGGTTCCGGATGAGTTCGGGCATTTACCGAAGTACCGGGGGGTTACCGGAACCCCCCGGGGAGTCAATGGGCCTTATTGGGCCTTAGTGGGAGAGAGAGGAGGAGGCGGCCAGGTGGAGGGCGCCCCCCCCCCCCCAAGCCCAATCCGAATTGGGTGCCCCCCTTCCTTCCCTCTCTCTCCCTCTTCCTTCTTCTCCTACTCCAACAGGGGAAGGGGGTAACCTACTCCTACTGGGAGTAGGACTCCCCCCTTGGGCGCGCCATGAGAGGGCCGACCCTCCCCTCCTCCACTCCTTTATATACGGGGGAGGGGGCACCCCATAGACACACAAGTTTGATTGTTTAGCTGTGTGCGGTGCCCCCCTCCACAGATTTCCACCTCGGTCATATCGTTGTAGTGCTTAGGCGAAGCCCTGCGTCGGTAACTTCATCATCACCGTCATCACGCCGTCGTGCTGACGAAACTCTCCCTCGACCTCACCTTTGGATCTAGAGTTCGTGGGGACGCCATCGAGTGAACGTGCGGATCGCGGAGGTGCCGTACCTTCGGTGCTAGGATCGGTCGGATCGTGAAGACGTACGACTACATCAACCGCGTTGTCATAACAATTTCGCTTTCGGTCTACAAGGGTACGTAGACAACACTCTCCCCTCTCGTTGCTATGCATCACCTAGATAGATCTTGCGTGCACGTAGGATTTTTTTTGAAATTATTGTGTTCCCCAACACCTTAGATGTTAGGTTTGGCTGCGAGGTCTGTTTGGTATTAGGCCCGGACTATCAGCATCCGTTTATTAACTGGATAGGATTAGCGACATATGTTGCCTAGATGGTGGCTTTAGTCTTATTGTTGTATGACTTTGTAAGGTCTTGTGTGAATAATTAATAAAGTGGTTGCATGCATCGTCCAAATGCAGAGGTCGGGGATCTTCCTCCTTTTCTAAAAAAATCAACTTCGATTTGAGCGAAGTGATGGTGATGGGCTACTCCCCCACTGAGAGCCAGAGTATCACTAACCGACTCAAATTGTCCTTTAGGCTCCTTCCCCACCACTACTTGGGGATCCCCATTAGTGACTCTCGGCTTTTCGTGGCGGACCTGCGGCCTTCGGTGATCAAGCTCCGGCACCGTATCGAGCCCTGTCAGGGGAGATGGCTGTTTAAGGTAGCACGGACGTTCCTTGTTAATTCTTCCTTGTACAGCCTGCTCATGTTCATCATGAGCTTCTACAGCCTGCCCGAAATTCTACACCATGAGATCGGCAAAGTCCAGGCGCATTTTCTCTGGGTCGGCGAAGGTGATAAACAGAAATACCATATGGTACGTTGGCCAGACATCTGCAAGCCTCGGGACCAGGGCGTCCTCGGGATCATGTCCTCCAAACGCATGAACATAGCTCTCCTGACACGGTGGCTTTGGCGGATAGCTAATGGGGAGGGTGGACTGTGGCTACACATCATCCGAACAAGTACTGCGCTGACCAACCACTTGCCTTCTCGTGAACGGGCTGGTGAAAGATCGAGAAGAGGGGTCTAGAGGGGAGGGGGTGATTAGACCCTTAACAAACAAAAGTGACAACTTTTACAATTCTTCAAGTTAAGGTTGAGTTTATCACAAGTTAAAGGGTACCCAATACATTTCATACAAGCATGACAAGAGTATGGGCAGCGAAAAGAGTAAAGCATGCAATTGCAAGAATGTAAAAGGGGCGAGAAAAGGAGTGTGCAAACGCAATGGAGACGCGGAGATTTTTTGCGTGGTTCCGATAGGTGGTGCTATCATACGTCCACGTTGATGGAGACTTCAACCCACGAAGGATAACGGCTGTGCGAGTCCACGGATGGCTCCACCCACGAAGGGTCCACGAAGAAGTAACATTGTCTATCCCACCATGACCAACGTCCACGAAGGACTTGCCTCACTCGGCTAGATCTTCTTATGTATAGTATTTACTTTAGCAGCATGGCATGCTAGGGACACAAGTATTTACATGTTTGCATCATGGTATGATTTTGTTTATGAATGTGGTTATGGTATGGTTTCATTGGTGAGTTACATTGGTTGTTAAAAAAATTAAAGCAAGATTTTAGGCCATAAATGTCTGGAAAAAATATCCAGTTTCATAAAGGATGCATCCCTTTTTGTGCCTAGCATTGGGGATGCCTTCCATTGTGTCCCTGTGCCGGGCTGTAATTATGATACTAGATCACTGATGGCGCGCGTTGCTGCGCCCGTCTATTTTGGTAATAAAATTATTATTATAGTAACAACATCTAGTTAAGAAAGCTCATGCAGTCGTGGAATTCATTTGTCCACATTTACTGACAGAATTCATTTGTATGCCTTACCGATATACAAATCATAATCCATTGTAGCATTGAAGACACAATTCAGCAATCGATGACCTTTTAACTGAAGAAATCAGAAGAGATGCACCATGGTCAAGGTAACTAATAGCTCTTGATTGAGAAACACCCTTGATCCTTCAACATCACTCTACTCAAGAGCAACAAGCAGTTCAGGAGTTACCTGAACAATGGTTAAGGTCACTTGTCAGGAAGCCTTGAACCCTGCAATATAGCAGAAGAGTAAGGAAATGTGATTTAATACACAACATCACAAGACAAAATATTCTACATGCCAATGTACTAACAGTATAACACCAATGCAAAACTTACTCTGAGCAACCATTGTAGCCTTTCCAAACTTACTGAAATTTGAAAATCATGTTCATAAACGTAGATGATAATTACACTCGAGTAAGCCTACACACAAAACAACCTTGGACTTGAATACTTTTGGTATTCAAATCATAACATTGCTTACCTAAACAAACAAGATCTACTATATTTCCATTTTCCACATCTACATTTTATTATTTGGGATAAACCTCCCATTGACTATTAAGGCTAACCTTGAAGCTAACATAGAGATCACTTAGAGCATGTTCGGACTCCCTCCGTCTCCGCAACTCCGTTCCGGAGCGGAGCGGCATGCAGTTGTAATTTATGGAGCAGCTAAGACGATGCTCCGTCCGCTCCGCTCCGTGACAGAGGAGTGGAGGATTGCCGAACATAGCCTTAGATGACAATAATCTGAATTTCCTTGGCCAGAACTAAGATAACAATGTTTGGACATTTGAGTCACACAGAATAGAAGCACGCGGGTAGAGAAAATAAAGATGTGTAGAAATATTAGGGGCAAAGTGACACGGCTGAATCTCAATAATATTATCCAAAAAATAATAGAACCAGGCAACAAATCCTGAAATTAAGAACCACGAAAGCAAGTAGTCAACATGGCATGCAACTAATTTAGATACAACACACTGCATGTTTAGCAGTACTCACTAATTAACATCTTAGTACACCAGCTTTGGTAGGAGAGTATCAACATGTGTAGAGCTGCCGAAAAGAAGCTGCAGCTTAGTTGCACTTTGGGTAAAAAAATGATTTCAATTGGGCTTTAGATTCCTGTAGCACTTTTTGATGACATGAACAACCTCCTGTGTGATGCTAGCATCATTAGTGTAAAGAAATCTGTAAGATGAGTTGGGTAAAGAAATCACAGGAAGTTTGTACGACTTACACAATTCTCATTTGGACAAATGAAATTCAGTTACTCAAGTTTGAAAACTTAATGTTTAGATTTCTTGAGATATAGAAAACTGATGCGTCCAGATGAAAGGACCTGGCCAGCAGCATTGATGTTATTACATAGAAGTGCACTGCTAAGGTAAGTTGTTAGTGTGGACATCTAACATATTGACAACCAGTGCATGTTTGCAGAGCGTAATCAGAGAATTACATATAAAAACCTTCATCGTAAAACATGAGAAATTCAAAATGAACATACAGAGTCGAACATATACCTTGATATAATCCTTGAAATTTTCCATTGGGGTTTCAATTAGCTGTGCAAGCAATCAAAAAGGAAAATGCCCATCAGACATAGAATCAAATATACTATAAGAATAAAAAATAATAAGTTAAGTTTAAATGCATAAGTTAAATTACATGGTCATAGGCAGCACATAAGTAATCACATTTGGTGGTGCTTGCCCATTAGGCCACAAGAGCTTCTATGGGATGAAAACAATATCAAGAAATTGCATATCCAAGCCATGTGAGTCTGTTTACATACAAGAAAAGAAATGCATTGGAAAGCTCTTTTTTTTAGGGTGCATTGGAAAGCTCTGCTTACATTGAGAGGGAGAGAATAAATCATAAATCATAAATCTGCAGATTGATTTGATGTTTGTTTGGCGAATTGGATTAGGGAGATGCCAGACATTGCGGCACAGATTATGTGTGCCCTCACCTTTGGCAAGTTGCCTCGGGCTCGTTGCTCACCTGTTTTGCATGCGCTTCAGTGCCTACACATCAAACACGTACAATAGATTAGGGAATATCAAGCATGCTTGTGTGCTAGCTATTAGTTGACCACCGAGTCACTTCCTCCATCCTCTACAGGTTTGTGTATCTCTCCGCATTCTGCAAAGAGAAGATTGAGATATTACAAATGTCCTTAGTTGCTAGTAATATAGAAGCATCATCAAGAAACATAATCATTTGCCTGGTGTGCTGGCATGAGGTTCATCAATATCCAACTTTAGAACGAATAAACTCATAATACAAAGAAATATATCAAAAATTTAACAAAGCTTATTTGTGATTAGAAGGATTGGGCATTACATTCAAGATTGTGACCACAACATCCATTTTGTTCTATAGCAGATGGCGTGGATCAGTCACACATGAACATCCCTTTTGTTCTATAGCAAATAGGAAAGGGGAGAAGGGCTAGGACGGGAGGAAGGGGGGCACGGTGGAGGGGGCTGGGCTATGGTGGGCGCGCCACCATGAATCCCGCTGGGCGCCACCATGGATCCCGCAGCAGTGGAGGTGCGTGGGACGCGGCGGACGAGGGTCGTACGCGGAGGAGAAAGGATAGGAGAAGGAGGACGGGGAGGATACCTGTGCCACCGTGGATCTTCTTTGGTAGCGGCCGCCATAGGTATACTGCTGCCGACCTCCATCTAGGGCGCCACGGGATGGGGATGAGGACCGGCGATGGGATGCGATGGGAGGAGCGCGTTACGTAAACGGGCGGCGGGCGACACAGGAGCGGCAGCGGTGGCGTGAGAGAGGAAGCAGCCTAGAGGCGGCGATGGCAGTGTGGACTTGATCAACATCCGTGAAGAACACCGGTGGCGGAGAAACGGATCTGCAATAACCGGGAAGAGAACCGAGCAGAGAAAGGGAAAGGGGAAGGCGTACGTTGATACTGCAGTCTCAAATCCAGTGAGACGGTGGACCAGATTAGTATTAGTAGGAGGCGAACGAGAGGGAGATGTCTATGGGTGAATCCTCGGGCACGGGGATACCATCACGGCGGCGAGCGGACGCCGTCGCAGAGATCGTGAGAGAAGGGAGAAGTGGGGGGTTGAAGCAGCGCCGCTTGCTTCACTCCGACACCTGGCAAAGCGTTCAAAGGCCCATGTTGGCCAAATTCACCAGAGAAGCCCAATTTTGTTACGGGAGCAGCAGCCCATGCCCACTCGCAAAAACTATAGCGATCGTAGGTTGATCCAGTGACAAAAAAGATCGCAAATCTAGATCCAACGACAAAAATCAATGATGGCCTGGGAGGGCTGGAAGAGTGCTCGGTTATAATATATCTAAATGAGACTATTCGGCAGTGAGAAGTTTTAGATCAGGCGGTTAGGGTTTGCACGGTCGTGGTTTTGGTTTCTGACCGGCAGCTAGCATTGCCTTAAATTTATCACTTGCAGAATATTGGTTATGATAAAAAAATATTGCCATGCAGATATTGGTGTACTGTTAAAGCATTTTCTAAACATAAAAAAAGAAGCAATTGTAATTGGATTGCCATGCGTTTTTATTGTGGGGAGCGTGCGACGAGGCAGCCGGCAAGGTACGACCTACGCACCGCCTCCTGGCGGTCTGTGTTCGCCAAGTACGACGCAAGGCCGGAATGGGTCCGCAATGACTTTGACCCCGTCGCCGCGTGGCCTCTACCGCTCCATCACCACCACACGAAATATCAAGCATTTTATGTAAATTATGTTCGAACTTTAATGAAATCCATTCATCATGTTTGATGAATTTTATTCAATTCCATCTGGTTATTTTAAATCTACTTTGAAATGCATGCGATAGAACTGAACATCCGGCTTGCGTGTCCGCAGAATGGTCTCGTGTCTTTGTACTGATGCGCTGTAGAAATGCCCAATTGATATTTCCGTATGCGCGCGTGACTGAAACCCATCTGTCTTGGGCACTAGCTCAAAAAAAAAAATCTGTCTTCTGCACGCTCACCACGTCAGCGATCCGCGCCGAGGTGCATCCAACCCGTCCATCGCATACAGCGGCGAGCGGCTGAGATCGTATCAAATCAATCGAGGCCACCGATCTGTGGCACGCACCCCTCCACCAATCAGAGCCCGCCTATCCTCTCCAATAAATCCTCCGCGCCCTCGCCGCCGATTCCTCACCAGCCAAACAGCACCACACCTCTCCCCGTCCAAGTAGCAGCAACCAACGGCATCCATGGCCCCCAAGGCGGAGAAGAAGCCGGTGGCGGAGAAGGCCGAGAAGACCACGGCGGGGAAGAAGACCAAGGCCGAGAAGCGGCCGCCAGCGTCCAAGGAGGGCGGCGAGAAGAAGGGGAAGAAGAAGAACAAGAAGAGCGTGGAGACGTACAAGATCTACATCTTCAAGGTGCTGAAGCAGGTGCACCCCGACATCGGCATCTCCTCCAAGGCCATGTCCATCATGAACTCCTTCATCAACGATATCTTCGAGAAGCTCGCCGGCGAGTCCGCCAAGCTGGCGCGCTACAACAAGAAGCCCACCATCACGTCCAGGGAGATCCAGACCTCCGTCCGCCTCGTCCTCCCCGGCGAGCTCGCCAAGCACGCCGTCTCTGAGGGGACCAAGGCCGTCACCAAGTTCACCTCCTCTTAGATAGCCTGCTCTTGTATCTTCTCTGAATGTGTTGACTTCTCGTGGCTGTTTGATGAATCCATTGTACTCTGTAGTTAGATGGTCAGAACGCACCATTTTGTAATTTGTGCGGACACAAATGTTTCAGGATCTGGAGGAAATACTAATGGTGTCTTGTTGCTTTGACCTGTTTCATGCCTGAATTGTTGCCATGTATCTTCTACTGATCTGTCAGTCCATGGTCGTCTGTAAGTGCCTGCAGACTTAAATGTATGCAGAGTGATGGCGCGGGGGTTGAAACGGCTGGTGCTCGACGAAAGAGCAGCACGTCGACGACGGTTGTGTCCAGCTTGTGATTTTATCTGTAGAACAAAAAAATGCCATGCTACTGTGGTGACATAACTGTGCCATAGTGTTCAGGAAATCCACAACGAAGAGTTGAATTGTCCACACGAATTCTCATTTTATTGTTGATGCAGCACAAGTGCCTGTCCATTTGCTGTTTAGTCAAATGTCTTTATCGTCGCAAGCGACCGTAGTAATTTTGCACTGCAATACACACGCGGTTTTCAGCACTTCTCTAGTTCGATATTGCTGCTCAGGACTCTAGACGTTCTTTTGCTGAATAATTCTCGCCATCGCTGCATACCTGACGGCGGCTAAGCAACACAGCGACTACGCTGCTTCAGACAGCAACGCAATTTTCCACGATCCCGAAAGATGGCTTGCATTTTACAGTCAGAATCGACGAGCACTGTCGCCGGCTTACGAATGCCCTCGCGCTGTTCAATTTGCAGTCATGGATTTTTTGTAATGAAACCTCGTCAGAGGGCAAGGTAGTAAAGATAGAAAACATTCCGATTTATAGGAAAACTAACAAAAACTACATCATAAACAAGAAAAAAAAAACACATAATAGCTACGAGCCTACGACGACCCAAATCTCGGTGGCACTGACATGTGTAAAAGATATGAACGTTAGGGATCTTGCTGGGACCAACTGGAACAACTCGGAAGGACTGATGTGTAATGGCTAGGGCAAACCTCATCTAGGGCAAACCATCGGTGGACTCGGCGGTTGACCGACGCAACATTCATGTCAACGCGGCGATCGAGAAGCCTACTCTGGCCGTTGCTCGCATTGAAGTGACTCCAGTCAGGCTGCCCTGACTATATAAGTTGGCTGCCTGCGGACGCAAGCCCTTCACTACCACGTTCCTCTCCCAAATTTGCATGCCTCAAGCACCGGCCACCCCAACACACATATCTGATGCCTTAAAGTGGTTCTTTGTGTGTCCCATCGGATTTAGAGGAGCTACGGATCGTGGCGCCGTCGCCCATGGTCACCGGGCTCCTCGGTGCCCACGACTTCTTCAAACGTCAAGCCAGAGCCAATTTCCTTGGACTATGAGGAGCAGAAGCCACCCCTCCTCGCCAAGGCCACCATGATGGACAATGAGTACCCACGGTAGATCGAGATGGTGATCATTGACCACAATCCGAGATCACTTTCCCCTGGGCCCCACGGCGGTGTCCAAATCGCACGCTGCATGAAGGAAGATCCAACAACTTTGTGGGGCAGTTGCGGCGTCCAGATCGGATGCCATGACAAGGAGCAGGCGCAACCGTCCCCACCATCTGGGCAGCTTGTGGTGCCCGGTCGCCATCAGGAAAATACATAACCCTCAGAATGGTAGCACATAAGGAATCATGGTTCTCGAGAAGACACCAAGCCTGTTTATCCAACATTGCCAGATTAAAACAATGAATATCACGAAAACCCATGTGTGCTTGATTCTTTGGGGCACACATTTTCCGACACTCCATTCGATGCATCCTTCTTTGGTTATCCTCGTCTCCTCACCAAAAATGCGCCATGGCATCAATAATTCCATTGCATTTCTTTTAGGAATTTGAAAGACCGACATTGAATAAATGCAAATGGCTTGAACAACAGACTTGAGAAGAATTTACTTTCCTCTAGCAGATAATAATTTTTCCTTCCAACCACTGATTTTCATGATAATACAATCAATCAAATACTTAAAGCAATCAGTTTTGTCAAATCCCACATTAGCTAGCAAACCTAAATATCTGCCATTGAGGGCCTTTGTCATGATATTTAGAGTATTTTTTTGTTTTTATCTAGTCTCCACATTCGTATTAGGACTAAAAAAGATGCTCGATTTATCAACATTCACCATCTGCTCCAAGGCTTCACAGTACGAGTTTAGAGCCGACTTCAAAGCCTCAACACTGTGCATTTTAGCTTTCATAAGGATAAGCGAGTCATCAACAATGAGAAGATTGGTGATGAGCGGGGCATCTCCTTAGACCTCCACTCCCAAAATATTTCCATTTTCCTCCGCATGCTTCAATAGAGCAGTTAGAACCTCCATACATAACAAGTAAAGATAAGGAGATAAAGGATCTCCCTGCCTTAACCCTCTCGTAGGCTTAAAAATTTCACTTTCCTCCGCATTAAGCAAATCCGGTATTCAATAGTGGAAACACATTGTGTAATAAAATTAAACCAATTCTCACAAAAGCCTAGTTTTAGCGTAATTCAGGAAAGGCCACTCAACCTGGTTATAAGCTTTGTGCATATCAAGTTTTATAGCACATAGACCCTCTTTGTGTTCTATCTTATTCTTAATTGTATGGATGCACTCATAAGACAATAAAACACTGTCTGTAATCAACCTTTCGGGAACGAAAGAATTCTGAGTCAGACTAAGAATATCAGGTAGAAAAGCCTTCAAACGAGATGACTCCTTTTTTTTTGCAATTATTTTATACACCACATTACAAAAGCTGATCGGCCTAAATTGGGTTACCTTTTCCAAGGAATTAACCTTTGGGATCATCACAATCGTTGTGCCATTCCAACGAGAAGGGATAATACACGTTTAACTGCTTGCAAGACCCCCTCAATCAAATGGTCCCCTAACATGGACCAAAAAGTTTTACAAAAAATAGCGTGAAGCCCATCTGGTCCCGGGGCTTTTAAATCACCAATATTAAACAAAGTCTTACAAACATCTTGAGCAATATAAGAAGCAAGAAGGGCATTGTTCATCTAAGTGGACATTCTTCTGCGGACAAGGGATAAAACCTGCTGGTTAGGTTGCAAAACTTTTGAGGTGAAAATATTAGAAAAATATTCTGTGATATGATCCTTCAACTCCATAGCTTGCCGCCAAACCCCTGAATCATCAAGGAGTTTCTTAATACTATTCTTTTATCCTGGCCATGGCTGCGTTATGGAAAATGATGTATTACGATCCTCATACATCAACCAATTTGCTCGACCTCTTTGTAACCATTTTTTTTTCATCTTGATCCAAAAGATTCTCTATGAGAACTAGAAGTTCCTTTTGCCGAGAGTGAGACTTGGCATTCTAAGGGCCACGCTCCAGCTTCTCTAATTCATTCTTTAAATTTTTATTCTATATTTCAGTCTCTCCAGGGTTTTACGATCCCAAGAATGCAAATCGGCATGCGCCACTCGGGTCCGCTCTGCGAGGGACGGACTAACCCGCCATATTGGCCTTTTTCAGGACGACGTGACAATTTCAACAACGGTCTCTTCTTTCAGCCACCTGCCTTCCAATTGTTTCACACGGCTCTTCGGACGACTAAACATATTATCACCGAAATAATCCATATCCAGAACCAACAGGCTTTGGTCAGAGTGTACGTGTTCCTCGTTAATAAATGCAATCCAAAGAAATTTATGTGCCCAATCCACATTGCAAACTGCCCGGTCCAGTCGTTACCTGATTTCACCTCTTCTCGAGGTAAAAGGATCACCAGGGAAACCCAAATCGTCCAAACCACGCTCTATGAGACAATCACGGAACTCCATCATTGCATTAGTTCTCACATTACCACCCACCATTTCCAAAGAGTATAAAATTTCATTAAAATCTCCTAAGACAATCCAAGGATGAGTGTCCTTATTAAGAAAATTACGAATATCACCCCAAGACAAGTGATGATCACTCCAATTTGGATTACCATAAAAACCCGTGAAGCGCCAATGTACAACATCCTCACATAGTAGTTCAACTCAACTTTATTCACTTTATGTCTATGCACCGGGGCAGTTTTCCAGCAGAATTTATTCCTGCAAATGTATATTTGTTTGCAGGCTAGATTTCCCCTTTGCCCCTCAAGCAATCCACCGTGTCCCTGACAGTTTTGTCGAACGGGGTGAAACGAACACCCAACTCGATCAGTTTCTTGGACGGAGCCTTTGATCTCACCACCCAGCCCTGTTTGTCCTCCTGGATCCTGAAGTGAAAAGAAGAAATCAGCAACATTATTAGAACACTGCATCTGACGGAGAGACATCGATGTTGCCAGTCAGCAGATGTATCACCTGTGAACCGGGAATTCAGGGTACAGATTAGCAAGTTCATCGTGGAAATCGACAAGGCGTACAGCGGACTCCATGCACAGGTGGCGTCCCTGCGCCGAGGGGTTCTCGTAGAGCACCACCAGAGATTGTGCCACATCTCTGACGTCCACGCAGCCGACGAAGAAGGGTTCCATGTCGAGCTTCTGGCCTGGGTGATGTAATTTGCAGCTTGCACTCTTAGAAACTCGAAATAAAGCTTTCCTGCGTTGCAACTTGCAACTCAGCAGCAGAAGGCAGAGTGCAGAAATTGCTACAGAGCTGCAAGACTCTATGTTGTAATTGACTGACCTCCCAGAAGCAGCATCAGCAGACGAAGACTAGCAGTAGCTGCCGGGGTCAACGTCGGGCCCAGCACCAGCCCTGGATTCAGCACAACCAGCTGCAGCCCTTCCTCTCCGGCGAAGTCCCACGCCGCCTTCTCCGCCAGCGTTTTGGAGACGTTGTACCAAAGCTGCAATTCGGACAGAGGAAGTGAGCGTAAGTGCTTCAGTCCAAAACGTAGCATCTAAACTGGATCATGGAGCGTTGACATGATCTACCTCGAGTTTCTTGAGGATCTCAACGTCGGCCCAGCAGTCGTCGTCTATGACCTTGCCGGCAGGCCAGTCGGCAGTCGGACACATGGCCGTCTGCGAAGACACCATCACGACACGCTTGACGCCGCTGTCTTTGGCGGCGCGGAGGACGTTGAGCGCGCCGTTGACCGCCGGCAGCAGCAGCTCGTTCTGCGTCAATCGAACAGAGAACCAGTTAACTTCGCGTATATTATTCAGACTGTGCAGTGATGGAACTCTGAAGTCTGAACTATCCGGCGGGCAATATAAGGAGTTGTTATGAAGAAAGTAGTTGCCTCGGGGTCTTGTGCGGGCTGCAGTATCACTGGAGAGGCCAGGTGGAAGACGCCGTGCACGCCCTCGATCGCCGGCCTGACGGAGGCGGGGTCGAGGAGGTCCATCTGGAACAGCCGGAGCCGCGTGTCCGCGCCATCCAGAGCCTGCAGGTGCTTCGTCTCGCCCTCGTCCTCTGCAACATCAGTCCGATCAAAATCTTGTGTCGACTCGATTCAGTTACGGAAGGAGAGGTACGTACGGAGGTTCTGGACGGTGGCGTGGACGGTGTAGCCGCGGTCGAGGAGGAGGCGGACGAGCCAGGAGCCGATGAAACCGCTGCCGCCGGTCACGCAGACGAGCTCGCCGCGAGCATCTCCGCCGGCCAACGCCATCTCGCCGGTGCTCGAGACGACCCGCCCGTCTGCCGCTCACCTACTGGACACAAACAAGCGGTCAACTCGTCACTTCCCTGGCTCCTTGTGAACTGCACTTACTTCCTCAACATTAAAAGAATTGGGGCGTTGACGCGGTGAGAGGGGAGGCGTGCTGCCAGCCCGTGACGCGGCTGCAACCAATGTGTCGATTTGGACGCCAGAGAACACGATCGCATGCTGAAATTTATCTGCATTATTATCCCGGGGAAGAATCCGCATCTGCCCGCTTCGATGACCGCCATTATTTCAGGTCGCTGTTGATCGTGTACGCCGTAAGGACAAGACTGGCCCAGTTTGGCCACCAGCCCAGTAGATTGCAGCCATTTACTCCCTCCGTTCCCAATTACTTGTCACATGTATGGATGTATCTAGATATATTTTAGTTCTAGATACATCCACTTCTGTGACAGAAGGAAGTAGCATGCTGCGACGGGCACTAGATAGAGCGTCAGATTCCCTCTGATGCACACCCGGAACAGGAGGCCACTAGGACACGATAGACATGTGACATGACCGCACCACGAAGCTTGAGAGTCTTGCGGCAAAGAGGCAGGAGTACGACCCGGAGAAATGCATCACACATGATCGGTCGTGGTTTTCCCACCACAGGAACGGTGGTGTAAGGCCAACTCCACCGCAGGACCTCATCCTGTCCGGCCCCTTGGGGTAAAATGAACAAAAGCAACAACCCAATGCGCAACCCCATTTTGTTTTTTTTGGTTTAGTGTCCATTCGACCCCATATCCGAAGCAAAGTTAGGATGAATTTGGGTCAAAACGGACAGCCACGGACAGCCCATCTGCATCCGCGCGTGGCCAGCATGGCAGCCACCTGCCCCCTCTTTTCTTCCCTTTCCCTCTCTCTCCTCTGCTAGACGCTGGAGCCGCGTCGTCTTCCGCTGCCTCGCCGGGAGCGCTGTGGGCCAGTGAGGCGGGGTACAGCGAAAGGCGCAGACGGCAATGGCGGCGCGATCAAGGCAGGACGCGGCGGCGAAGCTCAGCGTGAGAGGAGGAGCGGTGTCACGGGCGGTGAGCTGCTGGCGGGCGCAAGCAGCAGTAGCATCTTGTGGCGGGCGGCCGGGCCATGCGCGTCGGCGGGCAACCAAGGGCCATCTTGTGGCGAGCACGAGCGGTGGCGGCAGACTTGTAAGTGCATCTAGTGCCACCCCTAGTTGGTTTTGGAGTATTGACGACAAATGTGGTTGAGGGACTAATGCGTTTGTGAGAATTACAGGATAACGCAGGTAGTGTCCCTCATTGATTCGGTTTACCTACCGGAGACGACCCTAAAAATGTATGAAGACATTGAAGACAATGGTGGTATGTGAAGATATTCACATTGAAGACTATGACATGAGAAGACATTGAGTGAAGACTATGGAGCGCAAGATCGTGTTGTTTCGTTGTTTCCTTTTCTTCTTTGTTGAGTCGTAGGAACCAACCGCATCGTTAAGTGGGGTCCAAGTGATCATAGTCGTAATGATCAAGTGATGCTCAACCCAAATCCTATGTCTTCGACGAAAACAATGAGAGCAAAACTTATCCAGAGCTGGATGAGTCAGCTTTGCTTGTAGCCCAAGTAAAGTTGCCGTGTGTG
The DNA here is from genome assembly GCA_021605145.1 of Aegilops bicornis. Classification (NCBI taxonomy): domain Eukaryota; kingdom Viridiplantae; phylum Streptophyta; class Magnoliopsida; order Poales; family Poaceae; genus Aegilops; species Aegilops bicornis. Next base: position 628,856,091 of record CM038671.1, on the reverse strand, counting down.
TTTGAAATCTGACCGTTGGAACACGTGTCAGTTCCTTAGTGATCTAGGGTCATTTCGGACATAACAGGTCGGGTTGCCTAGTGGCTATAAATAGCCCACCCCCTACACCATAAATTGGTGGCTGCTCAGAGTTTGTGCACGGCTTTTGTCGTTTGAGAGCAACCCACCTCGAAGCCTTTGAGAGAGAGAATCCTTGCGAGGACAAAGCCCAAAACACCCGAGCCAAAGAGTGTTAGGCATCACCGAAGTTTTCCTCTGTGTGACACGAAGACTTATTACACTTGAGGACTGTGAATCCTCCAGCCGGTTAGGCGTCGCGTTCTGAGCATCCAAGAGTCATTGTGGATTGCCGGTGAACATCGTCTATGAAGGTTCGGAAGTCTACCTTGAAGACTTACCAGAGTGATTGGGCGAGGACTGTGTGTCCTTAGCTCAAGGGGAATAAGGTGAAGACGCGGTCTTCTGAGTTGAATCTCAGCCTCCCTAACCAGATGTACAGCTTGTCACAAAGAATCGAACTGGTCCAACAAATCATGTGTCTTCAACTAGTGACTGGTTCTATCCCTTCCCTCCTTTACCTTAAGTTTGTCTTCGTGAAGTCATTGCTTATATGTCTTATCTGTTTGACTTCACTGTTTGACTTTTATTGTTGTTTGGCTTCATACTATCTTCCATCCTGATCCTTACTACACAGCTGCTATTAGTCTTGTCCGTTTACATTATTGCATACTTGACTATGGCTTGCTTGTCGTAGTTATCTTCCGCTGCATATCAACTAGGTCATTTCTGTTGTTTGTCTTTGAAACATCCGTGTTTTGAAGACTTTCATAAAAATCGCCTATTCACCCCTCTAGTCGATAACTAGCACTTTCAATTGGTATCGAGCAAGGTACTCTCTTGTTCTCAGGTGATTCGTTTAACCACCGGAGTTTTAGCTATGTCGATTGCAGGATAATCAAGGTCTCCGCTGCTTGCCCGTGTTCGATGGAACTGACTATCCCTCTTTGGAAGAATAAGATGCGATGCAGCTTGAAGCCATTGATGTCGACCTCGGTATGTCGTCAAGAACGGCGTTCCTAAATCTGGTGAAGGTGTCACCCCATCGATGTCAAGAAGTTCATTCAAATGGACTCAATCGCAAAGAACATCATCTCGTGGTCATCCGACCAAAGGGCGATATGGCCGTGTGAGTGCTCTGGAAACGTCGAAGCTAGTCTGGGACCGGCTATCCAAGGTCAACGAAGGCGTCTCAACCCAGAGAGATCAAAGAATCAGTGTTCTTCGCAACCTCTTCAACCGCTTCAAGAGAAACGACAATGAAAATGTCCAACTCACGTTTGATCGCCTCACTGACATCACAAATGAGCTTCATGCTCTCGGCGCCACTGAGGTCACCAAGCATGAAATCGTCAAGACACTACTGAGATCACTTGACAGCTCTTTTCACACCCTTGCCCTCATGATACAAGAATGTCCTGACTTCAAGACACTCGATCCGTCTGATATACTTGAGAGGCTCAACACACATGAGTTCCAGCTATCTGAGAAAAGAGATATCTCTGGTCCAAACTATGGCCGAACTCGCGCTTTGAAGGCAAAAGCTGTTTCCTCATCTGAAGAAGAATCTGACTGCGGTTCTGGTGATCCTGAAGACATTGGGAAGGAACTTGCTATGCTTGTGAAGAAGTTCCAGAAGTTCACTAGGAAGAAAGGCTTCAGAAAGTCTTCACGATCCAGCTCAAGAAATGATGAAGCTTCCACTCAAGACTACAAGAAGAGAACTCATCACAAGTGCAAGAAAAGCTGGACACTATATCTCCGAGTGTCCACAAGTGGGACAATGAGAAGAAGAAGAAGAAGAGCAAGGAATATGATTCGATGAAAAGAAAAAGAAGAAATCTTCAAAGTCTTCTTCCAAGTCTTCATCAAAGTCTTCATCGCATAAGAAGAGCTCATCCGCAAGGCTCGTGCTTTTGTTGGCAAGGAAATGGAATCAGAGGAGGAGTCTGCTTCTGAGGAAGTGGAGGTGGAATCTGAAGAGGAGTCCGACCAGGCGTTGCAAGTCTGGCTTTAGCCAGAGCCTATGTTGCCAAGTCCATCTTCAACACTGAAGACACTGACTTCTACACCAACGCTCAAGGCGATGACAAGGACCACTGCTCCCACCTATCGCTTCATGGCACGCGGTGCCAAGGTAAAATCACGTGATGCCTACTTTCAAACATCAAGTGAAGATGACTCTGATTGTGAATCTAAACCCAGCTACAAAACACTTGCTAAAATTGCAACTGAACAACAAAGAGCTATGGAACATACTCAAAAACTGTTAGACAAAAGCGATGACCTGTTGGACGCGGAAATGACACGTTCACAGTCCTTAGTTGAAGACATTAAAAATCTTCATGCTAAGTACCAAGAACTTGAAAATCGTCATGAAACGCTATCAACTACTCATGAAAGGCTCTCCTATGATTATCTTCAAAGGAAGCAAGAGCTTGAGAAATTGAGAGCGGCTCATGAAGATCTTCAAAAAGAGAATGAGTCACTTCACGCTCAACAGATCAGTTCCGCTCAGGATGGATTTGAACCACCATGTATAAAATGTCTTGAGCGTGATGTCGCTACCTCTGTTGCTGAATGTTCAACTGCTGCTACTGTTGCATTGTCTTCAACCACTAATGTGGTAACTAACCCCTCTGAGGAGGATACCACTGCTATTGCTGATGAAAATGCTAGGTTGAAGACATTGCTTGAAACAGGGATGTATAAAAGTCTCGAAAGGGCATCGGACACTTTGCAATGTCCTCAAAAGCGATTCTAAACCGAAACCCTAGGAAAGAGGGTGTTGGGTTCGAGAGGAAAATGAATGTTGATGGTTCCTACTGGAAACCCGAAAGCGGTATCCCAAAACCACATGGGTTCTTTGCAAAGGAACCTTTAGTGGATCCATCCACCTTATCTCGCTTTACCTGTGCTAACCCTATTATCATTGATGAATCCTTTGATGCAAACTATAAGCTGTTCAAGAATCGAATGGTGAAGTGTTTGCCGTATATTGGTACTAACTGCAGGAATGGACCGCCTATGAAGAAGATCCGGGTTCCCAAAAGCTGTCTTGAGAATCTTCCATGAATGTCATCATGAAACCACCGGGAAGAAGACAAACCCTGCAAAAAGGCGTCATATGGTCCAAAGGCTTCATACATGCACCGAGGACTCACTTGAGTCACCCTAACGCCAATGTTTTGCAGGAAACCGTACTCAAAGTTATGAATATGAGCGTGTGTCTTCAAACCGCTATGCTCAGAGAACTAAGAACTTTTCTCGCTTATTCATATGAGTATCATTCATCTCCGCAAGGCTATTTGCTAGGGCTCCAAAGCCGAAATTCTCAGATGTCTGCACTTAGACTCATTGCTTCTAAGCCACCCTCAAGATGTGGGTGGTTAAGAAGAATTGACTCTCTTTGCAGAAAGGGTCTCCACCGAAAATCAAAGGCGTCGATGCTATTCTTTGGGGACCTAAAACATCTTGTAGGGCACAAGATCAAATGCCCAAATGGTCTCACTATGTATTTTGTTCCTGAATCATTTGCCATTCATCCCATCAGTCCTAATCTTGATTTAAGCTTCAATAATCCACTTGCCCGTCAAATGATTATGCTTCACAATGCTCTTAGTGAAGCCTATCTCCCTAACTGTACTGTAGGGTATGACACCTCATGCTTCAGAATGGATTATGGACAGTGGATGCACTAATCATATGACTTGTGATCGAAGTCTTCTCATGGACTCAACCTTACGTCCATCAGACAAGAGTCACATCACATTTGCTGACACTGGTAAAAGCAAGGTATTGGGTCTAGGTAGAGTTGCAATCTCAAAGGATCAACACATGGATAAAGTGATGCTTGTTGAATCCCTTGGTTTCAACTTAATGTCTATCTCAATGCTTTGTGAATTGAACATGATTGTGATATTCGGAAAATATCGTTGCCTTGTACTAATGAAATCTGACAAGTCTCTAGTCTTTGAAGGGTATAGGAAAGATGATCTATACATGGTAGATTTCTCAGCAGGTCCACAGCTTGCCGTATGTCTTCTTGCAAAAGCTTCAGAATCTTTGGCTCTGGCATTGGAGGCTGGGGCATGCTGAAATGAGGAACTTACACACACTCACCAAGAAGAAGCATGTTATAGGCATCGAAGGTGTCAAGTTCAAGAAGGATCATTTGTGTGGTGCCTGCGAAGCTGGAAAGATGACAAGGGCAAAGCACCCCTCGAAGACAATCATGACGACATCTCAACCCTTCGAGCTGCTTCACATGGATTTGTTTGGCCCTACTCATTACTCTACCCTCACAACAACCGCTTGTCTCTATGGCTTCGTCATTGTTGATGACTACTCAAGATACACATGGGTGCACATAATTCTCTACAAGACTGAAGTGCAAGATGTCTTGAACGATTAGCCAATCGAGCAATGAACAATTATGGCGTCAAGATCAAGCATATCGAAGTGATAATGGCACTTTGAATTCAAGAACACCGGACTTGATCTTTATCTGGATACCATGGGAATCACTCATGAGTTCTCTGCTCCATACACACCCCAGCAAAATGGCATCGTGGAGCGCAAGAACAGAACCCTCATTGAGATGGCTAGAACAATGCTCGACGAGTACAAGACACCAAGAAAGTTCTGGCCTGAAGCCATTGATACAGCTTGTCACGTCATCAACCGTGTTTATATCCATAAGCTTCTGAACAAAACATCCTATGAGCTCCTTCTTGGCAAGAAGCCAAATGTCGCCTACTTGAGTATTTGGGGCTAAGTGCTGGATCAAGAATCCCCATCACAAGTCAAAATTTGAACCCAAAGCTCACGAAGGCTTCATGCTTGGTTATGGAAAGGACTCACACTCCTACAGAGTCTTCAATCTTTATCTCTACAAAATTGTCGAAACTGTAGATGTGCGATTTGATGAAACCAATGGCTCACAAAGAGAGTTCCCGCCAAGCACACTAGATGAAGCTCCGCCCAGTGAATCTATCAAGCTGATGGGAACTGGTGAAATCATGCCAAATGAAACACAGCCTGAAGAGGAACTCATCATTTCTGCACCTGACCAACCTGAAGACAATGCTCAGCCTGAAGACAATCCTCCCAATGATGACAATGATCAGCATGAGCAAAGTCTTCGTCCAGTTCATCCTCGAGTTGCAAATGAAGTACAAATTGAGAAGATAATTGATAGCATCAATGCACCTAGTCCGCTTACTCTCTCAAGAGCAACACAACTAGCAAATTTCTGTGGGCACTTTTCTTTTGTGTCAATATCAGAACCCAAGAAAGTTGCTGAAGCCTTTATGGAACCAGAATGGATTCAAGCTATGCAAGAAGAACTTCAATAGTTCAAATTGAATAATGTTTGGGAACTTGTCAAGCGTCCTGACCCTCGCAAGCATAACATTATTGGCACCAAATGGATATATTGAAACAAGCAAGATGAGCATGGTCAAGTAAATGAGAAACAAAGCAAGGCTTGTGGCTCAAGGATATACTCAAGTTGAAGGAATTGACTTTGATGAAACATTTCCTCCTGTAGCTAGGCTTGAAGCTATTCGCATACTACTAGCCTATGCTAACCACCACAACATCTTGCTCTATCAAATGGATGTGAAGAGTGCATTTCTCAACGGCAAGATTGAAGAAGAAGTATATGTCGCTCAACCACCTGGCTTTGAAGATCCAAAACATCCTGATATGGTGTACAAGCTAAATAAAGAACTGTATGGCCTCAAACAAGCTCCTCGCGCCTGGTATGATACAATCAAAGGCTTCCTGAAGAGCAAAGGCTTCAAACCTGGATCCCTTGATCCCATACTCTTCACGAAGACATATGATGGTGAACTGTTTGTATGCCAAATATATGTGGATGACATTATCTTCGGCTGCACCAACCAGAAGTATAGTGATGAGTTTGGATACATGATGCAAGAGCAATATCAGATGTCCATGATGGGAGAGCTCAAGTTCTTCCTTGGTCTTCAGATTCGTCAGCAAAGGAATGACATCTTTATATCTCAAGAAAAATATCTCCAAGATTGCCTGAAGAAGTTTGGAACGCAAGAGTGCATAGGATACACGACGCCAAAGCCAGCCAAACACCACTTGGGTCCCGACGACAATGGTAAAGAGTTCGATCAAAAGGTATACTGCTCCATGATTGGTTCCTTACTTTATCTATGTGCATCTAGGCCAGATATTATGCTTAGTGTTTGCATGTGTGCTCGATTCCAAGCGGCACCAAAGAAATCGCATCACTTAGCTGTGAAGCGAATTCTTCGATATTTGGCTCACACCCCAACACTCGGATTATGGTATCCAAAGGGCTCAAAATTTGATTTATTTGGATTTTCGGATGCTGATTATGCTGGTGACAAAGTGGATCGCAAGTTTACATCAGGCACATGTCACTTTCTGGGACGATCACTCGTCTGTTGGTCTTCAAAGAAGCAGAACTGTGTGTCACTCTCAACTCGCGAGAATCTGAATACATTCTTCTTTGGATCCTGTTGTGCTCAGCTTCTATGGATGAAGCAAACCCTCAAGGACTATGGCATCAATCGACACAAGTACCTCTTTTCTGCGACAACGAAAGCGCCATCAAGATTGCCAACAATCTAGTCCAGACTTTCGAAGACAAAGCACATTGAAATTCGTCATCATTTTCTCGTGGATCATGTCATGAAGAAAGATATTGACATCATTCACGTCAACATCAAGAGCAATGGCGGATATCTTCACAAAGCCCTTGGATGAGAAAAGGTTTTGCAAGTTACGGTGTGAGCTAAATATCTTGGAATCCTCAAATGTCACGTGATCAAGCACACATCCTAACACTTATGCATGTTGATGACTTAGATGTGCAACACACGAAGTAACGTATATCTTCAATCAATGAAGACTTACACTCGTGTGTGAATACATTAACGTGGAATTTGACTTGGAGCCACGATAATTGTCTTGTGTATGCAGGTCTAATACTTCCTATACGGTGGATAACGCCACCACCAAATTTCTTTGTTTGAAGTGTTTCACTCATGGCGTTATTTCTTGAAGCTATTCGCATTTGATTTGACTTCAACTTCAACTTATTTTCATTTTCTTCTCACTGATGATTTGGTTGCTGTCTGATACATATATATATTTCTGTCCTATACAACATTCACTTATAGCTATGTCTTCAAGTTGAATCTTTTGAACTAAGTGAATGTGATCGGACCCCAATCTCTCTATGCTTTCTATTCAAACTCTATCTGTCCAAATCATATGCATTCTATTGAAACCATCGAATGTCTTCTCTGCGTCCTTGTCAGCAGAAGACATAGAGACAAACTTTAAGTCTGTTTTTAAATGATTCATCATTCTTGTTAAACTCGGAGAAGCGGAACGACCCTCAAACAAACCGGCGGGCGTGGGAACGTGGGATAACTCACGATTATGTTGCATGCGTGCCACGTGCCCCTCCGATGTGAACCGCCAGGGGCACCTGCGTAATTGCGCTGCGCCGCACACCTCGTTATAAATACATGTCCCCTGCGGTAAAGAAAATCTTCTTCCACCTCTCCACCTCGTCAAAACCCTAGCGCCACCGCTAGCTCTCGACGACGCCGGCGACGAAGCGCTTAGCTGCCGCGACTTCTCCGACGCCGTCCTCACGCCGGCCGCGAACATCTTCGTCTCCGCCGCCGCCGTAGGTGTCCTCCGTCGCCAAGTTAGGGCACGATGGACTGAACTGCTCGGCCTCCTTTCCTTCCGTCTAGCAGTTCTTCGAAGTGGTAAATATATCTCTATTTTTACCATCTTTTTGATCTTCAAGATTCATCCTACTACCAAAAATGGTTTACGCCCATACAAAGTTAGATCTATTCTGCATCTCAGATCGCTTAGTATATTCACTTAAGCTTCACAACTAGTTAGATTCCTCACTTGTACTTATTCACGGATTCGTACAAATCTGGAACCAAATCTCAGCGTATAAGTGAATGTCTTCGCATCATAAGGTCAATGTCTTCAAACCGATTTGTCTTCAAAATCTTCTAAGAATGCATATGACCTCTTCCCCTTCCCTCGCATCTCTAATGCTGTCACAGGTACATGTCCGTGGGAGAATCCCTTGGTTCTCATAGTCTGCACTCGTTTGCAGAATTCTTACAGCATCAAACCAACTCCCCCGAAGCCAGTTCCTGACTGTCAACCAGACGCAAGTCTTTGAAGACTTTGAACGTGAAGCCATTCAGTTTGAAGCTCATGGCTACAGACAAATCAGCCAGGAAGGGCGGCAGACAGCATCGTGAGGGAACCTCAAAAGATCTGCCTGATGACCTCGCAGAGCTGTACAAGACAGATCCTGAAGAGACTTATAATCGGTAAGACACGAATCCAATGGATTCGACGCTATTAGGCTGAAACGATTGGTTCAAGTACAATTTCGTCACACAAGAATATGCCGAGAAGAATGCCATCGAAGCCCTTGGGGTGATATTACATTTCGAGGCCTCCCTCCCAAGAGCATGGTGAAGCTATTGCACAAGGTTTCTATCCTTGCATGGTCTGTGGACCTCAGCTAGAAAATGCCGACCCGACTTCTTTGATCAGCTGTCGCGATGACAATCTCTTCAAGCGCAACTTCCAGCACGCAAAGTCTTCTGCAAAGGACAACAAGAAGTCATTGGGATTATACTTCAACCTGGTCCCTCTGCTCCCCGTCTTGTGACGGCTCACGTGACGCCTTGAACCCAATGTCATCGGTCCTTTCGAACCTTGATGGCCTCATCACTTATATTTTGGTTCAAGGTGCCAAAGTGGATCACTCGATGACGAGGCTGATTACGATGAAGCCCCAGCTCCAGCTCCTGCTCCTGCTCCAAAGCCGCAGGCTTAAGAAAGTCAAGGCTCCAAAGTCAGCTGCTCCTCCAAAAGCTTCTCGTGTGAAGCCACTGGCCACTGCACCTCCTGAAGCCAGTGCACAATCTGAGGATCAATCCCGTATCTCCAAGAGACGGAGAAGAAAAAGAAAAGTGTCAAGAATACTGAACTGACACTGACTCCTGCTGCAATTCTGCGTGAAGAGCACATTGATCTGTCAAGTGATGACGATCTTGCCGATGATGCTCTTGAGCAGCTTATCAAGAGCAAGGAAGAAGCGAAATCTTCAACAACTTGCCTCTCTTTGATGTGGCAATCATCCATCACTTCATTGATGAGTGGTTTGACACACCAAACATCAGCTTTGAAGATCTGCAACTTCCAATTGGCCTCAGCGTCTCTTTCAACGGCGCCATTGCTTCTGAGCTAGCTCTAGCTCAGCGGATTGTTGAACTGAAGCACAAAATTGACTATGAGAAGGTTCAGTTCAAGAAGCATATGGCTGCACTCAGCGTGCAAGACATGAAAAACTTCAAGGTCATGCTGCACGACCTCAAAGAAAACTTTCTCAAGAAGCGTGAAGAAGCCAGAGGCTCTCGTGAGCGTATGAAGGCTTTGGTCGACAAGTGCGTGCTTGCCTACAATGAAATTTGAGAAGCGCAAGGCTCTTGGCCGTCCTGGCATCGACCCCAGGATGGATGCAAAGAAAAAGAAGTCTTCAACTGACCAAGCTGCACCTTCAAGGCAAGAAGAGCCCTGCATTGTCTTCCCAAGCAGCATGACTGGCTCGAAGCCAAAGGTCCGGTCAACTGCTTCTAAACAGAAGAAGACGAGAGCTGTCGAGGCTGAAGCCAGAAAAAGGAAAAATCCTGATGCCTCTGATGCTGCTCCCTCCAAGAAGAAGCTAAAGACCAAGAAGAATCGGGCTGCTCCCACAGAGCCCTTGATTGTTGAACCCATTTCTGTGGTTCGTCCCGCGTCTGCAACCCAAGAACTTATACGACTGTTCATGAGCACGCTTCCACGAGGCTCCTGGTGAAGATATTCCAGCAATTTGAACCCCTCATCTTGAAGACATTGGTCACCATGACAATGTTGAAGATAATGAAGTTCTTCCTCAAATCGAGTATAATGTGGTATCATCGCTGTTAAATGCGAACAATGAACTCATCGACATTGGTCGTCCTCGACGCCAATTGCTCAGATGCTTCATGGGCTGATCGCCCGCAACAACAAGACTCCCCAGATTCCCCAATAACAAGTCACTCCCCAAAAGCAACACCAAGAAGAAGAGGAAGACTTTGAGGCCCAGGCAACCCCATCTCCAAAGGCGTCGCCAAGATTTCGCGAGCTTCGCAAAGGTCAAAGGCCTCAAGTGCCTCTTCCGAAGCGTTCGAAGGAGAAGTGCACCACCAACCTGTTGCACGTCAAGTGTTTTCGAAGCCACTCCAACTGTGAACGTCTACGAAGTGCGAAGCTAAAGCTGCTGAAGACAATCCGATTGCATCGACGGCGACAACCAAGAAGAAGAAGAACGTGTCCCTACACCCCCTGTAAGTGAAGAAGTTATTCCAGATATCAACCTACCAGTGCCAGACCCTCCAGCTCCTCAAGTGGAGGTTGAAAACATTAAGGCTGCCACCTCCAACGCCAATGAAGCCAATGACGTGGTCATGGCTGAAGCCAATGTGGAGCCTGTCCCAACTGCTCCTGAAGCCAATGAAGGAGCTGTGCCTGAAGCCAATGAGGAAACTGCTCCCGTAACATCTGCTGTGCAGCCTGAAGCCTCGATTGTCGCCATCGCTCGATTCCGCCACCAAGGCCCTACACAATCGAGCAAGATTACGACTATGGCGAGCTAGTCACAGTAAGATGGCCCGTTCTGGTCCCTCCGCCTCATGCCTCTGGTCCTCAATTCGAGTATCATATTGCTCATAGGCCTCCGATCCAGAAGCCGAAGCCAAGACTGCCAAGGTTTCCCAGCACTGCCACCTCAACTGGTTCCTTCAATGCAAATGGCTTCAAAGCCCACAATACCTTCTTTGACAGTGCAAAGAAACCCTACAAAAGGCCAAGGATGTCATCTGACCGGTTCTGGAGCTATCAGCAAAGAAGCTATTAGTCCTGTGTTCTGTATGACCAAGGCCGCATTTTCCCTCATATGCGCCTCGACACCTTTGAAGCCATTGCTTGGATGCCGTGCTTAGAAGAAGCACTTGATTGCTTTCATGATGCAGGTCTACTTGGCTTCGTAATAGACAAAAACCTTTGGAATGAATAATTAGTGCTTCAATTCTTTGCCACACTCCACATCCGCGGCTTCAACAGAGATACGAAGACATGGGTTCTCGAGTGGATGACTGGAAATATCCATCATGAAGCCAAAGCTCTTGACATCATTGAGCTCACAGGCCTACCCACTCCCGGAGAGCTGTTTGAATCTGGATGTCAACTCCACCGCGATGCCTTGGAAAGCATATTTCATAAGCCAGAACCCGACATGAGTCAGATGCTGAGCATGATGAAGCCACTGCCACATGACGCTGAATACCCTCAAGACTTCTTTGTTGATGACCTTGAGTATCTGCCTCGCACCATATATCACATCATCGATCGAACTCTATGGCCAATCAAAGGGCATTCATCGTCTGCAAAGCTTGAAGGAGCAATGAAGACATTGGTCTTCTACATCCTCAATGGCATCGACTTCAACATGCAAGATTTCTTCATCCGACAATTGGCTGCCTCTGGATCTGATCTGTTTGGTCTGAAGTTCTATGCTCCATGGGTCATGCGCCTCATCAAGATGCACTATGCTATCAACTATCAACCCTCTGCTCGCAATCATCTGATCTTTCTACCAGAGGTTGATATGTTTGTTGAAGCCATATACCCTGAGCCTGCCAAAACGCCACTAAGTCTTCAGAACGCAGATCACCACAGCTTCTCTCAAACTATGGAAGGCGTCCAAGCGGTATCTCATGTCTATCCCCTAGCTGGGAACACACGTCTACCTCATCGTGCACGGACTGAAGCCACTGAGAGCACAATTGTCCAAAGGCCTCGGAAGCGCTCTCGAGTCCTCAATGATCGAGAACTTCTTGTGGCACTGCATCAAAAGCAAGATAAGCATCACTCCTGGCTAAAGCGTCAAATGCAAAGCCTCTTGGTGGACGTCAATCGCATTCGTAATCTTGCCACCAAGAATGCTTTTGTCACTCACGAGACTGCTCAGTGCTGAAGCCGATCTTCAAGACGATGGCTTCACTGAACGTTTCAAGTTTGACTCCACTCCTCCACGGAATGCAGTCCTGCGGCGAACTCCATCTCTTGAAGACTCTGACTATTCTTCCTCCGCTGACAACGGTCAATGCCAGAGTGATCGATGATGAAGCCGATGCTACTTCACCGCCCCTACTTCGCACGAATCGACACTGCGCCAAGCTCGTCTGCACCGCCAACCAACAACGACAACCCTGCTGCATCATCTTCTTCCGAAGAGGACGAGTAGATGCTCTATGTCTTCAAACCTTTTTGGTCGTTACTAACAAAAGGGGGAGAAGCATATGAGTTGATAGTCTTCAAGCGGGTTCATAAGGGCGGCTGCATTATATTTTGCCTAGTGTTTACAACTCTCGTTTTTGAAACATTTGGTTCTTTGAGTTGTAACACTTAAACTCGATGGTCAAATGCTACTTATTTGCTTTACTGCAGTGCGATGATAAATTCCGCATGTGCGACGATAACTTCCGCACTTAGATCATTCTGCAGACGTCCATTTTTCATTATGCAAGTCATTCTCTTAGCTATATCATTTCATGCATGATGAATTATCTTCATAAGTTAAAGAGGATCTCCACAAGTACAACCTGCCATGTGCATTTGCATTCCAAAAGCAAACTACTTATATGCACATCTTCAGGGGGAGCCTTTGCCACTTATGACGAAAATTCCCTATCCTTTACAATTTCACATATTTTATCCCCGTTGAAAACTTCAACGGTTTGTCATCAATCACCAAAAGGGGAGATTGTAAGTGCATCTAGTGCCACCCCTAGTTGGTTTTGGAGTATTGACGACAAATGTGGTTGAGGGACTAATGCGTTTGTGAGAATTGCAGGATAACGCAGTAGTGTCCCTCATTGATTCGGTTTACCTCTGGAGACGACCCTAAAAATGTATGAAGACATTGAAGAAAAAGGTGGAATGTGAATATATTCACATTTAAGACTAAGACATCATAAGACATTGAGAGAATACAATAGAGCGTGAAGACTGTTTTGTATCGTTGTTTCCTTTTCTTCTTTATTGAGTCGTAGGAACCACCGTCTTTGTTAAGTGGGGTCCAAGTAATCATAGTCGTAATGACCAAGTGATGCTCAACCAAAATCCTATGTCTTCGACGAAGACAATGAGAGCAAAACTTATCCAGAGTGGATGAGTCGCCTTTGCTTGTAGCCCAAGTAAAGTTGCCGTGTGTGTTTGAAATCGACCGTTGGAACACGTGTCGGTTCCTTAGTGACCTGTGGTCATTTCGGACATAACAGGTCGGGTTGCCTAGTGGCTATAAATAGCCCACCCCCTACACCATAAATTGGTGGCTGCTCAGAGTTTGTGCACGGCTTTTGTCGTTTGAGAGCAACCCACCTCGAAGCCTTTGAGAGAGAGAAATCTTTGCGAGGACAAAGCCTAAAACACCCAGAGCCAAAGAGTGTTAGGCATCACTGAAGTTTTCCTGTCTGTGACACGAAGACTTATTACACTTGAGGACTGTGGAATCCTCCGGCCCGGTTAGGCGTCGCGTTCTGAGCATCCAAGAGTCATTGTGGATTGCCGGTGAACGTCGTCTGTGAAGGTTCGGAAGTCTACCTTGAAGACTTACCAGAGTGATTGGCGCGAGGACTGTGTGTCCTTAGCTCAAGGGGATAAGGTGAAGACGCGGTCTTCTGAGTTGAATCTCAGCCTCCCTAACTAGATGTACAGTTGTCACATCAACTGGAACTGGTCCAACAAATCCTGTGTCTTCAACTAGTGACTGGTTCTGTCCCTTCCCTCCTTTACCTTAAGTTTGTCTTCGTGAAGTCATTGCTTATATGTCTTATCTGTTTGACTTCACTGTTTGACTTCTATTGTTGTTTGGCTTCATACTATCTTCCATCCTGATCCTTACTACACAGCTGCTATTAGTCTTGTCCGTTTACATTATTGCATACTTGACTATGGCTTGCTTGTTGTAGTTATCTTCCACGCATATCAACTAGGTCATTTACATTGTTTGTCTTGAAACATCCGTGTTTTGAAGACTTTCATAAAAATCGCCTATTCACCCCTCTAGTCGATAACTAGCACTTTCAAGATCGCAGCTGGCGCTGGCCGAGCGCGACGGCGAAAGCTACCGCGGGCGGGCGGCCGAGCGTGGAGCGGCAGAGGCGCGCGCGCGTTGCCGAAGCGGAGGGCGCGACGCGGCGGGCGGGCACAGCGCCGAAAGCGGCGGCGCGACGCTGGCGGGCGTACGGCGCCGCTGAAGCGGAGGGCGCGACGCGGCAAGGCTGCTGGGCGAAGCGGCAGCACGGCGAAGCGGGCGCGGCGCGAGGCGGCGGCGAGCACGACAAGGCCGACGGGCGGGCGCGACGAGGCGGGCGGCGAAGCGCGGCGCAGCGGGACGAACGAGCAAGCAGACGTTTTGGATCACTCCGTTGCGGTGGGCGCCTCGAACCCAAACCGGACACGCATGTCCGTTTTCGTCCCTATTGCCATCCCAGACGGACAAAATTCGGATAAAATGGACGTCCGTTTGGGGTCATGCGGTGGAGTTAGCCTAACAGTGGCGGAGGCAGGATTTGATAAATATACATGTTGAGAGAGGCCGATTAGAGAGAGAAAAATTAAACCGTGCATTCTTCATCCTCAAATTAGGAGCAAACCAGTGATCTTAGGGAGGGCCAGGCCCCTGTTGACCCACTTATCTTATCTCCGCTTGAGGGCATGTTTACCTTGGCGCACGGGCGACGATCTGGAGTGCTAATGCGTACATCAATGTTAAGATGGGCTCACAGGATTTGCAGCTTGTTGCAGTCTGCAGTAACGAGAGGGTGGGCGGCATTTCCTATTTGACACTTGCTATTTTAAGATGTCGTTGTTTCGCACAAGGAGCCGACTGAGGGAAGTTGTAGATGAACCAACCCATTTAGGCTGCGTTCGGTTGACAGGGAATCGAAAGGGGTTTGACAGGGATTGAAGTGGATTGATTCCCCTCTAAGTCAAATCCCCTCCAACCCTCTCCAGGCAGGGTGTAACCGAACAAAGCCTTAAGCTATTATTATCCACAGAGAAGTTTTGGGAACATCTCTTTTCTTCCTGTTTTTTTTTCTTAACTTGCTTTTTGTTTTTTACTTTAAAAAACACAAAATGTAAGCGTTAAAATTGTTCATGGTTTTTAGAAAATGTTTAAAATTTAAAAAATGTTCTTAAACTTAAATATTGTTCACTGTTAGAACTACATATATTCATATTTTAGAAATATAAAGACAATCTGAAGCAAGTAAAATAGAAGAAAAAAATGTCTCGCAACAAGAATAATGACTCGCTATAGGACAATTAGGTTCGCTCGCTCGCTATGGGCGAACCTAGTCGGGGAGGATGTTCTGGGCGAAATAATGACTATTTGACGCCACTAGCGTCAAATAGGAGCAGTCGGAGTGGGCCGTGTTGGAGAAAGGATCGGCAATGAAGGAATGGGTTAAGCCTCTGGGTATACTATCATGGCATGTCCTCCTTGTTCCCTTAGTATTAGACGTTTTTGCATTTGAACTGTAAAGACATCTTATAGAGACAGGGGTGGTATAATTTTAGTCCAATCTTATCTTACGTCTTATCTTACGTACTAAGGCCCTGTTTGGTTCCAAATAAGTCACCAACTTATAAGTTGAAAAGTGAAAAAAATGACTTATTTTATCAAACAGACCCGACTTATAAGTCACCCTAACTTATAAGTCATAAGTTGCTCCACCCCAACTTAAAACTTATAAGTCACCCCCTTTTGCGTGGGTCCTACCATCTGCATGATGTTGATTGGTGTAGGTAGGTGTGTCAGGTGACTTATAAGTCAGGTGACAACCAAACAGGCATGACTTATAAGTCACTGGTTTTAAGTCACCCGACTTATAAGTCGGGTGACTTATTGGAACCAAACAGGCCCTAATAAACCAGCGATCCCTGCTGGTCGTACGTTGCCGGACGTTTTACAGAAAAGCCCCTCTATTTTTCAGAATTCAACCCGCAGTCCTATTATAAGTGGGTAACTGGGAAAACGCTTCGGTTTTGCAAAAACACCCCTGAATTAGTTGCAATTCTACCTGCGATCCTTAATTAAACTACTTCACCACCGGGCACCACCGCACCACCGCCGCTTGTCGCCGGCGTCCACGCCGCAGGAGCCAGGGAGGGAAGTGAGAAGGAGGCGGGGTCGGCCTGGTTCCTGCGATCATTAATTAAACTACTTCACCACCGGGCACCACCGCACCACCGCCGCTTGCCGCCGGCGTCCACGCCGCAGG
The DNA here is from genome assembly GCA_021605145.1 of Aegilops bicornis. Lineage (NCBI taxonomy): Eukaryota > Viridiplantae > Streptophyta > Magnoliopsida > Poales > Poaceae > Aegilops > Aegilops bicornis. Next base: position 628,839,601 of record CM038671.1, on the reverse strand, counting down.
AGCCAGGGAGGGAAACGAGAAGGAGGCGGGGTCGGCCTGGTTTACCGGCGCTGGAGAGGCTCGTGGTAGGGAGCTCCTCTCCTCTGCTTCGGGCGCGATGCGGCTGAAGCGTTCGGGCTGCGGAGCTGCGGGGCGGGAGGGTGAAGAATGGCACGGGCACTGGATGGGACTTGGTGCAGGTCTCCGGCGAGATGGGGATTGCATGGAGAGGGTCTGGATGCCGGCGGGTCATTGGCCGGCGGCGCTCGGGCATCGGGCGGCCATGGCCATCTCTCTGAAGAAAAATAGTAGAAGACAAAGAGGGGAAGAAGGGGAGGGCTCACTGACGGCGCGGCTTGGCTAGAGACGCTCGGCAGGGAGCTGAAGAAAGGGAAGATGTCGTGGGGCTCCTGGTTCCTGCGAAGTGCGAGCAATTTATATGTGTTCTCGACCAAGAATCAAACAAGCCAAGGCACTTGTATACTTCTGGAGTTGCAAGCAAGAATCAAACAAGAATGTGGGCAAGACCTGCCGCAAAGACAAACACATCTCTGAGGAAGATCACATACGAGCAATTAAAGAGAAAACAACAACATATGCGTGCATGCCCCAGCTCAGGAGAAGAGAGACACTAAAACACAGCTGGTAGCCTGGTACCAGCGAGGAAGGAACCAAAAAAAGGGCCGAGACCCGGGCGTCGCTGCCCCGTTTGTTGTCGTCCCGGCAGCAGCCGTGCGGCCCGTGCCAGTCCTGCAGCTCCGGTGGCCTTACATTAGCCGTACATCGGACGACCTCGGCAGGACCGCTTGTCGATGCAGATCGGAGCAATCAAGAAAATAGAGTTGGGAAATCACCGGGCCGGCCTCATAGCAGCGCAGCCACCGGCGGGTCGTCGTAGCACCGGCGGCCGCCCTTGGAGCGCAGCTCAGCACCGAGCGTAGCCACGGAAATTGAAGCATCACCGCAGCCTCGCGGCACCTCCGCGATTGTCGACGCTGTCATAGCACGCGTCTCGCCGTGGCCCGTCGCCGCCTTGCAACATCCCGCAGCGCCGCCGCCGGAAACTGCCATCGTCCCGCAACCATGGTGGCTGTCGCCTTGCAGCACTGTCATCTCCCCCTCTCGCAGAAGAGCATGGCGAGCTCCGGCGGCCGGGCCGCGAGAGAGGCGAGCCTATTAGGCGTGGTGCTATTGAAGGAGGAGCGGCGATTGAGAGAAATGGTGGCACAGACGGCGCGAGGGGAAGATGGATGGAATGGGGATCGGGAAAGACGACCAGGCAAGAAGATAAGGTCGTTTGGAGGCAGCGGTGTGTGGGGCTGCTGGACACGAGTCATGTGCGCAGGGGAAGCTGATGTGTTCAGACACGTGGAACATCAGCGTCTGGTTTCTTAGCAATCAGCCAACGTTAAACGGGGAGATAACGTATGTTTTTTTGTCTCAAAAAAAGATAAATGTTTTTTTAATTAGAATTCGATTGTGTTTGAATCGTTCACGGAGGGGGAAATATCTCCAAGTCACCACGTACACGTATGTAGTTGCTCTCTGGACCTATATGCACGCGTTGCCGGATATGATGCTTGGTATTTTTGTTACAAGATTGAATTTAGCTTTGTTTGTGTCCCTCATGAAATCATACTGACTGACTATTAAGACGTGAAAACTATAGAAGATTAATATATATATATATATACACAGTTTAGGATACACATATCGAAAACATATAACCTACCCGCCAACGGATATAAATTGTCTCCAGGTGTGCAGACGAGTGCATAATAAACCACCGACACCAAAACACAGACATTTAAAAATTACCACCATGATTTAAGGCATAATCATCTAAAGAGGAGATTGACATCATAATTTGGCTAATATCAACTTGAACATCAAACTAAAATGGTTCGCAATTTCAAAAAATGTTCATCACCATAAAAAATATTCCATTTTAAAAATATTCTCATTAAAAAAACAACTTCTCAAAGTAAAAAAACAATCATGTTTTCCTGAACAACAAAAAATAAAGTTGATTGCTGGAGCAGGTTATATTTAATTTTTCGCCCGGTGCAACGCACGGGAATTTTTACTATATTGACTAAAGATTATTACGTTGAGCTCCAAATCAGATGATATGATTGTATGTATTTAATTTCTACTAACACCTTCCAGCCAATGCACATGGCCAGAGATGTCTCTTCAGGGAGCTCCTATTCAGCGACCCGCGCGGTGGAAAGCGAGGAAGCGTGCGCTTTTGGGCCGGCCCATATGGTGGGTGAGGCGGCACTATTTTTTCTTCAGTTTTTTTGCTTCTATAAGATTGTTCGGCATTTCAAACAAAAATCAAATTTCAAAAATGTTCTTGAATACAAAAAATGTTAGTAATTTCAAAACATGTTTGCAAATTCAAAATTGTTCATGAATTTGAAAAAAAATGTAAATTCACAAAAAGTTCGCAAATTCAAAAAATGGTCACAAAATTGTAAAAATGTTCATGAGTAGAAGAAAATGTTCGCAGATAGAAAAAATGTCCACCAGAGCATATCAAAGAACGTTTTGACGAAGCGTGCGGCCATGTCCATAGGAGAGGTCATTTGCACGTCAGTGGTAAAAGTTTTATTACCCTTGCTTACTCTAAGCTTTGGGAGGTAACCACTTTCCTTACTCTCCTATAAAAAATTGCACTTTCCCTTTTCATTTTATCTTAAGATTAGTTCTTGCAAAGTTAACTCTATGCTTGGGGAAATTATTTTTGCATGTTGAGTCTTGTGCAATGATCTTCATCTGACAAATGGTATGCAATCATGTGTCCCACTATTTGACATGCTTGCTTAGGTATGATTGTTCTGTATTTTCATAAGGGAACCACTTGCTCAAGTTAGCCCCCATATTATTAAGTTAATGTTTTTATGCACTTTGTTCAAGTTTTTGCTTATCTTGGAAACGATCTTGTGATCTTCTAAAAGACACTGCCATGTTCTCTCCTTTTTTCAAAACAAAAGAAAAACGATGGTTGAATAAAAAGTTTGACACTTGTTAGAATTGCTTAAAGAAAAGTTATGGAGTAGCTCAACCCCATAGAATTTAAAACAATAGAGTCAATAGTTCTTGCTTTGGTCGTTGTTTATACGGAATGAGTACTCCATAGTATTTAAGATTATGCCAAAATATATGTTGTAATACATGACGTTTCAGCTTCTTGCTGGTTCCATGCCCTTGTCACCTTATGTTGCTTTATGATACGTGGGTGTGACTTCGTCACCTGTCTTGAGTTTATGTTGAGAGCTCCGCTAGCCAATGAATGATCCACCAGAGTTTCAGCTCGGATTACAGCTATGAGTTTGTTAATGTTCGTAGTAGCAACACTACATCAAGTATCATTCGGTTTTTCTCCTAAGAGTGTGTGTATGTGGTAATAAAATAATACTAATGGCTGCGCTCGAAAGAGACAATTTTTGGTCCATAGTATTCAAACATAAGCCACAACGAAACCCCCTCATTTGTATATCACCTTTTGGCATAATCTTACGAACTTAGAGATACCTATTCTGGATGCGCCACAACTGAAGTAAGTACTTGAGAGCCTGGACTTGAGAATGTTACTGGGAATTAATGAACTATATATCTACTTTCTGACAACTCTCTATGCTCAAGTTTGTTTAAAAAGAAAAATGACAAAAAGAGATGAATAAGCTATTAAGTAAGAGCATTCAAGTATTTGTTTTCATGCTAAATTAAACTTTGACAAGAAACATATAATATTTTTGAAGCTCTAAGTGGATTGGATGTCAAAATATATTATATAACTAGGCATCTATTACCTTGTAAAAATATGTTCTATCTTGCTTATAGCTGCAGAGAAACAAGAATACGCCTATGGGTAACCATCTTTATTGATGAACTAGATGGTCAACTCTGTTTTATCAACCTTCTTGCTCGAGGACGAGTAAGGTTTTGGGAGGTTGATGAGTGGACTTTATGCATACTTTCTAGAGTAATTTTTAGTGCCAAAATCTCTCATATTATATCCATCTAGCACTTATTCATCTCGTCAATGTATTATTTCCGGCTTTTACTCGTTTTACCAAGTTTGTTGCCCAAGTTTTATTTTTATTTAGTTTTTATTAGTTTTATTTTGTTTTGTTGTCTTTGTAGGTATGTTGGCATGTACATGGAATTGGCACATCAAAAGCACCAATTGGGGGTCACATCGGAGAAGTTCGAGGCATCTGATTAAGACCCTATGGACATTTTGATGTTTTAACATTTATTAAAGTGACCAAATTGAAGATCCAAGGCCACTGGTGCATCGAGATTTTCACTAGCAAGCCAACAAGCCCAAAAAGGTTAAAATTGGAGTTCGTATGAAGAAATGAAGACCAAAATATGAAACTAATCCTGGAGCCTAGAATGAACGTCGACATGAGCCCGACGCTGCAGTAATTCGGCCATAACTTTCCCAATTTTGATACAATTTTGTTTCAGTTTGTTCCTATGGGATTCTTGACGACCAAGACTTGATTTGGGGGAGGATTTAACTACACTAGAGCCCTTGGATGAAATAAGGAGAGGCAACATCAACGGAGGAGACCCGAGGAGGCCTTCTATAAATCGACCTCCAACCCTGGCCATCGGGAATCATCATCTTCATCCTCCAGAAGTTTCATCTGCTGCTGCCACACCTTCATAACAGCAAAACCACCATAGAGAGAGGGCCAAGACAAGAAGAAGGAGGAGAGTGAAGGAAATATGCCCTAGAGGCAATAATAAAGTTGTTATTAATGTTTCCTTATATCATGATAAATGTTTATTATTCATGCTAGAATTGTATTAACCGGAAACTTAGTACATGTGTGAATACATAGACAAAACAGAGTGTCCCTAGTATGCCTCTACTTAACTAGCTCGTTAATCAAAGATGGTTATGTTTCCTAACAATAGACATGTGTTGTCATTTGATTTAACGGGATCACATCATTACAGAATGATGTGATGGACAAGACCCATCAGTTAGCTTAGCATAATGATTGCTTAGTTTTATTGCTATTGCTTTCTTCATAACTTATACATATTCCTCTGACTATGAGATATGCAACTCCCGTATACCGGAGGAACACCTTGTGTGCTATCAAACGTCACAACGTAACTGGGTGATTATAAAGATGCTCTACAGGTGTCTCCGAAGGTGTTTGTTGGGTTGGCATAGATCAAGATTAGGATTTGTCACTCCGTGTATCGGAGAGGTATCTCTGGGCCCTCTCGGTAATGCACATCACTATAAGCCTTGCAAGCAGTGTGACTAATGAGTTAGTTGCGGGAGGATGCATTACGGAACGAGTAAAGAGACTTGCCGGCAACGAGATTGAACTAGGTATGATGATACCGACGATCAAATCTCCGGCAAGTAACATACCAATTACAAAGGGAACAACATATGTTGTTATGCAGTTTGACCGATAAAGATCTTCGTAGAATATGTAGGAGCCAATATGAGCATCCAGGTTCCGCTATTGGTTATTGACCGGAGATATGTCTCGGTCATGTCTACATAGTTCTCGAACCCGTAGGGTCCGCATGCTTAACGTTCGATGACAATTTGTATTATGAGTTATGTGTTTTGGTGACGAAGTTTGTTCAGAGTCCCGGATGAGATCACGAACATGACGAGGAGTCTTGAAATGGTCAAGAGGTAAAGATTGATATATTGGACGAAGGTATTCGGACACCGGAATGGTTTCGAGACGTTTCGGATATTTATCGGGGAACCGAGAGGTTACCGAAACCCCCCCCGGGGAAGTTATGGGCCTTAATGGGGCATAAGGGAGTAGGAGAGGGCAGCCCGCACGATGGCGCTCGCCCCCCCCCCACCCCAAGGGAGTCCGAATTGGACAAGGGGGAGGGGGCGCAACCCCCTCTTTCTGAAGGAAATATGCCCTAGAGGCAATAATAATGTTATTATTTATTTCCTTATTTCATGATAAATGTTTATTATTCATGCTAGAATTGTATTAACCGGAAACTTAGTACATGTGTGAATGCATAGACAAAAAAAGTGTCCCTAGTATGCCTCTACTTGACTAGCTTGTTTATCAGAGATGGTTGTGTTTCCTAACCATAGACATGTGTTGTCATTTGATGAACGGGTTCACATCATTAGGAGAATGATGTGATGGACAAGAACCATCCGTTAGCTTAGCATTATGATCGTTAAGTTTTATTGCTATTGCTTTCTTCATGACTTATACATGTTCCTCTGACTATGAGATTATGCAACTTCCAAATACCGTAGGAACACCTTGTGTGCTATCAAACGTCACAACGTAAATGGGTGATTATAAAGATGCTCTACAGGTCTCTCCGAAGGTGTTTGTTGGGTTGGCATAGATCGAAATTAGGATTTGTCACTCCGTGTATCGGAGAGGTATCTTTGGGCCCTCTCGGTAATGCACATCACTATAAGCCTTCCAAGCAATGTGACTAATGAGTTAGTTGTGGGATGATAAATTAGGGAACGAGTAAAGAGACTTGCCGGTAACGAGATTGAACTAGGTATGAGGATACCGACGATCGAATCTCGGGCAAGTAACATACCGATGACAAAGGGAACAACGTATGTTGTTATGTGGTTTGACCGATAAAGATCTTCGTAGAATATGTAGGAGCCAATATGAGCATCCAGGTTCTGCTATTGGTTATTGACCGGAGATGTGTATCGGTCATGTCTACATAGTTCTCGAACCCGTAGGGTCCGCACGCATAACGTTCGATGACGATTTTTATTATGAGTTATGTGATTTGATGACCGAAGTTTGTTCGGAGTCTCGGCTGAGATCACAGACATGACGAGGAGTCTCGAAATGGTCGAGCGGTAAAGATTAATATATTGGAAGGCTATATTCGGACACCGGGAGTGTTCCGGGTGATACCGGGTCACCGAAAGGGGTTCCGGGCAACCCCCGGCAAAGATATGGGCTTTATGGGCCAAGTAAGGGAACACACCAGCCCACAAGGGGCTGGTGCGCCACCTATAGGGCCAGCCATGTGGGGAGAAAGGGAAAGGAGAGGAGGAAAAGGAAAGTATGAAGTAGGACTCCTACTTCCTCCCCCCCTCCTTCCTTTCCCCCTTGTCCAAATATGGTAAGGGGGGCCGAATTGGACTAGGGGCCTAAGTAGGATTCCTCCTACTTGGGCGCGCCCTAGGATGCCTCCCTCCCCCTCCCTCCTTTATATACGTGGGGAGGGCACCCCTAGAACACACATAAATTGTTCCTAGCCGTGTGCGGTGCCCCCTCCATAGTTAACACCTCGGTCATATCGTCGTAGTGCTTAGGCGAAGCCCTGTGCCGGTAACTTCATCATTACCGTCACCATGCCGTCCTGCTGACGGAACTCTCCCTTGGCCTCAGCTGGATCTAGAGTTCGAGGGACGTCACCGAGCTGAACGTGTGCAGATTGCGGAGGTGCCATGCGTTCGGTACTTTATCGGTTAGATCGCGAAGACGTTCGACTACATCAACCGCGTTACTTAACGCTTCCGCTTTCAGTCTACAAGGCTACATGGACACACTCTCCCCTCTCGTTGCTATGCATCTGTCGGCGTTCTGCGAACGGGGGTCCCCAGACTTGCCTGCCTGCGGCCCATGGCGTGGCTATGCTGGCAGGCCTATACGGCCTATCTTCACCAACAAGGCACTCAAGACCCTCACGAGCGGCCAAGCCTCGCGAGGCGGATGACGCAAGACCTTCTCAGGAGCTGCCGCACCAGGCTGCCTCACGAGGAGCGGAGATATCAAGGCGGGGCAAACCTTGCGAGGCTCTCATGATGTGAGCCGTGACGATCAAGATCAGGCGGGCGCCAGCGCGCGCAGCATCCTGGTTTCCTCTTTGGTGCTAAGGCGGCAAGCGCAGGCGAGGAGTACCAAGGCATTAGGCAAAGGTTTCCATATCGATGCAACGAGACCAGGACTGGAAGGACGACAGGACGGATGTCACCGTGGAGCCCAAGACGGCGTCACCACCAGGGCCTTTTGCAGGCGAAGACCACTTTTGTCAGGATAGCTTGTACTAGCTGTCCCCTTTCAAATTTCCCGCCGTTGTTGGCTCCCTTCCCGCTCAATATTTGGGACGAGGACCAGGGCCTATATAAGTAGAGCTAGCCACCACAGTAGGGGGAGATCCGATCTCACCGAACCGCGAGCGAACCTACGCTCGCACAAGAACACCTCAACCTCAGGAGGCTGTTCTTCTCCTTGTACTGTTCCTCATCAGCCCAAGAGGCAATCCATCCACCACACACTGGAGTAGGGTATTACACCACATCGGTGGCCCGAACCGGTATAAACCTCGTGTCTTTCTGTGTTGCGAGTTGGTCGAGTTTGTCCGTAAGATCCAGCGAGCTAGGGAGTAGATCGGTAGGAGGGAAAGAACTTCGCGCGCACCCCAGAGTTCGAACCTTAAGGGTTTTGCCGGAACCCGTGATCCGACATTTGGCGCGCCAGGTAGGGGTGTTGGGGAACGTAGCAGAAATTCAAAATTTTCTACGCATCACCAAGATCAATCTATGGAGTAATCTAGCAACGAGGGGAAGGGGAGTGCATCTACATACCCTTGTAGATCGCTAAGCGGAAGCATTCAAGTGAATGGGGTTGATGGAGTTGTACTCGTCGTGATCCAAATCACCGATGATCCTAGTGCAGAACGGACGCCACCTCCGCGTTCAACACACGTGCAGCCCAGTGACGTCTCCCGTGCCTTGATCCAGCAAGGGGAGAGGGAGAGGTTGGGGAAGCTCCGTCCAGCAGCATCACGACTGCATGGTGGTGATGGAGGAGCGTGGCACTCCAGCAGGGCTTCGCCAAGCACTACGAGAGACGAGGAGGAAGAGAGGTAGGGCTGCGCCAAGAGGGAGATGAAATCATGTATTGGGCAGCCCCATACCTCAAGTATATATAGGGGAAGAGGAGGGGCTGCGCCCCCACCTAGGGCTCCCTCCCTAGGGGTGGCGGCAGGCCCCAGATCCCATCTGGGTGGCAGCCAAGGGGGAGAGAGGGGGGCGCACCACTAGGTGGGCCTTAGGCCCATCTGAGCCTAGGGTTTGCCCCCTCCCACTCTCCCTGCGCCTTGGGCCTTGGTGGGGGGCGCACCAGCCCACCTGGGGCTGGTCCCCCTCCCACACTTGGCCCACGCAGCCTTCTAGGGCTGGTGGTCCCACCGGTGGACCCCCGGGACCCTCCCGGTGGCCCCGGTACGTTACCGATAGTACCCGAAACTTCTCCGGTCGCCAAAACGGGACTTCCCATATATAAATCTTTACTTCCGGACCATTCCGGAACTCCTCGTGACGTCCGGGATCTCATCCGGGACTCCGAACAACATTCGTTAACCACGTATAACTATTCTCTATAACCCTAGCATCATCGAACCTTAAGTGTGTAGACCCTACGGGTTCGGGAACCATGCACACATGACCGAGACAACTCTCCGGCCAATAACCAACAGCGGGATATGGATACCCATGTTGGCTCCCACATGTTCCATGATGATCTCATCGGATGAACCAGGATGTCAAGGATTCAATCAATCCCGTATACAATTCCCTTTGTCTATCGGTATAGTACTTGCCCGAGATTCGATCGTCGGTATCCCGATACCTTGTTCAATCTCGTTACCGGCAAGTCTCTTTACTCGTTCCGTAACACATCATCACGTGATCAACTCCTTGGTCACATTGCGCATATGATGATGTCCTACCGAGTGGGCCCAGAGATACCTCTCCGTCACACGGAGTGACAAATCCCAGTCTCGATTCGTGCCAACCCAACAGACACTTACGGAGATACCCGTAGCACCTTTATAGCCACCCAGTTACGTTGTGAAGTTTGGCACACCCAAAGCATTCCTACAGTATCCGGGACTTGCACAATCTCATGGTCTAAGGAAATGATACTTGACATTAGAAAAGCTTTAGCATACGAACTACACGATCTTTGTGCTAGGCTTAGGATTGGGTCTCGTCCATCACATCATTCTCCTAATGATGTGATCCCGTTATCAACGACATCCAATGTCCATGGTCAGGAAACCGTAACCATCTATTGATCAACGAGCTAGTCATCTAGAGGCTTACTAGGGACATGGTGTTGTTTATGTATCCACACATGTATCCGAAGTTTCCTATCAATACAATTATAGCATGGATAATAAACGATTATCATGAACAAGGAAATATAATAATAATAACTAATTTATTATTGCCTCTAGGGCATATTTCCAACAGTCTCCCACTTGCACTAGAGTCAATAAACTAGTTCACAACGCCATGTTATTAACACTCACAGGTCACATCGCCATGTGACCAACTTCCAAAGAGTTTACTAGAATCAATAATCTAGTTCACATCACTATGTGATTAACACTCAATGAGTTCTGGGGTTTGATCATGTTATGCTTGTGAGAGAGGTTGTAGTCAACGAGTCTGCAATATTCAGATCCCTATGTATTTCGCAAAACTTTATGTCATATCATAGATGCTGCTACCACGTTCCACTTGGAGCTATTCCAAATTGTTGCTCCATTATACGTATCCGTATCTCTACTCGTAGCTATCCGGATAGGTGTTAAGCTTGCATCGACGTAACTCTTTACGTCGAACTCTTTATCACCTCCATAACCGAGAAACATTTCCTTATTTCTCTAAGGACAATTTTGACCGCTATCTAGTGATCCACTCCTGGATCACCTTTGTACCCTCTTGACAGACATGCGGCAAGGCACACATCAAAGCGGTACTCAAAGATGGCATACCGTGATAGAGCCTATGACAAAAGCATAGGGGACGACCTCGTCCTTCCTCTTTATTCTGCCGTGGTCAAGCTTTGAGTCTTACTCAACTTTACACCTTATAACTCAGGTAAGAACTCCTTCTTTGACTGATCTATTTTGAACTCCTTCAAAATCATGTCAAAGGTGTGTGTTCCTTTTGACAGTATCATCAGGCGTCTTGATCTACCTCTATAGATCTTGATGCCCAATATGTAAGCAGCTTTATCCAGGTCTTCCTTTGAAAAACTCCTTTCAAACAACCCTTTATGCTTTCCAGAAATTCTACATCATTTCGGATCAACAATATGTCATTCACATATACTTATCAGAAATGTTGTAGTGCTCCCACTCACTTTATTGTAAATACAAGTTTCTAGCAAACATTGTATAAACCTAAAAGCTTTGATCACTCCATCAAATCATATATTCTGACTCCGGGATGCTTGCATACCTTTTAGCATCCTTAGGATCGACAAAACCTTTCTGATTGTATCACATACAACCTTTCCTTACGAAAACTGGTAAGGAAACTTGTTTTGACATCCATCTGCCAGATTTCGTAAATGCAGCTAATGCTAACATGATTCCGACGGACTTAAGCATCGCTACGGATGAGAAAATCTCATCATAGCCAACTCCTTGAACTTGTGAAAAACTCTTCGCCACAAGTCGAGCTTCATAGACGGTAACATTACCGTCCACGTCCGTCTTCTTCTTAAAGATCCATTTATCTCAATGGCTTGCCGATCATCGGGCAAGTCCACCAAAGTCCATGCTTTGTTCTGATACATGGATCCTATCTCGAATTTCATGGCTTCTAAACAGTTGTCGGAATACGGGCCTACCATCGCTTCTCCATAGCTCGTAGGTTCATTGTTGTCTAACAACATGATATCTAAGACAGGATTATTGTACCACTCAAGCAAAGCGATGCAGCGTCCTTGTCGACTCCTCTGAGGTTTGGTAGTGACTTGATCCGAAGTTTCATGATCACTATCATCAGCTTCCACTTCAACTAGTGTAGGCGCCACAGGAACAACTTCATGTGCCATGCTATAGATTGTTCGAAGTGATGGTTCAATAACCTCATCAAGTCTCCGCCATCCTCCCACTCAATTCTTTCAAGAGAAACATTTCCTCGAGAAAGGACCCGATTCTAGAAACAATCCCTTTTGCTTCCGGAACTGAGACAGGAGGTATACCCAACTGTTTTTGGGTGTCCTATGAAGATGCATTTATCCGCTTTGGGTTCGAGCTTATCAGATATAAGCGACGCAGCCCCAAACTTTTTAGAAACGACAACTTTGGTTTCTCTAAACCATAGTTCATACGGTGTCATCTCAATGGAATTACGTGGTGCCCTATTTAAAGTGAATGTGGTTGTCTCTAATGCCTAACCCATAAACTATAGTGGTAATTCGATAAGAGACATCATGGTATGCACCATATCCAATAGGATGCAGTTGTGATGTTCGGACACACATTATGGTGTTCTAGGCGTTATTAGCTGTGAAACAATTTCCACAATGTCTTAATTGTGTGCCAAACTCGTAACTCAGATACTCATCTCTATGATCATATCATAGACATTTTATCCTCTTGTCACGACGATCTTCAACTTCACTCTGAAATTACTTGAACCTTTCAATAATTCAGACTTGTGTTTCATCAAGTAAATATACTTAGAATCTACTCAAATCATATGTGAAGTAAGATCATAACGATATCCACTGCGTGCCTCAACACTCATTGGACTGCACACATCAAAATGTATTACTTCCAACAAGTTGCTATCTTGTTCCATCTTACTGAAAACGAGGCCTTTCGGTCATCTTGCCCATGTGGTATGATTTGCATGTCTCAAGTGATTCAAAATCAAGTGAGTCCAAACGGTCCATCTGCATGGAGTTTCTTCACGCGTATATACCAATAGACATGGTTCACATGTCTCAATCTTTTCAAAATGAGTGATTCCAAAGATCCATCAACATGGAGCTTCTTCATGCGTTTTATACCAATATGACTCAAATGGCAGTGCCACAAGTATGTGGTACTATCATCACTATCTTATATCTTTTGGCATGAACAAGTGTATCACTACGATCGAGATTCAATAAACCATTCATTTTAGGTGTAAGACCATTAAAGGTATTATTCAAATAAATAGAGTAACTATTATTCTCCTTAAATGAATGACCATATTGCGATAGACATAATCCAATCATGTCTATGCTCAATGCAAACACCAAATAACAATTATTTAGGTCTAACACCAATCTCGATGGTAGAGGGAGTATGCGATGCTTGATCACATCAAGCTTGGAAACACTTCCAACACATATCGTCATCTCACCTTTAGCTAGTCCCCGTTTATTCCATAGCTTTTATTTCGAGTTACTAACACTTAGCAACCGAACCGGTATCTAATACCACGGTGCTACTTTGGGAGTACTAGTAAAGTACACATGTATATCCAATATACTTCTATCGACCTTGCCAGCCTTCTCATCTACCAAGTATCTACGGTAGTTCTGCTTCAATGATTGTTCCCCTCATTACAGAAGCACTTAGTCTCAGGTGGGTTCAAACTTTGGGTTTCTTCACTAGAGCAGAAACTGATTTGCCATTTCATGAAGTATCCCTTCTTGCCCTTGCCCTTCTTGAAACTAGTGGTTTCACTAACCATCAACGATTGATGCTCCTTCTTGATTTCTACTTTCGCGGTGTCAAACATCGCGAATATTTCAAGGATCATCATATCCATCCCTGATATGTTATAGTTCATCACGAAGCTCTAGTAGCTTGGTGGCAATGATCTTGGAGAAACATCACTATCTCATCTGGAAGATCAACTCCCACTCGATTCAAGTGATTGTTGTACCCAGACAATCTGAGTACAAGCTCAACAATTGAGCTTTTCTCCCTTAGTTTGCAGGCTAAGAAACTCGTCGGAGGTCTTATACCTCTTGGCGTGAGCACGAGCCTGAAATCCCAATTTCGTGCCTTGAAACATCTCATATGTTCCATGACGTTTGAAATCGTCTTGATTGCCTCAACTCTAAACCATTTAACATTCTTGAACTATCACGTAGTTATCAAAAGCGTGTATGTCGGATGTTACGCAACATCCACGATTTGACGTTCGAGGTTCAAAGACACCGGCGGTGCATTAAGGACATAAGCCTTCTATGAAGCAACGAGGACAATCCTCGGTTTACGGACCTAGTCCGCATAATTGCTACTATCAACTTTCAACTGAATTTTCTCTAGGAACATATCTAAAACAGTAGAACTAAAGCGCGAGCTACGACATAATTTGCAAAAACCTTTTTGACTATGTTCAGGATAATTAAGTTCATCTTATGAACTCACACTCAGATAGACATCCCTCTAGTCATCTAAGTGATACATGATCTGAGTCAACTAGGCCGTGTCCGATCATCACGTGAGACGGACGTCGGTGTCAAAACCGGCGGATCTCGGGTAGGGGGTCCCGAACTGTGCGTCTAAGCGGATGGTAACAGGAGACAAGGGACACGATGTTTTACCCAGGTTCGGGCACTCTTGATGGAGGTAAAACCCTACTTCCTGCTTGATTAATATTGATGATGTGTGTTACAAGAGTGGATCTACCACGAGATCAAAGAGGCTAAACCCTAGAAGCTAGCCTATGGTATGATTGTTGTTCTTCCTATGGACTACAAACCGTCCGGTTTATATAGACACCGGAGAGGGCTAGGTTACACAAAGTCGGGTTACAAAGGTAGGAGATCTACATATCCAGACGCCAAGCTTGCCTTCCACGCCAAGGAAAGTCCCATCCGGACACGGGACTAAGTCTTCAATCTTGTATCTTCATAGTCTTGGAGTCCGCCGATGATGGTAGTTCGCTATCCGGACACCCCTAATCCGGAACTCCTCAAGAGCCCTCGAACCAGGCTTCAATGACGACGAGTCCGGGCGCATGTTGTCTTCGGCATTGCAAGGCGGGTTCTTCCTCCGAATAATTTATAGAAGATTGTGAACACCAGGATAGTGTCCGGCTCTGCAAAAAAAATAAGTTCCACATACCACCGTAGAGAGAATAATTTTTGCACAGATCTGCTGACGTATTCCGCGGCGTGACATCACACCACGGCCAGGCCTTTATATGAATCGTTTTTACTGCTCCACCTCAGCGTGTTTAGCGAGGCGGTTTCCTTGGCACGCCTTATTAAAGCATAGATCGTGCCCCCTTATCCCGAGATTCTCATCAATACGGACGTGGGTAAACCAACCGTGCCCGTTGGCATGCCTCCTCTATCAAAGGTGAGTCCTAGTCGACCACGGGGTGGGCTCTTGGTATTCAACCTCTTTATAACGAGACCAAGGCCCTCTCCTTTTTACACCCTCTATCGAGTTTGCCTCGCGCTTCGAGTTCCAACACTCAAAGCTTCAGATTTATGCGCTTCGGACTTTCGACGATGTCCGGCTCCGATCAGCACGGCCGATGGATGTCTTCCTCCGTCACAGAAGAGGATGTGCTAAAGCTGCGAGATGCTAGGTATCTAACCGGCGAGATCTCGCATAGGCTGCCTGCTCCAGGGCAGGTCATTCCCACTCCTGAGCCGCGAGAACGTGGTATTCGTGTCCCACTTCCTTCGGGGTTTAGGCTTCCCGACGGATCCCTTTGTGCGGGGGCTCATGTTTTATTACGGGCTTGATTTCCATGACTTGAATCCGGAGTCCATCCTCCATATCTCGTCATTCATTGTCGTATGTGAGGCCTTCCTCCATATTACCCCCACTTTGGATTGTGGCTCAATACCTTCAAGGTGGAGCCAAAGATGATCGAGGGACAACAAGCAGAATGCGGAGGGGCGGTTATAAGCAAATGTGCTGATGCTCCGTGGGCCCGAGGGCTCTTTTCAAGAGGAGCTTGGTTTGTGGCGACGGGAGTGGTTTTATATCACCGCTCCTGTGGGCACCAAATGGGCGGTGCTCCCGCCTTCCGCCAGTCCACCACAATGGCCGCATCATGGGTCAACAAGGGCTCGACTGGGGCCGCCCAAGGACGTTCCTCGCTGCAGGCCGTGATTCGAGATCTCCGTGAAAGAGGATCAATCTGGTTGCGATGGCGCATGTTATGGTGATCCGCGCCTTCAGCCTCAAGAACATCGCCCCTCCGCCTGTGGGAATTCAATCCGGAGGGACCACGAGCTCTCCAAAATTTCATGGGCACGACGACCGTGGAGATGTATAAACTGTTCTTCGGATCACAAGAGAAGTGTCCGGACTTGGCCGAGGACGCATGACTAAGCTGCAATCGCCCAGATACTCAAGTAAGTAGTCCCAGAACGGACAAGCTGTTCATTCATTTATTTTATATATATGCCCTTTAAAGGAGCCGTTTCTTGAACAGGAGTGGATAGCCAAAGGCGGTTAATAAGGTGTCCGCTCCCCTCCCGAGACCACGCCGGATCCCATCTTGACCAAGATGTTGAAGGTCGCGCCTCTTGAAGAAGGCGAAGGGAGGAGCGGGGAGCAACCGCCTGCGAAGGAGGCTATCAAGGAAGGAGGGATTAAGAGTCCCACCTTCCGAGGAGAGAAGAGGACCGCTTGTAAGATCCGGAGGTCAAGGCCTCAAAGAAGGGAAGGGAATCTTCGGCAGAGAGTCCGCGCCGGGAAGTAACCCAATGACATTATTTCCCCAAGGGATCAGCCCTCCAAATGAGCCGTAAGTAAAAAGAAGGGTCTTGTAAATAAGGAACATCCTGTATTTATTTATGAAGATAACCGAAATTGTACCTTGTAGTTCGGACCTCAGCCCTTCTCGCAGAGTTCGTCCTCGGGATCTTCTTCCGAGATGATGGAGAGCGAACGCCTCCTGTCGCACCCTCATGTGAAGCGGACTACCCGGAGGTGTCGTCACGGAGGGTTCCCCCAAGTCCGGTGGGGCCGGAAGGTCCAGCGCCAAGTGGTGTGCGGTCGGAGGAGCTGAAGGATCTGCTCGGGCGAGCGGCTATCTCAGAAGATCACCGTGCTCTAATGGGTACGGTGATTGAAAGAATTGCATCCGCAGAGAGCGGATTGCATGAAGCCGTCAGAAGTTTACTGACGGGGTTTGAGGTACGCAAAAAATAATGTACCTTCTGACAGTTATGCGTATAAAATGCACCATGTATAGATAGTAGCCCCTGAGACTCGGTATGTTGTCAAAATTGACGACGTGCCGAGGATCAAATTCTCATTTTTAACATATCGCCGCTCCTAAACAGGTGGCGGGGTGTCCAGAGGCTAGCCGGACTGATGAATATGCCGAACTAAAGCGGCAACTTGACGAGGCGGATGCGACATCGCTACCGGTCAATAAACGGTTTGACGAGTCACAAGGTATGCGACTTCTATGAGGACACCTGGTAAGGGAGCCTGACGCCCATGTCTTACTATTCGTATGCTTAATGCAGATGGTGCTGCTACCGTGGAGGAGCTACGGGCAGAACTCGCCCGAGCGAAAGAGCAAGCCAGGATTAGTAACGCGGCCGCTTTAAAGGCGGCCGAAGAGCTAGAAGCTGAACAGGCTGCTCACTGCCGAAGCAAAGAGGAGATGGCCGATATGGCCAAAAAGTTAAGGAATACTACCGATTGCTGCGAGGTTCTTGAAAAAGAGCGTCAAGCGGAACAAGAGGGCCTAAAGAAGGCCGCCGTTGAATCCAAGAATGCCCAATCGGCTTTGAGAGCTGCCAAGGAGGAGCTGAGTCAGGCCGGGGCAATTGCGGCTGGAAAACCATTTCTGCTACGGAGGAAATATACGGATCCAAAGTATGCTCAGTTGGATAAGTTGTGGAGTTCGGAGGATGCTTATCTGGACTTGGCGGCGAAGCTGTGGACGCCAGTTGAGCACTTTCGGGGCCGAAGGGGCATGTAAGGAAGAGCTATATTGGTCGCAATTCCATAGTCCGGAGCGTCCTCTGCCGCTGACCGATCGGTTGGCCAAATGGGCCGAGCTGAATCGATTGTCCGGATTTGCCATGAAGCAGGTCTTGACTCACTTGTGGCCGGGCGGACCCTAGCCGAAGAGCTATTTTGGTTTAGTGCAACAGTTTCTTGGTGCGGTGCCGCGTATCGACGCAATGAAGCGATCGGCGTGTATTGAGGGAGCGCGTATGGCTCTTGCCCGTGTCAAGACATACTGGGCAGAGATGAAGGCCACTAACGTTGCATCCCAAGATTGAGACAAGCGAGTACACCGCCGAGCACTACTTTGGAGAAGTCTGCCGGGCGCTTCGTTTGATAGAGACGCAATGCTCGAAGGATGTTATGTTTAAATGACATGTATGATTTGTGAAAATAATGTCTCAATGTAATATAAGAGCTTTTTATACTTGTGCTTTCAAGTAGCAAACTACTCCCTGTGCGGCCGTTTATGTATATGTATATATAACCTAAAAGATGGCAGTCCTTGGGTTCAGCCCCCACGCACATAGTGCGGGGGTGTTTGCAAAGAAAGCGCTTTTTCACACTTAATCCAACGTCTTGGTCCTGTTAAGGAGGTGATGGCGTAGCAAACCAGGAAACCGGACTATAATGCTTTATCACTTTCACTTAGCCATAGGAGTTCGAGGGTGGGGCTACTATATAGCCCACAGGGCACCGCACTCTCCCGAATTCGGGTGCGTATGTGCTGACCGAATACCGGTCCTTCGTTAATGCGGAGGAATCCTAAAATTCCTGTGAGTCATCGAGTGGTTGACGGTCTCTCGCTATATCATGACAGTCAGTTTTGGCTTTCTCTCGAGGTGCTCGCCCGGCGAACCGGGGCACATCACAGTAGTTCTCCTGGTGCCGCGTTAGCCGTGAAAACGGAACGTAAGGTAGCAAAACACAGGAGCCGGGCAACCCAACATTTGACCGAAGACATGATTCGGAGCTGATGCATATAAGGCCTAACTCGAGACGCGGAATACTCCCTAAGGTATTCGTTCTTTTATGAAAATGGGCAAAATAATGCCCTAAGCCCCTTGTGTCCAGGTACGCGCAAAAATTCTGGTGTGGCCAATGCCAAAGCACCAGCCTCCTCCTCGGTTATATTAAGGAACCGGGGGAATGTATATCAACAAGAGACAGTGAAAAAAGGTTTACGTAGGGTCTTAATCTGAAAAGAATCCTTGCAACGGGTCCCTGCTGCACATCTGCGCATGTGTCTCCGTTGTGCCGTATCCTGGACGGGTGTAGCACGTTGTTCATATGCATGTAGCCCCTCGTATGGGGGTATGCCGCTAGTAGGCGTCGGACTCGTCTAGCCGTGTCCGGGGTTTGAATGACCAATTTCAGGTTCTTTGCCTAGTGGAGCTGGATAGCTGTGGAGCTGTCGATGCAGTCTCCCCTTCTTCCATGCTCGAGTAACACTTAATACTTCCCTTTAACGACATGATGCCGCGTGGACCGGGCATTTTAAGTGTTAGAGACGCATAATGCGGTATTGCGTTAAAGCGGGCGAAAGCTTCGCGTCCTAATAGTGCTTGATGGCTACTTTTAAACGGGGCGACATGGAAGAGTAACCTTTCGCGACGGAAGTTGTCGGATGAACCAAACACAACTTCTAGCAGTATGGAGGCCGTGCAAAGGGCGTATGGGCCTGGTAGTACTCCTTTAAAGGAGGTGTTGCTACGCCGAATTTTGGTTGGGTTTATCCCCATCCTGCGGATTGTGTCCTGATATATCAGGTTTATGTCACTGCCGCCATCCATGAGGACATGTGTAAATTGGAATCCGTCGATTATAGGATCCAATATCAAGGCAGTCCATCCTGCGTTTGGATATTATCGGAATAGTCCCGATGGTCGAAGGTGATTGGTTTTGACAACCGGTGTGTGGCGCGCCTTTTAGGCGCCGCCTGCTTTTTCCTTTTGATCACGTGAAGTGAGTTTACTGTTTTGATCTCCGTGGGAAAGTTTTTGTTTTCCGAGGCTCGCTTGTGGTGCTTTTGGGTTTCGTCACTTTCACTTGGTGTGTCGAGCCCCTTGTGTTCGGCGTTAAGTCGGCGGACTGCTTGAAGACCCAACAATCTCTGTGGGTATGGTTTGCGTGCTTCCGGAGGTACCATGTATTTGACACGATCTATCCGTAATCTTGTTTAGGTTGGATAGCTCGTCCTTTATTATCCTTGAGGCAGTGTTTTGTTGTTCGCCGAGAGCTTTTGAATCCGGCGTTGACCGCCGTACTATTTGGGCCATTTTCCTTATTCCGCGCTGATCTTTTTTCGGCCGTGATTTCCCATTTCCATCCCTGATTTCGGATGTACTTGGGTCGCTGGTGCTGCATCTAGCCAGCAAGCTATCTTCCCCTGCGCAAAAGCGTGTCATGAGGCTTGTTAGTGCGGCCATCGTTCTTGGCTTTTCTTGGCCGAGGTGTCTGGCGAGCCATTCGTCTCGGACGTTGTGTTTGAAAGCTGCTAAGGCTTCGGCGTCCGGACAGTCGACTATTTGGTTCTTTTTAGTAAGGAACCTGTTCCAGAATTTCCGGGCTGTTGAGTTATGTGACTTAGATCGTCTGCGTCCGGAGGGCGGACATAGGTCCCCTGAAAATTTGCCCGAAATGCATCCTCGAGCTCTTCCCAGCTTCCAATGGTATTTTCGGGGAGGCTCTTAAGCCAATGCCGAGCTGGCCCTTTGAGTTTAAGGGGTAAGTATTTTATGGCGTGGAGATCATCTCCTCTAGCCATGTGTATGTGGAGGATGTAATCCTCAATCCAGACTCCAAATCATTGTTCCGTCAGATGCCTCTATGTTTACGGGTTTGAATCCTACCGAAATTCGTGATCCAGCACCTCATCGGTGAAACATAGGGGGTGTGCGGCGCCCCTATATTTGGGTGTGCCGTGATCTTTGGAATTTTGGCATATTGCATTGCTTTGACGAGCGTGCTTTCTTGGCCCATAGATGGATCTAACTGGGCCATCCTTTTGATGTGAATCCTTAAGCGGATCGCATATTGGCTTGTGTGCGGCACCATTCGCCGCTCTCTTTTTGCCGTGAGGTCGTCCATCCGACAGGGTGGTCTTCTTGCTTCTTAATTGTGGGGGCTCTAAGGCCTCCTCGTCAAATTCGGGCAGTAGCTTTCTTTTCGGGTAGCTCTTTGTTCGGCCATCGTCAGCGTTTATCTCTGCGGTGCTGAATACTTTGCTCCATCTGATTCTGAGTGCATCTTCCGCTGTTTTGAGCTTCCGCTTCTGCTTTTTCAGGCTACGCACAGTGGCGACGAGCCTTTTCTGGAGGTCATTTTGCTCCAATGGTTTGTCCGGCGTGAGATCGTCCGGACTGTTGTCTTCGCCGGGGACAAATTGTTTATCCAAGTTGTCTTATTCGGACGATTGCTCGATGGCTTGTTCGTTGTCCACCGGTTCACCCTGCTCTATGGCTGGGTCTTTGTTGAGGCGGGACTTTGTTTGGCGTTTACGTTGCCGTTTTGACTGCTTTTCGAGGATTTATCCTTCGTGGCGTCCGTTGTTCCTCGTCTTCATTTCCTTTAGGTGTATCCACCATGTATACATCATGGGATGAGGTTGTCCAGATCCTATAGGTGCCGGTTCATTGTTGTCTCCTACATCGTCGTCCATACCGTCGATGTCTTGAGTCGAAATCAAGCACGCCGTGTAAGCTTTTCGACGGTGGCTATGAAGTGGGTGGTGGGTGGGCATTGAATTTCTTCATCGTCCGTATCCCAACCTTCCCGATCGTAGTCCGCCAGGCTCTCCGGATAAAGAGAGAGACTTTAGTGAATTCAGGATGTCGCCAAAGGGCGAGTGAAAGATGTCCACGGCCGTGAACTCCATAACGGGCGCCCAATCGGATTCGATTGGCAAGGGCGCTGAGGGTTCGAGTCCAAGAGGAGTCCGCTTCCTCGAGTCAAGGTCTTTGCAAAGGACAGGGATGGAGTTCGCTCGATCGCCAGAGAGAATGTAGCCCCGAGGCGGTGTCCAACCACTCGTCCTCGATCGGGGATCCGGCTCCAGATTAAGGGTCGAGCGGATATCGGTGCGGCCTCGTGGCAATCGCTGCAGAGCTAGATCATGCCCATCGAGACAGTACGGCGTGCTTGGCCGCGGCTCGAATCCGTCAAAGATCAAGTCTCCGCGGATATCGTCTGTATAGTTCAAACTTCCAAATCCGACCTGATGGCCAGGGGCGTAGCTTTCGATCTGCTCCAGATGGCCAAGCGAATTGGCCCGCAGTGCAAAGCCGCCGAACACGAAGATCTGTCCGGGGAGAAAAGTCTCACCCGGACCGCCGTTGTTGATGATCGAAGGAGCCATCGGGCCTATCGGTGACGCATACGGAGGAACTCTCAATGAAAGCACCAATGTCGGTGTCAAAACCGCGGATCTCGGTAGGGGGTCCCGAACTGTGTGTCTAAGCGGATGGTAACAGGAGACAAGGGACACGATGTTTTACCCAGGTTCGGGCCCTCTTGATGGAGGTAAAACCCTATGTCCTGCTTGATTAATATTGATGATGTGTGTTACAAGAGTGGATCTACCACGAGATCAAAGAGGCTAAACCCTAGAAGCTAGCCTATGGTATGATTGTTGTTCTTCCTATGGACTACAACCGTCCGGTTTATATAGACACCGGAGAGGGCTAGGGTTACACAAAGTCGGTTACAAAGGTAGGAGATCTACATATCCGTATCGCCAAGCTTGCCTTCCACGCCAAGGAAAGTCCCATCCGGACACGGGACGAAGTCTTCAATCTTGTATCTTCATAGTCTTGGAGTCCGGCCGATGATGATAGTTCGGCTATCCGGACACCCCCTAATTCGGAACTCCCTCAACGGACTAGTCATCATTGGTGAACATCTTCATGTTGATCGTATCTTCTATACGACTCATGTTCGACCTTTCGATCTTCCGTGTTCCGAGGCCATGTCTGTACATGCTAGGCTCGTCAAGTCAACCTAAGTGTATTGTGTGTGTAAATCTGGCTTACACCCGTTGTATTCGAACGTTAGAATCTATCACACCCGATCATCACGTGGTGCTTCGAAACAACGAACCTTCGTGAACGGTGCACGCTTAGGGGAACACTTTTCTTGACATTATTGCGAGGATCATCTTATTTAAGCTACCGTCGTTCTAAGAAAATAAGATGTAAAACATGATAAACATCACATGCAATCAAATAGTGACATGATATGGCCAATATCATTTTGCTCCTTTTGATCTCCATCTTCGGGGCTCCATGATCATCATCGGCACCAGCATGACACCATGATCTCCATCATCATGATCTCCATCATCGTGTCTTCATGAAGTTGTCTCGCCAACTATTACTTCTACTACTATGGCTAACGGTTAGCAATAAAGTAAAGTAATTACATGGCGTTATCATTGACACGCATGTCATACAATAAATAAGACAACTCCTATGGCTCCTGCCGGTTGTCATACTCATAGACATGCAAGTCGTGATTCCTATTACAATAACATGATCAATCTCATACATCACATATATCATTCATCACATATATCATTCATCACATTCTTTTGGCCATATCACATCACATAGCATACCCTGCAAAAACAAGTTAGACGTCCTCTAATTGTTGTTTGCATGTTTTACGTGGCTGCTATGGGTTTCTAGCAAGAACGTTTCTTACCTACGCAAAAACCACAACGTGATATGTCAATTGCTATTTACCCTTCATAAGGACCCTTTTCATCGAATCCAATCCGACTAAAGTGGGAGAGACTGGCACCCGCTAGCCACCTTATACAACAAGTGCATGTCAGTCGGTGGAACCTGTCTCACGTAAGCGTACGTGTAAGGTCGGTCCGGGCCGCTTGATCCCACGATGCCGCCGAATCAAGATAAGACTAGTAACGGCAAGTAAATTGACAAAATCGACACCCACAACTACTTTGTGTTCTACTCGTGCATAGAAACTACGCATAGACCTAGCTCATGATGCCACTGTTGGGGAACGTGGCGAAATTCAAAATTTTCTACGCATCACCAAGATCAATCTATGGAGTAATCTAGCAACGAGGGAAGGGGAGTGCATCTACATACCCTTGTAGATCGCTAAGCGGAAGCGTTCAAGTGAACGGGGTTGATGGAGTCGTACTCGTCGTGATCCAAATCACCGATGATCCTAGTGCTGAACGAACGGCACCTCCGCGTTCAACACACATGCAGCCCGGTGACGTCTCCCGTGCCTTGATCCAGCAAGGGGAGAGGGAGAGGTTGTGGAAGACTCCGTCCAGCAGCATCACGACGGCGTGGTGGTGATGGAGGAGCGTGACACTACAGCAGGGCTTCGCCAAGCACTACGAGAGACGAGGAGGAAGAGAGGTAGGGCTGTGCCAAGAGGGAGATGAAATCATGTATTGGGCAGCCCCATACCTCAAGTATATATAGAGGGAGAGGAGGGGCTGCGCCCCCACCTAGGGTTCCCTCCCTAGGGGTGGCGGCAGGTCCCAGATCCCATCTGGGTGGTGGCCAAGGGGGAGAGGGGGGGGGGCACCACTAGGTGGGCCTTAGGCCCATCTGAGCCTAGGGTTTGCCCCCTCCCACTCTCCCTGCGCCTTGGGCCTTGGTGGGGGGCGCACCAGCCCACCTGGGGCTGGTCCCCCTCCCACACTTGGCCCACGCAGCCTTCTAGGGCTGGTGGTCCCACCGGTGGACCCCCGGCACCCTCCCGGTGGTCCCGGTACGTTACCGATAGTACCCGAAACTTCTCCGGTCACCAAAACGGGACTTCCCATATATAAATATTTACCTCCGAACGATGCCGGAACTCCTCGTGACGTCCGGGATCTCATCCGGGACTCCGAACAACATTCGGTAACCACGTATTACTATTCTCTATAACCCTAGCATCATCGAACCTTAAGTGTGTAGACCCTACGGGTTCGGGAACCATGCAGACATGACCGAGACAACTCTCCGGCCAATAACCAACAGCGGGATCTGGATACCCATGTTGGCTCCCACATGTTCCACAATGATCTCATCGGATGAACCACGATGTCAAGGATTCAATCAATCCCGTATACAATTCCCTTTGTCTATCGGTATAGTACTTGCCCGAGATTCGATCGTCGGTATCCCGATACCTTGTTCAATCTCGTTACGGGCAAGTCTCTTTACTCGTTCCATAACACATCATCCCGTGATCAACTCCTTGGTCACATTGTGCATATGATGATGTCCTACCGAGTGGGCCCAGAGATACCTCTCCGTCACACGGAGTGACAAATCCCAGTCTCGATTCGTGCCAACCCAATGTACACTTTCGGAGATACCCGTAGTGCACCTTTATAGCCACCCAGTTACGTTGTGATGTTTGGCACACCCAAAGCATTCCTACGGTATCCGGGAGTTGCACAATCTCATGGTCTAAAGAAATGATACCTGACATTATAAAAGCTTTAGCATACGAACTACACGATCTTTGTGCTAGGCTTAGGATTGGGTCTCGTCCATCACATCATTCTCCTAATGATGTGATCCCGTTATCAACGACATCCAATGTCCATGGTCAGGAAACCATAACCATATATTGATCAACGAGCTAGTCATCTAGAGGCTTACTAGGGACATGGTGTTGTTTATGTATCCACACATGTATCTGAGTTTCCTATCAATACAATTATAGCATGGATAATAAACGATTATCATGAACAATGAAATATAATAATAATAACTAATTTATTAATGCCTCTAGGGCATATTTGCAACAACGGGTGCGCCGTAGCTTCCCGGCCGTCGATCTGCGCTCCGCCCGCATGGCAGGCGCCTCGCTGTCACCTCCTGAAAGTGCAACTATCCCTAGGTGGTTTTGGTAATTCATAACAACATATAGCTCATTGAGCTAATGCTATTCCAAGACAAATATTTCAGGAAAGCTCAATGAATGGAATGGCATGGATGATGAAAGTGGATCCCTCAAAATATGAAGGACAAAGGATTGGCTCAAGCTCAAAAGCTCAAGACTCTACATTTTACATTTTAGTGATCCAAGATCACATTGAGTCTATAGGAAAATCCAATACTATCAAGGAGGGATGAGGTGTTGCTTAATGAGCCTCTTGCTTCATGTGCTTAGTGATATGCTCCAAAACCCTCAACTACTTTCTCACATCCACATATGACCTAAACCTAAAGTCAAAATTTGTCCTACCGATTCTTTCTATCCGGCGCCACAGAGTTCAAATGTCATAGCCACTGCCACAAACCCTAGGCAAATCGGTTTCACCGATAGGGATCTCGGTCTCACCGAGATGGGATTGTAATCTCTCTGTTTCCCTTCGTAATGTTTCGGTCTAACCGAAGTGAGCGATCGGTCCCACCGAGATTGCAATGTAAACTCTTGTTTCCCCTTCGTAACATTTCCGTGTCACCGAAAGAGCGAATCGGTCCCACCGAGTTTACCTGACCAACTCTCTGGTTAGCTAATTACCAAAATCGGTCTCACCGAGTTTGTGTAATCGGTCTCACCGAGATTACGTTATGCCCTAACCCTAACCATATCGGTCCTACCGAGTTGCATGTCAGTCCCACCGAAAACCCTAACGGTCACTAGGTTTACTGAATCGGTCCGACCGAGTTTGTTGATTCGGTCCCATCGAGTTTGGTAAATTGTGTGTAACGGTTAGATTTTGTGTCGAGGCTATATATACCCCTCCACCTCCTCTTCATTCGTGGAGAGAGCCATCAGAACAAACCTACACTTCCAACTTACCAGCCTGAGAGAGAACCACCTACTCATGTGTTGAGGCCAAGATATTCCATTCCAACCACATGAATCTTGATCTCTAGCCTTCCCCAAGTTGCTTTCCACTCAAATCTTCTTTCCACCAAATCCAAATCCTGTGAGAGAGAGTTGAGTGTTGGGGAGACTATCATTTGAAGCACAAGAGCAAGGAGTTCATCATCAACACACCATTTGCTACTTCTTGGAGAGTGGTGTCTCCTAGATTGGCTAGGTGTCACTTGGGAGCTTCCGACAAGATTGTGGAGTTGAACCAAGGAGTTTGTAAGGGCAAGGAGATCGCCTACTTCGTGAAGATTTACCGCTAGTGAGGCAAGTCCTTCGTGGGCGACGGCCATGGTGGGATAGGCAAGGTTGCTTCTTCGTGGACCCTTCGTGGGTGGAGCCCTCCATGGACTCACAGAACTGCTACCCTTCGTGGGTTGAAGTCTCCATCAACGTGGATGTACGATAGCACCACCTATCGGAACCACAACAAAAACATTCATGTCTCCAATTGCGTTTGAATCCTCCAAACCCTTCCCTTTACATTCTTGCAAGTTGCATGCTTTAATTTCCGCTGCCTATATACTCTTTGCATGCTTGCTTGAATTGTGTGAAGATTGCTTGACTTGTGCAAAGATAGCTAAAATCTGCCAAAGTCTAAAATTGGGAAAAGGTTAAGTTTTAATCGGTCAAGTAGTCTAATCACCCCGTCTAGACATACTTCAAGGTCCTACAAGTGGTATCGAGCTTTGGTCTCCATTTGCTTTGATTTCCATAGCTTTTGGTGGTCATAGCCTTGGTTTCACAACCTAGGAGAGTATGGCGTCTAGCGAGGGAAATTATCACCGTAGAGGTCCTTACTTTGATTGCACTAATTTTGCTAGTTGGAAGCATAAGATGAAAATGCATATTCTCGGACATAACCCCGCCGTTTGGGCTATTGTGTGTATGGGCTTGCAAGGTGAATTCTTTGATGGGAGAGAACCGAACCGTGAAGCTAGCGTGGAAGAGTTGAAGATGCTGCAATACAACACTCAAGCTTGTGATATCCTCTTCAATGGCTTGTGCCCCGAAGAATTCAACAAAATCAGCCGTCTTGAGAATGCAAAGGAAATTTGGGATACTTTGATTGATATGCATGAAGGTACCGACTCCGTAAGGAATCCAAGTTGGATGTGCTCCAAAGTCACTTGACAAGTTCAAAATGAAGGATGGTGAAGGTGTCGCTGAAATGTACTCTAGGCTTGCTCTTATCACAAATGAGATTGCCGGCTTAGGAAGTGAAGAGATGACCGACAGATTCATCATCAAGAAAATCCTAAGAGCATTGGATGGAAAATATGATACCGTGTGCACATTGATCCAGATGATGCCAAATTACAAAGATCTCAAGCCAACGGATGTCATTGGAAGAATTGTTGCTCATGAGATGTCACCCAAGGATAAGGAGGAACTTCACAACAAGTCAAGTGGTGCTTACAAAGCCTCATGTGAAGCCCCCACATCATCAAGTGAGAAACAAACCTTCAATGAAGAATTGAGCTTAATGGTGAAGAACTCCAACAAATTCTACAAGAGTAGAAGCAAAGAAAGAAGCTCTAAGTCAAGGTCCTACAATGACAAAAGATCTTCTAGTCGAGAGCGCAATTGCTACAATTGTGGGAGACCCGGACACTATTCCAATGAGTGTACGTCACCCTACAAAAGATGAGAAGATTCTCCCAAGAGAAGAAGTAGAAGAGAAGAATCACCACCAAGAGAGAGAAGGAGTAGAGATGATCGTTATGAACGAAGACCCTCACGGAGAAGCAAGGATTCGGAAAGGAAGGACAAGTCATCAAAGAGCTACACAAAACAAAGACATGAAGCTCATGTTGGTGAATGGGCATCCGGCTCAGACTCCGACAATCACTCCGAGAGAAGCTATCACTCCGACTCCGAATACACTCAAGATGAAGGTGTTGCCGGTCTAGCACTTGTGTCAACCAACTCCTATGACATATTTGATTCACCAAATGAAGGAATTGGAAGATGCTTCATGGCCAAAGGTCCTAAGGTAACACGCCCCGAGTATGTTGATTTTAATAGTGATGAAGATGACTTGCTAGGTGATGATGATTTACTTGTTGCCAACTCTAGTGATGAATACTATGATGAAACGTCAATTAATCATGCTAATAAAGATGAAACGAATGACAATGATAAGGAGAAGATTGAGCTTCTAACTAAAGAACTAAAAACTCTTAAGTTAGCTCATGAAACTATCTTCGAAGATCATCGAGAACTTTTAAGGGCTCATGAGAAGTTACGCTTTGAAAAACTCAATCTTGAGCAAGAGCATGAGTTTCTAAAAGCAATCAATGATGATCTCCGTAAGAAAAGTTCTTCTTGCATTGCCAAGCGTTTACTCTTATCTACTTACATGCCTCAAGTCAAGTCTAGTAACAAGAACAAGAAAGATTCTTTCTCTAGTAGTAACAATAACAATGCTAAATCCAATATTGTTGCTTCTAGTAGTTATCTTGACTCCACTAATGATTCTCTTAGCCGAGTTACTCTTGAGCAAGAAAACAGCTTATTGAAGGGAATTGTAGAGAAAGGTGTATACAAGAGCCTTACCGGGAGTAAGCAATTTGAGGAAATTGTATGCAAGCAAGGAAGGCACTGGAAGAATCAAGGTGTTGGTTTTGAACGAAAGTTCAATGCCAATGGAGTAGAGTGGGAAGAAGATAAATACCCCAAGACGAAGTTTGTTCCTCAACAAGAGAAGTATGATCCTACTTCCTTCAAGGGAACACAAGCACAAGATGATCTTCCACCACAAGACCACAAGAACAAAGGCAAGGACAAGCTTCAAGAGGAGATTGATGCATTTGAAGAAGCACCTAAGGCCATGGTCAAGTGGGTTCCCAAGACTACGTCAAGTTCTACTTCATCAAGTACAACTACTACACCAAGGATTCCCATCAAGATGATGTGGATCTCGAAGAATAAGAACTAGAGAGTTCTTGAGGGTGACTCCGCCAACATTCTTCACTTATATCATTATGGCGAGGACAAGTGCAATCATCTTCCATATCTTACACTAGTTCAAGGAGTCACAAACCCTCATGTTGGTAAGGCAAGGGACAAGGTAACCTAATGTTTTCATGGACATCATTTTGTGAATGCATCACTCTATGTCTATGGATATTCTTGTTTGTTCCTTGTGGGACTAACCCATGTAGGTATTGAAAGTGCAACTCACTCCAAAGGTTTGCTCCAAAAGATCTACATCAACATTGAGCATCCACATCTTCAACACCTACATGAAGTCATCATCGACAAAACCCAAGGTTAGTTCATCCCTCTAAGGGGGGATCTCACATCTAGGGGAGCTTAACTCTAAGAATTGAGTCAAAGCAACTCTAATGATGTGAACACATAAATGCTTTATGTAAAAGTGGTAACCCCACTTGAGCTTAAACGATGAGTATGACCTATGATCAAATGTTCTCATTTGACTCCTAAGTCAATATACTCATATATAGATGACCTAGTCATCGCCAATTGTTTGATAGATGCTAGAATTGGTTGTGCATGCTTTGTCACATATTTCATTTGTCATTTTATTGTGTGAGCATGTTGGTTGCATATTTTACTCATTCGAGGACATCCACTTGTTGTTTTGATTGATTGGTTTCTTCTTCTTTGGCCAAGTGGATGGACAAGAATGCCTAAGAACCTTCTCTAGCTATCTATGCTTTTCTCGTCTCAAACTCTATTCATGCTACATCACAAAATTTGATCAAGTCAGATTTGAACCACTCATGTGAGGAGCACTTTCGGAGTCCCCGATTAAATCATAGACTTAAACTTCCAAAACTTCTTTATGATTTTCGGTCTGACCGATTCATCCATTTCGGTCATACCGAGATCACTAAGTCGATCTAGGTTTTCATCTCGGTGCAACCGATTTGAACTTTTCGGTCACACCGAGTTATCAGAATCGTTAAAGTTATGCATCTCGGTGCCACCAAGTTGTTCCACTTTCGGTCACACCAAGCGATTGTCGGGCTATATATTCACACGGGCAAAATTTTGGAAAACTTTCTCCGAAACTCTTCGCCCGTGCATAGCTCGCTCTGCCTACTAGGTCTCCGGATCGTCGACTTCGTCGCCAGCCGCCTCCTGTCGCTGGTCTCCGCCGCCGTCAACGGGTTTCATCTCCGCCGTTGCCGCCGTAGCAAGTTCACCGCCGAACTAGGGTATGAACTCAATCACAGTGCTATCCTCGTCTGATTCTCAGCACATTGTGTTCATAATGCTTCTTGCCACGATTAAAACACCTCTATCCAGTCAATACAATCCTTAGAATAGATGTGATTCGAAAATTTAGGATTAGGTTTCTGCCGAAACCATCTCGGACCCACCGAGTTGAAAAACTCGGTCCCACCGATTTGGCTAACGCCATTGCACTAGTAAATCTCGGTCTGACCGAGAATTGCTAATCGGTGTGACCGATTTTAAAACTTTGTGAAACCCTAGCAGTCTCGGTGCCACCGAACTGTGACTTGGTCTGATCGAGTTCACTAGTTTAGGTTCCAAAACTGCTTCGGTATCACCGAGTTTGAAAATCGGTAGATCCAAAATGCTTTCTGTGGAAAACTAAAACTAAGTTTTTTGAATCATTTTTTTTGCAAAAATCTCTGCATTTTGTGATGCTCATCCACTCTACCTCATCTATAACTATTCACAGGGTCAGGTCGATTATTATGCGGCATGTCAGACCAAAGTGACAGCCAGAACAAGTCAGAAGAGCAGATTCACATGAGTGAGGGCACTAGTCCCTCTAGCAGCTCAGAGGAGGGAAGCAGAAGCACTCCCAACAATTTGCCCAAAGCTGCCTCTAGGACAAGGAAGAAGAAAACCTCGGAGTCTGAGGATGAGGATTATGTGGCAGTTGAGGATGAGGCTATTTCAAAGAAGAAAGTACTCAAGAGGGAGTATAGCTCAACTGCAGTAAAGCCAGGGATGAAGATCAAAAGGCCTGCAGGAAGACAACCAATGTCTAAAGCCAGAGTCTCCACTCAAGCATCTTTGGAATCCCAACCCAAAGAGCCTGCTGCAGAAGGAAAGAAAAGGAAGGAAATGGTCAACAAGACCATGGCCAGAGTAATAGGAAAGCCTTCCATGATGGAAGAAGAGGAAGAAGAAGAGGTTGCTGCACCAGCACCCAAGGCACAAAAGCTGATGGGTGATTCTATAAAGTCAGGGGCTGCAACTTCAAAGCCCAAAGAAGCACCCAAAGCTGCCTTCAAGCCCAAGAGTGCACCTAAGAGGAATACTGTGAGTATACCAATTGCTTTGAAAAGAACAAGGCCCCAAGTGCTGATGTTGTCAGCGAGGAAGATGATGAAGGGCAAGTCCTAAGGAAGCTCAAACCCAAGATTCCAGACCACAATGATGCTCATCCTGTGGCTGAAAACATGAAGATCAGGAGAGACTTAGGGTTGAGGCTATGGAGAGAGTCAGATCCATATGCCACCAGGAGAAGGACTGTTGTTGATTATAGGTTCCACACAAAGGAGCAACATGACTTCTATGAGACAATCTTGTTGGATAAGAAGCCCATAGTATGTGATATGAGGTGGGTCGACTGGACCTACATACAGGAAAATGAAGAACACTATCCTAGAGTGTATGACAACTTCAGTGCGTATGGAGTTGCAGACTTTGTTGGGCAGAAGCTCACAAACTGGAATGATGAGCTCATTATGCAATTCTACTCCACAGCACATTTCTATCCAGATGGCAGGATGGTTTGGATGTCTGAAGGAACGAGATACCAATCAACCATTGAGGAATGGGCAAGACTGATCAATGTCCCAAAGGAGAGTGAAGATGACTTGGACGTTTATGCCAAGAAGAAAATGGATCACAACTCTATGTCATAGATGTACAAGGAGATCCCAGATGAGGCACTTGAGACTTTCAAGTTTGGATCAGTTCATTTTCTTCTGTCAGGGCTGCCAACGATCAACTGGATCCTAAGGCACACTCTGTGGCCCAAATCAGGTGACCACAACATGATCAGAGGGCATGCAATTAATTTGCTACACATATTTGATGTGCCCAGAAATTCAAGGTCATGAGCCTCATAGTTGAAACTATCAAGAGGACAACAACAGACCAAAAGAGGAGCTGTGGATATGCCCCACAAATTCAGGAGTTGATTAACTCAAAGATGGGCACAGGGAAGTATCTGTTGGATAAGGAACACTTAGTTATCTATCCTGACTTTGAGGACAATCAAGTTGTCATGACTGAGAATGAACCATCATCAGTACAAGCTCAAGAGAAGAAGGAGAGAGGAAGGAAAGAGAAGGTTGCCAAGATGCCAACTCTAGCAAAGGCATCTGAGTACTCTTTGAAGAACAAGCAGGACCAGCTTGGTTACTTGATAGCATCAACTGTGCGGATTGAGAAGGGGTTGGCCACCCTAACTCAAAACCAGGAGAGCCTGGAAAGAATCATTGAACAAAAATTCTATGATCTTGATGTCAAAGTAATGGCGAGATTCGATCGGTTGTGGAGCAGCTCTGAGGATGACATGCAAGAGAGGAAGGGCAGGACAACAAGCGATGCATTTGCCAGAGTGCCTCGAGCTCGAGAGATCAGCTGCAGAGCCAGCACTGCACACCGAGTCACTTCATCCGCTCCTGTACAGCTCCAACAAGCAACCAGCTCCAAAGACCAACTCCATCAGCTCCTTCCACATCAACTGAAGTCTTCGTCCAAGGAGCCATCTCACGCCACCACCAAGACCAAGCACGAGAGACGATATAGTGCTATGCATTTTCTAGGAACTTTTTGGTAACTTGTTGCCAAAGGGGGAGAAAAATGTATAGATCATAGGGCTTCGAGAGAGAGAGTTTGCTTTTGTTCTCCCTTGTCTTCTTGGTTGAACTTTGTTTGCCTTTGATTGCTTGAGATTCTATGCTATTACCTGTGAGACATTGATGATCATGTGTTTGATCATAAGCTACACTTATGCTTGTTAGATGATATTATCTTACTTACCCTTATATGATTATTCTATGTGCTTGGTGATGAGTGCATGTATTCAATCCTTATTATTTTGAGCGCTCCACCAAGATGTATGTGACATGGAAGAGTAACCCATGAGCCTAATTCCTTGTGCATTTGCAGTCCAAAGCAAATCTTAAAATATGCACAAATTTAGGGGAGCTCTTGCTTATCACATACTTCTCAAAGCGACGATGTTTTTCAATCTTATTATCATTGGTCGAAGCTTTGATCTATATGTTGTCATCAATTACCAAAAGGGGAGATTGAAAGTGCAACTATCCCTAGGTGGTTTTGGTAATTCATAACAACATATAGCTCATTGAGATAATGCTATTCCAAGACAAATATTTCAGGAAAGCTCAATGAATGGCATGGCATGGATGATGAAAGTGGATCCCTCAAAATATTAAGGACAAAGGATTGGCTCAAGCTCAAAAGCTCAAGACTCTACATTTTACATTTTAGTGATCCAAGATCACATTGAGTCTATAGGAAAAGCCAATACTATCAAGGAGGGATGAGGTGTTGCTTAATGAGCCTCTTGCTTCATGTGCTTAGTGATATGCTCCAAAACCCTCAACTACTTTCTCACATCCACATATGACCTAAACCTAAAGTCAAAATCCATCCTACCGATTCTTTCTATCCGGCGCCACCGAGTTAAAATGTCATAGCCACTGCCACAAACACTAGGCAAATCGGTTTCACCGATAGGGATCTCGGTCTCACCAAGATGGGATTGTAATCTCTCTGTTTCCCTTCGTAACGTTTCGGTCTAACCGAAGTGAGCGATCGGTCCCACCGAGATTGCAATGTAAACTCTCTGTTTCCCTTTCGTAACATTTCGGTCTCACCAAAAGAGTGAATCGGTCCCACCGAGTTTACCTGACCAACTCTCTGGTTAGCTAATTACCAAAATCGGCCTCACCGAGTTTGTGTAATCGGTCTCACCGAGATTATATTGTCCCCTAACCCTAACCATATCGGTCCTATCGAGTTGCATGTCAGTCCCACCGAAAACCCTAACGGTCACTAGGTTTACTGAATCGGTCCGACCGAGTTTGTTGATTCGGTCCCACCGAGTTTGGTAAATTGTGTGTAACGATCAGATTTTGTGTGCAGGCTATATATACCCCTCCACCTCGTCTTCATTCGTGGAGAGATCCATCAGAACAAACCTACACTTCCAACTTACCAATTCTGAGAGAGAACCACCTACTCATGTTTTGAGGCCAAGATATTCCATTCCAACCACATGAATCTTGATCTCTAGCCTTCCCCAAGTTGCTTTCCACTCAAATCTTCTTTCCACCAAATCCAAATCCTGTGAGAGAGAGTTGAGTGTTGGGGAGACTATCATTTGAAGCACAAGAGCAAGGAGTTCATCATCAACACACCATTTGTTACTTCTTGGAGAGTGGTGTCTCCTAGATTGTCTAGGTGTTACTTGGGAGCCTCCGACAAGATTGTGGAGTTGAACCAATAAGTTTGTAAGGGCAAGGAGATCGCCTACTTCGTGAAGATCTACCGCAAGTGAGGCAAGTCCTTCGTGGGCGACGACCATGGTGGGATAGACAAGGTTGCTTCTTCGTGGACCCTTCGTGGGTGGAGCCCTCCGTGGACTCAGCAAGAACCGTTACCCTTCGTGGGTTGAAGTCTCCATCAACGTGGATGTACGATAGCACCACCTATCGGAACCACGACAAAAACATATGTGTCTCCAATTGCGTTTGAATCCTCCAAACCCTTCCCTTTACATTCTTGCAAGTTGCATGCTTTAATTTCCGCTGCCTATGTACTCTTTGCATGCCTTCTTGAATTGTGTGAAGATTGCTTGACTTGTGCAAAGATAGCCTAAATCTGCCAAAGTCTAAAATTGGGAAAAGGTTAAGTTTTTAATCGGTCAAGTTGTCTAATCACCCCCCTCTAGACATACTTCAAGGTCCTACACCTCCGACGACCAGCTTCGACCACGGGGCCTCGGTGTTCCGAGCCATGGCCCCCGCCCCGCGGCGGGTGCGGTGGCCAACCAAGTTCAAGATGGAGATGCCACAGCTCTACGACGGCGCGTCGGACCCGTCGTCGTTCTTACTGGCGTACGAGGAAGCCATCCTCGAGGCCGGGGGCGACGACAAGATCATGGCCAACTGGTTCCCCATGGCCATCGCCGGTGAGCCATGCACCTGTCTGCTCAACCTCTCTGGATCCACGGTGACATCACAGGGGAACTCATGACCTCTTCACTTTGCTCGCTTCTGGCAGTGCTTGGCTCACTGCCACGTAGCCACTGTTGGGCGGCTCTCAAGCGCCGCCTTCGGATTGCCAAATTGGGGCCGCTTCCAGGCGCCCGGGGGCTCCGCCAGGTTGGGCTGCGCCAGAAGTCGACCTCACCTTTGGCCCCGAAGACCACCCCGACTCTACCACCGGCTCGGGCAAGCTCCCTATGCTCTGCACGCCCACCATCTGCAACGTAGTTGTCACCAAGACCCTCATCGCCTGTGGTGCAAGCCTCAACTTGCTCTCCGTGGAGGCCTTCAGCCTCCTTCACGTACCACTCGAGTGGCTCAGTCTCAGCAAGCCTTTCTCGGGAGTTGGTGGCGGCACTGTCCACTCTCTGGGACAGATCCATCTCCCAGTCACCTTCGGCACACGCTACAACTACTGCACCGAGCTGGTCGACTTCGACATCACCCGCATCAGCCTCCCGTACAATGCCATCCTCGGGTACCCAGCTCTCGCCCAATTCATGGCGGCGACTCACCCGGCCTACAACCTCATGAAGATGCCTGGGAGCAAAGGCGTCCTCACCATCAAGGGGAACACCAAGGAGGCCGTGACGGCGCTCAAGCTCACCCTCAAGACCACTGCAGCAGCACAGCCTGCCGAAGCTGGCACCCCCGAGCCCAAGGGAGCTGCACCGACCAAGAAGAAGCAGTTGTTCACACAAGACAAGGCGGAGACCAAGCAAGTGCCAGCACACGAGGACGGGTCCTCAAGAGCCACCTTTACTATAGGCGCCGGCCTTGGCGCAAGCCAAGAGAAAGCATTGGTGGAGTTCTTACGCGCAAACAAGGACATATTTGCATGGGAGCCCAGTCAGCTGGTGGGAGTTCCGAGAGAGGTGATTCAACATCTTTTAAGGGTATGCCCCAATGTACGCCCCGTAAAGCAGCGGGCAAGACGACAGTCCATAAAGAAGCAGGCCTTCATCGTCCAGGAGACCCGCAAGTTGGAGGCGGCGGGTGCAATTCGCGAGGTTCGATACCCTGAATGGTTAGCAAACCCTGTCGTGGTGCTGAAGAAGGGCGGGAAGGAGCGAATGTGCGTCGACTTCACCAACCTTAACAAGGCCTGTCCCCAAGATCCGTTCCCGCTCCCGTGCATCGACCAGATCGTCGACTCCACCGCCGAGTGTGACCTGCTATGCTTCCTAGACGCGTTCTCAGGGTATCACCAGATCAAGATGGCAGTAGAAGATGTAGAGAAGACAACCTTCCTGACCCCGTGTGGGGTGTACTGCTACACCTGCATGCCCTTCGGGCTGCGCAACGCGGGCGCGACCTTTCAGCGGCTGATGCACATCGCCTTGGGGCGGCAGCTCGGGAGAAACACGGAGGCTTAAGTCGACGACATTGTGGTAAAATCTCGGGAAGCAAGGACCTTGATTCAGGACCTGGAGGAGACCTTCGCGAGCCTGCGCCAGGTGAACTTGCGGCTTAACCCGGAGAAGTGCGTGTTCCCTTCCGGCAAGCTGTTGGGCTTCCTCGTATCCCACAGAGGGATCGAGGCGAATCCGGAGAAGATCAAGGACATTGAGGACATGAGCCCACCACAAACCCTCAAGGAAATGCAGAAGCTGGCTGGACGGGTAACTGCATTGGGACGCTTCATCTCCAAACTGGGGGAGCGCGCATTACCCTTCTTCAAGCTGATGACGAAGAAGAGCCCGTTCGAGTGGACCCAGGAGGCTGACCGAGCTTTCCAAGACCTCAAGAGATATTTGACCAGCCCTCTGGTGATGGTGGCGCCACGACCCCTTGAGCACCTAGTGCTCTACCTCGCTGCTACCCTGTACTCTGCCAGCGTGGCGCTGGTGGCTGTTTGGGAGGAACACCAAGCCAAGGGTGTGCGGTGCCAAGCTGCACCTGGAGCGACGCAAGACCAAGAAGGCGCCGCAAGAGCTTCGGCAGCATCAACAGAAGACCATGCTCAGCATTGCGACGTCACCAAGATCTCCGCAAGCGGCCAGGTGTCAGGAGCCCCGCCGCCTCAGGAGGCGCCCCAACTTCCGCAATATGCAAGCTTTAGCAGCACACCAACCCTCGTTGAGCACCCGGTGTATTTTGTCAGTACAATGTTGCGGGACGCGAGGGCGCGGTATCCCATGCCTCAGAAGCTCCTGCTCGCGCTCTTGGTGGCCTGACGCAAGCTGCGGCACTACTTCCAGGGCCATCCCATCAAGGTCGTCTCAGCCTACCCATTGGATAGGGTGCTCAGGAGCCCCAATTCGGCCGGAACGGTCGCTGAGTGGAACATCGAGCTGCAAGCATTCCAGCTGGAATTCAGCGCCACCAGGGTCATCAAGGGAGCCGCTGTAAGTGCATCTAGTGCCCCTTAGTGATTTTGGTGTATTGAAGACTTATAGGTTAAAGAACTAATGCGTTTGTGAGTGTACACAGGTCTATAAGACTATGAGGAGTTTGATATTTACAGAGAAAGTCGACCCCTAAAAATGAATTTCTTCAAATGAAGACTTTGATATTCTGAAGACTTTCTGAAGACTTTGAAAGTGAAGAAATTGGTGTGACCTTGAAGACTTGGTATTCATTTGAGGAACATGAAGAGTGAAGACTTCTGTTTTCGTAGTTTCATTTTCTCTTTCTTGAGTCATAGGAAACACCGTACTATTAAAGGGGGTCGAGGAAATACTAAGGAAAAATTTCCATGTGATGCTCAACTCAAAATCCTACACCTACCAATCCCTTCGAGTGAAGCCTTTGGAAATCTCATACGATTCAGTCAATTTCTTGATGTGAGACGAAGTTCTTCCGTCGCCGAGAATTTGTTCGACTAAGGAGTTAGGAATTCACCAAAGGTCGGATTGCCTACACAAAGGAGGAACATGATAGTCCCGAGGAATTTGATATCCAAATTTCCGACTGTTCTTTATCTTCTTGGCGCCCTGTCCCAAAATATCTTATCCACCTAACGGTCATATCATTGAAGGGCATTTATGTCTTATCATGTCGGGCTGCTCCCTAGGCTATAAATAGCCGCCCCCTACAACCACTAGCTGGTTGGCTGCTCCGAGAGAACTTGACACTTGTCATTTGAGAGCAACCCATCCTCCGAGGACTTTGAGCGAAAATCATCAAGTGAGGAAAAACCCAAAAACCAAACCCCTACAAACCCAAAGTGATTGAGCATCACTGAAGAAATTGATCCTGCGTGGATCCGACGCTTGTTACCTTTGAAGACTGTGCTTCTTCCAGACGGTTAGGCGTCATGGTCTAGAGCATCCAAGAGGAATTGTGGATCACCGAGTGACCAAGTCTGTGAAGGTTTGGAAGTCGCTCAAGACTTACCACGAGTGATTGGACGAGGTCTGTGTGACCTTAGTTCAAGGAGAATACGGTGAGGACTTGGTGTCCCGAGCTGCGTGCTTTCGATTGATCGGGTGTCCGGACTGTGTCCTCGAGTTTAAATACTCACCGCTCAACCCGGACATACAACCGAGACAAAGCGATTGAACTGGTCTACCAAATCATTGTCTTCACCAACCTAATCGGTTCTATTTCCTCAACCCTTTCATTTCCTCATTCTTTGTGTTGAGTGTTTGTTCATATCTGTGTTTGAAGACTTTGATCAAGACTTTCTCAATTTCCTCAGTTCAATTTCTTGATCTGTTTGTCTTCATCTTGTGTTATCCTGTGATTACGCTTTCAGACTGTGCTAGTCTTCATTTCATCATGATGACCATGCGTGTGATTCTGTCATGCTTACTTACGAGTACTTATTCCGCTGCAAGTAGTTCTTCGCTAAGGAATTTCCTCACCGCAAATTCCTCGATGAAGAATTCATAAAAATCGCCTATTCACCCCCCTCTAGTCGATATAACACACTTTCAATTGGTATCAGAACAAGGTACTCCCTTGTTCTGTGTGATTTTGGTTTAACCACCTGAAGTTTTAGTTATGTCGACCACAGCTATGAAGAAAGTGACATGCCCTATCTTTGACGGTCACGATTATCCCAAGTGGAAGGCCATGATGAGGAAGCGCCTCATGGCAATGGACAGCAAGCTGTGGACCGTCATTGAAATTGGCCTTACTGATCTATGCAAGGCGGCGAACACCGATGATATTCGCAAGTTCACTCGACTTGACATCATGGCGAAGGATATCATCTTTTCCTGCCTATCTAGAGATGAATTCAAGCGCATTATGCATCTTTGCAATGCGAAGCTTATCTGGGACCGAATCTTTGACGTTTATGAAGGTCATCGAACCTGTCATGATCCCTGGTTTGAGGACTTCACGGAATCTCTCAAAACGATGACTTTCGAGCCAGAATCATCATCATCTGCATCATGTCTCATGGCAAAGAGTGACGAGGTAACCGAATGTTCCTCATCTGAATTTAGTAACTGTGAATCTGATGATGATATTGAACCTAGCTATACCAAACTTGTTTGCATTGCCACCAAACAACAACATGCCTTGGAAAAGGTTCAAAACATGTTAGGTAAAAGTGATGATATGTTACGTGAAGAAATGGATCGCACTAAAGCCCCGATCGAAAATCTTCAGAGACTTGATCTAGGCTTGACAGCCTTCAAGGTCATCATAACACTCTCTTATCTGATCATGAGAAACTTTCTTATGAATTTCTTCAAAGAAAGCACGATCTTGAGAAGCTAAGAGTGAGTTATGAAGATCTTCAGAAGGAGCGCGATTCATTACTTGCTCAACAAATCAGCGCTTCTCAAGAAGAATTTGTTCCTCCATGCTTAAAGTGCATTGAATGTGAATCTGCTAATTCTTCACCTGAATGTTCAAATGCTTCAACTGTTACAAATTCTTCACCTGCCTCTGCTATCACTAATTCCTCATCTGAGGACATTGCTAGTATCACTGATGATGCAGGGCTAAAGGAATTGTACATGACAGGCATGTACAAAAGCCACAAAGGGCATCAGACTCTTTGTGACGTGCTTAAAAAGCAGATCCTCAACAGGAACCCTAGGAAAGAGGGTATTGCCTTTGAGAGGAAATTCAATGCTGATGGAACTTATTGGAAGCCTGAGCAGTATCCCAAAACCTCATGGGTTGCTGCAAAGGGACCTCCAGTTGATCCATCTAACTTATCTGGCTTTACATGCGAATCTCCTCATTCCGCCGATGAGTCATTTGACTCCAACTATAAACTGTTCAAAAATCAGAATGGTGAAGTATTTGCTAGATATGTTGGCACTAACTGCAGGAACGGTTCCCCTATGAAGAAAATCTGGGTTCCCAAGAAGTGCCTTGAAAGTCTTCAGTGAATGTCCTCATGACACCACCAAAGTGAAGAATAGGAACCCCAGATCAAATTCTTCATATGGACAAAATTCTTCATATGGATCGAAGTCCTCATACGGACCAAATTCCTCACGTGGATCAAATTCCTCAAAAGGATCAAAGTCCTCATATGATTATCATCGTGCTAACAACTCTGTTTCGCAGGGTAGAGCTAAGGGCTATGAATATATGCATTATTCTTCAAACCAATATGTTCATATGTCCTCGAAGAATTTCTCTGCTTATTCATATGCTTACCCTAACCCCTCTTATGTGAAACGAAATGGTTTGGCTTCCATGCCACCATTCTCGTATGGTGCTCGCAGAGTGATGAACTCTTTGCCACCCCTTCAGATGTGGGTGGTGAAGAAAAAGAACTGATCTCTTCTGCAGGGCCAGGTCTCCAGACGTGCCCTAACGTCTGAAGAATTTGCTGGGGGCCTGAAAAAAATGCCTGAAAGGACGCAGGGTAATCATGATGAAATGAACTTTCATTTCACACGTCCTCATACTGCTTATCTGTTGATACTGACTGATGAAATTCATCTGATGAACTTGATATCATATTCTTCACTGATGAAGTATATGAGATCGTAAGTTGTACTAATTCATCTGTAGGATGATCAACCCAAAGCCACTGAGTGGGTTCTCGATAGTGGATGTACAAATCACATGACTGGTGACAAGAATCTATTGATGGATGCTCCCTTATCACCGTCACATCTGAAGCATATCATCTTTGCTGACAAAGGCAAAAGTCAGGTATTGGGTCTTGGTAAGGTTGCTATCTCTAAGGACATGCACATGGACAAAGTCATGCTTGTTGAGTCCTTAGGATATAACCTCATGTCAGTCTCAATGCTTTGTGATCTTGATATGGTTGTTATCTTTGGCAAGTATCGTTGTGTTGTGATTATGGAAGCTGACAATTCCAAAGTCTTCGAAGGCTTTAGGAGAGGAGACTTGTATATTGTTGACTTCTCCACAGGACCACAACCAGCCGAGTGCCAACTTGCAAAAGCTTCGTAAGGCTGGCTATGGCATCGACGACTTGGTCACGCAGCATGAGGAATTTGCACACGCCATGAAGAAGAAGC
Organism: Aegilops bicornis; assembly: GCA_021605145.1. NCBI lineage: Eukaryota > Viridiplantae > Streptophyta > Magnoliopsida > Poales > Poaceae > Aegilops > Aegilops bicornis. The sequence continues at coordinate 628,797,339 of CM038671.1, read as the reverse complement.
ATCTCATTGGCATTGAGAATATCAAATTCCTCAAGGATCACTTATGCGAGCCCGTGAAGTCGGAAAAATGACCAAGGCCAAGCATCCAATAAGACTATCATGACCACTACTCGTCCTTCGAATTGCTTCACATGGACCTCTTTGGTCCCAATCATTACTCAAATTGTCGTTAATGATGCATCTCTATATGGATTTGTTATTGTTGATGAATACTCTCGTTACACATGGGTACACATTGTTACTTACAAAAATCAAGTGCAGGAAGTCTTCAAACGATTTTCCTCGAGGGCTTCAACTAACTTTGGTGTGAAGATCAAGCACATCAGAAGTGACAATGGAACTGAGTTCAAGAATTCTGGTCTTGATGACTATCTTGATGAACTTGGTATTACTCATGAGTTATCTGCTCCTTATACTCCTCAAAGAAATGGCGTCGTGGAGCGCAAGAACAGAACTCTTGTTGAGATGGCTCGCACTATGCTTGATGAATACAAAACGCCTAGTCATTTCGGATTGAAGCAATCGACACCTGCGTGCCACATCATCAATAGAGTATATCTTCACAAATTCTTCAAGAAGACTGCCTATGAACTCCTCAACGACAGAAACCCAATGTAAGTTATTTCAAAGTCTTCTTGCTAAATGCTAGATTAGAGATCCTCATCACAACTCTAAATTTGCACCGAAAGCACATGAAGGTTTTATGCTTGGTTACGGAAAGGACTCGCACACCTCTGTAGTCTTCAACATCGCACTTCACAAGATTGTTGACACAGTAGATGTGTGGTTTGATGAAACTAATGGCTCGCAAAGAGAGCACCTACCTTCTGTGTTAGACGAACCAGCTCCCGAGGATTCTATCAGTTCAAGGCAACCGAGGATGTCATTCCCTCAAGAAACTGCTGAAGAATTCATTCCTCAGACGCCAAGAACGTCGAGCTGATGCACCTGAAGATAATGCTGAAGAAAATGGTGCTGAGGAAAATGATCAAATTCCTCGACGACAACCAGCTCATCCTCGCGTTGCAAAAGAAGTGCAAGTGGAGAAGATCATCGATGACATGGGAGAGTTGAAATTCTTCTTAGGTCTTCAAATTCGTCAACAACACAATGGCATATTCATATCTCAGGAGAAATACCTCAAAGATGTCCTGAAGAAATTCAGCATGCAAGATTGCAAAGGTGTCAAAATTCCTATGCCCACAAATGGCCATCTATGCACCGATGAAAATGGTATTGACTTGATCACAAGGTATACCGCTCCATGATTGGTTCTTTATTGTACTTATGTGCATCTAGGCCGGATATAATGCTTAGTGTTTGCATGTGTGCCCGATTTCAAGCTACGGAAGGAATCACACCATAAGGTCAGTGAAGCATATTCTTCGATATCTAGCTCACACACCAACACTAGGATTATGGTACCCCAAGGGCTCTACTCTTGATCTCATTGGATATTCGACTCGACTATGCTGGTGATCGTGTGGACCGCAAGTCAACATCTGGCCCTTGTCATTTCCTCGGACGATCTTTGGTCCGTTGGTCCTCGAATAAGCGAGAATGCGTATCACCTTGTCATCTGCGGAAGCTGAATACATTGCTACCTTGGCTCGTGTTGTGCTCAATTTACGTGGATGAAGCAAACTCTCAAGGACTACGGCATCAATGTGAAGAATGTGCCTCTCATCATGACAATGAGAGTGCCATCAAGATTGCTCACAACCCGATTCAAGACTCGAAGACAAAGCACATTCAAATTCGTCATCATTTTCTTCGTGATCATGTGTTGAAGGCGACATCTCCATCGAGCACGTGAAGACTCAAGAACAGCTAGCTGATATCTTCACTAAGCCCTTGGATGAGAAGAGATTTAGCAAGTTGCGGTGTGAGCTAAATATCTTAGAATCTTGAACGTTCTTTGAAAAGGACACACATCCTAACACTTATGCAAAATTGATGACTTAGATGTGCAACACATGAAGAAAGCGTTTTCTTCAATCAATGAAGAATAACACTCTAAATGTGAAGAAATTAATGAAGAATTTGATTCTCGTAACCCTCGACAATTGTACGCGGTGTCTGAAATCATCATTCTTATACGGTGGGTCACGCCACCACCAAAGTTGAAAATCTTTAATTTAAGTTTTTTTTCTCAATTTTGAAATTCTTCAGTTTTCAAATTCTTCAACTGTGAAAAATCTTCACTGTTTCCGTCGTTTTTCTTAATTGGATATATATATATATATATATATATATATATATATATATATATATATATGGGTTTATGTCCTCTACAACATTCACTTATGGCTATTTCTTCAAGTCGTTTTTTTACGCTAAGTGAATGTGATCGGACCCTTCCCCTCTATGCTATACTCAACCCAATCCATTCACAAATTCTTCATGCGTTCTATCTTGAAACTCGTTCAAAATCTTCACCGTGTCATTGACAATTTGAAGAAATTGTGAACGGAACTTTAAAACTGATCTTATCCAAACTTTCGGTTTTGCCGCTCAAACCGTTCCGCATCCCACGATGCATTATTTTACTCACCCACGATCGTACACGATCTCCACTACATAGTACGTGGATGACACATGTCGTGAGAAGGGAAATGGTCAGGGGCATGTTCGTCCTAAATCTTCGGGCGATTTGTTTTTCACCGTGTCTATAAATACCCCTCTCCCCTTCCTCACTTCTTTTACTCTGCTCGACATCTCTCTCCCGCTCGAGCTCCTCAAACCCTAGCGCCGCCGCTACTCCATCGTCGACGGTGAGGAAAAGCTTCACTGCCTCAACCTCGTCAGCCGACGATTCACGCCGCTGGAAATCCTCACTCCGCCGTAGTAGCTGTCTTCCTCTGCCAAGTTAGGCGTGGAAGATCTGAACGGATGAACTTCCCAACTGTTCTTCTCGGTTAAATGCGTGTTCTTCACTTCGGGTAATTAAAAGTTACTTTTATTACTCGCCTTGATTCTCAAACCTTCTTGAAATTCTTCAAAGGTGTTTATTCTTCAAAACTTCACACATATGAACACCTCAAATCTCTTGATTCGTTTTTCTAAGCAATGATTTTCTTCAAGATTTCTCAATTGTGTGGATCCTCGATCTATACAACTCTGGAACCTAAGACAAAGAACGCTTAGTGAAATTCTTCAAGGCTCATCTGGTCAAAATCCTCAAAACTTGTTCTTTTGAAAAACCTTACGAGAACGCATATGACCTCATCAAATTCCTCGCAACTATACTCTGTTCACGGTACACATGTCCATTGCTGAATCACTAGGTTCTCATCAACTTAACTCATTTGCAGCGTTCCTCGAAGAAATCGCATACTTCTTGAGAGAACTCAATTGTTCAAATTCCTCAATCAAGAACATGGCGACGGTAAGAAGCCACGAGAAAGGAGGAAAGAAACACGAGGTTATGACTGCGTTTGAAATCCCACGAGGAAATCTATGCTGACTACTGCACACTGGATGAAGAAAACAAAAATCAACGCAAGGTGCGTATTCAGAAGATTGAACGGAGATGGGCACGGGAATGGAGGGAATACAGATATGTAACTCCTAAGTACATGAAGAAATTCGCTCTTAATCCTCCATGCCCAAGAGCTCCTTTGGCACCTGGCCAAGTAGCTGATCCCACAAGCATCAAACGAGGTGAGGACTTTCCTGATGAATGGGCTAAACGCCAAGCAAAATTGGCAAAACAAGCCAAGGAGGCAGTGAAGAAATTCAATGAGGATTCTGCCGCTGCTACTGCCACTGAGGCCTCGGTCAAACCGAGGAAATCCATGCAAAGAAGCCTGCTCATAAGCCAAGTGCTTCACCATCTGCGCCCTCACGGCCAAGTTCCTCGAAAGATCCTCCAAGCAAATTCCTCACACCGCTGCTGCTCCACCAAAGTCCTCAACAGCTCCGTCAAAGTCTTGATCCCCTGTGCACTGGCTACATGTCAAAGGGCTGCTGGCTTCTCAATTGCCTCGAGCGTTTACGCAAGTTCCTCGGCCGCTCCCATTTCTTCATCTCGCCCGACTCATTTGAAGACCAGTAACAATTTGGACGAGGTCCTCGTCCTAGCCCAAAGAAGAAGCAGGTTGCATTCCATGTGCCTTCGATGATGAAGCATCGATGATGAACTTGCGGAAATCATCGAGAGACCGTCAAGAAAAGGCCGCTAGAGCCAAAGGTACATCTGTACCCATCTTTGTTGGATCAGAAGAAAGTCCTCGACTATATTGATCTCTGGCACAAGGATCCCAATACCCCTATGCCTGACTTTCATCTGACACCTGGACAAAGTCATATATTGACTCACTTCATCGCTAAAGAAAAATGGAAGTTTGAGAAGGCAAGGGAAATAAAAAAGGCTCAATACAGGAAGGAGAAGTTCCTGAAGAAAAACGTTGTCAAGATGACACCTGAGGAGCTTCTCAAGGTCCAGACTGAAATTCAAGACCTCAGCAAAAACTTCGATTCCTATTATGCTGATTGGCAAGGAGCCAAGGTCAGATTTGTGAACCTGACGAAGAAATTCACAAATGTTGCAGCCCCAGTGCAACATGAAATTCCTCAGTCAAGCCTCAGCCCAACCGATCAAGAACATGCCAGACTATCGATGACGTTCAACTGGCGATGAAAATGCTAGTTCCAGGCTGATGATCCCATTCCAGCCCGAAGAAATTGCGTGGCACCCACTAGTGGTGCACCAAGAAAGCTGCTCAAGACAGGCAACCGCATCGATTCGCTGAGAAAGCGAACCAAATTCCTCGGCTCCTCCTGCGCCAACTCCAACTCCAATTCTTCCATCCGCCTCGATGTGAAGAAAACCAAAGGCTGCGAGCGAGCTGCTGTGAAGAAAAGGAAAGCATCAATTGCGTCGATTCTTGACTGCGAAGAAAATGAGGCCTATGACCAGCTCATACGAAAATCCAATTGATGTTGTTCCAATTTCCTCCATACCATCAAAGGACGTTGTTCCTTTTGGAGAAGACTATGAGATCCCAATCGGATCTGATGAAGAACATCATTCTGCCGCTTCACGTAACAGATTGATGAAGAAATTGAAGTGGATGCAATCCCTTGAACCCCGATCATTTCCTCACCTATGCCTCGGTTCCACGGTGAAGAAATTTGGTGTTGAGGAAATTGAAGATGAAGATGTGGATATTGCATGCACCACACCGGTGATGAATGATGACTTTTGGGAAAGTCTGCATCCCAATACTCCTCTCTTCACCCCGCTCCAATAGATTCCTCAGTCCCCTACACAAACAGTCCAAATGGACTCTGAAGAAACTCAACCCACTGGTTCTCAGGCATGAAGAAATTCCAGCCACTAGTGCTGATGAAAGCTAACTGCTTCACGATCCTCGATCGCATCTGTTGAGGAACAAGAAATTCCTCAGCCTGAAGAACCTGAACTTGCGATTCCTGAGGTGGTGATGCAACTCACTGACACCCCTCTGCCCAAGCAAAAGAATCCGTTCTCAAGCAAGCAAAAGTTCAAGGCTGAAGATTTCTTTGCCGAGCACGTGTTCTTCACTGATTATAATCCATATGATTCTGCTCGCATTAGGAAGAGACGTTTCTAGACTGCCAGCCAAGCCAACTTCTATTCCTCAGTGCTCTTCAACAAGGATAAAATCTTCGATCATGCTCATATTCCTCATGTGGACATGGAGTCGCTGCCAGGCTTTGAGCCGATCCTCGGTGTTCTTCACGACGCAGAGTTCTAAATTTCTGCACTAATATCTGTGACTGGAATGAAGAACTAATTCTTCAGTTTTATGCAACACTGCACATCACCGGAGACGCTGAAGACGTAAACTCATGGGTCTTAGACTGGATGTCTGAAAATACTCACTACAAGGCACCAGCAACTGAATTGCTTCGTGCCCTACCACTCAGTCCTCCACTTGATGGTGCACGTCGTATCTACAACGAACCGTAACTTTCAAATCACTATATGCAAGTCTTGATGAAGACTTTGAAGCCAAGGCAGGCCCCAAGAACCAAATTCCTCGTCAAGGAATTATTATATGTGCCTCGGACTGTCTATCGGATTCTGACGAAGACAATGAGTCCTATCAAAGGCCACGATTCGAACGATGAAGAAGTCGTTGGCATCATGAAGAATATGCTTTTCAACATCATCCATGGCGTTCCCGTCAACTTCCATGATTTCTTCATGAGGACTCACGGCAAACATAGCTATGTCACCATTTGAGCTGAAGCCTTATGCGCCTTGGATTATGAGATTCATCAGGACAAGGTCTTCACTCAATTACAAAGGCTGATACTTTGAACCACTGCAGCTACTTGCCCCCGATTGAAGTCCTCAAACGGACATTTACCTCAAATGATGACAAGGGCAAGGCAATCTGCATGATCGATGAAGGCATTCGTCCATTGGATGGACAGTTTATGCCAAAGCAGCATCCTACTCCACCAATGATGACTCGCCACACATGACTCTGCCAAATACCTCGGTCGAAGCAAAGTCCTCAAGCTATCGCACCTGTGGTGATGATCGATCGTGAGTTACTCCTCGGTCTTCATCAGAAGGTTGATCGTAATCATAAATGGGTCAAGCGTCAGTTTGGTACTTTTCTTCACTACATGACCTCAACACACAATGCAGTGAAGAAAAACCACTACTACCTCCATGAAACCTTCAAACGCACCTGGGCTGTTCTTTCACATGTCTACAGTGAAGAAGAACTGACGTCAATGGGTCTCAAGGAAGAATTTGACTGGTCTGCACCTCCTCCGAAGAAATTCAAGAAGGTCAAAGTTCCTTCCTTGGTGGCCAGCTCATATTCTTCATCTCGCGACACTGATGAAAATGAAGACCTGGAAGACACCGCGGCTGGTCCTACTTCAACAAACAACCTCAACAATGCTGGCGCTCCATCTTCAACTTGAAATTCTTCAGGAGCGTTAGTCCTCAGTTTCGATCCTTTTGGTCATTCGATGACAAAGGGGGAGAAATTTGAGTTAGTCTTCAAGCGGGTCTAGTTTATTGCCTATATACAGTTATTTATTCTTGTTAAGTTACAACTCTAGTTCTTCTGAAACTTTTTATTGGATCGAGTTGTAATCTTAAACCCGATGGTGCTTTGATACTTTTGATGCATTATGCTCTTGCATTATGCTCTGATTCTCGTGAGCTCCTTGAAAATCTTCATAGCAAATTGATTTGGGCTCTGATACTCTTGATGCGTTATTTTGCATACTTTGAATAACATCAAGCACCATATTTCATCATGCATTTCAAATTCTTCATATTATATGTCAAATGCGTGTATGAATTACAAGATATAGGGGGAGATCTCCATGATTCAATTCTTCAAATGTGCATTGCCTCAAACGCAAATTCCTCACTATGCACATCTTCGTGGGGAGTTCTTCTATATCTTGCAATCAAATTCCTCATTATCGATATTTACACTTCATATGTTTATCCCGTTGAAAACTTAACCTATATTGTCATCAATCACCAAAGGGGAGATTGTAAGTGCATCTAGTGCCCTTAGTGATTTTGGTGTATTGAAGACTTATAGGTTAAGGAACTAATGCATTTGTGAGTGTACACAGGTCTATAAGTCTATGAGGAGTTTGATATTTACAGAGAAAATCGACCCTAAAAATGAAGTTCTTCAACTGAAGACTTTGATATTCTCAAGACTTTACGAAGACTTTGAAAGTGAAGAAATTGGTGTGACCTTGAAGACTTGGTATTCATTTGAGGAACATGAAGAGTGAAGACTTTTGTTTTTCGTAGTTTCATTTTCTCTTTCTTGAGTCATAGGAAACACCGTCTTTGTTAAAGGGGTCGAGGAAATACTAAGGAAAAATTTCCATGTGATGCTCAACTCAAAATCCTACACCTACCAATCCCTTCGAGTGAAGCCTTTGGAAATCTCATACAGTTCAGTCAATTTCTTGATGTGAGAGACGAAGTTCTTACAGTCGCCGAGAATTTGTTCGACTAAGGAGTTAGGAATTCGCCGGTCGGATTGCCTACACAGTGAGGAACATGATAGCCACGAGGAATTTGATATCCAAATTTCCGACCGTTCTTTATCTTCTTGGCCACTGTCCCAAAATATCTTATCCACCTAACGGTCATATCATTGAAGGGCATTTATGTCTTATCATGTCGGGCTGCTCCCTAGGCTATAAATAGCCGCCCCCTACAACCACTAGCTGGTTGGTTGCTCCGAGAGAACTTGACACTTGTCATTTGAGAGCAACCCATCCTCTGAGGACTTTGAGCGAAAATCATCAAGTGAGGAAAAACCCAAAAACCAAACCCCTACAAACCCAAAGTGATTGAGCATCACTGAAGAAATTGATCCTGCGTCGATCCGACGCTTGTTACCTTTGAAGACTGTGCTTCTTCCAGACGGTTAGGCGTCATGGTCTAGAGCATCCAAGAGGAATTGTGGATCGCCGAGTGACCAAGTCTGTGAAGGTTTGGAAGTCGCTGAAGACTTACCACGAGTGATTGGACGAGGTGCATGTGACCTTAGTTCAAGGAGGATACGGTGAGGACTTGGTGTCCCGAGCTGCGTGCTTTCGATCGGGTGTCCGGACTGTGTCCTCGAGTTTAAATACTCAGCCGCTCAACCCAGACGTACAACCGAGACAAGCAGTTGGAACTGGTCTACCAAATCATTGTCTTCACCAACCTAACTGGTTCTATTTCCTCAACCCTTTCATTTCCTCATTACTGTGTTGAGTATTTGTTCATATCTGTGTTTGAAGACTTTGACTGAAGACTTTCTCAATTTCCTCAGTTCAATTTCTTCAGTCTGTTTGTCTTCATCTTGTGTTATCCTGTGATTACGCTTTGTGTACTCTGTGCTAGTCTTCATTTCATCATGATGACCATGCGTGTATTCTGTCATGCTTACTTCTGAGTACTTATTCCGCTGCAAGTAGTTCTACGCTAAGGAATTTCCTCACCGGCAAATTCCTCAGTGAAGACTTCATAAAAATCGCCTATTCACCCCCCCTCTAGTCGATATAACGCACTTTCAGCTGCACTCGCTGATTTCATGGCAGAATGGACGGACGTCCAGACGCTTGAAGAAGGCGAAGACCGGTCCACCTCGCCTGGAAGTGAGGCACCAGACGGCTGGGTTATGTATTTTGATGGCGCCTTCGCACATCAGGGCGCGGGGGTTGGAGCAGTACTCATCTCGCCCACCCAGGACAAGCTCTACTACGCCGTGCAATTCTTCTTCCAGCAGGGAGAGAAAGTCTCCAACAACATCACAGAGTATGAAGGCCTCATAACTGGCCTGAAAGCTGCCGCAACCCTTGGAGTAAAGCGCCTCACTATTAAAGGCGACTCTCAGCTCCTCATCAACTTCTCCAACAAGGTGTATGAGCCGAGGGACGGACACATGGAGGCGTATCTTGCGGAGGTGCGCAAGATGGAAAAGCAGTTCTTGGGCCTAGAGCTGCAGCACGTGCCCCGGGGAACCAACAAGGAAGCTGATGACATCGCCAAGAGGGCGTCCAAGCGGTGGCCCCAGGAGCCCGGCGTCTTCGAAGAGCGACTCTTCAAGCCATCAGCAACGCCATCACTTTCAAGCATAGCTCAGCCTCGGGAGGAGTTACCACAGCCACCTGCCACAGGGGCCCCAGCTTGTGGACCGACCTCAGGAGCTCGCCTGCTCTTGGCGCTCGAGCCTCAGGAGGGATGCTGGACCAAGGAATTCAGGGAATATCTGATACAAGGGGCACTGCAAGAGAAGGAGGAAGACGCAGAGCACATGGCTCGGCAGGCCACGGTGTACTGCATCCAGGATGGTGAGTTGTACAGGAAACGTGCCACATCCCCAGTTCTGGTAATGCTTAGTGCTTGCATTAGAGTGATGCATCATGTTTAAATTTCAATGAATTTGAAATGGGGATGTTCAAACCCTAGCATCAAAAGGAATTCAAATAGGTTCAACCAAAATATTTTCAATGATTTCAAAATGCCCTTTAAAAATGTTCATCATTTCTGGATCAAGGTGGAAGCATCTACCAAAAATGGTTCACATTTTTGCAGGACATATTTGGACTTTGAATTAATTCTATCATATTTCAATTGCAGCTATTTAATGCTATATATATATTTCACATGCTCCAAAAATTTAGGAAATTGTTAAGGGTGTCGGCGTTCTGGGAACGGGGGTCCCCAGACTTGCCTGCCTGCGGCCTGCGGCGTGGCTCAAATGAGGCCCGGGACGGCCCATCTTCATCAACACAAGCTCGAGACCCTCGCGAGGGGCCAAGCCTTGCGGAGAGGACGACAAGGAGCTTCCTCAGGCACGGCCTCGTCAGGCTGGCTCATGAGGAGGCGGAGAGTTCAAGGCGGGATACCTCGCGAGGTGCCCACGACGCAAGCCATGACGACCAAGGGCGCCCGGCCGCGCCCGGCCAGTGATGTCCTCCTTTCCCCTTTGGTGCAAAGGGAGCAAGCGCAGCGAGAGCATCAAGCAAAGACATCCGTTTGATTGCAACAAGACCAAGACCAGCCCCAACGGCTAGAATGCAGTCATCATGGAGCCCAAGCGGCGTCATTACGAGCCTTTGGCGGCGAGGACCAACTTTAGTCGAGGATAAGTGTACCCGCTGTTCCCCTTCAAAATGGCCAATTGTTGGCGCCCTTCCGCTCAATATTTGGGAAGAGGCCGGGGCCTTCGCCTATAAATAGGAGTAGCCACATCCAGAGAGGGGGATCCGGCATTCGGAATCCATAAAGAGAGACAAAGACCCGATCCTCAAGCTAGAGCGACGGGACACCACCTAGCAGTTCATCACACCCACCAAGAACAGACCCTCGCGAGTCTGTTCTTCCCTGTACTGTTCCTCAATAGCCCCAGAGGCAATCCACCACACCACAAACTAGAGTAGGGTATTACACCACAACGGTGGCCCGAACTAGTATAAATCTCGTGTCTCTTGTGCTGTTCTTTTGAGTAGTTTAGGTCCTTGCGATTCGGGCCGAGGTACGAGGCGGTGGAGGGTTGGATCTCCGCGCACCCCAGTTCGAACCTTAAGGGTCTGAACCCAAAATCCGACATTTGGCGCGCCAGTAGGTGCGCTGAATCCGCCTTTCCGCCACCTCGTGTCCCGTCGCATCGTCATCGCCATGACCCGGCGACCTGCGGGCAACCTAGACCCTTAGGCGGCGTGGCCCGCCCACGCAGAGCCGCTGCGCCTCGGCGTCCCGTGCCCAGGCGGCTCGCCGGTCCGCAAGCGCTGCGGGCATGGCGGCGCAGACAGGCTTCGGCGGCTCTCACATCGCGGCGGCGCGGTCGGCAGCAGAGCCTCCAACCACGCCCGCGACCACATCACCGGACACCCGTCGGGGCAGGCGAACTTCGAGGGTCGCTCACAGTGGCCGAGAGCTGCTGCAGTAAAGCTCTTTGGAGAGCGGCCGCGACGTCTTCTTTGGAAGCGAGTGGCGGAGCTCACAGGCTTCGCCGCCTCGAGGCTCACCCCTTCGCACCCAACTCCCACCTCGGGCCGAGGCGGCCCGCAGACGGGCTCCAGCGCCGTGGGCTCCAAAGCTACTCCAAAGACCGGAAGCTGTCGGCCCGGGCGGCGGGGTTGCCCCGCCCGGCCGGAGAAGAAGGACTCGACGCAACTCACGGCCCTGGTGGACGCCCGCGCCACCACCCGCCCGGGCGCATCAAGCGAGCAGCAAGGCACGCTCGGCACTACGGCGTGGCCTTCGGGATGACGGCGCCGGAAGAATACGTGCCCCACATGATGGACCAAGGGCACCCGCATGAGGGAGAACAAGACTCGCTGCTCAGCCCAATCTGGGGGGATGAGGCGCCAGAAGCCGCGCTCTTACAGGAGTCTCGAGACGGTCCCACTGGTCACGTCGGGGGTGACGATTATCGGGTACCGCTACTTCCTCAAGAGCAAACATACGCTAACCATAGGTCGCAGGAGGTACAGGTCGCCACGACGAATGGCTGCCCCGCTCCCGCAGTCTCCTACCCCTCGGGAGGGAGGCGCAGGGGGCTGTCGGAGAGGGGCAGAGATCCGACATCACCACCGCGGCGTTTGGAGCAAAGCGTTCTCTGGAGGTAGGCCCTCTGCTGGGGAGGTGCCTCAGGGCCTGCCCCTGGCGGAGGACCCGTGGTCGTCGGGGGAACCGCTGGCGACCGCTCTACCCCACCGGCGGCGTCCTGGTTTCCGGTCGTCGTCGGTGGCACTAGAGTGTGGCGCAAGGCGGGGCCTTCGTCTGGCGATATGAAGCAAGGCCGGTACCTGTGAAGAAGGCCGAGTGCCTGTGAAGCTCGCCGCCCCGTGACACCCTCACGTAATAATGAGTGGGGTTGTACACGCCCCGGAGTCTCAGGGCTGCCGGCCTCAGGCCCTGGGGCTCCCTCCCTCGCCCGATGGCAGCACTTAGCTCCGCGCTGGTGAGAAGACGTCCAAGACTAGACTAGGTGCCGGACGCGGCCTTTTTCTGCTTTCATTGGATTTCCCTCTGGCTGTCGTTTTCCCCTGTTGGATTTAAGTTGAATTTGAGCTCGAAGATTTGCGCGTATTCGGGGAAGGGGTGCTTAGTCTCGTTCGAGCAAATTTCTCGCGTTTCGGTTACAACTCCGCCTCAGCTGCCTCCCCTCGCGAGCCCCTCGCGAGCCGGGCTAGGCCAAGCTCGCGCGCAGCCCAGCCTGTCGCCGCCGCGTCCTCTCCGGAGGGTTTTACTACAGGTCCCTACGGATTCGATCGGTAGACACTCAGATCGCCTCGGCCTCCCACGAGGCTATCTCGGGGCTCGTCTGAAACAAAGGTAAACCATCCAACTAAGCGCCGCTTAGCCAACCACTTGGCGGGCGTATGGGCGATGTAACACACCGCTATCTGAAGAACACAAGTTTTACATGAGGGCGCTGGCCTGCGCCGTCATTGTCTGCATGATCGTCGGCGGCGTCGGGCGTTCACCACGCCGCCCTCGCCAGCGGCCACGATCATGCGTCGTCGTCGTCCGGCGAAGGCGGACGAAGGCATCCACGTTGTCTTCCACCCGGTCGCCCAGTCGCCCGGGCGGCGGGAACTGGGGCGATAACTGCGTCAAAATAGAAGTGAGGGTCCATGTCCGGAGATGGCTCAAGACACGAGAGAAAGCGGCGCCCGAGCAGCGCCGGCTCCTCTCCTCCACCAACCTCACGGCCCCGGCCGACCACGCCCAAACCGCGCCACCACATCGGTGAAGAACCGAAGGTTGCCGGGCGTAGTTAATCAGCGTCGGCGCGCCTCTGCCGCCTCGCAGATATTATCAAAGGCTGCGTTAGCTCTTTCCGGGCGTGGCGAGCATGGGACCATGCTCATGTTCCAGATTCGCCGCCGACGCATCTCGTCCGCGATACGGCGCTCTGGCCTCGGCCTCCTCCACCGTTGGCGAAGAAGGAGCGCCTCGGCCTGAGAGGTGGTGGACTCCCTCTGCGCCACCTCGAGGGCGGCCCGAAGAGCATTGGCCCGCCGCGTCGCCTCCTCCAGTTTGGCCCTCAAGGCAGCAGTCCTGCCCTCAGTATCGGCCTTGATCAACCCCAACCGCTCCTCAAACTCGCGCTCGAGGTTCGAGCGTGCCGCCGCCACTCGGCGTCCGACCTCCTCCAGGACGCGGGCTTCGCGTGCTGCGACCTCATCCTCTGCCCACGTCGCCAAGCGCTCCCTCGTCTCCAAGCGCTCGTACTCGCGTGCGCGTTCGGCGGCCTCAAGCGTTAGCGCCTCTTCACGCTTCTGGAGCTCCGCCGAGTCGCCGGAGGCCACCTTCATCGACGCAAGGGCTGCCTCGCGCAGCTCCACTTGCTCCTCCAACGAGTGACACCGGGCCAGGAGTTCCCGTGCACGCTCCTCCGCCGCCTCTCGCCGCCTGTTAGCTGCCGGGCCTCCTCGGCGGCCCAAGAACAGGCCTCCCGAGGCTGCCGATGCCTTGGCCTCTTCATCATCAAGATCGCTGGCGACGCGCAAGAAGCGGCAGCGCCCTCATTGCGCCTCTTTGCGGCCAGCGCAGGCCCTCGGCCTCAAGGCGCGCGTCTTCGTCGACAAGCTCTTCACCAAGAAGGCTCACGTCGGCCGCCCTTGAAGAAATCCTTGGCGAAGAGGCGCGGCGCTGCCAAGGCTCACGCCGCGTCCTCCACACCATCAACCGCCCAGACGGGCGCCGGAGCAGCGAATCAACACTCCCCTCCGGGCGAGGCTGGGGGCTGGCGCCCTCGCGGCCCGGCGCGCGCCCGAAGCCCGGCTGAGCCAGCCCATCCCAGACGAGGCGCAGAAGCGCTTAGCCAATCGCCGTCCACGACCAGCGAGAAGCCCACGGCAGGCTGGGTATGCCTCGGGAAGGCTCGCGAGGAAGGATCGCGAGGCCAGCAGGCCTGACAGCGCCTCGGGATGGCTCACCTCCCGGTCGCCCTCACCACAAGAGCTCCACCGCTTGGAGCACTCGAGGGAGGCAGGGAGGCGGCCGGGGAGGACGGCTCCTCACCCGTCTCCATGAGCTCGGCGGGGAAGGGCACTGCAGGCAAGGATCGTCTGAGCAGCGTAAGAATCGGGAGCTAGAGAAGGGAAGGCTTACTCATCGGTGGCGAAGTACTTCCCTGCAGCTTGACGACAAGGGTAATCATTGCCCAGGGCCTCCCTTCTCTTCCGGAGGGACTCGAAGTTCACGCGGAAACGACCCAAGATTTGAGCGCAGGGATCAGCCTGCGGCGAGGGAGAAGCACCAAGTCGGCTTGCGTCGAGGCGTCTGCTGGCAGCGTCTTTGCTAGTCGCCTCACCCGGAGAAGCGGCGGGGCCTCGGGGCTCCATCCGCGGAGTCTTGCGGGCGGCTACTGCCGCCCTCGGCAGCGGCATGAGCCTCAGGAGCTGCCCCCTCACGAGCATCGCCCGGCGCTGTCACCCCGGCGGGGGTCCCTTCGGCCTCTGGCGGCTCGTGCCTCCCTGCTCCGCCACTTGAGGAGGAGCCGCCTTGGCCGACTGGAAAGGCTGTCACCACCACTGGGTTCTCGCGAGGCCCCACAGACCAGCGGGCGCAACCCCATTCATCGAAGATAGGCATCTGGTTCACCAAATCACCCCTGTTCGGCAGAGGTACAGCAAAGGCCCCTTCATGCCGGATGCCACCGGGGCTAGGGTCGCCAACAGACCAGGAGCACTTTCCTTAGCGCTTGAGCGTCAGGTCTTCTTCCCGGAGCCTCATCACGGTCACTGAGCCAGCTGAAGGCCCACATCCGGTGGGAATGGCGTTGGAGAGGAGCAATGCGGCGCATCAGAACTCCTTCACCACCTTGGGCGCTATCACGACAAGCGACATCAGGAACGCCAAGCGGCGCGCCATTTAAGATGAGCCGAGGGCTTGAAAGCGTCTCCGCCCCGGCTGAATTGGGGACAGCAAAGCGAGGTTGGCTCGAGATAGGGGCTGGGCACCCCCACATCCACGTCTAGCCACCTCTCGCGGAACTCAGCCAAGCGGAGGCAAGCTGAAGTCAATCCACGAGGTCATTGTCTCGGGCGCGGCGATGAAGCTCACGCATGCCGAGCATTGGGTGGGGTCGACAAGGCGCAGAGAGAAGAAGCGGCGCAGCAAGGCAACCGAGGGAAGGATGCCCATCATTGCCTCACAAACGAAGGCGATGACCGAGAGGAGAGTAATGGACTCAGGACCCAGATGCATCATGTGGATCTGATAGTGGGAAAGCACGACATTGAAGAAATCGAGAAGGGGAACCAGCCCGCCCAGGCGTCGGCCAAATACCGGACCTCGGTGACTATCCTGTCGATGGAGAAGTGGGCCAGGCCAAGCCGTCGTCCTCCGCATTCGTTGAAGGAGGTAGCGAGCGAACCGACCTTGCCCAAGCCCTCTAGATTGAGTATGATTGGCCGGGTCGACGGAGGCAGCCGGGCGGCGGCGGCGGAGGCACAGGTTTCTTCCCTTTCCCTTCTTCGTCGAGCCATGGCGATCGAAAAGCGGGGAGATTCGGGATTGGATTGGAAATGGAAGCTGGAGTTCGAGAGGGAAGGACCGGAGTGCACAAGCAGCAGAGAGGGGAAACAGATGTGTGCAGCAGCGTGTCCGCCTAGCAAGGCACGAAATAAGGAGGCGTGGGGGAACAGTGTCGCCCACGTCCAATCAACCGCCACGCGTCGCCCAAGGCCGCAGGCTGTTAGGGCCCGCGATGCTTCGCACTTGCCCTTTCTCCTCTGCACGCGGCCAAGTTCGGTAGCCGTGGGCCAGGGGGCTCTTGTCGGCGTTACAGGGCAGGGGTCCCCAGACTTGCTCGCTGCGGCTGCGGCGTGGCTCAAAGGAGGCCAGGGCGGCCCATCTTCATCAACACAAGCTCGAGACCCTCGCGAGGGGCCAAGCCTCATGAGGCGGACGACAAGGAGCTTCCTCGAGCACGGCCTCGTCGGTGGCTCATGAGGAGGCGGAGAGTTCAAGCGGGATACCTCGCGAGGTGCCCATGACGCAAGCCATGACGACCAAGAGGCGCCCGGCGCCCAGCCAGCAGTTGTCCTCCTTTCCCCTTTGGTGCAAAGGGAGCAAGCGCGGCGAGCATCAAGCAAAGGCATCCGTTTGATTGCAACAAGACCAAGACCAGCCCCAACGGCTGGAATGCGATCATCGTGGAGCCCAAGCAAGCGTCATCACACGAGCCTTTGGCGGCGAGGACCAACTTTAGTCAGGATAAGTGTACCCGCTGTTCCCCTTCAAAATGGCCAATTGTTGGCGCCCTTCCCGCTCAATATTTGGGAAGAGGCCCAGGGCCTTCGCCTATAAATAGGAGTAGCCACATCCAGAGAGGGGGATCCGGCATTCGGAATCCAGAAAGAGAGACAAAGACTCGATCCTCAAGCTAGAGCGACGGGACACCACCTAGCAGTTCATCACACCCACCATGAACAGACCCTCGCGAGTCTGTTCTTCCCTGTACTGTTCCTCAATAGCCCCAGAGGCAATCCACCACACCACAAACTAGAGTAGGGTATTACACCACAACGGTGGCCCGAACTAGTATAAATCTCGTGTCTCTTGTGCTGTTCTTTTGAGTAGTTTAGGTCCTTGCGATTCGGCGAGGTACGAGACGGTGGAGGGTTGGATCTCCGTGCGCATCCCAGAGTACGAACCTTAAGGGTCTGCTGGAACCCGAAATCCGACAAAGGGTCACTGGAATAATTCAGAAAGTACCCATAATTATTTCCAGGATTTTATGAAATGAATTAGTATTTTTACTAATTCAAAACAGAGGAATAAAATAGAAAACTAAAACAAAATAAAGAAGAGAGAGACAGGGAAACCCACGTGGGCCTTACCTGTGCTAGCCCAGCCTACCTGGCCAGTCCACTTGGCGGCCCAGCCCACCAGGGGCACCGCTGTCTTCAACCTCTGCCTACTGGCAGAGGCATGTCGACGCGCCCGCGCGCCAGCCTCCACCTCATGCTTGCCACCGAGGCGCCCCCGACGCGCCTGGAGACGCCCCGCAGCCCCCTCTGCCTCTCCCCTCACTCTCTCCTCTCTCCCTCGCCATCTAGCCTCTTCCCCGAGCTCACCCGAGAGCGACCGCCGCCGCCTTTCGCTGCCACCGCCTCCCCCTCGCCTCTCCGACATGCCCAGGGGCTCCGCCACCATCGCCTACGCCTCCCTGTAGACTCATGCGACTCCAAACGCCGTCATCACCGTCTTCTTCAACCTCGGTCCGCCGAGATCGCCGGCGACCGTGCGCCCGCTCCGTTGCTTCTCCGAGCTCCCCGAGACCATCGCTGCACTCCCCGTGAGCCTCTCCTTCGAAACCCTCTTCCCCCTTGCTCGTTTGCGCCGTGTAGTCGCCGCCCTCTTTGAGCCCGAGAGCATCTCGCCGCCAGCCATGGCATAGTTGCACGCACAAGAAGCTCAGAATCGGCGCTTCAGCACTCGTCATGTTCCTAGGAGCCCACAGCACCGCTCCGCACCTCCTGCCGTGCCTCCTAGCGACGACCCCGAGCTCGCCAGAGCTCCGGCAGCCGCCAACATTGTCGCCGGCGTCTTTTCTGACCACCCCGAGCCCAAATACCACCACCAATAGAAGCGGCGCACCTCCAGCTCCCCGTAGATGGCCTCCGCCGCCCATTTGGTCGCCGGAGCACGATTTTGCATTTCCTCCATCACAGTCAGCCTGGCCAAGCGGCTAAACGCCGGCGAGTTGACTGTTGACTGAGTTTACCGGTGGGCCCGGTTTGACCCTTGGGTCTATGACAAGTTGGGCATACCGCCCTTTAACCCAGGATTAGCGCTAACTGAATTTAGTTAGTTTAACAAACTACTGACAGACGGGACACACTGGTCAGTTTGACCTGGACCGACCCAGTTGACCTGCTGACCTCAGCCTTACGTCATGCTGACGTAGTAAGTATTTTCTGGAATTAAAATAGATCAGAAAAGGTTTATAAATTTCAAAAAATGCTCTAAACTTCTAAAAATCATAGAAATTAATCTGTAGCTCCAAATCAAACAAATTATATATGAAAAATTATGAGAAAAATGCAACCTATCCATCTGTATCATTTTCATGCATGTTTAAACAAGTTAACCTCACTTTTTAGGATGAAACATGATTAGGACAAATTTGATAATAGATTTGGAGTTGGAATTTGAACTAGTTTTGAATTCCATTTCAATCAAAATGACTTTACATTGCATTAGCTCAAATCACAGCATATTGCCATTACATTATCTTGCATCATATTTGTTGCATTGCATTGATGGTGTCCCTCTTTGTTTGCCAGTATTTTTCCCCTCTCGATTGAGCTGGCGTCAAGCGATGAGTTTGATGACACCGATGAAGAACTATATTATCTTCAGAAGTGCCAGGCAAGCAAAACCCCCTTGTTCATTCCGATACAATCCCACTCTCTCGCTCCTGCTCTCTTTTACTGCATTAGGACAACAACAATTCATCTGTTACTTGTTGCGGTAGCTGAACCCCTTTATCCTCTGCATGACCTGTCATTCCACAGTAAATAGATGAAACCCACTAGCATGAGTAGGAGTTGTTTGAGCCCTGATGTGCCTACTCATTCATGCTTGTTTGTCATGCACACTCTTTGCTTAGAGTTGAGTCAGGTCTGATTCATCGGGAATGAATTGGAATGGTGTGTGAACATGTCCTACTGTGTGTGAGCTAAGTGTGTGGACACGATTTGGTAAAGGTAGCAGTGAGAGGCCATGTAGGAGTACATGGTGGGTTGTCTCATTTCAGCCGTCCTCAGGAACTGAGTTCTGTGTTTGTGATCCATGAACAGTTACTACCACACATTGGGATCCTTAATTGACTCTCTCGGCTTCTTAACCACCCATGTCCTCTTTCCGGGAGTTGCAAAGTAGTTTCTGGTGTTTGTAGCATCTTTGGGGGAGCGCCTTGTGACCTTAGGGGTGGGCTGTGTTGCGGTAGGCACGTGGCACGGTGTCTTGATTCACCCGTTTGGTGTCTCAAGAACCCTGCACACATCGTTCGGGGCCGTTAGTGGAAACCTCGGCGGACTCCCCGGATGGAACCGAATAGGCGATAAACCTGGACTAGGGACTTGAGTGTTTAGGTAGGCCGTGGCCGACACCCTCGCCAGGCTTCCGCTTGAAGGTTGCCGAGATACATGACGTGTATATGGCCGTAAGTGGCGAGAGCGTGTGTGAAGAAGTACACCCCTGCAGGGTTATAAATGATCTATTCGAATAGCCGTGTCCGCGGTAAAGGACTTCTGGGTTGCCTATAACAGTTCATAGACAAGTGAAATTGGATACTCTAAAATGCGCAAGATAAGCGTGAGTGCTATGGATGCCGTTCTCGTAGGAAGACGGGAGCGGATCCATAGTGGTGTATTGATATGGTGAATATGTGGACTCGTGTGCCACCTCAAAAGAGTTACTTGCGGTCATAGTTCGGGATAGCCACCGAGTCAAAGCTGGCTTGCTGCGGTCAAACTCCACCACCCCTTTGTTGATAATGATGCATATGTAGTTAGTTACTGATGTAAGTCTTGCTGAGTACATTTGTACTCACGTTTGCTTATTTTATGTTTTGCGAGAGACATCGGTCTCGCTAGTAGTTCAGCGTGGACTTGATGTTTAGCTTGTTACCTCAGCTACGATCTTGTGCCCTCGGCAGGATCTGGTAGATAGTCAGGCTTCTCAGCCTTTTTCATTTATAGTTGTCTGTACTCAAACATGTTAAGCTTCCGCTTGTGCTTTGACTTGTATGCTGTGAATGTTGGGTCGTGAGACCCATGTTTGTAATATCTCGCTCCTCGGAGCCTAATGGATAGATACTTGAGTCGTAGAGTTATGTTGTGATGCCATGTTGTATTTACACATATCGAGCATATTGTGTGTATGTTTGAAATGCTTGGTATGTGTGGGATCCGACAATCTAGTTGTTTATCCTTGGGAGCCTCTCATATGGGGACATGTAGTCTAGTGCTTCCTGAGCGATAGTAGTCCGCTTCTGACCCGGTTCACGGAGTCCTGCTAGCCCAGACTACTGCTCTGGACACTTGACTGGCCGACATGTGTTTCACTTCGTTCGTGTTCTGTCCTTCGGGGAAATGTCACGCGGTGACATCCGAGTCTGCCTAGCCTGCTTCTGACTGGAGTTACCGGAGTCCTGTTAGCCCAGTTCTACAGCCCGGATTCACACGTTGATGACCGACATGCTCGATGTGATTCATGTATGCCTATCCCCATGGGTTAGTGCCGCTTTGGGTTCACGACTAGACATGTCGGCCCGGGTTCTCTGTCATATGGATGCTAGCGACACAATCATATACGTGAGCCAAAAGGCGCAAACGGTCCCGGGCCATGGTAAGGCGACACCCGTGTGAATACCGTGCGTGAGGCCGCAAAGTGATATGAGGTGTTACCGGCTAGATCGATGTGACTTGGAATCGGGGTCCTGACAGCGTTGGTATCAGAGCCTGACTGCCTGTAGGATTACCAAGCCAAGCTGGTCGAAGTTGTGTCTAGAAATGCTTTAGTTATGTAAGGGAATTGATTGTGGAGGGGAACGTAAGGCTCTTTTTACTCCTTTATCTTATGCCCTTCTGATATGAGTCATCCTCTTCTCTTCTACGGGGTTTAAGAACTAGGCCTGCTCATCTATCTATCAGGATGACGTGTTACTAATCCATAGACCTTTAAGATTGTTGGTTTTAAGCCCAGTTCAGTTTCTACTACTTCCGTGTGTTCATAGTTGGTCTCAGAACCTTGATATTGTGATGTTGAGTGGTCATGCCACTATTTTGCAGGATTTCTCAAATCTTTTTGAGCATTTACAGCCGTTATGATGTCCGAGTCATCCCAGGTTTCTAAGCTATCTGATGCATTTGCAAATTCTTTCTTTCCGTTCCCGATGTTCCTTTGGGCCAGGTTAATCACACTAATTGCTGAATTGAGGTATTCTATTGCCTCGACATATATGTTGGAGTTATTATTATGACCCTAGGTGTTTAGGGAGTCACCTAGTAATCTAGCAATGCTTTTGTATCCCCAGTGTGATGATTCTGGCCATTATTCCCGAAAGCATCCCGTGATGTTATTAGTTAGTAGGTATTCTATTTCTGGGTTCTTGAACCCGAGATTCACCCTACTTACTTCATGTTGATAGTGTTTGCTCGTTCCTTTAGGTTATTAGTAACCTTTGCATTAGTCCTCGAGGTCCGTGGTATTTCCTTCTTCCAAATACTATGAACCTCTTATGGCAGAAGTTCCTCGCTGAACCGAAGGATCACAATCAGAGTACTCTTGAGGAGTTCTCCATTCATAATTGCGAATCTGCCAGTTCTACCTCTCTGCATGGGTTATCCGGAAGAAATGTTGAGCTTCGCTCGACATACTAATCTATGCATCCACAACTCAGAAAGTTATATGTTCCTCGAGTTGTTCCTCCTTAGTTGTATTCTGACCCCCAACTATCAATTCATAGTCAAGGGTATGTGTGCGATCGTGTTTATTGATGCCTATTATCCTTGTGGTCCTCAAGCCATTCTATTCCGGAATGACTAGGAGAAACAAATTCCAATATCTCATCCATATCCAGGATTGGGTCAAAGTAGTTGTATTCCACAGATCAAATGCAATCAAGCTTTTGCTTCTGTTCCATCCTGAAGTATTACCCACTTTATGTCAGGAACGTCATGAGAATTGCACCTTCTCTTATGAATTCTTGATGTAGTGATACTTCTCGCCATCATTATTCATTCCTCGGTCCCGTGTTGTTGTAACCGGAATGCCGACAAGTGAACTGTGATGTGTGAAATCGATACTCCTAGCAATCTCGTTGCTTGGTAGTTAATGGACAATATTCCATTCCTAGCGTGTTGGTTATTAAATCATCATCCTAAGATTGATCGTGCTACCTAGTCCTTATTTCTGGTGCACTCTTCGATCAATGAGTTAGGATTGTGTCAATCCCTCACTCTTTTGATCATATCATCTTGCCCTGAAAAGCAAGGTTGTTCTTGAGCTTAGTAACATATTGGTGGTTCGTGATTTTCCGAATATCTTCTCGGAAGTATTACCAGGTTGTCACCTGACCGCTATGTTGAGTTCGTGATCAAGTTGGTTTTTCTCTAAACCAGCCATTCTCCAAGAATCTGTGTTAGATACCCCTGAGCTAGTTGGTTAAGCTAAACAACAACTTGGAGAGTTGGAAGATGAAAGCTTGTCCGACTTAGTTCATTTTAAGGGATATCCTTTTTGAGTGTGTGTTAAAGAAAGATGATATCTTCATTGATTGGTCCTCGTGATCAGTTGTTGGATCTATTGCCTTGTCAAAACTTTGACTTGAGCATGGGCCATCGTCAAGTCAAATCAGAACCAACGATGTTCGTAATGTTGTCTTACTCGTGGTTGATCCCTCGAGCATACACCATTACATCTTTTGGTCTGACCAATACCAACACATTGTTCACATAATGGTGGGAGTCCAGTGATATGGAAATTCCGATGAGTTGTTGTTGAGCCCAACAACAGCATCTTGTCCCCTCCATGCTTCATGTTGAACATCAAGTTCGTGTTGGAAACTTTTGTAAGCATTATCTTCATGTCCCGTTTATGAAGTATATGTTTGGATAAAGAAGTGACTTCCTCTAGTTCATGTGCATTTGAAGCAAGTGGTCGCCGTGAATTCGAGAAAGTTTGTTTTGCTTCCCCTGGAATCATTCCAAGTCAGTCATGCATACGTGCGAAGTATTCTGTGGTCTGGAGACTTGCAACCTTCATTCTATATGTATTCTTAGCACACCAAGCCACTGATTGATTTGTTCAAGGAGAAGAAGTTCCCTCTTAAGACCGTGGCTTATACAAGGACTTAGATATCCTCGATGATGGTTCCCCACCTGAACTAGTGTTTCATTATAAGACTACTACGTACGCTTGATTGTCTGGGACATCGTGTTCACATGTTAGTAGCAGAACCAGCTCATGTTTTGGAGCTTGCTATCGTAGTTCATTTCCCGAGAATCTCGCAACGTCTTCTCATCGATTTGTGTTGCAAACTTTCACTTATCTTCTAGACTCGATGAGTCTGGACTATTCTGACACCAATCGGATTTGAATCTCAGGCAGATATAATGGTTGAAACATTCCCAACAGTTGCATGTTGTTCCCAGCTCGCACCACCATTGCGCCAATTTCCATGGGATGCCCTTTCAGTAATTGTTGTTTAGGATAATCTCCAAAAGTGGTCCTACCATGGGTCCCATCCATATCTGATGATAAGCAAATCATCCATCGCGTTGTCATCAACAAGGTAGTCCACATCATCCATTCGAATCCGGATATGCCATTCCTTTGAACTCCGTAAGCGATCGTTTGTGATTGCCTTAGGCTGGTATAAAGAGTTTCAATGATCTGGATATCAAAAGTAATTCTTTTTGCCACTTAAGGAATATTTCTTGAGTCACCTTCCACGAGGTGCCCGTTTTGGAATCATGGCAACTTCCTCGCAACTTGAAACCCTCGTCAAATTGTTTCTTCTGTCGCTCTGATGCAAGTTTTCCCTCTCAGCTCCAGAAATGTTTTCATGTCTTACTCCGTGAGTTGATCTTGTGATCATTAAGATGATCCTAACTTGCTCGAACCTCAAGAATATCGATTCTTCTAAAATTCCCCTTTTCCTCTTGTTGTCATGATAGCTGAAGTTCTCAGAAGAAGACGTCGAGACAAGATGGTGATCGAATCAACGTTCTTATAAAGTGCAACCTGGATCGTGAAGACCGTGTTAGCTTGTGCCCCTCTGTCTTCTTACCTCACGTCTTGAATCTCGGGACGAGATTCTTGTTTAGTGGGGGTGAGTTGTCACATCCCCAGTTCTGGTAATGCTTAGTGCTTGCATTAGAGTGATGCATCATGTTTAAATTTCAATGAATTTGAAATGGGGATGTTCAAACCCTAGCATCAAAAGGAATTCAAATAGGTTCAACCAAAATATTTTTCAATGATTTCAAAATGCCCTTTAAAAATGTTCATCATTTCTGGATCAAGGTGGAAGCATCTACCAAAAATGGTTCACATTTTTGCAGGACATATTTGGACTTTGAATTAATTCTAACATATTTGAATTGCAGCTATTTAATGCTATATATATATTTCACATGCTCCAAAAATGTTGGAAATTGTTAAGGGTCACTTTGGAATAATTGTAAAGCACCCATAATTATTTCCAGGATTTTATGAAATGAATTAGTATTTTTACTAATTCAAAACAGAGGAATAAAATAGAAAACTGAAACAAAATAAAATAAAGAAGAGAGAGAGAGAGAGGGAAACCCACAGGCCTTACCAGGTGGCCCACCTACTTGATCCACTTGGCGGCCCAGCCCACCTGTGGGCACACTGTCTTCAACCTTCGCCTCTTGGCGAGGCGTGTCGACGCCGCCACAGACCAGCCTCCACCTCATGCTTGCCACCGAGGCGCCCCAGCCTGGAGACGCCCCGCAGCCCCCTCTGCCTCTCCCCTCACTCTCTGCTCTCTCCCTCGCCCTCTAGCCTCTTCCCCGAGCTCATCCGAGAGCGACTGCCGCCGCCGTTTGCTTCCACCGCCTCCCCCTCGCCTCTCCGACATGCCCAGGGGCTCCGCCACCGTCGCCTACGCCTCCCTATAGACTCACGCGACTCCAAACGCCGCTGAACGCCATCATCACCGTCTTCTTCAACCTCGGTCCGCCAAGATCGCCGGCGACCGTGCGCCCGCTCCGTTGCTTCTCTGAGCTTCCCAAGACCATCGCTGCACTCCCCGTGAGCCTCTCCTTCGATCCCCTCTTCCACCTTGCTCGTTTGCGCCGTGTAGTCGCCGCCCTCTTCGAGCCCGAGAGCATCTCGCCTCCGGCCATGGAGTAGCCATGGCCACAGCCGCGCAAGCTCGCAACCGAGCGCTTCACCGCACTCGCCGTGTTCCTAGGAGCCCGCGGCACCGCTCGGCACCTCCTGTCGTGCCTCCTAGCGACGACCCCGAGCTCGCCCGAGCTCCAGCAGCCGCCAACGTCGTCGTCGGCATCTTTTCCAACCACCCCGAGCCCAAACACCACCACCAATAGAAGCGGCGCACCTCCAGCTCCCCGTAGATGGCCTCCGCCGCCCATTTGGTCGTCGGAGCACGATTTTGCATTTCATCCGCCGCGTCTGGCCTCGCCGGAGGCTAAACGCCGGTGAGTTGACCTATTGACTGAGTTTACCAAGTGGGCCCAGTTTGACCCTTGGGTCTATGACAAGTGGGGCCCGCCCAGCTAACTAACCCAGGATTAGCGCTAATTGAATTTAGTTAGTTTAACTAACTCTTGATGACGGGACCTTTGGTCGGTTTGACTGGACCGACCAGTTGACCTGCTGACCTCAGCCTTACGTCATCTTGTGTGATGAAGTATTTTACGGAATTAAAATAAATCGAGAAAAGGTTTATAAATTTCAGAAAATGCTCTAAACTTCTAAAAATCATAGAAATTAATCTCTAGCTCCAAATCAAACAAATTATATATGAAAAATTATCAGAAAAATGCAACCTATCCATCTGTATCTTTTTCATTCATGTTTAAACAAGTTAACCTCACTGTTTAGGATGAAACATGATTAGGACAAATTTGATAATAGATTTGGAGTTGGAATTTGAACTAGTTTTGAATTCCATTTCAATCAAAATGACTTTCTGTTGCATTAGCTCAAATCACAGCATATTGCCATGACATTATCATGCATCATATGTGTTGCATTGCATTGATTATGTCCCTCTTTGTTTGCCAGTATTTGTCCCCTCTCGATGAGACGACGTCACAAGCGATGAGTTCGATGACACCGATGAAGAACTATATTATCTTCGAAGTGCCGGGCAAGCAAAACCCCTTGTTCATTCCGATACAATCCCACTCTCTCGCTCCTGTTCTCTTTTACTGCATTAGGACAACAACGATTCATCTGTTACTTGTTGCGGTAGCTGAACCCCTTTATCCTCTGCATGACCTGTCATTCAACAGTAAATAGATGAAACCCACTGGCATGAGTAGGAGTTGTTTGAGCCCTGTTGTGCTTACTCATTCATGCTTGTTTGTCATGCACACTGCTTTGCTTAGAGTTGAGTCAGGTCTGATTCATCGAGAATGAATTGGAATGGTGTGTGAACATGTCCTACTTTGTGTGAGCTAAGTGTGTGAACACAATTTGGTAAAGGTAGCAATGAGAGGCCATGTAGGAGTACATGGTGAGTTGTCTCATTTCAGCTGTCCTCAGGAACTGAGTTCTGTGTTTGTGATCCATGAACAGTTACTACCACACATTGGGATCCTTAATTGACTCTCTCGGCTTCTTAACCACCCATGTCCTCTGTCCGGGAGTTGCAAAGTAGTTTGTGGTGTTTGTAGCATGCTGGGGGCCGCACGCAGCGCTGACCTTAGGGGTAGGCTGCGTCGCGGTAGGCACGTGGCACGGTGTACCGATTCACCCGTTTGGTGTCTCGGGAACCCTGCACACATTGTTCGGGGCCGTTAGTGGAAACCTCGGCCGGACTCCCTGCGGATGGAACCCGAATAGGCGATGAACCTGGACTAGGGACTTGAGTGTTTAGGTAGGCCGTGGCCGACACCCTCGCCAGACTTCCGCTTGAAGGTTGCCGAGATACATGACGTGTATATGGAGGTAAGTGGCGAGAGCGTGTGTGAAGAAGTACACCCCTGCAGGGTTATAAATGATCTATTCGAATAGCCGTGTCCGCGGTAAAGGACTTCTGGGTTGCCTGTATAGTTCATACACAAATGAAAGTGGATACTCTAAAATGCGCAAGATAAGCGTGAGTACTATGGATGGCGTTCTCGTAGGAAGACGGGAGCGGATCCATAGTGGTGTATTGATATGGTGTATATGTGGACTCGTGTGCGCCACCTCAAAAGAGTTACTTGCAGTCATAGTTCATGATAGCCACCGAGTCAAAGCTGGCGTGCTGCCTTCAAACTCCACCACCCCTTTGTTGATAGTGATGCATATGTCGTTAGTTACGATGTAAGTCTTCTTGAGTACATTTGTACTCACGTTTGCTTATTTTATGTTTTGCGAGAGGCGTCGGTCTCGCTAAGTAGTTCAGCGTGGACTTGACGTTTAGCTTGTTACCTCGGCTACGATCTTGTGCCCTCGGCGAGATCTGGTAGATAGTCGGGCTTCTCGGCCTTTTTCATTTATAGTTATGCGTACTCGGACATGTTAAGCTTCCGCTTGTGCTTTGACTTGTATGCTCAATGTTGGGTCATGAGACCCATGTTTGTAATATCTCGCTCCTCGGAGCCTAATGAATAGATACTTGAGTCGTAGAGTTATGTTGTGATGCCATGTTGTATTTACACATATCGAGAATATTGTGTGTATGTTTTAAATGCTTGGTATGTGTGGGATCCGACAATCTAGTTGTTTATCCTTGGCAGCCTCTCATATGGGGAAATGTAGTCTAGTGCTTCCTGAGCGATATTAGTCCGCTATAGCCTGGTTCACCGGAGTCCTGCTAGCCCAACACAACTGCTCTTGACACTTGACTGGCCGGCATGTGTTTCACTTCGTTCATGTGTCTGTCCCTTCGGGGAAATGTCACGTGGTGACATCCGGAGTCCTGCCTAGCCTGCTACAGCCCGGGTTACCGGAGTCCTGTTAGCCCAGTGCTACAGCCCGGATTCACACGTTGATGACCGACATGCTCAATGTGATTCATGTATGCCTGTCCCCATGGGTTAGTGCCGCTTTGGGTTCACGACTAGCCATGTCGGCACGGGTTCTCTGTCATATGGATGCTAGCGACACAATCAGATACGTGAGCCAAAAGGCACAAACGGTCCCGGGCCATGGTAAGGCGACACCCGTGGGAATACCATGCGTGAGGCCGCAAAGTGATATGAGGTGTTACCGGCTAGATCGATGTGACTTGGAATCAGGGTCCTGACAAAACGGCCAAATGACGTTTCCCTGCGATGCATTTCGAGGGATCAGGGGAAGGAGTTGCTAAAGGACATACATGGCGGGGACAGCGGACACCACTCCTCATCGCGGACTTCCCTCGGCAAAGCATTTCGTAGTGGGTTCTACTGGCCCACCATGCTCAACGACGCAGTCAAGCTGGTAAAGTCCTGCGAAGCCTGCCAGTTCCATGCCAAGCAGATCCACCAGCCGGCTTAAGGCCTCCAGACCATTCCGCTCATGTGGCCGTTCGCGGTCTGGGGGCTGGACATCTTGGACCCGTTCCCTTGAGCGCCGGGGGGCTATCGCTACCTCTACATCGCCATCGACAAGTTCACCAAGTGGGCGGAGGTGGAAGCCGTCCGTACCATCCTCGCTGGCTCCGTTGTCAAGTTCATCAGGGGCCTCGTGAGCCGCTTCGGGGTTCCCAACCGCATCATCACAGATAACGGCTCTCAGTGCACTAGTAACCTCTTCAAAACCTACTATGCTAACCTTGGAACGCAGATTTGCTATGCTTCGGTGGCACACCCCGGGAGCGATGGTCAGGCCGAACGCGCCAACGCAGAGGTCTTGAGGGGCCTCAAGACCAGGACCTTCAAGAAGAAGCTTGAGGCTTGTGGCAGGGGCTGGTACGACGAGCTCCAATTCGTGTTGTGGTCCATCCGCACCACCGCCACCAAGCCAACGGGCGAGACCCCGTTCTTCCTCATCTATGGAGCCGAAGCGGTCCTCCCTCATGAGGTTAGACATCGCTCCACACGGGTCCTGGCGTTCGATGAGACGTAGCAGGACGCCACGCAGGGGATGGACCTCGTGCTGGGGGAGGAGCGTCGTCGCGAGGCTGCATTAAGAGCGGCAAGGTACCAGCAGGCGCTGCAGCGATACCACCGCCGCGGCATCCGCTCCTGGTTGCTCGAGACGGGCGACCTCGTCCTGAGGCGGTCCTCTCCAGGGAAGGGCTGCACAAGCTCTCACCTATGTGGGAGGGCCTGTTCAGGGTTGTCCACGTCTCAAGGCCTGGCGCCGTGCGCCTAGGGACGCAGGACGGAGTACCCATCCAAAACGCCTTGAACATACAGCACCTCCGGAAGTTCTACCCCTGAAGCAAGGCCCAATGCCCGTGAAGAAAGGCCCAGTGCCTGTGAAGAAAGTCCCAGTGCCTGTGAAGAAGGCCCAGTGCCTGTGAAGAAAGGCCCAGTGCCTGTGAAGAATCGCCGCCCGTGACACTCTCACGTAATAATGAGTGGGGTTGTACACGCTCCGGAGTCTCAGGGGTGCCGGCTTCAGGCCCTGGGGCTCCCTCCCATGCCTAGTGGCAGCACTTAGTGTAACATCCCAAATTTTCAATTTGGCATGTTATACATAGGTCATCCATGCATATCATATTTTATTGCATTCTCGTTTGCCATCCTCGAAATCCGAAGCAACTCAAGGACCCTCGGAGAGAGTTGGGGATTTTCCAATTTTCATATTTGAATCTTATCAAATACTGAAGACGAGGATTTTGGATTTTATTATTTTTCTCTCCGAAAAATATTTCATATTAAATATTAAATGAGAGGAGATAATATGACTTCTCCAAAAATAATTGAAATAACGGAGGAAAAATGTTAAAATCATTATTTGGAATTTTTATTTGATTTATTTGGAATTTTAATTGCCTAGAGAAAAATTTGCATATATTTAAAATTGCATCTTAGGGGCCAAGAAAAGTTCATCTTGTTCTAAATATTTTATTTAGGCAAAGAAAACTTGTTTTGGCATTTTTAGATTTTTATTTATTTTTCTAGGGTTTTTACAATTTTTGGGAATGTTTAAAAAGCGAACCCTTGGCTGGGCCAAAGGCCCAGCCAAGCAGGCCGGCCCAGCCAGCCGCCGCCTCCGCCTACGCGCGCCGCCGCCGCCGCGCCGGACAGAGTCCGAGCCGGACTCTCCTCCCCGCCGCCTTGCCCCCTCCTCCAAGCCACCGCCTCCCCCCCCCCTCTTTAAATAGCGCCCCCTCTCTAGCCACCACTGCCGCCCACCTCGGGACCCGAGCCGAGCCCGAGCCAGCGCCGCCCGCCTTGGCCGTCGCCGCCGCCTCCCGCGCCAGCCCGCCCCTCGCCGAGTCGCCGAGCCGCCGCCGCCCCTCTAGTCGCCCTCGCCGGAGGTAGCCCTCGTCGCCGGTTTTTTTTAAAAGAACCCTTCGGTTTTTTTAGAAAACCCTAGCCTTTTATATATATATCGGTTTATTTTTCCGGTTTAATTATTTTGCGAGCGTTCACGCGAACCGTTCGTCGTTTAGTTTCTGCTAACGAACGTTCGTTCGTTTAGACGTTCGTCGTTTTCTTTTAGCGGTTTTATTCCGCGATTATTCCGATCGCGATTTCTGATCCGATGTTCGGATTAGTATAACTTTTCGCTCGTTTATCAGAATCAGGCGATTCAAGCGCCTGGAGTTTCATCTCGAAACCCTCTTTCCGAATAGCCAACTTAAACCAGTTTTTGCCTCTGTAAAAATTTGACCCTAGTTCAGATTAGTAAACGGATCTTGTTTCTCTCGCCGTTTGAGTTTCGTTGCTCCGTTTGGTTTGATTCTTTTTGCAAACCGGAGTTCTTAAGTTGAAATCTCCGGTCAACCTCTTTCAGTTGAAGTTTCATTTGTGCATCTTTGTTTGTTGCTTATGTATGTATTGTTTGCTTGCGATAGAATTCCCGGAGTCTTGAGCGTGTTACTCTGAGTCTCTAGGATTCACGGATCGTCAAGAAGGCAAGTAACACTTGATCATATTCTTCTCATACCCAGTTTTTATGCATTAGCTCAATCCTCAAACATTTCATGGTTAGGATGTCATTAATTTGTGGGTTGGGAAGTAGATGATGAGGTAGGAACCTATTGCCCTGTTACTATCAAACCCTTGGGAGTTACTTCTACGTGTTGCTTATATTGCTATGCTATGCTCGTAGACGTGGTTTGGGTTTGAGAGATATTCATGACAAATGTGATATTTTTTTTAATGGTTTACTTTAAGGTGGCAACTTAAATACACATCTGGGTGGATTGAGGCACCTGGGGAACCCAGTGTTGTCTGTTTTATTTTTGGAAATCCCGAGGTACCCGTGTGATCTTCCTATGGACCGCCACCCAGGCTCAAAGGGAACTGAGATTATTCATGCTAGAAACTTCCGTGTGCAGCCACAAGCTATTATGGGCTCTAGCATAGTTGAGTAAGTTATGTGAAGCTCTCAAGAGGTAGATCAAGGTAGTGGGTTTTATAGGTTTGGTATGATCTATCCGGAGTAGAGAGTTAATGTTTCTGAAAGACTGTGTCTCGGTCATCCGTTTCTCAAACACCATGTAGTGCGAGAAATCAACGGAGGCGGTTGAGTCTTGTGGGGAAAAGTGCGCAAACCTCTGCAGAGTGTACAATCTAATCATGGTTAGTCGTGTCCCCGGTTATGGACAGTTCTGAGTATCTAGTACTTGAGTATTCACATGTATCTCATCACTCTAAATCAATACTGTTGGGTTGTTAATTACTTCAATTGGGATTGAGTTGGGGTTATACCTTCTCAATGATGTTTCAACCACCATGATAGTTAAAGTAAAATTTATTCCTTTGATGTAGGGAAAAATTGGCTTTTTGCAAAACTGTAACCGTAGAGCTTTCCACCAGCCATATGTGAATGTAGCATAGCTTATTCTTTCATTACTCTCTATGTGTTACATTGCCAGCATATTCCATGTGCTGACCCGTTTTCGGGCTGCAACGTATTATGTTGCAGACTTTTCAGATGAGGAGTAAGGATACGATAGGTCGTTGCCGTGCAGCTCAGTTATGTCGTCGGAGTTGATGGACTCACTTTACCTTCCAGGCCTTCCGCTGTTATCGCATTAGATGGCCCTAAGCCATATTATTGTAATAAGCTCTCTTTTGAGACATTCTATGTAATAAGTGTGTGATTGCTACTCTGTTATAAATCCTTCGAGTATTGTGTGTGTCAGCATTACCAATCCAGGGATGACACGGAAGCACACAGACTTGACCATCTGAGGTCGGGTCGCTACAAGATGGTATCAGAGCACACGCTGAGTGTAGAACACGACCACTAAGATAAAACCATAGGTCACTCCTCTCTACTCATTTCTGACCCCTCTTCATTTTTCCACTCTTTAGGATGACAGAGATGAAGTACAAGTTTGCACAACCGGATGAAGACACACCTTTTGGACGCCACTTGAAGGAAGTCACTAGGTACCTGAACATTGGAATACCAAGCTTCACCGGGACGTACAACGCCACCTTACCAGAAGAAGAATGCTGGAAGATTCAAGCTCTAGTTCCCGGAAGGACGTTTGCGCCAAGCACGGAGCCCATAGTGTGCGTTTTCAATGCACCAACATGGAGTTTGGGAAAGAGTATGGCAGCTCACATTACTATGGGACGCATTGGAGAAGTCTACAATAAGGAGCTTAAAGACACCATATACCAAATATGTGGGCGCCGAGACGAGCAATGGGAAGTAATCAGCACCAAGAAGGATAGATCCATTGCAGCTTACATCCAGGAGCTAAACCAGCACATTCAACGTCAAGAGAACCAGATGTGCGCAGACATGATGGATTTGAAGAAAGCGAAAACTAGGATCATCGAGCTGGAGGAAGAACTCGAGTCTACACGCGATGGATATGAGGAAGAAATCAAGACCCTACTGGAGAAGAATGACGACCTAGTCTAGAAGATCGGAGTCTTCATGGGAGGACCAACACCCAAAGAAGAGGAGCAAGAAGAGGAAGAAGATCCCGCTTGTCCGGACAACTACATCATCATCGACGACACGGACTCAGATCCAAGTGATGATGACTATGAATACTAAGCTGGTGCAGATATCATGGAGTCTTCCACCGATCAAAATTTCTAGATGACCACCATATAATAGTAGTATTTCCCCCATGTAACTAGTAGTAGTTGAGCACTATGCGATAGTCCTAGACCGTTTTGTATGCCCTTGCTTGTTGATTGAATGAATGTGTGTTTGCCTCATGTGCATATGGGTAGTGTTTTTCTCGCTAGACCTCTTTCTATTCTAATCTCTTCCATCTAAACCTTCAGATGCCTCTGAGACGTGACCCCGGTTTTGTTTTCCCACCGGAGCTCACTCAGTTGATCCAACAGCAAAATGCCTTGATGCAATTGCTGGTTCAGAACCAGGGCAATGCCAACAACAACAACAACAACAACCCGCCGCCAGTGGACAATTTAGCCCGTTTTCTGAGGTTACAACCGCCGGTGTTTTCTAGTAGCACCGAGCCAATAGTTGCAGATGATTGGCTACGCCGTATTGGAAGGGAGTTATCCACCGCAGGATGCACGGATGCTGAAAGAGTGCGCTTTACCGCACATCAATTGGATGGACCAGCAGCCGCATGGTGGGAGAATTACACGGCTACTTTTCCTATAGCCAATGTCACTTGGGACCAGTTCCGACAAGCTTTTCGCACAGCCCATGTTTCAACTGGAGCCATGCAGATAAAGAAGCGTGAGTTCCGCAACTTACGCCCGAAGGAACCGTCTTGTGGCTCGATGCGTGGATGAGTTTAGCAAGTTATCACGCTATGCCCCGATGATGTAGCCACGGATGCCGTGAAGCAAGAGAAGTTTATGGAAGGGCTGAATGATGAGATGAGTATGCAGTTGATGGTGGCAACTTTCAACAACTACCAGAGTTGGTAGATAAAGGCGCTAATGATTGAAGGAAAGCGGCAGCAAATTGAGAGTCGAAGAGAAAGTATGGACAAGGGAAGTATAACTCGAGAGCTCACGGAAGCCTCGCTAACCCCGAACTCGGGAGGACTTGTTCATAACCATGGAGGACATAACCAGATCGAGGAGGATCGCATAATGGTGCGAAGAATGGGAATGGGAATGGAGTCAACAATAATCAGAATCGCTCAAACCCAACTACACCCGCCAAGAGGGACTTAAGCCAAGTTATTTGCTTTAAGTGCGGGAAGACAGGGCATTATGCCAATGACTGCCCTGAAGGAAAGAATGGAAACGGAAATGGAAGCACTAGGAAGAAGCCCAATCCATTCAACAAAGGACAAGTGAACCACGTTAACGTGGAGGAAGTTGAAGAGCGGCGGACGCGGTAATAGGTAAGTTTTGGTTCGGACAACTATTGTTCTTTTCGATCTTTGGTGCATCGCATTCATACATATCAAGGGATTTGTGGATAAGTTTAAGTTACCAACTCGGACCCTTAGGACCCCTCTTTTAGTGAGCTCACACGGAGCAGAGTACATGGCTAGCAAGTGGTGCACCCAGATACCCCTAATCATTGGCACGCATGTTTTTCCGTCTGACCTAATTATCTTGGAGTCGCAAGGATTGGATGTGATATTAGGTATGGACTGGATGTCAAAGTTTGGAGGAAGTATTGACTGTGCTAGCAAGTCAATTTATCTTACCACCCTAGAAGGAAAAAGGATTAAGTATGTATCTAGGCATGTGCCTAGGAGGAGCCAAGTGAATACCCTCACGGGAGTTGTACAGGAGGAAGTACCTGTAGTAAAGGATTATCCAGATGTTTTTCCAGAGGAGTTACCAGGCATGCCACCGGATCGAGACATCGAGTTTCTGATAGAACTAATGCCAGGTACAGGGCCAATATCAAAGAGACCCTACCGGATGCCCGCAAATGATCTGGAGGAAATTAAGAAGCGGATCAAGGAGCTCTTGGAGAAAGGTTACATTCGTAGAAGTTCATCACCTTGGGGAGCCCCGGTACTTTTGGTGGAGAAGAAGGATAAATCCCTAAGGATGGTTGTTGATAACGAGCTCTGAATGAAGTAACGATAAAGAACAAGTATCCATTACCGATGATCAATGATCTGTTTGATCAGTTGCAAGGAGCTAAGGTGTTTTCGTAGATTGATCTACGATCAGGATACCATCAGTTAAAGATTCGAGAGAAGGATATACCCAAGACAGCGTTCACCACTCGATATGGATTATATGAGTATACGGTCATGTCGTTTGGGTGACTAACGCCCTGCCTATTTCATGAGTATGATGAATAAAGTGTTCATGGAGTATTTGGACAAGTTTGTTGTGGTGTTTATTGATGATATTATGGTTTACTCGAAGAACGAAGAGGAGCACGCAGAACACCTACGTTTGGATCTCGAGAAACTCAGGGAACACCAGTTATACGCCAAATTCAGCAAGTGCGAGTTTTGGTTGAAGGAAGTTGGATTTCTTGGGCATGTTATATCAGGAGAGGGTATAGCAAGAGATCCCAAAGAAATGCGATCGATCCGAATGGTTGGCACCCACTTGATCGACAAGATTTGCGCTTCCTTGGGTGGCAGGATATTACCGGAGATTCATCGAGAATTTTTCCAAGATTGCTAAACCAATGACAGAATTGCTAAAGAGGGATACTAAGTTCAAATGGACAAAGGATTGCGAGACTAGCTTTCAAGAGTTGAAGAAACGGTTGACTACAGCTCCAGTGCTGACCTTGCCAGATATACATAAGGAGTTTCAAGTGTATTGTGATGCCTCTCGCTTGGGACTTGGATGTGTTCTTATGCAGGACGGAAAAGTGGTTTCGTATGCCTCACGACAACTGAAGCCACATGAGTTGAACTATGCCACACATGATTTGGAGTTAGCAGCTGTAGTGCATGCGTTAAAGACCTGGAGACATTATCTCACGGGAAACCGTTGTGATGTGTACACGGATCATAAAAGCTTGAAGTACATTTTCACACGTATGAGTTGAACCTCGAGCGGAGGAGATGGCTGGAGCTTATAAAGGATTACGATATGAAGCTACACTACCATCCGGAAAGGCCAACGTCAGTGTGAGCGCCTTGAGTCGGAAGAGCTATGCAAATATCCTTGAAAGTAGAGGACTGCCAAAGGAGTTAGTAGAGGATATTATGGAACTTCAGTTGGAGATTGTTCCAAGAGGTTTTCTAGCAACAATGGAGGTTCAGTCGACATTGTTAGATAAGATTCGAGAAGCTCAGAAGGAGGACAAAGAGATTGCCTCTATAAAGGAGAGAATGAGCGAAGGAAAGGCTAAGGGATTTCATGAGGATGAGCACGATACCCTATGGTTTGAAGACCGTGTTTATGTGCCCAATGACCCGGAGAATCAGGAAGTTGATTCTACAAGAGGCACATGATTCACCATATTCGATTCACCCAGGAAATACCAAGATGTATTTGGATTTGAAGAATACTTTACGGTGGACCGGAATGAAGAAGGATATTGCAGTACGTAGCAGTTTGCGATGTATGCGTAGAGTGAAGGCAGAGCATCAAAAGCCAGCGGGATCATTGCAGCCTATGCCAATAATACCGAATGGAAGTGGGACAAACTTGGCATGGATTTTATCACCGGATTACCCAGAACCAAAGCAGGATATGATTCAATATGGGTAGTTGTGGATCGTTTGACCAAAGTAGCTCACTTCATCCCAGTGAAAACAACTTATACAAGTGCCAAGTTGGCCGAGATATATATGACCAGGATCGTATGTTTGCACGGAGTTCCGAGGAGCATCGTATCAGATAGAGGAACATAGTTTACTTCAAAATTTTGGCATCAACTACATCAGACCTTAGGTACCAGATTGGAATTCAGTACCGCATTCCACCCAAAGACGGATGGACAGACAGAGAGAGTTAAACAGATTCTGGAGGATATGTTAAGAGCATGTGCGCTAGATTATGGATCTAGTTGGGATGACAATTTGCCGTACGCAGAGTTTTCATATAATAACAGCTACCAGGCCAGTTTGAAGATGGCACCGTTCGAAGCTCCGTATGGACGCAGATGTAGAACACCATTGATGTGGGATGAGGTAGGAGACCGTCAGTTGTTTGGACCAGATTTGATCAAAGACTCAGAGGAGAAGGTTAAACTGATCGAGATGGACTAAAGATTGCACAGTCTAGACGTAAGAGTTACGCAGATTCAAAACGCAAGGAAGTAACCTATGAAATTGGAGATGAGCCTATCTGCGAGTATCACCCCTGAGGGGAGTGAAACGTTTTGGAGTAAAGGGAAAGTTAGCCCCAAGATTTGTAGGACCGTATCGTGTTTTGGAACGGATGGGAGAAGTTGCCTACAAGCTGGAGTTACCCGAAGGATTGTCAGGAGTTCACGATGTGTTTCACGTATCACAGCTGAAAAGTGCCACGCTGAGATGGCCGACATACCGTTAAAGGATACAGTGCCCCTAGAGGCGAAACAATTGGATAGTAATTTGACTTATGAGGAGAGGCCAGTAGAGATTCTGGATTTCGACAGTCGAGTTACCCGCAGCAAAGTTATCAAGTTTTGCAAAGTTCAGTGGAGCCACCATACAGAGGAGGAAGCCACAGGAGCGAGAAGATGATATTCGCAAGGACCATCCGCACCTATTTTCTAGCCAACCCGAATCTCGAGGGCGAGATTCATCTTAAGGGGGGTAGGTTTGTAACATCCCAAATTTTCAATTTAGCATGTTATACATAGATCATCCATGCATATCATATTTTATTGCATTCTCGTTTGCCATCCTCTAAATCCTAAGTAACTGAAGGACCCTCGGAGAGAGTTGGGGATTTTCCAATTTTCATATTTGAATCTTATCAAATACTGAAGACGAGGATTTTGGATTTTATTATTTTTCTCTCCGAAAAATATTTCATATTAAATATTAAATGAGAGGAGATAATATGACTTCTCCAAAAATAATTGAAATAACGGAGGAAAAATGTTAAAATCATTATTTGGAATTTTTATTTGATTTATTTGGAATTTTAATTGCCTAGAGAAAAAATTGCATATATTTAAAATTGCATCTTAGGGGCCAAGAAAAGTTCATCTTGTTCTAAATATTTTATTTAGGCAAAGAAAACTTGTTTTGGCATTTTAGATTTTATTTATTTTTCTAGGGTTTTTACAATTTTAGTGAATGTTTTAAAAAAAAGCGAACCTCGACCGGGCTAAAGACTCACTGAAAGCAGTCAGCTCAGCCGGCCGGCCACATGCCGGGACAGTCCCGAGCCGACTCTCCTCCCGCCGCCTTGCCCTCCTCCAAGCCACCGCGCCCGCCCCTGTTTAAATAGCGCCCCCTCTCTAGCCACCACCGCCACTGCCGCCCACCTTGGACCCGAGCCGAGCCGAGCCCGAGCGCCGCCGTCGCCGCCTTGGCTGTCGCCGCCCGCCTCAAGGCCACCCGCCCCTCGCCGAGTCGCCCGAGCCGCTGCCCTCTAGCCGCCCTCATGGGACCGCCGAGCCGCCCGCCCTCGCCGGACGACCTCGCCGGAGGTAGCCCTTGTCGCCGGTTTTTTTAAAAAAAGAACCCTTCGGTTTTTTTAGAAAACCCTAGCCGTTTTTTTATATATATCGGTTTATTTTTCCGGTTTAATTATTTTGCGAGCGTTCACCCGAACCGTTCGTCGTTTAGTTTCTGCTAACGAACGTTCATTCGTTTAGACGTTCATCATTTTCTTTTAGCGGTTTTATTCCGCGATTATTCCGATCGCGATTTCTGATCCGATGTTCGGATTAGTATAACTTTTCGCTCGTTTATCAGAATCAGGCGATTCAAGCGTCTGGAGTTTCATCTCGAAACCCTCTTTCCGAATAGCCAACTTAAACCAGTTTTTTCCTCTGTAAAAATTTGACCCTAGTTCAGATTAGTAAACGGATCTTGTTTCTCTCGCCGTTTGAGTTTCGTTGCTCCGTTTGGTTTGATTCTTTTTGCAAACCGGAGTTCTTAAGTTGAACTCTCCGGTCAACCTCTGTCGATTGAAGTTTCGTTTGTGCATCTTTGTTTGTTGCTTATGTATGTATTGTTTGCTTGCGATAGAATTCCCGGAGTGCGAAGCGTGTTACTATGAGTCTCTAGGATTCACGGATCGTCAGCAAGGCAAGTAACACTTGATCATATTCTTCTCATACCCAGTTTTTATGCATTAGCTCAATCCTCAAACATTTCATGGTTAGGATGTCATTAATTTGTGGGTTGGGAAGTAGATGATGAGGTAGGAACCTATTACTGTTACTATCAAACCCTTGGGAGTTACTTCTACGTGTTGCTTATATTGCTATGCTATGCTCGTAGACGTGGTTTGGGTTTGGGAGATATTCACGACATATGTGAGATTTTCAATTAATGGTTTACTTTAAGGTGGCAACTTAAATACACATCTGGGTGGATTGAGGCACCTGAGGAACCCAGTGTTGTCTGTTTTATTTTTGGAAATCCCGGGGTACCCGTGTGATCTTCCTATGGACCGCCACCCAGGCTCAAAGGGAACTGAGATTATTCATGCTAGAAACTTCCGTGTGCAGCCACAAGCTATTATGGGCTCTAGCATAGTTGAGTAAGTTACATGAAGCTCTCGAAGAGGTAGATCAGCAGGTAGTGGGTTTTATAGGTTTGGTATGATCTATTCGGAGTAGAGAGTTAATGTTTCTGAAAGACTGTGTCTCGGTCATCCGTTTCTCAAACACCATGTAGTGCGAGAAATCAACGGAGGCGATCGAGTCTTGTGGGGAAAAGTGCAAACCTCTGCAGAGTGTACAATCTAATCTTGGTTAGCCGTGTCCCGGTTATGGGACAGTTCACAGTATCTAGTACTTGAGTATTCACATGTATCTCATCACTCTAAATCAATACTGTTGGGTTGTTAATTACTTTAATTGGGATTGAGTTGGGGTTATACCTTCTCAATGATGTTTCAAATACCATGATAGTTAAAGTAAAATTTATTCCTTTGATGTAGGGAAAAATGGCTTTTTGCAAAACTGTAACCGTAGAGCTTTCCACCAGCCATATGTGCATGTAGCATAGCTTATTCTTTCATTACTCTCTATGTGTTACATTGCCAGCATATTCCATGTGCTGACCCGTTTTCGGGCTGCAACGTCCTGAGGCAGTCCTCTCCAGGGAAGGGCTGCACAAGCTCTCACCTATGTGGGAGGGCCCATTCAGGGTTGTCCACGTCTCAAGGCCTGGCGCCGCGCGCCTAGGGACGCAGGACGGAGTACCCATCTAGAACGCCTGGAACATACAGCACCTCCAGAAGTTCTACCCCTGAAGCAAGGCCTAGTGCCCGTGAAGAAAGGCCCAGTGCCTGCGAAGAAAGTCCCAGTGCCTGTGAAGAAGGCCCGGTGCCTGTGAAGAAAGGCCCAGTGCCTGTGAAGAAGGCCCGGTGCCTGTGAAGAATCGCCGCCCGTGACACTCTCACGTAATAATGAGTGGGGTTGTACACGCCCCGGAGTCTCAGGGGTGCCGGCCTCAGGCCCTGGGGCTCCCTCCCATGCCTAGTGGCAGCACTTAGCTCCGCGCTGGTGAGAAGACTTGAAGACTAGACTAGGTGCCGGATGCGGCTTTTCATTTGCTTTCCGAAGTTGGTTTGCCTCCTGTTAGTTGAAGTTTGCTCCTTGTGTTCCTTGCTGATTTGGTTCTATAGCCATTCGCAGCCTTTTCTGGTTCCACTTAGCTCGTGTTCTCTCTCTCGCATACCTCGTGAGGGGGCTAGGCAGGTGCCTTCGCGAGCATTTTTCCTTCTCTCTGGCTTCTGCCTGCTTTTTCGCGAGCTACCCTCGCTCGAACCCACAAACTGGCGCACTCCCCCTAATCCGCGCCCCTCGGGTACCGCGATATGAAGCGCTGGGTCAAAGCTTGGGTAAACAGCAAGCCTCTTAAATTTCCTAGTGAGCTTCCTAACGAATTTTTTGCAGTTTCTGAGCAGTCGCCGAGTCAAGACAGGCACGAGGAAGCATATGCCTCGTAAAAAGGGGGCTAATCCGAACACGCCAAGCTAAGTTATCCCCGCGCAAAATAACGACACAACATGGAAACAACAAACGTAGCATAATGATTGAGGAAGCATAGTTCGATAAACGCCCCTCCGAGCCCATACTGGTTTTATCTTGATGCAGGAAAGGAAAGAGGGACAAAACAAAAGCGGTGCTTGCCCTTGCAGCAGCCCACAGGGGCAGGCCCTTGGCGGTGTCTCGGGCTTAGTTGGACTCCTCCTCGCGCTTCACGCAAGCGCGGTGGCGAGACGCCCCGCTGCCACCTTCAAAGCGGGCGCGGCGATGCGACGGCTGGTCGTAGCTGCCACTGCTGGAACTGTCACCAAGGAAAGAGCCATCATGGCCAGACAAGGCGCAGCTGGCGGGTTCGCCCTCCTCGTCCCGACCATCGCCAAGACCGAGCACCTCTTCGTCGTCGTTTGCCTCCGGGCAGCATCCAGCTCGGCGACCGTCTTCCCCGAATACCCTCACGTAGAGGGTCGCGTCACCATCAAACTTGAAGTGGAGGGTGCACCGCCTTCCCAGGCCACGCGCGCGGGCGCATGTCTACCAACCACTGGCCAGAGCTATGTTGCCCGCGACGGAGACCATGACCACGACCCAAGAAGCCCGGCTGCAGAATCGTCCCGCGCAGCCGAGCCCGCCAGGCCGAGGCCGGCAGCTGTCAAGAAGAAGCTGGAGTTGGAGCGATTGCGGCCGGGTCCTCCGACCAGACAACGAACTCCGAAAACACCTCCGCGGAATGGAAGCGCGGCCTGGGAGGTCGCGCAGCCAGAGCGCGTCTCCCTTCGTCAACAGGGCTCCCGCGGCTGCAACGACCCCTGCCCTGTGCAGCGGCGCCACCACGAGATCATGGGGCCGACGAGGGTCACGGTGTGCTTACGGGGACGACCGCACCCACGCTTGGGCGCCCGGGAACTGGGCCCCTCCCAAGGGGCCTTGCCCTTCTCCGCAGTGGAGAACTTCCTCGACGGCGCCATTGCTGCTAAGAAGAGTAACAGGAAAGGAGAAGCGAGCGCCCCCTCCCCATTTATAGCGGGAGAAGGCCAACCGGTGCCTCCCACGATCACATGTAATGATGGTTTTCCTTGCATGTCGCAGGGACTTTTCAATTCGAGCAGTTGCCGAGGCAGCGTGGGGAAGCGCAGACACCCACGTCCAATCAACCGCCACGCGTCGACCAAGGCCGCAGGCTTTTGGGGCCCACGGCGCTCCGTACTTGACCTTTGGCTTCGCCTTGAAGCCAAGCCTGAGCGCACCTTGGGTCCCGGGGCTACTGTCGGCGTTCTGGGAACGGGGGTCCCCAGACTTGCCTGCCTGCGGCCCATGGCGTGGCTATGCTGGCAGGCCTGTACGACCCATCTTCACTAAGAAGGCACTCAAGACCCTCGCGAGGGGCGAAGCCTCGCGAGGAGGACGACACAAGACCTTCTCAGGAGCTGCCGCACCAGGCTGCCGGAGCGGAGATATCAAGGCGGGGCAAACCTCACGAGGCTCTCGTGATGTGAGCCGTGACGATCAAGATCAGGCGGGCGCCTGCGCGCGCAACGTCCTGATTTCCTCTTTGGTGCTAAGGCGGCAAGCGCAGGCGA
Organism: Aegilops bicornis; assembly: GCA_021605145.1. Lineage (NCBI taxonomy): Eukaryota > Viridiplantae > Streptophyta > Magnoliopsida > Poales > Poaceae > Aegilops > Aegilops bicornis. The sequence goes on along the minus strand of CM038671.1, from coordinate 628,754,451 downwards.
GGAGTACCGAGGAATCAGGCAAAGGTTTCCATATCGGTGCAACGAGACCAGGACTGGAAGGACGGCAGGACGGAGGTCACCGTGGAGCCCAAGATGGCGTCACCACCAGGGCCTTTTGCAGGCGAAGACCACTTTTGTCAGGATAGCTTGTACTAGTTGTCCCCTTTCAAATTGCCCGCCGTTGTTGGCTCCCTTCCCGCTCAATATTTGGGAAGAGGACCAGGGCCTATATAAGTAGAGCTAGCCACCACAGTAGGGGGAGATCCGATCTCACCGAACCGCGAGCGAACCTACGCTCGCACAAGAACACCTCAACTTCAGGAGGCTGTTCTTCCCCTTGTACTGTTCCTCATCGGCCCAAGAGGCAATCCATCCACCACACACTGGAGTAGGGTATTACACCACATCGGTGGCCCGAACCAGTATATACCTCGTGTCTTTCTGTGCGAGTTCGTCAGCAATATCCAGCGCTAGGGCGTAGATCGGTAGGAGGGAAATAACTTCGCGCGCACCCCAAAGTTTGAACCTTAAGGGTTCTGCCGGAACCCGTGATTCGACAGCATCTCCTAGATAGATCTTGCATGATCGTGGGAAATTTTTGACATTACTGCATTCCCCAACAGTGGCATCCAAGCCAGGTCTATGCGTAGATGTTATATGCATGAGTAGAACACAAAGAGTTGTGGGCGATAATAGTCATACTGCTTACCACCAACGTCTTACTTTGATTCGGCGGTATTGTTGGATGAAGCGGCTCGGACCGACATTACATGACCGCGTTCATGAGACTAGTTCTACCGACGTGCTTTGCACACAGGTGGCTGGCGGGTGTTAGTTTCTCCAACTTTAGTTGAATCGAGTTTGACTACGGCCGGTCCTTGTTGAAGGTTAAAACAACACATTTGACGAAAAATCGTTGTGGTTTTGATGCGTAGGTCAGAACGGTTCTTGCTAGAAGCCCGTAGCAGCCACGTAAAACTTGCAACAACAAAGTAGAGGATGTCTAACTTGTTTTTGCAGGGCTTGTTGTGATGTGATATGGTCGAGACATGATGTGATATAAGTTTTTGTATGAGATGATCATGTTTTGTAAAAGTTATCGGCAACTGGCATGAGCCTTATGGTTGTCGATTTATTGTATGAAATGCAATCACCATGTAATTGCTTTACTTTATCACTAAGCGGCAGCGATAGTCGTAGAAGCAATAATTGGCGAGACGGCAATGATGCTACGATGGAGATCAAGGTGTCAAGCTGGTGATGATGGAGATCATGACGGTGCTTTCGAGATGGAGATCAAAGGCACAAGATGATGATGGCCATATCATGTCACGTATTTTGATTGCATGTGATGTTTATCTTTTATGCATCTTATTTTGCTTAGTACAGCGGTAGCATTATAAGATGATCTCTCACTAAATTTCAAGGTGTAAGTGTTCTCCCTGAGTATGTCATACTTTGATTTGGCGGTATTGTTGGATGAAGCGGCCCAGACCGACATTACATGACCGCGTTCATGAGACTGGTTCTACCGACGTGCTTCGCACACAGGTGGCTAGTGGGTGTCTGTTTCTCCAACTTTAGTTGAATCGAGTGTGACTACGCCCGGTCCTTGTTGAAGGTTTAAACAGCACTCTTGACGAAACATCATTGTGGTTTTGATGCGTAGGTAAGAACGGTTCTTGCTAAGCCCGTAGCAGCCATGTAAAACTTCCAACAACAAAGTAGAGGACGTATAACTTGTTTTTGCAGGGCATGTTGTGATGTGATATGTTCAAGACGTGATGATATATAATTTGTTGTATGAGATGATCATGTTTTGTAAAAGTTATCGACAACTGGCAGGAGCCTTATGGTTGTCGCTTTATTGTATGAAATGCAATCTCCATGTAATTGCTTTACTTTATCACTAAGCGGCAGCGATAGTGGTAGAAGCAAAAGTTGGCGAGACGACAACGATGCTTCGATGGAGATCAAGGTGTCAAGACGGTGACGATGGTGATCATGATGGTGCTTTGGAGATAGAGATCAAAGGCACAAGATGATGATGTCCATATCATATCACTTATATTGATTGCATGTGATGTTTATCCTTTATGCATCTTATTTTTCTTAGTACGGCGGTAGCGTTATAAGATGATCCCTTACTAAATTTCAAGGTACAAGTGTTCTCCCTGAGTATGCACCGTTCACGACGGTTAAATGCGTCTTAGAGACACCACGTGATGATCGGGTGTGATAAGCTCTACGTTCACATACAACGGGTGCAAGCCAGTTTTGCAGGCAGAATACTCGGGTTAAACTTGTGAGCCTAGCATATGCAAATATGGCCTCGGAACACTGAGACCGAAAGGTCGAGCGTGAATCATATAGTAGATATGATCAACATAATGATGTTCACCATTGAAAACTACTCCATCTCACGTGATGATCGGACATGGCTTAGTTGATTTGGATCACGTGATCATTTAGATGACTAGAGGGATGTCTATATAAGTGGGAGTTCTTCAGTAATATGATTAATTGAACTTTAATTTATCACGAACTTAGTCCTGATAGTATTTGCATATCTATGGTGTAGATCAATAGCACACGTATAGCTCCCCTGTCTTATTTTTGATATGTTCCTAGAGAATAGTAAGTAGAAAGATGATAGTAGAAATGATGCGGACTAGATCCGTGATCTGAGGATTATCCTCATTGCTGCACAGAAGAATTATGTCCTTGATGCACCGCTAGGCGAAAGACCTATTGCAGGAGTATATGCAAACGTTATGAACGTTTGGCAAGCTCGAGATGATGACTACTTGATAGTTTAGTGCACCATGCTTTACGGCTTAAAATCGGGATTTCAAAACGTTTTGAACGTCATGGAGCATATAAGATGTTCCAAGAGTTGAAATTAGTATTTCAGACTCATGCCCGTGTCGAGAGGTATGAGACCTCTGACAGTACTTTGCCTACAAGATGGAGGAGAATAGCTCAACCAGTGAGCACGTGCTCAGATTGTCTGGGTACTACAAATCTTCTGAATCAAGTGGGAGTTAATCTTCCAGATAATATAGTGATTGATAGTGTTCTCTAGTAACTATCACGAAGCTAATAGAACTTCGTGATGAACTATAATATGCAAGGGATGGCGAAAACGATTCCTGAGCTCTTCGCAATGCTGAAATCGGCGAAGGTAGAAATCAAGAAAAAGCAACAACTGTTGATGGTTGACAAGACCACTAGTTTCAAGTAAAAGGGCAAAGGGATAGAAAGGGAACTTCAAGAAGAATGGCAAGCAAGTTGCCACTCCCATGAAGAAGCTCAAAGCTGGACCTAAGCTTAAAACTGAGTGCTTCTACTGCAAAGGGAATGGTCACTAGAAGCGGAACTACCCCAAATATTTGGCGGATAAGAAGGATGGCAAAATGAACAAATGTATATCTGATATACAGATTATTGATGTGTACTTTACTAGTGTTCATAGCAACCCATGGTCATTTGATACCGGTTCAGTTGCTAAGATTAGTAACTCGAAACGGGAGTTGCGTAATGAATCGAGACTAGTTAAGGGTGAAGTGACGATGTGTGTTGGAAGTGGTTCCAAGATTGATATGATCATTATCGCACACTCCCTATACTTTTGAGATTAGTGTTGAAACCTAAATAAATGTTATTTGGTGTTTGCGTTGAGCATGAACATGATTTGATCATGCTTATTGAAATACGGTTATTCATTTAAAGTTAGAGAATAATTGTTGTTCTGTTTACATGAATAAAACCTTCGATGGTCATACACCCAATGAAAATAGTTTGTTGGATCTCGATCGTAGTGATACACATATTCATAATATTGAAGCCAAAAAATGCAAAGTTAATAATGATAGTGCAACTTATTTGTGGCACTGCCGTTCAGGTCATATCGGTATAAAGCATGAAGAAACTCCATGCTGATGGGCTTTTGGAATCACTTGATTATGAATCACTTGGTGCTTGCGAACCGTGCCTCATGGGCAAGATGACTAAATTTCCGTTCTCCGGAACAATGGAACGAGCTACTGACTTATTGGAAATAATACATACCTATGCATGTGGTCCAATGAGTATTGAGGCTCATGGCGGGTATCGTTATTTTCTTACCTTCACAGATGATTTGAGCAGATATGGTTATATCTACTTAATGAAGCATAAGTCTGAAAAATCTGAAATGTTCAAAGAATTTCAGAGTGAAGTGGAAAATCATCGTAACAAGAAAATAAATTTTGTATGATCTGATCATGGAGGTGAATATTTGAGTTACGAGTTTGGTCTTCATTTGAAACAATGTGGAATAGTTTCACAACTCACGCCACCTGGAACACCACAGCATAATGGTGTGTCCGAACGTCAGAATCAGTACTTTATTGGATATGGTGCGATCTATGATGTCTCTTACCGATTTACCATTATCGTTTTGGGGTTATGCATTAAAGACAGCTACATTCACGTTAAATAGGGCACCATCTAAATCCTTTGAGGCAGCACTGTATGAACTGTGGTTTAGCAAGAACCTAAGCTGTCATTTCTTAAAGTTTGGGGCTACGATGCTTATGTGAAAAAGCTTCAACCTGATAAGCTCGAACCCAAGTCGGAAAAATGTGTCTTCATAGGATACCCAAAGGAGACTGTTGGGTACACCTTCTATCACAGATCCGAAGGCAAGATATTCGTTGCTTAGAATGGATCCTTTCTAGAGAAGGAGTTTCTCTCGAAAGAAGTGAGTAGGAGGAAATTAGAACTTGATGAGGTAATTGTACCTTCTCTCGAATTGGAAAATAGCTCATCACTGAAATCAGTTCCAGTGATGCCTACACGAATTAATGAGGAAGTTAATGATGATGATCATGAAACTTCAGATCAAGTTACTACCGAACCTCGTAGGTCAACCATAGTACAATCCGCACCAGAGTGGTACGGTTATCCTATTCTAGAAGTCATGTTAATAGACCATGATGAACCTACGAACTATGGGGAAGCGATGATGAGCCCAGATTCCGCGAAATGGCTTGAGGCCATAAAATCTGAGATGGGACCCATGTATGAGAACAAAGTATGGACTTTGATTGACTTGCCCGATGATCGGTGAGCTAGTAGGAATAAATGGATCTTCTAGAGGAAGACGGACGCTGATAGTAGTGTTACAATCTACAAAGCTCGAATTGTCGCAAAAAGTTTTCGACAAGTTCAAGGTGTTGACTACGATGAGATTTTCTCACTCGTAGCGATGCTTAAGTCTATCTGAATCATGTTAACAATTGCCATATTTGATGAAATCTAGCAAAGGGATGTCAAAACTGCATTCCTTAATGGATTTCTTAAAGAAGAGTTGTATATGATACAACAAGAAGGTTTTGTCAATCCTAAAGGTGCTAACAAAGTGTGCAAGCTCTAGTGATGCATCTATGGACTGGTGCAAGCATCTCGGAGTTGGAATATACGCTTTTATGAGTTGATCAAAGCATATAGATTTATACAGACTTGCGGTGAAGCCTGTATTTACAAGAAAGTGAGTGGGAGCACTACAGTTTTCTGATAAGTATATGAGAAAGACATATTGTTGATCGGAAATGAAGTAGAATTTTATGGAAAGAATAAAGGAGTGTTTGAACGGAGTTTTTCAAAGAAAGACCTCGGTAAAGCTGCTTACATATTGAGCATCAAGATCTATAGAGATAGATCAAAACGCTTCATAAGTTTTTTCAATGAGTACATACCTTGACAAGATTTTGAAGTAGTTCAAAATGGAAGAGTCAAAGAAGGAGTTCTTGCCTGTATTGCAAGGTGTGAAGTTGAGTAAAACTCAAAAGCCGACCACGACAGAAGATAGAGAGAGAGAATGAAAGTCATTCCCTATGCCTCAGCCATAGGTTCTATAATGTATGCCATGCTGTGTACCAAACCTATTGTATACCCTACCCTGAGTTTGGCAAGGGAGTACAATAGTGATCTAGGAGTAGATAACTGGACAACGGTCAAAATTATCCTAAGAGAACTAAGGAAATATTTCTCTCTTATGGAGGTAATAAAGAGTTCGTCGTAAAGAGTTACGTCGATGCAAGCTTTGACACCGATCTGGATGACTCTGAGTCTCGAACTAGATACATATTGAAAGTGGGAGCAATTAGCTAGAGTAGCCCCGTGCAGAGCATTGTAGACATAGAAATTTGCAAAATACATACGGATCTGAATGTTGCAGACTTGTATACTAAAATTTATCTCACAAGCAAAACATGATCACACCTTACTGCTCTTGGGTGTTAATCACATAGCGATGTGAACTAGATTATTGACTCTAGTAAACCCTTTGAGTGTTGGTCACATGGCGATGTGAACTATGGGTATTAATCACATGGTGATGTGAACTACCGGTGTTAAATCACATGGCGATGTGAACTAGATTATTGACTCTAGTGCAAGTGGGAGACTGAAGGAAATATGCCCTAGAGGCAATAATAAAGATATTATTTATTTCCTGATTTCATGACAAATTTTATTATTCATGCTATAATTGTATTAACCGGAAACTTAGTACATGTGTGAATACATAGACAAAGTATAAGTGTCCCTAGTATGCCTCTACTTGACTAGCTCGTTTATCAGAGATGGTTGTGTTTCCTAACCATAGACATGTGTTGTCATTTGATGAATGGTATCACATCATTATAGAATGATGTGATGGACAAGACCCATCCGCTAGATTAGCATAATGATCGTTTAGTTGTATTGCTATTGCTTTCTTCATAACTTATACATATTCCTCTGACTATGAGATTATGCAACTCCCGAATACCGGAGAAACACCTTGTGTGCTATCAAACGTCACAACGTAACTAGGTGATTATAAAGATGCTCTACAGGTGTCTCCGAAGGTGTTTGTTGCGTTGGCATAGATCGAGATTAGGATTTGTCACTCCGTGTATCGGAGAGGTATCTCTGGGCCCTCTCGGTAATGCACATCACTATAAGCCTTGCAAGCAATGTGATTAATGAGTTAGTTGCGGGATGATGCCTTACGGAAAGAGTAAAGAGACTTGCCGGTAACGAGATTGAACTAGGTATGAGGATACCGACAATCGAATCTCGGGCAAGTAACATACCGATGACAAAGGGAACGACGTATGTTGTTATGCGGTTTGACCTATAAAGATCTTCATAGAATATTTAGGAGCCAATATGAGCATCCAGGTTCCGCTATTGGTTATTGACCGGGGATGTGTCTCGGTCATGTCTACATAGTTCTCGAACCCCTAGGGTCCGCACGCTTAACATTCGATGACGATTTGTATTATGAGTTATGTGATTTGATGACCGAAGTTTGTTCGGAGTCCCGGATGAGATCACGGACATGACGAGGAGTCTCGAAATGGTCGAGAGGTAAAGATTCATATATTGGGAGGCTATATTCGGACACCGGAAGTGTTCCGGCTGATACCGGGTCACTGGAAGGGGTTCCGGGCAACCCCCGACAAAGATATGGGCTTTATGGGCCAAATAAGGGAACACACCAACCCACAAGGGGCTGGTTGGCCCCCTATAGGGCCAGCCACGTGGGGAGAAAGGAAAAGGAGAGGAGGAAAAGTAAAGTATGAAGTAGGACTCCTACTTCCTTCCCCTCCCCCCTCCTTCCTTTCCCCCTTGTCCAAATATAGTAAGGGGGGCGAATTGGACTAGGGGCCCAAGTAGGATTCCTCCTACTTGGGCGTGCCCTAGGCTGCCTCCCTCCCTCTCCCTCCTTTATATACGTGGGGAGGGCACCCCTAGAACACACATCAATTGTTCCTAGCCGTGTGTGGCGCCCCCCTCCACAGTTAACACCTCAGTCATATCGTCGTAGTGCTTAGGCGAAGCCCTGCGCCGGTAACTTCATCATCACCGTCACCACCCCGTCGTGTTGATGGAACTCTCCCTCGGCCTCAGCTGGATCTAGAGTTCGAGGGACGTCACCGAGCTGAACGTGTGCAGATTGCGGAGGTGTCGTGCGTTCGATACTTGATCGGTTTGATCGTGAAGACGTTCGACTACATCAACCGCGTTACTTAACGCTTCCACTTTCGGTCTACAAGGGTACGTCGACAAAATCTCCCCTCTCGTTGCTATGCATCTCCTCGATAGATCTTGCGTGATCGTAGGAAATTTTTTAAATTGCTGCGTTCCCCAACATTTTCCTCTCCCTCTCCTTCCCTCTTTCCCCGTCTTGGAATAGGAAAGGGAATCCAACTAGGATTGGGAATCCTAGTTGGATTCCCCCTTGGCGCGCCCCCTCTAGGCCGCCGGCCTCCTCCCTCTCCTCCTTTATATACGGGGGCGCGGGGCACCCCAAAGGCACAACAAGATTTCTCTTAGCAATGTGCGGTGCCCCCCTCCACAGTTTACGCCTCCGGTCATAGCGTCATAGTGCTTAGGCGAGCCCTGAGTGGATCACATCACCAATACCGTCGCCATGCCGTCATGCTGACAGAACTCTCCCTCGACCCTCTACTGTATCAAGAGTTCGAGGGACGTCATCGAGCTGAACGTGTGCTGAACACGGAGGTTTCGTATGTTCGGTATTGGGATCGGTTGGATCGTGAAGATGTTCGACTACATCAACCGCGTTAACATAATGCTTCCGCTTTCGGTCTACAAGAGTACGTGGACACACTCTCCCCCTCTCGTTGATATGCATCTCCTTGATAGATCTTGCGTGATCGTAGGATTTTTTTTGAAATTGCATGCTACGTTTCCAACAGTGGCATCCGAGCCAGGTCTATGCGTAGATGATATGCATGAGTAGAACACAAAGAGTTGTGGGCGATAATAGTCATACTGCTTACCACCAACGTCTTACTTTGATTCGGCGGTATTGTTGGATGAAGCGGCTCGGACCGACATTACATGACCGCGTTCATGAGACTAGTTCTACCGACGTGCTTTGCACACAGGTGGCTGGCGGGTGTTAATTTCTCCAACTTTAGTTGAATCGAGTTTGACTATGGCCGGTCCTTGTTGAAGGTTAAAACAACACATTTGACGAAAAATCATTGTGGTTTTGATGCGTAGGTCAGAACGGTTCTTGCTAGAAGCCCGTAGCAGCCACGTAAAACTTGCAACAACAAAGTAGAGGATGTCTAACTTGTTTTTGCAGGGCTTGTTGTGATGTGATATGGTCGAGACATGATGTGATATAAGTTTTTGTATGAGATGATCATGTTTTGTAAAAGTTGTCGGCAACTGGCATGAGCCTTATGGTTGTTGATTTATTGTATGAAATGCAATCACCATGTAATTGCTTTACTTTATCACTAAGCGGCAGCGATAGTCGTAGAAGCAATAATTGGCGAGACGGCAATGATGCTACGATGGAGATCAAGGTGTCAAGCTGGTGATGATGGAGATCATGACGGTGCTTTCGAGATGGAGATCAAAGGCACAAGATGATGATGGCCATATCATGTCACGTATTTTGATTGCATGTGATGTTTATCTTTTATGCATCTTATTTTGCTTAGTACAATGTAGCATTATAAGATGATCTCTCACTAAATTTCAAGGTGTAAGTGTTCTCCCGAGTATGCACCGTTGCTATAGTTTCGTCGTCTTGAGACACCACGTGATGATCGGGTGTGATAAGCTCTCGTTCACATACAACGGGTGCAAGCCAGTTTTGCATGCGCAGAATACTCGGGTTAAACTTGACGAGCCTAGCATATGCAGATATGGCCTCGGAACACTGAGACCGAAAGGTCGAACGTGAATCATATAGTAGATATGATCAACATATATATGTTCACCATTGAAAACTACTCCATCTCACGTGATGATCGGACATGGTTTAGTTGATATGGATCACGTGATCATTTAGATGACTAGAGGGATGTCTATCTAAGTGGGAGTTCTTTAGTAATATGATTAATTGAACTTTAACTTATCATGAACTTAGTACCTGATAATTTTTTTTGCATATCTATGTTGTTGTAGATCAATGGCGCGTGCTACCGTTCCCTTGAATTTTAATGCGTTCCTAGAGAAAGCTAAGTTGAAAGATGATGGTAGCAATTACACGGACTGGGTCCGTAACATGAGGATTATCCTCATTGTTGCACAGAAGAATTACGTCCTGGAAGCACCGCTAGGTGTACCACCCCCTCGAAGCTGCAGACGCGTTGTGAGCGCACAGCGATCGGCGTGTTGATGACTACTCGATAGTTCAGTGTGCCATGCTTTACGGCTTAGAATCGAGACTTCAAAGACGTTTTGAACGTCATGGAACATATGAGATGTTCCAGGAGTTGAAGTTAATATTTCAAGCAAATGCCCGGTTGAGAGATATGAAGTCTCGATCAAGTTCTATAGCTGCAAGATGGAGGAGAATAGTTCTGTCAGTGAACACTCAAATTTCTGGGTACCATGACCACTTGACTCAGCTGGGAGTTAATCTTCCTGATGATAGTGTCATTGACAGAGTTCTTCAATCACTGCCTCCAAGATATAAAGGCTTCGTGATGAACTATAATATGCAAGGGATGGAAAAGACAATTCCCGAGCTCTTCGCGATGCTAAAGGTTGCGGAGGTAGAAACAAGAAGGAGCATCAAGTGTTGATGGTTAACAAGACCACTAGTTTCAAGAAAAAGGGCAAAGGGAAGAAGGGGAACTTCAAGAAAAATAGCAAGCAAGTTGCTGCTCCCGGGAAGAAGCCCAAGTCTGGACCTAAGCCTGAAACTGAGTGCTTCTACTGCAAAGGGACTGGTCACTGGAAGCGGAACTGCCCCAAGTATTTGGCGAATAAGAAGGATGGCAAAGTGAAAAGTATTTTTGATATACATGGTATTGATGTGTACCTTACTAATGCTCGTAGTAGCGCCTGGGTATTTGATAGTGGTTCTGTTTCTCATATTTGCAACTCGAAACAGGGGCTACGGATTAAACGAAGATTGGCTAAGGACAAGGTGAAGATGCACGTGGGAAATGGTTCCAAAGTCGATGTGATCGCCATCGGCACGCTACCTCTATATCTACCGTCGGGATTAGTTTTAGACATGAATAGTTGTTATTTGGTGCCAGCTTTGAGCATGAACATTATATCTGGATCTTGTTTAATGCGAGACGATTATTCATTTAAATCATAGAATAATGGTTGTTCTATTTATATGAGTAATATCTTTTATGGTCATGCACCCTTGATGAGTGGTCTATTTTTATTGAATCTCGATTGTAGTGATACACATATTCATAATATTGAAGCCAAAAGATGCAAAGTTAATAATGATAGTGCAAATTATTTGTGGCACTGCCGTTTAGGTCATATTGGTGTAAAGTGCATGAAGAAACTCCATGCTGATGGGCTTTTGGAATACTTGATGCTTGCGAACCATGCCTCATGGGCAAGATGACTAAGACTCCATTCTTTGGAACAATGGAGCGAGAACTGACTTATTGGAAATAATACATACTGATGTATGCGGTCCAATGAGTGTTGAGGCTCGCGGCGGGTATCATTATTTTCTGACATTCACAGATGATTTGAGCAGATATGGGTATATCTACTTGATGAAATATAAGTCTGAAACATTTGAAAAGTTCAAAGAATTTCAGAGTGAAGTGGTCATCGTAACAAGAAAATAAATATTCTATGATCTGATCATGGAGGTGAATATTTGAGTTATGAGTTTGGTCTTCATTTGGAACAATGTGGAATAGTTTCGCAACTCATGCCACCTGGAACACCACAGCGTAATGGAGTGTCTGAACGTCGTAACCATACTTTATTAGATATGGTGTGATCTATGATGTCTCTTACCGATTTACCACTATCATTTTGGGGTTATGCTTTAGAGACGGCTCCATTCACGTTAAATAGGGCACCATCCAAAATCCATTGAGACGACACCATATGAACTGTGGTTTGGCAAGAAACCTAAGCTGTCGCTTCTTAAAGTTTGGGGCTGCGATGCTTATGTGAAAAAGCTTCAACCTGATAAGCTCGAACCCAAATCGGAGAAATGCATCTTCATAGGATACCCAAAGAGGCTGTTGGGTACACCTTCTATCACAGATCCGAAGGCAAGATTTTCCTTGCTAAGAATGGATCCTTTTTAGAGAAGGAGTTTCTCTCGAAAGAAGTGAGTGAGAGGAAAGTAGAACTTGAAGAGTTAATTGTAACTTCTCCCGAATTGGAAAGTAGTTCATCACAGAAATCAGTTCCAGTGATACCTACACCAATTAGTGAGGAAGTTAATGATGATGATCATGAAACTTCGGATCAAGTTACTACTGAACCTCGTAGGTCAACCAGAGTACATTCCGCACTAGAGTGGTACGGTAATCCTGTTCTGCAAGTCATGTTACTAGACCATGACGAACCTACAAACTATGAGGAAGCGATGATGAGCCCTGGTTCCGCGAATTGGCTTGTGGCCATGAAATCTGAGATGGGATCCATGTATGAGAACAAAGTATGGACTTTGGTTGACTTGCCCGATGATCGGCAAACCATAGAGAATAAATGGATCTTCAAGAAGAAGACTGACGCTGGCGGTAATGTTACTGTCTACAAAGCTCGACTTGTTGCGAAAGGTTTTGGACAAGTTCAAGGAGTTGACTACGATGAGACCTTCTCACCCGTAGCGATGCTTAAGTCTGTCCAAATCATGTTAGCAATTGCCGCGCTTTATGATTATGAAATATGGCAAATGGATGTCAAAACTGCATTCCTTAATGGATATCTTAAAGAAGAGTTGTATATGACGCAACCAGAAGGTTTGTCGATCCTAAAGGTACTAACAAAGTGTGCATGCTCCAGCGATCCATTTATGGACTGGTGCAAGCCTCCCGGAGTTGGAATATACGCTCTGATAGTGTGATCAAAGCATATGGTTTTATACAGACTTTTGGAGAAGCCTGTATTTACAAGAAAGTGAGTGGGAGCTCTGTAGCATTTCTAATATTATATGTGGATGACATATTGTTGATTGGAAATGATACAGAATTTCTGAATAGCATAAAAGGATACTTGAATAAGAATTTTTCAATGAAAGACCTCGGTGAAGCTGCTTATATATTGGGCATCAAGATCTATAAAGATAGATCAAGACGCTTGATTGGACTTTCACAAAGCACATACCTTGATAAAGTTTTGAAGAAGTTCAAAATGGCTCAGTCAAAGAAAGGGTTCTTGCCTGTTTTACAAGGTGTGAAGTTGACTCAGACTCAATGCCCGACCAATGCAGAAGATAGAGAGAAAATGAAAGGCATTCCATATGCCTCAGCCATAGGTTCTATCATGTATGCAATGCTGTGTACCAGACCTGATGTGTGCCTTGCTATAAGTATAGCAGGGAGGTACCAAAGTAATCCAGGAGTGGATCACTGGACAGCGGTCAAGAACATCCTGAAATATGTGAAAAGGACTAAGGATATGTTTCTTGTTTATGGAGGTGACAAAGAGCTCGTCGTAAATGGTTACGTCGATGCAAGCTTTGACACTGATCCGGATGACTCTAAGTCACAAACCGGATATGTATTTATACTGAATGCTGCAGCTGTTAGTTGGTGCAGTTCAAGCAGAGCGTCGTGACGGGATCTACGTGTGAAGCAGAGTACAGAGCTGCTTCGGAAGCAGCAAATGAAGGAGTCTGGATGAAGCAGTTCATACCCGATCTAGGTGTAATACCTAGTGCATCGGGTCCAATGAAAATCTTTTGTGACAATACTGGAGCAATTACCTTGGCGACGGAATCCAGATTTCACAAGAGAACCAAACACATCAAGGGACGCTTCAATTCCATCCGCGATCAAGTCAAGGAGGGAGACATAGAGATTTGCAAAATACATACGGATCTGAATTGTAAGTGCATCTAGTTCCCCTTAGTGATTTTGGTGTATTGAAGACTTATAGGTTAAGGGACTAATGCGTTTGTGAGTGTACACAGGTCTATAAGTCTATGAGGAGTTTGATATTTACAGAGATAGTCGACCCTAAAAATGAAGTTCTTCAATGAAGACTTTGATATTCTCAAGACTTTCAAGACTTTGAAAGTGAAGAAATTGGTGTGACCTTGAAGACTTGGTATTCATTTGAGGAACATGAAGCGTGAAGACTTTTGTTTTCGTAGTTTCATTTTCTCTTTCTTGAGTCATAGGAAACACCGTCTTTGTTAAAGGGGGTCGAGGAAATACTAAGGAAAAATTTCCATGTGATGCTCAACTCAAAATCCTACACCTACCAATCCCTTCGAGTGAAGCCTTTGGAAATCTCATACGATTCAGTCAATTTCTTCAAAGGATGTAGACGAAGTTCTTACAGTCACGAGGAATTTGTTCGACCGAGGAGTTAGGAATTCGCCGGTGTGGATTGCCTACAGTGAGGAACATGATAGCCCCGAGAATTTGAGATTCAAATTTCCGACCGTTCTTTGTCTTCTTGGCCACCTGTCCCAAAATATCTTATCCACCTAACGGTCATATCATTGAAGGGCATTTATGTCTTATCATGTCGGGCTGCTCCCTAGGCTATAAATAGCCGCCCCTACAACCACTAGCTGGTTGGCTGCTCGAGAGAACTTGACACTTGTCATTTGAGAGCAACCCATCCTCCGAGGACTTTGAGCGAAAATCATCGAGTGAGGAAAAACCCAAAACCAAATCCCTCCAAACCCAAAGTGATTGAGCATCACTGAAGAAATTGATCCTGCGTGGATCCGACGCTTGTTACCTGTGAAGACTGTGCTTCTTCTGCACGGTTAGGCGTCAAGGTCTAGAGCATCCAAGAGGAATTGTGGATCGCCGAGTGACCAAGTCTGTGAAGGTTTGGAAGTCGCCTGAAGAATTACCACGAGTAATTGGACGAGTGATGTGTGACCTGAGTTCAAGGAGAATACGGTGAGGACTTGGTGTCCTGAGCTGCGTGCTCAGCGACTGGGTGTCCGGGACTGCATGTCCTCGAGTTTAAATACTCAGCCGCTCCAACCAGACGTACAACTGAGACAGCAGTTGGTACTGGTCATCTGGCCCGACTCTGCTGAAGACCAAAGCAACAGTTGGACGAGGTCCTCGGCCAAGTCCAAAGAAGAAACAGGTTGCATTCCATGTGCCTTCTGAAGATGAAGCTTCTGACGATGAACTTGCGTAAATCATCGAGATCGCCAAGAAAGGGCCGCTAGAGCCAAAGGCACATCTGTACATCGCTGTTGGATCCGAGGAAAATCCTCGATTATATTGATCTCTGGCACAAGGATCCAAATACCCTTTGCCTGATTTTCATCTCGACTCTGGACAAAGTCATATGCCGACCCATTTCATCTCGTAAGAGAAATGGAAGTTTGAAAAGGCAAGAGAGATCAAGAAGGCTCAATACAGAAAGGAGAAGTTCCTCAAGAAAAACGTTGTCAAAATGACACCTGAGGAACTTCTCAAGGTCCAGACTGAAATTCAAGACCTCAGCAAAAACTTCGATTCTTATTATGCTGATTGGCAAGGAGCCAAGGTCAGATTCGTCAACCTGACGAAGAAGTTCACAAATGTTGCTGCCCCAACGCAACATGAAATTCCTCAGGCTGAAGCCTCACCAGCCAATCGAAGAACATGCCAAGACCGGCCGATGAAGTTCAGGCTCTTTGAAGAAAATGCAGTTCGAGGCTGATGATCCCATTCCAGCCATCAAGAAATTGCCGTGGCATCCACTAGTGGTGCTACCAAGAAACCGAACAAGACAGTAATCAGCATCGATTGCACCTGAGGAAATTCTACCAGATTCCTCGGCTCCTGCGCCAACACCAACTCCAATTCTTCCATCCGCCTCGATGTGAAGAAAACCAAGGCTGCGTAACGAGCTGCAGTGAAGAAAAGGAAGGCATCACCGTGTCAAATTCTTAATTTGCGAAGAAAATGAAGCCAATGACCAGCTCACTCGAAAATCCAATTGATGTTGTTCCGATTTCCTCCATGCCATCAAAGGACCTTGTTCCTTTTGGAGAAGACTATGAGATCCCAATCGGATCTGATGAAGAACATCATTCTGCTGCTTCGTCAGAGCAGATTGATGAAGAAATTGAAGTGGACGCAATCCCTTCAACCCCAGTCATTTCCTCACCTATTGTAGCGACCCGACCTCAGACGGTCAAGCCTTCCGTATTCTTGTGCCATCCTCGGATCAAGATGTTGGCACACACAAGACATCAATGTATATATCAAAGTGCAATCACATGGATAAATAACGTAAAATGATATATACCTCATAATACTCAGCGGAAACAATCAAGCGGGTGTGGAGTCCCATCAACGCCATCGGCAGGTTGAGTGTAGACCGTAACCAGATCGTAACTCTTACTCGTCGAGGAGATATCTGCAACATGATACGTTGCAGCCGTGTAGGTCAAGACATTGAATGTACCGCAAGATCACAATAAGAGAAAACAGATGATAAACTATACTATATGCGGTATGGCTTTGTGGCTCAGATCTGAGTTTTGTTTGCGTAAAAGCTGGTTTTATTTTCCCTACATCAAAGGAATAAATGAAATACTTACTATGGAATTTTCTATCATGACATGGTTCCGCCAACCGATGTCTCATAGCCCAAAATCATCATATGTTGCCCACAATTAAGTTATCAATCCGGTGTTGAGAGTTCCGAGATAGATCCAAGTCCAGATGCTCAAATTGTCCGTAACCGGGACACGGCTAATCGATTAGGTTATAACCCTCTGCAGAGGTTTGTACACTTTACCCGCAAGATTCGATCCCTCTTTTACGTTCTCGCACTTCAGAGTGTTTGAGAACAAGATGACCAAACATGGTCTTCCAAAGAGTTCCTCTGACCACTGTCCGGTACCCATCCGATCCTACCGTTCTTCTACATCTGCTAGTACCGTCCCAGCCAGAGTCACAACCAAGGTCAACCAAGCCAGAGCCCATAATGACTTGCGGTTGCACAGTAAGCTTCCGGCGTGAAGTATTCTTCCGTCTCTTTGAGTCTGGGTGAAGCTTTCCGCGAGATGTCATGGCGCTTCTCCATGCATCCCGCCAACCATCGGTTTCTCGGGGCTGCCCGTCAACCGTCCTTCACCCAGAGTGTGTATTGAAATCTGTCTCGAGTCTTGAAGTCTTGAGGTCTTGAAGATGCAGTCCTTGCAGATTTCCATCACGGAGTTGTCGTCATTGACGTAGAGCCTCCATTCTCACACCACTCCCGGGCACTCATACCAAACCCCGTCTACTATAGCGTAGCATTAAAATAAATAACGTCCGGGCTTGGTAACAGGTGGTGGGTTCCTACCTCATGCATACTACTCAACTACAAGGATTCAATAACACTACTGAGGGGTGGTTGCAAGGGTGCCACTAAATGCAATAAAAACATAGGTATGAAAGCAATGATCAAAGTGAACTTGCCTGGTTGACGATCTTCGAAAAACTAGGGTTTCGTAGTAGCAATCTTCGCACTCCGGAAATTCTACCGAGGCAAACAATAACTATAATAAGCACATAGCATAACATCACTTAACACAATAACATAACAATAGCAACATAACACAACAAAACAACCAAACCAAATCCAAAAGAAAAACTCAAAGAAAGGCCACTCAAAGTTTTCCCTACTTCAAACAATAACAAAAATAGTTTTATATAATAAAAATTTCTTAATATAAACTAATCATGGTTTTAGGTTAACTTAACAGAAAAGGTTTCACTAAGCAACTAGGAGCAAAAAGAATTAATTTAAAAGCTATTATAAAACTCATTTTAGGCCTAATCCAATTTCTATTAAGAAAAATAATTTAAAACTTTTATTAATTATAAATAAAAGTTCATCTACTAGAATGACAGAAACTAACCTATAATAACTAATCACAAGTTAAAAATAAATTAATTTACTAATTAATTAATTAGGAAAACAGGAACTAGTCAATTAATTAGGATTAATAGGATTCTGTCTAGAACTAATTATTTATTAATCCTAAAATACCAAAGTTAATTTCTAGGGTTTGGCAATGTCAAAATAAAGTGATGACAAAAAGAATCATGCAAAAATAATTTTTCTAACTAAAGTTATAACAGATTTGCTATTCTGACTAAAATAATATTAAAGCATTTTTAATTATTTTTAGCATAGCTAAATATATGTTTTTCAGAAACTACATAAAATTTGCAATCCAACAAAAAAGAATCACTCAAAAATATTAAACAGAATAAAAAGATATACATTTTTGAAAATTGAAACTATTCGCTAAAACAGAAAATCAAAATAAAAAGAAAAAGCCCAATGGGCCTATATCATGCACGCGGCGTAGTTTAGTCTAAACGGGCCTAGGGTTAACTAACAACGAACCGGTCTAAACAAAATAAACCTAACTTAAAAAAATAAACCGCTCGGCCGTCCGGTTTTCTAATAAAAACATACCCCTTCGGGGGCTTCTAATCCTAACCACACGATTGGGATCGGACGGGGGAGGGGAATTCCGGGGACTCACCGGACTCCGGCGACGGCGGCGGCGGCGGCGAGAGTGCTCGGGCGTTGAGTCGTCATGAGCTTCGGCGAGACGTCGGGAGGTGCGGGAGCTCGGGGAGGGTTCGGTGGTGTCGAGGAAGGTCGGGTGCACCAGAGCGGCGACGGCGAGGGTTTTTGGCGGAGGTGAGCTCGGGCTCCAGCGTGCCGGGAGAGAGAGGAGAGGGGCTCGGCGAGGCTAAGGGGGGAATGGGGTGCGGGGCTTGGCTTATAGCGTGGCCTCGGCTCCTCTTCGGAAGGGATCGGGGCGTCGGGGATCCCGGATCCTTCGGGATCCGGTGGATCTCCCGAGGTTCAAGGCGTGGGCGAGGGAAGACGACGGGTGGGGGCCACGGGTCGGTGAGAGAGAGAGGGAAGGTTGATCGGTCGGCCGAATCCTAGGAAGATCGGGCGAGGCGGGGCGGCTGGTGGTCTGGCCTGTTGGCCTAGTGGGCCGGCTATCGGGCCAAAGGGGAGGAGGGAGGTGGCGCCTGGTGGGCACAGGCGTGGCTGGCGCCCCTGGGTCTTTTTCTTTATTGTTTTAATTGAAACAAAACCAAAAATAAAACCTAAACTATAAATATTTTATATAGGGTATATATATACCAAAATGATCAGGGGAATATTCCCTTTCATTTGAACATTTTTCCAAAGGCAAAATCCAAACTTTATGAAAATCCATTTTTTCAAATTCAAATAAAATTCAGATTTGAATTCCAATTCTTTTGGCATTGTTTCCTCCGATATTTTTGGAGTGTCATGTTAGCTCCTCTCATACTTTTGATCAAGTATTTACCAGGCTTAGTTTTTGAATTGTTTCCCACATGCCAAGGTTTGGAATTCAAATTCAAACTCAAAACTCTCTGAAACTTCAAATGGCATTCAAATTCAAACAGGATGCATAGGATGCTTAGCTATAATTGTAAAACATTCCAAATAGGAAATTTGGGATGTTACAAACCTACCACATTTAAAATGAATCTCGTCCTCGAGATTCAAGAGGCTAGCAAGAAAAGGTTAGGGGTTGGGGTGCGCTAGCAAATCCGTCGATCGGAATGGTCTAGTGTGCTACCATACTTAAAACAAGGTTACAGTTCCAATAAACTCAGATACTTCCTCTGGAGGGCTGACAATGTATGTCCCTTCACATACCTTACAATAGCTCCTTCATTAAAGCTCTTATGTCAGAAGCATAGAGTATTCCTCAAAAGCTTGGGTTGGTTCGTCAAAGTTGAAGTTCGTCGAGACCGGATCTTCTTAGCTGATGGGTCTGTGTCCATTCTAAACAACTATCGAAACACTCATGGTGGTCTACAATTTATGGTTTTCTCCTGCAGAAAGCGGGTCTGGGTTGAACTTCACCGTATATCCTACGGTTGGCAACAACCGCCGTGTACAAGGGAAAAAATACCTATACCTTTCTAAGGTTTAAACAAGGTTTTGATCGTCGTCTTTCTACTATAGGTAAGTCACTCAGATTTTACCATCCCATATAGCAAAGCGAATAATAAGAGTAAGTCGGTATGGTGATCAATCCATCCTGCACCCAAATCATTACCTTGTACATGGTTTAGCGAATCTCGCATTCTAACACTCGGTCATCCCCACAAGCATTGCAGAATTTCTCTTGTCGTGAACCAAGTTCGAAAAAATCCATTGATTCTGCAGCCAAACAAACATCTATCGCTCCTTAACAACTCTCGTGTTTTGCGTAAACTCCTATAGAATCGCTTCGGTTGATCAAATCGTGGTCTATTCCCAAAATTTCTTTCTCCAAGGGTACTTGATCCTTATTAATTCTTGGGCCTGTGGGTTATGGCCCACTTCAACACTAGTGCAGCTTTAACTCATCCTTGGGGTAACTCTCTTGTTCCATATTACACATCTTTTAAATCCAAGAGTACTGCTTTCTTCATACCATCATATCAAAAGCAAAATTCCAACTTTTTTTTCCCTCGAACTACAGTCCGTGGAATATATATTTTCTTACCCATTAGTCTAGTCTTCTTCACAGGGTACTACCACCCTTAAAATGAAATTCACAAATCCATCCATAGACCAGATTTCTCATATCCTCGAAAATGGTCAAAATCTTTGTTCACAGAGTAACAACTCATACAATTAAACATATGAAAACACGTCACCTTAACTTTATTGATTTCATGAATCCATTACAAACGCTGAGCACCCATTACATAACTCAACTCATTGAACTCATGAAAATGAAATTGCTTTCTACTACTCTTGTTATCCATATCAAAATTCCAACTATTCAACTCCAGTTTTCATCTCGTCGGGACATTTAATAGCATAATGTCCTGCCTCCTTGCAAATAAAAACAAATGACTTCCGACATGTCTCGGGGCTTCTTTGTGATTATGCGGGCTCCTTGGATTCTTGGCTTCTTTTCTAGGCATTTACTAGCGAAATGACCTAAATCCTTGCACCTGTAACAAGTGATATGACTTAGGTCCTTCTCTGCAAAAATTGGGTTGTTCTCGGGTTGCCTTCTTTTCTCTTCCCGAATTCTCTCAGTAATGATCGTAGTTTCTATCTCCAGAGGGTCAAACTTCACTTCATTGTCGGAAATATCCTGGATACTCCTTTCTTTCCTTGGTGCAATCTGTGAAAATGTCCTTCTTCTCCACATGAATAGCGGGCATTGGAGTAAAATCTGTCGAGACCTTCTCCATCCGTGTCGTCAACACTTTCATTCATTACTGGTTCTTCTAGGTCTTCTTTGAGGGTTTCTTTCATTCCATCTTCCTGCTTCAGAATAGTTTGTTGCACCATGGAGTAAATGTGACACTGCACCGGGTAGTGGGTGGTTCCTTCACACAGGAAGCAAGTCACCTGGCTAGTTGGGCATTCCTCACCGGGTGTTTCTCCTCACAATGAGGGCATCCATCTTTGTGTTCCTCCTGGTGTGCCCTATTTCTCCATAAATCTTGCAGGCACAAGGTTTACTTCTTGGTGTATCATTGTGCTTCCGGATAAGACGTGATCTCATCGTGGTCTTCTTGAATTCCTCCCAAGTTCTTGCTCCTTTAAATCCTTGTATGGATTGATGCATTCTCCACCAGGTTGCAGCACTTTACATGAAAGTCTTGAAGAGCGTATTGGACCTCATACTTCCTTGAAACCAAATTGTTCCCAAGTGATTCTCCATGTTCTGCATCCATAGCTCTACCTCCGCGAAGTCTTCGGTCCAGAGAATATCAGTCCAACTTCATTCATCATCTATGGGGTTCAAGGGTTTTAGGGTAAGATGAGAGAGAGGTGGGGAGGATATACACACAATACAAACAATAGTTTTGAAGAAACGAGTTTTACTTTGTGGCTGTCGGAAAACATCAAACAAATGACAGCTCACACATCGTCGCATCTAACGTAAGTGTGTAACAGGGGTTTGGTCTTCTAAAGGTCAAATATTTCTTCAGATCTTCAAATCTTCAGAGTCTTCAACTGTTGTAGCTTCTAATACATGGTGAAATCCTCTTTACTTGGAAGAGGTCATCAGTCCTCCGATATCTTTCTTGGAGTGGCTTCAGTTGATCCTTCATGTGGTCAAAAGGGAAAAGGGGTATATCCTAACTATTCTGACGAAGACAATGAGTCCTATCAAAGGCCACGACTCGAATGATGAAGAAGTCGTTGGCATCATGAAGAATATGCTTTTCAACATCATCCATGGCGTTCCCGTCAACTTCCATGATTTCTTCATGAGGACTCGGCAAACATTGCTATGTCACCATTTGAGCTGAAGCCTTATGCGCCTTGGATAATGAGATTCATCAGACAAGGTCTTCACTCAATTACAAGGCTGATACTCAACCACTGCAGCTACTTGCCCCGATTGAAGTCCTCAAACGGACATTTACCTCGGTGATGACAAGGGAAAGGCTATCTGCTGTGATCGATGAAGGCATTCGTCCATTGGATGGACAGGTTTTAGCAAAGCATCCTACTCCACCAATGATGACTCTGCCACACATGACTCTGCCGCAAATACCTCAGTCAAGCAAAGTCCTCAAGCTACTGCACCCAGGGTGATGACTGATCGTGAGTTACTCCTCAGTCTTCATCAGAAGGTTGATCGCAATCATAAATGGGTCAAGCGTTAGTTTGGTACTTTTCTTCACAATATGACCTCAACACACAATGCAGTGAAGAAAAACCACTACTACCTCCATGAAACCTTCAAACGCACCTGGGCTGTTCTTTCACATGTCTACAGTGTGGAAGAACTGACGACAATGGGACTCAAGGAAGAATTTGACTGGTCTGCACCTCCTCCGAAGAAATACAAGAAGGTCAAAGTTCCTTCCTTGGTGGCCAGCTCTTATTCTTCATCGCGCGACACCGATGATAATGAAGACTTGGATGACATCGCGGCAGGTCCTACTACAACAACCGACCCCAACAACGCTGGCGCTCCTTCTTCAACTTGAAATTCTTCAGGAGCGTTAGTCCTCAGTTTCGATCCTTTTGGTCATTCGATGACAAAGGGGAGAAATTTGAGTTAGTCTTCAAGCGGGTCTATTTTATTGCCCATATACAACAATTTATTTTTGTTAAGTTACAACTCTCGTTCTTACGAAACTTTTATTGGATCGAGTTGTAATCTTAAACCCGATGGTGCTTTGATACTTTTGATGCACTATGCTCGATTCTCTTGAGCTTCTTGAGCTCGATACTCTTGATGCGTTATTTTGCATGCTTGTTCCTCATTAATGTTATCGCATCGCGTGCTGAATTACATCAAGCACCATATTTCATCATGCATTTCAAATTCTTCATATTATATGTCAAATGCGTGTATGAATTACAAGATATAGGGGGAGATCTCCATGATTCAACTCTTCAAATGTGCATTGCCTCAAAAGCAAATTCCTCACTATGCACATCTTCAGGGGGAGTTCTTTTATATCCTGCAATCAAATTCCTCATTTTAAGTATTTACACTTCATATGTTTATCCCCTTTGTAAACTTAACCTATATTGTCATCAATCACCAAAAAGGGCGAGATTGTAAGTGCATCTAGTGCCCCTTAGTGATTTTGGTGTATTGAAGACTTATAGGTTAAGGGACTAATGCGTTTGTGAGTGTACACAGGTCTATAAGTCTATGAGGAGTTTGATATTTACAGAGATAGTCAACCCCCAAAAATGAAGTTCTTCAACTGAAGACTCTCTGAAGACTTTGAAAGTGAAGAAATTGGTGTGACCTTGAAGACTTGGTATTCATTTGAGGAACATGAAGCGTGAAGACTTTTGTTTTTGTAGTTTCATTTTCTCTTTCTTGAGTCGTAGGAAACAGCGTACTCTTAAAGGGGGTGGAGGAAAAACAAAGGAAAAATTTCCATGTGATGCTCAACTCAAAATCCTACACCTACCAATCCCTTCGAGTGAAGCCATTGGAAATCTGATACAGTTCAGTCAATTTCTTCAAAGGATGTAGACGAAGTTCTTCTAGTCGTGAGGAATTTGTTCTGACCGAGGAGTTAGGAATTCGCCAGTCTTGGATTGCCTACATAGTGAGGAACATGATAGCCCCGAGGAATTTGAGATTCAAATTTCCGACCGTTCTTTGTCTTCTTGGCCACCGTCCCAAAATATCTTATCCACCTAACGGTCATATCATTGAAGGGCATTTATGTCTTATCATGTCGGGCTGCTCCCTAGGCTATAAATAGCCGCCCCCTACAACCACTAGCTGGTTGGCTGCTCGAGAGAACTTGACACTTGTCATTTGAGAGCAACCCATCCTCCGAGGACTTTGAGCGAAAATCATCGAGTGAGGAAAACCCAAAAACCAAACCCCTACAAACCCAAAGTGATTGAGCATCATTGAAGAGATTGATCCTGCGTGGATCCGGCGCTTGTTACCTTTGAAGACATGCTTCTTCCAGACGGTTAGGCGTCAAGGTCTAGAGCATCCAAGAGGAATTGTGGATCGCCGAGTGACCAAGTCTGTGAAGGTTTGGAAGTCGCTGAAGACTTACCACGAGTGATTGGACGAGGTTTGTGTGACCTTAGTTCAAGGAGAATACGGTGAGGACTTGGTGTCTGAGCTGCGTGCTTTCGGCCGACTGGGTGTCCGGGACTGCGTGTCCTCGAGTTTAAATACTCGGCCGATCCAACCAGACGTACAAGCTGAGACAACAGTTGGGAACTGGTCTACCAAATCATTGTCTTCACCAACCTAATCTGGTTCTATTTCCTCAACCCTTTCATTTCCTCATTCTTGTGTTGAGTGTTTGTTCATATCTGTGTTTGAAGACTTTGGTGAAGACTTTCTCAATTTCCTCGGTTTAATTTCTTGATCTGTTTGTCTTCATCTTGTGTTATCCTGTGATTACGCTTTCAGTACTCTGTGCTAGTCTTCATTTCATCATGATGACCATGCGTGTATTCTTTTATGCTTACTTGAGTACTTATTCGGCTGCTAATAGTTCTTCGCTAAGGAATTTCCTCACCGGCAAATTCCTCAGTGAAGAATTCATAAAAATCGCCTATTCACCCCCCCCCCCCCTCTAGTCGACATAACGCACTTTCATGAATGTCACAGACCCGTTGACAAAGCCTCTTCCACGAGGAAAACATGATCAGCACCAATACTCCATGGGTGTTAGAATCATTACTATGTAATCTAGATTATTGACTCTAGTGCAAGTGGGAGACTGAAGGAAATTTGCCCTATAGGCAAGTATAAAGTTGTTATTTATATTTCCTTATATCATGATAAATGTTTATTATTCATGCTAGAATTTTATTAACCGGAAACTTAGTACATGTGTGAATACATAGACAAAACAGAGTGTCCCTAGTATGCCTCTACTTAACTAGCTCGTTAATCAAAGATGGTTATGTTTCCTAACGATAGACATGTGTTGTAATATGATGAACGAGATCACATCATTATAGAATGATGTGATGTACAAGACCCATCCGTTAGCTTAGCATAATGATCGTTTAGTTGTATTGCTATTGCTTTCTTCATAACTTATACATATTCTTTTGACTATGAGATTATGCAACTCCCGAATACCGGAGGAACACCTTGTGTGCTATCAAACGTCACAACGTAATCGGGTGATTATAAAGATGCTCTACTGTGTGTCTCCGAAGGTGTTTGTTGGGTTGGCATAGATCAAGATTAGGATTTGTCACTCCATGTATCGGAGAGGTATCTCTGGGCCCTCTCGGTAATGCACATCACTATAAGCCTTGCAAGCAATGTGACTAATGAGTTAGTTGCGAGATGATGCATTAAGGAACGAGTAAAGAGACTTGCCGGTAACGAGATTGAACTAGGTATGATGATACCGACAATCGAATCTCGGGCAAGTAACATACCAATGACAAAGGGAACAACGTATGTTGTTATGCGGTTTGACTGATAAAGATCTTCGTAGAATATGTAGGAGCCAATATGAGCATCCAGGTTCCACTATTGGTTATTGATCGGAGATATGTCTCGGACATGTTTACATAGTTCTCGAACCCGTAGGGTCCGCACGCTTAACGTTCGATGACGATTTGTATTATGAGTTATGTGTTTTGGTGACCGGGTTTTGTTCGGAGTCCCGGATGAGATCACGGACATGACGAGGAGTATCTAAATGGTCGAGAGGTAAAGATTTATATATTGGACGAAGGTATTCGGACACCGGAATGGTTTCGGGACGTTTCGGATATTTATCGGGGAACTGAGGGGTTACCGGAGCCCCCCGGAGAAGTTATGGGCCTTAATGGGCTATAAGGGAGTAGGAGAGGGCAGCCCGCAGGGTGGCGCCCCCCAAGGGAGTCCGAATTGGACAAGGGGGAGGAGGAGCGGCCCCCTCTTTCCTCTCCCTCTCCTTCCCTCTTTCCCCCTCTTGGAATAGGAAAGGGAATCCAACTAGGATTGTGAATCCTAGTTGGACTCCCCCTTGGTGCGCCCCCTCTAGGCCGCCGGCCTCCTCCCTCTCCTCCTTTATATACAGGGGCGGGGGGCACCCCAAAGGCACACCAAGATTTCTCTTAGCCTTGTGCGGTGCCCCCCTCCACAGTTTACGCCTCCGGTCATAGCATCGTAGTGCTTAGGTGAAGCCCTGCGCAGATCACATCACCAACACCGTCGGCATGCCGTCGTGCTGACGGAACTCTCCCTCGACCCTCTATTGGACCAAGAGTTCGAGGGACGTCATCGAGCTGAATGTGTGATAAACACGGAGGTGCCGTACGTTTGGTACTTGGATCGGTTGGATCGTGAAGACGTTCGACTACATCAACCGCGTTAACATAACGCTTCAGCTTTCGGTCTACAAGGGTACGTGGACACACTCTCCCCCTCTCATTGCTATGCATCTCCTAGATAGATCTTGCGTGATTGTAGGAATTTTTTTGAAATTGCATGCTATGTTCCCCAAGAGAGAGAAGGCGCCTCTCATGTCCTTCGGCCAGTGCCATCTCCATCAACACTGCCGGCATGCTCCTCTCCACCTCCAATACCATGTTGGCTTTTAACTTGTCTCTACCCTCTGTGTACTCCATCAGTCCATCTACATGTTTGAGTAATTTATTAGTTCTCTTTGAGAATAAGATGAACTATAGTTTGTACTAACACCGAATGCCTTTGCGCGATATAAAGTCCTGTCTTTCATGTTTATTTGAATACTATTCGTGATGTAGGGTGAAGTGCACCGTGCAACATTTGCCTATTTTGGACACAAGGATATTACTATTTGAATGAAGCGGAGAGTGGAGATAAAGTGACATAAGCTATCTCTTGGGAAGTGGAGGTGAAAGAGTTGCAGTAGTAACCTCCCTCTTCTTATATTTGCTAACTCATAGAGGAATAACGGAGACCGCCCATTGGCCGCATCCACGGGGAAACCATTAATCACCGTTGCCATAACCTTCTAGTGGGGATGGTGGTGGCGTGTGTGATACTGTTGACTACATGTACCACCATGTGTGGTATGGTTGACTACATGTAGCTCCATATACTATAGCAGGCTCCGCCCACAAATCATCGTGGCCTTGTTACAATACTCAAACAACTGCTTGGCAATAAAGTTCAAGCGCACCCCCTTGAAGCCTTTATCAGTCCTAACCCCACTAGCTATGATCTCATACATCTTGCTAAACACGAAGCTAGATAGGAACAACCGTCATTTCATCGAGTCCCCCCATCCCAGGCACATTTGCCTTCCCAGCCTTGATGGATGTCTTATGTGTAGTGCATTAGCAACATTAGGCACTACCAACACAAATGGTGGATTCCTAGCAGGAATTGGCACGAAGACATCTGAATCCAGAGGCATGTGCTCGTCGGTCGGAGGTTGGGAGTTCTCAACATACGACGACAGGAATTGGCTCTTGGAAGACAATGGCCTGACTTAACTCTTGCGTGCTCATGTTCTACAAGCATTAGCATGAGGACCGGTGAAACACATTATGTTGGGGAACGTAGTAATAATTCAAAAAAAAAATACCTACGTGTCACCAAGATCAATCTAGGAGATTCTAGCAACGAGAGAGAGGGAGTGCATCTTCATACCCTTGAAGATCGCTAAGCGGAAGCGTTACAAGAACGCGGTTGATGGAGTCGTACTCGCGGCGATTCAAATCGCGGAAGATCTGATCCAAGCGCCGAACGGACGGCGCCTACGCATTCAACACACGTACAGCCCGGGGACGTCTCCTCCTTCTTGATCCAGCAAGGGGGGAGGAGAAGTTGAGGGAGAACTCCGGCAGCACGACGGCGTGGTGGTGGAGCTCATGGTTCTCCGGCAGGGCTTCGCCAAGCTCAACTGAGGAGGAGGAGGTGTAGGAGGAGGGAGGGTTGCGCCAGGGGGAAGGGTGCGGCTGCCCGCCCACCCCCCCCCCCCCCCCCTCTATTTATAGAGTGAAGGGGAGAGGGGGCTGGGCCCCCTAGATGCATCTAGAGGGGGGGCGGCCAGGAAGGGGAGACTTGCCCCCCCAAGCAGGTCGGAGGCGCCCCCTCCCCCTAGGGTTTCCAACCCTAGGCGCCTTGGGCCCTTGGGGGGTGCACCAGCCCACTAAGGGGCTGGTCCCCACCCTTATTCAGCCCACTAAGTCCTCCGGAGCAGGTGGTCCCACCCGGTGGACCCCCGGACACCTTTCGGTGGTCCCGGTACAATACCGATAACCCCCTAAACTATTCCGACGACTGAAATTGGACTTCCCATATATAAATCTTCACCTCCGGACCATTCCGGAACTCCTCGTGACGTTCAGGATCTCATCCGGGACTCCTAACAACTTTCGGTAACCACATACAATTTCTCATAACAACTCTAGCATCACCGAACCTTAAGTGTGTAGACCCTACGGGTTCGGGAACCATGCAGACATGACCGAGACACCTCTCCGGCTAATAACCAATAGCGGGATCTGGATACCCATATTGGCTCCCACATGTTCGACGATGATCTCATCGGATGAACCACGATGTCGGGGATTCAATCAATCCCGTATACAATTCCCTTTGTCCATCGGTATGTTACTTGCCCGAGATTCGATCGTACGTATCCCTATACCTTGTTCAACCTCGTTACAGGAAAGTCTCTTTACTCGTTCCGTAACACATGATCCCATGGCTAACTCCTTAGTCACATTGAGCTCATTATGATGATGCATTACCGAGTGGGCCCAAAGATACCTCTCCGTCATACGGAGTGACAAATCCGAGTCTCGATTCGTGCCAACCCAACAGACACTTTCGGAGATACCTGTAGTGCACCTTTATAGTCACCCGGTTATGTTGTGACGTTTGATACACCCAAAGCATTCCTACGGCATCCGGGAGTTGCACTATCTCATGGTCTAAGGAAATGATACTTGACATTAGAAAAGCTCTAGCAAATGAACTACACGATCTTGTGCTATGCTTAGGATTGGGTCTTGTCCATCACATCATTCTCCTAATGATGTGATCCCGTTATCAACGACATCCAATGTCCATGGTCAGGAAACCATAACCATCTATTGATCAACGAGCTAGTCAACTAGAGGCTTACTAGGGACATGTTGTGATCTATGTATTCACACATGTATTACGGTTTCCGGTTAATACAATTATAGCATGAACAATAGAAAATTATCATGAACAAGGAAATATAATAATAACCATTATATTATTGCCTCTAGTGCATATTTCCAACACATTACACATGGACGATAAGAAAGATCACTACACATGGACATCAAGCATAGTACACATGGATCATGAAGTTCAATACACAACCCTATGACTGATCTTCAAGCTCAAATCATACGTTGGAGTTCAACACACTACCACACATACATATCGATCATACTTGGAAACTAATATACTACACATTCTTCGATTCACATGCTAATACCACATCTGCCGTAGTATTATCCTTGCCGACATGGAAAACAACACAAACATCATCAAAGCCTACAAGCCAAATCTAGCATGCTACTAATCCATTACCACTAGCTGCCACGACATCGCATTCTCAGAGATCGACACATGCTCACATATCTACTCCTACCACATGCTCACATATCTAAGATAGAATGAGTAGGGAGGAGGGAGTGATCAAACTTACAACCATTTGTGAAGCTGGGCAGAGAGCGGAACACAAGAGGAGGAAGACAAAAGCAGCCACCGTCAAGCTGCAATTTGAAGAAGACGTGTTGGTACCCGTTTGTCTGTGACGAATCCATGCGGGACGGGGAGCTCTTGAGGGGGGGGGGGTAGTGACGAGGTTTGGGCGGTGTGCCGAAGGTGGCCATATAGGGTGACCGATTCAGCGGTAGGTGACCCAATTGCTTCCGCCAAATTTTCGTGGGCGTGTCTTGAGCTCGTGCAATCTCCCTGCTCGCATGAGCTCGGCCCCGCGTTCCCCTCCCCTACATTGCCCGAACTTGGGTGAGGGGAAACAATTGATTTGGCCATTTTTATCGGGTCTCGTTTGTAGGTGCTTTAAGGATCGTCCTAACACAAACCAAACAATAAACACATTGCCACCAAACAGGCCAAATTTTCGTCCACGGGCCTGGTTCTTGGGAATGCAACACGTCCTTAGAGAAACTCCAACGGGGCGACCCATTTCGTATTCTGTTGTCCGTTTGGGTCAGCGCGGACAAAAGAGGAGGCCCAACGCGCCGACCCAAACCCAAATCGAGTCTGCTTCACGTCCGCGCCGACACATTTGTGGCCCAAATTTGTGCCCCAAATGCGTCGGCGTGGACGCGGAACGGACACCACGCGTGCCTTCTCGGTGTCCATCGCGGCCCCACCTGGCGGTCGTCCAACTGCCCGCCACCTACCTGGTCAGCTTAATTTATGATCTCGGGCCCACGCGTCAGCGATGGCGGTCATCCTTTTTTAAGCCGACCGTGCGGCGGGGCCGTCCTCATCCAGCCCCCGTCCCCATCTAGACACTCGCTCCCCCGTCGCCGGCAAACCCTAGCCAACCCTAGCCACCCCAGCCGTGCCAAATGGGGCTCTTCTCCGGCGCCGGCAGCAGCAGCAAGGCCAAGGGCAAGTCGCCCGCCATCTCTTTTCCCCGGAGTTTCTCCCATCTCCACCGGCGCCAGCTCACCGGTCGAGGCATCGCGTCAACGTGCCGATGCACCAGGTGGAGTGGCACTGGCAGCACCGCGTGCCTCTCCCGTACCCCGATGCCACCCTGCCGCACGACTGGCACTTGGATCCGGAGAGGACCCCGGTCCCGGCGGCCCCGCGGTCGGCTAGGGTGCACACGGAGGAGGTGTGGCGCCGGCGGGCGCTCCTGACGCTGGAGCAGCTCCGCGACCCCGCCTACGCCTCCGACTTGCCCAACTGGGCGCGCTGGTTTGCCTTCGAGCACAAGGAGGCGAGGCGACGCGGCGTCCGCGAAGTCGACCGCACCGTGCCACCGCCCCCGCTCGTTGTCCGCGAGGAGGACCAGGCGGCGGAGGCCGCCTACTAGGCTGCCCTTGCGGCGGTCTACCGGGAGAGCGAAGAGGACGAGCGGCGCAGGGCGGCGGCGGTCGAGGAAGAGGAGGCGGCAGTCTGGCGGCCATGGCGCGAGCCATGGCCCTCTCTCCGCGGCGGGCGATCGCGTCTCGCCGCCGGTGACCCGTCGTCCCCTCGTGAAAGCGGAGCGAGCCGTCCCCATCGGCGCTACTCACGGGCGGGAGTAGTCGCGATCGGGTCAAGGCCGCCAGGTAGGGGTAATGCCGCAGGAGGCGGCGTACCTCGGCATCAGTGCCGATATCTGGTAGCCTAGGAGCGCCGCCGGTCTAGGTAGGGGCAATGACGGCGCAGGAGGCGGCGTACCTCGAGCACTGGCGCCAGATGCGGCTGGCCGAGGAGCGCCGCCACGGCGAGTACCTCGAGTTGCTCGAGCGCGATGCCGAGGACGGGCAGCGTGACGCCGAGGAGGAGGCACGCCAGGCCGCGGTGGCCCAGGCGGCGGCATAGCCCGTGGCGGCACTGCCCACACCGGCACAGCCCGCGCCCGACATGAATGCGCTCTGGAACACGGCTTCCCCTGGGCCGGGCCGGCGCCGACGCTCATCGACCTCACGGACCCCGAGGACGACAACGACTCCGCCTAGGGCAACGCGCCGCCTCGTAGTTTAGTTTGTTTTTATTTTTCTTAAATGCAAATATGGACGCGTGGACTCCCGCCTGCCTTCGTGGCCGGCTTTAATGTTTAATTAATGTTGTTTTTATTTTAAATATGCATGTATTTTTTTAGCGCCGTCAAAATGGGTCGCGCCAGCGTTGGGCGCACGCGCCGACCTAAACGCGGAAGCAGACGTTCATATCCGGCTGGCCGAGCCAAACAGACAAAAAGCGGACAATATCACCGTCCGTTTGGATCGGCCCGTTGGAGTTGCTCTTAGAATTGCTCTGCTCTGGATGGGATTCGGAGGTGGCCAACCCAAGCGATGCAAGAAACGGCTGGGGGATGCAGCGTGTGGTCACATGGGCGAGGGTGCGCGTACGGCGCGGTCACGTGGTCACACATATGCGCGCATGTTTCCGCCAGCGTGCTATGTCGCTTCACATATCGAAACACTTTGATGACACGTACTCCATCTAGGATCGGCCTAATCGTCACATGATGATATACAGTGTACCAACACAGCCAGCCGGAGATGCAACTTTAGTAGGCACGAGCGCGGAGTGCGCCCTTGTTGGTATCACACATGCTGACGTCGTGTGCTTCTTTGCGGTGTTGTTGCGCTGGATCTTTTCTTGGGCCAGAGTCCGCTTAACTTGTCTAGCTACGGCAGCCACTGCAATGATCGGTGGGTGGAGGATCTTGGTAACAGAGGCGACACGTAGCACTACCTTACGGCCAAAAATGCTGGTTTCCCTTCGCATGAAGCAACCAACCAATCGGTTGTACTCCACTGTGCTGTTGTCCAAGCCGTGCATGACAGCCATTCATGTGCAAGTGCTTGGCCAATTACCCGAGTTAGATTGGTAGATAGATAGTTTGTGCATGCTTGCAAGTTTTCCATTGCTTGACAACTTAACACCGTGCGAAGCCACGTATGCACCCATCTGTTGTTCCCTCCATCCATTTGTTGGCCATCTCCTTCCCCATATTTACAAGCAATTCAGAAAATAGATGCAGCACAACGACGTCCGAGATGTAGGTGCCCGGAATTAAATTCAGGTCTCAGTCGATGCGACTCATGCGTAAAGCTTGTTTTTCCTAACGCACGGACGTACGTACTGCTCGTTTTCGGCTGCTCTCCTTTTTCCTTCACAAAAGAGTCATGTACCAGAACAGAAACTGCTCCACTGTTTCTGAGAAATCCAGTTGCTTGCGACATCTATCCCGGACGACTTAGAATCAATGCGCGATTCATGCGTAAAGCTTGGCACTGCACCGTACAGACGGATCGATGACACACGACACGTGTTGAGAAATAATGGAAACCTAGCTAGTCGATCTATCGATTGATCGATCGCCATCGGCTAATCAAAATCACTCGGGCCGGGGCACAACACGCTTGCGTGCTCCTTTACTGTTCATAGTAATTGCAAAAGAAAATACTTGCACAACTAATGTTCAGTGATACTCGGACAGTTCGTGACCTTGTGAGTCTAGTGCAGGCTCACTCCCCGAGTATCGTTTTTCTTTGTGAGACTAGGCAGTCTAAGAATAAAATGAAACGTCTTCGTGCTAGGTTAGGTTTGAGAGGTTTTGATGCTTTTGATTGTGTCGATCGTAGTGGTGGTCTTGCTTTGTATTGGCATGAGTCTTTGAGTCTTGATGTAAAAGAAATAAATGAACGATATATCGATGCGTATGTAACTGGTACCGCGGGCGAGCCACCCTGGAGGCTTACCTGTGTCTACGGCGAGCCACGGACGGAGGACCGTCATCGCATGTGGTCCCTTCTCCGTGATCTTCACCAAAAGGCCAACATGCCGTGGGTCGCTAGGGAGATTTTAACGAAGCTATGTGGAGTTTTGAGCACTTCTCCGACACACCGCGCTCAGCAGGTCAGATGCTTGATTTCAGAGATGTTCTTGAGGTTTGTGGTTTGGGCGACCTTGGTTTTGCAAGTCTGCCGTATACTTTTGATAATCGTCGAGGGGGACGGGCTAATGTAAAGGTCCGCCTCGACCGCGCTGTGGCCAACAACATGTGGAGAGATGTCTTCGCTCATGCTAGGGTGGAGCACTGGTGGCGCCCAGCTCCGACCACTTGCCCATCTTGCTTTGGCGCGCCGAGGAGACGAGCCGTGCAACAGGCGTGAGATGCAGACAGTATGAGGTAATGTGGGAACGGGACCCATCCCTGCCCGAGGTAATTATGAACACATGGACTGAGTTGGGTGCTATGCTGAATATTGGTGATATTGCTTCCGGTTTGGGTAACTTGATGAAAAAACTGCAAGACTAGTGCCGCAAAAAATTTGGTAATGTGATTAAGGAAATTAACAAATCTCGCTCCCGCTTGGAGGAGCTTATGTCGATGAATGCAGATAGGAAGGACATACGGGAGGAGACCGACCGTATGAACGAGTTGCTATACAGAGAGGAGATGTTGTGGATGCAGCGGTCTCGTATTGCATGGCTGAGGGAAGGCGACCGCAACACTCAGTTTTTTCACCGGAAAGCGGTGTGGCGTGCGCGGAAAAATCGCATTAAGGCACTCATTGATGAGGCAGGGGTCACGTACAGGGACCATGGTTCCATGGCGGCTATGGCCACGGCCTACTTTTCTAAGCTTTTCTTGCTGATTCTTCTCGCTGTGCGGATCCAGTTATAGATTTGATACAGACTCGTGTGACTGACAGTATGAATGATGGCGTGTGCGCAGATTTTTCAGACAAGGAAATAGCTGATGCTCTCTTCCAGATTGGACCACTCAAGGCCCCAGGGCCGGATGGGTTCCCAGCGCGCTTCTTCCAGAGAAGCTGGGCAGTTATGAGAGAACAGGTTATGGCAGGAGTGCAGGAATTTTTTCGTACAGGGATCATGCCTGAGGGGGTAAATGACACTTCCACTGTTCTCATCCCGAAGGTGGATAACCCAGAGAGGCTAACTGAGTTTCGTCCAATAAGCCTATGCAATGTCATATATAAGGTGGTGTCAAAGTGTTTGGTGAATCGACTCAGACCTATTTTGGATAATATTATCTCACATCAACAAAGTGCCTTTGTCCTGGAAGGATGATTACAGATAATGCACTAATTGCCTTTGAGTGTTTCCACTTTATTCAGCAGGAGAAGGACCCTAGCAAGAGCTTCTGTGCATATAAGCTGGATTTATTAAAAGCTTATGACAGGGTAGACTGGATCTTCTTGGAGCGAATGATGAAAAAGATGGGCTTCGGCTCACGGTGGGTGGACTGGATTATGAGTTGCGTCACATCGGTGAGATACAGTGAAATTCAATGGAACCCTCTTGGAATCATTTGCACCGTCGCTGGCTACTCTGGCAAGGTGATCCTTTGTCCCGTTTTTGTTCCTGTTTGTGGCTGATGGTCTATCTGCGTTGTTGAAAGATGGAGAGCAAAGAGGAGATTATACCCCACTAAAAATATGCCGAAGAGCGCCGGGCGTGTCTCACTTATTATTTGCAGATGATACGTTGCTCTTCTTCAAGGCAGAGGCGGACCAAGCTAAAAGGTCCAACAAGTGCTAAATACATATGCAAAGGCCACTGGACAGTATATTAATCCGTCTAAATGTAGTGCCCTGTTTGGCACTTCGTGTCCAGCCA
Organism: Aegilops bicornis; assembly: GCA_021605145.1. NCBI lineage: Eukaryota > Viridiplantae > Streptophyta > Magnoliopsida > Poales > Poaceae > Aegilops > Aegilops bicornis. The sequence continues at coordinate 628,718,738 of CM038671.1, read as the reverse complement.
TGATGCAAGACGTGGTGAGAGATATTCTCCATATTGGTACTGTTACTTTTGAGGAAAAGTACCTAGGCCTTCCAACGCCTGAGGGTCGCATGTCGCGAGGTAAATTTCAGAATCTGCAGTCCCGTTGTTGAAAAGGATCATTGCGTGGGGCGACACCCTCTCTCTGGCTGGCAAGGAGACTATGATCAAGGCAGTAGCTCAGGCCATCCCTACGTATATTATGAGCGTTTTAAATTACCTATATGCATGCGTGATGTTACGAACAGAATGGTTCGGAATTTTTGGTGGGGGCATCGGAAGGCAAGCGGAAAACACATTGGATAGCATGGCCAAGGATACAAGCTCGAAAAAGCAAGGGTGGTTTGGGGTTCGTAGATTTCCGCTTCTTCAACCAGGCGCTCCTAGCGAGACAGGCTTGGCGTTTGCTAACTAACCCCACCAGCTTGTGTGCGCAGGTTCTCAAGGCACGATACTATCACGACGGGCGCCTCGAAAATACGGTATTCTCGGGGAATGCGTCTCCGACTTGGCAGGCGATTCAGCACGGCCTCGAGCTCTTGAAAAAGGGCATCATATGGCGCGTCGAGGCGGGCAGGACATCCGCATTTGGCGAGACCGGTGGTTGCCTAGGGAGCCATCACGCCAACCCATCTCCTCAGAGGGTACGTGCCGCCTAAGGAGGGTGGCGGAGCTCTGGATGGCGAGGGGTCTGGCGCATGGACCGCCTCGTCGCTACTTCCTCCCTGCGGATGTCGAGGTCATCACCGAGATCCGTCGTCGACCCGCGTCACCGAGGATATTATTGCATGGGCACCGGAGAGGAACGCAGTATCTTCACCGTTCGTCCGCCTACCGCTGACCATGGACGAGCGCGGCGTCCTTCGCTTCCGCCATGAGTAGGGCACCGGATGGTCGCCGCGCCATCCGGAAGATCATATGGGGTGCCCTGCTCCTCCTAAGGTACGCGTGTTAAGCTTGGAGAGTCGTCACCAACTCACTTGCTACTTGGGCCAATAAAGCCTCACGACACCTTGAGCTTCTTGACATTTGCCCTTGTGTGGTGTTGAACGCGAGGATGGATTCCATGCGCTGCGGTGTCCCCGGCAAGAGAGCTCTGGCGAGTTATGGCCTTGGTGGAACATCCTCAAGGTGGAGGCCATCGTCAACACCGCCCAGTGGATCTTTTCACCGCTGGACCCCTTGGATGAGACGGCGAAACTGGTGGTGCTCATGACCATGTGGAGAGTATGGCATGTCCGGAATGAGATCACACACGACAAGGCGCCGCCCACTGCCGAAGCCTCTCAACGCTTTTTGCACGGATACATCAACTCACTCCTGTGCATACAAGCAACATCCCGATGGTAACCTAGAGAAAGGGAAGATGGTGGTCCTGCCTTCACCACCACGCGCTCCGTAAAGCACGGCGCCCAAAGGTGCGTGCACACTTTGAGTACCGCCCAGCCGGGCTGGGTTAAGTTGAACACGGATGGGAGCTACATAAGCGGCCACAGTGTGCGGGAGGAGGTATGATCTGCCGGGATGACAGAGGCGAGATCATCTACATCGCATGTAGGGAGCTACGTACATGCGACAATGCTTTAGAGGCGGAGCAAGCAGCGTCTGAGAGAAGGCTTGGAGCTGGCCTTGCACCGATCTAACCTACCTATTCTCGGTTGAGTTGGATAGCGGAGGCGGTGTCGATGATTACAACGCGAGATGGATAGATCGTCACATCATGCACTTATAGAGGAGATTCGTAGGTTGGCTGGAAGCGATGCTAGGGAGATCTCTTTTACTCTTTGTAGCCGTCTGCGGAACGGGATTAGTCATGAGCTGACCGCCTATAGCCGTAGAACTCACAAGACAAAGCTGGCTTACTGCCGGGATGGATTTTGTTGTAAACCTGGCTCTCGCTGAGAAGCCTCCTTGAGTAATGAGAACTCCTTTTTTCCCCGCAAAAAAAAAAAAAACTAATGTTCAGTGATATTAACAAAGAAGCAAGACTCCACGTTGCGAGTCTGCGACCCCCTAGCTGATTGTGGTCTTCTCTCTGTTGCCGTAATTCATATCTTTCCGGTGAGATGTGAGAGATGATGCGACGGACGGGAAGCTGATTTCTAGAAACAAGGGAGACACAAACGCACAATGTATCCTCAGTTAGATAGACAGATAGATAGATAGATGCGCGTGCAGTGTTAATTTGTACGTACATGGCCGTGGCGTAAACGCCCCGCTACTTCTTCATATGTCCATCGTCTCGTCGTCCCACTCCCACTCGCTGCGTACGTACGTACGATCGAGCGCGCGCGCCACATTAATCCCACAACCAAACCAGGAAGACTGCGTGAGAATTCAGAATTCACGGCATCCACAACTAGTATGATGCGTATTAGTAGTACTAGCTAACAACGGCAATAGTAATGGAGCATCAATGAATTAACCACCATTTTGATGTACTACGTACGTGGCCACCAATGAGAATGAGCAGTGCAACTCCTGCTCTGCAATTCATTTTGATGCTCCATTTTGATGTACTACGTAAGTTGTTGCCGGCAAGCAACGTGCACCTGCAATTCATTCTTGCATGGAACATATCCATCTTGCCAGTGTGATCACTCCTGCTCTGCTCGCCACCACTATATAAGAACCAGCTGATCGCCATGCCTACCACCATCACACCACATCCAGCCATCTCACAACATAAGCTAGCTAGCGTTGCCAAAGTTCCAATCATCAATGGCGAGAGCGATCCTGCTTGCGACCACCATGGCCGCGGCCGCGCTGTTCATGCTGCTGGCCGCTGCGCCGGCGAGCGCCATGGACTTCGGCGACCACGACCTGGCGTCGGAGGACTCCCTGTGGGCGCTGTACGAGCGCTGGCGGGAGCAGCACACCGTGGCGCGCGACCTCGGCGAGAAGGCCCGCCGCTTCAACGTCTTCAGGGAGAACGTCCGCCTCATCCACGAGTTCAACCGCGGTGACGCCCCCTACAAGCTCCGCCTCAACCGCTTCGGCGACATGACCGCCGACGAGTTCCGCCGCGCCTACGCCTCCTCCCGCGTCTCTCACCACCGCATGTTCAACCGTAAGGAGGGTACCGGCGGTTTCATGCACGGGAGCGCTGCTGCCGTACGGGACGTACCGCCATCGGTGGACTGGCGGCAGAAGGGCGCGGTGACCGCCGTCAAGGACCAGGGGCAGTGCGGCAGCTGCTGGGCTTTCTCGACGATCGCGGCCGTGGAGGGCATCAACGCCATCCGCACCAAGAACCTCACGTCTCTGTCAGAGCAGCAGCTCGTGGACTGCGACACGAAGTCCAACGCCGGCTGCAACGGCGGCCTCATGGACTACGCCTTCCAGTACATCGCCAAGCACGGCGGGGTGGCCGCCGAGGACGCGTACCCCTACAAGGCCCGGCAGGCCTCCTCCTGCAACAAGAAGCCGTCCGCCGTGGTCACCATCGACGGGTACGAGGACGTGCCGGCCAACGACGAGACGGCGCTGAAGAAGGCGGTGGCCGGGCAGCCGGTGGCCGTGGCCATCGAGGCTAGCGGGTCGCACTTCCAGTTCTACTCGGAGGGGGTGTTCGCGGGCAAGTGCGGGACGGAGCTGGACCATGGCGTGACGGCGGTGGGGTACGGCGCCACCGTGGACGGCACCAAGTACTGGATCGTGAAGAACTCGTGGGGGCCGGAGTGGGGCGAGAAGGGGTACATCCGCATGAAGCGCGATGTGGAAGACAAAGAGGGGCTCTGCGGCATCGCCATGGAGGCGTCCTACCCCGTCAAGACCTCAGCCAACCCAAAGCATGCTGGTGTCCATGACGAGCTCTGAAGTCTGAATCTCTCATCGATTATCTAACTAATTATTGGCCCCAAATATGCATGATCAGGGCATTATCACAAGGGAAAACAAATAAACAATCAATCGTAATGTATCCATCACATATAGTAGTTGCATTACTTAATTGTCATACATGTAATGCGGTTTCGACCCATTTGTATCTAAACAGTTTACATTATATATCCTGTCATTTTTCTTGTGAAACCTCATCCATATATTAAATAATTAAAACATTTGTACCATCATTATTTAAATATTATTTTTAGATGAATTATATATAAAGAAACCGATCTAAATCAAAAGCTATTTTTTTTAATTTAGACACATTTTATACTTTCATTGTGGGTGAACAAAGAGTATGCATGTGGTTTGCATTTGGCTGAATAATAATGTTAGTGGATGCTTACGTGGCACACTTGGTAAGGTGGAAGACTACATGTTGAGAGAATTAGAGGTAGCGGAGATTAATTATTTATGTACACTAGCAAAACATGATCGTGTGTTGTCCAATCCTCCCAAGTGAAGCCAAGGTCCCTCATGTCCCCCCATTTGAATACAACTAGGGCAGTAGATCAAATCCTATTCATAAAACACGATGAACTCTCTAAGATCGGATTCGCTAGGTTAAACTCTTAAAGCATCTTCAGCCGTTGTGCTCCCCAGCCGGCGTTTTTTCAGCCTCCTGGGGAGGCACCGGCGGATTTTTTGCATCTGGGACAAGAAATTTTCCAGCCCCCCCCCCCCCCACCCGACCGATGAACGCACTGCGCACGAGCCCACGAGCTCGACCGCCGCCGCTCCGTCCTCGTGCCCCGCGTGCCCGGTGAGGAACCCGGCGAGCGTGGACGCGGGCGTGACTCGTGGGGTGACCATGGAGAGGACGGCGCACATGCCCAGCGCGCCCGCCAGCTCTGACAGCGGCGACATCCCGCGCTCCTCCTCGGCGCATATGTTCTGCAGCCCGATGATGTCCGGCCCCATCCACGCTCCCGCAGCACCTCCTCCATGCTCCGCCGCCGGCTCGCGTCCAGCCCGCCCGACACCACCTGCTGCGGCTTCCAAGCCCTCGGGCTACCGACCAGCCGGCCGCTCCTGTCGAGGTTGCTCGGCGTCCGCGGCGCCTGTGCTTTCAAGATCCCCTTGGGCCGTGGCTGCGCGCTCGTGCCCGTGTCAGGGCCGCTCCGACACGTAGCCTCGCGCTCCGCTCTCGCTCCTGCTTCAGGGACTGCGGCCACCACGGCTGCCATGGAGAACAGCGCCGCGTTGAACGTCACCCAGCGGCGGCTGTCGTCCCTCGCTCGGCGCCGACCCGGGGGGCGCCCGCTGGCTGCCCCGCCTCCGGCCGCGAGGACGGCTCCCAGCCGCGCTTCCCAACGGCGGCCTCGGCATGCCCCTGGACTGGAGCCGGCGTCCGCGCCCGCGTCCGGCAGTACGACTGCCTCACCGGGCAGGTCGAGGCGCTGCGGGAAGACTGACGCCAACGGCGGCGAGGGCGCGGGAGAGTGAGGCCGCCGCGGGCGCGCGGTGGCGGCAGAGCGCCGGCGCCGGCGACGCCAGGAGCAGGGCGAGGAGGGGCTGCATTTGTGGGCGGTGGTGGTGGTTGGAGTGGAGGCTGTCACGCGGGCGTGGAAGAATGGGCTGCATGTGGGTGGGGCCCGGGGAAAAAGGGTGGAGAGAGGGAGTGGGAGGCTGACTCTGGGCCAAAGGACATGCAAAATCTTCTCTCTCCGCCCCCAAGCGCCCCCCGATGGGCTGGGTGTGGCCTGTAATTGCCGACACTAACTTTGGCCAAATCCGGTGAAATCTGGGCTCTTGGGATCATGAGTGGGCGAAAATTTAGACGCCGGCGGCCAAAAAGTGGTCCTGGGGGCCGGCTGGAGATGCTCTTAGCGAAAGGTAGGTTTGGCGGGCGTGGGTACTTTTTTTAGCAAAGGGTGTGGGTACATAGGTTACTTGTTTTTATTACTTCTTCGTTGGAGTCTCAGCCAGACTAGGCACACAGGAACAGAAAGCCCGTAGGGGAGTCACATGGCCCATTCAGCAGTAACGGCCGGCTCACTCGCGCACACTTCAAAAGAAAAAAAGAGTGAAAAAGGAACCTTGCGTCAAAACGTGGTTTCCTAGACAGATTTCGACGGTGCTAGCCACCGGGCTAGCGTTGGGATTCTGTTAAAGTGGTAGGGCGGGATGTAGTGGAGGCGAAATGAGCCTGGGTTTCACTGGTTTTGTTTTTTCTTTTCTCTTCTTTCTTCCGGGGCCTTTCTTTTCTTTTGTCTTCTCCTTTTTTTGGTTTATTTGTTTCCTTTTTGGGTTTCATTGTTTGGTTTTCTTTGTTTCTTATGGTTTTCATTCTACATTTTTTTATGTCAACAACATTTTCTAATACATGTTTAATATTTTTTTAATACAAATTTAACATTTTTAACTCATAGTCGACATTTTTTCAATACACATTTTAAACATTTTTCAAATGTTTGATTAACATCTTTCAAATAGAAGTTAAACATATTTTATGTACATGGTCAAGATTTTTCCTATACAATTTGAGCATTTTCAAATGCTTGATTAACTTTTTCAAGTACAATATTAACATTATTCTAATACATGGTCAACATTATCTATATGAACATTTAACATTTTTCAAATGATTTATTATTGTTTTTCAAATGCAAGATTAACATTTTTTAATGCATGGTCGAAATTTTTCTGCACATTTAACATTTTTCAAATGCTTGATTAACATTTTTTAAATATTTTTCAAAATTTTCTAAAATGCTTGATTAATATTTTCAAATACATGATCAAAAGATTTAATCATTTTTTAATACATGGTCGACATTTTTTTATACACATTCAAAAAATTTTAAAAGCTTGATTAACATTTTTCAATTAATTTTTTTAATATATATTAAATACATGGTCAACTTTTTTCATACCCATTGTGATTTTTTCGTATACATGGTCTTCTATACATTTTAAACATTTTTCAAATGCATGATTAACATTTTTCAAAACATTATGAAATTTATATTTTGTAATATATATGTTTAGAATTTTTGGGAGTATAAACCAAAGTAAAAAATCAAAAAAATAAAAGTAAAGGTCAAACAAATAAACACAAAAAAGAGGAGTAGCCTTGCGTGACCTGGGCCGGCCCATTTAGACAGTAGCCTCGCGAAACCATTTTCATCGTTGCATTCTTTCATCAAAAATCTTTAAAACTAGATTCCATGCTCAAGGTTTCAATGAAACTTTTTTCACACAAAATGTGTTCTCCCAAAGTGAACTAACATATGCTCCTAAACTATGGTAACATATGCTCCCAAGTGAAATAATTTGTGCTCCCGTAAGGGGTGAAGCACAATTGTACTGACCTATGCCCTCAAACTGAAATAACATGTGCTCGCAAGCTATAATAACATGTGTTGACAAAATTGTACTATTCTATTCTGTGTACTAACTCGTGTAACTAAACTGTACTAACTTGTCCTTTCCAAGTAACTAACACGTGCTCCCATTCTCGAGGGGGCACACCTAGAGGGATGAGTAGTGGCTATAAAGTGTGAAGGGGCCCGTCTAATATATCGTTTCATTGGAACAAAACTCAGCAATGTTCACTAAGTTTTTTCGACAGGTTAAAAATATAAAAATAAAATATTCTTGAATTTCTCAAAAAATATTTTTTTGAAAATTGAGTTTTTTAAATATACAAAAATGTTAAAATTTTCATAAAATTACAAATGTTCATTAAGTACAATTTAAGTGTTCATGATGTATTTTTAAAATCATGAATTTAAATTTTCTAATGCTTTTTTAGAAACATTCACAATTTTGGAGAGTACTAGCAATTTTTTATAAAATCTTAGCAAATTTTAAAGATGTTCATGCATTAGGCTGAAGGGAGAAAAAAGCAAACCATATAATGAAAAAGCTCTCCAATTCCCTGCACCCCAACACCAGGAGATACCAAGACTCCTTAAGCTAAAGTCAATTTTGCCTGACGAGCAGCTCCAACAAGACCTCCTGTCGCCTTTGTGTTCGGTGAGGGACATGCTTGAGGGAACAGTGTTAGGAGGGATCGAAAGGGCCGACGAGTGGGGCAACTCGAGGAGCATTAATTGAGGATTTGGGTGCTTGTGGCAGCGCACCATGATAGGTCGGGCGGAGAATAATAGTGCAGGAGGTTCGTTAAGGAAAATAATAGGAAGTAAAGAGAGTCTGAAACGTTGTTTGCAACTTATGAGTGGCTTTGGTGGGTAACACTATGCAACTATGGCTCCTCTTAATTGGGAGAGATGCAAAGCACTGGCTTTCCCAACTCCTCCAAAACTCCACTATGCGGACAACCAACTTCTCCTTCTCAATTCCACGTAATTAGGGCGTTCGCCCTATCCCTGACCACGAAGTTGGATAACTGCCAACTGTAGAGCTACCGAACACACCCTACATGTACAACAAGTAAATCAGAATGCAACAACCTGATCGGTGGGGGTAGGATTCTAACTTATCCTAATTTTATTAGATAGCATTCTAAGGAGGAGAATCGACTCTTGATCGGGGGGCTCTCAATTCCCCGCATCAGAACAAAGTCTATCACAATCTAAGAAGAAATTATTGAGAAACATAGTTCAAAACAAAAAAATCGCCCTACGATTACAAAGGAACAATATGAAGATGCATATAAGGTTTGGGTCGACGATCATTACCGACTTCGGAGTTGCGGCAGAAGTAAACGAGTCAGTGCAGATCGTACTTGGAGTCCCTTGAACCGTTGATGACGATGCCGCAAATCACCCTCGAACGATCACTTGAACGTAAGATTGAAAGCATGGCCTCTCTACTCGGTTGCAAGCTGAAGGTCTTCACGATCCAGCAGCGCTTCGCCATTCAGAGCTAATCGTCACTAGATAATTAGATGAAGGATATTAAAACCATAGTGAACTTCTAATTATGAGGATTAGAGGAACTAGGTCTAGCTCTAACTAGTCAACTAGGACCAACTAAAACTAGAACTAGAGGAGGCTCCAAAACTTGTGTAGACAATAGGCACAATACCTCAAGTATACATAGGTTAGAGGGGGAGAGGAGGGCTGCCACCAAGGAGGGAAAGGACCCCCTTGGTGCGCCGGCCAGTGGGGAAGGAGTTGGACCTTTGTGGCCCAAGTTGCCTTCCACACCTCTTGGTCTTTTAAGGCCCATTGATATTTAATTATTTATAAAAGCCTTCTAATAAATACTAGAGCCTTTTATATATACTTTAACATCACCAGAAATATTTTTCACCTATATATCTATTATTGGGAATACCTGGTATTGCCCGATAAACTCAGAAACCCTTCCGGTGATCCCGAAATGCTTCCGGTTCCTCTCAAAACTATTTCGAATATTAATTTCACAAATAAATCCTCGATACTCTCGTACTACTAACACTCAACATATCGTTATTACCTTAAGCTTATGACTATGTAGGTTCGGTAAATCGTAGAAAGGAACGAAACCCCTTCATTCAATGACCGACACGGAACCATTGGCGTCAATCCCTATGACTACATTCGAGTGAACCTTTGGTTATTATGTGATGTTCCCTTTGCTAGTCATACACATGCTCACCATATCGTTTATCTCATTGCTGGTTTTGTTCTTCTTTCTCATTAAAGTGTTCGTACATCCCCGTGACGTAGTGATAACCCACAAGTATAGGGGATCGTTTGTAGCCTTTTTCAATAAATAAGAGTGTCAAAACCAATGAGGAGCTAAATGTAGAACAAATATTCTCTCAAGTTCTATCAACCATCGATACAACTCTATACACACTTGACCTTTGCTTTACCTAAAACAAGTATGAAACTATTTTGTAGGTGTGATGCTAGAACTACTTTGCGAGAATAAAAGTAGGAGTACTATGCGAGATAATAAAAGTTAGTTGTTTAGTAGAGAGCTTTTTGTCGCACAAGAAAATTATTTTTCCCTAGGCGATCGATAACTAGACCAGTAATCATTATTGCAATTTTATATGAGGGAGAGGTATGAGCTAACATACTTTTCGTACTTGGATCATATGCACTTATGATTGGAACTCTAGCAAGCATGTGCAACTACCAATAATCATTAAGGTAAAACCCAACCATAGGATTACGTATCAAGTCGTCTTTATCCCATACGCCACAACCCCTTACTCGGGCATAAGTTTCTGTCACTCTTGCCACCCACCATAAGTGGATCATGAACGTATTGCAACACCCTACAGCAGGGACCCCTCACGTTTGCGCGACATGGAGGGTGCTACCTCTTGAGCTTGCGTTGGTTTTCCCTTGAAGAGGAAAGGGTGATGCAGCAAAGTAGTGTAAGTATTTCCCTCAGTTTTGAAAACCAAGGTCTCAATCCAGTAGGAGACGACACACAAGTCACCTAGTACCTGCACAAACAATCAACAACCTTGCAACCAATGCGATAAAGGGGTTGTCAATCCCTTCACGGTCACTCGCAAAAGTGAGATTTGATAGAGATAATAAAGTAAATATTTTTAGTATTTTTGTTGTATAGATTGGAAAGTAAAGATTGCAGTAAACGAGATTTAAAGAGATGCGATATAATGGAAAAGAGACGTAATATAATGGAAAAGAGACCCGGGGCCATAGGTTTCACTAGTGGCTTCTCCCAAGATAGCATGTATTACGGTGGGTGAACAAATTACTGACGAGCAATTGATAGAAAAGCGCATAATTATGAAGACATCTAAGGCAATGATCATGAAGATAGGCATCACGTTCGTGTGAAGTAGACCGAAACGATTCTGCATCTACTACTATTACTCCACACATCGATCGCTATCCAGCATGCATCTAGAGTATTAAGTTCATAAGAATGGAGTAACACATTAAGCAAGATGACATGATGTAGAGGGATAAACTCAAGCAATATAAACCCCATCTTTTTATCCTCGATTGCAACAATACAATACGTGCCTTGCTGCCCCTCATCAGGGAAAGGACACCGCAAGATTGAACCCAAAGCTAAGCACTTCTCCCATGGCAAGAAAGATCAATCTAGTAGGCCAAACTAAATTGATAATTCAAAGAGACTTGCAAAGATATCAAATGATGCATATAAGAATTTAGAGAAGAACCAAATAATATTCATAGATAATCTTGTTCATAAATCCACAATTCATCAGATCTAGGCAAAAGAGTATTACATCGAATAGATCTCCAAGAACATCGAGGAGAACTTTGTATTGAGAATCAAAGAGAGAGAAGAAGCCATCTAGCTAATAACTATGGACCCGAAGGTCTGTGGTAAACTACTCACGCTTCATCGGAGAGGCAATGGTGTTGATGTAGAAGCCCTCCGTGATCGATTCCCCCCCTCGTGAGATCCGGAAAAGGCCCCAAGATGGGATCTCACAGGTACAGAAGGTTGTGGCGGTGGAAAAGTAGTTTCGTGGCTCCCCTGATGTTTTTAGCGTATAAGAGTATATATAGGCGGAAGAAGTACATCGGTGGAGCTACGAGGGCCCCACGAGGGTGGGGGCACGCCTACCCCCTGGGCACCCCCTCCTGCCTCGTGGATGCCTTGTTGCCTCTTTGACTTCAACTCCAAGTCTTCTGGTTTGCTTTCGGTCCAAGAAAGATCATCGTGAAGGTTTCATTCCGTTTGGACTCCGTTTGGTATTCCTTTTATGCAAAACTCTAAAATAGGCAAAAAAAAAACAGAAACTGGCACTGGGCCTCCGGTTAATATGTTAGTCCCAAAAATAATATAAAAGAGCATATTAAAGCCCATTAAACATCCAAACAGATAATATAATAGCATGGAACAATAAAAAAATATAGCTATGTTGGAGACGTATCAGAGGGCACCATAGGACAACACCAAAATAAAATATACAATTCAAACCAATCATGATCATCAATCAACCCATAGGACAAAACAGATCTACTCAAACATCATAGGATAACCACATATCATTGGATAATAATATATAGTGTTGAGCACCATGTTTAAGTAGAGAATTGCAATAGGAATAGAGAGGTTACACCACTGCATAGAGGAGGAGAAAGTTTGTGTTGACAGTAGAAAGATTGTTGGTGTAGATCGCCGTCACGATCCTTCCCTGGCGGCACTCCGGCGCCACCGGGAGAGAGGGGAGGAGAGCCTCCCTCCCTCCTTCTTCTTCTTTCTTGAGAGGATAGTTCTCCCTCTGTTCCATGGTCTCCATGGTGGTGGAGGGGTGAGAGCCCTCCGAGATTAGATCTATCTCATGTTTTGTGTTCCCGTTTTCTGGCACTTCACCACTTCTTAAATTCCCAGAGATCCATAACTCTGATTGGGCTGAAATTTTAACACGATTTTTCCATAAACTATCTTTCTTGCGGCAAAACAAAGGGGTCAACCGACCTACGAGGCTCTCACTAACCACCACGGTGCGCTAGACCCCCCTGGCGCGCCCTGGTGGTTAGTGGGCCCCTTGACCACTGTCTTGCATTGATTCTTCTTCCATAAATTCACATATATTCCAAAAAAATATCTCCGTAAAGTTTATCGCGTTTGGACTTCGTTTGATATGGATATTGTACAAAACAAAAAACACGCAACAAACAGTAACTGGCACTGGGCACTGGATCTATATGTTAGTCCCGAAAAATCATATAAATTGCTGCCAAAAGTATGTGAAAGTTGTATAATATTGTGGAACAATCAAAAATTATATATACGATGGAGACGTATCAGCATCCCCAAGCTTAATTCCTGCTCGTCCTTGAGTAGGTAAATGATAAAAAAGATAACTTTTGATGTGAAATACTACCTAGCATAATCTTGATCATATAATCTAATCATGGCATGAATATTAAGACACGAGTGATTCAAAGAAATAATCTATAATTTGACATAAAGACATCAATACTCAGGCATCCCAACAAATAATCATGTCTTTCGAAATATCAATGCTAAAGAACGCTATCCCTACAAAATCATATAGTCTTGTCATGCTCCATCTTCTTAACACAAAGTATTTATCATGCACAACCCTGATGACAAGCCGAGCAATTGGTTCATACTTTTTAACGCGCTTCAGCTTTTTCAACCCCCATGCAATACATGAGCGCAAGCCATGGACATAGCACTATGGGTGGAATAGAGTATGATGATAGGGGTAAACATAGAGAAGACAAAAAATGTAAGAAAGTCTCACATCGACGTGGCTAATCAACGGGCTATTAAGATGCTCATCAATTGATATCAATGCGAGGAATAGGGATTGTCATGCAATGGATGCACTGAGAGCTATAAGTGTATGAAAGTTCAACATGAAAATTAAGTGGGTGTGCATCCAACTTGCTTGCTCATGAAGACCTCGGGCATTTGAGGAAGCCTATCATCGAAATATACAAGTCAAGTTCTATAATGAAAAATTATCACTAGTATATGAAAGTGACTACATAGGAGACTCTCTACATGAAAAAGATGGTGCTACTTTGAAGCACAAGTGTGGAATTAGCAATGCCCCTTCTCTGTTTTTCTCTCATTTTTTGTTCTTTTCTTTCTTTTTCCTTTTTTTCTTTTTTCTTGGGCTCTTTTTGGCCTCACTTTATTCTTTTTTTCTTTTGTCCGGAGTATCATCCCGACTTGTGGGGGAATCATAGTCTCCATCATCCTTTCCTCACCGGGACATGCTCTAATAATGAATAATGATGATAATCACACTTCTGTTTACTTACAACTCAAAAGAAATAAAAAATACAACTTGGTACCTAGAACAATATGACTCTATATGAATGCCTCTGGCAGTGTACCAGGATGTGCAATGATCTAGCGTAACAAAGATATCAAAAAACTGACAAGCCCTAAAAATATCATCTAGCTATCTTACGATCATGCAAAGCAATATAACAATGAATGCTCAAGTCATAAAATGGAACAGTGGAAGTTGCATGGCAATATATCTTGGAATGGCTATGGAAATGCCATAATATTTAGGTATGATGGTTGTTTTGAGGAAGATATAATGAGGTTTATTTCTGATAGAGCGTATCATATCACGGGGTTTGGATGCACCTGCGAAGTTTGCACCATGTCTCGAGGTGAGAAAGGGCAATGCACGGTACCAAAGAGGCTAGCAAATTGCGGAAAGGTAAGAGTGTGTATAATCCATGGACCCACATTAGTAAAAAATAACTCACATACTTATTGCAAAAGTTTATTAGCCCTCAAAGCAAAGTACTACTAGCATGCCCCTATGCGGATAGATTGGTTGGAAAAGACAATCGCTCGTACTCGACCGCCACTGGTAAGGAAGACAATCAATAATAAATCATGCTCCAACTTCATAGCATAACGAGAGACTATACATGCATGCTTTGGGAATCACAAACCTTAACACCAATATTCTTACTAATTAGAACCATTTGCTAGTACGTCCCACATATTATCATCTCTATATTGCAAAACTATTGCAGGGAATCAAACATATCATATTCAGTGATCCACAAGTTTTATGTAGGATTTTATGACTAACCATGTGAATGACCAATTCCTATTGACTCTCTAAATAGATATAAGTGAAGCAAGAGAGTCTAATTATTTATACAAAATACCATGCTCATGCTCTAATAAATATAAGTGAAGCAAAAGAGCATTCTACAAATAATAGTTTTCTATGTGAAGAGAAACAGGCAATCCAAACTTCAAATGATATAAGTGAAGCACATGAAGCATTCTATAAAGCCATACTCACGCGATATAAGTGAAGTGCAAAGAGCATTCTATAAATCAACCAGGGACTATCTCATACGAGCATGGTGCATTACTAAAAGAAAAAGAAAACGCACACGACACTCCAAGATTTACACATATCACGTGAACAAAACAAAAACCAAAACATACTGATACTTGTTGAAGAAAGATGGGATGCCTTACGGGCATCCCCAAGATTAGACGCTTGAGTCTCCTTGAATATTTACTTGGGGTGCCTTGGGCATCCCCACGCTTGAACTCTTGCCTCTCCTCCTTCTCCTCATATCGACACCTCCTTGATCCAGACAAAACTTAACAAAACCCTTGTGAGATCCATTAGCATAATAAAGCAAATCACTACTCTAAGTAATGTTGCAAACCCATTAATATTTTATTTTTGCATTATCCCTACAATATTCTAACTTCTCCATGGCTTATACCACTGATACGCTCCATAGTTCCAACAAAATAAGCAAAACAATGCATCAAAAACAGAATTTGTCAAAAACAGGACAGTCTGTAGCAATATGAACTTTGACCATACTTCTGTAACTCCAAAAATTCTGAAAAAATAGTACAAAATAAAAAAAATTCATAGCAGTACTGTGTAAAAATTTCAGAAACTTTTGACGTTCCAGTAAAAAAATGTAAATTCATGAACTACAACCAAAGTTTCTGTTTTTGCACCGCACATACCAAACAAGCAATCTAATCATTCTAAAGGCAAATCTTGTCACATTATTTTTATAATACAATGTATTTTACAAGGGGATAATTATTTTTGTTGAAAATTTTATGTAATCAAGGTTCACAAAGTTTCCATGGGATGAACAAAGTTCAAGGCTAGCTCCCACTTTAACAATGCTCGTCTCTCTCACTTTCACTTTTCTTTTTGAAAAAGTTTTAGGTTCCCCTCTATATTTTTTGTTTTTAAACTTTATAAAAGCACATAACAGAATAAAATGACTCTCTAAAACTTCCGGGTTATCTCCCTGGCAGCGCTTTCTTTAAATCCATTAAGATAGGCATAAAGTGCTCAAGTAATCAATCCACCCGAATCCCAAGGTATATGAAAGCCAATTTTAATAAGCAATGATTTATAATTTAATAGTGAGCACAAAGCAACATATATCATGCAATGGCGAAGTCTAACTCTCTTCATATGCATTGGCATGACATAAAAGAACAATTCATGCACATTAAGTAAAGGTCAATGTATAGTATAAACAGTTTCTTGCAATTTTATCGTGTTGAAAATATAGAGAGGTGGAGATATAGTTCCTCTCTTATAATAATTGCAAGTATGAGCAGCAAGCACATGCATATAATATTCATCAAAATTAGCATGTTAAATAGTAAAATGCAACCCATCAATATTATCATTAATAAGAGCAAACTTCTCTGATATAGTGCAATTGGGAGAATTCAAAAAGATAATAGGACTATCATGTGTGGGTGCAATAGTAACAATTTCATGTTTAACATAAGGAACTATAGCAAGTTCATCTCCATAAGCATAATTCATATTGGCATCATGGCCACAAGCATAACAAGCATCATGTTCATTGAAAAGGGATATTTTAAATGAAAGCAATCGTCATAGCCTCCATCCTTCTGTAAGAACAAAGGGAAATTAAATAATGTATGGGATAAAGAGTTACTCTCAGTAGAAGGTGGGCACGGGTGATCAATCCGCTCTTCCTCCTTTTGTTCTTCGCTCTCCTCCACATCTATTCTAATGAGCTCACAATTTTAGCAATTTCTTCTTCCATAGTTTCCTGCAAAATATTAGTCTTTTCTTGGGCAAGGAGACTTTCTCAATAAATACATCAATATCGACATTGTATTTATAATTCTCATAGCAATATTTAACTATAGCAAAATTTTCAGGTCTATAAACAACATCGTCATAATCTTCATACTTGTAAAAAAAGACTCAATTTCATAAGCACCCTTAAAAGCAAAAAATTCTTCTATTTGTTCCACATCATAGTAATCATATCTACCATTAGCATAAGAAGCCAAGGTTTCATTATCATTAAATTCACATGAAAAGGGAAGGTGTTTAGCCTTCATCCTAGAGCAACAAGTATAATCATATCTCAAGCATAAATCCCGAGCATACCATTGCAACATTTAAATTTGATACCATAAGAGTTTCCTTTTTGTGTCAAGCGATAATCCCTAAAGTATTCACGTTGATCCAACGTGTCTCCCATTATCAAGCTGAATGGGGTTTTCTCAGGATTATCAAAGTAGTGTTTAATATTTTTACATAACGAGCATCGAGGGTTTTAGGACGTTCCCCATCTCCACGAGCAGCAAGTACAAATATTTTTTTTGGTATTTCGTGTTCCATATCCATAACTAAAGATAGAGAACAACTTAGAATAGAAGATAAAAACTACTTAGTGATAAAGAAAACAAGCACACACGAGAATATTTACCCCACACTATTGGTCCCCGGCAATGGCACGAGAACAAGGTCTTGATAACCCACAAATATAGGGGATCGTTTATAGCCTTTTTAGATAAATAAGAGTGTCGAACCCAACGAGGAGCTAAAGGTAGAACAAACATTCCCTCAAGTTCTATCGACCACCATACGACTCTATGCACACCTGACGTTTGCTTTATGTAAAACAAGTATGAAACTATTTTGTAGGTGTGATGCTAGAACTACTTTGAGAGAATAAACTATGAGTAATTTGCGAGATAATAAAAGTTAGTTGTTTAGTAGAGAGCTTTTTGTCACACAAGAAATTTATTTTTCCCTAGGTGATCGATAACTGATACGTCTCCAACGTATCGACTTTTTCTCATGCTTTTCCTCTTGTTTTGGACTCTAATTTGCATGATATGAATGAAACTAACCCCGGACTGACGCTGTTTTCAGCAGAACTACCATGGTGTTGTTTAAAAGTTCTCGGAATGGAACGAAACTTTGCGAGGATTTTTTATACCAATAATAAGAATTTCTGGAGCCAAGACCTACATGAGAGGGGCACCTGGGTGGGCACAACCCACCAGGCGCGCCCCCTCTCTGGCGCGCCCTGTGGGTTGTACCACACTGGTGGCCCCTTGAGCGACCCCCCTGATACTATAAAATCACATATTTCCATAGAAAAACCAAGGAGAAAGAATTATCGCGATCCATGAGATGGAGCCACCGCCAAGCCCTATTCTTCCACAGGAGGGCAGATCTGGAGTCCGTTTGGGGCTCCGGAGAGGGGGATCTTCGTTCTTCGTCATCACCAACCCATCTCCATCGCCAATTCCATGATGCTCCCCACCGGGAGTGAGTAATTCCTTCAGAGGCTCGCTGGTCGGTGAGGAGTTGGATGAGATTCATCATGTAATCGAGTTAGTTTTGTTAGGGCCTGATTCCTAGTATCCACTATGTTCTTAGATTGATGTTGCTATGACTTTGCTATGCTTAATGCTTGTCACTTTGGGCCCAGGTGCCATGAACTCAGATATGAACCATTTATGAATTCATCATTATATCCATGTTTTAGATCCGATCTTGTAAGTTATAGTCACCTACTATGGTTATGATTCGACAACCCCAGAGTGACAACAACCAGGCCCACTCTCGGTGATGACCGTAGTTTGAGGAGTTCATGTATTCACTATGTGTTAATGCTTTGTTCCGGTTCTCTATTAAAAGGAGGCCTTAATATCCCTTAGTTTCCAATATGGACCCCGCTGCCACGGGAGGGTAGGAAAAAATATGTCATGCAAGTTCTTTTAATAAAGCATGTATGACTATTTACGGAATACATGCCTACATTATATCGATGAACTGGAGCTAGTGCCGTATCGCCCTAGGTTATAACTGTCACATGATGAATATCATCCAACAAGTCACCGGTCTAATGCGTACGAATTTATCTTATATTGTTTCTTGCTAAGTTACTACTGCTACTTCCATCGTTACTGCTACAATATCACTGCTATCACTGTTGTTGTTATCGTTGCTACTGTTACTGTTATCAACACTATCATACTACTATGTTACTAATCACTTTGCTGCAGATAATTAATCTCCAGATGTGGTTGAATTGATAACTCAACTTCTAATACCTTCAAATATTCTTTGGCTCCCCTTGTGTTGAATCTATAAATTTGGGTTGAATACTCTATCCTCCAAAACTGTTGCGATCCCCTATACTTGTGGGTTATCGAGACCTTTTTATGGCGCCGTTGTCGGGGAGCATAGCTATATTTGTTGAGTCACTTGGGATTATTATCAATTTATCACTATGAAGAATCTGAAGGATCCAAAGACTAAGATATTTCCCTCAAGTACGAGGGGAGGTAAGAAACTGCCATCCAGTTCTGCTTTAGATTCACCTTCTGTTATGAGTAAAATTGCAACACTACCACCACATGCTATTAATTCTGATATGTCGCAAGTTATTGATGATGCTACTTCTACTATGAATGATGCTTATGATGATGCTAGTACCATGCTCGATAATGATGATGTGCCACTTGGTGAATTTCTTGATGAACAAATTGCTAGAGTAATGCAACATGATGTTGTTGAATCTGATGATGAGCTTGAAACTGAAACTCTTGAAACACTTGCTAGAATTAGCCCTCCTAGATATGAATTGCCTAAGGTACTGGGAGGCTATGTTATGAGTGAAGAGGCAACTAGAGATATTCATGCTTGTAAGGATAGAGATGATCTAGACAAATTATTACACAAGTATAAAGAAAAATTTCTGAATGCTAGAATTAAATGTGATCCTAAGTTTGCTACTTCGCCTATCTTTATTGATGATAAGGATTATGAATTCTCTATCGACCCAGAGTTAATTACTTTGGTTGAATCTGATCCTTTCCATGGTTATGAAACTGAAACTGTTGTGGCACATCTTACTAAGTTGAATGATATATCCACCCTTTTTACTCATAATGAGAAAACTCGATACTACTTTATTCTCAAATTATTTCCTTTCTCATTAAAGGGTGATGCTAAATCTTGGTACAATACTCTTGCTCCTGGTTGTGTGCGTAGTCCCCAGGATATGATTTACTACTTCTACGAAAAATATTTTCCTGCTCATAAGAAACAAGCTGCCTTACAGGAAATATTTAACTTTGTTCAAACTAAAGAAGAGAGTCTCCCACAAGCTTGGGGGAGGCTTTACCAGTTACTTAATGCTTTGCCTGATCATCCTCTTAAGAAAAAATGAAATACTTGATATCTTCTATAATGGACTAACCGATGCTTCTAGAGACTTCCTAGATAGTTGTGCTGGTCGTGTTTTCAGGGAACAAACTATTGCTCGAGATAAAGAATTATTGAATAACATATTGAAAAATTATGATGATTGGACTATTCCTGAACCACCGCCTAAACCCACTCCGAAGAAGAAGGGTATATTATATCTCAGTCCTGAAGATATGCAAGAGGCAAAGAAATCTATGAAGGAAAAAGGTATCAAAGTTGAGGATGTTAAAAGTTTACCTCCTATTGAAGAAATACATGGGCTTGATACACCACCACTACCTAAGGTGGTAGAGGTAAATTCTCTTATGAAGTTCAATGAAAATGATAATCCTCACAATATGCATCCTAGCCAATGCCTCTATGAGTTTGGAAACTACATTAGAAAACAAGATCACTTCAATGCAAATGTTATGAAACAATTGAAATATAATTCTGGTATGATTGCTCGCTTGAGTGACTTGTTATTTAGAATGTGAAATGATGTTAGAGGTGTTGGAAAACATGCTTCTATGGTCCAAACCCAGTTAGAAGAAGTTGCTAAATAACAAAGAGAATTACTTGATGAAATGAATCATAATATACATGGCTTTGCTGTTAGAGTTGCAACTAGAGGAGGAAAAATGACTCGGGAACCACTTTATCCTAAGGACACCCAAAAAGAATTGAACAAGATTCACAAAGAAATAACACTAGTGCACCTAGTCCTTCTAAAAAGAAAAAGAAAAGGAAAAATGATAGGACTTTGCATGCTTCTAGTGAACCTGAAATAGACAAACCTCCTGATAATGAAAATGAAACTTCTATCTCTGATGCTGAAACTCAATCTGGTAATGAACATCCATCTAGTGATAATGAAAAAGATAATGATGAGGTTCATGAAGACACTCAACCAAATAATGATAAAGAACTTAAGATAGAACCACCTGTTGATCTTGATAACCCACAACCTAAGAATAAAAGATATGATAAAAGAGGCTTTGTTGCTAGAAAACACGATAAAGAAAGAGAACCGTGTGTTCAAATACCTATGCCTTTTCCAGCCAAGTCAACTAAAAAGAAAGATGATGAAGAATTCGAACGCTTTACTGAAATGATGAGGCCAGTCTTTTTGCGTACTCGCTTGACTGATAACCTTAAAATGCCTCCTTATGCAAAGTATATGAAAGACATCATCACAAGTAAGAGAAAAATACCGGAAGCTGAAATCTCCACTATGCTTGCTAATTATACTTTTAAAGATGGAGTACCTAAAAAACTTGGAGATCTGGGAATACCAACTATACCTCGCTCTATCAAAAATAATTACGTGAAAACTGCTTTGTGTGATTTAGGAGCTGGTGTTAGTGTTATGCCTTTCTCTTTATACAAAAGACTTGACTTGAATAAACTCACACCTACTGAAATATCTTTGCAAATGGCTGACAAATCAACTGCCATACCTATCGGTATCTGTGAGGATGTGCCCGTTGTTCTTTGCTTAATGTTACTATTTTGGTGACTTTGTTATACTTGAGATGCCCGAGGACGACAACATGTATCCTTGGTAGACCCTTCTTGAATACTGTAGGGGTTGTTATTGATTGCAATAAAAGCAAGG
The DNA here is from genome assembly GCA_021605145.1 of Aegilops bicornis. Lineage (NCBI taxonomy): Eukaryota > Viridiplantae > Streptophyta > Magnoliopsida > Poales > Poaceae > Aegilops > Aegilops bicornis. The sequence continues at coordinate 628,697,316 of CM038671.1, read as the reverse complement.
TCACTTTTCATATTAATGGTAATGAGCATACGGTGCACTTTCCGAAGAAACAATTCCAAGTGAATGGTATTAATGTTATTGAAAAATCTCGACAATCACTATTGGATGTTTTCAAATACCTCTACCTACTATCAAAAAGAAATATGAAATGCTTATTGTTGGGGAAATGCATATCCCCATTGAGGTAACTTAGTGATTTACGAAAGTTCTTTGGTTTCACGGTAATCGAAAGTGGTTGTTAATAAGACCTGATCAACCTTATTAATGAATCATTTTTGAGCGGTATGAAGTTGATGGATTTAGTAAGCACTACCTCCTGTCCCTACCTTTTGTTTTCTGTTTTATTAGTTAAATAAAATAAAATGACATGTTTTGTCTGTTTTCTGAGTTTCCCGTGCAATAAAAAATGACCCAAAGATAAAAGTTCTTAGAATGCTCTGAAAACCTGACATGATTTTTTTTCCTAAATATTTCTAAATTTCTGGTGCAAATAATATTGGAGGGAGGTGCACCAGGTGGGCACAACCCACCTGGGTGTGCCAGGACCCCCAGGCACGCCCTGGTAGGTTGTGGGCCCTCTCACTTATCTCTTTAGCCCACATCATCACTCACCTCTAGAAAAAATCCCGATTGCTCTCTCTCCCATGTTCTTGAGCTCAAACCCACGGATTTCGATCTCTTTGCTCGAAGCTCCATTTCTGAAACTGTTTCGGAGGATTGTTGCTTGGTATGTGACTCCGCCATTTGTCCAATTAGTTTTTGTTTTAGTGGTTTATACTTTGAATAATTAGCTACTCTTGGTTTTGCTGTAGATGAGCTTGCATGTTGAATTCTTAGTGTTCTAAGTAGTTTGAATGCTTGCTATGGCCTCTATGCATCCCTATGAGTAGTTGCTATCAATTTTGTGAAGTTTTGCTGAGAAAAATTTGTGAACTAAAAATTCAGATTTTTGTTCATAGGAAAAATTTTACGCGAGCATGAATATCTTCAGGAAGTTTGGCTCGAAGAAGAACTCCAAGGGTGTTATTGGGGAGTCTTCTGACAGTGATCTCCACCCTCGGAGGTTGGCGGAAGTACGGCCATGCGAATGGCCGCACACCCTGTTCCTACAAGAGGCTGGAATTCATGTAGTATATTGCTAATGCCGGCCTCACCGACTTCATCACAGATGAGTGTGACCAGCATCAAATCCTCACAAACATCTTTGTTCAAAGTTTTACTTTCCTTCCTAGGAATAATCCTCCTGAAGTGAGCTTTGATTTATATGTTGAAAACCATCAGATACCACTTAGTGACTTTTGTAACATATGCATGATCCCTTCTAATGGGAGCTTGGCCGAGCCTAGGCCGTCCGAGTTTGAGGCCTTTTATCGCACTTTGACAGTGGGGGATGAGAGAGGAGTGTCAGCCATCACTGTCACTGCCTTACATTTTCCTGTTGTTCGTTACTTTGCACTTTTCATTGCAAAATGCTTGCTTGCTAGGGAGAAGGTGGGTGGACTTAGTTCACCAGAACTTGCTGTTTTATGTCCTGCATTAGAGGGCGACAACACTTATAGCTTGGGAGCTATTGTGGCTCGTCGCCTTCATCTTAATAAATCTCAGGGAAAAATACATGGTGGGATTTATGTTACTCGTTTGGCGGCTCACTTCGAGGTCGAGATACGCCCTCATGATTACCCTCTGACCACAATTTACATCGGCCGTGCAGCCATGGATCACCACCATTTTACTGATATCGGATCTCCTAACATCACTATTCCGTATAACCTGGTTTTTAGTGTAAGAACTCATGATATTATTCCGTTGCCTGCTCCTGCTTTGTTTGATTCTGTTGCCAGGGGCGGATATACGATTATGCCTATAGACATCATCGCCTACCGAAACGCTCAGGCTGCTGCAGAGGCTGCGGAGGAGCCTCAACAGTGGGATGAGTGGATGCCTGCTCCTCAGCACCCCTACTACCCTCCAGGCTACTGATTGACTACCAAGTTAGGCCAAAAGCCTAAGCTTGCACTACAAAAAAAAGACACATCCGTGACATTTTGGGCCGAACGAATTTTTTTTCTGTCATACTTATGACACTTCTATGACGATAATTGTGACAAAACCCGGTATCATCATAGATGTGGTGGGCTCCTACTCCTATGACAAAAAATCAGGACAGAAAATGGGCTTTTCGTCCTGGGCGGGCCGGAGACGCAGCTGCATGACATTCTTTGGAACATCCATGACGGAAAAAAACCATGGTAGAAGCGAGGGTGAGGAAAATTTCGGGGAGTTCCCGGTTACGGTGGGTGGTCGGGGGCCAAGCGATGCACGTTTCTCTCGTACATGTACGCGCGTGTGTGCGAGGCGTTGGGCTCTAACTGAACCCGAGCGAGGCGTAGCTTAATTGAACCCGGCGATCAGACCGCAGTTACGCGCCATCGAACCCGGCGATCGGCGATTCTTCGCCATCGCCGCTAATCGAAGCCGATCGCTGCTGCCTCTGGATGAACAGTGAGCATTGCGGGGGTTTGGATGAGCAGTGGCGTTATGCTGGGGAGGTTGGATGAGCGGTGGCGGTGGGAGTGGATCAACAGGACCCGTGGCGTTGCCTCTTGATGAACAGGACCACGATCGATCGAGGCGGTTGGGGCTGGATGAACAGGACCCCGTGGAGGGCTGGATGAACAGGACGACCCCGTGGAGGGCTGGATGAACAGTAGATGATGGAGGGGTGGATGAATAGTAGCCCGTGGAGGGGTGGTTGAAGAGGAACCCGTGGAGAGGGGTGGTTGAACAGTAGCCGGTGGAGTAGCGCGCGGTGGAGGCTGGATGAACAGGAGCCCGTGGATGAACAATCGCTAGTGGAGGCTGGAGGAGGTCGACGGTGGATGAACAGTAGCCCGTGGAGGCTGGAGGAGGTTGACGGTGGAGATGAACAGTATCCCATGGAGTCCCGTTTTGCGGTACGCCACACCCCTCCCGATGGACAGGACCCCCGTTTCGACCGTAGCGCTCCAACACAAGTCTGTTTCGTTTGTTTTCCGGTACCCCACACCCCTCCTAATCAACAGGACCCCCGTTTCGACCGTAGGAGGTCCGTTTCCTCCATTTTGCGGTACGCCAGACCCTCCCGATCCCGTTTAGAACATGGCCGGTCGAACACAAGGCCGTTTCCTCCGTTCTGCGGTACGCCAGGCCTCGTTTCCATCGCATGTTCCGTCCAAGCCCTGCCGATGAACACGACGCATACCGTTCCGACCCAGCCGGTTGGCTCCCCATGAACACGACGACGATGTTGTTTCTCCGTTTCGACCCAGCCATGTACACGAGCCCTGGCCGTACATATGCGCGAGTAGGCGTTCGAGAATCGAGACCCTGCTCGTATGTACACATACGTGGCCGTATTTTCTTTCTTGCACACTGGCCGCTGTACGTACGTGTAGATGCTACGTGCGCACCTCTACTACGACACGTCCGCGCCTCTACATCCACCAGTATGTACGTACACGTTCGAGACCAGAATGACGACGCTACGTATGCTTCGACTAGGTGGGTCCCGACTGTCAGCCAATTCCTTGCGTGCGAAGATGTAACTGATGGGTCCCAACAGTCAGGGTTGCGAATCGTTTTTTTCGGATGCACTTCCTTGCGTGCGAACATGTAGCTGGTGGGTCCCCAGCGATCGAGAAGCGTTTTTTTCGCGAAATCGGTGGCCCGTCCGGTGGGTCCCTAACTGTCGGTGGAGGAATCATTATTTTCCGCGTAATAAAAGGCACTTCCTTGCTGCGGCCGTGGACCCGGTATCGACCTCTCCACGTGATCCACGTCCGATGGAAGTCGTTCCTTGACCACGTTGACCACGCCGCGCCGAGAGCACCAGGGTGGTGGACAACGGAGAGGCCAGGAAGGGGACGAAACGGAGCCGGGGAAGACGTGGCAGCTGATGCCCACGCATAGAGGAGTATGAGGGTTCACTCGTTCGGCTGCGGTGTGAGGCTGTCGTCACCGCAGAATAACAGGGGGCATGGGTGAGTAGAGGGATGGCCTGGCTAGCGGTGGGAGTAGAGGGGGCGGTGACCGGTGAGGCCTCCGCGACATCACAGCCGGCCACTGGCGGCAGGAGCATGCGGCACGACCGACGCTGCTTTGGGTGGCTGGAGCAAGAAGACCAGAGGTTGAAGAAGCACTACGGCCGTTGGATGGACATTGTACGGTCACTAGAGCTAGAATCGTTCATATATTGACTAAAGTTGACAAAGGCCTCCGTCCCAGTCAACTTAGTAGGCCCACAAGTCAGCCTCCCACCAAGGTGTGTCCCAGCTTGCAGGGGGTATTCATTTTTTTTGCGTAAAAAGGAGGCACTTCCGGTGGGTCTGAGCTGAGAGCGGGGGGGATGTTTTTTTTGCGAAATACGGTGGCTCGTCCGGTGGGTCCTAGCAGTTAGGGGGAAACATTTTTTTCGTGAAATACTGGTGGCCCGTCCGGTGGGTCCCTGCTGTCAGGTGGAGGAATAATTATTTTCCGCGTAATAAGGAGGCACTTCCTTGCGGCTGCCGTGGACCCAGCTGTCGGCCTACCCATGTACAGTACTCTTCCGATGGAAGTCGGTCGTTGACCACATTGACCACGCCACGCCGAGGGCACCACTGTGGTGGACGATGGCGAGGCCTAGGAAGGGGACCACGCGGAGCCGGGGAAGACGCGGTAGTGGAAGCCCGCGGAGAGAGTCTGAGGTTCACCGGTTGGCTGCGGTGTGAGGCTGCCGTCGTTCTTGAATAACAGGGTGTGGGTGAGTAGAGGATGCCACAGCCAGCGGTGGGAGTAGTAGGGGCCGAGGCTTGTGCGGCAAAGACAGCCGCCACGGGAGCCGGAGCAGCGGTCCCGCAAGACCTTTGCTTTGGCGGCTGGAGCAAGAAGATCAGAGACTGAAGAAACACGACGGCCATTGGATTGACATCAAATGGTTACGTCTGCTAGAAACGTTTGTTGACATATATAATATCTAAAAAAATCTTGCGTACGCGTCAATTAAACAGGCCCACAAGTCAGACCACTCCCTCTTTTTTTAATAATTTATATATAGCTCATGGCAACTTCTTATGCAATTTATTGCAGTCGTTTTTTTGGCGGGGCCAATTTCGCATATTTCTGTGGGTTCCAAACTAATTTTAATACCAAAATGTCAAGCCAGATTTAAAGTACTTTGAAGATATATTTAAATTAGGTTAATGCCCAGTGAAATAGGAATCTGAAAATGTGAAAAAATTCAGAAATTATAAAGTAATTGCCAATTTGTCATCTATTTTTATATTTACAACCCATTTCATATTACTTTCAAGATTTGCAGGCGTCTTGAAAGAGTTGCAGCCCATCAGGGCTTAGAAAAATAAGTAGGCCTGGATTGGGTTTTCTTCAGAAAAAATAAACTGGGCTAATTTTCACAAATAAAAAATAGCTGGGCTGGTCACATGGTGAACATAAAATATAAGCACAGGCTAGGCAGGCCCACCCCAGTTCAAACCCTGCTCCGTCTCAACAATAACAAAAAAAATACTGCTCGAGCAGCTACGTCCCAGGTGTCAATCGATCTTGTGTTGTTTTCTTGTCTATTGACTATACACGCTCACAATATCGTGGGTCCCAGATGTCAGGAAAACACTAGGAGGAAGCATTTTATTTTTCCACACGCTGACGTGGTAGGCCCCTACTGTCATCCTATCCACGTACTTCTACCAATTCCTGTTGTTTGTTGACCATGTCGACAACGCGAGAGGGCGGCGCCGCGGCGAGCGCACCAAACCGCGCGGAGGACCTCGACGTTAACGATTTAGCAGACGGTGGGGCGGCGATGCGTGCGCTGAGGCACATCCAGCCATGGGAGGCGAAGCGGTGACCGCCGCTGGTTTGGTTTTTTTAAGGCTGGAGGAAGACATGGTGAAGAAACACGACATTTGTAAAAGCGGCGAGTACTTAACAACCTTAATCAAACCAGCAGGGCACTTAACAACCAAAGTCGAAAGCGGTATGAGTACTTACTGAGTTCAACCGTACAAAGCACGCCTCGAACAGTGCTACTTTGCCTACAGTTAACCAAGGGTGAGGCTGCCAAGCCCCAGGACAAGGCCCAGGCGCCACACCGTGCATCCACAATCTTCTGAAAGCGGCTTCATCTTGCAATGTGGTCAATAAACAGGATATTCGCTTTAGAGCCATGGAAAAGCATGAACATAATATTCTGTCCTATTCTCCAAGATGGACGGGCCCTCATTATTTGAGACCACCCATGAATAAGTATCTTTTCACCTCCAAGGGGAATTGAGTAGGTCGACATATACATCATGTTGTGACCAAGCGCAAGTCTGACCCGACCATGGTCAGGCATCTATATAGGAACAATAGAATTGGGCAGTTTCTGTTTCAAGAAGATCACAATTTGTAAAACTATGTATAAGCAATAGTTTATGAACAACATATATAACGTAAAACAGCTTGTACCATAAGTTTCTCGACACAATTGGACCTGTTCAACGAGTGCAGCGATGGCACACATATCCCACGTGGCCTTCCACCATTGAAAGCGCCCCACAAGGACCTCAAGGCGATCAATAAAGTGTAGGAACTTGTGGATGTCGTCGATCAACTTTAGTGCCATCGATAATAGCCGAGTTATTACGTAATAACAAACGAGCGATGCAGCTTAACTCTGAAAAAGCCTACACGTGCCACCAATTATAAGAAAATATTAGTTAGAAGTAGCATCTTCGTGAGATTCGTTGCTACTTCTAAAGTTAAATTGTGATTACTTAGACAGAATAGGTGGATTAAGAAGTAATTGAGGCAACAAGCAAGAACCAGATCCAAAACTAACATGGATGAACAATTGGAACGACGTCGGGGTGGAAGATCGCAGTGAAGATGAGACCAGGTTCTGCTATTTCCATCAACATTCATGCGCCAACTTTCAGTCCGTAACACTTGAGAAAGTTTATCCAAGTTCGGCCATAAAAAGCAGTGATCTTCTTGGTTCATGAAGCCAACTCGAACTTATATCCATGGCTTGTCTTCACTGTGACCATTAAACTAGTGTATTCAGTTATGGCAAGGCCGAGCATCTTGAGTACATGTGTTCTGGCAGAGCAAATAATACACTGCAGGAAAAATAATATGAGAACACAATGTATTCCCTATCCAATTCTATAAATAACTTCCTCCTTCATGACAGTGTTGACCATCGTACTAGTAGTACCTTTTATCCAAATATAGCAATCCAAATTTCCAAATTAGTCGACAGCATGTTAAAAAAAACCCCACCCTCCCGGATAGAAAAGAGGATTCTAGGAACATACTGTGCGCGTTTCAAAATCCTGTGTTAGGATGGGAAGGAACAAGTGTGGCGTCTCACCGAGGGCGCAGAAACCTGTCGGGTACTCGCACTTTGGGCACTGCAAATGAAACACACTAGATTCAGTAGGAAGAAAAATGCATCAACGACGGCGGCTGCCATCTTAGGATTACCTGCGACCAAGGGACTTGGATTTATCGGGGATGGATGAAGAATTCGTACCTGGTTCTCCATGAGAAAACCCTATGCAATTGCCGAGAGGGGTTTTTTGTTGGAAATATGCCCTAGAGGCAATAATAAAATGGTTATTATTATATTTCCTTGTTCATGATAATTGTCTATTGTTCATGATGTAATTCTATTAACTGGAAACCGTAATACATGTGTGAATACATAGACCACAACATGTCCCTAGTGAGCCTCTAGTTGACTAGCTCGTTGATCAATAGATGGTTATGGTTTCCTGACCATGGACATTGGATGTCATTGATAACGGGATCACATCATTAGGAGAATGATGTGATGGACAAGACAATCCTAAGCATAGCACAAGATCGTGTAGTTCGTTTGCTAAGAGCTTTTCTAATGTCAAGTATCATTTCCTTAGACCATGAGATTGTGTAACTCCCGGATACCGTAGGAATGCTTTGGGTGTACCAAACATCACAAGTAACTGGGTGGCTATAAAGGTGCACTACAGGTATCTCTAAAAGTGTCTGTTGGGTTGGCACGAATCGAGACTGGGATTTGTCACTCCGATGACGGAGAGGTATCTCTGGGCCCACACGGTAATGCATCATCATAATGAGCTCAATGTGACTAAGTAGTTAGTCACGGGATCATGCATTACGGAACGAGTAATGTGACTTGCCGGTAACGAGATTGAACGAGGTATTGGGATACCGGCGATCGAATCTCGGGCAAGTAACGTACCGATTGACAAAGGGAATTGTATACGGGATTGCTTGAATCCTTGACATCATGGTTCATCCGATGAGATCATCGTGGAACATGTGGGAGCCAACATGTGTATCCAGATTCCGCTGTTGGTTATTGGCTAGAGAGCTGTCTCGGTCATGTCTGCATGATTCCCGAACCCGTAGGGTCTACACACTTAAGGTTCGGTGACGCTAGAGTTGTTATGGGAATTAGTGTGCAGTTAGCGAATGTTGTTGAGTCCGGATGAGATTCCGGACGTCACGAGGAGTTCGAGAATGGTCCGGAGGTAAAGATTTATATACTGAAGTCCTATTTTGGCCACCGGAAAATGTTCGGGATTTTTCGGTATTGTACAGGAAGGTTCTAGAAGGTTTGGAGTGGGGCCCATCAGCATGGGGGACCCACATGAACGTGGGTAGTGGGGGCAAGTCCCCACGCCCCTGGTCAAGGCGCACCAAGACCCCCCGTAGAAGGAATAAGATCATATCCCGAAGGGATAAGATCAAGATCCCTAAAAAGGGGGGATAACAATCGGTGGGGAAGGAAATGATGGGATTTCTTTCCTCCCACCTTTGCCAACGCCCCAATGGACTAGGAGGGCAAGAAACCAGCCCCCTCCACCCCTATATATAGTGGGGAGGCGCATGGGAGAACTGCAAGCTCCACCCCTGGCGCAGCCCTCTCCCTCCCCAACACCTCCTCCTCCTCCGTAGTGCTTGGCGAAGCCCTGCCGGAGAACTGCAAGCTCCACCACCACGCCGTCGTGCTGCCGAAGCTCTCCCTCAACTTCTCCTCTCCCCTTGCTGGATCAAGAAGGAGGAGACGTCCCCGGGCTATACGTGTGTTGAACGCGGAGGCGCCGTTGTTCGGCGCTTAGATCGAAATCAACCATGATGTGAATCGCTACGAGTACGACTCCTTCATCCGCGTTCTTGTAACGCTTCCGCATCGCAATCTTCAAGGGTATGAAGATGCACTCCCCTCTCTCTCGTTGCTAGTCTCTCCATAGATTGATCTTGGTGATGCGTAGATTTTTTTTAATTTCTGCAACGATCCCCAATAGTGGCATCATGAGCTAGGTCTATTGCGTAGATTCTATGCACGAGTATAACACAAGTAGTTGTGGGCGTAGATTTTGTTCAATATGCTTACCGTTACTAGTCCTATCTTGTTTCGACGGTATTGTGGGATGAAGCGGCCTGGACCGACCTTACACGTACGCTTACGTGAGACAGGTTCCACCGACTGACATGCACTTGTTGCATAAGGTGGCTAGCGGGTGCCAGTCTCTCTCACTTTAGTCGGATCGGATTCGATGAAAAGGGTCCTTATGAAGGGTAAATAGCAATTGGCATATCACGTTGTGGTTTTGGCGTAGGTAAGAAACATTCATGCTAGAAACCTATAGCAGCCACGTAAAAACTTGCAACAACAATTAGAGGACGTCTAACTTGTTTTTGCAGCATATGCCGTGTGATGTGATATGGCAAAGAAGGATGTGATGAATGAAATATATGTGATGTATGAGATTGATCATATTCTTGTAATAGGAATCACGACTTGCATGTCGATGAGTATGACAACTGGCAGGAGCCATAGGAGTTGTCTTTAATTATTGTATGACCTGCGTGTCACTGAATAACGCCATGTAATTACTTTACTTCATTGCTAAACCGTTAGTTATGGTAGTAGAAGTAATCAGTTGGCGAGACAACTTCATGGAGACACGATGATGGAGATCATGGTGTCATGCCGGTGACGATCATGATCATGGAGCCCCGAAGATGGAGATCAAAAGGAGCAAAATGATATTGGCCATATGATGTCACTATTTGATTGCATGTGATGTTTATCATGTTTATGCATCTTATTTGCTTAGAACGACGGTAGTAAATAAGATGATCCCTCATAATAATTTCAAGAAAGTGTTCCCCTAAGCGTGCACCGTTGCGAAAGTTCGTTGTTTGAAGCACCACGTGATGATCGGGTGTGATAGATTCTAACGTTCACATACAACGGGTGTAAGCCATATTTACACACGGGAAACACTTAGGTTGACTTGACGAGCCTAGCATGTACAGACATGGCCTCGGAACACAAGAGACCGAAAGGTCGAACATGAGTCGTATAGTGGATACGATCAACATGAAGATGTTCACCGATGATGACTAGTCCGTCTCACGTGATGATCGGATACGGCCTAGTTGACTCGGATCATGTATCACTTAGATAACTAGAGGAATGTCTATCTGAGTGGGAGTTCATAAGATGAACTTAATTATCCTGAACATAGTCAAAAGGTCTTTGCAAATTATGTCGTAACTCGAGTTTTAGTTCTACTGTTTTAGATATGTTCCTAGAGAAAATTTAGTTGAAAGTTGATAGTAGCAATTATGCGGACTGGGTCCGTAAACCGAGGATTGTCCTCATTGCTGCGTAGAAGGCTTATGTCCTTAATGCACCGCTCGGTGTGCTGAACCTCGAACGTCGTCTGTGGATGTTGTGAACATCTGACATACACGTTTTGATGACTACATGATACTTCAGTAATGCTAAATGGTTTATAATTGTGGCGCCGAAGACATTTTTGAAATGTCGCGGAACATATGAGATGTTCCAAGGGATGAAATTGGGATTTCAAGATCGTGCCCACGTCAAGAGGTATGAGACCTCCGACGAGTTTCTTAGCTTGCAAACTAAGGGAGAAAAGCTCAATTGTTGAGCATGGGCTCAGATTGTCTGAGTACTACAATCACTTGAATTGAGTGGGAGTTAATCTTCCAGATGAGATAGTGATGGTTCTCCATAGTCACTGCCACCAAGCTATTAGAGCTTCGTGATGAACTATAACATATCAGGGATAGACATGATGATCCTTGAGCAATTCGTGATGTTTGACACCGCGAAAGTAGAAATCAAGTAGGAGCATCAATTGTTGATGGTTGGTGAAACCACTAGTTTCAAGGAGGGCAAGGGCAATAAGGGATACTTCATGAAATGGCAAATCAGTTGCTGCTCTAGTGAAGAAACCCAAGGTCGAACCCAAACCCGAGACTAAGTGCTTCTGTAATGAGGGGAACAGTCACTGAAGCAGAGCTATCCTAGATACTTTGTAGCTGAGAAGGCTGGCAAGGTCGACAGAAGTATATTGGATATACATTATATTAATGTGTACTTTACTAGTACTCCTAGTAGCACCATGGTAATAGATACCGGTTCAGTTGCTAAGTGTTAGTAACTTGAAATAAAAGGCTACGGAATAAACGGAGACTAGCTAAAGGCGAGGTGACGATATGTGTTGGAAGTATTTCCAAGGTTGATGTGATCGAGCATCACATGCTCCCTCTACCATTGAGATTGGTGTTAAACCTAAATAATTTTTATTTGGTGTTTGCGTTGTGCATACACATGATTGGATTATGTCTATCGCAATATGGTTATTCATTTAAGGAGAATAATGGTTACTCTGTTTATTTGAATAATACCTTCAACAGTCTTGCACCTAAAATGAATGGTTTATTGAATCTCGATCGTAGTGATACACATGTTCGTGCCAAAAGATATAAGATAGTAATGATAGTACCACCTACTTGTGGCACTGCCATGTAAGTCATATTGGTATAAAACGCATGAAGAAGCTCCATGTTGATGGATCTTTGGACTCACTCGTTTTTGAAAAGTTTGAGAAATGTGAACCATGTCTATTGGTATGTACGCATGAAGAAACTCCATGCAGATGGATCGTTTGGGCTCACTTGATTATGAATCACTTGAGACATGCAAATCATACCACATGGGCAAAATGACTGAAAAGCCTCGTTTTCAGTGAGATGGAACAAGAAAGCAACTTGTTGGAAGTAATACATTTTGATGTGTGCAGTCCAATGAGTGTTGAGGCCTTGATGGATATCGTTATGTTCTTACTCCTGAGATGATTTGACTAGATGTTGAGTATATTTACTTGATGAAATGTAAGTCTGAATTATTGAAAGTTTCAAGTAGTTTGAGTGAAGTTGAAGATCTTCGTGACAAGAGGATAAAATGTCTATGATATGATCATAGAGATGAATATCTGAGTTGCGAGTTTGGTACACAATTAAGACATTGTGGAAATTGTTTCACAACTAACACCGCCTGGAACACCATAGTGTGATGGTGTGTCCGAACATCATAGATACACCCCATTGGATATGGGGCATTCCATGATGTCTCTTATCTAATTACGACTATCGTTCATGGGTTAGGCATTAGAGACAACCGCACTCACTTTAAATAGGGCACCACGTAATTCCATTGAGATGACACCATATGAACTATGGTTTAGAGAAACCTAAGCTGTTGTTTCTTGAAAGTTTGGGGCTGCGACGCTTATGTGAAAAGGTTTCAGGCAGATAAGCTCGAACCCAAAGTGGATAAATGCATCTTCATAGGACACCCAAAACAGTTGGGTATACCTCCTATTTCAGATCCGGAAGCAAAAGTGATTGTTTCTATAAACGGGTCCTTTCTCGAGGAAAAGTTTGTCTCGAAAGAATTGAGTGGGAGGATGGTGGAGACTTGATAAGGTTATTGAACCATCACTTCAACCAGTGTGTAGTAGGGCACAGGAAGTTGTTCCTGTGGCACCTACACCAATTGAAGTGGAAGTTGATGATAGTGATCATGAAACTTCGGATCAAGTCACTACCAAACCTCGTAGGACGACAAGGACAGTCTTTGCTTGAGTGGTACGGTAATCCTGTCTTGGAGGTCATTTTGCTAGACAACAATGAACCTACGAGCTATGGAGAAGCGATGGTGGGCCCGGATTCCGACAAATGGCTCGAGGCCACAAAATCCGATAGAGGATCCATGTATGAAAACAAAGTGTAGACTTTGGAAGAACTACTTGATGGTCGTAAGGCTGTTGGGTACAGATGGATTTTAAAAGGAATATAGGCAATGATGGTAAGTATCACCATTAAGAAAGCTCGACTTGTCGTTAAGATGTTTTCCGACAAGTTCAAGGAGTTGACTACGACGAGACTTTCTCACTCGTAGCGATGCTAAGAGTCTGTTGGAATTATATTAGCAATTACTGCATTATTTATGAAATCTTGCAGATAGGATGTCAAAACATTGTTTCCTCGACAATTTTCTTGAGGAAAGGTTGTATGTGATACAACCAGAAGGTTTTGTCAATCCTGAAAGATGCTAACAAGTATGCAAAGCTCTAGCAATCCTTCTAAGGACTGGAGTAAGCATCTCGGAGTTGGAATATACGCTTTGATGAGATGATCAAAGATTTTGGGTGTATAAAATGTTTATGAGAAACTTGTATTTCCAAAGAAGTGAGTGGGAGCACTATAGAATTTCTAATGAGTATATGTTATTGACATATTGTTGATCAGAAATGATGTAGAATTTCTGGACAGCATATAGGGTTATTTGAAAAGTGTTTTTCAATGGAAAACCTGGATTAAGCTACTTGAACATTGAGCATCAAGATCTATAATGATAGATCAAAAAACGCTTAATAGTACTTTCAAATGAATACATACCATGACAAGATGTTAAAGGAGTTCGAAATAGATCGGCAAACAAGGAGTTCTTGGCTGTGTCATAAGGTGTGAGTATTGAGTAAGACCTGACCACGGCAGAAGAGAGAGAAAGGACGAAGGTCGTCCCCTATGCTTTAGACGTAGGCTCTAAAGTATGTTATGTTGTGTACCACACCTGAAGTGTGCCTTGCCATGAGTCAGTCAAGGGGTACAAGTGTGATCCAGGAATGGATCACATGACGATCAGTCAAACTTATCCTTAGTAACTAGTTGACTAAGGAATTTTCTCGATTATGGAGGTGGTAAAAGAGTTCGTCGTAAAGGGTTATGTCGATGCAAACTTTGACACTAATCCGGATGACTCTGAGTAGTAAACCGGATTCGTATAGTAGAGTGTGTTTGGAATAGCTCCAAGTAGCGCGTGGAAGCTGCATCTACAAGATGACATAGAGATTTGTAAAGCACACACGGATCTGAAAGGTTCAGACCTGTTGACTAATAAACCTCTCTCACAAGCGAGATATGATCAAACACCATGAGTGTTGGATTCATTATAATCACATAATGATGTGAACTAGATTATTGACTCTAGTGCAAGTGGGAGACTGTTAGAAATATGCCCTAGAGGCAATAATAAAATGGTTATTATTATATTTCCTTGTTCATGATAATTGTCTATTGTTCATGATGTAATTCTATTAATTGGAAACCGTAATACATGTGTGAATACATAGACCACAACATGTCCCTAGTGAGCCTCTAGTTGACTAGCTCGTTGATCAATAGATGGTTATGGTTTCCTGACCATGGACATTGGATGTCATTGATAACGGGATCACATCATTAGGAGAATGATGTGATGGACAAGACCCAATCCTAAGCATAGCACAAGATCGTGTAGTTCGTTTGCTAAGAGCTTTTCTAATGTCAAGTATCATTTCCTTAGACCATGAGATTGTGTAACTCCTGGATACCGTAGGAATGCTTTGGTTGTACCAAACGTCACAACGTAACTGGGTGGCTATAAAGGTGCACTACAGGTATCTCTGAAAGTGTCTGTTGGGTTGGCACGAATCGAGACTGGGATTTGTCACTCCGATGACGGATAGGTATCTCTTGCCCACTCAGTAATGCATCATCATAATGAGCTCAATGTGACTAAGTAGTTAGTCACGGGATCATGCATTACGGAATGAGTAAAGTGACTTGCCGGTAACGAGATTGAACGAGGTATTGGGATACTGGCGATCGAATCTCAGGCAAGTAACGTACCGATTGACAAAGGGAATTGTATACGGGATTGCTTGAATCCTTGACATCGTGGTTCATCCGATGAGATCATCGTGGAACATGTGGGAGCCAACATGAGTATCCAGATCCCGCTGTTGGTTATTGGCCAGAGAGCTGTCTCGGTCATGTCTGCATGATTCCCGAACCCGTAGGGTCTACACACTTAAGGTTCGGTGACGCACTGACGCTAGAGTTGTTATGGGAATTAGTGTGCAGTTACCGAATGTTGTTCGGAGTCCCAGATGAGATCCCGGACGTCACAAGGAGTTCTGGAATGGTCCGGAGGTAAAGATTTATATATGGGAAGTCCTATTTTGGCCACCGAAAAATGTTCAGGATTTTTCGGTATTGTACCGGGAAGGTTCTAGAAGGTTCCGGAGTGGGGCCCACCAGCATGGGGGGACCCACATGAACGTGGGTAGTGGGGGCAAGGCCCCACACCCCTGGTCAAGGCGCACCAAGATCCCCCTTAGAAGGAATAAGATCATATCCGAAGGGATAAGATCAAGATCCCTAAAAGGGGGATAACAATCGATGGGGAAGGAAATGATGGGATGTCTTTCCTCCCACCTTTGCCAACACGCCAATGGACTTGGAGGGCAAGAAACCAGCCCCCTCCACCCCTATATATAGTGGGGAGGCGCATGGGAGAACTGCAAGCTCCACCCCTGGCGCAGCCCTCTCCCTCCCCAACACCTCCTCCTCCGTAGTAGTGCTTGGTGAAGCCCTGCCGGAGAACTGCAAGCTCCACCACCATGTCGTCGTGCTGCCGGAGCTCTCCCTCAACTTCTCCTCTCCCCTTGCTGGATCAAGAAGGAGGAGACGTCCCCGGGCTGTACGTGTGTTGAACGCGGAGGCGCCGTTGTTCAGCGCTTAGATCGAAATCAACCACGATCTGAATAGCTACGAGTACGACTCCTTCATCCACGTTCTAGTAACGCTTCCGCATCGCAATCTTCAAGGGTATGAAGATGCACTCCCCTCTCTCTCGTTTCTAGTCTCTCCATAGATTGATCTTGGTGATGCGTAGATTTTTTTTTAATTTCTGCAACGATCCCAACAGTTTTCTCTGAACAAGCAGACGAGGGAGAAGGGGATTCAGGCCCAGTGAAATATTGCCGCTTCGTCTCCGGCCAGCTTCTTGCTAAAAATTTGGAAAGGGGGGTGTTATTTGATGGCTCATTGGGCATTACTGCGGCGCTACGACCGGGGTGTGTCTACCGTGCAGTTGTGCACTCTAATTTGTGCATATGGCACGTGGACCCCGTTGTTGGTTGCCCCACATATTAGTGAAAGGAAGTAGAAAGACAGGAGAAACTAGTTACACATAAATATATTTTTTGCAGAGAGATACCCCCTCTGTAAAGAAATATACAAATCTTTTATATCACAACTTTATACATAAGAAAAATCAAGGGGAATATATATAACATATATAATTATAAAAAACAGAGTTGTTTTTAACACAGTATAGATGAGTTGGTGATGATGGTGTGCCTGCCATCCTGCAATATAGGCCGTCCGATTTATATCTGACGGATAGGAAGGAAACTATGGCAATTTTGCAAAAAGGTACCCACACACCTCTCCACATTTGCAAATAAGGCCTTCCCTTGTCTATCCTTTTCTCTCACAAGATAAAATACTCATACAAATGCATCTTGATGTTACGTGCAATGCACGGGCATTATGGGGGTTCAGCTTTTTTTATGGGGGTTCGACTGAGAATATAATACTAAGACAGGCTCACGGTTCTGGACTTTGGGCCGCAGGCCCACCCTGCATGTTTAGGGGCCCATGTGTTCTACCTCAGTGCTTTTCATATTGCAAGCGATCGATGCAGCCTTTGGTTTTGAATCTTTGTCATAAGGCGCATACAAAAATTGAATAACGCATACGACAACTGTTGAAATGAAATCGAGCAGCGGTTCCTAACCAACAATCGAGTTGCAATTCTATCAACGATATACCATGTGATAAATAATATTGTCGTACTACTTATACACAGGACACTTGTTTCATCATGCAGTTATTACATCAAAATCTCTCGGAGGATAGATCGATTCGGCGATTGCGTCTGCTCTTGAAGAATTTCAAAGTTGATTTGGACCAGCTCTCCTTGCCGAGAAAGTTCGATTTTGACATCATCCCCTACCGCAAGATATGATTTAGATTTGAACCTTGACCATCCTTTAGCATCAATCATCATGCGACCATCCTTTGTACTTAGGTATATTGAGCAGGTTCATTCACACCAAGGCTGCGCATGGTAAGAGAAACTTTGCTGAACGACTCCCTCGTTGCTCTAGGAATTCTCTCTTTGCAAACAAGAAGACATACCCAAACAGTTAGATCAACACGGTGAATCATGTGAAACAGCATGAAAAGAAAAAAGAACGAAGCACTTGGGCGGTCAATGCTTACCAAGAAGGTGGACATGTCGGTTTTTGTAAGGATTTTGGTATATGAAGTGCGAACTGCAGCCCAGTCTGTTGCCGGTGCAACTGCACATGCAAGAGCAGATGCAAGTGCAAGGGTTGGTGCAGGTGCCGAAGCCACTGCTGCTCCCGGGGATGGTGCTCCTTGTAGAGCTGGTGCCGGTGTCGGAGCAGGTGCCGGTGTCGATGCCCGATCCTCTAGTAGATCAGATTGATCCACTGACGCGGTCGGTGCCCAATCATCAGCTGGATCAGACTGAGTTGCTGCCGCTGTCAGTGCTAGAGCAACTGCTGGTGCTCGATCCGTTGCTGAAGGTGGTACCGATGTGCGAGACAGCGGCGATCGTATGCAGTCTGCTATGATCAGCTTTCTAACTTGACTAGGATCCGTGACCGTGATACGTTTTTCTTCATTTCTTTTAAGCGAGAAGGACTAATTGTGGCGTTTTGTTAAACCAAACTGCAGTTCATCATAGGGATTCAGCTTGTACTCGGACAACGGTGATCCAATTTTTTTCGATAATATAAGTGATGGGCGTGCCTTCGTTCTTGACCACGACATAAGAAGTGAAACCTGCAAAAATAGCCATCGTAGAGCAAACCAAACGGTTTATTCTGTGATGAATGTCACATGGCAAAACCTGTATCGTAAAATTGCAGGAAAAGAAAGAAAACATGACATTAAATCAATAAGATTTAGACAGTAAATCAATAAGATTTACTTGATGTGACATGAGTGAATCCTTGCCAGGAAATCACTATGTTGAAGTACCAAATGTAAGATTGATCGTCCAACTACGGGTGGCATGCAGGGGCCCCTCCTACTCCCACAAGCAGGACAGTCCAAAGGTCGTGACAAATCGTATGGACCGAACTTCCATGGGACTGGAAATCCTGGTGGGTGCGATAAACCCTACAATGCATACAGATATTGGAGTGTAACCATAATTGATAAATCGTCCTCACAAAAAAGATGATCTGGATACTTCAAAATATACAGACTAAATTGAGTGGACAGACATTAACATAGACCGTTCTGAGGACTGACCACACACCAAAAGCGGCAGTACTAATAAACAATACAGGGTTCACAAACACAAATCAAGTACTGAACAATAGTACTTACTACAGACAAGCAAAGTTGCACTAATTAAACTTTGTAGACTATTTCTTGCCACCAACCTACGGGATGAACCCCGCATAACTGACTAGGCCATGGACTTCGTGAGAGATGTCTACATGCACCATCACCATATTGTCAACCTTGGAGAACCTAACAGAGTGGTCTTTCCACTCATTAACATGATGATGAAGATAAGCCGCATCAGATTTGTTGGGAAGCTTTACAAGAACCACACCCTTCGTAATTGAAGGCACAACCAAGAAATTGTTTTGGTCAAGTACAACCTCGAGAACACGCCTGACAACAATGCTACAGGAAAACACCAGTTCACGACACGTGGCGACAATGACACAACAGCTGGACAGTTTAGTAGTAGAACTCATCCCCAGGTCTTCCAATTCACACGGCATGACTTTGAGAACTTCATCTCCACCGCAGACCTGGTTCTAATTCAAACAGAAACCATATTTTATTACTACCTCCGTTCAGAAATATAAGATGATTTTCAATATTATACTCCATATATGACTACATATACGCACAGAAATGAGTGAAAAAGACACTAGAACATGTATTCAAAGGCATGAGAGCAGAGGGATTACTTGCAATATCCATAACACAAGTTACTGAGGCAAATATACCCTCTTCAAAGGTAGTATTGATGTTCATAAAGTACTCCCTCCGTCCCAAAATTCTTGTCTTAGATTTGTCTAGATACGGATGTATCAAGTCACATTTTAGTATTAGATACATCCGTATCTAGACAAATCTAAGACAAGAAATTTGGGACAGAGGGAGTAGTTGAAAGTAATCTATAAGAAATCAGTGTCAACCTCTCGCATGTTTTGGTCAAAAGAGGAATTTTGAACCGTCATTTGGCACACTAAATCCACATGCAAGATCACCCAGAAAGTTGTACTACCAGTAATAGTACTGCGTGTTAGATGAAAAAACATGATCAAGATCGAGAAAAAGATCGTCAACAAGAGACATTACCTGGACTTGCTTAATGAGGGATCCCAGAGAGGGGGGCTTGGACAGGGCGATGGCTTTGAGCTTGTCTGCGGTAGTCTCGGCGGGGTGCTTGCGCTTCTTCGTACCATGAGTCTCGACAGTTTTGGCCAGAGTCATAGACATTATGTCGGCTGGTGCTCCAGCGTTCATCCAAGAGAGGAAGCTGAGAGAGAAGAGTGAAAGGAGGAATGAGATGAGGGATAAGCGAAGCGAGTGGGGGTTTTCTTCAAGATAGGAAGCTGAGAGAGAAGTGTCAAATGATGGTTGCTTCTCCGTCCAACTTACTGTTGGGGAACGTTGCATAAAATAAAAAAATTCTACGTTCACCAAGATCAATCTATGAGTTCATCTAGCAACGAGAGAGAGGAGTGCATCTACATACCCTTGTAGATCGCGTGCGGAAGCGTTCAAGAGAACGGGGTTGAGGGAGTCGTTCTCGTCGTGATCCAAATCATCGGAGATCCTAGCGCCGAACGGACGGCACCTCCGCGTTTAACACACGTACGGTCAGAGTGAAGTCTCCTCCTTCTTGATCCAGCAAGGGGGAAGGAGAGGTTGATGAAGATCCAAAGAAGACGACAGGCGTGGTGGTGGATGCAAGAGGCTCCGGCAGGCTTTGCCAAGCAACTACGGGAGGGAGAGGTGTAGCAGGACGCGAGGGAGGCGCCCGGTGTTGGAGTGCGGCTGCCCTCCCACCCCCTCTTTATATAGGGACCCCGAGGCGCCGGCCCTAGAGATGGGATCTCTAGGGGGGCGGCGGCCAAGGGGGGTGGAGTGCCCCCCAAGGCAAGTGGAGGCGCCCCCTCCCCTAGGGTTCCCAACCCTAGACACAGAGGGGGGCCCAGCGGGGCGCACCAGCCCACTAGGGGCTGGTTCCCCTCCCACTTCAGCCCATGGGGCCCTCCGGGATAGGTGGCCCCACCCGGTGGACCCCCCGGGACCCTTCTGATGGTCCCTGTACAATACCGGTGGACCCCGAAACTTTCCCGATGGCCGAAACTCGACTTCCCATATATAATTCTTTACCTCCGGACCATTCTAGAACTCCTCATGACGTCCGAGATCTCATCCGGGACTCCAAACAACTTTCGGTTTGCTGCATACTCATATTCATACAACCCTAGCGTCACCGAACCTTAAGTGTGTAGACCCTACGGGTTCGGGAGACATGCAGACATGACCGAGACGGCTCTCCGGTCAATAACCAACAGCGGGATCTGGATACCCATGTTGGCTCCCACATACTCCACGATGATCTCATCGGATGAACCACGATGTCGAGGATTTAAGCAACCCCGTATACAATTCCCTTTGTCAATCGATGCGTTACTTGCCCGAGATTCGATCGTCGGTATCCCAATACCTCGTTCAATCTCGTTACCGGCAAGTCACTTTACTCGCATCGTAATGCATGATCATGTGACCGGACACTTGGTCACTTTGAGCTCATTATGATGATGCATTACCGAGTGGGCCCAGAGATACCTCTCCATCATGGAGTGACAAATCCGATCGATCCGTGTTAACCCAATGCACACTTTCGGAGATACCTGTAGTGCACCTTTATAGTCACCCAGTTACGTTGCGACGTTTGGTACACCCAAAGCACTCCTACGGTATCCGGGAGTTACACGATCTCATGGTCTAAGGAAAAGATACTTGACATTGGAAAAGCTCTAGCAAACGAACTACACGATCTTTGTGCTATGCTTAGGATTGGGTCTTGTCCATCACATCATTCTCCTAATGATGTGATCCCGTTATCAAAGACATCCAATGTCCATAGTCAGGAAATCATGACTATCTGTTGATCAACGAGCTAGTCAACTAGAGGCTCACTAGGGACATGTTGTGGTCTAAGTATTCACACGTGTATTACGATTTCCGGATAATACAATTATAGCATGAATAAAAGACAACTATCATGAACAAGGAAATATAACAATAATCCTTTTATTGCCTCTAGGGCATTTTTCCAACAGTCTCCCACTTGCACTAGAGTCAATAATCTAGTTATATTGTGATGAATCGAACACCCATAGAGTTCTGGTGTTGATCATGTTTTGCTCGCGGAAGAGGTTTAGTCAATGGATCTGCGACATTCAGATTTGCATGTACTTTGCAAATATCTATGTCTCCATCTTGAACATTTTCACGGATGGAGTTGAAATGACGCTTGATGTGCCTGGTCTTCTTGTGAAACCTGGGCTCCTTGGCAAGGACAATAGCTCCAGTGTTGTCACAGAAGAGAGTGATTGGTCCCGACGCATTGGGTATGACTCCTAGGTCGGTGATGAACTCCTTCATCCATATTGCTTCATGTGCTGCCTCCGAGGCTGCCGTGTACTCCGCTTCACATGTAGATCCCGCCACGACGCCTCGCTTGCAAACCGCACCAGCTTCTTCGCTCCACGATTCAACATATACACATATCCGGTTTGTGACTTAGAGTCATCCGGATGCGTGTCGAAGCTAAGCGTCGGCGTAACCTTCTGACGAAGTTCTTCGTCACCTCCATAAGCGAGAAACATGTCCTTTGTCCTTTTCGTGTACTTCAGACATTCTTGACCGCTGTCCGGTGTTCCTTGCGGGATTACTTTGGTACCTTCCTACCAAACTTACGGCAAGGTTTACATCAGTCCGGTACACAGCATGGCATAGATAATAGATCCTATGGCGAGGCATAGGGGATGACACTCATCTCTTCTTTATCTTTTGTCGTGGTCGGGCATTGAGCCGAGCTCAATCTCACACCTTGCAATACAGGCAAGAACCCTTTCTTGGACTGATCCATTTTGAACTTCTTCAAAATCTTATCAAGGTATGTGCTTTGTGAAAGACCTATGAGGCCTCTCGATCTATCCCTATAGATCTTGATGCCTAATATGTAAGCAGCTTCTCCAAGGTCCTTCATTGAAAAACACTTATTCAAGTAGGCCTTAATGCTGTCCAAAAGTTCTATATCATTTCCCATCAAAAGTATGTCATCTACATATAATATGAGAAATGCTACAGAGCTCCCACTCACTTTCTTGTAAACGCAGGCTTCTCCATAAGTCTGCATAAACCCAAACGCTTTGATCATCTCATCAAAGTGAATGTTCCAACTCTGAGATGCTTGCACCAGCCCATAAATGGATCGCTGGAGATTGCATACCTTGTTAGCATTCCTAGGATCGACAAAACCCTCCGGCTGCATCATATACAGTTCTTCCTTAAGATAGCCGTTAAGGAATGCCGTTTTGACGTCCATCTGCCATATCTCATAATCATAGTATGCGGCAATTGCTAACATGATTGAGACGGACGTCGGCTTCGCTACGGGAGAGAAAGTCTCATCGTAGTCAACCCCTTGAACTTGCCGATAACCCTTAGCGACAAGTCGAGCTTTATAGATGGTAACATTACCATCCGCGTCCGTCTTCTTCTTAAAGATCCATTTGTTTTATATCGCTGCCGATTCACGGCAAGTCTGTCAAAGTCCATACTTTGTTTTCATACATGGATTCTATCTCGGATTGCATGGCTTCAAGCCATTTGTTGGAATCTGGGCCCGCCATCGCTTCTTCATAGTTCGAAGGTTCACCGTTGTCTAACAACATGATTTCCAGGACATGGTTGCCATACCACTCACGGTGTGGAACGTGTCCTTGTGGACCTACAAAGTTCAAGAGCAACTTGATCTGAAGTACCTTGATCATCATCATTAATTTCCTCTCCGGCCGGTGTAGGCACCACAGAACATTTTCTGAGCTGCACTACTTTCCGGTTCAAGAGGTAGTACTTCATCGAGTTCTACTTTCCTCCCACTTACTCCTTTCGAGAGAAACTCTTTTTCCAGAAAGGATCCGTTCTTGGCAACAAAGATCTTGCCTTCGGATCTAAGGTAGAAGGTATACTCAATGGTTTCCTTAGGGTATCCTATGAAGATGCATTTTACCGAAAAAGGCTTTCGCCCCGCTTTATAAATAAAGCAAACCGCCACAAGACATACAACCAAAGCAGGTCCACACACACACACCACCCAAGTACCACAAACAAAGTACAGAGGTTCTGCCGAGGCACAACTCAACAAGCCCGAAGAAAGAGAAAGAGAACACAACACAGCAAAAGCCTCACTTGCCAAGGAGATCTAGTCTGCTCCGGCGGCGGGCGGCGGCGGCGACAAAGTGACGACCATCGAGCGAAGATCGGTGATGAAGGCTGAGATGGCGTCCGATCCGGGCGGCTAAGCGGCCGCCAAAGCTGCAAGAAACCCAAGAATTTGTAGAGAGCATCGATGGCGCGACGGAGGAGAATGTTGGATCACAAGCTTATTGCGAGCGGTCCACAGCGTCGAGCAAGGACCCCAACCTCCAGCCACCTAATGTGGCGAGAGGTCGTGGGGACACTTGGAGTTCAGCAAAAGTTCCGGGAAATTGGTGTGGCACCAACTCCCACCGACAATCTCGCCAAAGCAGCTCCAAAGGAACCGGGCGGAAACGCATAGCGAAGAAAATGTGATTGGAGTCTTCGTGAACATCGCAGAGGGGGAGATACCGGTGCGGGCCATTTTAAACTGCGGACCTCCACACCGGACGGGACCCGACCACGGATCCACCGCCACATGAAGATGCGAATCTTGATTGGGGCGCGGACGGACCACACCATCGAAAGGGGAGGGGCGGATGAGGGAGCAATGGCCAAGTAAAGCGATTTGGTGGAGAAGCGGCAGACGGCTCCAGCCGCCAGCGCATAAGGTCTTGGTCGCCATCCACCAACGGCTCGTGAAGAGCAACGCAGTCAAGTATCTCACGCCAGGCGGCGGATTCCGCCGGCCCAAAAGGACGGCGGAAAGCAAGGCGCCCTAAGTCACTGAGGGCCCTATCAACAGAAATCATAGGGTCGACAGAGATAGAGAAGAGGGTGGGGAAGCGGGCCGCGAAGGGAGAGTCTCCGGCCCAACGGTCGAACCAAAAAAGCGTCGAGAGGCCGGACCCCACCGAGATAGAGGTACCAATGCGGAGCACCGGTAGGAGTTGGACGAGAGACTGCCAAAACTAAGATCCACCCGATTTCTGGCAGAAGGCAAGGGGTTGACCACGCAGGTATTTACTCCGGATAATGTCCAGCCAGAGGCCACCCTGACCCTGCGCGATACGCC
Organism: Aegilops bicornis; assembly: GCA_021605145.1. Lineage (NCBI taxonomy): Eukaryota > Viridiplantae > Streptophyta > Magnoliopsida > Poales > Poaceae > Aegilops > Aegilops bicornis. The sequence goes on along the minus strand of CM038671.1, from coordinate 628,672,496 downwards.
AAAGCCACCGGGAGAGAAGGGCGATATTCATCCGTTTAGAGCACATGATGCCTAATCCACCCTGCTCCTTGGGCCTGCAGATGTCCGCCAGCTCACCATGTGATACTTACTTGCCACGATCGCCACCCAGAGAATCGGGACTGAATCTTGGCGATCTCCTTATGGAGAGAGTCATGGAGGCTGTAGAAGCTCATAAGAAACAAGAGGAGGCTGGATAGGGATGAGTTGAGAAGGATAGTCCGGGCCGCCTTAGAGAGCCACCTCCTGCCAGGCTCAGATCTGTGCGGAGCTTGGTCACGGAGGGGCGCAAGTCAGCTGACAGAGAGACGCAAGTCACTAATGGGCGTCCCGGATAGGTAGTGGGGAAAGAGCCCAGGCGGCAATTAAGCCAGTTGGCAATGGCCACCGACTCAGAGGGGGAGTACCCCATCACCATAACGTCACTCTTATCGAAGTTGATCTTGAGGCCCGACATCTGTTGGAAGCAGAGAAGGAGGAACTTGAGGTTGGTGATGTCCAACTCCGAGCCATCGACCATGATGATCGTGTCGTCAACATATTGGAGGATGGAGATCCCCGAGCCCCCAGAGAGGTGGGGGGTAATCCCCCGGATGTGGCCAGCGGCCTTCGCCTTATCCAGAATGGCGGCCAAAGCGTCAACGACCATATTAAAGAGGAACGGAGAGAAGGGGTCGCCTTGGCGAACCCCACATAGGGTAGGGAAGAAGGGGCCGATCTCGCCGTTGATATTGACCGCCGTGCGACCGCAAGAGACCATTTGCATGACTCTTGTGATCCACCGGTCGTCGAAGCCCTTCCGAAGAAGGACTTCCCTAAGGAAGGGCCAGCTAATCGTATCATAGGCCTTATGGAAATCAATCTTCAGCAAGACCGCCTTCAGGCGCTTGGCCCGACATCTGTTGAAGATGCATTTTTCCGACTTGGGTTCGAGCTTTTCAGGTTGAAGTTTCTTGACATAAGCATCACATCCCCAAACTTTTAAACGACAGCTTAGGTTTCTTTCCAAACCATAATTCATACGGTGTCGTCTCAACGGATTTAGACGGAGCCCTATTTAAAGTGAATGTAGCTGTCTCTAGAGCGTATCCCCAAAATGATAGCGGTAAATCGGTAAGAGACATCATAGATCGCACCATATCCAATAGAGTGCGATTACGACGTTCGGACACACCATTACGCTGAGGTGTTCCAGGCGGCGTGAGTTGTGAAACGATTCCACATTTTCTTAAGTGCGTACCAAATTTGTGACTTAAATATTCTCCTCCACGATCTGATTGTAAGAACTTTATTTTTCGATCATGTTGATTCTCTACTTCATTCTGAAATTCCTTGAACTTTTCAAAGGTATCAGACTTGTGTTTCATCAAGTAGACATACCCATATCTACTTAAGTCATCAGTGAGAGTGAGAACATAACGATAGCCTCCGGGAGCCTCAACGCTCATTGGACCACACACATCAGTATGTATGATTTCCAATAAATTGGTTGCTCGCTCCATTGTTTCGAGAACGGAGTCTTGGTCATTTTGCCCATGAGGCATGGTTCGCATGTGTCAAATGATTCATAATCAAGAGACTCTAAAAGTCCATCGACATGGAGCTTCTTAATGCGCTTGACACCAATGTGACCAAAGGCGGCGATTGCCACAAGTATGTGGGACTATCGTTATCAACTTTACATCTTTTGGTATTCGCACTATGAATATGTGTAACATTACGTTCGAGATTCATTAAGAATAAACCATTGACCATTGGGGCATGACCATAAAACATATCTCTCATATAAATAGAACAACCATTATTCTCGGATTTAAATGAGTAGCCATCTCGCATTAAACGAGATCCAGATACAATGTTCATGCTCAAACTTGGCACTAAATAACAATTATTGAGGTTTAAAACTAATCCCGTAGGTAAATGTAGACGTGGCGTGCGACGGTGATCACATCGACCTTGGAACCATTCCCGACGCCAGCATCGTCATCTCGCCCTTCGCCATGATCTCCGCTTATTTCGCAGCTCCTGCGTGAGTTACAAATGTGAGCAACGGCACCGGTGTCAAATACCCAGGAGTTACTACAGTAATCGTAAGGTACACATCAATTACATGTATATCAAATATACCTTTAGTGTTGCCGGCCTTCTTGTCCGCTAAGTATTTGGGGCAGTTCCGCTTCCAGTGACCCTTCCCTTTGCAATAAAAGCACTCAGTCTTAGGCTTGGGTCCATTCTTTGACTTCTTCCCGGCAACTGGCTTACCGGGCGCGGCAACATCTTTGCCGTCCTTCTTGAAGTTCTTCTTACCCTTGCCCTTCTTGAACTTGGTGGTTTTATTGACCATCAACACTTGATGTTCTTTCTTGATTTCTACCTCTGCTGACTTAAGCATTGAAAATACTTCAGGAATAGTTTTCACCATCCCCTGCATATTGTAGTTCATCACAAAGCTCTTGTGGCTCGGTGGGAGCGTCTGAAGGATTATGTCAATGACCGCCTCGTCCGGGAGGTTAATGTCCAGCTGGGACAGGCGATTGTGCAACCCAGACGTTTTGAGTATGTGCTCACTGACAGAACTGTTTTCCTCCATCTTACAACTATAGAACTTATCAGAGACCTCATATCTCTCGACCCGGGCATGAGCTTGGAAAACCATTTTCAGCTCCTCGAACATCTCATATGCTCCGTGTTGCTCAAAACGCTTTTGGTGCTCCGGTTCTAAGCTGTAAAGCATGCCGCACTGAACGAGGGAGTAATCATCGACGTGATCGCCAAGCGTTCATAACGTCTTGGTTCTCTCGATGGGTGCTTCACCTAGCGGTCCTTCTAGGACATATGCTTTCTTAGCAGCTATGAGGATGATCCTCGTGTTCCGAACCCAGTCCGTATAGTTGCTGCCATCATCTTTCAGCTTGGTTTTCTCTAGGAACGTGTTGAAGTTCATGTTGACATGAGCGTTGGCCATTTGATCTACAAGACATATTTTGCAAAGATTTTAGACTAAGTTCATGATAATTAAGTTCATCTAATCAAATTATTTAATGAACTCCCACTCAGATTTGACATCCCTCTAGTCATCTAAGTGTTACATGATCCGAGTCGACTAGGCCGTGTCCGATCATCACGTGAGACGGACTAGTCATCATCGGTGAACATCTCCATGTTGATCGTATCTTCCATACGACTCATGTTCGACCTTTCGGTCTTTGTGTTCCGAGGCCATGTCTGTACATGCTAGGCTCGTCAAGTTAACCCTAAGTGTTTTTGCATGTGTAAAACTATCTTACACCCATTGTATGTGAACGTAAGAATCTATCACACCCGATCATCATGTGGTGCTTCAAAACGACGAACTTTAGCAACAGCGCACAGTTAGGGGGAACACTTTCTTGAAATTATTATAAGGGATCATCTTATTTACTACCGTCGTTCTAAGTAAACAAGATGCATAAACAAAATAAACATCACATGCAATTATATAGTAGTGACATGATATGGCCAATATCATATAGCTCCTTTGATCTCCATCTTCGGGGCTCCATGATCATCTTCGTCACCGGCATGACACCATGATCTCCATCATCATGATCTCCATCATCGTGTCTCCATGAAGTTGCTCGCCAACTATTACTTCTACTACTATGGCTAACGGTTTAGCAATAAAGTAAAGTAATTACATGGCGTTAAATCATTGACACGCAGGTCATACAATAATTAAGACAAATCCTATGGCTCATGCCGGTTGTCATACTCATCGACATGCAAGTCGTGATTCCTATTACAAGAACATGATCTCATACATCACAATATATCATTCATCATTCATCACAACTTTTGGCCATATCACATCACATAGCAATTGCTGCAAAAACAAGTTAGACATCCTCTTATTGTTGTTGCATCTTTTACGTGGCTGCAATTAGGTTCTAGCAAGAACATTTTCTTACCTACGAATAACCACAACGTGATTTTTGTCAACTTCTATTATCCTTAATAAGGACCCTTTTCATCAAATCCGCTCCAACTAAAATGGGAGAGACAGACACCCGCTAGCCACCTTATGCAACTAGTGCATGTCAATCGGTGGAACCTGTCTCACGTAAGCGTACGTGTAAGGTCGGTCCGGGCCGCTTCATCCCACAATACCACTGAAGCAAAATAAGACTAGTAGTGGCAAGCAAGTTGACAAGATCTATGCCCACAACAGATTTGTGTTCTACTCGTGCAATAGAGAACTACGCATAAACCTGGCTCTGATACCACTGTTGGGGAACGTTGCATAAAAGAAAAAAATTCTACGTTCACCAAGATCAATCTATGAGTTCATCTAGCAACGAGAGAGAGGAGTGCATCTACATACCCTTGTAGATCGCGTGCGGAAGCGTTCAAGAGAACGGGGTTGAGGGAGTCGTTCTCGTCGTGATCCAAATCACCGGAGATCCTAGCGCCGAACGGACGGCACCTCCGCGTTCAACACACGTACGGTCAGTGTGACGTCTCTTCCTTCTTGATCCAGCAAGGGGGAAGGAGAGGTTGATGAAGATCCAGCAGCATGACGGCGTGGTGGTGGATGCAGCAGGGCTTCGCCAAGCAACTACGGGAGGTAGAGGTGTAGCAGGGAAGGGAGGGAGGCGCCAGGGTGTTGGGTGCAGCTGCCCTCGCACGCCCCCTCTTTATATAGGGACCCCAAGGGGGGGCGCCGGCCCTAGAGATGGGATCTCAAGGGGGGCGACGGCCTAGGGGGGTGGAGTGCCCCCCAAGGCAAGTGGAGGCGCCCCCTCCCCTAGGGTTCCCAACCCTAGGTGCAGAGGCGGGCCCGGGGGGGCGCACCAGCCCACTAGGGGCTGGTTCCCCTCCCACTTCAGCCCATGGGGCCCTGCGGGATAGGTGGCCCCACCCGATGGACCCCCCGGGACCCTTCCGGTGGTCCCGGTACAATACCGGTGGACCCTCAAACTTTCCCGATGGCCGAAACTCGACTTCCCATATATAATTATTTACCTCCGGACCATTCCGGAACTCCTCGTGACGTCCGGGATCTCATCCGGGACTCCGAACAACTTTCGGTTTGCTGCATCTCATATTCATACAACCCTAAGCGTTGCAACCTTAAGTGTGTAGACCCTACGGGTTCGGGAGACATGCAGACATGGCCGAGACGGCTCTCCGGTCAATAACCAACAGCGGGATCTGGATACCCATGTTGGCTCCCACATACTCCACGATGATCTCATCGGATGAACCACGATGTCGAGGATTTAAGCAACCCCGTATACAATTCCCTTTGTCAATCGATACGTTACTTGCCCGAGATTCGATCGTCGGTATCCCAATACCTCGTTCAATCTCGCATCGCAAGTCACTTTACTCGCATCAGTAATGCATGATCCTACGACCAGACACTTGGTCACTTCGAGCTCATTATGATGATGCATTACCAAGTGGGCCCAGAGATACCTCTCCGTCATACGGAGTGACAAATCCCAGTCTGATCCGTGTCAACCCAACAGTCACTTTCGGAGATACCTGTAGTGCACCTTTATAGTCACCCAGTTACGTTGTGACGTTTAGTACACCCAAAGCACTCCTACGGTATCCGGGAGTTACACGATCTCATGGTCTAAGGAAAAGATACTTGACATTGGAAAAGCTATAGCAAATGAACTACACGATCTTTGTGCTATGCTTAGGATTGGGTCTTGTCCATCACATCATTCTCCTAATGATGTGATCCCGTTATCAAAGACATCCAATGTCCATAGTCAGGAAACCATGACTATCTGTTGATCAACGAGCTAGTCAACTAGAGGCTCACTAGGGACATGTTGTGGTCTAAGTATTCACACGTGTATTACGATTTCCGGATAATACAATTATAGCATGAATAAAAGAAAATTATCATGAACAAGGAAATATAATAATAATCCTTTTATTATTGCCTCTAGGGCATATTTCCAACACTCACTGCTGGAAAGGAGGGGGTTTTGTGATTTGACGGCTCATTGGGCATTACTGCGGCGCTTCGATCGGGGTAGTCTACCGTCACTCTACTATGGAGTAATTTAGTGCATGGCTGGTGGACCCAGGTGCTGGCTGTCCCACACATCGGCGAAAGTGAGTAATTTAGTGCATGGGTGGAGGAGGATCCGCACGGTAGAATGTGTTCACTGATTTTCTAAAGAAAAAAATGATTACAACAAGCGTTTCCACTCTTACGACAGAGGAGTGCGAAACATGGTAGCCACTTGAACATACACAGTGCTCCTACTACTAGGCATGTGTTGTGGTTCATACGTCAGTACTAGACAATCTTGTTGCTAGTGTAGTAAGAAATGACGATAACTAATGATGTTGTGCGCATGTCAACTACTCCTATATGTAACATAGTACCGCTTTTTCAACTGTCTGGTCGAGAATGAACGGTGAGATCAATGTTAACAGAAGTAGGTCTACGGCGCACGGAGAGTACGATGCTACAGTACTCCACGAATCATGAACCATATGAAGCACGAATAGTGTTAGGCAGGGTGTATGAAGGGTGCACGGGATGGGAGCAAAAGTTCCCTTCTCGACCCACTTTTGGGTGTTTGGCAAAGTACATGAAGGGTGCATGGGTCCACACTAGTAGGTTAACAAAAATACATGAAGAGGAAACAACTATATTGAGATGAAAATGCAACCAAACACACCCACACGCTTTGTGCTACAGTGACTGATCTGCATCGTCTGAGTTTGATCCAACAGTCATGTTGCGCAGAGACATGGACATGCCCATGCAGAGGGCGCCTAAACACCACCAAAGTCCCTCTGCTTCTCGAGGCGCACGATGTTGGTGATGCAGGGTGCAACCGCCCGCAGAGCCCGCTCCCGATCGACGGGAGCCAGCTCGTCAAAGACGGCGTGCAATGGCATGAATGGATTCCGGTGACGGATCCCTGAAAGGATTCGCCTGGCAACGGCGACGGCAGCCCGCAACCCCTCCTTGTCCAGCTCAGCCCCCACCATCGCGCGGAGACAGCTCAGCTCCTCGGAGATATAGGTGAAGAAGGAGACCAGGTCAGGAAGCCGCAGCTCATTGAAGTCGACCGGGTGGTCGAACGGGTTTAGCCCGACGGCCGGCATCGTCGCGCTGGCACGATGCTAGGCATCGTGCAGCCGCAGCACGTGCGTCGCAACTTGGTTCACCAAGTGGCCGAGGCGATCCTGGACCTCGTCACGATCGGTCCGCTCGCGCTCCAGCCGGCTCCCCTGACGGCCTATCATATCTCCCGCTTTCTGCAGCAACGTCGTCGACGCCTCGAGCATCTTTGTGGTGGACGCCTGCCGCTTTTGAAGCTCTGTGAACTCCCGCACATAACGGAGGAGCATGGCACTCCTCTCCTCCTTGAGCTCATGGAGCTCCATGTCCTTGGCCCTGAGCTCCGCATCCTTGGCATGGAGCTCCTGTGTCAGGCGCCTCACCTCGGACTCCGTGATCTGCTGCGCCGCCATGGCACCAGGTAGAAGCAATGGGGAGAGGAAGCAAAGGGGGCGAAACGGCTGAAAGGCAATGCAATCTACGGGAAGGCGGAGGGAGCCAGCTGAGGAGCAGGGTATCTTTTGGTTTTCACCACGGTAAAACAACAGTCGACGACTTCTCACATCAGGGAGCAGTGGGTTTTACAGGCGGAGTCATCGTGACTAATTGCTGCCGGCGCCTGCTCCGTCAATCAAAAATTAAAAATCCTGTCGCGCTGCTCCGTCAATCAAAAAATTTAAAATCCTTCCGCACGCAAACACCAGAGCAACGCCGCGGTGGATATTTAAATTTACCTGCCGGCAAGTAGATAAAAAAAGGGGTGAAAAAACAAATGTGGCGGCGGCCTAGCTAATTGGTCGAACTAGCCCAACTAGCTAGCCACCGTGCTTCACTGATGTACTCGGCGGGAAAGGTGGTCTTTCGTGATTTGATGACTCATTTACTTGCTTCGGCGCTACGATTGAGGAGGGCCCAGAAAACGAGCGGTAGGGCGTCCCATGTCAGGAAGAATATATGCGTGCACCACCTGGGAGGACCCCGAAACCGCGCGGTAGGGTGTGCCACGTCTCGGCAGGGAGGAAAAATGTGCGTGTAACAATATACTCCCTCTGTCTAGGTGTGTAAGTCATCTTACGAAAATCAAATAATCCCAAAACACTTAGGCGCGGTGCATTAACTTCTATCTCGTTTCTTGTTTCTTGACATATCAACCAATAAGAGATGAGGGGTGTGCATGCTTTTAATGATTTGAGACTACCAAACACGACGTGCAGTGGTTAGTTCATTGCATGCAATGCTATTAATTAGCAAATAAACATCAAGGTCTCTCGTTTTCCCCTCCTCCTTGCTCACGGTGACTTACTCACCTAGACGGAGGGAGTACTGTATCAGACGTCGGCAGTAACTCTAGTACCTATGGTTCGACCTCGGGACCCAGCCAGTCGGTCGAAAACACCCCACTAGCCACACAACTTCATCATGCAAATGTGGCATGGAGGATAGATATGGTTAGCTCCGTCTCGACCAGCCACAACTTCTCTTGTTCTAGGCGATTCTTCTATTTTCCAAGCTTTTTTTAGTTGTAATAACACCACGGCAAGCTAGCACCGCTATTCGTGTGTGCCCATGCAAAGGTTAGACAATGGAGAGAAGAGAGATTGAGATCGCAGACCTGGGACCCACCAGTAAGTGAGACAATGATCATGCACATGTTGATGAGGCACTCCCTCTACTCTACTCAACGTAATACTGTATAAAATCAAGTTATGGGACAAAGCCAACAACCATTGTTGTTTCAGGCTATGGACTTACGCTTTGTAGTCCAGGTTGCCAGTTCGAATCTCTTCTTTCAGATTTGTTAGTTTTAGGTCCAAATTTGATTAATGACAAGTGGGACCCCCGTGTGTTGTTCTGATATTTCAGTGTAGGATGTTTTTTTAACAAACACTTTGCGCGGTTAGACAAGTAACGGCACGAGTTACACGTATTTTGCAAGTTTACAAACAAAAATGACAGCGGCATAGAATATCACATCCACCCGCGGCTTAGATACTATGGTGATACGAAGTTTTACACCGTTGGAAGTGAGATCCAATGGCTTGGGAGTAGTCTTTGTAATTATGCACAATTTCCAAACTCTCCAAAGGTTGTTTTGCAAATAAAACACTCAGGCCTCGTGTGTGCCACTGCATCTTCGATCCAGTGGCTCCCCGTTGCTCATATTAGGTGCTCCCCGTAGCTTAATTACCCGCTACGGTGATATGAGCATCTAGGTCGTATGATCAGTGATCAGATGGCACATGCGTAGTACTTGTACTTTCTGCGGATTTCCCAAACTCTATCAGCCATATATTGCAAAAACATTCAAACCTCCTATTGTGGGCCGTTAGATCTCAGTGAACTCGTATCACCATAGAATCTACGGTGCGGGAGCACCTCATATACTCCTGTGCGAGAAAACATAAGGTGCTATTGCAGCTTGGATGCTACGGTGATACGAGCTTTGAGGTCGTTTGATCTCAGATCCAATGGCATCTGAGCAGTCTTTGTGCTTGTAAGCAGTGGCCGAACTCTTTTGGGGCTTTTCTACAAAAAACCATTCGAACCACCGAGGAGGTGTTGGGTCACAAATCCAATGGCTCCGAAGAGCTTGTATCACCAAAGCATCTAAGGTGTGGTAGCACATGATATTCTTACATATAGGAGAATATGATGTCCTCCTTCATCTTAGATGCTACCGCGATATGAGCTTCGAGGTCGTTGGTGTTGGGTAACGTAGTAATGTCAAAAAAAATTCCTGCGCACACGCAAGATCATGGTGATTCATAGCAACGAGAGGGGAGAGTGTGTCCATGTACCCTCGTAGACCGAAAGAGAAATCATTAGCACAACGCGGTTGATGTAGTTGTACGTCTTCACGGCCTGGCCGATCAAGCACCGAACGCACGACACCTCCCGAGTTCTTGCACACGTTCAGCTCGATGACGTCCCTCGAACTCCGATCCAGCCGAGTGTCGAGGGAGAGTTCTGTCAGCACGACGGCGTGGTGACGATGATAATGTTCTACCGATGCAGGGCTTCGCCTAAGCACCGCTACGATATTATCGAAGTGGATTATGGTAGAGGGGGGAACCGCACACGGCTAAGAGATCAATGATCAATTGTCGTGTCTAGAGGTGCCCCTCTGCCCCCGTATATAAAGGTTTAAGGGGGAGGGGGCATCCGGCCAGGAGGAGGGCGCGCCAAGGGGAGTCCTACTCCCACCGGGATTAGGACTCCCTCCTTTCCTTGTCCAAGTAGGAGAGGGGGAAGGAAGGGAGAGAGGGGAGGAAGGAAAGGGGGGCGCCGCCCCCCTCCTTGTCCAATTCGGACTAGAGGAGGGGGCATGCCTGCCCTGGCCGCCCTCCTCTTCTCCACTTTGGGCCCAAGTGGCCCATTAACTTCCCGAGGGGTTCCAGAACCCCCTAAGATTCAGTATATATCCGATAACCCCCGAAACTTATTCCGGTGTCCGAATATAGTCGTCCAATATACCAATCTTCATGTCTCGACCATTTCGAGACTCCTCGTTATGTCCATGATCACATCCGGACTCAACTACCTTCGTACATCAAAACACATAAACTCATAATATAACCATCATCAAACTTTAAGCGTGCGGACCCTACGGGTTCGAGAACAATGTAGACATGACCGAAACACGTTTCCGGTCAATAACCAATAGCGGAACTTGGATGCTCATATTGGCTCCCACATATTCTACGAAGATATTTATCCGTCAAACTGCATAACAACATACGTTGCTCCCTTTGTCATCGGTATGTTACTTGCCCGAGATTCGATCGTCGGTATCTCAATACCTAGTTCAATCTCGTTACCGTCAAGTCTCTTTACTCGTTATGTAATACATCATCTCGCAACTAACTCATTAGTCACATTGCTTGCAAGGCTTATAGTGATGTGTATTACTGAGAGGGCCCAGAGATACCTCTCTGAAAATCAGAGTGACAAATCCTAATCTCGAAATACGCCAACCCAACAAGTACCTTCGGAGACACCTATAGAGCACCTTTATAATCACCCAATTACGTTGTGACGTTTGGTGGCACACAAAGTGTTCCTCCGGTAAACGGGAGTTGCATAATCTCATAGTCACAGGAACATGTATAAGTCATGAAGAAAGAAGTAGCAACGTACTAAAAGATCAAGTGCTAAGCTAACGAAATGGGTCAAGTCAATCACATCATTCTCTTAATGATGTGATCCCGTTAATCAAATGACAACTCTTTTGTCCATGGCTAGGAAACATAACCATCTTTGATAAATAAGCTAGTCAAGTAGAGGCATACTAGTGACACTCAGTTTGTCTATGTATTCACACATGTATCATGTTTCCGGTTAATACAATTCTAGCATGAATAATAAACATTTATCATGATGTAAGGAAATAAATAATAACTTTATTATTGCCTCTAGGGCATATTTCCTTCAGTCCCCCACTTGCACTAGAGTCAATAATCTAGATTACACAGTAATGATTCTAACACCCATGGAGCCTTGGTGCTGATCATGTTTTGCTCGTGGAAGAGGCTTAGTCAACTGGTCTGCAACATTCAGATCCGTATGTATCTTGCAAATCTCTATGTCTCCCACCTGGACTTGGTCTCGGATGGAATTGAAGCGTCTCTTGATGTGCTTGGTCTTCTTGTGATATCTGGATTCCTTTGCCAAGGCAATTGCACCAGTATTGTCACAGAAGATTTTCATTGGACCCGATGCACTAGGTATGACACCTAGATCGGATATGAACTCCTTCATTTGCTGCTTCCGAAGCAGCTATGTACTCCGCTTCACATGTAGATCCTGTTGGGGAACGTAGTAATTTCAAAAAAATTCCTACGCACACGCAAGACCATGGTGATAGCATAGCAACGAGAGGGGAGAGTGTCTGTCCACGCACTCGTGAGACCGAAAGCGAAGCGTTATAACAACGCGGTTGATGTAGTCGTCGTCTTCACGATCCGACCGATCCAAGTACCGAACGACGGCACCTCCGTGTTCAGCACACGCGTTCAGCTCGATGGCGATCCCGGGCTCCGATCCAGCAAAGCTTCAGGATGAGTTCCACAAGACGACGGCGTGGTGGCGATGATGATGCTCCACCGACGCAGGCTTCGCTAAGCTCCGCGACGATATGACTTCACCGGCGCAGGGCTTCGCCTAAACTCCGCGACGATATGACCGAAGTGGAATATGGTGGAGGGGGGCACCGCACACGGCTAAGGAACGATCCGTAGATCAACGTGTGTGTCATGGGGTGCCCCCCTACCCCCGTATATAAAGGAGCAAGGGGGGGTGCGGCCAGCCCAAGGGGGGCGCGCCTGGAGGAGTCCTACTCCCACCGGGAGTAGGACTCCCCCCCTTTCCTAGTTGGATTAGGATTGGGGGAGGGGGAAGAGGGAAGAGGCGCCCCCTCTCCTTGTCCTATTCGGACTAGAGGGGAGGGCGCGGCCTGCCTGGCCGGCCCTTTCCTCTTCTCCCTATGGCCCATCAAGGCCCATAGACCCCCGGGGTTCCGTAACCCCGGTGTTCCAGAACTTCCTGTTTTCATCCGGAACCTTTCCAAGTCCAAACATAGGCTTCCAATATATCAATCATTATGTCTCGACCATTTCGAGACTCCTCGTCATGTCCGTGATCACATCCGGACTCGAACAACCTTCGGTACATCAATACTTACAAACTCATAATGAACTGTCATCGAAGCGTTAAGCGTGCGGACCCTACGGGTTCGAGAACTATGTAGACATGACCTAGAACCATTCTCGGTCAATAACCAATAGCGGAACCTGGATGCCCATATTGGTTCCTACATATTCTACGAAGATCTTTATCGGTCAAACTGCATAACGACATACGTTGTTCCCTTTGTCACCGGTATGTTACTTACCTAAGATTCGATCGTCGGTATCCAATACCTAGTTCAATCTCGTTACGGTAAGTCTCTTTACTCGTTCCGTAATACATCATCTCACAACTAACTCATTAGTTGCAATGCTTGCAAGGCTTATGTGATGTGTATTACCGAGAAGGCCCAGAGATACCTCTCCGACAATCGGAGTGACAAAACCTAATCTCGATTCATGCCAACTCAACATATACTTTTGGAGACATCTGTAGAGTACCTTTATAATCACCCAATTACGTTGTGACGTTTGGTAGCACACAAAATGTTCCTCCGTAAACGGGAGTTGCATAATCTCATAGTTGCGGAACTTTGTATAAGTCATGAAGAAAGCATAAGCAACATACTAAACGATCAAGTGCTAAGCTAACGGAATGGGTCAAGTCAATCACATCATTCTCCTAATGATGTGATCCCGTTAATCAAATGACAACTCATGTCTATGGTTAGGAAACATAACCATCTTTGATTTAACGAGCTAGTAAAGTAGAGGCATACTAGTGACACTCTGTTTGTCTATGTATTCACACATGTATTATGTTTCTGGTTAATACAATTCTAGCATGAATAATAAACATTTATCATGATATAAGGAAATAAATAATAACTTTATTATTGCCTCTAGGGCGTATTTCCTTGATCTCCCGGTTGCACTAGAGTCAATAATCTAGATTACACAAGAATGATTCTAACACCCATGGAGTCTTGGTGCTGATCATGTTTTGCTCGTGGAAGAGGCTTAGTCAACGGGTCTGCAACATTCAGATCCGTATGTATCTTGCAAATCTCTATGTCTCCCATTTGGACTTGGTCCCGAATGGAATTGAAGCGTCTCTTGATATGCTTGGTCCTCTTGTGAAATCTGGATTCCTTTGCCAAGGCAATTGCACCAGTATTGTCACAGAAGATCTTCATTGGTCCCGATGCACTAGGTATGACACCTAGATCGGAAATGAACTCTTTCATCCAGACTCCTTCATTTGCTGCTTCCAAGCAGCTATGTACTCCGCTTCACATGTAGATCCCGCCACGACGCTTTTTTAGAACTGCACCAACCGACAGCTCCACCGTTTAATAAAAATACGTATCCGGTTTGCGATTTAGTATCGTCAGGATCGATGTCAAAGCTTGCATCGGCGTAACCATTTACGATTAGCTCTTTGTCACCTCCATATACGAGAAACATATCCTTAGTCCTTTTCAGTATTTCGGGATGTTCTTGACCGCTGTCGATGATCCACTCTGGATTACTTTGGTACCTTCCTGCCAAGCTTATTGCTAAGCATACGTCAGTCTGGTACAGCATTGCATACATGATAGAGCCTATGGCTGAAGCATAGGAACATTTTTCATTTTCTCTCTATCTTCTGCGTGGTCGGGCATTGAGTCCGACTCAATTTCACACCTTGTAACACAGGTAAAAGACCTTTCTTTGCTCGATCCATTTTGAACTTTTTCAAAACTTTATCAAGGTATGTGCTTTGTGAAAGTCCAATAAAGCGTCTTGATCTATCTCTATAGATCTTGATGCCCAATATGTAAGCAGCTTCACCGAGGTCTTTCATTGAAAAACTTTTATTCAAGTATCCTTTTATGCTATCCAGAAATTCTATATCATTTCCAATTAACAATATGTCGTCCACATATAATATTAGAAATGCTACAGAGCTCCCACTCACTTTCTTGTAAATACAGGCTTCTCCAAAAGTCTCAGATAAAACCATATGCTTTGATCACACTATCAAAGCGTTTATTCCAACTCCGAGAGGCTTGCACCGGACCATAAATTGATCGCTGGAGCTTGCACACTTTGTTAGCATCTTTTGGATCAACAAAACCTTCTGGTTGCATCATATACAACTCTTCTTCTAGAAATCCATTCAAGAATGCAGTTTTTACATCCATTTGCCAAATTTCATAATCATAAAATGCAGCAATTGCTAACATGATTCGGACAGACTTAACCATCGCTACGGGCGAGAAAGTCTCATCGTAGTCAACCCTTGAACTTGTCGAAAACCTTTACGCAACAAGTCGAGCTTTATAGACAGTTATATTACCATCGGCGTCGGTCTTCTTCTTAAAGATCCATTTATTCTCAATGGCTTGCCGATCATCCGCAAGTCAACCAAAGTCCATACTTTGTTCTCATACATGGATCCCATCTCAGATTTCATGGCTTCAAGCCATTTTGTGGAATCTGGGCTCACCATCGCTTCTTCATAGTTCGTAGGTTCACCATGATCTAGTATCATGACTTCCGAATAGGATTACCGTACCACTGCAGTGCGGATTTTATTCGGGTTGATCTCTGAAGTTCAAAGGACAACTTGATCTGAAGTTTCATGATCATTATCATTATCTTCCTCGCTAAGCGGTGTAGGTGTCACGTAAACCGATTTACGTGATGAACTACTTTCCAATAAGGAGCTGGTACTATTACCTCATCAAGTTCCACTTTCCTCCCACTCACTTTTTTCGAGAGAAACTCCTTCTCTAGAAAGGATCCATTCTTAACAACGAATGTCTTGCCTTCGGATCTGTGATAGAAGGTATACCCAATTGTCTCCTTTGGGTATCCTATGAAGACACATTTTTCCGATTTGGGTTCAAGCTTATCGGGTTGAAGTTTTTTCACATAAGCATCGCAACCCCAAACTTTTAGAACGACAACTTTGGTTTCTTGCTAAACCATAGTTCATAAGGTGTCGTCTCAACGGATTTTGATGGTGTCCTATTTAACGTGAATGCGGTCGTCTCTAAAGCATAACCCCAAAGCGATAGCGGTAAATCGGAAATAGACATCATAGATCGCACCATATCTAGTAAAGTACGATTCTGACGTTCGAACACACCATTACGCTGTGGTGTTCCCGATTAGGCGTGAGTTGCGAAACTATTCCGCATTGCTTCAAATGTAGACCAAACTCGTAACTCAAATATTCTCCTCCACGATCAGATCGTAGAAACTTTATTTTCTTGTTACGATGATTTTCAACTTCACTCTGAAATTCTTTGAACTTTTCAAATGTTTCAGATTTATGTTTCATTAAGTAGATATACCCGTATCTGCTTAAATCATCTGTGAAGGTGAGAAAATAACGATATCCGCCACGAGCTTCAACATTCATCGGACCACATACATCTGTATGTATGATTTCCAATAAATCTGTTGCTCTCTCCATACAACCGGAGAACGGTGTTTTAGTCATCTTGCCCATGAGGCACGGTTCGCAAGTACCAAGTGATTCATAATCAAGTGATTCCAAAAGTCCATCTCAGTATGGAGTTTCTTCATGCGTTTACACCGATATGACCTAAACGGCAATTGCCACAAATAAGTTGCACTATCATTATCAACTCTGCATCTTTTGGCTTCGACATTATGAATATGTGTATCACTCTTGCCGAGATTCAACAAGAATAGACCATTCTTCAAGGGTGCATGACCATAAAAGATATTACTCATATAAATAGAACAACCATTATTCTCTCGATTTAAATGAATAACCGTCTCGCATCAAACAAGATCCAGATATAATGTTCATGCTCAACGCTGGCACCAAATAACAATTATTTAGGTCTAAAACTAATCCCGAAGGTAGATGTAGAGGTAGCGTGTCGACCGCGATCACATTGACTTTGGAACCGTTTCCCACACGCATCGTCACCTCGTCCTTTGCCAGTGCTCGTCTATTCTGTAGTCCCTGTTTCGAGTTGCAAATATTAGCAATAGAACCAGTATCAAATACCCAGGTGCTACTACGAGCTCTAGTAAGGTACACATCAATAACATGTATATCACATATACCTTTGTTCACCTTGCCATCCTTCATATCCGCCAAATACTTGGGGCAGTTCCGCTTCAGGTGTCGATCTGCTTGCATAAAACACTCGATTTCGGGCTTAGGTCCAGACTTGGGTTTCTTCTCTTGAGCAGCAACTTTCTTGCTGTTCCTTTTGAAGTTTCCTTCTTCTTCCCTTTGCCCTTTTCTTGAAGCTAGTGGTCTTGTTGACCATCAACACTTGATGCTCTTTCTTGATTTCTACCTCCACGGCTTTTTAGCATTGCGAAGAGCTCAGAATTGTCTTAGTCATCCCTTGCATATTATAGTTCATCACGAAGCTCTTGTAGCTTGGTGGTAGTGATTGGAGAATTACATCAATGACACTATCATCCGGAAGATTAACTCCCAGCTGAATTAAGTGATTATTATACCCGGACATTTTGAGTATGTGCTCACCTTGTAACTATTCTCCTCCATCTTGCAGCTATAGAACTTATTGGAGACTTCATATCTCTCAATCCGGGCATTTGCTTGAAATATTAACTTCAACTCTTGGAACATCTCATATGCTCCATGACGTTCAAAACGTCGTTGAAGACCCGGTTCTAAGCCGTAAAGCATGGCACACCGAACTATAGAGTAGTCATCGACTTTGCTCTGCCAGACGTTCACAACTTCGGCGTTGCTCCTGCGAAAGCTGGCACCCAGCGGTGCTTCCGGGGCGTAATTCTTCTGCAGCAATGAGGATAATCCTCAAGTTACGGACCCGATCCGTGTAATTGCTACCATCATCTTTCAACTTTGCTTTCTCAAGGAACGCATTAAAATTCAACGGAACAACAAAGACGAGCCATCTATCTACAAGAAACATAGACAAGCAAAATACGATCGGTACTAAGTTCATGATAAATTTAAGTTCAATTAATCATATTAAATAACTCCCACTTAGGCGGATATCTCTCTAGTCATCTAAGTGATTACGTGATCCAAATCAACTAAACCATAACCGATCATCACGTGAGATGGAGTAGTTTTCAATGGTGAACATCACTATGTTGATCATATCTACTATATGATTCACGCCGACCTTTCGGTCTCCGTGTTCCGAGGCCATATCTGCATATGCTAGGCTCGTCAAGTTTTAACCTGAGTATTCTGCGTGTGCAAAACTGGCTTGCACCCGTTGTAGATGGACGTAGAACTTATCACACCCGATCATCACGTGGTGTCTGGGTACTACGAACTTTTAGCAACGGTGCATACTCAGGGAGAACACTTCTTGATAATTTTAGTGAGAGATCATCTTATAGTGCTACCGTCAATCAAAGCAAGATAAGATGCATAAAGGATAAACATCGCATGCAATCAATATAAGTGATATGATATGGTCATCATCATCTTGTGCTTGTGATCTCCATCTCGAAGCACCGTCATGATCACCATCGTCACCGTCACGACACCTTGATCTCCATCGTAGCATCTTTGTCGTCTCGCCAACTATTGCTTCTACGACTATCGCTAATGCTTAGTGATAAAGTAAAGCAATTACATGGCGTTGCATTTCATACAATAAAGCGACAACCATATGGCTCCTGCCGATTGCCGATAACTTCGGTTACAAAACATGATCATCTCATATAATAAAATATAGCATCATGTCTTGACCACATCACATCACAACATGCCCTGCAAAACAAGTTAGACGTCCTCTACTTTGTTGTTGCAAGTTTTACGTGGCTGCTACGGGCTGAGCAAGAACCGTTCTTACCTACGCATCAAAACCACAGCGATAGTTTGTCAAGTTGGTGCTGTTTTAACATTCGCAAGGACCGGGCGTAGCCACACTCAGTTCAACTAAAGTGAGAGAGACAGACACCCGCCGGTCACCTTTAAGCAACGAGTGCTCGAGCGGTGAAACCAGTCTCGCGTAAGCGTCTGGCGTAATGTCGGTCCGGGCCGCTTCATCTCACAATACCGCTGAACCAAAGTATGACATGCTGGTAAGCAGTATGACTTATATCGCCCACAAATCACTTGTGTTCTACTCGTGCCTATGACATCAACGCATAAAACCAGGCTCTGATACCACTGTTGTGGAACGTAGTAATTTCAAAAAATTTCCTACGCACACGCAAGACCATGGTGATAGCATAGCAACGAGAGGGGAGAGTGTCTGTCCACGTACCCTCGTAGACCGAAAGCGGAAGCGTTATAACAACGCGGTTGATGTAGTCGTACGTCTTCACGATCCGACCGATCCAAGTACCGAACGTACGGCACCTCCGTGTTCAGCACACGTTCAGCTCGATGACGATCCTCGGGCTCCGATCCAGCAAAGCTTCAGGGATGAGTTCCACAAGACGACGGCGTGGTGGCGATGATGATGCTCCACCGACGCAGGCTTCGCCTAAGCTCCACGACGATACGACTTCACGGCGCAGGCTTCGCCTAAACTCCGCGACGATATGACCGAAGTGGAATATGGTGGAGGGGCACCGCACACGGCTAAGGAACGATCCGTAGATCAACTTGTGTGTCATGGGGTGCCCCCGCCTGTATATAAAGGAGCAAGGGGGTGCGGCCAGCCAAGGCGGCGCTGGAGGAGTCCTACTCCCACCGGGAGTAGGACTCCCCCCCTTTCCGAGTTGGATTAGGATTGGGGCAGGGGGAAGAGGGAAGGGGGCGCCGCCCCCCTCTCCTTGTCCTATTCGGACTAGAGGGGAGGGCGGCCTGCCTGGCCGGCCCTTTCCTCTTCTCCCTATGGCCCATCAAGGCCCATAGACCCCGGGGTTCCGGTAACCCCGGTGTTCCGTAACTTCCTGTTTTCATCCGAACCTTTCAAGTCCAAACATAGGCTTCCAAAATATCAATCTTTATGTCTCGACCATTTCGAGACTCCTCGTCATGTCCGTGATCACATCCGGGACTCCGAACAACCTTCGGTACATCAATACTTACAAACTCATAATGAACTATCATCGAAACGTTAAGCGTGCGGACCCTACGGGTTCGAGAACTATGTAGACATGACCTAGAACCATTCTCGGTCAATAACCAATAGCGGAACCTGGATGCCCATATTGGTTCCTACATATTCTACGAAGATCTTTATCGGTCAAACCGCATAACGACATACGTTGTTCCCTTTGTCACCGGTATGTTACTTACCTAAGATTCGATCGTCGGTATCCAATACCTAGTTCAATCTCGTTACCGGTAAGTCTCTTTACTCGTTCCGTAATACATCATCTCACAACTAACTCATTAGTTGCAATGCTTGCAAGGCTTATGTGATGTGTATTACCGAGAAGGCCCAGAGATACCTCTCCGAGCAATCGGAGTGACAAAACCTAATCTCGATTCATGCCAACTCAACATATACTTTTGGAGACATCTCAGAGAGTACCTTTATAATCACCCGATTCGTTGTGACGTTTGGTAGCACACAAAATGTTCCTCCGTAAACGGAGTTGCATAATCTCATAGTTGCAGGAACTTTGTATAAGTCATGAAGAAAGCATAAGCAACATACTAAACGATCAAGTGCTAAGCTAACGGAATGGGTCAAGTCAATCACATCATTCTCCTAATGATGTGATCCCGTTAATCAAATGACAACTCGTGTCTATGGTTAGGAAACATAACCATCTTTGATTTAACGAGCTAGTAAAGTAGAGGCATACTAGTGACACTCTATTTGTCTATGTATTCACACATGTATTATGTTTCCGGTTAATACAATTCTAGCATGAATAATAAACATTTATCATGATATAAGGAAATAAATAATAACTTTATTATTGCCTCTAGGGCATATTTCCTTCAGATCCTGCCACGACGCTTTGTTTAGAACTGCACCAACTGACAGCTCCACCGTTCAATATAAAAACGTATCCGGTTTGCAATTTAGAATCGTCCGGATCAGTGTCAAAGCTTTCATCAACATAACCATTTACGACTAGCTCTTTGCCACCTCCATAAACGAGAAACATATCCTTAGTCCTTTTCAGGTATTTCAGGATATTCTTGACCGCTGTCCAAAGGATCCACTCTGGATTACTTTGGTACCTCCTCGCTAAACTTATTGCTAAGCATACATCAGGTCTGGTACACAGCATTACATACATGATAGAGCCTATGGCTGAAGCATAGGGAACATCTTTCATTTTCTCTCTATCTTCTGCTGTGGTCGGGCATTGAGTCTGACTCAACTTCACACCTTGTATTACAGGCAAGAACCCTTTCTTTGCTTGATCCATTTTGAACTTTTTCAAAACTTTATCAAGGTATGTACTCTGTGAAAGTCCAATCAAGCGTCTTGATCTATCTCTATAGATCTTGATGCCCAATATGTATGCAGCTTCACCGAGGTCTTTCATTGAAAAACTTTTATTCAAGTATCCTTTTATGCTATCCAGAAATTCTATTATCATTTCCAATCAATAATATGTTGTCTACATATAATATTAGAAATGCTACAGAGCTCCCACTCACTTTGTTGTAAATACAGGCTTCTCCAAAAGTCTATATAAAACCATATGCTTTGATTACACTATCAAAGCGTTTATTCCAACTCTGAGAGGCTTGCACCAATCCATAAATGGATCGCTGGAGCTTGCACACTTTGTTAGCATCCTTTGGATCGACAAAACCTTCTGGTTGCATCATATACAACTCTTCTTCCAAAAATCCATTCAGGAATGCAGTTTTGACATCCATTTGCCAAATTTCATAATCATAAAATGCGGCAATTGCTAACATGATTCGGACGGACTTAAGCATCGCTACGGGTGAGAAAGTCTCATTGTAGTCAACCCCTTGAACTTGTCGAAAACCTTTCGCAACAAGTCAAGCTTTGTAGACAGTAACATTACCATCAGCGTCAGTCTTCTTCTTGAATATCAATTTATTCTCAATGGCCTGCCGATCATCGGGAAAGTCAACTAAAGTCCACACTTTGTTCTCATACATGGATCCCATCTCAGATTTCATGGCCTCAAGCCATTTTGCGGAATCTGGGCTCATCATCGCTTCCTCATAGTTCGTAGGTTCGTCATGGTCAAGTACCATGACCTCCAGAATAGGATTGTCGTACCACTCTGGTGCGAATCTTATTCTGGTTGTCCTACGAGGTTCGGTAGTAACTTGATCTGAAGTTTCATGATCAATATCATTAGCTTCCTCACTAATTGGTGTAGTAAATCACGAGGCTGGTTTACGTGATGAACTATTTTCCAATAAGGGAGTAGGTACGATTACCTCATCAAGTTCTACTTTCCTCCCACTCACTTCTTTCGAGAGAAACTCCTTCTCTAGAAAGGATCCATTCTTAACAACGAATGTCTTGCCTTCGGATCTGTGATAGAAGGTGTACCCAATGATCTACTTTGGGTATCCTGTGAAGACACATTTCTCCGATTTGGGTTCGAGCTTATCAGGTTGAAGCTTTTTCACATAAGCATCGCAGGCCCAAACTTTAAGAAACGACAACTTTGGTTTCTTGCCAAACCATAGTTCATAAGGCGTCGTATCAACGGATTTTGATGGTGCCCTATTTAACGTGAATGCGGCTGTCTCTAAAGCATAACCCCAAAACGATAGCGGTAAATCAGTAAGAGACATCATAGATCGCACCATATCTAGTAAAGTGCGATTACGATGTTCGGACACACCATTACGTTGTGGTGTTCCGGGTGGCGTGAGTTGCGAATTATTCCGCATTGTTTCAAATGTAAACCAAACTCGTAACTCAAATATTCTCCTCCATGATCAACTCGTAGAAACTTTAATTTCTTGTTACGATGATTTTCATCTTCACTCTGAAATTCTTTGAACTTTTCAAATGTTTCAGACTTATGTTTCATTAAGTAGATATACCCATGTCTGCTTAAATCATCTGTGAAGGTGAGAAAATAACGATACCCGTCGCGAGCTTCAATATTCATTGGACCACATACATCAGTATGTATGATTTCCAACAAATCAGTTGCTCACTCCATAGTTCCGGAGAACGGCGTTTTAGTCATCTTGCCCATGAGGCATGGTTCGCAAGTACCAAGTGATTCATAATCAAGTGATTCCAAAAGTCCATCAGTATGGAGTTTCTTCATGCGCTTTACACCAAGATGACCTAAACGGCAGTGCCACAAATAAGTTGTGCTATCATTATCAACTCTGCATCTTTTGGTTTCAACATTATGAATATGTGTATCACTACTATCGAGATTCATCAAAAATAGACCACTCTTTAAGGGTGCATGACCATAAAAGATATTACTCATATAAATAGAACAACCATTATTCTCAGATTTAAATGAATAACCGTCTCGCATCAAACAAGATCCAGATATAATGTTCATGCTCAACGCTGGCACCAAATAACTATTATTTAGCTCTATAACTAATCCCTAAGGTAGATGTAGAGGTAGCGTGCCGACGGCGATCACATCAACTTTGGAACCATTTCCCACACGCATCGTCACCTCGTCCTTAGCCAGTGTCCGCTTAATCTGTAGTCCTTGTTTTGAGTTACAAATATTAGCAATAGAACCAGTATCAAATACCCAGCTGCTACTGCGAGCTCTGGTAAGGTACACATCAATAACATATATATCACATATACCTTTGTTCACCTTGCCATCCTTCTTATCTGCCAAATACTTGGGGCAGTTCCGCTTCCAGTGACCAGTCTGTTTGCAGTAGAAGCACTCAGTCTCAGGCTTAGGTCCAGACTTGGGCTTTTTATCTTCAGCAACAACTTGTTTGTCGTTCTTTTTGAAGTTCCCCTTCTTCTTCCCTTTACCCTTTTTCTTGAAACTGGTGGTCTTGTTGACCATCAACACTTGATGCTCCTTTTTGATTTCTACCTCCGCAGCCTTTAGCATTGCGAAGAGCTCGGGAAAAGTCTTGTTCATCCCTTGCATATTATAGTTCATCACAATGCTCTTGTAGCTTGGTGGCGGTGATTGAAGAATTCTGTCAATGACACTATCATTAGGAAGATTAACTCCTAGTTGAATCAAGTGATTATTATACCCAGACATTTTGAGTATATGTTCACCGACAGAACTATTCTCTTCCATCTTGCAGCTATAGAACTTATTGGAGACTTCATATCTCTCAATCCGGGCATTTGCTTGAAATATTAACTTCAACTCCTGGAACATCTCATATGCTCCATGATGTTCAAAATGTCGTTGAAGTCCCAGTTCTAAGCCGTAAAGCATGGCACACTGAACTATCGAGTAGTCATCGACTTTGCTTTCGCCAAATGTTCTAGCGTCCATGATTGCATCTGCGGCAGCAGTTCGCCACCCAGCGGTGCTTCCATGATGTAATTCTTCTGTGCAGCAATGAGGATAATCCTGAAGTTACGGACCCAGTCCGTGTAATTGCTACCATCATCTTTCAACTTTGCTTTCTCAAGGAACGCATTAAAATTCAACGGAACAACAGCACAAGCCATCTATCTACAATCAACATAGACATGCAAAATACTATCAGGTACTAAGTTCATGATAAATTTAAGTTCAGTTAATCATATTACTTAACAACTCCCACTTAGATAGACATCCCTCTAATCATCTAAGTGATCACGTGATCCAAATCACTGAACCATAACCGATCATCACGTGAAATGGAGTAGTTTTCAATGGTGAACATCATTATGTTGATCATATCTACTATATGATTCACGCTCGACCTTTCTGTCTCAGTGTTCCGAGGCCATATCTGCATATGCTAGGCTCGTCATGTTTAACATGAGTATTCTGCATATGCAAAACTAGTTTGCACCCATCATAGATGGACGTAGAGCTTATCACACCCGATCATCACGTGGTGTCTGGGCACGACGAACTTTGGCAACAGTGCATACTTAGGGAGAAACTTTTATCTTGAAATTTAGTGAGAGATCATCTTATAATGCTACCGTCAATCAAAGCAAGATAAGATGCATAAAGGATAAACATCACATGCAATAAATATAAGTGATATGATATGGCCATCATCATCTTGTGCTTGTGATTCTCCATCTTCGAAGCACCGTCATGATCACCATTGTCACCGGCGCGACACCTTGATCTCCATCGTAGCATCATTATCGTTTTGCCACCTATTGCTTTTACGACTATCGTTACCGCTTAGTGATAAAGTAAAGCAATTACAGGGCGATTGCATTGCATACAATAAAGCGACAACCATATGGCTCCTGCCAGTTGCCGATAACTCGGTTACAAAACATGATCATCTCATACAATAAAATATAGCATCACGTCTTGAACATATCACATCACAACATGCCCTACAAAAACAAGTTAGACGTCCTCTACTTTGTTGTTGCAGTTTTACGTGGCTGCTATGGGCTGAGCAAGAACCGTTCTTACCTACGCATCAAAACCACAACGATAGTTCGTCAAGTTAGTGCTGTTTTAACCTTCTCAAGGACCAGGCATAGCCACACTCGGTTCAACTAAAGTTGGAGAAACTGACACCCGCCAGCCACCTATGTGCAAAGCACGTCGGTAGAACCAGTCTCGCGTGGCGTCACGTGTAATGTCGGTGCAGGCCGCTTCATCCAACAATACCGCCAACCAAAGTATGACATGCTGGTAAGCAGTATGACTTGTATCGCCCACAACTCACTTGTGTTCTACTCGTGCATATAACATCAACGCATAAAACCTAGGCTCTGATACCACTGTTGAGTAACGTAGTAATTTCAAAAAAAATCCTACGCACACGCAAGATCATGGTGATTCATAGCAACGAGAGGGGAGAGTGTGTCCATGTACCCTCGTAGACCAAAAGAGGAAGTGTTAGCACAACGCGGTTGATGTAGTCGTACGTCTTCACGGCCCGACCGATCAAGCACCGAAAGCACGACACCTCCGAGTTCTTGCACATGTTCAACTCGATGACGTCCCTCGAACTCCGATCTAGCCGAGTGTCGAGGGAGAGTTCCGTCAACATGACGGCGTCGTGACGATGATGATGTTCTACCGACGCAGGGCTTCGCCTAAGCACCGCTACGATATTATCGAGGTGGATTATGGTGGAGGGGGGCACCGCACACGGCTAAGAGATCAATGATCAATTGTTGTGTCTAGAGGTGCCCCCCGCCTCAGATATAAAGGTTCAAGGGGAAGCCAGCCAGAGGAGGGCGCCAAGGGGAGTCCTACTCCCACCGAGTAGGACTCCCTCCTTCCTTGTCCAAGTAGGACAGGGGAAGGAAGGAGAGAGGAGGAAGGAAAGGGGCGCCGCCTCCTGTCCAATTCAGACTAGAGGGGAGGGGCGCAGCCTGCCCCGCCGCCCTCCTCTTCTCCACTTTGGGCCCAAGTGGCCCATTAACCCCCAGGGGGTTCCAGAACCCCGGTACTCGATATATCCTGATAACCCCCGAAACTTATTCCGGTGTCCGAATATAGTCGTCCAATATACGAATCTTCATGTCTCGACCATTTCGAGACTCCTCGTTATGTCCGTGATCACATCCGGGACTCCGAACTACCTTCGGTACATCAAAACATATAAACTCATAATATAACTGTCATCTAACTTTAAGCGTGCGGACCCTACGGGTTCGAGAACAATGTAGACATGACCGAAACACGTTTCCGGTCAATAACCAATAGCGGAACTTGGATGCTCATATTGGCTCCCACATATTCTACGAAGATCTTTATCGGTCAAACTGCATAACAACATACGTTGTTCCCTTTGTCATCGGTATGTTACTTGCCCGAGATTCGATCGTTGGTATCTCAACACCTAGTTCAATCTTGTTACCGGCAAGTCTCTTTACTCATTATGTAATACATCATCTCGCAACTAACTCACTAGTCACATTGCTTGCATGGCTTATAGTGATGTGTATTACCGAGAGGGCCCAGAGATACCTCTCCGAAAATCGTTGTGACAAATCCTAATCTTGAAATACGCCAACCCAACAAGTACCTTCAGAGACACCTGTAGAGCACCTTTATAATCACCCAGTTACGTTGTGACGTTTGGTGGCACACAAAGTGTTCCTCCGATAAACGGGAGTTGCATAATCTCATAGTCACAGGAACATGTATAAGTCATGGAGAAAGTAGTAGCAACATACTAAACGATCAAGTGCTAAGCTAACGGAATGGGTCAGGTCAATCACATCATTCTCTTAATGATGTGATCCCGTTAATCAAATGACAACTCTTTTGTCCATGGCTAGGAAACATAACCATCTTTGATAAACGAGCTAGTCAAGTAGAGGCATACTAGTGACACTCAGTTTGTCTATGTATTCACACATGTATCATGTTTCCGGTTAATACAATTCTAGCATGAATAATAAACATTTATCATGATGTAAGGAAATAAATAATAACTTTATTATTGCCTCTAGGGTATATTTCCTTCAGTTGGATATGGGATCCAAGGGCATCTGAGTAGTTTTTGTACAAATTGTGTGCAATTCTCAGACTCATCAAGGTTTCTTGTAAAAATATTAAGACACGTCATGTGAGCTGCTATATCTCAGATCTACAAGCTTCAAGCAACTCGTATCGGCATATAGCATCTAAGGTATGGGGGCACATGATATTCTCCCGGGGAGGAGGGGTGGGGGTGCACAACCAATCGGTGGTTGGGAGGGTGGGGACATATATAATCTAAACAACCCTAAACCGAGCTCCACAATATTATCTAAGGTCGAGGGGTTGACCCCCGACAATCATAGCTCCGCCTAAACACAACATTTGCATGTACTGTAGTACTAGACTTAATATTCATGTTTCAGTTTCATGTTCATTTTAAATATTGAACTGAGGACCATGCATGTCTTACATTTTACTCCCTTCGTTCCTATAAATATTAGTTTTTTTAGAGATTTCAAATGGACTGGCAGATACGATGTATATAGACATATTTTAGAGTCTAGATTCACTCATTTTGCTCCGTATATAGTCACTTGTTGAACTCTCTAAAAGACTAATATTTAGGAATAGAAGGAGTATTTTTGAATTCGTGTCATACATGCATGGTTTGGAAAAATAGATGCACTATACTTATTGGATTGTTGTTGTGTTCGTGCGTGTGTCTCTCTCTGTGTGTGTGTGTGTGCGTGTGTGTGTGGTCATATGCTTGATACATACAAAGTTTTCTCACCTCCATATTGTTCATCTTTTAAATTTGAATTTGCATTGGAAAACTTACTAGGGATACCATGAAATGTGAAATCCACGTTGAGATCACTATATCACAAACTCACTCTAATTCAAAAACTCGTCTTAAATCAATTACCACGTTGAGGTTAGTATTTGCAAGCAAAATACGGGTATTGTAATACACATAGATTCGTTCGGCAATTTAAAAGGTTCCTTCGTATTCTCGAATGGTAGGACCCAACGGCGTACCAGCCAGACCTTGGCTCCTGTTGATCCTAAAAAAACCGGGCTCGTGTCCTTCGGTGGCGTGCGTGGTACGCACATTAGGCAACCCCAACCAGTCGAGCCTCAGCGTTTCAAGTCGAAATATATGGCGGCGTAATTCCAGCCCTAGGAAATTCCCCTCATGTCCCCGGTCCATAATGACTACCGATGAACAACGGAGGGATGCTTTAGTAACTAGACAACGTTACCTACCATGCCGAGCACGGTTCAATTCCCTCGGTCGCCGCTCATCAAGGACACCCGTCAACTGCATTGTCTAGTACTACTACTACTACACCAGGATGAGCACAGAATTGAGCCCGTTTTTCGTGCCTAGTACTTGAGTTAATATATCAGGCAATGCACTGGTACAGAGGGATTATCCTTTTACTCTGCATATATAACTTGTCTGAAGTCTAACTAAGAAAAATGTTTGACCAAATCCTTTCTTAAGAAATACAATAGGACAGATGTACGGCTTGAAAATTTATTGCATGATGCAGGTTATGATATTGTTTTGAATCCTGGATCTTAAATTTCAGAAAATCTAAAAGTGAGCATAAATTCTTGAAACTGAGCATGGTCACGTTATATGGCACAAATATTACTTCGTAAGTTTTTTCTTCAATTTGAGACAAGCTGCTTATGACAAGTTGCACAAATGAAGAGCCAAGGTATTTTGGAACAAAGACCTGTCACGTTAAGGCGAACGCTTTCACTATTGAAATCGTGGGCGTTTATGTGCCGCCACGAGTCCCCGCTTCTCATCGGCAGGTGCCGTCCGAGCAAGCGTGTGATGAGTCGACGGGAGGCGTGCGGGCAGCCCGTTGTGCAGGCTCACCGGGAGGCGAGCCCTTTGACCAGGCTTCGCCACCCACC
This sequence comes from Aegilops bicornis, assembly GCA_021605145.1. Taxonomy (NCBI): domain Eukaryota; kingdom Viridiplantae; phylum Streptophyta; class Magnoliopsida; order Poales; family Poaceae; genus Aegilops; species Aegilops bicornis. The sequence continues at coordinate 628,643,420 of CM038671.1, read as the reverse complement.
TTCGTCCCAACGGCTCCCGCTTTTAATGTCGCCGGCGCCGTAGTTTAAAACCAACACCGCACTACCCGGTATCGCTACAATATTCTTTCTTCCTCTCCGATTCTCCTGTCGTCTACCTCCGACTAGCCTGACCTAAACGTATGCCATGCCGTATCACGATGGTCTGCCCTTAGTGTTCCAGTTTCCTGAGGAAGACACCCAGCCGAAGTCTCAAGAACATAAGGCGCTTTGGGACGATCTTAAACTGGCCTTGCGGGAAGACGCCGCGCCTGTCCCCGCTCCCGTTTGGCTCCGTCGCCCATTGCGCCCGGCGCCCATCCCGTGGCATTGATGGGCTGGGAGCCGCACATTGTCGCTGAGCTTGATCCCACGGGGTTCCACGAGGTCCCCGCCAACTTTCACGCGCCCGTGCACTGCGGCGCATGCGCCTGGCGTGCATTGTAGACGCCTGCGCGTCTGCGGTGCCCTTGCACTGCCGGCGCATCGCTTTGCCCGTGCACTGACGTGTGCGCCCGTGCCGGTGCCCATGCACACGAATGTCTCTGCCGCACCGTTGACAGTGCCTGTCCCTGCGCGGGTGCCAGTGCCCCCCTCAGCGGCATGGATGGCCGCCGTCGACCGCTTCCTTGCACCAACGCCAGTCACCTCCTCCCGCCAGTTGACTCGCTCCGAAGTCCAGAACATTTTGGCCTTCCTTAAAGCTAGGCCAACGTCCAGGAGTACGCCAACAACGGAGCATGGCAGAGGAGCCGCTTTCGACCGCAAGACGCCCCCGCCGCCGCCACGTAATCTAAATTTGCCATGAAAAACGTTCGGATTGCCATGCTTAAAATCCGAATGTTTATCATTTCCGTTTATTTTATATCGATCGTCGTATAATTTAAAGTCGGAGTCAGACTGAACGAAATCTATGGTTTGATCGATTGAATGTTCTGCCAGAGCCGTATCAAATTAAATATAAAACATCATCAAGCCACATGTATTCCTTCTCATCCAACGACCTAGACTGCTTCAATGTCGAGCGCTCAACACGTTTAGTGTGCAGTTAATTTCATGCCAAAAATAGTGCTAATCACATAATAACACGCAAATAATATCCTACTTAATATCCGCGTGCACTTAATATACTTCCATATTAATGTGCATTGCACGTACACACTGACTAGTGCTGCTAGTACGTGAAACCGGTGCCGTGACTTGTGAACGCATCCAGATATGGTCAACGACAACATCGCCCGTGAGTTCTTTGTGTTTGCCCGTGCGTCTAAACGCAGAAGGGGAGGAGAGAGAGAGAGAGAGAGAACACATGGAACCCATCAGTAAGTGAAGGCGGATAGTACTAAAACTAATATTACATGTTATCCATTAAATAGGCTGTGGTAATATAAAAACATTGTGTGAACAAAGGGGGGTACAACAAACATTGTTGTTCTACATATGTTGCCTATTGACGTGCGGCTTGAAGGCCCGGTCGCATGTTCGATCCTCGTCCTTTATTTTTTAATTTGTATATGGGTCCAAATTTGTTTCATGACATGTGGGCCCCTCGGTGTGTAGTTTGTAGCACTTTAATTTGTGGGTCAAAATTTGTTCCATTCCAAGTAGACTATCGGTGTGTAGTTTTGTAGCTTATTTATAATAATCAAAGAGAACAACATAGTTTTTTGCAATAATACCATGGTGCGACGTTGAAGGCGAGAAAGGACGTGCGAGAGAGCGATGACCGAGCCAGAGGGAAATCAACTAGGGGAGTTGCGGGGGTTGCAGCGGTGTTTCGAGTAGTGGTGGGTCGAATGCTACGAAAATATAATCTAAATTGACCGGAATAAATGCCTACAGAAATTAATCCAAGGTTGGAGTGCCCCTCGCAATGTAAATAGCTCGGCTTTGCGAGGATGGAGAGGTAGTAGCTTCAATGCGTGGAAGATACGGTGTGAGAAAGCCACCACAATCGAGAGACATATAGATAGAGAGACAAAGTGAGTGTGGTCCGACATTCATTGAACAGATATATATGCTCTGGAAAGATATTGTCCGATTGAGCTTTTGGCAAGGGTGAGGGCTGTAAGATAGAGCTTGAGAGATGATCTAGTCACAGACATGTAGATATATTTTGTGCGTGGGCGGAAGCAAGGCCAATCGATCACATGGGGTCGCCGTGCGATCAAAAGAGTGAGACGGGTTGGAGAGAGTGACCTAGATAGACAATGTGCATGAGAGAGTATACAATGTGAATAGGTCGAATTGGGCTCAAACATGGTGATATATCATTTTTGTCCGAGAAAGAGCGAGGTCAATCGAGACATTCAAAGAGAGAGAGAGAGAGAGAGAGAGAGAGAGAGAGAGATTGAGTGAGCGTGGCCCGCCATGAGGTCGAAAGAGTGGCAGCGGCTTGGATGGACTGACCTAGATAGACAATCTGCGTGAGAGAGTATAGAGTGTGTCGATCGAGGCCCGAATAGGGAGATATATCATTTGTGTGTGAAAGAGAACAAGGTTAAACGAGACTTAGATAAAGAGAGCAAGATTGAGTGAGTGTGGCCCGCCGTGTGTAAGAAAGAGTGAGACATTCTCGAGGGAGTGACCTAGATATACAACGTGCGTGCGTGCGTGCGCACGAGAGGTTGGGGGGGCTAGATAGGCAATGCATGTATTTAGCGCGAGAGGGTGAGAGGGAGATGGGGGGAGAGAGAGCTCGGCATGGGGTGCAATGGCGGGTGTGTGAGGTGAATACATTTGGTAACAGAGTGGAAAAGGGGTTGTGTAGTTGAGAGACTTAGAGATCGAAACATGGGAGAGAAAGAATGAACGTGTGTTGGAAACCGATAGATTCCGAAGGTGGTTAGGAGAGGAAGATTGACCTATGCAGGAAGTACGTAGCGTGTGTGCGGGGGGGGGGGGGGTGAATGTACATAGTATGAGACTTAACGTAGATGTTTCAATTCGGTGTACATTGTAAGATTTGAACTGAGGACCATGCATACGAGTAATTATTTCAAATTCGTGCCATAATAAGTTTCGAAAAGTTGACATTGACTCAATTTGTTGTGCTTTTTTGTAGGTCATATGTTTGAATCCATCCAAAAGTTTTCTCACTACCATGGTGTTCATCATATACAGATGAATTTGTATTAAAAAAGTAGCGTGGATACAGTGAAATGCAAAATTCACGTTAGAATTGGAGATCGCTACGTGACACACACTCTAATTCAAATAACTACTCATGTGACACACACTCTAATCCACGTTAGCGTGGATACCGTTTCGATTTTTTTTCATATAACTCCTCATTAATTAATTTATAGTACTCCCTATGTTCACTTTTGTAAGACCTCGAAGACATTTCAGACAATGTGCAAAACAGTTCATTTTAAGTTGTTTGAAACGACTTACAAAAGTGGATGGAGGGAGTATCTTGTTTCGAATGACTAATTATTGCAAGGAAAACACGGGCATGGTAATACATACAGATTCGTTTGCAAATGAAAGAAGATTCGTTTGTATTCTCAAATGTAGGCGCACTAGGCAGACCAGGGTCGTGTCAGGGTGGACGCTGCTTCGGTGCCTTAAAGGCACCTACCTTTAATTCACTGACATGTGGGCCAGCCACCTGTTGGGCCCACATGTCATGGACACAAGGGCCGGTGGCTTATGGCACCGGCTTATAGTCTGTCGGGGTGGTCGCGTGTGTCGGACGGACGCGTAGCACCCAGCCACCCACCCCTCCCTCGTCCCTCCCTCCCCACTCCCACCTCGTCCCTCCCCCCCCCCCACCCCCCCGCCAAAAAGAGGACCACGACAAAATAAGTTTGCTCTTCCAGTTTCGGATTGAAATATCTGGCGGCCCCAATTCCAACCCTGCAAAATCTCTTTTCTCCACCGTCCCCTTCCGCGCCCAGATTGCTCAAATCCCTAATTCACCGCCAACCCAAGCAAAGTTCGAATCGCCCCTCGTCTCGTCTCTTTCCCCACCTCTGTGTCGGACAACGACGACGAAGACGATGGTCGCGCTTCACCACCGCACCGGAGCTACCTCATCTACGCCCTCGTCCACCGCACCGGGTGGTCCACCGACAATGTCGGCTGCCGCAACCGACGTGCCTCCCAGACACCGAGTTCCACCGCATCAGGTGCGCTTCACCGACGCCGTCTCCCAGCTCATCGGAGCTACTTCACCAAGCACATCGTCGCACCTCCGCCCCCCGAGGCCATTGGGGCTTCACCAACGGTCTCGTCCACCGCATCATAGCGCTCCGCTGCCACTCAAGATCTGCATCCGTGCGCGGCCAGCCAACGCCAGCGCATCACCCTCAACGGCTCTGAAGTGACCCGCACTCTAGCTAGGCGAGCATGCCCAAACGCCGGCCTGAACTAGGTATCCACACATCACTCCCTTGTGCACTGTTCCGACGATGTTTGGATATCCTTTCACTGCTCTCTTAGCTTACACGCCTATGCAACTCTGACTTTAACTCTTATTTCTTCTGGAGATATCATCTGAAACAAGCAAATCCATTTTTTAGCGAAGCAGGCTACGGAATCTGGTACACATCCTGCATACCCGTATAACCTTGTAAGTATCTGTCCTCCTGTACAACATCAAGGTCGATTCCTCTTATTTGATCAACCATTCGCCGTGTCAAAAATGCAGAGGGGGATGCAAGGAGCACAAGGAATGCACATCCAAGCAAGTGGTAACATGGACTTTTACATGGAACATCCCAAGCGCAAGCAGAGCTGTAGTGAGCCTGTACAACGAGCTAGCGTAAGTCCATGCATTTCATTTAATTCGTACTAGCATTCGTGTATGATTTTTGTGCGGTGGCGGATCCACGAATTCAAGTTACCAGGGGCGAACGTTTAACTTAAAAAATACGAAGGCACTTGCACTCCGTAAATCAACATAACTTGAGAAATGTGAAGCTGCATGCACTTTGAAAACCAGCTAATGATCCAAAGAAGTTCAGATTATAAACACTAAATGATGAAAGCACCAAAAACACAAAATTCAACATGTTGTACAAGGACAACAAACATGGTCTGTAACTGCTTGAATTATTCGTCTCTGGCTGAAAATATCGAAGTGTAATTGCACCTATAACCAATGTGCAAACTGCATATCAATATATCTATCCTGCACAAGTATGCCAATAGTTTCAAACAACAGATTGGAAAAGTATTTATGCTATGTTGTCATGATACGGGGACTTTCTGGTAGATGGCCTCGACATTTCCTCAAGCTATGAAAATGCACTGTAATTTGCTTGTCATCAATGTCTGCAAATCTCTGTCTCTCTCAACATAGCAGATCATGATTAGACACTAAATCCTACAATGAGCTTGCAAAATGCTTGCATTAGATCCCTCATTAGACACTATATGTTCATCACTAGGAGCATGTAAAATGTTTGCATCAAATCCTTCATTAGCGATGTTCATTAGACACTTTAGGCTCAAGAACAACATGAGCTTGTATGTTTGCATCGGAAACTTGATTAGATACATCAGATTCAGACAGTTCAGTATTGATTGGTGGAGTTATAAAATAAGTAGAAATTGGTTTCATTTTCTCATAGATTCCCTACATACAAGCAGTTTTACAACACCGTCAGGTTTAACTATTGGCCAGAAATTGAAGAGTTGAATTAGATATAATCAGGGATGTGATGTACCTGCTCGTTGCCCATGCTACTCTTGCAAGCTGCGACTGTCCGTTTGCGCAAGCTCGATGCCATGCCTGTGCTGCCGCCGCTGCCTCCCATGCAGGCTACACCCAGGGTTGGATCTTCATCTTCCTGTCATTTCGTTCGCTTGAAGCCCGGTGACCGCCCTCCAACGAGGGCGTGAGGAAGTGTTGTGTCGGTCTGTCCAGCGGCGGCTAGGTTAGGAGCGATCCAAACTGGAGGTTGGAGCGAATCAATTGGGATTTTTCCTGTTGTCGATCAATATGGGAGGCGCTCGTTTGGGCCGCGAGCCTGCTATAGGGCCTGCCTTGCACTTATGTTATTGGCCCATCCAAATTGAAACATTTTTCTTCATTTTTTACATTGTCTGCTCGTGCGTTGGGACGAACAAAACTAGCCTGGGCCGACCTGGACGACTCAAACTAGGTGCACACTTTCCGACCACCGAGGCGGCCGCCCATACCAACCCTATGGTGGCGTCGCCCCTTTAACGTGTATGATTGGGTAGTGAAAATATTCCAGTGGCGCTTTTGATTTACCCACAGAATGGTTGAATTGCTTGTTTCTATGAACTGAGTTCGCCAATAATGTGAAGGATGCCAGTCTTTTCATCCTATTGTAGATTGCTTAGATCTTGAAATGCCAAAAGTAATTGCATGAAATATATAGTAAAAGCCAGTGTGATGTGTGTGGCTACAACTAGTCTGACTACACGTCCTCATATAACATATCAAGGACGCACCATCTTACCATATTAACCACTCTACTTACCAATGTAGTGTGGGAAGAAAGAAGTATTGGGACTGCGTATCCAAGCAATTGATGCCATGGACTCCTTCTTACAACCTTGTAAGCGAAAAAGAAGTTGCAGTGTGCCTGTACAAAGAACTAGCGTAAGTTTAGTTACCTGCTTCTCGAATTTTAGTTAGCCAGTTATTGCAAAATTGTTCAATTGCGTTGCTTGGCTTAATTTAGTTTGCTATTGATTACATAATGCCACAGCCTGTTAATCATATTGTAGACTGCGCCTATATATGTGTTTGATACTTACTGTTAAGAATTACCTGTTGGCCTTAACTTAAATATCTACTTGTTTGTTTAATCGCTTTCTGCTTTGCTGTGACAGTTACATTGATGTTAATAACTACTTTTCAGCATCCAATTGAAACTCTTTAATTCCTTGTTTGTTTAACTGGTTTGCTGTTATAACTCCCAGTTGAGATGTTTTGCTAACTTCAACTTTTCTGAATCCAATCGGAACTTTAATGACAAAACAGGTTAGCCCAAGATCAAAGAGCGAGGTCCCCATGGACGTTGCATCATCCCACAGCAGTGGCACCGACCCAATCATGCATTATGAATTGCCAACTGCTTATGCTCTAGAGGCTAAGCTAGTGGTAGAAAGAGATTCTGCTTCTGCACTTAGAGATGAAGTTGACATCTTGAGGAAGCAAACATCACAACAACAAGCAATACTCAAGACAACCATTAAATATTTGGTGGATTTGAAAATGAAGCAAGCTGAGACTAACCAGATTGTTAAGGTCCTGAAGGAAAAAAGGAAATTAAATTCCTACTTGGTAAATCATAGGTGAAATGCTCTTTCCATCGTTGAATAACATTTGTGTTGTCTGTTCATGTAATTAATCAAACCATTTGTTTCAGAGATCTTGTAATAATTGTTTTTTTTGTTTTTTGGTTTGTAATTTTATTTGAGCACAAGTCTGTATTAATTGATAAGACTCGGAGACATTTCATTTGGATTGTTGTGCCAGACCTACAAATATGCCAATCAGGCTGAATGTGCATTCAACAATAGTAGTAGTATAGATGGACCATAAGTGGCACGCATCGAAAAGGGCAAAGATGCTGGCTAAACAAAGGATGTTGTTGTAGCCAAAAAAAGTACAGCGGACTGGCTTATGTATGTTAGTTGATATTATTGATCCATATACTCTATAAGTGTTTATATGTCTATTAGTTCTGCACATTCTTGGTTGATTGACTCGGTATTTGAATCTTGATACATAGCTTGTGTACATATCTAAATGGGAGTACACATTATGCTGCATGTGACATTTGAGTTGGACATGAAGTGTTCCAAATATTTGAATTCACCTTAAACTGGATTCTAGCTTTTGAATTTGAGTATCGGCATTTGTAAACCATATTCATATATGGCAGTGGAATACATCTTTGTCGTCCTTTTGAAGATATATAAAAACACATAGAATGATTTATAAAGTGATATAGGAATACAAAATGGATTCGAATTTAAGTTGCCGGGGTAAACATGGATGCTTATTGTCCCAAAATTTGAAAGAAGCGGCAAAATGTCCACTCCCACGTCGACTGCCCAAAGCCAAGTGTTTGGGAGATGGAAATTACTGTCTACCCATTACACGGACAATCCATCGGCCCGATTTCCACTGCTCTAAATAGGGGTAGGTTAGTAACTTCAATTAGACGTGACACGACCGCCTCTGAGCCCATTCCGACACGGTGGGCGTCAAACATGGCTGACAAAACACATTTGATTCAAGCTCGTCCGAAGACCTCTGTTTCTCCTCCATTCCCCATTCATACACGGTGGGCGGCAAAACAAACTCGACTCGGCCGAAATCGATGTAGGCAAATATTTTCAATAGGGGCAGGTTTGTAACTTCACTCGGACGTGACACAACCGCCCTACCTGTCAGCCCCGTTAATACACCGTGGGCTCCAACCATGGGCGCCAACCTCCCTCTCCTCGCCCGAAATCGCTCTGGGCAAATATTGGCGAGATGCGAGATTACCGTCCTATCCCCAACGGATGAGACGTCCAAATTTTAAATGGGGGCTAAGTTCGTAACTTTCCCATATTTCCCAAAAACATGGTTCCCCATACCTCTCCCTCCATTTTCCAATTCATACACCGTCCGCGCTAGAACACCCCATCCCCACACCAGCCTCCGTCTTCCACCCCATCCATCGCCGCCATCCTCCGCCACATCCATCGCCACCGTCCTCCACCATGCTGGAGCGCCTACCAAGACCGCGTCGTCCACTGCTAGAGATGGACGTTTCTCATCCATGGCGACGGACCAATAGCCTTGCATCACGTCCTCTCGCTTCATCGGCGCCGTCGTCCTCTTTTGCCGGGCCGCTCACGACCTTCTCTTCCACCGCAACGGGACTTATCCTCGATGCACACTGTCTCATCGTCGCAGATCTGCTTCAACGCCACCGACAGCCAGCCATCGCACCCCGATGCCTACACGGCGCCCGCAAGAGAGGTGGTACTTCATATCTCCTCAACTTTTTGATCTCAACCAGAAAATAGATCTTAACTTGGTTACTCTACTTTCTTTTCAACTCTTAGAATTTAGTTCTTAGTTCGAAGCAAATAATGGATGCTAAATATCATTTCTCCGGTTTGCAGCTTCAAATCTGCCATGGCACAGCCATAATACGGTTTAATTGATCATGCTAGGGTTTAATTGATCATGTTGGTTCCGTGGTGGTTTCTTTAATAGAAATCAGAGGGGAAACCATCTTTTGCTAAAAAAATATGCTTAGAGTTTCCCCCCTTTATGATCACTATACGATCAGAATACGTGCTTCGTGTCATAATAACACTGCTAAATGTTCCTAAATAAGTTTCAAAAATGCATGTTCGCCGCTCGGGTGTGTATCTCTACAGGGTGCCCATGGTCGGCCGGCCCACCCTGGGATTTTGGGTCATCCCAGGCCCTAATTCCCCTCTGTTCTGTTGCGCGCTTCCAATCTCTACTACTTCACCGCTTTGCCTGCCGCGACTTGCTATCCCCGGACGGCATGACTCTAGGAGGAGACGCCGACTAACAGAGGCCAGGAGCCGCTGCGACAACAAATCACCGCTGCCGGGCGCTACCAAGGCGTGCCTACCTTCCTAGTCCGTTCAGGGCTCAAGCGTGCAGCACCCACCAAGCCAACCCGATTTATCCTGAGATACGTCCTCAACACTCAGCAGCTAGTCCTCATCACCCATTTTCTAATTGATTCATTACTCATTAGGTAGGACTATCATTAGGGTTTTTTGTGTGCTCGGTGCTACCTACACTTAATGGTTCAGATGTATTTCGGTAATCTTTAGTACCTCTAAAGATCACAGGGTTTTCAAAATTCCAGCCCTCGGAACAGACACTAGTCATTTTGGATTGTTGGTCATAGTGACATTGACCTAGATTACTACCGCAAGCCAGGTTTGTTGACAATTTTACTTGTCTTTCTTACTCATTCGATATAATATCCAATTATTCACGTCGATTAGTTGCAAATAATAAGTGCTAGAAAAACTTCTTCATTCAGATTTTGGAGGGTCTCTTACTGCAGTTACAATTCTGCATACTTGTCCTAGTAAGCTCACAAGTAAATGACTGATTCACTACATCTATGCTTGCCTTGTCAAATTTGTTGTCAATATTCTTTTAGGGTGGACCACCCTGTTTCTAAATACTGGAACCGTAGACATGTGTGAATAGTATTTCTCTATGTGATCTCTTCCATCATGTGTGGGCAACGAACAGTGCATTGTATAGAAAGAAAGTGTCATTTCCCGCTTTTACATAGGTTTCAATCTTATACATGGAATACAATCTGCCAACTTGCTTTGTGTCGCACTACCAACACTCCACCCTTGAAGCTAAACATTATGCCACTCATAATTGATTAGTTTATTTGTTCAAATACGAATTTCATATGATTCTAATGTTCCTACTTCAGTTTTGAAATGTGTGCACTGTTATAGAGACATAAGGGGTTTGTATTTACATGTATGGTCAGTCAAGCATGGTTGGGGGTGAACTTTGCATATGCAGGGGTTTATAGGAAGACACTCTTCGAGTTGAATCTGCAATGCATTCCATAGATAATCTGACTACTTTTTATGTTTTCATGAATCTCAGATTCTGAACAGCATCATAATGATTATGAGATTGCGTGCATGAAAAGAATAAAGCAAAACAATGCCATGGCTGTCAAACTTGGCATTAAGGGACTGAAATCAAGTCTGGATGCAATGTAATGCAAACGCTCTCCACCTACAGATTCATGCTCAGGATATGATCCTAACAGTGATTCTGAGCTAGAGGGAGACCTAAGTCAATGTAGCTCCCTAGTGGAGGAGTTAGAGGAAGATGCCCTATCTTATTTACCCATCAAGGTACTTGCTCTAACTTTCCAAGGTTACATTTCTCACACATATCTTGCAACTGATGCTTTGCATTGCTTCTACTTTGTTGAACTGTCATTAGCTTAGTTTACACATTGTGTATGTGAATACGCCCTGCCTATCCATTTTCAGTACATATTCCATCTGTCATCATGATGACCCACAAGTGAAGGGGATCTATCGTAGTCCTTTCGATAAGTAAGAGTGTCGAACCCAACGAGGAGCAGAAGGAAATGATAAGCGGTTTTCAGTAAGGTTTTTTGCAAGCACTGAAATTGTAGGTGATAGATAGTTTTGTGATAAGATAAATAGTAACGAGTAACAAGTAAACAAAGTAAATAAAGTGCAGCAAGGTGGACCAATCCTTTATGAAGCAAAGGATAAGCCTGGACAAATTTTAATAATGAGAAAGGAGCTCCCGAGGACACATGGGAATTATCGTCAAGCTAGTTTTCATCACGTTCATATGATTCGCGTTCGGTACTTTGATAATTTGATATGTGGGTGGACCGGTGCTTGGGTACTGACCTTACTTGGACAAGCATCCCACTTATGATTAACCCCTATTGCAAGCATCAGCAACTAAAACAAAAGTATTAAGGTAAACCTAACCATAGCATGAAACATGTGGATCCAAATCAGCCCCTAACGAAGCAACGCATAAACTAGGGTTTAAGCTTCTGTCACTCTAGCAACCCATCATCTACTTATTACTTCCCTATGCCTTACTCTAGGCCCAAACAATGGTGAAGTGTCATGTAGTCGACGTTCACATGACACCACTTGAGGAGAAGACAACATACATCTCATCAAAATATCGAACGAATACCAAATTCACATGACTACTAATAGCAAGACTTCACCCATGTCCTCAGGAACAAACGTAACTACTCACAAAGCATATTCATGTTCATAATTAGAGGTGTAATAATATGCATTAAGGATCTGAACATATGATCTTCCACCAAGTAAACCAATAAGTATCAACTACAAGGAGTAATCAACACTACTAGCAACCCACAGGTACCAATTTGTGGTTTTGGATACAAGATTGGATACAAGAGATGAACCAGGGTTTGAGAAGAGATGGTGCTGGTGAAGATGTTGATGGAGATTGACCCCCTCCCGGTGAGAGGATCGTTGATGATGACGTTGGTGATGATTTCCCCTCCGGGCGAAGTGTCCCGGCAGAACAGCTCTGCCAGAGCCCTAGATTGGTTCCGCCAAGGTTACGCCTCGTGGCGGCGGAGTTTCGGCCCCGTAAGCTTGCCCATGATTTTTTCCGGTAAAGCCTTCATATAGCGGAAGATGGACATCGGAGGGCCACCGGGGCCCGGAGACAGGCGCGCCCGGTGGCGCGCCCCACCCTCTGGGCAGGTGTGGGCCCCTGATGTATTTCTTTCGCTCAATAATTCTTAATAAATCCAAAAACATGTTTCGTGCAGTTTTAGGACTTTTGGAGTAGTGCAGAATAGGTTTCCAATGTTTGCTCCTTTTCCAACCAGAATTCCAGCTGCCGGCATTCCCCCTCTTCATGGTAAACCTTGTAAAATAAGAGAGAATAGCCATAAGTGTTGAGATATAATGTGTAATAACAGCCCAGAATGCAATAAACATTGACATAAAAGCATGACGCAAAATGGACGTATCAACTCCCCCAAGCTTAGACCTCGCTTGTCCTCAAGCGGAAGCCGATATCGAAAAATATGTCGACGTGTTTAGAGATAGAGGTGTCGATAAAAATAAAATATGGACATGAGGGCATCATGATCATTCTTACAACAGCAACATATATAGATTCTATTATATAATTTCGTATGATCAAGTGACAATCAATTCACAATATCAAGTATGGTTCAAAAACTTCATTGAGAACTAACAAACTATAATCACAGTCATTGAAGCAATCGCAATTTATCATAACATCAGAAAGAGTCAACAATAGAGCTTTTCAGCAAGTCCACGTACTCAACTATCATATAGTCTTCTACAATTACTAACACTCACGCAATACTTGTGGTTATGGAGTTTCAAATTTACCTTTGAGAAAGATAGGGGCTTATTGTGTTGCCTCCCAACGTATTCACCTTTAAGTGATGTCAACAATAATAGCCCATGCTAACGAACATCCAATTGAATATATATATATATATATATATATATATATATATATATATATCATGACCTTTCAAACACGAGGGGCTTGCCAAAGGATAAAATGAAAAAGGGAAAGGTGAAGATCACCTTGACTAAAGTACAAAATAAAAACATAAAGTAAGATCATAAAGTAAAAGATAGGCCCTTCGCAGAGGGAAGCAGAGGTTGTCATGCGCTTTTAGGGTTGGATACACAAAATCTTAGTACGAAAGAACGTCACTTTATATGCCACTTGTGTATGGACCTTTATTATGCAGTCCGTCGCTTTTATTGCTTCCATAACAAGATCGTATGAAGCTTATTTTCTCCGCACTAATAAGTCATGCATATTTAAGGAGCAATTTTTATTGCTTGCACCGATGACAACTTACTTGAAGGATCTTACTCAATCCATAGGTAGATATGGTTGACTCTCATGGCAAAACTGGGTTTAAAGGGTATTTGGAAGCACAAGTAGTATCTCTACTTAGTGCTAGGAATTTGGCTAGCATGAGGGGGAAAGGCAAGCTCAACATGTTTGGAAAGTCAATGTCAACATACTTTAACTAAGATGTGAGAAAACATAAACCATTATGTTGTCTTCCTTGTCCAACGTTAACTCTTTTAGCATGTCATACTTAATGAGTGCTCACAATCATAAAAGATGTCCAAGATAGTATATTTATATGTGAACCTCTCTTTCCTTATCACTTCCTATTAATTGGAACGATGACCAAAACTACGTTTATCAACTCTCAACAACCTTTATGCCTCATACTTTCTATATGTGAAGTTATCACTAACCATAAGATCAATAAGAACTCTTTAATTTTCTTCTACTTTCTCAAGATCATAGCAACATAGCAAAGCCCTTGACTCAACACTAATCTTTATTATAGATAGCTCACGGACTCGATTACAAAAAGAGATCACTAAGAAAAACTCAAAACTGCTTGATATCAAAACTTCAATCTACTAGATCAAGATTCTACTAAAAGGATCGAACTAAATAAAGCATTAAAGATAGGAGTGTGATGGTGATACGATACCGGGGCACCTCCCCCAAGCTTGGCAGTTGCCAAGGGGGAGTGCCCATACCAGTGTGATTATGTCCTCGGAGGTGGTGAAGTAGGAGTTGTTGATGATGTAGGCTTGTCGTCCGTCTTCCAAGGCATAGGCTCACCATCGTAGAAGGATGATCGAGTCTCCGGGATCCTTAAATCTGCAGCCAAACTCATCCTTTTGAATCTATATTCATACTCACAGTTCTGGTTTTGCAGATCATAGATCTGGGCTTGGAGGTGCTCAATTTTCTCTTGGAGCTTGAAGATGGTTTCCCCAATGACTTTGGCATCTAGCTTGTGGTTGTTGGTGAACTCCGTGATCATCATCTGGTTAGCGTTGAGTCCACGCTCCACCATCCCTTGGCACTTGAAAACTTGCTGCTTCACAGCTTCGAGCTTTGTCTCCATGCTTCTGGTACGCCTTGGTCCCTCCACATCACGGATGTGCAGCACCCCCTCACGCATCTCAATGGTTTGAGGGTGTTGCAGCACCTCCGCGAGGTAGGGGTTGATAACCCTCTCGAAAAACTTGTCCTTGGGAGCGCTTAGAGATGCCATAATGCTCTAGATCTGCAACAGAAAACAGCTCGAAACGAAAACATAGGATATTTGCGTGATAAGGTGGTCAAAACCTTTGGGAGTATATATAACGAATTTTTACCGACCAAAATACGTAATGTGCAAGAAAACGGAGTCTGGGAGGCACACGAGGTGCCCACGAGACAGGGAGACGCGCCCATATGGGTGGGCGCGCCCTCCACTCTCGTGGGGGCCTCGTGTCCCTTTCGGACTACTTCTTTCTTCCTAAAATTCTCAAATAATCCAAAACTGATAGAAATTGCCATTGGAGTTGTTTTGGGGTCGGTTTACTTACCGTACCACATACCTATTCCTTTTCGGAGTCTGGAACGTTCTGGAAAGTGTCCCTTATGTATTCCTCCGGGGTTACGGTTTCAATAATATTAGTTTCAACTTTAATAGGATTACCTGAAATATAATGTTTAATTCTTTGACTGTTTACCACCCTTGGGCTTGTGCCTTCGAAGTTGTTGATCTTTATGGCACCAGAACGATAGACCTCATCGATAACGTAGGGGTCTTCCCATTTAGAGAGAAGCTTTCCTGCAAAAAATCTTAAACGAGAGTTGAATAATAACACATAATCACCTACGTTAAACTCACGCTTTTGTATCCTTTTATCATGCCAGCGCTTGACTTTTTTTTGAATAGCTTGGCATCCTCATAAGCTTGGGTTCTCCATTCATCAAGTGAGCTAATATCAAACAACCTCTTCTCACCGGCAAGTTTGAAGTCATAATTGAGCTCTTTAATAGCCAAATATGCTTTATGTTCAAGTTCAAGAGGTAAATGACATGCTTTTCCATAAACCATCTTATATGGAGACATACCCATAGGATTTTTGTATGCAGTTCTATAGGCCCATAATGCATCATCAATTTTTTTGGACCAATTCTTTCTAGATCTATTAACAGTCTTTTGCAAAATTAATTTGAGCTCTCTATTGCTCAACTCTACTTGACCACTAGATCATGGATGATAAGGAGATGCGATTCTATGATTGACATCATACTTAGCAAGCATCTTACGGAAAGCACCATGAATAAACTATGAACCACCATCAGTCATAAGATATCTAGGGACTCCAAACCTCGGAAAAATAACTTCTTTAAGCATTTTAATAGACGTGTTATGATCAGCACTACTAGCTGGAATAGCTTCTACCCACTTAGTAATGTAATCAATGACAACTAAAATATGTGTATAACCATTAGAGGCGTGAAAAGGTCCCATATAATCAAAGCCCCAAACATCAAATGGTTCAATAACAAGAGAATAATTCATAGGCATTTCTTGACGTCTACTAATATTACCAATTCTTTGACATTCATCACAAGATAAGACAAACTTACGAGCATCTTTGAAGAGAGTAGGCCAATAAAAACCAGATTGTAGTACCTTATGTGCAGTTCTATCTCCAGCGTGGTGTCCTCCATATGATTCAGAGTGACACTTGCGTAGGATCTCATTCTGTTCATGCTCAGGTACACAACGTCTAATAACACCATCTACTCCTTCTTTATAAAGGTGTGGGTCATCCCAAAAGTAATGTCTTAAATCATAAAAGAACTTTTTCTTTTGCTGGTATGTGAAACTAGGTGGTATAAATTTAGCCACAATATAATTAGCATAATCAGCATACCATGGAGCAGTATGAGAAGCATTGATGACCGCTAATTGTTCATCGGGAAAGCTATCATCAATAGACAGTGGGTCATCAAGAACATTCTCTAACCTAGACAAGTTGTCTGCAACGGGGTTCTCAGCTCCCTTTGTATCAATAATATGCAAATCAAACTCTTGGAGCAGGAGAACCCATCTAATGAGTCTAGGCTTAGCTTCTTTCTTTTCGATAAGATATTTAATAGCAGCATGATCAGTGGAAATAGTAACTTTGGAATCAACAATATAAGGTCTAAACTTATCACATGCAAACACAACTGCTAAGAATTCTTTTTCAGTAGTAGCATAATTTCTTTGGGAAGTATCAAGAGTCTTACTAGCATACTGGATAACATTCAATTTCTTATCAACTCTTTGCCCTAGAACAGCACCTACAGCATAATCACTAGCATCACACATAATTTCAAAAGGTAAATTCCAATCGGTGGTTGAACAACAGTGCATTGATCAAAGCTTTCTTAAGTATTTCAAATGCTTCTACACAATCATCATCAAAGACAAAAGGAATATCTTTTGCAATAAATTAGTCGAGGCCTAGAGATCTTAGAAAAGTCCTTAATGAACCTCCTGTAAAACCGGCATGACCGAGGAAACTTCTTATACCTTTTATGTCCTTGGGACATGGCATCTTTTCAATAGCATCAACTTTAGCTTTATCAACTTCAATACCTCTCTCGGAGATCTTGTGCCCCAAGAAAATGCCTTCATTAACCATAAAGTGACACTTCTCCCAATTCAGAATGAGACTAGTGTCTTCGCATCTCTGCAAAACTCGATCAAGGTTGCTCAAACAATTATCAAAGGAGGATCCATAAATGTAGAAGTCATCCATGAATACCTCACAAATCTTTTCACAAAATCAAAGAATATAGCCATCATGCATCTCTGAAAGGTAGCAGGTGCATTACATAAACCAAAAGGCATACGTCTATAAACAAACGTACCGAAAGGGCAAGTAAAAGTAGTTTTTGCTTGATCTCCCGCTGACACAGGTATTTGAGAGAAACCAGAATAACCATCTAGAAAGCAAAAGTGTGTGTGTGTGTGTGTTTGGATAGTCTTTCTAGCATTTGATCAATAAAAAGGTAAAGGGTAATGATCTTTCTTAGTAGCTTTATTTAATTTACGGAAATCAATTACCATCCTATAACCTGTAATAATTCTCTATGGGATCAATTCATCTTTATCATTAGGAACAATAGTAATACCTCCCTTTTTAGGGACACAATGGACTGGGCTTACCCAATCACTATCAGCAACGGGATAAATTATACCTGCCTCAAGGAGCTTTAGTATCTCCTTTCTTACCACTTCTTTCATCTTAGGATTTAGTCGTTGTTGAGGATCTCTAACTGGTTTGGCATCGTCCTCCAATTTAATTTTGTGTTGACATAACGTGGTACTAACACCCTTAAGATCATCCAGAGTATATCCAATAGCAGCTCGATGCTTCTTCAGAGTTTTCAATAATCTTTCTTCTTCTTGCTCTGAAAGGTTAGCACTAATAATAACAGGATATATCTTCTTTTCATCAAGATAAGCATATTTAAGATCATCAGGTAATGGTTTTAGCTCAAACACAGGATCATCCTTGGGTGGAGGGGGATCCCCTAGGATTTCAACGGGAAGGTTATGTTTCATAATAGGTTCCTGTTTAAGGAATACTTCATCTATTTCCCTTCTTTCTTTCATAAACATATCATTTTCATGGTCTAGCAAATATTGTTCTAACGGATTGGTAGGAGGCACGGCAATAGAAGCAAGACCAATTATTTCATCTTTACTAGATAATTCTCTATCACGGGGTTGTCTACGAAATTTAGCAAAATTAAACTCATGAGTCATATCATCTAAGCCAATCGTAAAAACATCCTTTTTGCAATCAATCTTAGCTTTAACAGTGTTCAAGAAGGGTCTACCAAATATAATGGGACAAAAGTCATCTTGAGGGGAAGTAAGAACAAGAAAATCAGCAGGGTATTTAACCTTCCCACACAAGACTTCAACATCTCTAACAATCCCAATTGGTGAAATAGTATCTCTATTAGCAAGCTTGATAGTAACATCAATATCTTCTAACTCAGCAGGTGCAATGTCGTGCATAATTTCTTTATATAAGTCATAGGGTATTGCACTAGCACTAGCACCCATATCACATAAGCCATGATAACAATGATCTCCTATTTTAACAGAAATAACAGGCATGACTACAACGGGTCTATGTATCTTAGCGTCTGGTTTTGCAATATTAGCAGCTTCATCGCAGAAATAAATAACATGCCCATCTATATCATCCTCCAAGAGATCTTTAACTATAGCAATACTAGGTTCAACATTGATTTGCTCAGGAGGTGTATAAGTCCTAGTATTACTTTTACGAACAACAGTCGAAGTTTTAGCATGATCCTTTATCCTAACAGGAAAAGGTGATTTCTCAACATAAGTAGTAGGAACAATAGGATCACTATAAGTGATAGTCTTTTCTTCAATTGTAATAGGTGCAACTACTTTCACTTCAACAGGAGGATTATATTTAAACCACTTCTCTTTAGGGAGATCAACGTGAGTAGCAAAAGATTCACAGAAAGAAGCTACTATCTCAGAGTCAAGTCCATACTTAGCGCTAAATCCACGAAAAGCATCGGTGTCCATAAAATATTTAACACAATCGAACTCAGGTGTCATACCTGACTCCTTACCATCGTCGGAACCCCAATCTTTAGAGTTGCGTTTAATTCTTTCCAATAAGTCCCATTTGAAATCAATAGTCTTCAGCATATAGGAACCAGCACAGGAAGTATCGAGCAGGTTGCGATTATCAAGAGAAAGACGAGCATAAAAATTTTTAATAATCATTTCCCGAGAGAGCTCATGATTGGGGGCATGAATATAACATTGAGTTAAGCCTCCCCCAAGATTGAGCGATGCTTTCTCCTTCGCGAGGCTAGAAATTATATATGTAATTACGATCACGATGAACAAGATGCATAGGTTATAACTTCTGGTGAAATTCCAACTTCAATCGCTTATAATTCCAAGATCACGTATCATCACATAGCCTAAACCATGTCAATGCATCTCCCTTCAAAGATAAAGGGAAGACCTTCCTTTTGACAACATCATCGGGGATACTTGCAAGCTTAAATAATCCACAAACTTCATCCACAAAGATAAGGTGTAAATCGAGAGGCAACGTTCCATCTCATGCAAATGGATTAGCTAGCAGTTTCTCTATCATACCCGAAGGAATCTCAAAATAAACATTTTCATAAAGTTCAGTAGGTTGAGGAGCAACTCTTTGCTCTACTGGTCGGGGTGAAGATTCCCCGAACAAGCCCCTAAAAGGATTAGTTTCCATAGTAACAAGTAACAAAAAATTTAGCACACTATATAAATGTTTCCTTACCAAGTTCCACTCACCAAAAGCGCTACACTCCCCGGCAATGGCGCCAGAAAAGAGTCTTGATGACCCACAAGTGTAGTGATCTATCGTAGTCCTTTCAATAAGTAAGAGTGTCGAACCCAACGAGGAGCAGAAGGAAATGATAAGCGGTTTTCAGTAAGGTTTTCTGCAAGCACTGAAATTGTAGGTGATAGATAGTTTTGTGATAAGATAAATAGTAACGAGTAACAAGTAAACAAAGTAAATAAAGTGCAGCAAGGTGGCCCAATCCTTTATGTAGCAAAGGATAAGCCTGGACAAATTCTAATAATGAGAAAGGAGCTCCCGAGGACACATGGGAATTATCGTCAAGCTAGTTTTCATCATGTTCATATGATTCGCGTTCGGTACTTTGATAATTTGATATGTGGGTGGACTAGTGCTTGGGTACTGCCCTTACTTGGACAAGCATCCCACTTATGATTAACCCCTATTGCAAGCATCCGCAACTACAACAAAAGTATTAAGGTAAACCTAACCATAACATGAAACATGTGGATCCAAATCAGCCCCTAACGAAGCAACACATAAACTAGGGTTTAAGCTTCTGTCACTCTAGCAACCCATCATCTACTTATTACTTCCCTATGCCTTCCTCTAGGCCCAAACAATGGTGAAGTGTCATGTAGTCGACGTTCACATGACACCACTAGAGGATAAGACAACATACATCTCATCAAAATATCGAACGAATACCAAATTCACATGACTACTAATAGCAAGACTTCACCCATGTCCTCGTGAACAAACGTAACTACTCACAAAGCATATTCATGTTCATAATTAGAGGTGTAATAATATGCATTAAGGATCTGAACATATGATCTTCCACCAAGTAAACCAATAAGTATCAACTACAAGGAGTAATCAACACTACTAGCAACCCACAGGTACCAATTTGTGGTTTTGGATACAAGATTGGATACAAGAGATGAACCAGGGTTTGAGAAGAGATGGTGTTGGTGAAGATGTTGATGGAGATTGACCCCCTCCCAGTGAGAGGATCGTTGGTGATGACGTTGGTGATGATTTCCCCCTCCCAGAGGGAAGTGTCCCTGGCAGAACAGCTCTGCCAGAGCCCTAGATTGGTTCCGCCAAGGTTCCGCCTCGTGGTGGCGGAGTTTCATCCCGTAAGCTTGCCCATGATTTTTTTTTCAGGGTAAAAGCCTTCATATAGCGGAAGATGGACATCGGAGGGCCACCAGGGGGCCCAGGAGACAGGGGGCGCGCCCAGTAGAGGGGGGCGTGCCCCCCACCCTCCTGGACAGGGTGTGGGCCCCTGATGTATTTTTTTCGCTCAATAATTCTTAATAAATCCAAAAACATGTTTCGTGGAGTTTCAGGACTTTTGGAGCAGTGCAGAATAGGTTTCCAATGTTTGCTCCTTTTCCAGCCAGAATTCCAGCTGTCGGCATTCCCCCTCTTCATGGTAAACCTTGTAAAATAATAGAGAGTAGCCATAAGTATTGAGATATAATGTGTAATAACAGCCCATAATGCAATAAATATTGACATAAAAGCATGATGCAAAATGTACGTAACACATCATACCATATTTATCCATTCAAATGTTGTTCTTGTGTATGAGACGTTCAAAAGGAAGAGGGCGATTGTTGATCGTGGAGGAGCACAAGCAAAGTATTTGGAAAAGGTAGTGGCACCTGATAAATCAAATAGCCCATCAGGTGTAGTTGCAATATCACCTGACCCACAAAACACCCCAACTCTAGCAGACTCTAGCCCTACTACACTGGCCATTTCCGATGCCCCAACTCAAAGACCCCAATTGCAGCAAGAACAAGATGATTATGCCAGTTGACATAGCACCAGCTCTATGATGCAAAACCCCCATTCCAGCAAAGAGTACACCAAATCCAGTTGCCAAATCCCTTTTCAAACCAGAGAGAGCCCCAATTGCAGCAAATAGCACCCCTGTTCCATTTCTTCCCACTTTAGAAGACGAAGCTTATGTTGTTGTCAGGAACTTTGTGCGCATCTTTCCTTCATGGAAAGATTATACCGCAGACACATAACAATTTCCAGTCTTCCTCCACAACTTACGCGTAAGTAATGTACTAATGTTATTTATGGTCATTACTGCATATGTTTCTGCTGACAGAAGACACAAGACTTCATTCTTTTAAATAGGCGGGGAGCAAACTGGATTGTGAAGACGAGCAAGGGTTGGTTGCACTTTTCAAGCACTCGGTGATGAAGTATCGTTCCTACCTGAGGCAAACGCACTTCGATGGCAAGCCTCTGAACAAAATTTCTGTAAAGTCTCTGGTGCTACATTTATTCGATGGTGACTGGAATAATCTTGTTACACATTGGTCTCGGCTGCAGCGTAAGGTACTTTCTATGATATCACATCACAATTTGAACTACATTTCTGCATTTGCCTTAATGTCTCACTTGTACGAAAATTGTTAGCAGAAGAACATTCGTTCTCAAGGGACCACAGAATCTCGCAACTATACTGCATAATCGCATTGCTCTTGTGAGTACCTCTTGCCTGTATGACCATACTTACTTTCATAGATGTTTGATTATGTAGCATCACTGCACATGTTAGCCTCGTAATCGTCCATTTGGTGGACATTATAAGATCTGTATAGACTCTTACATAAATTTAGAATCAACCCAATGCTTTTGAAGAGGTTTAGCTCTGCAGTCCTCTTGTAAGGACTGAATGTGGTTTATCACTGTACTTACATTAACAGCTACTCCCTCCGTCCCATAATATAAGAACGTTTTGTATAGTACACCAGTGTTCAAAACACTCTTGTATTATGGGAAGAGGGATTGGTTCATTGTGTAGCATTCTGCATCTTATCTCCCCCGCCCACCATTTACTAAAAAAGATCACATCTATATTTAATCTTACCAACAAGTAGAATATGCACAATGTCGGTCAAGTGTAGCCCATTGCTCTTGTCAAGACATTTTGTCCTCAGAACGCTTGTACTTCGAGGATTGGTAGTTGATTATGTAGCATCAATCTGCATCTTATCTTCATTATCCTCTATCCCTTCCAAAGATTATCATATCTATAATTACTCTCTACAAAATGTAGAGTACAGGCAATGCTTATGAAGAAGATTATGTGCTGAAATTATTGAGTTATCCTTCCCTTGACATGGAGAAGGGCCTTATAAAGCCGGTGTTAACTGTTAATGTAAGTCAGTCCTTCTAAAGCCTTTATCCTCAACTGCTGTTTAATTTGCTCATACTCACTATCGTTTACTGCTATTTAGTTTGTTGTTTCTACAAAAATGCATGTTCGCAAGAATCGTAAGTTCTAAGTTTTACTTGTAAAACCAAATTCTTTATTCATACCATGCACATTACTTAATACTCCCTATATGTATGCTTGTTTTTGTGGATCTATAATCCAGTGTGTGGTGAAGCAGACCACGTTTGCACCTTGTCATCTCCTGTTTTATCTTACTGATGTGGCTGATGATATGAACAACATGCCATGCACATTATCCAAAATAGGTACAATGATTTTATTTGGCCTTAATCTATGCTTGTTATGTTGACATGGTAATCCAATAGTGTGGTGAAGCTCCCCGCATTATGAACAATGCCAAATTATGCTATTGATATTTTGAACTTACTCTTTATTTTCTAATTTGAAATTGGATGGAATTGACAAAGACAATTATCATCTTTGTTTATACACGTGCAAAACCTGTCATCTCTCTCTCGCTTTGTTTCAGGTGATATGCCCGATGGCATGCACAAGTCTCAAAGGTCGTGAGACAAACCCAACATATATTGCAGCAAAGAAGGCAAAACATCTTGAAGATAGCGAGACAACCCCAAAGTCTTGTCTTGATGCGGTGTTCAAGTTACTTGAGACTAGCGATCGGACAAACTCACGTAATTCGTTGTCTGAATCTGTTCAACTTCTTCAGTCCCAAGTTCTAGCAGAAAGGCATTCTGCAACTCAACTTCGAATTGAAGTCCTATCTCTAAGAAAGATTGCGGATAACACCAATGAGAACCTCATCGCTAAACAGCTACACCTGGAAGCTATGACCGACATGCTAGGCCGGTCTCACAGCCTTGCTCAAGAAATTTTGCTCGCCAGTTCCTCCATAAGGCTAACCTTTCTTGAACTGTCTTGGAAGTGGTCTCGGTTCGGATTATTTTGTTACGCTGCAATGGTGCCCAGTTTTTGTAATCTGCTTCTTCGTTGCGCTTTATGATCACTGGTGGCGAACTTTAATGCCTAGTGGATGTAATATACCTTAAATCCTTTATTGTATAGTGTAGGTTTATTCTTAGTTAATATGCCGTCATTTCTTTATTGTATAGAGTAGGTTTGTTCTTAATTCCTACTAGTTACTGCCATCATTCGCTATCTGAAAAAAATCAGATGTAGTCGACCGGGATGAAACATTCGACTCTAACGGGCCTGGTTTTTAGCAGGCCACAATTGGGACGGCCTGTGTCTTTCTTGGGCCGGCCTTCACACATTGCGCCAGGCCCAAACTTACACCGGCCTATATTTTAGTTGGGCCTTTTGTCGACCGAACGCTTAGTTTGGCCCAGGTAGCATTGGGCCATTAACAGTTGAATATTGTCTTGGCTCGCCATACCGGATGAAACCACGGGCCTTTAGCGAGCCAAAATGCATGTTGGGCCTCAATTTTCACTAGTCGTCGACGGGCCTTCGAGGGCTGAAATGTAGATCGGCCTTTTTGGGCCCGATTAGCTCATGGGCTGTTACCGTGCCAAAACATATCTCGGCCTTAGTTGGCCCATCGATATCATGGGCCTTTAAGAGGTCGAAAGCTTAGTACGAGCATCAACGGGCGAATTACGCGACATGCCTTTAACAGGCCCAAAGTCACGTTGGGCTTAACTGTTGCCACCTTTAGCACGGGCCGTTAGTGGGCCCGATGTCCCGTCGGACCATATATGGCCCATGGGCAGCACGGGCCATTCCTAGGCTGAAAGCCACACCGGGCTGAAATGGGCACATGTCTACATCAGGCCTCTAACAGGCCGAAAGTCACTGGGCCGTAGTTGGGCCCAAATATTCGGTGAACAATTAACGGGCCAAATCTGGCTTCGGGCCGCAAATGGGCCCAAATTTTGGGCGAACAATTAACGGGCAAGATCTGGCTTTGGGCCATAAATGGGCCCAAATTTTGGGCGAACAATTAACGGGCCAGATCTAGCTTCGGGCCGTAAATGGGCCTTTATTAAGCAGGCTGTTATTGGGCTGGCCCACTAGTACCTGATTAAGTACTACGGGCCTTTGACTGGGCTGGCCTTTTTAACCTATATGGGCCTCTGTTGGGCCCAGCCACGTGTCGACGTATCATAGGCATGTCTCCTCCAATGGACGGGCGACATCTGGCCCACTAACGAGCTGACAGGTGTTCCCTTCGGCCAATCAAAATTTTACACGTGGAAATTTCCCATTGGTCCGGGCTATTAACGGGTTATCGGATCCAAAACCCGACCCGATAGATTAACGGCGTTCCATTACGGTGGATGCCACGTGTCGGTCACCCTTAACGAAAGCACTTCTGTGACGCGCGATTTATCGTCATGGAAGTGGACACTTCCATGATGATAATTTTGGTAATGTCATGGAACACTTCTACGACAGCACAGATATGACTATCTTGATTCTGTCATAAAATCGTCATGCATGTACATGCATAAAAAAACGCGACCTACTGTGACAAACATGTATCATCACGAAAGTGTATTTTTTTGTAGTCTTGGGGCAGTACGTGTTTCCACCGGCCTTATATTCATGTCCACATATTTCATTAGTCGGTGTTCACACTTTTTCATCGTATCATCCATGCTTAGATTTATTTTCCTGCTTTCTTCTTGTGTGTTTGAAAAACTTTAGAAAAACCAAAAAATTAGTTGTAGTATTTTACTTTCTATGCATGCTTAGTAGCAGTATTAAAAAAAATCCAAAAAGATTTCCTTGTTCTTCTTTTGCTTGTTGGGAGCTTTCCTGTGTAAATAGTTTTTCACGTTTTTTATTTTCCCTTTTATTTGCCCGTTCTAGAAAATCAAAAACTCGAAAAATATTTCAGTGTGTTTCTCTGAACTTCTTTTCTTTTTATTCAAGTCTTACCAAGGAGAAGACCACGATGAAAATGTTGAGTGGCTCCCATATGAATAATTGTTGAACTAATAAATAGCACATTTTACCGTGTCTTCTCCTATTGAATAAAATGTCTTGCAGATTCCAGCTTAGTCCATGGCACTCTTGCACTATTATTATTTTCATATCATTCGGTCGTGCAAGTGAAAGGAAATAATGACGACATCCGATGAACTGGCCGTGGCAGGGAGAAACTGGTATGAACTCGACTTGTTCTTTTTGTGTAAATATGTTTAACCTAGTATCCATGATTCAGCCCATTATGATTAAACATGTTTGCAATGACAATTAGAGATTATAGTTTCTCATGCCTTGCATAAGTAGCTGGGAGCTGATAATGATTTATCTTGGATATCAACATAGCGTTAAAATGATTGTGATGTAGTATGATGATATGGTATCCTCCTCTGAATGGTCGAGTGGCTTGACTTGTGGCACATGTCCATGCATGTAGTTGAATCAAAACCAACATAGTCTCTATGATATTTATGTTCATGGTATTCATATCCTACTCATGCTAGTGTCCAATGTTACTTATGCATAATGCATGGTTATGATCGTTGTTGCTCTCTAGCTGGCCGCTTCTCAATCTAAATTGCTAGCCTTCGCCTGTACTAAGTGGGAACTCTGCTTGTACATCAAAAACCTCGAACCCAAAGTTATTCTAGATGATTCCACCATACCTACCTATATCCGGTATTACCCTGCCATCCTAAGTAAGTTTGCATGTGCCACCTCTAAAAACTTCTAAAAAATTATCATTTTGTGTGCCTGGATCGTTCATAGAACGACATGAGGTGGTCGGTATCTTCCATGCTAAGTGGGTTATTCTCAGGTCGAGTGTTTATTCACTCGCCATCGCACGAGAAAAATGGGCGGTAATAGGGATTCCCATTCCCGAACTCAAAAATGCAAATAATTGAACAAAACTCCCCCGGAACTGATGTTGGTATGGATGGCACCCGTTGTTTCGGACGAGCCGTGGAGTGTGATTGATGGTGGAGGGGGAGTAAACCTTTACTTTTATCACTTGGGAACCGCCACTAGCGCGCTTAGCATGGAAGATATTGATAATTGATGGTTGTAAAGTGAATAAGAAGGGTGCATGTCTCAAAATATCACTTATCTCTGTTTTAAAAATTGAGCTCTTGCACCTCTGCAAATCACTGCTTCCCTTTGCGAAGGGACTATCTATTTACTTTTTTGTTGTGTCACCACCTTCTAAAACAAGCGCCAGAAACTGAGTAGAGCACAGTTGTCATGATTTATGCATTATGTGTAGCTAATGTTGGGTGCATCATGACTGGATCTTTTCTACCATGAATTACAATGTTTAGTCTCTGCTTGAACTTTGGAGGTGCTCTGCATTTATGTTTTGCGGTCTCACAAAGGGCTAGCGAGATACCACTATTGTCATATTATATCATGGTTGTTTTGACAATGTGTTGTTGTTTGAGATATTTTATTATTGCTCGCTAGATGATTATGTCATTGATATGAGTCATTATAATCTTTAAAAGTTATTGTTGACATGGTTAGTTATAATATTGGCTGAAAATCTGGATGTTGTTTAAGCTTATTTATACAAACAAGAGCAAAAGAGTTCGTAAAAGTTTTTCTTTCTCACATTCAGTTTATCAACTGAATTGCTTGAGGACAAGCAAAGGTTTAAGCTTGGGGGAGTTGATACGTCTCCAACGTATCGACTTTTTCTCACGCTTTTCCTCTTGTTTTGGACTCTAATTTGCACGATTTGAATGAAACTAACTCCTGACTGATGTTGTTTTCAGTAGAACTACCATGGTGTGTTTTTGTGCAGAAATAAAATTTCTCGGAGTGGAACGAAACTTTGCGAGGATTTTTTATATCAATAATAAGAATTTCTGGAGCCAAGACCTACAGGAGAGGGGCACCTGGGTGGGCACAACCCACCAGGGCGCGCCCCCTTTTCCTGGCGCGCCCAGGTGGGTTGTACCCACCTAGTGGCCCCGCAGATGACCCCCCTGAGACTATAAAACCACATATTTCCAGAAAAAGGCCATGGAGAAAGAATTATCGTGATCCACGAGACGGAGCCGCCGCCAAGCCCAATTCTTCCTCGGGAGGGCAGATCTGGAGTCCGTTTGGGGCTCCGGAGAGGGGGATCTTCATTCTTCTTCATCACCAACCCATCTCCATCACCAATTCCATGATGCTCCCCACCGGGAGTGAGTAATTCCTTCTTAGGCTCGCTGGTCAGTAAGGAGTTGGATGAGATTCATCATGTAATCGAGTTAGTTTTGTTAGGGCCTGATCCCTAGTATCCACTATGTTCTTAGATTGATGCTGCTATGACTTTGCTATGCTTAATGCTTATCACTTTGGGCCCGAGTGCCGTGAACTCAGATCTGAACCATTTATGAATTCATCATTATATCCATGTTTTAGGTCCGATCTTGCAAGTTATAGTTACCTACTACGGTTATGATCCGATAACCCCGGAGTGACAACAATCGGGCCCACTCTCGGTGATGATCGTAGTTTGAGGAGTTCATGTATTCACTGTGTGTTAATGCTTTGTTCCGGTTCTCTATTAAAAGGAGGCCTTAATATCCCTTAGTTTCCAATATGGACCCCGCTGACGTGGGAGGGTAGGACAAAAGATGACATGCAAGTTCTTTTAATAAAGCATGTATGACTATTTACGGAATACATGCCTACATTATATCGATGAAACGGAGCTAGTGCCGTATCGCCCTAGGTTACAACTATAACATGATGAATATCATCCAACAAGTCACCGATCCAATGCCTACGAATTTATCTTAGATTGTTTCTTGCTAAGTTACTACTGCTACTGCCATCGTTACTGCTACAATATCACTGCTATCACTGTTATTGTTACCGTTGCTACTGTTACTGTTATCAAAACTATAATACTACTGTGCTACTAATCACTTTGATGCAGATAATTAATCTCCAGGTGTGGTCGAATTGACAACTCAGCTGCTAATACCTTCAAATATTCGTTGGCTCCCCTTGTGTCGAATCTATAAATTTGGGTTGAATACTCTACCCTCGGAAACTATTGCGATCCCCTACACTTTTGGGTTATCAATAACTAGACCGGTAATCATTACTTGAGGGAGAGGCATGAGCTAACATACTTTCCGTACTTGGATCATATGGACTTATGATTGGAACTCTAGCAAACATCCGCAACTAGCAAAGATCATTAAGGTAAAACCCAACCATAACATTAAGTATCAAGTCCTCTTTATCCCATACCCAACAACCCCCTTACTCGGGCGTAAGTTTCTGTCACTCTAGCCACCCACCATAAGCGAATCATGAACGTATTGCAACACCCTACAGTGGGGAAACCTCACATTTGCGCGACACAGAGGGCATCATAGGACAGCACCAAAATAAAATATACAACTCAAACCAATCATGATCATCAATCAACCCATTGGACAGAACAGATCTACTCAAACATCATAGGATAACCACATATCATTGGATAATAATATATAGTATTGAGCACCATGTTTAAGTAGAGAATTGCAGAGGCAATAGAGAGGTTACACTGCTGCATAGAGGAGGAGTGTTGATGGTAGCATGATTGTTGGTGTAGATCGACGTCACGATCCTTGCCTCGGTGGCACTCTGGTGCCACCAGGAGAGAGGGGGAGAGAGCCCCCTCCTTCTTATTCTTCTTCCTTGGCCTCCCCCTTAGATGGGAGGATAGTTCCCCCTCTATTCCATGGTCTCCATGGCGGCGAGGGGCAAGAGCCCCTCCGAGATTGGATCTATCTCCTGTTTCATGTTCCTGTTTTCTGGCCCTTCACCGCTTCTTAAATTCCCGAAGATCCGTAACTCCGAGTGGGCTGAAATTTCAACACGATGTTTTCCTTCAATTTTATTTCTTGCAGCGAGAGAAGAGGGTCAACCAACCTATGAGGCTCTCACTAACCACCACGGTGCAACAGACCCCCCTGGCACGCCCTGGTGGTTAGTGGGCCCCTCGAGCGCCGTCTTGCATTGATTTTTCTTCCATAAATTCACATATATTCCAAAAAATTCTCTGTATAGTTTCCTCGTGTTTGGACTTTGTTTGATATGGATATTCTGAGAAACAAAAAATATGCAGCAAATAGGAACTGGCACTGGGCACTGGATCAATATGTTAGTCCCAAAGAACCATATAAATTGCTGCCAAAAGTATGTGAAAGTTGTATAATATTGGCATGGAACAATCAAAAATTATAGATATGATGGAGACGTATCACGTAGTCACCTGTGTCTGGCCAGACGATGATGGATGTCATCACACTGAGAGGGCCCTTAGAATATCTCTCCATCGTAGGAGGAGAAAATCCGACTCTCGAGCTATCTAGTCCCTTGTCAAACTTTCCGATGAACCTGTAAGTTGTCATTATGATCACCTAGTTACAAATGACTTTTGAGCAACCCCAAAGTTCACCATACGGTAGGAAGTGAATACAATAATCCCATGGCCTGAGGAGCTAAAAACACATGTTGAAACTCTGTGTTATAACAATTTATTTTCGACGATATTATCTAAAAGTATAACAAACAAGTTTGGGTCGATTCAATATGACCATTCTTCTAACGTCATACTCTCAATATTGTTTTAGGAATATTGTTACGCTTAACGATATCCTAAGATCCAAAAAACATGATCATCAAGAACACATGTGCCAGTCTTAGAGGCTAGATTAGGAACCTATTCTTTACCATTTATCCTTCCACATGTGCAAATGAGTTTTCCATTGAATCACATATTCCAAGATCATAACAGTTATAGCATGAAATATAAATTCATAATTATGAACATAGAAATATAATAATACAATAGTATTGCCTCTAGGGCATATTTTCCAACAGAAACCCAATGGAGGATGTAGCCCATTATGCCTGTTCATGCCCATGGACCATGGCATCCCCTCTCACATGAACCAATGCACGTGACCAAATTTTACTAAGATATCATTGAAGTTTCACCATTTCCAATGGCATTTGTGACTTATCTAGAATAGATCGTTTTAAATTTATATTTCCTTTACCATCAAGGGTATTGGTGGTCATCTGTACAATGCCAAGAGCCTATAAAATGGACTGATTGGTCATTTGTGAATGATATCACTCTTATTAAAGTATATTTCACCTAAATAGTGGTGTTGGGAGCTCTTCTTCATGGCGCAAGCATCTACCATCTCTTCTACGACAGGTGATAGGTTTTGAAAAGGATGCTTAAATTAAAGTAGTATTCTTAATGGATTCTCGTTCTCGCCTCTCAACGATTTTCCTTGATCTTCTCAAGAGCGCAACTAGGCACCGCATTTTATGGAATTGAACATGTATAAAAGTCTGAGTATCTTGTTTATTAAAGTACGACGATCCGTAGCATGACCAGTGCGCGTCCCCTCCCTTATATCGTCTTCACTACAACAAGGTAACTTACCAAATCCATTACTTGATAATTCACGTCAGGTGTGTCTTCAGCTATGCATAGTACATTCAACAACTTGAGGCTCCCACCTTTGGGTTGGACGACTCATCTGACTTTCCAAAACTTATAACATTATTGTAGCTAGTGCATGGCAGGTATTTTGCAGTTTCTTTGGTAGAGATTATGGAATATCAAGATATGGATAACCAATATAGAGATGTCGACTTCAAAGAGCCTCTATCTTGAAAAAGAAATGACCCTGCAAATTTTGGCAAATTTCAAGAAAAATCCATGTCTAGATGTGATTATGCGAGAATTAGATGAGCAAAAATCATGGAAATCTAGTTTTACTTGTGAGGTCCACATGGAAAAACGAAACTTTTGAGAATTTTTGTTTATTGTGCAGGGCTAGATTTTTTTGGAATGTTTTTCCCTCTTGAAATCTAGCATATTGTTAGTAATAATTGTTGGGAAACGTAGCATGCAATTTCAAAAAAAATTCCTATGCTCACGCAAGATCTATCTAGGAGATGCGTAGCAACGAGAGGGGGAGAGTGTGTCCATGTACCCTCGTAGACCGACAGTAGAAGTGTTTGCCAACGCGGTTGATGTAGTCGAACTTCTTCTCGTTCTGACCGATCAAGCACCGAACGTACGACACCTCCGAGTTCTGCACACGTTCATCTCGATGACGTCCCTCGAACTCTTCATCCAGCAGAGTGTCGAGGAAGTAGATGAGTTTCGTCAGCACGACGACGTGGTGACGGTGATGGTGAAGTTATCCGCGCAGGGCTTCGCCTAAGCACTACGAGAATATGACCGGACGCGTAAACTGTGGAGGGGGCACCGCACACGGCTAACAATTGTTGGTGTGTGTTTTAGGCACCCCCTCCCCATGTATATATAGGTGGGAGTAGGAGGGGAGCTGCCTTGGGCGCCCCAAGTAGGAGGAATCCTACTTGGGGGCCCTATTCCAATTCGGGACCCCTTTCCCTTTATCGGAAGGGGGAGAAGGGAAGAGAGTGAGGAGGAAGGAAAGGGGGGCAGAACCCCCTCCTCCTTCTCCTATTCGGCCTCCTTCCTTAGGGGGCACCCATTGTGGGCTGGTGTGCTCCCGTCCTATGGCCCATAAGGCCCAATATTCCCCCGGGGGTTCCAGTAACCCCCTCGGTAGTCCGATAAATACCCGATACTATCCGGAACACTTCCGGTTCCGAATACTATCATCATATACATCAATCTTTACCTATCGACCATTTCGAGACTCCTCGTCATGTCCGTGATCTCATCTAGAACTCCGAACAACATTCGGTCACCAAATCACATAACTCATATAATACAAAATCGTCATCGAACGTTAAGCACGCGGACCCTATGGGTTTGAGAACTATGTAGACAGACCGAGACACCTCTTCGGTCAATAACCAATAGCGGAACCTGGATGCTCATATTGGCTCACACATATTATATGAAGATCTTTATTGGTCGAACCGTTATGACAACATATGTTATTCCCTTTGTCATCGGTATGTTACTTGCCCGAGATTCGATCGTCGATATCTTCATACCTAGTTCAATATCGTTACCGGCAAGTCTCTTTACTCGTTTCGTAATGCATGATCCTGCAACTAACTCATTAGTCACTTTCTTTCAAGGCTTCTTATGATGTGCATTACCGAGAGGGCCCAGAGATACCTCTCCGATACTCGGAGTGACAAATCCTAATCTCGATCTATACCAACCCAACAAACACCTTCGGAGATACCTGTAGAGCATTTTTATAATCACCCAGTTATGTTGTGACGTTTGATAGCACATAAGGCATTCCTCCAGTATCCGGGAGTTGCATAATCTCATAGTCGGAGGAATATGTATTTGACATGAAGAAAGCAATAGCAATAAACTGAACGATCATTATGCTAAGCTAATGGATGGGTCTTGTCCATCACATCATTCTCCTAATGATGTGATCCTATTCATCAAATGACAACACATGTATATGGTTAGGAAACTTAACCATCTTTGGTTAACGAGCTAGTCTAGTAGAGGCATACTAGGGACACGGTGTTTTGTCTATGTATCCACACATGTATCAAGTTTCCGGTTAATACAATTCTGGCATGAATAATAAACATTTATCATGAATAAGGAAATATAAAATAACAACTTTATTATTGCCTCAGGGCATAATTCCTTCAGTCTCCCACTTGCACTAGAGTCAATAATCTAGATTACATTGTAATGATTCTAACACCCATGGAGTCTTGGTGCTGATCATGTTTTTCTCGTGGAAGAGGCTTAGTCAATGGGTCTGCCATATTCAGATCTGTATGTATTTTGCAAATCTCTATGTCTCCCTCTTGACCATATCAAGGATGGAGTTGAAACATCTCTTGATGTGTTTGGTCTTTTGTGAAATCTAGATTCCTTCGCTAAGGCAATTGCTCCAGTATTGTCACAAAAGATTTTCATTGGACCCGATGCACTAGGTACTACACCTAGATCAGATATGAACTCCTTCATCCAGACTCCTTCATTTGCTGCTTCTGAAGCAGCTTTGTACTCCAATTCACATGTAGATCCCTCCACGATGCTCTGCTTGGAACTGCACCAACTGACAGCTCCACCATTCAGTATAAATACATATCCGGTTTGTGACTTAGAGTCATCCGGATCAGTGTCAAAGCTAGCATCGATGTAACCATTTACGATGAGCTCTTTGTCACCTCCATAAACGAGAAACATATCCTTAGTCCTTTTCGTACTTCAGATTCTTGACTCATCGTCAATGATCCACTCCTGGATTACTTTGGTACCCCCCTGCTAAACTTATAGTAAGGCACACATCAGGTCTCGTACACAACATAGCATACATGATAGAACCTATGGCTGAGGCATAGGGAATGACTTTCATTTTCTCTCTATCATCTGCAGTGGTCGGGCATTGAGTCTGACTCAATTTCACACCTTGTAACACAGGCAAGAACCCTTTCTTTGACTGATCCATTTTGAACTTCTTCAAAACTTTATCAAGGTATGTGCTTTGTGAAAGTCCTGTTAAGTGTCTTGATCTATCTCTATAGATCTTGATGCCCAATATATAAGTAGCTTCACCGAGGTCTTCATTCAAAAACTTTTATTCAAGTATCCTTTTATGCTATCCAGAAATTCTATATCATTTCCAATCAACAATATGTCATCCACATATAATATTAGAAATGTTGTAGAGCTCCCACTCACTTTCTTATAAATATAGCCTTCTCCGAGAGTCTGTATAAAACCATATGCTTTGATCACCTCATCAAAGCGTATATTCCAACTCCGAGATGCTTGCACCAGTGCATAAATGGATCACTGGAGCTTGCACACTTTGTTAGCACCTTTAGGATCGACAAAACCTTCTAGTTGCATCATATACAACTCTTCTTTA
Source organism: Aegilops bicornis (assembly GCA_021605145.1). Lineage (NCBI taxonomy): Eukaryota > Viridiplantae > Streptophyta > Magnoliopsida > Poales > Poaceae > Aegilops > Aegilops bicornis. Next base: position 628,608,608 of record CM038671.1, on the reverse strand, counting down.
AGAAATCCATTAAGGAATGCAGTTTTGACGTCCATTTGCCAGATTTCATAATCATAAAATGCGGCAATTGCTAACATGATTTGGACAGACTTAAGCATCACTATGGGTGAGAAAGTCTCATTGTGGTCAACTCCTTGAACTTGTCGAAAACCTTTTTCGACAAGTCGAGCTTTATAGACAGTAACACTACCATCAGCGTTAGTCTTCTTCCTGAAGATCCATTTATTCTCTATGGGTTGCCGATCATCGGGCAAATCCACCAAAGTCCACACTTTGTTCTCATACATGGATCCTATCTCGGATTTTATGGCCTCAAGCCATTTATCGTAATCTGGGCTCATCATAGCTTCTTTATAGTTTGTAGGTTCGTCATGGTCAAGTAACATGACTTCCAGAACAGGATTACCATACCACTCTGGTGCGGATTGTGCTCTGGTTGATCTACGAGGTTCAGTAGTAACTTGATCCGAAGTTTCATGATCATTATCATTAGCTTCCTCTCTAGTTGGTGTAGGCATCACGGGAACGGATTTCTCGAATGAGCTACTTTCCAAATTGAGAGAATGTACAATTACCTCATCAAGTTCTACTTTCCTCCCAGTCACTTCTTTCGAGAGAAACTCCTTCTCTAGAAAGGTTCCATTCTTGGCAACATATATCTTGCCTTTGGAACTGTGCTAGAAAGTGTACCCAATTGTTTCCTTAGGGTATCCTATGAAGACGCGCCTTTCCGATTTGGGTTCGAGCTTATCAGGCTAAAGATTTTTCACATAAGCATCGCAACCCCAAACTTTAAGAAACGACAACATAGGTTTATTGCCAAACCACAGTTCATACGGTGTCGTCTCAACAGATTTTGATGGTGCCCTATTTAACGTGAATGCAGTTGTCTCTAATGCATAACCCCAAAACGATAGTGGTAAATTGGTAAGAGACATCATAGATTGCACCATATCTAATAAAGTACGACTACGATGTTTGGACACACCATTACGTCGTGGTGTTCCAGGTGGCGTAAGCTGTGAAACTATTCCACATTGTTTCAATGAAGACCAAGCTCGTAACTCAAATATTCACCTCCACGATCAGATTGTAGAAACTTTATTTTCTTGTTACAATGATTTTCCACTTCACTCTGAAATTCTTTGAACTTTTCAAATGTTTTAGACTTGTGTTTCATTAAGTAGATATACCCATATCTGCTCAAATCATCTGTGAAGGTCATAAAATAACGATACCCGCCGCGAGCCTCAACACTCATCGGACCGCATACATCGGTATGTATTATTTCCAATAAGTCACTGGCTCACTCCGTTGTTCCGGAGAACAGAGTTTTAGTCATCTTGCCCATGAGGCATGGTTCACAAGTATCAAATGATTAATAATCAAGTGATTCCAAAAGTCCATCTGCATGGAGTTTCTTCATGCGCTTTATACCAATATGACCTAAACGGCAGTGCCACAAATATGTTGCACTATCATTATCAACTTTGCATCTTTTGGCATCAATATTATGAATATGTGTATCACCACAATCGAGATTCAACAGAAATAGACCACTCTTCAAGGGTGCATGACCATAAAAGATACTACTCATATAAATAGAACAACCATTATTCTCTGATTTAAATGAATAACCGTCTCACACTAAAAAAGATCCAGATACAATGTTCATGCTCAGCACTGGCACCAAATAACAATTATTCAGGTCTAAAACTAATCCGGAAGGTAGATGTAGGGGTAGCGTGCCGGCAGCGATCACATCGACCTTGGAACCATTCCCGACGTGCATCGTCACCTTGTCCTTAGCTAATCTTCGTTTAATCCGTAGTCCCTGTTTCGAGTTACAACTATGAGAAACCAAACCAGCATCAAATACCCAGGAACTACTACGAGCATTAGTAAGGTACACATCAATAACATGTATATCAAATATACCTTTGTTCACTTTGACATCCTTCTTATCCGCCAAATACTTGGGACAGTTCGGCTTCCAGTGACCAGCCCCTTTGCAGTAGAAGCACTTGGTTTCAGGCTTAGGTCCAACTTTGGGCTTCTTCCCGGGAGTGGCAACTTGCTTGCCATTCTTCTTGAAGTTCCCCTTCTTTCCCTTGCCCTTTTTTCTTGAAACTAGTGGTCTTCTTAACCATTTACACTTGATGCTCCTTCTTGATTTCTACCTCCGCACCTTTGAGCATTGCAAAGAGCCCGGGAATAGTCTTCTCCATCCCTTGCATATTATAGTTCATCAAGAAGCCTTTACATCTTGGTGGCAGTGATTGGAGAACTCTGTCAATAACACTATCATCTGGAAGATTAACTCCCAGCTGAGTCAAGTGATTATGATATCCGCATATTCTCGAGTATGTGTTCACCGCGTAACTGTTCTCCTCCATCTTGCAGCTATAGAACTTGTTGGAGACTTCATATCTCTCAACTCGGACATTTGCTTGAAATATTAACTTCAACTCTTGGAACATCTCATATGGTCCATGACGTTCAAAACATCTTTGAAGTCCCGATTCTAAGTCGTAAACAATGGCACACTGAACTATCGAGTACTCATCAGATCGAGCTTGCTAGACGTTCATAACATCAGCATCTGCTCCTGCAGCAGGCCTTTCACCTAGCGTTGCATCAAGGACATAATTCTTCTGTGCAGCAATGAGGATAATCTCAAGTTATGGACCCAGTCCGTGTAGTTTCTACTATCATATTTCAACTTAGCTTTCTCTAGGAACGCATTAAAATTCAAGGGAACGGTAGCACGGGCCATTAATCTACAACATAGATATGCAAAAACTATCAGGACTAAGTTCATGATAAATTAAGTTCAATTAATCATATTACTTAAGAACTCCCACTTAGATTGACATCCCTCAAGTCATATAAATGATAAGTGATCCAAATCAACTAAACCATGTCCGATCATTACATGAGATGGAGTAGTCATCAATGGTGAACATCTCTATGTTGATCATATCTACTATATGATTCACGTTCGACCTTTCGGTCTCCATTGTTCCGAGGCCATGTTTGTACATGCTAGGCTCCTCAAGTTTAACCTGAGTATTCCATATGTGCAAAACTGTCTTGCACCAGTTGTATGTGAACGTAGAGCCTATCACACCCGATCATCACGTGGTGTCTCAGCACGAAGAACTGTCGCAACGGTGCATACTCAGGGAGAACACTTATACCTTGAAATTTAGTTAAGGGATCATCTTATAATGCTACCGTTGTAGTAAGAAAAATAAGATGCATAAAGATAAACATCATATGTAATCAAAATAAGATGCTTTTGATCTCCATCTCCAAAGCATCATCATGATCTCCATCGTCACCAGATTGACACCTTAATCTCCATCGTAGCGTCGTGGTCATCTCGCCAACTATTGTTTCTACAACTATCACTACCACTTAGTGATAAACTAAAGCAATTACATGGCGTTTGCATTTCATACAATAAAGCGACAACCATAAGGCTCCTGCCAGTTGCCGATAACTTTTACAAAACATGATCATCTCATACAACAACGTATATCACATCATGTCTTGACCATATCACATCACAACATGCCCTGCAAAAACAAGCTAGACGTCCTCTACTTTGTTGTTGCAAGTTTTATGTGGCTGCTACGGGCTTCTAGCAAGAACCATTCTTACCTACGGCACAAAACCACAACTATGATTTATCAAGTTTGTTGTTTTAACCTTCAACAAGGACCGGCCGCAATCAAATTCGATTCAACTAAAGTTGGAGATACAGACACCCGCCAGCCACCTTTATGCAAAACTAGTTGCCTGTCTGTCGGTGGAACCAGTCTCATGAACGTGGTCATGTAAGGTTGGTCCGGGACACTTCATCCAACAATACCGCTGAATCAAAATAAGACATTGGGGTTAAGCAGTATGACGATCACCACCCACAACTCTTTGTGTTCTACTCGTGCATATCATCTACGCATAGTCCTGGCTCTGGTGCCACTGTTGGGAAACATAGAAAAAAATCCTACGCTCATGCAAGATCTATCTAGGAGATGCATAGCAATGAGGGGGGGAGAGTGTGTCCACGTACCCTCGTAGACCGAAAGCGGAAGCGTTTGCCAACGTGGTTGATGTAGTCAAACTTCTTCTCGTTCCGACCGATCAAGCACCGAACGTACGGCACCTCCGAGTTCTGCACACGTTCAGCTCGATTACGTCCCTCGAACTCTTGATCCAGCAGAGTGTCAAGGAAGTAGATGAGTTCCATCTGCACGAAGGCGTGGTGACGGTGATGGTGAAGTTATCCGTGCAGGGCCCTATTCCAATTTGCCCCCCCCCCTTCCTTTTATAGGAAGGGGGGAAAGGGAAGAGAGGGAGGAGGAAGGAAAGGGGGGCGAACCCCCTCATCCTTCTCCTATTCGGCCTCCTTCCTTAGGGGGGCGCTTGTGGGTTGGTGTGCTCCCGTCCTATGGCCCATAAGGCCCAATATTACCCCGGGACTGATACCTGTAGAGCACCTTTATTCGATGTTTTGTCTATGTAGATACCTGTAGAGCATTACGGAACAAATCCTAATCTTGATCTATGCCAACCCAACAAACACCTTCACAGATACATGTAGAGCACCTGTATAATCACCCATTTATGTTGTGACGTTTGGTAGCACACAAAGTGTTCATCCGGTATTCAGTAGTTGCATAATCTCATAGTCTGAGGAACATGTATAAGTCATGAAGAAAGCAGTAGCAATGAAACTGTAGCGATCATAATGCTAAGCTAGCGGATGGGTCTTGTCCATCACACCATTCTCCTAATGATGTGATCCCGTTCATCAAATGATAACACATGTCTATGGTTAGGAAACTTAACCATCTTTGATTAACGAGTTAGTCTAGTAGAGGCATACTAGGGACACGGTGTTTTGTCTATGTACCCACACATGTATCAAGTTTCCGGTTAATACAATTCTAGCATGAATAATAAACATTTATCATGAATAAGGAAGTATAAAATAACAACTTTATTATTGCCTCTAGGGCATATTTCCATCAATAATTGCTAAAATGTACTCCCTCCTTTCCGGTTTAGAAGGCTTATCTCAACTTTTTTGTTCTTCCGATTTAAAAGGGCTCATCTCCATCTCCTGTTGAGATTTCAAGGAGTATTAAATCTTTGTATGCAAGAACTAAAAATAAACTCACCAATGCATGTAATATTCCTACTCATCTAGTAGCAGAGCATGCATGCACTGCAATTGATCGACATTAATGCATCAGTTTAATTTGTTAGTTTGTAAAATACGAGATATATTCTTCCACTTACCATCTGCCTTGCTTGATGAGATTTTAGATTTGAGCCCTACAAGGCTACTCAGGTTGCTTGTAGTGGGTAGTATTATAACTTAGTATCATGTATATGATACTAGTGTATGATCCGAGAACGATGTTTTGCTGCTTGATGCCCGTGCTTAGATGAGCCCGGGCATGAACAATACCACAATTTAAAATAGAAAAAGGTTAAAAAAATTCCAAATTGTTTATGGTGCAAGATGCTCCTGTGCATGAATTATGTGCAAAATTTTGTGAAGTTTGGACATTCAAGGAGCTTGTGGCAAAAAAGAAAATTTTCGGATGTATGATAAACTTTTGAAAATCGTACTATTCACACCTGGTTTTTTTTTCTTTTTTGCCACGAGATCCTCGAATGTTCAAACTTCACAAAAATTTGCATGGAGTTCACGCACAGAAGCATCTTGCATCACCAAAAAAATTGAAATTTTCTGGGAAAAAAGTTATATTTTAAATCAAGGTTCATCGGGCTCATCTGAGCCCAGGCTTCGGGTTGAATTATCGTGTATGATACTACCTTCGTAACATAGTATCATATATTAGTATCATAGATGATCCTATCCTTCAGATCTAGTATGTTGGTTGGATCCGTCTTATCTACGGTTCTTTTCAATAGCGACGGTTGTTGTCCTAGTGCGCTGGTTCTGTGGGGCCACGACGAATTCCCGACGGTCTAGTATAATAAATTTTGCCCGGTTCTGGTGAAGGATGGGCAATGAGGGGAGCACGTCTTCAGCTCGCTCTAGTGCTTCTATTCGTCGTTGGGTGGTTTACGAATCTGAATGTATTTTTTGCTATTTTTGGTGCTCTTTATGTATTTACATTTCATCCCACTACTTTTGCATGTCAATGATCAATTGGTTGGTGGCCATCGATGTGTTTCCTCTCGTTCCCTGGCGACTGAAATCCTTGTTGTCGTCGGGAGAGTCTAGGCTTCCAACGCCGTCCTCCGGCGACTCCCCTCCGCCTGCGACCTCGGTCGTCGGTGGTGAGGGGGGTCGTCGGATCCATGCGTGCGGATCGTTTCTACTTCCTTGTAGTCTAGATTTTTAGACTGTTCATCGTCTTTGCTTCGACGGCAACGATGACGGTGCTGAATAAAGATTCTTCGGATCCTTCCCTTACGAGGCCATTGGTTCTATGGTTGGGGTTGGATTTGGAAACTAGTTTGCTCAAGTAAGATTGGCGTGGCGGCGACGGCATCCTCACGGTGGACCTGTGTCCTCGGGCTCCACCGTTGCGACATTGTTTGCTCCAGCGCCGGCGCGGAGCTTGGAAGACGAACTTGTGCTGGTCTCGTGGTTCGTGGATGGCAGGTATGGTTTCCTCTTTCGACATGTTAGTCGTGGTGGGGTGCCAGATCTGGAGTTCGATGGCGTGTCCGAAATGTTGCCCTGGTCTGATTCGTTCAAAGGCAATGGCTTCACTTTTGGTGAGCCACCTTGGAGGTCTGCAAAGCTGCATATCAGTGACGGAGCCACGTCGAGCTCGGGTGAGGAAGTGATTCGTGATTCTTTTCTTCGGTGCCTGCTGTGGTAGTGTCAGAGGCAGGTGATGGACGTTGGTGTCAAGCTTAAAAATGTTTTGCTATGTTTTCAGTTTTGTCATATCGGTCTTTATATTACTTGTACTTTGATCTTTGATCTTTATGATATGAATGAAACACGTATTATATACTATGAAAAAAATCAATTGGCCGACGGGCATATACATCTCAATCGCGCAATCACCAGGCACCACGGCAGTCAGCAACACATCATCTTTATCCTTCCTTTTTCTGTTTCTAATTAGCAAAGGCGTTTGGAAATTTTGCATCCATGCATTAACGGCACGCTATAAAAATGGCCGATAGAGCATCACGTCAAAACGACGATCCTTCCCTTGGTTTCCACGCTCCTCGCGCATTCTTTTCCCATTCTTTTTGCCCCTCCAGCCTTCACCGATGCGACTTCTGTAACGTTATGTCAACCAAGGAACGTTGCTGCCGACAATTTTTTTTTTTTTGCGGGTGAAATACATCTATTAATTAATCAGAATCACTAGAGTCTTTATGACATAAAGCGGCAACCTCATCAGGTACGCACCCTACCCAAACAGCAGTTTTAGGGAGCTCTCGTCCCATCCTTGCTAGGGCGTGGCTGACCAAGTTTTGGTCACGTCCAATGATCTTGATTTCATGCGGTCTAGTACTAAGAAGATGCTGAGTCTCATTGACCATGGCTGCAAGAGGAGATCTATCCACTTCCTCAGCGTTGATCATACATGCTAAGGCCGTGCAGTCCGTCTCCACCAGGAGCTGCTCTGAGCTTCTGTCGAGGGCCAGCGTGACACCTTCCCTGAGAGCCGCGGCTTCCGCTTCCACGGCACTGGCACATCGTTGTATAAAACGGCATGATGCGAAGATGATAGAGCCACTGTGGTCGCGAAGTATCATTCCAGCTCCACCGCTGCCATCCTCGTTCATCCACGAGCCATCCACATTCAGTTTTACCCACCCCATCGGTGGCTTCTTCCATCTTTCTATTGGTGTTGGGCATCCCTTCCTCATCACTTGTAGGCTTCGATCTCCTCCTTGATCAATATAAGAGACCACAGTCTTCCCCTTCACAACATCAGCATGTGGATGCTGTCGTATGTTCAGGAGTGTGTCGATGTAGCCACATAAGAATCTGCATGATGCTTCTACTGGTGGTGCTGGTTTGCCGTGGTAAACTTCATTGCGAACATGCCAGTTACGCCAAAGTGTCATGATCACAGGGAGACGCACATCTTCCGTGCATCCATCTAGCAGGTGGATGATCCATTCAGAGCCAGTATTGATGATGGTCTCCACCTTGGGCATTCTCCATATATCGGCCATGGCTTTCCAAAGACTCTGGGCCAAAGGACATCTGCATAGTGCATGAAATGTGTCCTCGCTCCCCATGCCACATAGAACACATGTATCAGTAATCTCAAGAGTGCGAATTTTTTTACTTTGAAAAGTGGCCAAAGAATTTGTGGCGACCCGCCAAGCAAAGACTCGTACCTTTGGGGGAGCAGGGCACCCCCACACTACCTTCCAGACGGCACGAGTGCCGTCCGGTGCCCTGCTCGTGGCGCACGCGGTGGTGCGGGTACGTTCCTCCAACGCCGTCTTGTAGGCGCTGCGAACAGTGAAGACTCCATGTGTGTCAGGTGCCCAAGAAAGTACATCCTCCAGTCGCCTAGGGCTGGCCTTGATCCCCAAAATGCATTGGACATCAGGGTCAGAGAAGTGTTGCTGCAGGAGGTCCACTCGCCACCGGCCATTAGCATCAAGAAGTTCAGAAACCCGTCTGAGCCGGCAAGTAGCTCGAGGAGTGATTGGCCGGTAGGACGTGGGCCTCGGAATCCAAGGGTCCCGCCAGATGCGTATATGCTCGCCATTACCCACTCGCCAGATGAGCCCTTTTTTAAGGAGCTCGAGGCCGTGCTGGATGGCATGCCACGTCGGCGATGAGTTACCTGAAAAGACAGTGTCCTCGAGAGACCCATTAGGATAATATTTCGCCTTCAAAACCTGAGAGCATAAGGACTCCGGTCTGGTTAGAAGGCGCCAGGCTTGACGTGCAAGAAGTGCTTGGTTAAATAAACGGAAATCTCTGAACCCTAGTCCACCCTTTCCTTTTGGCTCTAGCAGTTTATCCCATGCAAGCCAATGGGTTTTCCTCTGTCCTTGCTTCGAACCCCACCAGAAGTTCCTCACGAGTCGTGTGAGATCGTCACATACTGAGTACGGTAATTTAAATACCCCCATAATATAAGTAGGGATGGCTTGCAAAACAGATTTGATTAAAGTTTCCTTCCCTGCCTTGGGGAGGGTATCTCCCCATGCCATTATTCTCTTGGTCAAACTTGCCTGCAACATCTGGAATTTCCCCTTGTGCATACGACCATCAGGTGTGGGTAGACCTAAGTACTTTCCCTCAAATTCTGAATTCTGGACTTGCAAAACCTGTTTCACCGCAGTCTGCATCACAAGAGGACAACTATCACCAAACTGTATGGAGCACTTGTGTGGATTTATAAGTTGGCCAGTAGCTTGTGCATATCTATGAAGGGCATCCTTCACATATGTGGCTTGCGCAACATTTGCTTTGAAAAACATTAGTGTGTCATCAGCAAACAACAGATGTGAAATGCCCGGAGCTCTACTACAAATTTTGACTGGTTGGAATGCCTGTGTCTCCAAGCCCTGCTTCAAAGAATGCGGATAGACCATCACCACAAAGAGAAACAAGAAAGGGGACAGGGATCACCTTGCCGTAGCCCACGCGACGGTGCAAACGAATCCAAGACGACTCCGTTGAATTTAACCGAATATCTCACCGACGTAACACATGACATTATCCATTGTACCCATCGGTGAGAGAAGCCCAACTTGATCATCGCTTGCTTCAAGAACCCCCAGTCCACCCTGTCATAAGCCTTTGACAGGTCTAGTTTGTAAGCACAAAAACTGTTGTCCCCATTTTTATCATGCTGAATAAAATGAAGGCATTCAAAGGCTAGGAGCGCATTATCACTGATTAGACGCCCTGGGACAAAAGCACTCTGGTATGGTGATATGATCTCATCAAGCAAAGGTCGCAGTCTGTTGACCAAACACTTTGAAACAATTTTATAAATAACATTGCAAAGACTTATAGGTCTAAAATCTGTAAGCCGTATCGATCATCCACTTTTGGAATAAGAACTATAACCGTCTCATTTACCCCTTCAGGCATATGACCAGTTCTGAAGAATTCCTTGACTGCATTAATAATTTCCTCCTTCATCACCGCCCAATTTTTCTGAAAAAAACCAGCTGGGAATCCATCCTTCCCTGGCGCTTTTAAAGGCCCCATCTGGAATAAACTATCAGATATTTCTTTGTCGGTAAACTCAGCACACAGGCGGTTGTTCATATCTGGTGTCACTTTTTCATCATAAAGGGCAAGTAATGGCTGCTGGTCCAGCGTGGCATCACGAGTAAATAAGTTTTTGAAGTAAGATGTGATCATATTACCCATTACTGTATGGTCGCCATGGCTACCGCCCGCCTCGTCAATAAGCCGTTTTACTTTGTTCCTCCTTGCACGCCACACAGCTCAGCCATGAAAAAAATTCGTATTTCTGTCACCCTCCCTGAGCCAGTCAACACGGCTACGTTGCATCCATAGCATTTCTTCACGATACAAGAGCTCCTGCATGTGGTCCTCGACAGTTCGAATTTCATTTCACAAGATTCATGTTCATTAGCTCTTCCAACCGGCTTCTTGATCTCTCTAGCTCCTTTGTGATGTTGCCGAACTTTTCTTACTCCAAGCATGCAGCTCAATCATGACCTTTGATAGACCAGCTCGATGTCCCCCAAACTAAACTTCCGTCCATCTTGTTTCCACATCGCCGGCTACCTTCTCCGCAGTCGACGCCACGCTCCTGTAATGCCTCATAGCGCCGGAAGTTGGGCCTGAAATTTTGTTCTTCTTCCTTGACACACTCCAGCACCAAGGGCACATGGTCAGAGCATGGTGAGACCTTATGGACCACACGTGCCTCCGAAAAAATGTCTCTCCATCTGTTGTCCGCGACCGCTCTATCGAGCCTTACTCGGACATTCCTCCTTCCCCGCTGCTTATTGTCATAGGTAAACGGCAAGCCGGAGAAACCAAGATCAACAAGCTCACATACCTCCAGTGTATCTCTGAATGCAATCATTTGGCTCTCGCTGCGGGGTGTCGCTGAAAAATGCTCAAAGGACCACATAGCTTCATTGAAATCGCCTATGACACACCACGGTAGGTCAGATGTCCGTTTTAGCTCTCTCAAGTGCGTCCACATGCGGTGCCTGTTTTCAGAACGTGGTTCACCATATACACAAGTCAGACGCCATAACGGATCATGCTCTGAGATTCTCACATACGCATCAATAAATCTTTCATTAGCTGACTGAATCTCTACATGCAGACTTTCACACCAAAAGAGGGCAAGGCCTCCACTCAAACCATCACTACTAACTCCTGAGAAACCTCTCAAGCCTAATCTACCACGCAGCCGTTTTACTTTTTCCGAGCTCTGTCTAGTTTCACACAAGAACACTAATTTCGCTTTTGTACTTCTCACCATGCCAACTAAGTCGCGAACTGTCGGTTTGTTGGCCACCCCCCGACAGTTCCAACTTATACAATTCATTGCTTCTGACGGGGCGGCTCTTGCGACCCCGTCAGAATACCGGCGGCCCCTGGGCCGGTTGCCTCCTTAACCACCTCACGCTCCTTGCTAATCATATTTTCCTCCATTGGCAATTCCACCATGTATGTGTGCAGCTGTTGACATACAGTCATTCCCCTTTGTTTCGCATCCCCTGTGTGAGCATCCACATATGGATGCAAGAAGTACACACGCATGAACCAAAACATTGGGTGTTCCTGCTCATTTGTCTGTCTAGATTCCTCCATAAGAACCTCATTGAGCACAGCATCGTCCGCTTGGTTTCCCCCGTCCACAAATTCCTCTGGTTTGTGCATCATTGGCCCTTCCTTAGCAAGTGCCTCTCCCTGAACGGCTGGCTGCTCCAAGTCCTCCTGGGCAACAACAGCGAGCGCTAGTGCATCTGGGACCATTACCATAGGGCCCTTGGTTACCCCATCAGCCGGCTTCGGGCGGGTAGCATCCGCAAAGGGAGCCCCGTTATCGCCCCCACCGGATTCTGGGTTCCTTTAGGCACCTTTGGCGCGGACTCTGTAGCAAGCACCTGCGTCGTAATCGCTGTAGGAACTGGCGTCGTTGTGGTGGGGATCCGGTCTGGTGGCTTGGTTCGGTCAGGTGGAGCGCTGGGCTTCAGGTGCAATCCTCCATGAACCCTAGGTCCACAGCCAAGGAGAATAGCCAGCGTGCCCTGTTCCCAGACGTAGGAGTTATGGTTGCTGTCGGCGTTGGACGAACGATGCTCATGAGGCAAGCCCCACCCCGCCTTCATACGGATGCGATCTACAACTTGGACACTTAGGACACGGAGTCCCAGCGTCGGCAGGGCGGACGAAGCCGCAAACAGAACCCACATGGAAACATCACCGGCGAAGGCAAGGCCTAGGCCAAGCGTTGACGGCGGCGGCTGGGGCATCTCCCCAATGTCGCCTAACCCTAGCGTCGGCGGGGCGGATGGGGCCGCTGCTGCTCCGGCCCCCTGCCTAGGCAAGGGCACGGGAGGAAGGCCGCACGCGGCCGGACAAAGGCCCAGCGGCGGCGGCGGCGGGGCGGACGGGCAGCTGCTCGCCCGCCCTGCCTGGGCAAGGGCACGGAAGGGAGGGTGCACGCAGCCGGACTGGCGTCCGGCGGTGGCGGCGGCGGGGCGGTCGCCTCATGGTCGCCCAGGGCGTCAAACCCTAGCGAAGCGGTACCCATCTAGCATCAAGTTGTTGCTGCCGACAAATTAAAGGTTCCATTGATTCATAGGGATTTTGAAGGATTATAACCCTTGGAATTTTTATGCTGGTAGTTTGATCCATAGGGTTGAATCATATAGGAATTTTTCTAAGGATTTTCTTTTACTACTTTTCATAGGATTTCTAGCATCCACTCAAATCTTTTTGAAAAAATCCTTCATTTTTTATATGATGCACAATTTAAAATCCAGTAGAATTGAGATGAGCAGGACATTCCAATTCTATGTGTTTTCTATTTCTGTGTTTTTAGAATCTTGTGAATCAACCCCAAAAAAAAAAAAGATCATGTGAGTCAATGAGGCTTATTACAGACTGCACTAACCGGGGCTAGTTCACAATCAGCAATACAATACTCCACATTGCCTAAGGCTGCTTGAGTTTGTTACACCACCCCTCCTCCTTCTCCTCCAAGAAAGAAAGTTAGGGTTCGTGCCTCTCGCCGGTGCTGGCGCAGGTCCGCCTCGTCTCCGGTGGCCCTAGGGCCATGGAGGCGCGGTGGATCCTGACAATGGCCGGCGAGAGGGCTGCGTTTTTAGTCGTTTTTTTCAATCTTGTTAGGGTTGTGTCCTACTCAGGAAGGCGAGACGGCGGCGGCTCCCTGAAGATGGAATAAAGGTCTCCCCGCCTAACCCCGTTGCTCCGGTGCGTCTGCCTAGCATCGTTGGTGGGCGTGTGGAGGTGTGTCTCCGGCAGATCTATCTTTGGTGGATTTGCTCGGATCTCGCTGCTGTTCGCTCACGTCAGGTGTCTTCTGTTTGGATACTTCCGATCTATATTATTTTTCATCGGCGGCGGTTGCTGTTCTGGGGTGCTGGTCCTATGGGGCCTTAGCATGACGACTTCCCGACTGTCTACTATAACAAGTTGTGCCCGGCTCCGGCAATGGAGGGGCGATGACGGCGGCGCGCCTTCGGCTCGCCTCGGTGCTTGTAGTCGTCGCTAGGTGGTCTATGAATATGGATGTAATTTTTATTTTTGATATTCGTTGTACTACCATGATTGAAGATGAATAGATTGAAAGTTTTTTTCACAAAAAAAAATACTACACATTGCCTGACCCAGTACGTAGCCAAACAGTCGTACAGACGTCTAGGCCGACAAAATTTGCCGGGGTTACTAATTTCATCAGAGTAGACTTGGACAATGTCCGTGTGTTGCAACATTTACGTTAGTCTGCGATTTACCTGCCCATATTAATGTTATTGTGTAAATATTTTTTTATCAAATCATGCCCGTGATTTACCTTATATTTTGATGAAAAGTTGGGTAATAAATTAAAGTAAATTGGTTTAAAGATAAGTAAATTAAGATGCTTGATTATCACACAGAAAAGGTTGGACGAAAGGATGATGGAAAGAAAAGTAGAACATAAAACCTTACATTCTTTTTAGGGATATAAGTATATTTTTCATCCTCAAACTCTTTCGAAAGTTAAGAAATCGTCCCCCAACTCCAAAACCATCAAAAGCCAGTCCCTCAACTATTTAAATCGGATACTATTCATCCCTAATAACGTGTAAGGTAGTTTTACTGTGACATGGACCCTGTTTTGACTAAAACAGGCCACGTGGGCACCCGCCGGCTCTCTCTCTCTCTCGCTTTCGCATTCTCTCGACCCCCTTTCCATTCACGAACCCTGAACAGAGCGGTGGCGGCTGCTGATTCCCTCATGGGCAGCGGCGGCAGGCAACAAGGCGTGGCTACGGCAGCGGTGGTGGCGTGGCCAGCCGGCGATTGAGGCGCGGTGGTTGCTGGCTGAGCACGTTGGTTGTGGTGGTGGCTACTAGGGCACGACAGCAGTGGCCTTGAGCATGACCTGTTCTGGGCGGCGGCGACGATTTAGGTGGCGATTCCCTCATTGGCGGCGGTGATTAAGGCTCGTGGTTGTTGGTTGAGCACGGTGGCGGTTGCACCATGAACTCCAGTTCATCCTTTACTGTCAATTTTACCTCTGGCCCGGCAAGTTCCCAAGTTGGCGGAAATAAAAGAGCAAAGAAAGTGCCAGGAAAACTACTAGACTAGTGCTCGTTTGCTGCTGTCTGTTATTATGTCAGAACATATGAGAATCCATGTTTGTCATTGATTGTTAGCTATATTCAGTACTATTTCCCTTTCTATTTAGTACTTTGTCAGACTGCAACTAAATTGGGCCGAGACTATGTTCAAACTATTTTCAACTATATAGGGTTGAGACTATGTTCAACTAAATTCAGTACAATGCTTTGAAATGTCCAAACTATTTTCAGTTATAATCAGATTTTGTTAAGCTATATTCAGTGCAAACACTTTTCTTTTCTTTTGTTCTTACTTGTACACGCGCGCGGGCGCGCACACATCCACACACATGCACAAACAATTAATTGATGTGGCAGTCAAAACCAGTCTACGTGGCTCGTTTCAATGAAAACAGGGTTCACGTTACAGTAAAACCATCTTAAGTGTTATGAGGGACGAAAAGTATCCGGTTTAAATAGTTGAGAAATGAAAAGTATCCGGTTTAAATAGTTGAGGAACTTATTTTTGGTGGTTTTAAAGTTGAGGGGCGGTTTCTCAACTTCCGGAAGAGTTTGAGGACAAAAAATATACTTATCCATTCTTTTTAAGCAGTAGAGATTAGCTAATCGGCTCCATGTAAATTGCTCATGCATGACGCCACTGATTAGCTACCAACCAGAGAAACTGGGGGGACATCGACATGCCAATGTGTGACATGCATTAGCTATCTAGCTCGATCGACCAGATTCTACGCACGTACATCGACTTGTAGAAGAAAAATGAGCAACTTGCACAATCAAAAGTGAGCCTCTCGCATCATGGAGTTTCTTTAGGCAACTTGCCCTAAGACTAGTCCCATACGCTGCAAGGTGGTACTACAAATTACTCGATTGCAGGCCAAGGAAAGATATTCGCCGTACAAGGGGGGCGGCCCGCTCTGGTTTTTCTTCTAACTTTGTTGAATTGAGCTAGGAACAAGTTGTTTATTTGTTATTTGAAATGTATGCGCGCGGTGCAAGTGGGTGTGGACTCGCGAGATTTCTCACGATCGTGATAATGGGGGACTTGGAAGGTGCAGTGTAGTGTCCAAGTGAGGCGCATGTAGTTATTCTTTCTCGTTTTAGAATAATCGGTTTTCTAATATCTTAAATAGACTACAATATACGGATGTATGTAGATATGTTTTAGAGTGTAGATTCACTCATTTTGCTCCGTATGTAGTCATTTGTTGAAATTTCTAGAAAGACAATTATTTAGAAACGGAAGGAGTAGTTGTGATCTGTTTAATAGTTTTCCATCGGTCACCGTCGTGGTACAGTTCGTCCCTGAGAGCGTTTCTACGCGTGAGTCGTTGTTGCGCAAAACTTCGCGTCGGCGAGATCCACTTAGACAGCAACACGGATAATGTTTTTTTCTTTTTTTTGAGCATCAGTACAGACACAAGCGCTCATATAAACACGAATAATGTTAGGAGGTGCGGATTAATTTGGTGCACACGGTTTGTTTGATTAGGATTAAGCACATGAGAACTGCACACAGCCACATAGACGCACTTCATCATTTAGTTTGTCAGTTAGATTTGCACGCATATGTACAAGATTCACTGATGTCATATGCAAAGTTCGAGTAATATGTAGTCGAATCAGTACTGCGCATTAATTCAACCAGTAGTTAAGTTAACAAGATGAGATGATTTACACAAAACAACCAGGTGCACAAAGCCAAAAAAATCACATGACACTAGGGCTAGTTTAGGGTGCAAATCATGTCGCTCCAGATTCCAGAACCCCAACCTTGCGCGCATGGTACGGTCTGCGGCCGGCGGTACCTTTCTGGTCTGCCGGAGTGCATGACGGGCATCAGTTGACGTGCGGCACAGCCAGCGCGAGTTGCTCCGCCGTGCGCGCCAGCGACTGGAGGTTGCACCGCACGATGGTGTCCACGAACAGGCGCGTCTCGTCGCTGGTGTTCCCAGGCGGCACGTCCACCACGTACGACTCGACCACCAGGGTCACCCGCGGCGCCCCAGCCACCGTCGACGCCACCTCGCTCACGGTGGTCACGGACCGGTAGTTGGCGAGGCGGTGCTCGCCGCCCACGATCCGGAAGCTGAGCACGCGCCGCTCGTCGTCCAGGATCTCGAGCCGCTCGCGGCTGCTGGTGCCAGGCAGGCCGGAGACCACGCGCACCTCCCGCACCGACCCCACCGCGCCGCCGTCGCCGTCCACCAGGCGGCAGCTCTTGATGAAGCGCTTGTACGCCTGCGGCCGGTCGAAGCGCCGCACGACCGACCACACCGCCTCCACGGGTGCCGCGATCGCCTGCACCACGGCCGAGCAGCACTGCCCCGCGCCGGCCGCGTGTTCGTGGTACCGCGCCACCTCGCCCGACACCGCTGCGCCGTGGGCCACCAACGCCTTACAGCCGTCGTTGATCCGGCTGCGCTGCTGAGGCGACGGCCGGGCAGATGCGTACGGCATTGTAGACAAGCCGCGAGCGGTCGAGATTCTGAGTTTTATCGCTGTGAAGAAGAAATTTCAGAAGAGTGGGTGGGTTAGGAACTTAGGATTAACGGAGGAAGTTCTAGTCTTGGATGTGCTATATATGTCAAATGGGAGACCAAGAGTGGATGGTTGCAAGTTGAATAGTACTAGTACTCCTAGTTAATTTTCTTTAGGAGGTTCCACTTGCTTTCGCTACTTTGTGCTGGGAGAAGCAAGTTGAAGCAATAGTTTAGGGATTGTTTCTAATGAATGGGTGGTATGGACAGTGAACGAAAATGCTAGACTTACGAACAGCGCTACGTAACGTACGTAAATTGCTGAAGCGCTAAAAAACCCCCCCCCCCCCCCCCCCCCCCCCCGATTTCTAGGGTGGGCCCGTGCTCTCAACTAATGTTCAATCAATAACTGCCAACTCAGCAATTAAGACTCACTACGTAGGTGTAGCATTGCTCGGACAATGAAGTCTAAACGGGAGTGGTTAGTTTGAGAAACTCTAGAAAACTACCATTGTCCGCAATGTAAAATTACACCCCCCTCCCCCCCCCCCTCTAGAATTTTGAGCTTAATTTTGATTGGCGAGTTATATGTCGTAAAAATGTTAATACCATTGCAAATCTCTTTCATTTAGGTACCCGATGATATTTTTATAGCACATAATTTATATTATTTTGTTGATCAAAGTTAAACTTAGAATTTGGGGCCTATATTTACTCACGAGGAAGGATGGCTGAGTGAACCTCGAGATATGTCATTCTTCCCAATCTCATCTACAAATCCGCGGCTAGCAATTAATAAGTACATAAGGGTTAGTTGTGAAGATTTGCAGGGCAACCATTGTCTACCGTAGCCCCAGTCTTAGAAAACGGGCTAGTTCGGCTGCTAGGAGGAATGAGATGTGTAAGGTTGTCTTCTCTTAAAGATATCACCTAGAGATTATTGCTCTATGCCTCTATCCATTGTATGTGATCGTGTATCTTCCTATCTATTCTAACCACATCATTTAATACTATTAACAAAAGCATTAACCTTTGAGATAAAAAATGTGAAAACAAATTATGCATTTGTATTGACATGTGTAAATGACACGGATGATGCAAGAGAAAGCTGGCCTGACCGGTGTTGGTGATATCATAATGCTTTTTTTAATAGAAGGTGATTTTTATTGATTCGTAATGTTACATCAAGGGGATGAAAACACAACGAGTATGTACCTCGTGTGTGCTTGATTAAGATGTGCAAACTAAACACCACTGTGTGTGTGCGCGCACACACACATAAAAGGTCACATTGGCAAAGAACAAAGTCGTGCAAGACTAAAAAAATGCCTAAGGCTAGTCATAGTGAGAAGTAATTTGGACTAGTAACATGCATATATTACTAGTCTATGTTAGTGTCGTGCAAGTCTTCTTTAGGTTGTATACTTATTTTGCATTGGGGTGTGTTATGTTACGGTAACATATTATGTTACCACAAACGTCTCTCTCCTCATCAACTCCTTACCAGATAAGCATATTTGTCTTGGATGTGTTATGTTACTAGTTAAGCTACTCCCATTATAACTAGCCTAAGGCGATGTGAGAGGTGTGTTTATTTGTAGGCTGTGTTGTCATCTATGTTAGGTAAAAACATATTGGTTGTCTGCCTTAACAACGTAAACATAGCCGGAAATAGTTTTCAGTTTTCCTAATGCTATCTTAAGGTTTTTCTCTAAAAATATGGAATATTACCTCCGTATCAAAATATAAGATGTTTTTGTAGGCTATTTTACCCTGTAAAACCATCTTATATTTTGATACCGAGGTAGTATTTAGTGTAATGAGTTAAACTGATGTGCCACTTGGTTATAGACAAAATACTAAAGTAGGATCCATGTTGGCATGTTGTTCGGGATTGACCTGTTGATATATATAGCAACTACCACTTGAAGCATCGATAATTGATGGCAAACTATTTAGTACGGAGTACGACAGCAAAACTGATTAATGAAAGGTTTATTTAGCATGTAGCTCATGGATACGGGAATCATTAGCCACTTGGTAATAGAAAGGAATATGTGAAACGTTTTTGTATTGGTGCTTGGTGTTTGTATTATTGCACTATTTTATCCAGAGTGACTTCTGAATTTGCGTGGAAGATGGCATGGATGGATGTACATTGAACTTTGTTAGCACGGTGTCTTGTAAAGTATCTAAACTATAAACTTGTTAGGTCCACTTGTTTCATATAATTGTCGGTTGTTTAATTGGCTACATGTTGTGAGTGTGTGGTAGCCCTTGTCGCTCCTATGGTGGCAGAGAACTTCTCTCTTCTCGTCATCGGCGACCAGCAAGGTTTCTAGGACATCACACATGCCGGTTCAGTTCCTAGAACGGTGTTCCAATTTTGGTTGGTGGTGTGGTTGTGAGGGTGGCACGGGTGCTTCTTGGGAGCGTTTTGTTGGTTCTGACGTGCATCATGAAGCCACGACGCTGCACACCTTCTATGAGGCTTCTCACTAATCCGGACAATAGGTGGTCCTTGTGGTCGTTTTAGTAGTCATACGTTTTAGGTGAACTTTGAAGAAATCACGGAGAAACGATGTTGGAGTTTTGAACACTGAGGTGAATTCCTCGATGTGGTTTTTGTTAGTTAGATATGGCAACGACGTCATCGGCACGACATTTTCTTGCTAGAAGTGTTGTTTTGGAATTTCAAACGTTATGGTGAAAACCTATGTTCTATCATTCACTGGTTAATTGTGGTAATGTTGTCGTATGTGTTGCCTCCTTCTTGAAGGTGCTAACATGGTGTTTCAAATTTTCCATAGGTTGTTTAGGACCTCTTTGATTACAAGATATATTAAGGAATAGGAAAAAACACAAGAACGGAGTGGCATGCCATCTTCAATACTACAAGACTTGTATATGTGTTTGATTTGACACATGAAAAGGTAATATTCTTCACATGAGGTTGGAGTGGATGAAAAAAGTTTTATGAAAGCTAGTACAAGCGAATCCTACGGAAAAGAAATGGATTGTAATCCTAGGAATCAAATGGCCAAAATAGAAGGAGAAAAACTAAAAATTAGAATCCTCCAAGATTCCTTAAAAAATATGGGTTGCATTGATTCCGGTTTATGGATTTATGCTATGCCTATTTATGGGTTCTAGCCTGATGGCTATGAAACCAGCTATACACATATGCTAAGACTTAATTAGTAGTCCCAGACAGATTTTGTATAAGACAGGCGTCAAAATTCCTACACCCGGTCCAGGCTAAGGCCTCCTTTGGTTTATAGAAATATTGTAGGAATTGTAAATGATAGAAACTTTGTAGGAAAAATTCCTTTGAAGCCCTTTGGTTTGTATGAATTAATGGATTCCTGTTCCTATATAGGATAAGAATAAATCCTTCACATTTTAAAGAAAAAAACATTAGCCTAAACTTAATGAAAAAATTTCTGTCCTATGCATCAAATGGCATCTCTTTCTTTATAGAATTTGAGATGCATGCCATTTCACTTTTTATGATTTTTCTATTCCTATACTATTACTATCCTATGAACCAAAGGAGGCCTAAGCATGTGTATGGACTTATGGCCAGGCTAAACACATGAGAAGACTTTCCAGCCCAGGCTAGTACACGCATTTTCAGGCCCCCAACAAAACACCGTTCAGGCAAATTTCAGATACACGGCAGGCCAGGCCATACGCTGCCAAGATGGAATCCAAACACGCCCTATGTTCCTCGGAACGCCGGCCTAATAGAAAATGTAATAGTAGCAGTCTACATCCTAAGGCTGGTCATAGTGGGGAGTAACTTAGACTAGTATCATATGCATGACACTAGCCTAAGTTACTACCTTCATAATGCAAAGTAACATGATAGTAGTGTCATAGATGGCTTCATCTATTAGCTTGTAGACTCATCTTGTCTTGGGAAGCGCTATGTTACAGTAACATATTATGTTACCACCTCACATTAAATACTTGCCACATAAGTAAAAATTTCTTGAAATGCGCTATGTTACTAGCTAAGTTACTCCCATATGACTAGCGTAAGGCTGGTCACAATGGAGAGGAACTTAGGAGTAACATCACACATCCCAATACAACTTTGCTTATGTGGCACATATTTAATAAAAAGAAAGGTGCTTGTGGTAACTAGCTAAGGCTGGTTCCAATGCATGGGTGCTTAGAAGGGGTGCTAAGCATATTAAAGGGCTTAGCAACCGAACTCCCCAATGCATAGGTTCTTAGCTTCTTGTAGCTAAGCACTCTTCATTTAATTAGTCGTAGGATCTTAGTAGTATGTAAACTTTGTGGCCTTTTTGTGGCACGTTCATAGCTACTAAAATCACCTAGGCAAATACGTAACAAACAAGACAACAATTTTACGAATCAGTTCCATCAAACCCAAACAGAAAATAGTGGTGGTGGTGGCATTTTGTTTGGACCCTGATACTCTGCATGAGGGCTTGAGTGCAGACAAAAATCTCATCTAAGCATGTATAGGAGGGAGCAAGCACGAGCTGAAGTTGAATACAGAAGACATATTTTGAAACAAACTAGCAGCTCGATTTTAGGGGAAAAGGCCATTTATCATTGAGCAGCTATCTCCCGCCGCTGGTCCATGCAGGCCGGAGGGTCGGCCCGGTTGGGCTTCCATGACCGTAAGGGATGGCTGTGATCGGGCGGAGGCGCAGGCGACGACGGAGTGGCTGCTCACTGGGGGCGGCGGCGCAGGCGATGGAGTAGTCGTCCGATAGATGCGGCGGCGCTGGGCGAGGACGGAGTGGTATTCTTGCTGGGAGTGGCGGCGCATGGCGAGGGAGAAGATGAGATGGAGGTCGCTGGGAAGAAGGGGAAAAAGGATTAGAGATTGAACGGCTCGGCGCTGCATACGGGATCCGATTAAGTGTGTTTCTGCCTAGGTACGTGCGCTTGGTGCCGTTTCTTCGTGGGGTTACTGGTTCCTTCTCTCTCCTCTTTAACTAAGACGCCACGTCAGATTTTGCATTAGGCTGGTCATAGTGGGGAGTAACTTAGACTAGTAACAGGTATATGTTACTAGGCTATGTTACTACCTCTATAGTGGGTAGTAACATATATGTAGTGTCATGCATCACTTCATTTATTACTTCATAGACTCATTTAGCATTGGAAACCGCTAGGTGGTGGTAACATATTATGTTACTCTATTTGTCTCTCTCCTCATTAACTATTTGACACATCATCACTTTTGCTTATGTGGCATCTATGTTACTACTTATGTTACTCCCACTATGACCAGCCTTACGTGGACGGCTAAGCACCGATACAGACTGGAGCGTTGGGAGGGGCATAAGTTACCGGAACATCACACACTCCAAGAAACAATGAGTCTATAACCTAATAAATACATCGTTGCATGACACTACATAGATGTTCCTACCCACTATAGAGATAGTAACATAGTCTAGAAAAGTGTGTAAGTTACTAACTTATGTTTTTGTCCATTGTGACCAGCCTAAGTCATTGTGGCACGCGCGAAAGCAGCAGGCTGAACGAAATCAGTACACGGTCGAAGCACGGAGGCGCCTAGTTGCGCACGCCCCACGACGCTAATGGGAGCTCCTGTTTAGCGCCGTGCGAGCCAGCGCGCACCATCCCTTTCCCCTGGCACACCACTTTCAGACGGCCCATATGCGGGGTTGGACGCGAACTTTCTTCTGTTTTGTTTTCTTCTTCGTATTAATTTTATGCTTTTGTTTTATTCTTCTTTAAAATAATTCAGGATTACCAAAAGGTTCCAAAAAATGTGAATTTTGAAGAAAAGATGTTCAAGAAACCATAGAATGTTCGTGACTTCAAAAAATTTCATATATTTAAAAATTGTTCATGAGTTTGAAAAAATAATCGTGAATTAGATAAATGTTCAAAATTTGATAAAACAATGCTCGTAAAATGCTCAGGTGTTCCCAAAACGTTCATGAATTCAAAAAAAATTATGATTTTTTAAACATTTCATAAAATTCAAAAAATGTTTATGAATTTCAAAAATGGTTCCCAAATTTCAAAAAAAATCATCGAATAGAAAATGATCACAGATTCCAAAAAATGTTCATGGGTTTGAAAAACAACTAAAAATTTAAAAATGTTCACAAACCTGTAACAAATTTTTCACGAATTTGATTTTTTTTTCATGATTTTAAACAAAGGACAAATTTGAAACATCTTAATGATTTTGAAAATATTTTACTATTTTTTAAAAAAATCACAAATTTAAAAATTGTTCACAATATAGAAAATAAAAAGGAAATGAAATATATATTAAAAATAAAAACGAAAAAGTAAACGAAAGAAAAATGAAAACGAAAAAGGAGAAAAAACAGAATGGAAAAACAATATAAAAACCAGTTCCGGAAGGTTCTAGAACTATGTTGGGCCGGCCCAAACGTACGCAGCGTGCAAGCGCGGGGTGCGCCCATGGTCCCTAACCAGCGACCCATGTGCCAAATGGGATCCCCGAACGCTTATAGCGTCAAATTGTCACCTTTCCGCAAAGGGCAACCCTCGAGTGGGGCGGCCGACTTCCGCACACTACGGTGTTCGCATACGGTAGCAACGACGAGAAGGAATAGTAGCAAGTCTAGCTACTATAGCAGATTATCGATTGCAGCACTCATTTTTTTCCTTTCTATTTCTAAAGAAAACATGGAAAAGGGTACTTTATAAAGTGTAATTTTTATGAAAAAAATTGAGATTTTTTTAAATATAAACGTTTTTCAAATTTGCAAACATTCCTTTGAAACATGAACATATTTTGAATAAATAAACATTTTCCAAAAAAATTTAAAAGAAATAAAACATGAACTTTTAAAAATCTGGAAAAAAAACAAACACAACGATTTGTAAAAAAACTTGAACACTTTCTGAAAAATGCAAACAAAATTTGTAATGCTGAACATTTTAAGAAAGGAGGAACATTTCTGAAATTTCTGAAATGTTCAAATGTGTACGAATTTTTTTTAAATTTGATAAAAAAAGCATACTTCAAAATATGTATTTGAAAAAAAAATGCGTATGTGAAAAATGTTAAATGTGTATAAAGAATGTTATTGTTGTATACAGGAAATGTATAGTGTGTACATCAGTTTGAAAAACAATGTCAATTGTGCATTTAAAATAAAATATGGTATGGAAATAAGTTTCATACAACTAAAATAATGTTTGTGACATTTTTATTAAAATGTTTATACAATCTTGATTAAAAGGAAGAAAATTGGTGAAGAATTCAGAAAAACAAAGAAAAAGGTGAAGGAACGCAAAAGGAATCATTGAAAGAAATGCCAACAAAACATAGAAAACCGGTACAGAAAAAAAAACAAAGGTTCTAAGTCCAACGAAAACCGTAAAGAAAACTTGAAAAAGGGAATAAAGAAACACACATAGAAAACCGACAAAACCCGTATGAAAACGGAACCAATCAAGCCAATATAGATAGAAAAAAAATATTTTCTTGAGAGAGAAGATAGAAATATAATTGCAACGAACGGCAGCGACCCATGCGAGGGAAACCGACAGTTGGGCCGGACCATTCACGGAAGCGCTTCACGCAACTCGATTTCGCCCGCTTCTGACCTCTGCCGGTTCACTCGTTGTTGCCGTGTCGCCATCATCACGTATCAAAATTCTGGAAGGATTGTACGCTACAAGTTCCAATGGCCCGTGAACTTGCACTTTGTCCCCATGCATCGACACGGCACCCCGATAGCGCCAAATCCACCATCCTCCATCATAAGTCGGCATACAGTTTTGTCGCGCAGCAAAACACTGGTCTGGACGCACATTGTTCCTTTGCGCAGCGCATAATCCTCTTTCCAGAACAAGAATGTTCCGTGAATCAGTGGAACGACATTTGCAACCCGATTAAAAAGTTGACACGCACAACCACATTTCGTGTACGCTCCTAGCTCGGCTAAGTTGCTCCTCTTTTTTTTTTCCTTTTCCTTTTTTTTTTTTTTGCGAAGAGGCTAAGTTGCTCCTCAGGAACAATACTGCACTCCATCCTGTATCTGTATGTTAGCTCCGTGCCAAACTCGCTACTTTGCACAGTAACCAACAACGGCCTGCATCGCATACACCCCAAACGGAGTAGGTTACAAAGTCTCTAATCCTGCCAGAAACAACCACATCATGGGCCAACAATGAGTAGTAATACCCAGAAAGATAAGGATTTCCATTAGCAGCACCTTACTAGTTACTAGTGCAAGAGTATTGATTTCATGCAAAAAAAAAACACCAAGAGTATTCAATATTCATTTCGTGCAAGAAATGCTACTATATTACTCCAGGAAGATATGAACGAGTCACAACGAATCAGCTGGATCTTTTGCAGAGTTATTATCAGGCATTCACGACTCTCTTGAAATATTATATGTAAGGACCAGTTGCAGAGGCCTAGAACCTCAGCCCAGGCAAGAACCTCTCCCATGGCGCACCCTGCCATTCTCCTCCTGGCGCTCCTCCTCCTTCCCTCTCCCGCCATTTCAGCCACAAAGAGAACCCAGCAGCCAAAGTTCCCGGCCATCTTCTACTTCGGCGACTCCATCTTCGACACGGGCAACAACAACCACATCCCGACTCTGGGCCTGTCGAACCACCCTCCATACGGGAGGGACTTCCCGGGAAGCAGGCCGACGGGGAGGTTCTCCAATGGCCGGCTCGTCCCGGACCTCCTCAACGAGAGGCTGCAGCTCAAGGAGTTCGCGCCGCCGTTCCTGGACAGAAGCCTGTCCGACAAGGACATCGTGACGGGGGTGAACTTCGCGTCGGCCGGGTCGGGGTTCGACGACCGGACGTCGCGCCTGGCCAACACCATGCCATTGTCGGCGCAGGTGGACCTCTTCAGGGAGGAGTACCTTCCCCGGCTCAGGAGCATCGCCGGGGACAAGGAGGCTGCCAGGATCATTGCCAGCTCTCTGATGTTCATCAACTCAGGAACCAATGATTTCACTCATTACTACCGTACATCGAGGAGGAGGCTGGGCATTGGTGAATACCAAGATACTGTGCTCCAGTTGGTGCGTGCTCATGTCAAGGTAAAATTAGGCAGTTCTGGGTTTGTTTCTACCAAGCTATTTTTGTTATAATTCTGTAACATATAGACCACAACTATGATTATTTTCTCAAAAAAAAAAATCCCTGAACTGGAATGCAGGAGCTGTATAACCTCGGGGGGAGGCAGTTCATCTTGGCAGGTCTTCCTCCATTTGGCTGCATACCCTTGCAGATCACATTGAGCGGAGACCTTGAGAGGGGCTGTGTCGATGAGCAGAACAGTGAGGCCCAGGTCTACAACTCCAAACTTGAGAGGTTGCTTCGAACATTGCAAGGCTCAGTCAAAGGAAGCAAAATTGTGTACTTGAATGCGTACGAAGCTTTCACGGTGATCCTTCAGGGCACCAATAAATATGGTACGTTTTCCAGTAAATCTCATGATTCCCAACTTATATCCAGTAACAATGGACACCTCTAAGATCACAAATTCTCCACGGTAGCATGCCAATTCTGCTTTAGCTATGATTAATATGCTTTCTTGGTGTTTTTATTCAGAATAAACACCAAGAAAGCATATTAATCATAGCTAAAGCAGTAGTTAGTTCTGAATAAAAACACCAAGAAAGCATATTAATCATAGCCAAAGCAGAATTAGCATGCTACAAATAGTTAGTTCAGCTGGAAAACACCAAGATTGCATCATAATGCTAACTAAAGAAGAATTAGTAAAGCATGGTGATACACTAGGCCATGTACAACTAGAGGCTGTCAGAAAACCAAACAGCTAACAGTTTAATGGCAGAAAGCAGAGTAATCAGATTGTGTTATTCTTGTCACCCTATCTGCTTTCTTGTAATTATAGCAGTTCTCACCAACTTTGCCATGAAAACAGGATTTACAGAGACAACACTGGGATGTTGTGGGACTGGGCTCACAGAGGTCGGAATACTTTGCAACAGATTCACCCCTATCTGCAGGAATGTGTCATCCTATATATTTTATGATGCGGTGCACCCAACAGAGAGGGTTTATAGGATAGCAACCGATTACATAGTGAAAAATGTAATTCCACAGTTTTAAAGAATCAAATGCTCAAATAAGATTTTTTTTTTCTAATTGCATTAACGAATTAACCTAATGCGTTTGGTTCAATCTTTTTGGCTTTTACTTGAAGTCTGCCTTGTAAGAAAGAGTCACTGGCATGTGTTTCGTTTGTTATGTTATACACAATATGGTAAGCTCAGCATTCTCAGAAATTAAAGAAAGGAAATCAAGAAATCAAAGGCATAACATGTGTTTCGTTTGTTATGTTATACACAATATGGTAAGCTCAGCACTCTCAGCAATTAATTTAAGAAAGGAAACTAAAAAAGTCAAAGGCATAACACCGTGATCAGGTTATGAAAACTCGAGAAGCTAGAGAAGGGAACTGATTGGGAGTAACCATTCTCACCTCAAATAACTTCAGGTCTTAACTTGTGAATGTATGGAGCTCTCAAGTCCCAATTCCTCCGTGCAAGCTGACAAAGTTGACTAGTTAAAATGTTTCAAATGCGTACCTCACATTCTGAAAGAATGAGTTCAAAACAAACCACAGCGAAGGCAAATTCAGAGACTGAGGAACAGAACATTGTTCACCTACTGTGGCACTAAGATATACTATAACTACATGTCCAGTTATTTGATATTCCAAAATAGCGCACAAGCTCAGAACACCATTTTAGCAAAAGGAGCATCGGTCGTGCTGATATCAGCATATGTACACAGAGACGAAGTATTCAGTAAATAACAAACTCAGGATAGCAACATTCAACAGTTTAATGAAGAGTACTTTGAAAGCATCAAGTGATTATTTTAGAGAAGGAACATCAGTCATTCAAGGGTAAAAGGCATGCTTCCACAAACAGCCCAAAATTGTACTCCGTTCCAAAATAAGTGTCGCTGATTTAGTACAAAGTTAGTAGGGAGTAAATGATAAAGAGAAGGTCCGTTATTCCATATGGGCTTTACAAAAAGAATATACACTTGTGTTGACAACTGAATTTTCAAGAGTTGTGGCCTTATCCACAACCTTTCATTTGAATAACTTTATGACAGTTTTTTCAGAAATTGAAGGGAAAATATCATTGCAAATTATTAAAAAAGAAAAAAAATACAAGAGAAACACAGACCTATCTGCTCAGGGCATATCACACCCATAGGAGATAGGGACCCAATTAACTTGCATGCTTTCTATAATAAGAACCATACTACCAGGCCTAACCATCATAAAAGTTGGGTCACACGCACGCAACCACAACAGACAACAGCCAAGCTTGGCAGATCTGACTTAAGATGAGCGTTTCTCCTTCATCACCTGAACAACCAGTCACTGAAACACGATAAATAAGAAGACAGATAATGTTTTGAATAAGACTGCCATTATCAACTTATAGAGAAATGCCTACAATGATCTACACAGGTGGAGAAGACAATGATTTGCACTTCTAATATTAAAGCCTAACCTCATGACAAAACACCATCAAACCCAAAGTGGTACCATTATCCATGTCCAGAACTTCAGATATCCGCCACAACAGTACATTAGTGATGATACGAAAATCACAGGCACGAGCAATAAGATGCTACAGTACAAGGTAACCAATCATTTCCCAATTCCTTCAAACAAATGTTGGATGCATGCCTCAACATCCTCTGAGGTATGCTTGATGAACAGATCCTGCGGAGCATCTGGAGACGATCTCAGCCTCGCAATCAAGCCCTTGTATGCCGGCAGCACCGAATCTGCTATTGCTGCCTTAACATCGGCGCGCAGCTGATCATCCGTGATCACCCACTCGGACTGCGCCGCCCGAATCTCCTCCAAGTAGCCATTGAACATCTGAAGTTTCTGAAGCATGGCCTTCGGTGGGAGACCTGAAAACCCAGAGCCTCCGGTCTGCAGCACCGACATCACCTTCGCCCACGCCCCGCGCTGGTACTCCATACTCCACCGGCGCACTCTGCTTAACATCTGCTTCATCCAGTCATCACCGAGTAAAACCCCAAGCTCACTGTCATTCACCTTGTGGATGACGTACTTGCCATTATTCATCAAGAAGATGGAAGCCAGTGGCGGGTCCTTGTATATCTTGGATTTGCTCTCTAGATTCTTGTGAAGCACATCCATGATCCACGCAATGTGCACGGCGAGGGACGAAGTGGGGCGGTCAGGATCGACGGCAATGGCGGTCACACCTAGAGCACCCAAGTCACCTTCCATCACCTCTTCTAGTGTCTGTCTTGAACCACATGCCGCACGGAGATAGTTCATGACATAGCGAGTGATTGGGTGTATGCCGCCGCCGGGCACGGCAACACGGGCCGGGTCACGGCGGATCAGATTCTCCAGCTCCATGAATATACCTTTGATGGAGGAGCCGAGAGTGTTGCACACAGCAGAGACCTCGGCGCGGAGCGCTGCGGAGTAGGGGTCGGCGAAAACAGGGTCGAGGTCAGGGAGGAGGTCGCGCACCGCCTCGTACATGTCGATGACACGAAAGAGGCGCTCTGGCGCGCGGCTGGCGGCGGCAACCGCGTCGCCGAACGAGATGAGCTGCAGCGCCTGGGTGCGAACCGCGGCGACGAAGGCGAGGTCGCCGTAGGGGGCGAGGCCCTCGAAGACACGGTCGGAGAGGCGGCGCTCGCTGGGGATGAGAATGCGGAACACCATCTTGAAGGCCGGGATCCACCGCGCAATGTCGAACTCCAGCTCCTCCCAGGGCAGGGAGTGGACCTCGTCGGAGGTGCGCGAGCGGATGCCGAGGCGCGCGACGCTCTCGTCGATGAACCCGCGGCGCGCGGCCGCGTAGGCCTCGGCGCACTCGCGGCCGAAGCCGGCGTCCACCATCCTCCGCGCGATCTGGTGCACGTCGGAGACGGACCCCGGGGGCAGGGCGTCGATGACCACGTCGAAATCCGTGACCGGCTTGGCGATGGGGATTGGCTCGTCGCCGTAGCCGTCGTCCGCGTCGTAGTCCTCGTCGTCGCTCTGCTCGGAGTCGAACCCGCCGGGCGCCGCCGGGGCCGCGTCGTCGGGGCGCTCGATGAGCGCCCGGAACTCGTCCTCCAGCCGGGCCATGCACCGGCTGAGCAGCTCGTCGGCGCGGTCGAGCAGCCCGCGGTTGGTCCCCGCAGCGTCCAGCTCCTGCACGGTGCCGATGAGGTCGTCCACCGCCTCCAGGAAGGCGTCCGCGTCGGCGGAGTCGGCCCAGACGAGCCTCTCCATGGTCACGAACTGCGAGATCTGCCGGTCCAGCGTGCGCACGGTCCGCTCCAGCGACGTGACCGGCGCCGGCATCGAGTGCGCCGCCGCGGCCGAGGGCAGCACGGGCGGGGGCGAGGAGGCCGGCATCGAGTGCTCCCCGGCCCCTCCTCCTCCTCCTCCTCCGGCCGCGGCCGCCGCGGCGTAGATCTTGTCGAGCGAGAGGCGGCCGTCGTAGTTGGAGAAGACCTTGAGTATGTCCTCCGTCATGGTGCCGGTGCGGCCCAGCGTCTTGGCGATGTGCTGCACCGTGGCGAGCAGCTTCTCCTCGCCATCCTCCGCCATCGGCCGCGAGAGGAACCCGACGCCGGAAAGGCACTCCCGGCGAGGCGGCGTTCGAGCTAGGGTTTGTTTGGTCACGGCGCGCGGCGGAGGGAACTCGTTGGAGTGGCTGCGGTGGGGGAGAGCGGTGGTGTTCTGTGCCGGACAGCGACAGCTCGTGAACTGGGCGCTCACCTGCTAGCAGACCACGGCTGTAAATTGCGACGTGTGGATAAAAAATTACCGTGGGGGGAGGAGGGTAAATTCGCTGTGGGCGGTGGATCGGGGAGTTGTTCGGCCAGGTGGACGGTCGAGTAAAAACTTGGTGACCTCGGGAGAGAGGAAAGGATGGGAGGCCAGGCCGCAAAGCATGAATAAATGTGGACAGTGATGCCGCTCGGGGAGACGGTGAGGGGTTTTAATTCTCGCTGACAGGTGGGGACACGGCCGACGGAGCGTAGTGCTAGGGTTTTGGACATTTGGCCGCGTCGACACGGAAAGGTTTTAGCGACAGAGAGTGCGGCGGGGATCGCGTGATCAACGGGAAAGTGGAGGTGGTTGGCTACTTCACTTGGGCTCGGGCTGCTGCGTAGGGAGAAAGCCCAGGCTGTGCTTTTCGACTAGGGAAACGTTTATACCCCGCGCGCCGGCCGAACATTGGGCCGGTCGCGCGCGGGACGATTCGATCAGGAGGCACCATGTGGTCAGAATGGACCTGACCCCACCTTATCCCTTTGATATGGTCGCCTTCCTCTTCCGCTTCTCTCACTCCCCAGCTGCTCCCCCGTCGTCCGAAGGCTTCGCTGACCCTCGCCGACTATCGTCGGAAATGCTACCAAAGGTGGCCAGAGATACGAGGCGGAGCGCGCGCCGGCGAGATCCACACCTCCTCCCTCCAGGCGGCATGCAAACCACAGCCGACGAATCTGCAACCATCGAGAGCTTCGTAAGGGGCGGGGTGGAGCTACAACGGACACGGCCATGGCGCGACAAGCGACGCGTCGCTGGAGCTGAATGACGGACGGCGAACCAATTTTTGTTGCAACCGATCGCATCGGCGCCGGAACCGTAACCAAAGATTCGAAAGAGCTACCACGAGCCGCGCGGTGCGACGGTCGAGAACGGCCGACACCACGACAATGTTGCGTACCGTCGTTTACGATTTGCTAGAACCGGCGCCGTGTTTTGCCGGAACGGAGCCCATGTTTGTCGCAAGATCAATGCAACGCCGCAACCAAAGATGGCATTTTGTCGGAACCGTTGTCACGCTTTTGTTGGAAACGGCTTTTTCCTCCCTCGATGGTGACTATGGTGACCATGGTGATCGCGGTGCATGTTAGTGTGTTTTTGTCATCCCTTTTTATTTTTCTTTGGAACCGGTGTTTTTTTTTGTCAGAACTGCATACATATTTTTGCTACTATCATCTTTTGATTTGCTGAGCAAGAGCAATTTTTGCTACCACCGTATTTTCATTTTGCTACCACCGGCGAGAAATTTTGCTACATGCGACATGGCGGAGTCGCGACCCGCGATGACGGAGACGACAATGTTTTGCTGCATCTCCGTTGTGCTTTTTTGCTACGACTAACATTTTGTTTTGCTACATCCATGAACGAACGCATCGAGGTGTTGCAGGCACGGGAGCTCTTTTTTTTGTGAACGAGGCATGGAGCTCGTCGGCGACCAACGGCGAGGATCGGCGACCAGGGACAACTGGCGGTGGGAGGAGATGAGAAGGCGAGGGGACGACGTGTGCGGGGGCGGCGCCCTCCTTCGGTCCTCCCTCTCCCTTTTTCTTCCGTGCGGGAGGTTGAAGATGGGATGCGGGGAAGGAGGGGGAGAGATCTGACGGTTGTGCGCCTGCAAATCGGACGGATTTGGGCTGACCGGCCGAAAAATCGGGCCGGTGCGCCGGCGCAGAGTGTTGCCCTTTCGACTAGCGTCGCTTAGCCCAAGTTGAATGCAGGTCCGTTGTTGGCGCCCACTAGGCTGGAGCCATGGGCCAGCCCATTCCACCACTCGCGAAGCAGTACTTCGGCAGGGGCACATTTGGTTCGACGGTCAATCGTTGACCAGTCAACCATCGACTTTGAAAAAAACGATTTCTAAAATCCGGAAAAGGGAAAAAATCGAAAAAGTTTGTGAACTCAAAAAGTTCATGGATTTTGAAAATAAGGGTTTTTATCATTTATTTATGCTATCGGTTGTGTCTCACTACTCAGTTTTGACACTAGGAATTTCAACTGCTCAAAAATGCCATCGCTTCGTTAGACACATGCTCAAAAATGCCATTGGACACCATTATTGTCATCTCAAATCTCTTTTGCCATGTTATAATGACATAAATACCTATGAACCAATATGCCCGCTCTCCCTCTATCTCGCTACAATAAAATATGGGGCCCACTTGTTCCCAACGGCGTTTTTATTTTCCTGTAAAATTATTCGCTTGGTTATTCCTGACAAGTGAGGGCACACTTATCATTGTGAGATAGAGAGAACTGACATGTGGGTCTAGGCTTATTTTTGTCATATAACATGGTCAACGGGTTTGACGTGAAAATAACAATGTCTAATGGCATTTTGGAGCAAACATCTAACGGAAGGATGGCATTTTTTGATATTTAATCGCATTTTTAAGCAAGCATCTCACGAATCGATGACATTTTTTAGTACCTGTAACTTCTAATGGCAAAACAGAGTAGTAGGACACAACCGGTGGCATAAATGATAAAAACCCAAAAAACACAAACTTTAAATAATCACAAATTTGATAAAATAGTTCACAATTTTGAAAAAAAAACACCAATTTGAAAAATAAGTTCATTGATTTCCAAAAAAATGAAAATTTTGATAAAATGTTTACAAATTTGAAACATTTTCAGTGATTTTTAAATTTTAAAAACATATATTTTGAAAAAAAATCACAAGTTCGAAAAAAGTTCATCGATTTAGGCGAATTTTTTCATGAATTTGGAAAAAAATCATCAATTTTTTAAAAAAATCAGAATTTAAGAAACCAAAAAAAAAGATCATCAACTTTGATAAGAAAAAGTCCACGGATTTTGAAAAAGGGAAGAAAAAGAAAAGAAGAAAGAAGAAAAGATGAAAAAAAAATATGCAAGTAACCACACCAGGTGATGTGTCTGGTTGGTTATCGCCGCTTACACCGAACGATGAAGTAGCGGGTTTGAGTCACACCTGACACGCATTTTTTGCTGTTTAAACAAAAAAAAGTAAAATGGGTCGGCCCAGCGGAGGGGCAGGGGTGTGCGCCTGTTTGCACTAGACTTGATGGCTGGTGCCGGTTAGTTAAGATTGAATTTGCCTCGGATATAAAATGTATGGAGATCGCCCTAAATCCAACCCAACATAATGGAGCCATATCCCTCATAACTCAAAAAAATTAGATTTTTACTCTCCGATCTTTAAAACGGTATAGATCATCCCTTGAGTGTTTCTCAAGCTTTTTTTAGACATGTCAATTTTTTAAGTGGTTTTCACCACGGACTAGGATGTTGATTCCAACAAATTTAATCCTCACGTGTGCTCTTTGAAGATTAGCATCCAGTATGGTCAACCAACGACTTTTGACGCCCACGCCTGGCTTCTACCATGGCGTGCCACAACAATTCCACCATTCTTGCACGCACTTGTGTGGCATTGGCGGAGAAATGCAAGCAACATATGTGACAGCCGATACATCTACGTACACAAGTTGCCGTCACACTTCAGTGAGGACATCCTCCTGGGGTGCCAGAGGTTGCATCTGGATTGACAAGTGCAAATTCATGAGCAACAATGTCGTCGGATCACCGTCGAGCGATGAGGAGTGGGTCGTCTCCAATATCGGTTGGTACGCAGCCAACCAGTTGACAGTTGATGTGTCTTCACAACCAGATGAAGTTGTATGAGTGTCATGTTTATGGCCTTGTTTGTGGCTCCTCCTATAGAGAATTCACTGTTCATGGTTCCTCTGTTCGATCTTTCTTTTGTAGAAACGACCAAGCGATCTAGGCGAAACCAACAGATAAAACATCAATGCACAATGTGGTCGTTCGCCACATGGGCGGCAAATGTTGCTGACAAATACACACTAGAGGTCGTCCATTGGGATGGAGAGCACAAATGCTTGAGGGAGTCAACGTCGTAACATGTGGTCGAAACAACCTAAGAAATAACTTGTGAGCATTAAGCCACTCAAGAGAATGATTTATATGATTTTAGAGATTTGATATATGGTTTTAGAGATTTGAGGCTAAAAATTATAGCATCACACGCACAAAAAACAACAGTAAAACTATGTTTTAGGGGATATGTTCCCTAATTTTTTTTTCAAGGGATACGACTCCATTGATTGAGTGATTTGGGGATTTCTATACCTCTTTCGACGTTTTCTTTTGAGAAAGAGTACTCATATTGTAAAACAGTAAAACTCAGCCACCAACGCCCCTCCACAGCGATTTGACGTTCTGGACCATCCGATCTACTGTTTAACGTTGAAGATCGTTCGGCCCTCGTGGGCCTTTTTAGCCGTCGCCCTATCCCGTTATCGGGCCGCTGCTCCGGGATCGACTTGGGAGCCTTCTCGTGAACTGGCCGATTTTTACACCGAAGGCCATGAGGGTCGATCGTCTCCACTTCCTGTCTTCCCGATCGCCTGTGTTCTTCACCATCTATCATACCGAAACCAAGGCGGCTCGTAAGGTCGAAGGTATTCCTCCAAAGAATACCATCATAAGTGCAACCCTACATTTTGATTCCCCCTCCCTATGTCCTGGAAGTTCATAGTGCTAACCTCGGCTGTTCTTATTGGTGATTGTCCATGGATCATGGATGCGGCGACAATGAGCGGGAGAGCTTTGGCTGCAGCGAAGGCGGGCGATCAGTAGGAGGAGGAGGCCATGTGAACGGCTCAAGAGTGACGCGGCAGCATCAAGCATCTACGTACGTCTTGCCGACGCAAGATGACGCGGCGGCATCTAGTCAGTGCGAGGAGGAGGTGGATGCGACTGCTGCACCAGAATCCTGGTTAGTGCAAGAGTGACATACATATCCCCTCCTTGGCGGCTGCGACGGCAGCACACACTGCCGGCGTACATGCCATTGCAGCTGTACTGCCATATCATGATCGGCTGATCCCGCCCTTCCCAATTCCATAACTGAAACTTCACATGGAAGCTGAGACCTAGCGTATAGTTATCCTGATAATTGTCGCGGTGTGTAATGATGGCAAATGATTTCCGCTATCGCTGTGTCACTACAATCTTCCATTCTCCCTAATTGGGTTTGACACACACTCCTTCATGTCTTCGTATATATCTATGGAACTGATTTTCTATTCCTCCTTACAGGGTTGCAGTGCTCGTTCATTGGAGTTTTTCTGTACGAATTTCTCAAGGGGTGTGCTTCAAACCCAATTAAAATACAGTAAACCTCAGCCAGCTATGCGATCATGGCGGGCGGACAGGTGCGATTATTCAAAAATTATTGCCCTTTGTTCATCTTTGTTCTCTCTATTACTGTGAGTTTAGTGCTGCATTCCATGCGATTTGTTTGGTTTTTATTTCAGCCAGGCACTTGTGTTTTGCCTGCTCCCTTTCCTTCTCTTTGTTTCGGACATCATATAATCCGTCTCTGGCATTAGCTGAACCTATGAAGATTAGTTTCTTTGGTACGGCTTGGGTATGTAAGACTGAATAACTCTTATTGCCTATGTTCTTTCCTTTTCTACTGCTATCAACATTTTAGAATTGTTCTACCTAAAGAACTTAATTAGTCTAAAATGAGTAGGCATGGCCGCATGGGTAGAATATGCTTGATGCATGAATCATGATAAAATGGCATCTGTTGATCATGCATTCTGCTATTGTCGATCTTCTGGAAATAAAGTTTCATTCCCAAATGTTGATAATCTCAGGTCGTGTTTAATTCCTTCTAGCCATAAATCATTAGGAATTAAAGTGTGCAATCCTAATGCGAATATTATTGACCACGTAGTTTGTTATCCATGCTCTTTTCCTCAATCATATTTTGAGTTTTTTTGCCCTCTCTCTACTTTTGCACAACTAAACGATGGACCCTGTGATACGACATGTATGTCTGTAGATAAAAACATGTTAATATTAGTACTTCGCTTGTAGCAAGGGTCTGTTTGGGTAATTATGAGGATGAATAATTTCAATTTTGGCTTACGTAGAAAATTATTTAGTATTAATCTGTTTCAATACCAGATAAATCGCCATTCGGTTTGCGAGGATATTTTATTTGCCATGTTTGACGTCTACTTCATCATGTGCGTTGAATGCCATTGTCATAACACAAAAGAACGCATGACACGGTCATAGGCGATGGCTCCTCAAAGTAGGCAAATATGATGTCTTACCTTCTCCAATGTTAAAATGATATATTAACAACCTTGGCATTTCACAGAAGGGAGTGTTATCCTAGATTGTTAAGATGAACTGGGCTAATATTGTGTTTCTTGAAATAATTAATGCATTGTATCAACCATCATAATGCATATCTATATATACTTTCTCAATATGGGCGGGCGCGGCAACGCGCGTCTTCATGATCTAGTTCATTCATAAACTAGACGTACACCATATTGACACGGGTACAAACGCCGTTACAAAAGTCGTACAACGATCACAAATACAATCAGCAACTTTCCACCAAATCAGACAAAGCACCCTGCAAAACGGAAGAAAACATGCACAAGTCCCTGAGCTCCCGTTCATCTTCCCTCCTCCAACCATGAAGAACCCACACCTTGTCGGAGCAAGACGCCTTTGTCGGACTTAAGACCATGGGCATCCGGAGCACCATCACCATACCTTGGCTTTGCGAGCCGCATAAAGGCCACATCGCGTCGGACGGGAACCAGGAGCGGGTTTTGATGCATCGCCCGGGGACAAACCCTATGCTCACATATCTTCAGACGCTCCCCACCCCCGCCGATACTCACGTCTGCAGCACGACCACATCGCCCCCATCTAGCTATCGTGGGTCACCGCTGCCGATTCAAATTGTGCAGCCACCCTAAGCATGCATCGGTGCACCGCCTATACTTCTTCGATTGTTGTTGTCGTTCTCGAAGATGAACTACCATGGCGTCCGGTAGCAGGCATGGGTTTTCGAGATAAAGGACTGGGACACGGGTTGTCGGCATTGGATCGGCTCCTTCCAGTGGGCGGAGCACGAAACAAGGGCCTATGACGTGCACGCGGTCCGCCTCCATGGCAGTCGGGCAAAGATAAACTCCTGCCTCAGCAGTGGCGAAGTCCAACAATTCGTGGTTGTCGACCCCGAGTAGTCCCCCGTCGCGAGTTACCGTAAAATCGTGAGGCGTTCGAGGCGACACGCGCCGACAAGGTGTACAAGGCCGATCGCCGCCGGAATTATCCAGAGCTCACTGTCGAGGAGTGACGGGTCCTTGAGTTGTAGTGTACGTGCGAGGTCGAGCCGTCGGGGGGAGGGGGGGGGGGGGAGGAGGTGGGGTCACAACGAGGCAGGGAACAGAAGTGATTGATTTTTCGTCTATAAGGTCCAACTCCGGCTGCTCCAGTGAGGCGCATGGATTGGGGGCAAATCCTGTCCTAAGAAGATTACTTTTGGTATGTTGGAAATAGTTTTACTTTGTTCGAATCGAGTAGTGATTAATGGAGTTTAATGGAGTATCAAATTGTGCTACCTTTGTTTAAATTTTTGGTTGAATCGAGTAGTTTCAATCTAAGTTTGTAATGAATTTGTGTGAAAAATGTTTTAGAGAGTTCAATTTAAAAGTTCGGCTAGAAATCGTTTTATAACTTACTAATATAAAAAGTTCAGATTTGAGGGCCGTTTGAGGGGGGGCCTCTAACCACGACACGCGGAAACCGCCAATGACTCGTGGGTCCCGAGTTAGTCCAGCACCCACTGTGCGTGAGGTGGAGACGGCGCAGAACCACAAATCCTCGGAATCATAAAAGTGCTGGCCCAGCGTGCCCATCAATCAATCCGGATCCCCCCCGCAGCAGACGCCATGGCCGCCGCACCGACGCCGCAGCCCTTGCTCCCGGTGACCAACCCCTCCTCCGGGGGCGGCGGCTCTGCCCCATCCTCCGGCAGCGGCCTCTCCGACTCCGCGCTCGCCACGCCGGCCTTCCGGCTCTTCCTCAGCAGGGTCTCCGACACGGCTCGGCGCTCGCTCGCCGACCGCCGCCCCTGGACGGAGCTCATCGACCGCTCGGCCATCTCGCGTCCGGACTCCCTCTCCGAGGCCACCTCGCGGCTGCGCCGCAACCTGGGCTACTTCCGCGTCAACTACGCCGCCGTGGTGGCCTTCTCCCTCGCGGCCTCCCTCCTGGCGCACCCCTTCTCGCTGCTCGTCCTCCTCGGCATCCTCGGCGCCTGGTGCTTCCTCTACGTCTTCCGCGCGCCCGACCAGCCCGTCGTGCTCTTCGGCCGCACCTTCACCGACCGGGAGACGCTGCTCGGCCTCGTCGTCTCGTCGCTGCTCGCCTTCTTCCTCACGTCCGTCGCATCGCTCATCATCTCCGGCCTGCTCGTCGGCGGCGCGCTGGTGGCGGTGCACGGCGCCTTTCGCATGCCCGAGGACCTCTTCCTCGACGACTCGAGCTCTGTGTCAAGCGGCAACACTTCCCACAGGCTGCTCTCCTTCCTCGCGTCGCCCGGATCTGGTGTTTGAGCCCGCGCGAGATCTGGTAGCCTTCTTGGACCAACGAGTTCATTTCAAGTCTGAATCTAATTTCGCGAGATCTGATTTTGGTTTTAATATGTATCTCCAGTTATGCAAAGATCCGCGTGAACTGTATTCTCTCGTATTTTGACCAGATGTTAAGCATTAGCAAATTGATCACTGTGCACTATGAATCGATTGAGCGTTAGCAAATTGATTCGCATTATTAGCTGTATTCGCTCGTATTTAACCAGTTATACAGGTTTTATGGTTTCCACTGTGTCTGCCTTTGCCTGTAGTTTTTTATCTACTTGTTCAAACTCATTTTGGTGCCTGAATTTGGGGTTGTGGTGAGATATTTGGGAGCATCTATTCGTCGGTCCTTATAAAAACAGTATCACTTGATGATGAGAGCATCTCCATCCGGCTCCTCGAACGCCTTCTATATGTCTGGCGACCCGGACGGACCAGGCTCAGGGCAACTCGAGCGCACGACTCATCTTGTCCGGCTCTGCCCTGTTTGGAGTAAAACGGACAAACCTCACGGCCCAACGCATGACAGTTTGGATTTATTTTTTTTGTTTTGTGTTCGGCTTGACCCATTTCTAGCGCAAACATACGTCCGGTTGGGTCCAGCCGGACAACGAACGAACGCGCCTCTCGTCTGTATTGGGGCCGCGTGGCAAGCGGCCACCTACCTCCCACCGCTCAAATTAACTGTGCATGCACGGTCAGCCCCACCTGTCATCCGCCTAGGCGAGCGGTCGTCGTCCTTCTTAAATGGGAAGTTGTGGACCGGTCACAGTCCATGCTCCCACTCCAGTCTTGCTGCCTCCTCGAAACCCGATACCCAAACCCTAGTTCTCCCTTCCCTTCCTCGAGCTCGCCGACCGCCGGCAGCCATGGTGTGGTGGAGCACCGGGCGCAAGGGGGCGCACGACCACGAGGCTGGTTCGTCCTTTGGCCGCCGCCGCACCGCCAGCTCAGAGCCTGCGCCAATCCCACGGAGTGCCCCCGCACCGCCCGCATTCGCCATCGCCCCTCTGGCCGCCCCCGTGCGCTTCCGGCAGTACGTCACACGGATGTTTGCTGGCGTTATTGGGAAACAGGGACGCCGCTCCCCTGGAGCGACGTTAACCTACCTAATAACTGGCTGTTGGGGAACGTAGTAATTTCAAAAAATTTCCTACGCACACGCAAGACCATGGTGATGGCATAGCAACGAGAGGGGAGAGTGTCCGCCCACGCACTCAGAGACCGTAAGCGGAAGCGTTATAACAACGCTGGTTGATGTAGTCGTCGCCTTCACGATCCGACCGATCCAAGTACAGAACGTGACGACACCTCCGTGTTCAAAGACACGCTCACTCGATGACGATCCCCTGCCCGATCCAAAGAAAGCGTCGGGGATGAGTTCCACAAGACGACGGCGTGGTGACGATGATGATGCTCCACCGACGCAGGCTTCGCCTAAGCTCTGCGACGATATGACTTCACCGGTAGGCTTCGCCTAAGCTTCATGACGATATGACCAAGTAGAATATGATGGAGGGGACACCGCACACGGCTAAGGAACGATCCGTAGATCAACTTGTGTGTCATGGGGTGCCCCCGCCTGTGATATAAAGGAGCAAGGGAGGGCCGGCCAAGGAGGAGGAGGCGCGCCAGGGGAGTCCTACTCCCACCGGAGTAGGACTCCTCCTTTCCTAGTAGGAGTAGGGAGAGAAGGAAGGGGAAGGGAGGAAGGTGCGGCCTCTCCCTAGTCCACCCGACTAGGCCTTGGGGGGCGCGCCTGCCCTAGGCAGCCCCTCTCTCTTTCATGAGGCCCAATAAGGCCCAATACTTCTCCCCGGCGAATTCCCATAACTCTCCCAGATTCAAAAATACCCGAATCATTCGAACCTTTCCGAACTCCGAATATAGTCGTCCAATATATCGATCTTTACGTCTCGACCATTTCGAGACTCCTCGTCATGTCCCCGATCTCATCCGGGACTAACTCCTTCGTACATCAAAACTCATAAACTCATAATATAACCGCTATCAAAACCTTGTTGCGTGCGGACCCTACGGGTTCGAGAACTATGTAGACATGACCTAGAACTATTCTCATCAATAACCAATAGCGGAACCTGGATGCCCATATTGGCTCCTACATATTCTACGAAGATCTTTATCGGTCAAACCGCATAACAACATACGTTGTTCCCTTTGTCATCGGTATGTTACTTGCCCGAGATTCGATCGTCGGTATCCAATACCTAGTTCAATCTCGTTACCGCAAGTCTCTTTACTCGTTACGTAATGCATCATTCCGTAACTAACTCATTAGCTACATTTCTTGCAAAGCTTATAGTGATGTGCATTACCGAGAGGGCCCAGAGATACCTCTCCGACAATCAGAGTAACAAAACCTAATCTCGAAATACGCCAACCCAACATGTACCTTTGGAGACACCTGTAGTACTCCTTTATAATCACCCAATTACGTTGTGACGTTTGGTAGCACCCAAAGTGTTCCTCCGTAAACGGAGTTGCATAATCTCATAGTTACAGAACATGTATAAGTCATGAAGAAAGCAATAGCAACATACTAAACGATCAAGTGCTAGGCTAACGGAATGGGTCATGTCAATCGATCATTCTCCTAATGATGTGATCCCGTTAATCAAATGACAACTCATGTCTATGGTTAGGAAACATAACCATCTTCGATTAACGAGCTAGTCAAGTAGAGGCATACTAGTGACACTATGTTTGTCTATGTATTCACACATGTATTATGTTTCCTGTTAATACAATTCTAGCATGAATAATAAACATTTATCATGATATAAGGAAATAAATAATAACTTTATTATTGCCTCTAGGGCATATTTCCTTCAGTCTCCCACTTGCACTAGAGTCAATAATCTAGTTCACATCGCCATGTGATTTAACATCAATAGTTCACATCTATATGTGGTTAACACCCATAGTTCACATCGACATGTGACCAACACCCAAAGGGTTTACTAGAGTCAATAATCTAGTTCACATCGCTATGTGATTAACACCCAAAGAGTACTAAGGTGTGATCATGTTTTGTTTGTGAGAGAAGTTTAGTCAACGGGTCCGCCACATTCAGATCCGTATGTATTTTGCAAATCTCTATGTCAACAATGCTCTGCACGGAGCTACTATAGCTAATTGCTCCCACTTTCAATATGTATCTAGACCGAGACTTAGAGTCATCTAGATCAGTGCCAAAACTTGTATCGACGTAACCCTTTACGACGAACTTTTTGTCACGTCCATAATCGAGAAACATATCCTTATTCTACTAAGGATAATTTCGACCGCTATCCATTGATCTACTCCTAGATCACTATTGCACTCCCTTGCCAAGCTTAGTGGTAGGGTATGCAATAGATCCGTACACAAGATGACATACTTTATAGAACCTATGGTCGATGCATAGGGAATGACTTTCATTCTCTTTCTATCTTCTCATTGTGGTCGGGTTTTGAGTCTTACTCAATCTCACACCTTGTAACACAGCAAGAACTCTTTCTTTGACTGCTCCATTTTGAACTACTTCAAAATCTTGTCAAGGTATGTTTTCATTGAAAAACTTATCCAGCGTCTTGATCTATCTCTATAGATCTTGATGCTCAATATGTAAGTAGTTTTGCCGAGGTCTTTCTTTGAAAAACTCTTTTAAATACTCCTTTATGCTTTGCGAATAATTCTACATTATTTCCGATCAACAATATGTCATTCACATATACTTATCGTAAATGTCAGAGTGCTCCCACTCACTTTCTTGTAAATACAAAGCTTCTCCAAAAGTCTCAGATAAAACCATATGCTTTGATCAATCTTATCAAAGCGTTTATTCCAACTCCAAGATGCTCGCACCAGTCCATAGAAGGATCATTTGGAGCTTGCACATTTTGTTAGCTCCCTTTGGATTGACAAAACCTTCCGGTTGCATCATATACAACTCTTCTTCCAGAAATCCATTCAGGAATGTAGTTTTGACATCCATTTGCCAAATTTCATAAAATGTGGCAATTGCTAACATGATTCGGACAGACTTAAGCATCGCTATAGTTGAGAAAATCTCATTGTAGTCAACACCTTGAACTTGTCGAAAACCTTTTGTGACAAGTCGAGCTTTGTAGATAGTAACACTACTATCGTTGTTCGCCTTCCTCTTGAAGATCCATTTATTTAACATGGCTTGTCGATCATCGAGCAAGTCAATCAAAGTCCATACTTTGTTCTTATACATGGATCCTATCTCGATTTCATGGCCTCAAGCCATTTCGCGGAATCTGGGCTCATCATCGCTTCCTCATAGTTCGTGAGGTTCATCATGGTCTAGTAACATGACTTCCGTAACATGATTACCGTACCACTCACAGTGCGGATCTTACTCTGGAAGACCCACGAGGTTTGGTAGCAACTTGATCTCAAGTTTCATGATCATCATCATTAACTTCCTCACTAATTGGTGTAGGAATCATCGAACTGATTTACGTGATGAACTACTTTCCAATAAGGGAGAAGGTACAATTACCTCATCAAGTTCTACTTTCCTCCCACTCACTTCTTTCGAGAGAAACTTCTTCTCTAGAAAGGATCCATCTTAGCAACGAAAAACTTGCCTTCGGATCTGTGATAGAAGGTGTACCCAA
Source organism: Aegilops bicornis (assembly GCA_021605145.1). Classification (NCBI taxonomy): domain Eukaryota; kingdom Viridiplantae; phylum Streptophyta; class Magnoliopsida; order Poales; family Poaceae; genus Aegilops; species Aegilops bicornis. The sequence continues at coordinate 628,564,375 of CM038671.1, read as the reverse complement.
TAGTTACCTTTGGGTATTCTATGAAGACGCACTTCTCCGATTTGGGTTTGAGCTTATCAGGTGAAAACTTTTTCACATAAGTATCACAAATCCAAACTTTTAAGAAACGACAGCTTAGGTTTAATACTGTTAAACCATAGTTCATACGTGTCGTCTCAACGGATTTAGATGGTGCCCTATTAAACGTGAATGCAGCTGTCTCTAATGCATAACCCCAAAACGATATTGGTAAATCGGTAAGAGACATCATTGATCGCACCATATCAAAATAAAGTACGATTACGACGTTCGAACACACCATAACGTTGTGGTGTTCCAGGTGGCGTGAGCTGTGAAACTATTCCACATTGTTTTAATTGAAGACCAAACTCGTAACTCAAATATTCATCTCCACGATCAGATCGCAGAAACTTTATTTTCTTGTTACGATGATTTCCACTTCACTCTGAAATTCTTTGAACCTTTCAACTATTTCAGACTTATGTTTCATCAAGTAGATATACCCATATCTACTCAAATCATCTTGTGAAGGTCAGAAAAATAACGATTCTTGCCACGAGCATCAACACTCATTGGATCACATACATCGGTATATATGTGTTATTTCCAACAAGTCAGTAGCTTGTTCCATTGTTCTGGAGAACGGAGTTTTAGTCATCTTGCCCAAAAGGCACGGTTCGCAAGCATCAAATGATTCATAACCAAGTGATTCCAAAAATCCATCTTTATGGAGTTTCTTCATGCGCTTTATACCGATATGACCCAAACGGCAAGCCACAAATAAGTTGCACTATCATTATTAACTTTGCATCTTTTGGCATCAATATTATGAATATGTGCATCACTACGATTGAGATCCAATAAACTATTTTCATTGGGTGTATGACCATTGAAGGTTTTATTCATGTAAATGTAACAACTATTATTCTCGACTTTAAATGAATAATCGTATTGCAATAAACATGATCAAATCATATTCATGCTCAACGCATAAAAGCTAAATAACATTTATTTAGGTTTAACACTAATCCCGAAAGTATAGGGAGTGTGCGATGATGATCATATCAATCTTGGAACTACTTCCAACACTCATCGTCACTTCCCTTCAACTAGTCTCTGTTTATTCTCAGAACTCCTGCTTCGAGTTACTAATCTCAAAGAACCGAACAAGTATCAAATACTCGGGGCTACTATAAACACTAGTAAGGCACACATCAATAACCTGTATATCAAATATACTCTTGTTCAATTTGCCATCCTTCTTATCCGCCAAATACTTGGGGTAGTTCCGCTCAAAGGACCAGTTCCATTGCAGCAAAAGCACTTAGTCTCGTGCTTAGGTCCAGATTTGGGCTTCTTCACTCGAACAAAGAACTTGCTTGCCGCTCTTCTTGAAGTTCCCCTTCTTCCCTTTGCCCTTTTCCATGAAACTAGTGGTCTTGTTTATCATCAACACTTGATGCTCTTTTCTTGATTTCTACCTTCCGATTTCAAAGATCACGAAGAGCTTGGGAATTACTTTTGTCATCCCTTGCATATTATAGTTCATCACAAAGTTCTACTAACTTGGTGATGGTGACTAGAGAATTATGTCAATCACTATCTTATCTGGAAGATTAACTCCCACTTGATTCAAGCGATTGAAGTACCCTGCATAATCTGAGCACATGCTCACTAGTTGAGCGATTCTCCTCCATCTTTTAGCTATAGAACTTGTTGGAGACTTCATATCTCTCAACTCGGTATTTGCTTGAAATATTAACTTCAACTCTGGAACATCTCATATGGTCCATGACGCTCAAAGCGCCTTTGAAGTCCCGATTCTAAGCCGTTAAGTATGGTGCACTAAACTATCAAGTAGTCATCATATTGAGCTAGCCAAACGCTCATAACGCCTGCATTTGCTCCTGCAATAGGTTTGTCACCTAGCGGTGCATTAAGGACATAATTCTTCAGGCGGCAATGAGGATAAACCTCAGATCACGGATCCAATCCGCATCATTGCTACTAACATTTTTCAATACAATTTTCTCTAGGAACACATATAAAAACATAGGGAAGCAACAACGCGAGCTATTGATCTACAACATAATCTGCAAAATACTACCAGGACTAAGTTCATGATAAATTAAAGTTCAATTAATCATATTACTTTAGAACTCCCACTTAGATAGACATCCCTCTAATCTTCTAAGTGATTACGTGATCCATATTAACTACACCATGTCCGATCGTCACGTGAGATGGAGTAGTTTCAACGGTGAACATCAATATGTTGATCATATCTACTATATGATTCACGCCGACCTTTCGGTCTCCGTGTTCCGAGGCCATATCTCATTATATGCTAGGCTCGTCAAGTTTAACTCGAGTATTCCGCGGCGCAACTGTTTTGCACCCGTTGTATTTGAACGTAGAGCCTATCACACCCGATCATCACGTGGTGTCTCAAAGACGAAGAACTTTCGCAACGGTGCATACTGTGGAGAACACTTCTTGATAATTTTAGTGAGAGATCATCTTATAATGCTACCGTCAATCAAAGCAAAATAAGATGCATAAATGATAAACATCACATGCAATCAATATAAGTGATATGATATGGTCATCATCATCTTGTGCTTGTGATCTCCATCTCCTCAAGCACCGTCATGATCACCATCGTCATCGGCGCGACACCTTGATCTCCATCGTAGCATCGTTGTCGTCTCGCCAACTATTGCTTCTACGACTATCGCTACTGCTTAGTGATAAAGTAAAGCAATTACATGGCTTTTGCATTTCATACAATAAAGCGACAACCATATGGCTTCTGCCAGTTGCCGATAACTCGGTTACAAAACATGATCATCTCATACAATAAAATATAGCGTCATGTCTTGACCACATCACATCACAACATGCCCTGCAAAAACAAGTTAGACGTCCTCTACTTTGTAGTTGCAAGTTTTACGTGGCTGCTACGGGCTGAGCAAGAACCGTTCTTACCTACGCATCAAAATCACAACGATAGTTTGTCAAGTTGGTGCTGTTTTAACCTTCGCAAGGACCGGGCGTAGCCACACTCGGTTCAACTAAAGTGAGAGAGAGAGACACCTGCCGGTCACCTTTAAGCAACGAGTGCTCGAAGCGGTGAAACCAGTCTCGCGTAAGCGTCTGGCGTAATGTCGGTCCGGCCGCTTCATCTCACAATACCGCTGAACCAAAGTATGACATGTCCGTAAGCAGTATGACTTGTATCACCCCCAACTCACTTGTGTTCTACTCGTGCATATAACATCAACGCATAAAACCAGGCTCGGATGCCACTGTTGGGGAACGTAGTAATTTCAAAAAATTTCCTACCTACACGCAAGACCATGGTGATGGCATAGCAACGAGAGGGGAGAGTGTCCGCCCACGCACTCGTGAGACCGTGAAGCGGAAGCGTTATAACAACGCTGTTGATGTAGTCGTCGTCTTCACGATCCGACCGATCCAAGTACCGAACGACGGCACCGTGTTCAAGACATCGTTCAGCTCGATGACGATCCCCGGGCTCCGATCCAGCAAAGCGTCGGGGATGAGTTCCACAAGACGACGGCGCAGGACGATGATGATGCTCCACCGACGCAGGCTTCGCCTAAGCTCTGCGACGATATGACTTCACCGGCGCAGGGCTTCGCCTAAGCTTCGCGACGATATGACCGAAGTGGAATATGGTGGAGGGGGGCACCGCACACGGCTAAGGAACGATCCGTAGATAAACTTGTGTGTCATGGGGTGCCCCCCTACCCCCGTATATAAAGGAGCAAGGGGAGGGCCGTCCAAGGAGGAGGAGGCGCGCCCAAGGGGGGAGTCCTACTCCCACCGGGAGTAGGACTCCTCCTTTCCTAGTAGGAGTAGGAGAGAAGGAAGGGAAGGGAGGAAGGGTGCGGCCTCCCCTAGTCCAATTCGGACTAGGCCTTGGGGGGCGGCCTGCCCTAGGCAGCCCTCTCTCTTTCCGCAGGCCCAATAAGGCCCAATACTTCTCCCGGCGAATTCCCGTAACTCTCCCAGACTCGAAAAATACCCGAATCATTCTGAACCTTTCCGAACTCCGAATATAGTCGTCCAATATATCGATCTTTACGTCTCGACCATTTCGAGACTCCTCGTCATGTCCCCGATCTCATCCGGGACTCCGAACTCCTTCGGTACATGAAAACTCATAAACTCATAATATAACTGTCATCGAAACCTTAAGCGTGCGGACCCTACGGGTTCGAGAACTATGTAGACATGACCTAGAACTATTCTCGGTCAATAACCAATAGCGGAACCTGGATGCCCATATTGGCTCCTACATATTCTACGAAGATCTTTATCGGTCAAACCGCATAACAACATACGTTGTTCCTTTGTCATCGGTATGTTACTTGCCCGAGATTCGATCGTCGGTATCCAATACCTAGTTCAATCTCGTTACCGGCAAGTCTCTTTACTCGTTACGTAATGCATCATTCCGTAACTAACTCATTAGCTACATTGCTTGCAAGGCTTATAGTGATGTGCATTACCGAGAGGGCCCAGAGATACCTCTCCGACAATCGGAGTGACAAAACCTAATCTCGAAATACGCCAACCCAACATGTACCTTTGGAGACACCTGTAGTACTCCTTTATAATCACCCGGTTACGTTGTGACGTTTGGTAGCACCCAAAGTGTTCCTCCGTAAACGGAGTTGCATAATCTCATAGTTACAGGAACATGTATAAGTCATGAAGAAAGCAATAGCAACATACTAAACGATCAAGTGCTAGGCTAACGGAATGGGTCATGTCAATCAGATCATTCTCCTAATGATGTGATCCCGTTAATCAAATGACAACTCATGTCTATGGTTAGGAAACATAACCATCTTCGATTAACGAGCTAGTCAAGTAGAGGCATACTAGTGACACTGTTTGTCTATGTATTCACACATGTATTATGTTTCCGGTTAATACAATTCTAGCATGAATAATAAACATTTATCATGATATAAGGAAATAAATAATAACTTTATTATTGCCTCTAGGGCATATTTCCTTCACTGGCATCTGTCCGCGGATCGGGTGCCAATCCCGATGAGCGGCCGTGCTCGCCGTGAGGAGATCGACCGCCCACCGCTTGCCTGACGACCTGTACTACGACCCCATGTACACCGTCTACTCTGCACTGTGGGACACTTGGTTTCGGGACGAGCACTACGTGCGACGCGCGTCCTACTTTGCTGGTCGCCCAACTAGCCCGCGGCGGCCACATACAGAGCGCCGAGCGCGTGCTCCAAGCCCTCCCCAGGTGCGCGAGCGTACGCGGGTGCGCGCCATCACGCCGATGCCGTCGCCTTCGCCCTCTCTGTTGCCACCACCACCTCCTCCCATGACAGAGGAGGAGGAGGCCTGATACGTCTCCAACGTATCTATAATTTATGAAGTATTCATGCTATTATATTATCTGTTTTGGATGTTTATGGGTTTTACCAAACACTTTTATATTATTTTTGGGACTAACCTATTAACCGGAGGCCAAGTCCAAATTGTTGTTTTCTTGCCTATTTCAGTGTTTCGAAGAAAAGGAATATCAAACGGAGTCCAAACGGAATGAAACCTTCGGGAGAGTTATTTTTGGAACGGAAGCAATCCAGGAGACTTGGAGTAGACGTCAGGGAAGCTTCGAGGAAGCCACGAGGCAGGGAGGCGCGCCCCCACCCTCGTGGGCCCCTCATGGCTCTCCTGACCGACTTCTTTCGCCTATATATATCCATATACCCTAAAAACATCGGGGAACACAATAGACTGGGAGTTCCGCCGCCACAAGTCTCTATAGCCACCAAAAACCAATCGGGACCTTGTTCCGCCACCCTGCCGGAGGGGAGATCCCTCGCCGGTGGCCATCTTCATCATCCCGGCGCTCTCTGCTACCTCTTGAGCATTGCGTTGGTTTTCCCTTGAAGAGGAAAGGGTGATGCAGTAAAGTAGCGTAAGTATTTTCCTCAGTTTTGAGAACCAAGGTATCAATCCAGTAGGAGGATACGCTCAAGTCCCTTGCACCTACACAAACAAATAAGAACCTCGCAACCAACGCGATAAAGGGGTTGTCAATCCCTTCACGGTCACTTACGAGAGTGAGATCTGATAGAGATGATAAGATAATATTTTTGGTATTTTTATGATAAAGAGTAAAAGTAAAGAAATCAAAGTAAACAATAATGGAAATAATGGGAGATTAATATGATGGAAAATAGGCCCCGGGGCCTTAGGTTTCACTAGTGGCTTCTCTCAAGATAGCATAAGTATTACGGTGGGTGAACGAATTACTGTCAAGCAATTGATAGAATTGAGCATAGTTATGAGAATATCTAGGTATGATCATGTATATAGGCATCACGTACGTGACAAATAGACCGACTCCTGCCTGCATCTACTACTATTACTCCACACATCGACCGCTATCCAACATGCATCTAGAGTATTAAGTTCAAAAGAACAGAGTAACGCTTTAAGCAAGATGACATGATGTAGAGGGATAAACTCATGCAATATAATATAAACCCCATCTTTTTATCCTCGATGGCAACAATACAATACGTGTCATTTCCCCTACTGTCACTGGGATCAAGCACAACAAGATTGAACCCAAAGCTAAGCACTTCTCCCATTGCAAGAAAGATCAATCTAGTAGGCCAAACCAAACTGATAATTCGAAGAGACTTGCAAAGATAACCAATCATACATAAGAGAATTCAGAGGAGATTCAAATATTGTTCATAGATAATCTTGATCATAAACGCACAATTCATCGGATCTCGACAAACACACCACAAACGAAGATTACATCAAATAGATCTCCAAGAGAATCGAGGAGAACTTTGTATTGAGATCCAAAGAGAGAGAAGAAGCCATCTAGCTAATAACTATGGACCCGAAGGTCTGAGGTAAACTACTCACACATCATCGAAGAGGCTATGGTGTTGATGTAGAAGCCCTCCGTGATCAATGCCCCCTCCGAAAGGACGCCAGAAAAGGCCCCAAGGTGGGATATCACGGGTACGGAAGGTTGCGGCGATGGAATTAGGTTTTCGTGGCCGCTTCTGATGGTTTGGGGGTATGTAGGTATATATATGAGGAAGAAGTAGGTCGGTGGAGCCACGAGGGTCCCACGAGGGTGGAGGGCGTGCCTGGGGTGTAGGCGCGCCCCCTGCCTCGTGGCCACCTCGTTGGTTGCTTGACGTCCACTCCAAGTCCTTTTTTTGCTCCCGAAGGTTTCATTCCGTTTGGACTCCGTTTGATATCCTTTTTCTGTGAAACACTGAAATAGGCAAAAAAACGGCAATTTGGGTTGGGCCTCCGGTTAATAGGTTAGTCCCAAAAATAATATAAAAGTGTATGAATAAGCCCATTAAACATCCAAAACAGAATATATAATAGCATGGAATAGTCAAAAATTATAGATACGTTGGAGACGTATCAAGCATCTCCAAGTTTAATTCCTGCTCGTCCTCGAGTAGGTAAATGATAAAAACAGAACTTTTGATGTGGAATGCTTCTTAGCATAATTCTCAATGTAAATCTTTTTATTGTGGCATGAATATTCAGATCCGAAAGATTCAAGATAAAAGTTTAATGTTGACGTAAAAACAATAATACTTCAAACATGCTAACCAAGCAATTATGTCTTATCAAAATAACATAGCCAAAGAAAGCTTATCCCTACAAAATCATATAGTTCGGCTATGCTTCAATATTGTCACACCAACGTTCTCATCATGCATAACCCCGATGACTAGCCGAGCAATTGGTTCATACTTTTAACGCGCTCCAGCCTTTTCAACTCTTACGCAATACATGAGCGCAAGCCATGGATATAGTACTATAGGTGGAGTAAAGTATAATGATGGGGGTTATGAGAGAAGACAAAAAGGGTAGAAAGTCTCACATTGACGCGGCTAATCAATAGGCTATGGAGATGCCCATCAATTGATGTCAATGCGAGGAGTAGGGATTGCCATGCAACGGATGCAATAGAGCTATAAATATATGAAAGCTCAACAAAAGAAACTAAGTGGGTGTGCATCCAACTTGCTTGCTCACGAAGACCTATGGCATTTTGAGGAAGCCCATCATTGGAATATACAAGCCAAGTTCTATAATGAAAAATTCTCACTAGTATATGAAAGTGACAACATAGGAGACTCTCTATCATGAAGATCACGGTGCTACTTTGAAGCACAAGTGTGGAAACAGGATAGTAACATTGTCCCTTCTCTCTTTTTCTCTCATTTTTTTTCTCTTTTTTTCTTTTTTTCTTGGCCTTCTTTTTTTGGCCTTCCTTTTTTATTTAGTCCGGAATCTCATCCCGACTTGTGGGGGAATCATAGTCTCCATCATCCTTTCCTCACATGAGACAATGCTCTAATAATGATGATCATCACACTTTTATTATTTACAACTCAACAATTACAACCAATACTTAGAACAAAATATGAATCTATGTGAATGCCTCCGTGATGTACCGGGATATGCGATGAATCAAGAGTGACATGTATGAAAAATTATGAATGGTGGCTTTGCCACAAAATACGATGTCAACTACATGATCATGCAAAGCAATATGACAATGATGAAACGTGTCATAATAAACGGAACGGTGGAATGTTGCATTGCAATATATCTTGGAATGGCTATGGAAATGCCATGATAGGTAGGTATGGTGGCTGTTTTGAGGAAGATATAAGGAGCCTTATGTGTGATAGAGCGTATCGTATCACGGGGTTTGGATGCACCGGCGAAGTTTGCACCAACTCTCTAGGTGAGAAAGGGCAATGCACGGTACCGTAGAGGCTAGAAAATTATGGAAGGTTGAGAGTGCGTATAATCCATGGACTCGCATTAGTCATAAAGAACTCATATACTTATTGCAAAAGTTTATTAGCCCTCGAAGCAAAGTACTACTACACATGCCCTTAGAGGGATAGATTGGTAGTAAAAGACCATCGCTCGTCCCCGACCGCCACTCATAAGGAAAGCAATAAAAGAACACCTATGTGTCAAAGTTGTTACACAACTTTTACCATACTTGCATGCTACGGGACTCGCCAAGTTTAACACAAGTATTCCTAAATTTCACAATTACTCAACTAGCACACTCTAATATTACCACCTTTATATCTCAAAACACTTACCAAGTATCTAACTTCTCATGATATTCAATGAACTCAATACGGTAGATTAATTTCACAATTAAAGCAAATTACCATGCTGTTTAAGACTCTCAAAATAATATAAGTGAAGCATGAGAGTTCAATGATTTCTATAAAATACAACCACCGCCGTGCTCTAAAAGATATAAGTGAAGCACTAGAGCAAAAACTATATGGCTCAAAAGATATAAGTGAAGCACATAGAGTATTCTAACAAATTCCGAATCATGTGTCTCTCTCTCAAAAGGTGTGTACAGCAAGGATTATTGTGGAAAAATAAAAAATAAAGACTCAAATCATACAAGACGCTCCAATCAAAACACATATCATGTGGTGGATAAAAATATAGCTCCAAGTAAATTTACCGATGGATGAGGACGAAAGAGGGGATGCCTTCCCGGGCATCCCCAAGCTTTGGCTTTTTGGTGTCCTTAGATTTACCTTGGGATGCCTTGGGCATCCCCAAGCTTAGGCTCTTGCCACTTCTTGTTCCATAATCCATCAAATCTTTACCCAAAACTTGAAAACTTCACAACACAAAACTTAACAGAAAATCTCGTGAGTCTCCGTTAGCGAAGAAAACAAAACACCACTTCAAGGTACTGTATTGGACTCATTATTTATTTATATTGGTGTTAAACCTACTGTATTCCAACTTCTCTATGGTTTATAAGCTCTTTTACTAGCCATAGATTCATCAAAATAAGCAAACAATACACAAAAAACAGAATCTGTCAAAAACAGAACAGTCTGTAGTAATCTGTAACTAACGCAAACTTATGGAACTCTAAAAATTCTACCAAAATAGGAAGACCTAAATAATTTGTTATTGATCTTCTGCACTTGGAATCAGTATTTTATCACGTTCTGGTGATTTTTAATAATTGTTTTCACGAACAGAAAGTTTCTGGAATTTTCAGCAAGATCAAATAACTATCATCCAAGAAGATCCTATAGGTTTAACTTGGCACAAACACTAATTAAAACACAAAATCACATCTAAACAGAAGCTAGATGGATTATTTATTCCTAAAACAGAACCAAAAAGCAAAGAAACAAAAAATAAAATTGGGTTGCCTCCCAACAAGCGCTATCGTTTAACGCCCCTAGCTAGGCATAAAAATAAGGATAGATCTAGGTATTGCCATCTTTGGTAGGCAATTCTTCAATAAGGCACCTATAGCCCTTAGGATTTTCTTTCTTTTTATCAATTATCAAACTCCTAGGCACAAAATCGAGAAAGTCATTTGTAGCAAAAGGTTCCTTAAGGATAGCGAGAAAGTTGGGGTGAACACTTATGGATTTGAGATCAGCATTTCCCTTACTAGAAGTTTCGCCCTTATTTTTAGGAACATACATCAATTTGGCAATCTTAGCATTAGAAGGAGTGTTTTTCACGGAAGAAAAGGCGGAACCTAGGTTGGTAATAATATCCTCAATTTTATCAAGTCTAGTGGAATCTTTATCTATTCTTTCATTAACCATAGGTTCCTTTTCTTTAAAAACTTTAAGAGCAACTCCTACCTTAGATCCGTACTGGGTAATTTGGTTGTGGATCTTTCTATCCAAATTTTCAATCAACCCTATGGTGGCAACGTTATTTTCAATAATTTCAAGCCGTTGCATCACATGTTCCAAAGTTAAAATAGTTCCATTAACCAATAGAGGTGGTGGGCCAAACAAATCTATCATAGCATTATAAGAATCAAAAGTATGGCTACCCAAGAAATTTCCTCCGGTAATGTTATCAAGAATATATTATTCCAAGGCGTAACACCTACATAAAAATTGCGAATAATAACGGAAGTAGATTGCTTTCTAGCAGATTTATTTTGAGCATTGCAAATTCTATACCAAGCATCTTTTAGATTTTCTCCCTCCCTTTGTTTAAAATTAAGAACTTCATTCTCGGGAGACAAAGGAGTAGATAACGGACTAGCCATGATGGCACACGGGACACAAAAAGGCAAGCGAAAAAGAGGCGAACGGAAAAGAGAGGGCGAATAAAACGGCAAGGGTGAAGTGGGGGAGAGGAAAACGAGAGGCAAATGGCAAATAATGTAATGCGAGGGATAAGAGTTTGTGATAGGTACTTGGTATGTCTTGACTTGTGTAGACTTGACTTGGCGCACACCTCCCCGGCAACGGCGCCAGAAATCCTTCTTGCTACCTCTTGAGCACTGCGTTGGTTTTCCCTTGAAGAGGAAAGGGTGATGCAGTAAAGTAGCGTAAGTATTTCCCTCAGTTTTTGAGAACCAAGGTATCAATCGAGTAGGAGGATACGCTCAAGTCCATTGCACCTACACAAACAAATAAGAACCTCGCAACCAACGCGATAAAGGGGTTGTCAATCCCTTCAGGGTCACTTACGAGAGTGAGATCTGATAGAGATGATAAGATAATATTTTTGATATTTTTATGATAAAGAGTAAAAGTAAAGAAAGCAAAGTAAACAATAATGGAAATAATGGGAGATTAATATGATGGAAAATAGACCCGGGGCCATAGGTTTCACTAGTGGCTTCTCTCAAGATAGCATAAGTATTACGGTGGGTGAACGAATTACTGTCGAGCAATTGATAGAATTGAGCATAGTTATGAGAATATCTAGGTATGATCATGTATATAGGCATCACGTACGTGACAAGTAGACCGACTCCTGCCTGCATCTACTACTATTACTCCACACATCGACCGCTACCCAGCATGCATCTAGAGTATTAAGGTCAAAAGAACAGAGTAACGCTTTAAGCAAGATGACATGATGTACAGGGATAAACTCATGCAATATGATATAACCCCATCTTTTTATCCTCGATGGCAACAATACAATACTTGTCGTTTCCCCTACTGTCACTGGGATCGAGCACCGCAAGATTGAACCCAAAGCTAAGCACTTCTCCCATTGCAAGAAAGGTCAATCTAGTAGGCCAAACCAAACTGATAATTCGAAGAGACTTGCAAAGATAACCAATCATACATAAGAGAATTCAGAGGAGATTCAAATATTGTTCATAGATAATCTTGATCATAAACCCACAATTCATCGGATCTCGACAAACACACCGGAAAAGAAGATTACATCAAATAGATCTCCAAGAGAATCGAGGAGAACTTTGTACTGAGATCCAAAGAGAGAGAAGAAGCCATCTAGCTAATAACTACGGACCCGAAGGTCTGAGGTAAACTACTAACACATCTTCGGAGAGGCTATGGTGTTGATGTAGAAGCCCTCCATGATCAATGCCCCCTCCGGTAGGACGCCGGAAATGCCCCAAGATGGGATCTCACGGGTACAGAAGGTTGCGGCAGTGGAATTAGGTTTTCGTGGTCGTTTCTGATGGTTTGGGGGTACGTAGGTATATATAGGAGGAAGAAATAGGTCGGTGGAGCCACGAGGGACCCACGAAGGTGGAGGGCGTGCCTTGGGGGTAGGCGCGCCCCCTGCCTCGTGGTCGCCTCATTGGTTGCTTGACGTCCACTCCAAGTCATCTGGATCACGTGTGTTCCAAAAATCACGCTCACGATGGTTGCATTCCATTTGGACTCCGTTTGATATCCTTTTTCTGCGAAACACTGAAATAAGCAAAAAACAACAATTTGGGCTGGGCCTCTGGTTAATAGATTATTCCCAAAAATAATATAAAAGTGTATGAATAAGCCCATTAAACATCCAAAACAGAATATATAATAGCATGGAACAAACAAAAATTATAGATACGTTGGAGACGTATCACTCTCCATGGCGAGGAGGGAGTAGTTCACCCTCGGGGCTGAGGGTATGTACCAGTAGCTATGTTCTTGATCTCTCTCTCTCGTGTTCTTGATGTGGCACGATCTTGATGTATCGTGAGCTTTGCTATTATAGTTGGATCTTATGATGTTTCTCCCCTCTACTCTCTTGTAATGGATTGAGTTTTCCTTTGAAGTTTTCTTATCAGATTGAGTCTTTAAGGATTTGAGAACACTTGATGTATGTCTTGCATGTGCTTTGTTGGGGATCGTAGCAGAAATTTAAAATTTTCTACGCATCACCAAGATCAATCTATGGAGTCATCTAGCAACGAGAGAGAGAGGAGTGCATCTACATACCCTTGTAGATCGCGAGCGAAAGCGTTCAAGAGAACTAGGTTGATGGAGTCGTACTCGTCGTGATCCAAATCACCGATGATCCTAGCGTCGAACGGACGACACCTCCGCGTTCAACACACGTACGGAGCGGTGACGTCTCCTCCTTGATCCAGCAAGGGGGAAGGAGAGGTTGAGGAATAGAGCTCCAACAGCAGCACGACGGCATGGTGGTGATGGAGTGGCCGTACTCCGACAGGGCTTTGCCAAGCTCTTAACGGAGGAGGATAGGTGTTGGGGAGGGGAGGGGCTGCGCCTTGGATGTGTTGTGCAGCCCTCCCCTCGCCCCTCTATTTATAGGGGAAGGAGGAAGGGGGCCGGCCCCCTCTAGATGAGATCTAGAGGGGGGGCGGCGGCCAAGGGGAGGGGGCTTGCCCCCCAAGCAAAGGGGCGCCCCCACTAGGGTTCCCCCCCCCCCAACCCTAGGCGCATGGGCCCAAGGGGGGGTGCGCCCAGCCCTCCAAGGGCTGGTTCCCTTTCCCACACGGCCCATGAGGCCCTCCGAGAGAGGAGGACCCTCCCGGTGGACCCCCGGAACCCCTCCGGTGGCCTCGGTACAATACCGATATGCCCCCGAACTTTTTCGGTGACCGTATGACAACTTCCCATATATAAATCTTCACCTCCGGAACTCCTCGTGACGTCCGGGATCTCATCCGGGACTCCGAACAACATTCGGTAATCACATAGACGTCTTCCTAATAACCCTAGCGTCATCGAACCTTAAGTGTGTAGACCCTACGGGTTCGGGAATCACGCAGACATGACCGAGACAGCTCTCCGGCCAATAACCAACAGCGGGATCTGGATATCCATGTTGGCTCCCACATGTTCCACGATGATCTCATCGGATGAACCATGATGTCGAGGATTCAAGTAATCCCGTATACAATTCCCTTTGTCAATCGGTACGTTACTTGCCCGAGATTCGATCGTCGGTATCCCAATACCTCGTTCAATCTCGTTATCGGCAAGTCACTTTACTCGTACCGTAATGCATGATCCCGTGACCAACCACTTGGTCACATTGAGCTCATTATGATGATGCATTACCGAGTGGGCCCAGAGATACCTCTCTGTCATACGAAGTGATAAATCCCAGTCTCGATCCGTGCCAACCCAACAGACACTTACGAAGATACCTGTAGTATACCTTTATAGCCACCCAGTTACGTTGTGATGTTTGGTACACCCAAAGCACTCCTACGGTATCCGGGAGTTACACGATCTCATGGTCTAAGGAAAAGATACTTGACATTAGAAAAGCTCTAGCAAACGAACTACACGATCTTGTGCTATGCTTAGGATTGGGTCTTGTCCATCACATCACTCTCCTAATGATGTGATCCCGTTATCAATGACATCAAATGTCCATGGTCAGGAAACCGTAACCATCCATTGATCAACGAGCTAGTCAACTAGAGGCTCACTAGGGACATGTTGTGGTCTATGTATTCACACATGTATGACGATTTCCGGATAATACAATTATAGCATGAACAATAGAAAATTATCATGAACAAGGAAATATAATAATAATAATTTTATTATTGCCTCTAGGGCATATTTCCAACAGTCTCCCACTTGCACTACAGTCAATAATCTAGTTACATTGTGATGAATCGAACACCCATAGAGTTCTGGTGTTGATCATGTTTTGCTCGCGGAAGAGGTTTAGTCAACGGATCTGCGACGTTCGGATCTGTATGCACTTTGCAAATAGCTATGTCTCCATCTTGAACATTTTCATGAATGGAGTTGAAGCGACGCCTGATGTGCCTGGTCTTCTTGTGAAACCTGGGCTCCTTGGCAAGGGCAATAGCTCCAGTGTTGTCAGAGAAGAGAGTCATCGGCCCTGACGCATTGGGAATAACTCCTATGTCGGTAATGAACTCCTTCATCCAGATTGCTTCATGTGCTGCCTCCGAGGCTACCATGTATTCCACTTCACATGTAGATCCCGCCACGACGCTTTGCTTGCAACTGCACCAGCTTACTGCCCCACCATTCAAAATATACACGTATCCGGTTTGTGACTTAGAGTCATCCAGATAAGTGTCGAAGCTAGCGTCGACGTAACCCTTTACGACGAGCTCTTCGTCACCTCCATAAACGAGAAACATATCCTTAGTCCTTTTCAGGTACTTCAGGATGTTCTTGACCGCTATCCAGTGTTCCATGCCGGGATTACTTTGGTACCTTCCTACCAAACTTACAGCAAGGTTTACATCAGTTACGGTACACAAAGATGGCATACATGATATACCCTATGGCCGAGGCATAGGGGACGACACTCATCTTTTCTCTATCTTCTGCCGTGGTCAGACATTGAGCCGAGCTCAATTTCACACCTTGCAACATAGGCAAGAACCCCTTCTTGGACTGATCCATATTGAACTTCTTCAATATCTTATCAAGGTATGTGCTTTGTGAAAGACCTATGAGGCGTCTCGATCTATCTCTATAGATCTTGATGCCTAATATGTAAGCAGCTTCTCCAAGGTCCTTCATTGAAAAACACTTATTCAAGTAGGCCTTTATGCTCTCCAAGAGTTCTATATCATTTCCCATCAACAAGATGTCATCCACATATAATATGAGAAATGCTACAAAGCTCCCACTCACTTTCTTGTAAACGCAGCTTCTCCATAAGTCTCAAGATAAACCCAAACGCTTTGATCATTTCATCAAAGCGAATGTTCCAACTCCGAGATGCTTGCACCAGCCCATAGATGGAGCGCTGGAGCTTGCATACCTTGTTAGCATTCTTGGGATCGACAAAACCTTCCGGCTGCATCATATACAATTCTTCCTTAAGAAAGCCGTTAAGGAATGCTGTTTTGACGTCCATTTGCCATATCTCATAATCGTAGAATGCGGCAATTGCTAACATGATTAAATGCGGACTTAAGCTTCGCCACGGGTGAGAAGGTCTCATCGTAGTCAACCCCTTGAACTTGTCGATAACCCTTAGCGACAAGTCGAGCTCAGAGATGGTAACATTACCATCCGCGTCCGTCTTCTTCTTAAAGATCCATTTATTTTCTATCGCTCGCCGATCATCGGGCAAGTCTGTCAAAGTCCATACTTTGTTTTCATACATGGATCCTATCTCGGATTGCATGGATTCAAGCCATTTGTTGGAATCTGGGCCCGCCATCGCTTCTTCATAGTTCGAAGGTTCACCGTTGTCTAAAAACATGATTTCCAGGGCGGGGTTGCCATACCATTCTGGCGTGGAACGTGTCCTCGTGGACCTACGAAGTTCAGTAGCAACTTGATCTGAAGTACCTTGATCATCATCATCATTAACCTCCTCTCTAGCCAGTGCAGGCACCACAGGAACATCTTCCTGAGCTGCGCTACTTTCTGCTTCAAGAGGCAGTACTTCATCAAGTTCTACTTTCCTCCCACTTCTTTCGAGAGAAACTCTTTCTCCAGAAAGGACCCGTTCTTGGCAACAAAGATCTTGCCTTCGGATCTAAGGTAGAAGGTATACCCAATGGTTTCCTTAGGGTATTCTATGAAGATGCATTTTTCCGACTTGGGTTCGAGCTTTTCAGTTGAAGTTTCTTGACATAAGCATCGCATCCCCAAACTTTCGTAAACGATGACAGGTTTCTTCCCAAACCATAATTCATACGGTGTCGTCTCAACGGATTTTGACGGAGCCCTATTTAAAGTGAATGCGACAGTCTCTAAAGCATAGCCCCAAAATGAGAGCGGTAAATCGGTGAGTGACATCATAGATCGCACCATATCCAATAGAGTGCGATTACGACGTTCGGACACACCGTTATTACCGAGGTGTTCCAGGCGGCGTGAGTTGTGAAACAATTCCACATTTCCTTAAGTGCATACCAAATTCGTGACTTAAATATTCTCCCCCACGATCTGATCGTAAGAACTTTATTTTTCGGTCACGCTGATTCTCTACCTCACTCTGAAATTCCTTGAACTTTTCAAAGGTCTCAGACTTGTGTTTCATCAAGTAGACATACCCATATCTACTTAAGTCATCAGTGAGAGTGAGAACATAACGATAGCCTCCACGAGCATCAACGCTCATTGGACCGCACACATCAATATGTATGATTTCCAATAAGTTGGTTGCTCGCTCCATTGTTCCGGAGAACGGAGTCTTGGTCATTTTGCCCATGAGGCATGGTTCACATGTGTCAAATTTCGTAATCAAGAGACTCCAAAAGTCCATCGGCATGGAGCTTCTTCATGCGTTTGACACCAATGTGACCAAGGCGGCAGTGCCACAAGTATGTGGGACTGTCGTTATCAACCTTACATCTTTTAGTATTCACACTATGAATATGTGTAACATCACGTTCGAGATTCATTAAGAATAAACCATTGACCAACGGGGCATGGCCATAAAACATATCTCTCATATAAATAGAACAACCATTATTCTCGGATTTAAATGAGTAGCCATCTCGTATTAAACGAGATCCAGATACAATGTTCATGCTCAAAGCTGGCACTAAATAACAATTATTGAGGTTTAAAACTAACCCCGTCGGTAAATGTAGAGGTAGCGTGCCGACGGCGATCACATCGACCTTGGAACCATTCTCGACGCATCGTCACCTCGTCGCCCTTCATGAAGTCTCCGCTTATTCCGCATGCCTCTGCTTCGAAGTTATAAATATGAGCAACCGCACCGTATCAAATACCGTGGAGCTACTATGAGTACCGTAAGGTACACATCAATTACATGTATATCACATATACCTTTGGTATTGCCGGCCTTCTTGTCCGCTAAGTACTTGGGGCAGTTCCGCTTCCGATGTCTGCTTCCCTTGCAATAAAAAGCACTCGATCTCGTGTTTGGGTCCATGATTTGGCTTCTTCCGGCAATCGGCTTACCGGGCGCGGAAACTCCCTTGCCGTCCTTCTTGAAGTTCTTCTTACCCTTGCCTTTCTTGAAACTAGTGGTTTTATTGACCATCAACACTTGATGTTCCTTTTTGATCTCCACCTCCGCTGATTCCAGCATTGAATATACCTCCGGAATGGTATTTTCCATCCCCTGCATATTGAAGTTCATCACAAAGCTCTTGGAGCGACTAAAGGATTCTGTCAACAACGCATCATCCGGGAGGTTAACTCCCAGCTGAGATAAGCGGTTGTGCAACCCAGACATTTTGAGTATGTGCTCGCTGACAGAACTATTCTCCTCCATCTTACAATCAGAGAACTTGTCGGAGACTTCATATCTCTCGACCCGTGCATGAGCTTGGAAAACCATTTTCAGCTCTTGGAACATCTCATATGCTCCGCGCTGCTCAAAACGCTATAGGAGCCCCGGTTCTAAGCAGTAAAGCATGCCGCACTGAACCAGGGACTAATCATCACTACGCTGATCGCCGTGCGTTCATAACGCCTTGAGTTGCTGGGAAAACGGGTGCTTCACCTAGCGGTGCATCTAGGACATATGCTTTCTTGGCAGCTATGAGGATGATCCTCAAGTTCCGGACCCAGTCCGTATAGTTGCTGCCATCGACTTTCATCTTGGTTTTCTCTAGGAACGCGTTGAAGTTGAGGGCAACATTTGCGTGGGCCATTTGATCTACAAGACATATTGCAAAGATTTTTAGACTAAGTTATGATAATTAAGTTCATCTAATCAAATTATTTAATGAACTCCCACTCAGACAGACATCCCTCTAGTCATCTAAGTGATACATGATCCGAGTCAACTAGGCCGTGTCCGATCATCACGTGAGACGGACGAGTCATCATCGGTGAACATCTTCATGTTGATCGTATCTTCTATACGACTCATGTTCGACCTTTCGGTCTCTTGTGTTCCGAGGCCATGTCTGTACATGTTAGGCTCATCAAGTCAACCTAAGTGTTTTGCATGTGTAAATCTGGCTTACACCCGTTGTATGTGAACGTTAGAATCTATCACACTCGATCATCACGTGGTGCTTCGAGACAACGAACTTACGCAACGGCGCACAGTTAGGGGGAACACTTTCTTGAAATTATTATGAGGGATCATCTTATTTATGCTGCCGTCGTTCTAAGAAAATAAGATGTAAAACATGATAAACATCACATGCAATCAAATAGTGACATGATATGGCCAATATCATTTTGCTCCTTTTGATCTCCATCTTCGGGGTGCCATGATCCTCATTGTCACCGGCATGACACCATGATCTCCATCATCATGATCTCCATCATTGTGTCTTCATGAAGTTATCACGCCAACGATTACTTCTACTACTATGGCTAACGGTTTAACAATAAAGTAAAGTAATTACATGGCGTTATTCAATGACACGCAGGTCATACAATAAATAAAGACAACTCCTATGGCTCCTGCCAATTGTCATACTCATCGACATGCAAGTCGTGATTCCTATTACAAGAACATGATCAATCTCATACATCACATATATTTCATTCATCACATCCTTTTTGGCCATATCACATCACAAGGCATATGCTGCAAAAACAAATTAGACATCCTTTAATTGTTGTTGCATGTTTTTACGTGACTGCTATAGGGTTCTAGCAAGAACGTTTCTTACCTACGCCAAAACCACAACGTGATATGCCAATTTCTATTTACCCTTCATAAGGACCCTTTTCATCGAATCTGATCCGACTAAAGTGGGAGAGACAGACACCCGCTAGCCACCTTATGCAACTAGTGCATGTCAGTCGGTGGAACCTGTCTCACGTAAGTGTACGTGTAAGGTCGGTCTGGGCCGCTTCATCCCACGATGCCGCCGAATCAAGATAAGACTAGTAACGGCAAGTAAATTGACAAAATCGACGCCCACAACAACTTGTGTTCTACTCGTGCATAGAAACTACACATAGACCTAGCTCATGATGCCACTGTTGGGGATCGTAGCAGAAATTTAAAATTTTCTACGCATCACCAAGATCAATCTATGGAGTCATCTAGAAACGAGAGAGAGAGAGGAGTGCATCTAATTACCCTTGTAGATCGCGAGCGGAAGCGTTCAAGAGAACGGGGTTGATGAAGTCGTACTCGTCGTGATCCAAATCACCGATGATCCTAGCGCCGAATAGACGGCACCTCCACGTTCAACACACGTAGGGAGCGGTGACGTCTCCTCCTTCTTGATCCAGCAAGGGGGGAGGAGAGGTTGAGGAAGAGAGCTCCAACAGCAGCACGACGGCGTGGTGGTGATGGAGTGGCCGTATTCCGACAGGGCTTCGCCAAGCTCTTAACGGAGGAGGAGAGGTGTTGGGAGGGAGGGCTGCGCCTTGGATGTGTTGTGCAGCCCTCCCCGCCTCTGTTTATAGGGGAAGGAGAAAGGGGGCCGGCCACCTCTAGATGAGATCTAGAGGGGGGGCGGCGGCCAAGGGGAGGGGGCTTGCCCCCCAAGCAAGGGGGCGCCCCCTCTAGGGTTCCCCCCAACCCTAGGCGCATGGGCCCAAGGGGGGGTGCGCTCAGCCCTCCAAGGGCTGGTTCCCTTTCCCACACGGCCCATGAGGCCCTCCGAGAGAGGTGGCCCCTCCCGATGGACCCCCGGAACCCCTCCGGTGGCCCCGGTACAATACCGCTATGCCCCCGAACTTTTTCGGTGACCGTATGACAACTTCCCATATATAAATCTTCACCTCCGAACCATTTCGGGACTCCTTGTGACGTCCGGGATCTCATCCGGGACTCCAAACAACATCCGGTAATCATATACAAGTCTTCCTAATAACCCTAGCGTCATCGAACCTTAAGTGTGTAGACCCTACAGGTTCGGGAATCACGCAGACATGACCGAGACAGCTCTCCGGCCAATAACCAACAGCGAGATCTGGATACCCATGTTGGCTCCCACATGTTCCACGATGATCTCGTCGGATGAACCACGATGTCGAGGATTCAAGTAATCCCGTATACAATTCCCTTTGTCAATCGGTACGTTACTTGCCCGAGATTCGATCGTCGGTATCCCAATACCTCGTTCAATCTCGTTATCGCAAGACACTTTACTCGCATCAGTAATGCATGATCCTGTGACCAACCACTTGGTCCCATTGAGCTCATTATGATGATGCATTACCGAGTGAGCCCAGAGATACCTCTCCGTCATACGAAGTGACAAATCCCAGTTGTCGTGGTTTTGTCACGGCAGATGTCCTCATGAAAGGACTTAGTTGTGGAGCCATCACTACGGGTTAGCTTGAAGGGGTTAAAGCAGACACAAGGACGCAAGAGAGTTTATACTAGTTCGGCCCCTTCGATGAAGGTAAAAGCCTACGTCTAGTTGTGATGGAATTGATGGGGTTTCGATGACTAGGGAGCAAACAAGCTTCGCCTAAGTCTCGAGTTGTTGTTTGTTGTCCTTGAACCGCCGCCGGGTCGTCCCCTTATATACATGGGTGGCGCCTGGCCGGTTCACAGAGTCCCGATGCCGGTTCATAGATGTATCCGCTCGGTCTGCATTTATTCCTAACTTACAATACAAGTTACATATCGACGCCGGTTTACGGCCATGTGCCTTGAACCGGCTATGGGCCTTGAGCCCTCATCCGCCTACTTGGGCTTTAACATACTCAACTATCGACGGTTAACCCGCCTGTCTGGCGGTTTACACCCAGTAGTAATATCCCCAACATTAGGCCCTGCATTGATTTGAACAGGTTCATGTCAATCCTTAGCAAAAAACTTCATCTTCAACATCTTTGTGTAGTCTGGTGAACCGCCATGATGTCATCTTCTCTGGTCGTCGTAAACCGGCGTGACGTCACCTGTCATAAAAGCTATCCACGATACCTTTTTTTTTAATAGATTTGCGACAATCGAGGCGACAGCTCCGTTTCCAAACTCCCGGCCCCTTGATTTTCGCGCCTGACACATGTCCCTTGCTTTATAAATAAGACCGAAGGGTCATTTCTTTTTCCCCTTCGTGCCCTTCTGCTTCGTCTTCCTCGCGTCGCCCAGCTTCGGAGCTCCGCCGCCGCCATCGACTTCTGCACCAACCTTGGCCGCTGCATCACCCTGAATACACCAGAGCATCACGGCGATCTTCCATTTCTTCCTCGGCTCTGGTAAGTCTTCTATATTTTTCATCATAGATCTGTTCTAGGGTTTCCATGTTCTTCGGCGTTCATCACTTGCTTCCTGTTCATATGATAAACTTTAGACGAGTCTGTAAATCTTTGTTCTGCGTAGCGGTAGTTTTTATCATACGTTTTCACTTGCGCATCTCAAGACCATAGATCTCTCTGCACTTTGCTCATTGATTCAAAGCATCTGCTCCCTTTGGACCTTGAATATTTATCTCTTTTTCTGAACATGTTCCAGATCCAAAACTGTGATATAATTTTGTGAAACCTGTTTTCGCACACCTACTCATCCGCAATCTTGACTCTTCAATATTTTATACCAGGCGTTTAACTTTGTAGAAAAATTGATAACTTGGTATATACCATTAGTCCCCTTTTTGAACCGCCAGGATTCCCTAGCTAAGTATTGCCACTTTGCAGAACTCCGGTTTATAAATAACTGCTTCCGGTTTAGCAATGAATACATCAATGTATATCCTTCCAACATATTCTTGAACCGGTATTACTGCTTTGCAGATTGCACCATGGCCAAGCAAGTGTATGAGTGCAACTGGGTCCCTTCTCGAGTGACCGAGACTCAACTGAATAACCTAGTCAACACCGGCGCTTTAGGCAAAAAAGATGTCGTTCACTGGAGGGTCCCTGGCCCGGAATGTCCTCCAGAACCCGAAGATGGAGAGGTTGTTGTTTTTGCTGACCATCTAGCCCGGGGCTTCAGTCCGCCCGGTTCAAAGTTTTACCGGGATGTCTTGGCCAACTTCCAACTGTGTCCACAAGATATTGGCCCCAACTCCGTAACCAACATCTGTCACTTTCAAGTGCTTTGTGAGGTGTTCTTTCAAGAGGAGCCCACAGTTGAATTATTCAGGGATTGCTTCCATCTGAACCGCCGCACCGAATTTACTGACGGTCCCAATACCGAGTTAGGTGGTACGGCGATTCAAAAGAGGAAGGAGGTCACTTACCCTCACGCTAAACTGCACAGCCATCCCAAAGAGTGGAATTCAACATGGTTTTACTTCAAAAAGATACCTCTCCTGATGGAGAAAATCCCTTGCCGGGTTATCGTCCGGAACGGCTAAGCAACACACATCCCTTCCCTCAGAGACTGACTGCTAAGGAAAGAAGCAAATATGCTCCTCAATTATCCAAGCTCAGGGCCTTCTTGGCTAACGGGTTGACATGAGTTGACCTTGCTCGCTGCTGGATATCTTGGAGTATATTGCCCTTAAGCCCGCGCTCCGGTTTGATGTGCAAATACACTGGAGATGTAAAAGACCCTCTACGGCATATTGAGATCCAGCTGACAGATGACGAGGTTACTGAGGCTGTGAAGAAGATATTAAATGAACTGGAAGCTGCTTGCGCTCAAATTGGCCTGCCTCCTTTTTGTACCACTAACAAACCGCCAGCCGTAAGACTCATATCTTATGCTTTCATGAAATCTGACTATGTTTAAGTACCCTTTGTTGACATTAACATCTTTCAAACAGGGTGATGATCCATTTTGGAGCAAGAAGCCTCCACAAGAGAAACCAGAGAAAACAACCCGGCCCAAAACCAGAGTTGTGAAGAAACCGGCCAATAGGAAGAGGACCACTGCATCCTCCGATCCACCAGCTGACGATGATGTGGGTAATCCGGACTTTGAGGTAGAGCTTGACTCACTTGGTTTATTTTTCACACGCCTGATTGATAATGATTATTGCCAGGATGACGCTGAAGTCAGTCACGCTGATGTTGTACAGGTAATCACTCTTTCTTCCGATTCAATCCCTTTGCCTTCACTAAAAATCCGTCGGGCAAACAGGAAAGTTAAATTTTCTCATCCTCTTGCTTATTTGGACCCAAACTTTCTTATGAAGACACAACAACATGAAGCTCGCCGCACAACCCGGCACGGCGGCCAGGTAGTTACCTCCACGGTTTACCGAACAGTCCGTTCGAAACGCCGCTCGAGAGGTCTCTAACTGTTTCGTCAATGCTTATCCTAAAGCGAGTTGTTTTCGTCAACCTCTTAATCCATCTGACTCCGATTATCAGGGCACTTCTCATTCTTCTTCCGGCGATTCGTCAGCCACCCAGCTCCCACCACTCAAAACGGTGCTTGGGTGAGCCATATTCCTTATAATGTTGTTTGATATATTACTTTCAATATTCACTGGACTGATCCGTCTTCTTCCTTTCAGGGCCAAGCCTAGGCCAAGCAAGAAAGCTCGTCTGGACAAAGCGGCAGAAGAAAATGACGTTCCTGAACCGGACAAAATACCAGATCCTGAAGAACACATCCACGATGATGTATTGAACGACCCACCATCGCAAGATCATGATGTTACTGCTGACGAGGCACATGTTGATGCCATAGGCCCTTTTAATCAGCCCACAAGTCCTATCCAGACTGACAAAACAACGAGCCCATCAAAGCATACTAATAAACCGGCAACCCCAGTGCGGACCGGTGCAGCGAAAGATGATGATGTTGTTATTACTGGCGTTGGTCGTTCCGAGCCAGGCAATCCTGTCGCTTTATCTAAGCACACTGCCAAAGATGAATTTGCTGCATTTGGTAAAGGCAAATGGAATGCCGATTTGGCGACTTATGCCGCTCTAAACACCCAAGATCTTCATTCCAGCTACCTGAATCGGCTATATACCAGCCGTGATTATGAAGCCGGTCTGGTAAATATGACGAAGGACAAATATGAGGTAAATTCCATATGACTCTCTGCTTGTATATTTCAATCTGTCAACTCCAATAGCCCCCAAGTGACGGTTTTAAGATATCAACTCAAAACGGGACTTTCCAACATGAACTTTAATGCAACTGTACTTTGGGAATGTAGCCCCCAAGGGCCGGTTCAACTTAATGTAGTTAAACCGGGACTTTATACAGTAAGAATTCCAGTGTCACTAAAGGACAGAGCAAACAGGCATTAGACCCCAAGTGCCAGGTTGAATACGTGTGTTGAGCTTGGGACTTATATAGAATTTGTAGGATAAAAAGCAAATATGCATTAACACCCAAGTACCAAGGGCATAACTTGTTATGTGGTTGGTACTTCAACTCTGCAACGTAATCTTTATCAAATGTTTATCTGTATGTAGGCTGATCTGAGCAAGAAAGAAAGTCAAATCGCTGATCTGCAAGAAAACCTGAAGTCCCAGCAAGCTGAAACCTCCAATGCAAAAAATGAATTAACCAGCGCTTTAAGCGTCATGGAAAAGCTTAAAGAAGGTTTCAACAAGGAGCGGGTGGATTGGGCCACCGAAAAAGCCGCTTTAACTCAACGAGCAGAGAAAGCCGACGCTGCACTCAAACCGGTGGTGGATGAATTGACCAGTGTAAAACGACAACTGCATGCCATGACCGCTGCTGTCTTTGGTATGCTTTCTTGATTTCTGAAGTAATGAGGCCTTTTCATGTAACATGCCGGTTTACTAACCCTTTGAATGATACAGGGACATGTATTGGTCACTTGGGATCAGATGTGCGGAAGAAATTGAAAGCCGCCTATACGTTGATAGAACAATTGTATACTGGTGCGCAACGGATCATCTGTACTGCTTCTCACCACAAATCGGCGCCCACCTTGATCCAGGACACTATTAAAAGGTTGTCGATGCTTCCTGCCCGGGTTGAAGAGTTAAAGAAATCTGCTGCTAGAACCGGCGCTATAAACGCCTTAATCCGGGCAAAAGCATGGGTGCCGGATTTTGATCCTGTTGAAGCGGCCCAGGGCTTCCCGAGCTTGAAGTAAGATGGGACAGAGTTCAACGAAGAGGATATCCGAGCTATAAACCGGGAAGTGCGCCCTCTGGCTTGTCAATTGGTTGAAAAGGCAGATTTATCTCACTATCAAGCTCAATATGATGGACAAAACAAACGAGTGGCTGCACCAATTCCTGAAGCGGAGAACCTTATACCTCCAATCCGTAAGCATACTTACGCTCCTGGCATTGAACCGTCGTTCTTTGATCAATGATGAAGCTGTCTTTCAAGCATTAACGGAATCGATCGACAACTGTTGATTTCCAGCCGCTGGGTAGGGAAGCAGAGGTTGAAGCGGTGCAAGATGACCCGCAACCATCAGGCCAAGCTGGTGACCAAGCATGAACCAGAAGTCGGTTTAAATTACTGCTCCTTTATATTACGCAGAAACACAATTATCTTATCTGGGCACCGTGTTGCCTTGTAATAGACTAGCTGCCACACTTGGTTTTGATATGCCTTCGTGCATACTTATTGCAACTTATGCTTCCATTGAATCATCAATCTTAAACTATTGTCTGCAGCCAAAAAGCTTAAGACGCCGTCGTGGTTGTATCACCAGGCGGGTCATAATATCGAAGATAATATGTTAGATTTAAACATATGATCAAATACGGAGATATATGATACCTGCCATCGTAGGGCATGAAGTTGGCGGTGCCAATCTTGAAACAGAGTTTTAAGAAACCCACTCTGCCGGAGGAGGAAAACAGCTCCTGTGTATAGAAGGTCGGTTTACTGTAAACTGCTCCGATTCTGATGAACACCGTGTTACTCCATAATAGGATGTAAAAAAAATCAAACCGAGCAAAGAGTCTCCGGATTAAGAGTAGACTGTGTTCCGTCAACCCGATCGAACCGGTTTAATAATTGTCGGTTTAAGAACACAACAAAAGAAATATGCAAAAAAGAGAAACAAATTTCAAGCAAAGACAAAGACAGAATCATTTGCAAAAACAGGTTGTTGAGCCAATCAAGTGGCATTACCTTGGTCGGACACGACCAAGCCCCCGATAGGCGTAGCTATGGTTCAAGTCAGCCAGGTCCCCAAATGATGCAGTGGCATTACGCCGATCAAGAGGTGTAGCGATGGTTCGGGTTCGACCAAAGCCCCCAAGTGATTCTATGGCCTTAGGCCGATCAAGAGGCGTGACTGGTTCAGACGTGACCAAGTCCCCAAGTGATTCTGTGGCTTTCGCCTATCAAAAGGTGTTGCATTGGTTCGGACATGACCAAGCCCCCAAGTGATATGATATAAAGCTTTTTTGAAAAAGCTAAC
This sequence comes from Aegilops bicornis, assembly GCA_021605145.1. NCBI lineage: Eukaryota > Viridiplantae > Streptophyta > Magnoliopsida > Poales > Poaceae > Aegilops > Aegilops bicornis. The sequence continues at coordinate 628,536,927 of CM038671.1, read as the reverse complement.
TCAAGGGGTAAACCGGAGGCTGCTTCAAGACAAAAACTCCGTGTAACCACACATGATGTAAAAATAACAGATACCCCGCTTTAGCTAAGGCTCCGGTTTATTATATTGATCATAATATATACACTGTCATAATATGTACATAAGTAGAGCCTATGGCTCATGTATAGTAAGGCCGAAGATGAGCTATGTTCCACGGCCTGTTTGTCTCCTCCTCTGACGTGCGTGAGTCTTTATGCTCTCGAATATCGATCAGATAGTATGACCCGTTGTGCAAATTCTTGCTGACCACGAAAGGTACCTCCCAAGGTGGGGATAGCTTGTGCATATCAGTCTGGTATTGGATGAGTCGAAGCACCAAATCTCCTTCTTGAAAGGTTCTGGTTCTAACTCGGCGACTGTGATAGCGACGAAGATCCTGCTGGTAAATCGCCGAACGGGCAGCTGCGATGTCACGCTCCTCGTCCAACAGGTCCAAAGCATCTTGTCGTGCTACCTCGTTGTCCGCTTCAACATAAGCTGCTACACGAGGTGAATCATGACGGATATCACTGGGGAGAACCGCCTCCGCTCCGTAGACCATGAAGAACGGTGTGTACCACAATCGACTGTTGGGCGTAGTATTGATGCTCCATAATACAGATGGTAACTCCTCAACCCAACAACCCGGCGTCCGCTGCAAAGGAACCACAAGCCAGGGTTTGATGCCTCGTAAGATCTCTTGGTTAGCCCTCTCTGCTTGGCCATTGGACTGTGGGTGATCCACTGATGAGACGTCAAGCCAGATGTGTTCACGTTCACAGAACTCCTTCATAGCACTCTTGGACAGGTTGGTACCATTATCAGTAATGATGCTGTGTGGAAAGCCAAACCGGAAAATCACCTTTTTGATGAATTGAACCGCCGTGGCTGCATCACACTTGCTGACGGGCTCCGCCTCCACCCACTTTGTAAACTTGTCAACCGCCACCAAAATGTGGGTCTTCTTGTCCTTGGACCTTTTGAAAGGTCCAACCATATCCAGCCCCCAAGTCGCAAACGGCCAAGTAATTGGAATCATCCTCAATCCTTGAGCCGGCACATGAGCGCGTCTTGAGAACTTCTGACAGCCATCACATCGCCTAACCAGGTCCTCCGCATCAAGATGAGCGATCAACCAATAGAAGCCGTGGCCAAACGCTTTAGCCACCAGAGATTTTGAACGGCGTGGTGACCACAATCCCTTCGTGGATTTCACGCAAAATTTCACAGCCTTCCTCGGGAGACACCACGGTGTTGAAACGCCTCGACACCTTAATCGCAATGATGCAACTCGCCATTGACAATAGTCATGGACTTGGATCGCCGGATTATCTACCTGGCCAGAGTCTCATCCTCTGGTAACTCGCCCTGGTTCATGTACGCAAGATAAGGAACCGTCCAATCCGGAATAACATGAAGAGACGCCACCAATTGAGCCTCCGGATCAGGAATAGCCAAATCCTCTTCACCAGGGAGCTTGACAGACGGGTTATGCAGAATATCCAAGAAGACGTTAGGCGGGACCGGTTTACGTTGAGAGCCCAACCGGCTTAAAGCATCTGCCGCTTCGTGCTTCCGTCTGTCCACATGATCCACCTGATATCCTTTGAAGTGACCTGCAACAATATCCACCTCACGATAATATGCTGTCATGAGCGGATCCTTGGAATCCCAAGTGCTAGATACTTGTTGGGCCACCAGGTCCGAGTCACCGAAGCACTTAACTCGGCTGAGATTCATCTCCTTAGCCATCCGGAGACCATGGAGTAAAGCTTCGTACTCAGCTGCATTGTTAGTACAAGGGAACATTAAGCAGAGAACGTAACAGAACTTATCACCTCGTGGGGAAGTTAACACGACTCCAGCCCCCGAGCCCCAGTCCAATAGGTGTGATCCGGCTTTTCTTCAGGTGCTTGTAGTTCCGTCCAATCATTGATGAAATCTACAAGTGCTTGAGATTTGACCGCCGTCCGAGGCACGTATTTCAATCCGTGTGGCCCAAACTCTATAGCCCACTTGGCAATCCAGCCAGTTGCCTCCCTGTTCTGAATTATATCTCCCAAAGGAGCAGAGCTGACCACTGTGATGGGATGTCCCTGGAAGTATTGCTTAAGCTTCTGGCTTGCCATGAAAACTCCATACACCAGCTTCTGCCATTGTGGGTACCTTTGCTTGGACTCAATAAGCACCTCGCTGATATAGTAAACCGAACGCTGAACCGGATATTCCTTGCCCGCCTCTTTGCGCTCCACCACAATAGCTACGCTGATCAAGACGAGCATTAGCTGCCACATATAGTAGCAATGGTTCCTTGTCAATCGGAGCAGCAAGAACAGCGGATTGGCTAGCTGCCGCTTTAAATCCTCAAACGCTTTATCGTGACCCGAACTCCGCATTTAATTGATCCGTTTTTTCAAAGATTCGATACAAAGGGATCGCCTTCTCACCAAGGCGGCTGATAAACCGGCTCAACGCGGCATTCCGGCCTGCCAAGCGTTGAACGTTGTTGATACACTTCGGCTTAGCCAGGGAGGTGATAGATGTGATCTTCTCCGGATTAGCCTCAATTCCCCTGTTGGACACCAGAAAACCCAATAACTTGCCTGCCGGTACACCAAAAACACACTTGTTCGGGTTGAGTATCATCTTGTATGTCCGTAGGTTATCAAAGGTTTCCTTCAAATCGTCAACCAGAGTCTCCTTCTCCCTTGACTTAACCACAATATCATCCACATAGGCATGTACATTACGGCCGATCTGCTTATGAAGGCAATTTTGTACACACCGTTGATAAGTTGCTCGGCACTCTTGATCCCAAAGGGCATAGATACATAGCGAAGGCTCCAAAGGGAGTTATGAACGCCGTCTTCTCCTGGTCCTTAATCGCCATCTTGATCTGATGATAACCAGAATATGCATCCAGAAAACTCAAACGCTCACAACCCGCAGTAGCATCAATAATCTGATCGATGCGGGGGAGGGCAAAAGGATCTACTGGACAAGCCTTGTTAAGGTCTGTGTAATCCACACACATGCGCCAAGTGTCGTTTTTCTTAAGGACCAACACCGGATTAGCCAGCCATTCAGGATGGAAAACTTCAACAATAAAGCCAGCAGCTAAGAGCCTAGCCACCTCCTCTCCAATAGCCTTGCGCCTTTCTTCATTAAAACGGAGGAGAAACTGTTTCACCGATTTGTACTTAGGATCGACACTAAGAGTGTGCTCAGCGAGTTCCCTCGGTACACCTGGCATGTCAGAAGGCTTCCATGCAAAAATGTCCCGATTCTCATGGATGAACTCGATGAGCGCGCTTTCCTATTTCGGATCCAAGTTGGTACTGATACTGAACTGCTTGGATTAATTGCCGGGTACGAAGTCAACAAGCTTGGTCTCAGTTGCCGATTTGAACTTTAGGGCCGGATCATGCTCTGTAGTTGGCTTCTTCAATGGAGTCATGTCCGTCGGATCAACATTATCCTTGTAGTATTTCAACTCTTCCGTGGCACAAACCGACTCTGCATAGGCCGCATCACCTTCTTCACACTCCAAAGCAATCTTGGAACTTCCATAAACAGTTATTGTCCCCTTGTGACCCGACATCTTGAGTTGCAAATAAATATAACAGGGCCGTGCCATAAATTTGGCATAAGCCGGCCGCCCAAATAGGGCGTGATATGGGCTCCGGATCTTCACCACCTCAAAAGTCAATGTCTCTAACCTGGAATCATGATCGTCTCCAAAGGCTACTTCCAGAGCTATCTTGCCAACAGGATATGCTGACTTACCAGGTAACACACCATGGAATACTGTATTGGACGGTTTAAGATTTTAATATGTTAGCCCCATACGGCGGAAGGTCTCATAGTATAGGATATTAATGCCGCTCCCTCCATCCATGAGCACCTTTGTGAACTTATAACCTCCCACCTGAGGTGCCACCACCAACGCTAGCTGACTCGGATTGTCAATCCGGGGAGGGTGATCCTCTCTGCTCCATACGATTGGCTGTTCCGACCAGCGTAAATAACGAGGCACGACCGGTTTAACAGAATTCACCGCTCGCTTGTGAAGCTTCCGGTCTCTCTTGTCCAAGCTAGTGGTGAAGACATGATATTGCCCGCTATTCAACTGCTTTGGATTGCTCTGATAACCCGACTGCTGCTGCTGGTTGTAAGCACCCTGGCTACTCTGATTACCTTGATTGTTATGTCCGCCCTGATTACCATTGAAGCCTGAACCGGAATTTCCTCCACCGTGACCCGGCCCATGGAATCCAGATCCTGAGCCACCACCTGATCCGTGATCATATCGGAAAGCATTAGAATTCATGAACTCCTGCATAATGTAACAATCCTTCCAAAGGTGGTTGGCTGGCATCTCCTTTGTCCCGTGCTTTGGATAGGGCTGGTTTAACATATAGGTCAGGCGGTCCGGGTTAGGACTTGGAGCTCCACCGTGATTCGACGGTTTACCCTTTTGTTGCTGGCCCTTGTCCTGCGCGCTAGTATTAGCCACAAAGTCCATGCTGCTATCCGCTTTACGCTTGCCTCCGTTTCCATGACCTGCCTGTATTGCTGCCCTTTGGAGTTGCCGCTCTTCTTTCCCTTCCCTGTCTTGTCATCATCAGACTCGGGATCCTTGGTACTATCAGAATCAGCATACTTCACTAATGCAGTCATGAGGGTCCCCATATCGTTACAATGGTGCTTCATCCGTCCCAATTTCAACTTCAGAGGCTTAAACTGGCAGCTGCCTTCCAAGGTTATAACCGCGGAATCGGCATTGATACGGTCTGATGAGTGCAAAATTTCTGAGACTCGGCGCACCCAGCAGGTTGTTGACTCTCCTTCCTCCTGGACACAGGCCGCTAAGTCCACTATCGACATGGGCTGCTTACAGGTATCCTTGAAATTCTGGATAAACCGGGCTCGCAAATGGGCCCATGAACTGATAGAATTGGCCGGTAAGCTCCTTAACCAGGTACGGGCTGTCCCTTCAAGCATCATGGTGAAATACTTCGCACACGCCGCCTCATCCACATCAAGCATCTCCATGGCCATTTCATAGCTCTCCACCCATGTTTCTGGAGATAAATTGGCAGTGTAATTTGGCACCTTGCGCGGGCCCTTGAAGTCCTTGGGCAGGCGCACATTGCGTAAAGCGGGGACAAGACAGGGCACTCCCAAAGAACTAGAAGTAACCCCTGGCTCGACCAAGGTGGTTGGATGAACCGGCGTAAGCTGACGAGCCTCATGCTGCGCCGCTAACTCGGCCTCCTCATGCGGCGCCCGGGCCCGTCCACCACTTCTGAGCATCACCAATACCGCTGCCGGGTTATTGCCACGGGGCGCTTCACGGTTCAGTGCATTGCTTGATACGGCCGGTTCATCCATACGCCTGTTGTAGCTCCGGCTTGGACGGGGGGGGGGGGGGGGTAGGAACGAATTCGGTCACGGCTGTATGAATATGCTTCCTGTTGAATCAAGGCTGTCCGAAGAAGCTCCTTAACCCGGCGCGTCTCCACCGCCTGCGGAGAATCACCTTCAATCGGGATGGCCTCGATCGTGAAGCGGCGGCGACAAGATTGTCCATTGATTGGAATAATGACCCGAGGTGTCGGACAAAGTGAGGCACAACATTGTTCTGTCGAGAGGGCTCCATCAGGCGAGGCTGAACCGGCGCGCCTGGCCCAGGTGCCTCCGCCCGATTTATCACCGGCGGGTTACTAGTTCCTGCTCCTGTGGTGTTTAAAGAGATTTCTGGCGTCGAAAACCGGAGGCAAGCGAGACCGGTGCTTTCTTTTCAGGACTTCATGCGACGCGGTCTGATCCAGTATAAGCCTATAGGCCTGCGCATCCAAAGCGGCCCGCTCTGCGACCATCCAGTTGTTCTCGGCTGCTAGGTCGGCCTTGGCCTGAGTGATCTGTTCCCTCACCCTTGCAACTTCCACGTTGTGGGTGTCCTGATCTGCCGGGTTAGCCTCTGCCATAAGCACGCCCAACGCACAAACAGATCGAGATAAAACTTGAGCCAGTATTGCACAGGCCTCCTGCCGTGGCCGTCGCTGCTGACCCGGAGATCATTGCTGCTGCGGTCGAAGAGTGGATCGCCGCCTGTGTACCGACCATGAATATTCCAACCCGGTTGGGCAGATCAGAGGGGTCCGGAATATTGTCGCCATCGGAACAGCCCCCAATCCGGCCGTCTTGTAACTGATATAACGATTCGGTTTCTCCGGTTGAGGACTCGTCGCCAGAATAAACGACGGTCTCGCTACCATATTCCGATCCATCCTCATATTCCCCTCCGTGGATGACTCCCACGAAGGCACGCTTCACAGCCGGTTTAACATGGGCAGACCGTGCATGCTGAGCTGTTTCGATGAGGTCGGTGCAGATGTCCGGCTCAGGGCCTGGTTCACCGATCTTGCCGCTGAAGACGTGTATGCCACCAAAGGGGACCCGGTACCCGTACTCAATCGAGCCGGCCTCGGGGCCCCACCCTGCATCGTCGATGTAGAGCTTGCCACGACGACTCTTGGTCATCCGGCCCACAGTGTAGCCCTTGAGTCCTTCGAAGTTGCCCTCCAAGAACTTGAAACCATCGTGCGATAGCCCCACGGTGGGCGCCAACTGTCGTGGTTTTGTTACGGCAGATGTCCTCATGAAAGGACTTAGTCGTGGAGCCATCGCTACGGGTTAGCTTGAAGGGGTTAAAGCGGACACAAGGACGCAAGAGAGTTTATACTAGTTCGGCCCCTTCGATGAAGGTAAAAGCCTACATCTAGTTGTGATGGAATTGATGGGGTTTCGATGACTAGGGAGAAAACAAGCTTCGCCTAAGTATCGAGTTGTTGTCTGTTGTCCTTGAACCGCCGCCGGGTCGTCCCCTTATATACATGGGTGGCGCCGATCATTCCTGAGTCCCGACGCCGGTTCATAGATGTATCCGGCTCGGTCTCTACTATTCCTAACTTACAATACAAGTTACATACTGACGCTGGTTTACGGCTACATGCCTTGAACCGGCTATGGGCCTTGAGCCCTCATCTGCCTACTTGGGCTTTAATATACTCAACTACTGACGAAGTTAACCCGGCCTGTCCTGGCCGGTTTACACCCAATAGTAATATCCCCAGCACCAGTCTCGATCCGTGCCAACCCAACAGACACCTTCGGAGATACCTGTAGTATACCTTTATAGCCACCCAGTTACGTTGTGACGTTTGGTACACCCAAAGCACTCCTACGGTATCCGGGAGTTACACGATCTCATGGTCTAAGGAAAAGATACTTGACATTAGAAAAGCTCTAGCAAACGAACTACACGATCTTGTGCTATGCTTAGGATTGGGTCTTGTCCATCATATCATTCTCCTAATGATGTGATCCCGTTATCAATGACATCAAATGTCCATGGTCAGGAAACCGTAACCATCCATTGGTCAACGAGCTAGTCAACTAGAGGCTCACTAGGGACATGTTGTGGTCTATGTATTCACACATGTATTACGATTTCCGGATAATACAATTATAGCATGAACAATAGACAATTATCATGAACAAGGAAATATAATAATAATCATTTTATTATTGCCTCTAGGGCATATTTCCAACATGCATATTTGTGGTGACAATGGGATATTCACGTGATCTACTTGATGTTTGTTTTGGTGATCAACTTGCGGGTTCAGTGACCTTGTGAACTTATGCATAGGGGTTGGTGCACGTTTTCGTCTTGACTCTCCGGTAGAAACTTTGGGGCACCCTTTGAAGTTCTTTGTGTTGGTTGAATAGATGAATCTGAGATTGTGTGATGCATATCGTATAATCATACCCACGGATACTTGAGGTGACATTGGAATATCTAGGTGACATTAGGGTTTTGGTTGATTTGTGTCTTAAGGTGTTATTCTAGAATGAACTCTATGATAGATCGAACAGAAAGAATAGCTTCGTGTTATTTTACTACGGACTCTTGAATAGATTGATCAGAAAGGATAACTTTGAGATGGTTTCGTACCCTACAATAATCTCTTCGTTTGTTCTCCGCTATTAGTGACTTTGGAGTGACTCTTCGTTGCATGTTGAGGGATAGTTATATGATCCAGTTATGTTATTATTGTTGAGAGAACTTGCACTAGTGAAAGTATGAACCTTAGGCCCTGTTTCCTAGCATTGTAATACCGTTTACGCTCACTTTTATCGCTTGTTACCTTGCTGTTTTTATAATTTCATATTACAAAAACCTATATCTACCATCCATATTGCACTTGTATCACCATCTCTTCATTAACTAGTGCACCTATACAATTTACCATTGTATTGGGTGTGTTGGGGACACAAGAGACTCTTTGTTATTTGGTTACAGGGTTGTTTGTGAGAGACCATCTTCATCCTATGCCTCCCACGGATTGATAAACCTTAGGTCATCCACTTGAGGGAAATTTGCTACTGTCCTACAAACCTCTGCACTTGGAGGCCCAACAACGTCTACAAGAAGAAGGTTGAGTAGTAGACATCAAGGTCATTTCTGGCGCCATTGCCGGGGAGGTGAGTGCTTGAAGGTATATATTTAGATCTTGCAATCGAATCTTTTAGTTTCTTGTTTTATCACTAGTTTAGTTTATAAAAGAAAACTACAAAAAAATGGAATTGAGGGTACCTCATATGCTTCATCTTTTTAATGTCTTCCATGAAAATAAGGATTCCGATAATTGTGCTCAATTTCTAGAGGAAGAATGCATTAATATGTTTGGCACTAAATCTTTGAATGATGAGCATGATTGCAATGTTGTTAGTATGAATTCCTTGAATACCCATGATGCTAATGATATGCAAAGCCACAAGCTTGGGGATGCTATGTTTGATGAAGATGATAATTATTGTGATGACACGTATGCTATAAAGAATAATTACAACCATGAAACTTGTCATCATGATTTTAATTTTCAATTGGATTATGCTTCACATGATAGTTATTTTGTTGAGTTTGCTCCCACTACTATTCATGAGAAGAATTTTGCTTATGTGGAGAGTAGTAATTTTTCTATGCTTGTAGATCATGAAAAGAATGCTTTAGGTGCTGGTTATATTGTTGAATTCATTCATGATGCTACTGAAAATTATTATGAGGGAGGAATATATACTTGTAGGAATTGCAATAATATCAAGTTTCCTCTCTATGTGCTTAAAGTTTTGAAGTTATACTTGTTTTTCCTTCCTATGCTAGATGATTATTGTTCCCATAAGTTGTTTGCTCACAAAATCCCTATGCATAGGAAGTGGGTTAGACTTAAATGTGCTAGTCATATTCTTCATGATGCTCTCTTTATGTTTCAATTCTTATGTTTTATGTGAGCATCATTGAAATCATCATGCCTAGCTAGGGGCGTTAAACGTTAGCGCTTGTTGGGAGGCAACCCAATTTTATTTTTGTTCCTTGTTTTTTGTTCCTGTTTAGAAATAAATAATCTATCTAGCCTCTGGTTAGATGTGGTTTTATGTTTTAATTAGTGTTTGTGCTAATTAGAACCTTTGGGAAGACTTGGGTTAAGTCTTTATGATCTTGCTGTAAAAAACAGAAACTTTAGCGCTCACGAGATTAGCTTCCACGTTTTACTGGAGAGTGATTTTAGGTTGATTCTTTTTGCAGAAGATTAATAGACAAATTTCTCAGGTCTACCAATTTATTTCAGAATTTTTGGAGTTCCAGAAGTATACGTTTGATACAGATTACTACAGACTGTTCTGTTTTTGACAGATTCTATTTTCATTGTGTTGTTTGCTTATTTTGATGAATCTAAGAGTAGTATCGGAGGGTATGAACCATGGATAAGTTGGAATACAGTAGATATTACACTAATATGAATTTAGAATGAGTTCACAACAGTACCTAAGTGGTGGTTTTATTTTCTTATACTAACGGAGCTTACGAGTTTTCTGTTGAGTTTTGTGTTGTGAAGTTTTCAAGTTTTGGGTAAAGATTCGATGGACTATGGAATAAAGAGTGGCAAGAGCCTAAGTTGGGGATTCCCAAGGCACCCCAAGGCAATACTAAAGGACAACCAAGAGCCTAAGCTTGGGGATGCCCCGGAAGGCATCCCCTCTTTCGTCTTCGTTCATCGGTAACTTTACCCGGAGCTATATTTTTATTCACCACATGATATGTGTTTTGCTTGGAGCATCAATTTATTTTGTTAGGGTTTGCTTGCTGTTATTTAGAACAATGTTTTGCATCTTTTATTTTAATAAAAGTGGCATTGATAGCCTTTACTATGCCTATTTTACAAGTCGTCATGTTGCTGTTTGAAAACAGAAAGTTTACCGCTGTTGCAAAAATTCCCTAGAAATGTTAGAATGTGATAAAATGTTGAAACCTTTTGCATAATAAGCTCTAATAAATTTACTACAGTGGGAATTTTGTTTCATAATTTTTGGAACTAGGTAAGTATGGATCTTGCTGCATTCTTTACAGACTCTCCTGTTTAGGCAGATTGCTGTTACGTTTGCATTGTTTGCATATGTTTGCTTCTTTAATGATTCTATTTGAGGATAGGACTATTAAATATGGAGAGGCATTTAGTATGAAATGTTGAATAATAATTTTAGTGATTTGCTACAGTAGAGTATGATAAGGTTTTTGCATTGGTTTATACTAACTTAGCTCACGAGTCCTTGTTGAGTTTTGTGTGGATGAAGCTTTTGAGATTTAGGGAGACCATGATATGAGAGGAATTAAGGAGAAACAAAAGCTCAAGCTTGGAGATGCCCAAGGCATCCCAAGATAATATTTCAAGAAGTCTCAAGAGTCTAAGCTTGGGGATGCCCCGGTTGGCATCCCACCTTTCTTCTTCGACAACTATCGGTTAGTATCGGTTGATCCTAAGTTTTTGCTTCTTCACGTGATGTTTGCTATTCTTAGATTGTCATTTCATTCTGTTTTGCTTGCTGCTTGAATAAAATATCAAGATCTAAATATAACGTCCCAAATTTTCAATTTGGAATGTTATACATAGAGCATCATTGCATATCATATTTTTGTTGCATTTTTGCTCGAACCTAGAAATTCTACACAACTCAAGGACCCACGGAGAGAGTTGGGGATTTCGTTATTTTCATATTTGAGTTTTCTCAAATTTTGAAAATAGGATCAGTTGATTTTAATTATTTTATCTTCAATTATTTCTACTATCAAAATATGAGAGAGGGAATAAAATGACTTTCCCAAAATAAAGAAATAATGAAGATTTAATAATAAAATCAAATAAGATTTTATTTTGGAGTTTTTCGCCTTTTTATTTGAATTTGGGAAAAATGCGTGTTTTTCAAAATTGCATTTAGGCCCCAATAAATGTTCATCTAGTCCGGCTTGATTTTAGAAGCCGGGGAAAAATTATTTCGGGATTTTTGGAGTCCGTTTAGTATTTCTTTTTATTTTTCTTCTGCACGGAATTATTTAAAAAAAGCAGCATGACCTACAGGCCGTGTCCTTGGGACTCGGCCCGAGGTGGCTTTATAAGCCAGCCCACCCGAGGCCAAACCCTAAACCGCCCGACCCACGCCCGCCGCCGGCCACGTAATCGCCCGCCGCCCGCCCATCACGACCCGCCGGATCCGCCGCCTTGCAAACCCCAGGACCACGCCGCCGCCCGCCGACCGCCCGCCAACCCGCCGCCCGCCGCCCGACCCCGCCGGACCCCGCCGCCGCCGACCCCGCCGCAGAGGTTCGCCGCCGCCTCGGATACCGTGCCGCCGGTTTTTCTAAAAACAGGGCGTTTTTTCTTCTGTTTATTTTCGTTTTTTTAGTTTTCGTTTTTTTATTTAGATCGGTTTTTTTTCAGTTCGGTTAAATAGCGAACGTTCGTTCGTTCGTTCCTTTTTAATGAACACGTTCGTCAGATTAGTTTAGTTAACGAACGTCCGTTCGTTAACCTGTTCGTCGTTTCTCTTTTTCTCGGATTTAATTCGTGATTTTTCTGATCGCGATTCCTGATCCGATTTTCGTTTTAGTATAACTTTTCGCTCGTTTATCGGAATCAGGCGATTCAAGCGCCTAGAGTTTCGTTTTGAAACCCTCTTTCCGAATAACCTACTTCAACAAGTTTTTGCTACTGTAAAATTTGGCTTAGATCCAGATTAGTAAAACGGAGCTGTTTTTTTTCCGCCGTTTGACTTTCGTTGCTTCGTTTGATTTGATTCTTTTTGCAAACCGGAGTTCTTAAGTTGAACTATCTGGTTAGATCTTCTATTTGAGTTTAACCTGTGCATTAGATGAGTACTTATTGTATGCTTGTTTGTCTGCGATAGAATACCCGGAGTACGCCGCCTGTTACTTGAGTCTCTAGGTTTCATGGATCATCGCAAGGCAAGTAACACTTTGATCATACCTTTTCTACTACCCAGTTTTTATGCATTAGATCTATCCTCAAACATTGCATGATTATGATCTAATTAAATTGTGGGATGGGAAGTAGATTGAGGTAGTACCTATTACACTGCTTTAATTATCAAACCCTTGGGAGTTACTTCTACGTTTGCTTATTATGCCATGCTATGCTAGTAGACGTGGATTGGGTGAGTGAATTCCATGACAGATGTGAGATTGTTAAATTAATGGTTTATTTAAGGTGGCAACTTAAACACACATCTGGGTGGATTGAGGCACCTGGTTTCTATCAGGACTTGCCTGTATTTCTTCGGACCGCCACCCAGGCTCAAAGGGATCATGAGACTATTCATGCTAGAAACTTTCGTGTGCAGCCACATGCTACTATGGGCTCTAGCATAGTTGACTAAGTTGTGCGAACTCTTACGGGTAGACTAGCATGTAGGGGTTGTAGGTTGGTACGGTCTACCCACATGTAAGGTGCTAGCGCTTACGAAGACTATGTCTTGGTCATCCGCTTTCTCAAACACCATGTAGTGCGAGAAATCAAGCGGAGGAGATCGAGTCTTGTGGGGAAAAGTGCACAAACCTCTTGAGTGTATAAACTAATCATGGTTAGCCGTGTCCCCGGTTATGGACATCTTGAGTATCTAGTACTTGGATTATCATGTGAATCTCATCATGTTACTTTAAATAATATTGTTGGGTTGTTAATGAGTACTTTTAATTGGGATTGAGAATGCTGTCAACCATTCTCAATGTTTCACAACCAACATGATAGTTAAATAAATTTATTCCTTTGCGATGAGGGAAAAATTGGCTTTTACGCAAAAACTGTAACCATAGAGCTTTCCACCAGCCATATATGCATGTAGTATAGGCTTATTCTTCCATTATTTATCTATGTGTTACATTGCCAAAGATATTCCATGTGCCGACCGTTTTCGGGCTGCAACGTTTCATGTTGCGTACTTTTTTCGCATTTACGAGTGTGGTGTTTAGGTCGTGGTTCTATACTCAGTGATGCCGTTGGAGTTGATGGACTCGCTTATTCTTCCAAGCCTTCCGCTGTTATCATTATTAGATGGCCTTAAGCCATATTTATTTTATTAAGTTCTCTCTTGAGACATTCGATTTTAATAAGTGTGTGATTGCTACTCTGTTATAAATCCTCCGAGTCTTTGTGTGGTGTCGGCATTCTTGATCCAGGATGACAATCGAGCACGAGAGATCGACTGCTTGAGGTCCTGGTCGCTACAAAGATGGTATCGAGAGCACACGCCGATTGTAGGACACGACCATTAAGCTAAAGCCCTAGATCACTACTCTCTCTTCTCTTTCGACTCCTCATCTTTTCTACTCTTTTAGGATGACTAAGCGAGGATCAAGTTCACCCAGCCGGATGAAGATACACCCTTTGGACGACATCTGAAGGAAGTCACTAAGTACCTGAACATCGGAATACCAAGCTTCACCGGGACCTACAATTCCACTTTACCTGAAGAAGAGCGCTGGAAGATTCAAGCTCAAGTTCCCGGAAGGACGTTTGCGCCAATCACGGAGCCCATTGAGATTGTTTTCAATGCACCAACCTGGAGTCCGGGAAAGAGCATGGCAGCTCACACGCAGTGGAGAATTTTACAAAGAAGACCTCAAGGATACTATCTACCAGATTTGCGGGCACCGAGATGAACAATGGGAGATAGTTGGCACTAAGAAGGATCGATCCATTGCAGCTTTCATCCAGGAGTTAAATCAGCACATTCGACGCCAGGAGAACCAGATGTGCGCAGGCATGTTGGAGTTGAAGACAGCAAAAGCCAAGATTATCGAACTAGAAGGAGAACTGAAGGCCACTCGCAAGGACTACATGGAGGAGATTGTAGCTCTAGTGGGACAAAATGACGATCTTAAGGTGAAGATTGAAGAACTCATGGGAAATTCAGCACCAGGAGGAGAAGATGAAGATTGCACCTGTCCAGAGAACTACATCATCATCGACGACACCGATTCCGATCCTAGTGATGATGATTTCGAAGATGAAGCTGGAGCAGATATCATGGAGTCTTCATCGGAGCAGTTTTTCTAGTTGACCACCATAACAGTAGTAGATTTCCCCCCATTAAAGATTAGTTTTAGTTCCAGCACTTTGTAACGATAGATAGACCGTTGTATGCCCTTGTTTGAATTGATTGAAGTGTATTGTGTGATTTGTCTCATGTGCATATGGGTAGTGTTTTCCCTCTAGACCTCATTCTATTCTAAACTCTCGTCTTTTCTATAAACCCTCAGATGCCTCCGAGACGCGACCCCGGATTTGTTTTCCCGCCGGAGATCACTCGATTGATTCAAGAAGAATGCCTTGATTCAAACATTGGTACGTAACCAAGTCAACAACAACAACAACAACAACAACAACAACAACAACAACAACAACAACAACAACAACAACAACAACAACAACAACCCACCGCCACCACCACCTGTTTACCATTTGACCCGTTTCTTAAGGCTGAACCCGCCGGTGTTTTCCAGTAGCACCGAGCCGATAGTAGCAAATGATTGGCTCCGTAAGATAGGGAGGGAGTTGACCACTGCAGGATGTACAGATGGGGAAAAGGTGAAATTTGCCACACATCAGCTTGAAGGACCCGCAGCAGCATGGTGGGAGAATTTTACAGCCACTTACCCAAGAGGTAACCTTTGTCACATGGGATCGGCCAGCAAGCTTTCCATCGCCCATGTTTCAAAGGAGCTATGGCCATGAAGAAGCGTGAGTTTCACAACTTGCGCCAAGGAGGACCGACAGTTGGCAAGATGTGGATGATTTCGATAAGTTAGCACGTTATGCCCCGGATGACGTTACTACGGATGCGACTAAGCATGAGAAGTTTCTAGAAGGACTGAATGATGAGCTGATCATGCGATTGATGGTAGCCACCTTCAATAACTACCAGGAGTTAGTAGATCGTGCTCTTATGATTGAAGGGAAGCGGCAGATTGACAATCGCAAGAGAAAGTATGGACGGGGAAGAATAACTCGAGCTCGTGAAACTTTGCTTTACCCCGAAGCCAGGAGGACAATTTCAGCATACCCACGGAGGAGGTAGCTCACACAACCATAATGGCACCAAGAATGGGAACGGGAATGGAGGAAGCAATGGACAAAACCGCACCAACCCGTCAACACCATCCAAGGTAGACTGAGCCATATCACTTGCTTTAAGTGCCGTAAGATCGGGCATTATGCAAATGATTGTCCGTAAGTCCAAAATGGTAATGGCAATGGAAGCTCGTGAAAGAAGCGAACCCTTTCAACAGGGGACAAGTGAACCACGTTACCGTGGAGGAGGTTGAAGCTCAGCCAGACGCAGTAATAGGTAAGTTTTTGTTTAAGACATTTACTGCAATTGTTCTTTTTGATACTGGTGCATCACATTCATACATATCAAGGGGATTTTTGGATAAGTATAACCTACCAACCCAAGCCCTTAGGTCACCCATGCTAGTAACCTCACCCGAGGCGTAATACATGGCTAGTATATGGTGTGATCGATCGCCATTAAGGATTGGACACTATGTATTTCCTCGAACCTAATAGTTCGGAATCACAAGGTTTGGATGTGATATTAGGCATGGATTGGTTATCAAGTATGGAGGAACATAGATTGCGCCAAGAATTGATTTTGCTTACCACCCGGAAGGGAGGATAATCAAGTTTGTATCACGACATGAGCCGAGGAGAGCACATGTAAATTCCTTAACAGAGTTGTGCAGGAGGAAGTACCGGTGGTAAGGGATTACCCGGACGTGTTTAGGAAGAGTTGCGTGCATGCCGCCGGACGAGACATTGAATTTTTGATTGAATTACTGCCGAATGGGCCAATATCTAAGAGACCGTATAGGATGCCCCAAGATTTGGAGGAAATTAAGAAGCAGATTAAGGAGTTCTTTGGATAAATGTTTTATTCGCCCAAGTTCTTCGCCTTGGGGATCACCAGTACTTCTAGTGGAGAAGAAGGATGGACCATTAAGAATGGTTGTTGATTATCGAGGATTGAATGAAGTGACCATTAAGAACAAGTACCCACTGCCGATGATCAATGACTTGTTTGACCAATTGCAAGGAGCTAAGGTGTTTTCCAAGATCGATTTGCGATCGTGGTACCATCGATTGAAGATTCGAGAGCGGGATATACCTAAGACGGCTTTTACCACAGTGCACGGGTCAGTATGAGTATACCGTTATGTCATTTGGTCCGACTAACGACCTGCCTATTTTATGAACATGATGAACAAAGTGTTTATGGAGTTTTTGGATAAGTTAAATGCGTGGTGTTCATTGATGATATTTTGGTTTACTCGAAGAATGAAGAAGAACATAAGGATCATTTGCGTTTGGTACTCGAGAAGCTCAGAGAACATCAGTTGTATGCCAAGTTCAGCAAGTGTGAGTTTTGGTTGAAAGAAGTTGGATTTCTCGGACATGTTATATCCAGAGAAGGTATAGCAGTAGACCCCACTAAAGTTGCCACGGTGACAAACTGGGAAGCGCCAACAATAGTGGGAGAGATCCGGAGTTTCCTTGGACTCGCAGGATACTACCGGAGATTCATTAAGAATTTCTCGAGGATTGTGAAGCCTATGACAGAACTCTTGAAGAAGGATACCAAGTTTATTTGGACTGAGGAGTGTGAGGCTAGTTTCCAAGAGTTGAAGAAGCGTTTGGTTACCTCACCAGTATTAATCCTGCCAGACCAAAGCAAGGATTACGAAGTTTATTGCGACGCTTCACGCCGAGGACTTGGACCAGTGCTTATGCAGGAGGGAAGAGTTGTTTCGTATGCTTCACGACAGCTTAAGCCTCATGAGTTAAACTATGCCACGCATGATTTGGAGTTAGCAGCCGTAGTGCATGCGTTGAAAACATGGAGACATTTCCTCATTGGAAATCATTGTGAGGTGTATACGAATCACAAGAGTTTGAAGTACATCTTCACGCAGAAGGAGCTAAATCTCAGGTAGAGGAGATGGTTGGAGCTTATTAAAGATTACGATATGAGATTACATTATCACCCCGGAAAGGCTAACGTTGTAGCAGACGCGTTGAGCCGTAAGAGTCATGTCAACACACTAATGACCGGAGGTTTACCAAAGGAATTAGCCGAGGAATTTCGGGAGCTATGTTTGGAAATAGTTCCGCGAGGCTATGTAGCAGCATTGGAGATTCAATCTACTTTGATGGACAAAATCAGAGAAGCTCAAAAGACAGATAAGGAAGTTGCTTCTATTAAGGAGAAGATGAGCAAAGGAAAAGCAAAGGGTTTTCGTGAGGATGAGCACGATACCTTATGGTTTGAGGACCGCGTTGCACTACCAAGTGATCCGGAGATTCGGAAGTTGATTTTGCAAGAGGCACATGATTCGCCAGATTCGATCCACCCCGGAAATACCAAGATGTATTTGGATTTGAAGGATACTTTACGGTGGACCGAATGAAGAAGGATATTGCGAGTATGTAGCGATGCATGATGTATGTCGAGGGTGAAGGCGAACATCGAAGCGGCAGGATCGTTACGTAGCCATTGCCTATACCCGAATGGAAGTGGGATAAACTAGGTATGTATTTCATCACGGGATTGCCGGGACTCGTTCAAAGCTATGACTCGATTTGGGTTGTAGTCGATCGTTTGATGAAGGTAGCTCATTTCATTCCAAAGAAAGACTACCTACAAGCGGTGCCAAATTGGCTAAGATATACATGACAAGGATTGTATGCTTGCATGGAGTTCCGAGGAGTATCGACGATAGAGGAACCCAATTCACCTCAAAGTTCTGGAAGCGATTGCATGAAACTTTGGGAACCAGGCTGGAGTTTAGTACAACTTTTCATCCACGCATGGATGGACAAACCGAGAGAGTCAACCAGATTTTAGAGGATATGCTGAGAGCATGTGCTTTGGATTATGGATCAAGTTGGGATGATAACTTGTCCTATGCGGAGTTTTCTTATAACAATAGCTACCAAACCATTTTGAAGATGGCACCTTTCGAAGCCTTGTACGGAAGGAGGTGCAGGACCCCGTTGTTGTGGGATGAAGTTGGAGACCGCCAGTTGTTTGGACCGGATTTGATTAAGGAGTCTGAACAGAAAGTAAAGTTAATTCACGATAGGCTCAAGGTAGCCCAGTCAAGACCGAAGAGCTATGCAGACTCAAAACGCAAGGAAACAGAATACGAAGCCGGAGAAAGAGTTTATCTTCGAGTATCTCCGCTTCGAGGAGTTAAGCGTTTTGGTGTTAAAGGAAAATTAGCGCCACATTTTGTGGGACCATACAAAGTTTTGGAGCGCATGGGAGAAGTTGCGTACAAGTTGGAATTACCCGAAGGTTTGTCAGGTGTTCATGATGTGTTTCATGTTTCTCAGTTGAAGAAGTGTCACGCAGAGATGGCGGATATACCACTGAGAGATACTGTGCGACTAGAGGCGATTCAGTTGAATAACGATTTAACCTACGAGGAGAAACCAGTTAAGATTCTGGAGTATGCCAGCCGAGTCACCCGCAGCAAGGTCATTAAGTTTTGCAAAGTTCAAGAGCCACCACACACGGGATGAAGCCACACGGGAGCGAGAGGAAGATCTGCTTAAGGACCACCCTCACCTATTTTCCAGCCAACCCGAATCTCGAGGGCGAGATTCATCTTAAGAGTAGGTTTGTAACATCCCAAATTTTTAATTTGGAATGTTATACATAGAGCATCATTGCATATCATATTTTTGTTGCATTTTTGCTCGATCCTAGAAATTCTACACAACTCAAGGACCCACGGAGAGAGTTGGAGATTTCGTTATTTTCATATTTGAGTTTTCTCAAATTTTGAAAATAGGATCGATGAGATTTTATTTATTTTATCTTCAATTATTTCTACTATCAAAATATGAGAGAGGGAATAAAATGACTTTCCCAAAATAAAGAAATAACGAAGATTTAATAATAAAATCAAATAAGATTTTATTTTGGAGTTTTTCGCCTTTTTATTTGAATTTAGGAAAAATGTGCGTTTTTCAAAATTGCATTTAGGCCCCAAATAAATGTTCATCTAGTTCGGCTTGATTTTAGAAGCCGGGGAAAAGTTATTTCGGGATTTTTGGAGTCCGTTTAGTATTTCTTTTTATTTTTCTTCATGGAATTATTTAAAAAACGCATGGCAACCGACCTCGGGCCGTGTCCGCCGGGACTCCGGCCGAGGTGGCTTTATAAGCCGGCCCACCGGGGCCAAACCCTAACCCAGCCTCGACCCCGCGCCCACGCATTGCCGCCACCTCACCGGATCCCGCCGCCACTTGACCCGCCGCCCGCCTCAAACCCGCCATCGACCTCATGGGACCCCGCCGAGGTTCGCCGCCGCCTCGTAAACCGTGTCGCCGGTTTTTCTAAAAACTGGGCGGTTTTTCTTCGGTTTATTTTCGTTTTTTTAGTTTTCGTTTTTTATTTAGATCGGTTTTTTTTCCGGTTTGGTTAAATAGCGAACGTTCGTTCGTTCGTTCGTTCGTTTTTAACGAACACGTTCGTCAGATTAGTTTAGTTAACGAACGTCCGTTCGTTAACCTGTTCGTCGTTTTTCTTTTTCTCGGATTTAATTCGCGATTTTTCTGATCACGATTCCTGATCCGATTTTCGTTTTAGTATAACTTTTCGCTCGTTTATCGGAATTAGGCGATTCAAGCGCCTAGAGTTTCGTTTCGAAACCCTCTTTCCGAATAACCTACTTCAACAAGTTTTTGCTACTGTAAAATTTGACTTAGATCCAGATTAGTAAAATGGAGCTGTTTTTTTTTCGCCGTTTGACTTTCGTTGCTTCGTTTGATTTGATTCTTTTTGCAAACCGGAGTTCTTAAGTTGAACTATCTGGTTAGATATTCTATTTGAGTTTTACCTGTGCATTAGATGAGTACTTATTGTATGATTGTTTGTTTGCGATAGAATACCCGGAGTGCGCCGCCTGTTACTTCGAGTCTCTAGGTTTCGCGGATCATCAGCAAGGCAAGTAACACTTTGATCATACCTTTTCTACTACCCAATTTTTATGCATTAGATCTATCCTCAAACATTGCATGATTAGGATCTAATTAAATTATGGGATGGGAAGTAGATTGAGGTAGTACCTATTACCTGTTTTATTATCAAACCCTTGGGAGATACTTCTACGTTTGCTTATTATGCCATGCTATGCTAGTAGACGTGGATTGGGTGAGTGAATTTCATGACAGATGTGAGATTGTTAAATTAATGGTTTATTTAAGGTGGCAACTTAAACACACATCTGGGTGGATTGAGGCACCTGGTTTCTATCAGGACTTGCCTGTATTTCTTCGGACCGCCACCCAGGCTCAAAGGGATCATGAGACTATTCATGCTAGAAACTTTTGTGTGCAGCCACATGCTACTATGGGCTCTAGCATAGTTGACTAAGTTGTGCGAACTCTTGCGGGTAGACTAGCTGATGTAGGGGTTGTAGGTTGGTACGGTCTACCCACATGTAAGGTGCTAAGCGCTCGAAGACTATGTCTCGGTCATCCGCTTTCTCAAACACCATGTAGTGCAGAGAAATCAAACAGAAGGAGATCGAGTCTTGTGGGGAAAAGTGCACAAACCTCTGCAGAGTGTATAAACTAATCATGGGTCGCCGTGTCCCCGGTTGTGGACATCTTGAGTATCTAGTACTTGGATTATCATGTGAATCTTATCATGTTACTTTAAATAATATTGTTGGGTTGTTAATGAGTACTTTTAATTGGGATTGAGAATGTTGTCAACCATTCTCAATGTTTCACAACCACCATGATAGTTAAATAAATTTATTCCTTTGCAGTAGGGAAAAATTGGCTTTACGCAAAAACTGTAACCATAGAGCTTTCCACCAGCCATATATGCATGTAGTATAGGCTTATTCTTCCATTATTCTCTATGTGTTACATTGCCAGCATATTCCATGTGCTGACCCGTTTTCGGGCTGCAACATTTCATGTTGCAGACTTTTCGAACGCAACAGTATGGTGTTTAGGTCGTGGTTCTATACTCAGTGATGCCGTTGGAGTTGATGGACTCGCTTATTCTTCCAAGCCTTCCGCTGTTATCGTTATTAGATGGCCTTATGCCATATTTATTTTATTAAGTTCTCTCTTGAGACATTCGATTGTAATAAGTGTGTGATTGCTACTCTGTTATAAATCCTCCGAGTACTGTGTGGTGTCAGCATTACTGATCCAGGGATGACACTGAGCACAAAGATCAGACTGTTTGAGGTCTGGTCGCTACACTAAAATTATTAAATGGAGAGTCTTCACATAGCTAAATAATTATTTAACTACTCATTGATCTTCACTTATATCTTTTTGGAGTAGTTTGTCATTTATTCGTGTGCTTCACTTGTATCCTATGAGTAAATAGTTGAATGATTTTAATATCATAAATCTGAAATTATATACGTTTCATATGCTTATCCCATGGGGAGTGATGACTTCACATATAAGAAGTAGAGGTGGTAAATTTATTGAAGGTTAGCAAACATTGTATTGGTCACTTGAACAATTCATGAAAGAATATTGAGGGAAAAGAGATTTCACATATAAATATAATATCTTGGACATCTTTTGTAATTGTGAGCACTCATTAAAATATGACATGCTAAAAGGTTGATGTTGGACAAGGAAGACAACGTAATGGGTTATGTTTTCTTATATCCGAAATAAAGTATATTGTCATGGATCATCCAACATGTTGAGCTTGCCTTTCCCCCTCATGCTAGCCAAATTCTTTGCACCAAGTAGAAATACTACTTGTGCTTCCAAACATCTCTTAAACCAGTATTGCCATGAGAGTCCACCATACCTACCTATGGATTGAGTAAGATCCTTCAAGTAAGTTGTCATCGGTGCATGCAATAAAAATTGCTCTCTAAATATGTATGATCTATTAGTGTCGAGAAAATAAACTTTATACGATCTTGTGATGTGGAAGCAATAAAAGCGATTTAACCGCATAATAAAGGTCCCTATCACAAGTGGCAATATAAAGTGACGTTCTTTCACATTAAGATTTTGTGCATCCAACTATAAAAGCGCATGACAACCTCTGCTTCCCTCTGCGAAGGGTCTATCTTTTATTCTTGTCTTATTCCTTATGCAAGAGTCATGTTGATCTTCACCTTTCCTTTTTACATTTTATCCTTTGGCAAGCACATTGTGTTGGAAAGATCCTGATATATATATCCAATTGGATGTAAGGCATCATGAAGTATTATTGTTGACATTACCCTTGAGGTAAAAGGTTGGGAGGCGAATCTATAAGCCCCTATCTTTCTCTATGTCTGATTAAAACTTTGAACCCATAAATATCACGTGAGTGTTAGCAATTATGAAAGATTAAATGATAGTTGAGTATGTGAAGTTTGCTGAATCAAAGCTCTGACATAGACCCTTCCTGAAAATAAGATGAATTGTAATTGTTTGATGACTAATAACACGGTTTGTTAGTTTTCAAGAAAGTTTATAATCTATACTTTAACATGTGAATAGCTTGTTACTTGATCATGAGAAGCTTTATGATATGAGCTACTGTTATGACATATAATGATGCTAGAAAAGGTGATTGAAATTATCATTGATCAAACTTGTGCACGTGCTAGCATTCACACTTCATAAATTATTTCTTTTATCATTTACCTACTCGAGGACGAGCAGGAATTAAGCTTAGATGGGATCTTGTCGTCTCCAACGTATCTATAATTTATGAAGTATTCATGCTATTATATTATCTATTTTGGATGTTTATGGGCTTTACCAAACACTTTTATATTATTTTTGGGACTAACCTATTAACCGGAGGCCCAGCCCAAATTGCTGTTTTCTTGCCTATTTCAGTGTTTCGAAGAAAAGGAATATCAAACGGAGTCCAAACAGAATGAAACCCTCGGGAGAGTTACTTTTGGAACGGAAGCAATCCAGGAGACTTGGAGTAGACGTCAGGGAAGCTTCGAGGAAGCCACGAGGCAGGGAGGCGCGCTCCCCACCCTCGTGGGCCCCTCGTGGCTCTCCGGACCGACTTCTTTCGCCTATATATATCCATATACCCTAAAAACATCGGGGAACACAATAGATTGGGAGTTCCGCCGCCGCAAGCCTCTGTAGCCACCAAAAACCAATCGGGACCCTGTTCCGGCACCCTGCCGGAGGGGGGATCCCTCACCGGTGGCCATCTTCATCATCCCGACGCTCTCCATGACGAGGAGGGAGTAGTTCACCCTCGAGGCTGAGGGTATGTACCAGTAGCTATGTGCTTGATCTCTTCTCTCGTGTTCTTGATGTGGCACGATCTTGATGTATCGCGAGCTTTGCTATTATAGTTGGATCTTATGATGTTTCTCCCCCTCTACTCTCTTGTAATGGATTGAGTTTTCCCTTTGAAGTTATCTTATCGGATTGAGTCTTTAAGGATTTGAGAACACTTGATGTATGTCTTGCATGTGCTTATCTGTGGTGACAATGGGATATCACGTGATCTACTTGATGTATGTTTTGGTGATCAACTTGCGGGTTGAGTGACCTTGTGAACTTAAGCATAGGGGTTGGCACACGTTTTCGTCTTAACTCTCCGGTAGAAACTTTGGGGCACTCTTTGAAGTTCTTTGTGTTGGTTGAATAGATGAATCTGAGATTGTGTGATGCATATCGTATAATCATACCCACGGATACTTGAGGTGACATTGGAGTATCTAGGTGACATTAGGGTTTTGGTTGATTTGTGTCTTAAGGTGTTATTCTAGTACGAACTCTATGATAGATCGAACGGAAAGAATAGATTCGTGTTATTTTACTACAGACTATTGAATAGATTGATCAGAAAGGATAACTTTGAGGTGGTTTTGTACCCTACAATAATCTCTTCGTTTGTTCTCCGCTATTAGTGACTTTGGAGTGACTCTTGTTGCATGTTGAGGGATAGTTACATGATCCAGTTATGTTATTATTGTTGAGGGAACTTGCACTAGTCAAAGTATGAACCTTAGGCCTTGTTTCCTAGCATTGCAATACCGTTTTCGCTCACTTTTATCGCTTGTTACCTTGCTGTTTTTATAATTTCAGATTACAAAAACCTATATCTATCATCCATATTGCACTTGTATCACCATCTCTTCGCCGAACTAGTGCACCTATACAATTTACCATTGTATTAAGTGTGTTGGGGACACAAGAGACTCTTTGTTATTTGGTTGCAGGGTTGTTTGAGAGAGACCATCATTATCCTACGCCTCCCAAGGATTGATAAACCTTAGGTCATTCACTTGAGGGAAAACTGCTACTGTCCTACAAACCTCTGCACTTGGAGGCCCAACAACGTCTACAATAAGAAGGTTGAGTAGTAGACATCAAGGCCCGCCTCATTCAACGTGTCTTGGAAGACTCCATGAACACGCACGATGAGCGCTAATGGGTGGGCCTGGACACCATGCTGGCCCTCTCTATGGCCTGCGACGTGGCCGTACCGGAGCTGGAGATGATGGACGTCAAGGAGGAGGTGAAGGAGGAGGTGCTGGAGGACCATCCTGTCGCCGCGTTCCACCCGCACCTGGTGGAGCTGGTCGTGCACAGCCACGGACATGGCCCATGTCGTGGGGGCCGGGTCTTGGTGCCCCACGCCGCCGCAGTCACCGGAGCGCGAGCCTTCGCCACGGGGGGAGGTGGTGCAGGCACGTCCCACCTTTCAGGGACCACCGTCCCACCTCTGGACGCCGCCGCCCTACATTGATCTCACTGGCGACGAGGACGACAACGGCGGCACGTGAGACGGTGACGGGCACGGCAGCAGCGCGCGGGCGGCGCTTTTTTTAAGTTTTTATGTTAATTATGTTCTAAGCACTATGGAGGCCATGAAGACTATAATGTTTAATTATGTTTTAATCATTATGTTTGCGTATTATTTGATTTTTCCGCATTTATTTGAGTTTTGCGATTTTTTTATATCATGTCCACCTGGACATGATTTGGGGTGCGGCCGCGCGTTGGGTTGTGTTGTTCCTCTCGTCAACTATCATTCCATTTTGTCAAACTCAGTTCCAACTCCTTCCATGTTCAGCCGAAGTGCTGCCTAAATCCTTTCAGTCTTATTCGTTTCTTTTCTCATTCTAACCACTCCGGTTAGAACGAGTGGTTTCATAGTCTATCTGATTCCGTGAGCTTTCGATTCTCGTCATTCTCGTCGTTCCTTTCTTATTCTCGAGTGCTCTCGATTCTTTGCTTCTTCTCTTCAATTCTTGTTTCACCTCATCCCTTTTTCCCTTCCGTCTCGGTCCTAAGATCTCGGGACGAGATCTCTTGTTAGTGGAGGAGTGTTGTAACGCCCCGGATTCGATGCGCCAGGTGTCCGTCAGTTATTCGCCGTCCTTGCCATGTCATGTGCTTGCGTGTTGCACTCTGCCATGTCATCATCTGCATTTTATCATGTCATCATGTGCATCTCATTTTGCATATGTGTTCGTCTCATGCATCCGAGCATTTTCCCCGTTGTCCGTTTTGCAATCCGGCACTCCTATGTCTCCGGCCCCCTTTTACCTCTTTTCATGTGCGGGTGTTAAACTTTCTCGGAATGGACCGAGGTTTGTCAAGCGGCCTTGGTATAGCACCGGTAGACCGCCTGTCAAATTTCGTGCCATTTGGAGGTCATTTGATACTCCAACGGTTAACCGGGTAACCGTAAAAGCCTCCTTCTCCTTGCAGCCCAACAACCCTTCCAAAATGGCCCAAAACCCACCTAACTCCCCTCCATGCTCTCGGTCGTTCGATCACGATCGTGTGGCCGAAAACCGCACCTCATTTGGAGTCTCCTAGCTCCCTCTACCCATAAATACACCTCCCCCTCCGAATTCGCGGATCAATCCCCCCGAAACCCTAGCAAATTCCCTTCTCCGCGCCGGACGTGTCCGTCCCGTACCGGACAAAATCGCGCCGCCGCCCCGTCAATCGGGGCTGGCTAGAACCCGCCGCCACCCGCCGCCCGCCCGCCCAGCCAGCGGGCCCTCCCGGTCGCCGCCCGCCGCCCGCTCCCGCCGCTTCGCCCATGGCGCCTCCCGCCGCCCGCCGCCGCCTCTCTCCGCCGCGCCCGCGCCGCGCGCCCGCCGCCTCCCGTCGGCAGTGCCGCCCGTCGCCAGCGTGGCTCCGCCGCCAGCCATGGCCCCTTCCCGAAGGCCTTGTCGCCTTGCTCTCCGTGCCGCCCGGCTCTGCCCATGGCCGCGCCGGATCCTCCCCGCCGCCGCCGCGCCCGGATCCGGCGAGATCCGGGCGGGATCAAGCCGCCGCCGCCGCCATGGCTCGCCTCGACCTCGGCGAGGTCGGGGACGAGCACCTTCGCCCGCGGTTGACTCCCCTCCCCCGAGGTCCAAATCCACTAAGTCCCGAATCTGCTAATATTTTTATGCAATTTCATCGCACCATAACTCTGCATCCCTAGCTCCGTTTCGTGCGTGTAATATCTCAAATTGTTCGCCTCGATGAGTAGATCATTACGCCTCATTGCATCTTTTACATTTGAGCTCATCTTGATGCCTGAAATGCTGTTGGAAGAGTGCTATTTGATGTTAGTTTCAGATTCTTATCAGAACATGCACTTTTGTTATTTTTGCCATGATTGATGTGTGCATCCTATGATCTTGAGTCCTACATGTGTTTTGTAATATGCCATGCCATCTTTACAGGGGTGTATGCCATGTATTTTTGTGATCTCTGTGGTGTCTAGCACAAGCATGCAAACTAGGCTTCATGATGTTGCTGATTTCAGCCCCTGTTCTGCTGATATTTTTATGCCATGTAAACTTGATGCTACAGAGAGTCCCATGCTTATTTTGAGATACTTCAGTAAGGATGTTTTTAACATATGGTTATTCTCTATCCATCCATGCCCTCGTTTGCAATTATGGAGAGCCATACCTTGAGTCACTCGAGCTCTACTTTTGCTACAAAATGTTTCCTGGCAGATTGTTTACATTTATTCAATTTTGCCAAGGTTGTTGTAGTTGATCCGTGCATGCTATGATGTTGTTCTTGCCATGTATAGCTTCTATGCCATGTCTTCTTAATGTGAGTTGCCTTTCCATGCCATATATTACTCTGTGATGAGTGGTTCAAGCTCACCAACATGCCTACTTATTGTTGTTCCTGCCATGTATGAATCTGTCATATAACTTGCCATGTTTACATTGGTGCCATCATATATTCTGATCCTTTTTGGCTTATGGTCATTAAAGGACATTTGTTCTATGCATTTATTAGTATTATGCCATGCCTTTGTTTGCCATTATAAGTTCCTGTAACATGATGTTTGATAGCTCTAAACATTGCAACCTGATGTTATTCCTGCTAAAGTCTGAAACTGTTATTATTTGCAATCTTGCCATGTGTTTTTGAGCATGTTCTAGTGATTTCTGGAGATAGTTCAGTGTTCATGTTTTGTCATGCTTTACCTGTACATCATGCCCATGCCTTTTTTTTCTTGTTGAGGTCCTGTAGCATGTTGTTTTGATGCTTGCAATATGCCTAGTTCCTGTTTTGGACAGCTTGTCCTTTAGACTTGTATAGGGTGTATGTGTTGCACCGTTGCTCCGTTTTGAGTGTGCTCTATATGAAACTTGCTTGATTTTGCATGTAGCTTCATATTATCATGTTGCATCCATGTTTTGAGGTGTTTGCTTGATGTTTGTATGCATTTTGCAGCAATGCCATGTTTAACTTGTTTTGCTCATATCTTCTAGGCCGTAGCTCCGAATTTAATGAACTTTATATGTAACTTGACTAGAATTTCGTGCAGATCATCGTAGTGCATCTTAACTTGCTGTTTAACAACTTGAACATAAAGTTATTCAGATCTGGACCAATTTCAAAATTTGCATATGAGGGCTTACCGGAATTGTTCTCTGTTGTTCGGCCTCATTTAAACTTTCCTTGATGTGTTGCTCTTGTTTGCATCATCCCTTGCCATGAGTAGCTTCATGTAGGCTTGTCATGCATCATGCTTGGTTGTGCATCATGTCTTGTCTATGTGTGGTGTGTTTACTTTGTTGTGTGCTTCTTCTTGTTAGTTCCTGTTTCGTTGCGATCGTGAGGATTTGTTCGTCTCACGCCGGTTCGGCTTCATCCGTTCGTCTTCTTCATGGACTCGTTCTTCTTCCTTGCGGGATTTCAGGCAAGATGACCGCTACCCTGGATCTCACTACTATCATTGCTATGCTAGTTGTTTCGTTCTATCACTATGCTGCGCTACCTATCACTTGTTCCTCAAGCCTCCCAAATTGCCATGTCGACCTCTAACCTTTTGCACCCTTCCTAGCAAACCGTTGTTTGGCTATGTTACCGCTTTGCTCAGCCCCTCTTATAGCATTGTTAGTTGCAGGTGAAGATGAAGTTTGTTCCTTGTTGGAACATGGAGATGTTGTTCCTTGTTGGAACATGTTTACTTGTTGGGATATCACAATATATCTTATTTAATTAATGCATCTATATACTTGGTAAAGGGTGGAAGGCTCGGCCTTATGCCGGGTGTTTTGTTCCACTCTTGCCGCCCTAGTTTCCGTCATATCGGTATTATGTTCCCAGATTTTGCGCCCCTAACGCGGTCGGGTGATTTATGGGACCCCCTTGACAGTTCACTTTGAATAAGACTTCTCCAGCAAGGCCCAACATTGGTTTTACCATTTGCCTCACCACCACCTACTTTTCCCTTGGGAGTCGCTCTCTCGAGGGTCATCTTTATTTTAGCCCCCCCGGGCCAATGCTTGTCTAAGTGTTGGTCCAAACCAGAGCCACTTGCGGTGCTGCCCCTAGGCAACTTGGGGTATCGTCGGTTGCCGTACGTAGTGTTCATCCGGTCGTGGCCTGAGACGAGATACGCGCGGCTACTATCAGGGTGTCGGCACGCCGGGAGGTCTTGCTGGTCTTTTTTTATTCTTTGTCGAAATGTCTTGTAGCCGGATTCCGAGACCGATCGGGTCTTCCCGGGGAGAAGGAATATCCTTCGTTGATCACGAGAGCTTATCATGGGCTAAGTTGGGACACCCCTGCAGGGTATAAACTTTCGAGAGCCGTGCCCGCGGTTATGTGGCAGATGGGAATTTGTTGATATCCGGTTGTAGCAAACTTGAAGCAAACTCTTGCTAAAATGCACCAACCGTGTGCGTAACCGTGAGTGTCTCTTTTCGGGGTTGATCGAGAGGAGAACACGGTTTCTGGGTTATGTCTGACGTAAGTAGGAGTTCAGGATCACTTCTTGATCATTACTAGTTGACGACCGTTCCTTTGTTTCTCTTCTCGCTCTCATTTGCGTATGTTAGCCACCATACTTGCTTAGTCGCTGCTGCAACCTCACCACTTTACCCCTTCCTTTCCCATCAAGCTTTGCTAGTCTTGATACCCATGGTAATGGGATTGCTGAGTCCTCGTGGCTCATAGATTACTACACCAACAGTTGCAGGTACAGGTTATGCGATGATCTTGACACGAGAGCGGGGTTACTTGTTTTGGAGTTCTTCTTCTGCTTCTTCTTCGATCAGGGGATAGGTTCCAGGTCGGCAGCCTGGGCTAGCAGGGTGGATATTGTTTGAGTTTCTGTTTATGTTTCATCCGTAGTCGGATGTTGTTCTTGTATGATGTTGATGTATTCTTGTGGCATTCGTGCCTTATGTATGTATCCCTATGTATTATGTAATGTTGATGTAATGATATCCACCTTGCAAAAGCGTCTTCAAGATGCGCTTCTATCCTTGGTGGGACCATCGACTTCCTTTAGGATAGGGTCGCATCTTGGGCGTGACAAGTTGGTATCAGAGCCTCGACCAACCCTAGGAGCCCCCTTGATTGATCGTGTAGTTTGGCCGTTGTTGAGTCTAGAAGAAAATTGTTTTCTGAGTCTAGTTATATCGGAGAGTAGGATTTCTTTTTACTCCTCTGCCCCTTCGTCGCTCTGGTAAGGAATCTTGACGTAGGTGTTTTGAATTACTTCTCTTCTCCTTCAAATTTTCTTTAGGATCACGCAGTTGGTTTTTCGATAGTTGTTCCTCAGTTCTTTTTACCCGGTGCATTTCTCGTCAAGTCGACTCGAGCCTCTTCATCTTTGCAAGTTCAATCCTCAGTTGTTTTCTCTTTTCCCACCCGCCCACCCGTCTTCTTCTCGGAACCGGAGTCCGTAATCGAGTATCCATTCTACTCGTGTGAAGTCTTTGCTTTCTTTCCTCAATGATTTCAACCGGTGTTTGCTCTTGAACTCATTCGTCAGTTTCCCCTTCCAAGTTGCTTTTGTTTTTTCCCGCCCTCCCACCCTTTTCTTCCCGGAGTTCGAGTTTCTTCCGACCATCAATTCCATTCGTGTGGAGCCTCTTCAGTCTTCCCTCAATTATTTTAACCGGTGAATTCTCGTCTCATTTGACATTCTTCATCTCTTTTCCGTTGGACTCAATTCAAGTTTTTCGGGTTGATCACATTCTTTTCCTTGGATCAAATGTTCTCCCAGCTCGTTCGTCTCTCGCCAGTTTATCATTCCGAAGTGATGAAGACATCTCAGGAGATTCGTCTGGGTTGGAATTAATTCGAGGTTGTCACCTCATTCAAATATTTCAATTGTTCTCGTGCATCATCTATCTATTCAACATCCCTTTCCAACGGTGTTTTCTTTTAGTGGGCCCTAACCCACAGGTCTTCTCCCAGGATCTTACCTGACTCTTCTAATTTCCCCGGAGTTATTCTCAAGTTCTTTTTGAAGTTTGACGTAAGAATGAATTTCATCAGTCACATGCCTTTTCCCAAGATCAATTTCAAACCATTTCATTGTTGACTCAACCTCTTCGCATTTCATTCTACCGGAGTATCTCAACAATTTTGGTGGTGTTTATCATCGTCATTTGAAGACCGAAGTAGAGTTTCTCTTAAATCTTGTCCGTTCTCCCGGAGATTCATGGTGCTAGCTCGATGTTATCCTATCTAATTGTTTCCAGTCATGCAAATTCTTTTCACCCATCCGGAGTATGTCAGGAGTTGTTTTTCCATTTCTTTTCACCGGAGGCCATCATTCCAGTTATCGTTCTCTATTTATCCCGGTGCTTCGTTTAAGCGTTCTTTATTCAGCTCATGATCTCTTCGTCCTTTTGCATCTAATTCCCCTCTAGCATTTGGTTCTTCTAATTCTTCCCGGTGATTCATTCTCTTTCATCAGTCATTTCCGAATTTCTTACGGTGGTTCATTCAGATTCTTTTCCTTGTTTATCATACTAATCCATTCGTTCTTTTCAATCCTACCGGTGGTTCATGAAGACCTTCTCAAGTTTGCGATATGTCACTTCTCAATCCTTTTTCAAGAAGAATAAGTATTATGCCAAATCCATTTCTTGTCATCAATTTAATTTGATGAAGGATAAGCATACAATTATTCTTATTTCATCCAAGTGATTAATCCTTTCCTTTGGAGTTTGTTCGTAATGAATAAATTCTAGCTCCCAAGTGTTTTCATCTTTTCTTTTCCGTAGCTCAAATTTTACTCGACCATCTCGTCGGAACCTCCGTCTAAATCAACGCAAGGCTTTAGTCTTATTCTTTCCTCCTTCATTCTATCTCATCACCTTTTGCTACCGGAGTTCTTCATGGTGGTTCTTCATGATTTACTCTTTTCTTCAAGAGTTCATCAAGATTTTGTTGGTGGAGTTCAAGTATCTTTTCTTCTCGTATCTCGAAGTGTAATTAATTCTCCGTATTATTTTGAAGTGGATTTTTGCATTTCTTCGTTCCTCTCAGCTATTCAATCTTTTCCGCTTGTGGTTGGCTATCACCTCATAATTTTGAGACGTAATCCATAAGTCCATAACAAGCTTATTCTTTCATTGTTGATTTTCTCAACAACTCCATCCAATCCTTCCTTCTAAGTTCATTTCTTTCCATTCTTTTAATTCTTCTGGAGGCATTGTGTTGTTCCTCTCGTCAACTATCGTTCCATTTTGTCAAACTCAGTTCCAACTCCTTCCATGTTCAGCCGAAGTGCTGCCTAAATCCTTTCAGTCTTATTTGTTTCTTTTCTCATTCTAACCACTCCGGTTAGAACGAGTGGTTTCATAGTCTATCTGATTCCGTGAGCTTTCGATTCTCGTCATTCTCGTCGTTCCTTTCTTATTCTCGAGTGCTCTCGATTCTTTGCTTCTTCTCTTCAATTCTTGTTTCACCTCATCCCTTTTTCCCTTCCGTCTCGGTCCTAAGATCTCGGGACGAGATCTCTTGTTAGTGGAGGAGTGTTGTAACGCCCCGGATTCGATCGCCAGTGTCCGCTGCTTATTCGCCGTCCTTGCCATGTCATGTGCTTGCGTGTTGCACTCTGCCATGTCATCATCTGCATTTTATCATGTCATCATGTGCATCTCATTTTGCATATGTGTTCGTCTCATGCATCCGAGCATTTTCCCC
Organism: Aegilops bicornis; assembly: GCA_021605145.1. Taxonomy (NCBI): domain Eukaryota; kingdom Viridiplantae; phylum Streptophyta; class Magnoliopsida; order Poales; family Poaceae; genus Aegilops; species Aegilops bicornis. The sequence goes on along the minus strand of CM038671.1, from coordinate 628,504,033 downwards.
GTTGTCCGTTTTGCAATCCGGCACTCCTATGTCTCCCGGCGCCCCCTTTTACCTCTTTTCATGTGCGGGTGTTAAACTTTCTCGGAATGGACCGAGGTTTGTCAAGCGGCCTTGGTATAGCACAGGTAGACCGCCTGTCAAGTTTCGTGCCATTTGGAGCTCGTTTGATACTCCAACGGTTAACCGGGTAACCGTAAAAGCCTCCTTCTCCTTGCAGCCCAACAACCCTTCCAAACTGGCCCAAAACCCACCTAACTTCCCTCCATGCTCTCGGTCGTTCGATCACAATCGCGTGGCCGAAAACCGCACCTCATTTGGAGTCTCCTAGCTCCCTCTACCTATAAATACACCTCCCCCTCCGAATTCGCGGATCAATCCCCCCGAAACCCTAGCAAATTCCCCTCTCCGCGCCGGACGTGTCCGTCGGACAGACGAATCGCCGCCGCCCGCGCCAATCGGGGGCTGCCACGTAGCCCGCCGCCCGCCCGCCCAGCCAGCAGGGGCCCTCGGCTTGGTCGCCGCCGCTTCGCTTCCGCGGCCACCAGCTCTGCCTCGCGCCCGCGCCGCCATACGCTTGCCGCCTCCGTCGGCGGCCGCCCGTCGCCCGGCGTGGCTCCGCCTCAACGCCATAGCCCCTTCAGCCTTGCCGCCCGTCGCCTTGCTCCTCGGCCGTCGCCCGGCCTCACGCCCGTCAGCCCTGCCGGATCCCTCCTCCCCGCCGCCCCCGCGCCCGGATCCGGCGAGATCCGGGCGGGATCACGCCGCCGCCGCCGCCATGGCTCGCCTTGACCTCCGCGAGGTCGGGGACGAGCCCCTTCGCCCGCGTTGACTCCGCCCCCACCCCAGGTCCAAATCCACCAAGTCCCGAATCTGCTAATATTTTCATGCATTTTCATTGCACCATAACTCTGCATCAGTAGCTCCGTTTCGTGCGTGTAATATCTCGAATTGTTCGCCTCGATGAGTAGATCATTTAATCTCATTGCATTATTTACATTTGAGCTCATCTTGATGCCCGAAATGCTGTTGGAAGAGTGCTATGTGATGTTAGTTTCAGATTCTTATCAGAACATGCACTTTTGTCATTTTTTCCATGATTGATGTGTGCATCCTATGATCTTGAGTCCTACATGTGTTTTGTAATATGTCATGCCATCTTTACAGGAGTGTATGCCATGTATTTTTGTGATCTCTGTGGTGACTAGCACAAGCATGCAAACTAGGCTTCATGATGTTGCTGATTTCAGCCCCTGTTCTGCTGATATTTTTATGCCATGTAAACTTGATGCTACAGAGAGTTCCATGCTTATTTTGAGATACTTCAGTAAGGATGTTTTTAACATATGGTTATTCTCTATCCATCCATGCCCTTGTTTGGAATTATGGAGTGCCATAGCTTGAGTCAATCGAGCTCTACGTTTGCTATAAAATGTTTCCTGGCAGATTGTTTACATGTTATTCAATTTTGCTAAGGTTGTTGTAGTTGATCCGTGTATGCTATGATGTTGTTCTTGCCATGTATAGCTTCTATGCCATGTCTTCTTACTGTGAGTTTCCTTTCCATGCCATATATTGCTCTGTGGTGAGTGGTTCAAGCTCACCAACATGCCTACTTATTGTTGTTCCTGCCATGTATGAATCTGTCATATAACTTGCCATGTTTACATGGGTGCCATCATATATTCTGATCCTTTTTGGCTTATGGTCAGTAAAGGACATTTGTTCTATGCATTTAGTTGTATCATGCTATGCCTTTTTTTGCCATTATAAGTTCCTGTAACATGATGTTTGAAAGCTCTAAACATTGCAACCTGATGTTATTCCTGCTAAAGTCTGAAACTGTTATTATTTGCAATCTTGCCATGTGTTTTTGAGCATGTTCTAGTGATTTCTGGAGATAGTTCAGTGTTCATGTTTTGTCATGCTTTACCTGTACATCATGCCCATGCCTTTTGTTTTCTTGTTGAGGTCCTGTAGCATGTTGTTTTGATGCTTGCAATATGCCTAGTTGCTGTTTTGGACAGCTTGTCCTTTAGACTTGTATAGGGTGTATGTGTTGCACCGTTGCTTCGTTTTGAGTGTGCTCTATATGAAACTTGCTTGACTTTGCATGTAGCTTCATATTATCATGTTTCATCCATGTTTTGAGGTGTTTGCTTGATGTTTGTATGCATTTTGCAGCAATGCCATGTTTAACTTGTTTTGCTCATATCTTCTAGGCCGTAGCTCCGAATTTAATGAACTTTATATGTAACTTGACTAGAATTTCGTGTAGATCATCGTAGTGCATCTTAACTTGCTGTTTAACAACTTGAACATAAAGTTATTCAGATCTGGACCAATTTCAAAATTTGCATATGAGGGCTTACCGGAATTGTTCTATGTTGTTCCCGGCCTCATTTAAACTTTCCTTGATGTGTTGCTCTTGTTTGCATCATCCCTTGCCATGAGTAGCTTCATGTAGGCTTGTCATGCATCATGCTTGGTTGTGCATCATGTCTTGTCTATGTGTGGTGTGTTTACTTTGTTGTGTGCTTCTTCTTGTTAGTTCCTGTTTCGTTGCGATCGTGAGGATTCGTTCGTCTACGCTCGGTTCGGCTTCATCCGTTTGTCTTCTTCATGGACTCGTTCTTCTTCCTTGCGGGATTTCAGGCAAGATGACCGCTACCCTGGATCTCACTACTATCATTGCTATGCTAGTTGTTTCGTTCTATCGCTATGCTGCGCTACCTATCACTTGTTCCTCAAGCCTCCCAAATTGCCATGTCGACCTCTAACCTTTTGCACCCTTCCTAGCAAACCGTTGTTTGGCTATGTTACCGCTTTGCTCAGCCCCTCTTATAGCATTGTTAGTTGCAGGTGAAGATGAAGTTTGTTCCTTGTTGGAACATGGAGATGTTGTTCCTTGTTGGAACATGTTTACTTGTTGGGATATCACAATATATCTTATTTAATTAATACATCTATATACTTGGTAAAGGGTGGAAGGCTCGGCCTTATGCACAGTGTTTTGTTCCACTCTCGCCGCCCTAGTTTCCGTCATATCGGTATTATGTTCCCGGATTTTGCGTCCCTAACGCGGTCGGGTGATTTATGGGACCCCTTGACAGTTCGCTTTGAATAAGACTTTTCCAAAGAAGGCCCAACATTGGTTTTACCATTTGCCTCACCACCACCTACTTTTCCCTTGGGAGTCGCTCTCTCGAGGGTCATCTTTATTTTAGCCCCCCGGGCCAATGCTTGTCTAAGTGTTGGTCCAAACCAGAGCCACTTGCGGTGCCGCCCCTAGGCAACTTGGGGTATCGTCGGTTGCCGTCGTAGTGTTCATCCGGTCGTGGCTCGAGACGAGATCTGTGGCAGCTACTATCGTGGTGTCGGCACGCGGGAGGTCTTGCTGGTCTTGTTTTATTCTTTGTCGAAATGTCTTGTAGCCGGGATTCCGAGACTGATCGGGTCTTCCCGGGGAGAAGGAATATCCTTCGTTGATCGCGAGAGCTTATCATGGGCTAAGTTGGGACACCCTTGCAGGGTATAAACTTTCGAGAGTCGTGCCCGCGGTTATGTGGCAGATGGGAATTTGTTGATATCCGTTTGTAGCAAACTTGAAGCAAACTCTTGCTAAAATGCACCAACCGTGTGCGTAACCGTGAGTGTCTCTTTTCGGGTTGATCGAGAGGAGAACACGGTTTTACAGGTTATGTCGACATAAGTAGGAGTTCGTGATCACTTCTTGATCATTACTAGTTGACGATTCGTTCCTTTGTTTCTCTTCTCGCTCTCATTTGCGTATGTTAGCCACCATACTTGCTTAGTCGCTGCTGCAACATCACCACTTTACCTTCCTTTCCCATTAAGCTTTGCTAGTCTTGATACCCATGGTAATGGGATTGCTTTGAGTCCTCGTGGCTCACAGATTACTACACCAACATTGCAGTACAGGTTATGCGATGCTCTTGACGCGAGAGCGGGGTTACTTGTTTTGGAGTTCTTCTTACGCTTCTTCTTCGATCGAGGATAGGTTCCAGTCGGCAGCCCTGGGCTAGCGAGGTGGATATTGTTTGAGTTTACATTTATGTTTCATCCATAGTCGGATGTTGTTCTTGTATGATGTTGATGTATTCTTGTGGCATTCGTGCCTTATGTATGTATCCCTATGTATTATGTAATGTTGATGTAATGATATCCACCTTGCAAAAGCGTCTTCAAGATGCGCTTCTATCCTTGGTGGGACCATCGAGTTCCTTTAGGATAGGGTCGCATCTTGGGCGTGACAGCATGGTCGCCCCGCGCCCGTCCACCCTGTCGCTGATAAGGAACCTGTCGTCCGCCCGCGACCGACAATGATCCATGGGCCGCCTGGACGATTCTGGATGCATTTACGCAAACGGAGGCGCGAGACGACAAGGTGTGCGACTCACGGAACTCCAACATACGTGGACAAGCATGGATGGTGTCAGTGCTTGGTATGCCCGGATCATGTTCGACGGAATGTCCCAGTAAGAGATGGTTCAAATTTTGCTCCCTTTTGTATCGCTTTGTTCGTTATACATTTGCTATGCCATTGGATCAAATGATTGCATATGCCATTGAATCAACTAGTTGATCTCCCTCGCGTTGCGGTGGGAATTTGAAGATTAATTTCAGATGTATTATGTATGAAGAAAATGGTGTAAATCAAGAGCTACTATTTTGAATGTAGAAATGTTTCATACTTGCACTATGTGTGAACAAAAAGTATGCATGTGGTTTGCATGTGAAATAGTGTTAGTGGATGCTTGGATGACACACTCGGTGATGCGGAAGGCCGCATGTTGAGAGAATTAGACTTAGTGGAGATCAACTACCATCATTTTATCCTTAGTGGCAACGATACAATATGTGTCTTGTTCCTTTCTATCACTGGGATATAGATCACCGAAAGATTAAAACCTACTACAATGCACCACTCCCTCGAAGAAATACTCATCAAATTTGACCAAACAAGACAGATGGATCAGAGAGCATACAAAGTGTAATTGGATATAGGTATGACGTCCTTATATCTATAAATTGCTATTCAACTTCATTTATAGCTAATACTCCATCTCAAGACCTCGATCCAACATGCATCTCAAAGGTATTAAGTAAAACAAAATATTGCATTAAGCAAGATGACAAAATGTTGACAATATATTGTCTTTACCCTTAGTTCTCAACGGGACAACTAATCAATTATAATTATATCCTTAGTGCAACAAGACAATACAAGCCTTTTCACTTCTTGTGACTGCGGGAAATTACTTGCATGATTGAACCCATCTATCATACACAACTACTCCCTCCATCTCAAAATAAATGTCTCAACTTTAGTACAATTTTGTACTTGAAGTACTTCTTTGAGATCATTTTATTTTAAGACATTAAAACTGAGCACTAATCGAGCCCTCTCAGGCCATCGGAAAACATTAACGTGTGCAGAAGGGGCCATCGATGGGCTATGCCAGGTGTCCCGTTTTACTGTGCGTCGCTCATATCTCTCCAGAAGATAGCACCTTCACAGGGTAAAAACATCCCCAGTAAAACGCAGGGATAGAGAGAAAAGGGACATTCCTTCTCTACGAAGGCAAGAATCCTGGCGCTGCTATCCTTCCTCCTTCCCTCGCGCTGCCATCATGTACTCCGTATCCTCCCCGTTGGCTCCCTCCCCCCAACCCAACCCAACCCGCGTCCTCCTTCTCCCGTATCGCTCGGACCTGTAGCGCCGCCGCCGTCACCGATGCACCTCCCTTCCCCTTCTCCCTACCACCTTCGGCTTCAGCATGGAGCATTAGCTCCTCTTGCCTCACCGGCCGTCCTGAGCAAGGGCAGGGCGCCTCGTCCTCTCCTTCCCCGAGCGCGGAGGGAGAGATGGCGACGGCTGGTTCTCGCTAAGTGGCCAGCGAGGAGGACGGCTGGCCCCGCAGCGACGCCAACAAGGCACTTCCGTCCAGCGTCGGCTATTCTTCCTCCTCTCGCTCCAATCCTACCGTGGCCACCACCAGTAGTAGCAAGAAGTCCAACTCTTGTGTGGTATGAACTATCCCTTGTGTTGTTGTTTGATATATTTGCTTGCATACTTGCTAATTCGGGTTGATCTGCTATTGCCCCACACGAGGTTGTCCTCCTCTCTAGTTTTGCTGATTCCGACGGCGCCGAATCCACCTACAGGTTCGCATCCCTCTGTCTCACTCTGATCTGCACTTCTATGAGTTCCCTTTTATTTCGTCTCTCATCATCTCCACATGATTCTCGCATATCGTTGAATTGGATTGAGTTTGTGGTACCTACAGTTTATACCAGAACTTAATCTTGAGGTCAGGATTCATGCCCTTTTTCCTTGAGCTGATTTGATGCTTAATATCTGATGGGTCATGCATTCTTTTGGTTGAAATTTATATTGTTTTATCCTGTCCTTGGCAATTCAGTACCAATAACAGGAATTTACTTTGCAGGATATCTTTGACATTTGTTGTTAATGGGGTGTAAATCCTGGCGATGAAAAGATTATCAATGTTCTTATCAAATTGGGTTGTCAATGCTGGAAGCTGCTCATGGGACATATAACTTGAAGGTCGTCTCCAGTGCTACTTTTCTTTCTACTGATTTTCGTTTTAATCAAGAACGATAGAGAGTGATTCCACGCTTGTACTTGACTTCATGTGCTTCCTTTGACTTGATATCTTCTGTTTTTATTGTGTGGTGGTGGTGCCGTCGAGGTCGGGGATGATGCTCAGCGGCTTGGATGCCGCGTTCGTCCTCCCCATGCGCTTCCCTTCTCCCTCGGCTTCTTTTGCGCCCGATTCCTCCTCGACCACCTGGTATACAAGGTACAGAACCAACTCCTCTTCCTCCTCCTCACTGTACCTTCATGCTCCGCTCAAGGTGGTTCTGTTGGAAAAATGCCCTAGAGGCAATAATAAAAGGATTATTATTATATTTCCTTGTTCATGATAATTGTCTTTTATTCATGCTATAATTGTATTATCCGGAAATCGTAATACACGTGTGAATACATAGACCACAACATGTCCCTAGTGAGCCTCTAGTTGACTAGCTCGTTGGTCAACAGATAGTCACGATTTCCTGACTATGGACATTGGATGTCATTGACAACGGGATCACATCATTAGGAGAATGATGTGATGGACAAGACCAATCCTAAGCATAGCACAAGATCGTGTAGTTCGTTTTGCTAGAGCTTTTCCAATGTCAAGTATCTCTTCCTTGGACCATGAGATCGTGTAACTCCGGATACCGTAAGAGTGCTTTGGGTGTACCAAACGTCACAACGTAATCGGGTGACTATAAAGGTGCACTACAGGTATCTCCGAAAGTGTCATTGGGTTGACACGGATCGAGACTGGGATTTGTCACTCCGTATAAACGGAGAGGTATCACTGGGCCCACTCGGTAGTGCATCATCATAATGAGCTCAAAGTGACCAAGTGTCTGGTCACAGGATCATGCATTACGGTACGAGTAAAGTGACTTGCCGGTAACGAGATTGAACGAGGTATTGGGATACCGACGATCGAATCTCGGGCGAATGTAACATACCGATTGACAAAGGGAATTGTATACGGGGTTGTTTGAATCCTCGACATCGTGGTTCATCCGATGAGATCATCGAGGAGCATGTAGGAGCCAACATGGGTATCCAGATCCCATTGTTGGTTATTGCCCGAGAGCCGTCTCGGTCATGTCTCGTGTCTCCCGAACCCGTAGGGTCTACACACTTAAGGTTCGGTGGCGCTTAGGGTTGTATGAATATGAGTATGCAGTAAACCGAATGTTGTTGAGTCCCGGATGAGATCCCGGACACCACGAGGAGTTTCGGAATGGTCGGTGGTAAAGAATTATATATAGGAAGTGGTATTTCGCCATCGGGAAAGTTTCGGTCACCGGTATTGTACCGGGACCGGAAGGGTCCCGGGGTCCACCGGTGGGGCCACCCATCCCGAAGGGCCCCATGGGCTGAAGTGGGGAGGAACCAGCCCATAGTGGGCTGGTGCGCCTTGGCCCACCCTGCACCTAGGGTTGAAACCCTAGGGTGGGGCGCCCACTTGCCTTGGGGCACTCCTCCCCCTTGGCCGCCGCCTTGGGAGATGGGATCCCCAAGGGCGGCGCCCCCCTGAGGTCTATATAAAGGGAAAGGGGAGGGGCAGCCGCACACTGAAGTTCTGGCGCCTCCTCCCTACACCTCTTCCTCCTCCGTCATGTGCTTGGCGAAGCCTGCCGAGTGTCTTCTTTGCTCCACCACCACCATGCCGTTGTCTTTGCTGCTGGAGCCATCATCATCAACCTCTCCTTCCCCTTGCTGGATCAAGAAGGAGGAGACGTCTCCGTCCCGTGCGTGTGTTGAACGCAGAGGTGCCGCCTGCTCGGGCGCTAGGATCTCCGGTGATAGGATCACGGCGAGAACGACTACTTCATCCCCGTTCTAGTGAACGCTTCCGCTCGCGATCTACAAAGTGGTATGTAGATGCAAAATCACTCCCTTGACTCGTTGCTACATGAACTCCTAGATAGATCTTGGTGAAACCGTAGGAAAATTTTTAATTTTCTGCAACGTTCCCCAACAGTGGCATCATGAGCTAGGTCTATGCGTAGTTCTCTATTGCACGAGTAGAACACAATTTTGTTGTGGGCGTAGATCTTGTCAACTTGCTTGCCGCTACTAGTCTTATCTTCCTTCAGCGGTATTGTGGGATGAAGCGGCCGGACCAACCTTACACATACGCTTACGTGAGACCGGTTCCACCGGTGACATGTACTAGTTGCATAAGGTGGTGGCGGGTGTCTTCTCTCCCACTTTAGTTGGAGCGGATTCGATGAAAAGGGTCCTTATGAAGGGTAAATAGAAGTTAACAAAATCACGTTGTGGTTATTCGTAGGTAAGAAAACGTTCTTGCTAGAACCCAATTGCAGCCACGTAAAAGATGCAACAACAATTAGAAGACGTCTAACTTGTTTTTGCAGCAATTGTCATGTGATGTGATATGGCCAAGTTGTGATGAATGATGAATGACATATTGTGATGTATGAGATCATGTTCTTGTAATAGGATTCACGACTTGCATGTCGATGAGTATGACAACGGCAGGAGCCATAGGAGTTGTCTTTATTTTTGTATGACCTGCGTGTCATTGAAGAACGCCATGTAAATTACTTTACTTTATTGCTAAACGTTAGCCATAGAAGTAGAAGTAGTCGTTGGCGTGACAACTTCATGAAGACACAATGATGGAGATCATGATGATGGAGATCATGGTGTCATGCCGGTGACAAGATGATCATGGAGCCCGAAGATGGAGATCAATGGAGCTATATGATATTGGCCATATCATGTCACTACTATATAATTGCATGTGATGTTTATTATGTTTATGCATCTTGTTTACTTAGAACGACGGTAGTAAATAACATGATCCCTTACAACAATTTCAAGAAGTGTTCTCCCCTAACTGTGCGTCGTTGCTAAAGTTCGTTGTTTCGAAGCACCACGTGATGATCGGGTGTGATAGATCCTTACGTTCACATACAACGGGTGTAAGACAGTTTTACACATGCAAAACACTTAGGGTTAACTTGTCGAGCCTAGCATGTACAGACATGGCCTCGGAACACGGAGACCGAAAGGTCGAACATGAGTCGTATGGAAGATACGATCAACATGAAGATGTTCACCGACGATGACTAGTCCGTCTCACGTGATGATCGGACACGGCCTAGTCGACTCGGATCGTGTAACACTTAGATGACTAGAGGGATGTCTAATCTGAGTGGGAGTCCATTAAAATAATTTGATTAGATGAACTTAATTATCATGAACTTAGTCTAAAACCTTTGCAAATATGTCTTGTAGATCAAATGGCCAACGCTCATGTCAACATGAACTTCAACGCGTTCCTAGAGAAAACCAAGCTGAAAGATGATGGCAGCAACTATACGGACTGTGCCCGGAACACGAGATCATCCTCATAGCTGCCAGAAACAATATGTCCTAGAAGGACCGCTAGGTGATGCACCGTCGAAGAACCAAGACATTATGAATGCTTGGCAGTCTCATCTTGATATTACTCCCTCGTTCGGTGCGGCATGCTTTACAGCTTAGAACCGGGGCTCCAAAAGCGTTTTGAGCAACACGGAGGCGTATGAGATGTTCGAGGAGCTGAAACTAGTTTTCCAAGCTCATGCCCGGTCGAGAGATATGAAGTCTCCGACAAGTTCTATAGTTGTAAGATGGAGGAAAACAGTTACATCGGTGAGCACATACTCAAAATGTCCAGGTTGCACAACCGCCTGTCCCATTTGGACATAAACCTCCCGGACGAGGCGGTCATTGACAGAATCCTTGATCGCTCCCACCAAGCTACAAGATCTTTGTGATGAACTACAATATGCACGGGATGGTGAAGACCATTCCCGAAGTATTCTCAATGTGAAGTCGGCAGAGGTTGGAATCAAGAAAGAACATCAAGTGTTGATGGTCAATAAAACCACTAAGTTCAAGAGGGCAAGGGTAAGAAGAACTTCAAGAAGGACGGCAAGGATGTTGCCGCCCGGTAAGCAAGTTGCCGGAAGAAGTCAAAGAATGGACCCAAGCACGAGACAGAGTGCTTTTTATTGCAAAGGGAAGGGCCACTTTGGAAGCGGAACTGCCCCAAATACTTAGCGGACAAGAAGGCCGGCAACACTAAAGGTATATTTGATATACATGTAATTGATGTGTACCTTACCGATTACTGTAGTAACTCTTGGGTATTTGATACCGTGTCGTTGCTCATATTTGTAACTCACAGCAGGAGCTGCGGAATAAGCGGAGGCTGGCGAAGGGCGAGGTGACGATGCGCGCGTCGGGAATGGTTCCAAGGTCGATGTGATCGCCACGGCACGCTACCTCTACATTTACCTACGGGATTAGTTATAAACCTTAATAATTGTTATTTGGTGCCAAGTTTGAGCATGAACATTGTATCTGGATCTCGTTTGATACGAGATGGCTACTCATTTAAATCCGAGAATAATGGTTGTTCTATTTATATGAGAGATATGTTTTATGATCATGCCCCTATGGTCAATGGTTTATTCTTAATGAATCTCGGCGTAATGTTACACATATTCATAAGCGTGAATACCAAAAGATGTAAAGTTGATAACGATAGTCCCACATACTTGTGGCACCGCCGCCTATGGTCACATTGGTGTCAAGCACATGAAGAAGCTCCATGCTTTGATGGACTTTTAGAGTCTCTCGATTATGAATCATTTGACACATGCGAACCATGCCTTATGGGCAAAATGACCAAGACTCCGTTCTCCGGAACAATGGAGCGATCAACCAACTTATTGGAAATCATACATACCGATGTGTGCGGTCCAATGAGCGTTGAGGCTCATGGAGGATATCGTTATGTTCTCACTCTCACAGACGACTTAAGTAGATATGGGTATGTCTACTTGATGAAACACAAGTCTGAGACCTTTGAAAAGTTCAAGGAATTTCAGAATGAGGTAGAGAATCAACGTGACCGAAAAATAAAGTTCTTCTGATCAGATCATGGAGGAGAATATTTAAGTCACGAATTTGGTACACACTTAAGGAAATGTGGAATCGCTTTCACAACTCACTCCGCTGGAACACCTCAACAGAACGGTGTGTCCGAACATCGTGTCGCACTCTATTGGATATGGTGCGATCTATGATGTCTCTTACCGATTTACCGCTATCATTTTGGGGATACGCTCTAGAGACAGCTACATTCACTTTAAATAGGGCACCGTCTAAATCCGTTGAGACGACACCGTATGAATTATGGTTTGGGAAGAAACCTAAGTCATCGTTTCTAAAAGTTTGGGGATGCGATGCTTATGTCAAGAAACTTCAACCTGAAAAGCTCGAACCCAAATCGGAAAAATGCGTCTTCATAGGATACCCTAAGGAAACCATTGGGTATACCTTCTACCTTAGATCCGAAGGCAAGATCTTTGTTGCCAAGAACGGATCCTTTCTCGGAAAAAGAGTTTCTCTCGAAAGGAGTAAGTGGGAGGAAAGTAGAACTCGATGAAGTACTACCTCTTGAACCGGAAAGTAGTGCAGCTCGGGAAAATGTTCTGTGGTACCTACACCTACTTGGAGAGGAAATTAATGATGATGATCAAGGTACTTGGATCAAGTTGCTCTTGAACTCATTGGGTCCACTAGGACACGTTCCGCACTGCAGTGGTACGGCAACCCTGTCTCCGGAAATCATGTTGTTAGACAACGGTGAACCTTGAACTATGAAGAAGCGATGGCGGGCCCAGATTCCAACAAATGGCTTGAAGCCATGCAATCCGAGATAGGATCCATGTATGAAAACAAAGTATGGACTTTGACAGACTTGCCCGATGATCGGCGGCGATAGAAAACAAATGGATCTTTAAGAAGAAGGCGGACGCGGATGGTAAAGTCACCATCTATAAAGCTCGACTTGTTGCTAAGGGTTATCGGCAAGTTCAAGGGATTGACTACGATGAGACTTTCTCTCCGTATGAAGCTTAAGTCCGTCCGAATCATGTTAGCAATTGCCGCATACTATGATTATGAGATATGGCGGATGGACGTCAAAACAGCGTCCCTTAAGCGGTTATCTTAAGGAAGAGCTGTATATGATGCAGCCGGAAGGTTTTGTCGATCCTAAGAATGCTAACAAAGTATGCAAGCTCCAATGATCCATTTATGGGCTGGTGCAAGCATCTCGGAGTTGGAACATTCGCTTTGATGAGATGATCAAAGCATTTGGGTTTATCTTGAGACTTATGGAGAAGCCTGCGTTTACAAGAAAGTGAGTGGGAGCTCTGTAGCATTTCTCATATTATATGTAGATGACATACTTTTGATGGGAAATGATATAGAACTCTTGGACAGCATTAAGGCCTACTTGAATAGAAGTTTTTCAATGAAGGACCTTGGAGAAGCTGCTTACATATTAGGCATCAAAATCTATAGGGATAGATCGAGACGCCTCATAGGTCTTTCACAAAGCACATACCTTGATAAGATTTTGAAGAAGTTCAAAATGGATCAGTCAAGAAAGGGTTCTTGCACATCTTTGCAAGGTGTGAGATTGAGCTCAGCTCAATGCCCGACCACGGCAAAAGATAAAGAAGAGATGAGCGTCATCCCCTATGCCTCGGCCATAGGATCTATTATGTATGCCATGCATGTGTACCAGACCTGATGTAAACCTTGCCGTAAGTTTGGTAGGAAGGTACCAAAGTAATCCGGCAAGGAACACTTTGGACAATGATCAAGAATATCCTGAAGTACACGAAAAGGACAAAGGACATGTTTCTCGTTTATGGAGGTGAGGAAGAGCTCGTCGTAAAGGGTTACGTCGGCGCTTAGCTTCAAACATATCTGGATGACTCTAAGTCACAAACCGGATACGTGTATATGTTGAATGGTGGAAGCGATGGTAGTGCGGTGCAAGCGAAGCGTCGTATGGCGGGATCTACATGTGAAGCGGAGTACATGGCAGCCTCGGAGGCAGCACATGAAGCAATATGGGTGAAGGAGTTCATCACCGACCTAGGAGTCATACCCAATGCGTCGGGGCCGATCAAACTCTTCTGTGACAACACTGGAGCTATTGCACTTGCCAAGGAGCCCAGGTTTCACAAGAAGACCAAGCACATCAAGCGTCGCTTCAACTCCATCCGTGAAAATGTTCAAGATGGAGACATAGAAATTTGCAAAGTGCATACGGATCTGAATGTCGCAGATCCGTTGACTAAACCTCTTCCATGGGCAAAACATGATCAACACCAGAACTCTATGGGTGTTCGATTCATCACAATGTAACTAGATTATTGACTCTAGTGCAAGTGGGAGACTGTTGGAAATATGCCCTAGAGGCAATAATAAAAGGATTATTATTATATTTCCTTGTTCATGATAATTGTCTTTTATTCATGCTATAATTGTATTATCCGGAAATCGTAATACACGTGTGAATACATAGACCACAACATATCCCTAGTGAGCCTCTAGTTGACTAGCTCGTTGGACAACAGATAGTCACGGTTTCCTGACTATGGACATTGGATGTCATTGACAACGGGATCACATCATTAGGAGAATGATGTGATGGACAAGACCCAATCCTAAGCATAGCACAAGATCGTGTAGTTCGATTTGCTAGAGCTTTTCCAATGTCAAGTATCTCTTCCTTGGACCATGAGATCGTGTACCTCCCGGATACCGTAAGAGTGCTTTGGGTGTACCAAACGTCACAACGTAATCGGGTGACTATAAAGGTGCACTACGTGTATCTCCGAAAGTGTCTGTTGGGTTGACACGGATCGAGGCTGGGATTTGTCACTCCGTGTTACGGAGAGGTATCACCGGGCCCACTTTCGGTAGTGCATCATCATAATGAGCTCAAAGTGACCAAGTGTCCGTCACGAGGATCATGCATTATGGTATGAGTAAAGTGACTTGCCGTAACGAGATTGAGCGAGGTATTGGGATACCGATGATCGAATCTCGGGCGGTGTAACATACCGATTGACAAAGGGAATTGTATATGGGGTTGTTTGAATCCTCGACATCGTGGTTCATCCGATGAGATCATCGAGGAGCATGTGGGAGCCAACATGGGTATCCAGATCCCGCTGTTGGTTATTGCCCGAGAGCCGTCTCGGTCATGTCTATGTGTCTCCCGAACCCGTAGGGTCTACACAGTTAAGGTTCGGTGGCGCTTAGGGTTGTATGAATATGAGTATGCAGTAAACCGAATGTTGTTTGGAGTCCCGGATGAGATCCCGGACGTCACGAGGAGTTTCGGAATGGTCCGGTGGTAAAGAATTATATATAGGAAGTGGTATTTCGGCCATCGGGAAAGTTTCAGTCACCGTATTGTACCGGGACCCGGAAGGGTCCCGGGGGTCCACCGGGTGGGGCCACCCATCCCGAAGGGCCCCATGGGCTGAAGTGGGGAGGGGAACCAGCCCATAGTGGGCTGGTGCGCCCCCCCTTGGCCCACCCCCTGCACCTAGGGTTGAAACCCTAGGGTGGGGGCGCCCACTTGCCTTGGGGGGCACTCCTCCCCCCTTGGCCGCCGCCCCCTTGGGAGATGGGATCCCCAAGGGCCGGCGCCCCCCCTGGGGGACTATATAAAGGGAAAGGGGGAGGGGGCAGCCGCACCCCTGAAGTTCTGGCGCCTCCCTCCCCCTGCTACACCTCTTCCTCCTCCGTCATGTGCTTGGCGAAGCCCTGCCGAGTCTTCTTCCACCACCACCACGCCACGTTGTCTTTGCTGCTGGAGCCATCATCATCAACCTCTCCTTCCCCTTGCTGGATCAAGAAGGAGGAGACGTCTCCCGTCCTGCACGTGTGTTGAACGCGGAGGTGCCGCCCGTTCGGCGCTAGGATCTCCGGTGATAGGATCACGGCGAGAACGACTACTTCATCCCCGTTCTAGTGAACGCTTCCGCTCGCGATCTACAAAGTGGTATGTAGATGCAAAATCACTCCCTTGACTCGTTGCTAGATGAACTCATAGATAGATCTTGGTGAAACCGTAGGAAAATTTTTAATTTTCTGCAACGTTCCCCAATAGTGGCATCATGAGCCAGGTCTATGCGTAGTTCTCTTTTGCACGAGTAGAACACAATTTTGTTGTGGGCGTAGATCTTGTCAACTTGCTTGCCGCTACTAGTCTTATCTTGCTTCAGCGGTATTGTGGGATGAAGCGGCCGGACCAACCTTACACATACGCTTCGTGAGACCGGTTCCACCGGGACATGCACTAGTTGCATAAGGTGGTGGCGGGTGTCTGTCTCTCCCACTTTAGTTGGAGCGGATTCGATGAAAAGGGTCCTTATGAAGGGTAAATAGAAGTTGACAAAATCACGTTGTGGTTATTCGTAGGTAAGAAAACGTTCTTGCTAGAACCCAATTGCAGCCACGTAAAAGATGCAACAACAATTAGAAGACGTCTAACTTGTTTTTGCAGCAATTGTCATGTGATGTGATATGGCCAAGTTGTGATGAATGATGAATGACATATTGTGATGTATGAGATCATGTTCTTGTAATAGGATTCACGACTTGCATGTCGATGAGTATGACAACCGGCAGGAGCCATAGGAGTTGTCTTTATTTTTGTATGACCTGCGTGTCATTGAAGAACGCCATGTAAATTACTTTACTTTATTGCTAAACGTGTTAGCCATAGAAGTAGAAGTAGTCGTTGGCGTGACAACTTCATGAAGACACAATGATGGAGATCATGGTGTCATGCGGTGACAAGATGATCATGGAGCCCGAAGATGGAGATCAATGGAGCTATATGATATTGGCCATATCATGTCACTACTATATAATTGCATGTGATGTTTATTATGTTTATGCATCTTGTTTACTTAGAACGACGGTAGTAAATAACATGATCCCTTACAACAATTTCAAGAAGTGTTCTCCCTAAGCGTAAGGCCGTTGCTAAAGTTCGTTGTTTCGAAGCACCACGTGATGATCGGGTGTGATAGATCCTTACGTTCACATACAACGGGTGTAAGACAGTTTTACACATGCAAAACACTTAGGGTTAACTTGTCGAGCCTAGCATGTACGCACATGGCCTCGGAACACGGAGACCGAAAGGTCGAACATGAGTCGTATGGAAGATACGATCAACATGAAGATGTTCACCGACGATGACTAGTCCGTCTCACGTGATGATCGGACACGGCCTAGTCGAATCGGATCGTGTAACACTTAGATGACTAGAGGGATGTCTAATCTGGTGGGAGTCCATTAAAATAATTTGATTAGATGAACTTAATTATCATGAACTTAGTCTAAAACCTTTGCAAATATGTCTTGTAGATCAAATGGCCAACGCTCATGTCAACATGAACTTCAACGCTGCTCCTAGAGAAAACCAAGTCGAAAGATGATGGCAGAACTATACGGATTTGTGCCGGAACCTGAGGATCATCCTCATAGCTGCCAGGAAACAATATGTCCTAGAAGGACCGCTAGGTGATGCACCCGTCCCAGAGAACCAAGACATTATGAATGCTTGGCAGTCTCATGCTGATATTACTCCCTCGTTCAGTGCGGCATGCTTTACAGCTTAGAACCGGGGCTCCAAAAGCGTTTTGAGCAACACGGAGCGTATGAGATGTTCGAGGAGCTGAAACTAGTTTTCCAAGCTCATGCCCGGGTCGAGAGATATGAAGTCTCCGACAAGTTCTATAGTTGTAAGATGGAGGAAAATAGTTCTCACAATGAGCACATACTCAAAATATGGGTTGCACAACCGCCTGTCCCAGCTGGACATAAACCTCCCGGACGAGGCGGTCATTGACAGAATCCTTCAGTCGCTCCCACCAAGCTACAAGATCTTTGTGATGAACTACAATATGCACGGGATGGTGAAGACCATTCCCGAAGTATTCTCAATGCTGAAGTCAGCAGAGGTTGGAATCAAGAAAGAACATCAAGTGTTGATGGTCAATAAAACCACTAAGTTCAAGAGGGGCAAGGGTAAGAAGAACTTCAAGAAGGACGGCAAGGAGGATGTTGCCGCCCGCAAGCAAGTTGCCGGAAGAAGTCAAAGAATGGACCCAAGCCCGAGACAGAGTGCTTTTATTGCAAAGGGAAGGGCCCTTTGGAAGCGGAACTGCCCCAAATACTTAGCGGACAAGAAGGCCGGCAACACTAAAGGTATATTTGATATACATGTAATTGATGTGTACCTTACCGATTACTCGTAGTAACTCTTGGGTATTTGATACGGTGTCGTTGCTCATATTTGTAACTCACAGCAGGAGCTGCGGAATAAGCGGAGGCTGGCGAAGGACGACGAGGTGACGATGCGCGTCGGGAATGGTTCCAAGGTCGATGTGATCGCCGTCAGCACGCTACCTCTACATTTACCTACGGGATTAGTTATAAACCTTAATAATTGTTATTTGGTGCCAAGTTTGAGCATGAACATTGTATCTGGATCTCGTTTGATACGAGATGGCTACTCATTTAAATCCGAGAATAATGGTTGTTCTATTTATATGAGAGATATGTTTTATGATCATGCCCCTATGGTCAATGGTTTATTCTTAATGAATCTCGAGCGTAATGTTACACATATTCATAGCGTGAATACCAAAAGATGTAAAGTTGATAACGATAGTCCCACATACTTGTGGCATCGCCGCCTTGGTCACATTGGTGTCAAGCGCATGAAGAAGCTCCATGCCGATGGACTTTTAGAGTCTCTCGATTATGAATCATTTGACACATGCGAACCATGCCTTATGGGCAAAATGACCAAGACTCCGTTCTCCTAACAATGGAGCGAGCAACCAACTTATTGGAAATCATACATACCGATGTGTATGCGGTCCAATGAGCGTTGAGGCTCATGGAGGATATCGTTATGTTCTCACTCTCAGACGACTTAAGTAGATATGGGTATGTCTACTTGATGAAACACAAGTCTGAGACCTTTGAAAAGTTCAAGGAATTTCAGAATGAGGTAGAGAATCAACGTGACCGAAAAATAAAGTTCTTACGATCAGATCATGGAGGAGAATATTTAAGTCACGAATTTGGTACACACTTAAGGAAATGTGGAATCGTTTCACAACTCACTCCTACCGAACACCTCAACAGAACGGTGTGTCCGAACATCGTAATCGCACTCTATTGGATATGGTGCGATCTATGATGTCTCTTACCGATTTACCGCTATCATTTTGGGGATACGCTCTAGAGACAGCTACATTCACTTTAAATAGGGCACCGTCTAAATCCGTTGAGACGACACCGTATGAATTATGGTTTGGGAAGAAACCTAAGTTGTCGTTTCTGAAAGTTTGGGGATGCGATGCTTATGTCAAGAAACTTCAACCTGAAAAGCTCGAACCCAAATCAGAAAATGCGTCTTCATAGGATACCCTAAGGAAACCATTGGGTATACCTTCTACCTTAGATCCGAAGGCAAGATCTTTGTTGCCAAGAACGGATCCTTTCGAAAAAGAGTTTCTCTCGAAAGGAGTAAGTGGGAGGAAAGTAGAACTCGATGAAGTACTACCTCTTGAACCGAAAGTAGTGCAGCTCAGAAAATGTTCCCTGTGGTACCTACACCTCACCGGAGAGGAAATTAATGATGATGATCAAGGTACTTGGATCAAGTTGCTCTTGAACTTCAGAGGTCCACTAGGA
Source organism: Aegilops bicornis (assembly GCA_021605145.1). Classification (NCBI taxonomy): domain Eukaryota; kingdom Viridiplantae; phylum Streptophyta; class Magnoliopsida; order Poales; family Poaceae; genus Aegilops; species Aegilops bicornis. The sequence goes on along the minus strand of CM038671.1, from coordinate 628,484,799 downwards.
CACGTTCCGCACTGCAGTGGTACGGCAACCCCGTCTCCGGAAATCATGTTGTTAGACAACGGTGAACCTTGAACTATGAAGAAGCGATGGCGGCCCAGATTCCAACAAATGGCTTGAAGCCATGCAATCCGAGATAGGATCCATGTATGAAAACAAAGTATGGACTTTGACAGACTTGCCCGATGATCGGCGAGCGATAGAAAACAAATGGATCTTTAAGAAGAAGACGGACGCGGATGGTAAAGTCACCATCTATAAAGCTCGACTTGTTGCTAAGGGTTATCGGCAAGTTCAAGGGATTGACTACGATGAGACTTTCTCTCCCGTAGGCGAAGCTTAAGTCCGTCCGAATCATGTTAGCAATTGCCGCATACTATGATTATGAGATATGGCAGATGGACGTCAAAACAGCGTCCCTTAACGGTTATCTTAAGGAAGAGTCAGATATGATGCAGCCGGAAGGTTTTGTCGATCCTGAGAATGCTAACAAAGTATGCAAGCTCCAGCGATCCATTTATGGGCTGGTGCAAGCATCTCGGAGTTGGAACATTCGCTTTGATGAGATGATCAAAGCATTTGGGTTTATCTTGAGACTTATGGAGAAGCCTGCGTTTACAAGAAAGTGAGTGGGAGCTCAGAGCATTTCTCATATTATATGTAGATGACATACTTTTGATGGGAAATGATATAGAACTCTTGGACAGCATTAAGGCCTACTTGAATACAAGTTTTTCAATGAAGGACCTTGGAGAAGCTGCTTACATATTAGGCATCAAAATCTATAGGGATAGATCGAGACGCCTCATAGGTCTTTCACAAAGCACATACCTTGATAATATTTTGAAGAAGTTCAAAATGGATCAGTCCAAGAAAGGGTTCTTGCCTGTACTGCAAGGTGTGAGATTGAGCTCAGCTCAATGCCCGACCACGGCAAAAGATAAAGAAGAGATGAGCGTCATCCCCTATGCCTCGGCCATAGGATCTATTATGTATGCCATGCTGTGTACCGCACTGATGTAAACCTTGCCGTAAGTTTGGTAGGAAGGTACCAAAGTAATCCCGGCAAGGAACACCGGACAGCGGTCAAGAATATCCTGAAGTACACGAAAGGACAAAGGACATGTTTCTCGTTTATGGAGGTGAGGAAGAGCTCGTCAGTAAAGGGTTACGTCGACGCTAGCTTCAAACATATCTGGATGACTCTAAGTCACAAACCGGATGCGTGTATATGTTGAATGGTGGAGCGATGGTAGTGCATTTTGCAAGCGAGAAGCGTCGTGGCGGGATCTACATGTGAAGCGGAGTACATGGCAGCCTCGGAGGCAGCACATGAAGCAATATGGGTGAAGGAGTTCATCACCGACCTAGGAGTCATACCCAATGCGTCGGGCCGATCAAACTCTTCTCAGTGACAACACGGAGCTATTGCACTTGCCAAGGAGCCCAGGTTTCACAAGAAGACCAGGCACATCAAGCGTCGCTTCAACTCCATCCGTGAAAATGTTCAAGATGGAGACATAGAAATTTGCAAAGTGCATACGGATCCTGAATGTCGCAGATCCGTTGACTAAACTTTCTCTTCCGCGGGCAAAACATGATCAACACCGTAACTCTATGGGTGTTCGATTCATCACAATGTAACTAGATTATTGACTCTAGTGCAAGTGGGAGACTGTTGGAAATATGCCCTAGAGGCAATAATAAAAGGATTATTATTATATTTCCTTGTTCATGATAATTGTCTTTTATTCATGCTATAATTGTATTATCCGGAAATCGTAATACACGTGTGAATACATAGACCACAACATATCCCTAGTGAGCCTCTAGTTGACTAGCTCGTTGGACAACAGATAGTCACGGTTTCTCGACTATGGACATTGGATGTCATTGACAACGGGATCACATCATTAGGAGAATGATGTGATGGACAAGACCCAATCCTAAGCATAGCACAAGATCGTGTAGTTCGTTTTGCTAGAGCTTTTCCAATGTCAAGTATCTCTTCCTTGGACCATGAGATCGTGTAACTCCCGGATACCGTAAGAGTGCTTTGGGTGTACCAAACGTCACAACGTAACTGGGTGACTATAAAGGTGCACTACAGGTATCTCCGAAAGTGTCTGTTGGGTTGACACGGATCGAGGTGGGATTTGTCACTCCGTGTTACGGAGAGGTATCACCGGGCCCACTCGGTAGTGCATCATCATAATGAGCTCAAAGTGACCAAGTGTCTGGTCACGAGGATCATGCATTACGGTATGAGTAAAGTGACTTGCCGTAACGAGATTGAACGAGGTATTGGGATACCGACGATCGAATCTCGGGCGTAACATACCGATTGACAAAGGGAATTGCATACGGGGTTGTTTGAATCCTCGACATCGTGGTTCATCCGATGAGATCATCGAGGAGCATGTGGGAGCCAACATGGGTATCCAGATCCCGCTGTTGGTTGGTTATTGCCCGAGAGCCGTCTCGGTCATGTCTACGTGTCTCCCGAACCCGTAGGGTCTACACACTTAAGGTTCGGTGACGCTAGGATTGTATGAATATGAGTATGCAGTAAACCGAATGTTGTTCGGAGTCCCGGATGAGATCCCGGACGTCACGAGGAGTTTCGGAATGGTCCGGTGGTAAAGAATTATATATAGGAAGTGGTATTTCGGCCATCGGGAAAGTTTCGGGGTCACCCGGTATTGTACAGGACCACGGAAGGGTCCCGTGGGTCCACCGGTGGGGCCACCCATCCGGAGGGCCCCATGGGCTGAAGTGGGGAGGGAACCAGCCCATAGTGGGCTGGTGCGCCTCCTTGGCCCACCCCTGCACCTAGGGTTGAAACCCTAGGGTGGGGCGCCCACTTGCCTTGGGGGCACTCCTCCCCCTTGTCACGCCCCTTGGGAGATGGGATCCCCAAGGGCGGCGCTTCTGAGGGACTATATAAAGGGAAGGGGAGGGGCAGCCGCACTGAAGTTCTGGCGCCTCCTCCCCTGCTACACCTCTTCCTCCTCCGTCACGTGCTTGGCGAAGCCCTGTAGAGTCTTCTTTGCTCCACCACCACCACGCCGTTGTCTGCTTCTTTGGAGCCATCATCATCAACCTCTCCTCCCCCCTTGCTGGATCAAGAAGGAGGAGACGTCTCCCGTCCCGTACGTGTGTTGAACGCGGAGGTGCCATCCGTTCGACGCTAGGATCTCCGGTGATAGGATCACGGCGAGAACGACTACTTCATCCCCGTTCTAGTGAACGCTTCCGCTCGCGATCTACAAAGTGGTATGTAGATGCAAACTCACTCCCTTGACTCGTTGCTAGATGAACTCCTAGATTGATCTTGGTGAAACCGTAGGAATTTTTTTAATTTTCTGCAACGTTCCCCAACAGGTTCATGTCATGATCATTCTTTTCTTTTGTCACATGGTAGAGGGCACTGATGATGCATGCTATGTAGTCTGAGTCTCCCTTGAAAATAACCATGAAAATCTATCCAAGTTTTTCTTTACTAAAAATCTATCCAAGTTAGATGCCGCAGTGCGGATGAACTGTAGTTTGAATTTCTTCTACGATTTAGAGTACCAAGCATGCAATTGTATATGAAAAAGCCAATCACACACAATTAAACTGTTTGTAACCATTCCAACTTATCAAATGTCAGAACAATCGTAACACTCACAGGGAGCACATGAGATTTCATGAGCATGTCTTATTAATCTTTTAAGCTCAACCATCAGGCACCCTCACGCTGAGGAAAACACCGTTGAAAGATGGAATAGAGTAAGTTATAAAAACTAACTGCCAAACTATGATTACGTGGCTGATAATGTTGATGATAATTAAGAAATGATGACCTTTCGATCGATGTTGTAAAATGACTGGGATAGTGTAGTGTCATAACTAATGAGAATGATAACTTAATTGAGGCTTTGCATAAGACTCCAGAGTTGATGAAGGGGCAAATCATGTATGCAGGGAGGTGTGCGAGTAGTAAGATGTTTTATGAGTCTGTTACTGGAAATGTTGTAGGCATTGATGTGATTAGAGCTATCCAACCTGAACACAAGTTGGTGAAGGTTCTTTGTTTCTAAGCGTACAAGCTATTCAATTAAAGTTCAACCAGGTTGTAGGGAAATATTTTACTCTCTGTAATGTTTATGCTCTGTTGTGCACTTACAAACAACAACAAGAGCTGAATGTCTCACTACGCCATCTGACTTCCATGGAAAAGGCTTTTTCCTACCATGATGCTTTGTTATTCCATCAGTCACAATTGGAGATCAAGTAAATGATACTGCAGAATGATGCCAATTTAAATTTTTGCTGTACATCAAACTTGTCAGTTTTACTGTCACCTTTCATTTTGGAGACATGACTAACTGTTTTCTTCATTATTTGTCATCTTACAATGTTTATATTCACAATCTGATTTATGGTGATCTTGTTTTCTATTTGCAGGAGCAAATGATGTTTCAATGATACAAAGGGCTGATGTTGGTTTTGGTACATTCATAGGTTTATGTACCTCCCTAGCTTCCTTGCCTTGCTACTCTAGCACCAGCCTCGCCGCTGTTGAGGTTTGCTTTGATTTCCATGCCCCGTTGTTTTGTTTATGTTTGATTTGCTGTGTGGAAAATGTAATGTGATACTTGCATGATTGGTGGATGAAATCCTAATGTAGAAATACATATTTGGTTTAGGTAAATATTATATAATTGTTCCTATTAATGGTGATCTTTGGATGAGTTTTTCTTTCTAACTGATTGCATACTTTAGTTGTATAGATCATTATGAAGTAAATAATTTGGGGGAATTCTCTGCTTCACCTATAAAGAGATGGGATCCATATGGCAGGGATGAAAGCCAACTTCAATTGGCATGCAATAAGACCAAATGGCAGGTAATGAGTTATATACTTTAGTTATGAGCTTGATTCAATGTCCTGCGTTATAGAAAGTTCAAACTTGAATTGCTCTATTTCAGGATTTAAACCTTCTTGAGTTATGCAATCACAAATATCTTGCACCTAGAGAAAGAAACTTGGATGTTTTGATCACACAAAGGTGTTTTTTACAAGTATGTGCTTTCTTTTAATCTATGCATGAGCCAGGTTTCTGTGTTGTGCAGTTTGGACCATGAGCTTGCGGATGCTAAACAAAATCTTAGGTAAGTCTGAAATAGAAGCATTCAAGAAGTTCACTAGGCCGTAATGCTTCAAGCCGGTCTTGATGACTATAACTTCACGCTTCCTCGGATGCTAAAATGGCTCGAGTTATTCATCTGTATGGTGTAGGTACCCTCCAACTCCTTTTTGTTTTAACGATTTTCACTAACAAATAATTCTTACATAAGACCTTGAAGTAGCAAAGATGTTCTCATTTGTCCAACATAATTTACAAAATTTGATGGATTAGAAAAAGATTAAAATTAATGGATGCAGGTAATACACAATTTTATATGTTGGCAAGTATGCATAATGTACGAGTCTACGCAAGTGTCAGTTCTGTATTATTGTCTGTTTTCAAGTATTTGTCACTCGAGTTTCTGATAACTAAAGTCGGTGTCTGTAGTTGCAATGCAGAGCAGATCGAGTGGTGTTGTTGTGGGACATTGCAACTGCTCCCAGATCGATTCAAGCTTCATTTGAATGTTTTTGCTCATCTATGCTTTTGATTATATTTTTACAGAATAATGGGGGTTATACTTATTCTCGAGGGCCTTGCAGAGAGTATTCTGAATTGTATTCATTGCTTCCAAGTAGCTGTTTATATTTCTTATGAGTATTCACCTACAACTTGATGTCTTACAACACGAGGAGATTTATACCTGTTTGCTTAAGCACTTTCACTAAACTATGCATACTGTATGTTAACAAATACAACAGCATTTGCTATTCAGTAATGCACATTATGTGGCTACCTTTGTACCAATCTTGTGTATAGGACAGGGTACATACGATTTTCTTGTTCATGCCTATAAAAAAATATATGATGATGATGATTGAGGTAAGTATCGGGGTTTTCTTCTTGGGTTGTGGGTAGTGGTGTTCTCCAATAGCTCTTTTCATTCCATACAAAGCTTTTATAAGGGTAAGGTAAAGCTTTTAGAGACTCTTGCTTCTCTCTGGAGCTATATTTATAAACTTTGTCCCAATTCTTGTCGTTATATCGTAAATCTTGCTTGTGATTCGGAACAAATGATGGATTATTATGTAGCTTTTCTAACATGTGATGCAGTAACATATACTAGAGTTCAATGTTAATCTATCAAAACAGAGCCTAACAGAGTCCTTTTCTTTTGCTTGATTTGCATATTTTACTTGTGTTGACAGATAGATTATTTTGGTTGCTTAACTCGGTATGTTTTTTGTTCAAACTTCATGTTACTTGAGCTAACTATAGAGCATTATATGGCTTAAGTAAAAAAATTGATAGAATTTTTTTTACTTGATGTGTAAGTTCTGTACCAAATCATCATAAGTCGAGTGCTAATTGTTAGAGACTTGTTCTGAGTTACACCAACTTGTTTAATTTCAGGGCAGCATGTGGCTGAGTGGCTCTCAATTCCTTCCTTTCTCCTGTAGCATGATGTACGTTGAAGATCAAGCTTGCCAACAACAAGGTTCATGACGACTGTTGCATCATGTTAGGAATAGACAATAAAGCCACCATCACCACTAGCTGGTCAAAGTTTCGCAGCTATGCAAACATCCACCAAGGAGACATCTACGCCTTCTGCTTCAAGGTCACTGCAAATCGGTGCCTTTCTCTCACCGTGCATCGCCTCTAGACGCATCATCAATAGCAACAAAAGCTTCATATGGATATAAATCCATCAATCTTGGAACCTCCAAGTACCCTTTATGAGGTGTTGAACCTTGCCTCCCCTTTTGGACGCTGCAATGTGCTGCCTTTGAACAACTAGCGTATATGTTCTTGCTATGTATCCTCTAAGATTGCCACCTATCAGCTGCAACTGCACATGTTTATATCTATACTAAGACTCTTATCTATCTCTGTTTATTTCTGTTGCTCTGCTCTGTTTCAAATATCAGCTGCTTAACAACAATCACATAAGTTAGTAAGTACATACATGAAGGAGGAAGGGGCGCACCCTACCTGACACCGCCCAGCTCCGGCTCAAGAGGCGCCACCGGGTGGCGCCCCAACCCCTAGTTACAGTTTCAAACCATTGGATGCTTGTTGTGGATGTCCATGGCCATTAGATTTTCTCGTCGAATGGCCAGCTGTCCTAGAGGGACACTACTCCGGTAGAAAAATTGATGCGTTCCTGTTGATTGGGCCTATGCACGCCCCATGGCCCATTCAAGAACGCCCTCACTTCTGATATCGTCTCTCGCCTCTCGCCCGACTCGCCCCTCCCAAACCCTATCCCAATCCCACCGCCGCCACCCACTCGACTCTCTCCCCCTCTCGATCTGCTCAGACACTGGCCACTCCCGAGTCTTGCCCTCTCCTTCCCCTCGTCTCTCCCTCTCTCATGGCGTGGACTAGCAGGTGCCGGGAGGCCGTGAATATCTCCAAGAAGCGGGATGAGGGGTGGTGACCAACACGTGCATCCCAAGGAGCCTTGCGTGGGGCAGTGCCTCTTCAAGACCTCAAGACCCTGCTCACCGGCGACAATGCACCCTGCGACTGCGAGGTATGGCACATGGTTTTCACATCGGAGGTCCACATCATGGCGGATATGTTCGCTCATGACTTAGCTGAATCTCGGTGACTGGATTCATGGGGTGTGATCTGCTTGCCAGGGAGGTGATGTACCACAAGGGTTAGCCGATCGGTGTGATCACGGGTGTCATGGATAAGAATGGGAAGCTGCAACACTATTCCATCCTCACCAGGCATTGGGGACTTGGTAGACTCTGATGCGGCCGCTTTCTCCATATCGCTGACATCTTTGAACCTTGCGCCTTGGGCACGCCCCTCTTACGTGCCACCGCCTCAACTTGGTGATGCATGGAACCACGTGCCAGCGGGCAATGACTTGATGCGGACATCCGCCTCTTTGGACCACCACAACTAACGACCATGATGCGGGGTGGCTGCGGTGCTCCATCGTGTCTCGTGTTTGGTCATCCTCTAGGTACGTATCTTAATCCCATGTAGTCATAATTTGGATCCACGGATGGAATTACTGGATGTTATAGAACTAATGGACTCTAGAACTTGACAATGAAGTAATGGAATTGCTGCATGCTAAAACTAATGATGATTTCTGCATAAACGCTTGCCTTCCTCTTCTCTTTGTTACACAGGAAAAAAACAAGAAAAAACTACAATCGATGCCTTCTTAGTTGTCCTCGATCTTGTAGAGGCAAGTTCAGCTCTGCAAGCTCGACCATTTTCAGCTGCTCATCGAATTGTTTCGTGTCACACTGGAGAAAGCCGGAGAAGCCTCCTCTGCATCCTATTGCAATTGGCATCTTCTTTGTGTTGCTTTGACCAGTGGAAATACAGAACAAGAAGCACATAGAAGATGATGCATCACTCGTGATCTAGACACTTCAATTGACGTCGTGTGTTATTGTACAAATCCTACAATTGATGTACATAAAAGACATCGGGTCCATCCTTTTCTTTGGACACCGATTTCTCTTCTCTAATTGAAGGAAAGCTATTATGTTTACTCACTGGTCGAACTAACCACTGAGTCTTGCCGTGAATTTCACATCTCTTCTAATCTCTCTTTATATACTGTAGAATATGATTATCGGGAGATTATCTTTATTACAGAATTCAAACGGATGTTCAAATGCTAATTTAATCAAGTAATTATCTGAATTAACACATATGAAATATATAACTCCATATATTATCATGTTTGATGTACATGACTATATGCCCACACCTTTTATAAACAGATCTAACATTGTGTATGAAAAAACATGGCTTCCAATTGTAAGTGTGTCTTCCTATAAAGAGAATTTTCATATGCAAATAATTAAACATGTGACCCCACTCCACTTAACAAAGTTTTGCTTCAAGTTGTCACCAATATAAAGCAAACATAGATAATATAAAAAATCTTATATAGGTAATGTTGTTATTATTTTCTCCTTCATCAATATACACCATGTTATTTACGGGGCAATTATTAACTATTTTGCATTTATATTTCCGACACTACTTATGTTATTATTTTCTCAATTGATTTGCCTTTCTAATAAGTATTTTGTTTGTACTTCAGTGTAAGCAATTGTAAGTTGGTTAACATGTAACAGAACTTGAGTCATTGTTTCACAATAACCCACTGGCATTTGATATCGAGCTTAAGAAAACTTGCGTTATTGTAAATCAGATGAAATTATGTAACCTCATATCTGAGCAAGTACACATTCAGTCATCTATCCGGGTGCAATGCAAGAATATTTGTCCATTAGACTGATGTGTAATTGTTTTACTGGCCAAAACGCATTGAGATTATTCAGATGATAAGTATTCTCCAAAAGTTCTTAAATATTTGTACTGCCTATTTTTGTCTTTTTAGTATTCCTCATGTCTCATGTCTTTCCTCAATATTTCTAATTTTTTGGTTATCCTAATGTGAGCCTTTGCGGGAGTCATTTTAGGACCCAAAAAGATGTCACGATCCATATCAATCATCCTAATTCATATCTCTAAGGAAAAAACTCAAAACACTACTTTATTTGCAGATCAACCGGGCTGGATCTCTCTCTTGAGTTACATACCATTAAATTATTGATTCCTCTCTTTAGTTACATACCATTATGGGACAAACACAATATTTAAAAGCATTGCAAACAAATGTATACAAGTTACTACTTTTAATCCCTAACAAAGTAGAGCCGAAATAGACGGGCGCTGCAACGCGCGCCATCAATGATCTAGTTATCTACATGACCAGTGAAAGACTACTAGATTGGAGAGCATATATCTATAAATTACGCAACAAAGAACTCACATGAATTCATGAATAAAACATATATAGACATGATCCAAGTTTTTTCTTCTTCATTGTACTTTCTAGATTAGGGACGGTTCTTATGTTATATTCTCAGGGTCCTGGCTGGGTGCCACCCCACTCATGGTGCAATATCCAAGCCTGTATCGAATTGTTAGACATGAATCCGTCGCAATGGCACATGACTTGGGTCAAGCAAACTCTAATATTCCTTTCTGTGGTGACCTTTTAGGGCCTCGTCTCTCATCGTAGAATGAATTGCTCCCATGTTCGGAGCCCATTTACCTATCAAACGAACCATACGAGTTTTGATGGAACTTGCATCAGAATGATAGGTTTTTTATCAAGTCCCTATATGAGGTAGATGTGGTTGAAATACCTCTTTGAGTGAAGATACACATCTGGTTTCTAAACATATGTGTGATCTTGACTAGAGATAACCTTAAGTGCCACAATTGGCAAGGTAGGAAGACCGTATCTTTTGTCAACATGACGTGTCTATTATACACCTATTTTTTGAGTATAAGTTTGCTCGTGCATGGTGTGCCCATAGTTCAAGTAGCATCAAACCTTTATCCCTTTGTGGTGTACGTAATATGTTCGGCAATTGGATGTGTGGTATTGACTAACAAATTTGTGCACTTTTTTTTGTTGACCTATGTGGCTAATTAGGAATGATGTGGTTAAGAAAATGTGTTTCATCTCCTATATAGACTATTCATACATATACGCGGTGGCTTCGTACTTAGTCTATTCTACGGAGGCGAGAGGACATCGACTTTTATGTGATAACGTCTACCCGGCTGAAGCATAGAGTTAGAAAGTTTTTCTCCCATCATGGATGACGCTATACTCTTTGGGTAGAATCTACCTCATCTTAGGTTGGCTTTTTTTAATGTTGTTATAAAACATTTTTTTTGTTAGTGTCTTGAATGAGTTGTCCGTGTGATATGCAAAGGCCCGACATCGCTCACTACAACTATATGACCTTGGTGTATTAATTGAATGAAATTATCCTTTATACAAAAAAATCCCACATATGAATTGTGACTAATCAATGATGTTGTTTCTCTTTCAAATCAGCACATTTCGATCTTTGCTGTAGTTACTGCTATCACATAAAAGTTCATTTCAAATAATAAGCTGATGAATCACTGAAATACGCAAATTTACAGGGGAAGTTACAAACCATGCTGGAAAATCAAAACCCCTAGTAGAAGTACAAAATAAAGATCACAAATACCCCCCAAATGGCAGGAACTGAGAATAGAACGTGGGCAGCCTTCAATATTCCTGGTGTTGTGTCTTTGCCGGTCATTAGCACATTGGAAGATCAACTGGAGGCGCCTCCAGTGACTGTAGCTCGCCATACCCATCCTCCACCAAAAACGCCATTGCCAGGCCCCAGGTGATGTGCACGTCGAGATGGCAATGCATGAGCCACACGCCCGGGTTGTCGGCGCGGAACCGGATGACCGCCCAGCCGTTCACCGGCACCGCCACGGTGTTCCTCTGCGGTGGGTTCTCGAGGTTGAACTTCGCGGCGTCCTTCTCGGCGTCGTAGTTGCCGAAGCCCTCGGCGAGGATGTAGAAGTCGTAGCCGTGGAGGTGGATGGGGTGGTTCTCCGGTGTCACGATGCTGGTGTCCTGCAGGACGACCTGCACCACGGAGCCGAACCTGAGCTTGTACAGCTTGGTTGCCGGGATCGGCTGCCACAGGCTTTGGCTGACGTTCTGCGCCGTGTAGTCGAACTGCACCGGCGGGTTGGCCGGGAAGTCGGTGGTGTACACGCCCGGCATGTCGTAGTAGTGCGCGTGGAGGAGGGAGGTGGCCTTGGGGAAGACGAAGGAGACGTTGTTCATGCTGGCCGTGAAGCGGGTGTTGTTGTTCGGCCCGGCGCACAGCTGCCCCGGCTCGCAGTTGAACAGCCCGAGGCCGACGGTGAAGAAGAGGTTCTCGTCGACGGGGCTGGGGATCTCGACCTTCCGCGGGCTCTTGATGCCCGCGGCGAAGGCCGTGGCGGCGCCGGTGTCGTTGAAGGCCGGGAGGGTCGGGAACGCCGGCGGGATAGCGGGGCCGAAGTCGGTGGTGCAGCCGCAGTCGTACTCGAGGATGGCGGTGGTGGTGGTGTTGTCGAACGCCACGCCCTGCGTGGTGACGTAGCCGCGCGCGGCGATGTAGTACCGCGTGGGCGCCTGGTCCATGGCGACGAGCACGTCGGTGGTCTGGCCCGGCGCGATCATGAGCACGGAGGTGACGAAGGGCTTGGTGTAGGAGGCGTCGACGCCGACGACCGTCATCTTGTGGCTGGCGATGGAGACGAAGAGCTCGTGGTTGAGCGCAGAGTTGATGAACCGCAGCAGCGCCGTCTCGCCGGGCTTCACCGAGATGGCGGTGGTGTCTGCCAAGAGCCAAAGCGAACGACACACACGTCGTCAGTGTACATGTTCGTGTCACGCACGATGGCTAGCAGTATCGCCGCCGGCGAGATCATTAGGTAGCCAGCAGTACCTTGGCGGGAGCAGTTGTAGAGGTCGCCGGGCTGGCCGTTGACGGTGAAGGCGTCGGAGACGTTGGGCGCGCCGCCGGTCCGCTGCGCCTCCCGGATGACCTCGACGGGGTTGGCGTTCCACCACTCGCCGAGGAGGATGGGGACCTCGCGCGCGGGCTTCTCGAAGGGGTAGGGCTTGTCCTCCCGGGGCCGGATGATGAGCGCGCCGTAGACGGTGGCCCGGAGCCAGGAGCTGTGGGCGTGCCACCACAGGGTGCCCTCCTGGCCCTCGATGGTGAAGCGGTACTTGTAGCTGCCGCCGGGCTTGATGGGGCACTGCGTCACGAACTCGGGCCCGTCCGCCCACCCGGTCCTGAACTGCCGGATGCCGTGCCAGTGGATGGTGACGTTGTACTGCGCCTGGTTCACGACGTTGACCACCAGCGTGTCCCCCTCCCGGACCTCCAGCGTCGGCCCCGGGAACTGCCCGTTCACCGTGATGATGTTGTGCTCCTCGCACAGCCTCTTCACCGGCGTCTCTTGGACCTTCAGAAAACAAATAGTCAGCAAATCCGTACCCAAAAACAGTAACACCATTACCGGAGACTGACAGGGTGGGCAGGAACACGATCACGTACGACGAACTCGTGGTGGTGCACTTTGGTGGCGCCGACGAGCAGGGCGGACGCGAGGCAGCTGAGTAGAAGGAGTAGCCCGGAGGACGCCATTGCCGGTCCACCGATCGCTGATCGGCGATCTCCTCGTCTACGCCGGCGCTCTCTGCGATGGGGTGCTAGCTGGCTAGAGAATGTCTTGTCGTTGTGGCTGAAGGCTCGAGTTGAGTTAGCGATGAGACTTGCAGCGTCGAGGGGGCGGTATATATAGCGTTGGGAAGAGCAGGGTTCAAATGCGCTCGTCGTCGTGTTCCTGCCGTCCGGCCTGCGGGTTGGTCGATTAGGTTGTGATTTTTCTGCGTGGAGAACCATGCTGCATCGATCGAAGTGACCTGCTTCGATCGAGGCCTCGTGTGTCATGTCAACCCTGCAGATGGTTTGGTGCACCCACTGGACTGCCCCCGGTTGGCGCATGCGCAGTGGTTTCACGGAGCAAGCGACTTACTTGAGAATGACACGAAAGGTGCGTTTTACTTTCCACCGTGCTTTTGATGTGTGTCACATCCAGTTCGGTTATACCACTCACTTGATCTGCGTCGAGTCTGGAAACATTATTGCTCATTTAACGGTCGGTAGTCATAGCAAAATGACATTAACGGTCGGAAAATAGGGACGTGGATTTTCTCATTTGAGCTCGGGTGAATAGAAAAATTCAAAAAAGTTCAAAAAGAAATTCTGATTTTTATGGTGCAAACATTAACAAAAATTTACGTGCTCACAAAATTTCATCTTGAAATCACATTTTTGAAAGCCATGAAAAAAACAATATTGATGCTCCAAAATTTTATTTTCGAAAGCATTTTGAAGTGCTGATTTCTTTTTGCCACAAGTTTCAGAAATGTCTTTTCAAGATGAGATTTTGCGAGCACGTAAAACTTTGTCAATGTTTGCATAAAAAAATTCAGATTTTTTTCAGCTTTTTTCGTTTTCTTTGGATTTTACTGTTCATCCCGAGCTCAAATGAGCTCGGGAGCAGAAGATGACTTTTGGGTAAATAGGGATTGTTTTTCTCTTGACTTGTGTCCACCTTGCGCGTCAAAGCTTTTCCGCAAAGTTGATACCGTGATCTTCAATCAATGATATGCAAATCCTCTCGGTCTTTGTTTCAATTTTACACTGCTGATTTGTGGTTTCGGAAGCTACATCATGCAAATGAAGTATGATTCTGATTTGTGTTATAGACTTATAATGTACCATTGTGATTTGTGATTGGGGTGGTTATGGTTAGCTATTTTTCAATTTGAAAACGATCGACTATTTTTTATCTCATTTTCTTTGATCTCGGCAATCTCAATATGATGGCAACATCGGCTAGAGGCAATGCGAGCTCTAATACCGAGCCAAGGATGGCGCAAACACGAAAACACTAGATAGTGACGAGACAAGCTTTAATTGAGTTCGGGCAGATAATGATGCAGACGTGGCAACACATGCGGAGGTAAAATGGTAGATGATGAAAAAAGCCAATGGTCACATTTTAGAGGCCACCATCTCAAATAGGCTAGTTTAGGGAGCTTTGATTCAAATATAGAGCCACCGAAACTATGGCGTTTCTTCCCTCTCAAAACCTCATTTGACATATATATATTTTGTCGATTCCGGCTGGTGGGTCTCGCTCATCAGGGATTCCAGCTGGTGGGTCTGGCTCATCAGGGCAATGTGTCTATAGATGAAATGCCACTCGAGAGATGTGTTTTCTTGGAGGCATTTCCAACAAGTATAGATATTTTTTTAGCGAAATAATGTGGTATGGAGCTTGACGGGTTAGATAACCCACACCTCACTTCCCCTATCCAATGCAGCGGCAACCCGGCGGTGACGACCCATCTACAGTTAAGCATACCCACTATACAGACGGAACCCGCATGCGAGCAATGTCCCATGCGGCACAACAGTCAAATTAGACACAAATTGACAAATAGATAGACACTTCTAAATAGTGTACAAAGTGGTTAAATAATAAAATGGGGGTACTTTGGCCATTTAAGGCATGCAAAATGATACCTATCAAATTGTTTTTTATGTTCAAGGGATTTTTCATCCTTCACGGGCATCTTTTTTCCCCAGAGAAACTTTCATTTTATTCATAATCAATTATTGGTAGTACAAAGAACATCATAGATTGCAAAAATTATAATTAGATCTGTGGATCACTTAGCAACGACTACAAGCACTTGAGTGAACTGAAGATGCGCCACCGCCAAAGTTTTCCTTCATCACGAGAGACGGACAAACCTTGTTGTAGTGGACAGTCAGGAAGTCGTTGTGCTAAGGCCACACAGAACCAACACATGAGAGCAGCAATCGTCACTGATGAAGAGAGTTATAGATTGTAAACACTCAAACAAAGAGGGGCAAAGATCGGATGCAAACAGGTCCACCGAAGATCAAAACTAGCCGAATCCCGCGAGATCTGAAAGACACACCTTCACATGGCCTCCAACCATGCTAGACACGTGCCACACAATCCCAACCAAGATGCTGAACCTAACAAAAATGAGAGCAGGGTCCCTCCCGCCGGTGAGGGGGTGAGGTCCTCCACACCTCCACGGCCCAAAGGCCGGAGCGGACCAGCTACGCCAACGAAAAGAGGAGGAAAACATCAGGTCAGGAAGGAACGCGTCTTTCACAGGCATCTCTAATTTCAAATGTTACAAAAGGTCAGCGGAGTTTGCTCACCATCTTTTTTCCCGATTAGTTAATCTGCCGCTGTCAGAAGCTACCAAAGGCAGAGAACATACGGGCTACGCTTCATACCATGGATTGCTAAGACTTGTGGACAAAGCAACATGTGTTGAAACTCAATGATTAGGAGTCAACCTCGACATTTTCTACGATTCAATATGTCCTACGAATGGTTGGCCAAATGGCCACCACAAAGATGCTTAGACTGAACTTGGCCGAAATGTGTATGTGTGTATGAGCTGGAGTCTTTTTGTGTTGACCTAGTACCAAAGAGGTGGATTTGGTAAGCTACATGTGCTGCAGGTGTCAAATATTTGTTCCAACAACAAATCAATCTTGTGACGATGGCAACAATGGCAACCACACCTGATTGCTCAGTCCCACATGCCAAGCCTGCCTCGTGCCTCCTTGGAAGCTAAGGCTGTGCAACACGTCAGCCGCCATGAAACGAGTTCCCAACCCCTCCATCCATCCATCCATATACGACTCCCCCAAAGAGTTTGGCATCGATCAGCTTAAGGGCCTGTTTGGGACCGCTCCGCTTCATCAAAATCAGTTTCGCTTCACTAAATTCATTTTGGAGCAGTTTCATCGAGAAGTTATAGCACTATCCAAAAAAATGTTTGGCT
The DNA here is from genome assembly GCA_021605145.1 of Aegilops bicornis. Taxonomy (NCBI): domain Eukaryota; kingdom Viridiplantae; phylum Streptophyta; class Magnoliopsida; order Poales; family Poaceae; genus Aegilops; species Aegilops bicornis. The sequence continues at coordinate 628,468,383 of CM038671.1, read as the reverse complement.
TCCTTCTAGCTCCAGCTTCAAGAATGGAAAATTTGATGGAAAGAATCTATTTGATTGGTTAAGGGGGGAGAAACGAAGGGGTATCCACTTACTGGTGGCAGTGGTGGGTAATTTTCACCCAACTCCAACTTCTAGAGTTTTTTGGAGCACCCCCTAAAGAGCTTCATAAAAAATTAGAAGTTCTACCTCAGATTCTAGTTTTTTTGTGGAGCGGCATATCGTGGAGCTACTCTGTTTGGCTCGTGTTTTCTGGAGCGGAGCTGAATTTTAAGGAGCAGAGCAGTCCCAAACAGGCTCTAAAGTCTACCACCGCGTAACTCTGAAATAGTATGAAATTTCTCAAGTGAGCTTTTTAAAACCGGGTGTTCCTTTCACGCGCAACAACAAAAGAACGGAGCCCTTTCGTTTTGAATTCGTTCAGAAAGAAACGACGAGGTGCGAAATGCGTCAGAGGATCTATCTGATATGATCTGGTCTGGTCTGGTGAGTTAGGAACGGCAGGTGGGAACAACAAAATAGCGCAAAAACAACAACCCCGATCCACCCCAAAAGCCCCAACCGACTGGAGAAAATTGTCCAGATAAGTACAGTAGCTGGGCGTGCAATCATCTCTGACAGCGCCACTTGATTGGTGATTATTGTGTCTGATACTAGATAATTTCTTATTGAGTGGCTCTCCATGCCGCATGTGCCTGATTTCCTTTTTGGCGGAACGGTTTCGGCGGTTGGAGAAAAATGACAGGCGCCGCTGCGCATGGGACCTTATTTAATTTTGGTGTAAGGGCTGGTTAAGGCATGCTCAATGTCTTCTAACCACAACTGCAAATGCACTTTTACTCCGATAGTTTATGAAGTTGTTAATTTATCCGCTGGAGACTTGGGTTTCAATTTATCCTTGTGCTATACTACCATCTGGGTTCTGACTATGCAGATCGAGTATAAACTTGGTTCACGTAGTTCTTCAATGTTAGTTTTCTCGTGTCGGCATGGCGAATAAGAGCATCTACAAGACGGACTATACCTGGCCATGGGCAGCCCGACCCAAAAAAGCCCGACCCGGCCCGGCCGGACACTGCACTCGGGCCTAGATTTTGAGCCCGAAGGCCGGGCCGGGCCCAGGTGCCTGCCGTTTTTTTGATTTACCGAAGGGGCCCGACCCGAGGCTCGGCGGGCTTTTACACATGCGGGCCGGGCTTGGGCCTGATTTTCTAGGCCCGACGCCCGGGCCGGGCCCAGGTCTGGGTTTTCTGCGTCGGGCTTGGCTAGGCCCGGCCCGAGGGATGGCCAGGTGTAATAGGAACCATCAAACCCTCTATATGTTTGTACGGACAGTTCGATCACTGCTCGATCACGAATGCCACCCAACCGGACTCCCCAAATCGATCATATACGTCTGGGTTGTCCGGCACCCCACGCCCAACCCATATGTGAGGCAGATATGAGGGTGCTCGGACGCGTCCGCCACATCTAACTGATAGGTGGGCCCCACGTGTCCGTTGGAAGGTCACAAGTCGGCATTCATGCCGCCGGTCCGGCGCGCTGCCTGAGGGGCCAAGCCCGACAATTTAAGCCGGACGGCGAACCTCAACCCTAGCCACTCCCATCTCATCTCTCTTCCTCCCGTCCGCTCCTCATTCCTCCCCGACCTCGCCGTCCACCGGTAGCCATGGTCCGCACCAAAATAACCTACTACGAAATGCTAACCTTGGAGCATTGGGCGGAGATGCAGGCACGATGCGCCCCTCATATTGCGGATGGCCTGCCTCTGAACTCTCCATAGGAGGAGGCGGTCTTGGGAAGCGAGGAGGAGGTGGAGGCGTAGGACGAGGAGATGGAATAGGTGTAGGTGTCGGAGGAAGAGAAGGAGGACGACGAGGCGGATCCGACGCGGAAGCAGGATGGATTCAGCATGGAGGACGCGCTGGCGGAGTTCGAGCTCGCCCAAGCCGAGGAGGCGGCATGTCATCCTTGAGGCACCAAAATTTCGCTCGGTCACCAATGACCGTGAGGCGGGCGACTCCAGCAAGGAGATCATCCATATCTGATGACAAGTAGCTACTTTGCTAGTCTTTAGATAGGTGCGTAGATGAAATGTTACATTGCATGTAGTAGTATGGAAACGGGGCTTGGAAATGAGGACTAAACTTGCAATGGCTAAGATATGAGGGGTGGTCTGGCATTGTCTGTGGATATAATGGGGCCCACATTTGTGAACTGTGGTTGTAGATGCTCCAAGGTCCCCTCGACTCGAGTCTCCCCATCTCGACGGTGTTATCTGTGGTGGCGTCGATGGCTTGCTGCGTGTTTTCCTGTCGGCCGTTATAACATATGAAGTTATGGTCTGTAGGGTTTGTTAGTGGAGCGTCAAATTATCTTTGCAAATTGGTCCTCTAGCTTCATCTTTTTCGCGTTGATGTGGGCTTCGTTGCTGGCATGCTGCCCATGAGGAGTTATCCCTTGGATTTAAGTGGTGAAATTCGTTCTCCAAGGTGTTGGGTCGGCATGACTGGTCTTGACTTTTTTTGGGCGATCAAAAACAAGCGACGGCGTGAATGCCAACTTGTGTCCTTTTAAATTACGGACTAGCGGTGCGTCGTCACAATGAAGCAACATGTGATGACGTACCATTGGTCCGTAATTTAGAAGGATGACAAATTGGATTCAACAATGAAGTGGCATGCGGCTGCACACCATCAACACGTTCGAAAGGATGAATATGATCGATCCAAGGACTTTACAACAATAACAACAAAGCCTTTAGTCTCAAACAAGTTGAGATAGGCTAGAGCTGAAACCCAATATATCGCAACTAGCTCATGGTTCTGGCATATGGATTCTTTTGTAATACTCCGGTCCTTCAGATCTCTCTTTACGGACTCCTCCCCTGTCAAGTTCGGTCTACACTGACCTCTCTTGAAATTATCATCACGCTTTAGCCGTCCGCTATGCACTGAGTTTCTGGAGGCTTGCGCTGAATACTCCCAAACCTTGTCAGCACGATGTTGGACAAGCTTCTCTTCCATCGATGCTGCCCCAACTCTATCTCGTATATCATTTTGGACCCGGTCCTTTCTTGTGTGGCCACATATCCATCTCAATATGCGTATATCCACTACACATAACTATTGAACATATCACATTTTAGTCGGCTGGCACTCAGCGGCATACAACATTGCGGGTCGAATCGCCGTCATATAGAACATGCCTTTTAGCTTCTGTGGCACTCTTGTCACAGAGAACGCGAGAAGCTTGGCGTCACTTCATCCATCCGGCTTCGATTCGATGGTTCACATCTTCGTTGATACCCCCATCCTTCTGCACCACATGCCCATCAAGGCTAATCTCCTCCTCCTCATGCCTAATAGTACCGAAACCGCACCTCTTATACTCGAATTTAGTTTTACTATGACTAAAACATTTCAATTCTAAGGTTCGTCTACATAGCTCTGACTTTGTATTAGCCCCATCCAACTATCATCGACTAGCACCACATCATACGCAAAGAGCATACACCATGGTATATCTCCTTGTGTATCCTTTGTGACCTCATCCAAGGACTTTGATGTAACTTATTTAATTTTCAGGGGTGTTTACACGTCTGATGATTAATAAATCTGAGTGTTTTTGGAGGCAGAAATCACATATCTGACCTGAGGCAGAAATCAAATCACAAACTGACCTGCTCACGAAAAAATTTCACTTTCCTGACCCTTTGGTGTGGCGCCTGACACCGGGCGCCAGACCCTACAGTAGCGCCTTCCTTCGGGCTGTCAAGACGTCTCCGCCAAATAAGTGGCAGCCCCTGGTCCAGCTATGCCCCACGACAAGATCGCAGCGCTTAAGACTTAGGCGCCACACACCAGTAATGTGCACTTATCTCTTGGGCTACCGCATACAGGTTCCACTTGGCTGGCCCCACCTCTCTCTCCTCCCACCCCCACTCCACACACCCCTACCCCACCAAAACCCTTGCGGCCCTCCTCTCTTCCCTCTCCCCCTATCAAATCTTTTCTCAAATCTTGCAAATCCAGACTGTTTGACCGTGGATTTCAAGCCAACCCCTCCCTTAAGGTAATCTCCTCCGATCCCCTGCTTTCATCCATAGGAATTGTCACATTTGCTCAAATCTTGCTAGTTTAGGGAAACCCTTGTTTTGCTTGGATTTGCAAATTTGTGTTGAATGATGTTATATTTCTTTGCTAATTTGGGTTGTTTAGGCTTCCATAGTATGCTAGGGTTAGGGTTATGTGTGTTTGATGTTGGTGTTAGGGTTATGTTATGGTTAGGGTTGTGGTAATTGTTATGTGGGGGTTAGGGTTATTAATTCATATATATGTTAGGTCATATGTGCAAATATTTTTCTTAAGTATTTACTTGATATATGTGTGTTTTTTATTATTGTAGGGATGGGGAGAACATGTGTTTATGTTCATCATGTGGATAAAGAGGCCTTTTTGAAAGGCAATGTTGAGACGGACCCGGATGAGCTTGACATGGTGTTTGAGAGTAGTCCTAGCTATGCGGAGCTCTTGGAACAAGTGAGGAAAGATTTGAATTGGATTGACCCAAGTGACGTTGTTGAGTTCGAGGGAAGGCATAATGTTGGTTTTGGAATGCACATCCGTTGGAAGACAATGCGTGTGAACTCCGAGCAACGTTGGGTTGCATACAAGGAGAGACGGTTGCGAATCTCTAGACAAGGCTCTTGAGTTATTTGCCTCCAAGAAGGTTGAGTCTACTTTGAATGTAGATTTGAACCGGAACCCCTCCCGTTGGTTGCTAGCACTCCCCACCCATGAACCAAGATCAAATGAGTGAACCTCAATTCACGCAACAAGATTGGCCAACAATGAGCCCGACTCCAAACAACCAAAATGAAGGTTTTGAAGAGGAGAATGATGAGTACGAGGAGGATGACAACGAAGTTGACCTCCATGACAACAATGTGGGTGATCTCACCAATATCATGTGCAGAGACAATGGACCAATCCATCCCTTTTTCCCGTGCATATGCATTGGACTCGGATGATGATGGTCCCGATGAAGAAGTTGATGAGGATGGGTTCACGCCGAAGGAGGCCAAGCATTCAAGAAGGTATTCGGGGGATCACAAGACACCGTTGTTCAAGGATCTTAGTCTCATGGATGAAGCCGTTGTGGATGGTGGCAAATGCATATCTCTTGGAGCTAGGCCAAGTTCTCACCGTGATTTGGAAGACGGCAAGAACGGGATATATCCCGGTTGTGAGTTTCAATCCTTCTTGGAATTGAAGATAGGCATGGAAGGCGAAGCAGGCCGCATTCAAGATGTTGTATGGCAATTGGGAGGAAGCATACAACCGACTCCCTAGGTTGTTGTTAGCTATGGCCGCCACAAACCTGTGCATGGTTCACGTGGTTGAGCCTCATGGGCACCAAACATTGATTCATAACGGGAGGACCGTGCGAGTATTTGGCCGTGCATTTTGGGCCTTTGAGCAATGCGTGAGGGCTTTTGAGCATTGTCGGCCCGTCGCCATCGCCATTGATGGCACGTTCTTGACCGGACAATACAAGGGCACTTTATTGGTTGCAATAGCAAGTGATGCCAATAACCGGTGTTGCCTTTGGCTTTCGCTTTGGTTGAGGTGGAGAACAATGATAATCGGGAGTGGTTCTTGCGTCAATCGAGAACAAGGGTATTACCTTTGAAAGGGAAATTTGTGTCATATCGGATCGCCATCCCGGAATTCTAAATGCGGTGGTGGTTGACATTCCTGGACATACAAAGTTGCATCATCGATGGTGCATGAGGCACTTTTGTGCAAACTTCTATAGGGCATGTGGTATCAAGGAGTTGGCCGATGATCTTCGTGATTGTTGTCTCGCTTTCACCAACAAGCGGTTTGCCGCATTGTTCCATGCATTGCTCGGACACAAGAAACTTGACCCGGCGGTCGAGTTTCTCAATAGGAACATTGCCGAAAGGAATATGTGGGCACGTGCTTTCGATGAAGATGGCGGAGGTACGGTCAAATGACAAGCAATATGGCGTAATGCTTCAATAAGGTGCTCAAGGGTGTACGTGCATTACCCGTGACGGCAATAGTTCAATACACATTTGACAAGATGAATGCATACTTTTAAAGTACTCAATGGAGACCGATAAGCAGATTCTTTGGTGAGAACAAGGATAATCACAAGTACAATTTCCCACCAAAGGTTGAAGAATGGTTGGAATTTCAATCACGAAAGGCAGACTCTAAAGAAGTTGTACTATATGACGACAACGAGTGGAAGTATGAGGTGAAAGAGCCCGGAGGAACCACAAACGATGGCCGCCAACACGGAGGCCGGGCTTTCAAGGTCTCCCTAACACGGTGTGATTGCAGATGCATGAGGCCGTCTTTGCTTCATCTCCCATGCTCGCACTTGTTAAATGCATCCCGGTTAGGAATGTGGACGCTAATCACCCCCTTACCGTGAGGGAGTCCGAGTTCTCAATCATGACGGTAAAGAATACATGGACTCCACGGTTCCAAATGCATACTTGGACCAATCACAATGGCCGGAGTATCATGGAGTTCAACTATGGCCCGACCCGAATTGAAGATCGTTAGGCGGGAAGACGTAAGACAAAGCGTCTTAGAGGTGACATGGACGGATGGAGCCGTGGTGGCGGTGGAGAATACGACACCGCCAATTCCAAGAGCCTCGTGAGCAATCCCGTTGTGGGGGCTGCAGAATGGGGACACAACACAAGAACTTGTCCCAAACCAAGAAAGAGATCAAAGAAAATGGTGCAAGCACAAGCCAAACAAATGATAGCCAACCAAGTGAACCAAGGGTAGCCAACCAAGTCAAACAAGTGGTGGAGTGCCAAACCACTCAAATCAAACAAGCCAACGGGGAACTAGGCAACAAAGAGGGAGTCATCTTGGTCTTAGAAGAGGCCGTGGTGGTGGTCTTGGCCGTGGTGATGGTCTTGGCCGTGGTGGTGGTAGAGGCTGTGGTGATGGTCTTGGCCGTGGTGAAGGTCTTGGCCGTGGTGATGGTCTTGGCCGTGGTGGTTGTAGAGGGCGTGGTGACGGTGTTGGTCGTGGTGTAGGTTTTGGGCGTGGTGATGGTCTTGGTCGTCTTTGGTGGTAGAGGTCGTGGTGACGGTGTTGGTCGTGGTGAAGGTCTTGGCCGTGGTGGTGGTAGAGGTCGGGTGGTGGTCTTGGCCGTCTTTGGTAGAGGCCGTGGCGGTGGTGGTGGTATAGGCCGTGGTGGTGGCGGTAGAGGCCATGGTGGTGTAGGTCGTGGTGATGGTGGAGGCAGGTGGTGATCTTGGCCTTGGCGGCGGCCGTAGTGGAGGAATGTTCTCTTGGCTCAATGGACCATTGCCCTATGTGACTTACTATGATCTTGTTATTTTGGCTCAATGCTTGTGTTGTCATTTTGTATTGTGTGACTAACTATTATATTGCCATTTTCATAGGTATGGAAACAATGAAGGGGGTGGAGGACACGGAGGGGAACGTGAGATCCCTTGGTGGTGGGAGGAGGGACAAGTATATGTTCTATGTGTGTATGACTATGTGAGGGACTAATATTTACGAGTATGACTATGTGAGATCCCTATGTGTGTATGACTATGTGATTTCGACAAGTATATGTGCTATGTGTGTATGACTATGTGATGCGGACTACTATTTCGTGTTTTGGATATGATTATGTGGCATCTTTATGAATCACAAAACAAAAAACCAGAGTTATTTGAAAACAGCAGCTAGTGCACGCCTGTGGATAAGGCGCCACTTATACAAAGGCAGCCTCGGCCTTGGCGCACACACCGGACATGGCAGTCCAGAGAGCAACAGAATCATTCCAGAGAGCACCAGGATCGTTGCAGTAGCTTTTCCACCCCAAAAAATGCTAAGTCAGTGTGCAGCGCCCAAGGTCGAGGTGCCACACTATACAAAGGCACGCCCAAGGCAGAGGCGCCAAGACAGTGTAGTGTGGCGCCTTTCCTTAGGGCGCTGCACACCGGACATTTATTAGGTCGCACCAACTCCTCCCACTCCATCCTCACTCCCACACACCACACCCTCCACACAAACCCGGCTCAGTGCCTCCCTCTCGCCTCCTCTCTCCCTCTCAAATCCTTCTCAGATCCGAGTATTTGAACGTGGATTTCAAGCCAACCTCCTTAAGGTAATCTCCTCCGATCCCCTCGTTTTCATCCATAGAAATTGTCACATTTGCTCAAATCTTGCTAGTTTGGGGGAAACCCTAGTTTTTGCTTGGATTTGCAAATTTGTGTTTCTTTACTAATTTGGTATGGTTAGGCTTTCATAGTATGCTAGGGTTAGGGTTATGTGTGTTTGATGTTGGTGTTAGGGTTATGTTGGTGTTAGGGTTGTGGTTATTGTTAAGTGGGGTTAGGGTTGACCAATAATTCTCGGTTTTGTAGGCATGGCTTCATCCGTTCCATGACGAGGCCACCGTGGTGCTAACCAAGAAGACATGCCGAACAAGTGGGAGGACGCATCTTTGGACAAGGTGAAGGAGAAAGATGTCAACATCCCGCCATGTTGGTGTGGAGATGTTTGCAAGGTGAAGGTGTCCACCGACCGAAAGAAAGCATGGACGGAAGGGCGGAGATATTTTGTATGCCCGAACTATGCTTATGATCGTGCACTTCCAACTAACGCCTATGACCAACCACCGGTAAACTCGAGAAGTAAAATGTTACTCTCAAATGTGTGTCAACACTAACAACAAATTTGTATGCAGTCACCGCCTCCTCTATGCAAGTACTTCACGTGGATAGATCTTGAAGTGCCAGAAGATGTGAAAAAGGACCAATACGCAGATTGTCTTAGGCGGCAACGACGGTTCGAAGAGGCTTGGAGGAAGAGCGTCGTCAGAAGGAGAGGATGGAGCGGAAGAAACGAGAGGAGGAGAGGGCACGCCAAGCGAAACTTGCTCGTGAGGAGGAGAGGGCAAGAAAGCTTGCAAAGGCTCGCGAGGCACAAGAGGAGGACTCGACGCGTGACAAGAAGGGAAATGGCCTCGCTCTACTCAAAGAGGGACTTCGCTTGATTGCACTCGTCGTCAACTATTTTCTAATGAATGTGTCATGAAGTTGTGAGGGCATGTGAGATGTTGGTGAACTATCTTCTAGGGCAAGCTGCCATTTGTCATTTGTAATGAATGTGTCGTGAACCATGTCGTAGTAATGTTTGAATTGTCTTAAGTTATGAACTCGTCGGCATGAAATTTGTGTTTGTTAAAATTGTTGTGATGTCAGCCATTGTAAGTATTGTGGATGTGATGCAAGCCAACCGTGGCTCTCCGGATGGTCATGGAAGTAGTGTAGCGCCTAAGGTCGTATTGCACTATATAAAGGCAGCCAAGTGTTGGGCGCCACATAAGATAAAGCGCTAACGGTTAGGCGCTGTCGCTTATAAGCAAAATCAGTAAACAGATGCCGCTTTGGCATCCTGCAGCAAAGACTCACATAATAAAAGTAATCAGAACACAAATACCATATCATTTAAGACAATTCAACATTACTTCAACACTAGTAAGAGTTCATCCACATATAACATAACCTCGTAAGTTCATCAACATATCATTTAAGACAATTCAACATTACTTGTGTTCGCAAACACAAATACCACACTAGTAAGAGTTCACCAACATATAACATAACCTCACAAGTTCATCAACCTAATTAAACGGCTACACTTAACATGAACAAGCACTAATTCCTTCCGCGTGTGTTCCTGGTGGCACGCCTGCCGGCAAGCTTCTTCTTCTTAGGAGCACGAGGCTCCTCTTTCGCACTTCCTCCTCCGCCTCCGCCTCCGCCTCCTCCTCCTCCTCATCATCCAAGCTAGCCATCCATGAGGTCCCTACGAGCACCTTTGGGTTGCCTCTGTTGTCATAGTCGTTGGGCGTGTACTGCGTCTGGCTGCCTAGGCTTCAACACATATGCGACCGAGCTTGAGCGTCCGCCAAAGTCATGTCATCATCAACCTCATCGCCCTATCACACAAGGAAACAATATGGTGAAGGCCGTGTCGTAATCAAGTGAGAATCACATCTAAAGGATTAGTCATACCTCTTGGGTGATCCCACCTCATCATCCATATAAGCATATGAGGAACTCACATCGCCCCTCATGGTGAGATGCGGGGTCCGATGGTGTACTGCACCTAGAGGCGTATGGTTCATCATATTCAGGATCACGGCAACCGAGAAGGTTCGATAACCGCCTTAACTTCTTGGCCTCGACGTAACATGAACAAGTGTGTAAGATATCAAACTTCGCAACATAGACCGCCTCTCATAGTGAATGCGATATGTACCTTGAGGAATGCTCGTAGTGAACCATCATCATTGCAGTTCAACCGTGTCTTCTCCGTAATAGACTGCTCTCATCACCGCTTTCTTGATCTCGGTGCGCTGCGGATGAGAAAGAATGAATGCGTTAGCCATTCAAACATGTGTAATACTTGGCCAATGTGAAAGTAAAGAGGGGAACACTTTACCACATAGTTAATCACCTAACAGCGAGGACTCCTTGCCCTTGCACGACATCTCATTGTACTTCCCTTTGCTAGATCCTCAAAGTTTACGGGTTCTTCAACAATATCCTCATTATATGCCGGGGCATATCTCAACTTCAGTATTTCCAATAAACCATCGTGCGTAGTTATCAAAAGCAATTGGGTTGTGCTCACGAAGCGGGCGGCGTCTAATGAGCTTGCTCCACACAAAGCTAGAAGCGGGTAACATACGCAGAATGATGCTTGTCCCAGTCCTTTATCTTCCGTTGCCTTCTCCTCGTCCAACCTGCGTGGTATAAAACCAAACATTAGCACAATCAAAAGGAGTCCCGATGATTAGACAATACGCAGACATGCTCTCTTACCTATGAAGTGCTTTATCCGTGTCCACCCATTCCGGCGGGTGAGGCCGAAAAGACCAAATCGACGATACACGCGATGCGGCAAATGAAACTCAACCGCCCGATTGCATATCAATGGGCACCGCATAAGCCGTAGATCCTTATCCTGCAAGCACATCGGGTTGAGGCGGAACTCCACGGTGTACCCTAAGCTCTCACCCAGCGCCATATGGCTGCCATTCCACCTATGAAACAGGCAACAATGCAAATTTGATGACTATTTTTCAATCAAGCATGAGAAATGACTAAATTAATGACCTCCTTTCCTGCTATGGCGTAATCTTGTCAAACTCGTCAATGTACTTTTGGTACATGAGATTGACATCGATTTTCATCTCGGAAACGATATCCCACTTGTAAGCCCATGTGGGCGCCGTAATTCGTCATGTTCATCTCGCATACCAAGGATCAAACCTCGACGCTCTTCGAAGGCCCAACAGCAGACGCTCCCTACTCCATACGTAAAGTAGAAGCAGATTACCACCAATGCTCGCACTAGGTGTGATCTCGCAACACGCATCGTCGACTACATATGAAAGAAAAACAATGTTAACTTGATGTTAAGCTTGCATTGCTAATGAAATGAGTTGATCACAAAAACAGACCAACTACACAGCCGGTACAAGTAGGCAAGAGTCGGAACCCCGGCTCCATTTGCTATCGAAGACGGTCAACGCCTTCACCACATCCATGGAGCGTTCTTGCCAAGGAGTCAGAAACAAAGTCCTCGACACAATGTACCACATATACACACAAGCATGTGTCCGGATCACATCATCGTGGCATCCGGAGGGCACGCCGCAGTTATTTTGAATTCACGTGAAAGCAGCTCCACGCTTTCCTTTCCTCTTCTTCTTCTCTTCTCCCTCCTCTACATCATCCTCAAATTTCGGTAGGAGCCATACCGATAAGAGCAATCATTCCTTTCGCGCCACCCATCGTAATCGGTGCTCATACGAGAGGCCTCCGTCGATAGCAAGCCCGGTGATCAACGAGACATCCTCGAGCGTCACGGTCATCTCCCGGTCCAAGATGGAAACTGTGGGTCTCGGCCTCCACCGATCAACAAGAGCGGACACCAAAGGAGCTGCCTCAGATTCGGCGTGGACCGGCCGACCAAAAGAATCCACGGGAGTAGTCCTGCCGCTTGATGTACGGTGTGTACCGCTCATCGTAAGGCATGGCAGGACCAGAGACCCCGTGATACCGAATCTTCAGAGGTTCAAGCTTCTGCAAAAACAAGTAATGACAAATCTTAGGGCATGTAAATTTCAACTAAAGGCAAATTTGCAAAATATTTAGATTACTCATTATTACCTTATCCTTCTCGCGCCTCATGTAGGCCCGGTGTTGCACGTCAGAGACATCGTCCGTAAGCCAAACCATCCTTACAATTTCAAACAATAAACATATAAGAGTTCATCTTCATCTCAAATATCGGTATACACTAAACATATAACATGTGTTCAACTACAAGAATCTCAACATCTCCTTCTCACACAATGAATATGTCATATAACATGTGTTCAAATAAACTAAACATCTAATGTTTCAAATAAACTCAACATCTAATATATATCTAAACAAACTTCTCATATATGTCTACAAAAATCAACATCTCATAGTTATCTATAAAAATAGGCATCTCATACATATCTAAAAAAATAAACAATATAGGCTTTCACCAACAAGAATCATATATTGTGAACTAATAAATAACACTACGGTACTACCAATATGAATACACATCCTAAATCGAGCAAACCAAACAAATCAAGGGTTCCATCAAATCTTGGACAAATCTCTATAATGGCAACAAATTTACGGAGCAAAAGAAAGAGAAGGGAAGAGTTTACCTAGTAGGATGGATTGGGGATCGAATCCACGGATCAAATCTTCAGATCCGAGAGGATGTGTGTGGATTAGATGAGGCGCCGCCGCTTTGCTCTCTGTCGAGAGGAGAGATGAAGATAATCACTGGTTTGGCCGGGTCGGCCAGAAGTCACCGTCTGGCCTTGACCAAAGACTAGGCACGTCAAAGTGTGGCGCCTAGATCTTAGGCGCTGACACAGTGCGTGTGGGGCCATAATCGACCAGGCTGCCATATTGGCGGGGACGTCGACGCCGAAGGGAAGGGCGCCTTTGTAGGGTCTGGCGCCACCGGTATCGGCCACACCAAAGGGTCAGGAAAGTGAAATTTTTCGTTGAGCAGGTCAGTTTGTGATTTGATTTCTGCCTCAGGTCAGATATGTGATTTCTGCCGTTTTTGGAAGAGAAAAACCTTTCTCGTTTTAATTAACGGTCCTGTCTTTCTCTAGGATATATCTGCAGTCCCGTCGCAACTGACACTGCAGTATGGAAAAATGGAAGTCAAAGAAAAGGGGTAGATGCGCGTCCTGGACCCACATGGCAGTGGGCGTAGGGTACGAAAGGGAGGTAGGCTTGCCTTACACGTATCACGGCGCTCGCCTTTCTCCCTCCCTCACCCGACTTGACTCGTCGCCGGCTTTCCCCGCCAGATCTCGCTTTTCCCCCAACCCCCACCTAACCGCCGGCGGCCGCCATGATGGCCGCCGAGTCCCCGTCGACGGCGAACCACCCCGCCGACCAACACCTCGAGACCCTCGCCCTCGATTCCTCATCTGCCGCATCGGCCGCTGCCTCTACCGACCCACTGCTCCACCCCCTCCCTCCCTTCGCCCCCTCCGCTCCCGCCGCGGCCGCGAACGGCGACCCGTTCGTCGAAGAGAACGGCGAGGACGACTCCCGCCGATCCTCCCCACCCCGACGCCCCGGTCGTTTCCCGCGAGCCGTCACCGGAGTCCTACCAGATCACCGTCACCGACCCCAAGAAGCACGATGAGGCTGCCACCGGAGCGGCGGGCGTCATCCCTGGCTCCGGCAGCTACTTCTCCTACCTCGTCACCACCCGGACCGCCGACGGCAGCGAGTTCCGCGTGCGGCGGCGCTTCCGCGACGTGGTGACCCTCGCCGACCGCCTCGCGGCCACCCACCGCGGCCTCTTCGTCCCGGCGCGGCCCGACAAGAGCATCGTGGAGGGGCAGGTCATGCAGAGGCATGAATTCGTGAACCAGCGCTGCGTCGCGGTCCAGCGCTACCTCTGCCGCATCGCCGCGCACCCCACCGTCTCCCGGAGCGATGACTTCCGTACCTTCCTCACTGATCCTAGCGGTATCCCGACCTCAGAGGGTGAGTCTCCCAGGTTCAACCCCGCGATTACTGCTGCCTCGCCGACGGCTGTTACCACGCCAACGACGCCTACAAAGGGCGGGCGAGACTTTTTTGGCATGTTCAAGGACCTGAAGCAGACGGTCGCGAATGGGTTGATGGCGGTGAGGCCGCCTCCAGTGGAGGAGGAGACTGACGCAAAGTTCCTCTTCCACAAAGCCAAGCTCGAGCAATTGGAGCAGCAACTCGCAGCGACATCTCAGCAGGTATGTGTGTGTGTGTGTGTGTGTGTGTGTTGTTGTCTGGTTTGTTAGAGCACTCATGTTACTCTCATTCTGATTGTTACTCTTAATTTCTTATGCATAATTACTGTAGTTTTGACAGAAGCAACATGTACTACATTAACATGTACCCGAATGGAGGAATTAAATTATGCGTGCTTGTTAAGTACATGTACTACATTTGCATTTTGCAACTTGATCAAGAAATTAATATCATATCAGGTTTCCAGTACCATGCGGCAGTGTACAAAAGAACACCAGCTAAGTCTATTCTTCTACATAATTTGTAGGCAGAGGCATTTGCTAAAGCTCATGAGGATTTTAGGACAACTACAGCTCACTTGGGAATGACATTCGTTAAGCTGGCGAAATTTGAAAAGGACCAATCTACATGCAGTTCTCACAGAACTCGAGCTGTTAATATTAACAATTTTGCAAATGCTGTTGTCAAAGTCAGCAGGTCCCAGACAAAACTGGATGCTGAAATTGTGAAACATCTGGTATGTGGGAAGTTGGAATGAGAGTAACATTATCTTGGATACAGATCTTCTTGATTATTTTTGTTCCTTGATCTGTAAGACTGTAACGGTGTTTATGCTTTTTTACAGGACACTATCCATAAATACCTGGAGACGATGACCTCCGTTCACAATGCATTTACTGACCGCTCTAATGCTTTGCTTCATATCCAAAGTCTATCATCAGACTTATTTGCCTTGCACAACCGGGTGGCGAAACTTGAATCTGTGTCATCAAGAGGAATAGATCAGGAGAGGACGAGGTATCAGAAGGTTGAAGAACTGAAAGAAACAATAAGAACATCAGAAGACGCGAAAAGTCATGCACGCAAAGAGTATGAACTTATCAAGGTAAATCACCTAAACTTTTGAATTAAGAGTACGTTGTGCGTGTTGTACTTGATAGTGGCCTTCTGAGACATGAGTTGCTATTTATTTTTAAATTGCACAATTCAAGGTTGTTATGCCATAAGGTCAGATGACAACGTTTCCTAGTTTATGGTTAATATTCTTGCAATGGTTACACAAGCACAATTAAGTATTTGGGGAGAGCAATAGCTTCATACTGCAGTTTACATTTTATCGAAAACTATCAGCCAAAATCAAAATAAAATGCATTTGATCTTGGTTTCGACACCGAGCTTCAAAACGTTACCTGGCACTAGTTAAATGTCATGAACACTATAATGAACTCTGCATATATGCATCATTTGACTTTGTCAGTCAGTCTGAACTAATGTTATTAATTTACCATAGTGATGTCTGAGGTGTACTATTAGCAAACACAGTGTTATGCACACTAAAAAAATTATGTCCGAGTTAAGCTCTCAGAAGTTGGAACAAACTTGTAGCTTCAATTGCTGCAGCAGGCGGATATTCGTTTTGCTAAAAATTCACGAGTCAAGATCATTAGTTCAGTATGGTTATATGAGCTGTGGAAAGTATTCCGAGTACATTAATTGTCAGTGAAGTAACTGAAGTCTCTATATAGTATATACGGATTGACCATTAGTTTTCAAGACAGATTGCTACTATTTAAATGATGACAATGCCAGGTATGACTGAAATATACTACGTTATGTATTGACCTACTGGGACAGGTTTCTCTCAGTAAGTCAGTACATAAACTTGAATATGTAGGCTGTATTTGTCCTGTGGGATTTGTTTGTATTGACAATATTAGAGTCTTTAAGCCTGTCGTTCAACCCAGATAGCATCTATTTGAGTTGACTGAGAAATATTACGAGGCACGTCTATGTAATAAAACACTCTTTCAAGTCAAGTAAAGTGCCTATCATATTTCTCTTTTCTATTTTCTTTGTTGGTGTGGGAAGTGCCGCATCCCTCTGTAGCCTGTAGGTTATCAAACCACATGTTAGAATTTTGGTAACACTTGGGACATGACTATGCTGTTGATTTTAAGTTCCCATTTTGTTGTTTGTCATGGACTATTTATGTTTCTCTGAAATAAGCTTCTCTAATGCAGGAAAACAACATGAATGAAATTAAGAGATTTAATAAAGAGATACGCCAGGATTTGGTGGAGATGATGAAAGGCTTTGTAACAAGTCAGGTATAAATTTCAAACTTCAATTCTGAATCATTCTTTCGGTTGCCGGTTGTACGACCCTTTGAATTTTTGTAATGCAAAATCAAAAGATAAATACATCAGTTGAGTATCTGTCTACCATATTACCTATTATGCGATTTGCTGTAAATATATCTTCATAGCCCCATTATTTTTAAATTCAGTATCCCATATTAACCCAAAATGTTACCATTGCATAGTATTGCCCAGTTTGAAACCAGAAGTTTGTAATGATGCCCACTGTGGCTACTGCACAGTTGCTCGCTTTTCTGCAAAAGTGCAAAATGAACACTTGGAAATTGGTATGTGGTGACCATGGCTGTATGAATCTTGCGCTGCACAACTTTGGATTGTATATTTGTATGCATGGAGCAGAAGTGAGTTGTCGGTCCACTTGATGTTTGCAGTCTCACCTTTCTTATCTTGCATCGTTAAATTGACCTAAGAGCATGTGAAGCATGTTCCTTTTTCATGTTTCTGCTGGTTGGTTACCTAGAGCTTGAGCAACACATAAAGAAACAATTCCAAGGCTTGCAGAAAGTAGAAACCATGTCGACCTAGTGACTGGTAGGGGTGTCCAATTGCAACTATCCCGAACCAGCAAAGCCCCTGTAGTGTTATTAGTTTGTAGGAGTACATCGTGTCGACTATAAAATATAAATGATATGGTATATTGTTATTTGTTGTGTTTATTTCTCTATAGCAAAAAGAAAGGATAAACTCTGATTAAGAGGAGCAAACCAATGTCCATATGTCGACCTAGTGACTGGTAGGGGTGTCCAATTGCAACTATCTCGAACCAGCAAAGCCCCTGTAGTGTTATTAGTTTGTAGGAGTACATCGTGTCGACTATAAAATATAAATGATATGGTATATTGTTATTTGTTGTGTTTATTTCTCTATAGCAAAAAGAAAGGATAAACTCTGATTAAGAGGAGCAAACCAATGTCCATATGTCAAACATTTATGCTTCATGGTAATTTGATGGTGATGTGAAAATTTACACTGTGTATGATATCGTTTTGGAAGACATAATTTGTTCTGTATGTATGGATAGCGAAGTAGTGTTTGATTGGATAGTATAGATAACATCTGAAATGTATTTTGGTCCACTGTAGCGCATTAGCAGTCTATCTCTGTCGCCTTTTTGACCAAGAAAAGTTCATGGCGCATGGGAACTATTTTAGCTTTGCAACACCGTGAATAAATAATTTTCTAAAGTTCACATCAGGCAACCTAGATGGCGTTGTATGAAATTCAAAATTATACAATACCAGCAGGCCCATACAGTTCACTGGTGCGACACCATCTTGTTTTCAACACTTTTGAGTTCTCTACAACTCTTTGAAAATAAACAGTAAATTTCACAGTACCAATAATTCGATCATTGCAAAAGCTAACTAAATTGACATCCTTGTATTTTGCCATTGTGCAGGTTGCGCAGTCGGATAATATTGCTAGCATATGGGCAAAGTTAGCAGAAGACACAAAAGGATACGCAGAAAGGCGCAGCTGAAGTAGGATGTAAATATAGGTGTGAATTTTGAGCCACTCATCTGCAGCATCAACATTGGTTACCACATTGAGATTCATGTTATCACTCGCTTGGTGATTTAGGCGGTATGTGCAGATATAGTTTCCACTCCCCAAGGAGCACCGGGTCAAGGATTTTCTTGGATGTAGCTTTCTCCGGATGTGCACCTGAGAATTTCTCAGGAAAGAAAGAACAAAGCTTCGATCTCAAAACCGACACATCTGCTTTTCCCCCAGTTTTTCCCCACCCTGGGTCTAGCTGTAATGCTGAGTTTTCTCTGTACAATTATGCGGCACTAGCTAACTGAGTAAGATTCTTTTCAGTCCTTCAGAAGAGTTGCATGCTTGCATTTGCTACTCCCTTTGCACCAAAATACTCCCTCTGTCCGGAATTACTTGTCACGGAAATGGGTAAAACGGATTTATCTAGATTTAAAATATGTCTAGATACATCCACTTCTCTGACAAGTATTTCTGGACGGAGGGAGTATAAGACTTGTATTATGGGGAAGAGGCGGTATCAAATACTCCCCTTCGCCCCGAATTACTTGTTGCATAAATGAATAGAACTAAAAATACGTCTGGACACATCCATCCATTTCTGTGACAAGTAATTTTGTATGAAGGGAGTATTATGCTGGGCATCCCCAGGTTTGTGGAAGGTGAGCCACTCATCTCCGACGAGGCTGACTGGTTGGGATTTGCTCGCGGAGACGCGAGCCAGTGATATGGTCGGCAGCTAGTAAGCCATTCCTATCACGCAATCAGGCACCAGGCATAGGGGTGACCCTTTGCGAGCTCCCTGAGACGCCGCGTATACATGCTCAAGTTCCCGCCACAAAACCCGAAGAACGAGAGTTACCTGCCATGAAAAAATTTCCACCCCGGCGAATTCCGCCCAAAAATCCCCTGCTGTCTCTGTCTCTGCCAAACAATTATGGTACGATCTGCGGCGTGGTGCCTCTTTGTCCGCTACTTGGACGCAATGTCGACCAGCTTCAAACACTTCGAACGCGTGGTGGACGGGAAATGCTTCCAAGTTCTTGATTTTTTACAGGGCACGTCTTAGAGGTGAGAAGACGTACTTCTTCCTCCTGCGGTACAAACAGTTGCACAGTTGTACTGCTGTGCTGTACCACCAAGGGATAGTCAGGCAACGGCCACAGGCTACTCCATCTCTTGTTGCCTCGCTCCACTCCCCCCTGGCCGCCGGCGCCTCCGGCGACGTCTCCGCCCGGGGAGAATGCTGCCCCACGCGCCCTCCCGTTACCCGGGCGCCGCCAAGTTCAAACCCCTCCTCCCCGCCAAACCGCCTCTATCTCCCGTGTCCTCCTCCTCCTCCCGCGGGAGCCTCTGCGCCGCCGCCGCCTCCCGCCGCGACTTCCTCCTCCTCGTCCCGTCCCTGGCCGCGGCGTCCACGGCCCTCCAGTACCTCCCCCTCGCGGCCTCCGCCGCGGACGACGAGAAGCCGGCCCCGCCACCGCCGCCCGCTCCGGCCCCAGCACCGGCTCCGGAGCCCGACGGGGAGGCGGCGCTGTCGAGGATGTACGACGCCACGGTCATCGGCGAGCCGCAGGCCGTGGGGAAGGACGCGCGCGGGAGGGTGTGGGAGAAGCTCATGGCCGCGCGGGTCGTCTACCTCGGGGAGGCCGAGCTCGTGCCCGACCGCGACGACCGGCTGCTCGAGCTCGAGATCGTCCGGAAGCTGGCCGTTCGCTGCGCGGACGCCGGGAGGACCCTCTCGCTCTCGCTCGAGGCCTTCCCTGCGACCTCCAGGAGCAGCTCAACCAGTTCATGGATGGGAGGTTTGCTACTGCCCTTTTTGTTGATTGAACGGATTTTACCTGTTCCTAGTTGCCATAATTCATAATTCTAACCGAGATACGTACAGTACTGGGTAGAATTTTCTATGTGCCCGGAGCTTTTCGTTCAAAATACATTTTGTGGTTTCATTTTGATAGATGTATATTACTGGGAAGTTAAGAGTAGTTTCGACTCGGGATTTAGAATATCGATAACAGAATATTTTAAGGCCTTGTGGAAATATTTTGAATTTCCAAAAAAAGGAATTATTCCAATCAAAATTAACTGAATTAGATCCAGTTTAAATTTGATTTGAATTACTTTGAAACTCGTCTGAAATTTTGGGATAACAAACATTTCAGGACCCATCGAATTTAAGAAAATATATTGAAATTGTTAATCCTTGTTCACCTTTTTGGGGAAATAGTATATTTCTATGAGAGCGATTGTGATTTATCAGCCTTGCAATACTTCCTCGGTGAACTTCTAACAGGCCTATCTTAATTCAGAATTGACGGCAACAACTTAAGGTTGTACACATCTCACTGGGCACCGGAGCGCTGGCAGGAGTACGAACCTCTTTTAAACTACTGCCGTGATAATGGAATCAAGCTTATTGCATGTGGAACTCCACTTGAGGTAATTCATCATTCTCACACACATTATCCAGCAAAACTGCATCTGCATGTGTTTATTTATGCATATTTTTATCATCATGATCTTGTTCATTGGTACTTCTGACTTTCTAAGGCTGTAGACTTGATAGTTGTAGTTATTCAATATTGCTTTTTACATTATTCCAGCTGCACCTATTCTACATCCTCATTGGTCCTTGTCTGAGAAGTATTCTGATATGCAGCATACTAAATAAGATAGCTTAGCTTTCTCTGTGGTGAAAAGTACTTGATACATTTCTTGACTAGGTGGTAAGAACTGTCCAAGCAGAAGGAATCAAAGGCCTTTCAAAAGAGCAGAGGAAGTTGTATGCTCCTCCAGCTGGCTCAGGCTTCATTTCTGGCTTTACATCCATCTCAGGCCGATCATTGATAGACAAGACTTCATCCTCTCGTGTCTCTCCTTTTGGCCCTAGCTCATATCTATCTGCACAGGCAAGAGTAGTTGATGATTATACCATGTCCCAAATAATAATGAAGGAAATTAGTACTGGAGATCCTTCAGGGATGCTCGTTGTTGTAACTGGTGCAAGCCATGTTATGTATGGGCCACGAGGAATTGGTGTTCCTGCCAGAATATCTAAAAAGATGCAAAAGAAAAAGCAAGTTGTGATCCTTCTTGATCCTGAGAGGCAAGGTATAAGGCGAGAAGGTGAAATCCCCGTAGCGGATTTATTGTGGTATTCTGCTGCCAAGCCATGCAGTCGAAATTGCTTTGACCGTGCTGAAATCGCTAGAGTTATGAATGCAGCTGGTAGGAGGCGTGAAGCTCTGCCCCAGGTTATCACTTGCTCTCTCAGCATATCTTTGGTACTCCTTTGCATTATATCTCTTACTAACTGTAACATGCCGTAAATGATTTTACTCTAGAAAACCAGTAATGAGCTCTTTAAAAAATTAACGCAGCTAAAAACTTGCTATGTCAGGCAGTTATGATTTCTAATAACATCGCACTTTTTTATGTTTGAGCTAATGTAAAATTTTGCATTTATTTCATAACAGGATATTCAGAAAGGAATAGATCTTGGTGTAGTTTCTCCTGAGATATTGCAGAACTTTTTTGACCTTGAGAAATATCCTGTCGTGGATGAATTGATTCACCGATTCCAAGTAGGCACCTGCTTTACTCTTTCACTCCTTTCCCTTGTAGTTATCTATTTATGGTTTGGTGCTTGACCATACAGCTGCATACTAGTGCTTCAATAGTATATTCCTTCCTTGATTATATTTGAAAAAAAATCTATCAGAACTGTTTATGGACGGCTCAGCCCTGTCAGATTTCATCCAGGATCAGCCCCACCTGGCATCCCGAAAGGAAAGAACTGCCAGAAATAATCAATATTTACTAGTGATATTATGTGAAAGATGTGAAAAATATTTTGGGAAACTGAAAGTTCAAGGCTGGGTTTACAAGGGCTGGGCCAGGCCTTGAGCGGTCTAATTGATTCTGCTTCTTTATAGCTAGGAGAACTTACTGCATGTTGATGATGTTGAAAATGATCATTTTGTGCAGGGTTTCCGTGAAAGGTTACTGGCAGATCCCCAATTCTTGAATAGATTAGCTATCGAAGAGGGCATATCAATAACTACAGCTGTCTTAGCACAATATGAAAAACGGAAAGGACGGTTTTTTGAAGAGATCGACTATGTCCTTACTGATACAATTAGAGGTTCTGTTGTTGACTTTTTTACAGTCTGGCTTCCTGCTCCTACTATTTCGCTCTTATCTATTACTGATAATGGTTCTGGTGAGAGCTTGGAGCTTGTCAGAGGATTGTTAGGGTCACTGCCAGATAATGCATTTCAAAAGGGTCTCGTGGGCCAGAATTGGGACATGAATCAGAGATTTGCATCGGTACTAGTGGGTGGTCTGAAACTTGCTGGTGTTGGATTTGTTTCCAGTATTGGAGCTGGAGTTGCTTCGGATGTTTTGTATGCTGCTCGTCGAGTTTTGAGTCCTACAAGTATAGAGGCAGAACGCCCAAGAGCTCCCATTTGGAAAGCAGCTTCTGTGTATAGTGGCTTCCTTGGAACATCAGCAAATCTGCGGTATCAGGTACTTCCTTGTTATCCTCTTTCTAGTTTCAAATGAAGGGTCGAGAATTTAGATATATATATTTGATGAAGTTCTAATTCTAAAAGACTGTTCACAAGTGATTGTGGCTGATCATGTAGATATGTTTTGTCTATCGAGTTGCACATGTGAGGGCACATGATAGGAAATTTAGCAATGGTTAAATGATCTGTAATATAACATACTGTGGATGAATGAGTTAGTCTAAAGGCAAATTGAGGCCTTGCAGGCTGCAACTGGTATGCTATCAAGCAGCCTGTCCAGTGATTTACGATCATATAAGCACAACTTACAATTTCGCCTTCCATTTTTGACTTATTCTGCAATATCTAACATTTCCCCGTTAAATATGTTAAGGTCATTGCTGGTCTGGTGGAGCATCGGCTTGGAGAGTATCTTGTGTCATACTATAATCAGCCAATTCTTGCTAACGTGCTGTCCTTTGTTGCACGGATAATCAATTCATACTTTGGAACACAGGTTTGCCACTTCTGCATTTTGTACTTCTGTTATTAAGTTTTTTTTTCTGGTTAAGGTGTTCCATCAAGCTGGTTGAACTAAGCAAACAAATATCGGGATTTCCTTCCAAAGAAAAAAACCGTGTGATTCAGAGAGCAGGTTAGCTATTGATGAATAGGGGCTAATTTAATCTTTTTCAATTAGCATGATATGGGAGACCTCTTAAGGCTATGGTTACAACATGTGGTCTCCTCTCTCCATACAAAGCAGACCTGGGATACAAGTGGACGACTCCAACACTAACACCATGCCCTTGCCACACACTTTGTAGCACCATATTACATTACCACAAGATCCATAAATCTAACTTGTAAGTTATAACCTACCGTACACATTCGGCACAAAACTCAGTACTCAACACATGTCATCTCGCACATACTCCCTCCGTTCCTAAATATAAGTCCTTTTAGACATTTCAAATGGACTACAACATATGGATGTATGTAGATATGTTTTAGAGTGTAGATTCACTCATTTTGCTCCGTATGTAGTCACTTGTTGAAATATCTAAAAAGACTTACATTTGGGAACGGACAGGGACGGAGCTGGCATGTAGGCATTGGGGTCAATTGACCCCAATGAAATTACTAAATCCTTTATTATCTTAGTAGTAATAACTGTTGATTTATAGAAGATGACCCCATTGCCATGGATATGACCCCATCAAGCTTTTTTTCTAGCTTCGTCCCTCGGAACGGAGGGAGTACATGTGTGTCCTGTACATGTGCTAAGAAAATATTGGAGGCTCCACTAGTCACACTTAACGGGTGCACAGGTGTCACTCTGTTTTAATAGGGCGCGCCATTTCAATCCTAGGAATTATACCTAAATAATCAAATAATCAGTATCCATCACTGGAACCAAAGGTTCATCGGTCAACACGCACATTGTTGTATTGATGAATGTCTAAATATATGTGCATGAAGAGCATATTAGTGCATGCACACAAAGCCAATTGCATCTAATACGGTCGATCCACTTCATCCTACGGGTCAAATGCTCCACACCATTTAGATGCAACTGGATGCACAACAGTGCGGATCATTTGACCCATAGGATTAGGTATTAATGCACGATTGGATACACCAATTCTTTTGGATCGAGCCACTAGCCCATTCAACCACTATTCGTGGTGCAGATCGCTCATCCGTTAGATGAAATGATCCACCCCAACCCCTAAGTTTGTCTCTGGTAGAACCGTTGCTAAATATCTCCAGGGACAGAAATAAAACTCCTACAACAGCAAGGATTTATTTGTGCAGTCTATTACTCCACTACTCAGCTTCATACATATATTATGCATGATAATACTTGCATTCCAGGTTTCTCTAGCCGTTACTGACTGCTATGTTTGATGCAGCAATGGATTGATCTTGCGCGATCTACAGGCATCCAAACTAGTGAGGAAGAGCCACCTTCTCCTGACACCCCCATCTCATCAGAAATACCAGTGTTGGAATGTGGCACGGCAGAAGTACAAAGTACAGACGATATTAATAAGAACCAATCAGGTGAGCAGACATAGCCAAAAGGCTGTTGGCTGTGGGCATCCAACTCAAGGAACAGGTCTCCATCTTATGTTACATCACATACAGTACAGGCATATAGACACAAGGTCTTCGTACAGCAAGACTGAATCCCAACCACATTGCATTGTTTTTCGGGAAGGAAAACATGAAATTTTGAAGAGCAGAGTTTTTATTTGAGCATTCTTTTCTTGCGGCTAAAAGGACTTCTTCTACACATTTCTGGAGTAAATATACTATGTGTAAATCAACAGGAAACAGTCAGATTTGAAACACACACACACACACACACACACACACACACACACACACACACACACACACACACCATCTTAGAGTCTTGATATCATCTTGGATTGGCAACACAAGTTGAGTTTCCATGAGAGATTTTTTCCCACCTTGTTTGGCAGCCATGAGTTGTATTTGATCAAATGAGTTGAATTCAAGTACAATTTATACCATAACTGGAACTGGTAGGAATTGGACTGTATGACTGTATCTCCATTTTTTGTGTTTGGTGCCATCTGGAACTGTCTGATACTACTTGTTTATACCAGTGACTTAGTGAGAGATGTCCTTTCGATATAACGTAATCCAAATGCCGTGCAGGCATACATCGGGCTCCTGTCCTTTCGATATGTCGTAATCGTGCAATTAATCGAACAAATCTAGCCCGCTGTTGCTATTGCTAGAGGAATCCAGTTCCAGGTCACGGCCATCCAACGCGGCGATATTCATCTTCTTTTCCAAGGACCCAAATATGCGTCCTCACCGACCGATCTCTGGACCATCAAGGAACGAACATATCCGAAGTCTAACAACTGATGCTATTATGAGAGGCAAGCCTGAAGTGCCAAGGACCGGATCCGGATTCTGTGCAAGTGCAAATTGGCAATGCAGAGAAATGTGGTCGCAGAGTTGCAAAAAATAGATATTTCAGCTGCAGCTGAAATATCCATGTGGTAGTACACAACGGTTGCGGTCTGGCTCTTGATCTGAACCGTTGGACACGGTGGAGACATCCTCACAGCACTTCAGTTTTAGATCTCCGACGCTGAAAAACATTTCTCACTTCCTAAAGGACGGACTTCGTCACTTCAGAGAATCAAACAAGGGGAAATTTGAAACTATATTCATTAGTACGAGTGTTCATCTAGATTTCTTCTGACTATTTGATACGTACTGAAAACCCTTAATAAGTCCGGGTACAGTGCAAGTACAGAGTGTGCATACATACGGTAGATTAGATACTCGCGTCACGTGACATGGCACGGCGCAGCCAGAGGGCAGCAGACGGGGTCAGACGCCGGCGCATGCTTCCGAGCCTGGCATCTGGCTTGCCAGGTTGGCCGCCACATGCAGCGGCGCGGCACGAGCAGTTCGCTCCGGGAATGCCGGGCTGCCTGCTCCAATATCTGAACGGGAAGAGTATCCATCTTGGACGGACGGACGGATGCCGAGGCGGTCGGTGCAGGTACGGTACGGCGCGGCCGGATAGAGTATACCCACTGCGACCGCGCACGAACCTTCCTCGCTCCTTCCTTCCTCTCCAGGGCTCCAGCTACGAGGAACTGAACCACCGCTGCACGCACGTGCGCTCCTGCGAGCCCATCTGTCGCTCACGCGCTCGCCTGCGCCGGCCTGACAGGCAAGCGACGATGATTTTTCTTTTCCTTTTGCCAATCGACGGCGAACTGGTCACTGCCTCGGTGGCCTGGTTAAGGTTTCGCGCTCGATCGTGTGTCTGGATGCCGCCGGACGTGACCGCGTACTTGCACACCGGCAGACCCAGCGAACGGACGCGCTTGTTCACCCGAACCACTGACCGTACAGCGCATCGTACCGGTGCGGAGGCGTGGATCGACAGTGGATGGGGGCAACCGAGTTGATCTTTCTTTATTTTCGGAACATGGAGGCTACACGCACGGGCACGCACCGGTCCGTCGTCGTGCGTCCGACGCACGACGTCGCGGGGGAGACGTGCGGCCCAACACGTACTGGGGAAAAACAAGCCCCGCTCCCCATAGATCCGCTGCTCCCCGCCGGCGCGCCCGGGATCTTCTTCGGCCCCGCGAGGCTGCGACGTACGCCCGACGCCACCGTGCAGCGGCGCGGCAGCGCCCAAAGTTTCCGCGCACGGTCCAGCACACGCCCGGCACCGGTGCCGGGCCGAGCGCGACGTGCTCCGCTGGGGTTGGAGCGCCGGAGTGCAGCGGCCTCGGCTCCCGGGCGGCGGCGGATTTGGGCGGTTCGACGAGGGGATTTGGAATGTTGGGTGCGCCTCACTTGGTCACCGTGCCGTGTGAAGCGCTGGCGCCGGGCAGCTTCCGGACGGCCAACGTTTTTGACGAGCCTCCATCGGATCGATCGCACGGTTGGCTTCCCAGAGCATGGGAAATGTCATTCTCATGGTGGTGAGTGGTGACATAGGTTCCTTCGCCACTCGTGACAAGTATGTCTCGGATTACTGCTTTCATGCCGCCCGCTACTGTATGTTGTGACAAACATATACTACTCGATTTTTATTGTTCCAGAAGCATTCTTCCGCTTTAATTATCACATGCGGTATGGATGTATCTAGATGTATTTTAGTTCTAGATATATCCATTTCTGCGACATGTAATTTGGAACGGAGGGAGTAGGAAGCGATGATGCTAGCACACGTTATCAAAATTAATAATACACCAGTACGTATAAGACAAGAACCTAATGGCATCCAAATACTCTAGTACAAGACATGTTCATTCTACTTTCGCAATGTGATCCGTACTTCGTACTACGTACCAAGGGGAGTGCATGTTCATTCTACTTTCGCAATGTGATCCGTACTTCGTACTACGTACCAAGGGGAGTGCATTCAACGATTTGGTTGGTGTATATGAGATTTCCAGATCTCTGCTAATCAAGATTTGCTCGTTTAGCATACGACAGGTGTGGCTAGTTAGTGGTTTCCTAAGTGACGAGAGTTAAGCTTAAATTCGCTCATAAGCTGAACTTAAAAAACACTTTCTAATACATTTTTTTTGTTACAATATGCAAAGTCAATTTGTAAAAAAGAAGAAGATTTATATGATCTTTTTGAGTGCGTCAGTGGAGACCTTTTTCTTCTTAAAAGCATTCTCAAAACGTGTAGCTAACTTTTCCAGATATTTTAAGATGGAACTATCTTTGCAAAGTAAATCCTAGCATATATGTGTGGAAGCTCCATACTAAGCGTCAAATTTAAAGGGCAAACCAGCATGCTTATCACAAGAGCATCTGGTTCCATTGTGCATTTTAAGCCTTAGCCACCCTCTACTCTACGCCATTAGCCATTAGGGTTTAGGAATGTTCCCCGTGAGAATCACAACAGATAATGCAGGTAAGATCATCCCTAATCATTGCATGCGATCGGATGCTTCGTGGCAACTTCTGCCCGAGAACACAAGCTGGCTAGCTAGGCCATGACCACCATCCTTATACCATAACAGTCTCAAACTATTGGCCTAATTATAATAATAATCTAGCTGCCATCTCGGTTTTTGGATGCCAGTGGAAAACTAATAGGGATGCCTCCAAAGGAATCTATGGGAAGCCAGAGAACACGTATCCAGTGAGGCAAAGTATTTTTAAAATACACGCCTTGAACGAACTTGCATGGCCCCGGGAACATGGTGCACGGTGCCTTTCCTTGTCCTACAGCCTAGATATCGTTTTCTTCTGTGGATTATATCTAGATTAGTTGGTATAAAAAGGCTGGCCGTATTTCATTCCATCAATAATGCTAGAGACACACTTTCATGGGAATAGCCAGGGAGAAAGGGACACTCCCGCGGACGATTCTGCATCCATGAACTCTATTGTCATTTGAATTTGCGTTGAAGAAAGTTATATGTAGTCAGCTAAAAAAACTGTAAGTCAAACTTTCACAAGAAAGGGCGCAAGTCGAGATCTTTATTTTTCAAACTATAGTCAGCTAGACTCAGATATGTAGTGAGGTACTACAAGGCTAAACAACCTACCTAACAATAGATACTGTCCCATTCCCAATTCAATTTCTACTTTGGACTTTAGGACAAAAAACATTCTTGTGTGCATTCCAACTACCGATTATCACATAAAAATAGCTTAAACCTATCAATTCTGCACTGCAAGAATTTTGAAGTTCATATGTTCTACACAAGATCTCCATTCTCATGGAACCTCCTTGATTGGCGTTGAACACTTGTGTAATATTGATTAAGGAGAATCAGATCCTTTCAAACATATCATGTAAATAACCTTTTAATTACTAGTAACACATATGATAGGGGCCTCCCCCGATGTTTCTCGATAACAAGTCTTTGGAGAAGACTTTAAAATTGAGTTTCATTTAATCTCTAAAACTGATATAGTTTTTTCGAAAAATCCTGCCAGGGACACTCTCTATTAAGTAGGAACGAGACAAAACCAAGTATTTAAAAATAATTATGTACAAAATACATGAGGACTACTACTCCTCAGTGTCATTGCTAGACTCATGTGGCAAATGGACGCCGACGATGCATTGGATATCCTGAAATGGTATGCGGGACACTTCCATGTATCAGAGATGCACTCCACATATGTACTTTGTCCCGTTATTTTCACCCGCTCCGCAGTGCATATAGTAGATGACTACTATGAATTGTGTGGGTTTTCTTGGATGTGGTGCCTATGATCACATTCAACCCAGTGTTGACCGATTGGCAATCGTGCATGAGGGAGTTGGAAGGATCCCTAGCCAATCCTCAAGAAGGCCCCAAACCGCGGGGCTGAAATGACAGTTTACAACAGAGGTGGACGATATTCTCCAGGTTGTTGAGGCAGAGCTAATAAATGAGTTTATGAGGCTACTAACAGACTGTTGAAAGGTCCACTGAGAGAATTCTGCTATGAAGGATAGTCATGGAAATAGCTTAGCACCTTGATACAGCCCTGGCGTATCAAATTTTGAAATTTTATTTGTAAAATTACGTATAACAACTTTCTTATGAATATGTAAACCAATCCATCCAAACCGTGTATTCTACTGATAGCGCTATGTAAAGTGTACGTTTATCGGTCAAAAAAAGATTCCGATCAACAATCACTCTATTATTGTGCACTTTCATAACATATAAATAAATAAATGTTATTAAATTCATATCTTAAAAGAAAATCAATTGGTGATTAAATTTTCATCTTAAATCAATCAAATATGGCCTAAAAAGGAAATGGATGGGTAATACTTAGGTGTGGCCGTAGCCCTACACATTCTAATAGCCACCAAAGATAGTTATGACTTGAGCTGGCACCCCCCCAACTCCACTTGGTGCGCTATATAAACCCCTTTGCCAGTTGCCACTGCCATCACAACCCACAAGCAAACAAACAGCAGCCAATTAAACAAGCCAGGCTAGCGATCGATCGATCGATCTCATCGCCGTCGACTCGAGCTCCAGCGCCGGCGACGACGACAACATGGGCAACAGCCTGCGGTGCTGCCTGACCTGCATGCTCCCCTGCGGCTCCTTCGACGTGGTCCGCATCGTCCACCTCAGCGGCCGCGTCGACGAGTTCAGCTGCCCGATCACGGGCGGCGCCGTCCTCGCCGAGCACCCCAACCACACCATCGCCACGGCGTGGTCCTCCGCCGGCGTCGGGTGCCCCACCAAGAAGCTCGTCATCGTGTCGCCGGACACCGAGCTCAAGCGCGGCCGCATCTACTTCCTCATTCCGTCCGCGACGGTGCCGGCGACCGACAGGAGGAAGAAGAGCCGGCCGGGCTCCAAGAAGAGCAAGCGGCCGAGCAGCCGGGGCAAGAGCGGCGGCGGCGCCGCGAGCACCGCGGAGCAGGATAACTACCTGACGGAGCTGCTGTCCGAGAAGACCGCGTCGGGCGCCCACCGGAGGCGGCGGAGCGGCTGCAGGGTCGGCGTGTGGCGGCCGGAGCTCGAGAGCATAGTGGAGGAGGCCTCGGAGTAGAGAGCTCGAAGAGTTCTCTCGCCTTTCTTTACCCCCTCTCCTCCTATTATTCTTGCTTCCTCTCTGTCTTCCGATGTGTGAATACCACGATGGAGAACGTATTTCCAGTTCTCAATACCCTGACACATGTATGTACGGTGATGTACAGAGGGTTTAGTGGTTCATAGATCGGAGATGAGAGGAAAAAATTATTGTAAGCCCCCCAACCTGTACAGAGATATTTAGCTGAGCTGATTGAAATTTTCTGGGAAAATCTTTCATAGTGTGTGCCATCACCAAAAAGAAAGATATGGTTTGAGTCGATTCAAGTTTCTACAAAAAACTTTCATAACATGGAGTATTTTCAAAACAGAAGACAATGTGTGATTCAATGATTTCATCTTTATATTAGTCACCTGCTGCAGGGACTAAACTCCACTTGGCACATTTAATTCGGTGTATGCGGGGTTTTCGACAAAATCCCTAGGAGACTCTCGCAAGCACTGCGCATAAAAGTAAAAAAGAACACAACCAAAGTGGCAGGGCAAGGTAGGTTATCCATTTGGATTACAATGCCTATTGTCGGCAAGTCGACTTAAGATCCCCCTATTGCCGAGGAACTGTTGAAGGAAATGATAAGTACCAACATGAATCGGATACTACACGAAAGGAAAGGGAAGTGGAAAAAGGTACCCCAACCCCAATTATTGTCCGAAATGCTTAGAGAAGTTCTAATAAGAAAAAAAAGAGAGGATATAGAAGTAACATTTATGTACCATACCACACACAAGAAAAAAACTAAAGTTTAAACCACTACTTGAGAAACACAAAATGATAAATCTTGTTGCGAGTAGTGGCTAATCCAAATTGAACTGAAAATTTCAAATCCAAAATTCAAAACATATCTCCAGTAACAGAAAAAGAAGAAGGGAAATTCCAGTTGAGAATACAAGCTGATCTAATCTGGGTTGTTAACTGGTCCTGGTGTCAATTATCTACACCGTGATTTATTTTGTTCTTGAGCTGCCCTTGGAATTTCGGCAAATTGTGTGGTATGCTAAATACGTATTGTTTTTGTGTTTTATATGTTCCAAAAAAAAATCTAGAGAGCATAATCAGTGTCTGATGCACCTCAACCCCGGTGCTGTAGATACATTACGGTGGGCCAGTTCACTAACACCGGTGCCATAAACCTCTTTTTCATGTCATGACTAATGAGTGCATGTGGACTCAATCAATGTCAACAATCTGACAATGCACCAGAAACTTGTACGTAATACACCACGGAGTGCGTACTACACACGTACCTAGACCACTTGGAGATAACAAGGAAAGAATTCATAAATTTAACACAATGGGCTAAATCACACGACAACACTTCATAGACTGCGGGACCATTATTTTCAGTTCCGAATTTAAGTAGACAATTTTGAATGCTGTATTTCAATTGTACAAAACCTAGCATTAGTTAAAGCAAAAAAAGTTCTTGCACATGTGTTCCGTACAGAATCCATGTGAAATTGCGAATGAGCAGCTGTCACTTGAGAGAAATTGCAAGTCAACTCAATCTGAGAGCACTCCGGGTATTAGCGTTATGTTAGTCAAGTCAAGATCCTCTCACCATTAGATCAATTTAGCTGGCATTCCTTAGATTAGGCCTTAGATCAGGCATGTTAAGTAGGCTAAGTACGCACTAACATGTGTCGCCAGTCGTGTAAGTGATGCCCCACCATCTAAAAATCATACATCGCCCTTTCAGCCAGCTTATTCTGTCAAATAAAATGCTCCCAGGCTGAGCTGATTAACCAACGATCGGCCCAAGCAAATGCTCAGAACTCAATTCATAGTGTGGTATATGAATTGTGCCTAAAAGATATCGTACCAATAATTTGGCCATGACTAGAAACTTGGTCTTTGCAGAGACGGATCTGCATAGAGCTCTGCTCAACAAGGGCCAGGGCCCCCACCAAAGTTTACAAATCTCACGAGAGTTTGCTTGCATTTTTCAAGGAAAAATGCTTAAAGTTTTCAGATCTACTGTATTACACAAGAAGTACCATCACTCCACTGATTTGCCCCCACTCCAGTTTGCACTTCTCTCCAATCTATGGCCCTCTGCCGCCGTAGAAATATCTTATTTGTCTCAAGGGAAACAGCACACGGGGGTTTCTTCTCAATACCATCTCATCAGCCGGCTAATCACTTGTGTAGTAGTCCCTCCGTTTGTTTTTATAAGACGTTTTAGACAGCTTACTTTGCACTGTTTTGAGCAGTGTCTGAATGTCTAAAACGTCTTATAACAATGAACAGAGGTAGTATTTTCTAATTTGCGTCAATCGGTGGCCGTTGTTTGTGGTGATCGGTGACGGACTGGTACGCCATCGCCAGCGCTAGAGCCTGTCATCAAATTCAAAACACACAAACATAAGTAATCATCACCGTTCCTCATGTCAACAAGTTTCTTGGAGTGAACTCTAGGAGTGCCATTGCTCAAGATAATTAAGATGTCCTGGTTCCTGGGACAAGAAAGCTTACAATGTGGTCATGGTCAGGGGGAGCATATATGCCCGTCGTCACTGTGGTTCGTCTCCTCGTGTTGCCTTTTGGTGGGTGTTCGATGCTCTTGAAGCCCGTAGGCACCACGACGATGGGCAATCCCACGAGGTTTCCCAGACAAACGAGCTCCCAGTCGGTCACATTGCCGATGAACGCGTCAACCGTGAAGCTCTCCTGGACCTCCCTGATCAGCCTACCACGCGCTCTCTGTGCCTGTTCGTCGCAATTCCATAATAAAACTAAGCTCGTTCGGATACAGTGAATAGGTATTGTCATTGTGTTTGGTTTGCTTGCTATATCACCTGTACATAGTCGACTGCTGGGACCAATCGTGCGCGACGGAGCTCCACCGGCCACTGGTCTTGAGCTTCGTAGTCATCGTCGTGCCCTTCGCGTTGCCACTTGTCAAAATGTGCAAGCATGTCGACGTCCATCGTGATGTTTAGAATGGATTGAACCGATTGTACGGTGTAGTTCAACTTGAAAGGCACAAGCTTAGCACCCTTGGCAGAAAGGACCTTGACAACCTGGTATTATGAAATCAAGAACAAAGTTTATGCGAGGATCAGATCAGGAACGAGCAATTTCATTACATGAACCAGACTGCCCAACACATTTAGGATCCTGGTTACCTCCATCTCAGCGCTGTCAAGATATCCAACAGTGAGTTTTGTGATGTCAACATGAAATGGGTCCTCTAAAGCAATTTCACGAGACGAGGGATCACCAGGATCCGCGCCACGGATTGCATCTAATACAATAGCACAGTCTGCTGCGCTTCTGCAGAAAGGACCGAGTTTGTCCTGCCATTTTACGATAATAAACTCATCATTTACAAGACCGAGTCCAATCTGTAAGGGGAAATGAATAATTTGCATGGACATACCAGACTCTCAGAAAGGCTCATGACGCCGGTCCGTGCAACTGTTCCAAATGATGGGCGCAAAGCAGTTACTCCACATCTAGCAGCAGGATACGTTATGGATCCTGCCGTTTCTGAACCAATTGCAAAGGGAACCATTCCTAGGAGAGTGAAAAGAAGTTTCATTTAGTATACATATTATTCGTCTGGTTACAGGTGCAAATATGTTTACAAGTAAACCTGCACTGGTGCTAGCTGTTGGCCCTGCTGATGAACCAGTAGAAAATTCCTCAATGTTCCATGGGTTTCGTGTTCTTCCCCCAAACCATATATCATCATAGGCGAGTGAACCTGTCACAAGCTTCGCTACGAGGACTGCCCCAGCAGACTTCAATCTGTGGAAGGATGATACACATGGAACTCAGAGCACTGCTTAAACACAGAAAGTGACCATAGGTCGTGAATTTGGGCGCCTATTCATACTGTAGGGGTCTCCCTCGCAGTTTTATTTCAAAAACAAACATTGCTTAAGCACTATGCTGCAGGAGAAATGAACAAACCTTTTGTACACAAAAGCTTCCATATCAATAACTTGGTTCTTGAATGTCTTTGAGCCCCAAGTTGTATTGTAATGTGGTACTGCAATTATATCTTTCAGGCCATATGGAATGCCATGCAGGGGACCTAGTATGAGAAGTTGTCAGTACAACATTTATGTATTAGCATATTAGATAGTACTGACACTGGATGGCCTTGCTTGCAACTAATTTCACATAATCGAAAGACTTCCCTCTTTGGAGTTTTAAAACACTTGTAAAAGGTTAAACTAGCGCAAGATACTACTGCTCATCATTTTGTTCCACACCTCCTCAATAAAGTGAG
This sequence comes from Aegilops bicornis, assembly GCA_021605145.1. Classification (NCBI taxonomy): domain Eukaryota; kingdom Viridiplantae; phylum Streptophyta; class Magnoliopsida; order Poales; family Poaceae; genus Aegilops; species Aegilops bicornis. The sequence goes on along the minus strand of CM038671.1, from coordinate 628,433,496 downwards.
AATCAATCTTAACAGGAAGCTATGTATACCGAAAAATGTTATCGATGAAACAAAAGATTTAGGAAAAATCAAAGAGCCATCTTATAATTCCCAGAAGATTTCTCACATAGTCACATACCAAGGTATTTTCCTTGCTCCAGCAAGTCATCTGCCTCTTTTGCTTGCTTGTATGCTAAATCTTCAGTGTATGTGATAACAGATTCAAGAACAGCACCATACCTAATGAAAATATCAAACACTACATGATTAAGAAATACTCCCTCCGTCCCATAATAGTGTCAAAAACGCTCTTATATTATGGGACGGAGGGAGTAATTCTCAATCTAATGTTATACTAATATAAGTCCATGTGAAAAATGCGAGGAAGAAAAAAAAAGCCAAACCTTTTTAATCTCCTTAAAAATACGTCAGTAAGTTCACGTGATGTTATTTTCTTTGTCCTAATAAGCTCCCCAAGCTCAATTATCTGACATGGAGATTGTCGAATCAAAAGAAATTCATTTGAAGTCCATAACCAACGTATGATAAAATGGTTAATAAAACTGACCGACATAAAGGCAATATCTTCATCATTACTACGACGCTGTGTCATAGAGGTTTGAGGATAGTCGAACGTTTCACTCTCCTTGACTTTGCTTTTGCTACTCCAACTCCATGATGATTTGAAGACTAGAACAGAAGGGTCATGCAATCCACCATCCTTCATAGCCACCAACCTTCGGTTTTCTCTAAATGCAGGCACATTAAATTCTTTTGCGCCGTTTTCCATCTCACGTAGCTGGCAGAACCAAGCGGAGTATAGGTGGATAAAACAACAACGTTAACACCATAATTATTGGAAAAAAAATACTAACACATTAGGACTTGAAATTATAAGGGAACCCTTCGTAAGTACTTTTGAATCGTTGAAAAAATCAGCATCGAAGTACTTCATGGACTCCTTCAAGGCAATCACACCGCCTACTGGTTCTTTTCTCGAAATATCTTTTGCAGAAATAGCATCCTTCGTGTCCTGAAAATATAGAGGTAAATCAATAGGCCCAGTAATCAAGAATTGAGAAGAACATTGCTAAATTTAACAGTAGAGAAGTCCATGCCTTCCAAATCTTGTGGTATTTGGAAACAAGATTATATGAGTGACTCTTCCCACTCGTTCGCAAGGGTAACCATGCGCATTTTGGTGGCCACGTGGCCCATGTCTGTTTCCACAAACATAATAAACCATAAGAAAGTTTCCTAAGAGCAGATTGTACATGAATCATTTGTGTCCTTATGGTCAAACACCAGACAATTAGAAGAAAAAAACATCAATCTGGAAAAAATGTGACAGTGTGGGAGCAAGGCCTAGTTAGTACTGGCATATGGCATGTACACCATTAAACCTGATCACTTCTTATCCTCAAAAGAACACCTACAGTCAGAAATCTGGGCACACCATTCCAACTAAGGCCCTGTTTGGTTCATAAGTCCTAGGACTTTTTCTAGTCCCAACTAAAAAGTCCCTAGCCCCTAAAAAGTCCCTCCCTGTTTGTTTCCAGAGACTAAAAAGTCCCTAGTCCCTTCCTAGAAGTTATTAAATGACCATGTTGCCCCTAGTATATAGAAAAATGACAATCAAACAACACCATGGGATGGCGGGCCAATGGATGCATGGAGGGGCATTGTTGGAAAAGTCCCAAAAAGTCCCAAAAAAGGCTCTCCTTGAGAGTCTTCTTCATTTAGTCCCAAATGCCTAGTTTAGTCCCTAAAAAGTCCCTCCCGTTTGGTAAAAAAGTCTCTAAGAGGGACTTTTTCTAGTCCCTACACAAAAAAGTCACTGGAAACAAACACCCCAAACTAAGGCTGGTCATAGTGGGGAGTAACTTATACTAGTGTCATGCATATGACACTAGTCTAAGTTACTACCTTCATAGTGCAAAGTAACATAGTAGTAGTGTCATAGAGGACTTCATTAATTAGCTTGTAGACTCATCTTGTCTTGAAAAGCGCTATGTTATAATAATATATTATGTTACCACTTCTCATTAACTACATGCCACATAAGCAAAAATTTCTCGGAGTGCGCTATGTTACTTGCTAAGTTACTCCCACTATGAATAAATCCAACAGTAGGCCCAGCTATATTTATTGCCCATATTGCCACAGTCCAATAGAACCGCCGATATTTATATATAATATAGAAAAACTAAAGTGCCTGCAGAATGCAGTGTTAAGGCAGGAATCAGCTGTGAAATGTCAAAAACACTAGTACAACAAAAGCGAGGCTTATCGCGCAATCTCATCCTTCATCGGCAATTTGACACCCCCACCACCTGAAAGAAAAAAATAACAGCCGACCTGGACGGCTTAACTGCGGTAGGGCACTCCAGGAAGCCGACAGTTCGCTGGTGCCAACTGCCAATCAGAGAGGCAAGGTCACGACATGAACAGTAGCATAGTACGAAGCCAAGCTAGTAGGCTAGTAGCCTAGTACGCCATTCGCTAATCGCTGAGCAATCACTGTCGTTCACGAAAGGCCACTTGCTGGTCTATCAATGAACTCGCTCGCCATCTGATTCTTTTTTAATCGACGATGAAGACCATTTCGTTGGTCTCAACTCAATCACCACGCTGCGCCACTATGCTGCTGGTGCTGAATCGAATAGAAGTAGTACTAAAGAAATCGGCGTACCATGATGCCGCCGGTGACGCTGGCGATGCCGCCTCCTCCTTCTCCGGTGCCTCCTGTTCTGGGAGCGGCGGCGGCGGTTTTCAGGGCAGCGAAACAGAGGGCGGCGAGGAGGAGGAGGTGGTGGTGGAGACACGGCGGCGGGCGGCGGCCTCCACGTGGAATCCGCATGGCCGACACCTGGCGGGCGCCCGCGCGCGCCAGCCGGGGACCGATATTGAGGGGATTTAATGGAACAGGGGATCTCTATCCGCTGCAAGAGAGAAGATCCTGGTAATCGCCGGTGGCAGATTTAAGTAAGGTCTCCGCTGAAATCAGTGGGTCTCCTCGCGCTTTTAACAAACCACCAACTGCTGATTGCTGCTGCGCTTCGGCCGCGTCCTCCGCCTGCCGCGTGTCCTTGTGGGGACATCCCAACTACCCCCTACAACCAAGATATCGTTCACACATTTTTTCTTTCTGCTATTTTTTTAAAACTTATCAAAACTTTTATTTAATCATCCCACCTGGCGATCTCGTCTGAAACAACATGCAAAATGAACTCTGGGGGCATAAGACGCCACATAGAATCTAACTTATTTGTCACAGCTTCCCTAGCTACTAAGTGAGCGGTTGTATTAGCCTCACGTCTAACCCACGACACCTTCCATCTCTCTCGTGATGCTAGCAGTTGCTTCACTTCCTCAACGATCGGTCCCAGCGGTGATAAGTCCTTCTCCGTGCTCTGGAGCTTACATATGATCTCTCGGCAATCTGTTTCAATGTGTAAACTGGGTATGTCGAGCTCTCCCGCTATCACAGCTGCCTCTCTGCAAGCCCGAAGCTCAACTCCCGCTGGGTTGTTGCACATTGGGAGAAAGTGACACGCAACACTCATATATGCACCCTCATGGTTCCTGAATACCACCCCAGTGCCGCCATCATCGCCCACCCTCATGGGCGTGATAATCTCTATTGTTTAAAAAGAAGAAGAAACACTAGCTGCCTGCATGAGGAGGTGTCTCTAGGGGTCTTTACGCAACCCGGTCAGAGCTAGGAAGAAGATTTGAAGGATACCACCAAAGGTTCATGCGAATGCGGAGTAGAAATTGATAATCTTTTTTGCTTCTACTTTCTTTGTGAAAAGGTCCATCCTATCCTAATTATTTATTGATGCTAAACTGCTTTTCCCTAATGTAGTGTGCTCGATGGAGTAAGAAACCTATGCCTTTTTCTCATTTGCATGACCGTTCCTAGAATGTGGATCCCGTTTTCCCAAAGATACTTTATTTCCATCTGCATTCCCTATTTGTGTGGGCTTTGGCGCCCAACATTTCTCTGTTTCATTTCTTTCAAAACTAGCCTAGCTTTTCACTACGTGCGTAGGGGAAGAGGAATCTTACTTCATATCGCTTGCAAAGCACATATTAAATGGGGGTGCGTTAATTCACTCGAAACTAGCCTTTGCACAAGAGAATTGCTCCTTTGTATGACCGAACCCTCGGCTTTGTATTGCACCATCTACGTTGGCCTTCACCCACCCCTCCTCTGGTGGTCTCCATTTCTCCCTAACCTCCGTTCTGGCTTGTTTGAACTTCCGACCATGAATAGACTGCCATTCCCCCATTAGATTGGAGACCCTCCTCGCGATTGCGTCTGCTTCCTCAATCCTCTGCCCGTCACGCGCGTTATTCCTTGGTGACCAGAGCGCATACGCCCCCTGTACGAGGACATCACATTCGTCATCCGAAGCGTCCGCGAACCATGATAGTAGCCATCTCGACAAAGCACTCTGGGAGCTGACTGACTCCGGAGGGATCGCCACCGGCACCCCCAATTCCGAATGCACTATCTTCCAAAACTTTACTGAATGGTAGAAGCCCCAGAATCTGTGGTAGTTTGTTTCCTCTCGACCGCAAGCCGTACAGAAGACACCTGCCTTGATTTTCCTCCTCAATAGCTCCGACCCCACTGCTAGCCCGTCACGGATTAGCCTCCACATATGCGTTTTGACCTTGCCTAGTGCGACCGTATCCCACAAACTCAGCCAAGATTTGTGATCAGCCACCGAAGAAGAAGACTCTAGCCGCCCCGAGCAGAGCCGTTTCTGACTCATGCACAAGTGGTAAGCCGACCGGACGGTAAAAACCCCATTCTTGGCGTAATTCCAAGCCTGATAGTCCTCCATCTCCGGCCCACCAACCGGGATTTGCATGATCTCTCGCGCCTCATCGTGGGAGAACATTGCCTGCACGTTGTTTATGTCCCACACAGAGGCATTTGCTTCGGGGCTCCTGAAGGAAATATGCCCTAGAGGCAATAATAAAGTTATTATTTATTTCCTTATTTCATGATAAATGTTTATTATTCATGCTAGAATTGTATTAACCGGAAACATAATACATGTGTGAATACATAGACAAACATATAGTCACTAGTATGCCTCTACTTGACTAGCTCATTAATCAAAGATAGTTATGTTTCCTAACCATAGACATGTGTTGTTATTTGATTAATGGGATCACATCATTAGGAGAATGATGTGATTGACATGACCCATTCAGTTAGCCTAGCACTTGATCGCTTAGTATATTGCTATTGCTTTCTTCATGACTTATACATGTTCCTCGTAACTATGAGATTATGCAACTCCGTTTACCGGAGGAACACTTTGGTGCTACCAAACGTCACAACGTATCTGGGTGATTATAAAGGAGTACTACGGTGTCTCCAAAGGTACATGTTGGGTTGGCGTATTTTGAGATTAGGTTTTGTCACTCCGATTGTCGGAGAGGTATCTCTAGGCCTTCTCGGTAATACACATCACATAAGCCTTGCAAGCATTGCAACTAATAAGTTAGTTGTGAGATGATGTATTACGGAACGAGTAAAGAGACTTACGGTAGCGTAGATTGAACTAGGTATTGGATACCGACGATCGAATCTCGGGTAAGTAACATATCTTGATGACAAAGGGAACAACGATGTCGTTATGCGGTTTGACCGATAAAGATCTTCTAAGAATATGTAGGAACCAATATGGGCATCCAGGTTCCGCTATTGGTTATTGACCGAGAATAGTTCTAGGCCATGTCTACATAGTTCTCGAACCCGTAGGGTCCGCACGCTTAACGTTATGATGATGCTTTATTATGAGTTTATAAGTTTTGATGTACGAAGTTTGTTCGAGTCCCGGATGTGATCACGGACATGACGAGGAGTCTCGAAATGGTCGAGACATAAAGATTGATATATTGGAAGCCTATATTTGGATATCGGAATGGTTAGGATGAAATCGGAATTTTCCGAACACCGGGGGGTTACCGGAACCCTCCCGGGGGATGTTGGGCCTTAATGGGCCATAAGGGAGAAGAGGAGGGCCGGCCGGGGCAGGCCGCGCCCTCCCCTAGTCCGAATAGGACAAGGAGAGGGGGGGCGGCGCCCCCCTTCCTCTTTCCCTCCCCCTTTCCTTCTCCAACAAGGCAAGAGGGGAGTCCTACTCCAGTGGGAGTAGGACTCCTCCAGCGCACCCTAGGAGGGCGGCCGCACCTCCCCTCTCTCCTTTATATACGGGGCAGGGGGCACCCCATGACACACAAGTTGATCTACGTGATCGTTCCTTAGCCGTGCGGTGCCCCTCCACCATATTCCACCTCGGTCATATCGTCATGAGCTTAGGCGAAGCCCTGCCACGGTGAAGCATCATCATCGTCCACGCCTGCCGTCGTCCGACGGAACTCATCCCCGACACTTTGCTGGATCGAGTCCGGGATCGTCATCGAGCTGAACGTGTGCTGAACTTCGGAGGTGCCGTGCGTTCGGTACTTGGATCGGTCGGATCATGAAGACGCATTTACTACATCAACCGCGTTGTTATAACGCTTCGCTTACGGTCTCACGAGGGTGCGTGGACATACTCTCCCCTCTCGTTGCTATGCCATCACCATGATCTTGCGTGTGCGTAGGGAATTTTTTGAAATTACTACGTTCCCCAACAAAGGGCATCCGAGCCTGGTTTTATGCGTTGATGTCATATGCACGAGTAGAACACAAGTGAGTTGTGGGCGATATAAGTCATACCGCTTACCAAGATGTCATACTTTGGTTCGGCGGTATTGTGAGATGAAGCGGCCGGACCGACATTACGCCAGACGCTTTACGCGAGACTGGTTTCACCGCTTGAGCACTCGTTGCTTAAAGGTGACCGGCGGGTGTCTGCTCTCTCACTTTAGTTGAACCGTGTGGCTACGCCCGGTCCTTGCGAAGGTTAAAACAGCACCAACTTGACAAACTATCGTTGTGGTTTTGATGCGTAGGTAAGAACGGTTCTTGCTCAGCCCGTAGCAGCCACGTAAAAACTTGCAACAACAAAGTAGAGGACGTCTAACTTGTTTTTGCAGGGCATGTTGTGATGTGATATGGTCAAGACGTGATGCCATATTTTATTGTATGAGATGATCATGTTTTGTAACCGAGTTATCGGCAATCGGCAGGAGCCATATGGTTGTCGCTTTATTGTATGAAATGCAACGCCATGTAATTGCTTTACTTTATCACTAAGCGTATGGCGATAGTCGTAGAAGCAATAGTTGGCGAGACGACAACGATGCTACAATGGAGATCAAGGTGTCGCGCCCGGTGACGATGGTGATCACGACGGTGCTTTGGAGATGGAGATCACAAGCACAAGATGATGATGGCCATATCATATCACTTATATTGATTGCATGTGATGTTTATCCTTTATGCATCTTATCTTGCTTTGATTCTACGGTAGCATTTTAAGATGATCTCTCACTAAAAATATCAAGAAGTGTTCTCCACGAGTATGCACCGCTATGCGAAAGTTCTTCGTCTTTGAGACACCACGTGATGATCGGGTGTGATAGGCTCTACGTTCAAATACAACGGGTGCAAAACAGCTTGCACACGCGGAATACTCAGGTTAAACTTGGCGAGCCTAGCATATACAGATATGGCCTCGGAACACGGAGACCGAAAGGTCGAGCGCGAATCATATAGTAGATATGATCAACATAGTGATGTTCACCATTGAAACTACTCCATCTCACGTGATGATCGGACATGGTTTAGTTGATATGGATCACGTAATCACTTAGAAGATTAGAGGGATATCTATCTAAGTGGGAGTTCTTAAGTAATATGATTAATTGAACTTAAATTTATCATGAACTTAGTCCTGGTAGTATTTTGCAAATTATGTTGTAGATCAATAGCTCGCGTTGTTGCTTCCCTATGTTTGTTGCTTTCATATGTTTATTTTAATATGTTCCTAGAGAAACTGTGTTGAAAGATGTTAGTAGCAATGATGCGGATTGGATCCGTGATCCGAGGTTTATCGTCATTGCTGCACGTAAGAATTATGTCCTTGATGCACCGCTAGGTGATGTAACTATTGCAGGAGCGTATGCGCACGTTATGAACGTTTGGCTAGCTCAATATGATGACTACTTGATAGTTTAGTGCACCATGCTTAACGGCTTAGAATCGGGACTTCAAAGATGTTTTGAACGTCATGGACCATATGAGATGTTCCAGAATTTGAAGTTAATATTTCAAGCAAATACCCGAGTTGAGAGATATGAAGTCTCCAACAAGTTCTATAGCTAAAAGATGGAGGAGAATCTCTCAACTAGTGAGCATGTGCTCAGATTGTCTGGATACTTTAATCGCTTGAATCAAGTGGGAGTTAACCTTCCAGATAAGATAGTGATTGACAGAATTCTCTAGTCACCATCACTAAGTTACTAGAACTTCGTGATGAACTACAGTATGCAAGAAATGACGAAAACGATTCCCGAGCTCTTCGTGATGTTGAAATCGACGAAGGTAGAAATCAAGAAAGAGCATCAAGTGTTGATGATTGAAAAGACCACTGGTTTCAAGAGAAGGGCAAAGGGAAAGAAAGGGAACTTCAAGTAGAAAGACAAGTAAGTTGTCACTCCTGCGAAGAAGCCCAAAGCTGGACCAAAGCCTGAACCGAGTGCTTACACCGCAAAGGAAATGGTCACCGAAGCGGAAATGCCCTGAATATTTGGTGGATAAGAAGGATGGCAAAGTGAACAAGGGTATATTTGATATACAGTTATTGATGTGTGCCTTACTAGTGTTTATAGTAGCCCTGAGTATTTGATACTCGTTCGGTTGCTAAGATTAGTAACTCGAAACAGGAGTTACGGAATAAACAGAGACTAGTTGAAGGGGAAGTGACGATGAGTGTTGGAAGTAGTTCTAAGATTGATATGATCATCATCACACACTCCTATACTCTCGGGATTAGTGTTGAACCTAAATAAATGTTATTTGGCGTTATGCTGAACATGAATATGATTTGATCATGTTTATTGCTATACGGTTATTCATGTAAGTTAAAGAATAATTATTGTTCTGTTTACATGAATAAAACCTTCTATGGTTATACACCCAATGCAAATGGTTTGTTGGATCTCGATCGTGTGATACACATATTCATAATATTGAAACCAAAAGATGTAAAGTTAATAATGATAGTGCAAATTATTTGTGGCACTGCAGTTTAGGTCATATTGGTGTAAAGCGCATGAAGAAACTCCATACTGATGGGCTTTTGGAATCACTTGATTGTGAATCATTTGATGCTTGCGAACCGTGCCTTTTGGGCAAGATGACTAAAACTCCGTCCTCCGGAACAATGGAACGAGCTACTGACTTGTTGGAAATAATACATACCGATGTATGCGATCCAATGAGTGTTGATGCTCGTGGCAAGTATCATTATTTTCTGACCTTCACAGATGATTTGAGCAGATATGCGTATATCTTCTTGATGAAACATAAGTCTGAAATAGTTGAAAAGTTCAAAGAATTTCAGAGTGAAGTAGAAAATCATCATAACAAGAAAATAAAGTTTCATGATCCGATCGTGGAGATGAATATTTGAGTTACGAGTTTGGTCTTCAATTAAAACAAAGTGGAATAGTTTCACAACTCACGCCACCGAACACCACAATGTAATGGTGTGTCCGAACATCGTAATCGTACTTTATTAGATATGGTGCGATCTATGATGTCTTTTACCGATTTACCACTATCGTTTGGGGTTATACATTAGAGACAGCTGCATTCACGTTTAATAGGGCACCATCTAAATCCGTTGAGACGACACCGTATGAACTGTTGTTTGGCAAGAAACCTAAGCTGTCGTTTCTTAAAGTTTGGGGTTGCGATGCTTATGTGAAAAAGTTTTCACCTGATAAGCTCGAACCCAAATCGGAGAAGTGTGTCTTCATAGAATACCCAAAGGTAACTATTGGGTACACCTTCTATCACAGATCCGAAGGCAAGTTTTTCGTTGCTAAGATGGATCCTTTATAGAGAAGAAGTTTCTCTCGAAAAGAAGTGAGTGGGAGGAAAGTAGAACTTGATGAGGTAATTGTACCTTCTCCCTTATTGGAAAGTAGTTCATCACAAATCAGTTCGGTGATTCCTACACCAATTAGTGAGGAAGTTAATGATGATGATCATGAAACTTCAGATCAAGTTTCTACCAAACCTCGTGGGTCTTCGAGTAAGATCCGCACTGAGAATGGTACGGTAATCATGTTCGGAAGTCATGTTACTAGACCATGATGAACCTACGAACTATGAGGAAGCGATGATGAGCCCAGATTCCGAAATGGCTTGAGGCCATGAAATCTGAGATAGGATCCATGTATGAGAACAAAGTATGGACTTTGATTGACTTGCTCGATGACCAGCAAGCCATGTTAAATAAATGGATCTTCAAGAGGAAGACGGACACTGATAGTAGTGTTACTATCTACAAAGCTCGACTTGTCACAAAAAGGTTTTCGACAAGTTCAATGTGTTGACTACAATGAGATTTTCTCAACTGTAGCGATGCTTAAGTCTGTCCGAATCATGTTAGCAATTGCCACATTTTATGAAATCTGGCAAATGGATGTCAAAACTACATTCTTTAATGGATTTATTAAAGAAGAGTTGTATATGATGCAACCAGAAGGTTTTGTCAATCCTAAAGAAGCTAACAAAATGTGCAAGCTTCAGCGATCCATCTATGGACTGGTGCAAGCATCTCGGAGTTGGAATAAACGCTTTGATAGTGTGATCAAAGCATATGGTTTTATACTGAGACTTTTGGAGAAGCCTGTATTTGCAAGAAAGTGAGTGGGAGCACTACAACATTTCCGATAAGTATATGTGAATGACATATTGTTGATCGGAAATAATGTAGAATTATTCTGCAAAGCATAAAGGAGTATTTAAAAGGAGTTTTTCAAAGAAAGACCTCAGTAAAACTACTTACATATTGAGCATCAAGATCTATTGAGATCAAGATGCTTGATAAGTTTTTTCAATAAGTACATACCTTGTCAAGATTTTGAAGTAGTTCAAAATGGAACAATCAAAGAAAAGTTCTTGTCTGTGTTGCAAAGGTGTGAAATTGAGTAAAGACTCAAATCCCGACCACTGCAGAAAATAGAAAAGAGAATGAAAGTCATTCCCTATGCCTCAGTCATAGGTTCTATAAAGTATGCTATGCTATGTACCAGACCTATTGTATACCTTGCTCTGAATTTGGAAAGGAGTACAATAGTGATCTAGGAGTAGATCACTTTGGACATTGGTCAAGAACATCCTTAGTGAGGACTAAGGAAATATTTCTCGATTATGGAGGTGATAAAAGAGCCCGTCAGAAAGAGTTACATCGATGCAAGCTTTTTACACTGATCCGGATGACTCTAAGTCTCAATCTGGATACATATTGAAAGTGGGAGCAATTAGCTAGAGTAGCTCCGTGCGAGCATTGTAGACATAGAATATTTGCAAAATACATACGGCTCTGAATGTGATGCGGACCCGTTAACTAAGCTTCTCTCACGAGCAAAACATGATCATACCTTAGTACTCTTTGGATGTTAATCACATAGCGATGTGAACTAGATTAATGACTCTAGTAAACCCTTTGGGTGTTGGTCACATGACTATGTGAACTATGGGTGTTAATCACATACAGATGTGAATATTGGTGTTAAGTCACATGATGATGTGAACTAGATTATTGACTCTAGTGCAAGTGGGAGACTGAAGGAAATATGCCCTAGAGGCAATAATAAAGTTATTATTTATTTCCTTATTTCATGATAAATGTTTATTATTCATGCTATAATTGTATCAACCGGAAACATAATACATGTGTGAATACATAGACAAACATATAGTCACTAGTATGCCTCTACTTGACTAGCTCATTAATCAAAGATGGTTATGTTTCCTAACCATAGACATGTGTTGTTATTTGATTAATGGGATCACATCATTAGGAGAATGATGTGATTGACATGACCCATTCAGTTAGCCTAGCACTTGATCGTTTAGTATATTGCTATTGCTTTCTTCATGACTTATACATGTTCCTGTAACTATGAGATTATGCAACGCTTATGGGAGGAACACTTTGGGTGCTACCAAACATCACAACGTAATCGGGTGATTATAAAGGAGTACTACAGTGTCTCCAAAGGTACATGTTGGGTTGGCGATTTTGAGATTAGGTTTTGTCACTCCGATTGTCGGAGAGGTATCTCTAGGCCTTCTCGGTAATACACATCACATAAGCCTTGCAAGCATTGCAACTAATAAGTTAGTTGTGAGATGATGTATTACGGAACGAGTAAAGAGACTTACCGGTAACGAGATTGAACTAGGTATTGGATACCGACGATCGAATCTCGGGTAAGTAACATATCGATGACAAAGGGAACAACGTATGTCGTTATGCGGTTTGACCGATAAAGATCTTCGAAGAATATGTAGGAACCAATATGGGCATCCAGGTTCCGCTATTGGTTATTGACCGAGAATAGTTCTAGGTCATGTCTACATAGTTCTCAAACCCGTAGGGTCCGCACGCAACAACGTTCTGACGGCAGTTTATTATGAGTTTATAAGTTTTGATGTACCGAAGTTTGTTCGAGTCCCGGATGTGATCACGGACATGACGAGGAGTCTCGAAATGGTCGAGACATAAAGATTGATATATTGTAAGCCTATATTTGGATATCGAATGGTTCCGGATGAAATCGGAATTTTCCTAACACCGGGGTTACCGGAACCCTCCCGGGGATGTTGGGCCTTAATGGGCCATAAGGGAGAAGAGGAGGGCCGGCCAGGCAGGCAGCGCGCCCCTCCCCTAGTCCGAATAGGACAAGGAGAGGGGGTGGGGCGGCGCCTTCCTCTTTCCTCCCCCTTTCCTTCTCCAACAAGGCAAGAGGGGAGTCCTACTCCCGGTGGGAGTAGGACTCCTCCAGCGCACCCTAGGAGGGCAGGCCGCACCTCCTCCCTCCCTCCTTTATATACGGGGCAGGGGCACCCCATGACACACAAGTTGATCTACGTGATCGCTCCTTAGCCGTGTGCGGTGCCCCTCCACCATATTCCACCTCGGTCATATCATCGCGGAGCTTAAGCGAAGCCCTGCTACCGGTGAAGCATCATCATTGTCACCACGCCCGTCGTCTTGACGGAACTCATCCCGACACTTTGCTTTGGATCGAAGTCCGGGATCGTCATCGAGCTGAACGTGTCTTTGAACTCGGAGGTGCCGTGCGTTTGGTACTTGGATCGGTCGGATCGTGAAGACGTACGACTACATCAACCGCGTTGTTATAACGCTTCCGCTTACAGTCTACGAGGGTACGTGGACATACACTCTCCCCTCTCGTTGCTATGCCATCACCATGATCTTGCGTGTGCGTAGGATTTTTTTTGAAATTACTACGTTCCCCAACAGCTCCGGGGCCTGATGGCTTACCGGTCACTGACTCGCGTTATCCCATTGATGTAGCTTTGGTCCAGGGGCTTCAAGCTACCATTCCTAGGGATCCATTTATCATGGTGCACTTTGATTTTGGAGCCGTCTCCAATCCTCCATATCAGACCGTCTAGCAGTAGGTCTCGCCCGTGCAGTATACTCCTGAATGTGTAAGAGCCCCCTGAGGGAGTCCTGGATTAGGGGGTGTCCGGGTAGCCGGACTATGACCTTTGGCCGGACTCCTGGACTATGAAGATACAAGATTGAAGACTTCGTCCCGTGTCCGGATGGGACTTTCCTTGGCGTGGAAGGCAAGCTTGGCGATACGGATATGTAGATCTCCTACCATTGTAACCGACTACTGTAACCCTAACCCTCTTCGGTGCCTATATAAACCGGAGGGTTTTAGTCCGTAGAGACGAACAACAATCATACCATAGGCTAGCTTCTAGGGTTTAGCCTCTCCGATCTCGTGGTAGATCTACTCTTGTACTACCCATACCATCAATATTAATCAAGCGGAGTAGGGTTTTACCTCCATCGAGAGGGCCCGAACCTGGGTAAAAACATCGTGTCCCTTGTCTCCTGTTACCATCCGCCTAGACACACAGTTCGGGACCCCCTACCCGAGATCCGCCGGTTTTGACACCGACATTGGTGCTTTCATTGAGAGTTCCTTTGTGTCGTCATCTTTAGGCCCGATGGCTCCTCCGATCATCAACAACGATGCGCTCGTGGTGAGACTTTTCTCCCGGACATATCTTCAGATTCGGGCGGCTTTGCCTTTGCGGGCCAATTCGCAGCCATCTGGAGCAGATTGAAAGCTACGCCCTTGGCTACTGTGTCAGATTTGGAAATTTGAACTACGGTGACGTCCATGGATACTTGATCTTGACGGGTTCGAGCCACAGCCAAGCGCGCCCGCCTTTATCACGAGGGCATGATCTAGCTCGACGCCGAGCAGTGTCACGGAGGTCGCGATGTCCGCTCCGACCTTTAGCTCGGGCCGATCGCTACGCCGTCGAGGGACGGGTGGTCGGACACCGCCTCGGGGCTGCAATCTCACGGCGATTGAGCCGTACACCTACCCCGCCCTTTGTGAAGCTTCGTGACTCAAGGTGCCGGACTCCTCTCCGGACTACGAGCCTTCCGCGCCCCGCTAATCGAATCGATTGGGCGCCGATCATGGAATTCACTTTGCCCGCGGACATCTTTCAAAGACTCGCCCTTTGGCGACATCCTGAATTCACTAAAGTCTCTCTCTTTATCGGAGAGCCCTGGCGGATTATGGTCGTGAAGGTTGGGATGCGGACGACGAAGAAATTCAAAGCCCACCCACCACCCACTTCAGAGCCACCGCCGATGATTTAACCGACATGCTCGACTTCGACTCCAAGACATCGGCGGTATGGGACGACGATGCAGGAGACGACCAGAACCAGCGCCCATAGGGCACTAGAAGGCCACCTGCGTCATACGACATATACATGGTGGACATCCCAAAAGATGGGAATGGCGAAGGAACAGCGGAGGATGACCCTCCAAGAACAGCCTAAGCGCCGGCGTCCAAGCGCCGCTCTAAATCCCGCCACAAAGAAAACGGTGATTCCAAAGACGGAGACAATAACACCCCGGACGGTCAAGACAACCCCCTCAAGCGAGGATTCAAGACAGAGGATGAAGAAGCCAACCCTCATGAGAGAGCGGCAGAAAGAGAGGTAGAGGACGATAATTACATGCCTCCCTCCGAAGATGAGGCAAGCCTCGACGACGACGAATTCGTCATGCCCGAGGATCCCGTCAAACAAGAGCGTTTTAAACGCAGGCTTATGGCCACGGCAAGCAGCCTCAAGAAAAAGCAGCAACATCTTAGAGCTGACCAAGACTTGCTAGCTGACAGATGGACTGAAGTCCTTGCGGCCGAAGAGTATGAACTCGGCGCCTCCAAGAGCTACCTAAAACGCAGGCTGCTACCCCGATTAGAGGAGGAAGCACCCAAACCTATATCACCAGCGCGATGATACGGGCCGACCGGCCACCTCGTGGTCATGACAGAGGCCTCTCGGCCGCAACTCAAGCCGCACCCCGGGCCAAAAAATACCAAGGCGCGGGGAAATGCGCCAGACCTGCGAGATATATTGGAGGACAAGGCAAGGCAAACAAGATCGATCTAGGATCACGTGGGCGCTCCACGACACGTGACGATAACTGTCACGCCGGATATGGCAACTCCGGCCGGGCCGAACACGGTAGATAAAGCTCATTTGAGCTGCGTCGTGATATAGCCCAATACAGAGGCGCCACACACCCACTATGCTTCACAGATGAAGTGATGGATCATCAAATCACGAGGGTTTCAAACCCGTAAACATTGAATCATACGATGGCACAACAGATCCTGCGGTTTGGATCGAGGACTATCTCCTTCACATCCACATGGCCCTGGTGATGATCTACACGCCATCAAATACCTCCCACTCAAGCTTAAAGGACCAGCCCGACATTGGCTTAACAGCTTGCCGCCAGAGTCAATTGGTTGTTGGGAAGACACGGAAGCCGCATTCCTCGACAATTTCCGGGGCACATATGTGCGACCACCAGACGCCGATGACCTAAGCCACATAATTCAGCAGCCAGAGGAATTGGCGAGACAATTACAGACACGGTTCCTAACCAAGAAAAATCAAATCGCCGACCGTCCGGATGCAGAGGCCCTTGCAGCCTTCAAACACAACATCCACGCACGAGTGGCTTGCCCGGCACCTAGGACAGGAAAAGCGAAATCCATGGCAGCCCTCACAACACTCATGACCCGCTTTTATGCTGGAGAGGACAGTCAAGCTAGCTCGTAGTAACAACATGACCAAGAGCCCTGGTAATTCGGATACCAAGGACAGTAACGGCAGGTCGCGTCGCAACAAGCACAAGCGCCACATTAACGGTGATAATGCTAAGGATATGGCAGTCAATGCCGGATTCAGAGGCTCTAAACCCGGTCAGCGGAAAAAGCCATTTAAAATAAATACTCCGGGCCCATCCAATTTGGACCGAATACTCGATCGCTCATGCCAGATACACGGCACCCCCGAAAAACCAGCCAACCACACCAACAGAGATTGTTGGGTGTTCAAGCAGGCAGGCAAGTTAAATGCCGAAAACAATGACAAGGGGCTGCATAGCGATGACGAGGAGGAGCCCCGGCCGCCGAACAATAGAGGACAGAAGGGCTTCCCCCCACAAGTGCGGACGGTGAACATGATATACGCAACCCACATACCCAAAAGGGAGCGGAAGCATGCACTAAGGGACGTATATGCGATGGAGCCAGTCGCCCCAAAGTTCAACCTGTGGTCTTCCTGCCCGATCACTTTTGATCGAAGGGACCACCCCACTAGCATCCGCCATGGCGGATTCGCCGAATTGGTTCTAGACCCAATCATTGACGGATTTCACCTCACTAGAGTCCTAATGGACGGCGGCGGCAGTTGAACTCGCTTTATCAGGATACAGTGTGCAAAATGGGCATAGACCCATCAAGGATTAAACCCACGAAGATGACCTTTAAAGGCGTCATACCAGGTGTAGAGGCCAACTGTACAGGCTCAGTTACACTTGAAGTGGTCTTCGGATCCCCGGATAACTTCCGAAGCGAGGAGTTAATCTTTGACATAGTCCCATTCTGCAGCGGCTATCACGCACTGCTCGGATGAACCGCATTTGCAAAGTTCAATGCGGTGCCGCACTACGCATATCTCAAGCTCAAGATGCCAGGTCCTCGAGGAGTCATTACGGTCAATGGAAACACCGAACGCCTTCTCCGGACGGAGGAGCATACTGGCCCTCGCGGCGGAAGTACAAAGCAGCCTCTTAAGGCAATTCTCGAGTCCGGCTATTAAACGTCCGCACACCGCTGCCGCCCGGAGTAACGTACAACAAGACCGCTGGCACGCTCCGGAAAGCACGCATAGCAATGCGGCCCAAACCCCAGCCCTCGCGAAATTGCGAAACCAGATTACTACGCGACGTAATTACGCCTGGAAATACCATGGGCAAGGGGAGGGCACGACCACGGCATGCCCGTAATGCAGCTCAACCGCACCTGGGCTCCGATTTTGTCATTCTTTTCTTTTCTTCTTTCTTTTTACTTTCAGGACTCTGTTCTCACGAAGCCCCGTCGTCCGCAAAGAGAATCGCCGAACACACGATGCAACAGCCGTGGAAGCGTAAAGCTACGCCGAGTGTCCAGTGGTCTCTATTACGAGCAAGATACCTGTTTTAAATACCATCCCGCAGCCTTACCCTCGGAGGGGACATGTTAAAAGTCCCGTCCCTTGCTTATCGTGACTATTTGTATCGCTTTTGCTCTTACCGCAGCCCTTTTGAATAAACAATATATAGCTTCCGCCTATTATTGAATTCCTTTTTCTATATATATATGTTCGCTATGACATTGTGCAACCGTACACTTTGGTATGGGCGATACACCAGGGCTTAAGTACCCCACAATATGGTGTGATAAGTCCTAACACTTCCACAAGTGCGGCACCTCGAACTTATAGCATTATATGCATCGGCTCGAATCATGTCTTGGGTCAATAGTTGGGTTTGCCGGCCCCATGTTTTGGTACCTTATGTTCCGTTATATCGGCTACAGGTAGCTGGGAGAACCACCGCGATTGTGCCCGGTTGAGCTGGGTTAAGCACCTCGAAGGAGAAAGCTAAAATTGACCGTCATGATAGGGCGAGAGCCGATCGCTGTTCGAGAGGTTTTCGAGTCCCTAAAGACTTATGCCGCTTAGAGCGAGGAGTCGGCATTGTCCGGCCTAGGCGTGGATAGCGCCCCGAAATCGATCTTCCGAATACCAGGGGCTTCGCCGAAATTTAAAATTATAGAATTCTATATCTAAGTGAGAGTGTTCAAGCATTATAGTCCGGTTGCCTTGTTCGTTGCGTTGAGCGCCTCCCTCAAAGGGCCCAAGAATGGGAACAAGAGCGCTCAAGTTTATCCCGAACACCCCAAAGACTCGTGGCATGGGGGCTGAAGCCGACGACTTCGCCATCTCTCAAATTTAATACACGGCCGCATGTAAGGTAATATTTTAAATTCAAAAGTGTTGTTTAGCACATATGAACAAGTTTTCAGCCTGACAGATAACAAATGGGAGTCTACTCAAAATTACATCTTTGGAGCATTCACCCGCTTATAAAGGCGGGCACCCTTCAGGACGCCCTCATAATACATTTCAGGCTTGCGATGCTCCTTGCACGGTGGTGGTCCGTCCGTCACAAGCTTCTCAGCGTCCATCTTGCCCCAGTGCACCTTAGCACGGGCAAGGGCCCTACGGGCACCTTCGATGCAGACGGAGCGCTTGACGACTTCAACCCATGGACAAAGGCGTCCACCAGCCGCCGCCTCACCAGCCCGGCAGCTCCTGTGCATGGCTTCCTTAGGCCACGGCCGAACTATGAGGTTCTTCATGGCCTGTTCGGCCACCTTATGGAGCTCGACCAGCTGCTTCAACTGGTCGCTTAAGGGCACCGGGTGTCCATGCCTCAGCATACTGAGACCAGAACAACTTCTCCATCGAGCTTCCCTCCTCGGCTCGGTAGAATGCGGCAGCATCGGACACACTGTGGGGCAGATCTGCGAATGCTCCTGGAGAGCTCCGGATTCGGGTAAGTAACAGATAATTCACTTTCACATGCTTGCTTTGCATAAAGAATGCCTTACCCGCCGCTATCTTCTTCATCGCCTCAATTTCCTGGAGGGCTTTTTTGGGCTTCGCCTTAGCGGCTTTGGCGCTCTCAAGGGCGAGGCGAGCCTGACTCTCAAGTCTTTGAGTCACGCTCCAAAATCTCGTGTTTTTCCACGAGAGCCTGGAGCTCTTACGCACCTCCGCCACCCGCGCCTCCTGCTTCTCTCGCTCGGTGCAGCTCGCGGCCGCATTGCTTTCGGCCTTGGACACCGCTTCCTTCAGGGTCGCCACCTTGTTCGTGGCCCTGCAGTAATCACGTTATTCCTGTCATTTTTTGCAACCACATATTTTAAATACTCCCATAAGGTATTACTTACCTTCCTTGTCCTCGAGCTGCTTTTGGCAAGGCAGAGCTTCGTTCTCGGACCGCCGAGGCTCGCTTCAATGCATCAACCTTCACAAGGTCTTGGCAGAGGTCGCGCAGCCTGCATTCCCATATTGACATACTTATGTTAGACTCCTGCGTATATCTTTTAGATCCTCGATTCGGCTTTTTCTTTCCGAACACCAAACTGAGCATCGAGGCTACCGTCTATGCGGTAATATTTTACATATCTTAAATACATACCTCAAAGCCTGTTAGAAGGTGGCACATGCTTCAGCCAGCCCGCTCTTGGCGGATCGAACTTTCTGATCACCATACTCATAACGGTGTGGTGCTCCTCGTCGATGGAAGCGCCGTTAAGCGCCCATCAAATTATCCGTGCCTCCGGTTGGGACGGAGGTCACCGACGTCGCAGCCTTGCCCTTCTTACAAAGGGGTCGTCACGGACTCGGAACCACCGAAGGTTCGAGACGGAGTCCGCACAGGGCCGGACTTAAAGCCCTTCGGTTTTATCCCTTCTTGCCGGAGTCCGTGAGGTCGCCTTGCGGCGCCTCGAGGCCACCTCCTCTGGCTGGGCCCCTTTTGGGACTCCACCTCGGTGTCATCCGCGGCGGGAGGAGACGAGGCGGTCGGAAGTGAGGTGCTATTCACATTCGACGAATCCAGGGAGCCGCTCGTCAAAGCGTTGAGCCCGTCCTTGGGCGGGCTGCATGGTTATATTCGGCGTTAGAAGATGCTGTGCACCAAATGGAATGCCATGAGTTATTCTGGTGTCCGGACACTTACGATTTCGCCAGGGGCTTGGTCCTCGGTGGCCACTCCTCTTCGCCGTCGTCGGCGTTGGTGGTGTAGTCCGCAGGAAGGGTCCTTCCCTTCTTGGACCCTCCGGCCTCCCGGTTAGGCGGCCTTCCTTTTCTTCTCTCCTCCCGCCGGGAGAGGCCTCTTTTCCTCCTCCTCGTCTTCAAGGGAGGAGTCCGCCTCGAGTCATCGGACGATGAGTTCGACAACACTGGCGCCGGAACTCCTTCAGTTCCCGTGGCCTTTTTGTTGGTTTTATTCTCCGGCACCACGTAAGGTGCCGGAACCAGCAGCCCTGGCCAATCGGGCGTCCATTGGTCTTCCGCAAGGGAGCGGATAGTCAACCTGTCCGGACGTCTTCTGCCGATCTGTCAAAGGTGAGGGAGTTTTAGATCCCGCATAGAGTCAAACTATGAAAAAGAGTTCCGTAAAGGGTAAAATAGCTTACCTCGCTGGCTTGATGCCACGAGCTGAATCCGCGATCTTTCTAGAGCGGATGCGGAGCCTCTCGGCGCTTCCTTGAACAGCACCTTCCGTGCATCTTCGCATATAGTGTCAAGAGCCGCTCAAGGTTCTTTGTCAGGCTGGATCAAACTCCCACAAGTTGAAGGCCCGTTGCTGGCATGGGAGGATCTGGCGGATGAGCATAACCTGGACTACGTTGACAAGCTTGAGCTTCTTGTCCACCAGGTTTCGGACGCAGGTTGGCCGGTCAGCTCTCCCGAATTACCCCACGTCAGGCCCGTCTCTTTCCATGAGGTGAGCTGTGTAGGGAAGCCAGATCAGAATTCGGCGACCGATGCCCATTTAGAGTCGCGCGGATCGGTGATGTAGAACCACCCCGATTGCCACCCCTTTATGGTCTCCACGAAGGAGCCCTCGAGCCATAGGACGTTGGCCCTCTTGCCCACCATGGCACCTCCGCACTCCGCTTGGCGGCCGCCCACTACCTTCGGCTTGACATTGAAGGTCTTTAGCCATAAGCCGAAGTGGGGCTGGATGCAGAGGAAGGCCTCACACACGAAGATGAACGCCGAGATGTTGAGGATGAAATTCGGGGCCAGATCGTGGAAATCTAGGCCGTAGTAGAACATGAGCCCCCGGACAAATGGGTGAAGTGGAAAACCTAGTCCGCGGAGGAAGTGGGGGAGAAACACCACCCTCTCATGGGCCTGGGGGTGGGGATGAGCTGCCCCTTGTTGGGGAGCCGATGCGCGATGTCGTCGGACAAGTATCCGGCCTTTCGCAGCTTTTTGATGTGCCCCTCCGTGACGGAGGAGGCCATCCACTTGCCTCCGCTCGGACATAGTTGGAGAAGGTTGAGGTGGGATGTGCAGACTTGGGCGCTAGAGCTCAAGTGCGCGAAATGGATGAGCAAAGGAGGAAGAAGGCGTGTGTGAAAAAGTGGATCCTGATCCTCTTATATGGACGGACTAAGCTATGCGTCCCCACCGTCCTGATAAAACTCGCTTATCTCCCAAGCGCCGTAATCAATGGCGCGGTTGGGTTACCCACGCCCGTATTGATGAGAATCCCGGAATAAGGGGACATGATCTCTGCTTTGACAAGACGTGCCAATGAAATCGCCTCGCTAAATGCGCTGAGGTGGGACAGTGAAAACGTTTCGAATAAAGGTTTGGCCATGGTGTGATGTCACACTGCGGAATACGTCAGCAGATTGAGTTTGTGTAAATAGTATTCTCTCTACGGTGGTATGTGGAACTTATTTTGCAGAGCCGGGCACTATCCTTGTGTTCAAAATCTTCTATGAAGAATTCGGAGGAGGAACCCGCCTTACAATGTCGAAGACAATATGCGCGCCGGACTCGTCGTCATTGAAGCCTGGTTCAGGGAGACCGAGGGAGTCCTGGATTAGGGGTGTCCAGTAGCCGGACTATGACCTTTGGCGGACTCTGGACTATGAAGATACAAGATTGAATACTTCGTCCGTGTCCGGATGGGACTTTCCTTGGCGTGGAAGGCAAGCTTGGCGATACGGATATGTAGATCTCCTACCATTGTAACCGACTACAGGTAACCCTAACCCTCTTCTTGCCTATATAAACCGGAGGGTTTTAGTCCGTAGGGACTAACAAGAATCATACCATAGGCTAGCTTCTAGGGTTTAGCCTCTCAGATCTCGTGGTAGATATACTCTTGTACTACCCATATCATCAATATTAATCAAGCAGGAGTAGGGTTTTACCTCCATCGAGAGGGCCCGAACCTGGGTAAAAACATCGTGTCCCTTGTCTCCTATTACCATCCGCCTAGACGCACAGTTCGGGACCCCCTACCCGAGATCCGCCGGTTTTGACACCGACACCCCCACTTGGGCAGGTTGCATTAAGGACAGATCCATCCACGTAATACCGGGCTTTCAAGACCCTTGCACATAATGAGTTTGGCTCCTGGAATAATCGCTACGCTTGTTTGGCAAGCATAGCTTGATTAAACGCCTCCAGGTCCCTAAAAACCATTCCACCTTCTTGCTTTCTCATGCACATTTTGTCCCAAGCGATCCAATGCACATTCTTTTTACCATTTGCCTCACCCCACCAGAAGTTAGAAGAAATAGATGACAGGTTCCCGCACATTTTCTTCGTGAGTTGAAAACAACTCATGGTAAAAGTTGGTGTTGATTGCAGACCGAACTTAACGAGCACCTCTCTCGCGGTCTTGGATAGTCCTTGTCCTTTCCACCCAGAGACCTTCCCTCTTGCACCCTCCTTGACATATTTGAAGGTTCCATCCTTTGATCTCCCCACCACCGTAGGTAGTCCCAAATATCTTTCACTCAGGGCCTCCTCCGCAACTCCCAACACTTGTTTGAGTTCCTCTTTGCTTTCTTCAGATGTTCCTTTCCCAAAGAAAATTGCAGATTTCTGAAGATTGACTTTCGGCCCTGAGGCAGCCTCATACTCCTGTAGGATGGATCGAAGTGCCTCAAAATTTTCACGTGAGCCCTCAACAAAAACCACACTATCATCAGCGAAGAGTAAATGAGTTACTATTGGTCCGCTACTCCCAAATCCCAAACCCTTGATGTTCTTCTCCCTTTGTGCATGATTCAAAAGCGCTGAGAAACCCTCCACGCAGAATAAGAAGAGATATGGTGAGAGAGGATCACCCTGTCTTAGTCCTCTGGTAGGTTTAAGCGATGAGAGAGGCCACCGTTCAACTTAACAGAGAAAGTTGCTGATTTCACACACCTCATAAGCATCTCCGTCCAGTGACCAGAGAAACCAACTTTTAGCAACATCTTCTCAAGAAAATCCCACTCCACTCTATCGTATGCCTTCATCATGTCCAGCTTTACCGCGCACATAGGCTTCTCTATTTTCCTCTTTCTGATCGCATGTACACACTCATAGGCCACCAGTACATTATCTGTTATTAGCCTACCTGGTACAATAGCGCTCTGTTTGTCAGATATCATGAAAGGAAGCACAACTTTAAGGCAGTTGGCCAGTGCCTTTGCCGTTATATTATAAAGAACAT
The DNA here is from genome assembly GCA_021605145.1 of Aegilops bicornis. Classification (NCBI taxonomy): domain Eukaryota; kingdom Viridiplantae; phylum Streptophyta; class Magnoliopsida; order Poales; family Poaceae; genus Aegilops; species Aegilops bicornis. The sequence continues at coordinate 628,409,635 of CM038671.1, read as the reverse complement.
TACACAGACTAATTGGGTGAAACTGTGAAAGTAACTCTGGTGAGTTTACTTTTGGGATCATCACAATGATTGTATCATTAAAACCATTCGGAGCTTCCTTCCCTGCCAAGAACTCTCAAACTGCACCACATACATCGTTCTTTACCAACTTCCAGTGCCGTTGGTAGAACATGGTCGGTAAGCCATCAGGCACCGAAGCCTTTTCTTCTTTTCTCTAACACATATGTCCATGTGTTGCAACGGGAGAAAAAAACTTTTGTTTGATTTTTCTTTTCTCTCGGAAGAACGACATCCCTGCCGTCAAGCAAGGAGAAGAGGTGGACTTTGATGAGATCTTCCCAAGGTTTCACTATGCCGCCAGCCGGGTAACGTCATTTGTCGACTTGGATGACTTCCTGGAGCCGACTGATGTTGACCCTGAGTCTGAGGAGTGAGTATGAAAAACAGTTTAAATTTGCCTCGATATGCCGAGTGGAAGAGTAAAACTTAAGACCGACCGGTGGTGGTGATGCTACAACTTTAACTTTATATTTTAACAACTTTTGTTGCACTTGAAGTTGCTTTTTCTGACTCTTTCTCCTTTGAATCTTTCACAATTGGTCGTCCAGTCACTCGGTTTTCCTTAGCCTTTTTCTTTCCAACTAGGCAGATGGACTTTGGTCTAGCTAGTGAGGTTACCGTAGTTTTTCAAGTTACCTTTGATTTCTTTGCTAAAACAGAAAGGAGAATCGGCCAAGACACCGAGGGACACTCTCCAAGGAGTGCACCCTAAGGGTGGACTTTGTTCTAAATCAGACTGTTGGCTAGGTTGATACCTTTTAGTTGCCTAGCCCCAGAGCGTGGCCAGCTCCCGAGTGTGATGAAGCCACTAAGTTCACTACAACTTTCTGCCAAGTTAGAACAGTCAGAAACACTCAAAGTAGTTATTGGGAATGCAAATTTTATTTCATCGAGTCAGAATTGGAAATGTTATTATGCCACAAAGAGAAGAAGAAACATAATGACAAGAGTAAAGGAAAATCATGTGTAAAATCGGCGTAGGAGTGTTGTGTTCCCTGTAGCGTTCGTCTCTTCGCTTTTGAGGATGTCATGCAGTCAGAAAGTGTTGTTGCTCAGCACTTGGGAGATTATGAATGGTCCTTCCCAAGGCGGAGTGAGCTTGTGGGATTTCTTTTGTCACAGATGGAGTACCAGGTCTCTGACTGCAAAAGTGCGTCCACGGACATGCCGACTGTGATACCTTTGCAACATCTGTTGATAAGCAGCGGAGCAAGCTCTCGGTCTTCCCCTAGAAGATCGAGCCCATCTTGGCGTGCTTCCTCTGCTTCGGCTTCTGCGTATGCCAACACTTGGGATGAATCATGGAGCACATTAGCTGGCATAATTTCTTTCGCTCCATACACCATGAAAAAAGGTGTCAACTGAGTGGATCTGTTTGGAGTCATCCACATGCTCCATTGCACCGAGGGGAGTTCTTTGACCCATGCTCCAGATACTCTCTCAAGTGTAACAAGTAAGCATGATGGTAACCCCTGGAGGATCAAGCCATTGGAACGCTCCACCTGCCCATTTGATTGAGAATGTGCTACGAAAGCGAAGTGCACATGGATGCCATGGGTCCAGCAGAATTTCTTAAACTCCCTTGACGCGAAGTTTGTCCCATTATCGGTGATGATATCATGGGGTATGCCGAATTGGAAGATAATCCCTCTCATGAAGTTGATTGCAGTGGACGAGTCTAGCTTGGTCACCGGCTTTGCTTCGATCCACTTGGTGAACTTGTTGACTGCCACCAGCAAATGTGTGGAGCTGTTGGGTGCCATTTGGAATGGTCAAGCATATCCAAACCCCAAGTCGTGAATGGCCAGGCATGTGGGATTGTCTTTAGCTTGGAAGCTGGCATGTGCGGCTGTCGGGCATACGTCTGGCAGGGGAGACACTTGCAAACAAGCTCAGTGGTGCCGGCATGAGCAGTCGGTGGGAAGAAGCCTGCTCGAAACGCCTTAGCGACCAAGGCCTTCGAAGAGGCATGATGTCTGCAGGTGCCTGCGTGAATACCCGCCAGGATTTTCCATCCTTCCTCCAGAAAGTTGCATCACTGTTTGATGTCAGTCGGATTGATCTTGTACATCTCTTCTTGAATGATTGTGTGTGCCTTTGATCTGCGGACAATTTGCTCTGCTTCTACCTCATCTTCAGGGAGCTCCTTCCAGAAAAGGTATGCTACGAATGGCACAGTCCAATCGGGATTGATTACCAGGACTTCCTGAATCAGGTCGATGCTTCTAGTATATGTACTGCTTCACCATTTTCTGCCCTGGCCGACTGCTCTAGGTTATTCGGGTCAACATATGGGTTTCCTACCACAGTCGGCTCATGCAGGTATTCTAGGAAGACTCCGAGTGGAACCAAATTTGGCCAATTGTCAGCCGCCTCGTTTTTTGCTCTCCGGATGTGCACCAGCTCCAACCCTTCAAATTTTCCTTCCAGTTTTTGGACGGCTACATAGTAAGCGGTCATTGATTCACTCCTGACATCCTACTCCTTCAGCACTTGTTGTATAACGAGATCCAAATCGTTCCGACCAGCAGGCGGTAATTTCGAGTGAGATTGCCATTCGGAGTCCATGTAGCACTGCTTCATACTCTCCTGGATTGTTATTAGATGCCATGAAATGGATCTGCAAGACATAACTTAGCTTGTCACCCTTGGGGGAAATGAGGATGACTCTGGCTCTTGCTCTAACCATCATTTTTGATCCATCAAAGTACATATTCCAATGGTCTGAATGTTGCTGACTAGGTGGATCTTGGTATTCTGTTCATTCTGCTATGAAATCAGCGTGTGCATATGATTTGATTGCTTTCCTTGGCTCATACTTGAGGTCATGTGCTAGCAGTTCAATTTCCCACTTAGCCACTCGGTCGGTGGTGTTTCGGTTGTTAATGATATCCGAGATTGGTGTTGAACTGAACACTATGATCTGATGTTCTTAGAAGTAATGAGCTAGCTTCCGTGCTGCCAAAAGGACTCTGCAGAGTAGTTTCTGGTAGTGTGGGTACCTTTGTTTTGACGCGGTAAGGACCTCGTTGAGATGGTATATAGACCAATGTACCTTTTGGGCCTTGCCTTCTTCTTCTCTTTCAACAGTGAAGACCACACTAACCACTTGGTTGGTGGCTGTAAGGTAGAGGAGCATGGGCTCCGACTCCCTTGGAGATGCAAGTACTGGCCGCATGGATAGCATCCGCTTCAAATCATCAAAGACTGACTGGGTCTCCGGGGTCCAGTTGAAATTGTCCGATTTCTTCATCAGTCGGTAGAGAGGAATGGCCTTCTCCCCGAGTCTAGAAATGAACCGATTGAGTGCAGCTAAGCACCCGGTCAGTTCCTGGACATCCTTCAATTCCTTTGGCTTACTCATATTCAGGATTGTGTCGACCTTCTGTGGGTTTTCCTCGATCCCCCGTGTGGATACAAGGAAACCAAGAAACATTCCTGCAGGGACTCCGAACATGCACTTGTTAGGATTCACTCGGATGTTGTACCTTCTGAGGTTAGCGAACGTCTCAGCAAGGTTAGTAAGAGATCAGATCCTTGGCCCATTGAACAACGATGTCATCAAAATATGCTTGAACATTGCGTGGTATCTGCTTATGCAAGCAAGTCTAGATGGTACGTTGGTATGTGGCTCCGGCATTATTTAGACCAAATGTCATGGTGATGTAGCAGAAAACACTGAATGGTGTGATGAATGCAATATTCAACTGATTCGACACTTTCAGTTTAGTCTGATGATAGCCGGAATAGGCGTCCAAGAAGCACAACCTTTCGCACCCAGCGGTAGAGTCCTTGAGACACACTCGGATAGCGTGGCAAGGGAAAGTGCTCCTTGGGACACACTCGGTTAACGTCCTTCTACACCACACATGTGTGCCAAGTTCCATTTTTCTTGGGGACAATGGCTTGATTCACCGCCCAATCCGAGTGTTCAACTTCCCGTATGAATCCCGCATTCAATAGCTTAGCGATATTCTAGTCGAGCGCCTAGCGCTTGAGGTCAGCGAATCGACGAAGAGTATTCTTAACGGGTTTCGCTCTTGGGAGCATATGCAGTCGGTTCTCAGTCAGCTCCCTTGGGATTCTAGGCATGTCAGAGGGCTGATGACCCACAAGTATAGGGGATCAATTGTAGTCCTTTTGATAATTAAGAGTGTCAAACCCAACGAGGAGTAGAAGGAAATGACAAGTGGTTTGCAGCAAGGTATTTTCTGCAAGCACTGAAATTGTCGGTAACAGGTAGTTTGATAGCAAGATAATTGGTATCAAGCAAGTAACGGTAATGGTAAATAAAGTGAAGTAAGGTAGCCCAATCCTTTTGTGGCAAAGGACAGGCCCAAACAGTTTCTTATAATAGGCAAAGTGTTCTTGAGGGTACATGGGGATTTCATCTAGTCACTTTCATCATGTTGGTTTGATTCGTGTTCGCTACTTTGATAATTTGATATGTGGGTGGACTGGTGCTTAGGTGATGTTCTTACTTGAACAAACCTCCTACTTATGATTAACCCCCTCGCAAGCATCCACAACTACGAGAAAAGTATTAAGATAAAATCTAACCATAGCATTAAACATTTGGATCCAAATCGGTCCCTTACGAAGTAGCGCATAAACTAGTGTTTAAGACTCTGTCACTCTAGCAACCCATCATCTAATAACTACTCCACAATGCATCCCCTTAGGCCCAAATGTGGTGAAGTGCCATGTAGTCGACGTTCACATGACACCACTAAGGGAATCACAACATACATATCATCAAAATAATGAACACATATCAAGTTCACATAATTACTTGCAACAAGATTTCTCCCGTGACCGCAAGAACAAAAGTAACTACTCACAAATGATAATCATGCTCAAGATCAGAGGTGTATTAAATAGCATAATGGATCTGAACATATAATGTTCCACCAAATAAACCATATATTAATCAACTACAAGATGTAATCAACACTACTAGTCAACCACAGGTACCAATCTGAGGTCCCGGTACAAAGATTGAACACAAGAGATGAACTAGGGTTTGAGAGGAGATGGTGTTGTTGAAGATGTTGATGGAGATTGGCCTCCCAAAGATGAGAGGGTTGTTGGTGATGACGATGCTTCGATTTCCCCCTCCGGGAGGGAAGTACCCCTAGCGAAATCACTCCGTCGGAGGGAAAACGCTCCTACCCAAGTTTTTCCTCAAGATGGCGGCGCTCCATCCCGAAATTCCTCTCCATATTTTTTTTCTAGGTCAAAATGACCTATATACCAGAAGATGGGCACCAGAGGTGGGCCGAGGAGGGCACAACCCACCAGGGTGCGCCTGGGGGCCCAGGTGCGCCCTGGTGTCTTGTGCTCGCCAAGGTGGCCCCCTCCAGTAGTTATTTGCTCTAGTATTTTTTACATATTCCAAAACAATTCTCCATAAATTTTCAGCTCATTTGGAGATGCGCAGGATAGGTAGCTCTGACGTAGCTTTTTCAGGTCCAGAATTCCAGCTGCCGACATTCTCCCTCTTTGTGTAAACCTGGCATATGATGAGATAAAAGGCATTATAATTACTCCATAAAGCATTATTATGCATAAAAACATCATCAATAACAGTAGGAAAACATGATGCAAAATGGACGTATCAACTCCCCCAAGCTTAGTCCTCAAGCGAAAAACCGATATCGAAAAACATGCCCACATGCTTAGAGAGAAAGGGTTCAATAAAAACAAAATACAGACATAGAAGCATCATGCTTATTATTATAACAACAAAGAACTTTAATATAAAACTTTATCACAAAAATTTTATCATATAACTTCTATCATATAGCTTCTCATGAACAAGTAACAATTCATCACAACATTGAAGTATAAAGCATAAACTTTATTGAAAACCAACAAACTATGTTCCCAGTCAACTTTGCAACTACAATTCATCATATTTTCAGGAAGGGTCTTCTATCGGAGCCTTTTGCACTACAAAAAAAATACACTTCCGTGATGATACGTGTTTGTCACAGTAGGTCGCGTTTTTGTCATGCATGTACATCCATGACAAATTTATGACAGAATCAAGATAGTCATACCGTGTCGTCAGAGAAGTGTTCCATGACATTACCAAAATTATCATCACGGAAGTGTCCACTTCCATGACGATAAATTGCGCATCACAGAAGTGCTTTCGTGAAGGGTGACCAACACGTGGCATCCACCGTAACGGAAAGCCGTTAAGCTATCGGGTCGGGTTTTGGATCCGATAACCTGTTAACAGCCCCGACCAATGGGGATTTTCCACGTGTAAAATCATCATTGGCTGGAGGAAACACGTGTCGGCTCGTTGTTGGGACAGATGTCATCCACTCATTGGACAGAAGGCGCCTATGATACGTCGACACATGGCACAGCCCAACAGAGGCCCATTCCTGTGAAAAGGCGGCCCGCTTGACTTGGTCAAAGGTGACGGGCCGACCCATGGAAAGCCCGTTAACGGCCTGTTCGCATATAGCCCATTTACAACCCGCTAACCCAAGGCCCGTTCGTCCTATCCGAATTAGGCCCAGTAGCGTCATCTGGGCCATCCAATATGATTCCAGCCCGTTTTCACTTCTGGCCCATGTATGGCCCATGACGTCTTTCGGCCCATATGAGGCCCTATGTAACTCTTGTCCTATTAACGACCCATGGTGAAACTGGCCCGCAATGAACATTTATCACTTTAGACCCATTAACGACCCGTGGTGAAACTGGCCCGTAATGAACAGTGTATCACTTTATACCCATTAAGGGCCTGTTATTCAGTTGGGCCGCTTCAAATTTCATGTTATGTTTCGGCCTTCTCGAGCCCATTTATTCTTGGGCTCATTTCGAGCATTCGTTTACTTACGACTATTCTTGTCATTTTTACGCTTGTGGGCCAAATTCAGCCCGTGGTTACAGTCGGCCCGTTTGTGGTCAGTTAATACATTGGGCCGTTTTCATAGCGTCATCAAATACATCCCATTAACGATGGCCCATTATGGTCGGCCCATGAACGGACGATTCCAACTCTAGCCCGTTTACGACCATAATGCGGCCTGTTATTGGCCCATGTTTGGCCAATCGATCATACGGCCCGTATAAGGCCCATTGATGATACGGCCACTACTAGGAAAAGGCCTACTAATGGCGCACCGGTTTTGCCTACTAATGACGCACTACTGGTGCGCCATTAGTATCACGCCACTAGTATTTTTTACTAATGGCGCACCGCTGGTGCGCCATTAGTATCTGGTATACTAAGGCGCACTGCAAAGGCGCCATTAGTTTTGCCCAAAGTGCGCCACTAGTAATCAAGAGTACTAATGGCGCACCATATGGTAGTGCGCCATTAGTAACAATTTTTTAAATTTTTTTTGGTTTTTTCTTAATTTCAGGTCACTATTTCACATATGAGATATACATACATAGCCAACACATAGTTCCATATAACAACCATAGCCAACATATATATATATATACAACAAGCATCCATATAACAATCATAGCCAACACACAAGTTCCATCATATATACATACATAGCCAACATTGATACATAGCCAACATATATATATATATATATATATATATATATATATATATATATATATATATACACACACACACACACACAACAAGCATCCATATAACAATCATAGTTCCATCGTTACATATTACAAAAGTTTCACATTGTTCATCCAACACCGTTATCCATCAATTCACAAAAGTTCCACATTGATACAAAATAAAAACACAAATGGAAAAGAAGCACTCCATCCATGCAAGCTTCCGTGAATTAAATCAAATCTGCAAAATGATAAACAAGAAGTTAGAAGAAGAAGAAGAAGAACACTAGAAGAAGAATAAGAAGAATTTTGGAGCCAACTTAGGTAAAATGAAGCTAACCTATGTCATTTTGGAAAAGAAGAATAATAAGAAGAAGACTATAAGGTTATTATGTAAACTTGATCATTTTGTGCTAACATAAGTTATTTTCGAGCTAACCTATAGGAAACTAAGCATATAAGCTCTAAGTTAGCATATTAGAGCCAACTTAGGTAAAATGAAGCTAACCTATGTCATTTTGGAAAAGAAGAAGAATAAGAAGAAGACTATAAGCTTATTATGTAAACTTGATCATTTTGTGCTAACATAAGTTATTTTGGAGCTAACCTATAGGAAACTAAGCATATAATAAGATCTAAGTTAGCATATTAGAGCCAACTTAGGTAAAATGAAGCTAACCTATAGGAAACTAAGCATATTAGAGATAACATAGGTAACTAAGTATATATATCATTTTGGAGATCTGACATACCTGACATAGTTCAGTTCTCATTGTTCTTCTTCTCCTTCCTCAGCCTGATGCGCCAAGAGCGGCGAGGCGGTGGAGGCGATGGAGGCAGTGGGATGTAGTCTTCTACCACAATTGGCGTGGTCATGTCGCCCACCTGTGGGATCGCCGCGCCACCACCGGTCGTGGTCATTGTCGTACCACCACCATCGCGAGGCCACCTTGAGGCGGGGCCAGACCACGACCATCGCTAGGTCATCCTCAGCCACCTCCATCTCTTGCCCATGGTCAGCCACCACCACCATCTCCCCGCCCATGGTTAGCCACCACCATCTCTTGCCCTTGGTCACCACCACCAGCTTAGGTCATCCTCACCGATGCCCATCGTCATCCTGCAGCTCCTCATCCCCACTCTGCTCCTCTTCTCCCACACTCCACCTGGATCATCCTTCTTGTTGTCTATGTTGTCGCCAGAATCATTGCTGCTTTCGCCTGACAGAATCGCTGCTTTGCTTCGCTACAACCATAGTCGCCGCTTTGCTTTGGTACGTAGCTGTCGCCGTATTCTTTGCTCCCATTACCCGTCCAAATGCAACAATGACCGTTAACAATCGATGTGAGACAAAGCCAAATGTAGAGGAATAAGAAGAGGCAGAACGTCATCGGCATCATCATCGTCGAGAAGCGCATGCGACGCATAGTCGCGTTGAACACCTTCCACGATGAGCATGGTGGCGCTGCCGTCAGACCAAGAGAAGGAAGTACCCCACCGCAGGTCGTGAGGCACGGTAGAACTTCTCCCACCCACGAGACAAGTACATGTGGCCCTCCTTGATCACCAACTCCACATCCCACAGCCTGTGAAACCCGCCGCCACTGTCGCAACTTCACATTATTTGGCGGATCTTCACCCATCGGCATGTTCATAAACTGTCAGCAGCCTCTGCAGTTTGGGGACAATGAGTGATGTAGCAAACAACAGATATCATAATGAGATGGGTGAAGGGAGATCTCTCGCTTTATATACTGCGTCATGGATGATAATCAAGTCCCAAGTATGATAATCAAGAACTCGGAAGCATCCAACTCAGACCGCAGTTGTCGCAGAAGCGGCGGTGGCTGCTTCCCGCCATCTCCGATAAGCAGAAGAGACCAATTAGTACCCTTACAACAGATCATAAAACATGCATGATAACACGCTATACCGAAAAGGCCAATTGTACTGGACTATAAATTAGGGTAACAATGACACGTAAGATGGGAGCACCTAGTACACATTAGCAAAACAAAAAGGTACCACGCTTAAAAGGAAAGACCACTTGGCTCTATTGCCACCTATGGTTTAATGCAGCAAGAATAAAGGGCTTGATCCTACTTAACTAAGTACTAAGATACCCCGACCCATGCATTAGTCTCAAGTACCCCATATGTCCTATTTTTAGCAAAGTCATGCTAAACTTCACGGAAAATTTCAGCATGAGCTTTGCTGAAAATAGGACATATGGAGTACCCGAATTTGCCGGAACGGAAGTTAATCGACATTCCGGCAAACTCAAGGGCCTCTCTCGGGTACCTGCAAAATCATTATCCCCACAAGCAATGAAGTCCCCAATGGGTCAACATTTCAGAAGATCACAAGTAGCACGCACCTTGCTACCCACACCACCACAAAATAATACTGGAAAAAACATTACTATGCCATGACAAGTGACATGACAAGCTTGTACTACAAGTGACATGACAAGCATACCAAATAGGCAACTAAACTGTTTTTTTACCAAATAGGCAAATAGTATATGCACACCATGCATAGAGGGACAAATCATGTTATCCCATCTGATCCAAAGCAAAAGATGAAGCTCACAAGAGAGAGAAGTTTCAAACTTGTATGTTTCTTATCCAAAGAACATTCAGATTATCGACCGGCAAGAAAATTCACAAGATCGGTTCCCGGACTTTTATTTTTCTTATTCAACAGATTCATATTGGCAGGAAGAGACACACTAGTACAATACAACTGCCCAATTCACTAGAGGAACGTTACACATGACTGACCTCGTCACTACACTTGTAACATACTCCCTATGTCTCAAAATGATTAATTCAGGGTGAAGTGTGACCAATTAAATTGTACACGTGCGCCAAGCAAACAAAAAAATTGCAAGATGAAAGGAAAATAATATTTCAGTTTATCAAGGATCAACACAGCTTCTTTTTTGCGTAAACATTTGTTTTTCCAAAGGCCATGATCATCATGGTCCTCACCGGGCAACGAGAGAGGAAACCTATCGATGCAAAATATGTTTCTGCGATCATCGTGTCATAGTTCATTCCGTCTTCGTAAAGAAAGCTATCAGCTACACAAGTTTTTTTCTCGTGATCGAGGTCATAGTTCATTCCATCTTCGTAAATAAGCACAACCATGGGTTCTTAGATGCGATTGAGACAGTGAATACAGTTTGGACAAGACTCCAATCACAAATTTCATTTAGGGCAAAACTAAATACAGTTTGGACAGTTTAGAGAGCAAAATCTAAAGATTTGTGAACATTTGTTAATTTTGAAAATTTAGAGAGAAGAAAAAGGGGATACCTCGAGCTTGGATAGCCTGGCTCCGGCTTGGGTGGGCGGCGCGTAGTCCCGGCGCGGCGGGGACGGGACGTCTGGGACTTGGTCGGCCGATGGTGCGCCTCGTAGGGCGTGGGGCGGCCTGAGCTGGCGCTACCGAGTCCGCGCGAGGGCGGCGGGGCGCCGACACCTTCTCACGCCAAGGCCGAGGAGGCGGTGGGCGGCGATCCGAGAGGAAGGGGCCGCTTTGTTGACCTTTCCAGCGTAAGAAGGCACGGGCGGTGAGAGGAGGAGGAGGAGGAAGCTAGGGGAAGGGAGGGAGGGACGTCGTCTTGCGGCGGGCGGTGAAGGAGCGGCGATGGACGCAGCACCGGGTGGCGGAAGGACGGGGCGGGGAGGCGTGAGGGTGGGCGGCGAGGCGGCGGCGCGGGGGAGCTGCAGTGGTGGGGGGCGCAGGGGCGCGGGGGCGGCGGGGGTCGATCTGGCGAGGGAGAGGGACGAAGGGATCTGGCGAGGGAGAGGGTAGAATTAGCTAGGGGGGAGATTACTAATGGTGCACCCCGCAGCGGTGCGCCATTAGTATGTTTTTATTACAGTTCGAGCCCTCAGGTTATATTCCACCTAGCCCAGTCTAGATCAGAACCCACCCACTAGCCTGACTGGTCAGCACGCAGCACACACACTAGGAGGTCCCGGGTTCGATTCCCTGTGCTCCCCAATTTTGATTTTTATGCATTTAAAATGCTGTTTGATATTTATTTGTGTTTCAATATCTTCAAACTTGTTTAAATCATAACAGTAATATTTTTTTTATAAAAATAGTAATAATTTTTTTTTAAAAATATGTTCAAATTTGTTATTTGAAAATATTTATGAATATGAAAAAGGTGGAGTGGAGGGTGCGGTGGGTCATCAGCGACGGTGGAGTGGGGGAGGGTGCGGGCCGGGGGTCGGCGGCGGCGGCCGGTGGAGCGGGGGAGGGTGCGGTTAGTCGTCGGCGGCGGGGGAGTGGGGGGGGGTACGGGGGCGTCGTCGGGGACGAAGACATCGACGCTGTGGTTGTTGCCGCCGCGGGAGGCGATGCCGTCGGACCCCCGGGACGGTCACCTGCCCGCGGCGGCCCGGGGAGTCGAGTCAGTCCGGGGGAGGGGGCCGAGAGGGAGGAGAGGAGGAAGAGAGTAGAAGAAGATTACCTGACCACGAGGTGGTGGCGGAGCGGAGACGACGGGGCGGAGACGGCGAGCTTGGGGAGGCGGGAGGTCGCGGCCTCCTGTCTGGTGGACATGGGGCCTCCTCTCCCCGGGTGGACGTGGGAGGCGGCGCCGAGGCTCCAAGTCTCCCAAGGCTCCGAGGGTTAGGGGAGCGAGGCGAGGAGGCGGCGCTATGGGGAGGCGGGGCTCGGGGGGGGGGGGGAGGCGGGGCTTGGGGGGGAGGCGGTGCGTGGGCGGCTGCGGCGGACGGAGGAAGGGGAGAGGGAGGTGGCGGGGGCGCGTGGGCGGTGGCGGCGTACGGTGAATCTGTTATTTGAAAAAAATATCATCAAATTTGTTATTTGAAAATATTTATGAATATGAAAAAATATCATCAAATTTGTTTTTTTTTTGCAATTTTAGTTGCATTCATTTGTGACGGTGGAGCGGGCCGGGGAGGGTGCGGGGGAGAGGGTGCGGGTGGTCGTCGGCGGCGGTGGAGTGGGGGAGGGTGCGGGCCGGGGGTCGGCGGCGGCCGGTGGAGCGGGAGGGTGCGGTGGGGCGTCGGCGGTGGAGTGGGAGGGTGCGGGTGGTCGTCGGCGGTGGAGTGGGGAGGGTGCGGGTGGTCGTCGGGGGCGGTGGAGTGGGGGAGGGTGCGGGTGGTCGGCGGCGGCGGTGGAGTGGGGGAGGATGCGGGTGGTCGTCGGCGGCGGTGGAGTAGGGAGGTGCGGGTCGGGGTGGCGGCGGCCGTGGAGCGGGGAGGGTGCGGGGACGGGGGTCGGTGGAGGGGCGGTTTATGGCGGCGGCCGGTGGAGCGGGGTGTCGACCCTGGTACCATTAGAAGTTTTGCAAAAAAAGTATATATTCTAATGGCGCACTTCGCTCGGATGCGCCATTAGTATGTATGGAAAAATGGAAAAAAAATATTACTAGTGGCGCACCGTGTGTCTGGTGCGCCATTAGTGTCTTCCACACTAATGGCACATCAACAAATGATGCGCCATTAGTATATAGTAGTGGCGTACTACCTGACAGATGCGCCATTAGTACCCATCCCATCTATAGCCCTTTTCCTAGTAGTGGGCCAGTAGAAGGCCCATTGTTTCTACGACCCGTAGAAGGCCCAATGTTTCTACGGCCCGTAGAAGGCCTACTGTTTCTACGGCCCATAGAAGGCCCACTATTTCTACGGCCCGTAGGAGGGCCAGTGTCACTACAGTAAATATTAGCCCATGGTTATTGTGGCCTAGTTTTAAAACATAGGTTATTGCAGCCACTAGCAAACCGCGGAAAAAGAACTGCACTGACTACAAGAAAACAAATAAACAAGACAACAAGGAAATAAATAAGCAAGCAAGTTATGCTAGGCTATCACGGCTATTACACATATTACATCCACTGGGCATCAAAGTTCACCACCAGTGCAAATATAGGGAACACAGCAGCATATAAGCGCCGCAGCAAAACAAGTCTAGAACTAAAACCACTTCAGAAGAGTTCAAGAAACAATATCCTGGGTACCCATAATGCTGGCAAGATGCTTAGCAAGCTTATTAACTTTCTCTTGTTTGGCGCTTAAATCCTCCAGTAACTTGTTGTTGCACAAGAAAGTACGATCTGAATTCTGCGCAGGACTTCCTCATCCTTCGGCTTCTTGCCGCAAAGATAGCTGATCGATGCCTTTCAGCTTGTAGCTGAGACTGAAGAAGCCGAAGTGATTCAGGCAGCGAGTTCGAAGAGCTTGTGCCAGCGGTACTGGCCAGTAACTCGAACACTACATCAACGCAGGACTATGGGGTTTTCTCACTGTCTACAAGATTGTTTTTATCACCTTTCTTGGAGACCAACAGGATTGTCTCACTATCTTGAACCTTATCTGCATTACTTTCTCTACCATTGCATAGTGGGGTGCTCTTCTCCAATATTCTGTTTGCATACTACAAGAGAAACAAGCAGACACATCACATGTTTAGCTTGTAGTATACCAAACTCATTTTGGTAAACCGGTTCAGTAGTAAGGTGGACAGGATAACAACATGAAACAAACATATATCTATGTACTATGGTCACTGTATTGTCCATGTCATTCTAGTTTATGTTCCCTAATCAAGGTAGAGACACAGTTCAACTCATATATTTTTAAGACACAGCAGCATAGACAGAACATAAGTGTGAGAAACTACACAACATTGGCAACACTTGTAATGTGCATCACATGAGAATATAACTGTTTATACAACTTAAACTGAAATCAACATAGAGCAAGAAGTTAGAACAGCAATCCAGTTAAAGAAATAGGTTTAAAACATACCTGTTGCGCCATTGGAGTTTCAATTGGATCCTTCAAATTCGAAAGTAGTTGGTATGAGTAAATACACTGATGCAACAGCAAAGGAGTATGGACCATAGCTACGGAATCGACACGAGAACAGCTTGCTCTTCTCGCTTAAACGTGGAGTTTGGGTTAGCTGTGGTGGTCTTCGTGCTTTGGGCACTGCAGTAGCTTTACAAACTGCTCGTGTGGGGGTACTGTGGTGGACATGGTGCTTTGTCAACTATAAGTGGGTTACTATCCATTTGGGGTTGCGTTAGATGGGTTGTAGCTGGTTCTCTCGCCCAACGGTGTAAGTGTGCAATCTGGAAGAGTCTCGATTATGTGTGGTGGGGCTAGTTTGTGGGCCAAGACAACCATGGTTCTATCTGCATCGACGGGTAGCACTGTCTTTTGTGAAGAACGGGTTTTGCTCCCTTAGATACTGCCATCACCCCTCCAATTCAAATGGCTGATAAACAAGAAAAGAAATTGAACGATACAAACATTGTATGATAGATGATGTGGTAATTCACATATATGTTGTCTAACCAAACAGGACAGCATGACACAATTTCACATATATGATGCCTAACTAAACAGGATAGCATGACACAATTTCAGATATATGATGGATAACTTAACATGATATAATGGCATAATTCAACATATGATGAGTACCTAAACAGGATGACATGACAAAACTATATGATGTCTTTCTAAAATAGGTTGGGATGAAATAATTCACATACATGTTGTCTAAGTATACAGGATGGCATAATATAATTGACAGAATTGATTCATATACTAAGCAGCTGGCACTCGCATGTATGATATCTAAACTAAGCAGATAGAATTCAATATTGTGCATATGATGTCTAAACTAAGCAATGCAAGACACCATATGCATCATATGAGAAATATAAACATTGCAACTTAGAGCATACACCTCAGGTGGGATATAGGACTGGTCATCTGTCTCTGAATCCTCCTCTGAGAGCTCCCTGTAACCATCGAGATATATGCTTCAATAGGTACCATTGCCTGCTCTGAAGACCTTCTTTTCACTCCAGATTTTTCCATAACCGGCTCAAATGGCTGATACACATGAAGAGTAGTTCAATATACACAGATTGTCGACAAATGGAATACGTAATGAAAAAACAAGATGGCATGAGATAATTCACATATATGATGCCTGGCTCCATGGCGGTGCATAATTCACATATATGATAACTGGCTAAAAAACATGGCATTGCATAATTCACATATCTGATATAGAAAGCAAACAGGAGGCATTCACACAAAGCATGTCTAATCTAAGCAGATGGCATGGCAATGCAAGACACCATATGCACGATATGAGCAACATAACCCAACCAAGTTAGAGCATGCACCTCGGGGGGGGGGGGGGGATACGACTGGTCATCGCTCGCGGAATCCACCTCTGAGGAGCTATCTGGAACCAACAAGAAATATGCCTCGACAGGTAGCACTCGACCGCTCAGAAGACCTTGTTTTCACTCCAGATTTTCCCATGACCGACTCAAATGGCTGATGCACAGGAAGAGTAGATGAATGTATAAACATTGTTGACAATGGAATACATTATGGAAAAAATATGGCACGATACAATTCACATATACGATGACTGGCTAAACAGGATGCCATTGCATGATCCACGTATATGATGCCTGGCTAAAGAAGATGACATTGCATAATTCCCATATACTCCCTCCATTCCTAAATATTTGTCTTTTTAGAGATTTCAAATGGACTACCACATACGGATGTATATAGACATATTTTAGAGTGTAGATTCACTCATTTTGTTCTGTATGTAGTCATTTGTTGAAATCTCTAAAAGAAAAATATTTAGGAATGGTGGGAGTATGATATAGAAACCAAATAGGTGGCATTCACACAAAGCAAATCTAAACTAAGCTGATGACATATAAGATGTATAATGTAAGCAATGTGAGGCGCCATATGCATGATATGACTAACATCAGCATGCCAGGTTAGAGCAAACAACTCAGGTGGTAAACAGGCGTGGTCGGCAACTTCTGAATCCCCATCTGAACAGTTATCTTCCTCTCGAATACAATCTGGAAATGCAGGAGGGGGAGGGCACTTCGCCCACCATGGAGTAGCGTCTGCATGGCATTATATTCCCACGCAACGGTGTTCTCTTTTTCTCTACATGTTCAGTACGATTGTGTACAATATCTGACATGCATAATAATAAAAATAGTTAGATTTTGTAAGGACTAAGGGGTGCATGCAAAAATCAAGACTGATGGTAGCAAATGAGTGGATGGATCCAAAACTAATGATAGCAGGTAGATTATAGCTTCAGTTTAAAAATATAGACAATGGATCATCTATTGTTTGTTGCCCACCCAACATGAACCACATAGAAGACCCCAGATGAACCAGATAGTAGATGATACTATTCGTTCTTTGGATCGATATGAGACCCATGGGCAATTCAAAACTCAAGATTGAACGATAAAGTAGCAGGTAATAATAACCGATGTATAACGTAAGAAAACACGAATATCTGCGACCTCTCTTAGGAACTAATGTAGTCCTCAGGTTCATCTGCTCAGCCGATGATGGTAATGCAGTTGGCGTGGCTGCCGGCAACGGGGAAGATGATCTGAGGCAGCGGAAGAAAGTCTGCAGGGGGGATCTCTGCTGCAGTGAACGCTTCTGTCGATGGTGCACCTCAGGTGGGGTGGATGACGGCACGGCAGGAGCAGGACATAACACACAGAGTTTTCTTTGATGCCAACCTGAAAATGAAGTAAATCTGTAAGGGCTCCTTAGAATTGGAGGATTCTATAAACGCAGGGACAGGAAAAACACAGGAATAGGATAGGAATGCACATGCAAAACAGAGCATTTGGAAACATAGGATTTCAGTCAACCTGGGTGTTTGGCTCACATGAATTGGAAGAACAGAGGAATGGAGAAACAAAGTGATGCGACGAGTGTACAACCTCTTTGGCATAGCCTTGTGGACCTCAGCATCATTGGGTTGGACGTGGAGGATGGTGATGATGCCGGTGTGACTGTCGGAGGTGGGGAAGAAGATCCGAGGCCTCTGGAAACGGCGCCGAGGGTACTGCTCCGCTGTGATGGACGGTTCCGTCGTTGGAGCAGCTCCACTAAGGTGTACGGCGACGAGGCTGAAGCATGACAAGACAGACAACTTTAATCTGAAGTGGGACCCTAATATCATCTGCAATAGATGATGTAAAATACATCACCAAAAAGTGCTAGATGTAAACGCATCAACAAGGCGCACGGCCGCTCCGACAGATGTCGTAAGTACTGTTCACTCTGAACTTAATCAAGAAAATGAACTTCACAAATCGAAACTGAATTTTACTGTCGAAACTGATTGAAATAGTAACAGAGCATTGCAATAGATGTTTAGGGCGTTTGAGCACTAGTAGCAGAGAAGCAGTGATCTAAATCAGCAGACGCTAGAGCAGGGAACGCACTAGCAGAGAGCAAGTCGTGAAGTAGCATCGCGAGCGAGTGCTAAAGCAGCAACTCCTGTAGTCACGGAGGTCGTGCAGAAGAAAGAGCGTTAAGCGAAGCGCAAGAGCAGAAAGCAGCAAAGACGAACGAAGCAGGAAATAAAGGCAGCAGCCCGACCGACAAAGAAGAACAGAGCAGTGCAAGCGAGAGCCGGAGCAGCTGCAGCTAGTGCCATTGTGGAAGTCGCCGCCGAGGAAGCAACGACATGGGGGAGAGACGCCGTGGATGATGTGGCCGGCGACGGCGCCGTCGATGGAGACGCCATGTCTGCTCGGTATCGAGCACCGGCAGCCCCGTGAGATCGAATAAAAGATAAAATGCAGCGGTGAGTGCAGAACCTCCTTGGTGGCGCCGAGTTGGCCTCGGCTTCATCGAAGGAATTGGTGAGGGTGCTGCGGTTCCGGTGGGGCAGGTCAAGATGGCGCTGGGATTGAGGTGGCGCGATAGACGAAGGCGTAACATCGGGGCAGCTCCTTGGAGGTGGAGGACAGGGCGGCTGATCCGGCGGGACGACGAGATTGACAACGGATCCTCATCCGGTGCGGTGGATGAGGGACGGTGAGCTGTTGCGGTGGACGACGTAGTCGGGGAAGAGTCTCCGGCTGGGCGGCGGTCCGGAGGCCGACGGAGGAGCGTGGGGTTTCGCGGGTTTTGACGGCCTCGGTGTCTGAATGGGGGGGCGAAGGGGAGGGGGAGCCAAGCTTAGGGACGCGCTTGTCCGAAATGTAGGGTAAGTTACGAGTACCCCACCGGTTTGACACCGCGACGTGGAGCTTCATTTCCTACCGAGGGGTAGAAGGGGATTTCGCGATGTCCTGGGCTGCGGGAGCGATTTCAGATGAGGAGGAAGTTCTCATGGCGTCAAATTTCGGGATAACAAAGGCGCGGTAGCGGGTTGAAGAAGCGGGAGTTTCAAAGCTGGTGAGACAAAAGATACTCGAGCTTGAAAATTTCGGGATAACAAGGTGCGGATTCCTTGTACGCGTAACAAACTTAACATGTAAAAAATCATACAAGACACAAGAGAGTCATGTCCCCTTTTACTATATTGCTATAGATGCCATTGAAAAAACTACAAGAAAAATGTAAAAAATTCGGGAGAACAAGATTACCCTGCACAGTACCAAATCGATTCGCACTTCCCTCAACAACAATAAAAAACAAATCAATTCCCACCAAAGAAAGAGTAATGTCCCTTTTTATATGATTACAGATGCCATGATCTCAAATTTCAATTTTTGAATCCACGTTATGTTGAATTCAAATATATCATTAGGTGACCTTGCGGTTTATAATTGATGTAGTCGTACATTTTGATCTTCCATCATATATGAACATTTTACTCCACCATGTGTACATATATATTGTCGTCTACCATATGGACTAAATTTGAATCAATTTTCCTTATTTGAGTACGATTGTTGTCAAGTTATACAATAATTTAAATATTATCTTGATAACAAAAAGACATGCATATAGCAGTAATCATATTTCACTATGAACGACATGTACCATACGCTCTCCAATTCAAATATGTGTATCCATTTTATGTTGAATTCAAATCATAGTACATTATTGGTCTAGGTAGCGAGATGTTCGGGATAATCTAAACCCTGTTTTCATACGTATAATTTTTGGCTGAATTGGGACAAGTTTTGGTATAAGCCTCTTGCAAAACCGGAGATTCTCTCAACAAGCCTCGTGGTTCCGAGAGGGAACGCGCCACCTTTGTGTGCAAAACGATATACGCTGCTTCCCCCTGATTTTATTTACAAAGGCAACATAGAACTATATGAGTGCCCTGTTAAATTTTGGAATTATTTTGGGTTCATTTGGCCTTTTTATACATTAATTGAGTTTCTGGACTTTTAATGTGCATAATCTAAATATGAATTGCATGCACATGCTCCGGTGCACCAAAGTAGGTTGAAAAATCACATGTGTGTCCTTGGTTGAATTTCTAGGTCCCATGGAAGAAATGAGAATGAAATTCAAACATCTCAAGCGCCATGACTCTGCCGAGAACATCGAGAAACTTAGATTTTAAATTCATGTAAATCCAAAACTCGGCTGGAAATCATGAAACTTGGCATGGTGTCATGTCATGGCACTAACATGTTGTGGTAAAAAATGGGGCCGATTTGGAAGCTCGTGGTTCTAAGAGGGAACGTGCCACCTTTGAGTGTGAAACGATATACGCTGCCCCCCTCCCGCCCTTGAGTTTCTTAACAAAGGCAACATAGTACTACATTAGTGCCATGTTAAATTTTGGAATTATTCCGGGTTCGTTTGTCGTTTTTATACATTAATTGAGTTTCTGGTCATTTAATGTGCATAAGTCAAATTTGAACTGCAAGCACATGCTCTCGTGCACCAAAGTTGGTTGAAAATCACATTTGTGTCCTCGGGTGAATTTCTAGGTCCCATGCAAGAAATGTGAATAAAATTAAAACATCCGGGCATCGTGGCTCGGCCGAGAACATTGAGAAACTTGGTTTTAAACTTCTTGTAAATTCAAAACACGTCTGAAAATCATGAAACTTGGCATGGATGTCACGTCATGGTACTACCATGTTGTGGTAAAAAATGGCCAAATAGGAACAGATTTTGGTATAAGCTTCTTGCAAACCGAAGCTTCTCTCAAGAAGGCTCGTGGTTCTGAGAGGGAACGTGTCACCTTTGAGTGCGAAACGATATACGTTGTCCCCCTTGAGTTTATTTACAAAGGCAACATAGAACTACATGAGTGCCCTGTTAAAATTTTGAATTATTCCGGCTTCGTTTGGCCTTATTTACACATTAACTGAGTTTTTGGTCATTTAATGTGCATAATTCAAATTTGAACTACAAGCACGTGCTCCCGTGCACCAAAGTTGGTTGAAAAATCACATTTGTGTCCTCGGGTGAATTTCTACTCCCATGCAAAAAATGAGAATAAGATTCAAACATCTGAGCATCGTGGCTTGGTCGAGAACATTGAGAAACTTGGTTTTAAAATCATGAAACTTGGCATGGTGTCATGTCATGGTATTACCATGCCGTGGTAAAAAAATTTGGCCGAATAGGAACAAATTTTGGTATAATCTTCTTGCAAATCGGAGCTTCTCTCAAGAAGGCTCGTGGTTCCGGGAGGGAACGTGTCACCTTTGTGTGCATAATTCAAATTTGAAATAAAAGCACATGTTCCAAAGGCACCAAAGTTGGTTGAAAAATCACAGGTGTGTCCTCGGGTAAATTTCTAGGTTCCATGCAAGAAATGGGAATGAAATTCAAAATTCTGGGCGTCGTGGCTGGGTTGGAAACATTGAGAAACTTAGTTTTTAATTCCTGTAAATCCAAAACACGCATGAAAATAATGAAACTTGGCTTGGTGCCATGACATGGCACCAACATGCTGTGGTAAATTTGCAGTCTGATTCGCACACATTAACAATCAACAAAGTCATTTTGGAACAAGTGCTGTCACGTTACAATTGGAAACACAAGTATTATTGAAACCGTGGGCGTTCTACTTAGTAGTACCATTTACGTGCCGCCACGCGTCCCCATTTTTATTAGCTAGGAGGCGCCGTGCAGGGTAGCTATTTGAGTACGAGAGGCATGCGATCAGACCCCTGCGCGTGCTTATCGGGAGGAGAGCCCTTTGACCTCCATCTGCCGTCCACCTCTCTCCCAAGGTCTCCATTAATGGCGCCCGAGCCTCTGTTTAATGGCGTGGCTATGTCTCACTCGACTGAGATTTAAGAGAGAAAAAAGAAAATATGAAAGCACGGATCTTGATGTAAGATTCGACGGACCTATATAGCATCTACTGCGACTTATAGCAAGACTGATGAATATATAAGGACGATTTTTTTTATCAAAGAAGGGCTTGCCCCTTCTGATTTTCATTACTGAAAACCACCACAATTCACAAGAAGTTCAGCACAACTCCAGCCTAACACGAAGGACTAAAAGCTACTCCCTCCGTCCCATAATATAAGACGCCTTTTGACACTAGTATAGTGTCAAAAAACGTCTTACATTATGGGACGGAGGAGTACCTGATTGAAATCGCAACATCCCAAGAGGCCAACAAAGGCCAAACATCCGCGCTAGAACCCAACATTTCACAACCGACGACATAATACACATCCTAAACCGATTATTACATCAAAAGAAACCAGGAAATTGAAGGAAGCCCAGCAGCAACTAGAAGAACAACAATGCCAGGGTCGCCACAGCAAGAGTTTTCTTCATTCCAGCCTCGCAACATTGATCTTCCACAAAAAGATAAGGACGATTAATTCGAAAGTGCTATTGTGAGCTCGAGCTCACATGCAGCCTTTGCTACAGTACAAACAAAAAATATTTAAAAAGTTCAAAAAAATCTGATTTTTTTGGCATCAAACATTGATATATTTTTCACATGCATACAAATTTTCATGACAAAATGACATTCATGCAGGTCTCAGAAAAAAAAGAACAAAATCGATGCTCCAAAATGCTTCCAAAAACAATTTTTTTGGAGCATGATTTTGTTTTTTTGCTGACACCTCCACAAATGTCATTTCATCACGAAAATTGGCACGCATGTAGAAAAAACATCAAAGTTTCTTGACAAAAAAGTTCAGATTGTTTTGAATTTTTTTACCAATTTTTCGGATTTTACTGTTCATCCGGGATCACTGGTGCCCGGGATCAATTCCTCCGCGTCCCGATTAATTGTCTTACATAATTAGAAAGATAATTAAAAAAGCCACATGCGGCTACGCCCGAAATACACAAGGGCAAAAGAAGAAGGAAGACAGGGATCTGGCTCGCTGATTTCTACTTTCTTAATGCGTTGCTGCAGGCCGCGGGAACTAGTGTCTGCGGCGAGCGGCGATGAGCTCTTTCGTGTCCTCAAGACGCTGCTTGAGAACATCCACGGATTCCTCCACCAGCCTTTGGCGCTCGTTG
This sequence comes from Aegilops bicornis, assembly GCA_021605145.1. Taxonomy (NCBI): domain Eukaryota; kingdom Viridiplantae; phylum Streptophyta; class Magnoliopsida; order Poales; family Poaceae; genus Aegilops; species Aegilops bicornis. Next base: position 628,386,728 of record CM038671.1, on the reverse strand, counting down.
CGGAGCATGTCATTCTCGTCCATAAGTTTCTTGACGATGACGCCGATCCTCTTCAACAAGGCACTGGTCTCCTCCTGCTGGTCTGCACTTCGGACGATCTTCTCCCTCAGCAGGTCGCGCTTGGCCCGGAGCCTCTCATTGCCCTCCCTTAGTTGCCGGATGACGCCGGTAGCCTGTTCAAACGAGGCTTTCACGTCGTCCTGCAACCTCGCCAAGCCGGAGATCTGATCCATTTGGCTATGGACGATCGCATGCATGCGCCTGTAACAGTCGTCGCCTGCCCGCGAGAAATTTTCCCAGGCCGCCACGGCGCGGCGGGACATCTCTGCTGCATTCGTGGCGCGGCGGGACATCTCTGCTGCTTCCGCGGCGCGGTCGAACCAGTCTGCTGCATCGACGGTGCGGCGGGACCTCCGTACTGCTTCAGCGGCGCGGCGGGACCTCTGTCCTGCTACTTCTGCGCGGCGGGACATGTCGGCTACTCTCGCAGCGAGGCGGGACATCTCTCGTGCTTCCGCTTCCATGCTCGCCTTTCCCTGGTGGCAATCTCTCGACCCAAAACTCACGCTGGCCATGGCAGACGCAAGGGAAGGATGCTGAATGACTTGTTTTTTTTTGGATGAGGAGTTTTTTTTGCGATGAGGAGTTGAGGAGGAATGTGCAGTCATCTTGGTATACTAGTATTTATAACCGAGTACTAATACGCTCCTAAGTGGGAAACCGTTTAGGTTGTGATCGGTGTGAACAGGTTTGGAATTCAATATAGTGTGGTACTAATACGCTCCTAAGTGGGAAACCGTTTAGGTTGTGATCGGTCTGAACAGGTTTGCAATTCAATATAGCATGGAGTAATTTGGAATGTGACGAGACGCAAGCTCAAAATTTATTGACGGTTCTAGTTTCGAAGTGCGGCACTATTCCCGGATGGAGTACTTCTTTTTCTACTCCCTCCTTTCCGGTTTTATAGGGCTTATCTCAAAATTTTAGTTTTTCCATTTTATAAGGCTCAATTTGGTTGTTCCCCAACACATGTTCAGATTCCAAGGTGCATTAAATCATTGCATGCAAGTATTAAGAGAAAATTGACCAATGCATGTACTTTATGCATGCATTGCAATTAATGATTGATAAACATAATTTTTTGAGAAAAACAAGAGCATTAATTAGGTGCTTTTGCAAACTACAAAAAATATTCCACCACTCACCATAAACCGGAAAGGAGGGAGTACTGCTGTGTACATGCAATAACTAGCACCGTCGTATACATATCTTACGGTTAATGGGGCATTCGACAGGAATACCCGTGTGGCGAGCTCTAGGCTAGTCCTTTTTTCAGACGCATTAAACCTATCTCTCGGGACTTCTCGCACGCACCATCGTGCCACCCACAAAAACTTGTACTCTGAGTTTAGTAGTACGTTATACTGGAAGAGAAGAGGTGCACGCACGCACTCGTGCTCTCACACACGCTGCCTGTTTTTTCTCGAAAAGGAGGATGATGACCCCGACCTCCGTGATCTGGGAGTCACACACGCATATGTAGCTACGAATTGTAGTGTTCTCAACCATCCGATTGGCTCTATCATGGATGTACCTATATACTAAAACATGTCTTGATACATCTATATTTTGACAAATGGAAGGCATGTATTGTGGAGCGGAGGAGTGCTTGTCATCAAAATAGATAAAAGGGACGTATCTAGAACTAAAATACGCCTACATACATCTCCTTTTATCCATTTTGATGACAAGTAGTACTTCTTACCCAAAGGAACTTTATATCCAATGTAGACACAAAATATCCGTTCGACTGTTGGAAATTACTGATCTGATGTCGAAGTAATTGCTGCATCGCCACCAAAGCCCACCATTTCTTAAGCTAAAGTAGACCAAGGTAATCCCTATATTAGCATATTACTAAGATAAACAGAATGCACCGTCGGAACATTTAGGACGTGAGCTTGTCAATCTGAATGTGGAGGGACACAAGCTTAGCCCCGGCCAGCAGCTTGGGCGGAACTGTCAAGAAGGTCAGCTCCTGCACGTCGATGTCGCCGGGATCCTTGCTGCTTGTCACTTCCATTTCCACCTTGATGGCGTCGGTCATGCCTTTGGGCTCCCCCGGCGGGCCGTTCGCCCACAGATTGGCCAAGTAGTGCGGCAGTGGGGACGCCCCCGCTCTGATGCAGACAACCGCCACGGCGATAGGCGCGCTACCGATGTCGAGCACGCCACGACCAAGAAAAACACGCGCCGTCCTCCTCCGCGAACAGAAGAGCCGTGGGTTCGGCAGGGCACTTGCAGCCGGAGCACCTTGCCGTACTAGATCCTGTGCACGGGCATGGGATGCGTGGTGCTGATGTGGTGGTAGAGCGCCGGCGGTGGGCCTTCGTAGCCGCAGACGGGCATGGGGCATTTGCAGGGCGCGAGCGGACACATGCTATGGTGATCGGCGAGCTTGTGGTAAGTGACATAGAGCCCACAGCCTTCGTGCGGGCACTGCACCCTCACCGACGAAAGGACGGAGTCCACCGCTGTGTTCCGCACGTCGAAGCCACCGCCGCGCTCGCACTTCTGGCACCGCCGCTGGTTCCCGGGGCGCTCGATGCGGCAGTCCACGCAGTGCCGTGTGCCCTCCCTTGCACCGCAGAAATCAATCCAACAAAGACATCAATCAAGAAACCTGCACCTTGCTCAATCAGCCGAATGGACGAGGCGATTCAACCTCATACACCGGAGGCGCCAAGGGGTGGAGGCACAAGGGGCGATGGAGCACGGTGAGGTCCATCGAGACCTTAGAGAGCTCCATCGTCAATCCTGTTCTGTTCGGGTTGCACTCGATCTCACCCTCCTCGTGCACAACCATCTCTCGACTTGGGCCGGGGTATTACAAAGCTTACCGTCACATATTTTATACTCCCTCCATTCAGAATTACTTGTCTCGGAAATGGATGTATCTAGAACTAAAATACGTCTAGATACATCCATTTTCATTCAAGTAAGGCTGGCCATAGTGGGAGTAACATAAGTAGTATCATGCACTTGGGACTTGCAAACATGCTTATGTGGCAGGCAATTAAAGAAGAGAGAGATGGTTATAGTAACATAGGTAGATACCGTAACATAATAAATATGGTGCTACTATGTGTCATGCATGGCAATAAATGGGACCATCTATGATACTAATCTATGATACTATGCACTATAGAGGTAGTAACATAGACTAGTAACGTATGCATGTTACTAGTCTAAGTTACTCCCACTATGACCAGCCTAATTCGAACGGAGGGAGTAAGTCTTTATAGAGATTTCACTAGGTGGACTACATACGGAGCAAAATGAATGAATCCACACTTAAAATGCATCTATATACATCCGTATGTAATTCATAATGGAATACCTACAAAGACTTATAATTTAGGAATGGAGGGAGTACTACTTCAAGGTGCATTAAATCAACACATGCAAGTACTATCAAAAGAAGAGTCATGGCATGCATGCATGTGTTGTAATTAATGCATCGGTAAACGCAAATTATTGAAATATATCGAGTGCAGTGCTTTGATGTGTCGTGTCAACTCGTACATCAACGAGAAGTTTGATTATCCTCTCCCTCATGGACTTAACTGCACCTGCCTTTGGCTGTATGACAGGTTGGCCACACACCTGTCGGGCCCACCTGTCATACACGCAAAGACATGAGCGTCCCTCCCTCGCCCATGAGCGTGGTGGCTGGCAAGACTAGGAGAAGCTTTCACTACACGCTCTCCCTCCCGCACGCGGTGGACATGCAGCAGTTCAATCGGTGTCAGATGGCCAAAAGCGTACTGTAGTACTCCTCCAGTGCAGTAGTACACCATCATCATTGTTCGACTTCTCGAAGAGGCAAAGAGCCAAGCGCAGCCCGGACGCTCGTGTGGCAGTTTCATGTAGAGTAGTCTAGATAGCGTGTACCGTGCCTGTAAGCTTAAAATCGTTGGGGTCGGCTCCATGCTATGTGGCCGTCCTTAAGTTTTTTTAAATCAAAATAGTCTTCTGGCCCTACCACACCACGGTGATTGTAGTTTGCACGCTCATCCTGGTCAAGACAGGAATATATATTTTAATTTGTTTTTTTTTGAAAAGGGGACTCACGGCCTCTGCATCGAGCGATGCATACGGCCACATATATTTTAATTTATGGTGGGTAAATGTTAGAGGTTGCAGCAAATATATTGTACACTGCGGGTCTCTCAGCCAAGTTTAGAGGCAAGCATGTGGGGCCAGTGCTATGATGTGTCGCGTCAACTCATAGAACGAGGAGAAGCTTGATTTTACTACACGCCTTCTCCCTCGCCCATGCGTGTTGTTGCTCGCAAACGAGGACAGGCTTTTGCTTAGTAGTACTTCTACAACAAGCTATCCGTCACGCTCATGTGGGCGGACATGCAGCGATGGATTCGACATCGTAGAAGCGATAGTAGTAACATCATTGTTCGCCTTCTCGAAGAGGCGAAGAGCCAAGCACAACCTGAACGCTGCGATTGTAACATTGGAGCACGCATATAGCAACGCTCTTGCATGAGACAAAATTGCTATGTGAGCCCACTATTGTACTAGTACGTACAACTAATTGCTAGTATAGCCCTGTAAACCAGAAAGGAGTATTTGCCCTTCTAGAGATTTCAACAAGTGACTAGACTACACCGAGACGGAGTACATATGGAGCAAAATGAGTGAATCTGCACCGTAAATAAATATGTACTAGTTCTATCGCTTTCCTCTCCGAGGTGCACAATATTGAGTATGCCGACTAGTCTCTTTTTGACACGCATTTACGTTGTTTTTTGACACAAGACAGACGCATAGCGCTCATATACACGCCGCATACACTCACCCCTATGAACGCACACACGCACGGCACTATCATCTTGAAATTTACGAAGTCACCATAGGCACCTCGTCGTCGACGGGTCCATAGGTGCTTGGATGCCAAGGAGGAAGAGGGTAGCGGTTCCCGAGGCGTTGAACGGTCAATGATGCATCCTCAATTACATGCAGAGAGAATTAATTGGATAAGCAGACTAGAGCCAGCACGATGTGAATGCAACAGAGTTTGGACTCTCATATAGTAAAGGCGCCCCACCACTCCAATCCATCTACTCCCAAGTCTCTGCGCAACACGTCTCACTCCAATCCAAGACCAAGTGACCAGAAGCCACAAGCACCTATGGAGGCGATGGAGGCGAGCGGCAATCGGCTGTGCCAAATCATCCAAGGCGCCGGCCTAAGGCCCCGCACCATGTAGCATTTCCAGACGGTGCTGGCGACCGCAGGCATCGTAGCCCTCACCGACGCCAGCTTCGCCTCTCGCATGGACGACATGATGGTCAACTCCATTCGCAAGTTCACCGCCGTCAAGAAGTGCGCGGACGACCTTGCCGTACTGCTCCAGCCCGCGTGCCCAGGCTCCTCATTTCCTGCCACCCTCATCGACCTACATGGTGACGAACTCTTTCAAGCCCTGGTGGCCCTGCAGGTGCCGGAGGTCGCGACGAAGAATGTGCACCTCGAGGCCGCGCTTGCCGCGTAGCGCCTCTCCATGCAAGAAACCGTCGACCTGCACATCCACGTCTACGAGGAAATCGTCTACATAGGCCACTACAAGGCAAGCGAGGACAGAAACACGTTGGCCTTCTTCCAGCGGCTGGAATCTTTGGATGCCATTGTTCAGAAGCACGCCGACACGCCATGAAAGCCGCTGCTACTTAGGCGCCGTTCGGTGGCCGGCGCCTGAAGTCGAGGAGGTGGGCGTCATCGATGGATGCATCTCTTCTTCTTGCCTCCTGTAACCAAAGACCTTTGCATCGCCTCGTGGCCTTAATGTTTTATTAGTATAGTACTCCATCCGCTCCCAAATATAAGTCTTTCTAAAGATTCCAGCAAGTGACTACTACATACGGAGCAAAATGAGTGAATCTACACTCTAAACTATGTCTTCATACATCCAGTATGTCAGTATTCCATTTGAACTAGTATCTAAAAAGGCTTATATTTATGAACGGAGGGAGTATATGGCATTTTTATTCCAGTTGTAACGTTTTCACTGTGAGGTGGGGCCGCAGTTGAGCAAACCCACCCCGCCCACCGGGCGTCGGCCGAGTTTAGAATTAGAAGAGAGAAACGAGGGAGGAGAGCTAGCTCGAGCACGGACGCTGTTGTCAGTTGGGCCTCGTGTTTATAGAATAGGAGTACTGAGCACTCGTGCCTCATTTTTCTGAGGGAAAAATTAGTCGTATGTCTAGTACCACTAGTTGGGTGCGTGCGACACATGTAGCTGTCATCACTTTAGGTCTGCTTTTGAACCGCTGCTACGCTTCACAAGACATATTTTTTCACGCATTTATCCTCCTATATGTACTCCTAGGCTATTTCCACATGCTCCCATTCGCCGACATGTGGGACATAGAGCATCTGGGTCGTAGTGCATGCACGATTCGAGCATATGCTGGTACTTTACATTTCAGACCTCACGAATTACATGCAAACCCCCCGCAGAAGAATAAATAAATCAATGAATTACTACATGAAACCGGATTATTTTCGTGGAAACCGGAGCACATTCATTAAATTTTGGACATAACACGTTTATAAAAAATGACCAGACCTAAACCAGTCTAAGGGCCTCTTTGATTTTTCCCAAAAAAAGGGTCTCTTTGATTCGCAGGATACTGAAAACACATGAATGGGGAAAGTATGACGGCGATGAACCGAGACGAGGAGAAATCTAACTCAGTTAGAGGTTAGAGTTAGATTCTAACCCTGAACTAACTCTAAACCAAAGAGGTGTATGGATGGCAGGGTTAGATTGACAATAAATGCTCTATCTCAATCATTTGACTACTTTGGACCCTATTTTTAGTCGACTAAAATAAGTCCCTTGGATCCAAGCACCCTCTTGGTGTGGCTGCCTCTTCTGTGGCCTCCTCCCGCTCACAATTGACATAAACGAACCATCTATACAAATCAAGCATGCAAAACATGATAATTTTTACTTTGTCCATACAAATGAGATATCCCACTTAAACATACAAGTCGTCAATCAAGCTTCACAAAATAAAAAAACACTTCATGAAACAACGAATGAGCTAACTCATCACTGAAGTCGTTCACAATAGGGAGGGAGCCCGGAGCCCCTCACGCACCGAGGGAGGAGCTCGCCATCGTTGCTCTGGAGGAAGGCTCTATAGAGCCCAAGCCCCGGGAACCCCTCCGACGCCGGCCCTTGCGAGTTGAGGTCGACACCGGCATGGGTAGCAGGGCCGCTTGCCGCCAACTGGGAACTTAATCTTTGGGCCTCTAGAAATAATGCAAGCCTGTAACTAAAATACCTAGAAAGGTGAACTGAATCTTTGTGCCTCTAGAAATAATGCAAGCACTAACTGAAATACCTAGAAAGGTGAACTGAATCTTTGGGCCTCTAGAAATAATGCAAGCACTGAAACTTAAATACCTAGAAAGGTGAACCGAATCTTTGGGCCTCTAGAAATAATGCAAAGCTGAAACTTAAATACCTAGAAAGGTGAACCGAATCTTTGGGCCTCTAGAAATAATGCAAGCTGAAACTGAAATACCTAGAAAGATGAACTGAATCTTTGGGCCTCTAGAAATAATGCAAACTGAAACTGAAATACCTAGAAAGGTGAACTGAATCTTTGGGCCTCTAGAAATAATGCAAGCTGAAACTCAAATACCTAGAAAGGTGAACTGAATCTTTGGGCCTCTAGAAACAATGCAAGCCTGAAATTGAAATACCTAGAAAGGTGAACTGAATCTTTGGGCCTCTACAAATAATGCAAACCTGAAATTGAAATACCTAGAAAGGTGACCTGAATCTTTGGGCCTCTAGAAAGATTTATTACCTCCTGAAGCAGCATCAAACAATTACATGCGTGCACCACAAATCTATAGCAAGTTTGATCAGGATCTACTTTTCCAAATCAGAATTAGCTATTTGGAGCAAGCAAGATCAATGATATGGCCGTGAGACGGAGAAGGAACGAACAAACTCACCCCTCTTGCGACCTCCTGGTAGATGCACCGCCACAAGCACGACAGGGTGAAAAGGCAGTGGTGAAGGGGGGGAGGTGACATTCGAAGGTCGGAGGGAGAGGGCGGCCGGAGTAGGGCGGCAGAGGCCAGAAGGAGAGGGCGGCCGGAGGAGAGAGAGGGCGAGCGGCGCTTGGGCGGGCGGACCTATGGGGAATAGAGAGGAGTCGTGCGAGAGGGGGGGGGGAGCGATCTGGTGCGGGCATGTGAGATTTTTTTAGGGGAGCGATCTGGTACGGGCAGGTGAGATTTTTTAGTTCTCTTTTAGTGGGCCCGAGGATAACTATTCCAATTAGAACCTCTCCACCGGGCTAGTTTTTTTAGCTGGTTTAGAGCAAACTAGCTCAAACTAACCCCTCTTGTTTCGATAATTTGAGGCTATTTCAATCCAAACTAGCTCTAACTCAGGGATCCAAACAAAGAGGAGTGTTATCACACATGCTACAAGTGTGGACCGTAGCACATTGTATTTTATGGCCATATCACCACATTGTTTTCTCTTGCTGGTTCACTTTGGGCTACCGTGGTTACATCTGCTCCCAGTTCCTTTGAAATTGCCGTGGTTCGCACTCCTCCGACTGAGTAGTACTCCTCCGTTCCTAAATATAAGTCTTCGTAGATATTTCACTGTGGACCACATACGGATGTATATAGATGCATTTTATGTGTAGATTCACTCATTTTTCTCCGTATGTGGTCCATAGTGAAATCTCTCCAAAGACTTAGGAACAGAGGGAGTAGTATAGTAGTAGTATATACCACATCATTCTTTGCTCCTTCTTACTACTCCGCCATGTGGGAGAGCCAGCATCCGGGTCGACGTGTCATGCACCAGATTAGAGCGCTGAGCGGAAGGGCATCACCCCGGTCGGAGCGCCAGTAATTCATGACTATAGTGAGTGGTCATATCACAAGTCTTTCCAATAGTAACGTGCCGTCAAATCGCACAACCCCACTCGCTCACCCTCCTCGCCTCTCTGTCAAATCGCCTACCCAAAAACTGCCGCGCGTACTGCCCGGGAAAAGCCCCACCCTCAACTTTTAACTACGCGAAAATAGTTCGAGCTTGTCCGTTCTATACTCCCTCCTTTCCGGTTTATAAGGCTCAATTCAAAAATCTCACCAACCAAGGTAGATGGTGAGTGGTGGAATTCTTTTTGTAGTTTGCAAAAGCACCAAATTAATGCTCTTGTTTTTTTCAAAAAAGAATGTTTACCAATGCATTAATTGCAATGCATGCATGCATAAATTACATGCATTGGTCAATTTTCTCTTAATACTTGCATGCAATGATTTAATGCACCTTGGAATCTGAACATGTGATGGGAAACAACTAAATTGAGCCTTATAAAATGGAAAAACGAAAATTTTGAGATAAGCCCTATAAACCGGAAAGGAGGGAGTATAAATACAGTACTTACTGTATGTTTATTCACCCGTGGGGTTGTTCAATGAATGGAGGGGCGGGGAGAACAAGTGAACAATAGTACTGTAGTAGTAAGTAGGAGTCGTAGAGTAGTCACCTTAAATAGAGAGTTTCTTTTCTTTAATGCCACGTACACAAATTGAAACGCTTGTTGTGGAGAGAAAAAATATAATCACTCCACTATATATGGACGCAGGGGCCTGAGCGCTTGCTTTACTAGGGTTGCTCTCTTCATTCTCTCATCCTCTCCAGATATAAACAAGACAGCGGTAGCGACATTTTCTCTCTGCTCACCGCTGGTCACAGATCTGGCCGGATCCCTTCGGTCGGTGTGTGTAGAGGACTAAAAGGTGCATCGTTCACGCGGTCATCTCCGCCGAGGGAGGAAACCCATAGCTACCGGAGGGGCCCGATCCTCTGCCCGTGCGTTCTCTCCGACACAGCGCCGACTCGGGAGGTCCTCCGACCCTTCTTCCTCCTTGCCGTATTGTCCGCAGATCCGACCTGCCACCGCCGACATCCCGGCGACCCTCAGGTATAAGTTCTTCGAAGCGGCCTTGCTCTACTGCCCAGCTCCCCACGTGTGCGCATGTGCATCTTTTTCTACTCCCATCAGCTCTTCCAAAGCCACCTAAATTTTTAGTATTATTAGAGGTAAAGCTACTTCATGCATTCGAATCTAGGGCTTTGTTCAAACAACGAAGAAAGGGGGGGGGGGGGAAGTTGTAGCATGAATCTAGGACTTGATTCAAAGAGGAAATAATATGGTGAAAGTAGTAGAGACCGGATACCCAACCGGTCTCTTGGTTGAAAAGGGAAATAATGGGAAAACGTAGTACAAACTGGATAAGGAACAAATCTATTATTGGTTGAAAAAAGGATAGAAAGTGGCGGCTGGTGGACAAGTCAACAGAGTATGTCCAGGATTAGATTTTCTGCCATCACATAGTAAAAGGTCTCCAGGATTAGATTTGCTGCCCTCACATAGTAAAAGGTCTTAGGATTAGATTTACTGCCCTCACATAGTAAAAGGTCTCATGATTAGATTTGCTGCCCTCACATAGTAAAAGGTCTCAGGATTAGATTTTCTACCCTCACATAGTAAAAGGTCTCCAGGATTAGATTTGCTGCCCTCACATAGTAAAAGGTCTCCAGGATTAGGTTTGCTGCCCTCACATAGCGTGAACAAGCTCGGCATCACCACTTTATGCCTCCTTGTAGGTACATTGTCTTTGATCGTCCTTGTCGCATGTCCTTATACCAACGTTTTGCTGTTGTTAATGTAAGGGCGCATGTAAAATGAAGCGATCACATTGTTACCTTAGGGACATGTCTAACCAGTGTTATTATTAATCTAATGCCTCCAGTGATAAGATGCAATTAAACTGTGTTACAAATGGCACTCTGCTGTTTTCCCCAAAGATGATATGTAAGTTGCTCCTTTACGCTGCTGAGTGTCCTGGTGTCCCCACGATCCCATGCCCTTAAACGAACTCTTTAGCTGCTGTTGATTTACTGTGTCTAGTAAACAAGCAATGCCACCATTAAAGTAATCCCATATCCGAGGAATCTCATTGTTGATCGTAATGCTTCTGGTAACATGAAGCATTGCTGACGTTTTAAAATTTCTACTGTCCTTGCGTGATTGCCATGAACATAATTAAGATGCTTCTTTTCATTTTGTATATGTTTTGTATATTCTTATTGACCCTGTTTACTTTCTGTCATTTTGTGCAGATAGGGATATCCATTTCACCTTGTTGCTATTGTGACCTTTTGGTGAACTGCACAAAACACTTTTTTTGGAATGAGTGTCTTGTGCAGTTCAACTAAAATGTCACGTGGGCAACATCTCTCAATTTTGGTGGAACTGCACAAAATGGTGATTGGAGTTTCCAAAATCTTCGTCAAGTTCTCTTTGGTAATCTCGTGCAACATTTTATTAGCCTTTGCAAGATGGAGCCGTCACTTTGTCACCACAATGGCACTTTATTTTAGTGGAACTGCACAAAAGGATAAGAAAATTATATTTGCACCTTACATGAGCGGACAGCCAACCTTAATGTTCCTCAATTTTAGTGCAACTACTAAAGAAGAACACCTGCCACTCACAAGAGCAAGTACTTCTTGTTAGCTGAATGATGCAATCTTTGCTTCATTTCAGGTGAACCCATGAGAAAAAGGTGCATGAATTGAATCATGGAACTCTAGGCGACCTCATCCTAGTGGAGCTGGAGGTTGAGTTCAAGGAGGCTGCTATTAAAGTGAAATCATGCTCTCCTGTCTCCTTGTTTGTCTTTGTGCAAACATGCTATGCAAACAGGAATACTCAACTACGAGATGTTGTGACGGTCAAGAGCATTCGCCAAGTTCTTGGATTGTATGACATGGCTAGCCAAGATGGATTTAATCCCGATATTCACTTTATCAAAAGGCTCTAATGGGTTGGTTCTGAATCTTGGAAGCTGGGAATCAATGAGATGTGTAGGCATCTTTGTTGTACGTATTATTTGAATCTTATTTGTTGGTTCTGAATCTTGCAAGCTGGGAATCAATGAGATGTGTAGGCATCTTTGTTGTACTTATTATTTGGATCTTATTTGTTGGTTACGAATCTTGCAAGTCGGGAATCAATGAGATGTGTAGGCATCTTTGTTGTACTTATTATTTGGATCTTATTTGTTGGTTACGAATCTTGCAAGTCGAGAAACACGGCATGATGATGCAGAGGACAACAACCATAACAAACAGTTCAAACTTGGTAGTATTATCTTTGTGAAAGTGCGACAAATGTGCTGATCGTAAAGGCCCCGAGAATAATAATTCTAATTGTTGTGCATGTTGATCCCGTGGCAGCGATAGAACGAGCCAATGCATTGCTTGTTTTAAGTATAAATTTCTATTAAAGCTAATTAAATTTAAGTAAAGTGACCACTAACTCCTATTATTACAGTACCAATACAGACCCGCTCGTGAACCGACGTGTGGCCGGAGTAGGTTTCTTAATGGAAGCGTTTGAATGCGCCGAGGGTGCATCTTCTGCCGGGCATGCAGCGAACGAGGGAGGGGTAGTAACTGTTGTCGCATATACACACTCAGCTTATTGTTGAATCCAGTTCCCCAAGAGCTGAAAAATGAACTGCTGCCGCCGCCTACACACTCGTTCACTCGAAGAGACTCCAATGGCGATCAGAGGGGTGAGCCTGCTGGATATGGACTTCAGCAAGGAGTTAGTTCGCCGTTCAGTCCTATGGCTGCACCAAGTTGAATGTGATGTACACCAATGATACAGACTCGGTGTAGCTCTGCATCGCCTCAGTCCTATGGATGCACCAGTTACGGAGCATTCACACATTTCATCGGCGGCATCGATTGCACCTTCGCCACGGTGGAGAGAAGGAAGAACGCGACGATTCGGCCATCTGGTGCAACAAGCTTGTCGACATCCGAAGCAATACAAGATCATCGAACGGGTAGGAGAAGGACTCCGTGGTTGACCTCGGCCGAGACCATCATCGACCCACGATACGACAACATGAAAGAAGGCGACTGAACACGTGGGAGGTACCTGCGAATCTAGCCTACATAACCTACGCGGCCAAGGGCGCATACGCATGCTACGACATGTACATGCAGATCTTGGACATGAGGGCGTATACGCTTCCCGTAATCGGCGAGTACACGGACAGCGCTGCGTCATGATCAAGCGTGCCGAAGGTCTAGATGTTGTACTTTATCTGTTTATAAGCACCTTTATCATCTGAGTGTTTCATGCATTAGCCTATGTGTCGTAATTATCTGTTTTGTTCGAAATATTTCTTTTAAGAACCCATTAACCTGATTGCTTTTTTTAGTGGCTATTTGCTTATGTATGTAAACTAGTTCACTTGTCCGTAAAAAAAACTAGTTCACTCGGCTGCCGTGCTTTGAATCTCCTTCCTCCCAACATATTCCTCTCCTTAGGTGGACCCAAAGAGGTCTCTGAATTTTCTCCCACTTCCTTTTTTCGATGTAAACTGAGTTTTCTCAAAGATTTTCCCTAGAACCAACTCAACCGTCCCACGTCTAGCCTAAAAAATAATAATACCCCACATACTATTAACTCATCAAATTAAAATGATATTTTATTTCGTAAGTTGAAAGTTCTTACAAAATAATAATAATAGTTGTTTATATATAACTTGCCAAGTTAACTCCTAGTGATTGCGTACATAAGCTTGCAAAGATTTTACTGATGTGCAATCATGTGTTTATGTTTCTATAACATTTCTCCGTCTAGCCCAACATGATATTTTCACCCAGCCCAGCAAGTCCGCGGATTTCAAGAAAAATGCAAATGGGATTTAAACGGGCTGCATAGATGCTACATCATTGTTTCACGCAGCCCACCAAATGGACTAAAAAAACAAATGGACTGGCTGACATGTGGGCGATGGGTCGAAGTTTAAGAAGGCATTGGATTTACATCCAACGGCCGGCATTCTTCTTCAATCTCGTCTTCTTCCCCAGCGCTGCCGGAACCGCCCGCTCCAGCCTTGTCAAGGCCCAAAGCGTTGTTTTGCACTCCTTAGTGAACGCTACCCGCCGACGGCCAGGCCATCCCTCCACTCCGCACCTCCTGTTATTCTCTACCGAGTGTAGGCCCACCCCGCACCGAACCAGTCAAGTTTCCCTCCTCTCCGTCTGCGACTCCACTTTGCGTCTTCCCCATCTCTGGGTCATTCCGATCTGGGGCCTTGCCGTAAATCCACCGCCTCGGTGCGCTTTCGGTGGCGTGGTCAACATACGAGAGTCATTGGAAGAGGATCGTGGAGAGCTCGACAATTTGGGACCCACGAGGTCCATGGTCGCACGCAAGGAAAGTTCCTCCTTATTACGCACTGTACATGCACTATACGTGGGAAGGGCTTCTGTATTTCGCGAAAAAAACGTTCCCCCCGCTGACAGGTCGGACCCACCAGCTATATCTTCGCACGCAAGGAAGTGCCTCCTTATTACGCACCAAAAAATGAATACCCCCTGCTAGCTGGGTCCCACCATAGTGGGTGGCTGACTTTTGGGCCTACTAAGTTGACAAGGATGGAGGGCTTTGTCAACTTAGTCAATATGAACGATTCTAGCTCCAGTGACCGTACGATGCCCATCCAACGGCCATAGTGCTTCTTCAACCTCTGGTCTTCTTGCTCCAGCCGCCCAAAGCAGCGCCGGTCGTGCCGCGTGCTCCTGCCTCTCGTGTCCGGCTGTGATGTCGCGGAGGCCTCACCGCCCCTACTACTCCCACTGCTGGCCCAAGGTATCCCTCTACTCACCCACACCTCCTGTTATTCTGCGGCGACAGCAGCCTCACGCAGCAGCCGAACCAGTGAACCCTCGTACTCCTCTCCGCGTGGGCATCCACTACCGCGTCTTCCCCGGCTCCGCGCCGTCCCCTTCCTAGGCCTCACCGTCGTCCACCGCCATGGTGCTCTCGGCGCGGCGTGGTCAATGTGGTCAACAACCGACTTCCATCGGAAGAGTACTGTACGTGGAGAGGCTGACAGCTGGGTCCAAGGCCACAACCCAGTTTTTTTGTGATTTGCCAAGTCGATTTGTCAGGCCTGTTGGGCTGCAAATCTTTCAAGATGAGGAGAGCTTCATTCGGCTGGCCGAGGAAATGGCCTTTCAGTAATGAGAAATGGGCTGTACATCTTTAAAACACATCAAACCGGCAATTAGTTTCAAATATCTTTTTTTCATTTCGAGATTTTAAATTACATTAATTTTTATGCGTGGAGAATTTGTTGGACTTTATATTGATATACATTTATTTTTAAAATCAGTTTGAATGTGAGTCGAAATTTCGGGATTAAAAACAGTTCGGACCGCTTTTGAAATATGCAAAATTTCGTATAATTTTTAACCGTGGCCACAATATGGGCTGTAATGCTAACAAAAGAATATGGGCTCCAAAAAACCCTTAAGAATTAGCAAATGGGCTGTAAATTATTAGAAATAATGGCAGATGGGTTGTATCTTTGTTTTCCACAGATTTGAGGCTTTCCTAAAAAAGGTTGGCGACAAGCATTGATTGTTGGATGTCCATCCAACGACCGTCGTCTTCTTCAATCTCTGCTCTTCCTGCTCGGCCGCTCAAACAAGCGCCCGGGACTGCCTGCTCCCTCCTCCCAGCGGCCGGTGTCTTTGCCAGTGACCTCACCGCCCCACCGTACTCCCATCGCTGGCCTAGCCATTCCTCTACTCACCCACACTGCTGTTATTCTCCGTGACGGCAGATGAACCAAAACCCTCGTACAGTCGTACTCCCCTCCGCGTGGGAAACAACTGCCGAGTCTTCCCTGCCTCCGTGTCGTTCCCTTCCTAGGCCTTGCCGTCGTCCACTGCCCTGGTGCTCTCGGCGCGGCCTGGTCAACGTGGTCAACGACCAACATGCATCTGAAGTGGACTGTACGTGGAGAGGCCGACAGCTGGGTCCACGGCCGCACGCAAGGAAATGCCTCCTTATTACGTGCAAAATAATGATTCCTCCACCTAACATCAGGGACCCACCGAAAGGGCCTCTGTATTTCGCGAAAAAAAACATTACCGCCGCTGACAGCTCGGACCCACCAGCTATATCTTCGCACGCAAGGAAGTGCCTCCTTATTACGCACAAAAAAATGAATACTCCCCCTGTTAGCTGGGACCCAGTATAGTGGCAGCTGACTTGTGGGCCTACTAAGTTGGGGGGACGGAGGGCTTTGTCAACTTAGTCAATATGCACGATTCTAGCTCCGATTGATCGTCGATGTCCATCCAACGGTCCGTAGTGCTTCTTCAACCTCTGGTCTTCTTGCTCCACCGCCCAAACCAAGCGCCCGGTGGGTGCCTCGTGCTCCTGCCTCCCGTGGCCGGCTGCGATGCGGCGGAGGCCTCACCGCCCCCTACTACTCCCACCGCTGGTCATGCCGTCCCTCTACTCACCCAAACCCCCTGTTATTCTGCGGCGACGGCAGCCTCACACCGCAGCGAACCAGTGAACCCTCGCACTCCTCTACACGTGGGCATCCACTGCCGCGTCTTCCCCGGCTCCGTGTCATCCCCTTCCTAGGCCTCGCCGTCGTCCACCGCCCTGGTGCTCTCGGCGCGACGTGGTCAACGTGGTCAAGGAATGGCTTCCATCGGACGTGGACTGTACGTGGAGAGGCTGACAGCTGGGTCCACGGCCGCAAAGAAGGAAGTGCCTCCTTATTACGCGCAAAATAATTATTCCTGCACACGACAATGAGGACCCACCGGACGGGCCACCGTATTTCGCGAAAAAAACATTTCCCCCTGACTGCTGGGACCCACCAGCTACATCTTCGCACGCAAGGAAGTGTGTCCGAAAAAAAAAACGATTCGCCCCCTGACTGCTGGGACCCACCAGCTACATCTTCACAGGCAAGGAAGTGCCTGACAGTCGGGACCCACCTGGTCGAAGCGTACGTAGGGTTGTCATTCTGGTCGGGAACGTGTACGTACATACTGGTCGTTGTAGAGGCGCGCACGAGTCGTAGTAGAGGCGTGCACGTAGCATGTACACGTACGTACAACGGCGAGGGTGCAAGAAAGAAAATCTGACCACGCGCATTACATCTGGTGGTCTCGACGCCTACTTGCGCATCTTGATGTCTACTACACAACCTTCTTCTTGTAGACGTTGTTGGGCCTGCAAGTGCACATGTTTGTAGGACAGTAGCAAATTTCCCTCAAGTGGATGACCTAAGGTTTATCAATCCGTAGGAGGCGTGGGATGAAGATGGTCTCTCTCAAGCAACCCTGCAACCAAATAACAAAGAGTCTCTTGTGTCCCCAACACACCCAATACAATGGTAAATTGTATAGGTGCACTAGTTCGGCGAAGAGATGGTGATACAAGTGCAATATGGATGGTAGATATAGGTTTTTGTAATCTGAAAATATAAAAACAGCAAGGTAACTAATGATAAAAGTGAGCGTAAACGGTATTGCAATGATAGGAAACAAGGCCTAGGGTTCATACTTTCACTAGTGCAAGTCCTCTCAACAATAATAACATAGATAGATCATATAACAATCCCTCAACATGTAACAAAGAGTCACTCCAAAGCCACTAATAGCGGAGAACAAACGAAGAGATTATGGTAGGCTACGAAACCACCTCAAAGTTACTCTTTAGGATCAATCTATAAAACAGGCAGTACTAGCATAACACCTTAAGACACAAATCAACCAAAACCCTAATGTCACCTAGATACTCCATTGTCACCTCAAGTATCCGTGGGCATGATTATACGATATGCATCACACAATCTCAGATTCATCCAACCAACACAAAAGTACTTCAAAGAGTGGCCCAAAGTTTCTACCGGAGAGTCAAGAACGTGTGCCAACCCCTATGCATAGGTTCATGGGCGGAACACGCAAGTTGGTCACCAAAACATACATCAAGTGGCACATGATACCCCATTGTCACCACAGATAAACACAGCAAGACATACATCAAGTGTTCTCATAAAAGACTCAATCCGATAAGATAACTTCAAAGGGGAAACTCAATTCATCACAAGAGAGTAGAGGGGGAGAAACATCATAAGATCCAACTACAATAGCTAAGCTCGGGATACATCAAGATCGTGCCATAGAGGGAACACGAGAGCGAACACGAGAGAGAGATCAAACACATAGCTACTGGTACATACCCTTAGCCCCGAGGGTGAACTACTCCCTCCTCATCATGGATAGCACCGGGATGATGAAGATGGCATCCGGTGATGGGTTCCCCCTCCGGCATGGTGCCTGAACGGGATCCCGAGAGGTTTTTGGTGGCTACAGAGGCTTGCGGCGGCGGAACTCCCGATCTATTCTTTGTTCTGGAAGTTTTAGGGTACATAGGTATATATGGAGTGCGAAGTGCGTCGGTGGACGAAGGGGGGCCACGAGGAAGGGCGCGCCAGTGGGTGGGCGCGCACCCTCGTGAGCACCTCCCTTCTTTCCTGACGTGCACTCCAAGTCCATCGGGTGGCTTTCCTTCCAAAAATAACTTCTCCAGTTGATTTCGTTCCGTTTTGACTCCGTCTGATATTCCTTTTCCTCGAAACACTGAAATAGGCATAAACAAAGAATCTGGCTGGGCCTCCGGTTAATAGGTAAGTCACAAAAGAAATATAAAAGTGGAAAATAAAGCACAGTATTGCCTAAAAAACAAGATAATATAACAAGGATCAATAAAAATTATAGATACGTTGGAGACGTATCAAGCATCCCCAAGCTTAATTCCTGCTCGTCCTCGAGTAGGTAAATGAAAAAAAGATAGATTTTGATGTGGAATGCTAGTTGGCATAATTTCAATGTAATTCTTCTTACTTGTGATATGAATATTCAGATCCGAATGAATACAAAATAAAAGTTCATATTGATAAAAGAAATAGTAATAATTCAAGCATACTAATCAAAGTAATCATGTCTTCTCAAAATAGCATGGCAAAAGAAAGTTCATCCCTACAAAATCATATAGTTAGGCTATGCTTCATTTTCGTCACACAAAGATGTTCCCAACTTCTATACCCCGATGACAAGCCAAGCAATTGTTTCATACTTAAATAATCTCAAACTTTTTCAACCTTCACGCAATATATAAGCGTGAGCCATGGATATAGCACTATGGGTGGAATAGAATATGATGATGGGGATTGTGTGGAGAAGACAAAAAGGAGGAAGTCTCACATTGACGAGGATAATCAACGGGCTATGGAGATGCCCATCAATTGATGTCAACATGAGGAGTAGGGATTGCCATGCAACGGATGCACTAGAGCTATAAATGAATGCTCAACAAAAGAAAACTAGTGGGTGTGCATCCAACTTGCTTGCTCACGAAGACCTAGGGCATTTGAGGAAGCCCATCGTAGGAATATACAAGCTAAGTTCTATAATGAAAAGTTCCCACTAGTATAAAAATACAACTTATGAGACTCACTATATGAAAAACATGGTGCTACTTTGAAGCACAATATATGAGACTCACTACATGAAGAACAAGGTGCTACTTTGAAGCACAAGTGTGGAAAAAAGGATAGTAGCATTGCCCCTTTTTTTGGGCCTTTTTTTATTTTTGGCCTTTCTCTTTTTTTTCTTCTTTTTTTTGATTGGGCAATGCTCTAATAATGATGATCATCACACTTCTATTGATTACAACATAAGGATTACAACTCGAAACTAGAACAAGATACGACTCTATATGAATGCCTCCGGTGGTGTACCGGGATGGTGCAATGAATCAATAGTGACATGTACGAAAAATAATGCATGGTGGCTTTGCCACAAATACGATGTCAACTACATGATCATGCAATGGCAATATGACAAAAGTAAAGTATGTCATGATGATGATGAACGGAACGGTGGAAAGTTGCATGGCAATATATCTCGGAATGGCTATGGAAATGCCATAATAGGTAGGTATGGTGGCTGTTTTGAGGAAGATATAGGAGGTTTATGTGTGATAGAGCGTATCGTATCACGGGGTTTGGATGCACCGCTAAGTTTGCACCAACTCTCAATGTGAGAAAGGGCAATGCACGGCATCAAGAGGCTAGCAAAGGCGGAAAGGTAAAAGTGTGTATAATCCATGGACTCAACATTAGTAAAAAGAACTCATATACTTATTGCAAAAATTTAGAAGTCATCAAAAATCAAGTACTACACGCATGCTCCTAGGGGGATAGATTGGTAGGAAAAGACCATCCCTCGTCCCCGACCGCCACTAATAAGGATGCACAAGCCAGGTACACTTCATGTTTCAAATTTGTTACACAACTTTAACCATACGTGCATGCTACGGGACTTGCTAACTTCAACACAAGCATTATTTAAATTCATAATCACCCAACTAGCATGACTTTAATATCACTACCTCCGTATCTCAAAACAATTATCAAGTATCAAACTTCTCTTAGTATTCAACACATTCATAAGAAAGTTTTTACTAGTTTTGAATACCTAGCATATTATGATTATTTAAGAAAATTACCATGCTATTTAAGACTCTCAAAATAATATAAGTGAAGAATGAGAGTTC
Organism: Aegilops bicornis; assembly: GCA_021605145.1. Taxonomy (NCBI): domain Eukaryota; kingdom Viridiplantae; phylum Streptophyta; class Magnoliopsida; order Poales; family Poaceae; genus Aegilops; species Aegilops bicornis. The sequence continues at coordinate 628,366,137 of CM038671.1, read as the reverse complement.
ATTAATTTCTACAAAATATAACCACCGCCGTGCTCCAAAAGATATAAGTGAAGCACTAGAGCAAATGACAAACTACTCCGAAAGATATAAGTGAAGATCAATGAGTAGCTAAATAATTATACAACTATGTGAAGACTCTCCCATTTAATAATTTCAGATCTTGGTATTGTATTCAAACAGCAAGCAAAGCTAAATAAAACGACATTTCAAGGATAGCACAACTCATGTGAAGAAGCAAAACTTAGGCTCAACCGATACTAACCGAGAGTTGTTGAAGAAGAAAGGTGGGGTGCCTACGGGGCATCCCCAAGCTTAGATGCTTGAGACTTCTTGAAATAATATCTTGGGGTGCCTTGGGCATCCCCAAGCTTGAACTTTTGTGTCTCCTTAATTCCTCTCATATCATGGTTTCTCTTTTTATCAAAAGCTTCATTCACAACAAACTCAACAAGAACTCGTGAGATAGGTTAGTATAAACCAATGCAAAACCTTATCATTTTCTACTGTAATAAATCACTAACATTATTATTCAACATTGCATACTAAATGCCTCTGCATATTTAATACTCCTATCCTCAAATAGAATCATTAAACAAGCAAACATATGCAAACAATGCAAACATAACAGCAATCTGCCAGAACAGTACAGTCTGTAAAGAACGCAAGATTCATCATACTTCCCTAACTCCAAAAATTATGAACTAAAATTCCCACTATAATAAATTTATCAGAGCTCAATATTTAAAAATATTCAACATTATACCACTCTCTGACTTTTCTAGGGAATTTTTGCAACAGCGGTAAACTTTCTATTTTCAAACAGCAACATGTATACTAGCAAAATAAGCATGGCAAAGGCTATCCTTGACCTTTTTTATTGAAACTAAAGATGCAAAACATTAATCTAATTAACAGCAAGAAAATACTAACAAAATAAAATGACGCTCCAAGCAAAACACATATCATGTGGTGAATAAAAATATAGCTCCAAGTAAAGTTACCGATGAACGAAGACGAAAGAGGGGATGCCTTCCGGGGCATACCCAAGCTTAGGCTCTTGGTTGTCCTTGAATATTACATTGGGGTGACTTGGGCATCCCCAAGCTTAGGCTCTTGCCACTCCTTATTCCGTAGTCCATCGAATCTTTTCCCAAAACTTGAAAACTTCACAACACAAAACTTAACAGAAAACTCGCGAGCTCCGTTAGCGAAAGAAAACAAAACACCACTTGAAGGTACTGTAATGATGGTGTTAAACATACTGTATTACAACTTATATACAGTTTGTAAACTATTTTACTAGCCATAGATTCACTAAAATAAGCGAGCAACACAATGAAAACAGAATCTGTCAAAAACAGAACAGTCTGTAGTAATCTGTATCAAACGTAAACTTCTGGAACTCCAAAAATTTTAAAATAAATTGGTGGACCTGAGGAATTTGTCTAGTAATCATCTGCAAAAATAATCAACTAAATAACATTCTCCAGTAAAAATTTGAAGCTAATTTCGTGAGCGCTAAAGTTTCTGTTTTTTACAGCATGATCATAAAGACTTCACCCAAGTCTTCCCAAAAGTTCTACTTGGCACAAACACTACTTAAAACATAAAACCACATATAAACAGAATATAGATGGATTATTTATTCCTAAACAGAACCAAAAAGCAAGAAACTAAAATAAAATTGGGTTTCCTCCCAACAAGCGCTAACGTTTAACGCCCCTAGCTAGGCATGATGATTTCAATGATGCTCACATAAGAGATAAGAATTGAAACATAAAGAGAGCATCATGAAGAATATGACTAGCACATTTAAGTCTAACCCACCTCCTATGCATAGGGATTTTGTGAGCAAACAACTTATGGGAACAATAATCACCTAGCATAGGAGGGTAACACAAGCATAGCTTCAAGATTTTAAGCACATAGAGAGGAAACTTGACATTATTGCAATTCCTACAAGCATATATTCCTCCCTCATAATAATTTTCAGTAGCATCATGAATGAATTCAACAATATAACCAGCACCTAAAGCATTATTTTCATGATCTACTAGCATAGAAATTTTATTACTCTCCATATAAGCAAAATTCTTCTCATTCGGAATAGTGGGAGTATCATAAGAGATTTGAATACTATAAATTGTTTCCACATTAAAAGAGTAATGTTCAGAGAAAGGGTACTCATAATCATGACAAGTTTTATAAATATAATCATCACTACTCTTTATAACATAAGTTTTATCACAATAATCATCATAAGTGGCAACTTTGTTCTCATCATAATCGATTGAAACCTCTTCCAAGATAGTGGATACATCACTAAATAAAGTCATGACCTCTCCAAATCCACTTTCATAAATACTATAAGATTCAACATCCTCCAATATTGTGGGATCACTAATTCCTAAAGTTGACACTCTTCCAAACCCACTTTCATAAATATAATCATCATACGTAGGAGGAATGCTATTATCATAACAACTTTGCATATCAAAATTTGTGATGCTAAAAATATCATCTTCACTAAACGTAGCATCCCCAAGCTTGGGAAAAACATTAATTTCAGCAAATATATTCTCAAATATGTCATTCTCATCAAACATATCTTCCCAAAGCTTGGGCCTTTTCATATCATATGCATAATCACTCTCATCATTAATAGTATGGATAGCACCAATAGTATAGCAATTGTCATATTCCAAGCAAGTACCAAAAAGATTTTCAAGATCATAAGAAGTATCGTTATCTTCCCAATCATAATAATCACAACAAGCAATAGGCATAACGAGATCATCATCAAGTGCATAATGTTCCACAATTATTTTTGATTCATTTTCATGAGGCACAACAATAATAGGAGCAACTTTATGTGGGAGAGATACCTTTTTACCTCTCTTCCTTTTTCTTTTGTTCTTCTTCACCACATCATGTGTGGGTTCAATCCTCTTTTTGGAGCTCCTCATCAATGAGATTGGTTGAATAGAAGGCTCCTCCTCGTTACCTGATTCATCATAAGAAATAATAGGAGGATATTGGTAAGTCTCTTCCCTTTCATTAATATTCTCTTCATCTTATATTTGTTTTCTTTTCTTTATGTAATTGGCAATATAAGGATTTTCAATACAATTCACCGCACAATACATATAAATTTTCTCTAGATCAAAATGAAGAACTTTATCAAGGGCAAATTTTGGAATATCCTTAGTTATACGTTTAATTTCTTCATAACCTAAAAGAAGGCTAAGATCTTTATGATGCTCAAGGGTAATCAAATTATCACAATATTTGGAAACGAATTGATCATGAAACAAATAGCATTGGAGCTTTAAATGACCATGTTCATTGCAAAGTTCACAAGGGGTACTATAAATGTTGAATCTTTCAGCACATTCATCTAGCTCTTCTTGCAACAATTTGGTTTCTAAGTACTTATGCCTCTTGCAATATCTATCTTCCCTATTTGGTGTGTACTTCCAAACCCAATGCACTCCACAAAAATTGACATGTTTATAGGAGACAGTTTCATCATAACTAGTGCAATCATCATTAGCATCATGGATATTCAAAGAATTCGTACTAACAACATTGCAATCGTGCTCATCATTCAAATATTTAGTGCCAAACAATTTAGAGATTTCTTCTTCTAGCACTTGAGCACAATTATCCTTTCCATCATACTCACGAAAGATATTAAAAAGGTGAAGCGTATGAGACAAACTCAATTCCATTTTTGGTAGTTTTCTTTTATAGACTAGGCTAGTGCTAAAACAAGAAACAAAAAGATTCGATTGCAAGATCTAAAGATATACCTTCACTTACCTAGCCTCCCCGGCAACGGCGCCAGAAAAAGCTTGATGTCTACTACACTACCTTCTTCTTGTAGACGTTGTTTGGCCTGCAAGTGCACAGGTTTGTAGGACAGTAGAAAATTTCCCTCAAGTGGATGACCTAAGGTTTATCAATCCGTAGGAGGCGTAGGATGAAGATGGTCTCTCTCAAGCAACCCTGCAACCAAATAACAAAGAGTCTCTTGTGTCCCCAACACACCCAATACAATGGTAAATTGTATAGGTGCACTAGTTCGGCGAAGAGATGGTGATACAAGTGCAATATGGATGGTAGATATAGGTTTTTGTAATCTGAAAATATAAAAACAGCAAGGTAACTAATGATAAAAGTGAGCGTAAAATGATTGCGTGATAGGAAACAAGGCTGAGGGTTCATACTTTCACTAGTGCAAGTCCTCTCAACAATAATAACATAGATAGATCATATAACAATCCCTCAACATGCAACAAAGAGTCACTCCAAAGCCACTAATAGCGGAGAACAAACGAAGAGATTATGTTAGGGTACGAAACCACCTCAAAGTTATTCTTTTGGATCAATCTATAAAAGAGTTCGTACTAGAATAACACCTTAAGACACAAATCAACCAAAACCCTAATGTCACCTAGATACTCCATTGTCACCTCAACTATCCGTGGGCATGATTATACGATATGCATCACACAATCTTAGATTCATCCAACCAACACAAAGTACTTTAAAGAGTGCCCCAAAGTTTCTACCCGAGAGTCAAGAACGTGTGCCAACCCCTATGCATAGGTTCATGGGCGGAACCCGCAAGTTGGTCACCAAAACATACATCAAGTGGCACATGATATCCCATTGTCACCACAGATAAACATGGCAAGACATACATCAAGTGTTCTCATAAAAGACTCAATCCGATAAGATAACTTCAAAGGGGAAACTCAATTCATCACAAGAGAGTAGAGGGGGAGAAACATCATAAGATCCAACTACAATAGCAAAGCTCGGGATACATCAAGATCGTGCCATAGTGGGAACACGAGAGATAATAAGAGAGAGAGTTCAAACACATAGCTACTGGTACATACCCTCAGCTCCGAGGGTGAACTACTCCCTCCTCGTCATGGATAGCGACGGGATGATGAAGATGGCCACCGACGATGGGTTCCCCCTCCGGCAGGGTGCCGGAATGGGCTCCCGAGAAGTTTTTGGTGGATACAGAGGCTTGCGGCGGTGGAGCTCCCGATCTATTCTCTGTTCTGGAGGGTGCGTAGGTATATATGGGTGCAGGGGTACGTCGGTGGACCGAAGGGGGGGCCACGAGGCAGGGGGGCGCGCCCCAGGGGGTGGGCGCGCCCCCACCCTCGTGAGCACCTCCCTTCTTTACCGACGTGCACTCCAAGTCCATCGGGTGGCTTTCCTTCCAAAAATAACTTCTCCAGTTGATTTCGTTCCGTTTTGACTCCGTCTTATATTCCTTTTCCTCGAAACACTGAAATAGGCATAAAACGACAAATCTGGGCTGGGCCTCCGGTTAATAGGTTAGTCCCAAAAGTAATATAAAAGTGGAAAATAAAGCCCAATATTGCCTAAAACAGTAGATAATATAGCATGGAGCAATCAAAAATTATAGATATGTTGGAGACGTATCACAAACGTACATGGCTGGGTCGGAACGGAGAAACAGCGTCGTCGTCGTGTTCATGGGGAGCCAATCGGCTGGGTCGGAACGGAATGCATGGTTGTGTTCATCGGGAGGGCTTGGACAGAACAGGCGATGGAAACGAGGCCTGGCGTATCGCACAACGGAGGAAACGGACCTCCTACGTTCGGAACGGGGTCCTGTTGATCGAGAGGGGTGTGGCGTACAGCAAAACAGAGGAAACGGACCTCCTACAGTCGAAACTGGGGTCTTGTTGATCGGGAGGGGTGTGGCATACCACAAAACGGACGAAACGGACCTCCTACGGTTGAAACGGGGGTCCTGTTGATCGGGAGGGGTGTGGTGTACCGCAAAACGGATGAAACGGACTTGTGTTGGAGCGCTACGGTCGAAACGGGGGTCCTGTTCATCGGGAGGGGTGTGGCATACCGCAAAACGGGACTCCACGAGATACTGTTCATCTCCACCGTCGACCTCCTCCAGCCTCGACGGGCTATCGTCGACTCCTCCAGCCTCCACGGGCTCCTGTTCATCCAGCCTCCACCGCGTGCTACTCCAATCGCCATCGCTCAACCACCCCTCCACCGCTTCATCGCTCATCCAGCTATCCACCGCTCATCGCTCATCCAGCCCTCCACACCACGGGTCCTGTTCAACCACCCTCCACGGCCACCCCTCCATCGTCTCATCGCTCATCCAGCCCTCCACACCACGGGTCCTGTTCATCCAGAGGCAACGCCACCGCTCATCGCTCATCCAACGCCCCGGCAACGCCACGGTTCATCCAATCGATCAACTTCGATTAGCAGCGAAGAGCGGCGAATCGCTCCATCGGGTTCGATTAACGACCATCGATCGATCGCTCGGGTTCGATAACGCGTAGCTCGCAATGCAATCGCTTGGGTTCGATTAGAGCCCAATGCTTCGCCGGTTCGATTAGAGCCAACGCCTACGCACGTGTCTGAGAAAGCGCATCGCTTCGACCCCGACCTCCCACCGTAACCGGCAACTCCCTGAAATTTTCCTCCCCCTCGCTTCTACCACGGGTTTTTCCGTCATGGACGGCCCAAAGAATGTCATGCAATTGCGTCTCCGGCCCGCCCAGGATGAAAAGCCCATTTTCTGTCATGATTTTTTTTCATAGAAGTAGGAGCCCACCACATCTATGATGATACCGGGTTTTGTCACAATTATCGTCATAGAAGTGTCATATGTATGACAGAAAAAAAATTCGTTCGGCCCAAAATGTCACGGATGTGTCTTTTTTTGTAGTGTTGGCAAGTCCACATACTCAGCCATCATATAGTCTTCTATGATGCCTAACACTCACCTCATACACATGAGCAAAAAGTTTCAACCAGACACATAGGACAATAGGGGCTTATAGTTTCGCCTCCCAACGTATTCACCTCAAGGGTGATGTCAACAATAATAATTCATGCTCACTCACATCCAACTAGATATATGTGCCTAGATCTTTCCTCACAACATGATGCTTGCAAAAAGAGAAAATGAAAAGGAACAGGGAAGAATACTTTGACTCTTGCATAAACGTAAATACATAAAAGTAAAGGATAGGCCCTTCGCAGAGGGAAGCGGAGGTTGTCGTGCACTTTTTGATTTGTATGCTCAATCTCTTAGTGCAAAAGAACGTCATGCAATATTGCCCCTTATGATAGCAACCTTAATTATGCAGTCTGTTGCCTTTATTATTTTGCCATCACAAGTTCATACAACGCTCAATTTTCTCTTAGAGTAAATGATCCAACACATTTAGAAGCAATTTTTATTGCCTTATTGCAAGGATCGTACTCAATCCATAGGTAGGTATGGTGGACTCTCAAAACAAGATTGTGGGTTTAGGGTTTTTTGGATGTACAAGTGGTATCTCTACTTAGTGTGGAATTTTTGGCTAGCAAAGATAGGGGGCAAGCGCCACATGTTAAAGGATCTAGGACAATATAACTTCTATGTGCATATGAACAAGCATAAATTATTACGTTGTCTTCCTTGTCGAACGTCAACAATTTTGGCATATAATATTTTGATGGGGGCTCACAATCATAAAAGATGTCCAAGATAGTGTATTTGCATGTGAATCTTCTCTTCCCATATTAATTCTTTCATGAATTGCATCATTGACCAATGCTATGTTTGTCAATCTCCAATAAATTTTACCACTTATACTTTTCCTTATGTGATGTCATTACTTATCATAAGATTAGCATATGATCTATTTCATCATTTCCTTTTATTTTGATTGAAACATAAAAGTAAAGAAAGCAAAACTTGAATTGAACTTTATTATATATGTCGCACACGATTACATAGATAGATAGATCACTAAGCAAACACTCGAAAAAGAAAACTTTTTATTCAACTAATTCAAAAGATAACTAAAGATCGAACTAAGATAGATAAAGGCAAAGATAGTGGTGGTGATACGATACCGAGGCACCTCCCCCAAGCTTGGTACAAGCCAAGGGGAGTGCACAAACCATGTACTCAAGTCTCCTTTGGTGGTGAAGAAGGTGATGAGGTAGTAAGTTTGTCAAGCTTGCGTCAGAGACTAATATTGTTTCCCTGAGATCCTCATTCTCTAGCTCCAGCTTTAATATCTTCTTGCATAACGCTTCCTTGCTTTCCAGCTTGAAGCGAGGAGGGATTGGTTCGTCTTCATCCTCCTCATCTGTGAACCACACATAGGGAAAGGTGTCCTTGAAGATATTCGTGTCTAGGGGCTGGTAAGAAACTGGGAACTCTCCTTCTGAATCGTGAGATGACATATTTTCAGATCTGTCAGAAAAACAGCGAGAAAGAAGAACAGAAGATTTCTCCGTGATACGGTGGTCAATACGTTCGGGGGGTTTATAAATATATTTTTATCTTGGGAAACAAGCAAAACGAGGGGGAAAACAGAGTTGGGAAGGTTCCCGAAGTGGGCACAACCCACCTAGGCGCTTCAGGCAAGGCAGGCGTGCCATGGTATCTTGTGCCCTCCTCGGTTGTCTTTCTGGTTATTTATTATCTTCCTATTTTTTTAATATTCCAAAACTGACAGAAAATATTTTTGCGGATTTTTTGGAGTCTGTTTACTTACCGTATCACGTACCTCCTCTTTTTCAGGATTCTGGAGTGTTCCGGGAGGTTTCTTTTATATGTTTCTCCGGTGTCATGGTTTGAATAATATTGCTTTCAACATTAATAGGCGTACCTGAGATATAGTGCTTCTTTGCCCATTGACAACCTTCAGGTTAGTACCTTCGTCATTATTTATTTTGACAGCTCCAGAGCGATAAACCTCTTCGATAATATATGGTCCTTCCCATTTATATAGAAGTTTTCCTGCAAAGAATCTGAAACAAGAGTTGTACAAAAGAACATGTTCTCCAACCTTAAATTCCCGCTTTTGGATTCTTTTGTCATGTCACCTTTTAGCCTTTTCTTTAAACAGATTGGCATTTTCATAAGCTTGGGTTCTCCATTCATCTAGTGAGCTAATATCAAATAAGTTCTTTTCACCAGCATGTTTGAAATCATATTTAAGTTCTTTAATTGCCCAGTATGCTTTATGTTCTAACTCAAGAGGCAAATGACAAGCTTTTCCATAAACCATTTTATAAGCAGACATACCCATAGGATTTTTATAAGCTGTTCTCAGAGGCCCAATGTGCATCATTTAATTTCTTAGACCAATTCTTTCAGGACCTATTAACAAATTTTTTGTAGTATTAGTTTTATTTATCTATTGCTAAGTTCAACTTGACCACTAGATTGAGGATAATAGGGTGATGCAATTCTACGATTAACATCATACTTAGCAAGCATTTTTATGAAAAGCACCATAAATAAAGTGTGAACCACCATCAGTTATTAAATATCTAGGGACTCCAAACCTTGGGAAAATAACTTCTTTAAGCATTTTAATAGAGGTGTTGTGATCAACACTACTAGTTGGAATAGCTTCTACCTACTTAGTAACATAATCCACAACAACCAAAATATGAGTAAACCCATTAGAAGAAGGAAAAGGTCCCATATAATCAAAACCCCAAACATCAAATGGTTCAACACCAAGTGAATAATTCATAGGCATTTTCGGATGCTTACCAATATTACCAATTCTTTGACATTCATCACAAGATAAAACAAACTTACGGGCATCCTTGAAGAGAGTAGGCCGGTAAAAACCAGATTGCAATACCTTATGAGCAGTTCTATCTCCCGCATGATGTCCTCCATAAGCTTCAGAGTGACATTTTCGTAGGATTTGTTCCTGTTCATGCTCAGGTACACAACGTCTAATAATACCATCTACTCCTTCTTTATAGAGGTGTGGGTCATCCCAAAAAGTAATGTCTTAAATCATAGAAGGATTTTTTTCTTTTGTTGGTACGTGAAACTAGGTGGTATATATTTAGCAACAATGTAATTAGCATAGTCAGCATACCAAGGAGTGTTATGTGAAACATTTATTGCAGCAAGTTGTTCATCAGGAAAACTATCATCAATAGGTAGTGGGTCATCAGGAATATTTTCTAACCTAGACAAGTTATCAGCTACGGGGTTCTGAGCTCCTTTTCTATCAGTAATATGTAAATCGAATTCTTGTAGCGAAAGAACCCAGCTAATGAGTCTAGGTTTAGCATCTTTCTTTTCCATAAGATATTCTATAGCAGCATGATCAGTGTGAACAGTTACTTTAGAATCAACAATATAAGATCTGAATTTATCACAAGCAAGAACAACTGCTAAAAATCCTTTTTCGGTAGTAGCATAATTTCGTTGAGAACCGTCTAGAGTTTTACTAGCGCAATGAATAACATTTAATTTCTTATCAACTCTCTTCCCTAGAATAGCACCAACATCATAATCACTAGCATCACACATAATTTCAAAAGGCAAGTTCCAATCAGGTGGCTGTACTATAGGTGCATAAGTTAAGGCTTTCTTAAGTGTTTCAAAGGCTTCTACATAATCATCATAAAAAACAAATGGAACATCCTTTTGTAAACGATTTGTAAGAGGCTTGGAAATTTTAGAGAAGTCCTTAATAAATCTCCTATAGAAACCAGCATGACCGGGGAAACTACGAATACCTTTAATATCTTTAGGACATGGCATTTTCTCAATTGCATCAACTTTAGCTTTATCCACCTCAATACCTCGTTCAGAGATTTTGTGCCCCAAGACAATACCTTTATTAACCATAAAGTGGCACTTCTCCCAATTCAAGACAAGATTAGTTTGCTCACATATCTGCAAGAATCGATCAACGTTGCTTAAGCAATCATCAAAAGAAGTTTCGTAAACAGAAAAGTCATCCATGAAACCTCAACAATCTTTTCACAAAAATTAGAGAACATAGCAGTCATACATCTTTGAAACCGTGATATAAAAGGAATGCTCAAGGAATTAAGGAGACACAAAAGCTAAAGCTTGGGGATGCCCAAGGCATCCCAAGATAACATTCCAAGAATTCTCAAGCATCTAATTAAGCTTGGGGATGCCCCGGTAGGCATCCCACCTTTCTTCTTCAACAATTATTAGTTAGCCTTGGTTGAACCTAAGTTTTTGCTTCTTCACATGATGTGTACTATTCTTGGAATGTAATTTTTTTTGTTTTGTTTTGCTTGCTGTTTTAATAAAATACTTAGACCTGAAAGTTGTAAATGAGAGAGAGCCCTCAATTAGCTACCCATTTACATGACTACTCGTTTGATCTTCACTTATATCTTTTTGGAGTAGTTTGTCATTTACTCTCGTGCTTCACTTATATCCTATGAGTAAATTGTTGAACAAATTGAATATAATGAAGTTGAAATTATATGTTCATATCATGCCTAGTAGTAGCTTCACATTGGGTTTAGAAAGTGAAATCTTTTGAAGCTTGACAATCACAATATTGGTCATATAAGCAGTTCACGAATGATTAGTATAAGGAAGAGAACTTTCACATGCAAATATATTATCTTGGACATCTTCTATGATTGTGAATACCCATTAATTATTTTCGAACTTGAGCAAATTAGTTGAAGTTGGACAAGGAAGACAACGTAATGAGTTATGGTTGTGTATATTTGCATAGAAATTATATTGTCATGGATCCTCGAACATGTGGTGTTTTCCTAGGATCTTTTGCTAGCCAAAAATTCGTACTAAGTAGAGATACTACTTGTGCATCCAAAAACCCTTAAACCCAGTTTCTTGCCATGAGTGTCCACCATACCTACCTATGGATTGAATACGATCCTTCAAGTAAGTTTTCATCGATGCATAAAGCAATAAAAATTGCTCCTAAATATGTTTGCTCTTTTATTGTAAGGGAAAATTGAGCATTGTACGAACTTGTGATGGCAAAGTAATAAAAGCGACGGACTGCATAATAAAGGTTGCTATCATAAGGGGCAATATAACATGACGTTCCTTTGCATTAAGAGCTTGGGGATCGAAAAATTAAAAGCGCATGACAACCTCTGCTTCCCTCTGCGAAGGGCCTATCTTTTACTTTTCAGTATTTACTTTTATGCAAGTCAATAGAATGCATTCTCATTTCAACCTCAATTATTCTCTAGTTGGCAAGCATCATGTGGTGGGGAAAGATCTAGGCACATATGACCAGTCAAATATATTTGGTCATGAATTATTATTGTTAACAATTATCTCTATGATAAATGAGTTGGGAGGCGAAACATTAATTAGCCCCTATCTTTCTTTGTGTTCGATAGATTCCATTTGTTCTAAGAATATGCTTTGGGTACTAGCAATCATAGAAGACTATATGATGATTGAGTATGTGGAGCTCCTGCTTAGACGCTGTTGAATAAGTTGAATTGCAATTGTTTGGTGACTAAGAATATAGGTTGTTGAGTTTCAAGAGAATTCATTGTTTGAACCTTAACATGTGAATTGGTTGCTACTTTAACATGATGAATTTTATGAGAAAGAGTTGCTGTTATGATGCTAGGAAAAGTGACTGAAATTATTATTGATCAAACTTATGCACTTTGCTAGCATTCACACTTCATAAATTATTTCTTTTATCATTTACCTAATAGAGGACGAGTAGGAATTAAGCTTGGGGATGCTGATACGTCTCCAACGTATCTATAATTTATGAAGTATTCATGCTGTTATATTATAATTATTGGATGTTTTACAATCGTTTTATAGCAACTTTATATTATTTTTTGGGACTCACCTATTGACATAGTGCGCAGTGCCAGTTTCTGTTTTTGCTTGTTTTTTACATTACCGAAAATCGATACCAAACGGAGTCCAAACGCAGTGAATTTTTTTGGAGAACTTTTATGGACCAGAAGACACAACTTGGGCCAAAGTAGTACCAGAGGGGTGCCCCGAGGGGGCACAACCCACCTGGGCGCTCCTGGGGGCCCAGGCGCGCCCTGGTGGGTTGTTCCCACCTCGATGGCCTCCCGCACCGCCTCTTCGCCCTATAAATTCTCAAATATTCCAAAAACCCTAGGGGAGTCGATAGATCAGAAGTTGCGCCACCGCAAGCCTCTGTAGCCACGAACAACTAATCTAGACCCCATTTCGGCACTCCGCTGGAGGGGGAAATCATCACCGGAGGCAATCTTCATCATCCCTATGGCCACCATGATGATGAGGGAGTAGTCCACCCTCGGGGTTGAGGCTTTGTACCAATAGCTATGTGTTTAATCTCTCTCTCTCTCTCTCTCTGTCTCTCTCTCTCTCTCTCTCTCTTTCTCTCTCTCGTATTCTTGATTTGGCACGATCTTGATGTATCGCGGGCTTTGTTAGATCATGTGGTGTTTCTCCCTCTTTATCTTGTGATGAATTGAGTTTTCCCTTTAAGATTTCGTTCTTATCAAATTGAATATTTTTATGGATTTGAGAGCACCTGATATATGTCTTGCATATGAATACCCGTGGTGACAATGGGGTATTATATTGATTCACTTGATATATGTTTTGGCACTCAACCCGTGGATTCCCGAGGTGACATTGGGGTAATCTATGCATAGGGGTTGATGCATATTTTCATCCTACTTTCTCCGGTAGAAACCTTGGGGCACTCTTTGAGGTTCTTTGTGTTGGATCGAGTATTATGGGTCTGAAATTGTTTGGTGCGTATCGTACAATTAACTCATGGATACTTGTGGTGACTTTGGAGTATCTAGGTGACATTAGAGTAGGTTGATGCATATCATATAGTGTTATTTTAGTACAAACTCTTGGATAGATCAAACGAAAAGAATAACTTTACGTTATTTTAGTACGAACTCTTGAATAGATCAAACGAAAAGAATAACTTTAAGGTGGTTTCATACCCTACAAACAATTTCTTCTTATGTTTTCCGCTAGATAAGAACTTTGGAGTGATTCTTCATCACACATTGAGGGATAGTTATATGATCCAATTAGATTAGCTTGTTGAGAGATTGCACTAGCGAAAGTACGAACCCTAGGCCTCATTTTCAAGCATTGCAATACCCTTTGTGCTACATTTTATAATTGCTACCTTGCTGTTTTTTTATTGTTCCTATTACAAAAATCAATATATACTATCATTACTACACTTGTATCACCATCTCTTCGCCGAACTAGTGCACCTATACAATTTACCATTGAATTTTGTGTGTTGGGGACACACGAGACTTTTTATAATTTGGTTGCAGGATTGTTTGAGAGAGACCATCTTCATCCTACACCTCCCATGGATTGATACTGTCCTACAAAACTCTGCGCTTGGAGGCCTAACACGAGTCTATAAGAACAAGTTGTGTAGTAGACATCAGGTATCCATGTGCAAGATCATCCCCGTCTGTTCTGCCGCCTTCGTCAGATGCGTCCTTGCCTTTTCCGACTACATCTTTTTGAGGGAACGACATTATCTGAGTGTATGTTTGGATGGACCATACTCGTTGTTGTGGAGGCAACAAGGCTTGTCTAGGATGTCATCATTGAAGGCTTTCTTCCGCGGAACCCATTCCTTCTTTTTCCCGGTACCTTTTTCCCATGGCCGACTGCCGCGACTAGGTCTGCTCCACTAACTCCATCATTTCTTAGCTGCCGCCGTTTTTTCTTTCCGCCTCGCTTATTCCGATTGTCCTGTCCTTTCTTCACAACTGACTATCTGCAGTGCTTGCTCCGCCGGATCTTGTCATCTTCCTCCCCGTTTGCGTACCGGTTGGCTATGTCCATCAACTAGCGCATGGAGTTAAGCTCAGTTCCACCCAGCTTCAGTTGGAGATGTTTGTATCTCACTCCCTGGTGGAAAGCTAGAATTGCGTAGTAGTGTCCATATCTGAATACATTCCCGAATGGTTTCCTTCGGTTGTTGGACACATATCATTAACTCTTGGTAACCTTCGGGGAATTTGTACGTGCCCTCGAAGTTCTTGAAGAAGACTTCCTCGAATTCCCACCAGTTGTGAATACTATCTTCCAAAAAATTATTCAACCGAGCTCTGGCCAACTCCTCCAAGTAAAGGGATAAGTTTGGAATGGCCACATTCTCATTGCCTCCTCCAATTTGCACAACAACAAGATAGTTGGCCAGCCATGTCTCCGGCTTGATGTTTCCTTCGTACTTCCCAATGCCCGAGGCCATCCGAAAGGGATCTAGAAATGGGGTTGTTCGGATTTGCTGACTGAAACATAATGGACCTGAGGATCCCGATTCACTCAGCCTATCACGTTCCTCTTCATGGTGAGCCACCCGAGCGCCGTCCACTCATTTTTGAGCCAAGATCATGCGGGCATTGGGTGTCAGTCATATCAGCATCATGGGGACTCAACCCTTTGCATGTGGGAATTCTCACGCATGCGAGGCTGCTCATCTCGCCCGCGTGGATGATCATCTCGCGGCCATGGAGAACTATCCTGACTGCGACGAGAATCATCACACGCTTCGGGGATAAACATCCGACACACGTTGAATCATCGCAACGACGGAGTGGAGATCCTTGTTGCCGCAAAGAGTGTAGGTCCCACCCACGCGGCTCATTTATGTGCCGACTTGGGGAGACATCATCACAAGACAGAGGAGAATCATCTCTTTGTCATGGAGAGTAGTTTTCGTGCCACCGCGGATAGTCCTCCTATCGAAGAGGGGACTGAGCTCACCCTCCATCCATCTGAGTGGTAGTTCTCCGCTCAACCGTGTGGCGAGGATGTGACGAAGCAATGGTAGGAACTCGGCTCTTGGTTCCTTCTAGGATCCGACAACGTGATGCCAGTCGGTCACGAGATTGAGGAATGAGCTCATTTTGCACGACTGCAACCTTTAGGAAGGTGAAAAGTTTTCGGATGCCATCCGTGACAACTCCATCGCCAGGTTGTTGGATTGCATCAGCCAATCTAGTCGACGCCTAGACATTGTCAACCGAGGTGCGAAAGATTCAGAGATCGTTGGGGCCTCCAACTACAAAGTTGATGCTCATATCTTGACTCCGTTGGACGAATGAGGGGTCAGGGCATTGATCCTGACTGTTATCCGCTAGTTCCTACTTGCGGACAACTAAGTTGTGTTCAAGCTAAGCCAAGCACGCGCGCCTCGCCAGAGTCTCCTGGCGCGCAGTCTCGAGGGCCTTATCAATAAGCGAATCACCCGGAATAGGAATGTTAAGGAGCCGCTCGGCCGCTTCACGTTGCTCCCGGGTGACGGGGTCGTCTCCGTCTACTACAGCGGATGGGTCGGATGACGCACACATGCGGCTTGTCTCACTCGGTGGCGAACCAGCCGTAAAGACTTCTGCCACGGGATGACTATGATCCGCAGCTTTCTTCTCCCTTAGAGGCGGACTCCAAGAGAGAAAAATGGACTCAGAATCCATCATCCATGCGAGCCGGCTCACAGAACAACGAAATTGCGGACGAGGTTTGCTGTATCGCTTTCGGCGACGACGCGGTGTCGGCTGTGATACGCCTCCATAGTATCTACTTTTCCTAACACTTTTGCTCTTGTTTTGGACTCTAATTTTCATTATTTAAATGAAACTAACCCGGACCGACGCTGTTTTCAGCAGAACTACCATCGTGTTGCTTTTTGTGCAGAAAAAAATTCTTGGATTTGGACGAAACTTTTTAGAGAATTATTTTCCAATAAATAAAAAATACTAGAACCAAGACACACTAGAGGGGGGGGGGGCTGGCTGCCCACTAGACACCAGGGCGCCCCCTCTGGTGCGCACTGGTGGGTGGCGGGGCCCTCGGGGCTCCGCTGACCCTAATTCCAACTCTATAAATTCCTATTTTTGGAGAGAAAAATAGGAGAGAAAGTTTCATCGCGTTTCATGATACGGAGCCGCCACTGATATGTCTCCTTCGTATCTATAATATTTTATTGTTTCATGCCAATATTATACAACTTTTATCATTTTATATGATTTATTTGGACGAACAGATTGATCCCGTGCCCAGTGCCAGTTCCTGTTTGTTGCATGTTTTTTGTTTCACAAAATATCCATATCAAACAAAGTACAAATGCAATAAAATTTTAGGAAGAATTATTTTGGAATATTTGTGAATTTTGGGAGGTGGAATCAACGCAAACAGGTCCCCACAGGCCCCAAGATACACCAGTGCGCGCCCCAGGCCCCAGGCATGCCCAGGTGTCTTGTTCCCTCCTCGTACGTCGGTTGGAGGTCTACTTCGGGCGCAAGGAAGCATATCTCCAGAAAAAATCGTGTTAAAATCTCAGCGCAATCGGAGTTACGGATCTCCCGGAATATAAGAAACGGTTTTCGGCCAGATCTGGGGAGCGTGAAACAGAAGAGAACAGATAGGGAGATCCATTCTCGGAGGGGCTCCCGCCCCTCTGCCGCCATGGACCAGAGGGGGAACTCTTCTCCCATCTAGGGGGAGGCCAAGGAAGAAGGAGGAGGGGGCTCTCTCCCCCTCTCCTCCGGTGGCGCCGGAGTGCCATCGGGGCAAGGATCGTGACGGCGATCTACATCAACAACCTTGCTACCATCAACACCACCTTTGTCCCCCTCTATGCAGCGGTGTAACACCTCTTCTCCCCGTTGTAATCTCTACTTAAACATGGTTCTCAACTTCGTATACTATTTTCCAATGATCTATGATTATCCTATGATGTTTGAATAGATCTGTTTTGTCCTATGGGCTAATCATGATCTTGGTTGGTATGATTGTATATTTTATTTATGGTGATGTCCTAAGGTGCCCTCCGTGTCGCGCAAATGGAGGGGCCTCCGGGTGTTGCAATATGTTCATGGTTTGCTTATTGTCGGTGCTGCGGGGGTGACAACAGCCTAAACACGGATAAGTGGGTTATGGCGTATGGGAGTAAAGAGGACTTGATACTTAATGCTATGGTTGGGTTTCACGACCTTAGATCTGTAGTAGTCGCGGATGCTTGCTAGGGGTCCAATCATAAGTGCATATGATCCAAGTGGAGAAAGTATGTTAGCTCATGCCTCTCCCTCATATAAAATTACAAGAATGATTACCGGTACTTGTTATCGGTTGCCTAGGGACAAATGACTTTCTTGTTGACAAAAGCTATCTAGTTTTGTTACCTTGCAATTTATTCATGGTTTTGTTCTCGCAAAGTACTCGTAGTTTTATTCTTGCCAAATAGTTTCATCTTGTTTTAGGTAAAGCAAACGTTAAGTGTGCGTAGAGTTGTATCAGTGGTCGATAGAACTTGAGGGAAGATTTGTTCTACCTTTAGCTCCTCATTGGGTTCGACACTCTTATTTATCGAAGAAGGCTACAAACGATCCCCTATACTTGTGGGTTATCCAGACGTTTTTCTGTCGCCGTTGCTGGGGAGCAATAGCGTGGGGTGAATATTCTCATGTGTGCTTGTTTGCTTTATCACTAAGTAGTTTTATTTCCTATCTATCTCATTCTGTATCTTTAGTTATGGATATGGAACATGAAACACCAAAAAAATTAGTTGTACTTGCTACTCATGGAGATGGGGAACCTCCTAAAACCCTCGACGCTCGTTATGTGAAAAATATTTTGCACTACTTTGATAATCCTGAGAAAACCCCATTCAACTTGATAATGGGAGACACGTTGGATCAACGTGAATACTTTAGGGATTATCGCTTGACACAAAAAGCAGTGGCGGATCCAGGATTTGAAGTTACCGGGGCAGACTTTTAAAGGAAACAAAAAATCGAAGCCATCATATGGTAAAATAAGAATCTCAAGAAAAATAATTGGACAAGAATACGCATGAAGGCAAGGCAATCAACATAATAAATTTACCAAAGTAGTTTCACTCTCAAGAACTAGGCGAAAAATTGTAAAGCAAAAAATCACATAAAGTCTAACCTGGACTCCCGCTGGCTAAATCTTCCATGCTTTTTCCCAAATATTTAATCTTCTAGTCCATTAGGTACGTGAAACATGTAAAAACAATCAGATTAATCTAAATCATAGCATAGTATGCCATTTGTTTAAACAAAAGACACAACAAATGTTTACCATTAAGTTGTTATGCGTGGAGGATTTGGTAGATAGCCTGAACATCACATGTTTAATTAATTTTCAGTGTTTAACTTCCAAGAATTAGGCTAACATGACAACAAATTAAACATGATACTAGAACAAAAGAGAAGAGTAGGGGAGAGCGAAAGAACTTGGTCCTTGTTGCCTCTGTTGCCTGCTCGCTTGTTGTTTTGAGCAGGGACTGTGGTGACGTACGGCTGCGGTGGCGACTCTGCTTCCCGGGTGAACGACATCGAGAACATGCGCACTTGCTTCTCCTTCTCCATCTAGCACCATCGGCTGGACAGACCTGGGCAGCACCGGCAACTCTGAGATGGCAGTGGAGGCGGCGCCGCGTCGGCAGGGCGTGATCGCGTGAGGCCTGAGTTCAGGATGATCAGTTCCACGATTGTCGGTGTACAAAAGTAGGGGTCCTTTTTGGTACTCCTTTACTTGTGCGCGGGCAGTAGCAACCACACGCCCGCAGCCGCGCTTAGCGGGACAGAAGAGGGAGCGAAGACGCAAGACTACCAGAGCAACGACAAGACAGAAGCACAAGAAGCGAAGGGACAAGGTGGGCTCTCCCCGGCAGGAGCCTTGCTGGGGCAGCTTACGTAGCCCCGGCAAGGGCCCTTGCTGGGGCAACTTGCCCAACACCAGCAGAGCCGCCACCCTTGAGCCTAAGACACCATTGAAAACATTGGAACCAAGACTCGGGAGGCGCCTGCATGGTGGCATGCAGATCTTTATGAGGACAAAGGGCCTGCGAGGCCTAGATAGGAACCAGGAAACAAGACAACAGCGAGGCTCCTTGCCAAGGATGCCCACGAGGCCCCGGCAAGGCTCCTGCCGAAGATACCCACGAGGCCCCGGCAAGACTCTTGCCGAGGGCGCCCACAAGGCCCCGGCAAGACCCTTGCCGGGAATATCAGCAAGACCGCGGCAAGGCCTTGCCACCCCAGCTCAGCGGCCGACCCACCAACTAAGCAGGTACCCACATGGCAATACGTGGCTCCTAGGCCAACTAGTCAAGCACCTACGTGGTGGCATGAAGATCTTCGTGAAGATCCTGCCACCACACCAGCTCAGCAGCCTGCCTGCCTACATGGCGATGCATGCCTTGTTGGCCTGGACGCGTGTCGGAACGAAGCGAAGCGGCGACGGACGGGACGGGCTTCGTTGCCATCCCCAATAAAGCGAGAGGACACCTAAGTAGAGCATTTAATGTGTTTTGTCCTGTGATGTCAGAGATAAACTCGACTACTGTACAACTTTCCACCTCCTGTGTGCCACTGTGGCAGCCCCTTTGACTATAAAAGGAGGCCCGCGGCATACTGAGAGAGGATTTTGACTTTTTGGACCCTGCACGCTTTGTAGCTAGTCCAAGAACACCAGATAAACACAAGCCATCTGGAGTAGGGTATTACGCATCACTCGCGGCCCGAACCTGGATAAATTTCCCGTGTTGATCTTCTAAACCCGCTCTTTCCACAGCCCCGCGCCTGCCAACTGTAGAAGGGGTTCCCCGTGATCCCATAGGTGTCGTTTCCACCGACATCTTTGGCGCGCAAGGTAGGGGTGCGCAATCTGTGAAAATCCGGTTTGAAGGTCAGCGCATCGACTTCATCATCACCATGGCCCCCAAGAGAAAGGGGATCACAGTGATCGGGTCGCCCGGAGCCGGCCCGTCCGCGCCAGCTCGGGTAGGCGACCGGGTGGCAACGGATGGGGCTGGAGACATGGCCCGCGAGCATCCACGACAATCTGGCAATCGGAGCCAGGCGAGGGGCGTCGTTCGAATCCGAGACGACGAGCCACACGCCGCTGGGTCCGGGGCGGGGCCGTGCTACCCACGGGCGACGCGGCAACCTCTACGGCGCACCAGCTGGCACCCGCGCCGCGGCCTTCCCAGGCGGCGCACGATGATCGACATCACGATGCGGAGCCCCCGGGCACCGCCACGGAAAGAGCCCCGAGCGCCACTTGCAGGAGGCACCAGGCCGGCGTGCGCGCTCGGACACCGGCGGGAGCAGCGTGCGACCGTGAGACTGTGACAGAGCCCCTTCTAACCTGGTTAGAAGTCGGAGCGCGTCACGGTCTACGCAGCTCTCGCCGCCGCCCACGCCAGCAGAAGCGCTGGCGCGCGTGCAACTGCTCCTCGACTTCCCCCTGCTGCGGAGAAGCTCGACGAGTGGAGGGCCACCATCCGAAGCCTTGTCAGCTTCGCCAACAAAGACGAGCCGCTCCCAACGGGTCCCTCACGCTGGTGTTCTATCGAGTCGGTGCATGCCGGCGGTGGGGGGACCGGAGACGCTGCGACCATGGTGCACTCTCCTCCCCCGCGGCTGCGACAGTAGCCACCGGCCCGTCGGGCCGATGCCTGTGACAACGTTTCCACAGCGTTGTCCGACCCGCAAACCCGCTGCGATCAATGTCGAGTTCTTCGAGACCAAGCTCAGGAAGAAGCTCGAACTACCATCGAGCAACAGCGGGAGGCGTGCCATCAGTCAGATCGACGTCCGGGGCCTGCTATGGACCATCCAGCGCCGGGGGCCCTGGCGGCCTGCCTTACGAGGTGGGCTGTCCGGCCTTTACCCGAGAGCTGCGGCAGTTCCAGTGGCCCTCCCACCGCACGTTCAAGCCTGATGTTGGGGAAAAGTACAACGGCAAGACTCACCCGTCGGAGTTCCTCAGCATCTACACCATCACGATGCAAGCCACCGGGGCTCGTGACGATAAGGTGCTCGCCAACTACTTTCTGTTGGCACTTAAGCCCAACGTCATGTCGTGGTTGATGCACCTGCCGGTGGATTCGATCTCTTCCTGGTCGGACCTGTGCCACGAGTTTGTTGGCGCCTTTACCGGAGGCCACCAAGCTCCTGGCCAGGCAAGTGACTTGCATGTCATCCCCCAGAAGGATGGTGAGTCCCTGCGTAAGTACATACAAAGATTCAGCCGTGTGCAATACACCATCCCAGACGTCCATCCTGCCGCTGTCATCAAGGCGTTCCATCAGAACGTACGCAATCGCAAGATGCGTGAAGAGCTGGCGATGAACAAGGTCAAGGATGTAGCCAAACTTTATGTTCTGGCAGATAGGTGTGCTCGGGCTGAGGAAGGAAGGAAGTACCCTGGCGAAGACGCTGGCGCGGAAACCGACTCCACAGACGAAGATGCCGCCGCCCCGACGAAGAAGGGCCGACGCTGTAACAGGAAACATAAGGGCAAGACTGTGCTTGCCATTGAGGGATCCGGCGACCCCGACGCCGCCAAGAAGGCCAAGGCTGACGACCCCAACAAGGAGGTTGCTGGGTGCGCCGCCTGCCGGGCCTTGGCGACCGCCGACAAGCCAGGAGGCTCCGACAAGTAGTACTGCAAGATCCACCGCACCAAGGGCCATGACCTCCAGAACTGCCGACAGGTTGAGCTGCTTGCTGAAAGGCAGAAAGCTGAATATGAAAGGCGGGACAAGGAGAAGGGTCAGGATGGTGCTGAGGGGTCCGGCAAGAAGCATGGCGGCCAGGGGGGTCGCCGCGGCAAAGATAATCAACAAGAGGGGCCCTCTCGGGGGCGCGACAAGAAGGAAGAAGAAGATGATCATGACGAGGACGACGAGTGTGGTGAGCACGAGTTCAAGAAAGCTACAAAGGCCATGTGCGTCGACAGTGGCGCCTTTTGCACACCTCACACCGCCAACTGAAACAGTGGGCGCGTGAGGTCACTGCGGTGGAGCCATCGTTCGATGTGCAGAAGCCACTAAAGTGGTCCCGCATGCCCATCATTTTTGACACCGAGGATCACCCTGATCGCACAACTGCGGTCGGGTGTTTGCCGTTGTTGGTTTCACCGACAATACACAACCTCAAGGTGACAAAAGTGCTGGTTGATCATGGGGCCGGTTTGAATTCGATCTCGCCCAATGTGATCAAGAGGTTGCAGATTCCTGATGGAGATCTCGAAGAGACGGGCACGTTTGAAGGGGTCAACCCGGGAAGGAGCCAGCCAAAAGGTAAAATCACGATGCCCATTACATTTGGGGGCGAGCTGAACTATAGGACGGAGAAGATCGTTTTCGATGTCGCCGAGATCCCCTTGCCATACAATGGGATCCTTGGCCACCCAGTGCTGGCCAAGTTCATGGCGGCGTCGCTCTACGCCTACAACACATTGAAGATGCCGGGGCCACTGACCATCATCACCGTCCCCTCTGACAAGAAAGACGCACTCATGTGCGCCGACCAACTCTACCGAGAGGCAGTTGCAGCAGCTGCTGCCAAGAAACTTGCTCCTGCCGCTGAAGCCCCAGGAAGGAAGAAGGCCGGCAAGACCTCTTCTGGCAAGACCTCTTCCGGCCAGACCTCCAGCACCCACTCCGGCAAGCGCGCCTCTTCGGAGTGTAGCGCTCCCGTCGAGGACGTGCCAGAGAGCTCCACCGGCAAGAACAAGAAGTCCAAGGCTGCACCACCAAAAACCAAGAAGGTGTCCATCAAGGAGGACGGCACGGGCGGGGCTTTCACTATAAGCTCCACCCTCGACAGCAAATAGGAAAGCGCGCTTGTCGCCTTCCCGCAGGGGAATGTTGATGTATTTGCATGGAAAGCATCTGATATCCCCGACGTTCCCAGAGAGGTGATTGAGCACCATATTGCTGCTGTCCTCACGTGCGGCCCGTCAAGCAGAAGGTCAGGAAGCACGCTTTGGAGCGACAAGAGTTCATCATTAAAGAGATCGGGAAGTCGGACGTGGCAGGCCTGGTTAGAGGAGTACTCCACCCACATGGCTGGCCAATCCGGTGGTTGTGCGTAAGGCGAATGGGAAGTGGAGGCTGTGTATTCACTACACATATATCAATAAAGCTTGTCCAAGGATCCTTTCCCTCTGCCACGCATCGACCAGATTGTAGACTCCACTGCCGGGTGTGACCTGCTATCATTCCTTGACGTCTATCCAGGATACCACCAGATCTTCATGATGAAGGAAGACGAAGATAAGACCGCGTTCATCACCCCATGTGGTACGTACTGCTTTGTACGAATGCCTTTCGGGTTGAAGAGCGCCGGTTTGACGTTTGCCCGAGCGGTCCAATTTGGTTTTGAGCCCCAGCTGCATAGAAATATGGAACCCTATATGGACGATATAGTGGTCAAAACCAAGGACAGTGCCACACTAGTACAGGATCTAGAAGAAACATTTGCAAATCTGCGCAAGATCAACCTCAAGCTCAACCCAGAGAAGTGTGTGTTCGGTGTCCTGTCCGGCAAACTTCTTGGGTTCTTTGTGTCTCAACGCGGAATCGAAGCAAATCCTGACAAGATCAAGGCCACTGAGCAGATTGAGGTGCCGAAACGAGTCAGGGACGTCCATAGGCCTTCCGGCTGCGTTGCCGCCCCGAGTAGGTTCATCTCCAAATCCGTTGAGCGCGCCCTCCCCTTTTTCAAAGTTTTGAAAAAGGCAGGTCCAGTAAAATGGACTCCGGAGGCAGAGGCAGCACTACAAGATTTGAAGAGGTACCTTTCCTCCACGCCGATACTAGTCGCACCTAAACCATAAGAGCCGTTGCTGCTATATTTAGCGGCAACGAATCAAGTGGTCAGTGCTGCGCTACTGGCGCAGAGGGAACTCGAGGGAGAAGCGGAAGTAGCAGCGGAGCCATCAGATGATGGCCCGGGGCCCTCCCCGGCGGGGCTTGACCCCGGCAAGGCGGAACCCCCGGCAAGGCCCAGTCCCGACGAGGCGAAGTCTGCGCAGATGGGCGAAGTTGAACAGAAGAAGAAGATGGTGCAGCACCGAGTTTATTTTGCCAGTTCCCTCTTGTAGGGGGGCAGGTCAAGGTATTCTGGTATGCAGAAGCTACTTTTCGGCCTCCTCATGGCCTCTAGAAAGCTGCGCCACTATTTCCAAGCACATGAGATCACTGTTGTCACCCGCCTCCTGTTGCAACGGATCTTGCCCAACCCAGATGCAACTGGGAAGATTGTGGAGTGGGCATTGGAGCTGTCGAGCTTTGGCCTCAAGTCTGAAAGTACTTCAATGATCAAGAGCCGAGCCTTGGCAGAGTTCATAGCAGAATGGACCACAACGCCCGACGAAGAAGTTCAAGAGACCACCCTTCCCGGCAAGGAAACGCGTCGCGATTGGGTTATGTACTTTGATGGATCTTTCTCATTGCAAGGTGCTAGTGTCGGTGTACTACTCGTGGCGCCCACCGGAGAGCACCTCAAGTACGTAGTCCAGATGCACTTCCCCCGGGAAAAATCGACGAACAACATGGCAGAGTACGAGGTACTGCTTGCCGGTCTCAGGATCGCGGTAGACCTTAGGATCAGGAAGCTCATCGTCAGGGGTGATTCACAACTCGTCGTCAAGGAAGTCAACAAGGATTACCAGAGCCCATTGATGGAAGCCTACGTGGATGAAGTTGGAAGAGCATTTTGACGGATTGCAAGCAGAGCATGTCCCTCGAGCGGAGAACAGCATTGCTGATGACCTGTCGAAGCGCGCTGCCCTGAAGTTGCCTGTGTAACCAGGTACCTTTGTGCTTCAATTAACTCAACCGTACGTTGAGCCATCAGCAGGACAGAACAAGCGAAGGAAGTCAGACCCTGCAAGTACTTTCCCGCCGAGCTCCCAGGTGCCGCCGGCAAGGACGTTGCTGGGTGTCCCAAGCTTGCCGGAGAGCAACAACCCCCGGGAGGGCCTCAAGCCCTGGCCGTAGAGGCAGCTGCCCTTACGGCCGGAGATGTGCCTTTAGTCCTTGCCGTTGAGCCCCAGGCTCCGGCATGGGCGCGGCCCACCGTCCATCTCCTCCAAACAGGAGAGCTTCCCGAGGAGTAGGAAGAAGCAGATAAAGTAGCCCGTCAGTACAACATGTACCAGTTTGTGGATAATGCCCTATACAGAAGGAGATTGAACGACGTGAAGTTGAAGTGCATTCCTAGGGAGGACAGACTGAGGCTGTTGGCAGAGATACATGGAGGCATGTGTGGTTCCCACATAGGGTCGAGAGCCCTTGTCGGCAAGGCATTCTAGCAAGGTTTCTTCTGGCCCACTGCTCTCCAGGATGCGACGACACTAGTAACCAAGTGTGAAGCGTGCCAGTTCCATTCAAAGAAGCTTCATCAACCGGCTCAAGCTCTTCAGACCATCCCTCTTTCCTGGCCATTTTTGGTCTGGGGGCTCGATATACTGGGCCCCTTTCCCCGTGCTGTAGGGGGCTTTGAGTACTTGTACGTCGCAATCGACAAGTTCACAAAGTGGCCGGAAGTGGAGCCGGTGAGAAAGGTGGCGACACAGTCAGCTGTCAAGTTCTTCAAGGGGCTAGTCTGTCGTTTTGAAGTGCCCAATAGGGTCATCACCAACAACGGCACACAGTCCACAAGCCGCACCTTCTTGCAGTACATTTAGGATCTCGGCGGCAATGTTTGTTTTGCTTCTGTTGCTCATCCCAGAAGTAACGGCCAGGCTGAGAGGGCGAATGAAGAAGTGCTACGGGGCCTCAAGACCAGAACTTTTGACAAGCTGCACAAGTGCGGAAGGTGCTGGGTTGATGAATTACCAACGGTTCTTTGGCGATTAGAACGACGCCAAATCGAGCTACTGGCCAGACACCATTTCCCCTGGTTTACGGGGCATAGACAGTTCTCCCCACGGAACTCATATACGGGTCACCTCGAGTGCTCACTTATGATGAGCTTGAGCAAGAGCAGTTGCGCCAAGAGGATGTGACACTCCTTGAGGAAGATCGTCTTCCGGCTGCTGTGTGAGCCGCTTGCTACCAACAGGCCTTGCGCCGCTATCATAGCTGTAAGGTTCACGCCAGAAGCCTTGAGGAAGGCGACCTTGTTCTTCGACAGATTCAATTTGCCAAGAATTCAAACAAGTTGACGCCAAAGTGGGAGGGCCCTTATCGGGTAATGTGAGTCACCAGGCCCGGCGCAGTCCGCCTGGAGACCGAAGATGGCATTACAGTAAGGAAATCCTGGAATATCAAACATCTTCGCAAGTTTTACCCCTAAGGCGCGAGTGGCGGGAGCCATGGCAGCCCCCATTTTGTACTAGCCTTGTCAGCAAGGCATGTAACCCTATGTACAAAGCCAGGCGCAGACCCTGAGCATAAATAAATGAAGCACTGGCGCCCTAAGTTTTAGCATGCATGCTAGGTTGAGTCTCTCTCTCCGTTAGGGTCGATAGTGCCTGGCGAAAACTAACCCCTAGCATAGAGGTTCAGTGTGCGTCCCTATGTTCCTTCCCGTCTTTTCTTTTGGTTCGCAGGATGCGCAGGCGTTTCTGCTGAGCTGTTTGGGGGAAAGGAAACAGGCCGACACCCAAACCCCGACAAGCCAAGGTTGCTGGGGGCTACAGATCCAGAGATCCGACCACGGCAAGCCCAGGTTGCCGAGGGCTGCAGAATCAGATAAGTCTTTCATCCCCCACCCTACACTTCCATATGGAACTTGAACGTACGAAGCTTCGCTCACTCTTATACCGCCGTGCTCCCTCTTTCCCATGCCCAAGAACCTTTCTTTGGGCCGGGACTTGGTTGTAGTGCGATGGAAAGGGGACAAACGAAGGGCCTAATCCTACTTTTCCCCTACCTCCGCCAAAAGGCGTGAGTGTAGTCGAGCTATAGAGCGGGAGGATGACAAGGTCTGTTGCCGGGTGGCGATGTTTATTTTTAAGATAACAAGGATTCGCCCCTTGGTGTGGGCCTTGCTCGCGCACAAAAGAACCCGGCAAACACCCCTTTTCTTCATTAATACGTTGTTAACAAGTATAGTTCGTACGGAATGAGAGCTTGAGCAAGGGGATTACAAGATTTTTCCGATCTTGAAGAATGTCCTTTAAATTTGCACTTGGTGGATTCTACTATTAAAAGGCCTATGGGAAGAATTAATGATGTTCTTATTCTTGCAAATAGGAATTATGTGCTCATAGATTCCGTTGTTCTTGATATTGATTGCAATCCGTTTTGTCCAATTATTCTTGGTAGACCGTTTTTACGCACTATTGGTGCCGTGATTGATATGAAAGAAGGCAATATTAAGTTCCAATTTCCTCTGAGGCAGCGTATGGAACACTTCCCTAGAACAAGAATTAGGCCACCTTATGAATCAATCATGAGGGCATCTTATGGATCTCGAACCAAAGATGACAAAACTTAGATCCTTACTTTATGCCTAGCTAAGGGCGTAAAACTATAGAGCTTGTTGGGAGGCAACCCAATGAATAAAATTTACTTTTGCTTTTTGCTTTCTGTTCTTGAGTGTTAATGCAATTAGTGTTCTTGAGTGTTAACCTACTGTTATGATTGTGCCTTTTGTGTTTTAGTTAGTGTTTGTGCCAAGTAGAACCAACAGGATCTTCTTGGGTGATAGTTGTTTGATCTTGCTGAAAAAGACATAAACTTTGCGCTCACGAAAACAATTATCATTTTTTATCAGAAAGATATTTTGCCCTGATTCTTTTTGCATAAGATTAATATACAAATTACCTAGGTCGTCCTAGTTTTTCAGAATTTTTGAAGTTCCGGAAGTTTTCGAATAGTCAGATTGCTACAGACTGTTCTGTTTTGGCAGATTCTGTTTTCTTTGCGTTGTGTGCTTATTTTGATGGCTCTATGGTTTTCTTTGATGAGTTTTTGCCATAGAAAAGTTGGAATGCAGTAGATATAATGCAAAAACAAAATATGAATTGGTTTGGTACAATACTTATAGTAGTGATTCGCTTTCTTTTAGTAACGGATCTCACGAAGGTTTTGTTGAGTTTTGTGTGATTGAAGTTTTTAAGTTTTGGGTTATCTTACGATGGATGAAGGAATAAAGCATAGAAGAGCCTAAGCTTGGGCATGCCCCGGCATCCCAAGCTATTACCCAAAAATTATCAACCAACTAAGCTTGGGGGTGCCCCCGAGTGGCATCCCCTCTTTCTTCTAACGACCAGCAGTATTTTACTCGAAGCTATATTTTTATTTGCCACATGATATGTGTTTTTGCTTGGAACGTCTTGTATGATATGAGTCTTTGCTTGTTTTATTTTGTGTTTTAAGTCTTGATCCCCTGCTGGACACACCTATTTGGCAGAGCCAAAATTATGTCATGACTTGTTAAATTTGATCTCTATGCTTCACTTAAATTTTTATGAGCTATGGATTTGCTCTAGTGCTTCACTTATATCTTTTGAGCACGGTGTGCTTTAGTATTTTTGAAGAAATGCTCTCTTGCTTCACTTAGATTTATTTGAGAGTTAGTAAAATTTTGAAGAATTCCTCTCTTGCTTCACTTAAATTATTTTGAGAGAAAGAAAGAAAAAATTATGCTCCTGATCTTCACTTATATATGCTTGAGCTTGTGAAAAGCAACACATGAAAATTAGTCCCAAAGTAATAGATATCCAAGAAGGATATAATAAAAACTTTCACGAAGATCATTGGCCAATGTAAACTTGATTCTTAGTAATAGTTTGAGATATGATGATGTGATATGTGAGTTATGTTGATGAGTAATTATGCTTTAGTAAGAATATTGGTGTTAAGGTTTGTGATTCCCTATGCAAGTACGAAAGTCAATACTCATGCAATGAAATTATATCCTACTTGTGGTGCATTATTCAACGTTAATTATGCTGAATGCTTGCTTATGAGATTATTCATTTCTTGGTTGGTCGCTTCTCAATCTTTTGCTAGCCTTCATTTTGCACTAAGTATGATCTCTACTTGTGCATCCAAAATCCTTTAAACCAGTTTTTCCACATGAGTCCACTATATCTACCTATATGCGGTATTCTTTTCCCGTTCTAAGCAAATTTGCATGTGCCATCTCTAATTTTCAAAATAAACTTCTCTTTTGTGTGTTTGTTTCGCTCGCGGAGCGGTGAGTGGTGGCTAATATTTTCCATGCACTACAAGAAAAAAGACACATCCATGACATTTTCGGCCGAACGAATTTTTTTCTGTCATACTTATGACACTTCTATGACGATAATTGTGACAAAACCCGGTATCATCAAAGATGTGGTGGGCTCCTACTTCTATGACAAAAAATCATGACAGAAAATGGGCTTTTCGTCCTGGGCGGGCCGGAGACGCAGCTGCATGACATTCTTTGGGCCGTCCGTGACGGAAAAAACCGTGGTAGAAGCGAGGGCGAGGAAAATATCGGGGAGTTCCCAGTTACGGTGGGTGGTCGGGGGCTGAGCGATGCGCGTTTCTCTCGTACGTACGCGCGTGTGTGCGAGGCATTGGGCTCTAACTGAACCCGAGCGAGGCGTTGGGCTCTAACTGAACCCGAGCGATTGCACTACAGGCTACGCGTTACTGAACCCGAGCGATCGATCGCTCCCTTGCTGTTAACTGAACCCGAGTGATTCCTTCGCTACTCCTGCTAACTGAAGCCGATCGAACACTGCTGCCTCCTTCCCTTGATGAACAGTGAGCGTTGTTGAGG
Organism: Aegilops bicornis; assembly: GCA_021605145.1. NCBI lineage: Eukaryota > Viridiplantae > Streptophyta > Magnoliopsida > Poales > Poaceae > Aegilops > Aegilops bicornis. The sequence continues at coordinate 628,335,759 of CM038671.1, read as the reverse complement.
GGGTTTGGATGAATAGTTCCCGGTGGGGGTTTGGATGAACAGGAACCCATGGTAGTAGAGGCCGTTGCCGCTGGATGAACAGTACCCCGATTGATCGAGCAGGTGGATGAACAGGACCCTGTGGAGGGCTGAATGAATAGGACCTGTGGAGGGCTGGTTGAATAGTAGCCGGTGGAGGCCTGGATGAACAGTAGCCTGTGGAGGGGTGGTTGAACAGGACCCCCGTGGAGAGGGCTGGTTGAACAGTAGCCGGTGGAGGAGCGCGGTGGAGGTTGGATGAACAGGAGCTCGTGGATGAACAGTCACTGGTAGAGGCTGGAGGAGGTCGACGGTGGATGAATAGGAGCCCATGGAGGCTGGAGGAGGGTCGACGGCGGAGATGAATAGTATCCCGTGGAGTTCCTTTTGCGGTATGCCACACCCCTCCCGATGAACAAGACCCCCATTTCGACCGTAGCGCTCCAACACAAGTCCATGTCCTCCGTTTTGCGATACGCCACACCCCTCTCGATCAACAGGACCCCGTTTCAGATCCTAAAACCCTAGTGAAACCCCTCGGCAAGCCAGTTTCAGATCATATACCCTGTGTGGTTACCATTGAAACCAAGGTACCTCGAAGTAAGCTTTTTCGTTTTGAAACATACTGGATTTTGCACCCGGGGTTTATGGATGTGGTGCAACAAGTTTGGGACAGACCGGTGTACAATAAAAATGTTGCGGCCACACTGAGTCACAAGTTCAAAGCCCTCTGTCATGCCCTTAAGAATTGGAGTAAGCATATTTCTCGGCTTACTATTGCGAGCACTAATTGTAATGAGGTCCTTGCTGAGCTTGATGAACTAGAAAACAAACGTTGTCTCACACTTCCAGAAACAAACTTCAGAAATATCCTTAAAGCTCACCTTCTCCGACTGCTCAAATACCAGAAGCTTTACTGGAAAAAGCGGTGCACCATTCGTTGGATCAAGTTTGGGGACGAAAACACTAAGTTTTTTCAAGCGATTGCCACAGAAAGATATCGCAGGAACAACATTGCTTCGTTCCGCACCGATGATGATCGTGTGGTTGAAGATCACCCGGGTAAGGAAGCACTCTTACACTCCACGTACAAAACCAGACTGGGGACCACAACACAATGTGATATGAAATTTGACTTGCCTTCAATAATCCAATGAGCAAGCAATCTTGATCTTCTCACTGAGCCGTTCACTCCAGAGGAAATTGATGGAGTTGTCAAGGAAATGCCACCTGATCGGGCACCTGGACCGGATGGTTTCAGTGGAGCTTTCCTCAAGGCTTGCTGGCCGATCATCAAGCATGACTTCTACTCGCTCGGCTCAAAATTTTATGAAGGAAATCTTGACATCACCAGCCTCAGTGACAGTGTCATTACCCTGATCCCCAAGGTAAACACGCCCATGTCAGTTAATGATTACAGACCGATCACCATGCTTAATTGTTGTCTGAAATTACTGAGGAAACTTTTAGCCAACCGACAGCAATGCATAATTGTCGGCGTTTTGGGAACGGGGGTCCCCAGACTTGCCTGCCTGCGGCCCATGGCGTGGCTATGCTAGCGGGACTGTACGGCCCATCTTCATCAACAAGGCATTCAGGACCCTCGCGAGGGGCCAAGCCTCGCGAGGCGGACGGCGCGAGACCTCCTCGGGAGCAACCTCACTAGGCTACCTCGCGAGGAGCGGAGATATCAAGGCGGGGCAAACCTCACGAGGCTCTCATGACGTGAGCCATGACGACCGGCACCAGGCGGGTGCCAGGCGCATGCAGCATCCTTGTTTCCTCTTTGGTGCTCAGGAGGCAGGCGCAGGCGCGGAGTACCAAGGCATCAGGCAAAGGTTTCCATATCGGTGCAACGAGACCAAGACCAGCAGGACGGCAAGACGGAGGTCACCATGGAGCCCAAGACATTGTCACCACCAGAGCCTTTTGCGGGCGAAGACCGCTTTTGTCAGGATAGCTTGTACTAGCTGTCCCCTTTCAAATTTGCCGGCCGTTGTTGGCTCCCTTCCCACTCAATATTTGGGGAGAGGATCAGGGCATATATAAGTAGAGCTAGCCACCACAGAAGGTGGGGACAGATCGAGTTCTCATCCACAAGTCCAGAGAGCACAAGAACACCTCAACCTCAGGAGGCTATTCTTCCCCTTGTACTATTTTTCATCAGCCCAAGAGGCAATCCACCACCACACATTGGAGTAGGGTATTACACCACAATGGTGGCCCGAACCAGTATAAATCTCGTGTCTTTCCATGTTGTGAGTTCGTCGAGTTCGTCCGCGAGATCTTAGTGAGCTAGAGCGTAGATCGGTACGGGGGAAAGAACTTCATGCGCACCCCAGAGTTCGAACCTTAAGGTTTTGCCGGAACCCCATCTCCGACATTTGGCACGCCAGGTAGGGGTGCACCGTAGCTTCTCTCCACCGGCATACGCCCCACACCGCCGCACTTTGCCCCGATGGCGGGTGCCCCGCCGTCCGCTCCTGCGGCCGGCGTTGACGACGGGGCTAGGGGGCTCCGAGCCCTGGCACCCGCCCTGCGACGGGTGCGATGGCCACCCAAGTTCAGGCCGAAGATGTCGCCGCGCTGCAACGGCGCGACGGACCCATCGCCGTTCCTACTGGCGTACGAGGAGGCCGTCCTCGAGGCCGGGGGCGAAGATGAGGTCATGTCCAACTGGTTCCCCATGGCCCCCGCCGGCAAGACACATGCCTGGATGCTCAACCTCCCCGGATCCACGATGGCGTCCTGAGGGAACTCCATGACCTCTTCACTGCTCGCTACGCGGTGCCGGCGCACCACGCAGTCGCAGCCCTGCTGGGCGGCTCTCAAGCACCGCCTTCAAATCGCCACGTCAAGCCATTCCTCTGTCAGATTGGGGCCACTTTCTAGCGCCCGGGGGCTCCGCCAGGTTGGGCTGCAGCAGAGGTTGACCTCACCTTCAGCTCAGAAGACCATCCCGACTCCACCGTCGGCTCGGGCATGCTCCCAATGCTCTGCACGCCCACCATCTGCAATGTGGCTGTTACCAAGACCCTCATCGACGGCGGTGCCGGCCTCAACTTGCTCTCCGTGGAGGCCTTCAGCCTTCTTCACATGCCGCTCGAGTGGCTCAGTCTTAGCAAGCCCTTCTCAGGAGTTGGTGGTGGCGCTGCCCACTCTCTGGGACAGATCCGTCTCGCAGTCACCTTCGGCACGTGCGACAACTACCGCACTGAGCTGGTCGACTTCGACATGGCCTGCATCGGCCTCCCGTACAACGCCATCCTCTGGTACCCAGCTCTCGTCCAATTCATGGTGGCGACTCACCCGGCCTACAACCTCATGAAGATGCCTGGGAGCAAGGGCGTCCTCACCATCAAGGGGGACACCAAGGAGGCCGTAACGGCACTCAAGCTTGCCTTCAAGACCGCCGCGGCGGCGCAGCCCGCCGGCGCCGGCACCCCCGAAGCCAAGGAGGCCGCGCCTACCAAGAAGAAGCAGCTGTTCACCCAAGACAAGGTGGAAACCGAGCAGGTGCCAGTCAATGAGGACGGACCTTCAGGAGCCACCTTTACCATAGGTGCCGGCCTCGATTTCGTCCAAGAAGAGGCGCTGGTGAGGTTCTTGCGCGCAAACAAGGACATATTCGCATGGGAGCCCAATCAGCTGGTAGGGGTTCCAAGAGAGGTGATTCAGCATCACTTAAGGGTGTGCCCCAAAATGCGCCCTGTCAAGCAACGAGCGAGGCGGCAATCCACAGAGAAGCAAGCCTTCATCATCCAAGAGACCCGCAAGCTGGAGACGGCGGGTGCCATGCGCGAGGTTCGGTATCCCACAGGGCTGGCAAACCCTGTTGTAGTGCCAAAGAAAGGCGGGAAGGAACGGATGTGCGTCGATTTCACCAACCTTAATAAGGCCTGCCCCCAAGATCCGTTCCCGCTCCCACGCATCGATCAGATTGTTGACTCCACCGCCGAGTGTGACCTGATGTGCTTCCTAGAAGCATTCTCAGGGTATCACCAGATCAAGATGGCGGTGGAAGACATAGAGAAGACAACCTTCCTGACCCCGTGTGCGGTGTACTGCTACACCTGCATGCCCTTTGGGCTGCGCAACACGGGCGCGACCTTTCAGCGGCTGATGCACATCGCCTTGGGGCGGCAGCTCGGGAGAACACAGAGGCCTATGTCGATGACATAGTGGCGAAGTCTCGGGTGGCGAGAACCTTGATTCAAGACTTGGAAGAGACCTTCGAGAGCCTGCGCCAGGTGAACTTGCGGCTTAACCCGGAGAAGTGTGTGTTCGGTGTCCCTTCCGGCAAGCTGATGGGATTCCTGTTGGGGGACGTAGCAGAAATTCAAAATTTTCCTACGTGTCACCAAGATCTATCTATGGAGAAACCAGCAACGAGGGGAAGGAGAGTGCATCTACATACCCTTGTAGATCGCTAAGCGGACGCGTTCAAGAGAACGGGGTTGAAGGAGTCGTACTCGTTGTGATCCAAATCACCGGAGATCCTAGTGCCGAATGGACGGCACCTCTGCGTTCAACACACGTGCAGCACGGTGATGTCTCCCATGCCTTGATCCAGCAAGGAGAGAGGGAGAGGTTGGGGAAGACTCCGTCCAGCAGCAGCACGACGGCGTGGTGGTGGTGGAGGATCGTGGCAATCCTGCAGGGCTTCGCCAAGCACCACAGGAGAGGAGGAGTACTTGGGAGAGGGGGAGGGCTGCGCCAGAACTTGGGGTGCGGCTGCCCTCCCACCCCTCCACAATTTATAGGTGGGGGGAGAGGGGGGACGGCCCCCTTAGATCTCATCTAGGGTTCGGGGTGGCGGCCAAGGGGGAAGGAGTGCCCCCCAAGTCAAGTGGAGGCCCTCCCCCTTAGGGTTTCCCCTCTCCCATGCGCATGGGCCTTGGGGGGGCTGGTGCCCCTGGCCCATTAAGGCTAGGGCGCCCATTACAGCCCATGCTGCTGTATTGGACGTGGTGGAACATCTTCCGGACCTCCGGACCCCTCTGGAATCCTCCGGAACCTTCCGGAAGCTTCCCGGTACAATACCGGAAAAACCCAAACTTTTCCCGGAACTCGAACAACAACTTTCCATATATAAATATTTACCTCCGGACCATTCCGGAACTCCTTGTGACGTCCGGGATCTCATCCGGGACTCCGAACAACATTCGGTAACCACATACAAGCTTCCTTTATAACCCTAGCGTCATCGAACCTTAAGTGTAGACCCTACGGGTTCGGGAACCATGCGCATATGACCGAGACGTTCTCCGGTCAATAACCAACAGCGGGATCTGGATACCCATGTTGGATCCCACATGTTCCACGATGATCTCATCGGATGAACCACGATGTCAAGGACTCAATCGATCCCGTATACAATTCCCTTTGTCTAACGGTATTGTACTTGCCCGAGATTCGATCGTCGGTATACCGATACCTTGTTCAATCACGTTACCGGCAAGTCTCTTTACTCGTGCCGTAACAAATCATCCTGTGATCAACCTCTTGGTCACATTGTGCACATTATGATGATGTCCTACCGAGTGGGCCCAGAGATACCTCTCCATTTACACGGAGTGACAAATCCCGATCTCGATTCGTGCCAACCCACAGACACTTTAGGAGATACCTGTAGTGCACCTTTATAGCCACCCAGTTACGTTGTGACGTTTGGTACACCCAAAGCATTCCTACGGTATCCGAGAGTTGCACAATCTCATGGTCTAAGGAAAAGATACTTGACATTAGAAAAGCTTTAGCATACGAACTACACGATCTTTGTGCTAGGCTTAGGATTGGGTCTTGTCCATCACATCATTCTGCTAATGATGTGATCCCGTTATCAACGACATCCAATGTCAATGGTCAGGAAACTGTAACCATCTATTGATCAACGAGCTAGTCAACTAGAGGCTTACTAGGAACATGGTGTTGTCTATGTACCCACACATGTATCTGAGTTTCCTATCAATACAATTATAGCATGGATAATAAACGATTATCATGAACAAGGAAATATAATAGTAACTAATTTATTATTGCCTCTAGGGCATATTTCCAACAGTCTTCCACTTGCACTAGAGTCAATAATCTAGTTCACATCGCCATGTGATGAACACTCATAGGTCACATCACCATGTGAACAACATCCAAAGAGTTTACTAGTGTCACTAAACTAGTTCACATCATCATGTGATTAAGACTCAATGAGTTATGGGGTTTGATCATGTTTTTCTTGTAAGAGAGGTTTTAGTCAATGGGCCTGCAACATTCAGATCCGTATGTACTTCGCAAATCTCTAGGTCATATTGTAAATGCTGCTTCCACGCTCCACTTGGAGTTATTCCAAATGGTTGCTCCACTATACGTATCCGGTTTTCTACTCAGAGTCATTCGGATAGGTGTTAAAGCTTGCATCGACGTAACCTTTTACGTCGAACTCTTTATCACCTCCTTAATCGAGAAACATATCCTTATTCCTCTAAGGATAAACTTGACTACTATCTGGTGATCCACTCCGTGATCACCTTTGTACCCTCTTGCCAGATATGTAGCAAGGCACACATCAGGTGCGGTACACAGCATAGCATACTGTAGAGTCTACGTCTAAGGCATAGGGGACGACCTTCGTCCTTTCTCTCTTTTCTGCCGTGGTCGAGCTTTAAGTCTTAACTTCATACCTTACATCTCAGGCAAGAACTCCTTCTTTGACTGATCCATCTTGAACACCTTCAAGATCATGTCAAGATATGTGCTCATTTGAAAGTACCATTTAGCGTTTTTGATCTATCCTCATAGATCTTGATGCTCAATGTTCAAGTAGCTTAATCCAGGTTTTCTATTTTAAAACACCTTTCAAATAACCCTATATGCTTTCGGAAATTCTACATCATTTACGATCAACAATATGTCAACAACATATACTCATCAGAAATTCTATAGTGCTCCCACTCACTTCTTTGGAAATACAAGTTTCTCATAAACTTTGTATAGACCCAAAATCTTTGATCATCTCATCAAAGCGTACATTCCAACTCCGAGATGCTTACTCCAGTCCCTAGAAGGATTGCTGGAGCTTTGCATACTTGTTAGCGTTTTTCAGGATTGTCAAAAACCTTCTGGTTGTATCACATACAACCTTTCCTCAAGAAAACTGTCAAGGAAACAATGTTTTGACATCCTATATGCAAGATTTCATAAATAATGCAGTAATTGCTAATCCAATTCAACAGACTCTTAGCATCGCTACGAGTGAGAAAGCCTCACCGTAGTCAACTCCTTGAACTTGTCGGAAAACATCTTTAACGACAAGTCGAGCTTTCTTAATGGTGATACTTACCATCATTGTCATCTTCCTTTTAAAATCCATCTTTACCCAACGTCCTTACGACCATCAAGTATTTCTTCCAAAGTCATGGATCCTCTCTCGGATGTTATGGCCTCAAGCCATTCATCGGAATCCGGGCCCACCATCGCTTCTCCATAGCTTGTAGGTTCATTGTTGTCTAGCAACATGACCTCTAAGACAGGATTGCGTACCACTCTGAAGTAGTACGTGTCCTTGTCGACCTACGAGGTCCGGTAGTGACTTGATCCGAAGCATCATGATCACTATCGTTAGCTTCCACTTCAATTGGTGTAGGTGCCACATGAACAACTTCCTATGCCCTGCTACACACTTGTTGAAGTGACAGTTCAATAACCTCATCAAGTCTCCACCATCCTCCCACTCAATTCTTTCGAGAGAAACTTTTCCTCGGGAAAGGACCTAATTCTGGAAACAATCCTTTTGCTTCCTGAATCGAGATCGAGGTATACCCAACTGTTTTGGGTGTCCTATGAAGATGCATTTTATCCGCTTTGGGTTCTAGCTTATCAACCTGAAACTTTTTCACATAAGCGTCGCAGCCCCAAACTTTTAAGAAATGACAATTTAGGTTTCTCCAAACCATAGTTCAAACGGTGTCGTCTCAACGGAATTACGTGGTGCCCTATTAAAGTGAGTGCGGTTGCCTCTAATGCCTAACCCATGAACGATAGTGGTAATTCGATGAGAGACATCATGGTACACATCATATCCAATAGGGTGCAACTATGATGTTTGGACACACCATCACACTATGGTGTTCCAGGCGGTATTTATTGTGAAACAAATTCCACAATGTCTTAATAGTGTGCCAAAGCTCGTAACTCAGATACTCATCTCTATGATCATATCATAGACATTTTATCCTCTTGTCACGATGATTTTCAACTTCACTCTGAAATTACTTGAACCATTCAATAATTCAGACTTGTGTTTCATCAAGCAAATACACTCAGTATCTACTCAAATCATCCGTGAAGTAAGAACATAACGATATTCACTACATGCCTCAGCACTCATTGGACTGCACACATCAAAATGTGTTACTTCCAACAAGTTGCTATCTTGTTCCATCCTACTGAAACCGAGGCTTTTCAGTCATTTTGCCCATGTGGTATGATTTGCATATCTCAAGTGATTCAAAATCAAGTGAGTCCAAACGATCCATCTGCATGGAGTTTCTTCATGCTATACACCAATAGACATGGTTCGCATGTCTCAAACTTTTCAAAAAATGAGTGAGTCCAAAGATCCATCAACATGGAGCTTCTTCATGCGTTTTATACCAACATGACTTACATGGCAGTGCCACAAGTAAGTGGTACCATCATTACTATCTTATATCTTTTGGCATGAAAATGTGTATTACTATGATCGAGATTCAATAAACCATTCCTTTAGGTGCAAGACCATTGAAGGTATTATTCAAATAAATAGAGTAACCATTATTCTCCTTAAATGAATAACCGTATTGCGATAGACATAATCCAATCATGTCTATGCTCAACGCAAATACCAAATGACAATTATTCTGGTTTAATACTAATCTTGATGGTAGAGGGACCGTGCGATGTTTGATCACATCAAACTTGGAAACACTTCCAACACATACCGCCAGCTCACCTTTAGCTAGTCTCCGTTTATTCCGTAGCTTTTATTTCGAGTTACTAACACTTAGTAACCGAACCGGTATCTAATACTCTGGTGCTACTAGGAGTACTAGTAAAGTACACATTAACATAATGTATATCCAATATACTTCTATCGACCTTGCCAGCCTTCTCATCTACCAAGTATCTAGGGTAATTCTGCTCTTAGTGGTTGTTCCCCTTATTACAGAAGCATTTAGTCTCGGGTTTGGGTTCAACCTAGGGTTTCTTCACTTATAGCAGCAGCTGATTTGCCGTTTCATGAAGTATCCCTTCTTGCCCTTGCCCTTCTTGAAACTAGTGGTTTCACCAACCATCAACAATTGATGCTCCTTCTTGATTTCTACTTTTGCGGCGTCAAACATCGCGAATATCTCAAGGATCATCATATCTATCCCTAATTTGTTATAGTTCATCACGAAGCTCTAGCAGCTTGGTGGCAATGACTTTGGAGAAACATCACTATCTCTGGAAGATCAACTCCCACTCGATTCAAGTGATTGTTGCACTTAGACAATCTGAGCACAAGCTCAACGATTGAGCTTTTCTCCCTTAGTTTGCAGGCTAAGAAAATCGCCGGAGGTCTTATACCTCTTGACGTGGGCACGAGCCTGAAATCCCAATTTCAGCCCTCGAAACATCTCATATGTTCCGCGACGTTTCGAAAAACGTCTTTGGTGCCTCGACTCTAAACCGTTTAACTGAACTATCACGTAGTTATCAAAACGTGTATGTCTGATGTTCGCAACATCCACAGACGATGTTTGGGGTTTAGCACACTGAGCGGTGCATTAAGGACATAAGCTATCTTCTGTCCGCATAATCGCTACTGTCAACTTTCAACTAAATTTTTCTCTAGGAACATATTTAAAACAGTAGAACTAAAGCGCGAGCTTACGACATAATTTGCAAAGATCTTTTGACCATGTTCAGGATAATTAAGTTCATCTCATGAACTCCCACTCAGATAGACATCCCTCTAGTCATCTAAGTGATTACATGATCCGAGTCAACTAGGCCGTGTCCGATCATCACGTGAGACGGACTAGTCATCATCGGTGAACATCTTCATGTTGATCGTATCCTCCATACGACTCATGCTCGACCTTTCGGTCTCTTGTGTTCCGAGGCCATGTCTGTACATGCTAGGCTCGTCAAGTTAACCTAAGTGTTTCGCGTGTGTAAATCTGGCTTACACCCATAGTATGTGGTAAGAATCTATCACACCCGATCATCACGTGGTGCTTCGAAATGACGAACTTTCGCAACGGTGCACAGTTAGGGGGAACAGTTTCTTGAAATTTTAATGAGGGATCATGTTATTTACTACCATCGTTCTAAGCAAATAAGATGCATAAACATGATAAACATGATAAACATCACATGCAATCAAATAGTGACATGATATGGCCAATATCATTTTGCTCCTTTTGATCTTCATCTTCGGGGCTCCATGATCATCATCGTCACCGGCATGACACCATGATCTCCATCATCATGATCTCCATCATCGTGTCTCCATGAAGTTGTCTCGCCAACTTATTACTTCTAGTACTATGGCTACCGTAGAATAACAAAAGGGGTTATTCATGTTCAAGCTAGTTTCAACAATACCATTATAGCTGTTACAGACCCACAAGGTCGAGTGGTTTTTTGGTCCTCGGCCGGTACTTGTGGATTCAAAAGCTCAAGAAAAGCATCACCCTATGCTGGTCAAAGAACAATAGTAGATTCTATTCGTATAGTAGGTTTGCAAAGAGCAGAAGTTATGGTAAAGGGCGCTGGTAGTGGAAGAGATGCCGCATTACGAGCCATTGCTAAAAGTGGTGTGCGATTAAGTTGTATACGCGATGTAACACCTATGCCGCATAATGGATGTCGACCGCCTAAAAAAAGACTTCTGTAAAAGAATTAACCCGCTTTCAACTTTCATTTCAAGAAAAATAATCTCTTCTCACCCCCATATCCAAATAAAAAAGCGGTTGAAGTAATAAATTTGAATTAAAGAGAAGAATCAATGGATTCATGATTAAACCCCTCCCACTTCTTGTATTTTTTTACAATTTTGGTTAAGTGAGGGATCAAATATGTAGTAAATCTTAGAAATATGACTATTGCTTTCCAATTAGCTGTTTTTGCATTAATTGCGACTTCCTCAGTCTTAGTAATTAGTGTACCCCTTGTATTTGCTTCTCTTGATGGTTGGTGAAATAATAAAAATGTTGTATTTTCTGGTACATCATTATGGATTGGACTAGGAATAGTCTTTCTCGTAGCTATTCTGAATTCAGAGATGTGGCAATCTTGAAGAGAAAATTATCTACCTTGCAAAGGTATCTCGGCGGGATCAAATATATGACGAGATTGCCAGACATTGTGATCGTCCTTGATCAGCAAAAAGAGTATATAGCTCTTCGAATGTGCCATTTTGGGGATTCCTACTATTTCTTTAGTCGATACAAATTGTGACCCGGATCTCGCGAATATATCGATTCCAGCCAACGATGACACTATGACTTCAATTCGATTGATTCTTAACAAATTAGTATTTTCAATTTGTGAGGGCCGTTCACTATATATTCTTAATCGTAATTACATGGCGTTGTTCAATGACACGCAGGTCATACAATAAATAAATACAACTCCTATGGCTCCTGCCGGTTGTCATATTCATCAACATGCAAGTCGTGATTCCTATTACAAGAACATGATCAATCTCATACATCACATATCATTCATCACATTCTTTTTGGCAATATCACATCACATAGCATACCCTCCAAAAACATGTTAGACGTCCTCTAATTGTTGTTTGCATGTTTTACGTGGCTGCTATGGGTTTCTAGCAAGAACATTTCTTACCTACGCAAAACCACAACGTGATATGTCAATTGCTATTTACCCTTCATAAGGACCCTTTTCATCGAATCCGATCCGACTAAAGTGGGAGAGACTGGAACCCGCTAGCCACCTTATGCACCAAGTGCATGTCAGTCGGTGGAACCTGTCTCACGTAAGTGTACGTGTAAGGTTGGTCCAGGCCGCTTCATCCCACAATGCCGCCGAATCAAGATTGGACTAGTAATGGTAAGCATATTGAACAAAATCAACACCCACAACTACTTTGTGTTCTACTCGTGCAAAGAATCTACGCAATAGACCTAGCTCATGATGCCACTGTTGGGGAACGTAGCAGAAATTCAAAATTTACCTACGTGTCACCAAGATCTATCTATGGAGAAACTAGCAACGAGGGGAAGGAGAGTGCATCTATGAGCGGAAGCGTTCAAGACAACGGGGTTGAAGGAGTCGTACTCGTCGTGATCCAAATCACCCGAGATCCTAGTGCCGAACGGACGGCACCTCCGCGTTCAACACACGTGCAGCCCGGTGACGTCTCCCATGCCTTGATCCAGCAAGGAGAGAGGGAGAGGTTGGGGAAGACTCCGTCCAGCAACAGCACGACGGCGTGGTGGTGGTGGAGGAGCGTGGCAATCCTGCAGGGCTTCGCCAAGCACCAAGGGAGAGGAGGAGTACTTGGGAGAGGGGGAGGGCTGCGCCAGAACTTGGGGTGCAGCTGCCCTCCCACCCCTCCACTATTTATAAGTGGGGGGGAGAGGGGGGCCGGCCCCCTTAGATCTCATCTAGGGTTGGGGGCGGCGGCCAAGGGGGAAGGAGTGCCCCCCAAGTCAAGTGGAGGCCCTCCCCCTTAGGGTTTCCCCTCTCCCATGCGCATGGGCCTTGGGGGGGCTGGTGCCCCTGGCCCATTAAGGCTGTGGCACCCCTTACAGCCCATGCTGCTGTATTGGACGTGGTGGAACATCTTCCGACCTCCGAACCCTCCGAATCCTCCGGAACCTTCCTGCACAATACCGGAAAAACCCGAACTTTTCCCTAACCCGAACAACAACTTTCCATATATAAATCTTTACCTCCGGACCATTCCTAACTCCTCGTGACATCTGAGATCTCATCCGGGACTCGAACAACATTCAAGAACCACATACAAACTTCCTTTATAACCCTAGCGTCATCGAACCTTAAGTGTGTAGACCCTACGGGTTCGGGAACCATGCAGACATGACCGAGACATTCTCCGGTCAATAACCAACAGCGGGATCTGGATAGCCATGTTGGCTCCCACATGTTCCATGATGATCTCATCAGATGAACCACGATGTCAACGACTCAATCGATCCCGTATACAATTCCCTTTGTCTAACGGTATTGTACTTGCCCGAGATTCGATCGTCGGTATACCGATACCTTGTTCAATCTCATTACCGGCAAGTCTCTTTACTCGTTCCGTAACACATCATCCTGTGATCAACCCCTTGGTCACATTGTGCACATTATGATGATGTCCTACCTAGTGGGCCTAGAGATACCTCTCCGTTTACATGGAGTGACAAATCCCAGTCTCAATTCGTGCCAACCCAACAGATACTTTCGGAGATACCTGTAGTGCACCTTTATAGCCACCTAGTTACGTTGTGATGTTTGGTACACCCAAAGCATTCCTACGGTATCCGGGAGTTGCACAATCTCATGGTCTAAGGAAAAGATACTTGACATTAGAAAAGCTTTAGCATACGAACTACACGATCTTTGTGCTAGGCTTAGGATTGGGTCTTGTCCATCACATCATTCTGCTAATGATGTGATCCCGTTATCAACGACATCCAATGTCCATGGTCAGGAAACTGTAACCATCTATAGATCAACGAGCTAGTCAACTAGAGGCTTACTAGGGACATGGTGTTGTCTATGTACCCACACATGTATCTGAGTTTCCTATCAATACAATTATAGCATGTATAATAAACGATTATCATGAACACGGAAATATAATAATAACTAATTTACTATTGACTCTAGGGCATATTTCCAACAATTCCTTGTATCCCACAGAGGGATCAAGGCGAACCCAGAGAATATCAAGGCCATCAAGGACATGAGCCCGCCGCAGACCCTCAGAGAGATGCAGAAGCTGGCGGGACGAGTGACCGCGTTGGGGCGTTTCATATCCAAGCTGGGAGAGTGCGCTTATCCTTCTTCAAGCTCATGAAGAAGAAGGGCCCGTTCGAGTGGACACCAGAGGCCGACTGAGCCTTCCAAGACCTCAAGAAATACCCGACCAGCCCTCCTGTGATGGTGGCACCACGACCTCTCGAGCCCTTAGTGCTCTACCTTGCCACCACCCCGTACTCCGCCAGCGGAGCGCTGGTGGCGCTTCGGGAGGAGCACCAAGCCAAGGGCGCGCTATGCCAAGCTATAGTTGAAGTAATGCAGGGTCAGGAAGGCGCCGCAAAAGCCTCAACACCAGAAGACCAAGCTCGGCAAGACAACGTCGCCGAGATTCCCGAAAGCAGTCATGCCTCAAGAGCCCCCTCCACCTCAGGAGATGCCCCAATATCCGCAAGACCCGAGCCTCGCCAACGCGCCAGGCCTTGTCGAACACCCGGTGTATTTTGTCAGCACGGTGTTGCGGGACGCAAGGGCACGATACCACATGCCTCAGAAGCTCCTCCTCGCGGTCTTGTTGGCCTCGCGCAAGCTGCAGCACTACTTCCAGGGCCACCCCATCAAGGTCGTCTTGTCCTACCCATTGGAGAGGGTGCTCAGGAGCCCCAACTCGGCTGGAAGGGTCGCAGAGTGGAATCGAGCTGCAAGCATTCCAGTTGGAGTTCAGCACTACCAGGTTGTCAAGGGGCGGCCACTGATTTTGTGGCAGAATGGAAAAATGCCCCGACACTTGAAGAAGGCGATGACCTATCCACCTCACCAGGAAGCAAGGCACCGGACGGGTGGGTCATGTACTTTGATGGCGCCTTCGCACACCAAGCCGCAGGGGCTAGAGCAGTACTAATCTCGCCCACTCAGGATAAGCTCTATTACGCCGTGCAACTCTGCTTTCAGCATGGCGAGAAGGTCTCCAAAAACATCGTAGAATACGAAGGCCTCATAGCTGGCCTGAAGGCCGCGACAGCTCTGGGGGTGAAGTGCCTTACCATTAGAGGCAGCTCGCAGCTCCTCGTCAACTTCTCCAACAAATTATACGAGCCAAAGGACGAGCATATGGAGGCATACCTCGCGGAGGTGCACAAGATGGAAAAGCAATTCGCGGGCTTGGAGCTACGACACGTGCTCCGTGGCACCAACAAGGAAGCCGACGACATCGCCAGGAGAGCATCCAAGCGACAGCCACAAGAGCCCGGTGTCTTTGAGGAACGACTCTTCAAGCCATCGGCGACACCACCACTTTCAAGCACAGCCCAGCCCCGAGAGGAGCTTCCACATCCTCCTGTCTCAGGAGCCCCGGCCTGTGGCCTGACCTCAGGAGCTCGCTTGCTCTTGGCGCTTGAACCTCAGGAGGGATGCTGGACCAAGGAATTCAAGGAGTATCTGATGCAAGGGGCGCTGCCAGAAAAGGAGGAGGATGCAGAGCGTGTGGTTCGGCAAGCCACGACGTACTACATCCAGGATGGTGAGCTGTACAGGAAGCGGCCAAACGACGTTTCTTTGCGCTGCATTTCCAGGGACCAAGGGAAGGAGCTGCTAACTGACATACACAGTGGTGACTGCGGGCACCACTCGTCGTCACGGACCCTCGTCGGCAAAGTATTCCGCGATGGGTTCTCTTGGCCCACAAGCTCAAGCAACATGGAGCTGGTGAAGTCCTGCGAAGCCAGCCAGTTCCACGCCAAGCAAATTCATCAGCCGGCGCAGGGCCTCCAAACCATTCCGCTCACGTGGCCGTTCGCAGTCTGGGGGTTGGACATCCTGGGCCCGTTCCCTCGAGCGACTGGGGGCTACTGTTACCTCTACGTCACCATCGACAAGTTCACCAAGTGGGCGGAAGTGGAAGCCATCCACACCATCCCAGCCGGCTCTGCTGTCAAGTTCATCAAGGGCCTCGTGAGCCACTTCGGGGTCCCCAACCGCATCATCACAGATAATGGCTCGCAGTTTACTAGTAACCTCTTCAAAACCTACTGTGCTAACCTTGGAACGCAGATCTGCTACGCTTCGGTGGTGCACCCCAGGAGCAATGGTCAGGCCGAACACGCCAACGCGGAGGTCCTGAGGGGCCTCAAGACCAGGACCTTCAAGAAGAAGCTCGAGGCCTGTGGCAGGGGCTGGTACGACAAGCTCCAGTCCGTGTTGTGGTCCATCCGCACCACCGCCACCAAGCCAACGGGTGAGA
Organism: Aegilops bicornis; assembly: GCA_021605145.1. Lineage (NCBI taxonomy): Eukaryota > Viridiplantae > Streptophyta > Magnoliopsida > Poales > Poaceae > Aegilops > Aegilops bicornis. Next base: position 628,319,519 of record CM038671.1, on the reverse strand, counting down.
CCCTATTCTTCCTTGTCTACGGAGCTGAAGCGGTCCTCCCTCACGAGGTCAAGCATCGCTCCGCACGGGTCCTGGCGTTTGATGAAATGCAGCAGGACGCCACGCGGGGGATGCACCTTGTGCTGGGGGAGGAACGACGTCACGAAGCCGCACTGAGGGCGGCAAGGTACCAGCAAGCACTGCAGCGATACCACTGCCGTAGCATCCGCTCCAGGACACTCGAGGTAGGCGACCTCGTCCTGAGGCGGGTCCTCTCTAGGGAAGGGCTGCACAAGCTTTCACCCATCTAGGAGGGCCCGTTCAGGTTCGTCCATGTCTCCAGGCCTGGCGCCGCGTGCCTGGAGACGCAGGACGGGATACCTATCCAGAAAGCCTGGAACATCCAGCACCTCCAGAAGTTCTACCCATGAAGCAAGGCCCAGAGCATGTGAGGAAAGGCCTAGAGCCTGTGAAGAAGGCCTGATGCCTGTGAAGAATCGCCGCCCGTGACACTCTCACGTAATAATGAGTGGGGATGTACATGCCCCGGAGTCTCAGGAGCGCCGGCCTCAGGCCCTGGGCTCCCGTCCACGCCTAGTGGCAGCACTTAGCTCCGCACTTGTGAGAACACTTGAAGACTAGACTAGGTGCCGGACGCGGCTTTTCATTTGCTTTCTGTAGTTGGTTCGCTTTTCCTTAATCTAAGTTTGCTTTTGGTGTTCCTTGCTGATTCGATTCCCTCGCCTCTTACCACATTTTCCAGCTCTGGTTCGCTCGTGTTCTCTTTCTCGCATTCCTCGCAAGGGGGCTAGGCAGGTGCCCTCGCGAGCATTTTTCTCCTCTCTGCCTTCTCGCGAGCCACCCTCGTTCGAGCCCAAAAACTGGCTTATCTCTCCTAGTTCGTGCCCCCCGGGTACCGCGATGCAAAGCGCCAGGTCAAGGCTTGGGTGGACGGCAAATCTTCTAGCGCACCTCCTAACGAATTTTTGCAGTTCCCGAGCAAACACAGACCACCAGGTCAAGATGGACACGAGGAAACAAACGCCTCGTAAGGAAGAGGGCGTCCCGAATGCACCGGGTTAAGTTATCTTTGAGCAAAAGAACAACACGGCATGGGAACAACACCACAGTGCAATAACCAAGGAACCACAGTTCGATACACGCCCCTCTGGGCCCATACTGGTTTCATTTTTGATGCACAAAAAGAGCAAAACAAAAGCGGCGTTGCAGCGACCCGCGGAGGCAGGCCCTTAGCAACACCCCGAGCATAGCTAGACCCTTCCTCGCGCTTCACAGAGGCGCGGCAACGAGATGACCTGCTGCCGCCCTCAAAGCGGGCGCGGCGACGCGGCGGCTGGTCGTAGCCACCACTGCTGGAGCTGTCGCCGGAGGAAGAGCCGCCGTAGCTGGACGAGACACGGTCGCCGCCGAGGGCAGGCTCGCCCTCATCCTCGTCACGACCGTCACCAAGGCCGAGCACCTCCTCACCATCGTTCGCCTCGGGGCAGCACCCGGCGCGGCGACCATCTTCCCCAAGCACCCTCACATAGAGGGTCGATCCACCATCGTACTTGAAGTGGAGGGTGCACCGCCTACCCAGGCCGCGCGCGCGGGCGAACGTCTGCCAGCCGAGGGCCAGGACTATGTTTCCCGTGGCGGAAGTCTCGACCATAACCCAAGAGGCCTTACTACAGCAACCATCCGCCTGCAACTAGAGCCCTCCTGGACCAGAGGCCGCCAGTTCATCGACGAAGAAGCGCGGAAGCTGGAGCCAGTTGCCGGCCGGGTTCTCCGACCAGACGACGAACTCCACCGACACTTCTGCCGAATGGAAGCACGAACGGGGAGGCTGCGCCACCATGGCATGCCTCCCTTCGTCAACTGGGCCGCCATGGCTGGGACGACCCCTACGCGTGCCGCGGCGCCGCCACGATGGGGGGCCGCGGCGGGGGTCGCAACGTGCTTGCGCGGACGGCCGCATCCGCGCTTGGGCGCCGGGGAGCCGGGTCCCGCTCGAGGGGCCTTTCCCTTCTCGGCGGCAAAGAACTTCCTTCGTGGCGCCACTGGTGGCGCTGTTAGCAATGGGGCGAGGAGGAAGAAGCAAGCGAGCAAGGAAGAGATGGGCGACGGGGCTCCGCCTCCCCTTCCCATTTATAGCTGAAGAAGGCCAACCGGTGCCCCCCACGATCAGAGGTAATGATGGTTTTCCTTGCTTGTTGCAGGGACTTGTCAAGTCGTGCAGTTGCCGAGGCGACGTGGGGAAGTGGAGACGCCCACGCCCAATCAACCGCCATGGGTCGACCGAGGCTGCAGGCTTTGGGGGCCCACGGCGCTCCGTACTTGACCCTTGGCTTCCCCGCGAAGCCAAGCCCGAGCGCACCTTGGGCCCGGGGGCTACTGTCGGCATTCTAGGAACGGGGGTCCCCATACTTGCCTGCCTGCGGCCCACGGCGTGGCTATGCTAGCGGGCCTGTACGGCCCATCTTCATCAACAAGGCATTCAAGACCCTCACAAGGGGCCAAGCCTCGCGAGGCGGACGGCGCGAGACCTCCTCGGGAGCAACCTCACTAGGCTACCTCGCGAGGAGCGGAGATATCAAGGCGGGGCAAACCTCACGAGGCTCTCGTGACGTGAGCCATGACGACTGGCACCAGGCGGGCGCCAGCGCGCGCAGCGTCCTTGTTTCCTCTTTGGTGCTAAGGAGGCAGGCGCAGACGCGGAGTACCGAGGCATCAGGCAAAGGTTTCCATATCGGTGCAAGGAGACCAAGACCAGCAAGTCGGCAAGACGGAGTTCACCATGGAGCCCAAGACGACGTCACCACCAGAGCCTTTTGCAGGCGAAGACCGCTTTTGTCAGGATAGCTTGTACTAGCTGTCCCCTTTCAAATTTGCCGGCCGTTGTTGGCTCCCTTCCCGCTAAATATTTGGGGAGAGGACCAGGGCTTATATAAGTAGAGCTAGCCACCACAGAAGGTGGGGACGGATCGAGTTCTCATCCAGAAGTCCACAGAGCACAAGAACACCTCAACTCAGGAGGCTGTTCTTCCCCTTGTACTGTTCTTCATCAGCCCAAGAGGCAATCCACCACCACACACTGGAGTAGGGTATTACACCACAACGGTGGCCCGAACCAGTATAAATCTCGTGTCTTTCCGTTATATGAGTTTGTCGAGTTCGTCCGCGAGATCTTAGCGAGCTAGAGCGCAGATCGGTAGGAGGGAAAGAACTTCGCACACACCCCAGAGTTTGAACCTTAAGAGTTTTGCCGGAACCCCATCTCCGACAATAATTCTCCAACTGGTACACCGCAACCAATATGGCTTCCTCAAAGGAAGAACCATCCCGGATTGCCTTGCATGGGCTTACCACTACATTCATCAATGTCATGCATCTGGTCAGGAGATCATTCTTCTCAAGCTCGATTTTGCCAAAGCATTTGATACAGTAGCACATGAACCCATGATTAAGATAATGCGTCACATGGGCTTTAATGATCGCTGGATCTCCTGGATTAACTGCCTTCTCTCCTCTGGCCGATCATTAGTCCTTCTTAATGGGGTACCCGACCGACAATTCCCTTGTCGTTGCGGGGTCAGACAAGGGGACCCGCTTTCTCCATTAATCTTCGTCCTTGCTGCGGAGTTACTTTAAGCCGCAATCAATGATGCTTTCCGCCAAGGCAGGCTTGACTTACCTTTCCGTGCATTGGATAAACTGAATATCTGGTCCTTTAATACGCCGATGACACGCTTATTGTCCTCCCTGCATGCACTCGCCAAGCCACCCTAGTGAAACCGATTTTGTCTGATTATCCTTCATCCATTGGCCTCAAGATTAACTTTCACAAATCCATGATGATCCCGATTAATCTTGATGCAACTTCTATGGCCAATCTTGCTAGGGTCTTTAGTTGTGCGGTTGAATCGATGCCGTTCACCTACCTCGGCCTCCCGTTGGGCACCACAAGACCCACGATAAAAGAATTTATGTCTTTAGTTTGCAGATTGGAAAGAAAATTGACACCCAACATTGCGATGATGTCGTACGGTGGCAAGCTATCTTGGTTGAATGCTTCGGTTACGTCCCTCCTGGTGTTTTCCATGTGCACTCTCAAATTCCCTCCCAAGCTCATTGAGATCCTTGACAAGATCAGACGAAGATGCCTCTGGACTAAGAAAACTGAACAAGGTGATAAATGTAACTCATTGGCTGCCTTGGGATTTGGTCTGTCGACCAAAGAAAATAGGGGGCTTAGGAGTGATCAATCTGAAAATTCTTTAACAGACATGATGTACCTTGGGTTAACCTTATTTGGGACAATCACTATGATGGCAAAATTCCACACGCGGTTGAGCCCATTGGCTCGTTCTGGTGGAAGGTCATCCTCAAACTGACCCCCATCTACTGCGGCATCTCGCGTGTTCAGCTGGTGGATGGCATGTCAACCCTTTTTTGGAAAGATCTCTGGCGAGAGGAGGTGCTACAAATCGCGCACCCTCGTGCTTTCTCATTTGCTGTGCAAGAGGATCTTTCGTCGCTGAAAAGCGATGGCCAATATGGACATGCATGCAACCTTTCACCTTCCTGTCTCGCCTCAGGCTCTGGAAGAGATCCAGGATATCCAAATGCAATCAATGTGGATCTCTCCATCGACATCTCTGCATGATGTTTGGAATTATTCCTGGGGCGCCACACTCTACAAACCAAGAGACTACTACAACAATTACTTTAGAGACGGGACGACTCATCAAGCAGTCAGTCAACTTTGGAAATCTAAATGCACTATGAAGATCAAAGTTTTTGGTTGGCTCTTGTTCCATGACAAGCTCAACACACACAACATGTTGAAGAGGAGGCACTACAATATTGGCAACAATTTTAATTGCGCCCTTTGTGATCAGCACGTTGAGGGGACAGTTGATCACACGATCTTCTCATGCCCTTTTAGTCAAAGATGCTGGGCGAGACTAAACATAATTTGGCCAATATTCCCCTGCCGCCTCGATCTTCTTCAAACTACAAAGGATAGCTGGCCGGACCCGTTCTTCTATGAAACATTTTTGACCGCGGCGTGGAGTATTTGGAAGGAGAGAAACAACCAACACTTCCGAGGACTGGCTCCCAGTGTTGTATCTTGGCTCAACCGATTCAAAGAAGACTTGTCTTTATTGCAGCATAGGGTTAAAGCAGCACATAGAGCTGCTCTGATCAACTTTTGTACCTCTGCTGTATAGCCTACTCCTCTACTTCTGAACTGGCTAAGCAGCCATACCCGAAGTATGGCTGCAACAAAATGATGTAAAGTAGCTGATATGTCTATGTAAACCCCCCATTTATATAAATATATGATATCACAGTAGGGGTTTTCCCCCTACTATCATTTTTTGTCAAAAAAAACAGGACCCCGTTTCGACTGTAGGAGGCCCGTTTCCTCCGTTTTGTAGTATGCCAGACCCCTCCTGATGAACAGGATCCCGTTTCCACCATGGCCGGTCGAACACAAGGCCGTTTCCTCCGTTCTGCGGTACGCCAGGCCTCGTTTCCATCGCCTGTTCCATCCAAGCCAGTTGGCTCCCGATAAAGGCGACGACACATTCTGTTCCGACCCAGCTGGTTGGCTCCCCATGAACACGACGATGACGCAGTTTCTTCGTTCCGACCCAGCCATGCACACGAGCCCTGGCCGTACGTATGCGTGAGTAGGCGTTCGAGACCCCGCCCGTATGTATGTACGTGGCCGTATTTTCTTTCTTGCACCCTGGCCGCTGTACGTACGTGTACATGCTACGTGCGCACGTCTACTACCACACGTGCCCTTCCTTGCACGGCCACGGTTCATCGCTTCAGCCTGCAGACAGACCGACTGACCAGTATGTACGTACACGTTCGCGACCAGAATGACAACGCTATGTATGCTTCGACCGGGTGGGTCCCCACTGTCAGGCACTTCCTTGCATGCAAAGATGTAGCTGGTGGGTCCCAGCAGTCAGGGGGCAAATCATTTTTTTGCCTGTAATATGGACGCACTTCCTTGTGTGCGAAGATGTAGCTGGTGGGTCCCAGCAGTCAGGGGGCGAATCATTTTTTTGCCCGTAATATGGACGCACTTCCTTTCGTGCGAAGATGTAGCTGGTGGGTCCCAGCAGTCAGGGGGGAAATGTTTTTTTCATGAAATATGGTGGCCCGTCCTATGGGTCCCTGCTGTTAGGTGGAGGAATAATTATTTTTTGCGTAATAAGGAGGCACTTCTTTGCTGCGGCCGTGGACCCAGCTGTCAGCCTCTCCACGTATAGTACTCTTCCGATGGAAGTCGGTCGTTGACCACATTAACCACGCCGTGCCGAGAGCATCAAGGGCGGTGGACGACGGCGAGGCCTAGGAAGGGGATGACACGGAGCCGGGGAAGACGTGGCAGTGGATGCCCACGTGGAGGGGAGTATGAGGGTTCACTGGTTCGGCTGCGGTGTGAAGACGCCGTCGCCGCAGGGCCTGGCCAGCGGTGGGAGTGGTAGGGGGAGGCGAGGCCTCCGCAGCAGCATAGCCGGCCACGGGAGGCAGGAGCAGGCGGCCCGACCAGCGCTGCTTTGGGCGGCTGGAGCAAGAAGACCAAAGGTTGAAGAATCACAACGGCCGTTGGATGGACATCGTACGGTCACTGCAGCTAGAATCGTTTATATTGACTAAGTTGACAAAGCCCTTGGTACGCGTCAATTTAGTAGGCCCACGGGTCAGCCTCCGAAACGGTGCGTCCCTGATGTCAGGGGGAGAAATCATTTTTTGGGCGGCTGAATCTAGAATACCCGAGATTGAAGAAGAAGCACGACATCCAACGGACACTGCTACTAGAACCGTTTGTTGACTATAAGTTGACAAAGCCTTACATACGCGTCAACTTAGTAGGCCCACAAGTGTGTGGCAGAGAACTTATAGCCCATTTGCGATTTGTAAGAATGTACAACCCATTTTTGAATTCTAATGGAATTTACTACAGCCCATTTACAGTTTGTTAAAAGTACTGCCCATTTTCTAGCTAGGAAAACGATTAGTAATTTCAACCAACCGTTCAAAACAGAACTCCATAAAGTTTCCCACATTTTGATGGGATCCGAAATATTTTTATCCTGAAATTTCGAGTCTGATTAAATACAATTTCAATATAAATTTGTATTACGTAAAAATCCAATGAAACATTGCGCGCGCAACCATTAATGAAATTAAAATTTTGAAAATCCAGAAATATTATTTTATAAAGTAATTACGTGTTTGGTGCATTTTTTTATAGTTACTGCCCAGTTTTTATAATTACATCCCATTTATATTTCTTAAAGCCCATTTTCTTGTTAAGCCTAATGCATCCCTCCTAGGAAAGATTTGCAGCCCAGCGGGGTGGAGAATAACAAGTTGACCTTGCCTGGGTATTCCTCAAAAAAAAAGTATAGCTGGGCTAGCCATTTTCAGCTTAAAAAAATTAATATCTTGGCTGGATATCTGGCCTGGGCTAGACGGGCCACAGCCCGCCCAGTTAATACCCTGCTCTCCTCCGAACAACAACGAAAACATCGCTCAAGAAAAACTCTGCAGTGCTCACACCTCAAAAAGACAAATACTGCTCGAGCTTCTTGATCCCAGCTGTCGGCCGCTCCTTGTGCAATTCTCTCGTTTATTGACTACATAGGTTGACAATGGTGTGGGACCGTGATGTCAGGAAACCAGGAGGAAGCAAAAAAATATTACAGTTATATATAATAAGGAGGCACTTGCGTACGTGCGCCTATGGCCCTGGTGGGTCCCCACTTTCATCCTCTCCAAGTAAAGTCATCTCCTCATTCCTCATGCCATTGACCATGTTGACAACGCGAGACGGTGGCGCCACGGCAAGCGCAACAACTCGAAGGACGACGGAGAGGGCCTCACGGGCCATACGGATGGTCTGATATAGCACCCGCTGCTCATTCGGGAAGCCAGGATCATAGGGCCACATGTCCGCGACGGCATTGTCGTTCGCTTGTTCACCGGTGCTCGTTGAGGAGACGGAGGTTGCAGCCTGAGTCCTCCTGTCTTTGGTAGCTCTTCCGCCATTAGGGCGTCGAAGTGGGCCGCACCTGGTCTATGGTGAACACGACAAGAATTGACTTAGACAGTGGCACCGGCTCCTGGTCGGAAGCTATGTCCATCGTCTTATTGTCGTCGCTCAGCTCGGCGAGCTCGCTGGCGAGTCAGCATGTCCCGGCTGCTGGACCGACCCGCTGCCAAGCACGAGTCTGACTGTCCCGGCCCACCCAGACCGCCTCCCTCGCCCGCGCAGGCTTTCCGCCCAAAACGGTCAGCGCCGCCCGCCCCGCTTCCTGGTGCAGGCGATTGCTCCGCCTTCAAACGACACAAGTGCCATCCGTCTGCCGCCCACATTAATGATACACGATTGCCGAGGCGGCTACTCCAGCGCCACACGTCCGTCCCTCCGCCGCCCACAATTGCTATATAAACTGTTGTGCCGGCCACAGCCGCAGTCATCCGCCTTTGTTCCCTTTCTCCTGTCCACACCACTACTCCCACCATGGCTTCCTCGTGATCCAGCACTCTTCGGGACGGGAGGACGAGGGACCAAAAGGAGATGGCAGCCATTGTTGCCGACTGGCTGGTCGGCAGGCAGCCGGAGGACGACGACGTCCCAATGGAGAACATGGTAGTCGATGATTCGGCGCCAACCCCCTCCTACGCGCCCTCCTCGCCGGTGCATTGCACCATGACCATTGGCGAGGCCCGTGCCCAATACATGGACACGGTGAGGCAGAAGCGTGAGGAGCAGTTCCGGGAGGCACAGGCCAACGCTGCCTACAACCACCAATCTCCCCCAGGAGCACCTGCAAGCAGAGGAGTAGATCGCCGCGGAGCGGGCAGAGCAGGAGGCGCTGCTCGACTCGTACCGCTCCGCCCGTGAGGGCCGCCTCGAGCGCTGGCGGTACCGCATGTGGGTGGCGGAGGCTGCGGCCGCCTACAAAGAGGGCGATGAAGTGGGCGAGGCACTATTTGGTGAGACCGAGGACGAGGCAGAGGACAATGCCGGCTCCAACAAGTCCCCGCTCCTCTAGTGTCGACGAGGCCCCGCGGTGCCAACAACGAGGCAGAGGACACCAACGGCTCCGCCGAGGCCCCGCCACGCCAACAACAAGGCAGAGGACATTGCCGACTCAACCGAGGCCCCACCCTGCCTGCAATGAGGGGGGGGGGGGGATTTCCCCTGCTCCACTGAGGTGCCGCCCCACCGGCAACGAGATAGAGGACATAGCCGGCTCCGTCGAGGCCCCGCTCCGCTGCCAACGAGGCCGCGCCACATAGAAAACGAGGAAGAGTAGAACACGGTAGGTTGCCGCCGCTTGGGTCCAAGTAAGGCCACCGTTGCTACCCTCCGGTTGAAGCCAAGCTAGGCTGGTTGACCATTGATGGTCGATTAGCTTCTTGGCGGCGACGTGGACTTGGAGAGCTTTGTTGGAGAAGGACGCTGCTTCAGTTACTTAACTGCAGGTGCAGTTGGCTCACTGGCATGTGGGCCCAAGAGGCATCTGGCACACATGTAAGTGACGCAACTACACCTGCTGTTATGTCACTGAAGCTCAGTCCGCTGCATAAGAAGCTTCTGTTCGCTCAGCTGGACATGGGTGCTACGGTTAATTAATTATACCTCCAGCGCACCCCTTTTTAGTTGAAGAATGTATGAAATGTAGTGAAATCCGGCATGTTTGTATGAAATGCGGCAGTGTATGAATGAATTTAGTTCGATTTGTTTGAATTCTTGTATCACTGGTATTGGATGAATATGCAAAACAATACGTACTAGCATTATTCCCAGAGTGATCATCTCGTTTGCAGCTGTTTCACATGTACTCCCTCCGGTCCTTTTTAGTCTGCATATAAGTTTTGTCTGAAGTCAAAGTATCTCTACTTTGACCAATCTTACAGAAAAAAGTATCAACATTCACAATGTAAAATCAACTGATTTGAAAGAAATCTAATATGCAAAGTAAAAAGGAACAGAGGGAGTACAAAATTTAGCGTTCCTGTACATTGCAATCAACACACAGGCCTGGCAATTCATAGAGAACATTCAAAACAATCGATGATTATGCATCTCAGCGATTCACATGTCAGAGCCAATATTTACTTCAAAACTAAAGAATAAAGAAAAATCGATAGATGCTGCTAACAACAAAGGGCGTCCCATTCGAAAATATCAAACACATGTCTTCTTGCTAACATCAATGAGCTAAATTTGACAAGGTTGTCCCATTCCAAAATGTCAAATGCGTGTTGTTTTGCATACATCAATGAGCAAACTTTGACAAGGTTTTTCCATTCCAAAATATCAAATGCCTACGATTGTGGAATGGGCAGGGTTTGCCATCAGTTCAGACATTGACATGGCACCTCGTGGTAAATAAACCACCTGTTCTTTTTGTGCAGTTCCACCAAAATCAACCAAATTCACGCGTAGCTTGTATGATTTCGCCTTTATGTGTTGCAACGCCTTGAACATATCGGCACCTCCTTTTTGTGGTGGAAATGAATGATTCGAGAATATTCGATGTATTCATGAACATTTTGTGCAGTTCCCATTGAAATCAAGATGAGCACCCCTGTTTGCATAAATACAAAAAAAGTGATTAGTATAAAGCAAACTGCACTATGAATTGACAGTTTAAACAGTCAACCTACATGATCATGCAGAGCACACATTGAAAAAATGGAACTCACTGGAAGGAATCGTAAAACAACATTGTACTGACCATCACAGCAACAAAGATGCAGATCCGTGAGTCCTTCTGAGCTAAAGTTAGTTTGTTCTTGTGGGAAATAATGTAACCATCCTTCAACTGCTCCCTTCTTAAGAAGAGAGGCTTGGCTTCTTTATCCTAGCATAATCGGAACTAGGCACTTCACGTACTCCATATTCTTCTTCAGAGGAGGATGATCCTGTTGTGCAAAGACAAGAGGACAACTAAATGCTAGCATCCCTGTTTGCTTGAAAAAAGGAAAGGAAATATTTAAAACAACACAGATGAAGCACTTCTCAAGGACAATACCACTTTCTCATGATAGTATCTAAACAGTAGCACAACACCAATAGAGATGACAAAGCTCAATCATATGGATGAAATCCGTGGGCGAGTACCAAGCTTTGCCAGGAGGCTTATTGTGTAGAGCATACAGATCAAGCACTTCTCCGGAACCATCTGTTGTTATCTACTGTGGTTGCCATGTGAGGGAGTCCTGGACTAGGGGGTGTCCGGATAGCCGAACTATCATCTTTTGTCGGACTCCTAGACTATGAAGATACAAGATTGAAGACTTCGTCCCGTTTTCGGATGGGACTTTCCTTGGCGTGGAAGGCAAGCTTGGCGATACGGATATGTAGATCTCCTACCATTGTAACCGACTCTGTGTAACCCTAACCCTATCCGGTGTCTATATAAACCGGAGGGTTTTAGTCCGTAGGACGAACAACAATCATACCATAGGCTAGCTTCTAGGGTTTAGCCTCCTTGATCTCATGGTGGATCTACTCTTGTACTACCCATATCATCAATATTAATCAAGCAGGAATAGGGTATTACCTCCATCGAGAGGGCCCGAACACAGGTAAAAACATCATGTCCCTTGTCTCCTGTTACCATCCGCCTAGACGCACAGTTCGGGACCCCCTACCCGAGATCCGCCGGTTTTGACATCGACATTGGTGCTTTCATTGAGAGTTCCTCTGTGTCGTCACCTATAGGCCCGATGGCTCCTTCGATCATCAACAACTACGCGGTCCAGGGTGAGACTTTTCTCCCCGGACAGATCTTTGTATTCGGCGGTTTTGCACTACGGGCCAATTCACTTGGCCATCTGGAGCAGATCGAAAGCTACGCCCCTGGCCACCAGGTCAGATTTGGAAGTTTGAACTACACGGCCGACATCCGCGGAGACTTGATCTTCAACGGATTCGAGCCACAGCCAAACAGTGTCCTGGAGGCCGCACCAGCGTCCGCTCCGACCCTTAGCTCGGAGGCGACTCCCTCGATCGAGGACGAGTGGTTGGACACCGCCTCGGGGGCTACGATCTTAACTGTGATTGAGCCGAACTCCATCCCTGTCCTTTGCGAAGACCGTGACTCCAAGGTGCCGGACTCCTCTCCGGACTCCGAACCCTCCGCCCCTGCCCGGTCGAATCCGATTGGGCGCCGGTCATGGAGTCCACTGCCGCGGACATCTTTCAGCACTAGCCCTTTGGCGACATCCTGAATTCACTAAAGTCTCTCTCTTTATCTGGAGAGCCCTGGACGGACTACGGTCAGGAAGGTTGGGATGCGGACGACAAAGAAATTCAAAGCCCACCCACCATCCACTTTGTAGCCACTGTCGATGATTTAACCGACATGCTCGACTTCGACTCCGAAGACATCGACGGTATGGACGACGATGCCGGAGACGACCAAGACCCAGCGCCTACGGGGCCTTTGGAAGGCCACCTCGTCATACGGCATATACATGGTGGACATCCCAAAAGATGGGAACGGCGATGGAACAGCGGAGGATGACCCCTCCAAGAAACAGCCCAAGCGCCGACGTCAGCAGCGCCGCTCTAAATCCCGCCACAGTAAAAACGGCAATTCCGGCACGGGAGATAATAATACCCCGGACAATGCCGACGATGACCCCCTCCAGCAGGACTCAGCGCAGGAGGAGGGAGAAGCAATTCCGCACGATAGTGCGGCAGACAGAGAGGTAGAGGACGATAATTATGCGCCCCCCTCTGAAGATGAGGCAAGCCTCGACGACGACGAAGTTGTCATGCCTGAGGACCCCGCCGAACAGGAGCGTTTCATACGCAGGCTTATGGCCACGACAAGTAGCCTCAAGAAAAAGCAGCAGCAGCTTAGAGCTGACCAAGACTTGCTAGCTGACAAATGGACTGAAGTCCTTGCAGCCGAAGAGTATGAAATCGAACGCCCCTCCAAGAGATACCCCAAACGTAGGCTGCTAACCCAATTAGAGGAAGAAGCACCCAAACCTACATCACCAGCGCATGATGTGGCTGACCGGCCACCCCGTGGTCGCGACAGAGAGGCCTCTAGACCCTCCATTCAAGCCGTACTCCGGCGTCGCCCGAAAAGTACCAAGGCACGGGGAAACGCGCCAGACCTGCGAGACATATTGGAGGACAAGGCAAGGCACACAAGATCGATCTACGGATCGCGTGGGTGCCTCACGACACATGACGATAACCGTCACGCCAGATACATCAACTCTGGCCGGGCCGAACACAGTAGACAAAGCTCATATGAGCTACGTCGTGATATAGCCCAATACAGAGGTGCCGCACACCCACTATGCTTCACAGATGAAGTAATGGATCATCAAATCCCTGAGGGCTTCAAACCCGTAAACATCGAATCATACGATGGTACCACAGATCCTGCGGTCTGGATCGAGGACTATCTCCTCCATATCCACATGGCCCACGGTGATGATCTACATGCCATCAAATACCTCCTACTCAAGCTTAAAGGACCAGCTCGGCATTGGCTCAACAGCTTGTCAGCAGAATCAATTGGTTGTTGGGAGGACCTGGAAGCCGCATTCCTTGATAACTTCCAGGGCACATATGTGCAACCACTAGACGCCGATGACCTTAGCCACATAATTCAGCAGCCGTAAGAATCGGCCGGACAATTCTGGACACGGTTCCTAACCAAGAAAAATCAAATCGTTGATCGTCCGGGATCACGAGAGGCCATTGCAGCCTTCAAACATAACATCCGCCACGAGTGGCTAGCCCGGCACCTAGGACAGAAAAAGCCGAAATCCATGGCAGCCCTCACCACACTCATGACCCGCTTTTGCGCGGGAGAAGACAGCTGGCTAGCTCGTAGTAACAACTTGACCAAAACCCTGGTAGTTCCGATACCAAGGACAACAATGGCAGGTCGCGTCACAACAAGAACAAGCGCCGCATTAACGGCGACAATGATGAAGATACGGCAGTCAATGCCGGATTCAAAGGCTCTAAAACCGGTTAGCGGAAGAAGCCATTCAAAAGAAATACCCAGGGCCCGTCCAACTTGGACCGAATACTCGATCGCTTGTGCCAGATACATGGCACCCCCGAAAAACCAGCCAATCACACCAACATGGATTGTTGGGTGTTCAAGCAAGCAGGCAAGCTAAGTGCTGAACTCAATGACAAGGGGCTGCATAGCGATGACGAGGAAGAGCCCGGCCGCCCGAACAATAGAGGACAGAAGGGCTTTTCCACACAAGTGCGGACGGTGAACATGATATCATAACCCATATACCCAAAAGGGAGCGGAAGCGTGCACTAAGGGGCGTATATGCGATGGAGCCGGTCGCCCAGTTCAACCCATGGTCTCCCTGCCCGATCACCTTTGATCGAAGGACCACCCACTAGCATCCGTCACGGCGGTTTCGCCGCATTGGTTCTTGACCCAATTATTGGCCGGATTTCACCTTACTAGAGTCACGATGGGCCCGGCGGCAGCTTTGAACCTGCTTTATCGATACGGTCGCCAAAATGGGCATAGACCCTCAAGGATTAAACCCACAAAGACGACCTTTAAAGGCGTAATACCAGGTGTAGAGGCCAATTGTACAGGCTCGATTACACTCGAAGTGGTCTTCGGATCCCGGATAACTTCGAAGCAAAGAGTTAATCTTCGACACGATCCGTTCATGGCGACTATCACGCACTGCTCGGACGAACCGCATTTGCAAAGTTCAATGCGGTGCCGCACTACGTATACCTCAAGCTCAAGATGTCAGGCCCTCGAGGAGTAATTACGGTCAATGGAAACACCGAACGCTCTCTCCGAACGGAGGAGCACACGGCGGCCCTCGCGGCGGAGGTGCAAAGCAGCCTCTCACAGCAATTCTCGAGTCCGTCCACTAAACGTCTGGACACTGTCAAGCGCGCCTGGAGTAACCTACAACAAGACCGCGTGGCACGATCCAAGAACGCGTAGCAATCCGGCCCCAACCCCAGCCCTCGCGAAATTGCGAAGCCAGTACTACGCGTACATAACTACGCTCTCGAGATACCATGGGCATAAGGGGAGGGGCACGACCACGACACGCCCAGAATGCGGCTCAACCGCACCAGGGGCTCCCAATTGTGTCATTCTTTTTCCTTTTTCTTTTTTTTCTTACTTTCAGGACTCTGTTCTCTAGAAGCCCTGTCCGGCATTCGCGCCGAATACACGATGCAACAGCCAGGGAAGCAGAAAACTGCGTCGAGTGTCCAGGTGGTCTATATTACGAGCATTATACCTGTTTTACGTACCATCCCGCAGCTTACCCCTGGAGGGGGACATGTTAAATAGTCCCATCCCTTGCTTATCGCACAATTTGTATCGTTCTGTTTTTATTTGCAGTTTCTTTTTAATAACCAATATATAGCTCTTGCCTATTACTTCATTCTTTCCCATTATATATGTTCATTTATGACATGTTGCACCCGTACACTTTGGTACGGCCAATACACCAGGGGCTTAAGTACCCCCAAAGTATGGTGTGATAAGTCCGAACACTTTCACTAGTGCTGCACCCCGAACTTATAGCATTATATGGATCGGCTCCGAATCATGTCTTGGGTCAATAGTTGGGTTTGCCCGGCTCCCATGTTTTGGTACCTTACGTTCCGTTATATCGGCTAAGGTAGCACTGGGAGAACCACTGCGATTGTGCCCCGATTGAGCTGGGTTGAGCACCTCAGTGGAGAAAGCTAAAACTGACCGTCATGATAGGGCGAGAGTCGGTCGCTGTTCGAGAGGTTTTTTCGGGTCCCTAAAGACTTATGCCGCTTAGAGCGAGGAGTCGGCATTGTCCGGCCAAAGGCGTGGATAGCGCCCCGAACTCGGTCTTCCGAATACTAGGGGCTTCGCCGAAATTTAAAATTATAGAATTCTATGGCTAAGTGAGAGTGTTCAAGCACTATAAGTCCGGTTGCCTTGTTCGTGCGTTGAGCGCCTCCCTCGATGGACCCAAGAATGGGAACAAGAGCGCTCAAGTTTATCCCGAACACCCCAAAGCACTTCGTGGCATGGGGGTTGAAGCCAATGACTTGCCATCTCTCAAATTTGATAAACGGCCGCCTGAAGGTAATATTTTAAATTAACAAGTATTGCTTAGCGCATATGAACAAGTTTTCAGCGTACAGGATAACAAATGCGAGTCTATTCAAAAATTACATCTTTGGAGCACTCATCCGCTATACGGAGGGCACCCTTGAGGACGCCCTCATAGTAAATTCCGGGCGTGCGATGCTCCTTGCCCTTCGGTGGCCCGTCCGTCACAAGCTTCTCCGCATCCAGCTTGCCCCAGTGCACTTTAGCATGGGCAAGGGCCCGACGGGCACCTTCAATACAGACGGAGCGCTTGATGACCTCAATCCATGGACAGGCGTCCACCAGCCGCCGCACTAGCCCAAAGTAGCTCCCAGGCATGGCTTCCAATGGCCACATCCGAACTATGAGGCCCTTCATGGCCTGTTCGGCGACCTTGTGGAGCTCGACCAGCTGCTTCAGCTGGTCGCTTAGAACACCTTTTCCGTCGAGCTCCCCTCCTTGGCGCGGTAGAACACGGCAGCATCAGACACACTACGGTGCAGATCTGCGAATGCTCCCGGAGAGCTCCGAATCCGGGTAAGTAATAGGTAATTCACTTTCACATGCTTGCTTTGCATAAAGAATGCCTTACCCGCCGCTATCTTCTTTAATGATTCAATTTCTTGGAGGGCTTTTTGGGCTTCGGCCTTAGCGGCTTTGGCACTCTCAAGAGCCCAGGCGAGCTCGTACTCTCGAGACTTCGAGTCACGCTCCAAACTCTCGTGTTTTTCCACGAGGCACAGGCCTCTTGCCGCACCTCCGCCACCCGCTCCTCCTGCTTCTCTCGCTCGGTGCGCTCCACGGCCGCTTTGTTTTCGGCCACGGACACCGCCTCCTTCAGGGTCGCCACCTCGCTCGTGGCCCCTGCAGTACCCATGTTATTCCTGTTATCTTTTGCAATCGAATCCTTTCTATAAGGTATTTCTTTAATAAGGTATTACTTACCTTCCTTGTCCTCGAGCTGCTTCTTGTCAAGGCCGAGCTCATTCTCGGACCGCTCGAGGCTCTGTTTCAATGCATTGAGCTCCGCAGTCAGCGCGGCAGAGGTCAGCAACGCAGCCTGCATTCCCATATTGACATACCTATGTTAGACTCCTGCGTATATATTTTTAGATCCTTAGTCCGGCTTTTCTTTCCGAACACCGAACTAAGCATCGTGAACTACTGTCTATGCGGTAATATTTTTACATATTCTAAACTTACCTCAAAGCACATTAGAAGGCTGGCATACAGGCTTGATCAGCCCGCTCTTGGCGGATGAACTTCTGAGATCACCACACTAATAACAGTGCGGTGCTCCTCCTCGATGGAGGCGCTGTTAAGCGCCTCCAGTAAGCTATCCGGTGCCTCCGGTTGGACGGAGGACACCGTCATCTTACCCTTCCTATGAAGGGACCGCTTGCCGGACTTCGGAACCGCTGAAGGTTCCGGTATGGAGTCCGGACGAGGGTCGGGCTTAGAGCCCCTGGGGGTCTCGCTCCCCTCGCGCCTGGAGTCCGGGAGGCTGCCTTGCGCCACCTCCTTCACCACCTCCACTTGACCAGGCCCCCCTTGGGGCCCCACCTCGGCGTCGTCCGCAGTGTGAGGTGAGGAGGCGGCCGGAAGTGAAGTACTCTCCACTTCCGACGAATTCAGGGACCCGCTCGACGAAGCGCCGAACCCGTCCTTGGGCGGGCTGCATGATTGTTCGGCATTAGAGAACACTATGCAATGAAAAAAACAATGGGTATCCGGACACTTACGATCTCGCCAGGGGCTTAGCCCTTGTTGGCCACTCCTCCTCGTCGTTGTCGGCGTTGGTGGAGAAGTCCGGATGAAGGGTCCTTCCCTTCTTGGACCCTCCGGCCTCCCCAGTTGGGGCGGCCTTCCTTTTCTTCTCTCTCCCCGCTGGGGGAGAGGCTTCTTTTTCCTCCTCCTCTTCCTCAGAGGAGGATTCCGCCTCAGAGTTGACGGGCGGTGAGTCCGACAGCACCTGGCGCCGGGAGCTCTTTCGAGTTCCCGTGGCCTCCTTCTTGGCCTTCTTCTCCGGCACCACGTGAGGTACCGGAGCCAAAGCCTCCCCTGTCAATCGGGCGTCCATTGGATCTTCTTGGCAAGGGGCCGGACAGTTAATCTGTCCGGGACGTCTTCAGCCGATCTGTCAAAGGTTAGGGAGTTTTTAGATCCCGCATAGAGTCAAACTATGAAAAAGAGTCCCATAAAGGGCAAAATAACACCTCGCTGGCTTGACGCTGCAAGCTGAATCCGCGATCTTGATGGCGGATGTGGGAGCCTCGGCGCCCTTGAACAAGCACCTTCCGTGCATCTTCGTACGTAGTGTCGAAGAGCCTTTTCAGCATTGAGTGATGTGCCGGATCGAACTCCCACAATTTGAAGGCCCGTTGTTGGCATGGGAGAATCCGGCGGATGAGCATCACCTGGATTACGTTACAAGCCTGAGATTCTTGTCCACCAGGTTTCGGACGCAGGTTTTGAATCCGGACAGCTCGTCCGAATTCCCCCACGTCAGGCCAGTCTCTTTCCATGACGAGAGCCGTGTGGGGAAGCCAGATCAGAATTCGGGGGCCGCCGCCCATTTGGAGTCACGTGGCTCGATGATGTAGAACCACCCCGATTGCCACCCCTTTATGGTCTCCACAAAGGAGCCCTCGAGCCATAGGACTTTGGCCATCTTGCCAACCATGGCGCCTCCGCACTCCGCTTGGCGGCCGCCCACAACCTTGACTTGACATTAAAGATCTTCAGCCATAAGCGAAGTGGGGCTGGATGCAGAAGGAAGGCCTCGCACCACGACGATGAACGCCGAGATGTTGAGGATGAAATTCGGGGCCAGATCATGGAAGTCCAGGCCGTAGTAGAACATGAGCCCCGGACAAATGGGTGAAGTGGAAAACCTAGTCCGCGGAGGAAGTGGGGGAGAAACACCACCCTCTCATGGGGCCTGGGGGTTGGAATGAGCTGCCCCTCGTCGGGTAGCCGGTGCGCGATGTTGCTGGACAAGTATCCGGCCTCCCGCAGCTTTTCGATGTACCCCTCCGTGACGGAAAAGGCCATCCACCTGCCTCCCGCTCCGGACATAGTTGGAGAAGGTTGAGGTGGGATGTGCGGACTTGGGCGCTGGAGCTCGAGTGCACGGAAATGGATGAGCAAAGGAGGAAGAAGGCGTAGGTGAAAAGGTGGATCGTTATCCCCTTATATGGACGGACGAAGCTATGCGTCCCCCACCAGCCTGGTAAAACTCGCTTATCTCCCAAGCGCCGTAATCAATGGCGCGGATGGGTTACCCACGTCCGTATTGATGGGAATCCCGGAATAAGGGGGCACGATCTCCGCTTTGATAAGACGTGCCAAGGAAACCGCCTCGCTAAACGCGCTAAGGTGGAACAGTAAAAACGATTCATATAAAGGCACGGCCGTGGTGTGATGTCACACCACGGAATACGTCGCCAGACCTGTGCAAAAATTATTCTCTCTACGGTGGTATGTGGAACTTGTTTTGCAGAGCGGACACTATCCTTGTGTTCAAAACCTTCTATGAAGTATTCGGAGGAGGAACCCGCCTTGCAATGCCGAAGACAATATGCATGCCGGACTCGTCGTCATTGAAGCCTGGTTCAGGGGCTACTGAGGGAGTCCTGGACTAGGGGGTGTCCGGATAGCCGAACTATCATCTTTGGCCGGACTCCTAGACTATGAAGATACAAGATTGAAGACTTCGTCCCGTGTCCGAATGGGACTTTCCTTGGCGTGGAAGGCAAGCTTGGCGATACGGATATGTAGATCTCCTACCATTGTAACCAACTCTGTGTAACCCTAACCCTATCCGGTGTCTATATAAACCGGATGGTTTTAGTCCGTAGGACGAACAACAATCATACCATAGGCTAGCTTCTAGGGTTTAGCCTCCTTGATCTCGTGGTAGATCTACTCTTGTACTACCCATATCATCAATATTAATCAAGCAGGAGTAGGGTATTACCTCCATCGAGAGGGCCCGAACCTGGGTAAAAACATCGTGTCCCTTGTCTCCTGTTACCATCCGCCTAGACGCACAGTTCGTGACCCCCTACCCGAGATCCGCCGGTTTTGACACTGACACCATGCTTACTATATACTCCTCGATAGTTTTATGTTTCCAACATCTTCTTGTGCAGTTCCACTAAAATATATGGTATCTTCAAAGAAGATCCCTGTTTGCACAAGTGGAGATAATTGCATATTACATTAAGAGTGGCATCAAATCAGTGGCAAATCAATTGCTTGTTCCAGCCATAGCAATAAATTAAGATACAAAACTGTATCATTACTTGTGTCATCACAGTTCCAATTCTTCATTACAGCACCGGGAGTTGATTTTTGTTTTTCTTCCGCTTGTTCTTCCCCTTCATCACTTGGTTCAATAACAGACAAGCTTCGCCTTCAATGTAAAATTTGGCATGTCAATTAGGGAGCACAAGTATAGCACTAAACAACGATGTTCATTTTCAGATGAAAGTGGCAAAATACAGGCCAATAGTTGTGAAATATCCTTATCTTACCTCAATGGGATATTATGGTGCACATACAGATTGGAAGTCTTGTCTCCATTTGTGCAGTTCCCTAAAATCAAGCAACATTACCGTACAAGTAGCACAACATATGAAAGCACACTGCACAATCATGTGAAAGAAGGATAGTACTGACCTCTCATGATGCGGAATTCAAGCAACTCACAAGAAGAAGATCTGAACCAAATTTGACAACACGGATAGGAAGTAAGATCTCCTCTTGTGCAGTTCCACTAAGATCAAGCAATCAAGCAACATTGTCGCTGTGATATTTTGGTTGAACTGCACAAAACACTCTTACAGCAAAAGTGTTTTGTGCAGTGCAACAAAAGGTCACAATAGCAACGAGGTGAAGTAGATAACCCTGCTTACACAGAGGTGTGAAGGAAACAACTAGTGGTTAATAACGGTGGATGACACAGAAGCCAACAAAAAGAAGCATCTAACTTATCTAAATGGGAAAGAAAGAAAGATAGTAGCATTTCTCAAACGGTGGCATTGATTAATATTAACAGAGAGATTATATTAACACTAAAATTTGTTAAACATGTAATTTGGCATTGCATCAATTT
Source organism: Aegilops bicornis (assembly GCA_021605145.1). NCBI lineage: Eukaryota > Viridiplantae > Streptophyta > Magnoliopsida > Poales > Poaceae > Aegilops > Aegilops bicornis. The sequence continues at coordinate 628,298,261 of CM038671.1, read as the reverse complement.
TCCAGCGGCATTATTAGAGGGTGTTTGTTTACAGGGACATTTTGGTGTAGGGACTAAAAATTCCGTGTCAGTCCCATCTAAACCAAATAGGAGGGACTTTTGGGGACTAAAGAAAGAATACCCCGAGGGAGAGTCTTTTGGGGACTTTTTCCAACAACTTCCCCTGCCCCACATCGCAGCTTATCTCTATTAGTTCATTACTAGGGGTAACATGGTCTTTTAGCATGTCATTTAATAACCTCTAGTCCATGTTTAGTCCATGGAACCAAGCAGGTAGGGACTAGGGAGTTTTTAACCAAACAAGGCCTTAGATTAACAACAGCTAAGAGTTGCACGGGACAGTGGACGCACCAGCACCATGTGCATCTACCGATGTATTAAGGGGTGATGCACAGTCTGTTGCAACAAAGAACAAAAACAACCGAGAAGCATATTTGTGTTGGTCCCAGTTTTGTTATCTTTAGACAGCTTTCCCTATGTGAGTGCAACAAATCTAGTCCCGCTCAAACTCTACAGCCTTGTCCCCCAAAACAAAAGATCAGTTTGTTACAGATGTGGGTACTGCGTTTGTCATTGTTTCCCCTTTTCGACCAACGTAGGTGCTGGATAGCCAGTCTGTACCAGTACTTTCCCCTTCCTTTCCTCTTTGAACCACGTCCTAGATTCATGTTATACAACTTTCCCCACTACTTTCCTGTTTGATCCAACACCTAGATTCGAGTGCAGAAGCGGAAAAAGCCCACATGCAGCTAGAGCAATGCATGTGGAATAAGTAAATTATACCTTAAGGTTCTTGAGGTGGAGTTCGGCGGGCGACCGAAGGCCGTTTGGCCCACACTATGTACGGCGGCAAGGAAGAAGGGGTCGGAGGCCCTCCCGCGCCGCCACTGGGTGAAAGAGAACAGCTGCGCCGGTAGTGGATTCCCTTCCTCGCCGACGACGACAGTGTTAAGCCTCCTTCCCTTCCCGATGGACGGATCCTGCCGGCTCTTTGACCAGCAGTTAGGGGAGAGAGAGAGGCCAACGAAGTCTTGTTTAGATCTGGAGAGGGTGAGAGAGTGTGAAGAGAGCAACTACAAGCGCTGAGGCTCCAGCGTGTATATATATACTGAAGAGAGATTGTGAAGAGTGCAAACCCTAGAAAACAAGTGCCGAGGCTGCAGCATATACGTGATGAGGTGACTATACGGTCACTAAGAGATTGTATAGCTTCGTATCCATCCATTTTTACCAGTCAAAGAATCCTCCTAGCACCGCCCCAGATCACTTTCTCTCTCTGTCATGCGGAGCCTACCTGTCATTGGGTGGAACAAAGAAGTGGAACAAAAACAAAATTATGCTCAAGTGTAGTTATCGAACCCGAGACCTCAAGTTTGATGAGCGAACAGGCTAACCAGCTACACCACCCCCACGTTATGTTTAACGAGAGGAAAATAACCTTTAATACATTCCTGCATTCGTGTGACAAGCATGCCGTGTTTTTTTTGCGTGGGAGTTATTGGAATTTAAATCATAATCGTGTCATGTGGCTTTGGTGGTAAGGTCTTTTGGGATTTAAAGCAGTGTTGGTAGTACAGAAATAATGCAGCCTTAGTCACCTTACTTTTCTCCATGTAGTACGTTGGGTCCCACCAGTCAGAGGGTGAAACAAACAAATTAAAAATAAAAAATAAAAGTGCCAGCGGTGTATCTTACCTCACACATCTCGCTACTACTCGTGAACACTATCCAATTAATCCCTCTGTTTGCTCACATACTATTTTAAGTGAATCCGTATTATAACATGCACACAATTTGGGCACTTGTATTCGACCTAAGTTAGTGTGCCATCGTATCTCGTACTACTCCCTCCGTCTAGGTGTAATAAGTCACGTTAGAAGGTGCAGCGGGACCAAGGTGCAAGCAATTTTTTTTCGAAATGAGGTGCAAGCAGATTGGAGGAGAAGGAGAAACTTGACCGGTCCTTCCTCCAATCAAAGCCCTGATTTCTGTCTCTAAGCGCAACAATTAATCACAACAACTAAGAGATGCCATTTTAGCTACCATGCAGGGCCACGTATTAACTCGCATGCATCAATGCGTAGTTGCGCTCCATGCATTGGGTTTTCGGGGGAGATAACAAGGCAGAGTAAGGAGCGTTTGGTTACATTGCTAGGCTGGTCATAGTGGTGAGTAACTTGGACTAGTAACATGCATATGTTACTAGTCTATGTTACTACTTCCATAGTAGGTAGTAACATATGGATGGTACTCCACATGTAAGTCTTCATTAGTTGAGATACATACTCATTTTACCTTGGTGTGTGTGTGTGTGCGTGTTAGAGAAAGTGACACATCGACCTACTCCTACACAGAGATGGTGTGTAGTGTACGATTTAGCCGCGAGAGTCGGTGCATCCTTTCGTTTCTGGGCGTCCGGTCGGGACAGCTGCCACGCCCTCTCCTAACCAGCCTGGCCCGAAACGGTCAGCGCCGCTCCAAAGAAACGGTGCCGCATTCATGCCCGGGCAAAGCGGACGCGACCTCTCACTGGCGCCTGCGTTGAAGGGAGAAGCGGATTCAAGAGTGATGGTTGCTTCGTCCGTCCAACTTACTGCTGCGTCTATGTGATTTGATGGCTCATTGGTCATTATTACCGAGGTGGTAGGACTGCTGGATGTCCCACGCTTTCGGTGAAAGGAGGTACTACTAGATTACAATTTTCTCCATTCTCAGCGGAGGAGTGCCAGAGCAGTGAAAACACGCAGGCTCAGTGATTACATGGCCCACCTCACACTATCACCATATTTTCTGGATACCGTGCGACACCTAACTCTTTACATAGTACTAGTATAGTACATACTGTAATTTACCAGTGAGATCAATTTGTACATTGCTATGAAGCTTCCAGCTTCTGTTTCGTGTATCTTGCGTCCAAGGTTACCCGTTGCAACATTTCATCAAATACAAAGGAGACTAACATGCATGCTATTGCATCTCAATGATTGACAAATCATAGCCAATATGTACTCCCTTCGTTCCAAAATAAGTGTCTCAAATTTGTGCAAATTTTAGTATAAAGTTGTACTACTACTCACTACAAAAAATACACTTCCGTGATGATACGTGTTTGTCACAGTAGGTCACGTTTTTTGTCATGCATGTACATCCATGACAAATTTATGACAGAATCAAGATAGTCATACCTGTGATGTCGTAGAAGTGTTCTGTGACATTACCAAAATTATCATCACGGAAGTGTCCACTTCCATGACGATAAATCGCGCGTCAAAGAAGTGCTTTCGTCAAGGGTGACTGACACGTAGCATCCACCGTAACGGAACGCGGTTAATCTATCGGGTCGGATTTTGGATCCGATAACCCGTTAACAGCCCTGACTAATGGGAAATTTCCACGTGTAAAACTCTGATTGGCCGAAGGGAACAACTGTCAGCTCGTCAGTGGGCCAGATGTCGCCCGTCCATTGGAGGAGACATGCCTATGATACGTCGATACGTGGCTGGGCCCAACAGAGGCCCATATAGGTTAAAAAGGCCGGCCCAGTCAAAGGCCCGTAGAACTTAGTCAGGTACTAGTGGGCCAGCCCAATAACGGCCTGCTTATTAAAGGCCCGAAGCCAGATCTGGCCCGTTAATTGTTCGCCCAATATTTGGGCCCATTTATGGCCCGAAGCCAGATCTGGCCCGTTAATTGTTCGCCCAATATTTGGGCCCATTTATGACGAAGCCAGATCTGGCCCGTTAATTGTTCGCCGAATATTTGGGCCCAACTACAGCCCAGTGACTTTCGGCCTGTTAGAGGCCTGATGTAGACATGGGCCCATTTCAGCCTGGTGTGACTTTCGGCCTGGGAATGGCCCGTGCTGCCCATGGGCCATATATTGTCCGACGGGACACCGGCCCACTAACGGCCCGTGCTAACGGTGGCAACAGTTAAGCCCAACGTGACTTTGGGCCTGTTAAAGGCCTGTCGAGTAATTCGGCCCGTTGGTGACTATACTAAGCTTTCGACCTCTTAAAGGCCCATGATATCAGTGGGCCAACTAAGGCCCGAGATATGTTTCGGCCTGGTAACGGCCCATGAGCTAATCGGGCCCCAAACGCCGGTCTACATTTCGCCATCAAGGCCCGTCGGACGACTAGTGAAAATTGAGGCCCAACATGCATTTTGGCCTGCTAAAGGCCCGTGGTTTCATCTCGGCCGTAACAGACCGATTACAATATTCAGCTCGTTAATGGCCCAACGCTACAGGCCAAACTAAGCGTTGGGTCGACAAAGGCTCTGTCGGCGTTAGGGAACGGGGTCCCAGACTTGCTCGCTGCGGCTGCGGCGTGGCTCAAAGGAGGCCCAGACGGCCCATCTTCATCAACACAAGCTCAAGACCCTCGCGAGGGGCCAAGCCTCGTGGGGCGGACGACCAAGAGCTTCCTCGGTAGCGGCCTCGTCGGTGGCTCATGAGGAGGCGGAGAACTCAAGGCGGGTACCTCGCGAGGTGCCCGTGACGCAAGCCATGATGACCGAGGGCGCCCGGTCGGTGCCGGCCAGCCTGCCTTCTCCTTTCCTCTTTGGTGCAAAGGGGCAAGCGCGAGCAAGGGCATCAAGCAAAGGCATCCGTTTGGTGCAAGAAGACCAAGACCAGCCCCAACGGGCCGGAATGCGATCATCGTGGAGCCCAAGCGAGCATCATCACCAGAGCCTTTGGCGGCGAGGACCAACTTTAGTCGGGATAAGTGTACCCGCTGTTCCCCTTCAAAATGGCCAATTGTTGGCGCCCTTCCCGCTCAATATTTGGGAAGAGGCCCAGGCCTTCGCCTATAAATAGGGGTAGCCACACTCGGGGGACGGGGGACGATCGGATCGAGCATTCGGAATCCAGAGAGAGAGAGAAACCCGTTCCTCAAGCTAGAGCAACGGGGCACCACTTAGCAGTTCATCACACCCATCAAGAACAAACCCTCGTGAGGCTGTTCTTCCCTATACTGTTCTTCGTCAGCCCCAGAGGCAATCCACACACCACAAACTAGAGTAGGGTATTACACCACAACGGTGGCCCGAACTAGTATAAATCTTGCGTCTCTTGTGTCGTTCTTGTTAGTAGTTTAGGTCCCTGCGGTTTGGCGAGGTACGAGACGGTGGAGGGTTGGATTTCCGCGCGCACCCTAGAGTTCGAACCTTAAGGGTCTGCCGGAACCCGTGATCCGACATTTGGCATGCCAGGTAGGGGTGCTCCGGAATCTGCCTTTCGTCGCCTCGTTCTTCCTCGACCACCGCCACCATGTCTGACGCTCGTCGGGCTCGCGCCCGGCGAAACGCCCTCGCTTCCCACGCTGCCAGACGGGCTCCCTGCCGGCGGACGCCCTCGCTGCTCTCGTCACCGCTGTCAACGCCGCCACCGTCCGGGCGGGGAACGAGCAGCAAGCGCCGCCCCAAAGACTCGGCCCATGAGGCGGGACGGCCGCACCGCCACGCCCTCGCTTACCCCGTTGGTTCTTCGTCGCGCGCCCAGCAGCCATGGAGGCCCGAGCTGCACTCATCGCGCTAACGAAGCTCCTCGTTACCGCTTCGGCCGACGACGTCTACGAAGAATGGCTCGACCACGTCGCCGAGCGCGTCCGCGTTGCGGGAGGCGACCCCGCGCCGTCCATTTCGCTGCACCGCACCCCGTCCCACCGCGGGCGATGAAGCTCCCGGGGCGCCTCAACCGCCTCCTCCTCAAGACGGCGCCCTGGCCCCAAGGCGCGCGGCCTGGCGGAACCGCTCCGCCAGCGCCAGCGGCAAGAGCAGAGCTGCCAAGAAGTTCCTCGCCCACAAGAAGCTGCCCGGCGCTCCCGCTCCGGCACGTCAAGACCTGCGCTGCCCCAGCCAAGGCGCAGGAGGCCTGCACGACCAAGCTCTTCGCCGTCCGAGGCCCCCCGGCCACGGAGGGCTGCCGCGCTTTCACCATCGAAGCTGCAGCGGTGTCGCGTGGCCCGCCAAGTTCAAGCCGGACCTTGCCCCACGCCACGACGGCACGGCAGACCCTACGGAGTTCCTCCAGCTCTACGAGCTGGGCATCGAGGCTGCCAACAGAGATGAAAAGGTCATGGCGAACTGGTTTCCCATGGCGCTCAGGACGGAGCCCTTTTGGCTCTGAATCGGCCCCGAGCACGATCTCTTCCTGGGCCGAGATGCGTACCCGCTTCATCGCCAACTTCCAAGGGACTCGCGACCGGCCACCCGCCGTGAGCGACATATGCGCAGAATCAAGCAGCCAGGGAAATCCTGCAAAAGTACATCCGGCCTTCAACAACGCACGCCTCAAGATCCCTGTGGTAACGGAGGAGGCCATCATCTCGCCTTCTCCGACGGGCGGCGCGACGTCAAGATGAAGGAGGAGCTGGCGATGCACGAAGATCATGCACCTCCACGAGCTGTTGAACTTGGCGACCAAGTGCGCCCGAGGGCTGAGGAGGGCGCCTCTCCTCCTCGAGCTGCCCGCCGCGGATCCCGAAGAGAAGAAGTCCATGGCCAAGGACGTAAAGCGCAAGGGGCTGCCGTACTGGCGAACCGGACACCAAGCGGGCGTAGATCAGCTCGAGTCTTCCAAGGGCAGCGATGCTGCATGTACCACGACCTCCACACCCACAACACCAATGAATGTCAAGAGCTCCGGGCCGTGCGCGAAGGAAGGGTCGGCAGACGCCCTGAGCGCAGCGACCGGGGCTACGGCCGAGGAGGAGGAAGAAATGCAGGACGTTGGGAAGACCGCGGCCCGCGCCAAGGGTGGCGCGACCAACCTCGCGAGGACCGCTGGCAAGACCCACCTCGCGAGGGGGGCTGGAGGGATCAGCCTCGTGAGGATCGCCCTGCAGGAACGCAGGCCTCCCTCACGCCGCCGCCACCAAGGATAATCGAAGACCGTCATCGGGGACGAGGAGGTGGGGCTTCAGAGCGCTGCGTGATCGCTTTGCATCCTGGGCGGAGCCCAAGCCCCAGCCTCCCACCGCATCTTCAAGCAGTTCGCCCGTGAAGTGAATCGAGTCCTCCCCAAGCTCGAGTCCACGCGCCCTCTCAGGTGGTCGGCGTGGGCCATCACGTTCAGCTCGGCGGATCAGCTCAAGTCTTGCAGCCACAGCCGGAGTTCTCCCAATGCTTTGCTCCCCAATCATCAGCAACGTGTTGGTCACCAAGACCCTCATCGATGGCGGAGCAGGGCTCAACGTCCTTTCCGTGGAGACCTTCAACAATCTTCAAGTGCCCTACAGCCAGCTTCAGCCAACCAAGCCCTTCTCCGGAGTCACCGACGGCTCCACGGTCCCGATCGGGCAGGTCCGCCTTCCTGTCACCTTCGGGGCCCGTGATAACTACCACACCGAGCTCATCGACTTCGACGTCGCCCACATTCGCCTGTCGTACAACGCCATCCTCGGGTACCCAGCGTTGGCCAAGTTCATGGCCGTGACCCACCATGGCTACAACATCCTCAAGATGCTAGGAAGCGGCGGGGTCATCACGGTGCCCTGTGAAGAGAGAGATGCAGTGTGCTCCTTGGAGCGAGCCTTTCAGGCCGCATCATTTGGAAGACCAGACCACGCGGCGAGATGCGTCGAGGCAGCACCCAAGAAGAAGAAGACATCGACCGGCCTGGCTCATCAAGAGACAGGCCCCTCAGGGCCCGCGCCGGGCCAGGGGGAGCCTCCTTCCATCGCATAGGAAAGCGCACCCGGCGCCCTCCTCTGGCAGGGCTTGGGGGCTCTCCCCTGGAGGGCCACCGACCTCGCCAAGGTCTCGAGGGAGGCGCTTGGGCACCACGTGGAGGCGTGTTTCGAAGCACGTTCCCATAGCAAGGTGAGCAAGACCAGAGGGCAGAACCCCGAGAGTTCATCAGCCAAGGCCATTCAGAGCCTACAGAGTCAAGGGTCATGAGGGGCAGCCGTCGCCACTGGCCGTGGCCCCCATCCAGGCGAGGATGGTGGGCTGCGCGTCTGCATCGACGCATTCAGGCTCAACCGAGCCGCATCTCAAGAGCGCCTCGGCCCTCGCGAGTGGGGACGTTCGAGGGCCCGCCCCCATACTACGTCACGCATGCCTTATGGCCTGCCAATCGCGGCTGCTGCACACTTGCGTCTCAGGAGGCCCATCCTGGAGGCTCAAGAGGTCAGGCACGCCGCAGCCCTGGCGGCGATGGAGATGGCCCGGGAGGGGCCGCCAGCGCCTCCGGAGCCTCCCGAGGCCCCTGAGCCTGGGGCTCGTGAGGATCGGCTCCGCAGCCCACCGAGTCTGCTACATCAACGGCCCTTCATCCCCAACATCACCAGGTGACATCTTTAAGTTTTATTTCCGGTGGGGCGCCTTGAGGGCGCATTATTCCCAGGCCGCGTGGGTCCATCCCTGCGGCATGTATCCCTTTTATTTCATGTCCTTAGCTTACCCTGTTGGGGGCGCCCCTCGGGCTGCATCAACCCCAAGCCGCTCGGGCCAGTCCCAACGGCATGTATCTTTCATGCGTTTTCTTTAGGATTATGCTCCACCATGCTTGTTATTTGGTGCCTTCTCCTGGGTGGCGAAATCTTGCACGTTAAAGGGGGGGGTGCCTGAGCATCGCGACTCAGAGCTCCTACCGGTTCTCCGGCCCTCACCCTCTGGTCTTGTCCATGGCATCGCGACACGGCTTGCCAACCGGTAGAGACCAGCCCGAGAGCCAGGACCCGAGGACGAGTTTCGTCATTCAATCCGACTTGCGCGTTAAAGGGGGTGCACGAGCATCGCGACTCGGGGCTCCTACCGGCTCTCCGGCCCTCACCCTCTGGTCTTGTCCATGGCATCGCGACCGCTTGCCAGCCGATGAGAGACTAGCCCGAGAGCCGGACCCAAGACGAGAGTTGTTGCCTCCGACCCAGCTTTGCGCGTTAAAGGGGTGCACGAGCATCGCGACTCAGGCTCCTACGGCTCTCCGCCCTCACCCTCTGGTCTTGTCCATGGCATCACGACCTGGCTCGCCGGCGACGGTAGAGACCAGCCCGAGAGCCGGGACCCGAGGACGAGAGTTGTGTCATCTAATCCAGCTTATGCGTTAAAGGGGTGCCCGAGCATCGCGACTCAGGGCTCCTACCGCTCTTGACCCTCACCCTCTGGTCTTGTCCATGGCATCGCGACACAGCTTGCCAAATGACGGTAGAGACCAGCCCGAGAGCCGGGACCCAAGAAGTAGAGCACCGCATCTAGCCACTTTGCAGGAACACACTCGAAGATAAGGCCCAGAGCCAGGCGCAACCCGCCTTGAGGTAGGGCCTCGTGAGTCCCGTGCTGGCTCGCGAGTGCCCCGGCACACCTCGCGAGGCCTCTCGTGCCACTGCAATGCAACTAACGGCGGGACTAACAATCGCCCCGGTGAGCTCTTGTTCCCTTTGTGGTAACCCTGCAGGGCCCCTCCAAGGAGCACGGAACGACCTCGCCTCGCAATCTCTCGCTAGCCGGGGCACGGACCTAACGCCGCGCCAGGAAGCATCGCCCTAACCCTCGAGATAAGTCGCTCTCCGGACACACTAGTCATCGCAACACCATCCCCACACTCAATGCAACTCCGTGTTAGCAGCGTCGCTCTCCTTTCTCACCGAATGATGCTGCTTGAGCGCCAAGGGGGACCCCCTGAGCATCGCAACTCACAGGCTCTTACCGGACCTCGGGCCGCTCACCTCCTGGCCTTGACCACGGCATCGCGACCTGGCATACCAGCGACGGCTGAAGCCGCCTTGGGACTGGGACCTGTCGGCACAGAGCACCAAGCCCTCACGAGGTCTGAAAGGAAGGGACTGAGCTAGAACGGAATGAGCATCCCGCATTGCCTCATAACAAGGATCATATTGATAAACGAAGCTGCAAATATCTTACAAGCCCCCGCGGGGTACATTCTTGGCTCCTCGCAAGAACAAATGACGCGAATCCTAAGGAGTCCTATCTACTGGGACCACCGCGGCAGACGCCATCATCAACAGTGGGCCACCCGGTCCGGAGCCGACCCTATCCAGGTCAGGGGCGGTGGCGACCTGACGAGCTTGCCTTGCTCCGGGAGCGGCGCAGGCTCGGGGACTCGTAGCTGTCGTCGCTTGTCTCCTGGGAAGCTGCCAAGGGAGCGGGCGGTTGGCCTCTGTCTCACCACAGTAGAACCCCGACCACCTCTCCCGGGGCAGCACTCCAGCCAGCGACCCTCCGCGTCGAAGAGCTTGAAGGACATCACCGAAGCACCGTCGTACTCCAGGTGGATCGTGAGGGCGCCCCTCGTCTTGCAGACCCGAGCGACCTCATCCCAGCCTCGAGTCATGAAGACCTCGCCCGGGGCAACTAGTGCGACCTCTGCCCCGGTCGCGAGGGTGCCGCAGCCGGCGTCTTGTAGCTGTAGTCCCAGGGCTCCCCTTCGCCGGACGACGGAGGCGAAAGAAAGAAGGAAGGCGGATCCAAGACTTAGGAGGCGCGCGACGCGAGCACGAATTCGGCAGAGCCCTCGGCATGGACTCTAGGGGGAAGACGCACACCTTCGTGACTCCACCGGCGTCGTCGTGGCGCCGCTCGTGGCGCCCAGCGTCACCTCCTTCAGGGCCACCAATCTGCGCGTACAAGGGAAGAGGAAACCCTGGTGGCGGTTGCACGCACCAGGGCACGGGCGCCTCCTCGCGCGCGCTCCTGCCCTGACACCAGAGAGCGAGCCGCTTCTTTGGGGGGAGCGGGTCAGGATCCTCTTGAGGAGCCTTTCCCTTCTCTTCCCTGGAGAACCGGCGGATCGGAGCCATGGCAGCAAGACGAGACGAGGAAAAGGAGAAGCAGAAGGATAGATCGAGAGCGCCGCCGCCGTTCCGCACTTATAGCCGGCGGAGGCCAACCGTCGGCCTCCATGATCACCAGTCATCATGCCCAACTCTGCATGCAAGGACCTGTCGAATCCGGGCGGTTACCAAGGCGTCGTGGGGGAGCAGTGCCGCCACGTCCAATCAACCGCCACGCGGCGCCCAAGGCCGCAGGCTGTTAGGGCCCACGATGCTTCACACTTGCCATTTCGCCTCTCTGCACGGCCAAGTCCGGGCGCGTCGTGGCCCCGGGGGCTACTATCGGCGTTCTGGGAACGGGGGTCCCCAGACTTGCCTGCCTGCGGCCTGCGGCGTGGCTCAAAGGAGGCCCAGGACGGCCCATCTTCATCAACACAAGCTCAAGACCCTCGCGAGGGGCCAAGCCTCGCGGGGCGGACGACCAAGAGCTTCCTCAGGCGCGGCCTCGTCAGGCTGGCTCATGAGGAGGCAGAGAACTCAAGGCGGGGTACCTCGCGAGGTGCCCGTGGACATAGCCATGACGACCGAGGGCGCCGATCAGTGCCGACCAGCGCAGCGTCCTCCTTTCCTCTTTGGTGCAAAGGGGCAAGCGCAGCAAGGGCATCAAGCAAAGGCATCCGTTTGATTGCAAGAAGACCAAGACCAGCCCCAACGGGCTGGAATGCGATCATCGTGGAGCCCAAGCAAAGGCGTCATCACCAGAGCCTTTGGCAGGCGAGGACCAACTTTAGTCAGGATAAGTGTACCCGCTGTTCCCCTTCAAAATAGCCAATTGTTGGCGCCCTTCCCGCTCAATATTTGAGAAGAGGCCCAGGGCCTTCGCCTATATATAGGGGTAGCCACACCCAGGGACGGGGGACGATCGGATCGAGCATTCGGAATCCAGAGAGAGAGAGAAACCCGTTCCTCAAGCTAGAGCAAAGGGGCACCACTTAGCAGTTCATCACACCCATCAAGAACAGACCCTCGCGAGGCTGTTCTTCCCTGTACTGTTCTTCGTCAGCCCCAGAGGCAATCCACACACCACAAACTAGAGTAGGGTATTACACCACAACGGTGGCCCGAACTAGTATAAATCTTGCGTCTCTTGTGTCATTCTTGTTAGTAGTTTAGGTCCCTTTGGTTCGTCGAGGTACGAGACGGTGGAGGGTTGGATCTCCGCGTGCACCCCAGAGTTCGAACCTTAAGGGTCTGGCGGAACCCGTGATCCGACAGGCCCAACTAAAATATAGGCCGGTGTAAGTTTGGGCCTGGCGCAATGTGTGAAGGCCCCAATCATTCAGGCCCAAGAAAGACGTAGGCCGGCCCAATTGTGGCCCGCTAAAAACCTGGCCCGTTAGAGTCGAATGTTTCGGTCCGGTCGGCTACATCTGATTTTTTTTTCAGATAGCGAATGATGGCAGTAACTAGTAGGAATTAAGAACAAACCTACCCTATACAATAAAGAAATTACGGCATAGTAACTAAGAATAAACCTACACTATACAATAAAGGATTTAAGGTATATTACATCCACTGGGCATTGAAGTTCGCCACCAGTGATCATAAGGCGCAACGAAGAAGCAGATTACCAAAACTGGGCACCATTGCAGTGTAACAAAATAATATTGAACCGAGACCACTTCCAAGACAGTTCAAGAAAGGTTAGCCTTGCAGGGGAACTGCTGCGCAAGCTGCTGAGCAAGGCTGTGAGACCGGCCTAGCATGTCGGTCATAGCTTCCAGGTGTAGCTGTTTAGCGATGAGGTTCTCATTGGTGTTCTCCGCAATCTTTCTTAGAGATAGGACTTCAAGTCGAAGTTGAGTTGCAGAATGCCTTTCTGCTAGAACTTGGGACTGAAGAAGTCGAACTAATTCAGACAACGAATTCTGTGAGCTTGTCTGACTGTTAGTCTCAAGTAACTTGAACACTGCATCAAGACAAGACTTTGGGGTTGTCTCGCTATCTTCAAGATGTTTTGCCTTCTTTGCTGCAATATATGTTGGGTTTGTCTCACAGCCTTTAGCAGACTTGTGCATGCCATCGTGCATATCACCTGAAACAAAGCGAGAGAGATGACAGTTTTGCGTGTATAAACAAAGATGATAAGCATTACATCAATTCTATCCAATTTCAAATTAGGAAATAAAGAGTAAGCTCAAAATATCAATAGCATAATTTGGCATTGTTCATAATGCGGGGAGCTTCACCACACTACTGGATTACCATGTCAACATAACAAACATAGATGAAGGGCAAATAAAATCATTGTATCTATTTTGGATAATGTGCATGACATGTTGTTCATATCATCAGCCACATCAGTAAGACAAAGCAGGAGATGACAAGGTGCAAACGTGGGGTGCTTCACCACACACTGGATTATAGATCCACAAAAACAGGCATACATATAGGGAGTATTAAGTAATGTGCATGGTATGAATAAGGAATTTGGTTTTACAAGTAAAACTTAGAACTTATGGTTCTTACGAACATGCATTTTGGTAGAAACAGAAACTAAAACAAAGATGAAACGATAGGGAGTATGAGCAAATTAAACAGCAGTTGAGGATAAAGGCTTTAGAAGGACTGACTTACATTAACAGTTAACACCGGCTTTATAATTCCCTTCTCCATGTCAAGGGAAGGATAACTCAAGAATTTCAGCACAGAATGTTCTTCATAAGCATTGCTTGTACTCTACATTTTGTAGAGAGTAATTATAGATATGATAATACTGGAATGGATAGAGGATAATGAAGATAAGATGCAGATTGATGCTACATAATCAACTACCAATCCCTGGAAGTAGCTGTTAATGTAAGTACATTGATAGACCACGTTCAGTCCTTACAAGAGGACTGCAGAGCTAAAGCTCTCCAAAAGCATTGGGTTGATTCTAAATTAATGTAAGAGTCCATACGGATCTTATAATGTCCACCAAATGGACGATTAGGAGGCTAACATGTGCAGTGATGCTACATAATAAAACAACTATGAAAGTAAGTATGGTCATACAGGGCAAGAGGTACTCACAAGAGCAATGCAAAGCGGTATAGTTGCGAGATTCTGTGGTCCCTTGAGAACGGATGTTCTTCTGCTAACAGTTTTCGTACAAGTGAGACATTAAGGCAAATGCAAAAATGTAGTTTAAATTGTGATGTGACATCATAGACAGTACCTTACGCTGCAGCCGAGACCAATGTGTAACAAGATTATTCCAGTCACCGTCGGATAAATGTAGCACCGGAGACTTTATAGAAATTTCGTTCAGAGGCTTGCCATCGAAGTGCGCTTGCCTCAGGTAGGAACAATACTTCATCAACGAGTGCTTGAAAAGCGCAACCAACCCTTGCTCGTCATCACAATCCAGTTTGCTCCTTGCCTATTTAAAAGAATGAAATCTTGTGTCTTTTGTCAGCAGAAACATATGCAGTAAGACCATGAATAACATTAGTACATTACTTATGCGTAAGTTGCGGAGGAAGACTGGAAATTGTTCTGTGTTCATGTATAATCTTTCCATGAAGGAAAGATGCGCACAAAGTTCCTGACAACAACATAAGCTTCGTCTTCTAAACTGGGAAGAAATGGAACAGGGGTCCTATTTGCTGCAATTTAGGATCTCTCTGGTTCGAAAAGGGATTTGGCAACTGGATTTGGTGTACTCTTTGTTGGAATGGGGTTTTTCGTCAGTGGTGGTGCTATGTCAATCGGGCATAATCATACTGTTTCTTTGCGGTTGGGGTCTGCTGAGTTGGGGCATCGTAAATGACCAGTGTATTAGGGCTAGAGTCTGCTAGAGTTGGGGTATTTTGTGGGTCAGGTGATATTGCAACTACACCTAATGGGCTATTTGATTTATCAGGTGCCACTACCTTTTCCAAATACTTGGCTTGTGCTCCCCCACGATCAGCAATCGCCCTCTTCCTTTTGAACATCTGATACACAAGAACAACATTTGAATGGATAAATATGGCATGATGAGAAATGGAATTGTACTGAAAATGGATAGGCAGGGCGTATTCACATACACGATGTGTAAACTAAGCTAATGGCAGTTCAACAAAGTAGAAGCAATGCAAAGCATCAATTGCAAGATATGTGTGAGCAATGTAACCTTGGAAAGTTAGAGCAAGTACCTTGATGGGTGAATAAGATAGGGCATCTTCCTCTGACTCCTCCACTAGGGAGCTACATTGACTTAGGTCTCCCTCTAGCTCGTAATCACTGTTAGGATCATATTCCGAGCATGAATCTGTAGGTGGAGAGCGTTTGCATTGCATTGCATCCAGACTTGATTTCAGTCCCTTAATGCCAAGTTTGACAGCCATGGCATTGTTCTGCTTTATTCTTTTCATGCGTGCAAGCTCATGATCATTATGATGCTATTCAGAATCTGAGATTCATGAAAACATAAAAAGTAGTCAGATTATCTATGGAATGCATTGCGGATTCAACTCGGAGAGTGTCTCCCTATAAACCCCTGCATATGCAAAGTTCACCTCCCAACAAAGGTCTTGACGGACCACACGTAAATACAAACCCCTTATGTCTCTAAAACAGGCAGGCACACATTTTAAAACTGAAGTAGGAACATTAGAATCATATGAAATTCGTATTTGAACAAATAAACTAACAGTTATGAGTGGTGTAATGTTTAGCTTCAAGGGTGGAGTGTTGGTAGTGCGACACAAGGCAAGTAGGCAGATTGTATTCCATGTAAAAGATCAAAACCTATGTAAAAGATGGAAATGACACTTTCTTTCTATACAATGCAGTGTTCGTTACCCACACATGATGGAAGAGATCACATAGAGAAATACTATTCACTCATGTCTACGGTTCCAAAGATTTAGAAACAGGGTGGTCCACCCTAAAAGAATATTGACAACAAATATGACAAGGCAAGCATAGATGTAGTGAATCAATCATTTACTTGTGAGCTTATTAGGACAAGTATGCAGAATTGTAACTGCAGTAAGAGACCGTCCAAAATCTGAATGAAGAAGTTTGTCTAGCACTTACTGTTTGCAACTAATCGACGTGAATAATTGGATATTATATCGAATGAGTAAGAAAGACAAGTAAAATTGTCAAGAAACCTGGCTTGCAGTAGTAATCTGGGTTAATGTCACTACGCCCAACAATCCAAAATGACTAGTTTCTGTTTCGAGGGCCAGAATTTAGAAAACCCTGTGAACTTTAGAGGTACTAAAGATTACCGAAATACATCTGAACAATTAAGTGTAGGTAGCACTGAGCACACAACAAACCCTAATGACAGTCCTGCCTAATGAGTAATGAATCAATTAGAAAATGGGTGATGAGGAGTAGCTGCTGAGTGTTGAGGGCGTATCTCAGGATAAATCGGTTTGGCTTGGTGGGTGCTGCACGCCTGAGCCCTGAACAGACTGGGAAGGCATGCACGGCGGCGTGCCCGGGCAGCGGTGACGCTGTTGGGCGAGCGGCTCCTGGCCTCCTATTAGTCTGGTGTCTCCTCCTAGAGTCATGTCGTCCGGGGACGGCAAGTCGCTGGCAAGGCAGGCGGCTGGGGGCAAGTAGAGACCGGAAGCGCGCAGCAGAACAAAGGGGAATCGGGGCCTGAGACGACCCAAAATCCCAGGGTGGGCCGGCCCACCGTGGGCACCCTGTAGAGATACACACCCGAGCGGCGAACATGCATTTTCGAAACTAATTTAGGTACATTTAGTTGACCAATTAAACAACTTTGTTTTAATAATAACAAATTCGTATTTGAACAACTAAGCTGGTTTAGCTTGATGGCTGGAGCAGTGTTATTATGACACGAAGCACGTATTCTGATCGTATAGTGATCATAAAACGGGGAAACTCTAAGCATATTTTTTTAGCAAAAGAGGGTTTCCCCTCTGATTTCTATTAAAGAAACCACCACGGAACCAACATAATCAATTAAACCCTAAGCATGATCAATTAAACCGTACTATGGCTGTGCCATGGCAGATTTGAAGCTGCAAACCGGAGAAATGATATTTAGCATCCATTGTTTGCTTCGAACTAAGAACTAAATTCTAAGAGCTGAAAAGAAAGTAGAGTAACCAAGTTAAGATCTATTTTCTGGTTGAGATCAAAAAGTTGAGGAGATATGAAGTACCACCTCTCTTGCGGCGCCCGTGTAGGCATCGAAGTGCGATGGCTGTCGGTGGCGTTGAAGCAGATCTGCGACGGTAGACGGGTGCATCGGGGGATAAGTCCCGTTGCGGTGGAAGAGAAGGTCGTGTGAGCGGCCCCGGCAAAGAGGACGACGGCACCGATGAAGCGAGAGGACGCGATGCAAGGCTATTGGTCCGTCGCCGTGGATGAGAAACAAGCATCTCTAGCAGTGGACGACACGGTCTTGGTAGGCGCTCCGGCATGGTGGAGGACAGTGGCGATGGATGTGGTGGAGGACGGCGGCGATGGATGGGGTGGCGGACAGTGGCTGGTGTGGGGATGGGGTGTTCTAGCACGGACGGTGTATGAATGGGAAAATGGAGGGAGAGGTATGGGGAACCATGTTTTTGGGACGCTCCTGTCTGAAATATGGGAAAGTTACGATTTCGGGCGAGGAGTGGGTGGTTGGCGCCCATGGTTGGCGCCCATGGTGTATGAACGGGGCTGACAGGTAGGGCGGTTGTGTCACGTCTGAGTGAAGTTACAAACCTGCCCCTATTGAAAATACTTGCCTACATCGATTTCGGCCGAGTCGAGTTTGTTTTGCCGCCCACCGTGTATGAATGGGAAAATGGAGGGAGAAACAGAGGTCTTTCGGACGAGCTTGAATCAAATGTGTTTTGCCGCCTATGTTTGGCGCCCACCGTGTCGGAATGGGCTCAGAGGCGGTCGTGTCACGTCTACTTGAATTTACTAACCTACCCCTATTGAGAGCAGTGGAAATCGGGCCAATGGATTGTCTGTGTAAGGGGTAGATAGTAATTTCCATCTCCCAAACACTTGGCTTCACGCAGACGATGTGGGAGTGGACATTTTGCCGTTTCTTTCGAATTTTGGGACAATAAGCATCCACGTTTACCCTGCAACTAAATTCGAATCCATTTTGAATTCCTATACGAATATTTATAAATCATTCTATGTGTTTTTATATATCTTCAAAAGCACGACAAAGATGTATACCACTGTCATATATGAATATGTTTTACAAATGCCGATACTCGAATTCAGAAGCTAGAATCCAGTTTAAGGTGAATTCGAATATTTGGAACATTGTATGTCCAACTCAAATGTCACATGCAGCATAATGTGTACTCCCATTTAGATATGTACACAAGCGATGTATGAAGATTCAAATACCGAGTCAATCAGCCAATAATGTACACAACTAACGAACATATAAACACTTATATAGTATATGGATCAATAATATCAACTAACATACATAAGCCAGGCCGCCGTACTTTTTTTGGCTACAACAGCATCCTTTTTTTAGCCAGGATCTTGGCCCTTTCCGATGCGTGCCACTTATGGTCCATCTATACTACTACTATTTTTGAATGCACATTCAGCCTGATTGGCATATTTGTAGGTCTGGCACATCAATCCAAATGAAATGTCTCCGAGTCTTATCAATTAATACAGACTTGTGCTCAAATAAAATTACAAACCAAAAAAACAATTTTTACATGATCTCTAAAACAAATGGTTTATTTGATTACATGAACAGACAACACAAAGGTTATTCAACTATGGAAAGAACATTTCACCTATGATTTACCAAGTAGGAATTTAATTTCCTTTTTTCCTTCAGGACCTTAACAATCTGGTCGGCCTCACTTGCTTCGTTTGAAATCCACCAAATATTTAATGGTTGTCTTGAGTACTGCTTGTGATTGTGCTGTTTGCTTCCTCAACATGTCAACTTCATCTCTAAGTGCGTATGAATCTTTTCTACCACTAGTTTAGCCTCTAGAGCATCAGAGTTGGCAATTCCTAATGCACGATTGGGCGGTGCCATCATGTGGGATGATGCAACGTCCATGGGGACCTCGCTCTTTGATCTTGGGCTAACCTGTTTTGCCATTAAAGTTCCGATTGGATTCAGAAAAGTTGAAGTTAGCAAAACATCTCAACTGGGAGTTATAAAAGAAAATCAGTTAAACAAACAAGGAATTAAAGAGTTTCAATTGGATGCTGAAAAGTAGTTATTAACATCATTGTAACCCGTTGTTGCAGCAGTAATGCAGTTAAACAAACAAGTAGATATTTAAGTTAAGGCAAACAAGTAATTCTTAACAGTAAGTATCAAACACATAGATAGGTGCAATACAATATGATTAACAGGCTGTGCCATTATGTAATCAAGAGTAAACTAAATTAAGCCAAGCAACATAATTGAACAATTTTGCAATAAGTGGCTAACTAAAATTCCGAGAAACAGGTAACTGAACTTACGCTAGTTCTTTGTACAGGCACACTGCAACTTATTTTTCGCTTACAAGGTTATACGAAGGAGTCCATGGCATCAATTGCTTGAATACGCAGTCCCAATACTTCTTTCTTCCCACACTGCATGGGTAAGTCGAATGGTTAATCTGGTAAGATGGTGCGTCCTTGATATGTTATATGAGGACATGTAGTCAGACTAGTTGTAGCCAAACACATCACAATCGGCTTTTATCAGTATATTTCTTGCGATTACTTTTGGCATATCAAGATCTAAGCAATCTACAATAGGATGAAAAGACTAGCATCCTTCACATTATTGGCGAACTCAGTTCATAGAAACAAGCAATTCAACCATTCTGTGGGTAAAACAAAAGCGCCACTGGAATATTTTTCACTATCGAATCATACACGCAAAAAGGGGCGACGCCACCATAGGGGCTGGTATGGGCGGCCGCCTCAGGTGGCTGGAAAGTGTGCACCTAGTTTGAGTCGTCTAGGTTGGCCCATGCTAGTTTTGTCCGTCCCAACACACGAGCAGGCAATGTAAAAAATGAAGAAAAATGTTTCAATTTGGATGGGCCAATAACATAAGTGCAAGGCAGGCCCTATAGCAGGCTCGCGGCCCAAACGAGCGCCTCCCATATCGATCCATAGCAGGAAAAATCCCAATTCATTCGCTCCAGCCTCCGATGCAGTTCGCTCCTAACCTAGCCGCCCACCGATAGACCGACACAAGATTTCCTCCCGCCCCTCGTTGGAGGGCGGTCAGCCGCTTCAAGCGAGCGGAAGGACAAGAAGATGAAGATCCAACCTTGGGTGTAGCCTGCATGGGAGGCAGCGGCGCAAAGACGGCATGGCATCAAGCTTATGCGCAAATGGACAATCCAGACTTGCAAGAGTAGCATGCGCAACGAGCAGGTACATCACATCCCTGATTATATCTAATTCAACTCTTCAATTTCGCGCCAATAGTAAGCCTGACGGTGTTGTAAAACTGCTTGTATGTAGGGAATCTATGAGAAAATGAAACCAATTTCTACTTATTTTATAACTCCCCAATCAATACCGAATCGATCAATCAGATGTATCTAATCAAGTTTCCGTGCAAACGTACAAGCTCATGTTGTTCTTGAGCACAAGTGTCTAATGAATAGACTGCTAATGAAGGATTCGATGCAAACATTTTACATGCTCCTGGTGATGAACATATAGTGTCTAATGAGGGATCTAATGCAAGCATTTTGCAAGCTAATTGAAGGATTTAGTGTCTAATGATGATCTACTATGTTGAGAGAGACAGATATTTGCAGGCATTGATGACAAGCAAATTATAATGCATTTTCATAGCTTGAGGAAACGCCGAGGCCATCTACCGTAAAGTCCCCGTATCATGACAACATAGCATAAATACTTTTCTAATCTGCTGTTTGAAACTATTGGCATACTTGTGCAGGATAGATATATTGATATGCAGTTTGCGCACTGGTTATACGTGCAATTACACTTCAATATTTTCAGCCAGAGAACGAATAATTCAAGTAGGTACATACCATGTTTGTAGTCCTTGTACACCATGTTGCATTTTGTGTTTTTTGGTGCTTGCATCATTTAGTATTTATAATCTGAACTAGTTTGGATCATTAGCTGGTTTTCAAAGTGCATGTAGCTTCACATTTGTCAAGTTATGTTGATTTCCGGAGTGCAAGTGCCTTCGTATTTTTTAAGTTAAATATTCGCCCTGGTAACTTGAATTCGTGGATCAGCCAACGCACACAAATCATACACGAATGCCAAGTACAAATTAAATGAAATATGTGGACTTACACTAGCTCACAGGCTGTGCTCACTACAGCTGCTATGCTTGGGATGTTCCATGTACAAGTCCATGTTACCACTTGCTTGGATGTGCAGGCCTTGTGCTCCTTACATCCCCCTCTGCATTTTTGACACGGCGAATGCTTGATCAAATAAGAGGAATCGACCTTGATGTTGTACCAGAGGACAGATACTTACAAGGTTATACGGGTGTGCAGGATGTGTACCAGATCCCGTAGCGCCGTCATGCTTCGCTAAAAAATGGATTTGCTTGTTTCAGATGATATGTCTAGAAAAAATAAGAGTTAAAGTCAGAGTTGCATAGGCGTGTAAGCTAAGAGAGCAGTGAAAGGATATCTAAACATCGTCAGAATAGTGCACAAGGGAGTGATGTGTGGATACCTAGTTCGGGCCGACGTTTGGGCATGCTCGCCTAGCTAGAGTGCGGGTCACTTCAGAGCCGTTGAGGGTGATGCGCTGGCGTTGGCTGGCCGAGCACGGATGCAGATCTTGAGTGGCAGCGGAGCGCTATGATGCGGTGGACAAGATCGTTGGTGAAGCCCCAACGGCCTCGGGGGCGGAGCTGCGACGATGTGTTTGATGAAGTAGCCCCGGTGAGCTGGGAGACGACGTCGGTGAAGCGCACCTGATGCGGTGGAACTCGGTGTCTGTGAGGCACATCGGTTGCGGCAGCCGACGTTGTCGGTGGACCACCTGGTGCGGTGGACGAGGGCGTAGATGAGGTAGCTCCGGTGTGGTGGTGAAGCGCGACCGCCGCCTTCGCTGCCGTCGTCCGCACAGTAGGTGGGGAAACGGTGGGGAAAGAGACGAGACGAGGGGCGATTCGATGGTTGGCGGCTAATTAGGGATTTGAGCAATCTGGGCGGAAGGGGACGGAGGATAAGAGAGATTTTGCGGTGGCTGGAATTGGGGCCGCGGATATTTCAATCCGAAACGTGGAAGCGCGAACTTATATTTTCGCCCTTTTTTGGGGGAGGGGTGGGTGGCTGGGTGCTACGCGTCTGGCGTCGACACAAGCGACCACCCGACAGATTATGCTTGGTGCCTTAAGGCACTTGCCTTTGTGTCCATGACATGTGGGCCCAACAGGTTGCTGGCCCACATGTCAGTCACCCAAAGGCAGTTGCCTTTAAGGCACCGAAGCAGCGTCCACCCTGACACAACGCTGGTCTGCTTGGTGCGCCTACATTTGAGAATGCAAACCAATCTTCTTTCATTTGCAAACGAATCAGTATGTATTACCATGCGTGTGTTTTCCTTGCAATAATTAGTCATTCGAAACGAGATACTCCATCCGTTCACTTTTGTAAGTCGTTTTGCATAACTTAAAATGAACTGTTTTGCACATTGTCTGAAATGTCTTCAAGGTCTTATAAAAGTGAACAGAGAGAGTACTATAAATTAATTAATAGTAGTTATTTGAAAAAAATTTGAAACGGTACCCACGCTAATGTGGATTAGAATGTGTGTCACATAATTAGTTATTTGAATTAGAGTGTGTGTCACGTAGTTAGATTTTTGAATTAGAGTGTGTGTCACGTAGCGATCTCAAATTCTAACATGGATTTCGTATTTCACTGTATCCACGCTACTTTTTAAATACCAATTCATATGTATATGATGAACACCATGGTAGTGAGAAAACTTTTGGATGGATTCAAACATATGACCTACAAAATAGCACAACAAATTGAGTCAATGTCAACTTTTCGAAACTTAATATGGCACGAATTCGAAATAATTACCCATTATGCCCGGTCCTCGGTTCAAATCTTACAATGTACAATCAATTGAAACATCGATATTAAGTCTCGTACTATGTACATTCAAATGTTGTTTTAGCCCCCCCCCGCCGCATGTATCGCTACATACTTCCTCAGACGGGTCAATCTTCCTCTCCTAACCACCTTAGGAAGCTATCGGTTTCCAACACACGCTCATTCTTTCTCTCCATGTTTCGATCTCTAAGTCTCTCAACTACACAACCCTTTTTTCCACTGCTACCAAATGTATTTACCTCACACACCCGCCATTGCACCCCATGCCGAGCTCTCTCTCTCCCCCCTCTCCCTCTCACCCTCTCGCGCTAAATACATGCATTGCCTATCTAGCCCCCCCCCCCAACCTCTCGTGCGCACGCAAGTATGTTGTGTATCTAGGTCACTCCCTCGAGACTGTCTCACTCTTTCTTCCGCACAGCGGGCAACACTCGCTCAATCTTGCTCTCTTTATCTGAGTCTCGTTTAACCTCGTTTTCTTTCACACACAAATGATATATCTCCCTCTTCGGGCCTCGATCGACACACTCTATACTCTCTCACGCAGATTGTCTATCTAGGTCAGTCCATCCAAGCCGCCGCCACTCTTTCGACCTCATGGTGGGCCACGCTCACTCAATCTCTCTCTCTCTCTCTCTCTCCGTATGTCTCGATTGACCTTGCTCTTTCTCGGACAAAAATGATATATCACCATGTGTGAGCCCAATTCGACCTATTCACATTGTATACTCTCTCACGCACATCATCTATCTAGGTCACTCTCTCCAACCCATCTCACTCTTTCGATCGCACGGCGACCCTATGTGATCGGTTGACCTTGCTTCCTCCCACGCACAAAATATATCTACGCGTCTGTGACTGTATCATCTCTCAAGCTCTATCTTACAGCCCTCACCCTTGACAAAAGCTCAATCGGACAATATCTCTCCAGAGCATATATATTTGTTCAATGAATGTCGGACCACACTCACTTTGTCTCTCTATCTATATGTCTCTCGATTGACCTCCATTTCTCACACCGTATCTTCCACGCGTTGAAGCTAGTACCTCTCCATCCCTCGCAAAGCCGGAGCTATTTACATTGCGAGGGGCACTCCAACCTTGGATTAATTTGTGTAGGCATTTATTCCGGCCGGTTTAGATTATATTTTCGTAGCATTCGGCCACAACTACTCCAAACACCGTTGCAACCCACGCAACTCCCTTGTTGATTTCCCTCCGCTCGGCCATCGCCGTTCTCGCACGCCCTTTCTCGCCTTCAACGTCGCACCATGGTATTATTGAAAAACTATGTTGTTCTCTTTAATTATTATAAATAACCTACAAAACTACACACCGATAGTCCACTTGGAATGGAACAAATTTCACCCACAAATTAAAGTGCCACAAACTACACACCGAGGGGCCCACATGTCATGAAACAAATTTGGACCCATATACAAATTAAAAATAAAGGACGTGGATCGAACATGCGACCGGGCCTTCAAGCCGCACGTCAATAGGCAACATATACGTAGAATAGCAATGTTTGTTGTACCCCCTTTGTTCACATAATGTTTTATATTACCACAGCCTAATTAATGGATAACATGTAATATTATTTTTAGTACTATTCGCCTTCACTTACTGGTGGGTTCCATGTGTGCTCTCTCTCTCTCCTCCCTTTAGACGCACGGGCAAACAGGAAGAACTCGTGGGCGATGTTGCTGTTGACCATATCTGGACGCGTTCACAAGTCACGGCACCAGTTTCACGTACTAGCAGCACTAGTCAGTGTGTACGTGCAATGCACGTTAATTTGGAAGTATATGAAGTGCATGCGGATATTAACTAATAGGATATTATTTGCGTGTTGTCATGTGATTAGCACTATTTTTGGCATGAAATTAACTGCATGCTAAACGTGTTGAGCGCTCGACATGAAGCAGTCTAGGTCGTTGGATGACAAGGAATACATGTGGCTTGATGACATTTTATATTTAATTTGATACGACTCTAGCGTAACATTCAATCGATCAAACCATACATTTCGCTCAGTCCGACTCCGACTTTAAATTATACGACGATCGATATAAAATAAACAGAAATTATAAACGTTAGGATTTTAAGCATGGCAATCCAAACGCTTTTTCATGGCAAATTTAGATTACGCGCGGCAGCGGGGCGCCTCGCGGTGGGAAGCGGCTCCTCCGCTGCTCGTGTGTCGCCGGGCCATCGACCGACGGGCGACGGCGCGTCTTGCGCCGTTGTTGGCGTACTCCTGGATGTTGGCCTAGCTTCAAGGAAGGCCAAGATGTTCTGTACTTCGGAGCGAGTCAACTGGCGGGAGGAGGTGACTGGCGTTGGTGCAAGGAAGCGGTCGACGGCGGCCATCCATGCCGCTGAGGGGGCACTGGCACCCGCGCGGGGAAAGGTGATGTCAACGGCGCGGCGGAGACATTCATCTGCACGGGCACCGGCACGAGCACGCATGTTAGGGCACGCGTAGGCGCATG
This sequence comes from Aegilops bicornis, assembly GCA_021605145.1. NCBI lineage: Eukaryota > Viridiplantae > Streptophyta > Magnoliopsida > Poales > Poaceae > Aegilops > Aegilops bicornis. Next base: position 628,272,950 of record CM038671.1, on the reverse strand, counting down.
CGCTGGCAGGTGCACGGGCACCGAACGCCGCTGCGCGTCTTGGCCAGTCGCGCAGCGCATACGCTGGCAGTGCACGCGCTGCGTGAAAGTCGGCGGGGACCTCGTGGAACCCCGTGGCATCAAGCTCGGCGACAATGTGCGGCTCCCAGCCCATCAATGCCACGGGATGGCGCTGGCGCGATCGGGCGACGGGGCCGGAGCAGGGAGCGAGACGGTAGCGGCGTCTTCCCGCTAGGCCAGTTCAAGCTAGTCCCAAAGCGCCTTATGTTCTTGAGACTCCGACTGGGTGTCTTACTCAGGAAACTGGAACACTAAGGGCAGGCCATCGTGATGAGGCATGGCGTACGTTTAGGTCAGGCTAGTTGGAGGTAGACGACAGGAGAATCGAAGAGGAAGAGAGAGGATTGTAGCGGTACCGGGTAGTGCGGGGTTGATTTTAAACTGCGCGCCGGGCGACATTAAAAGTGGGAGCAGTTGGGACGACGGTGGGCGGCGGAGATCGGGTCAAAGGCTCGCCTCCGGTGAGTCTCTGCACAATGTTCGCCGCACGCCTCCCCTCGACAGCCCGGCCAAGGGCGTCTCGCTCGCACGCCTCCCATCGACTCACACGCTTGCTGGGACGGCACCTGCCGATGAGAAGCGAGGACTCGTGGCGGCACGTAAACGCCAACGATTTCAATAGTGAAAGCGTTCGCCTTAACGTGACATGTCTTTGTTCCAAAATACCTTGGCTCTTCATTTGTGCAACTTGTCATAAGCAGCTTGTCTCGAATTGAAGAAAAACTTACGAAGTAATATTTGTGCCATATCACGTGACCATGCTCAGTTTCAAGAATTTATGCTCACTTTTGGATTTTCTGAAATTTAAGATCCAGGATTCGAAACAATATCATAACCTGCATCATGCAATAAATTTTCAAGCCTTACATCTATCATGTTGTATTTCTTAAGAAAGGATTTGGTCAAACATTTTGCTTAGTTAGACTTCAGACAAGTTATATATGCAGAGTAAAAGGATAATCCCTCCATACCAGTGCATTGCCTGATATATTAACTCAAGTACTAGGCACGAACAAACGGGCTCAATTCTGTGCTCATCCTGGTGTAGTAGTAGTAGTACTAGGCAATGCAGTTGACGGGTGACCTTGACGAGCGGCGACCGAGGGAATTGAACCGTGCTCGGAACGGTAGGCAACGTTGTCTAGTTACTAAAGCATCTCTCCGTTGTTCATCCGTAGTCATTATGGACCGGGGACATGAGGGGAATTTCCTAGGGCTGGAATTCTGGCCGCCAGATATTTCGACTTGAAACGCCGAGGCTTGACTGGTTCGGGTTGCCTAATGTGCATACCACGCACGCCACCGAAGGACACGAGCCCATTTTTTTATTTTTTTAGGATCAACACGAGCCAAGGTCTGGCTGGTACGCCGTTGGGTCCTACCATTCGAGAATACGAAAGGAACCTTTTAAATTGTCGAACGAATCTATGTGTATTACAATACCCGTATTTTCCTTGCAAATACTAATCTCAATGTGGTAATTGATTTATGACGAGTTGTTGAATTAGAGTGAGTTTGTGATATAGTGATCTCAACGTGGATTTCACATTTCATGGTATCCCTAGTAAGTTTTCCAATGCAGATTCAAATTTAAAAGATGAACAATACGGAGGTGAGAAAACTTTGTATGTATCAAGCATATGACCACACACAGAGAGACAGAGACACACACGCATGAACACAACAACAATCCAATAATTATAGTGCATCTATTTTTCCAAACCATGCATGTATGACACGAATCCAAAAATACTCCTTCTATTCCTAAATACTAGTCTTTTAGAGAGTTCAACAAGTGACTACATACGGAGCAAAATGAGTGAATCTAGACTCTAAAATATGTCTATATACATCCGTACGTGCCAGTCCATTTGAAGCCTCTAAAAAGACTAATATTTAGGAACGAAGGGAGTAAAATGTAAGACATCCATGGTCCTCAGTTCAATATTTAAAATGAACATGAAACTGAAACATGAATATTAAGTCTAGTACTACAGGACATGCAAATGTTGTGTTTAGGCGGAGCTATGATTGTCGGGGTCAACCCCTCGACCTTAGATAAAATTGTGGAGCTCTGTTTAGGGTTGTTTAGATTATATTTGTCCCCACCCTCCCAACCACCGATTGGTTGTGCACCCCACCCTCCTCCCGGGAGAATATCATGTGCCCCCATACCTTAGATGCTATATGTCGATCTGAGTTGCTTGGAGCTTGTAGATCTGAGATATAGCAGCTCACATGATGTGTCTTAATATTTTTGCAGGAAACCTTGATGAGTTTGAGAATTGCACACAATTGTACAAAAACTAGTTAGATGCCCTTTGATCCCATATCCAACGACCTCGAAGCTCGTATCACCGTAGCATCTAAGATGAAGGAGGACATCATATTCTCCTGTATGTAAGAATATCATGTGCTACCACACCTTAGATGCTTTGGTGATAAGCTCTTCGGAGGTGTTGGATTTGTGACCCAACACCTCCTCGGTGGTTCGAATGGTTTTTGCATTAAAGCCCCAAAAGAGTTCGCCACCGCCATAAGCACAAAGAGACTGCTCAGATGCCATTGGATCTCGGATCAAGCGACCTCCAAGCTCGTATCACCGTAGCATCCAAGCTGCGATAGCACCTTATGTCTTCTCGCACGGGAGAGTATGAGGTGCTCCTGCACCGTAGATTCTATGGTGATACGAGTTCACTGAGATCTAACGGCCCACAGTAGGAGGTTTGAATGTTTTTGCAATATAAGGCTGATAGAGTTTGGGAAATGCGCAGAAAGTACAAGTACGACGCATGTGCCATCTGATCACTGATCATACGACCTAGATGCTCATATCACCGTAGCGGGTAATTAAGCTACGGGGAGCACCTAATATGAGCACCGGGAGCTGTTGGATCGAAGATGCAGCGGCACACACGAGGCCTGAATGTTTATTTGCAAAAAAAAACCTTTGGAGTGTCTGGAAATTGCGCATAATTACAAAGACTACTCCCAAGCCATTGGATCTCACTTCCAACGGTGTAAAAACTCGTATCACCATAGTATCTAAGCTTTGGGGTGGATGTGATATTCTATGCCGCTGTCATTTTTGTTCGTAAACTTGCAAAATACGTGTAACTCGTGCCGTTACTTGTCTAACCGCGCAAAGTGTTTGTTCAAAAAAAAACCATCCTACACTGAAATATCCGAACAACACACGGGGGTCCCACTTGTCATTAATCAAATTTGGACCTAAAACTAAGAAATCTGAAAGACGAGATTCGAACTGGCAACCTAGACTACCAAGCGTAAGTCGATAGCCTGAAAAAACAAACGGTTGGTGGCTTTGTCCCATAACTTGATTTTATACAGTACTTGCGTTGAGTAGAGTAGAGGGAGTGCCTCGTCAACACGTGCATGGCCGTTGTCTTACTTACTGGTGGGTCCCAGGTCTGCGATCTCAATCTCTCTTCTCTCCATCGTCTAACCTTTGCACGGGCACACACGAAGAGTGGCACTAGCTTGCCGCGGTGTTATTAAAACAAAAAAAGCTTGGAAAATCGAAGAATCGCCTAGAACAAGAGACGTTGTGGCTGGTCGAGACGGAGCTAACCACATCTATCCTCCGTGCCACGTTTGCATGATGAAGCTGTGTGGCTAGTGGGGTGTTTTCGACCGACTGGCTGGGTCCGAAGGTCGAACCATAGGTACTACATTTGATACAGTATACTTTTACACGCACATTTTTCCTCCGTCTCGAGACGTGGCACACCCTACTGCCGGTTTCGGAGTCCTCCCAGGTGGTGCACGCATATATTCTTCATGACGTGGGACGCCCTACCGTGCGTTTTCTGGGTCCTCCTCGGTCGTAGTGCCGAAGCAAGTAAATGAGTCGTCAAATCACGAAAGACCACCTTTCCCACCGAGTACATCAGTGAAGCATGGTGGCTAGCTATTGGGCTAGTTTGACCGATTAGCTAGGCCGCCGCCACATTTGTTTTTTCACCCCTTTTTTATCTACTTGCCGGCATGTAAATTTAAATATCCACCATGGCGTTGCTCTGGTGTTTGGGTGCGGCAAGATTTATAATTTTTTGATTGACGGGAGCAGGCGCGGCAGGATTTTAAATTTTTTGATTGACGGGAGCAGGCGCAGCAGCAATTAGTCATGACGACTCCGCCTGTAAATACCCACTGCTCCCTGATGTGAGAAGTCGTCGACTGGTGTTTTACTGTGGTGAAAACCAAAAGATTCCCCGTTCCCTCCGCCTTCCCGTAGATTGCATTGCCTTTCAGCCGTTTCGCCCCCTTTGCTTACTCTCCCCATTGCTTCTACCTGGTGCCATGGCGGCGCAGTAGATCATGGAGTCCGAGGTGAGGTGCCTGACACAGGAGCTCCATGCCAAGGATGCGGAGCTCAGGGCCAAGGACGTGGAGCTCCGTGAGCTCAAGGAGGAGAGGAGTGCCATGCTCCTCCGTTATGTGTGGGAGTTCATGGAGCTTCAAAAGCGGCATGCGTCCACCACAAAGATGCTCGAGGCGTCGGCGGCCTTGCTGCAGAAAGCGGGAGATACGATAGGCCGTCAGGGGAGCCGGCTGGAGCGCGAGTGGGCTGATCGTGACAAGGTCCAAGATCGCCTCAGCCACTTGGTGAACCAAGTTGCCACGCACGTGTTGCGGCTGCGTGATGCCTACCGTCGTGCGGTATAGCGATGCCGGGCCGTCGGGCTAAACCCATTCGACCACCCGGTCGTCTTCAACGAGCTGCGGCTTCCTGACCTAGTCTCCTTCTTCACCTATATCTCCGAGGAGCTGAGTCGTCTCCGCGCAATGGTGGGGGCTGAGCTGGACAAGGAGGGGTTGCGGGTTGCCGTCGCCGTTGTCGGGCGCCTTTCAGGGCTCCGTCACCGGAATCCATTCGTGCCATTGGATGCCATCTTTGACGAGCTGGCTCCCGTCGACTGGGAGCGGGCTCTGCGGGCGATTGCACCCTGCATCACCAACGTCGTGCGCCTCGAGAAGCAGAGGGACTTCAGTGGTGTTTAGGCGCCCACTGCATGGGCACGTCCATGTCTCGGCGCAACATGACCGCTGGATCAAACTCAGACTGTGCAGATCAGTCACTGTAGCACAAAACGTGTGGGTGTGTATGGTTGCATTCTCATCTCAATATAGTTGTTTCCTTGTCGTGTATTTTTGTCAACCTACTAGTGTGGACTCCTGCACCCTTCCACTACTAGGGAAAAGCCTAGCAGCAGCGCGGGTTTTGGGCCTCTCAGTAGCACGGGACCGGGCGCTACTAATAAGCGCTTCTGACTAACGATATAGCGATGGCGCCTATCGTCCCATCGCCATCGCTATACATGAATAGCTGTAGCGCTCTTTAAGGAAAGGGCGCTGCTGATATTATCTGCAGCGCTGTTCTTTGGGAAGCGCTCTTGGTAATGCGGCGCCATCTTGCTAAAATTTCCCCCCTCGCTACTACTAGTTTTATTAGTTTTTTCCCTGCATATTTGTTTTTGTATTTGTTTTGTATTTGAGTAGGCTTTATACAATAATCTTTAGCATATCATACACATACAAATGTAATCATAGCATATACATACAATTAGTCTCATCAAATCATGTCATCATCATAATCATCATCCAACACAAAGTGGTCTCTCGTCATCATCTCGAAATAGCGATACAAGTCTCGATTACTTGCAAATACATCGTCATCCATCTAAACAATGATATACGCGAGAAGAGCTATCACTTTGAGTACATGAGTTCGTATCCCTCTCTCGCCTTAGCGTGAACTTAAACTAACTACTGCCTGTCGCTCGGAAACCGGAAACCGGTACACCTTGGCCTGACACTCCGGCCACTTGTCGTATATATACTCCTGGCATAGCACTTATTCACCATCGATTATCTATGCACCTGCATCGTCACATGAGTCAATGATATGCAACATATATAGTTGAGCAACAGAAAGAGACAGACTTGGCAAAAATAGAAACAACATATCATAAGCATAAATAACAAAGTTCATCGTACCCCAAAATGCCCTAACTAGAGTGATTTTCGCTAGTCGAGGAGGAGGATGGTTTAATTACATCACAAATAACGTTTCACCGTGCATAACTCAAAGTTTTGTCATACAGAAAGTGTGGACTAAACGGACACATTGTCATATATCGACAATCACTACAACATGTCGTTCCATCCATCCATGTCAGGGAGATAGTCCCCGAGCCTAGTGAAAGGCTTCAGGTCGAGACGTTGAGCGGCTACCCATGTTCGAACGTCTTCCCGCGACATTTTTCCTTCTTCGTAGAACATCCCTGTTTTTCCGATGACCTCCTTCATGATGATTTCGGTTCTACACCGGCTCCGCTCCCCGAGGCAGCACCGGTCTCAGTCTCAGCGCCAGTCTCGATGCCGGTCTCAGTCTCAGCGCCGGTCTCAGTCTCAGCACCGGTCTACGTGTCGGTCTCAGTCCCCGATGCCACTGGTGGGCCCAGCAACAACATCGGTTGATCGTCGGTAAGGCTAAAAATTCTTACGCCGCCCGGTAGACGCGTCGTCGCAACAACCGTAACCACTGTCCTTCATCGTTGCTAGCCATGTTTCCTATGATTAAATCTAGTCAATTAATTCTAGACCTAATAAAATGAATAATGACATAAGAAAGGCCTATTGTTTTGCAGGAACGTTGACTCCTTCCTGGTGCGACAAATCCCGGGCACTCGATATGTCCTAGTTTGTAGCACAAGTCATGCCGAAATTCACGGAAAATTTCGGCATGACCTTTGGTAAAAAGTGGACAAATCAAGAACCTGAAATTTGCGGAATGTAAATGAATCAACATTCCGGCAAAACATAGGCCACTCAGCATCATTCCCTGGAAACAGTGTTCAAATATCCCTCTTCGACACCGCAACACATGTCCAAATATACACGAGCAACCACATGTCCAAATTTCACAACTTTTGATTCATTTCTGTTGTTGTAAACCAAATTTTTTGCTCTAAACTAATTTTTGCTCTAACATCTACTACTTAACATCCTTTGCTCTAAACTAAATTTTTTGCTATAAACAAACTTTTGCTCTACTAATTTTTTCTCTAAAATGCAGAGAGAGAGGAGTGGGGGGGAGGGGTGGGGGACTTCTGAGAGGGAGAGACGGTGGCGGGAGGTACTTGGTGGCCGGAGGCAAGGGCGGAGAGGGCGGGCTCGGGCACAGTACGGCGGTCCTGGGCGGGCTCGGCGGCGGTGAGGTGGAGGGCGCCGACGGTGACGTCGAGGGCGGCCTCGGGCGGCAAGGTGACGTCGAGGGCGGCCTCGGCGGGGCGGTGAGGATGACGGCGGCCTCGGGGGGAGACGGTGAGGTTGCAGGCGTCCACGCCGGCAGGAGACGGCGGCGAAGTGGGGCGACGGCGAATTGGGGAGACGGCGGCGAGGGCGAGGGATTTGGGGAAGAAGTGTGGTGGCCGGGGGCGGGGGGGGGGGGCGCTGTTTAAGTGAAACGTAACGGTAGCGCGTTTCCGAAAACGCGCTATAGCTAAGTTAGCTACAGCGCGTTTCCTGAAACCCGCTACTGCTATTCATTTCTTCTTCTTTCCCTTTTTTATTTTATTTTTCTTTACATTTTATTTTTTTCCTTTCTCCTTTTTCTATTTCTTTCATTTTCATTTACTTTTCTACTTGTTTTTCACTTTATTTTATTTCCGTTAGCAGTAGCGCCTTACACGTAAGCGTGCTACAGCTAAGGCGAGTAGCAGTAGTGCTGGGCCAGTATACGCGCTACTGCTAGGTTGGGCTAGCCATGTGCGCCCAGTTCAAACATAGCAAGCGGCGCTTTTTCGCTAATCTGGCATCGCTAAAGTCATAGCAGTAGCGCGGTTTATTTACGCGCGCTGCTACTAAGTAACAGTAGCGTTTGATTTTGTACAGCGCTACTAGTAATATTTTGTGTATAAGGTTTTCCCTAGTAGTGTTCATGCACTCTGCCAAACACCCAAAAGTGGGTCGAGAAGGGAACTTTTGCTCCCATCCCGTGCACCCTTCATACACCCTGCCTAACACTATTCGTGCTTCATATGGTTCATGTTTCGTGGAGTACTGTAGCACTGCATTTCCATGCGCCGTGGACCTAGTTACATTAACATTGATCTCCTTTGTTCATTCTCGACCGGACAAATGAAAAAGCGGTACTATGTTACATATAGGGGTAGTTGACATGCGCACAACATCATTTGTTATCGTCATATCTTACTACACTAGCAACAAGATTGTGTAGTGCTGACGTATGAACCACTTCACATGCCTAGTAGTAGGAGCGCTGTGTATGTTCAAGTGGCTGTCGTGTTTCGCACTCCTCCGTCGTAAGAGTGGAAACGCTTGTTGTAATCAGTTTTTTCTTCAGAATGAAAAACAGTGGACACGCTCTACCGTGCGGATCCTCCTCCAGCCATGCACTAAATTACTCACTTTCGCCGACGTGTGGGACAGCCAGCACCTGGGTCCATCAGCCATGCACTAAATTACTCCGTAGTAGAGTGATGGTAGATTACCCCGATTGAACCACCGCAGTGATGCCCAATGAGCCGTCAAATCACAAAACCCCCTCCTTTCCAGCAGTGATAAGTTGGGCCAGACGAAGCAACCATCATTTCACTCTTCTCTCTCAGCTTCCTCTCTTGAAGCAAACCCCCACTCGCTTCGCTTCTCCCTCATCTCGTTCCTCCTTTCACTCTTCTCTCTCAGCTTCCTCTCTTGGATGGACGCCGGAGCACCGGTCGACGTGATGCCTATCGCTCTGGCCATAACCGTTGAGGCTCATGGTACGAAGAAGTGCAAGCACCCCGCCGAGACTACCGCAGACAAGCTCAAAGCCATCGCCCTATCCAAGCCCCCCTCTCCGGGATCCCTCATTAAGATGGTCAAGGTAATGTTTCTTGTTGACGATCTTTTTCTCAATCTTGATCGTGTTTTTTCATCTAACACACAATACTAGTACTGGTAGTACAACTTTCTGGGTGATCTTGCATGTGATTTTAGTGTGCCAAATGACGGTTCTAAATTCCTCTTTTGACCAAAACATGCGAGAGGTTGACACTCGATTTCTTATAGATTACTTTCAACTACTCCCTCTATCCCAAATTTCTTGTCTTAGATTTGTCTAGATATGGATGTATCTAATACTAAAATGTGACTTGATACATCCGTATCTAGACAAATCTAAGACAAGAATTTTGGGACGGAGGGAGTACTTTATGAACATCAATGCTACCTTTTAAGAGGGTATATTTGCCTCAGTAACTTGTGTTATGGATATTGCATTTAATCCCTCTGCTCTCATGCCTTTGAACACATGTTCTAGTGTCTTTGTTCACTCATTTTTGTGCGTATATGTAGTCATATATGGAGTATAATATCGAAAATCATCTTATATTTCTGAACGGAGGTAGTAATAAAATATGGTTTCTGTTTGAATTAGAACCAGGTTCGCGGTGGAGATGAAGTTCTCAAAGTCATGCCGTGTGAACTGGAAGACCTGATGATGAGTTCTACTGCTGAACTATCCAGCTGATGTGTCCTTGTCACCACATGTCCTGAACTAGTGTTTTCCTGTAGCATTGTTGTCAGGCGTGTTCTCGAGGCTGTACTTGACCACAACAATTTCCTGGCTGTGCCTTCGATTACGAAGGGTGTGGTTCTTGTAAAGCTTCCCAACAAATCTGATGCGGCCTGTCTTCATCATCATGTTTATGAGTGGAAAGACCACTCTGTTAGGTTCTCCAAGGTTGACAAGATGGTGATGGTGCATGTAGACATCTCACACGAAGTCCATGGCCTAGTCAGTTATGCGGGTTTCATCCCATAAGTCGGTGGCAACAAATAGTCTGCAGAGTTTAGTTAGTGCAACTTTGCTTGTCTGTAGTAAGTACTATTGTTCAGTACTTGATTTGTTTTTGTGAACCCTATATTGTTTATTAGTACTGCCGCTTTTGGTGTGTGGTCAGTCCTGAGAACGGTCTATGTTAATGTCTGTCCACTCAATTCAGTTTGTATTATTTGAAGTATCCAGATCATATTTTTTGTGAGGACGGTTTATCAATTATGGTTACACTCCAATATCTGTATGCATTGCAGGGTTTATTGCACCCACCAGGATTTCCAGTCCAATGGATGTTCGGTCCATACGATTTGTCACAACCTTTGGACTGTCCTGCTTGTGGGAGTAGGCGGGGCCCCTGCATGCCACGCGTAGTTGGATAATCAATCTTACATTTAGTACTTCAACATAGTGATTTCCTGGTAAGGATTTACTGGTCACATCAAGTAAATCTTATTGATTTACTGTCTAAATATTATTGATTTAATGTCATGTTTTCTTTCTTTTCCTGCAATTTTATGATGCAGGTTTTGCCATGTGACATTCATCACAGAATAAACCGTTTGGTTTGCTCTACGATGGCTATTTTTGTAGGTTTCACTTCTTATGTCGTCTCAGTAACAAAGTCACTGTCCATCACTTATATTACTGGAAAAAATTGGATCAGTCTGTTGTCTGAATCCCTATGATGAATTGCAGTTTGGTTTAACAAAAATGACACAATTAGTCCTTCTCGCGTTTAAAAGAAATGAAGAAAAAAACTGGATCATGGTCATGGATCCTAGTCAAGTTAGAAAGCTGATGATAGCAGACCAGACACGATCGCCGCTGTCTCGCACAGATCAATCACCGACAGTTGCTCTAGCACCGACAATGGCAGCTTCGGTCTGATCCAGGTGAGGATTGGGCACCGACAGCGTCGTGAATCGATCACCGATCTCTGGGAGGATCGGGCATCGACACCGCACCGCCTCGACACCGGCACCAGCTCTACAAGGAGCACCATCTCCGCAGCGGCAAGCGGCTTCGGCACCTGCACCAACACTTGCACTTGCATCTGCTCCGGCCCGTGCAGTTGCACTGGCAATAGACTAGGCTGCCGTTCGCACTTCATATACCAAAGTCCTTACAAAACCGACATGTCCACCTTCTTGGTAAGCATTGGCCGCCCAAGTGCTTCATTCTTTTTTCTTTCCATGTTGTTTCACATGATTCACTGTGTTAATCTAACTGTTTGGGTATGTCTTCTTGTTTGCAAACAGAGAATTCCTAGAGCAACGAGGGAGTCGTTCAACAATCCGGGCGACCGCGGCCAAGTTTCTCTTACCATGCACAGCCTTGGTGTGAATAAACCTGCTCAATATACCGTAAGTACAAAGGATGGTCGCATGATGATTGATGCTAAAGGATGGTAAAGGTTCAAATCTAAATCATATCTTGCGGTAGGGGATGATGTCAAAATCGAATTTTCTCGGCAAGGACAGCTGGTCCAAATCAACTTTGAAATTCTTCAGTAGCAGCACGCAACTGCAGAACTAATCTATCCTCCGAGAGATTTTGATGTAATAATCTGGCATGGTGAAACAAGTGTCCTGTGTGTATAAGTAGTATGGCAGTATTATTTATCACATGGTATATCATTGATAGAATTGCAACTCTGATTGCTGGTTAGGAACTATCGTTCGATTTCATTCCAACAGCTTCTGTGCTTTATTCAATTTTGTGTTTTCGCCTTGCGACAACATCTAAAACCAGCGCCCGTCTTGATAAACTTGCAATATGAAAAGCGCGAGGTAGAACACATGGACCCCCAAACATGCGTGGTCGGCTGCGACCCAAAATCGAACCGTGGGCCTATCTGAGTATTATATTCTCATTTGAACCCCCATAAAAAAGCTGAACCCTCATAATGCCCGTATGCGTTGCGGAGGAGTATATTTCTCGGCAAGGTGAGCCTGTGATATAAAAGATTTGTATATTTCTTTACAAAGGAGTATCTCTCTGTCAAAAATATATTTATGTGTAACTAGTTACTCCTGTCTTTCTACTTCCTTTTCGCTGATATGTGGGGCAACCGGCAACGGGTCCACGTGCCATATGCAATAATTACGATTGCACAACTTCACGGTAGACACACCCCGGTCAGAAGCGCCAAAGAATGCCCAATGAGCCGTCAAATCACAACCCCCCCTTTCCGGCTTAAGCGATAAGCTGGACAGCGTAGCGGCAATATTTCACTGGGCCTGAATCCCTTCTCCCTCGTCGCTTGTTCAGAGAAAACCCCTCTCGGCGATTGCATAGGATTTTCTCATGGAGAACCAGGTACAATTATTCATCCATCCCGATAAATCCAAGTCCCTTGGTCGCAGGTAATCCTAGGATGGCAGCCGTCAAGTTGATGCATTTTTCTTCCCATCAATCTAGTGTTTTTCATTTGCGGTGCCCAAAGTGCGAGTACCCTACTGGGTTTCTGCGCCCTCGTGAGACGCCACACTTGTTCCTTCTCATCCTAACACAACATTTTGAAACGCGCACATTATGTTCCTAGAATCCTCTTTTCTATCCGGGAGGGTGGGGTTTTTTGAACATGTTGTGTTCTCATATTATTTTTCCTGCAGTGTATTATTTGCTCTGCCAGAACACATGTACTCAAGATGCTCGGCGTTGCCATAACTGAATACACTAGTTTAATGGTCACAGTGAAGACAATCCATGGATATAAGTTCCGAGTTGGGTTCATGAACCAAGAAGATCGCTGATTTTTTTATGGCCGAACTTGGATAAACTTTCTCAAGTGTTACAGACTGAAAGTTGGCGCACGAATGTTGATGGAAATAGCAGAACCTGGTCTCATCTTCACAGCGATCTTCCACCCCGACGTTGTTCCAATTGTTCATCCATGTTAGTTTTGTATCTGGTTCTTGTTTGTTGCCTCGATTACTTCTTAATCCACCTATACTGTCTAACTAATCACAATTTAACATTAGAAGTAGCAACGAATCTCTCACGAAGATGCTACTTCTAACTAATATTTTCTTATAATTGGTGGCACGTGTAGGTTTTTTCAGAGTTAAGCGATGCTTTCGTTTGTTACTCTGTAATAACTCGGCTGTTACTAATGGCACTGAAGTTGAGTGGATCGACATCCACAAGTTCCTACACTTTATTGATCGTCTTGAGGTCCTTGTGGGGCGTTTAAATGGTGGAAGGCCACGTGGGATATGTGTGCCACTTCTGCACTCGTTGAACATGTCCAACTATGTCGAGAAACTTATGGTAGGAGCTGTTTTCTGTTATATATGTTGTTCATAAACTATTGCTTATACACAGTTTTACAGTTGTGATCTCCTTGAAACAGGAACTGCCGAGTTCTATTGTTCCTATACAGATGCCTGACCATAGTCGGGTCAGACTTGCGCTTGGTCACAACATGATGTTTATGTCGACCTACTCAATTCCCCTTGGAGGTGAAAAGATACTTATTCATGGGTGGTCTCAAATAATGAAGGCCCGTCCATCTTGGAGAATAGGACAGAAGATTATGTCCATGCTTTTCCATGGCTCTAAAGCGAATATCCAGTTTATTGACCATGTTGCGAGATGAAGCTGCTTTCAGAAGGTTGTGGATGCGTGGGGTGGCGCCTGGGCCTTGTCCTGGGGCTTGGCGGCCTCACCCTTGGTTAACTGTAGGCAAAGTAGCACTGTTCGAGGCGTGCTTTATGCAGTTGAACTCATATAAGTACTCATACTGCTTTCAGCTTTGGTTGTTAAGTGCCCCTGCTGGTTTCAGTTAAGGTTGTTAAGTACTCCTGCTGCTTTTACAGTCTGCCGTGTTTCTTCAGTCCTGTCTTCCTCCAGCCGCCAAAACCAAACTAGCGCCGGCGGGGCCGCCTGCTTCCGCCTCCCACGGCTGGTTGCGCCTCAGCACACGCATCACCGCCCCACCGTCTCCTAAATCGTTAATGCTGACGTCCTCTGCGCGCTTTGGTGCGCTCGCTGCGGTGCCGCCCTCTCGCGTTGTCAACATGGTCAACAAACAACAGGAATCGGCAGATGTACATGGAGAGGATGACAGTAGGGGCCCACCACGTCAGCGTATGGAAAAATAAAATGCTTCCTCCTAGTGTTTTCCTGACATCTGGGACCCATGACATTGTGAGCGTATATAGTCAATAGACAAGAGAACATCACAAGATCGGCTGACACAGGGACGTAGCTACTCGAGCAGTAATTTTTTTTGTTTGGTATTGTTGAGACGGAGCAGGGTTTGAACTGGGCTGTGGACCGTCTAGCCCAGGCTTATATTTATGTTCACCATGTGACCAGCCCAGCTATTTTTTCTTTGTGAAAATGAGCCTAGTTTTTTTTATGAAGAATACCCAATCCACGCCTACTTATTTTTCTACGCCTTGATGGGCTGCAACTCTTTCAAGACGCCTGCAAATCTTGAAAGTAATATGAAATGGGTTGTAAATATAAAAACAGATGACAAATTGGCAATTACTTTATAATTTCTGATTTTTTCACATTTTCAGATTCCTATTTCACTGGGCATTAACCTAATTTAAATATATCTTCAAAGTACTTTAAATCTGGCTCGACATTTCAGTACTAAAAATTAGTTTGGAACCCACAGAAATATGCGAAATTGGCCCTGGCCAACCAAAAAACGAATGCAATAAATTGCATAAGAAGTTGCCATGAGCTATATATAAATTATTAAAAAAAGAGGGAGTGGTCTGACTTGTGGGCCTGTTTAGTTGACGTGTATGCAAGATCTTTTTAGTTATTATATACGTCAACAAACGATTCTAGCAGACGTAACTGTTGGATGTCAATCCAACGGCCGACGTGTTTCTTCAATCTCTGATCTTCTTGCTCCAGCCGCCAAAGCAGCGCCGACGGGTGACGACCCACAAGTATAGGGGATCTATCGTAGTCCTTTCAATAAGTAAGAGTTTCGAACCCAACGAGGAGTAGAAGGAAACGATAAGCGGTTTTCAGCAAGGTATTCTCTGCATGTATTGAAATAAGTGGTAACATATAGTTTTGTGATAAGGTGAATTGTAACGAGCAACAAGTAACAAAAGTAAATAAGATGCAGCAAGGTGGCCCAATCCTTTTTGTAGCAAAGGAAAAGCCAGAACAAACTCTTATAATATGAAAATCGCTCCCGAGGACACATGGGAATATCGTCAAGCTAGTTTTCATCACGTTCATATGATTCGCGTTCGGTACTTTGATAATTTGATATGTGGGTGGACCGGTGCTTGGGTGATGTTCTTACATGAACAAACATCCCACTTATCATTAACCTCTATTGCAAGCATCCATAACTACAACAAAAGTATTAAGGTAAACCTAACCATAGCATGAAACATATGGATCCAAATCAGCCCCTTACGAAGCAACACATAAACTAGGGTTTAAGCTTCTATCACTCTAGCAACCCATCATCTACTTATTACTTCTCAATGCCTTCCTATAGGCCCAAATAATGGTGAAGTGTTATGTAGTCGACGTTCACATAACACCACTAGAGGTTAGACAACATACATCTTATCAAAATATCGAACGAATACCAAATTCACATGACTACTAATAGCAAGACTTCTCCCTTGTCCTCGTGAACAAACGTAACTACTCACAAAGCATATTCATGTTCATAATCAGAGGGTAATAATATGCATAAAGGATCTGAACATATGATCTTCCACCAAGTAAACCAACTAGCATCAACTACAAGGAGTAATCAACACTACTAGCAACCTACTAGCACCAATCCCGGACTTAGAGACAAGAATTGGATACAGGAGATGAACTAGGGTTTGGAGATGAGATGGTGCTGGTGAATATGTTGATGGAGATTGCCCTCTCACGATGAGAGGAGCGTTGGTGATGATGATGATGACGATTTCCCCCTCCAGAAGCCCTAGATTGGTTCCGCCAAGGTTCCGCCTCGTGGCGGCGGAGTCTCGTCCCGAAAGGTTGCCTCTGGTTTTTTTCTCATCGAAAGACTTCATATAGGAGAAGATGGGCATCGCAGAGCCACCAGGGGGCCCATGAGGGGGGCGCGCCCCCCACCCTTGTGAGCAGGGTGTGGGCCCTCTGGCCTTCATCTTTGGCGACGATTTTTCTTTATTTATTTTAAGATATTCCGTGGAGTTTCAGGACTTTTGGAGTTGCACATAATAGGTCTCCAATATTTGCTCCTTTTCTAGACCAGAATTCCAGCTGCCGGCATTCTCCCTCTTCATGTGAACCTTGTAAAATAAGAGAGAATAGCCATAAGTATTGGGACATAACGTGAAATAACGGCCCATAATGTGATAAATATCAATATAAAAGCATGATGCAAAATGGACGTATCAACTCCCCCAAGCTTAGACCCCGCTTGTCCTCAAGCGAAAAGCCGATAACAAAAAATATGTCCTCATGTTTAGAGGCAGAGGCGTCGATAAAAATAGAAAACGGACATGAAGGCATCATGATTATTTCCATAACAGCAACATAAATAGATTTTGTCATATGATTACTCATGTTCAAGTGATGATCTTTTCACAAAGCCAAAGTATGTATCAGAAACCTTATTGAGCACTAACAAATTATAACCTCAGTCATTGAAGCAATTGCAATTTATCATAACATCGGAAAGAGTCTATGTCAGAGCTTAAAAGCAAGTCCACATTCTCAACTATCACTTAGTCCTTCATAATTGCTAGCACTCACGCAATACTTGTGGTTACGGAGTTATAATCGGACACAGAGAAAGATAGGGGCTTGTAGTTTTGCCCCACAACCTTTTACCTCAAGGGTAATGTCAACAATAATAATTCATGCTCCCCTACATCCAATTGGATATATATATATCATGTTCTTTCCAACATGCTGAGCTTGCCAAAGGATTAAATAAAAAGGGAAAGGTGAAGATCACTGTGACTCTTGCATAAGGTAGAGGATAATAATAAAAGATAGGACCTTCGCAGAGGGAAGCAGAGGTTGCCATGCACTTTTATGGTTGGATGCAGAAAATCTTAATGCAAAAGAACATCACTTTATATTGCCGCTTGTATGTGAACCTTTATTATGCAGTCTATCGCTTTTATTGCGTCCACAACAAGTTCGTACAAAGATTATTTCTCTGCACTAATAAGTCATGCATATTTAGAGAGCAATTTTTATTGCTTGCACCGATGATAACTTACTTGAAGGATCTTACTCAATCCATAGGTAGATATGGTGGACTCTCATGGAAAAACTGGTTTAAGGGTATTTGGAAGCATAAGTAGTATTTCTACTTGGTGCTGAGAATTTGGCTAGCATGAGGGGAAAAGGCAAGCTCAACACAGTAGAGGATCCATGACAACATACTTTATCTCAGATGTAAGAAAACATAATTCATTATGGTGTCTTCCTTTTCCAACGTCAACTCTTTAGCATGTCATATTTTAATGAGTGCTCCCAATTATAAAAGATGTCAATGATAATATATCTATATGTGAAACCTCTCTTTCCTTATTACTTCCTATTAATTGCAACGATGACCAAAGCTATATTTGTCAACTCCCAACAACTTTTAATCATCATAATCTTTCTATGTGAAGTCATTACTTTCACTAAGATCAATATGAACTCTTTGATTCTTTTTATTCTTTTTCTTCTAATCACCCAAGATCATGGCAAAATACTCAAGCCCTTGACTCAACACTACTCTTTATTATATAGCTCACGGACTCGATTACAAAGAAGGATCATAAAGCAAAACTCAAAACTAGATCATGCCATGACTTTATTCTACTAAATCAAGATACTACTAATAGGATCGAACTAAGAAAAGCGGTAAAGATAGGAGTTGTGATGGTGATACGATACCGGGCACCTCCCCAAGCTTGGCAGTTGCCAAGGGGAGTGCCCATACCCATGTGATTATATCTCCTTCTTTGTTGTTGGCGGTGGAGGTGTTATTGATGATGCAAGCTTGTCGTCCACCTTCCATGGCATAGGCTCACTGAGGGAGTCCTGGATTAGGGGATGTCCGGATAGCCGGACTACCATCATCAGCCGAACTATCATCTGCCGGACTATCATCATCGACCGGACTCCAAGACTATGAAGATACAAGATTGAAGACTTCTCCCCGTGTCCGGATGGGACTTTCCTTGGCGTGGAAGGCAAGCTTGGCGATACGGATATGTAGATCTCCTACCATTGTAACCGACTCTATGTAACCCTAGCCCTCTCCGGTGCCTATATAAACCGGGTGGCTTTAGTCCGTAGGACTAGAATCAGAACAACAACCCTTACAATCATACCATAGGCTAGCTTCTAGGGTTTAGCCTCCTTGATCTCGTGGTAGATCCACTCTTGTAAACATCCACAATATCAATATCAATCAAGCAGGACGTAGGGTTTTACCTCCATCAAGAGGGCCCAACCTGGGTAAACATCGTGTCCCTTGTCTCCTGTTACCATCCGCCTAGATGCAGCTTGAGGACCCCCTACCCGAGATCCGCCGGTTTTGACACCGACATTGGTGCTTTCATTGAGAGTTCCTTCCGTGTCGTCACCGATAGGCTTGATGGCCTCTTCAATCAACAACGACGCAGTCCTGGGTCAGACTTTTCTCCCCGGACAGATCTTCGTATTCGGCGGCTTCGCACTGCGAGCCAACTCGCTTGGCCATCTGGAGCAGATCGAAAGCTACGCCCCTGGCCGTCAGGTCCGGTTTGGAAGCCCAAACTTCACGGCCGATATCCGCGGGGACTTGATCTTTGATAGATCTGAGCCACAGCCGAGCGTGCCGGCTGTCACGATGGGCATGACCTAACTCTGCCGCCGGACAGCACCTTGGAGGCCGCACACGAATCCACTCCGACCCGTAGTACGGAGCCGATCGCTCGGATCGAGGACGGATGGCTGGACACCGCCTCGGGAGCGGCAACTTCTACGGCGATGGAGCCGAACACTTACCTTGTCCCGCATAAAGCTCATGACTCGAGGTGCGGACTCTCGGCGGACTCCGAACCTCCTGCGCCCCTGCCAGTCGAATCCGATTGGGCGCCGATCATGGAATTCACCGCTGCGGACATCTTTCAGCACTCGCCCTTCAGCGATATCATAAATTCACTGAAGCATCTCTCGCTATCCGGAGAGCCCTGGCCGAGCTACGGCCAGGACGGTTGGGACGCGGACGACGAAGAAATTCAGAGCCCACCCACCACCCACTTCGTAGCCACCGTCGACGATTTATTTAACCGACGTGCTCGACTACGACTCAAGACATCGACGGTATGGACGACGATGCCGGAGACTACCAAGAACCAGGCCTACAGACACTGGAAGACCACCTCGTCATACGACATATACATGGTGGACACCCCAAAAGATGGGGACGACGAAAAAGTAGCAGAGGCCGATTCCTTAAAGAAACAGCCCAAGCGCCGACGTCAGCGGCGCCGCTCTAAATCCCGCCACGGCAAGAATGGAGATTCCGGCACAGAGATAATAACACCCCGTAAAGTGCCGAAGACAACTCCCTCCAAAGACGATCCAAACAGCAGGAGGAGGCGGTAAGCAAGCCCTCACGAGAGGGCGGCAGCATTTAAGAGGTCGAGGATGACAATCACTTACCTCCCTCCGGAGACGAGGCAAGCCTCGACGACGACGAATTCGTCGTGCCTAAGGATCCCGTCGAACAAGAGCGTTTCAGACGCAGGCTAATGGCCATGGCAAACAGCCTAAAGAAAAAGCAGCAACAACTTCAAGCTGATCAAGACCTACTGGCCGACAGATGGACCGAGGTCCTCGCGTCAAGAGTATGAACTCGAACGCCCCTCCAAAAGTTACCCAAAACGCAAGTTGCTCCCCCGATTAGAGGAGGAAGCGTACAAACCTGCATCACCAGCGCACAATACGGCAGACCGGCCACCTCATGGCCGCGACAGAGAGGCGTGCAAGCCCTCCACCAAAACCGTACCCCGGCATCGCTCAAAAAGCATGAAGCCACGGGGGAACGCGCCGGACTTGCGGGATATATTGGAGGACAAGGCAAGACAATCCAGATCTATCTATGGATCACCTGGGCGCCCCATGACCCACGACGAATACCGTCGCGCAGGATATAACTACTCCGGCCGGGCCGAACACAGCAGACAACGCTCTCTCGAGCTACGTCGAGATATTGCTCAATACAGAGGCGCCGCACACCCACTATGCTTCACGGACGAAGTAATGGATCATCAAATCCCTAAAGGGTTTAAACCCGTTAATATCGAATCCTACGATGGCACAACAGACCCCGCGGTTTGGATTGAGGATTATCTTCTCCATATACACATGGCCCGCGGCGGCAATCTTCACGCCATCAAATATCTCCCGCTCAAGCTTAAAGGACCAGCTCGGCATTGGCTTAACAGCCTGCCCGCAGAGTCAATTGGATGTTGGGAAGACCTGGAAGCCGCATTCCTCGACAACTTCCAGGGCACGTACGTGCGATCACTGGACGCAGATGACCTAAGCCACATTATCCAGCAGCCAGGCAAATCGGCCAGGCAATTCTCGACACGGTTCTTAACAAAGAAAAATCAAATCGTCGACTGTCCGGATGCAGAGGCACTCGCTGCCTTCAAACATAACAACCGTGAGGAGTGGCTGGCCCGGCACCTAGGACAGGAGAAGCCGAAATCCATGGCATCCCTCACATCACTCATGACCCACTTCTGTGCGGGAGAGGATAGCTGGCTAGCTCGCAGTAACAACCTCAGCAAAAACGCTGGCAGTCCGGATACCAAGGACCACAATGGCAGGTTGCGTCGAAACAAAAACAAACGCCGCATTAACGGCGACAACAATGAGGATACGGCAGTCAACGCCGGATTCCGAGGCTCCAAGCCCGGTCAACGGAAGAAGCCATTCAAAAGAACCCCTCCGGGTCCGTCCAATTTGGACCGAATACTCGACCGCTCTTGTCAAATACATGGAACCCCCGAAAAGCCAGCTAACCACACCAACAGAGATTGTTGGGTATTCAAGCAGGCAGGCAAATTAATCGCCGAAAGCAGTGACAAGGGGCTACACAGCGATGACGAGGAAGAGACCGCCACGAACAACAGAGGACAAAAGGGATTCCCCTCAAGTTCGGACGGTAAACATGATATACGCAACGCATATTCCCAAAAGGGAGCGGAAGCGTGCACTAAAGGGGCGATATCTGTGATGGAGCCAGCCGCCCAAAATTCAACCCATGGTCCTCTTGCCCGATCACTTTCGGACCGAAGAGACCATCCGACCAAGATCCGCCATGGCGGATTCGGCCGCATTAGTTTTAGACCCAATCGTTGATGGATTTCACCTCACGAGAGTCCTGATGGGACGGCGGCGAGTCTGAACCTGCTTTATCGGGATACGGTCGCCAAGATGGGCATAGACCCTTCAAGGATTAAACCTACAAAGACAACCTTCAAAGGCGTCATACCAGGTGTCGAGGCCAATTGTACAGGCTCGATTACACCGGAAGTGGTCTTCGGATCCCGGATAATTTCCGGCGAGGAGTTACTCTTCGACATAGTCCCGTTCGCGGCGGCTATCACGCTCTGCTCGGACGAACCGTGATTCGCAAAATTCAACGCGGTGCCGCATTATGCATACCCTAAGCTCAAGATGCCAGGCCCTCGTGGAGTCATCACGGTCAATGGAAACACGGAACGCTCCCTCCGAACGGAGGAACATACAGCGGCTCTCGCGGCAGAAGTACAAAGCAGCCTTTTAAGGCAATTAGCGGCTCTCGCGGCAGAAGTACAAAGCAGCCTTTTAAGGCAATTTTCGAGTCCGGCCGTTAAATGACCGGACACGGCCAAACGCGCCCGGAGCAACATCAACCAAGAGCACTGCACGCTCCGAAAGCATCGCCAGAGTAATGCGGCCTCAACCCCAGCCCTCGCAAAATTGTAAGACAAACTCTCCGGCATAAATACGCCTTGGAGATACCATGGGCATAGGGGGAAAGGCACAACCACAACAGAACCAGAGTGCGGTTCGACCACACCAGGGGCTCCCAAGTGTGTCGCTCTTTTTTCTTTTATTTTTCTCTTTTTTATACAGAACTCAGTCCGGCGGCGAACCTGTCAAACTCATGATGCAACAGCCAGGGAAGGACAAAGGCCGGGACGAACACTCAGGTGGTCTCCATCACGAGCCTTAAACTTGTTAAATACAACATTCCGCGGCCTACCCCTGGAGGGAGACGCCTTTAATTCATCCAATCCCTTGCTTTACGCACTATTTGTATCATTCCGCACTCATAGCATATCTTCTAGAATAAAATGCAACACCTTTTTGCCTATAATTGCATTACCTTATATATACATATATGTTCATTTACGACATGGTGCATCCGTACACTTTGGTACGGCCAAATACACCAGGGGCTTATGTTCTCCGCATTTTGGTGTGATAAAGTCCGCACACTTTCACAAGTGTGGCACCCCGAACTTATAGCATTATATGAATCGGCTCCGAATCATGTCTTGGGTCAATAGTTGGGTTTGCCCGGCTCCCATGTTTGGCACCTTACGTTACATTCTATCGGCTAAGGTAGCGGAGAACCATCGCGATTGCGCCCGGTTGAGCCGGGTTAACGCCTCGATGGAGAAAGCTAAAACTGACTGTCATGATAAGGCGAGAGACTAGTCCTGCTCGAGAGGTCCTTCGGGTCCTTAAAGACCTACGCCGCTTGAAGCGAAGTTCGGACAATGTCCGATGAAAGGCGTGGATAGCGCCCCAATTCGGTCCTCCGAACACTAGGGGCTTCACTAAATTTAAAATTATAGAATTCTATGGCTAAGTGAGAGTGTTCAAGCACTATAAGTCCGGTTGCCTTGTTCGCTATGCGTTGAGCGCCTCCTCGATGGACCCAAAAATGGGAACTAGAGCGCTCAAGTTTATCCCGAACACCCCAAAGACTGTGGCATGGGGGCTAAAGCCGACGACTTGCCATCTCTCAGATTTAATAAACGGCCGCACAGAAGGTAATATTTTAAATTAACAAGCGTTGCTTAGCGCATATGAACAAAGTTTTCAGCGCACAGGATAACACATTGCGAATTTACTCAAAAATTACATCCCTGGGGCACTCATCCGCAATCTTGCGGGCACCCTTCAGGACAGCCTTATAGTAGATTTTGGGCGTACGATGTTCCTTGCCCGCTGGCGCTGCCGCTGATTAGCTTCTCCGCATCCAGCTTGCCCCAATGCACCTTTTGCGCGGGCAAGGGCCCGACGAGCACCTTCAATACAAAGTGAGCGCTTGATAACCTCCACCGTGGGCACTCACCCACCAAAGCCGTCGACGAGGCCGAAGTAGCTCCTGTGCATGGCCTCTCCAGCCACAGCATACTATGAGGCCCTTAATGGCCTGCTCGGCCACCTTGTGAAGCTCGACCAGCTGCTTCAGCTGGTCGCTAGGGGGCACCGGATGGCCGGCCTCAGCATACTGAGACCAGAAGACCTTCTCCGTTGAGCTCCCCTCCTCGGCTCGGTGGAATGCGGCGGTATCAGACACGCTTCGAGGCAGATCTGCAAACGCCCCTAGAGAGCTCCGAATTCGGGTAAGTAACACGTAATTTACATTCACATGCTTGCTTTGCATGAAAAATGCCTTACCCGCCGCTATCTTCCTCATCAACTCAATCTCCTGAAGGGACTTATGGGCCTCGGCCTTGGCAGTTTTGGCACTTTCGAGAGCCGAGGCAAGCTCGGACTCTCGAGTCTTTGAGTCACGCTCCAATCTCTCATGCTTCTCCATGAGAGCCTGGAGCTCTTGCTGAACCACCGCCACCCGCGCCTCCTGCTTTTCTCGCTTTGCTTGTTCCATGGCCGCATTGCGTTCGGCCACGGACACGGCCTCCTTCAGGGTCGCCACCTCGTTTGTGGCCCCTGCAGCACCCATGTTATCCTTGTTATTTTTGTTGCAACCTAAATCCTTTTCTGGAAGGTACAAGTTCAAAGTGGTGTTACTCACCTTCTTTGTCCTGGAGCTGCTTCCTGGCGCGGCCGAGCTCTTGCTCGGACCGCTCGAGCTCCTGCTTCAAAGCACCGACCTCCGCAGTCAGTGCGGCAGAGGTCAGCAACGCAGCCTGCAACCCATATTGACATAATTTGTTAGCAACCCTGCGTATATCTTTTTTTCAGATCCTCAGTCCGGCTTTTCTTTCCGAACACCGAACCGAGCATCAGGGGCTACTGTCTATGTGGTATTACATTGCATATTTTTAACTTCTTACCTCAAAGCCTGATAGAAGGCTACTGCAGGCTTCGGTCAGCCCGCTCTTGGCGAGCTGCACCTTCTGGATCACCGCACTCATAATAGTGCGGTGTTCTTCTTCGATGGAAGCGCTCTGCAGCGCCTCCAACAAATTGCTCGGCGCCTCCGGTTGGACGGAAGCCGCCGGCGTCACGGTCTTGCCCTTCGTTCGAAGGGGCCGCCGGCCGGACTCCGGAACCACTTCGGGTTCTAATGTGGAGTCCGGCGCAAAGTCCGGGAGGACGCCTTGTGGCGCCTCCAGAGCCTCCCCCCGATGGGTCCCTTCTTGGGATCCCACTTCGGCGTCCTCGGTGTTGCGAGGGGTGGAGGCAGTCGGGATGGAGTCTACATCCGACGGAGCCAACGACCCGCTCGATGAAGCGGGGAGATCATCACTGGCCGGACTACGAGGCAGCATGCGGCATTAGAATGACACTATGTGACACGTAAAAGAAATTATAAATCGTTCCGAATCCGGATACTTACGATCTCGCCGGAGGCTGGCCCTTGAAGGTCATTCTTCTTCGCCAACGTTGGCGTTGGCGGAGCGTCCGGGAATAGTCCTTCCCTCTTGGACCCTTCGGCCTCCCCTGGGGAAGCCTTCCTCTTCCTCTCTCCCTCCTCCGGGAGAGAGTCCTCTTCCTCCTCCTCATTTTCGGGAGGAGTCCACCTGAGTCGTCGGACACCTGAAACGGGCACTCTTTCGTGCACCCGTGGCCTCCTTCTTGGCCTTCTTCTCCGGCACCACGTGCGGTGCTGTAACCAAGAGCCTCGCTAGGACGAAGCGCCCATCGGGTTTTCTGGCGTAGGAGCCGGACAGGTAATCTGCTCTGCCTTCCTCATCCAGTCCTATCAAAGGAAAAGGGGAAATTAAAACCCGCATAGGGTCAAACTATGAAAAACAAGTGTCCCGTAAAGGGGTAGAATCACTTACCTCGTCGGCCTGGCGCTGTGAGCGAAATCCGCGATCTTCGGGCCATGGATGCGGGGCTTTCAGCGCCTTGAACAGCACCTTCCAGCGCCTTCAGACGTTGTGTCGAAGAGCTTGCTCGGCGCTTTGGTGCTGTTCGGATCGAACTCCCATAGATTGAATGCCCGCTCTTGGCATGGGAGAATCCGCGGACGAGCATGACTTGGACCACGTTAACCAGCCTGAGCTTCTTCACCAGCTTCTGGATACAGGCTTGGAGTCCCGTCAGCTCCTTCGAACTACCCCACAGCAAGCCCTTCTCTTTCCAAGAGGTGAGCTGCGTGGGGATACCAGATCTAAACTCGGGGGCCGCCGCCCATGTAGGGTCACGCGGCTCGGTGATATGGAACCACCCCGATTGCCACCCCTTGACGGATTCCACGAAGGTCCCTCCGAACCAAAGGACATTGGGCATCTTGCCCAACATGGCGCCTCCGCACTCCGCTTGAGTGCCCTTCACTACCTTCGGCTTGACATTGAAGGTCTTAAGCCACAAGCCGAAGTGGGGCTGGATGCAGAGGAAGGCCTCGCACCTGACGATAAACGCCGAGATGTTGAGGATGAAGTTTGGCGCCAGATCATGTAAATCCAGGCCGTAGTAGAACATGAGCCCCCGGACAAAGGTATGTAGTGGAAAGCCCAGTCCTCGGAGGAAGTGGGGACGAAAGACGACCCTCTCATGGGGCCAGGGGTGGGGATGAGCTGCCCCTCGTAGGGCAGCGACCCGATCTGTGATGTCATTTGGAGAGGAATCCGGCGCCGTGCAGTTTGGCGATGTGCTCCTCCTTAACAGTGGAGGCCAACCATTTGCCTCCCGCTCCGGACATGGTCGGAGAAGGTTGAGACGAGATGCGCGAACTTGGGCGCTGGAGCTCGAGTGCACGGAGATGGATAAGCAAAGGAGGAAGAAGGCGTAGGTGAGAAGGTGAATCCTTATCCCTTATATGGGCGAGGCGAAGTCTTACGCGTCCCCACCGCCTGGTAAAACTCGCTTATCTCCCAAGCGTCACCATCAATGGCGCGGTTGGGTTACCCACGCCCGTATTGATGAGAATCCGGATTAAGGGGAAACATGATCTCTGCCCGACAAGACGTGCCAAGGAAACCGCTTCGCTAAATGCGCTTGAGGTGGTAAAGTAAAAACAATTCGAGTAATGGCTTGGTAGTGGTGTGACGTCATGCCACAAAAACGCCGCCAGATTGAACTTGTGTGTATATTATTATTCTCTCTACGGTGGAATGTGGAATTTATTTTGCAGAGCCGGACACTATCATGGTGTTCACAATCTTCTATCATTCTCAGGAGGAACCCGCCTTGCAATGCCAAGCAATATACGCGTCGGACTTATCGTCATTGAAGCCTGGTTCAGGGGCTACTGGGGGAGTCCTGGATTAGGGGGTGTCCGGATAGCCGGACTACCATCATCAGCCGAACTATCATCTGTCGGACTATCATCATCGACCGGACTCCAAGACTATGAAGATACAAGATTGAAGACTTCTCCCGTGTCCGGATGGGACTGTCCTTGGCGTGGAAGGCAAGCTTGGCGATACGGATATGTAGATCCCCTACCATTGTAACCGACTCTATGTAACCCTAGCCCTCTCCGGTGCCTATATAAACCGGATGGCTTTAGTCCGTAGGACTAGAATCAGAACAACAACCCTTACAATCATACCATAGGCTAGCTTCTAGGGTTTAGCCTCCTTGATCTCGTGGTAGATACACTCTTGTAAACATCCACAATATCAATATCAATCAAGCAGGACGTAGGGTTTTACCTCCATCAAGAGGGCCCGAACCTGGGTAAACATCGTGTCCCTTGTCTCATGTTACCATCCGCCTAGACGCACAGTTCGGGACCCCCTACCCGAGATCCGCCGGTTTTGACACCGACACTCACCATCATAGAAGGATGATCGAGTCTCTGGAATCCTCAAATCTGCAGCCAAACTCATCCTATTGAATCTAAATTCATACTCACAGTTTTGGTTTTGCAGATCATAGATTTGGGCTTGGAGGTGCTCGATCTTCTCATGTAGCTTGAAGATGGCCTCCTCGGTTCTCTTGGCGTCCGGCTCGTAGTTGTTGGTGAACTCCGCGAGCATCTTGTGGGTGGCGTTAATTCCACGCTCCACCATCCCCTGGCACTTGAAAACTTGTTGCTCCATTGCTTCGAGCCTCGACTCCGCTTCCGGTTCCCTTTGGTCCCTCATCATCGCGGATGTGCAGCAACCCATCACGCATCTCAATGGTTTGAGGGTGTCGCAGCACCTCCGCGAGGTAAGGGTTGATCACCTTCTCGAAGAACTTGTCCTTGGAAGCACTTGGGGTCGTCATGATGATCTAGACCTGTCAGAAAAACAGCTCGAAACAAGAACATGAGATATTTGCGTGATACGAGAGTCAAAACCTTCGGGAGAATATATAATGAATTTTTACCGACCAAAATATGTATCGTGCAAGAAAACGGAGTCCGGAGGGCACACGAGGTGCTCACGAGGTAGGGGGGCACGCCCAGGGGGTAGGGCGCGCCATCCACCCTCGTGGAGGCCTCGTGTCCTCCCCGGACTGCTACTTATTTTTCTATTTTTCTAAATATTCCAAAACCGATAAATATTGCCTTAAAAATTGTTTTGGAGTCGGTTTACTTACCATACCACATACCTATTCCTTTTCGGAGTCTGGAACGTTCTGGAAAGTGTCCCTTATGTATTCCTCCGGGGTTACGGTTTCAATAATATTGGTTTCAACATTTATAGGATTACCTGAGATATAGTGTTTGATCCTTTGACCCTTTACCACCTTCGGATTTGTGCCTGTAAAGTTGTTGATTTTTATGGGACCGGAACGATAGACCTCCTCGATAACGTAGGGACCTTCCCATTTAGAGAGAAGTTTTCCTGCAAAAAATCTTAAACGAGAGTTGTATAGCAACACATAATCACCTACATTAAACTCACGCTTTTGTATACTTTTGTCATGCCATATTTTAACTTTTTCTTTAAACAACTTGGCATTTTCATAAGCTTGGGTTGTCCATTCATCAAGTGAGCTAATATCAAATAGCCTCTTCTCACCGGCAAGTTTGAAATCATAGTTGAGCTCTTTTATAGCCCAATATTCCTTATGTTCTAGTTCGAGAGGTAAGTGACATGCTTTTCCATAAACCATTTTATACGGAGACATACCCATAGGGTTTTTATATGCAGTTCTATAGGCCCATAATGCGTCATCAAGTTTCTGGGACCAATTCTTTCTAGACCTATTAATAGTCTTTTGCAAAATTAATTTGAGCTCTCTATTACTCAATTCTACTTGACCACTAGACTGTGGGTGATAAGGAGATGCAATTCTATGATTGACGTCATATTTAGCAAGCATCTTACGGAAAGCACCATGAATAAAGTTTGAACCACCATCGGTCATCAAATATCTAGGGACTCCAAACCTCGGAAAAATGACTTCCTTAAGCATTTTAATAGAAGTGTTATGATCAGCACTACTAGTTGGAATAGCTTCTACCCACTTAGTAACGTAATCTACAGCAACTAAAATATGTGTATATCCATTAAAGGCAGGAAAAGGTCCCATATAATCAAAACCCCAAACATCAAATGGTTCAATAACAAGTGAATAATTCATAGGCATTTCTTGACGTCTACTAATATTACCAATTCTTTGACATTCATCGCAAGACAAAACAAACTTACGGGCATCCTTGAAGAGAGTAGGCCAATAAAAACCGGATTGTAGTACCTTATGTGCAGTTCTATCTCCAGCGTGGTGCCCTCCATAAGCCTCGGAGTGACACTTGCGTAGGATCTATTCCTGTTCATGCTCAGGTACACAACGTCTAATAACACCATCTACCCCTTCTTTATAAAGATGTGGGTCATCCCAAAAGTAATGTCGCAAATCATAAAAGAACTTTTTCTTTTGTTGGTATGTGAAGCTAGGTGGTATAAACTTAGCAACAATATAATTAGCATAATCAGCATACCATGGAGTGCTACGAGAAGTGCTTATGACATTTAATTGTTCATCAGGAAAGCTATCATCAATAGGTAGTGGCTCAGCAAGAACATTCTCTAATCTAGACAAGTTGTCTGCAAGGGGGTTCTCAGCTCCTTTTCTATCAACAATATGTAAATCAAATTCTTGCAGCAGGAGAACCCATCTAATAAGTCTAGGTTTTGCATCTTTCTTTTCCATAAGATATTTAATAGCAGCATGATCGGTGTGAATAGTTACTTTAGAGTCAACAATATAGGGTCTGAATTTATCACAAGCAAATACAACTGCTAAGAGTTCCTTTTCGGTAGTAGCATAATTTCTTTGAGCATTGTCTAGAGTCTTACTAGCATAAAGGATAACATTCAATTTCTTATCAACTCTTTGCCCTAGAACAACACCTACACATAATCACTAGCATCGGACATAATTTCAAAGGGTAAATTCCAATCGGTGGCTGAACAACAAAAAGTAGACTAATGCTTACTTAAGTATTTCAAATGCTTCTACACAATCATCATCAAAGACAAATGGTACATCTTTTTGTAATAAATTAGTCAAAGGCCGAGAGATTTTTGAGAAGTCCTTAATGAACCTCCTATAAAATCCGGCATGACCAAGGAAACTTATTATACCTTTGATGTCCTTGGGACATGGCATCTTTTCAATAGCATCAACCTTGGCTTTATCAACTTCAATACCTCTTTCAGAAACTTTGTGCCCCAAGACAATACCTTCATTAACCATAGAGGGAGTCCTGGACTAGGGGGTGTCCGGATAGCCGAACTATCATCACGGACGGACTCCAAGACTATGAAGATACAAGATTGAAGACTTCGTCCGGTGTCCGGATGGGACTTTCCTTGGCGTGGAAGGCAAGCTTGGCGATACGGATATGTAGATCTCCTACCATTGTAACCGACTGTGTAACCCTAACCTATCCGGTGTCTATATAAACCGGAGGGTTTTAGTCCGTGGGACGAACAACAATCATACCATAGGCTAGCTTCTAGGGTTTAGCCTCCTTGATCTCGTGGTAGATCTACTCTTGTACTACCCATATCATCAATATTAATCAAGCAGGAGTAGGGTATTACCTCCATCGAGAGGGCCCGAACCTGGGTAAAAACATCGTGTCCCTTGTCTCCTGTTACCATCCGCCTAGACGCACAGTTCGGGACCCCCTACCCGAGATCCGCCGGTTTTGACACCGACATTGGTGCTTTCATTGAGAGTTCCTCTGTGCCGTCGCCGTCAGGAAGGATGCCTCATCCCGTATTTAAAGATGTATACTATCGCCAAAGGATCCTTGGCCACTGGTCAGACTCTTCGACTGGGTGGTTTTCTTATGACCGCCAGTTCGGCCACCACGCCGACGATGACTTCTCGAGTCATCGAAACCAATTTTCACGTTAAATCGGAACTTGCCGAACAGTTAGATCCGATCGAGCTATCCTCCGTAAACGAGCTCTTGGATCGCATCACCGCCTCGAGTCGCCACGCATCACGACCGGATTGGGCCTAAAACCGATCTGAGAGAGATCAACTCTCCCCAGGCTACCCATCATGTTGCTGTGGTAGAGGAGCAATGCGGCGATTCTTCTTCTATCTTAAGGACTAGTTACGTCCGGATTCCCGATCCCCCCATGCCGGATTCCCGCAGAGGGACGGATGTCGATCAAGCCCTGAACTTAAAGTCAGGCGACGGGATGGATTCATTGGATAGCATTCAAAAATCCAAACTTCCGAGTTCGGAAACTTCCCGGCCCCCGAGTCTTAAATTAGACGGGGTTCCGGATCCAGTTCCACCCGCCCACCCAAACATTAGCGATCTATCCCGAATTCGGCAAGAGCCCGCTGAAACAAAGACATCATTCTTGGGCGATTCCTCCGGGTTATGGACAGGATAAAGGACTGCCGAGAGGAGGACGCAATCTCAATTTTCTGCAATAATTGCATGGACAAGGGAATCCTAAACGCCATAAGTCGTCGCGAAATTACACGCTTTGCTGACTTGGTGACCATAGTACAAAATTACTGTGCGATGGAGAGCGCCTGGAAAATCGAAAGTAAATTTTGGGATAATCCGGCCCCAAACACATCCCTAGTCCGAAATAAAAGGGTGCATCATTACCAAGCACCTGGGTTAAACACCAAAAAACCAAAACCCCCAAAAGGGTACGGAACCGTACTTGAGGGTTGGCTAAACGGACCCTGCAAAATTCAAAGCACAGAGGGCGCCACTCCAACTCATAGCCTTCGAGCATGTTGGATACTACGGCAGGTGGCCAAAAGTGGCGAAGAGCTTCTAGCTTCGTAATCCCAGCCCAAAGAACACCAAGACGGTGTAAACTGTCTTGAGACTTTCGCATCAAATAACACGCTGAAACGAACACTCTGCAACCTTGCGAAGTCTACCAAGTAGCAACAATAAATCCATGGAGGACACGGCTATTACCTTTAATGCCAGTGATTTAACCTAAATTCGAACAGCCCGAGCACCGGCCGCATTGGTCCTCGGTCCGATGGTGGGCGGCTTTACGCCTTACTATGGTACTCATGGATGGCGGCAGCGGACTAAACCTCATCTATGAGGAAACCCTCCGAAAAATGGAAATAGACTGGAACCGCATTGAGCGAAGCAGCACAACCTTTAGAGGAATAATCCCTAGTAGGGAAGCATGCTTTGTCTGAGGAAAAAACACACTAGGCGTAGTGTTATTTCATGGGACAATTACAGGTCCGAGGAGGTCACATTTCAAGTGGCCCCGTTCAAAGCCGGATATCATGCTTTATTAGGGCGAGAGGCATTCACAATTTTTCAAGCTATACCCCATTATGGGTACATGAAGCTTAAAATGCCCGGACCTAACGGAATCATCACTATCGCTAGTGATCCGAACATAGCACTCCACGCCGAAAACAAGACAGCCGCACTAGCCCTTGAGGCACTATCCGAAGCCCTAGCGGCTGAGGAACTCACTGCGATGCGCTCCACGGTGAACAGGGACGATGTGATACTTGATAAAAGATCCAAGTCCACCTCTTTTAAACCAGCGGACGAAATAGTCAAATTCCAAGTCCACCCAACGGACCCTGCAAAGGCGGCCTCCATTGGGGCACAATTAAACCCTGATGTAGACGCCAGACCACGAGAATTTCTACGAGAAAATCGACATTTTTGCTGGCACCCTTCATATATGCCAGAATCCCACGTCGGTGGCCGAAAGCACAGCCTAAATATCCTAAAAGGATTCAAGCTACCAAACAGGCTCTTGGCGTTTTTCCGAACCCAAGAGACAGGCCATGGGAGAGGAGCTAGCCAAACTTCTGGAAGCCGGATTCATCAGAGATATAAAACATCCGGACTGGCTAGCAAACCTGGTGATGGTACCAAAGAAGGACAAATCCTGGTGCCTATGTGTTGATTTCAAAGACCTTAATAAGGCTTGCCCAAAGGATCCCTTCCCCCTCCCTCGAATTGATCAAATTATCGACGCCACAGCGAGGACACGACTCATTGTGCTTCCTCGACGCGTGCATCTCGGCTACCACCAAATCAAGATGGCGGAGCCAGACCAAGCTGCAACAGCATTCATCACTCCATACGGCCCATTCTCGCTTCAACACAATGCCCTTCGGGCTCAAAAACGCCCGGCGCAACATATCGGCGCATGATTCGTATATGTCCGCAAACCAGATCGGCAAAACAGTGGAAGCATATGTAGATGACGTGGTCTTCAAAACCAAGCATGTCGAAACTCTAGTAGACGACTTGAGGCTCACATTCGGCAATCTTCAAAAATATGACATCAAGCTCAATCCGGAAAAATGCGTCTTGACGTTCCGGTAGGAAAGCTCACAGGCTTCATTGTGTCCGTAGAGGAATTCAAGCAAACACAGCCAAGATCCGAGCTCACACAATTGGATATTCCAAAAGACCTCAAACAAATACAAAATTGATGGGATGCGTGGCGGCTCTAAGCCGCTTTATTTACCGTTTGGGAGAAAAGGCGTTACCCTTTACCGCCTCCTCCAAGACCGAACACTTTGAGTGGACGGATGCACGCCATGACGGACTCGAAGAAATAAAGGCCATTTTGGCAACAAATCCGGTCCTGGCTACGCCCAACATGGGCGAACCAATGCTATTATATATCGCCGCAACACATCAAGTTGTCGGTAGCGGTGCTCGTTGTCGAACGAGAAACGGACGGACACCGGTTCCCTCTCCAAAAACCGGTTTATTATGTGTCCACTGTCCTCACTCCATGCAAGTCCCGGTACCCACACTATCAAAAGATAGCATACGCGGTGTTCATGGCATCCCGGAAGGTGCGACACTACTTTCAAGAGTGTTCGATAACGGTAGCCTCCGAAGTACCTCTTGATGACATTATAAACAACCGCGACGCGACGGGCCGGATTGCTAAATGGGCCATAGAGCTCCTTCCATTCGACATAACCTACAAGCCACGACGAGCTATCAAGTCACAGGTTTTAGCGACTTCTGGCGAATGGATCGCCGAACTCCCTAAAGAGTACGGGCGCATACTCCAATTGGATCATGCACTTTGGTGGCTCCAAAATGTTGGCGGCCTGGGGCTGGCGTCGTCTTGACATCCCCAACCGGGACACGGTCCAATACGTCCTTGAGATAATGTATACGGACTCCAACAACGCAGCCGAATCACGAGGCCCTTCGCACGGCCTCCGGATGGCAGTCTCCATGGGCATTAAACGCCTAGAGGTGCGTGGGGATTCGAACCTCGCGATATCTCAAATAAACGGAGACTTTGACGCCAAAGATCCGAAAATGCCAGCATACCGCAATGCGGTCCTAAAAATGTCAGCACGGTTCGAAGGGCTCGAATTTCATCATATAGCCTGGGATAACAACCAGGCGGCGGACATATTGGCACGCATCGGTACAAAACGCGATGCCGTCCCGCCCAACATCTTCCTGGAACGGCTATTCAAGCCATCCATACTATGGGAAGGGGAGTCCAGAAATAACAATCCGGACCCAACCGCACTACCTGACGCCGAACACTCTGACACAATCGGAGGCTCTGCCACCGAGATAACACCCTCCGCCCACGAAATAATGGCGGTTATCGCCCCGTGGATGGAACCATTCCTAGCCTACCTAACTAGGCAGGAACTCCCCGAAGACCAAAATGAGGCTCGCCGCATAGTATGGCGATCTAAAGCCTATAAAGTCCATGAGGGAGAGCTTTATAAGAAAAGCACTACCGAGTCCTTCAAAGGTGTATCTCCGAAGAGGAAGGCGAAACCTCCTGGCTGAAATTCATGCCGGACTGGGTCGGCACCACTGCAGCCCGGCCCTTGTAGGCAAGGCCTTCCAGACAGGATTTTATTGGCCGACGGCCCGGCAGAATGCGCAGGACTTAGTCCAACGATGCGTCAGGTTGCCGCCTTTTTGCTAACCAAAGCCACATGCCACCCACCGCCCTCAAAACTATACCCATCACCTGGCCGTTCGTGGTAGTGCAGGGCTTGACATGGTTGGACCCCTCAAGGGAGGAACCCACAAGCAAAAATACCTATTGGTCATGGTGGATAAATTCACCAAATGGATAGAGGCCAAGCCTGTCAAAACGGCGAATCCGGACCAGTGATAGACTTCATATCGGGGTAGTGCACCGTTACGGTGTCCCCACAGTATCATCACCGATAACGGCACCAACTTCACGGCCGATGAGGTCAAATTATGGTGCAAAAACATGGGCGTCAAGCTCGACACGCCTCGCCTATCACCCTCAAACCAACGGTCAAGTCGAGCGAGCAAACGGTCTAATCATGAGCGGCATTAAACCCAGATTAGTGCGATCCCTCAAGGAATCTAACACGCACTGGGTTGAGGAGCTCGACTCCGTACTCTGGGGGCTGCAGACCACGCCAAATCATACTACCGGATTCACACCATTTTTTATGGTGTACGGCGCAGAGGCAGTCTTGCCCTTCGACATAATTCATGACTCACCTCGTGTGCGCATGTATGAAGAAAGAGAAGCCGAGCTCGGTCGGTAGGACAGTTTGGACGCATTGGAGGAGGAGCGCGACATGGCAAAAGCTCGTTCCGCATTCTATCAACAGCAGGCTCGAAGATATCAAAGCAGGGAAGTACGGGCCAAAGCTTATAACGTTGGCGAACTAGTTCTACGCTGCGGACAAGAAAAAGGACAAACTGAAGCCCAAATGGGAAGGTCCCTTCATCATCGACCAGGTCCTGGCCGGCGGAGCATACCGTCTGCGAAACGCATCGGATAACCGACTCGAGCCGAACCCATGGAACGCAGCTCGTCTACGAAGATTCTACGCCTAAGCGCCGGACTCCAAGTTCGTTTCCTTCCTCCGTCCACATTTTCTATTTTTGCTGTCTTTTATTTCTCTCCTTCCCCCTCCTTCTTCCTAAAGCCTTTAGAGGCTCGTTTGCGCTTTGTTCGCACATATTTGACGCGTTGTACACACTCATTATACCTGGGGGCTTCTTTACCAGAAGCTTATTTTATACGGGCTTCATGCCCAACACATGCGTCAAACTTCCGCATGTACCTTTTATTCACCATTATATGCATCGATATGACTTATGTTTTGGCCAAGCTGGGTTGCACGGCTCTGTGCTTACCCC
Source organism: Aegilops bicornis (assembly GCA_021605145.1). Taxonomy (NCBI): domain Eukaryota; kingdom Viridiplantae; phylum Streptophyta; class Magnoliopsida; order Poales; family Poaceae; genus Aegilops; species Aegilops bicornis. Next base: position 628,237,086 of record CM038671.1, on the reverse strand, counting down.
TCGTTCCCGATTGTTCGGCTAGGTGGTAAAAGGAGCACCTCTGCGATTATTACTGCCGGTCAGCCGGATGTGTACCTCAGACTGGGTGAAGCCGAAAGCTAGCGTTCTTAAGGGAATATTCGGTCGGTGAACTGAAAGATGATTTTTAACTATTTACTCATCTGCCCCCAAATGATTTTCTGCTTTCATAGCAGCTTTGACATGCACTTTAGGGCATGCATCCCAGCGAAAGGAACCCTTAACGGAACTATTCTCCCTGGAAGATGTTTCTTACTATCCATGTAATATAACATAACTAGTTGGGCACTTGTCTGATACAGCAACAATGACCCCTACGCCTTGTCTCCATGCATACCCGGTTCTTATATAACCACGAAGGTATTCAGACACACTCCGGACTATTGGGTCCTGAGGTCGAAGCGAAAAGGTCCGCTATGACAAACGATCTACAATCCGGCTAGAAGGCATTTTTATCATGTCATATTTTTACATAGTCAACTCGACTCATTGTATTCCTCCTCAATGCCATCTAATAGGCTATCTAATTTACAATCTTCTTTGGGGAATACTTGGCGGCCAATTCTACTTGGCCGTACACTAAGCTTCTGAGGATCTCCTTCCCATCAGGCCCCACAGGTCCGACCTCGGCCATGTGGTTTGGGTCGACAACCGTGTACCGCGTCTTTACCATGGCCCGAGCCTCCACTGGCGCCTTTGACGGCAGGCCGATATCTTCCATAGTCGGAAGCGCCGCCGTGCTCCTTGAAGCCGCTTCTGCCAGCTCCCCAATGCCTTGAGCGGGGAGATAGATGGCCACAGGGCCTGGCCGACGCCTTTCATCACCTGCCGAACTTCGTTCGTGCAGGTAGCAGATTGGGGAAAAAATCACCCAATCTGGGCATCTCCTCCTCGGGGCGACCTGTGAGCAAACCTACATACATGTTTATGATAGTCGCCTTCCTTGCCGAACTCTTTCAAAGTTCGCTCAAGCACTTCTTGAAAATGCCACGGCAAGCCGTCGATTCTCCTTTACGGGTCGGACAACCGGGCACGAACAACCTTTAGTTCCTCACCCAGTTTGGTGTTGGCATCTTGGAGGTTATTTTTCTCCCGCCGCACCCTCGTAAGCACGCTCTCGCCGGCCTTTAGCTGGCGCAAGAGCTGTTACTTGTTCGGATCTAGTCCGGCGCCATCTGCAATATTTTTGTCAGATTTACACACCCGCCGCACTTCATAAACTATCTATCTTCTGAAGCGTATATTACGGAGGGGTCTCTATGGCTCCCCCTGTAGCGGCTAGTGCGGCCTCAAGTTGGGCCTTGCATTCTTCAAGCTCCCAGGACAGTCGGGTATTCTTTTTTGTAAGATCTTGCATAACAAATGATCCTTAAATCAGTTATTCTAACTATTTTAAGTCTCGGGGGCTACTGGCATATATAACTGTCAAATTTCCTTACTTGTATGTCCTTTACATACTGCTCCGTGGCTCTGGCTAGACCATCTTGAGCGGCACGGAGGTGCGCATCTCCCGAATTGAAGGCATTCAAAGCCTCTTGGGAGAAACAGGCGTCACGAAGAACTGTCCGCGGCACCTGTGATTCATGGCGCTCTCCACCTCGGAGTTGGTGGCGGACAATTTATCGGCATCCTCTGCCGGAGGAGCATCCGGCGCATGCCTCGTGCCGCCTCCGCTTCGAACCCGGCTTTGGAGCCTGGCGGCGGAGCCTCGATTGGCAACCTCTCTGGACTCGGTCCGTGAGTGCTCTTTTCTGAAAAGAGCACCGGCGTTAATACACCTTCCGTGAATCAATCCTGGGAATATGGTGAAGTGCCATCTTTGTTGCGGCGGAGTTTCGATCCGGACCGCACTTCTTTTTTAACCTCTTGAGGCCGTCTGCCCCTTGTTGGCCCAGCCGCGCTCGGCTTCCTGCCTCGAAGGTACCCCCTGCAAACACCATTGGTATACGGTGATCAAGAAATAAGCACGGTTGGGTCATTATCAGAGTATTGGGACCTCGGTCTCAGTTACCTGCGAGGCTGGAAGTATTCCGGGGTAATCGGCCGTAATGGCAACCAAGGCATTGTCGATGCTAAGTTGGTGGAACGCCCCGTCGATCAACTCCACCTTTATATCCGGATCCTCTTCAGAGGTCGGATCGAGGGACCGTTCCGGATCCTCGGGTTGTGGGGGCGGGCTGTGTATCTTCTCCTGCAGCACAGTTCTGCTGCAGTAAACCATGAAATGAGATATTTAACCACGGGAACATGGATCGGACAGGCCACAAAGATGTTTGCTTACTCAGCTTTGAGGATTATTCGAAGAAAACTCCTTCAGTGATTGACGTGGAGGAAATCCTCCTCCTCCCCTTTGTACATGGCAGACAAGATCTTCACCAGTTCGGTGACCGATCCCGGCCCTTTGCGGCCATAGCGGGTGGCATCGTCCTCCCTGTTGAAGTCCCACATGGGGTGGCCCCTAGATTGGAGCGGTTGCACTCCCCTCATAATACAGATTTCCATGACTCCAATCATGGTCAATCCGGCATGAGCCAGTAACCTTATTCGGCTCATCAAGTAGAGGACATCCCGGTCATTTTCCCTCCGGGGGCTCCGAGGGCGCCAGCTTAGGCGCTTCTTCAGAGGAGCATTGCTAAACTCCGGAAGGCCGATTCGAACAGGATGTGGCAGCGGGACGTCCTCCATATAAAACCATTCCGAAGGCCAGTCTTCGGACGCCTTCTTCGGGGTTCCGGATAGGTATCCGGTCCCGGCGATGCGCCATAGCTCGGCTCCGCCCACTTGATATATTGACCCCTCATGAGAACGGGTTACTAGGCAGAATAATCTCTTCCACAGCCGGAATGAGCCCCGACGCCCAAGAACAGTTCGCAAAGGGCCACGAAGCCCGCGATGTGCAAAATGGAGGCAGGTGTAAGGTGGTGCAACTAGAGGCCGTAGAACTCCAAGAGCCCCCGGAGAAACGGATGGATTGGAAGTCCGAGTCCTCTTACTAGATAAGAGATGAAGCATACTCGCTCTCCTTTAGAGGGATCGGGGACACTCTCCGCTTTCTTTCCGCCCTTGTAGGTGGCAAGTCTGGCTCGAACCGGAACCATGAATGCCGGGGGAAGAAATCCCTTGGTTTGGAGTATGACCAGCTCGCTATGCGGGACTGAGCATCTCTCCCAATTTCCAGGCTGAGGGCTGGGAGCGCGAGAGGAGGAGCCGCGTCGACTGTCCATGATGGAATGGGCTTTGGTCAAAGGCGCTCCGATGAAAGCTCGCGAAGGGGGGATGGTGTGACTCAGATCTAGATCCTCGCCCCTTTTATAGGCAGCTCATTTGCGCAGCGAGGGGGTAGATGTAAAAATACCCTGGCTTTTCGCATTCATTCAAACATGTGGAAGATGGCCATTATTGGGCGTAGAAGCCAAGGAGCGCGACATTTATCAGAAGCCGGACACTATTCGACAAGTATATGGAATTTGGAGAAGAACCCGCCTCGCAATGCCGAAGACAATCAACGCGCCGGACTCGTCGTCATTGAAGCCTGGTTCAGGGGCTACTGAGGGAGTCCCGGACTAGGGGGTGTCCGGATAGCCGGACTCCAAGACTATGAAGATACAAGATTGAAGACTTCGTCCCGTGTCCGGATGGGACTTTCCTTGGCGTGGAAGGCAAGCTTGGCGATACGGATATGTAGATCTCCTACCATTGTAACCGACTACATGTAACCCTAACCTATCCGGTGTCTATATAAACCAGAGGGTTTTAGTCCGTAGGGACGAACAACAATCATACCATAGGCTAGCTTCTAGGGTTTAGCCTCCTTGATCTCGTGGTAGATCTACTCTTTTACTACCCATATCATCAATATTAATCAAGCAGGAGTAGGGTATTACCTCCATCGAGAGGGCCCGAATCTGGGTAAAAACATTGTGTCCCTTGTCTCCTGTTACCATCCGCCTAGACGCATAGTTCGGGACCCCGTACCCGAGATCCACCGGTTTTGACACCGACAACCATAAAGTGGCACTTTTCCCAATTCAAGACAAGATTAGTTTCTTCGCATCTCTGCAAAACTCGATCAAGATTGCTCAAGCAATCATCAAAGGAGGAACCATAGACGGAAAAGTCGTCCATGAAAACATCACAAATCTTTTCACAAAAGTCAGAGAATATAGCCATAATGCATCTTTGAAAGGTAGCAGGTGCATTACATAAACCAAAAGGCATACGTCTATAAGCAAAAGTACCAAAAGGGCATGTAAAAGTAGTCTTTGATTGATCTTTAGCCGACAGGTATTTGAGAGAAACCAGAATAACCATCTAGAAAGCAATAATGTGTATGTTTGCATAATCTTTCTAGCATTTGATCAATAAAAGGTAAGGGGTAATGATCTTTCTTAGTAGCTTTATTTAATTTGCGGAAATCAGTTACCATCCTATAACCTGTGATAATTCTTTGCGGAATTAATTCATCTTTATCATTAGGGACAACAGTAATACCTCCCTTCTTAGGGACACAATGGACAGGACTTACCCGCGACTACCAAAGAACGGGATAAATTATACCTGCCTCCAGAAGCTTGAGTATTTCTTTCTTACCACTTCTTTCATTTTAGGATTCAAACATCGTTGAGGATCACAAACTGGTTTGGCATCCGCTTCCAAATTTATTTTATTTTGACATAGAGTTGGACTGATACCCTTAAGATCATCGAGATTATATCCAATAGAGGCACGATGCTTTTTCAGAGTTTTCAATAATCTTTCTTCTTCATGCTCTGAAAGGTTAGCACTAATAATAACAGGATAGATTTTCTTTTCATCAAGATAAGCATATTTAAGATTATCGAACCCAGCGGTTTAAGCTCAAACACGGGATCACCATTGGGTGGAGGAGGATCCCCTAGGATTTTAACGAGGCAAATTGTGTTGCAGTAATAGGTTCCTGTTTAAAGAATACTTCATCTATTTCCCTTCTTTCATTCATGAACATATCATTTTCATGGTCTAGCAAATAGTGTTCTAAAGGACCACTAGGAGGTACGGCAATAGAAGCAAGACCAATAATTTCATATCTACTAGGCAATTCTTCCTCGCGATGTTGTTTACTAAATTTAGAGAAATTAAACTCATGAACCATATCATCCAAGCCAACAGTAACAACATTCTTTTTGCAGTCTATCGTAGCATTAACAGTATTCAAGAAGGGTCTACCAAATATAATGGGACAAAAGCTATCATGTGGAGAACCAAGAACAAGAAAATCAGCGGGATATTTGGTTTTCCCACACAAGACTTCAACATCTCTAACAATTCCTATTGGATATATAGTATCTCTATTGGCTAGTTTAATTGTAACATCAATATCTTCTATCTCAGCGGGTGCAATTTCATGCTTAATTTCTTCATACAAAGTAATAGGTATAACACTAGCACTAGCACCCATATCACATTAGCCATGATAACAATGATCTCCTATTTTAACAGAAATAACAGGCACGCCTACCACAGGTCTATGTTTATCTCTATCACAGGGTTTAGCAATTCTAGCAGTTTCACCAGAGAATTGAATGACATGCCCATCAATATTATCAGACAAGAGATCTTTAACAATAGCAATATTAGGTTCTACTTTGACTTGCTCAGAGGTGTATAAGTTCTAATATTGCTTTTACTTAACAACAGTTGAAGCTTTAGTATGATCCTTTACTCTAACAGGGAAAGGTGGTTTCTCAACATAAGAGGTAGGAACAATAGGATCATTATAAGTGACAGTCTTTTCTTCAACTTTAATGGGTGCAACTACTTTTACTTCTATAGGAGGATGATATTTAAACCACTTCTCTTTAGGGAGATCAACATAAGTAGCAAAAGATTCACAGAAAGAAGCTACTATCTCAGAGTCAGGTCCATATTTAGTGCTAAACTTACGGAAAATATTGGTATCCATAAAAGATTTAACACAATCAAACATAGGCGTACCTGACTCCTTACCTTCGTCGAGGTCCCAATCTTCATAATTGCGTTTAATTCTATCCAATAAATTCCATTTGACTTCAATAGTCTTCATCATAAAAGAGCCGACAAGAAGTATCGAGCATGGTGCGATTGTTATCGAAGTCGAGCATAAAAATTCTGAAGAATTGTCACTTTTTAGAGCTCATGATTGGGGCATGAATATAACATTGATTTAAGCCTCCCCAAGCTTGAGCGATGCTTTCTCCTTCGTGAGGCCAAAAATTATATATATAATTGCGATCACGATGAACAAGATGCATAGGGTAATACTTTTGATGAAATTCCAATTTCAATCTTTTATAGTTCCATGATCTCGTATCACATAGCCTATACCATGTCAATGCGTCTTCCTTCAAAGATAAAGGAAAAGCCTTCTTCTTAAAAACATCATCGGGTACACCTGCAAGCTTAAATAATCCACAAATTTCATCCACATATATTAAGTGCTCATCGTGGTGCTTTGTTCCATCTCCCGTAAAAGGATTAGCTAGCAGTTTTTCCATCATACCGAAGGAAATTCAAAAGGAGTTTCATTTTCAATAGGTTCAGTAGGTTGAGTAGGTTGAGGAGCAACTCTTTGCTCTCTTGGGACGGGGTGAAGATACCCGAACAAGCCCCTCGGACAATTACTTTCCATAGTAACAAGTGACGTAAAATTTCAGCACACTAAATAAATTTTCCTTACCAAATTCCACCTACCAAAGGCGCTTCACTCCCGACAGCAGCGCCAGAAAAGAGTCTTGATGACCCACAAGTATAGGGGATCTATCGTAGTCCTTTCGATAAGTAAGAGTGTCAAACCCAACGAGGAGCAGAAGGAAATGATAAGCGGTTTTCAGCAAGGTATTCTCTGCAAGTATTGAAATAAGTTGTAACATATAGTTTTGTGATAAGGTGAATTGTAACGAGCAACAAGTAACAAAAGTAAATAAGGTGCATCAAGGTGGCCCAATCCTTTTTATAGCAAAGGACAAGCCGGAACAAACTCTTATAATATGAAAAGCGCTCCCGAGGACACATGGGAATATCGTCAAGCTAGTTTTCATCACGTTCATATGATTCGCGTTGATTGCTTTGATAATTTGATATGTGGGTGGACCGGTGCTTGGGTGTTGTTATTACTTGAACAAACATCCCACTTATGATTAACCACTATTGCAAGCATCCGCAACTACAACAAAAGTATTAAGGTAAACCTAACTATAGCATGAAACATATGGATCCAAATCAGCCCCTTACGAAGCAACGCATAAACTAGGGTTTAAGCTTCATCACTCTAGCAACCCATCATCTACTTATTACTTCCCAATGCCTTCCTCTAGGCCCAAATAATGGTGAAGTGTTATGTAGTCGATGTTCACATAACACCACTAGAGGTTAGACAACATACATCTTATCAAAATATCGAGCGAATACCAAATTCACATGACTACTAATAGCAAGACTTCTCCCTTGTCCTTAGGAACAAACGTAACTACTCACAAAGCATATTCATGTTCATAATCGGAGGGTAATAATATGCATAAAGGATCTGAACATATGATCTTCCACCAAGTAAACCAACTAGCATCAACTACAAGGAGTAATCAACACTACTAGCAACCTACTAGCACCAATCCCGGACTTAGAGACAAGAATTGGATACAAGAGATGAACTAGGGTCTGGAGATGAGATGGTGCTGGTGAAGATGTTGATGGAGATTGCCCTCTCCCGATGAGAGGAGCATTGGTGATGATGATGATGATGATTTCCCCCTCCCGGAGGGAAGTGTCCCCGGCAGCACAGCTCTGCCGGAGCCCTAGATTGGTTCCGCCAAGGTTCCGCCTCGTGGCGGCGGAGTCTCGTCCCGAAAGGTTGCCTCTGGTTTTTTTTCTCATCAAAAGACTTCATATAGGAGAAGATGGGCATCGGAGAGCCACCAGGGGGCCCACGAGGTAGGGGGGCGCGCCCAGGGGGAGGGCGCGTCCGCCACCCTCGTGAGCAGGGTGTGGGTCCCCTGGCCTTCATCTTTGGCGACAATTTTTCTTTATTTATTTTAAGATATTCCGTGGAGTTTCAGGACTTTTGGAGTTGCATAGAATAGGTCTCCAATATTTGCTCCTTTTCCAGTCCAGAATTCCAGCTGCCGGCATTCTCCCACTTCATGTGAACCTTGTAAAATAAGAGAGAATAGCCATAAGTATTGTGACATAACGTGAAATAACGGCCCATAATGCGATAAATATCGATATAAAAGCATGACGCAAAATGGACGTATCAGCGGGACCGCCTGCTCCCGCCTCCCATGGCCGGCTGTGCTGCCGCGCAGGCCTCAGCGCCCCCTACTACTCCAACCGCTGGCCATGGCATCCCTCTACTCACCCACACCCCCTGTTATTCTGCGGCGACGGCAGCCTCACACCGCAGCCGAACCGGTGAACCCTCGTACTCCTCTCCGCGCGTGCTTCCACTGCAGTGTCTTCCCCGGCTCCGCGTCGTCCCCTTCCTAGGCCTCGCCGTCGTCGACCGCCGTGGTGCTCTCGGCGCGGCGTGGTAAATGTGGTCAACGACCGACTTCCATCGGAAGAGTACTGTATGTGGAGAGGCTGATAGCTGGGTCCACGGCAGCCGCAAGGAAGTGCCTCCTTATCACGCGGAAAATAACTATTCTTCCACCTGACAGCAGGGACCCACCGGACGGGCCACCAGTATTTCGCGAAAAAACATTTGCCCCTGACTGTTGGGACCCACAGGACGGGCCACCGTATTTCGTGAAAAAAACGTTCCCCCCGTTGTCAGCTCGGACCGACCAGAAGTGCCTCCTTATTACGCACAAAAAATGAATACCACCCTGCTAGCTGGGACCCACCTTGGTGGGAGGCAGACTTGTGGGGCTACTAAGTTGACTAGGACGGATGCCTTTGTCAACTTTAGTCAATATATGAACGATTCTAGCTCCAGTGACCGTACGATGTCCATCCAACGGCCGTAGTGCTTCTTCAACCTCTGGTCTTCTTGCTCCAGCCGCCCAAAGCAGCGCCGGTCGTGCCGCCTACTCCTGCCGCCCGTGGCCGGCTGTGATGCCGCGGAGGCCTCACCGCCCCCTACTACTCTCACCGCTGGCCAGGCCATCCCTCTACGCACCCACACCCCCTGTTATTCTGCGGCGACGGCAGCCTCACACCGCAGCCGAACGAGTGAACCCTCATACTCCTCTACGCTTGGGCATCCACTGCCGCGTCTTCCCCGGCTCCACGTCGTCCCCTTCCTAGGCCTCGCCGTCGTCCACCGCCTTGGTGCTCTCGGCGTGGCGTGGTCAACGTGGTCAAGGAATGGCTTCCATCATACATGGACTGTACGTGGAGAGGCTGACAGCTGGGTCCACGGCCGCAGCAAGGAAGTGCCTCCTTATTACGCAGAAAATAATGATTCCTCCACGGCAATTTGGGACTCACCGGACGGGCCTTGTATTTCAGCGGAAAAACGTTTCCCACATTGCTGGGACCCACCAATTCATCTTCGCACGCAGGAAGTGTGTCCGCAAAAAGATTCTCCCACATTGCTAGGGACCCACCAGCTACACCTTCACACGCAAGAAAGTGCGTCCGGCAAAAACAAAACGATTCGCCCTCGATCTTTGGGACCCACCAGCTACATTTTATACGCAAGGAAGTGTGTCCGCAAAAAGCGATTCGCCCCCATTGCTGGGACCCACCGGCTACATCTTCGCATGCAAGGAAGTGCGTTCGGGCAAAAACGATTCGCCCCACATTGCTTGGGACCCACCAGCTACATCTTCACACGCAAGTAAGTGCCTGACGGTCGGGACCCACCTGGTCGAAGCGTACGTAGCGTTGTCATTCTGGTCGCGAACATGTACGTACATACTGGTAGTTGTAGAGGCGTGCACGTGTCGTACTAGAGGCGCGCACGTAGCATGTACACGTACGTACAGTGGCCAGGGTGCAAGAAAGAAAATATGGCCACATATGTGTACATACGGGCGGGTCTCGAACGCCTACTTGCGCATACGTATGGCCAGGCCTCGTGTGCATGGCTGGGTCGGAACGGAGAAACAGCGTCGTCGTCGTGTTCATGGGGAGGCAACGGAGTGCATCGTGTTCATGGGGAGGCAACGGAATGCGTCGTGTTCATCGGGAGGCAGCAGGCGCATGGGAGCCAACCAGCTGGGTCGGAGCGGAATGCGTGGTCGTGTTCATCGGGGACTTGGGCCGGAACAGGCGATGGAAACAAGGCCTGGCGTACCGCACAACGGAGGAAATGGGCCTCCTACATTCGGAACGGGGTCCTGTTGATCGGGAGGGGTGTGGCGTACCGCAAAATGGAGGAAACGGACCTGCTACGATCAAAACAGGGGTCCTGTTGATCGGGAGGGGTGTGGTGTACCGCAAAAGCAGAAAGCGGACCTCCTACGGTCAGCAGGGGTCCTGTTAATCGGGAGGGTGTGTCGTACCGCCAAAAGCAGGCAAGCGGACTTGTGTTGGGCGCTTCACGGTGAAAGCAGGGGTCCTGTTGATCGGGAGGGTGTGGCGTGCCATAAAGCATTTAAATGGACCTCCTACGGTCGTAAGCAGGGGCCCTGATGTCGGGAGGGTTGTGGCGAACCGCAAAAGGGCCAAGCGGACTTGTGTTGGAGCGCTTCTGGTCGAAACAGGGGTCCTGTTCGCCGGGAGGTGTGGCGTACCACAAAACAGGACTCCACGGGATACTTGTTCATCTCCTCCGTCGACCTCCTCCGGCCTCCACGGGCTCCTGTTCATCCGGCCTCCACCGCGCTACTCCACCGCTCTTGTTCAACCACCCCTCCACCGTCTACTATTCATCCAGCCCTCCACACCACGGGGTCCTGTTCAACCACCCCTCCACCGTCTACTGTTCATCCAGCCCTCCACACCACGGGGTCCTGTTCAACCACCCCTCCACGGGCACCCCTCCACCGTCTACTGTTCATCCAGCCCTCCACCACACCACGGGGTCCTATCATCCAGAGGCAACGCCACCGCTCACTGTTCATCCAACCCCCCCCCCCAACGCTCACTGTTCATCCCAGAGGCAGCAACGATCGGCTTTAGTTACCAGCAGTAGAGAAGGAATCGCTCGATCGGGTTCAGTTAACAGCCATCGACCGATCGTTCGGGTTCGATGTAGCGTAGCCCTACGATCTGTCGCCGGGTTCGATTAGAGCCCAACGCCTCGCTTCGGGTTCGATTAGAATAACGCCTGCCGCACCTGCGCATGCGTGTCACGAGAAAGCAGCGCGCATCGCCGACCCCGACCTCCCACCGTGTCGGAACTCCACGAAATTTTTCTCCCCTCGCTTCTACCACGGTTTGTTCCGTCATGGGCAGCCCAAAGAATGTCATGCAGCTGCGTCTCCGGCCCACCCAAGGCGAAAAGCCCATTTTACATCATGATTTTTTCTCATAGAAGTAGGAGCCCACCACATCTATGATGATACCAGGTTTTGTCACAATTATCGTCATAGAAGTGTCATATGTATGACAGGAAAAAAATTCGTTCGGCCCAAAATGTCACGGATGTGTCTTTTTTTTGTAGTGACTAAAGTTGACACTTATTTTGGAACAGTGATGGCTAAAGAAAAAAATGATCCATGCAGTCCCTAGCCCTTGAACCGTAAACCCTAACCAGGCTTTAATTTGCTGGCAACATTGGAGCTTCCGAAGAAATGAAGTTTGCAACCCTTTGACCATCGGATCATTTTGTGCAGTTTCACCAAAATCGAGATGAGCATCCCTGTGGCAAGAAATTGAAGAAGCGTGATTAGAATAAGATTACTGGGACTAGTTGATGAGACATAAACTCATCACAAATATAGTACGTAGAAGCTACTAGAGGTATGTGCGGGGCAAAGAAGTAGAGAAATATCCACATGGAGTGATGTGGGCAGCTGATACGTCCATTTTGCATCATGCTTTTATATAGATATTTATTGCATTATGGGCTCTTACTACACATTATGCCACAATATTTATGCCTATTCTCTCTTATTTTACAAGGTTTACATAAGGAGGGAGAATTCCGGCAGCTAGAATTCTTGGCTGGAAAAGGAGCAAATATTAGAGACCTATTCTGCACAACTCCAAAAGTCCTGAAACTCCACGAAAGTTATTTTTGGAAATAATAAAAAATCTTGAGCCGGAAGAAATCGTCGAGGGCCACCACATCCCACGAGGGTGGGGGGCGCGCCCCTGCCTCGTGGGCCCCCTGTTGGCTCTCCGGTGGCCATCTTGTGCTATATGAAGTCCTTCGTCGAGGAAAAATCATAAGCAACCTTTCGGGACAAGACTCCGCCGCCACGAGGCGGAACCATGGCGGAACCAATCTAGGGCTCTGGCAGAGCTGTTACTGCTGGGACACTTCCCTCGGGAGGAAATCATCATCGCCATCGTCATCACCAACGCTCCTCTCATCAGGAGAGGGCAATCTCCATCAACATCTTCACCAGCACCATCTCCTCTCAAACCCTAGTTCATCTCATGTATCCAATTCTTGTCTCCAAGTCTGGGATTGGTACATGTAGGTTGCTACTAGTGTTGATTACTCCTTGTAGTTGATGCTAGTTGGTTTATTTGGTGGAAGATCATATGTTCAGATCCTATATGCATACTAATACCCCTCTGATTATGAACATGAATATGCTTTGTGAGTAGTTACGTTTGTTATTGAGGACATGGGAGAAGTCTTGCTATTAGTAGTCATGTGAATTTGGTATTCGTTTGATATTTTAATGAGATCTATGTTGTCTATCCTCTAGTGGTGTTATGTGAACGTCGACTACATAACACTTCACCATTACTTGGGCCTAGAGGAAGGCATTGGGAAGTAATAAGTAGATGATGGGTTGCTAGAGTGATGTAAGCTTAAACCCTAGTTTATGCGCTGCTTCGTAAGGGGCTGATTTGGATCCATATGTTTCATGCTATGGTTAGGTTTACCTTAATACTTTTGTTGTAGTTGCGGATGCTTGCAATAGAGGTTAATCATAAGTGGGATGCTCGTTCAAGTAAGAACAACACCCAAGCACCGGTCCACCCACATATCAAATTATCAAAGTACCGAACGCGAATCATATGAACGTGATGAAAACTAGCTTGACGACAATTCCCATGTGTCCTCGGGAGCGCTTTTCTCCATATAAGAGTTTGCCCAGGCTTGTCCTTTGCTACAAAAAGGATTAGGCCACCTTGCTGCACTTTATTTACTTTTAGTACTTGTTGCTCGTTACCAATTATCTTGTCACAAAACTATCTGTTACCTATTATTTCAGTGCTTGCAGAGAATACCTTGCTGAAAACCGCTTATCATTTCCTTCTGCTCCTCGTTGGGTTCGACACTCTTACTTATCGAAAGGACTACGATAGATCCCCTATACTTGTGGGTCATCAGCAGCTGGAGCAGTGGTGCAAGCCAGTTGTAAAGGGAGTTGTACCTGAGGGATGTTGGGACGTAGCTCAACCTAGAGGAGGGCGGCGGGAGGAGGCAACTACCCACGTCGCTGCAGTGAGCAATGGACGAAGGCAACCTCACCGGCTTTGTGAGAGAGAACGGCGGGGACCCCTGATCGGGGCGTCTTGAAGCGGTGGGTTTCGCCGTCGGCCAGCAGCGACCGCATCTACACTAAGCATCCACCCCTTCCCCGGTGGGCGTGATCTGCCGGGATGTTAGAGATGTGGCCCACGATCGTTTTGTGCGAGAGAGAGTGTGAAAACTGAAGAGAGCAACCCCAGCAAGCAACCGTGTAGGCTCGTCATGCCTATGTATATACTGGAGCGGTTTCCTTTTCTCTCCATATGAACCTATTTATATTGCGTACGTGCCACTGAAGAAAAAAAAACTTTATTTATAAATGACGCGGCACCTACTACTCGTTCTCCTATAAACGTTTGCGCTTGGCATCTCCAAAATATTAACCTTGCGATTGGCTCTTCGCCTCTTCGGGAAGTCGAGCAATAATGGTACTACAGTATATATCGTTCTGGCTATATGAAACCGAAGGAATTGCTGCACGTCCACCACGTGGGCGAGGTCGGCGAGGAGAGTGCGTACTACTATGTCCGTTTCAATATGGACTACATACGAGCAAAATGAGTGAATCTACACTCTAAAATACGTCTATATACATCAGTGTTTGGAGTATGTACTAGTAGTTCATATTGAAATCTACTAAAGGACATATATTCCAAACAATATGATAATCTCTCTAACCAAGGTAGGGATGAGGAGTAAACGGAGGGAGTAGTAAATTTTCTCCTCGTCCTGCGAGCCACCGCGCGCGTGGGCGAGGGTGCAGGCGTAAGGCGTACTAGTAAGTAGTAAGCAAGCTTCACCTCATCCTGCGAGCCACCGCACCCGTGGGCACCTGGGAGGGGGAGACGACGTACTAAGCAAGCTTCTCCTCGTTCTGCGACTTGACGGGACACATCAAAAGTACTCCAGTGTATAGAGCCTTGCCTCTAAGGCAGGCCCCACATGGTTTGCCTCTTTTTTTAACATAATGCGTCAAGTCGCAATTTGTTTGTTCACCCGTGGTAGACGACCTCCATCAGGTGGACAACTAGTACACGTGTCAAATTACCACATGGGCTGCCTTTTCGTACAGAAATGAGCTCCACCGTGTACCCGCGCGGGTGTGGTTGGGAAAGAGAAGGGAGTATGTGCGCCGTGCGTGCACCTCTTCTCTTCATGCACATCCCCCACCTACGTGGGTGTGTGTAAGAAAGATACAAACCTAGACAGATGGCGTGTGCATTCGTGAGTGTTTTTTTGTTTTTTTGGGGTGGTAGTGATTTCGTGAATGTATTTGTGGGAATATGTGTCGATGACATCTCAAACAAAATTTTGCATGCAATGTGTGTTAGATAGAGGCATATCCATATCATATAGAGAGGGCCAGAGGGGGAGATCCATGGGAAGAGAGGGGGGCTCATAGATATTGATAGAGTAGAAGAGAGGATCAAGTGGGTGGGTGCGAGATGGATGAAGAGAGCCATCAAAATTGTGTGTGTGCAAGTCAAAGATATAGGGCGACTAACCTACCAGAACATCAGAGGGCACACGTTAAGTTTGTGTGTGGCAGGGAGACATGACTAGAGCGCTCAATGTATCAGTGTGTGTGGGGGGGTGGGGGAGGGGGGAGGCAGAGGCCTAACTAAAGAGGTAGAACGACTCGTATATGTGTTGAGAAGGAAAGACTCAGCTATGTCTTGAGGGAGATGGGTCGACATCCATACATAATTGAAGGACGGGAAATAGGTTGAGACAAAGAGAGAGAGAGAGAGAGAGAGAGAGAGAGAGAGAGAGGAGAGAGGAGAGAGAGAGAGAGGAGAGAGAGGGAGGGTGAGGGGTAGAGTGTTGGATGGGTGATGGAGTTACTTCTCGAAGATGGTGGGAGAGGCCTACTAGACAACCTGAGGGTAGAACTGCAATATTATCAATAAGAGTGGGGATGTGTTTCTGTGTATGGCTGTGCGTGATAGATCTGTCGGGATGCATGCATGGATGATGAAGGGGAACCATGTGTTTGCTAAGAAAACCTAACTAGATCGGTAGATCAATTGTTGTTTGTCGGAGTAAGGAAGAGACATAACTAATGAGGTAGATCGATCGACGCGTGGGGAAAACGAGTTATAATTAAGGACCTAGCTAGCTATATGTATAGCGGGAGATCGGTCGGTGTACATCCATTTCTTAGAGGCAAATAAGGCCCTGCGAGACGGATAGACAGAGAGAATGGAGCATGGAGGTGGTGCGAGAGGCCGAGCTACTAGCTAGATAGGGGGAGGAGTGTGCGGTTGTGAGATCTATGAAAAGAGGGGCGAGAGTTTACACGTGTGTGGGACCGTATGAGAGACACGATGCCTGGACACAGAAAGGAGGAGATAGAAGGTGTGTGTGTACGTATGTTGTACACAGACGCTAGAGAGGTTTATCGATCGGTGTGTGTCGGAAAGGAGTTGTGGAGACTGTGGGAGAAAGACCTAAAGAAAAAAATGAATGTGTGCGATGGACAGAATGCTGAGGGAGGGGGAGGGCGAGGAGGGCGTGTGCACGCACGAGAGAAAGTTAGTGATAGCTACAAAGGTTAGATGATTGTGTGGGTGTAAGAGACTAACAAAGATCATTAATTTGATATGAAAGTGGATTCATATATTTGAATAGGAGATCATAGTGTTATAAAGATATGCATGCATGAATATAGCGATGATATGCGTGCTGTGGTTTTGCACATGTTATACCATATATAATGTGATAATGCATGGCGTTTGCAACTCACAGCTACATGTCGAACAATCTAAACCATACTATATATCGAACAATCTCACATTTTATTTGAATTTGTGATAATGTGTGGCGTTTGCAGCTTACAACTAAATATCAAACAATCTAAACAATACTATATATCGAACAATCTCACATTTTATTTGAATTTGTGGTAATGTGTGGTGTTTGCAACTCACATCAAAATACTTGTAGGCGTAGGGGGCGGGGCACCATACATTATGTGTTAAACACATTATACATATGAGAAATGGCTTAGATCTAGCTAGAGCTTGAAATTTACTATGATTTGAAATCAACATAAAGTGGATTCAAAAAATCGAGTTCGAGTTCATATAGTACACATAGTTCATATCTAACTTGAGAGTAATCATGTGGTGTGCTGTGAAGATAATACACAAATGATGGTTTGACTTGACAATAATGATGATTGTAGATCTTATTAAAATAGAGAAACGAATTCAAATGGTTTGACTTCACAACAATCATCATTGTAGATCTTATTCAAATAGAGAAATGAATTCAAATTTAATTCATATTGAAGCGATAGTATATACGTACGGAGTGCACTAAAACGTTCATTTGAGTAGCAGGTTGCATGCATTATACACATAGCGTAATATTTTAATTGAACATAACATGAATTCAAAGTTTTGAATGTCATTTGTAGTGCGAATTGATTTCGTACAGTACACGGGACTAGACTCTCTTGTGTGCTGCGAATTGATTTCGTTTTGTTTTTTCATCAACGGAAGTGCGAATTGATTTGGTACAGTACATGTTGGGCTTGTCCGAAAATTTCAACCCGTGCCTTGTTACCCCGAAATATTTAAGATATATCTGTGTCTCGTTGTGCACCGAGAACTCCCTCCATCTCAACCCGCGCCTTGCTATTCCAAAATTACAACGCACGCGAAAACTCCCACCTCCTGTGAAATCCCGACGCGCGAAATGCCCGTGATACCCCTGAACCAAAAGAATTGCCTAGCTCAAATCGGTGGGGCTAATTTCGTAACTTACCTCACATTTCGGACAAGCGCATCCCTAAGCCATGGTTCCCACTCCCATCCCATCCACATAGCCATTCGTACACCGAGGCCGCAAAAACCCGCGAGGCCCCACACCCTCCTCTGTCCGCCACCCAGCCGGAGCCTCTTCCCCGACGACGTCGTCCACAACAACACCTCGACGTCCCTCATCCACCGTACCGGATGAGGATCCGTCGTTGATCTCGTCGTCCCGCCGGTTCAGCCACCCCGTCCTCCACCTCCAAGGAGCTACCCCGATGTTCCCCTCGTCTTTCACGCCACCTCCATTCCCACACCATCGTCTTCACCTGCACCACCGGAAGAGCATCATCATCACTATTTCCTCGGATGAAGCTGAGGCCTAATCGGCGCCACCAAAGAGGTTGTACACTAATCGCCGCATTTTCTTCTTGATTCGATCTCACGGTGCTGCCGGCGCTCGGTCCAGAGTTGACACGGCGCGGCTCCATCACGGCGGCGTCGCCGGCCACTTCCTCCACGGTGTCGCTCCCTCGGCGGCGACACCCACATCAGTAGGAGTTGCTGCTGCTTTAGCTCTTGCTCGTGCTGCTGCTCTGCTCTTGCTCTCGGTCCCCTGCTTGGTCTGCTCTTGCTCTTGCTCTTGCTGCTGCTCTTGCTTGCGATGCTGCTCCGATTTAGCAATACTTCAGTCGGCTGAATCGAATTTCGGGTCAGTCGATTTTCAGGGGGTGGGGGCTCGCCGGAGTTAAGGAAGAACCAGCGGCAGCGGGGAGGGGGGCTCGCCGGAGAGGTATCGCAGTATCTATCTTAGGGTTCAGGGTAGGGGCGGTGGTCGCCGACGGTGGTGGGGCGGTGGCGTGGGGAACGCTGGAGAAAACGCTCGGCATGGGGGCCTAGAGGGATGGCCGGGGCGACGGCGGACCGGCGGTGGGGAGTGGTTTCGGGGCGGGCGGGGCGGCGCACCGCCAGCCGTGGGCGGCGGTTTGGTCGGTGGTGGCTGGCGGCTTAGGGGGTGGAGGTTGAAGTTGAACTGCAGGCCCTTGATTTTGTATCCAACGGCTGGAAAATCGACTGACCAAAGATGAAAAATTCAGACGACCGGCTCTCGCACACGCTGCTGCTGCTGCTACTGCTTTTCTGCTACTTGCTAGTGCGTTCAGTTTGGATAGTAAAATTCAGTTTCGACAGTAAAATTCAGTTTTGACAGCAAAATTCAGTTTCGATAGATAAGTTCAGTTTCGACAGTTAAATTCAGTTTCGACAGTTAAGTTCAGAGATGAGCGACTGATGTATTTTACTTCTAGCACTTTGTGGTTATGTATTTTACGTCATCTATTGGAGATGCTATTAGAATT
Source organism: Aegilops bicornis (assembly GCA_021605145.1). Lineage (NCBI taxonomy): Eukaryota > Viridiplantae > Streptophyta > Magnoliopsida > Poales > Poaceae > Aegilops > Aegilops bicornis. Next base: position 628,218,394 of record CM038671.1, on the reverse strand, counting down.
CCACTCAGGTTAACGTTGTCTCTCCTATCCTGCTTCAGCCTCGGCGTCGTACAACTCACCGGAGCTGCTCCAACGACGAAACCCTCCATCACAGCGGAGCAGTACCCCGAGCTCCATGTCAAGATGCCTAAGATCTTCTTCCCCTCCTCCGACAGCCAAGTCAGCCGGATCATCCTCACCGACCAACCCAATCACGCTGAGATCGACATGGCTTCGCCAAAGAGGTTGTACACTTGTTGCATCTCTTTTTTACTCTACATGTTATATATATTGTCCACTGAGCACACGCAGTAACGTGAAATACGATTAGTTTCTCCTACTATATGACAAGCAGTGAGATACTAGGCAACTTAGCTATCCGTGATGGACTCTCTTGAACGCCATCATTATTTACCTCTGCGTGTTTGAGCTGTGCATTTGTCGATGAGCCTGGGAGTTGAGCTAGGACGGCAGTGGCCTGGGTCCAAAGTAGTAGAAGTAGGCAAGTAGACAAAAACATTTTTTGAGTGTAGCTTTTCCTTGCTCAAGCCTGCCTACTAGAATCGCCATTGCTTGAAAGGAAAAGTGAAGGAAAAACATAGGAATTGGAAATTTTCCTATGGTACTACTATTCATGCATTTGGTTCAAAGGAATGGAGCAAAGGAAAACTGTAGGATTTGTTCCTTTAGTGTCTCCTTGAAAGAAAAACCGTAAGAATTTTAATTTCCACTTGTCCTCCTTTTCAAATTCCTATTCATGAAGGACAAGACTAAGAGATAGTAGCATAATAGCATTATAACCATACATTTTCTTGTGGTTTGACTTAATCTCACCATGCTTCTTTGCATCCTGTGATCTTCCAATTCTTGTGAACCAAACACCCAGATTAGCAGAAATCCTGTGTTTTTTAATTCTCTGTTTTGCACGTTGATACGTGTCCAACGTATCTATAATTTTTGATTGCTCCATGCTATATTATCTACTGTTTTGGACATTATTTGGCTTTATTATTCAATTTTATATTATTTTTGGGACTAACCTATTAACCGGAGGCCCAGCCCAGAATTGCCGTTTTTTTGCCTATTTCAGAGTTTCGCAAAAAAGGAATATCAAACGGAGTCCAAACGGATTGAAACCTTCGGGAACGTGATTTTTAGGAAGATTATGATCTGGGAGACTTGGACCCTACGTCAAGAAACAAAAGACGAGGCCACGAGGTAGGGGGGCTTCTGGAGAAGTTATTTTTGGAAGGAAAGCTACCCGATAGACTTGGAGTGCATGCCAGGAAAGAAACAAGGGAGCCACGAGGTAGGAGGGCGCCCCCACCCCCCAGTGCGCGCCCTCCACCCTCGTGGGCCCCCGGTTGCTCCAATGACGTACTCCTTCCTCCTATATATACCTACGTACCCCCAAACAATCAGATGCGTAGACAAAAACCTAATTCCACCACCGCAACCTTCTGTACCCACGAGATCCCATCTTGGGGCCTGTTCCGGAGCTCCGCCGGAGGGGGCATCAATCACGTAGGGCTTCTACATCAACACCATAGCCTCTCTGATGAAGTGTGAGTATTTTACCTCGGACCTCTGGGTCCATAGTTATTAGCTAGATGGCTTCTTCTCTCTTTTTGGATCTCAATACAATGTTCTCCCCTCTCTCGTGGAGATCTATTCGATGTAATCCTCTTTTTGCGGTGTGTTTGTTGAGACCGATGAATTGTGGGTTTATGATCAAGATTATCTATGAACAATATTTGAATCTTCTCTGAATTCTTTTATGTATGATTGGTTATCTTTGCAAGTCTCTTGAATTATCAGTTTGGTTTGGCCTACTAGATTGATCTTTCTACGCAATGGGAGAAGTGCTTAGCTTTGGGTTCAATCTTGCGGTGTCCTTTCCCGGTGTGATGGGGGCAGCAAGGCACATATTGTATTGTTGCCATCGAGGATAACAAGATGGGGTTTTTATCATATTGCATGAATTTATCCCTCTACATCATGCCATCTTGCTTAAGGCGTTACTCTGTTTTCATGATCTTAATACTCTAGATGCATGCTGGATAGCGGTAGATGAATGGAGTAATAGTTGTTGATGCAGGCAGGAGTCGGTCTACTTGTCTCGGACGTGATGCCTATATACATGATCATACCTGGATATTCTCATAACTATGCTAAATTCTGTCAATTGCTCAACAAGAATTGCTCACCCACCGTAAAATACTTATGCTCTTGAGAGAAGCCACTAGTGAAACCTATGGCCCCCGGGTCTATCTTCATCATATTATTCTTCCAACACTTCATTATTTCCTTTGCTTTTTACTTTGCTTTTATTTTACTTTGCATCTTTATCACAAAAATACCAAAAATATTATCCTATCATATCTATCAGATCTCGCTCTCGTAAGTGACCGTGAAGGGATTGACAACCCCTTATCGCGTTGGTTACAAGGATTTATTTGTATTGTGCAGGTACGAGGGACTCGCGCGTAGCCTCCTACTGGATTGATACCTTGGTTCTCAAAAACTAAGGGAAATACTTACGCTACTTTGTTGCATCACCCTTCCCTATTCAAGGGAAAACCAACGCAGTGCTCAAGAGGTAGCAAGAAGCTCTTTTCTGGCAACGTTGCCGGGGAGGTGAGTGCTTGAAGGTATATCTTTAGATCTTGCAATCGAATCTTTTTGTTTCTTGTTTTATCACTAGTTTAGTTTACAAAAGAAAACTAAAAAATGGAATTGAGTTTACCTCATACGCTGCATCTTTTTAATATCTTTCATGAGTACGATGGGAAGGAAAATTGTGTTAAAGTGTTAGAAGAAGAATGCATTAAAATGTTTGGCACTAAATATTTGAATGATGAGCATGGTTGCAATGTTGTTAGTATGAACCCCTTCAATATCCATAGTACTAATGATGATTGCACTAGTTATGATGAAAATGCCTCCTATAAACATGTCAATTTTTGTGGAGTGCATTGGATTTGCAAGTACACACCAAATAGGGAAGATAGATATTGCAAGAGGCATAAGCATTTAGAAACTAAATTGTTGCAAGAAAGGCTAGATGTTTGTGCTGAAAATTTAAATTTTCTCAAATTGCATTTGTGAACTTTGCAATGAAAGTGGTCATTTAGCTATCCGATGCAAATTGTTTCATGATCTAATCGTGTCCAAAAATTGTGATGATTTGATTTCCCTTGCACATTATAATGAATTAACTTGCTTATGGGTTGCGAAGAAATGAAACATATAACTAGGCATTATCCAGAATTTGCCCGTTATAAACTTCGTGGTTTTGATCTAGAAGAAATTTATATGTATTGTGCGGTGAATTGCATTGAAAATCCTTATATTGCCAATTACATAAAGAAAATAAAACAAATATAAGATGAAGAGAATACTAACGAGAGGGAAGAGACTTTAATATTCTCCTATTATTTCTTATGATGAATTGGGTAACGAGGAGGAGCCTTCTATTCAACCAACCTCATTAATAAGGAGCTCCAAAAAGAGGATTGAACCCACACATGATGTGAAGAAGAAGAAAAAAAGGAGGAGAGGTAAAAAGGTATCCCTCCCAAATAATGTTGCTCCTATTATTGTTGTGCCTCATGAAAATGAATCAAAAATAATTGTGGAAGATGATGCACTTGATGATGATCTCGTTATGCCTATTGCTTGTTGTGATGATTATGATTGGGAAGATAATGATACTTATTATGATCTTGAAAATCTTTTTGGCACTTGCTTGGAATATGACAATTGCTATACTGTTGGTGCTATCCATACTATTAATGATGAGAGTGATTATGCTTATGATATGAAAAGTCCCAAGCTTGGGGATGCTATGTTTGATGAAGATGATGTTTTTGAGAATATATTTGCTGCAATTAATGCTTGTCCCAAGCTTGGGGATGCTATGTTTAATGAAGATGATATTTTAGCCTCCCAAGTTTTGATATGCAAAGTTGTTATGATGATAGCATGCCTTCTACCTATGATGATTATATTGATGAAAGTGGGTTTGGAAGAGTGTCAACTTTAGGAAGTAATGATACCACTATTTTGGAGGATGTTGAATCTTATAATATTTATGAAAGTGGATTTGGAGAGTTCATGACTTTATTTAGTGATGTATCCACTATTTCGGAAGAGGTTTCAATTGATTATGATGAGAACAAAGTTGCTACTTATGATGATTATTGTTATGAAACTTATGCTATAAAAAGTTGTGATGATTATATTTATAAAACATGTCATGATTATGATTACCCTTTTTCTGAACATTACTCTTTTAATGTGGAAACAATTTATAGTATTCAAGTCTCTTATGATACTCCCACTACTATTCATGAGAATAAATTTGCTTATGTGGAGAGTAGCAAAATTTCTATGCAAGTAGATCATGAAAAGAATGCTTTAGGTTCTGGTTATATTGTTTAATTCATTCATGATGATACTGAAAATTATTATGAGGGAGGAATATATGCTTGTAGGAATTGCAATAATATCAAGTTTCCTCTCTATGTGCTTAAAGTTTTGAAGTTATGCTTGTTTTACCTTCCTATGCAAGTTGATTCTTGTTCCCATAAGTTGTTTGTTCACAAAATCCCTATGCATAGGAAGTGGGTTAGAATTAAATGTGCTAGTCATATTCTTCATGATGCTCTCTTCATGTTTCAATTCTTATGTCTTATGTGAGCATCATTGAAATCATCATGCCTAGCTAGAGGCGTTAAACGTTAGCGCTTGTTTGGAGGCAACCCAATTTTATTTTAGTTTCTTGCTTTTTGGTTCTGTTTAGTAATAAATAATCCATAGATCTTCTGTTTAGATGTGTTTTTATGTTTTAATTAGTGTTTGTGTCAAGTGGAACCTTTGGGAAGACTTGGGTGAAGTCTTTATGATCATGCTGTAAAAAACAGAAACTTTAGCGCTCACGAGATTAGCTTCAAATTTTTCCTGGAGAGTGCTATGTAGTTGATTATTTTTGCAGATGATTACTGGAAAAATTCCTCAGGTCCACCAATTTATTTTAGAATTTTTGGAGTTACAGAAGTATACGTTTGATACAGATTACTACAGACTGTTCTGTTTTTGACAGATTCTGTTTTCTATGTGTTGTTTGCTTATTTTGATGAATCTATGGCTAGTAAAATAGTTTATAAACCATAGAGAAGTTGGAATAAAGTAGGTTTAACACAAATATAAATAAAGAATGAGTTCATTACAGTACCATGAAGTGGTGTTTTGTTTTCTTTCGCTAACGGATCTCACGAGTTTTCTGTTAAGTTTTGTCTTGTGAAGTTTTCAAGTTTTGGGTAAAGATTCGATGGACTATGGAATAAGGAGTGGCAAGAGCCTAAGCTTGGGGATGCCCAAGGCACCCCAAGGTAATATTCAAGTATAACCAAGCGTTTAATCTTGGGGATGCCCCGGAAGGCATCCCCTCTTTAAATCTTCGTTCATCGGTAACTTTACTTGGAGCTATATTTTTATTCACCACATGATATGTGTTTTGCTTGGAGCGTCATTTTATTTTCTTTAGACTTACTTGCTGTTTGAATAAAATACCAAGATCTGAAATTATTAAATGGTAGAGTCTTTACATGGTTGCATAATTATTCGACTACTCATTGATCTTCACTTATATCTTTCGGAGTAGTTAGTTTTTGCTCTAGTGCTTCACTTATATCTTTTAGAGCACGGTGGTGGTTTTGTTTTATAGAAACTATTATTCTCTCATGATTCACTTATATTATTTTGAGAGTCTTAAACAGCATGGTAATGTTCTTAATACTAATATGCTAGGTATTCAAGAATAGTAAAAACTTTCTTATGAGTGTGTTGAATACTAAGAGAAGTTTGATGCTTGATGATTGTTTTGAGACATGGAGGTAGTGATATCAAAGTTGTGCTAGTTGAGTAGTTTTGAATTTGAGAAATACTTGTGTTCAAGTTTGCAAGTCCCGTAGCATGCACGTATGGTAAATTTTATGTAACAAAATTGAAACATGAGGTGTTCTTTGATTGTCCTCCTTGTGAGTGGCGGTCGGGGACGAGCGATGGTCTTTTCCTACCAATCTATCCCCCTAGGAGCATGCGCGTAATGCTTGGTTTTTTATGAACTGTAGATTTTTGCAATAAGTATGTGAGTTCTTTATGACTAATGTTGAGTCCATGGATTATACGCACTCTCACCTTTCCATCATTGCTAGCCTCTTGATGCACTGCATTGCCCTTTCTCACATTGAGAGTTGGTGCAAACTTCGCCGGTGCACCCAAACCCCGTGATATGATACGCTCTTTAACACATAAACCTCCTTATATCTTCCTCAGAACAGCCACCATACCTACCTATTATGGCATTTCCATAGCCATTCCGAGATATATTGCCATGCAACTTTCCACCATCCCGTTTATCATGACACGTTCATCATTGTCATATTGCTTAGCATGATCATGTAGTGGACATAGTATTTGTGGCAAAGCCACCATTCATAATTCGTTCATACATGTCACTCTTGGTTCATTGCATATCCCGGTACACCGCCGGAGGCATTCATATAGAGTCATACTTTGTTCTAGTATCGAGTTGTAATCACTGAGTTGTAAATAAATAGAAGTGTGATGATCATCATTCTCTAGAGCATTGTCCCAAGTGAGGATTAAAAAAAGGGGAGAAAGGCCATAAAAAAAGAGAAGACCCAAAAAAAGAGAGAGAAAGAGAGAAGGGACAATGTTACTATCCTTTACCACACTTGTGCTTCAAAGTAGCACCGTAATCTTCATGATAGAGAGTCTCTTGTTTTGTCACTTTCATATACTAGTGGGAATTTTTCATTATAGAACTTGGCTTGTATATTCCAACAATGGGCCTCCTCAAGTGCCGTAGGTCTTCATGAGCAAGCAAGTTTGATGCACACCCACTTAGTTTCTTTTGTTGAGCTTTCATACATTTATAGCTCTAGTGCATCCGTTTGCATGGAAATCCCTACTCCTTGCATTAACATCAATCGATGGGCATCTCCATAGCTCATTGATTAGCTCGTTGATGTGAGACTTTCTCCTTTTTTGTCTTCTCCACATAACCCCCATCATCATATTCTATTCCACCCATAGTGCTATGTCCATGGCTCGCGCTCATATATTGCGTGAAAGTTTATAGGTTTGAGATTTCTAAAGTATGAAAAAATTTCTTGGCTTGTCATCGGGGTTGTGCATGATGAGAACATTCTTGTGTGACGAAAATGGAGCATGACTCAACTATATGATTTTGTAGGGATGAACTTTCTTTGGCCATGTTATTTTGAGAAGACATAATTGCTTAGTTAGTATGCTGGAAGTATTATTATTTTTATGTCAATATGAACTTTTATCTTGAATCTTTCGGATCTGAATATTCATACCACAATTAAGAATAATTACATTGAAATTATGCCAAGTAGCATTCCACATCAAAAATTAATTTTTTTATCATTTACATACTCGAGGACAAGCAGGAATTAAGCTTGGGGATGCTTGATACGTCTCCAACGTATCTATAATTTTTGATTGCTCCATGCTATATTATCTACTGATTTGGACATTATTGGGCTTTATTATTCACTTTTATATTATTTTTGGGACTAACCTATTAACCGGAGGCCCAGCCCAGAATTGTTGTTTTTTTCCTATTTCAGAGTTTCGCAAAAAATGAATATCAAAAGGAGTCCAAACGGAATGAAACCTTCGGGAACGTGATTTTTAGGAAGATTATGATTCGGGAGACTTGGACCCTACGTCAAGAAACAAAAGAGGAGGCCACGAGGTAGGGGGCGCGCCCACCCCCCAGGGCGCGCCCTCCACCCTCGTGGGCCCCCTGTTGCTCCACCGACATACTCCTTCCTCCGAGTTATACCTACGTACCCCCAAACGCTCAATTACGGAGCCAAAAACCTAATTCCACCGCCGCAACCTTCCTGCACTCCACGAGATCCCATCTTGGGGCCTGTTCGAGCTCCAACCGGAGGGCATCCATCACGGAGGGCTTCTACATCAACACCATAGCCTCTCCGATGAAGTGTGAGTAGTTTACCTCAGACCTTCGGGACCATAGTTAGTAGCTAGATGGCTTCTTCTCTCTTTTTGGATCTCAATACAATGTTCTCCCCCTCTCTCGTGGAGATCTATTCGATGTAATCTTCTTTCTGCGGTGTGTTTGTTGAGATCGGTGAATTGGGGGTTTATGATCAAGATTATCTATGAACAATATTTGAATCTTCTCTGAATTCTTTTATGTATGATTGGTTATCTTTGCAAGTCTCTTCGAATTATCAGTTTGGTTTGGCCTACTAGATTGATCTTTCTTGCAATGGGAGAAGTGCTTAGCTTTGGGTTTAATCTTGCGGTGTCCTTTCCCGATGTGAGGGGCAGCAAGGCACATATTGTATTGTTTCCATCGAGGATAACAAGATGGGGTTTTTATCATATTGCATGAATTTATCCCTCTACATCATGAAATATTGCTAAAGTCGTTACTCTGTTTTCATGAACTTAATACTCTAGATGCATGCTGGATAGCGGTCGATGAGTGGAGTAATAGTTGTAGATGCAGGCAGGAGTCGGTCTACTTGTCTCGGACGTGATGCCTATATACATGATCATACCTAGATATTCTCATAACTATGCTCAATTATGTCAATTGCTCAACAGTAATTTGTTCACCCACCGTAAAATACTTATGCTCTTGAGAGAAGCCACTAGTGAAACCTATGGCCCCCGAGTCTATCTTCATCATATTAATCTTCCAACACTTAGTTATTTCCTTTGCTTTTTACTTTGCTTTTATTTTACTTTGCATCTTTATCACAACAATACCAAAAATATTATCCTATCATATCTATAAGATCTCACTCTCGTAAGTGACCGTGAAGGGATTGACAACCCCTTATCGCGTTGGTTGCGAGGATTTATTTGTATTGTGCAGGTACGAGGGACTCGCGTGTAGCCTCCTACTGGATTGATACCTTGGTTCTCAAAAACTGAGGGAAATACTTACGCTACTTTGCTACATCACCCTTTCCTCTTCAAGGGAAAACCAACGCAGTGCTCAAGAGGTAGCACACGTGCATTCCTATCCTATTACTCTGTATTTCCTATCCCTGCATTGTTAGAATCCTCCAACTCAAACGAGCCCTTATAGAATTACTTCTCTTACAGACAGTTGTCAAAGAAAACCTTGTGTGGCTTGTCCCGCTCCTGCTGCGCCGTCATCCACCCAAGCTTAGCTGCTCCAACGACAGAAGGGTCCAGCACAGCAGGGATCCAGCCTCCAGACTGTCTTTTGCCGCCTCAGATCTTCGTCCCCGCCGCCGGCAGCCATGACAACTGCATTACCATCATCAACCGAGCAGATGACCTCGAGGACTACACGGGTCCGCAAGAGAGGTCGCACTCTTTTAAGTGTCCGCTTCGTTATGCATCGCTTAATATTACATGCTACTTTATCGTCCTGTTCACCAATTAGAGTCAGCTCCAAACTAATGGTCAAAACTTGAGTTTTTAAATGGTTGTGGGGTACATATCGGGGCCGCAATCAATAGTATCTATCTACTATCAGGTTAATCTCTGGTGTCTACTATGAGTTTCATGTTGGGTGAGAAACAAACAGTAAAGAAGCCATTATCTGTATTTTTTAACTGAAGCCATTATCTGCCTGCTATCATTGCTTTCGGGTCTATCCACAGGTTGCTACCATCAGTTTGGATTTCTGCATGCACTCCTTACATAATCTCACTATGTTTTATTTCTATGCATGTTAGTTATTGTACACAATGGAACTAAACATGTAGAGCAAAAGAGACGAGCCTTGCATGCCAATAAAATTTCATGCAGACGTTGCTCCATGGTAGGCGCAAAGGCAGCCCCCCCTCCACCCATTTCGGATTGTAATCGAGAGGAAGATATCTGTTCTGAGGGGGATTCAGAAAGAGAAGACCATTCCTATTTACCCCCTGAGGTCTTCGCTCTAACTTGGCATGCTGATGTTGGTTATATCATGCATATGGTGCCTTGCATTGCTTACTTTATACATCAAATATGTTAACTGCTTAGTTTAGACATGCTTTGTGTGAATGCCATATGTTTAGTTTATTCCTCGTTTATGTGAATTATGCAACGCCATCTTGTTTAGCCAGGCATCATATATGTGAATTTTGCAATGCCATCCTGCTTAGCTAGTCATCTTATATGTGAATTATATCAGGCCATCCTTTTTTATAATTCGTATTACATTTGTCAACAATGTTAGTACATTCAACTATTCTTCGTGTGCATCAGCCATTTGACACGGTAATGGAAAATTCTGGAGTGAAAACAAGGTCTTCGTGAGCAGACTATCCTATCTCGACGCGCATATCTCGCTGGTTATGGATAGCTCCTCGGAGGAGGATTCAGACAGATGGCGTCCTACCCCGAGGTGTATACTCTAACTTGGCAGGGTTATGTTGCTCATGTCGTGCGTATGGTGTCTTGCATTGCTATGTCATTTGATTAGTTTAGACATGCTTTGTGTGAATGCCACTTGTTTAGTGTCTAATTACCATATATGTGAATTATGCATTGCCATCTTGTTGCAAGACATTATATATGTGAATTATGCAATGATATCTTGTTGCAAAGGCATTATATATGTGAATTATGCAATTCCATACCGTTGAGCCTATCATCATGTATGTGAATTATATCATGCTATCATTTTTTGTATTACGTGTTCCATTTGTCGACAACATTTTTATATTCAACTACTCTTCCTGTGCATCAGCCATTTGAAGCGGTGATGGAAGTATCTGGAGTGAAAAAAAGGTATTCGAGGCGAGACAATGCTACTCTGAAGCAGACATCTTGCTGGATACAGAGATCTCAGAGGAGGATTCAGAGACTGATGACCAGTCCTATTTCCCCCCTGAGGTCTATGCTCAAACTTGGCAGGGTTATATTACCCGTGTCATGCATGTTGTCTTGCATTGCTTAGTTTTTACATCATATATGGATTATGATCTGCTTACTTTCTTACTATATAAATCATATATTTGAATTATCTCATGCCATCATGTTTACATACACAGCATCTATCTGAATTATGGCATGGCAACCCATTTAATAAAGACATCATATAGTTATATCATCTCATCCTGTTTAGTGTTTATAGTCATCATATTTTGAATTATGCCATTCTATCTGGGAATTATATCATGCTATCATGTTTCCATAGGCGGCATGTATGTGAATTATGGCATGCCAACCTATTTAATAAACACATTATATAGTTATATCATGTCATCCTATTTACATAGTCATCATATTTTGAACTATGTCTTTCGATCTTTTTTAGTTAGCCATCATAATGTGAAATTGTTTCATGCTATCCTGTTTAGTTAGCCGTCATCTATGTGAAATTGTGCCATGCTAGCATGTTTGGTTAGACAAAATAAATGTGAATTATTTCATGCCCTCTTTTATTCCCCACTATCCATTGCACCTGTCTATCATACAATGTCTGTACATTCAATTACTTTTCTTGTTTATCAGCCATTTGAATTGGAGAGGGTGATGGCAGTATCTAAGGGAGTAACAACACGGTCTTCAGAAAAGATAGTGCTACCAGTTGATGCAGATAGAACCACGGTTGTACTTGCCCAAGAACCAGCCCCACCACACATAACCCAGACTCTCGCAGACTGTACCCCTACCCAGTTGGACAGAGAACCAGCTGCACCCCTTCTAACCCAACCCTAGCAGATAGTAACCCAGTTCCAGTTGACACAACACCGTCTCCACCACAGAGCACCCAAACACGAGCAGTTAGTAAGGGAACTACAGTGCCCAAAGCACGAGGACCACCACTCCGAATCCCAAATTTGAGCAGCAAGGAGAATAAGAATTGTTCTCGTGTCAGGTTCTCAGTAGCTATGGTTCATACTCCTTTGCTCTTGCATCACCGTATTTACTCGGTCCAACTATTTTCAAATTTGAAGGATGGAATTGAAACTCCAATGGCGCATAAGCAGGTATGTTTTAAACCTGTTTCTTTAACTGGTTTCTTTGTTGCAACTTGCTCTATGTTGATTTCAGTTTCAATTGAATAAACAGTTATGTTCTCATGTCATGCACATTACAAGTGTTGTTATTGCTCTATAGTTTCCCACACTTATATTCTGTCTATTCTGCTTTGTTTTGAACAAATATTTATTTGAACTGTGTCTCTATCTTGATTTGGCAACAAAAACTAGAATGATATAGACCATAAAGTGACCATGGTACATATATATATATATATATATATTTATATATATATATATGTTTGTTTCATGTTGTTATCCTGTGCACTTTACTACTGAACTGATTTACCAAAATAAGTTTCATATACAACATGGTAAACCTGTGATGTGTCTGCTTGTTTCTCTTTTAGAATGCAGACAAAATATTGGAGAACAGCACACCGTTATGCAATGGTAAAGGAAGTAATGTAGATAAGGTTCAAGATAGTGAGACATCCCTGTTGGTCTCCAAGAAAGGTGATAACAACTACCTTGACGACAGTGAGAGAACCCAAAGTCCTGTCTTGATGTAGTGTTCGAAAGTTATCGCCACTACCGGGCACAAGCTCTTGAACTTCATGCCCGAATCAGTTCGTCTTCTTGAGTCTCAACTTCAAGTTGAAAGACATCGATCAGATTTGCTTTGACAGAAGTCAAGGACCGAGGAAGTCCCTGCAGAATTCGGATGCATACTTTCGGTGGAACGACAATATTTGGAGGATTTAAGCGCCAAACAAGAGAAAGTTAATAAGCTTGCTAAGCATCTTTCCAGCATTATGGGTACCCAGGATAGTGTTTCTTGAGATCTTCTGAAGTGGTTTCAGTTCTGGACTTGTTTTGCTGCGGCGTTTATTTGCACTGGTCGCCAACTTTGACAACTAGTGTATATGATATGCTGCTTTGTTCCCTATATTTGCACTGGTGGCAAACTTTGATGCCAGTGGAATATGTGTAATAGCCGTGATGGCCTAGTGTAAGTTGCTTGCTTATTTATTTCCTTGTTGTCTTGTTTATTTGTTTGCTTGTAGTCAGTGTTGTTCTTTTTCCGCGATTTGCTAGTGGCGACAGTAACCTATTTTTTAAAACTAGGCCACAATAACCATGGGCTACATATTTACTGTAGCTACCATGGGCCTCCTACGGGCCGTAGAAACAATGGGCCTTCTTAGGGTCGTAGAAAGAATGGGCCTTCTACGGGCCGTAGCATCAATGGGCCTTCTACGGGCTGTAGCATCAGCGGGCCTTCTACGTGCCGTATGATCGATAGGCCAAACATGGGCCAATAACAGACTGCATTATAGGTCGTAAACGGGCTAGATTTGGAATCGTCCGTTCATGGGCCGACAATAACAGGCCGTCATTTTTTTGAGAATCTAACAAGCCGTCGTTAATTGACCGTATTTGATGACGTTATGAAAGCGGCCCAACGGAGTAACGGACCGCAAACGGGCCGATTGTAACCGCGGGCTGAATTTGGCCCATAGGCAGAAAAGGCCAATGACGGGTCATAAGTAACCAAATGCTAGAAATGAGCCCAAGAATAAATGGGCCCTGAGAAGGCCAAAATATAACACGGGTTGGAAACGGCCCAATGGAATAATGGGCCGTTAAAGGGTATAAAGGGGTACACTGTTCATTGCGGGCCAGATTCACCATGGGTCGTTAATGGGCCAAGAGTTACAAATGGTCTCGTATGGGCCAAAAGACATCATGGGCCATACATGGGCCGGAAGTTACAACGGGCTGGAATCATATTGGAAATCCCAGATGAAGCTATTGGGCTTAATTCGGATAGGCCATAACGGGTCGTAAGTTAGCGGGCCGTAAATGGGCTATATACGAACAGGTCATTAACAGGCTTTCCGCGGGCCGGCCCGTTACCTTTTGACCAAGTCAAACGGGCCGGTCTTTTCACTGGAATGGGCCTCTGTTGGTTCGTGCCACGTGTCGACGTATCATAGGCGCCTCTTGTCCAATGAATGGATGACATCTGTCCCAACGGTGAGCCAACACGTGTTTCTCCAGCCAATGAGAATTTTACACGTGGAAAATCCTCATTGGTTCAGGTAGTTAGCAGGTTATCAGATCCAAAACCATACTCGATAGCTTAACGGCATTCCGTTACGGTGGATGCCACGTGTCTGTCACCCTTGACGAAAGCACTTCCATGACGCACGATTTATCATCATGGAAGTGGACACTTTCGTGATGATAATTTTGGTAATGTCATGGAACACTTCTACGACAGCACATGTATGACTATCTTGATTCTCTCATAAATTTGTCATGGATGTACATGCATGACAAAAAATGTGACCTACTGTGACAAACACGCATCATCACGGAAGTGTCTTTTTTTGTAGTGATGCTGGATGTGTTATTCTCAGATGAGTGTTTATTCACTTGTCATTGCACGAGAGTAAGGCAAAGGTTTTAGGGATGCCCGGTCCCGAAATGAAAAAAATGAATTTACTTTATATTTTCAAATAATAAATTCCTTCAAAAGTGTTGGTATGGAGGGCAACCGTGGATACGGCTAGCCATAGAAAGTGAAAGTATGGTGGAAAAAGGAATAAACTTTATTTTCTGTTTGTGAACCGCCTATCATATATCTAGCATGGAAAGTGTTGGGAACTCTAAGTCGTTTTCGTTGGTGGGATGGATACACTCCCAAAATGTTTTTATCTCTAAGTTTTTCGCTTTGAGCTCTGGCACCTCTATAAATCCCTACTTCCCTCTGCGACGGGACTTTCTTTTACTTTATGCAATTTTTATTTTTAATTTGAGTCTCCATCTTCTCTTACAAAAGCACCAGCTAGGAGGCAATATGATCATACTTAAGTATTGGGTGTAGCTAATGTGTGAGTGTGTTTCATGAATGGATCAATGGTTAAGCATGATGGGCTAGGGATAACTTATTTTAGCATTGATATTTTGAAAGACATGGTTGCTTGTTGATATGCTTGAGTATCTAAATTATCATGTCAAAACTAGACTATTGCTTTGAATCACATAAAAGTCCAATTTTCCATGCTATAAAGAAAAGAATATGATATGACATGTTAGGTAGCATTCCACATCAAAAATTCTGTTTTTATCACTTACCTACTCAAGGACGAGTAGGAGTTAAGCTTGGGGATGCTGATATGTCTCCAACGTATCTATAATTTTTTATTTTTCCATGTTGTTATATTATCAATCTTGGATGTTTTATAATCATTTTATAGTCATTTTATATCAGTTTTTGGTACTAACCTATTGACCTAGTGCCAAGTGCCAGTTGTTGTTTTCTGCATGTTTTTACATCGCAGGAAATCAATATCAGACGGAGTCCAAATGCAATGAAACTCCACGGAGATTTTTTTTGGACCAGAAGGAACATAATGGGCCCTGGCTGCGCCTGGGGGGGTGCCCCGAGGGCACCAACCCACCAGTGGCGCCTAGAGGCCTGTGCGCGCCTCGGTGGGTTGTGCCCACCTCGGTGCCCGGACCACCTCTTTGCTCTATAAATACCCCAATATTCCAGAAACCCTAGGGGAGTCGACGAAATATTCATCTAGCCGCCGCAGAGTCCAGAACCACCAGATCCAATCTAGACACCATCTCGGATGGGGTTCACCACCTCCCTTGGTGCCTCTCCGATGATGTGTGAGTAGTTCTTTGTAGACCTTTGGGTCCGTAGTTAGTAGCTAGATGGCTTCCTCTCTCTCACTGAATTCTCAATACAATGGTCTCTTGGAGATCCATATGATGTAACTCTTTTGCGGTGTGTTTGTTAATATCGATGAACTTTGAGTTTATGATCAAATCTATCTATTTATATCCATGAAAGTATTTGAGTTTTTTATCTCTTTTAAGCATGATCGCTTATAGCCTCGTATTTCTTCTCCGATATTTGGGTTTTGTTTGGCCAACTTGATCTATTTATCTTGCAACGGGAAGAGGTGCTTTGTAGTGGGTTCGATCTTACGGTGCTTGATCCCAGTGACGGAAAGGGAACCGACACGTATGTATCGTTGCTACTAAGGATACAACGATGGGGTCTATCTCTACATAGATAGATCTTGTCTACATCATGTCATCGTTCTTATTGCATTACTCCATTTTTCCATGAACTTAATACACTAGATGCATGCTGGATAGCGGTCGATGTGTGGAGTAATAGTAGTAGATGCAGGCAGGAGTCGGTCAACTAATCTTGGATGTGATGCCTATATAATGATCATTTCCTGGATATCATCATGAGTACTTGAAGTTCTATCAATTGCCCAACAGTAATTTGTTCACCCACCGTTTGCTATTTTCTCGAGAGAAGCCACTAGTGAAACCTAAGGCCCCCAGTTCTCTTTCTCATATATTTGCCTTTGCGATCTACTTTTTCCTTGCATTTATTTTCAGGTCTGTTAAACCAAAAATACAAAAATAATTTGCTGCACTTTATTTTATTTGCGATCTATTTATTCAGTCTATTACAACTTTCTCCTGCCCATGCACCGTTTCCGGTGCCGTTACCCGAATGGGATTGATGACCCCTTTAACACGTCGGGTTGCGAGTGGTTGTTATTTGTGTGCAGGGGCTATTTAACTTGTGTTTCTTGGTTCTCCTACTGGTTCGATAACCTTGGTTTCATATCTGAGGGAAATACCTACCGCCGTTGTGCTGCATCATCCCTTCCTCTTTGGGGAAATACCGACATAGCTTCAAGCGACATCGGCGGCGCTACAAGAAGAAGGGTCACCAGCGAGGAGGCGGCGCTACAAGAAGAAGGGTCACCAGCGAGGAGGCTGAGCTGCTAGTAAGCAGCAGTGAAGATTTAAAATTGGAAAGTAAGGAGGAACAGTCGAAATGTGGCTTTTGGTGGGAGGGAGGGGTTGGGAGATAAATATTGCCGCGGTGGCAGAAAAATTTCGCTCGGTGCCACGAGAAACTGGCGCGCAAGTGTGGTTCAAGCGCAGGTGGTAGACTGTAGACGATGAAGCTTCCTGCGTAAGCTAGACAAGACGGTGCGCCAAGATATTTTACATCGTGTCCCACATGATTCTTGCTAGTAAACTGTTTGTGGTATACCTGATTTTTTCATTATGTTTTGAAAGACAAAATGGTGTTACGGAGGGAAAGGATGGTGTTTGAATAGCTAGAACATTTATGTACCGTGAACATGCAACTACATGAGTGTCGTGTTTAAATTTGGAATTATTCTGGGTTCGTTTGGCATTTTTATGCATTAATTGAGTTTCTAGGCATTTAATGTGCATAATTCAAATTTCAACTATAAGCACATGCTCCAGTGCACCAAAGTTTGTTGAAAAATCACATGTGTGTCTTTGGGTTAATTTATAGGTCCCACGCAAGAATGGACTGAAATTCAAACATCTGGGCGTCGTGGCTCGGCCGGGAACATTGAGAAACTTGATTTTTAAATTCTTGTAAATTCAAAACTCGCCTGAAAATCATGAAACTTGGCATGGTGTCATTTCATGGCACCAATATGTCGTGCTAAAAAAATTGGCCGCATTTTGACAAGTTTTGGTATAAGCTTCTTTCAAACCGGAGCTTCTCTCGAGAAGACTCGTGCTTCCCGAGGGGGGACGTGTCACCTTTGTGTGTGAAACGATATACGTTGCCTCCCCCCCTTGATGTTTTACAAAGGCAACATATAACTATATGAGTGTCGTGTTAAAATTTGGAATTATTCCGGGTTCATTTGGCCTTTTTATACATTAATTAAATTTCGGGTCATTTAATGTGCATAATTCAAATTTGAACTACAAGCACATGCTCCAGTGCACCAAAGTTGGTTGAAAAATCACATGTGTGTCCTTGGGTGAATTTCTAGGTCCCATGCAAGAAATGGGAATGAAATTCAAACATCTGCATGTCGTGTCTCGGCCGGAAATATTGAGAAACTTGTTTTTTTAATTACTGTAAATCCAAAACAAGCGTGAAAATCATGAAATATGGGATGGTGTCATGACATGGCACCAACATGTTGTGATAATTTTTGGCCGAATTGGGACAAGCTTTGGTATAAGCTTCTTGCAAACCGGAGCTTCTCTCAAGAAGACTCGTGGTTCCGAGAGGGAATGTGTCACCTCCGTGTGCGAAACGACATACACTGCCTTCTCTTGCGTTAATTTTTTTACACAGACAACTTAGACCAAATAGGAGTTTCGTGCTAAATTTTGGAATTATTCCCGGTTTGTTTGGCCTTTTTTATACATTAATTGAATTTCTGGCCATTCAATGTGCATAATTCAAATTTGAACTACAAGCACATGCTCCAGTGCACCAAAGTTGGTTGAAAACTCACATGTGTGTACTTGGGTGTATTTCTAGGTCCCATGAAAGAAATTGGAATGGAATTCAAATATCTGGCCGTCATGGCTCGGTCGGAAATATTGAGAAACTTGGTTTTTTAATTCCTATAAATCTAAAACACGCCTGGAAATCATGAAACTTGGCATGGTGTGATGACATGGCACCAACATGTCGTGGTATATTTTGGTCGAATTGGGACAATATTTGCTAGAAGCTTCTTGCAAACCAGAGCCTCTCTCAAGAAGGATCGTGGTTCCGAGAGGGAACGTGTCACCTCCGTGTGCAAAATGACATACACTGCCTTCTCCCGCCTTGATTTTTTTACACAGGCAACTTATACCAAATAGGAGTTTCATGCTAAATTTTGGAATTATTCCGGGTTCATTTTTCCTTTTTAATACATTAATTGATTTTTCAGTCATTTAATGCACATAATTCAAATTTGAAGTAGAAGTGCATGCTCCAGTGCACAAAAGTTAGTTGGAAAATCATTTATGTGTACTTGGGCGAATTTCTAGGTCCCATGGAAGAAGTGGGAATGGAATTCAAACATCTGGGCGTCCTGGCTCGACCGGAAATATCGAGAAACTTGGTTTTAAAATTCCCATAAATCCAAAACACGCCTGAAAATCATGAAACTTGGCACAGTGTCATGAGATGGCACCAAGATGTTGTGGTAAATTTTTTGTTCGATTTGCGAAGGCGCACACATTAACAATCAACAAAGTCATTCTGGAACAAGTGTTGTCATGTTACAAATCAGAAACACAAGTATTATGGAAATCGTAGGCGTTCTACTTACCATTTACGTGCCGCCATGCGTCCCCTTTTTTATTGGCTAGGAGGTGTCGTGCGAGGTAGCTATTTGACTACGGGAGGCGTGCGATCAGACCCCTGCGCGTGCTCATTGGGAAGAGATCCCTTTAACCTCTATCCGCCGCCCACCTGCCTCCCAACATCTCCATTAATGGTGCCCGAGCCCCTGTTTCATGGCGTGGCTATGTCTCACTCGACTGAGATTTAAGAGAGAAAAAAGAAAATCTGAAAAGAAAGTTTTGCACGGATCTTGATGTAAGATCGGACGGACCTATATAGCATCGACTGCGACTTATAGCAAGACTGGTGAATATAAGGACGATGATAGTGGATAATAATTGTATTACATATTTAGGAAGATAATTAAAAAAAGCCACATGCAGCAACGCCTGAAATACACAAGGGCAAAAGAAGAAGGAAGACAACGATGTGGCTTGCTAATCTCTACTTTCTTGATGCGTTGCTGCAGGCCGTGGGAACTAGTCTCCGCGGCAAGAGGCAATGAGCTCTTTCATGTCCTCAAGACGCTGCTTCCTCCACCGGCCTTTGGCACTCGATGCGGAGCATGTTATTCTCTTCCATAAGTTTCTTGACAATGACGTCGATCCTCTTCAACAAGGCAGTGGTCTCCTCCTGCTGCTCTGCACTTACGACCATCTTCGCCCTCAATAGGTCGCGCTCGGCCCAGAACTTCGCATTGCCCTCCCTTAGTTACCGGATCACACCAGTAGCCTGTTCAAACGAGGCTTTCATGTCGTCCTGCAACCTCGCCCAGCCAAGGATCTGATCCATCTGGCTATGGACGATCGCATTCATGCGCCTGTAAGAGTCCTCACTTGCCCGCGAGACATTTTCCCAGGCCGTCGCGGCGTGGGAGGACATCTCTGCTTCATTCGCGGCACGGCGAGACATCTCTACTGCTTCCGCGGCGCGGCTGGACCAGTCTGCTGCTTCGACGGTGCGGCGGGACCTCCGTGCTGCTTCGGCGATGCGATGGGACCTCTGTGCTGCTACGGCCGTGCGGCGGGACATGTCGGCTGCTTTCGCGACGAGGCGGGACATCTCTCGTGCTTCCGCTTCCAAGCTCGCCTCTCCCTGGTGGTAATCTTTTGACCAAGAACTCACGCTGGCCATGGCATATGCAAGGGAATGATGATGAATGACTTGTTTGTTTTTGTGGATGAGGAGTTGAGGAGGAATGTGCAGTCATCTTGGAGTAGTAGTATTTATAACCGAGTACTAATACGCTCCTAAGTGGGAAACCGCTTAGGTTTTGATCGGCGTGAACAGGTTTGCAATTAAATATAGCATGGTAGTAATTTGGAAAGTGACGGGACGCAGGATCAAAATTTATTGACGGTTCTATAATTTCTAAGTGCAGCACTATTCTTGGACGGCGCAGCACGCTTTCTTGGCCACGTACGTGGCATTTCCACCCTAGGGTGCACCACAATAGGCAATGTCAGCACACGTCTTGTTCCAACAACTGCGCGTGCTTGTTATTACCATCGTGCGCGCTTCTTTTAATTAGAATGTGTGTCTATATAGTGCACACACGTTGATCTGTCTAACTGTTTCTGTTTGTTGTGGCTAATCGCAAACAGTTCATCCGTGTGAAGTGTATGCCATCAGTCGCAGACACGTTGATCTGGCTGACCGCTTCTGTTGTGTTGCCTAATCACAAATAGTTAATCCTTTTGAAGCGTATTCCCTCAATCACACACACCTTCATCTGGCTACCCGTTTCTGTTGTTCCGCCTCATCACAAATAGTTAATCCGAGTGAACTGTATGCCGTATATCGCACACGCTTTCATCTGGCTGCCCATTTCTATTCTTCTTCCTCATCGCAAACAGTTAATTGAACTGAACTATATGCCCCGCATCACACGCGCAACTAAAATCTGAACCGTGTTTGACGAATCCTTCATCGCAAATGTTTTGCATCTTTTTTGACGTTTTTATATCACCGTTTGCGATTAATGCATGACACATAGTTTCGTCAAAGGGTCTCTGATCATAGTGTCGCGTTAGCAACATCCTGCAGTAGTGTAATATTCATGACATGATTAGATACATGATCAAGTTTATGCTAGGTAGTATTCCACATCAAAAATTATCTATTTTATCATTTACCTACTCGAGGATGATTAGGAATTAAGCTTGGGGATGCTGATACGTCTCTGTCGTATTTATAATTTTTGATTGTTTCATGCCAATATTATACAACTTTCATACACTTTTGGCAACATTTTATATGATTTATTTGGACTGACATATTGATCCAGTGCCGAGTGCCAGTTCCTGTTTGTTGCAATTTTTTGTTTCACAGAATATCCATATCAAACGAAGTCCAAATGCAATAAATTTTATGGAGAATTATTTGGAATATTTGTGAATTTTGGGAGGAGGAATCAATGCAAATGGGGGCCCACAGGCCCCAAGATACGCCAGGGCGCGCCCCAGGCCCTAGGTGCGCCCAGGTGTCTTGTGCCCTCCTCGTACGTCGGTTGGAGCTCTACTTCGGTGCAAGGAAGCTTATATCCAGAAAAAATCGTGTTAAAATCTCAGCGCAATCGGAGTTACGGATCTCCGAGAATATAAGAAACGGTTTTTGGCCAGATATGGGGAGCGCGAAACAGAAGAGAACAAAGAGGGAGATCCAAGCTCGGAGGGGCTCCCACCCTCCGCCGCCTGATACATCTATTTTGCATCATGCTTTTATATCGATAATTATTGCATTATGGGTTGTTATTACACATTATGTCACAATACTAATGCCTATTCTCTCTTATTTTACAAGGTTTACATAAGGAGGGAGAATGCCGGCAGCTGGAATTCTGGGCTGGGAAAGGAGCAAATATTAAAGACCTATTCTGCACAACTCCAAAAGTCCTGAAACTCCACGAAAGTTATTTTCGCAAATAATAAAAAATACTGAGCGGAAGAAATACCAGAGGGGGCCCACACCCTGGCCACGAGGGTGGGGGGCGCACCCTACCCCTTGTGCCCCCCTGCCTCGTGGGCCCCTGTTGGCCCTCCGGTGCCCATGTTCTGCTATATGAAATCTTTCATCCGAAGAAACACCATAAGCAAGCTTTCGTGACGAGACTCCACCGCCACGAGGCGGAACCTTGGCGGAACCAATCTAGGGCTTCGACAGAGCTGTTCTGCTGGGGACACTTCCCTCCGGGAGGGGGAAATCATCGCCATCGTCATCACCAACGCTCCTCTCATCGGGAGAGGGAAATCTCCATCAACCTCTTCACCAGCACCATCTCCTCTCAAACCCTAGTTCATCTCTTGTATCCAATTCTTGCCTCTAAGTCTGGGATTGGTACCTGTATGTTGCTAGTAGTGTTGATTACTCCTTGTAGTTGATGCTAGTTGGTCTATTTGGTGGAAGATCATATGTTCAGATCCTATATGCATATTAATACTCCTCTGATTATGAACATGAATATGTTTTGTGAGTAGTTACGTTAGTTCCTAAGGACATGGAAGAAGTCTTGCTATTAGTAGTCATGTGAATTTGGTATTCGTTCGATATTTTGATGAGATGTATGTTGTCTCTCCTCTAGTGGTGTTATATGAACGTCGACTACATGACACTTCACCATTATTTGGGCCTATAGGAAGGCATTGGGAAGTAATAAGTAGATGATGGGTTGCTAGAGAGACAGAAGCTTAAACCCTAGTTTATGTGTTGCTTCGTAAGGGGCTGATTTGGATCCATATGTTTGATGCTATGGTTAGGTTTACCTTAATACTTCTTTTGTAGTTGCGGATGCTTGCAATAGGGGTTAATCATAAGTGGGATGCTTGTCCAAGTAAGGAAAACACCCAAGCACCGGTCCACCCACATATCAAATTATCAAAGTACCGAACGTTAATCATATGAACGTGATGAAAACTAGCTTGACGATAATTCCCATGTGTCCTCGGGAGCGCTTTTCTCTATATAAGAGTTTGTCCAGGCTTGTCCTTTGCTACAAAAAGGATTGGGCCACCTTGCTGCACTTTATTTACTTTTTTTACTTGTTGCTCGTTACAAATTATCCCATCACAAAACTATTTCTTACCTATAATTTCAGTGCTTGCAGAGAATACCTTGCTGAAAACCGCTTACCATTTCCTTCTACTCCTCGTTGGGTTCGACACTCTTACTTATCGAAAGGACTACGATAGATCCCCTATACTTGTGGGTCATCAAGACTCTTTTCTGGTGCCGTTGCCGGGGAGTGAAGCGCCTTTGGTAGGTGGAATTTGGTAAGGAAAAAATTATATAGTGTGCTGAAATTTATCATCACTTGTTACTTTGGAAAGTAATCCTCTGAGGGGCTTGTTAGGTATCTTCACCCCGACTAATAGAGCAAAGAGTTGCTCCTCAACCTACTGAACCTACTGAAAATGAAAATGTCTACTTTGAAATTCCTTCGGGTATGTTAGAAAAACTGCTAGCTAATCCCTTTGCAGGAGACGGGACAATGCATCCTGATGAGCACCTAATATATGTGGATGAAGTTTGTGGATTATTTAAGCTTGCAGGTGTGCCCGATGATGTTATTAAGAAGAAGTTCTTCCCTTTATCTTTGAAGGGAGATGCATTGACATGGTATAGGCTATGTGATGATATGGGATCATGGAACTACAAACGATTGAAATTGGAATTTCATCAGAAGTTTTATCCTATGCATCTTGTTCATGCTTAAATCAATGTTATATTCATGCCCCAATCATGAGCTTCCAAGAGAAATAATTATTCAAAATTTCTATGCTCGGCTTTCTGATAACAATCGCACCATGCTCGATACTTCTTGTGTTGGCTCTTTTATGATGAAGACTATTGAATTCAAACGAGATTTATTGGAAAGAATTAAACGCAACTCTGAAGATTGGGATCTCGGCGAAGGTAAGGAGTCAGGTATGACACCTAAGTTTGATTGTGTTAAATCTTTTATGGATACCGATGTTTTCCGTAAATTTAGCACTAAATATGGACTTGACTCTGAGATAGTAGCTTCTTTCTGTGAATCTTTTGCTGCTCATGTTGATCTCCCTAACGAGAAGTGGTTTAAATATCATCCTCCCATAGAAGTAAAAGTAGCTGCACCTATTAAAGTTGAAGAAAAGGCTATCACTTATAATGATCCTATTGTTCCTACTGCTTATGTTGAGAAACCACCTTTCCTTGTTAGAATAAAGGATCATGCTAAAGCTTCAACTGTGGTTCATAAAAGCAATATTAGAACCTATACACCCCCTGACAAAGTTAAAGTTGAACCTAATATTGCTATTGTTAAAGATCTCTTGTCTGATAATATTGATGGGCATGTTATTCATTTCTGTGATGAAACTGCTAGAATTGCCAAACCTTGTGCTAAAGATGAACATAGACCTGTGGTAGGCATGCCTGTTATTTCTGTTAAAATAGGAGATCATTGTTATCATGGCTTATGTGATATGGGTGCCACTGCTAGTGCTATACCTCATGACTTATACAAAGAAATTATGCATGATATTGCACCTACTGAGTTAGAAGATATTTATGTCACAATTAAACTTGCCAATAGAGATACTATTTCACCCATGGGAATTGTTAGAGATGTTGAAGTCTTGTGTGGGAAAGCAGAAATATCCTGCTGATTTTCTTGTTCTTGGTTCCCCACAAGATAGCTTTTGTCCCATTATATTTGGTAGACCCTTCTTGAACACTGTTAATGCTAAGATAGACTGCAGAAAGGATGTCATTACTATTGGTTTTGGTGATATGTCTCATGAGTTTAATTTCTCTAAATTTCGTAGACAACACCTTGAAGAGGAATTGCCTAGTAAGGATGAAATTATTGGTCTTGCTTCTATTGCCGTACCTCCTAATGATCCTTTGGAACAATATTTGCTAGTCCATGAAAATGATATGTTTATGAATGAAAGAAGGGAAATAGATTAAGTATTCTTCAAATAGGAACCCATCCTGAAACATAATTTGCCTATTGAAATCCTAGAGGATCCTCCTCCACCCAAGGGTGATCCCGTGTTTGAGCTTAAATCGTTACCTGATACTCTTAAATATGCTTATCTTGATGAGAAAAAGATATATCCTGTTATTATTAGTGCTAACCTTTCAGAGCATGAAGAAGAGAGATTATTGAAAACTTTGAAGAAGCACCGCGCTGCTATTGGATATACTCTTGATGATCTTGAGGGCATTAGTCCCACTCTATGTCAACATAAAATAAATTTGGAGAAAGATGCCAAACCAGTTCGTGATCACCAACGACGGCTGAATCCTAAGATAAAAGAAGTGGTAAGAAAGGAAATACTAAAGCTTCTTGAGGTAGGTATTATTTATCCCGTTGCTAATAGTCAGTGGGTAAGTCATGTCTGTCGGATTTCGGGTTCCGGCAGACCCTTGAGGTTCGAACGCTGGGGTGCGCGCGGAGATCCAACCCTCCACCGTCTCGCACCACGCCGAATCGCTGGGACCTAAACTACTAAACGGAACAGCACAAGAGACACGAAATTTATACTGGTTCAGGCCACCATTGTGGTGTAATACCCTACTCCAGTGTGTGGTGTGGTGGATTGCCTCTTGGGCTGATGAGGAATAATACAAGGAAGAACAGCCTCGCGAGGGTCTGTTCTTGGCGGGTGCGATGAACTGCTAGGTGGTGTTCAATCGCTCTAGCTACTGGTTCCTTGATGAGGATTCCGATCTCTCTTCATCTCTCCCAGATGCCCTTTGTCTCTCTTTCTCTCTCTAGATGTCTCTTCTATGGTGGCTAGCTATACTTATATAGGCTAAGGCCCTGGGTCTCTCCCCAAATATTGAGCGGGAAGGGTGCCAACAATTGGCCATTTGAAGGGGAACAGCGGGTACACTTATCCTGACTAAAGTTGGTCCTCGCCTGCCAAAGGCTCTGGTGATGACGCCTGCTTGGGCTCCATGATGACTCCCTTCCTGCCGTTGGGCTGGTCTTGGTCTTGTTGCAATCAAACGGATGCCTTTGCTTGATGCTCTACGCGCTTGCTCCCTTTGCACCAAAGAGGAAAGGAGGACACTGTGCAGGCTGGCGCCCGACTGGCGCCCTTGGTCGTCATGGCTTGCGTCATGGGCACCTCGCGAGGTACCCTGCCTTGAACTCTCCACCTCCTCATGAGCCAGCCTGACGAGGCCGTGCCTGAGGAAGCTCCTTGTCGTCCGCCCCGCGAGGCTTGGCCCCTCGCGAGGGTCTTGAGCTTGAGTTGATGAAGATGGGCTGTCCTGGGCCTCCTTCGAGCCACGCCACAAGCCGCAGGCAGGCAAGTCTGGGGACCCATATTCCTAGAATGCCGACAGTAGCCCCCGGGCCCACGGCGCGCCTGAACTTGGCCGAGCAGAGAGGCGATAGGGCAAGTGTGAAGCGTCGCGGGCCCAAACAGCCAGCGGCCTTGGGCGCCGCGTGGCGGTTGATTGGACGCGTGCGCCTCTGCAACCGCGTGGGTTGATAATAGAGCGGCATCTTCCTTGCCTCCTTTACTTTCTCCGATTCTTTGCTCAGATCCCCTTTCTTGCGCCTCTCCCTCTGCTTCCAAGACCTTCAGATCCACTCCGCTGCGTGCCCTAGCCAGTCATGGCGCCGCCAAGCCCCGACCGGAGCTTGGTACTCTCCCGCTTTGACCCGCCAAATGTGTCAGGCGAGCCTCATACTGCGCCCGGCTTGGCGGGCGCAGGGCGTCAATGGAACGGAGGTGTTCAAGGTCGGCTCTGCCGCCCGGAGGGTCGGGGAGTACCTTTACCCGTTCTTCATGAGCGCCATCATTGCTGGTCTGGTGCCTCCCTTTTCGAGTTCTTCTTCTCCGTCCTCCGTCACTACAACATTCAAGCTCTGCACCTCCATCCCAACTCCGTCCTTCTTCTGGCGATCTTCGCCTACTATTGTGAGGCCCACGTTGGGGTGAAGCCCTCAGTGGCCTTGCTGCGCCACTACTTCTCCCGTGGTTCCGCCTCCGCGTGCGCGAGCTTCGTCGCATACGGCGGAGCCATCGCCATTTCAAACCCTCGGCTGATCCTGCCCACGGAGTGCCCCGAGAGCTCCGACGACTGGTCCCGAGTGGAGCTTCTGGATCCCCGCGCGAAGCTGGTGCTGGAGAAGATGGACGCAGATCTGAAGCCGGCCAACGCGGCGGCGGCGAAGCTGACCAGTCTTGTCGCCACGAGGGAGTTCCTAGAGCATCAATCGGCTCCGCCGTCAAGATTCGCTTCCGATGTGGAGACCTCACTCGAGCCCCGTGGTCCTGGCCAGCGAGGATCTGGCGATGGTCCTCCAGTCCTTGGTTGGGGGCGAAGTGGCGAGACTGGAGGGCGCCCCCGCGCCCTTGTTTCTTCGCGAGGATTGGGAGCAGGTAGTGGGGCCCATGCCTGTCTTCAATGGGGACGGGCCCGTGCCCGTGGAGGCTCCGAAGGACCTGGTGGACGTGTCCTCTTCCGACTCCAGCGAAGAGGTGGAGGAAAGAGAGCCGGGAGAGGGGGTTGATTCGGGGGCGGAGTCAAGGGCTCCTCCCCTGCGGCGCAGGTCCCACATTCTCCGCCTCCCCCAGTGACGACAGCGAGGATGAGGATGAGCGGGAGGCGAAGCTTGCCCCGATCCCGAAGAAGGACCGGACTGGGCTGGTCCCAGCGAATCCGCCCGGCCTGGGCGATCCATGACAGCGCCTCCTGCTCCCGGGCCTTGACGCTGATCCACCTGCGGCTCTCGGGCTTCAAGTATGGCGGAGGTTGCTCGAGCCCATGAGCGATGACGAGTAAGTGCTTGATTCTTGCTTTATTCCTTGCTTTGTCGCCGAGGCTTGATATCTGTATCTCTTGGCTAGGCTGGCGCCTGCGGCGAAGAAGCTGAAGGGAGCTCCTAAGGCTTCATCTGGGGCGGCGCCTCTGCCCATGAAGGAAGGCGATGGCAAGACACGGGCCTCTCCTGCCCGGTCATCCTCGCGAGGCCTGGCGGAGCTGGCTGGGGCGAGCTCAGCCCCCATGGTCCAAGCGACTCCCTAGGTGTCCTTGCCTGATGCCGCCGCCATAGCTGTTGGGGCGCAGCAGGTCCCGCCTTACGATACTGTGGTCACGCCGCCGCCATCTCCTCCTACTCCACCAACTGCTGTCTCCCCGACTCCTCCCACTGTCTTGGATCGTGCTGCCGCTGAATTGGACCGGCTTCGGCAGGATCTTTTGGGCGCCGACCCTCGCTTGGTGGCCGGGCGCTTGGAGCTGGCCTCTGGCTGGATTCGCTCCGACGCTTCGATTCGGGCGGCACTGGTCCAGGCCTCGACGGCTTGCGACGAGGAGAAAAAAGTTGTCCGTGAGGCGAAGATTGCCCGCGATGCTGCCCTGGGGGAGGCAGCCAGCATCCAAGGTCGTTGTGAGACGCTGGAGGGCGAGCTGAAGGGCCTGCAGAACCAGCTTGCCGAGGAGGCCTGCCTCCGCCAGGAGCAGGAGGAAAGCATGAAGGCTCGCGAGGCGGCCGTCAAGGACCGGGAGGCCAGGCTGAAGAAGCGCCGTGACCGCCTAGGCGAGCTGGAGCAGGAACTGGAGGCGGGGAAAGTCGAGCTGGACGACAAGGAGCGGGTTCTTGCCGAAGATCACGTGGCCTTCACAGATATGGAGGTGAAGGCTCGCACCTTGCTGTGGGAGCTTTATGATAGCGGCCTGGAGAGCCCACTGGCCGGCGCAGAGAACGGCCCTGCCAAGCTGCTTCCCTTCCTGGTTCGCGCTCTTGAAGATGTCTCCCTTGGTCTTGGCCCCACGGCTGAGGCCGAGGCGCATGTCTTGTCTTCTGCGGCACTAACGCGGGTCCTCACCCACGTCTACCTTCGCGATCCAAGCGTCGACCTAGACAGCCTGCTGGAGCCAACAAGCGGCGAGCATGCAGCTGCCCCTGCCGAGGCTGTGAAGGGTCGCGCGGAGGCTCTGTTGGGGAAGTTCTAGGCCTTCAGCACCAAGCCGAAGCGAGGCCCTGCAGGCCCTGCTGCTCCACGAGGCGAACCCACTCCGCGCTGCTCCACCGCCGACAAGTGACTCCGTTGTGGCTCCTGTCCTGCTTTTAGTTCCTGCACATGTATCATGCCTCGGTGAGACGTTTAAACTTGCATTTGGTATTGCGATAACAGTGTGGACTGTAATATTTGCTTTTGAATTCATTGAAATTTGCGCTTCCTACTATCTTATGTTCTAAGCCGGCACAGCCCGGCCTCTACCTCGGCCGCCCGTTAGCCCCGACCGAAACCAGGGCCGGGACCAAGGAGTGAGGGGCTACGTGACAAGTTAGGCTCCTGAGTCACGATGCTCAGGAGTCCCCCTTGGCGCACAAACAGCAAGTAGGGAGGTGAGACGCGGGCGGATCTACCATTCTACGTCTGCAGAGCCCGGCCCCGCACATACCTCAACCGCCATTAGCCTTTCGGAACTAAGGGGTGAGGGGCTACGTGACCAGTTAGGCTCCTGAGTCGCGATGCTCAGGAGTCCCCCTTGACGCTCAAACGGCATGCGTACCTTGGCTCCGCTCGGGGAGTGTCGTCTGACGAACCAGGCCCGAGGGGCTGGCTGGGTGGCGTCGTCTGGCGTGACCAGGCGCAGCCCCCGTGCTCCCCCTCGTCGGGCGCTCCCGAGGGGAGGCGCTATGACGAGGCCGGACACCGAGCTCTGGGCTCCCCGAGGTTGATGCGACCGGAGGCCACCCTCGGTTGTTTATCACCAGCCGAGCATAGCGCTTCCGCATGCGTCTGGGCATAGCCGCTCCTCGGCGATGTCGTCGGCCCGGTAGAGCATGGTGCTTCCATGGAACTTGGGAGGGGCTCCCCTTGGGAGGAGCCCCAGGCGATACAGCCCCACCCACGACACGTGGCTGGCACGGTAGGGCTGGACGAGGTGTATCTGGGCACCCGTGAGCCAGCGCGGGACTCACGGGGCCCTACCTCAAGGGGGGTTGCGCCTGGCTCTGGGCCTTATCTTCGAGTGTGTTCCTTCCAATTTGGCTAGATGTCGGTGCTCTACGTCTTCGGGTCCCGGCTCTCGGGCTGGTCTCAGCCATCGCTGGCAAGCCAGGTCGCGATGCCATGGACAAGACCAGAGGGTGAGGGCCGGAGAGCCGGTAGGAGCCCTGAGTCGCGATGCTCATGCACCCCCCTTTAACGCGCAAGCTGGATTAGATGACGAAACTCTACGTCCTCGGGTCCCGGCTCTCGGGCTGGTCTCTACCGTCAGCCGGCAAGCCAGTCACGATGCCATGGACAAGAACAGAGGGTGAGGGCCGGAGAGCCGGTAGGAGCCCCGAGTCGCGATGCTCGTGCACCCCCTTTAACGCAGTCAAGCTGGGTTAGATGACGAAACTCGTCCTCGGGTCCCGGCTCTCGGGCTGGTCTCAGCCATCGCCGGGCAAGCCAGGTCGCGATGCCATGGACAAGACCAGAGGGTGAGGGCGGAGAGCCGGTAGGAGCCACGAGTCGCGATGCTCGTGCACCCCCCTTTAACACGCAAGCGGATTAGGTGACGAAACTCTACGTCCTCGTGTCCCGGCTCTCGGGCTGGTCTCGGCCGTCGGGCAAGCAGTCGTGATGCCATGGACTAGACCAGAGGGTGTGGGCCGGAGAGCCGGTTGGTGCCCTAAGTCGCGATGCTCAGGCACCCCCCCCCCCCTTTATCGTGCAAGATTCCGTCACCCAGGATAAGGCACCAAATAACAAGCATGGTGGAGCAAGAGCATTATCCTAAGGAAAACGTAGGAAGGATACATGCTGGGACAGGCCCGAGCGGCTTGGGGATGATGCAGCCGAGGCACCCCCAACAGGATAAGCTAATGACATGAAATAAAAGGGATACATGCCGCAGGACGGACCCACGCTGCCCGGGAATAATGCGACCTGAGGCGCTCCCACTGAAACGAAACTTAAAGATGTCACCTGGTGATGTTGGGGACGAAGGGGTGTTGGTGTAGCAGACTCGGTGGGCTGCGGAAGCCAACCTCACGAGCCCCCAGGCCCAGGGGCCTCGGGAGGATCCGAAGGCGCTGGCAGCTCCTCGCGGGCCATCTCCATCTCCGCCAGGGCTACGGCGTGCCTGACCTCTTGAGCCTCCAGGATGGCCCTCATGAGATGCTGGTGCGCAGCAACCGCGTTTGGCAGGCTGTGGGGCATGCGCCCGTAGGCTGTGGGCGGGCCCTCAACGCCCCACTCGCGAGGGGCCAGAGGCGCTCTTGAGGCGTGGCTCGGTTGAGCCCTGGTATGTCGATGCAGACGCTGCGCAGCCCACCATCCTCGCTGGATGGGGGCCACGGCAGTGGCGGCGGCTGCCCCTCATGACCCTTGACTCTGTAGCTCTGAATGGCCTTGGCAGACGAACTCCCGAGGGTTCGGCCCTCCTTGCCTTGCTCACGCTATGGAAGCGTGCTTCGAAACACGCCTCCACGTGGTGCCCAAACGCCTCCCTCGTGACCCTGGCGAGGTCGGCGGCCCTCCAGGGGAGAGCCCCCGAGCCCTGCCTAAGGAGGGCGCCAGGCGTGCTTTCCTATGCGATGGAAGGAGGCTCCCCCTGGCCCGGTGCGGGCCCTGAGGGGCCTGTCTCTTGAGGAGCCGGACCGGTCGATGTCTTCTTCTTCTTGGGTGCGGCCTCGGGAGGCCTCCTACTGCTGTGGTCTGGGTCTTCTAGCGATGCGGCCTGAAAGGCTCGCTCCTGGGAGCACACTGCGTCTCTCTCTTCACAGGGCACCGTGATGACCCCGCCGCTTCCTGGCATCTTGAGGACGTTGTAGCCATGTTGGGTTACGGACATGAATTTGGCCAACGCTAGGTACCCGAGGATGGCGTTGTACGGCAGGAGAATGTGGGTGACGTCGAAGTCGATGAGCTCGGTGTGGTAGTTTTCGCGAGCCCCGAAGGTGACAGGAAGGCAGACCTGCCCGATCGGGACCGTGGAGCCGTCGGTGACTCCAGAGAAAGGCTTGGTTGGCTGAAGGCGTATAAGGCACTTGAAGATTGTTGAATGTTTCCACGGACAGGACGTTGAGTCCTGCCCCGCCGTTGATGCGGGTCTTGGTGACCAGCAGGTTGCTGATGATTGGGGAACAAAGCATCGGGAGAACTCCGGCTGTGGCTGCGCACTTGAGCTGATCCGCTGAGCTGAACGTGATGGCGCACGCCGACCACTTGAGAGGGCGCGTGGCCTCGAGCTTGGGGAGGACTGCATTCACTTCATGCGAACTGCTTGAAGATGCACCGAGAGGTGGGGCTTGAGCTCCGCCCAGATGCAAAGCGATCCCACGCGCTTCACGGAAGCCCCAGCCCCTCGCCCCGATGACGGTCTTCAATTCTCCTTGGCGGTGGCGGCAGCGGAGGGAGGCTCATGCGTTCCCTCATGCGATCCTCGCGAGGCTGATCCCTCCAGCCTCCCTCGCGAGGCGGGTCTTGCCAACGGTCCTCGCGAGGTTGGTCGCGCCACCCTTGGCGCGGGCCGCGATCTTCCCAGCGTCCTGCATTCCTTCGTCCTCCTCGACCGTAGCCCCGGTCGCTGCGCTCAGGCGTCTGCCGACCCTTCCTTCAGACGTCTGGCCGGAGCTCTTGGCATTCATTGGTGTTGTGGGTGTGGAGGTCGTGGTACACGCAGCATCGGCTGCCCTTGGAGGACTCGAGCTGATCTCCACCTCGCTTGGTGTCCGGTTCGCCATGAGTACGGCAGCCCCTTGCGTTCACGTCTTTGGCCTTGGACTTCTTTTCTTCGGATCCGCGGCAGGCAGCTCGAGGAGGAGAGGCGCCTCCTCAGCCCTGGCGCACTTGGTCGCCAAGTTGAACAGCTCCAACGAGGTGCACAGATCTTCATGCATCGTCAGCTCCTCCTTCATCTTGACGTCGCGCACGCCATCGGAGAAGGCAGAGATGATGGCCTCCTCCGTTACCCTGGGGATCTTGAGGCGTAGCGTTGTTGAAGCGCTGGATGTACTTTTGCAGGGTTTCCCCGCTGCTGCTTGATTCGGCGCATGTCGCTCACGGCGGGTGGCCGGTCGCGAGTACCCTGGAAGTTGGCGATGAAGCGGGTACGCATCTCGGCCCAGGAAGAGATCGTGCCTGGGCCAAATTCAGGAGCTAGGTGCGGGCTTCGTCCTTGAGCGCCATGGGAAACCAGTTTGCCATGACCTTTTCATCCCTGTTGGCAGCCTCGATGCCCAGCTTGTAAAGCTGGAGGAACTCTGTAGGGTCAGCTGTCCCGTCGTAGCGAGGAGGCAGGTCTGGCTTGAACTTGGCGGGCCACGTGACGCTGCGCAGCTCGGAGGTGAAGGCGCGGCAGCCCGCCGTGGCCGCGGGGGGCCTCGAACGGCAGAGAGCTTGGTCTTGCGGGCCTCCCTGTGCCGCGGTTGGGGGCATCGCAGGGTCTTGACGTCTTGGGGCAGGAGCGCCGGGCAGCTTCTTGTGGGCGAGAACTTCTTGACAGCTCTGCTTTTGCTGCGCGGCGCTGGCGGAACGGGTTCCGCGAGGCCGCGCGCTTTGGGGCTGTGGCGCCTTCTTGAGGAGGAGGCGGCCAGGCGCCCGAGCTTCATCGCCAGCTGGGCGGGTGCGGTGCAGAAGACGGACGGCGCGGGGGCGCCTCCTGCAGCGCGGACGAGCTCGGCGACTCGGTCGAGCCATTCTTCGCAGACGTTGTCGACGGGGCGGTAGCGCAGAAGTTCGTTTGCCGCGATGAGTGCAGCCCGGGCATCCATGGCCGCACGGGGTGCGCGTGACGAAGAACCAGCGGGGGTGAGCGAAGGCGTGGCGGTGCGGCCGTCCCGCCTCATGGACGGGTGCTGGGATGATGCTTGCTGCTCGTTACCCGCCGGGCCGGTGGCGGCGTTGACGGCAGGTGATGGGGAACAACGAGGGCGCCCGCCGACGGGAGCTGTCTGGGCGACATGGGAGGCGAGGGCGGCTCGGCGCTCGGCGCGGGCCCGACAAAGCGTCGATATGGTTGCGGTGGTCGGGGAAGAACGAGGCGACGAAAAGGCGGATTCGGCGCACCTACTGGCGGGCCAAATGTCGGATTTCGGTTTCAGCAGACCCTTGAGGTTCGAACACCGGGTGCGCGCGGAGATCCAACCCTCCACCGTCTCGCACCACGCCAATCGCTGGGACCTAAACTACAAAACGGGACAGCACAATAGACACAAGATTTAAACAGGTACAGGCCACCATTGTGGTGTAATACCCTACTCCAGTGTGTGGTGTGGTGGATTGCCTCTTGGGTTGATGAGGAACAATACAAGGAAGAACAGCCTCGCGAGGGTCTGTTCTTGGCGGGTGCGATGAACTGCTAGGTGGTGTTCAGTCGCTCTAGCTACTGGTTCCTTGATGAGGATTCCGATCTCTCTTCGTCTCTCCCAGATGCCCTTTGTCTCTCTTTCTCTCTCTAGATGTCTCTTCTATGGTGGCTAGCTCTACTTATATAGGCTAAGGCCCTGGGCCTCTCCCCAAATATTGAGCGGGAAGGGCGGCAACAATTGGCCATTTTGAAGGGGAACAGCGGGTACACTTATCCTGACTAAAGTTGGTCCTCGCCTGCCAAAGGCTCTGGTGATGACGCCTGCTTGGGCTCCACGATGACTACCTTCCTGCCGTTGGGCTGGTCTTGGTCTTGTTGCACCGAAACGGATGCCTTTGCTTGATTCTCTCGCCCGCGCTTGCTCCCTTTGCACCAAAGAGGAAAGGAGGACATCACAGGCCGGGCGCCCGGCCCAGGCGCCCCTGGTCGTCATGGCTTGCGTCACGGGAACCTTGTGAGGTACCCTTCCTTGAACTCTCCGCCTCCTCATGAGCCAGCCTGACGAGGCCGTGCCTGAGGAAGCTCCTTGTCGTCCGCCCCCCGA
Organism: Aegilops bicornis; assembly: GCA_021605145.1. Classification (NCBI taxonomy): domain Eukaryota; kingdom Viridiplantae; phylum Streptophyta; class Magnoliopsida; order Poales; family Poaceae; genus Aegilops; species Aegilops bicornis. The sequence goes on along the minus strand of CM038671.1, from coordinate 628,183,341 downwards.
GGCTTGGCCCCTCACGAGGGTCTTGAGCTTGCGTTGATGAAGATCGGCTGTCCTGGGCCTCCTTCGAGCCATGTCGCAGGCCGCAGGCAGGCAAGTCTGGGGACCCCCGTTCCCAGAACACCGACAATGTCCGTTGTGTCCCTAAGAAGGGAGGTATTACTGTCGTTCCTAATGATAAAGATGAATTGATTCCGCAAAGAATTATTACAGGTTATAGGATGGTAATTGATTCCTGCAAATTAAATAAGGCTACTAAAAAAGATCATTACCCCTTACCTTTTATTGATCAAATGCTAGAAAGATTATCCAAACATACACATTTTTGCTTTCTAGATGGTTATTATGGTTTCGGTTATTATGGTTTCTCTCAAATACATGTGTCAGCCGATGATCAATCAAAGACCACTTTTACTTGAACTTTCGGTACTTTTTCTTATAGACGTATGCCTTTTGGTTTATGTAATGCACCTGCTACCTTTCAAAGATGCATGATGGCTATATTCTCTGACTTTTGTGAAAGATTTGTGAGGTTTTCATGGACGACTTCTCCGTTTATGGATCCTCTTTTGATGATTGATTGAGCAACCTTGATCGAGTGTTGCAGAGATGTGAAGAAACTAACCTTGTTTTGAATTGGGAGAAGTGCCACTTTATGGTTAATGAAGGTATTGTCTTGGGGCATAAAGTTTCTGAAAGAGGTATTGAGGTTGATAAAGCCAAGGTTGATGCTATTGAAAAGATGCCATGTCCCAAGGACATTAAAGGTATAAGAAATTACCTTGGTCACGCCGGTTTTTATAGGAGGTTCATTAAAGACTTCTCAAAAATTTCTCGGCCTCTGACTAATTTATTACAAAAATATATACCATTTGTCTTTGATGATGATTGTGGAGAAGCATTTGAAATACTTAAGAAAGCATTAATTTCTGCACCTATTGTTCAGCCACCTGATTGGAATTTACCTGTTGAAATTATGTGTGATGCTAGTGATTATGCTGTAAGTGTTGTTCTAGGGCAAAGAGTTGATAAGAAATTAAATGTTATTCAATATGCTAGTAAAACTCTAGACAACGCCCAGAGAAATTATGCTACTACTGAAAAAGAATTCTTAGCAGTTGTATTTGCTTGTGATAAGTTCAGACCTTATATTGTTGATTCTAAAGTAACTATTCACACTGATCATGCTGCTATTAAATATCTTATGGAAAAGAATGATGCTAAACCTAGACTTATTAGATGGGTTCTCTTGTTACAAGAATTTTATTTGCATATTATTGATAGAAAGGGAGCTCAGAACCCCGTTGTAGACAACTTGTCTAGGTTAGAAAATGTTCTTGATGACCCACTACCTATTGATGATAGCTTTCCTCATGAACAATTAAGTGTCATAAATGCTTCTCGTACTGCTCCATGGTATGCTAATTACATTGTTGCTAAATTTGTACCACCTAGTTTCACATACCAGCAAAAGAAAAAGTTCTTCTATGATTCGAGACATTACTTTTGGGATGACCCACATCTTTATAAAGAAGGAGTAGATGGTGTTATTAGACGTTGTGTACCTGAGCATGAACAGGAACAGATCCTACGCAAGTGTCACTCCGAGGCTTATGGAGGACACCATTTGGAGACAGAACTGCACATAACGTATTGCAATCCGGTTTTTATTGGCCTACTCTCTTCAAGGATGCCCGTAAGTTTGTTTTATCTTGTGATGAATGCCAAAGAATTGGTAATATTACTAGACGTCAAGAAATGCCTATGAATTATTCACTTGTTATTGAACCATTTGATGTTTGGGGATTTGATTATATGGGACCTTTTCCTGCCTCTAATGGATACACACATATTTTAGTTGTTGTTGATTACGTTACTAAGTGGGTAGAAGCTATTCCAACTAGTAGTGTTGATCATAACACCTCTATTAATATGCTTAAAGAAGTTATTTTTCTGAGGTTTGGAGTCCCTAGATACTTAATGACTGACGGTGGTTCACATTTTATTCATGGTGCCTTCTGTAAAATGCTTGCTAAGTATGATGTTAATCATAGAATTGCATCTCCTTATCACCCGCAGTCTAGTGGTCAAGTAGAATTGAGTAATAGAGAACTCAAATTAATTTTGCAAAAGACCGTGAATAGATCTAGAAAGAATTGGTCCAAGAAACTTGATGATGCATTATGGGCCTATAGAACTGCATATAAAAATCCTATGGGTATGTCTCCGTATAAAATGGTTTATGGAAAAGCATGTCGATTACCTCTCGAACTAGAACGTAAGGCAAATTGGGCCATTAAAGAGCTCAATTATGATTTCAAACTTGCTGGTGAAAAGAGGTTATTTGACATTAGCTCACTTGATGAATGGAGAACCCAGGCTTATGAGAATGCCAAATTGTTTAAAGAAAAAGTTAAAAGATGGCATGACAAAAGGATACAAAAGCGTGAGTTTAATGTAGGTGATTATGTATTGTTGTACAACTCTCGTTTAATATTTTTTGCGGGAAAACTTCTCTCTAAATGGGAAGGCCCTTACGTTATCGAGGAGGTCTATCGTTCCAAAGGCTATAAAATCAACAACTTCGAAGGCACGAATCCGAAGGTGGTGAACAGTCAAAGAATCAAACATTATATCTCAGGTAATCCCATAAATGTTGAAACCAATGTTATTGAAACCGTAACCCTAGAGGAATACATAAGGGACACTTTCTGGAATGCTTCAGACTCCGAAAAGGAATAGGTATGTGGTACGGTAAGTAAACCGACTCCAAAACAGTTCTAAAGGCAATTTTTCTCTGTTTTGGAATATTTAGAAAAATAGAAAAATAAGGAGCAGTCCGGGAAGGACACGAGGCCCCCATGAGGGTGGAGGGCACGCCCTACCCCCCTGGGCGCGCCCCTGCCTCGTGGGCACCTCGTGCGCTCTCCGGACTCCGTTTTCTTGCACGATACGTATTTTGGTCAGTAAAAATTCATTATATAATCTCCGAAGGTTTTGACTCCTGTATCATGCAAATATCCTATGTTCTTGTTTCGAGCTGTTTTTCTGACAGATCTAAATCATCATGACGTCTCCAAGTGCCCCCAAGGACAAGTTCTTCGAGAAGGTCATCAACCCCTACCTCGCGGAGGTGCTGCAACACCCTCAAACCATTGAGATGCATGAGGGGGTGCTGCACATCCGCGATATTGAGGGACCGAGGAAGACCGGAAGCATGGAGACAAGGCTCAAGGAAATGGAGCAACAAGTTTTCAAGTGCCAGGAGATGGTGGAGCATGGACTTGACTCCAATCACATGATGATCGTGGAGTTCACCAACAACCACAAGATGGATGCCAAGGACATTGGGGAGGCCATCTTCAAGCTCCACGAGAAAATCGAGCACCTCCAAGCCCAAATCTATGACCTGCAAAACCAAAACTATGAGTATGAATATAGATTCAAGAGAATGAGTTTGGCTGCAGATTTGAGGATCCCGGAGACTCGATCTTCCTTCTATGATGGTGAGACCATGCCTTGGAAGATGGACGAAAAGCCTACATCATCAACAACCCCTTCACCAGCAAAGGAGACATAATCACTTGGGTATGGGCACTCCCCTTGGCGACTGCCAAGCTTGGGCGAGGTACCCCGGTATCGTATCACCACCACATCTTTATCTTTACCATTTTTCTTGGTTCAATCTTATTAGTAGTATGTTGATCTAGTAGAATAAACTTTTGGTATGATCTAGTTTTGAGTTTTGCTTTATGATCCCTCTATGTAATCGAGTCCGTGAGCTATATATAATAAAGATTAGTGTTGAGTCAAGGGCTTGATTATCCTGCTATGATCTTGGGTAAATAAAAGAAAGAGAAAAGAATAAAAAGAAACAAAGAGATCATATTGATTTTATGGAGAGTAATGACTTCACATAAAAATAGTATGATGATTAAAAGTTGTTGAGAGTTGACAAACATAGCTTTGGTCATTGTTGCAATTAATAGGAAGTAATAAAGAAAGAGAGGTTTCACGTATAAATATACTATCTTGGACATCTTTTATGATTGGGAGCACTCATTAAAATATGACATGCTAAAGAGTTGATGTTGGACAAGGAAGACAACGTAATGGGTTATGTTTTCTTATATCTAAGATAAAGTATATTTTCATGGATCATCCAACATGTTGAGCTTGCCTTTCCCCCTCATGCTAGCCAAATTCTTTGCACCAACTAGAGATACTACTTGTGCTTCCAAAAACCCTTAAACCCAGTTTTGCCATGAGAGTCCACCATATCTACCTATGGATTAAGTAAGATCATTCAAGTAAGTTGTCATCGGTGCAAGCAATAATAATTTCTCTCTAAATATGTATGATTGATTGGTGTGGAGGAAATAAGCTTTATATGATCTTGTGATGTGGAAGAAATAAAAAGCGATGAACTGCATAATAAAGATCTATATCACAAGTGGCAATATAAAGTGATGTTCTTTCGTATTAAGGTTTTGTGCATCCAACCCTGAAAGCGCATGGCAACCTCTGCTTCCCTCTGCGAAGGGCCTATCTTTTATTATTACCTTCTACCTTATGCAAGAGTCATGGTGATCTTCACCTTTCCTTTTTACATTTTATCCTTTGGCAAGCACAGGATGTTGGAAAGATCCTGGCATATATATCTAATTGGATGTAAGTTAGCATGAGTTATTATTGTTGACATTACCCTTGAGGTAAAAGGTTGGGAGGCGAAACTATAAGCCCCTATCTTTCTCTGTGTCCGATTAAAACTCCGTAACCACAAGTATTGTGTGAGTGTTAGCAATTATGATAGACTAAATGATAGTTGAGTATGTGGACTTGCTAAAAAGCTCTGACATAGACTCTTTCTGATGTTATGATAAATTGCAATTGCTTCAATGACTGAGATTATAGTTTGTTAGTTCTCAATAAAGTTTCTGATTCATACTTTGCATTGTGAATAGATTATTACTTGAGCATAAGAAATCATATGACATTATCCATATATGTTGCTGTTATGAGAATAATCATGATTCCCTCATGTCCGTATTTTATTTTATCAACACCTCTACCTCTAAACATGTGGACATATTTATCGTTATCGACTTCCGCTTGAGGATAAGCGAGGTCTAAGCTTGGGGGAGTTGATACGTCCATTTTGCATCATGCTTTTATATCAATATTTATTGCATTATGGGCTGTTATTACACATTATGTCATAATACTTATGCCTATTCTCTCTTATTTTACAAGGTTTACATAAGGAGGGAGAATGCCGGCAGCTGGAATTCTGTGCTGGAAAATATTACAAGAAAAATACTGAGCGGAAGAAATACCAGAGGGGGCCTACACCCTGGCCACGAGGGTGGGGGGCGCGCCCTACTCCCCTGGGCGCGCTCCCTGCCTCGTGGGCCCCCTGTTGGCACTCCGGTGCCCATCTTCTACTATATGAAGTCTTTCATCCGAAGAAAAATCATAAGCAAGCTTTCGGGGCGAGACTCCGCCGCCACGAGGCGGAACCTTTGCGGAACCAATCTAGGGCTCCGGCAGAGCTGTTCTGCTAGGGACACTTCCCTCCGGGAGGGGGAAATCATCACCATCGTCATCACCAACGCTCCTCTCATCGGGAGAGGGCAATCTCCATCAACCTCTTCACCAGCACCATCTCCTCTCAAACCCTAGTTCATCTCTTGTATCCATTTCTTGCCTCTAAGTCTGGGATTGGTACCTGTAGGTTGCTAGTAGTGTTGATTACTCCTTGTAGTTGATGCTAGTTGGTCTATTTGGTGGAAGATCATATGTTCAGATCCTATATGCATATTAATACTCCTCTGATTATGAACATGAATATGCTTTGTGAGTAGTTTTGTTTGTTCCTGAGGACATGGGAGAAGTCTTGCTATTAGTAGTCATGTGAATTTGGTATTCGTTCGATATTTTGATGAGATTTATGTTGTCTCTCCTCTAGTGGTGTTATGTGAACGTCGACTACATGATACTTCACCATTATTTGGGCCTAGAGGAAGGCATTGGGAAGTAATAAGTAGATGATGGGTTGCTAGAGTGACAGAAGCTTAAACCCTAGTTTATGCGTTGCTTTGTAAGCACTACTGGAATCTGGCACTTTGCCATCTGCCGTGGCTGATGGCAAAGGCATGGTCGGCGGACGGCAAAGGCTTTGCCATCTGCCAGCAGATGGCAAACAGTTTGTCTGAAACCCTGTCGGTAAAGGCTTCTTTGCCGTCTGCTGGCTGATGGCAAGAGCACGTGGCTTTGCCATCTGGCCGCAGATGACAAAGCCTTCTTAACGGGTTAGCCCCATTAGAAGGTTAACGACATACTTTGCCGCCCGCCAGCCAGATGGCAAAGGCTTCGAATCTTTTGCCGCCTGCCAACAGATGGCAAGGTTGCATGCTTTGCCGTCTGCCAGCAAATGGCAAAGAGCTTTGCCATCTGCGATGGCAAAGGGCCCAAATAGGCCAGCCCAAATTTTACATGTAGATGACACGTGGCCTCTTTGCCATCTGCCAACTGATGGCAAAGCTCTTTGCCATCTGCCAGCGGATGGCAAAGTGCCTATATTGCCCCATTTAATTTTGGTTTTTCTTATATCAATTCATTTTCACAGAAAATCAAACACAAATATATTTATATGACCAATATAGCATATTCGACACATATTACCAATAGTCATGAACACATATATATCGAACACATATCCAACACATGTTACCAATAGTAGCAAGTTTCATCCATACATATACATAGTTTCATCAATATTACACAGTTTCATCATGGGTAGCAAGTTTCACAAAGTCAAAACAAAAACTAAAGACAAGCACTCCATCAACCCAAGCTTCCGTGATCTGAAGCAAATCTACAAAATGGGTAAGAAGAAAGTTAGAAGAAGAAGAAGACTAGAAGAAGAAGATTATTATGATGCAACTAAAATGTGAAGATTATTATGATGCAACTTATATCTGTAAAATAGGTCATTTTGGAGCTAAGTATGGTTATTATGTCATTTTTGAGCTAACTAAGCATACTAAGTCATTTTGGTGTAAAAATGCTAAGTTATGTTGCACCAAATTAAAGATCATTTGCAATGTAAGCGCATATATACTCTAATTCAGATATTGTTACCATGCGGCAGTACCGATCGGAGATCCTAGTGCTGAATCGGTATTGAGCTCAAATAGCTATGCTCGTATTAATCGAACCCCTAACATTACACTATTTTTATGGATCTTGAACCAGAGTGCTCTTTTCCCTAGAAACTTTATTCAAAATAATCCAAATTTATGGTGATTTCGTGAGTACGCTTATGTTTACAATTAGTAAAAAGGTAGTGACATGCCAAATTGAGCCAAAAGCAAAATGCGTTCGATTTTTTTTGTCAAAATTCCTCAAAATGATTGAATTTCTGTGAAATCCAGAAAACAAAACTTAAGAGCCCTGGGCTTAAAACAGGTTATATCGCGAATGGCATTAGTGTTTAATCATATCTCTAACCTGAATATGGCTCTTATTGCTTAAACTGAAGCTGCAGTTGTTCGACCATTAGGAAAAGAGATCAATTACTTGTTGGCTCTCGCCTCTTTATCCACCACCAATTTCTGTCCTATAGAAAGAACTTCCCTATGCTGCAAAATAAACAACATGAGATCAATATTTCATACTGATAGTGAGAAACAACAAATCATTGGAACCAGACAGTAAAACCTTGGAATTTTATATGAAAAGAAATAAAAATAAAAAACACAAAGTTTAACCAATTTAACACATCGCGAACTATGCATCCATCCTAGGAAAATATGTCTAGATCGAAGCCTAAAGCAAGTATCTGCACCTGAGCATGATCATTCCAATCAACTCTCCACATATCAATCAGAGAACAATTTCGACGGAGTAAAAGGGGGGCTCTGGCTCACCGGTGGGAGCCGCTTGCTAGGCGATGTGAGCGACGTACTGCCCGGACATGGGCAACCTCCACGACATCTAAGACGAACCAAACCTCATCATAACCACCGGATGCCCGTACTAACACGACGACGGGTGGAGAAACCTTTAGTTTTTATCACGAGTCCTTGAGCAATTGTCTGAAACAAAACGTGCGCAAAAATAAAAATGAAGTTAACGATCCCAAGAATATGGTGGGTACATCATACTTAAATCAGAATGCATCAGATTCTTGTGGTTAAAAAGTAATAATGTAGGTGAGATTTTGAACTAATGGTCATTTTTGCTATCTCCGGCAACTTCGGAGCAGAGTAAAGATTGTAATAATTTACTACTCAGGAGCTAAATTCTGATGTGAGCAGAGATTTCCTACTACATAGGATGCTTGTGCTAATCAAAATCATATGCTGCCATAGATAAGATCTTTAGAGCGTGCCAAATCAAATAATTAGGACTGACTCAGTAGGCCTGAATCTTGCCTTGTAGTAATAAACCTTCCAATTCCATACCACTTACTCTAGGGGGAAGACCATTGTTATACATTACGGAGTATGATTTAAGTTTAGGTTGTAACATTCGTAACTGTATTCTCTAATTCAATGCCATCCAATAAGGAAATTGAAAGAAGCTGCATTCCTGTACAACAATGCTCAGATGTACAATCAGGCAAGCTTTGCCTTTTCCGCCACAGATTCCACTGTATATGTTAGTATATATTCAGCTCCTCCCAATTTCAAAGAGTACAAAGTCAGCATACTTTTTTTGGAAAATGTCAACATGCATGCATACCTAGCTATAGGATAGTGACAGAAAGAACATCTGAACCAAGGTCCGTTTTTATTGTTTCATGGTTTTGAAAGCAAACTACTCTACTCCAAAACATGTTCAAGAAACCTAGATGACATTGCATATTGTCGGTAAAAAATATCTAACTACTGAAAGGAAAATGATGGTGGTACTGTAAAGGGATTAACACAGAAACATTGGAGATATCATATTTAAATCATGTATTTTTTAAACCTTGACATTTTGGTTCTTATCACAACCTCTAAGAATGTGGCAACATAAAATATATCTGTGACCTCGGGTAAAACGGTTTTTGATTCAGTCACAAACTCCACTAGGAACTAACCATTAAACTTCCAAATATGTGGAGCAACTCATCCTTTATACCGATCTGATATTGAAGAAAGCTAGTTCTGCTTAATTTCCTTGATACCTGTAGCAGAATACTTATCAACAAAAGGGGTTGGCATCATATAAGAAAGCTAACATGATAAGATCACAGAATTACCTGAGGAAAAATGCAGAGATATTTTTTCCTCTTCATGCTTCTCTGCAACTTCCTTACTTTGTTGTTGGATCAAAGTAAGGCGATCTGCAGTTAATCGGGCAACTATGGTCCAATATTAAACAAGGATACAAAACAGCAACCATTGTGAAAACCATTCTATGAAATACTCCCTCTGTAAAGAAATATAAGAGCGTTTGGATCACTACTTTAGTGATCTAAACACTCTTATATTTTTTTACGGAGGGAGTATATGATAACCTCATAAATCTTTGAGGTACAATAAAAAATAGAATGATGAATTAGAGGAAAATGCACCATTTTCTATTTTTTAGTACTTGAGGAACGACAGATAGTATAATATGAAATCTGTAATATGAATCGGACCAGCAACTTCCTTGAATCTAACATGATTGTATCATTTCATATTATGGGCTTGCACACAAGAATCAAATGGGAGCATGTTAGGCCGCTTTCTTCTAGCTAGTTATGATATTGACATGGTGTATTGACAAAAATATGATGGAAAATATCATCATGATTGCAAAGTACAAGTACGTAACAAACTACGTAAAGGGAGTCCGTAAAACAGTAGAAAAAAAACAGTCGTACACCCTAACCAAAGTCTTTCCCAAATTGTTATGTCTTTCCTTCCTCCTGAAGCCTCACACAATCAGCATCAGATCTATTATTTTCGTGTTCCTCACTGAAGAGCAAAAACACTATATGCCTGTTAAGGAGCATAGTCAAGACTGGATCCTATTAAAACATGTTTTCTTAGTTTATAGCACTGTTCAGAAACAAAGCAGATCCTGTTAAACAGAACAAAGCTATCTCAATGCTGCTATTCTGGGATAGTCAGATGTATCCCTTCAACTTTGAAATCTTCCTAATGCCCTTTAAATTGTCAGCAAAAATAAAACCGTTTGAGTTGATTGAATAAACATGCTACCCAAACAGCACAAGAAATTTTTGCTAGACTCAAGTACACCTGAAATCACTGAGACTACAACGAAACTGTACTGGTATAATGTGCTGAATGCCATGCAAATCATACCCTCCTGCTCCCTCTACAGCAGCCACGGTACTTGTTGTACCACAGCAGCTTCAACATCTTTCCATGCCCGTCTGGATTGACGATCAATCAGGAGATCGCCTAGCAATGACACAGATGTTATATGCCTGCAAAGGGAGTGGCTTGAAAGTTGTCCTATAATTCAGAGTGCCACACGGTCCTGGAGAACTGGAGAAGCAGATCTCAGCTCCAAATAGAATAATTTCTGAAAATAGGTTACTGCAAAGTTCCAGATTCAAATTCAGTATGCTACACCTTCAATCGATATACGAATTCTATTTGAGGTTTCTCTTTCTTTTCTTTCAGCGGCTCACTTTCTATCACCAGGAATAATAAGGAACTGAAAATAGAACAGACATCCAAAGTAAAAAATCAATTCCAAAGTAAATATGGATCCAGGCACAACGAGGGTCACCGGAGGAGAAGCAAGGCGAGCTCGGGACAGGCCTCCATGGCGGCCTCCCGCCTTCCGCGGCGGGGTACGCCTGTGGGGAGAGAGATGGGTGAGGGAGTAGGGAGGAGAGGAGAGAGGGCGGTGGCGCAGGCTCACCATAGCCGACGGGCGGGGCGGTGGGCGGCTGGATCCGAGCAGCGACCGACGGAACCGGCGCGCCGGCCTTGATCCTTGGGGTGGCGGGCGGCCGCGTGAGGCGAATCGTCAGTCTCCTCCCTCGCGGTGGGGCGGGAATGGACCGGCGGGATGGCCTATCCTCCGGCCATGTAGGGCAAACCGACGGCGGCGGCGACCGGTGAGTACGGCGGTAGCGACCAGTGAGGGCGGCGGCGACTGATGAGGGTGGCGGGGAACCCTAGCTATCCAGCACGCACGGGAGTGGGACTGATTCGGGGTGGCTGGGGTTTTTTTAGGGAGGCTGGGGGTTTTCTTTTGTTTATTTTTTCACTCTTTGCTTTTTTTTAGCAAGGAGAGAGATAGTCCCATCTCTTTGCCATCTGCTGGCAGATGGCAAAGAGGTGGGGCTGTTTGCCGTTATATTTTTGACGGGCACAAGATTTGCCAACCTCTTTGCCATCAGCTGGCAGATGGCAAAGATTATTTTCCATCCACTAGCAGATGGCAAAGAATTGGCTGATGGCAACCATGTTCTTTGCCGTCATCGGTTCTTTTGCCATCTGTTTTTTATAAGAAGATGGCAAAGACGTTCTTTGCCATCAGCTGGCTGATGGCAAAGAGCTGGCTGATGGCAAATTCCCTGTTTCCAGTAGTGAAGGGGCTGATTTGGATCCATATGTTTCATGCTATGGTTAGGTTTACCTTAATACTTCTTTTGTAGTTGCGGATGCTTGCAATAGGGGTTAATCATAAGTGGGATGCTTGTCCAAGTAAGGACAGCACCCAAGCACGGTCCACCCACATATCAAATTATCAAAGTACCGAACGAATCATATGAACGTGATGAAAACTAGCTTGACGATAATTCCCATGTGTCCTCGGGAGGGCTTTTCTCTATATAAGAGTTTGTCCAGGCTTGTCCTTTGCTACAAAAAGGATTGGGCCACCTTGCTGCACTTTATTTACTTTTGTTACTTGTTGCTCGTTACAAATTATCCTATCACAAAACTATCTGTTACCTATAACTTCAGTGCTTGCAGAGAATACCTTGCTGAAAACCGCTTATCATTTCCTTCCGCTCCTCATTGGGTTCGACACTCTTACTTATCGAAAGGACTACGACAGATCCCCTATACTTGTGGGTCATCACCGCCATGGAGGCCATGGACCAGGGGAACTCTCCTCCCATCTAGGGGGGAGGCCAAGGAAGAAGAAGAAGGAGGGGGCACTCTCCCCCTCTCTCCTGGTGGCGCCGGAGTGCCGTCGGGGCAATGATCCTGACGGCAATATACATCAACAACCTTGCTACCAGTAACACCAACTTTCTCCCCCACTATGCAGCGGTGTAACACCTCTTCTACCCGATGTAATCTCTCCTTGAACATGGTGCTCAACTCCATATATTATTTCCCAATGATCTATGGTTATCCTATGATGTTTGAGTAGATCCGTTTTGTCATGTGGGCTAAAAATGATCTTGGTTGGTATCATTATATATTTTATTTAAGGTGTTGTCCTATGGTGCCCTCCGCTGTAGGGTGTTGCAATATGTTCATGGTTTGCTTATTGTTGGTGTTGTGGGGGTGACAGCAGCCTAAACACGGATAAGTGGGTTATGGTTTATGGGAGTAAAGAGGACTTGATACTTAATGCTATGGTTGGGTTCACGACCTTAATGATCTTTCGTAGTCGCGGATGCTTGCTAGGAGTCCAATCAGGCCTGCCATTGTCGTGGGACAAGCTGGCGGCGGCCGACTTCGCGCCGATGATCGCAAAGGTCGATGCCTACCTGGCCGGGTGGCGGGCGCGCCTTCTCTCCCCCGCAGGGCGCCTGGTCCTGATCAATGCGGTGCTGGACTCGCTTCCCACGTACGCCATGGCCGCTGTCGTCCTTCCTCCGGCCGTTGTTAAAGCCATGGATGCGCTTCGTCGCGCGTTCCTTTGGAATGCGGCCGACCGTGCCACGGGAGCCCAATTCCTGGTTTCTTGGAGCCAGGTCTGCAGGCGGCGCGGGGGGGCCGGCCGGGGTTGCGAGACCTTGCTACCCAGAACATGTGCCTGCTGCTCAAGATGCTACACCGTCTACACTCGTCGGAGTCGAGGTGGGCGTCGTGGATTTGGGCGGAGCTGAACGGCCGCTCCCTTCTCCACCCCGGTAGCTGTCGTCGTGCCAGGGCGCATGGGCGTTCTCTGCGCGGCATGCTGCCGCTCTACCGCGCCATGTCCCATGTGCGTGTGCAAGATGGGCGAAGAACCTCCTTCTGGCTTGACTGATGGCTGCCGTGCGCCCCCCTGAGTGTGGCCTTCCCCGCGCTATTCTCGCACACCACGTGCGCCGAGGCCACCGTGTTCCACGTCTGGGGCGGCGGGCTCGACCGCATCTTGGTCCCAAGACACACCCAGACTGGTGCTCGGGAGCGTGCAGCCCTCCTTGCCATCCTCCCTGATGCACCTGCGACGCCGGGCGTGGACGAGAGGATGATGCCGCTTTGTGGGCACCCGTGATCCGGAGGGCTTGTCCTGAGCCGCGCTTACGCCCTTCTGCGTTACGGCGGCCATCTCTCGCCTCATGCTGCATTCATCTAGGGGACGCGCGCGCCGTCGCGGGTGAAATTCTTCTGCTGGCTGCTGGTCCATCGTCGAGTCGACACTCGAGATGTCCTCCTTCGGAAAACCATTGTTGATCGCGCGGGGGTCGGCTGCCCCATCTGCTCGGCGGCGCTGGAAACCGCGGACCACCTGATGTTTGGCTGCCCGTTTGCGCGCGAGTTCTGGCGCGCCGTGGGGGGTGTGGTGATCACGGCGGACACGTCGGTGGAGCGGCTCTTCGCCCTGGATGTGAGCGTTGCTGTTGGAGATGCCTCTCCTGACACATTCGTCCTCCTTTGCTGCTGGCACCTATGGAAGCATCGGAACGGTGTGGTCTTCCAAGCTATGGTGCCGTCCCTAGATCGGGCACTAAGCTGCTGTCGCAAGGATGATGTTCTCTGGTGGGAACGGCTACGTCCACGGGATCGTGAGGATGTTGATGCGTGGGTGCGTGCGTTGATGCGGTGATCTAGTCTGGGCTTTGTTAGATCTCCCCCAAGTGTGCGTTGCTGTTTGTAAAAATGAGGACCTCCCCCTAGTGGTGATTTGGCAATAAAATTAAGGTGGAGGGGTCGCTATCCCTCCCCCGGTGATAGTTCAAAAAAAAATAAGTGCATATGATCCATGTAGAGAAAGTATGTTAGCTCATGCCTCTCCCTCATGTAAAATTACAAGAATGATTACCGGTACTTGTTATCGATTGCCTAGGGACAAATGACTTTCTTGTTGACAAAAGCTATCTAATTTTATTACCTTGCAATTTATTCATAGTTTTATTCTCGCAAAGTACTCATAGTTTTATTCTTACCAAATAGTTTCTTACTTGTTTTAGGTAAAGCAAACGTTAAGTGTGCGTAGAGCTGTATCGGTGGTTGATAGAACTTGAGGGAATATTTGTTCTACCTTTAGCTCCTCGTTGGTTTCGACACTCTTATTTATCAAAGAAGGCTACAAATGATCCCCTATACTTGTGGGTTATCAGCCGCCACCTCCTGTTCTTTATTGGTAGGCCAGATTTGGAGCCTATTTGGGGCTCCGAAGAGGGGGGTCTTTGATGTTCGTCATCACCAACCACTCTCCATCGCCAATTCCATGATGCCCCCCACCAAGAGTGAGTAATTACTTCGTAGGCTCGCTAGTCGGTGAGGAGTTGGATGAGATTCATCATGTAATCGAGTTAGTTTTGTTAGGGCTTGATCCCTAGTATCCACTATCTTTTGAGATTGATGTTGCTCTGACTTTGCTATGCTTAGTGCTTGTCAATCACTGGTGCAGAGACATGCTATACAAACGGTTTTTACCCCCATTTCGCGACGGAGTTTTAAACCGTCTCCTAGTGAGTGAGTGTGATAGGGGGTTCCTTCCCACACGACCCAGAAACCGTCGGGGATAGACCCTTCGGTAACACAAGCAGGGCAAAATGAGCTCTTTTGCGATCGGATGAGGCATCGAAGCCCAATCGTTTCTGTTCGTATGTACATCCCACACAGTGAATCCCAGAAAAACGTTACCGTTCGTATGTATATCACACACAATTTTTTATGTGGAAACGTTTGTGCAAGGTGGCCTAATGCAAACTGTTCTCTGCCGAAAGCCGTGTGTGATTTTTAATTGAGCCAACACGCCTACTTTCTAAAAAGCGTGTGGGTTGTTTGAGTTCAGCACCCGCGGTGTTGTCAGAGTAACCTTCTGCAATAGAAAACCCCAATAAGGAGGGTAATTAGCCTATTATTGATAATCCATCACTACTAGGGAAAAGCCTAGCAGCAGCGCGGGTTTTGGGCCTCTCAGTAGCGCGGGGGCCGGTGCTACTAATAAGGCGCTACAGCTAACGTATAGCAGTAGCGCCTATTGTCCCACGCTACTGCTATACATGAATAGCTGTACCGCTCTTTAGAAAAGGGCGCTGCTGATATTATCTGCGCTGTTCTATCGGGAAGCGCTCTTGGTAATGCGGCACCTCTTGCTAAATTTTCCCTCGCTACTACTAGTTTTATTAGTTTTTTCCTGCATATTTGTTTTTGTATTTGTTTTGTATTTGAATAGGCTTTATACAATAATCTTTAGCATATCATACACATACAAATGTAATCATAGCATATACATACAATTAGTCTCATCAAATCATGTCATCATCATAATCATCATCCAACACAAAGTGGTCTCTCGTCATCATCTCGAAAATAGCGATACAAGCCTCGATTACTTGCAAATACATCATCATCCATCTAAACAATGATATACGCAAGAAGAGCTATCACTTTGAGTACATGAGTTAGTATCCCTCTCTCGCATTAGCGTGAACCTAAACTAACTATCGCTGTCGCTTCGGAAACCGAAACCGGTACACTGGCACGACACTCCGGCCACTTGCCGTATATATACTCCTGGCGTAGCACTTATTCACCATCGATGATCTATGCACCTGCATCGTCACATGAGTCGATGATATGCAACATATATACTTGAGCAACAGAAAGAGACAGACTTGGCATAAATAGAAACAACATATCATAAGCATAAATAACAAAGTTCATCGTACCCCAAAATGCCCTAACTAGAGTGATTTTCGCTAGTCGAGGAGGAGGACGGTTTAATTACATCACAAATAAAGTTTCACCGTGCATAACTCAAAGTTTTGTCATACAAAAAGTATGGACTAAACGGACACATTGTCATATATCGACAATCACAACAACATGTCGTTCCATCCATCCATGTCAGGGAGATAGTCCCCGAGCCTAGTGAAAGGCTTCAGGTCTCGACGCTGAGCGGCTACCCATGTTCGGACGTCTTCCCGCGACATTTGTCCTTCTTCGTAGAACATCCCTGTTTTTTCGACGACCTCCTTCATGATGATTTGGGCAAGTTCGCGCTGGATGTGATAGAACTCGGCTCGAAGTCGATGATCCTCGATATCTCCTACGTTCTTTGCCCATTGCGTAATATGGGCATCGTCGGATGTAGGTGACATGCGAAGGTTCCGTGATCCCGTCAGACTCCAAAGCATGCGGTGTAGGACATAGCATCCATCATTAAGAGAATCGTTCGGTTCGGATGCAGCAGAAGTCGGTCTTATGGTCAAGGCGACCACCGCCGCCTCTTCTTCTTCTTGTCCCTAACCTCTCCACCCCTTGCTTGGTAGTAAAACATAGCACCGCCGAGAACATCCTTGATGTGGGTGTAATCCTTTTGTGAATGTTCTTCGACGAGTCCAAGTAAAGAGCGTGGGAGAATCGGGGTATAGGATGATGAGGACGGCGCTACGCCCACAAGCAAAATAAGTACACCTCAAATTACTTAGCCTCCACCGTGCAAATGAATGATTGAAATCGAAGGAAGGATAGCAGCGTGGATGACTTACACGGGATGATAAGGCACGAGAATCGCCTCCTTGTCCTTATTGGTGAGCATGAAATTGACGATGTATTCCCTCGCATATACACGGTGCTCTGCGCAGACTCCCAAGAAGCCCTCGTGCATGTAGTACGGGTCAGCGACACAGATATGAGATATCTGCTGAAACCCGATGATGTAGTTCATGTGCAAGGCATAAAGGCGGACAAATGTAAAATCCAGCTTCTACACGTGAAACATGTCGAATATGTAATCGAATCGGAGGAAGAACTTATCCATGGGAAGCCGCCGACGCATTTACATTTGCCGCGAACGTTAACCATGTAGAGTGGGTATCCCGGATCTGTCTAGGCGATGAGGCCTTTCTCTACCGCAGCACATCGTCATGAAGTCTCCTTAGATCGCCGAATCTGACCCCTAGCATCGCTGCAGGTAGGATTTGTTGACGAGGATATGCCATTTATCCGCATCGGGGATATCTATACGGTCCTGAAGCCGAGGCGGCTGGATCATAGAATCAGCTTTTTTGCCTTTCCTCGCTCTCTTCCTAGACTTCTTTACTACCGGAAGGTCGTCCATAATACGATGAGATGGCAATTCAGGCACCGACTCATGACGCTCAAACCCTGAGGAGGACGTCACGCTCCTGCGGGACGGTGAACTCCGCCAAGGGGTCTGGGATGCCCAGACTCGCAGCTTCCGTGTCATCCTTGGCCCATTTGGACCTCTTTCCGCCGTAACCACGGCTTCCGAGGTGGTAGCTCCCAATGTTCCTCTCTTGAAGCCCCTTCATGTACTTAGACTTTTTTTTGGCATCTTCGGCCTCGCAAGCCTCCTTGAATATTTGAAACTGCTCTTCCGTGATTGTCAGATTATCCTTTACAATCTCGGAGTAGGGTTCCTTGTCGATGATCTTTGCTTTCACTCGATTTTTCCAGGCGGCCAACGCGTCGCTAAACTTGGTCATGGCGTGTTTGTTTATGTTCTTCATTGCCGGGTCCTCATCTGGATCTTCATAATCCTTCTCATTCCGGCCCGGGAACAAGAATATCTGGTGAAACTTCTTTAGGAGGGAGCTCCTCATATTTTCTATCTTCTGTAGTTTCTCATCGTTGATGGTGGCGCTTGTCCGTACGATGCAGCCTATTTGATTTCCGTAGCACGCGCGCGCTTCATCGGGCGCCTTTGGCTCAAAATTGCCGTCGTCCACCTCCGTGACCACCAGTCTAGTAGTCCTGAGTTTGTTAGGAAGCCGTTGCCTCTTTGCTTTCGGTTCTACACCGGCTCCGCTCCCCGAGGTAGCGCCGGTCTCGATGCCGGTCTGAGTCTCGGCCGGTCTCAGCCTCAAAGACCGGTCTGCGTGTCGGTCTCAGTCCCCGATGCCACCGGTGGGCCCAAAGAACAACATTGGTTGATCATCGGCAAGGCTAAAAAATTAAATGCGCCGCCGGTATACATCGTCAGCAATCACCAACCCTGTCCTTCATCGTTGCTAGCCATGTTTCCTATGATTAAATCTAGTCAATTAATTCTAGACCTAATAAAATGAATAATGACATAAAAAAGGCCTATTGTTTTGCAGGAACGTTGACTCCTTCCTGGTGCGGCAAATCCTGGGCGCTCGATATGTCCTAGTTTGTAGCAGAAGTCATGCCGAAATTCACGAAAAATTTCGGCATGACCTTTGCAAAAAAGTGGACAAATCGAGAACCTGAAATTTGCGAACAGAAATGAATCAACATTCGCAAAACATAGGCCACTCAAAGATCATTCCCCGGAAACAAGTGTTCAAATATCCCTCTTCGACACCGCAACACATGTCCAAATATACACGAGCAACCACATGTCCAAATTTCACAAGCTAATTCAAAAACAAAGTGTAGAAGAAAATTCATTTAACTACTAATAGAAAAAAAATTCAGTTAACCTTAGTGCTCTATAATGATGAAAGGAAAAAAATTCCAGTTAACTACTAATTTCATTCATTTAGGTTATTCATTTAACATCACCTAATTAACCTACTATACCACTACTACTAGCAGCACTACTAACCTAATTAACCTAGCAAAACTCTAGTGCCCTAACTGAAAACATCTAATTAACATCTACTAGTACCACTATTGCCCTAACCTAATTAACATCTACTAGTATCACTATATACTATACAAGCAGCATCTACCCTAATTAAACCCTACTGCCCTAACTAACTTTTGTTGTAAACCAAATTTTTGCTCTAAGCTAATTTTTGCTCTAACATCTACTACTTAACATCCTTTTCTCTAAACTAAATTTTTTGCTATAAACAAACTTTTGCTCTACTAATTTTTTCTCTAAAATGCAGAGAGAGAGGAGTGGGGGGGAGGGGTGGGGGACTTACAGAGAGGGGAGAGACGCTGGCGGGGAGGTGCTCGGTGACGGAGGCAGGGGCGGAGAGAGCGGGCTCGGGCACGGGCAACGGCGGTCCTGGGCGGGCTCGGGCGAAGGTGAGGTGGAGGGCGCCGACGGTGACGTCCAGGGCGGCCTCAGGCGGTGGCAGTGAGGCTGAGGGTGGCCTCGGGCGGTGGCGTTGAGGATGACGGCGGCCTCAGGGGGAGACGGTGAGGTTGCGGGCGTCCACGCCGGCAGGAGACGGCGGCGAAGTGGGGCGACGGTGAATTGGGGAGACGGCGGCGAGGGCGAGGGATTTGGGGAAGAAGTGTGGTGGCCGGGGGCGGGGGGAAAACCGATGTTTAAGTGAAACGTAACGGTAGCGCGTTACCGAAAACGCGCTATAGCTAAGTTAGCTACAGCGCGTTTCCTGAAACCCGCTACTACTATTCCTTTCTCCTTTTTCCCCTTTTTTCTTTTATTTTTCTTTACATTTTATTTTTTCCTTTCGCCTTTTTCTATTTCTTTCATTTTCATTTACTTTTCTACTTGTTTTTCACTTTATTTTATTTCCGTTAGCGATGGCGCCTTACGTAAGCGCCGCCATGACTAAGGAGAAATGCAATAGCGTTGGGCGATATCTGGCGCTCTTGCTAGGTTGGGCTAGCCATGTGCGCCCAGTTCAAACATAGCAGCAGCGCTTTTTGCTAGCACGCGCTAATGCTAAAGTCATAGCAGTAGCATGGTTTATTTACGCGCGTTGCTACTAAGTAGCAGTAGCGTCTGATTTTGTACAGCGCTACTGGTAACATTATGTGTATAAGGTTTTCCCTAGTAGTGCATGTAGTAATCAAATTGACTTTTCTTATAAAACGCACTAGATATTTCATATCCATATAACGGCAACCAGGATTTCATAATCGATTTACATCAGATAACTTCAGCACTCAGTTACACCAAAGAGGGATATAGCTAGCTATGCCATTACATAATAGCACCATGTTTCACATGCAACATCAAAAACCTTTCGAAAGTAGCATCATACACGGTAAATAGATAGATGATTCTCATCTGGGAAACTGCAGAAGCGGAAGGTGAATATTGAGCCTTCAGTAATGTTGAATGTCCTTGCAACTTTAGGCCAGTGGCTATGGATAATTGCCCGCCCAACCTTCGTCCTCTTCAGGAAGACTTCGATATTGTACCATGGGTGTTGAATGAATACATTCCTCGCCTCTTGACCATGCAGGCGGTTTGAGAGGTAATCATCGGTGAACTACTTTGGAAAGTACTGAAAACAAAGATATGCATAAATCGCTGTTATAAATTTTGAAATCGCACAAGGGGTAAAAACAAGGTAAAAGAGTTAGTACCATCCTATAGTTGACTTATGTCTTGTTCATTGTGCAAACAAAGATCTTTGCTGTTAGTCGTTGCATGTTTCTTTATCCTAACAATCTTTCTGAGTTTCTTGACATGACTGATATTCATGGACATCTCATTTCCCCATATGCAAAATGGGTCGAATAGTGGGTCTAAGCCTATGACAGCAGGACCTACATGTGCAAGACCAAATTGTAACAAACCTAAATATTAGAATGATTCTTGCAACTGCATAATAATGTGCTATTAGCGAAAGGACCATGCATGAGCAAACCTTGATGGTAAACCGTAGTGCCTCCCATTATTTCCCTACAACACATATAAGTAAGAACTTGATCAGCTTAACTGAGAGTTGCCATACTGTCAGTAGAATATGTGTCGGTGCGGAGACGACACCTATGGGATCACAAGAATCCCTACTACGGTTGCGGGGCGCGGGGTCGTGAGAGGAGCAGATCAAACAGATAGCACACGGGTTCTTTTCCCAGGTTCGGGCCGCGAGGTGCGTAAAACCCTACTCCTGCTTTGGTGGTTAGCTTATTTGTGTTACTGAACTAGCTATGGGGCGTGAGGAGCTCCAAAAAGCCGAATCCCACTCCTGGTCGCCTTGGGCCTCCTTTTATAGGGAAAGGGGTTGCCACGATGGCGTCATGTGAGGTGGACAAGGCTCTGATCATACGAGTTTATCCCTCGCATTACATGACAAGGCGCCATAAATGCGTCTTGCTTAGGTGTCCTTGCTTTATCGGGGACGGGGGAGAGCCCAGTCTCGTCCGTCGCCGCTTCCCTTCGTGTTGACACGCGCCCTGGCCAGCGGTGCCTGTGGTGCCATGTAGGCAGGCAGGCAGATGAGGTGGCGCCGCAATGGGTCTCCACAAAGGTTCTCTTGCCGCCACGCGGGTGCCTGCCCAACTGGTTGGGTCGGCAGCTGCATGATGGAGGCTCGATTGGTGCGGGCCCGATGGTGGCCCTACGGGTGTCCTTGGCAGGGGCCTTGCCGGGGCCCCGGCAAGGGTCTTGCCGCGGCGCCTGCTGTCATCCCCGGCAAGGCTCTTGCCGGGGGCCTCGTGGTCCTCCTTGGCCAGGATCCCGCCAAGGGTCGTCATCTTTGATAGTATGGATCTGATCTTTGAATGTCTTCACAAAGATCTGCATGCCACCACGGGGATGTCTTCCGAATCCTCGCCCCATGGGGTAGTGGACTCAAGGGTGATTTGCTCCGTAGGTGTGGGGCGAGCTGCCCCGGCAAGGGTCTTGTCGGGTTTGCTAGAACTGCCTCCCGGCAAGGATCTTGCCGGGGGAGTCCGCTCCGTCCCCTTTGCTCTATGTGGTCTTGGTCTTGGCGTTTGTTCTGTTCCTCTTGAGCGTTGGCCTTACCTTGGCTCACCTCCCTCGCCTTGCTTAGTGTGGCGGTGCCCGTGGCTCGGACTGCCCGTGCACAGTTATAGGGGTACAAAAAGCATACCCCTCTTTTTATACACCGACAGGAGCCCCCGGGCCTGGGCCACACGTAAGCGCAATCGCGTCGTTGGGCTAGGCCCAAAAACTGTGCGCGGGCAGGCGGGGTAGTTTTTACTGTGGTAAGTTTCTTCGCGCGCTGCGCTTCCCATTCCTCCCGCGCGTGGCTCGGCGTGGGGAGGTGTGCGTAACGTGGGCCGCATGCGTACGGTTGAGCTCTGCGCGCATGCGTCACGTCGTAGTAAAAAGGGGGCAGTTCTCGCCTTCCCCGTAAACGGAGGGAGGCGTGGAGGCGCGGCCCATTTACTGAACGGGGCCGGGGCGTGGTCTTCAAGGCGTCCACTCCCCACGATAACGGGGCGGGGAGAGGTCGGCTCACCCGTCGCCTCGGTCCCGCATGCCCGCTACGTGGTTTTCATGCGAGCGGGGTAGCGAACGGTGGAGGCGGGAAACCGGGCCGTCGCGGGCCGGGGCAATGGGTTGGTCCCAGTTCCCTGCGCCTTCCGCGTCTTGATTGGCTGAGCGGGGTGGCCGTGCCCCCACCCCGTTCCTTTATAAGGAGCGGGGGGGAACGGCGTCCCGCACTCTTCTGTCTTCTCCTTCCTTCAGCTTCTGCTCCCCCTCCGTCCATCCGCCATGGAGAGAGGGAATCCTGGTTCTTCAACGGTGGTGGCAAGGGTCGCCTCTCGACAACGCGTCCTTCCTTCTCCTTCACCTGCAGTGGCAGAGCCAGCCGCGAGGGGAAGGGGGAGGGGGCGAGGCCACGGGCGAGGCCGTGGGCGAGGTCGAGGCGCTCCGAGAAGAGGAGAACGGGGTGGCGCACCGGTCCCGCCTCTGCCAGTAGTTCCTCCTCCCACGGAGGGCCATGTTGGCGATGATCCTTGCGAGTTCTTCATCAGGTTGCGCCGGCCACCTCATTGTCGCCTCCGTCTCTCGACTCCATTCGCGAGCGAGATGGAGCTGGATCCGCCGGAGTCATTGCGGTTGCACATGAGGGGCTGTTGGATCAGTGGTACGCGAGTTCGCGTCGACTTTCCAGCCCCTCACGTGATGTACCTTGGTCGAGGGTGGAAGACGTTCGCCCACATCCACCGCTTGACGGCGGGGCTCACTCTCCATTTCAAGCTGATGGAGGGCGGCCTCCTCTCCGTCAAGGTCTTCGGGTGCTTCGGGACTCGGGCAAGGTGCTGCGTGGAGAGCTCTTCTGATAGCGAAGGCTCCTCCTCGGGCGGGAGTGGCGAGGAGGACAGCGGCAGCGACAACGAGGGTAGCAGGCGGCAGGATGATGGGTCCGACTAGGTGTCGGGCGTCGCTCCGTGCGGCACCGGCGATCCCATCATCCGTGTCGTCGGCTTCCTGAACTTCTGGGGGTCGTCTCCTTGGGCGGCTGGCGTTGGGAGGCTGTGGAAGAGGAAGAGGGCGGGCGGCGAGGCTGCCAAATCGGAGCACGCAGGCGACGACGCCTTCGACACGTGCTGACATCCTGCCGCCTCGTCTTCGAGCTCTGTTTCCGGCGCCGCCATCACCATCCAGCCTTCGGACGGCCACCGAGATGTTCTCTTGGTGTCTTCTACCACTCGTAGCTCGTCTAGGCGCCCCTTTTGCCCTTTTCGCCTCCTTGACCTGCCTCCAGAAGAGAGGGGTTACGGGCACCTTATCTCTTTTTAGTTTGTAAGCCTTCGGGCCTTAGCTGAATTTGAAACTTGTAATCCCATCATTCATGTTTTTAATCCCCTATGGACTGTACCTGAGTGGAATGTTTTTAATGAAAAAGGGATGCTTGGCGGGTTGTTTGTTTGCGGGTAGAACCCACGAAAAGGAGTAATCCTTGATATCCATAAGATAAACATTTCCTTGCCCGGCAACAGGCCCCGCCGTCTTCCCACTTCGCCCGACCTTTCTCACGCTTTTGGCGGAGGCAGAGATGAGGTGGGTTCAGGCTCCTCGTTTCATCCTTTTGGTGCCGTGACTATGACCAAACCTGGCCCTAGGAACGGGCCCCAGGGCCTAGAGTTTCAGGGGAGCACGGTAGCTTTGGGAAAAAACGAGGTTTCACATACCTCAGCCCATAGGGAAATGCATGACAAGGGATGAAAGACTTATCTGAAGTTGTAGCCCCCGGCAACTCTGGTTTGCCGTGGGTGAATCTCTGTACTCATGAGCCCCGTATCTTGGCTTGCCGGGGTCTAGACGCCAGTCCGTCCCTCTTTTCTTTTTCGTCCTCAAGTGATCCAGCAAGGATATCTGTGAGTCCTGCGAACCAAAGAAGACAAAAGGACGGCAAAGAGACGCACACTCGACCTCTAAGCTAGGGGTTAGCCGCTGCTGAGCACTATCAACCCTAACCAAGGACGAGACTCGACCTAGCATGCATGCTATAACTTAGGGCGCCATCGCTTCATTTATTTATGCTCAGGGTCTGCGCATGGCTTTGTACAAAGGGTTACATGCATCATCGGCAATGCTTGCACAAAAGTTGGCTTGCCGGGGGGGCCCGTCGAGCCGCGCCTTACGGGTAAAACTTGCGAAGATGCTCAATGTTCTAGGAGTTGCTCACCGGAACGGCATCTTCGGGCCTCCGAGCGGATCGCCGGGCCTGGTGACTCAGACACCCGATAAGGGCCTTCCCAATTTGGCGTCAACTTGTTGGAATTCTTGGCGGATTGAATGCGCCGAAGGACAAGGTCGCCTTCCTCAAGACTTCGGGCATGAACCTTGCGGCTATGGTAGCGGCGCAAGGCTTGCTGGTAGCGTGCTGCTCTCACAGCCGCCCGAAGACGATCTTCCTCAAGGAGCACTACATCATCTTGCCGCAGTTGCTCTTGCTCGAGCTCGTCATAAGCGAGCACTCAAGGTGACCCGTATATGAGTTCAGTGGGGAGAACTGCTTCTGCCCCGTATACCAGGGCAAAAGGTGTCTGGCCGGTGGCTCGATTTGGCGTCGTCCTGATCGACCAAAGAACCGCCGGCAACTCATCAATCCAGCGCCTTCCACTCTTGTGCAGCCTGTCAAAGGTCTTGGTCCTTAATCCCCGCAGTACTTCAGCATTTGCCCTCTCAGCTTGACCATTGCTTCGCGGGTGAGCAACGGCGAAATGCACTCACGCCGAGGTCTTGGGTATATTGCATGAAGGTGCGGCTTGTGAACTGTGTGCCATTGTCGGTGATAACTCTGTTGGGTACGCCGAAACGGCACACTAGTCCCTTGAAGAACTTGACGGCTGACTGAGCTGTGATTTTCCTCACTGCCTCCACCTCCGGCCACTTTGTGAACTTGTCGATGGCAACGTACAAGTACTCAAAGCCCACGGTGGCGTGGGGGAAAGGGCCCAGTATGTCGAGCCCCCAGACCGAGAAGGGCCAGGAGAGAGGAATGGTTTGGAGGGCTTGAGCTGGCTGATGAAGCTTCTTTGAATGGAACTGACACGCTTCACACCTGGTGACTAGTGTCGTCGCATCCTGGAGGGCGGTGGGCCAAAAGAAGCCTTGCCGAAACGCCTTGCAAGAAGGGCCCTTGACCCAATGTGGGATCCACATACGCCTCGTGTATCTTCGCCAACAGCCCCAATTCCTTCCTCCCGAGGGATACACTTCAATTTCACACCGTTCGGCCTCTTTTCTGCATGTAACGCCATCGATTTAACCGGGTACATGGTGGAGCGACGGGCTACTTTTTCCGCTTCTTCCTGCTCCTCAGGAAGTTCCCCTATTTGGAGGAATCGGACGGTAAGCTGAGCCCACGCCGGAGCCTGGGGCTCGACGGCGAGGACTAAAGGCATCTCCTCCGCAATAGGGGCGGCTGCCTCGACGGCAAGAGCTTGATGCTCCGCCGGAGCCAGTCGTCCCGTGGCGGGCTCAGTATCCCTGGCAACATCCTTGCCGGCGGCTCCGAGGAGCTCGGCGGGAAAGTACTTGTCGGGCCCTGGTTTCCTCCTCTTATTCTGCTCTGTTGATGGATCAACGGATGGCTGAGTTAGCTGAAGCACAAAGGTACCTGGTTCCACAGGTAGCTTGAGGGCAGCTGCTTTTGACAGTGGTCGGCGATATCGCTTCTCCGCCGGGAACGTGTTCAGCTCAGATCCCGTCAAACGCTTCTTCCAAATTTTCTCACTTCATCGACGTAGGCCTTCATCAACGGGCTCTGGTAATCCTTGTTGACTTGCTTGACGACAAGTTGTGAGTCTCCCCTGACGATGAGTTTCCTGATTCCGAGGTCCTCCGTGATCCTAAGACCGGCAAGCAGCCCTTCGTACTCCACCGTATTATTTGTTGACACCTCCCTGGGGAAGTGCATCTGGATCACGTACTTGAGGTGCTCTCCGGTGGGCGCGACAAGCAGTACACCGGCCCCGGCGCCTTGTAAGGAGAAAACTCCATCAAAGTACATGATCCAATCGCAACTTGCCTCTTTGCCGGGAGAGCGATCTCTTGGGCTTCTTCGTCGGTGTTGCGGTCCATTCTGCAATGAACTCCGCTAGGACTCGG
Organism: Aegilops bicornis; assembly: GCA_021605145.1. NCBI lineage: Eukaryota > Viridiplantae > Streptophyta > Magnoliopsida > Poales > Poaceae > Aegilops > Aegilops bicornis. Next base: position 628,156,809 of record CM038671.1, on the reverse strand, counting down.
CTCAATCGTCAAAGTACTTTCAAACTTGAGGCCAAAGCTGGACAGCTCCAGTGCCCATTCCACAATTCTTCCCGTTGCATCTGGATTGTGCAATATCCGTTGCAGAGGGAGGCGAGTGACGACAGTGATCTCGTGTGCCTGGAAGTAGTGACGCAGCTTCCTCGAGGCCATAAGGAGGCCGAAGAGCAGTTTCTGCACGCCGGAGTACCTTGATCTAGCCCCCTGCAGGAGGGAACTGACAAAGTAGACCGGGTGCTGCATCATTTTCTTCCTCGGCGGCGCTCCAACTGGTTGTGTCGTCCCTACATTGGTGGTGTCGGGCTCCGCCGCTGCCATCTCCTCGTCGTCAACCTCTCTTCGCCACCGGTCGGGCGCTGATTATTTGGTCCGTTGCCGCCAAGTATAGCAGCAACGGTTCTTGTGGCTTGGGCGCGACTAGTATCGGCACGGAAGAGAGGTACTTCTTCAAACCTTGCAATGCTGCTTCGGCTTCTGGCATCCACTCCATCGGGCCCGCCTTTTTCAGGATCTTGAAAAAGGGAAGGGCGCGCTTGGCAGACTTGGAAATGAACCTGCACATGGCGACGACGCAACCAGCAAGCCGACGCACATCCTTGATTCGCTTGGGTGCTTCAATCTGCTCTATAGCTTTGATTTTGTCCGGATTGGCTTCTATCCCACGCTGTGACACCAAGAACCCGAGAAGCTTGCCGGACGGGACACCAAAGACACACTTCTCAGGGTTCAGCTTGAGATTGATCTTGCGCAGGTTTGCAAATGTTTCTTGCAAATACGGTATGAGGGTTGCCCTGTCCTTGGTTTTGACCACTATGTCATCCATATAAGCTTCCATATTTCTATGGAGCTGGGGTTCAAAACCAATATGGACCGCCCTTGCAAACGTCGAACCAGCACTCTTCAACCCGAAAGGCATCCGTATGAAACAATACGTACCACATGGGGTGATGAATGCTGTCTTCTCTTCGTCTTCTCTTGTCATGAAGATCTTGTGGTAACCGGAGTAGGCGTCGAGGAATGACAGCAGATCACACCCAGCCGTGGAGTCAACAATCTGGTCGATGCGCGGCAACGGGAAGGGGTCTTTAGGGCAAGCCTTATTGATGTCTCGTAATCAATACACAATCTCCACTTCCCATTTGCCTTGCGCACCACGCATCGGATTGACCAACCACGTTGGATGGAGCACTCCTCTTACCAAACCCGCCGCTTCCAGCTTCCGGATCTCTTCTGTGATGAACGCTTGTCGCTCCAAAGCTTGCTTTTGACCTTCGCTGACGGCCGCGCATGAGGGCAGACAGCAAGGTGGTGCTCAATCACTTCCCTGGGAACACCGGGGATGTCGGAAGCTTGCCATGCAAACACATCGACATTCGCCCGCAGGAAGGTGACGAGCGCGTCTTCCTATTTGTCATCGAGGGTGGAGCTTATGGTAAAAGCTCCTCCCGTGCCGTCCTCATTGACAGAAACCTTCTTAGTTCCCGGCGATATGGCCCTGGGCTTCTTGTTTCCACCGGTGGAGCTCTCTGGCACGTCCTCGACGTTAGCGCTACACTCCGAAGAGGTGCACTTGCCGGAGTGGGTGTCCGAGGCCTCACCGGTCTTCCTCTTCTTCTTCGCTCCCGGGGTCCCAGCGGCAGGAGCAAGTGCCCTAGCGGCGGTAGCTGCTGCAACTGCTTGCTGGTATAATTGGTCAACGCAAATCAACGCATCTTTCTTGTCGGAGGGGATGGTGATGATCGTCATAGGTCCCGGCATCTTCAGGGTGTTGTAGGCGTAGTGTGACGCCGCCATGAACTTGGCCTGCTTTGGGCGGCCAAGGATCCCGTTGTAGGGCAAGGATCTTGGCAACACCGAACACGATCCTCTCCGCTCAAGTTCAGGTTGCTTCCAAAAGTCACGGGCAGCGTGACCTTTCCCTTGGGTTGGCTTCTTCCCAGGTTGACCCTCAAACGCGCCCGCCTCTTCGAGGTCTCCATCGAGGAATCTGGTTTCTCGATCACGGCAGCGTAGATCAGGTTCAGACCGCCCCGCCATCGACTAGCATCTTCGCTACCTTGAGGTTGCGATTGTTGGTGAAACCAACAATGGCAAGCACCGACCGCAGATGAAGCGATCGTGGTGGTCCTCGGTCAAAGATGATAGGTGTGCTGGACCACTTCAACAGCCTTTGGGCGACAAACGATGGCTTTGCCGCTGTAATCTCTCGCGCCCACTGTTTAAGCCGGCGGTGAGAAGTATGCAGCGAGGCGTTGCCATCGACGCACATGGCCTCTGTAGCTTTTTTTAAACTCTTGGTCGCCGGATTCGTCGTCCTCTTCGTGATCGTCGTCTTCTGGCTTTCTGTCACAGCCCCGGGCGGGCCTCTCCTGTTGCTTATCCTTGCGCGACGGCCCGCCTGGTCGTCACGCTTCTTGCCAGACCCCTCAGCACCATCTGGGCCCTTCTCCTTGTCTCGCCTCTCATACTCAGCTCTCTGCTTCTCAGCGAGGAGCTCAACCTGTCGGCAGTCCTGGAGAGCATGGCCTTTGGTGTGATGGATCTTGCAGTATCGCTTATCGGAGTTTCCTGGCTTCTCGGCAGCCGCCAAGGCCCGGCAGGCGACACATCCGGCAACCTCCTTGCCGGGGTCGTCTGCCTTGGTTTTCTTGGTGGAGCCGGCGTCATCAGATCCCTCGATGGAAAGCACGGCTTTTCCTTTGCGCTTCCTGTTGCGGTGCCGGCCTTTCTTCGCCGGGGCGGCAATATCCTCATCTAAGGAGTCGGTTTCCACACCGGCATCTTCGCCGGGGTACTTCCTTCCCTCCTCAGCCCGGGCACATTTGTCAGCAAGAACATAGAGTTCTGCTACATCTCTCACCTTGTTCATCGCCAGCTCTTCGCGCATCTTGCGATTACGCACGTTCTGATGGAACGCGCTGATGATGGCGGCAGGGTGAACATCAAGGATATTGTACTGTACCCGGCTGAACCTCTGAATATACTTTCGGAGAGTCTCGCCTCCCTTCTGGGGAATGAAGTGCAAGTCGCTTGCTTGGCCATGGGCTTGGTGGCCTCCAGTAAAGGCGCCCACGAACTCATGGCACAAATCCGACCAGGAGGAAATAGAGTCTACCGGCAAGTGCATCAACCACGACATGGCGTTGGGTTTAAGAGCCAACAGGAAGTAATTCGCAAACACCTTATCGTCGCGGGCTCCAGCAGCTTGCATCGTGATGGTGTAGACGCTGAGGAACTCGGACGGGTGGGTCTTGCCACTATACTTTTCGCCCACATCGGGTTTAAAGGTGCGGTGAGTGGGCCACTGGAACTGCCATAGCTCATGGGTAAAAGTCGGGCAGCCTACCTCGTAGGATAAGCCCCCAGGGCTCCCCGGTGCCGGGTGGCTCACAGCAGGCCCTGCTCGCCTGTCTGATTGGTGGCGCGCTCCGCGCCGGTGCTCGATAGTGGTTCGAGCGTCTTCATATTCTCGCTCCCGATGAACTTGGCGCTGGTCACGGTGGACCCGCGGGTCGGACGATGCTACGGAGATCTCGTCGCCCGTAATGTCGCGACGGACTGGCGTCCGCGGTACCGGGCGAGGAGGAGGCGAGTGCACTGTGGTCGCGACGCCGCCGGCTCTCCCGCCACTGGTGCGTGGGACTCCGTCGGAGCGTCGTCCCGGGGGCTCCACCGGACTTGGTTCATCTTTGTTGGCCACTGCAACACGGCTTCGGATAGTGGCTCTCCATTCGTCGAGTCTCCCCGTAGTGGGAGGAAAATCGAGGAGCAACTGCGCGTGTGCCAGGGCTTCCATTGGCGTTGGTGGCAGCGAAACCTGCACAGATCGCGACGCGCTTCGACTTCTGACCATGTCAGAAGGAGCTCTATCACGACCCCGCGGTCGCACGCCACCTTCTCCAGGGCCTCGGCGAGCGGGCAGGTCTTTTGAACCCCGGGAGTGGCGCTCGGGGCTCTTTCCGCGGCGGCGCCCGGGGTCCTCGGCATGATTACGCCGTTCATCGCGCGTCGCTTAATAAGAACGCGTCGTCGGCACCGGCGTGGGAGTCTTGGAAGCCCTCACGTCGACTGCGAGCGGGGTGGCGGCGATCTTGGGAGGTCCCGCACCATCCGCGGAGAGCCTGGCTCCATCTTTGGATTTGGCAGCGTGCGGCCCGTTGCCAGGCGCACGAACATCGCCGCCTCCCAAACTTCGGCTGCTGGGACGGTGTTGGTGTTCGCGAACGGCGCTTCGTCCTTTCTGCGACCGTCCGCTGCTCGCCTGCGTCGGGGACGGATGTCCGGCTTCCGACGGGCCAACCGCCACCGCCGTCTTCTTCTTGGGCGCCATGACGATGAAGAAGCGTCGAACTAATCGCTAGAGCCGATTCTCACAATCGCGCTTTACTGGCGCGCCAAAGATGTCGGTGCGGAGACGACATCTATGGGATCACAAGCATCCCTACTACGGTTGCGGGGCGCGGGGTCGTGAGAGGAGCAGATCAAACAAATAGCACACGGGTTCTCTTCCCATGTTCGGGCCACGAGGTGCGTAAAACCCTACTCCTGCTTTGGTGGTTAGCTGATTTGCGTTCCTGAACTAGCTATGGGGCGTGAGGAGCTCCAAAAAGCCGAATCCCCCTCCTGGTCGCCTTGGGCCTCCTTTTATAGGGAAAGGGGTTGCCACAGTGGCGAACAGGAGGTGGATGTGGCTGATCATACGAGTTTATCCTCAGATTACATGACAAGGCGCCATAAATGCGTCTTGCTTAGGTGTCCTTGCTTTATCGGGACGGGAGAGCCCATTCTCGTCCACCGCCGCTTCCCTTCGTGTTGACACGCGCCCTGGCCAGCGGTGCATGTGGTGCCATGTAGGCAGGCAAATGAGGTGGCGCCATGGTGGGTCTCCATGAAGGTTCGCTTCACGCAGTGCCCCGCCCAACCGGGTTGGGTCGGCAGCTGCATGATGGAGGCTCGATTGTTGTGGGCCCGATGGTGGCCCTACGGGTGTCCTTGGCAGGGGCCTTGCCGCGGCCCCGGCAAGGGCCTTGCCGCGGCGCCTGCTGTCATCCCCGGCAAGGCTCTTGCCGGGGGCCTCGTGGTCCTCCTTGGCCAGGATCCCGCCAAGGGTCGTCATCTTTTATAGTATGTATCTGATCTTTGAATGTCTTCACAAAGATCTGCATGCCACCACGGGGATGTCTCCCGAATCCTCGCCCATTGGGGTAGTGGACTCAAGGGTGATTCGCTCCGTAGGTGTGGGGCGAGCTGCCCCGGCAAGGGTCTTGCCGGGTTTGTTAGAACTGCCCCTCAAGGATCTTGCCGGGAGTCCGCCTCCGCCCCTTTGCTCTCTCGTGGTCTTGGTCTTGGCGTTTGTTCTGTTCCTCTTGAGCGTTGGCCTTACCTTGGCTCACCTCCCTCGCCTTGCTTAGTGTGGCGGTGCCCGTGGCTCGGACTGCCCGTGCACAGTTATAGGGGTACAAAAAGCATACCCCTCTTTTTGTACACCGACAATATGTATTGAGTACAGCCAAATTTGATTTATTTCTCACATGCATGACAATACAAAATTTTACCCACAACAAATGAAAATAAAATTGCAGAATTGAACCAAACAGTTAACTAGACAGCAGAACAAATGAACCAAAACAGTTAAGGAAACCAAGAATGCTCGAGAATAGTACTACGAAATGTAGCAATTGTTGGACCAAACTGTTAACCAAACATTACATTTCAGAATATCAGATTGCATATTAACATTACAGAGGACAAATCACTAGAAGGCACTGGTGGGGGCCTCGAGAAAACAGCATGAACTGTATTTTAAAGTAGACAACCGTGTGGCGGTGTCGACGGTGGCCACGAAGATGAGATGCTCCTCCAAGATCTGGCGGTCAGCACACGTGGCAGCCATCACGACCTCATCTGTGCGTGCGGCCGCGATTTGCTTCTCCGCTGCCAGATCCTACTAAGCTCCATGTTATACTGCATGCACAATGGTTGTGGGAGGCGCTTCATTGGAGGACGGGGCCAGTGATTGCGGCGGAAGGTGTCGCGCCGTCGATCGGGGCATGTCGGATTGGGAAGGACGAGGATGGTGTGGGTGGGGTGTGGTTTACCTGACCATATCGACGAGGCCACGCAATAAGAAGAAGGGTCGCCGGCGAGGAGGCGGCGCTGCAAGAAGAAGGTCGCCGGCGAGGAGGCGGTGCTGATACGTCTCCAGCGTATATATAATTTATGAAGTATTCATGTTGTTATTTTGTCATTCTTGGATGTTTTACAATCATTTTATAGCAACTTTATATCATTTTTTGGGACTAACCTATTGACCCAAAGGCTCAGTTCCAGCTTGTAGTTTTTGCTTGTTTTTTACTTCAGAAATCAATACCAAACGGAGTCCAAATGCAACGAAACTCCACGGGGATTTTTTATGGACCAGAAGGAACCCAATGGGCCAGAGCTGCACCTGGGGGGTGCCCACCTCGGTGGCCTCTCGCACCCCTTCTTTGCACTATAAATTCCCAAATATTCCGAAACCCTTCGGGGTTAACCTAGATCAGAAGTTCCGCCGCTGCAATACTCTGTAACCACGGAAAAAAATCTAGACCCCATTCCGGCACCCTGCCGGAGGGGGGAATCATCTCCGATGGCCATCTTCATCATCCCGGCGGCCACCACGATGAGGAGGGAGTAGTCCACCCTCGGGGTTGAGGGTTTGTACCAGTAGCTATGTATTTAATCTCTCTCTCTCTCTCGTGATCTAGGTCATAGGCTTTGTTAATATAGTTGGATCATATGATGTTTCTACCCTCTGTACTCTTGTTATGATGGATTGAATCTTTACCGTTTGAAGTTTTGTCTTGTCGGATTCAATATTCAGAGACGAGAACACATGATATATATCTTGCAATATGAATACTTGAGGTGACAATTGGGGTATCTTATTGATTCACTTGACATATGTTATGATTCAACTCACGGATTCCCGCGGTGATATTTGGGTAATCTTTGCATAGGGGTTGATGCACGTTTTTCTCCGGTAGAAACTTCGGGGTCTCTTTCTAGTTCTTTGTGTGGATTGAGTATTATGAATATGAATTGCTTTGGTGTTATCCTTGTACGAACTCTAGGATAGATCGAACGGAAAGAATAGCTTTGAGATGGTTTCATACCCTACAAACAATTCCTATCTTTTGTTCTCTGCTAATAGGAACTCGGGAGTGATTCTTCGTTACACTTTGAAGGATAATCATATGATCCAACTATGTTAGCACTGTTGGGAGATTGCACTAGCGAAAGTATAGAACCTAGGCCTCATTTTCAAGCATTGCAATACCATTTTTGTGCCCGTTTACTATTTGCTACCTTGCTATTTTTATTTATTCAGATTATAAAAATATATGGCTACCATCAATATTACACTTTTATCACCATCTCTTCGCCGAACTAGTGCACCTATACAATTTGCCATTGTATTGGGTGTGTTGGGGACACAAGAGATTTCCTGTATTTGGTTGCAGGGTTGTTTGTGAGATACCATCTTCATCCCACACCTCCCAAGGGTTGATAAACCTTAGGTCATCCACTTGAGGTAAAACTACTACTGTCCTACAAAACTCCGCGCTTGGAGGCCCAACACGAGTCTACAAGAATAAAGTTGCATAGTAGACATCAAGCTCTTTTCTGGCGCCGTTGCCGGGGAGGTGAGTGCTTGAAGGTATATCTTTAGATCTTGCAATTGAATCTTTTAGTTTCTTGTTTAATCACTAGTTGGGTTTATAAAAGAAAACAACAACAAAAATGGAATTGAGGTTGCATCATATTATTGATCATCTTTATAATATCTTTCTTGAAAATGATGGCTCGGAAAATTGTGCTCAATTGTTAGAAGAAGAAGTCAATAAAATGCTTGGCACAAAATATTTGAATGATGAGCATGATTGCAATGTTGTTAGTATAAATTCTTTGAATATCCAAAATGCTAATGATGATTGCACAAGTCATGACAAAATGTTTCTTATAGGCAAATTGGGAGTGCCTTTGTACACCAAAAAGGGAAGATAGATTTTGCAAGAAGCATAAATATTTAGAAACAAGAAAGTTTCAAGAGAGGCTAGATGACTATGCTGAAAGACTTAATTTTTTCGCCATCCTTGTGAACTTTGCAATGAACATGGTCATTTAAACCTCCAATGCAAATTCTTTCATGATCATATCGTGTCCAAACATTGTGATAACTTGATTACCCTTGAGCATCATATAGAGCTTAGTCTTATTTTGGGGTATGAATAAATGAAACGTATAACTGAGGGTATTCCAAAATTTAGTCTCGAGAGATTTCTTGATTCTGATCTAGAGGAAATTTATATGTTTTGTGCGGTGAATTGCATTGAGAATCCTTATATTGCCAACTATCTAAAGTCAAGAAAACAATAGAATATGAAGCGAGTACTAAAGAAAGGGAAAATATTTCCCAAAACCCTCCTAGTGTTTATTATGATGAATCAGGTAACGAGGAGGAGCTTCCTATCCAACCAATCTCATCAATAATAAGCTTGAAAAGATTAATTAAACCCCCACATGATGTGGTGAAGAAGAAGAAAAGAAGAAATAAGAGAGGTAAAAAGGTATCTCTCCCAAATAATGTTGCTCCTATTATTGTTGTGCCTCATGAAAATGAATCAAAAATAATTTTGGAAGATGACACACTTGATGATGATTTTTCTATGCCTATTGCTTGTTATGATGATTATGATTGGGAATATAATGATACTTCTTATAATATTGGAAATCTTTTTGGCACCAACTTGGGAATTATGATGATAGCAATTGTTATACCGTTGGTGCCAATCATACTATTAATGATTAGAATGATTATGCTTATGATAGGCCAAGCCACAAGCTTGGGGATGCTATGTTTGATGAGAATTTATTTGCTGCAATTAATGTTTGTCCCAAGCTTGGTGAGGCTATGTTTAATGAAGATGATCTTTTTATTCCCCCTACTTTTAATGATCAAACTTATTTTGATGATAGCATGCCTCTTATTTATGATGATTACATTGATAAAAGTGGGTTTGGAAGAGTGTCAACTCTAGGTAGTAGTGATCCCACTATTTTGGAGGGTGTTGAATCTTATTACAATATTGATGAAATTGGATTTGGAGAGGTCATAACTTTATTAGTGATACATCCACTATTTTGGAAGAGGTTCCAATTGACTATGGCAATAAAGTTGCTTTCTATGATGATTATTATGATGACATGTATGCCATAGAGAGTAATGAATTTTCTACGCTTATGGATCATGAAGAGAATGCTTTCTGTAATGGTTATATTGATGAATCTATTCATGATGCTACTAAAAATTATTATGAGAGAGGAACTTATGATGCATGATGTTCGCTTTGTGTTTCAATTCTTACCTTTTAGGTGAGCATCTTTGACACATCATGCCAGCTAAAAGGCATTAAAGAAAAGCGCTTGTTGGGAGACAACCCAACACTTTTACTTACTGTTTTTGTGTGTTCACATGATTATGCTACTGTATTAATCATGTTTTATTGCTTTTGTTTACATAAATTGCCAAGTAGCCTTTGGGATCATGTTGGGTGATAGTTGAGTTGACCCTGCTGAAAAACAGAAACTTTTGAGCTCACGAAAATAAGTCCCATTTTTAACAGAAGAGTGCTCTTTGAGTTGATTCTTTTTGACGGAGTTTAACATACAAATTTATCACGTGGTCCAATTTGTTTCATAATTTTTGGAGTAGCAGAAGTATGGTTTGAGTACAGATTACTACAAACTGTTCTGCTTTTGACAGATTCTGTTTTCAATGCATAGTTTGCTTGTTTCCTAGTTTCTATGGCTTATATTTCTCAATATAAATTCTAGAAATGATATGCTACAGTAGGCATTGTTTGGAAACAATTATGAATCTTGTCTTGACAGTGCCAAAGTGAAATGGTTTGCTCTTTATCATACTAACCTATCTCACGAAGTTTTGTTAAGTTTTGTGTGATTGAAGTTTTCAAGTTTTGGGTGAAATATCGATATGAGGAGAATAAGGAGTGACAAGACCCTAAGCTTGGGGATGCCCAAGACACCCCAAGTTAATATCCAAGGAATATCCAAGCAACTAAGCTTGGGGATGCCCCGGAAGGCATCCCCTCTTTCGTCTCCAACATTATCAGTAACCTCACTTGGAGCTATGTTTTCATTCGTCACATGATATGTGTTTTGGTTGGAGCATCATTTTATTTTGTTAGGATTTTCTTGCTGTTATTTATAATAATTTTTTGCATCTTTATTTCAATAAAAATGTCAAGGATAGCTTTTACCATGCTTATTATACAAGTCTACATGTTGCTGTTTAAAAACAGAAAGTTTACCGCTGTTGCAAAAAATCCCTAGAAAAGTAAGGGTGTGATAAAATGTTGAAACTTTTTGAATAATAATCTCTGATAAATTTTCTACAGTATGGTAAAATTTTCATAATTTTTGGAGTTAGGGAAGTATGATGAATCCTGCATTCTTTACAGACTGTACTGTTTTGGCAGATTGCTGTTATGTTTGCATTGTTTGCATATGTTTGCTTATTTAATGATTCTATTTGAGGATAGGAGTATTAAATATGTAGAGGCATTTAGTATGCAATGTAGAATAATAATTTTTGTCATTTGCTACAGTAGAGTATGATAAGTTTTCTGCATTGGTTTCTACTAACTTATCTCACGAGTTCTTGTTTAGTTTTGTGTGGATGAAGCTTTTGAGATTTAGGAAAACCGTGATATGAGAGGAATTAAGGAGACACAAAAACTAAAGATTGGGATGCCCAAGGCACCCCAAGATAATATTTCAGGAAGTCTCAAGCATCTAAGCTTGGGGATGCCCTGGTAGGCATCCCACCTTTCTTCTTCAACATTTATCGGTTAGTATCGGTTGAGCCTAAGTTTTTTTTCTTCACATGATGTGTGCTATCCTTGAAATGTTATTTTGTTTTGTTTTGTTGATGTTTTAATAAATTACTTAGATCTGAAAGTTTTTAATAAGAGAGAGTCCTCAAATATCTACTTATTTATTTAACTACTCGCATGATCTTCACTTATATCTTTTTGGAGTAGTTTGTCATTTACTCTTGTACGTCACTTATATCCTATGAGTAAAATTGTTGAATGAATTGAATATTATGAAGTTGAAATCATATCATGCCTATTAGTAGCTTCGCATTGGGTTTAGAAAGTGAAATCTTTTGAGGCTTGACAATCACAATATTGGTCATACAAGCAATTCACAAATAATTAGTATAAGGAAGAGAACTTTCACATGCAAATACACTATCCTAGAAAGCTTTTGTGATTGTGAGCCCCCATCAAAACATTATATGCCAAAATTGTTGACGTTGGACAAGGAAGACAATGTAATAGTTTATGTTTGTTCATATTCACATAGAAGTCATATTGTCATAGATCCTTCAACATGTGGTGCTTGCCCCCTTTCTTTGCTAGCCAAAAATTCCGCACTAAGTAGAGATACTACTTGTGCATCCAAAAACCCTTGAACCCAAATCTTATTTTCAAGTGTCCACCATACCTACCTATATGCAGTATTTCCGTGCCGTTCTAAGCAAACTTATATGTTCCATCTCTAATTTTCAAAAATAAGTTTCTCTTTTGTGTGCTTGTACCGCTCGCGAGGCGGTGAGGGGTGGCCAATATTTTCCATGCTAGATGTGTTATTCTCACGATGAGTGATTATTCACTTGTCATCGCATAAGAGTAAGACAAAGGTATTAGGGATGCCCAGTCCTGAAATGAAAAATGAATTTACTTTATGTTGTCAAATAATAAATTCCTTGGAAAGTGTTGGTATGGAGGGCACCCGTGGATACGGCTAGCCATGGAAAGTGAAAGTATGGTGGAAAAAGGAATAAACTTTATTTTTTGTTTGGGAACCGCCTATGATATATCTAGCATGGAAAGTGTTGGGAGCTCTAAGTCATTTTCGTTGGTGGGAAAGTACACCTCTCAAAATGTTTTTATCTCTCAATTTTCGCTTTGAGCTCTGGCCCCTCTACAAATCCCTACTTCCCTCTGCGAAGGGCCTATCTTTTACTTTTATATATTTACTTTCATGCAAGAGTCAAAGTTTTTCTCTCTATTCCTTTTTATTTTTCTCTTTTAGCAAGCATCATGTGGTGAGGAAAGATCTAGGCACATATGTCTAGTTGAATATGGGTAGCATGAGTTATTATTGTTGACATCACCCTTGAGGTGAATACGTTGGGAGGCAAAACAATAAGCCCTATCTTTCTATGTGTCCGGTTGAAACATTTTGCTCATGTGTACGCGGTGAGTGTTAGCAATCATAGAAGACTATATGATGGTTCTGTATGTGGAGCTCTTACTTAAACTCTGTTGAATAAGTTGAATTGCAACTGATTGGTGACTAAGAACATAGGTTGTTGAGTTTCAAGAGAGTTCATTGTTTAAACCTTAACATGTGAATTGGTTGCCACTACAACATGAGAAATTTTATGAGAAAGAATTGTTGTTATGATGCTAGAAAAGTGATTGAAATTGCCATTGATCAAACTTATGCACTTTGGTAGCATTCACACTTCATAAATTATTTCTTTTATCATCTACCTACTCGAGGACGAGTAGGAACTAAGCTTGGGGATGCTGATACGTCTCCAACGTATCTATAATTTATGAAGTTTTCATGTTGTTATTTTATCATTCTTGGATGTTTTACAATCATTTTATAGCAACTTTATATCATTTTTTGGGACTAACCTATTGACCCAGTGCCCAGTGCCAGTTTCTGTTTTTTGCTTGGTTTTTGCATCGCAGGAAATCAATACCAAAAGGAGTCCAAACGCAACGAAACTCCACGGGGATTTTATATGGACCAGAAGGAACCTAATGGGCCAGAGCTGCACCTGGGGGGTGCCCCGAGGGGGGCACAACCCACCAGGGTGCGCCAGCCCCACCTGGCGCGCCCAGGTGGGTTGTGCCCACCTAGGTGGCCTCCCGCACCCCTTCTTTCCACTATAAGTTCCCAAATATTCCGAAACCCTTCGGGGTTAACCTAGATTAGAAGTTCCGCCACTGCAAGGCTCAGTAACCATCGAAAACCAATCTAGATCCCGTTCCGGCACCCTGCCGGAGGGGGGAATCATCTCCGGTGGCCATCTTCATCATCCCGGCGGCCAGCACGATGAGGAGGGAGTAGTCCGCCCTCGGGGCTGAGGGTTTGTACCAGTAGCTATGTGTTTAATCTCTCTTTCTCTCTCGTGATCAGATCATGGGCTTTGTTAATATAATTGGATCATATGATGTTTCTACCCTCTATACTTTTGTTATGATGGATTGAATCTTTACCCTTTGAAGTTTAGTCTTCTCGGATTGGATATTCAGAGATGAGAACACATGATATATATCATGCAATATGAATACTTGAGGTGACAATTGGGGTATCTTATTGATTCACTTGCCATATGTTATGGCATTCAACTCGCGGATTCCCGCGGTGATATTGGGGTAATCTATGCATAGGGGTTGATGCACGTTTTTCTCCGATAGAAACTTCGGGGTATCTTTGTACTTCTTTGTGTGGATTGAGTATTATGAATATGAATTGCTTTGGTGTTATCCTAGTATGAACTCTAGGATAGATCAAATAGAAAGAATAGCTTTGAGATGGTTTCGTACCCTACAAACAATTCCTATCTTTTGTTCTCCGCTAATAGGAACTCGGGAGTGATTCTTCGTTACACTTTGAGGGATAATCATATGACCTAACTATGTTAGCACTGTTGGGAGATTGCACTAGCGAAAGTACGGACCCTAGGCCTGATTTTCAAGCATTGCAATACCGTTTGTGCCCATTTACTATTTGCTACCTTGTTGTTTTTATTTATTCATATTATAAAAATATATTTCTCTCATCAATATTACACTTTTATCACCATCTCTTCGTCGAACTAGTGCACCTATACAGTTTTCCATTGTATTGGGTGTGTTGGGGACACAGGAGATTTCTTGTATTTGGTTGCAAGGTTGTTTGAGATAGACCATCTTCATCCTACACCACCCACAGATTGATAAACCTTAGGTCATCCACTTGAGGGAAAATTGCTACTGTCCTACAAAACTCTGCGCTTGGAGGCCCAACACGAGTCTACAAGAATAAAGTTGCGTAGCAGACATCAAGGTGCTGCCAGTAAGAAGCAGTGAAGGTTTGAACTTGGAAAGCAAGGAGGAACAGTGGAAATGTGGCTTTTGGTGTGGGAGGGCGGGTGGGGAGATAGATATTTCCGCGGTGGCAGAAACATTTCGCACGGTGCCGCGAGAAACTGGCGCGCAAGTGTGGTTCAAGCGCGGGCGGTGGACTATAGACAACAAAGCTTCCTGCGTAAGCCAGAGAAGATGGTGCGCCAAGATATTTTATATCGCATCCCACACGATTCTTGCTAGTAAACTATTTGTGGTATACCTGATTTTTTTTCATTCTGTTTTGAAAGACAAAATGGTGTTACAGAGAGAAAGGATGGTGTTTGAATTGCTAGAACATTTATCTACAGTGAACATGCAACTATATGAGTGTCGTGTTATAATTTGGAATAATTTCGGGTTTGTTTGGACTTTTATGCATTAATTGAGTTTCTAGGCATTTAATGTGCATAATTCAAATTTGAACTACAAACACATGCTCTGGTGCACCAAAGTTTTTTGAAAAATCACATGTTTGTCTTTGGGTGAATTTATAGGTCCCATGCAAGAATGGGAATGAAATATAAACATCTGGGCGTCGTGGCTCGGCCGGAGACATTGAGAATTTTGTTTTTAAATTCCTGTAAATCCCAAACTCGCCTGAAAATCATGAAAGTTGGCATGGTGTCACTTTATGGCACCAACATGCTGTGGTAAATTTTTTGGCCGAATTGGGACAAGTTTTGGTATAAGCTTCTTGCAAATTGGAGCATCTCTCAAGAAGGCACGTGGTTTCAAGAGGGAACGTGTCACCTTTGTGTGCGAAATGATATACGATGGCCCCCTCCTCTTGATTTTTTTACATATCCAACATAGAACTATATGAGTATCGTGTTAAAATTTGGAGTTATTTTGGGTTCATTTGGCCTTTTCATGCATTAATTCAGTTTCTAGGCATTTAATGTGCATAATTCAAATTTGAAATACAAGCACATGCTCCGGTGCACCAAGGTTGGTTGAAAAATCACATGTGGATCCTTGGGCGAATTTCTAGGTCCCATGCAAGAAATGGGAATGAAATTCAAACATCTGGGTGTCGTGGCTCGGCCGGGAACATTGAGAAACTTGGTTTTTAAATTCCTGTAAATTCAAAACTCACCCGGAAATCATAAAACTTGGCATGCTGTCATTTCATGGCACCAACATGTTGTTGTAAAAAAATTGGCCGAATTGGGACAAGTTTTGGTATAAGCTTCTTGCAAAAGGGAGCTTCTCTCAAGTAGGCTCGTGGTTCCGAGAGGGAACGTGTCACCTTTGGGTGCGAAACAATATACGCTGCCTCCCCCTTGATTTTTTATAGAGGCGACATAGAACTATATGAGTGTCGTGTGAAAATTTTGAATTATTCTGGGTTCGTTTAGCCTTTTTGTACATTAATTGAGTTTCTGGGCATTTAATGTGCATAATTCAAATTTGAACTACAACCACATGCTCCAGTGCACCAAAGTTCGTTGAAAAATCACATGTGTGTCCTTGGGTGAATTTCTAGGTCCCATGCAAGAAATGGGAATAAAATTCAAATATCTGGGCGTCGTGGCTCGGCCGGAAATATTGAGAAACTTGGTTTTCTAATTCCTGTAAATCCAAAACACGCATAAAAATCGTGAAACTTGGCATGGTGTCATGACATGGCACCAACATAATGTGGTAAATTTTATGGCCGAATTGGGACAAGCTTTGGTGTAAGCTTCCTGCAAATCGGAGCTTCACTCAAGAAGGCTCGTGGTTCCGAGAGGGAACTTGTCACCTGCGAAACGACATACACTGCCTTCTCCCGCCTTGATTTTTTTACAGAGGCAACTTAGACCAATAGGAGTTTCATGCTAAATTTTGGAATTATTCCAGGTTCCTTTGCCCTTTTTTATACGTTAGTTGAGTTTCCAGGCATTTAATGCACATGATTCAAATTTGAACTATAAGCACATGCTCCAGTGCGCCAAAGTTAGTTGAAATATCATTTATGTGTACTTGGGCGAATTTCTAGGTCCCATGCAAGAAACGGGAATGGAATTCAAACATCTGGGCGTCGTGGCTCGGCCGGAAACATCGAGAAACTTGGTTTTAAAATTCCTATAAATCCAAAATTCGCCTGAAAATCATGAAACTTGGCATGGTGTCATGACATCACATCAACATGCTGTGGAAATTTTTTTGTCCGATTTGTGAAGGCGCACACATTAACAATCAACAAGGTCATTTGGAACAAGTGATGTCATGTTACAATCGGAAACACAAGTATTATTGAAACCGTGGGCGTTCTACTGACCGTTTATGTGCCGCTACGCGTCCCTTTTTTTATTAGATAGGAGGTGTCGTGCGGGGTAGCTATTTGAGGACGGGAGGCATGCGATTAGACCACTGCGCGTGCTTATCAGGAGGAGAGCCCTTTAACCTCCATCTGTCGCCCACCTCTCTCCCAACATCTCCATTAATGGTGCCCGAGCCCCTGTTTCACGGCGTGGCTATGTCTCACTCGACTAAGATTTAAGAGAGAAAAAACAAAATCTGAAAAGAAAATTTTGCAGGGATCTTGATGTAAGATCCGATGAACCTATATAGCATCGACTGCAACTTATAGCAAGATTGATGAATATGTAAGGACGAGACAGTGGATAATAATTGTCTTACATACTTAGGAAGATAACTAAAAATCCACATGCGGCAACGCCCAAAATACACAAGGGCAAAAGAAGAAGGAAGACGCAGACATGATGCGTTACAGGCCACGGAGACTAGTTATTGCGGCGAGCCGCTGACATGTCTCCAACGTATTTATAATTTTGGGATATTTAAATTAGTGCCCCTGGTTCCTTAGTTGTGCTCACTTTTCCCCACGCTCCAAACTTTTGCTCACTTTTCCCCTCTTCCTTAGCTGAAACTCTCACAAATGCTCATAACGGGCGTTTGCCGTCTTGATCGTCCATTGACCATTAGTTGCTGACGAGTGGGGCCAAGTCTTCGTCTGACCGTTGCTTGCTGATGGGTGGGACCGCAAGGAGACACGTATTGGGCAGCTCATCTGAATCTGAAACAGATCTAGACAGGCCGCACCGCACCGCGCCGCCACAACCCCTCCGTCGGCGTCGTGTTGCGTCCACCGTAGTTGTTTCCTCCACCCTATGCCCCTATTCTGTTCGACGGCGACGCCGCGTCTCCGCCAGATATAGCCCACCTCCCCATCTGGGATTACATAGCGATGTTGAGTGAGGACGCCCGAATGCAAATGACCGTGGAGAGGATTGGATCGAATCCGCGACAGATAATTCATGGATTAAACCTGGGTAAGCATCATTTCCTCTCGAATTGACGTTCTAAGTCATATTGTAGGCCATATTTGACTTCTGTTTGCTTGGATCGTTCGAATTTGTGCTCGATTTTACCCGGCTAACTGAAGCCTTTGTATAGGATTGATCCCGCGCTGGCTTTCCGGCTGGCCATTAGAATGGAAACTAGTGTGCTGCGTGGTACTAAACCACATTTGATTTCATCATTTTTCTATCCCAAAGTGGTAGAAACCAGCATATCTTTCAAAGATTTGCGAGCTGATCTCAGAAACACCTATCCCTGGAGTGATTCCGATGATGTTGAACTGAATTACTTTAGCAGTGAAGAGCAAAGATTTCTCCCACTAACTTGCGACGATCATATGCCGTTGCTTTTTGCTGGGATTGCTGGCTGCCGATTCGGTAAACTCAAAATCGATGTGCTTTAGCCACGCGCAGAACGGGCGAAGGGGAAGGGAGTTCAGACATCATCTGTCGGTGCTAATAGCCAGCACCCCGGCACTCCTTGTAGGTCGACACCAAGTGAAGCAAGTGGTTCATGGATCCACAACATGCCTGCTGCCAATTCTGGTTCCGATTCAGCTGCTGCTTCTCGTGTACCTTCTGCTGTTGGTGTAGAAGAAGATGCAGAACTCGAGGCAAAGGTGCCTACAAATGATGATGAAGACGAGATGATGTTTCTGAATCGTCGATGTAGCTAGTCAAGAACCGGTGGATGATGAATATATGGAGGAGCCCATCAGCCAAGCTAGGTTTGATGACACTGACGATGAAGAGAAGGTGGAGAACATGGACAGCTTAATCGAGGATGAATACGATGGTGATGACATGCCAACAATTGAGTGGAACAGGGAAAAACCTGAGCTTAGTGTAGGTACCATTTTCCAATCAATGGTGGACTATCGGAATGCAGTGACAACATGGTGCATTATATCTGAAAACACCTATAATATTAAAAGGAGTGAGCCAACAAGGTTTACAGTTTTTTGTCCATATCCTAGGTGTAGGTGGAAGTTGCATGCATCTCATATGAGAAAGAGCAAATATATTTAGGTAATCCAAGTTCAGTTAGTAATTTAGTTTCAGATCATTGAGTAAGGTTTCTTAACTGTTTTTACCCTTTTATTTTGTTTCAGATAAAGAAAAACCCACACAAGCACACCTGTCCACCTGGAGGGGGGGGGGGAAGGCCAAAACCAAGCTAGCAAAAACTAGGTGGGTGGAAGATGCTATATTGGATTGGCTGAGAGAAGAACCTGGACTTGGTCCAACAGCACTCCATGGGAAGCTTTTTGAGAAGTACAAGATAGAAATTCCTTACATGAGAATTTTCAATGCTAGGGAAAAGGCTCTTGACAGAATTAATGGTCAATGGAATGACAGTTTTCAGCTGCTTTACACTTTCAAAGCTGAAGTGGAGATGGCAAGTCCAGGAGTGTTGTAGAGATTGACAAGCATACAGCCCATTCAAAATAAAAGGAAAGTCATTTGAGAAAGAGTGCTTGTAAGGGCTTTTGTTTGTTTCAAGGCTTGCTGGCAGGGGTTTCTAGATGGTTGTAGGCCCTATTTGGTTGTAGATGCTACACATTTGACTGGAAGATGGAGAGGACAACTAGTAGCAGCTTCTGCAGTTGATGGACACAACTGGCTATTCCCAGTTGCATTTGGTGTGGTGGAGGCAGAGTCTGAGGAAAGTTGGGTTTGGTTTCTGCAGCAGTTGCGCAACATTATAGGCACACCCCCAGGTTTAGCTATACACACAGATGCTTGCAAGGGTTTAGAGAGTGTAGTAGAAATTGTATTCCCTGGAGTGGAGCATAGGGAATGTATGCGACACCTAGCGCATAATTTCAAAAAGAAGTTCAAAGGTAAAGTTTATGATGAGAACTTATGGCCAGCATCATACACATGCAGCAAAAGGAAGCATGAACACCATTTGAGAGTGTTGTATGCTCAAAATCCTCTTGTGAAGGAGTACATGGATGCACATCATGGCAAGGTGTGGTCAAGAAGCAACTTCAACAAAATCTGCAAAGTAGATTATGTGACCAAGAACCTTGCGTAATGCTTCAATTCAAAGTTCAAGTCAGTGAAAGGGCTCTTGTTGTGGCAAGCATTTGACAAGATGAGGCAGATGATCATGATAAAGATGGCTCTTCGCAAAAGAATTGCAGAAACACAATATGTTGGTCATCAAATGCTCCCATCACTGATTAAGGCATTGCACTTGAAGGCAAGAGGACTGAAGATGAAATGTATTCGATCTGGTACATATGAGGGAGAGGTTACCTATAATGACACTAAAAATATGTTATGGAGGTATCCTGTGAACCTAAGTACTAGAGAATGTACTTGTAGGCAATGGCAGATCCGTGGGAAGCCATGCATACATGCCCTACATATGATGACCGTTATCGGGGGTGCAGATGGTGAAGTTGATCAATATTGCTCTGAGTATTTCTCTGTTGCCAAATTTATGGCTGCTTATGCTGACAATGTGCCTGCACTCTTTGGGAAAGATCAATGGAACATAGTAGATCCAGGGTTCAAACTCCATGCTCTTGTCATTACTAGACCACCGGGAAGACCAAGGAACCATAGGATTAGAGCAGGTGAGGAGGGTCGTCTACCAAAGAAGCGTGCTTGCAAAAAATGTGGAGTTCTGGGGCATATTGCTAGGCTTTGTACCAATGCAGTGGATGCATCATTTGGAGAGGAGGAAAGATGGACAGCAGCCAAGCTGAGGACAATGCAACAGCAATGGAGACTGAAGATGCAGAGGAGAATGCAGTAGCAATGGAGACTGAAGATGTAGTGGAGAATGCAGCAGAATTGAAGCGATGGAGAATGCAAAGCAGAAATGAAGCATCTTGGTATGTGTTTGCATTTGTAGAATGCATCTACCCTTTTGTTTGCATTTGTTCTCTTTTTGCCTATGGCTTATAATTTTATTTACCAAATCTAGGGAGAAAAGGCCAAGAGATGAAGAAGCGAAGATTTTGAAACCATGGCCTTTGATGGTTTTGAAGCTATAAGAGAGGAAGAGGAGGGGTAATTTTTCCAATTGTGCCTTTAAAGATTACTGAACCCATAGATGACCGTCAAATGGTCGTCAAGTGCTCGGCGAGTGGAACTACTCCATCAGCACCTCCATGGAAAAAACCCCAAGTAAAGATCAAAAGGAACAAGACTCTGAAAGAAAAGAGCATCTCAACTAGGGAAACCAGGAGCAAGACGGCGAAGCCAGCTGCAAACACAAGGAGCAAGTCAAAAATTTGAATTAAGTTGTTGGGAAATGTTTGTGTTGTCAATTTGAGGGCGAGTCGATCGCTTAAAACTTGGTAGATTTGTATTAAGATGTTGGCATCTTCAAATCTGCTAGATTTGAGCTACTGTGAAAACTTATCAGTTGTAATAATGTTGCTTCTACTTTGAGTCGGAATTCAAATTTCCATCAAAATTTGAATTTAAATCAAGATTTGGGCCAAAATTTGGATTTGAGCCAAAGTTGAAGTTGAACATTGGAGGTTCATTGCTCTGTGTGGTGTATTTGATCGAGCATTTGAAGTCCAATATTCATAGGTGAACAGTCCGAATGAGAAATGTGCTAGAAACGAGCTCGAAAGCTAGGGTAAACAACCCTATTTGAAATCAAGTTTTTTTACCTTGTCTAAATGAGGCATATATATATTTTATTAACACTTGTTCCATATATATAGGGAAAAAACGAAGTCTCACTATTTATTGATTAATATTCATATTACTACTTTTTTTTTGAAAAAATATGCTTTTAATTCAAAACCGTCAAATAACACGTTTTAGATATGAAAATGAAAAGATAAGTTCAGATCCTTCTTATTCACTCCAAAATGAAGCTATGGAGATTTTTCCAATTTTTTTTGAATTTTTTTGATTTTTTTTTCAAACCCTAAACCCTCTCTCCCTATTCTACAAACTCTGAACATGTTCATAGGTGATAGCTCATTTGTGTGAAGCCTTTTTTCATGAAAATGACCTACACCAAGTTTATATATTTTTTCTCATAACCTTGTCACATATGACGGCTATGTGCGCAAGAATTACAACATTTTGATTTTTTTTTGAATTTTTTAAAAACATTTGAACTTCATTTTGACAGATCACTTCAAAAAATGATTTTTCAAAAAAAAACACCTCTATGCCGAGTTTATATTTTCTTATGGTAACTAGGTCTCATGAACGGATGAACTACGTTTTTTTTATATTTTTGCGATTTTTTCTAATTTAGTTATGGCCATTTGAAATCTGGTCAAACCCTAATAACCCCGTTGACTGGCTCATAACCCCGCAGAAATGCTCCAAACCCTAGCGTCGAACGTCCGCCGTTGGATCCTACCAAGCGCCAAACACCACCCGTCAGATGTGGGGGCAGGCATGCGCGATCCGCGTGACGCCTCCTGATTGGCTACTGCACTCCCTTTTACAATCTACCCCACTTTACATATGAAATTGTATTTTTTGGACATGACCACCACATGTCAGTGTTATGAGTTGGTTCAAATATTCAAACTGCAAAATACAATGTGGCAAAATGGTCAATATAGCTTCCCCTTCTCCTCTTCTCCATCTGACAGACAAAGGCATCGAGCAGATCTCGAGCAGTTCCTCTGTTTCTTTCCCCATCTTCTCGTTCTTCTTCCTCTCGAGCAATTCCTCTGTTTCTTCCTCTCTGGCGATATGTCGACCTCCTCGTCAGCCCCCCGTTCCATGTGGCCCGTGTATGGTCCAAAGGTCGATGACTCGATGCATCGATCGCCCACGGATCGCGCTTAATCGGGTTGACTTCGAAGGAGGAGAAGAATGGTAACTTTGGGCGCAAGTTCATCAAATGCGAGAGCAAGCCGGAGGGGCAGGTTAGATCTGAGTTTTCCTCGCATCCTTTATCTCTAATTTCTCAAAAAAATCTGTTAGATTTGGGATTTAGGTTAGGTGATTTCATTTTCAGATCGTGAAGAAATGACACCATTTCGAGTGGATGGATGATTACATCCAGAGGCTTCAAGGGTTGGGCTTGCTGGATTCGAGGGGGAATGCAATCCGGAGTTCAATCTGCCCCATGATAGTGCCGCTCCGGCAGCAGCTGCACGTCCGGAATACCCGACAGTGGTAGATGTCGAACTAAAGACAGAACTGAAGAAGATGAACAAGAACTTCAAGCAGCTGTTTGAGTTGAAGAAGCAATCCAATCTGATAGCTTTAGGAATACTTGCTCTAGGAATTTTTTACTTGATGGCCATCTCTCGTTAGAGATGTTTGTCTAATGTTGTTGCCATTTAGCAATCCAAGTCTGTTTATCTCAAATGCAACTCTGTTTAGTGCAATTGTCGATCTCTGAATGTATGCAATTTACTGTTATGTTTCGACACTTTCGCCGCGTAAGACAACTACCAGTTCAGTGATAGGCTTATTTTGTTAGCTAATAACCTCGAGTGTTGGATCAAGGGATATACATCAAGTTCATCTCTTCTCTCTCTCACTTGAGCGGCACAAGGGATATACATCAAGTTCATCTCTTCTCTCTCGCACTTGCCAAACTTTTGTCCTCGAGTTCGCCGATTCGCTAGAAAAAACCTACTTCACGGGCCCAAAGAGAATCAAGCTGCAATAGGCCCACAAAGGATAAATGAGGCCCAGAAACAAGCGATGTTTCTTTTTTTGTTTAGGAACGATTGCTTTGTTCTTTTTTGTTTCTGATTGATTTTTTCAAGCAGCTGAATCTTTTTTTGATTTGATTTCCCTTCAACGTATGTGCTTTTGTTTTGCTTCCTCACAACCTGGCTTAGTTTGGCGGTGAAGTAATTTTAGAATCAAAGTATTTGCAAACCGCAGTATTATTATGCCTAGCGAACCAATACTTCAGTATTGGAAAAAGAGGTCCAACCTCTTTTTATATACTTCAAAAATAGTGTAGTTTTCTACATATTAAAGTATGTAAAACTGCACTTTTGACTAAATCCAAACATCTCAAAGTATTTGATACTTCAATATTTCTGGAAACCAAAGTATTCTTGGAATTCCTAAAAAATACAGAGCTCCCAAACCAAAGCCGTGTACAATATGTTCTTATTTTTAGAAGGCATCTATAAACACATCATTTTTAGTTAGTTTGGTTAATTTTGCCCACATCAATTAGCCGTGTCTAAACTTGGGACAAACAAAATACAAACATAACAAAGCATTAATATAACACACATAACTTAACTTAGATAGGGTTGCTAGGGCAACATAAGTTCTTACATATAACACGATACACCAATTGCTAGGGCAACATAAGTTCTTACATAGATAATAATAATTAACCTTACATGCATAGATAGGGTAGCTAGGTCGGGCAATACACACACCAAACTCACACTACATAGTAGATAGGGTAGCTAGGGCAACACCGCCATGTCTTCACTGTCGTCTTCACCTTAACCGCAGGCTTCACCGTCTCCTTCGCCGCCGGCTTTAGTACTGCTCCTCCTCCTCCTCAAGGCCGTTGTCGCCGAGGTAGTACGGGAGGCTGTGCATGCGGTTGCGAGCGGGGAAGACGCTCTCGAAGTCGGTGAAGATGTTATAGGTGGTGAATGCAATGAACTCGCACCCACACCAATACACCTTGCCGAAAGGTGTAGTAGGCATCGAACCTGTTGGTGAAGTGGACGACGAGCCCTACCACTGGAGCATTGGCGTGGGGACGCTGCTCCACGAGGTTGAACATGGGCGGCGAGCCCGCCGGCAGCTGGTGGAAGCCCGCACGGAGGAACCCCCGTGCAAGCTCAGTGCCACCCCTCTAGCGTGAGAACACCCACATGCGGAGCGATGCCTCGACGATGACGTTGGCGGGGTACCGCTGTTCCGGCACGGTGGGCGGCTCTTGGAACGTTGGCCCGTTGTACTGCATCTTGAACGCTTTGCTGAGTGGAACGGCTTTGGCTTTTGGGGCAAGAAGAGAAGTGGGAGGCGCAGATGGATCTGTAGAAGAAGAGGCAATGGAGGGTAGTTTAAATAGCCGAGGGAGACGAAGTGGGTAGACGTGCAAATGGCGTAGATCATGACTCAGTGCGTGCGTGAACCGATGCGATCATCAATGTGTGAACGTGAATCGGCGAAGCGTGCTGCGTGCTTTCGCGTTGGCGGCTGCCTGCCTCCCCCTTCTGCGTGCTCTGCGTTGGCGACTGCCTACCTCCCACAACTGAACCGAGCGTGCATGCAGCCTGCCCCTTCTGCCACCGGCATGTATGCCTGCGACGCGTGAAACGATGCTACGGAGCGACTGAATCCACCGGCAATCGTGCGGCACGGATCGATGCGTGCGTGTCGGTGTTCATGCATGCGTTTAGGTCTAGGTCACTAGATGCGTGCGTGGCGGTGTTCGCATGCATAGCAGGCTACATCGATGCCAAAGTCGGGCATGCATAGCAGGCTGCATCCATAGATAGCAGGCTTTTTTAATTTATTACCAACAAACTAACGAGCCCGTCCTATGAACACAAACACGGCCCAACCAGCGAAGCCACAACCACAGTCAACAGAGTCCAACATGGCCCCACAAGTCAGTTAACGGCCAAGACGGCAAACGTCTGTTATGAACATTTGTGAGAGTTTCAGCTAAGGGAGTGGGGAAAAGTGAGCAAAAGTTTGAAGCATGGGGAAAACTGAGCACAACTAAGGAATTGGGGGCACAGATGGAATAAGCCCTATAATTTTTTATTGTTCCATGCAATTATATTATATGTTTTGGATGTTTAATGGGCTTTACTAAGCACTGCCATATTATTTTTGTGACTAAACTATTAACAGAAGGCCCAGTACAAATTGTTGTTTTTTTGCCTATTTCAGTGTTTCGCAGAAAAGGAATATCAAACGGAGTCCAAACGGAATGAAACCTTCAGAGAGTTATTTTTGGAACAAACGTGATCTAGGGGACTGGAGTGGACGACAAGAAAGAAGCAAGGAGACCACGAGGCAGGGAGGCGCGCCCCCTCTGTATGCCGCCCCACCCTCGTGGGCCCCTCACAGCTCCACCAACCTACTTCTTCCTCCTATATATATCCATATACCCCGAAAACATCCAGGAGCACCACGAAACCCTATTTCCACCGCCGCAATCTTCCGTACCTCTGAGATCCCATCTTGGGGCCTTTTCCCGGCTTCTGCACGGAGGGAATCGATCATGGAGGGCTTCTACATCAACACCATGGCCTCTCCGATGATGTGTGAGTAGTTTACCACAGACCTTCGGGTCCATAGTTATTAGCTAGATGGCTTCTTCTCTCTTTGGATCTCAATACAAAGTTCTCCTCGATCTTCTTGGAGATCTATTCGATGTAATTCTTTTTGCGATGTGTTTGTCGAGATCCAATGAATTGTGGGTTTATGATCAAGATTGTCTATGAACAATATTTGAATCTCCTCTGAATTCTTTTATGTATAATTTAATATCTTTGCAAGTATCTTCGAATTATCAGTTTGGTTTGGCCTACTAGATTGATCTTTCTTGCAATGGGAGAAGTGCTTAGCTTTGGGTTCAATCTTGCGTTGCTCGATCCCAGTGACAGAAAGGGAAACGACACGTATTTTATTGTTGTGATCGAGGATAAAAAGATGGGTTTTATATCATATTGCTTGAGTTTATCCCTCTACATCATGTCATCTTGCCTAATGCGTTACTCGTTCTTATGAACTTAATACTCTAGATGCATGCTTTGGATAGCGGTCGATGTGTGGAGTAATAGTAGTAGATGCGTAATCGTTTCGGTCTACTTGTCACGGACGTGATGCCTATATACATGATCATGCCTAGATATTCTCATAACTATGCACTTTTCTATCAATTGATCGACAGTAATTTGTTCACCCACCGTAACACTTATGCTATCTTGAGAGAAGCCACTAGTGAAACCTATGGCCCCCGGGTCTATTTTCCATCATATTAATATACCGTCAACTAGCTATTTCTGGCGCCACTTATTTTGCAATCTTTACTTTTCAATCTAGGATTGACAACCCCTTTATCGTGTTGGTTGCAAGGTTCTTATTTGTTTGTGCAGGTATGAGGGATTTGTGTGTAGTCTCCTACTGGATTGATACCTTGGTTCTCAAAAACTGAGGGAAATACTTATGCTACTTTGCTGCATCACCCTTTCCTCTAAAAGGGAAAACCAACGCATGCTCAAGAGGTAGCAAGAAGGATTTCTGGCGCCGTTTCCGGGGAGTCTACGCCAAGTCAATCAAGTCAAGACATGCCAAGTACCCATCACAAACTCTTATCCCTCGCATTACATTATTTGCCATTTGCCTCTCATTTTCCTCTCCCCCACTTCACCTTTGCCGTTTTATTCGCCCTTCTTCCGTTCGATATTTTGTTCCCTTGTGTTACCATGTGCCTTATTTTTGCTTGCATCTTTGCTTGCTAAAATTTTATGGATCCTCATCCACTTGCTAATATCTTTAAGAGATCCAATTATTATGAACCTATTTCTAGTGAGTTGAGTGCACTAGATTATCTTTATGAGGTTTTGCTTGAAATTCGTGAATCTGAAAATTGTGATGAAGAGATTCACGATAGCTCCTTGAATAAAAAGCATGATTGCAATGACTTTACTATAAATTCTCTTTATGTCAATTGTGCTAATAATATGCAAAACCCTAAGCTTGGGGATGCTAGTTTTTCTATATCTTCTACTTGTTGCAACGATCATGATTGGGGTGATTCTTCTTATGATCTTGAAAATTTATTTAAGCCTCATGATGAATATGAGATTGATAATAATGTTTGCAATAATATTGAAAGTGGGTATGGAAGAGTGTCAACTTTATATCCCACATATTTTGAGAATGTTCAATCTTATGAAGTTTCTGATAAAAGTGGGTTTGGAGACGTCATGACTTTAGCTAATGTTAATCCCACTATTTTGGAAGAGTGTCAACTTTGCATACATGTGGATCGTGTTGAGAATATGTTTTGTGATAGCTATATTGTTGAATTTTCTTATGATCCTACATGTAATTATTATGAGAGAGGAAAATATGGTTGTAGAAATTTTCATGTTACTAAATTACCTCTCGTTATGTTGAGATTGCTATTGTTTCTTTCCTCTTCCTTGAATATGCTAGTTTTTTCTTGCTATGATAATTTGTTTGCCTATAAGATTCCTATGCATAGGAAGTATGTTAGACTTAGATGTGTTTGTCACGTGTTTTATGATGCTCTCTTTGCGCTTCAATTCTTGTCTTTGATGTGAGCATCATTAAAATTATCAATGCCTAGCTAGGGGCGTTAAACGATAGCGCTTGTCGGGAGGCAACCCAATTTTATTTTTGTTCCTTGATTTTTGTTCATGTTTAGTAATAAATAATTAATCTAGCCTATGTTTGGATGTTTTTTTATGTTTTAATTAGTGTTTGTGCCAAGTAGACCTATAGGATCTTCTTGGGTGATAGTTGTTTGATCTTGCTGAAAAATTCAGAAACTTTCTGCTCACAAAAACAATTGTTAAAAATCACCAGAATGTGATAAAATACTGATTCCAATTGCAGTATATCAATAAACAAATTATTTAGGTCTTCCTATTTTGGTAGAATTTTTCAGTTACAGAAAGTTTGCGTTTGATACAGATTACTACAGACTGTTCTGTTTTTGACAGATTCTGTTTTTCGTGTGTTATTTGCTTATTTTGATGAATCTATGGCTAGTATCGGAGGGTATGAACCATAGAAAAGTTGTAATACATCAGGTTTAACAAAAATTTAAATAAATAATGAGTTCATTACAGTACTTTAAAGTGGTGGTTTGTTTTATTTCGCTAACTGAGCTCATGAGATTTTCTGTTGAGTTTTGTGTTGTGAAGTTTTAAAGTTTTGGGTAAAGATTTGATGGATTATGGAATAAGGAGTGGCAAGAGCCTAAGCTTGGGGATTTCCAAGGCACCCCAAGGTAAAATTCAATTACAACCAAAAGCCTAAGCTTGGGGATGCCCCGGAAGGCATCCCCTCTTTCGTCTTTCTCCATCGGTAACTTTACTTGATGCTATATTTTTATTCACCACATGATATGTGTTTTGCTTGGAGCATCTTGTATGGTTTGAGTCTTTGCTTTTTAGTTTAACACAATCATCCTTGATGTACACACCTTTTGGGAGAGATACACATGAATCGAAATTTATTAGAATACTCTATGTGCTTCACTTATATCTTTTGAGCTAGATAGTTTTGCTCTAGTGCTTCACTTATATTTTTTAGAGCACAGTGGTGGTTTTATTTTATAGAAATTATTGATCTCTCATGCTTCACTTATATTATTTTGAGAGTCTTTTAGAACAGCATGGTAGTTTGCTTTGGCTATAAAATTAGTCCTAATATGATGAACATCCAAGATGGGTATAATAAAAACTATCATATAAAGTGCATTGAATACTATGAGAAGTTTGATACTTGATAATTGTTTTGAGATATGAAGATAGTGATATTAGAGTCATGCTAGTTGAGTAGTTGTGGATTTGAGAAATACTTGTTCTAAAGTTTGTGATTCCCGTAGCATCCACGTATGGTGAACCATTATGGGATGAAGTCGGAGCATGATTTATTTATTTATTGTCTTCCTTATGAGTGGCGGTCGGGGACGAGCGATGGTATTTTCCTACCAATCTATCCCCCTAGGAGCATGCGCGTAGTACTTCATTTCGATAACTAATAGATTTTTGCAATAAGTATGTGACTTCTTTATGACTAATGTTGAGTCCATGGATTATACGCACTCTCACCCTTCCACCATTGCTAGCCTCTCTAATACCGCGCACCTTTCGCCGGTATCATACACCCACCATATACCTTTCCCAAAACAGCCACCATACCTACCTATTATGGCATTTCCATAGCTATTCCGAGATATATTTCCATGCAACTAACCACCGTTCCGTTTATTATGACACGCTCCATCATTGTCATATTGCTTTGCATGATCATGTAGTTGACATCGTATTTGTGGCAAAGCCACCTTTATAATTCTTTCGTACATGTCACTCTTGATTCATTGCATATCCCGGTACACCGTCGGAAGCATTCACATAGAGTCATATTTTGTTCTAAGTATTGAGTTGTAATTCTTGAGTTGTAAGTAAATAAAAGTGTGATAATCATCATTATTAGAGCATTGTCCCAAGTGAGGAAAGGATGATGGAGACTATGATTCCCCCACAAGTCGGGATGAGACTCCGGACGAAAAGGAAAAAAAGAAAAAAAAGAGGCCATAAAAAAGAGAAAAAGGCCCCAAAAAATGAGAGAAAAAGAGAGAAGGGACAATGTTACTATCCTTTTACCACACTTGTGCTTCAAAGTAGCACCATGATCTTCATGATAGAGAGTCTCCTATGTTGTCACTTTCATATACTAGTGGGAATTTTATATTATAGAACTTGGCTTGTATATTCCAATGATGGGCTTCCTCAAAATGCCCTAGGTCTTCGTGAGCAAGAAAGCTGGATGCACACCCACTTATTTTCTTTTGTTGAGCTTTCATACACTTATAGCTCTAGTGCATCCATTGCATGGCAATCCCTACTCACTCACATTGATATGTATTGACGGGCATCTCCATAGCCCGTTAATACGCCTAGTTGACGTGAGACTATCTTCTCCTTTTTTGTCTTCTCCACAACCACCATTCTATTCCACATATAGTTCTATGACCATGGCTCACACTCATATATTGCGTGAAAGTTTGAGAACATCAAAAGTATGAAACAATTGCTTGACTTGTCATCGGGGTTGTGCATGATTAAATACTTCGCATGATGAAAATAGAGCATAGCCAGACTATATGATTTTGTAGGGATAACTTTCTTTCGCCATGTTATTTTGAGAATACATGATTGCTTTGTTAGTATGCTTGAAGTATTATTATTTTTATGTCAATATTAAACTTTTATCTTGAATCTTTCGGATCTGAACATTCATGCCACAATAAATAAAATTACATTGAAAAATATGCTAGGTAGCATTCCACATCAAAAATTCTATTTTTATCATTTACCTACTCGAGGACGAGCAGGAATTAAGCTTGGGGATGCTTGATATGTCTCCA
This sequence comes from Aegilops bicornis, assembly GCA_021605145.1. NCBI lineage: Eukaryota > Viridiplantae > Streptophyta > Magnoliopsida > Poales > Poaceae > Aegilops > Aegilops bicornis. Next base: position 628,126,144 of record CM038671.1, on the reverse strand, counting down.
ACATATCTATAATTTTTTATTGATCCATGCTATTATATTATCTATTTTGGATGTTTAATGTGCTTTACTAAGCACTTTTATATTAATTTTGGGACTAACCTATTAACCGAAGGCCCAGTACAAATTGTTGTTTTTGCCTATTTTGGTGTTTCGCAGAAAAGGAATATCAAACGGAGTCCAAACGGAATGAAACCTTCGGGAGAGTTATTTTTGGAACAAACATGATCCAGGGGACTTGGAGTGGACATCAAGAAAGAAGCGAGGAGGCCACGAGGCAGGGAGGCGCGCCTGCCCCCCTGGACGTGCCCCCCACCCTCGTGGGCCCCTCGCAGCTCCACCGACCTACTTCTTCCTCCTATATATATCCATATACCCCGAAAACATCCAAGAGCACCATGAATCCCTATTTCCACCGCCGCAGCCTTCTATACCCATGAGATCCCATCTTGGGGCCTTTTTCGGCGCTCAGCCGGAGGGGGAACCGATCACGGAGGGCTTCTACATCAACACCATGGCCTCTCTGATGACGTGTGAGTAGTTTACCACAGACCTTCGGTTCCATAGTTATTAGCTAGATGGCTTCTTCTCTCTCTTTGGATCTCAATACAAAGTTCTCCTCGATCTTCTTGGAGATCTATTCGATGTAATTCTTTTTTTGTGTGTTTGTCGAGATCCGATGAATTGTGGGTTTATGATCAAGATTATCTATGAACAATATTTGAATCTCGTTTGAATTCTTTTATGTATGATTTAATATCTTTGCAAGTCTCTTCGAATTATCAGTTTGGTTTGGCCTACTAGATTGATCTTTCTTGCAATGGGAGAAGTGCTTAGCTTTGGGTTCAATCTTATGTTGTTCGATCCCAAAGTGATGTAAAGGGAAATGACACGTATTGTATTGTTGCCATCGAGGATAAAAAGATGGGGTTTATATCATATTGCTTGTGTTTATCTCTCTACATCATGTCATCTTGCCTAATGCGTTACTCTGTTCTTATGAACTTAATACTCTAGATGCATGTTGGATAGCGGTTGATGTGTGGAGTAATAGTAGTAGATGCAGAATCGTTTCGGTCTACTTGTCGCGGACGTGATGCCTATATACATGATCATGCCTAGATATTCTCATAACTATGCACTTTTCTATCAATTGCTCGACAGTAATTTGTTCACCCACCGTAATACTTATGCTATCCTGAGAGAAGCCACTGGTGAAACCAATGGCCCCCGGGTCTATTTTCCATCATATTAATCTCCCATCAACTAGCTATTTCTGGCGCCGTTTATTTTGCAATCTTTACTTTTCAATCTATACAACAAAAATACCAAAAAAAAATCTTATTAGCTCTATCAGATCTCACTTTTGCAAGTGGCCATGAAGGGATTGACATCCCCTTTATCGCGTTGGTTGCAAGGTTCTTATTTTTTTGTGCATGTACGAGGGATTTACGTGTAGTCTCCTGCTGGATTGATACCTTGGTTCTCAAAAACTGAGGGAAATACTTACGCTACTTTGTTGCATCACCCTTTCCTCTTCAAGGGAAAACCAACGCATGCTCAAGAGGTAGCAGCCATCATGATCTCTTTCATGTCCTCAATACGCTGCTTGGCAGCATCCACGTATTCCCCACTTTTCAAGGCCGACAAGTGGAGTCAGAGCGACCTGACCTTAGATGGTCAAGTCTCTGTGCTTAAGTGTCATCCCTGGATCGGTATTGCTGACACACACAGTACTCGAGGATTTATAACAGAGTTCAATCACACACTTAATACATCGAATGTCTCAAAAGAGAACTTATAATATGGCTGCAGGCCATCTAAATAAGATAACAGCGAAAACTTCGAAGGTGAAGGAGTCCATCCAACTCCACGGCAATACTGAGTGCACAACAACGACCTACCGCACCTTACTCTTTGTCTGAAAACTCTTCAACATGATACGCCAGTAGCCGTGTAGGTCAAAGACATGGAATATGCCGCAAGTTAGCACTATAGAGCAATGAACAGATAACAGCTAACACTACATGCTTATATGGCTGGTGGAGGCTCTACGGTTATCATTTGCATAAAGCTAGTTTTTTTCTACAACAAAGGAATATATTTTACTTAACTACTTAGTTGGTTGAAAAAGATATTGAGAAGGTACCCCCAACTCAATCCCAAAATAGTAATTATAACCCAACAAATTAATCATGTAAAGTGATGAGATCAACATAATATTTCAAATACCAGATACTCAAGATGTCCATAACCGGGGACACGGCTAACCATGATTAGTTTATACACTTTGCAGAGTTTTGCGCACTTTTCCCTACAAGACTCGATCTCCTCTGTTGAATTTCTCGCACTACATGATGTTTGAGAAACAGATGACCGAGACACAGTCTTTGAGAAGCATTAACTCTTTACAATGGGTAGACTGTACCACGTACATCCCCTACATCTACTAGTCTACCACTGAAAGAGGTCACACAACATACTCAACTATGCCAGAGCCCATAATGGCTTGTGGCTGCATACAGAAGTTTCTAGCATGAATAATCTTATGATCCCTTTGAGCCTGGGTGGCAAACCATAGGATGGTCACACGGGTTCCCCGAGATCTCCTTGGACAACACTGGTATATCCCCAGGTCCCCGCAACCAATCCACCCAGATGTGTTTTAAAGTAGCCACCTTAAGTTAAACCTTAGTTAACAATACCTCTCACATCTTTCATGAATTCTCTCAAACCAATCCACGTCTACGAGCATAGCATAGCAGAATAAGCATAACGTAGTAACTCCCAAGGTTTGAATATAAGACAATAGGTTCTACCTCATCAGCTACTTCCCAAATACCCACATGTTCTCAATCCTACTCATGCAATGTTTGAGGGTTGAAACTAATGCATAAAAATTGGGTAATAAAGGGATATGATCAAAGTGTTACTTGCCTTGCTGACGATCGAAAAACCCTAGAGATTCGTAGTAGCAAGCCTCGCACTACAGAAACTATATCGTGAACAAACAATAGCATACATAAGCACTCAAGCATATATGCAAAGGTAAAACTCAAAAAAAATATCTAAACAGAAAGTACAAGTGAAGAGCTTCGATTTGCAAAAAGAATCAATCGAATTGGAATTACGAAACCCAAACTACGATCAAAAGAAGTTCAAATTCAAATCTACTTGAAACCAAATTTTAAATTTTCCAAATCATGTTCAAGTTGATTATCTGGATAGGGGGAAACAAGACGAAGATTTTGGCGTTGGTTTCACTGGATTTGGACAAACGAGCAAAAAGTAGTGAAGGTGTGAAGAACAGGGACTAGTCTGCGATAAAAGTAATGACGGATAGGTTCCTGGCCTAAAAATAAAACTAAAAAGAAAAATCTAACGAATGAAATTCGCTAACAGAGGCTAACAAACAAATACATTCGTTAACAGAGAATATTGGGTGAACAGTCGCTAATTAGCAAACACTAAAAATAAAACCGATCTAAACGTAAAACCCAAAAAAAACAGGGCGGCGGTTCAGTTTTATACCGGTTATCAAAAAACCTGGCGGCGAGACCCGGCGACTACGGCGACGGGCGTCGGCGGCGGGGCGAGGCGACAGCGACGGGGCAGCATGCAGCGGCGACGCGCGACAGCAGCAGGAGGCGGTGGCGAACTAAGGCAACCAAGCGGCTCGGGAGTTTCGGGCGCAAGGCGGGTGCGGAGGCGGCGACAGTTGACGAGGGGATGAGGGCCGGGGCGATCCTTTTAAAGGGGTCCCGAGGTGGCGGCGCGATGCGGAGTCCGGGCGGACTCCGCCGGCGTGTCGGGGTCGGTCTCCCCGAGCGGGAAGGCGAAGCGAAGCGGGCTGGCCGGCCTTCGGCCTAGTTCGGTCCGGAATAGTTTTTTTTTTAACTCGCCCGAACGGAAAAATCCGAAATAAAATAATAAAAATCCTAAAGTCCCAAAAATAAATTTCACGGTCCTCTACTAATATTTAGGACAACATGAACATTTTTCTGGGCTAAAATGCAATTTTTAAAAATGCAAATTTTCCCTAATTTACTTGAATAAAACTCAAATTAAATTCGAATAAAACAAATAGTTTTATTTAAAATTAAATTTCCATTATTTCCTCTGTTTTAAGAAGTCATATTATCTTCTCTCGTTATTTTTATTTATTTTCAAAATAATCGGAAAAATAATTTCAAATAAAAATTCACTTTGATCCAATTTACCAATTTTGAAAAATTCAAAAATGGATTTTATGAAAACCTCCAACTCTCTCAAATGGTCCTTGAGTTGCTTAAGGTCCTTAGGATCAAAATGTACAAATAAAACAAATAAAAATGCAAGGAGGATGAATGCATATGATGACCTAATGATTAACATCCAAATTGAAAATTGGGATGTTAGAAACCTACCCCCCTTAAGATGAATCTCGCCCTCAAGATTCGGGTTGGCTAGAAAATAGGTGTGGGTGGTCTTTCTGTAGGTATTCCTCTCGCTCCCAGGTGGCTTCTTCCTCGGTATGGTGGCTCCACTGAACTTTGCAAAACTTGATGACCTTCTTTGCGTGTAACTCATTTTGGAAAACTTCGAGAATCTTGACGGATTTCTCCTCGTAGTTAGGTCACGCCCAACCGAATTGTTTCCAAGGGCATCAGATCACTTAGAGGAATATCGTCCATCTACGCATGGCACTTCTTCAACTGGGAAACGTGAAACACATCATGAACTCCTGACAATCCTTCAGGTAATTCTAACTTGTAGGCCACTTCTCCCATATGTTCCAAAACTCGGTATGGTCCTACAAACCTTGGGGCTTACTTTCCTTTGACTCCAAATCGTTTAACTCCTCGCAGTTGTGACACATGAAGATATTTACCTCCTTACGTTTAGTATCGGCATAGCTCTTCTACCTGGACTGAGCTACCTTTAGTCTATCACGAATCAACTTAATCTTCTCTTCAGACTCCTTGATTAAATCTGGTCCAAACAACTGACGATCTCCAACTTCATCCCACATTAATGGTGTCCTACACCTCCTTCCATACAAAGCTTCAAAAGGGGGCGTCTTTTAAACTAGCCTGATAGTTGTTGTTGTACGACAACTCTGCATAGGGCAAATTATCATCCCAACAAGATCCATAATCCAGCGCACAAGCTCTCAACAAGTCCTCTAGAATCTGATTGACTCTCTCATTCTGTCCATCTATCTGCGGATGAAAGGTTGTACTGAACTCTAGCCTGGTACCCAAAGTTTGGTGCAACTGATTCCAAAACTTCGAGGTAAACTGTGTTCCTCTATCTAATACGATGGTCCTCGGAACTCCATGCAGACATACGATCTTGGTCATATATATCTTGGCCAACTTCGCGCTCGTATAAGGGGTTTTCACGGGGATAAAGTGAGCCACTTTGGTTAACCAATCAACTACTACCCAGATAGAATCATAACCTGATCTTGTCCTGGGTAATCCGGTGATGAAATCCATGCCAAGCTTATCTCACTTCCATTCAGGTATCGGCATAGGCTGTAGTAACCCTGATGGCTTCTGGTTTTCTGCCTTAACTCTCTGACATACGTCACATACAGCTACATACTCGGAAATATGCTTCTTCATACCTGTCCACCAAAAACGTTCCTTCAAATCCAAATACATCTTGGTGTTTCCTGGGTGAATCGAGTATGGCAAGTCGTGAGCCTCCTGAAGAATTATCTTCCTGATCTCGGCATGATTCGGCACATAAATACGATCCTCAAACCATAAAGTTTCGTGCTCATCCTCACGAAAACCCTTGGATTTTCCTTTGCTCATCTTCTCCTTTATATCTGCAATCTCCTTATAAGTCCTCTGGGCTTCTCGAATTTTTCCCAACAATGTGGACTGAACCTCCAATGCTGCAAAAAAAACTCTCGGAACTATCTCCAATCGAAGTTCTCTGAGATCGTCGGCTAACTCCTATGGTAATCCTCCGGTTAGGAGAGTATTGACATAAATCTTTTGGCTCAAAGCGTCTGCTACAACATTGGCCTTTCCTGGATGATAATGCAGCTTCATATCATAATCTTTTATGAGCTCCAACCATATCCTCTTCCTGAGATTTAACTCCTTCTGCGTGAAAATGTACTTCAAGATCTTATGATCCATGTAAACATCACAATGGTTTCCAATAAGAAATTGCTCCAGGTCTTTAGTGCATGCACTACGGCTGCTGACTCCAAATCATGCGTGGCATAGTTCACCTCATGAGGTCGAAGCTGCCGTGGGGCATATGAAACAACTCTTCCGTCTTTCATAAGTACACCTCCAAGTCCCAGGCGAGAAGCGTCACAATAAACTTGGAAATCCTTGCGTATATCCAGAAAAATTAGCACTGGGGCTGTAACTAAACGTTTCTTCAACTCCTGAAAACTGGCCTCACATTCCTCGACCCATTTGAACTTGGTGTCCTTCTTCAATAACTCTGTCATGGGCTTCGCAATCTTGGAAAAATTCTCGATGAACCTCCTATAATATCCAGCGAGTCCGAGGCAACTGCGGATCTCTCCAACTGAGGTGGGTGCCAACCACTCAAAGGATGCATCGAACCTTGGTAGGGTCTCATCGCTATACCTTCTCCTGATATAACATGTCCAAGAAATCCGACTTCTTTCAACCAAAACTCACATTTGCTGAACTTGGCGTATAGCTGATGTTCCCTGAGCTTCTCGAGAACTAAGCGCAAATGCTCCTTGTTTTCTTCTTCATTCTTTGAGCATACCAATATGTCATCAATGAACACCACAACAACTTATCCAAGAACTCCATGAACACCTTATTCATCATACTCATAAAATAGGCAGGGGCATTAGTCAATCCAAACGACATAACAGTGTACTCATATAGCCCGTACCTTGTGGTAAAAGCTGTCTTAGGTATATCCTGATCTCGGATCTTCAGCTGGTGGTATCCCGATCGAAGATCGATCTTGGAGAATACTTTGGCTCCCTGTAGCTGGTCAAACAAATCGTTGATCATTGGTAGTGGGTACTTGTTCTTGATCGTCACCTCATTCAATGCACGATAATCAACAACCATTCTCGAAGATCCATCCTTCTTCTCAACTAAGAGCACTGGGCCTCCCCACGGTGACGAACTTGGTCGAATGTAACCTTTCTCTAATAACTCCTTAATCTGCTTCTTAATTTCCTCTAGATCATTTATGGGCATCCGATACGATCTCTTCGATATTGTTCGGGTGCCAGGCAATAGCTCTATCAAAAATTCTATATCTTGATCCAGTGGCATGCCTGGTAATTCCTTTGGAAAAACATCGGGCTAGTCCCTTACAACTGGCACTTCCTCCTGAACAACTCCTAAGAGGGAGTTTACTTGAGTCCTCCTTGGTGCATGCCTAGATACATACTTGATCCTTTTTCCCTCAAGGGTGGTGAGTAGTATCGACTTACTAGCACAATCGATGTTCCCTCCATACTTCGATAGCCAATCCATGCATAGTATTATTTCCAGTCCTTGTGATTCCAAAATTATTAGGTCTGAGGGAAAACGTGGCTACCAATGGTTAAAGGTAACCGATCACACCATCGGTTGGCCATATACTCCGCTCCTGGTGAGCTTACTAACATGGGTGACCTAAGGGATAAGGTTGGAAATTTAAACTTGTCCACAAATCCCTTGAGATGTATGAATGCGATGCACCAAAGGTCAAAAAGAACGAGAGCAGTAAATGACTTAATCAAACACTTACCAATCACTGCGTCAGGCTGCTCTTCAACTTCCTCCATGTTGATGTGGTTCACTTGGCCTCTGTTGAAAGGATTTGGCTTCTTCCCTGAGCTTCCATTGCCATTTCCATTCTTTGCTTCAGGACATTCATTAGCGTAGTGTCCAGTCTTCCCGCACTTGAAACAGGTAACGTGACTCAGATCCTTCTTAGCGGGTGTTGCTGGGTTGGAACAGCTCTGACTGCTGCTTCCTCCATTTCCATTTCCATTCTTAGGGCCACTGTGGTTGTGCGAACTCCCTCCATTGTGAGTGTGGCCTCCATGGTTATGATGGGTATGTCCTCCCGAGTTCGGGGTAAAACAAGGCTTCTGCTGAGCTCCAGAGTTGTACTTCCCTTGTCCATACTTCTGTTTGCGGTTCTCAATCTCATCGTTGCTTGCCTTCAATCATGAGAGCCCTATCTACCAACTCCTGGTAGTTGGCAAATGTTTCCACCATCAACTGCATACTCTGCTCATCATTCAGCCCCTCCATAAACTTCTCCTGGTTTGCGGCATCTGTGGCCACATCATCTGGGGTGTAGCATGCTAACTTGCTGAACTCGTCCACGTACTGCGCCACAGTACGATTCCCCTGGCAAAAGTTGCAAAACTCACGCTTCTTCATACTCATGGGTCCAGCTGAAACATGTGCAGTGCAGAATGCTTTCTGAAACTGATCCCAAGTGACATTGGCCACGGGGAAAGTGGCTGTGTAATTCTCCCACCATGAGGCTGCGGGTCCATCCAGTTGATGTGCGGCAAAGCGCACCTTCTTAGAATTTGTGCAACCTGCGGTGGTCACCTCCCTTCCAATTTTGCGGAGCCATTCATCAACAATAATCGGCTCGGTGCTACTAGAGAACACCGGTGGATTCAGCATCAGAAAACGGGCTAAGTTGTCCACTGGAGGTGGTAGTGGTGGGTTGTTGTTGTTGTTGTTGTTGTTGTTGTTGTTGTTGTTGTTGTTGTTGTTGTTGTTGTTGTTGTTGTTGTTGTTGTTGTTGTTGTTGTTGTTGTTGTTGTTGTTGTTGCCCTGGTTCTGGACTAGCAACTACATCAAGACATTCTGCTGTTGGATCAACTGAGTGAGCTCCGGTGGAAAGGCGAATCAGGGTCATATCTCGGAGGCATCTGATAGGTTTAGAGGGGTGAGAACAGAATAGTGTGAGGTCTAAAAAGAAATTCACTACCCATATTCACATGAGACAAACACATTCATTTTCACGCCACTCAATTCAAACAAGATCATACAATCGGACTAAACTATCGTTACAAAATACTCGGACTATTAATGTCGTGGTTTTGTCACGGCTGATGTCCCAGTGTGAGGACTTAGTCGTGGAGCCATCGCGACGGGTTAGCTTAAAGGGGTTAAAGCGGGACAAAGGACGCAAGGAGTTTATACTGGTTCGACCCCTTGCTGTGAAGGTAAAAGCCTAATCCAGTTGTGGTGGAATTGATGGGGTTTCGATGACCAGGGAGCGAATTCGCTTTTCCTAGCTCCCGATCTATTGTTTCTTGTCCTTGAACCGCCGCCGGGTCGTCCCTTTATATACACAGGTTGGCGCCCGGCGGTCTACAGAATCCCGTCCGGCTCATAAACGTGTCTGGCTCGGTTTATACCCTTTCCTATCTTACAACACAAGTTATACATCATATGGCGGTTTACGAGCCCTAATCCGCCTTTGGCCTTGGGCCTCCTCGTTAGATCTCTTCCATAAAGCCCCATATTCCTTGTCTTCGTGGGCTTCAATATGAATGATCCACTATGAGTATAACCCGGCCCCTCCTGGGCGGTTTATGCTCAGTAGTTATATCCCCAATATTAGGCCCCAGATTGGTTTGAACTTCTTCATGTCAATCTTCAATACTTAGAAAATTCCTTCTTCAACACCTTCATGAAAATCTTGTAACTTGCCATGACGTCATCTTCCAAGATCATGATAATCCGTCGTGACGTCATCTGCCATTAACTTTATATAGAACCCAAATCTTTTAATACTTCTCCTTTAATGAAACTCCGAAAATCGAGGCGTCTGTATATCTACAGATTTGTTTTTCGACCTCCTCGATTCCCGCGCTTGCCACTTATCAATTCACCTTATAAATAGGACCGGGGGTCATTTTCACTTTTCCCTTTCGTGCCTCTTCGCCTCGTCGTCTTCCTCGCGCCGCCCCAGCGCTTCGAGCTTAGCCGCCGCCGTCAAGCCTCATCTTCGACCTCACCTCCGGCCGCTGCATCACCCTGAACGCACCAGAAAAACGCGGCCCCTCTCCGCTGTTCCCTCAGCATCAGTAAGCCTCCCTTTCTTCCACCGTAGATCTGTCTTAGGGTTTGAGCGCTCATCAGTGTTCGTCACTGCACAACAGTCCTTTGATTCAAACCTCAATATCTAACCTGTATAGCGACAGCCGTAATCCCTCTTTTTTTTCATCGATGCATCTCGTTTAAGCAGAAACTCCAATCTGAACCTTTTTATCAACTGCGTCGGTATCAATATTTAAGTCTGAATATACTTTCATTTTCTGACATATGGCAGATCCAAAATTATAATGCCAACTTGTGAAACATGTTTTTCCACTACTTAGTTATTTCAGATATGTACCTTCAATATCAATGTAGGCGGTTTAATTTTTAGAAAATGATAACCGGCCAGGTACCATTAGTCCCCTCTTAAACCGCCAATCGCTTGCTACTATAATTCTGATAACATCATCCTCCAGTTTAGCAATTTTGCATGCTTTAGCACTTTCTGTCTCTTAACCTGCAACACTTTATGCTTGCCAATCATGAACCTTAAACCGGCACAAACATTCCTTCAGGTTGTCGAAGAAAGGGCCAAGTCCCTTTATGCTTGCAACTGGGTTCCTTCCCGGGTTACTGAAGAACAACTGAACGGGTGTGTCGCCATCGGCGCTTTAGCAAAAAAGGAAGTCATCCATTGGAGAGCCCTTGGTCCAGAAAATCCTCCTGAGCCCAAGGATGGTGAAGTGATTGTGTTTGTTGATCATCTGGGTCGAGGGTTTAGCCCTCCCGGATCAAAAAAATTCCGCGATGTGCTTGCTAGCTTCCAACTCCACCCTCAAGATATTGGACCTAACTCTGTGTACAATATTTGTAACTTTCAAGTGTTTTGCAAGGCTTATCTGCAGGAAGAACCACTGTTGAACTATTCAGAGACTTCTTCTACTTGAACCGCCGTACTGAATTTACAGATGGGCCCAATACTGAACTTGGCGGGGTTTCAATTCAGAAGCGGAAAGATGTCAGTTTCCCTCACACCAAACATCATAGTCACCCCAAAGATTGGAATCAGCCTTGGTTGTATTGCCAAGATACATCTCCAACTGAAGAAAATCCTCTGCCGGGTTATCGTGCTCACCGGCTTACTAGTACACATCCATTCCCCCAATGACTGAGCACAAATGAATGAGCCAAGTATGCACCACAGCTTTCGAAGCTCCGAGCCTTTGTGGCAAACGGTTTAACAGACATCGATATTGTTCGTTGCTGGATTTCTTGGAGTATCTTGCCTCTAAGCCGTCACCCCGGTTTAATGTGTGAATACACAGGGACTTAAAAGACCCTCAACACCATATTGATATCCAGCTATCTGATGCTGAAATTACTGAAGCTGTTAAGAAGATGCTGGATGAACCGATGGCCGAATGCAGTAAATCAGGACTTAGTCCTTTCTACGTTTCCAATAAACCGTCAGCTGTAAGAATTGCATAACTCTTATTTTAATCCGACCCTTTTACCGTTCCCTTATAACCTTTGTCAATCTTTGATAGGGTGATGATCCGTTCTGGAAGAAGAAGCCACAGGATAAACCGGCGAAAATCCCTCATGTCAAGACTAAGGTCATCAAGAAGCCTGCCAAAAAGAAGACCACCGACTCCACTGATTTAAACGTTGATGATGACGATGAAAATCACGAGTCAGAAGTAGAACTTGATTCACTTGGTTCCTTCTTCATACATCTTATTGATAATGATTATTATCAGGAGGACGCAGAGGCTAGCCAAGCTGGTGATGTAGAGGTAATTATTCTTTCCTCCGGCTTAGAACCTCTGCCAACTCCGAAAACCCGTCAAGCAAACCGGAAAGTAATATTTTCTCACCCTCTAGCTCACATGGATCCAAACTTTCTTTTAAAGAAGCAGCAACACGAAGCTCGCCGCACAACCCGGCATAGTGGCCAGGTGGTAACTTATGCCGGTTTACCGAACACGCCGGGTCATAAGCATCGCCAAGAGGTCTCTTATAACTCTGACCCACATTATCCTAAGGAGGGTGATTTTCGGCAACCTCTTACTCCGTCTGATCCAAATTATCATGGAACTTCTCATTCCTCTTCTGGCGCATCAACAGGAACGCAACTTCCAAATATCAAAACGGTTCATGGGTGAGCTATGCTTTAAATAACCCCTTAACATCTTATGTTTGCCCATTGTACTAACCTTTATGTTTGTTCCTCTCAGTGCCAAGCCTAGACCCAGCAAAAAGGCCAAGTTGAGTAAACCGGCTGATGATAACCCGGCCATTGAACCGGAAAAGACCCCCGAACCGTCTGAGCCAAATGCTGATGATATTCTTGATGATCTGCCACCGCAAGATCATGAAACCTTTGTTGAACACATGGAAAATGATCCAACGGGTCATGCTGTTGATCTGCCGAGCCCAGCTAAAGAGGCTGATAAACCACCGAGCCTAGTCATAACTGTTGATAACAACACAGATGATGTTGTAGTTACCGGCATTGGCTATACCACCCCTGGCAATCCTATCGCTTTATCAAAGCATAGCGCCAAGGAAGAACTTTCCTCTATAGACAAGGGCAAGTGGAAAACAGATTTGTCAAACTATGCCCACCTCAATGCCCAAGACATTCATTCTGGGTTTTTGAACCGCCTGTACACAAGCCGCGACTATGAAGCCGGTTTAGTGAACTTGATGAAGGAGCGATATGAGGTAAATGTTGTTAACTCTGCATAACTGTTCTTCCTTTATATCCGATTTATAATATCAACTCCAGTAGCCCCCAAGGGCCGGTTTATCATATCCATGTAATCTTGGACTATGTAATACTTCAATCTTGCCTGCATAGCCACCAAGGACCGGTTTATCTTTACAAGATGAACCGGGACTTTAGCCTATAAAGTGCATACTCTTTGCTGAATCATTTTTGTAAACCAATTGACCACCAAGCCAATTGATAGAAGAAATCCATATTTGTAACATGAGAAAATATGCATTAGCCCCCAAGTGCCAAGAATAATACTTGAATTGAGCTTGGGACTTGCAAGAAATTTGTGATAAGAAGCAATAGGCATTAGCCCCCAAGTACCAAGTGTATAACATGTTATGTGCTTGGTACTTCAAATATGCACTGTTAAATCATAACCTGTATGTTGCTTGCAGGCTGATCTTAGCAAGAAAGAATCCCAAATCACCGATCTTCAAGAAAATATTAAGTCTCAGGAGGCAGAAACATCCAAAGCCAAAGAAGAACTCACTCGCGCTTTAGCAGCCATGGAACAATTGAAGGAGAACTTTAAAAATGAGCGTGCGGGCTGGGACACAGAAAAGACAGCTCTGCTGAAGAGGGCTGAGGACGCTAAAGCGACCCTTATTCCAGTAACAGAAGAGCTGACTGGCTTGAAACGGCAAATAGATGCCGTGACTTCTGTTGTTTTCGGTAAAAACCTCTTCATAACCTTTTAGCATGGAATATCCATAAACCTGCCGGTTTTACTGATTATTGTGTATGATGCAGGATCTTGCATTGCTCACCTTCGTTCAGACATGCAGAATAAATTGAAGGATGCCTATACTCTCATAGCAACTATATACCGGTGCACAACGGATCATCTGCACGACCTCCCACAATAAACCGCCCCTGACCTTGATCAAGGAAACGCTACACAGATTGTCAATGATGCCTGCCCGGTTTGATGAGCTAAAAAGATCAGCTGCAAGGGCAGGTGCTCTGACAGCACTAACTTGGGCCAAAGCATGGGTACCCGATCTTGATCCGGCTGATGTGGGGAATGGCTATCCAAGCTTAAAGGAGGACGGATCAGATTTTGATAATGATGATCTCCAAGCTTTGACAAAGGAAATGCGCCCCTTGGCTAGCAAGCTGGCCGAAGAAACCGATCTTTCTCATTATCAGCCAATCTATGATGCTGACAATAACAGAGTTAACCCTCCAACCTATGACACTCCGACGCTTATTCCTCCAGTCCATAAGCATACTTATGCCCCTGATGTTGAACCTTCCATCCTTATAAGTGATGAAGATGTATTCAAGGCCTTAACTGGGATCAACCGGGCAACCGTTGACTTCCAGCCACTGGGTGGAGAGGAGGAGGATGAACCGGTGCAGGATGATCCCCAGCCGCCAAGTCAGCTCGGCGAAGAGTCATGACCGGAGGCCGGTTTAGCTTTCTGCATTCTGCACCAATTGTTGAAAACAATTATCCTTTCGGGCATCAAAGCGCCTTGTAATAGGCTAGTTTAAACACTTAGTCTGCTATGCCATTGTGCATATTCACTTTGCATGACACTGTTAATCCGCCATGATTAAGATATGCTATGTCTGCTTATAATCCTTAGCAGTTTATTCAATCTGTTTCTTGCATACAACAAGTTGAAAGTGTCCTGGCGGTTTACCGCCGGACGGGTCATAATGCCCAACATATAGCCAGGATTTATAACCAAGGCTATACTTAATAATAATCAAATATGAAATATATCATACCTGTAATACTGAATCACGTTGTTGATTTACCAACTTATTGTAATAAGGGTGATAACCCAAATCATGAGTATTGATAACTCCACATATGTGTGCTGGTTTATAACAAAGCCAGACCGGGCTTAATAAACACCAGATTATCCTTACATCATACTGGCGACTTGTAGTCAAAAACCAGACCAAGTCAATAAACACCGGATTGTAACTAATCGTATGCTGACAACTTATAGTTGAAAGCCAAACCGGGTCAATGAACACCGGATTAGTATAATCTTCATCAAAAGAAATCTCAAAAAGAAAGATTCAAAAGAAAACATGCAAGAAGCGAGGCTTTTCATGGCTGCCAGGCCACTGAGTTAAACCATTTTACAAATCCTTATAAGATGGACCTCACATTAACCAATCGTCATTTTAACTAAGACAAGTCCAGGGTCTGTATAAGATTGACTTGTCAAACGTTCGACGGGTCGTACTAGGATTACCTGGACAGAGTGACTTACTTAAAAAGGCAGGATAACCCGGGGTTTTAGGTGAATACACCTGGCTTCCAAGCCTGGCTTTTATAGCCTATTACAAGGTTATAGACTCTTTGTTCTCAAAAGAGCCCCCAAGCAATATTTTGAGCTGTGCTCAGTGGGCGCCTATGTTTGAGTTGTGCTTTCCAACAGACTCTCTTTGGCTCCTTATGACCTTGGGTATGGAGCCCCCAAGTTTTTTTGTGGCTTTATAAGCCGGATTAATGGACAATTAGAACTCCGCTTTATAAACAGAAGCCCTCGTGCAACCAAAAAACCTATAAGGAAGAACGGCAGAGGCCCCGCTTTAGCAGGGATGCCGGCTTATTATATTGATCATAATATATACATTGTCAAGAATATGTACATAAGAGGAGCCTATGGCTCAGGTGTAGTAAGGCCGAAGATGAGCGATATTCCATGGCCGGTGGGTCTCCTCCTCCAATTTACGTGAGTCTTTGTGCTCTCGAACATCGATAAGGTAATATGACCCGTTGGTCAGATTCTTGCTGACCACAAAGGGTCCTTCCCAAGGCGGGGACAACTTGTGCATGTCAGTCTGATCCTGGATGAGCCGAAGCACCAGATCGCCTTCTTGAAAAGATCTAGTTTTAACCCGACGGCTGTGATAACGTTGCAGATCTTGCTGGTAAATCATCGAACGAGCCACTGCAATATCACGCTCCTCATCTAACAGGTCAAGTGCTTCCTGACGTGCTTTCTCATTGTCAGCTTCAACATAAGCCGCCACCCGAGGCGAGTCATGACGGATGTCACTAGGGAGAACTGCCTCTGCTCCGTAAACCATGAAAAAAGGTGTGTAACCTGTAGACCTGTTAGGTGTAGTGTTGATACTCCATAACTCAGAGGGTAACTCCTCCACCCAACAACCCGGCGTCCTCTGTAAAGGAACCATAAGCCGGGGCTTGATGCCTCTCAGGATCTCTTGATTGGCTCTCTCCGCTTGACCGTTGGATTGGGGGTGAGCTACTGATGACACGTCAAGCCGGATGTGCTCACGTTGACAAAATTCTTTCATAGCCCCCTTGGAAAGATTAGTGCCATTATCCGTGATGATGTTGTGTGGAAAACAAAACTGGAAAATCACCTTCTTGATGAATTGAACCGTTGTGGCCGCATCACACTTACTGACTGGCTCTGCCTCCACCCACTTAGTGAACTTATCAACCGCCACCAAAAGGTGGGTCTTCTTATCCTTGGACCTCTTAAAGGGTCCAACCATATCCAGCCCCCAAGTTGCGAACGGCCAAGTTATTGGAATCATCCTCAATTCCTGAGCAGGAACATGAGCACGGCATGAAAACTTCTGACAACCATCACACTTTTTAACCAAGTCTTCAGCATCAGCATGAGCCGTCAGCCAATAGAATCTGTGACGAAAAGCCTTGGCCACGAGGGACTTTGAACCGGCGTGGTGACCACAATATCCTTCGTGGATCTCACGCAAAATCTCACAGCCTTGTTCAGGAGATACGCAATGCTGAAACTCCCCTGTTACACTGCAATGATGCAATTCTCCGTTGACAATGGTCATTGACTTGGATCACCGGACTATCTGCCTGACCAAAGTTTCATCCTCAGGTAACTCACCCGGTTCATATACGCCAAATATGGGACTGTCCAATCTGGGATAACATGAAGAGCTGCTACCAACTGAGCCTCCGGGTAAGGAATGGCCAAATCCTCCTCTGTAGGTAGCTTGACCGACGGGTTATGCAAGACATCCAGAAAACATTGGGCGGCACCGGTTTACGTTGGGGACCCAAACGGCTTAAAGCATCCGACGCTTCGTTCTTTCGCCGGTCCACATGGTCAACCTGATAACCCTTGAAGTGACCAACAACAATATCCACCTCTCGTCGATACGCTGCCATGAGCGGATCCTTGGAATCCCAAGTACCAGACACTTGTTGAGCTACCAGTTCTGAGTCACCAAAGCACTTAAACCCGGCTTAAATTCATCTCCTTAGCCATTCGAAGACCATGGAGTAAGGCCTCATATTCAGCTACATTGTTAGTGCAAGGGAACATTAGACGGAGAACATAACAAAACTTATCACCTTGTGGGGAAGTTAACACGACTCCAGCCCCCGAGCCCTCCAATTGCCTGGACCCATCAAAATGAATAGTCCAATAAGTGTTATCCGGCTTTTCTTTCGGCGCCTGCAACTCTGTCCAGTCATTGATAAAATCCACAAGCGCATGGGACTTGATTGCCGTATGAGGCATATACTTTAACCTGTGAGGTCCAAGCTCAATGGCCCACTTGGCAACCCGGCCAGTTGCTTCCCTGTTTTGGATTATGTCTCCCAAAGGGGCAGAACTGACCACAGTGATGAGATGACCCTGAAAGTACTGCTTAAGCTTCCGGCTTGCCATGAAAACTCCATACACCAGCTTCTGCCGATGTGGGTACCTCTGTTTGGACTCAATAAGCACCTCACTCATATAATAAACCGGCCGTTGAACCGGATACTCCTTGCCAGCCTCCTTGCACTCTACCACAATGGCCACACTGACAGCCCGTGCATTGGCAGCCACATATAGCAACATCGGCTCTTTATCGACCGGAGCAGCAAGGACAGGTGGCTCAGCTAACTGCTTCTTCAAGTCCTCAAACGCCGCATTAGCAGCATCACTCCAGACAAAATTGTCTGTCTTTTTCATCATCTGATATAGATGGATAGCTTTCTCTCCCAACCGGCTGATAAACCGGCTCAGCGCTGCAATACGACCCGCAAGACGTTGAACATTGTTGATACACGCCGGTTTAGCCAGAGACGTGATAGCTTTTTCTCTTCCGGATTAGCTTCAATGCCCCTGTTAGACACCAGAAAACCCAAGAGGTTGCCTGCCGGTACACCAAAGACACACTTGGCCGGATTAAGCATCATCTTATAAACCCGGAGATTATCAAAAGTTTCCTTCAAATCATCTATTAATGTCTCCTCTTTCCTGGACTTCACCACAATATCATCCACATAAGCATGAACATTGCGCACAATCTGATTATGAAGACAATTCTGCACACAGCGCTGATAAGTCGCATGGGCACTCATGAGCCCAAAAGGCATAGACACAAAGCAGAAGGCTCCAAAGGAAGTTATAAAAGTTGTCTTCTCCTTGTCCTTAACTGCCATCTTGATCTGATGATAACCAGAATAAGCATCCAGAAAGCTCAGACGCTCACAACCCGCCGTCGCATCAATAATCTGATCAATACGAGGAAGAGCAAAAGGATCAGCCGGACAAGCCTTGTTTAAATCCGTGTAGTCCACACGCATGCGCCAGGTGCCATTCTTCTTAAGTAAAAGCACCGGGTTAGCCAACCACTCAGGATGAAATACTTCAATGATAAACCCAGCCGCCAAGAGCCGGGCTACCTTCTCACCAATAGCTTTACGCCTTTCTTCATTGAAGCTACGGAGAAACTGCCTGACCGGCTTAAACTTAGGATCAATGTTAAGAGTGTGCTCAGCGAGTTCCCTCGGTACACCTGGCATGTCAGAAGGCTTCCATGCAAATATGTCCCAATTCTCATGGATGAACTCGATGAGCGCACTTTCCTATTTCGGATCCAGATTAGCACTGATGATGAACTTCTTGGATGAATCGCCAGGAACGAAATCAACTAGCTGTCAGGACCCCGATCCTAAGTCACACCGATCTAGCATGTAACACATCATATCACTTTGCGGCCTCACGCACGGTATTCCCACGGGTGTCGCCTTACCATGGCCCCGGACCGCTTATGCCTTTTGGCTCACGATATGATAGTGTCGCTAGCATCCATATGACAAAGAACCCGGGCCGACATGGCTAGTCGTGAACCCAAAGCGCGCTAACCTATGAGGACAGGCATACATGAATCACATCGAGCATGTCGGTCATCAACGTATATATTCGGGCTGTAGCACTGGCTAACAGACTCCGGTATCCCGGGTTGTAGCAGGCTAGGCAGACTCGAATATCACCGCGTGACATTTCCCGAAGGATGTACATAAGGAACGGCGAAACACATGCCGGCCAGTCAAGTGTCCAAGCAGTAGTCTTTGGGCTAGCAGGACTCCGGTGAACCGGTCAGAAGCGGACTACTACTATCGCCGTAAGCACGAGACTACATTTCCCCATATGAGAGGCTGCCAAGGATAAACAACTAGTTTGTCGGATCCCACACATACCAAGCATTTCAAACATACACACAATATGCTCAATATGTGTAGATACAACATGGCATCACAACATAACTCTACGACTCAAATATTTATCCAATAGGCTCCGAGGAGCGAGATATTACAAACATGGGTCTCATGACCCAACACTCGTGAGCATACAAGTCAAAGCACAAGCGGAAGCTAAACATGTCCGAGTACGCATAACTATAAATGAAGAAGGCCGAGAAGCCCGACTATCTACCAGATCTGCCGAGGGCACAAGATCGTAGCTGAGGTAACAAGCTAAACGTCAAGTTCACGTGGAACTACTAGCGAGAACGTAAGTCTCTCTTCAAAACATAAAATAAGCAAACGTGAGTACAAACGCATTTCAAAGAAGACTTACATCGTAATCTAACTACATATGCATCATTATCAAAAGGGGTGGTGGAGTTTGACTGCAGCAAGCCAGCTTTGACCCGGTGGCTATCCTAAACTACGACTGCAAGTAACTCTTTTGAGGTGGCGCACACGAGTCCACAAATTCACCATATCAATACACCATTATGGACCCGCTCCCGTCTCCCTACGGGAACGCCATCCATAGCACTCACGCTTATCTTGCGCATTTTAGAGTATCCACTTTCACTTGTCTATGAACTGATATAGGCAACCCAGAAGTCCTTCTCCGTGGACACGGCTATTCGAATAGATCATATTAAACCCTGCAGGGGTGTACTTCTTCACACACGCTCACCACTTACCGCTGCCACACGACATGTACTCGGCAACCTTCAAGCGGAAGCCCAACGTGGGTGTCGGCCACGACCTACCTAAACACACAAGTCCCAAGTCCAGGTTTATCGCCTATTCGGTTCCATCCGCAGGAGTCCGCCGAGGTTTCCCATACAGCCCCGAACGATGTGTGCAGGGTTCCCGAGACACCAAACAGGCGAATCGGTACACCGGGCCACGGTGCCTACCGCAACACAACCCACCCCTATGGTCAGCTATGCGGCCCCCCAAGATGCTACAAACACCAGAAACTACTTGCAACTCCGGACCGAGGACAAGAGTGGTTAAGAAGCCGAGAGGGTCCATTGGTTTCGGGCCCAATGCGTGGTAGTAACTGCTTCATGGATCACAAACACATATCTCAGTTCACGAGGACGGCTGCAATGAGACAACCCACCATGTACTCCTACATGGCCTCTCACCGCTACCTTTACCAAATCGTGTTCACACACTTAGCTCACACACGAGAGGACATGTTCACACACCTCCGATTCATCCCCGATGAATCGGACCTGACTCAACTCTAAGCAAGAGTGTGCATGACAACAAGCATGAATGAGTAGGCACAACATGGCTCAAACAACTCCTACTCATGCTAGTGGGTTTCATCTAATTATGTGGAATGACAGTCATGCAGAGGATAAAGGGGTTCAGCTACCGCAGCAAGTAACACATGAGCCGTTGTTGTCCTAATGCAGTAAAATAGAGCAGGAGCGAGAGAGTGGGATTATATCGAATGAACAAGGGGTTTTGCTTGCACGACACTTCTGAAGATAATATAGTTCTTCATCGGTGTCATCGAATTCATCGTCGATGACGCCGTCTCATTGAGAGGGGACAAGCCACGGCAAACAAACAAGAGAGAACACAATCAATGCAATGCACATTCACATGAATGACATGTCATGTTAAGGTACTGAATTCACCTAATGCAATATCTAGCTGTTAATTGATGTTGAATTCAACCAAGGTTAAACTCCAACTCCAAATGTTATTTCATAAATTACCCTAATCATGATTCATCCTATTCAGTGAGGTTAACTTGTTCAAACATGCAAGAAAGTGCCATAAACAGATTCTTCATATTTTTCTGATCATTTTTCATATATAAATTATTTCAATCCGAGTTACGGTTGAATTTCTATGATTTATTGAAGTTTAGGGCATTTTCTGAAATTTCCTGAATTAAAATAATTCCAGAAATCATTATTGCGTCCCCTAACATAGGCGTGACGTCAGCGAAGTCAACTGGGTCGCTGTCCAGGTCAACTTCGACGCTGGGACCCACTCGTCAAGAGTTAGTTTAACTAACTAATTTCGTTAGTGTTAACCCTGTTTAGTTAGTGGTCGGGCCCACTCGCCGCTGACCCAGGTCAAATCCTCGGTCAACCGGGCTAATCCACCGGCGCCGAAGTCGCCGGGCGAGGCCGAGACGGCGGAGGCCTTCGGGTTTCTTGCTCCGCGACCAAACGGACGAGGAGGGGCTCTACGGTAGCTGGAAGAGCGCCGCATCGGGTGGTGCGAGATAGTTGGGCTCGGTCGCCGGAAAATGCGCCACGAGGTTTTGCGGCTGCCATGGTTCGGTTGGCGGCGGTTTCAGAGCTGCGTGCAGATCGATTAGCTAACGGCGTATGCATGACATACGCGTGCCCTTTAATCCGTTGGACATGGTGGTGTGACCAAGAGGTCGCCGGAATAGCGCCGACGATTTAGCTCGGGCGGAGGCGAGCTTTGGTCATGGTTGGGGACGAAGGCTAGCGGGCGCAAATGAGAGAGGGAGAAGAGGGTCCGGAGCAGAATCTCACAGTAGCGGCGTTTGACGGTGTCGGGTGGCTCGGGAAGCACCGAGCGAGCGAAGCGGGCGAGGGGGATCTCCGGCGGCAGCAATGAAGATGTTGAGGATGACGATGATGTGGGGCGTCCGGTGGTGTGTGTGTCCTCGAGGAGGCGTGACGACGGAGGCGGATCTCCTAGACATGCTGGGTGGCTAAGCGGTGGAAGTGGCGCGGCGAACGGCGTCGGTGGCGGCGGCTCCGTTCGGTGAGCTCGAGGAAGAGGGGCCAGAGGGGAAAGAGAGGGAGCAGCGAGTGAGGGAGAGGAGCGAGGGGGCACGGGCGCCGTCGTGGGCGTCGCGAGGAGGTCGGGAGGCCGCCAAAGACAAAGCAGGAGGTGGCGTCGGGGCGTCAGCAAGCGCCACGCCTCGCCTCGCCTCTTTGGCAGAGGAAGACGACGAGCGGTGAGGCGGTGGTGGGGTGGGCCACCACCGGGCCAATGAGGGAAGGGGAGAAGGCTGGGCGGTTCGTGGGCTGTAAGTGGCTGCCAGTGATCTCTCTCTCTCTTTCCTTTTTAACTGTTTTGTTTTTCTATTATTTGCTCTGCTTTTGATTTAGTTTATAAACCAAATCATTTCATAAATCCTGAAAATAATTTTGGGCATTAATCAAATATTACAGAGGCCCTTAACTATTCTTCGTAATTGTTGGAGCATTTAAAAATATTAATAGTATTTAAATGCCCCAATTCAAATACAATATGGTTTATTCAAATATCCAAAATGTCCTGGAAAAATATCCATCATCTCTGGATATGGTTTTCACCCTTTTCCATTAATCATGAATATTTTTGCAAACCAATTTGGGTTTTGAAAATATTTTTTTGAATTTGAACCTATTTGAATTGCTTTAGTGCTAGGGCTTGATCATCCCCATTTCAAATTTTCATGAAAATTAAACATGATGCATGGATGCAATGCCACTAGCTACAAGCAAGCTCTAGGGCTGATCTGGGGCTGTGACAGCTCACCCCCACTAAACAAGAATCTCGCCCCGAGATTCAAGACGTGAGGTAAGAGGAAAAAGGGGAGTCACAAAACTATCATAATCTTCATGATCCATTTGCCCTTCTCGAAGATGTTGATTCACTCCATCATCTTGGTCTTGACGTCTTTGCTTTCGGGATCTTCACTCGACACGACAACAGAAAGAAGGGGGAGACCCTACAGGATTTAATCTTCTTGAAGATCGAGCAACTCAAGATCAGTTCATGGAGAGACGTAAAAACAACTCTTGAGTTGAGACACCAAACACACATTAGTAATGATGGAGAAGCAATGGATGACGAAGGTTCAAATTGTTAGGCAACCATTCCACGCTTAAGTAAAATGGTGCATGTTTCAAAGTAACAAGGAGATGATTGCCATGATTCCATAACGGGACACCTTAGGAAAGGTGACGCAAAGAACTATTCCCTTAAGTGGCAAAAAAGAATTACTTTTGATATAACATCATTGAAACTCTTTATACCAGCCTAAGGCAATCACAAACGATCGCTTGGTGGAGTGCAAAGGAATGGTACACCCGGACTAGAATGGATGATGTGGACTACCTTGTTGAAGACAACGCAATGGATGATTTTTGCTTATCACCGGAGGTGGAGGGGACCCATGGTAAGTCCACTTTTGAGGATGATCCTAGACAAGAATTACTAAGAAGGCAGCCCATAGAAAATTGGCACGACGGAATGCAGGCTGGGAACAAAATGCAAATGCTGGGAATGTTCCAACCATCATATCTGCCTGAGATTCAGATCCGATTGGTGCCAGGATATTCCAGACTAATCGGGTCCGGAAAGAAAAATGAAAGTTTGCAACACAATCGACGAGATGGCGCTATGCGAGATTCTCGGATATGAACTGCGATAGCGAGCTCCAAAACATGAGCTGGTTTTGCTACAAACATGTGAACACGTTGTCCTAGACAAGCATGACCACATAGTAGTCTTATAATAAAACACTACCGAGTTCAGGTGGGAATCATCATCGAGGATGATGAATTCTTGTGCATTACCATGGATTAGCACTTAACTCCTTTTCCTAGAACAAGTCAATCAGTGGCTTAGTGTGCTATGGAATTCATAAGGAATGAAGATGATCACCATCGCACCATGGAATACTTCGCACGTGCATGACTGACTTGGAATGATTCCGAAGGAAACAAAACAAACCTTTCTCAAATTCATGGCGGCAACTTACACCTAAAACACATGAATTCGAGGAAGTCACTCTTTCATCCAAACATATGCTTCATGAACGAAACACGAAGAAATGCTTACACAAGTTTCCAATACTAGGTTGATGTTCAACATGACTCATGGGGAGACAAAATGCTGCCGATGGGCTCAACAACAACTCATCGGAGTTTCCATATCACCGACTTCCACCATCATGTGAACACGGTGATAGCAATTGGTCGCACCAAAAGATGTAATGGGTATGCTCGAGGGATCAACCACGAGTAAGACAACATTACGAATATCGTTGGTTCTGATTTGTCCTAAAAATAGCCCATACTCAAGTCAAAGGATTGATAAGACAATAGGTCCAACAACTGATCACAGAGACCAATCGATGAAGATATCATCTTTCTTCAACACACACTACACAAGAATATCCCCTTTGGAAAGAACTAAGTCAGGCAAGCTTTTATCTTCCAACTCTCCAAGTTGTTGTCTAGCTCAACCAACTAGTTCAGGGATATCCAACACAGATTCTTGGAGAAAGGGTGGTTCACAAGAAACCAACTTGATCACGGGCTCAACATAACAGTCAGGAGACAACCCGATAACACTTCCAAGAAGATATTTGGAAAGTCACGAACCACGGTATGTTACTAAGCTCGAGAACAATCTTGCTTTTGAGGGCAAGACGATATGATCAAATGAGCAAGGGATTGATATAATCCTAACTCACCAATCAAGTGTGCACCGTAAATAAGGACTAGGTAGCACAACCAATCTTAGGATGATGATTTAATAACCAACACGCTAAGAATGAGGATATTGTCCATTAGCTGCCAGGCAACGAGTTGCTCGGAGTATTGATTTCACACATCACAATTCACTCGTCGGCATTCCGGTTTCAACAACTCGGAACCGAGGAATGAATAATGATGGCGAGAAGTATCACTGCATCAAGAATTCATAAGAGAAGGTGCAATTCTCATGACATTCTTGACATAAGATGGTAACACTCCAGGTGGAACAGCATCAAAAGCTGAATTGCCATTTTGATCTGCGGGATACAACTATTTTGACCCAATCCTGGAAATGGATGAGGTACTGGAGTTTGTTTCTCCAAGTCATTCCGAATAGAATGGCTTGACGGATCACAAGGATAATAGGCATCGATAAACGAATGCACACATACTCGACTATCAATTGACAGACGGGGTCGGAATACAACTAAAGAGAGCAACTCAAAGGAACATATAATTTTTCGAGTTGTGGAAGCATGGATTAGTATATCGAGCAAGGCTCAACATTTCTCCCGGATAACCCATGCAGAAAAGTAGAATTGGCAGATTCACAATAGGGAATGGAGAACTCCTCAAGAGTACTCTGATTGTGATCTTTTGGTTCAAAAGAACTTCTGCCATAAGCGGTTCGTAGTATTTGGAAGAAGGAAATACCACGGACCTCGAGGACTATCGCAAAGTTACTAGTATCCTAAAGGAACTAGCAAATACTAACAATATGAAGTAGGGTGAATCTCGGGTTCAAGAACCCCCTGATTAGAATACCTACTAATCTAAATTGCATCACGGAATGCTTTCAAGAATAATGGCCAGAATCATCACACTGGGGATACAAAAGCATTGCTAAATTTCTAGGTGACTTCCTAAACACCTAGGGTCATAATAATAGTTCCAACATATATGTCGAGGCAACAAAGTACCTCAACTTACCGATTAGTGTGCTTATTCTGACCATAGAGGATGTTGGGAATAGAAAGGAAGGATTTGCAAATGCATCAGACTATTTAGAGACCTGGGATGACTCGGACAGCATAACGGCTGTAAATGCTCAAAATGATTTGAGACATCCTGCAAAAATGGTGTCATAACCACTCAACATCACAATAACAAGGTTCCGAGATCAACAGTAATCATACAGAATTAGTAGAAGCTGAACTGGGCTTGAAACCAACAATCTTATAAGTCTATGGGTTAGTAACACGTCATCCTGATAGATAGATGGGAAGCCTAGTTCTTAACCCCGTAGAAGAGAAGAGGATGACTCCGATCAGAGGGCCATGAGGTATAAGGAGTAAAAGAGCCTTACGTTCCCTTCCACAATCAATTCCCTTACATAGCTAAAGCATTTCTAGACACAACTTCGACCAGTTTGGCTTGGTAATCCTACAGGCAGTCAGGCTCTGATACCAACGCTGTCAGGACCCTGATCCTAAGTCACACCGATCTAGCATGTAACACATCATATCACTTTGCGGCCTCACGCACGGTATTCCCACGGGTGTCGCCTTACCATGGCCCGGGACCGTTTGCGTCTTTTGGCTCACGTATATGATAGTGTCGCTAGCATCCATATGACAAAGAACCCGGGCCGACATGGCTAGTCGTGAACCCAAAGCGGCGCTTAACCTATGAGGACAGGCATACATGAATCACATTGAGCATGTCGGTCATCAACGATATATTCGGGCTGTAGCACTGGCTAACAGGACTCCGGTATCCCGGGTTGTAGCAGGCTAGGCAGGACTCGAATATCACCGCGTGACATTTCCCGAAGGGACATACATAGGAACGAAGTGAAACACATGCCGCCGATCAAGTGTCCAAGCGGTAGTGCTTTGGGCTAGCAGGACTCCGGTGAACCGGGCTGTAGCGGACTACTATCGCCGTAAGCACGAGACTACATTTCCCCATATGAGAGGCTGCCAAGGATAAACAACTAGTTTGTCGGATCCCACACATACCAAGCATTTCAAACATACACACAATATGCTCAATATGTGTAGATACAACATGGCATCACAACATAACTCTACGACTCAAATATTTATCCAATAGGCTCCGAGGAGCGAGATATTACAAACATGGGTCTCATGACCCAACACTCGAGCATACAAGTCAAAGCACAAGCGGAAGCTAAACATGTCCGAGTACGCATAACTATAAATGAAGAAGGCTGAGAAGCCTGACTATCTACCAGATCCTGCCGAGGGCACAAGATCGTAGCTGAGGTAACAAGCTAAACGTCGAAGTTCACGTGGAACTACTAGCGAGAACGAAGTCTCTCTTCAAAACATAAAATAAGCAAACGTGAGTACAAACGTACTCAGCAAGACTTACATCAGAACTAACTACATATGCATCATTATCAAAAGGGGGTGGTGGAGTTTGACTGCAGCAAGCCAGCTTTGACCCGGTGGCTATCCTAAACTACGACTGCAAGTAACTCTTTTGAGGTGGCGCACACGAGTCCACAAATTCACCATATCAATACACCATTATGGACCCGCTCCGTCTTCCCTACGGGAACGCCATCCATAGCACTCACGCTTATCTTGCGCATTTTAGAGTATCCACTTTCACTTGTCTATGAACCGATATAGGCAACCCAGAAGTCCTTCTCCGTGGACACGGCTATTCGAATAGATCATATTAAACCCTGCAGGGTGTACTTCTTCACACACGCTCACCACTTACCGTTTACCACGACATGTACTCGGCAACCTTCAAGCGGAAGCCCAACGTGGGTGTCGGCCACGACCTACCTAAACACACAAGTCCCAAGTCCGGGTTTATCGCCTATTCGGGTTCCATCCGCAGGGAGTCCGCCGAGGTTTCCCATACAGCCCCGAACGATGTGTGCAGGGTTCTCGAGACACCAAACGGGCGAATCGGTACACCAGACCCCACGGTGCCTACCGCAACACAACCCACCCCTATGGTCAGCGTTATGCGGCGGCCCCAAAGATGCTACAAACACCGTAAACTACTTGCAACTCGGACCGAGGACAAGAGTGGTTAAGAAGCCGAGAGGGTCCATTGGTTTCGGGCCCAATGCGTGGTAGTAATCGCTTCATGGATCACAAACACAGATCTCGGTTCACGAGGACGGTCATTGCGACCAGACCGAATGGATCTAGTGCTCGTGCTCGGTGTCATCCTGGATCGATAATGCCGACACCACACAAGATTTGAAGGATTTATAGCGAGTATTAATCACACACTTATTACATCGTTGTCCACAAAGGAACTTAATACAATAATATGGCTTAAGGCCATCTAATAATAACAGCGGAAGACTTGGAAGAATAGTGAGTCCATCAACTCCATCGGCATCACTGAGTATAGAACCACGACCTAACACCTTACTCGTCGTCTGAAAAGTCTGCAACGTGAAAGTTGCAGCCCGAAAACGGGTCAGCACATGGAATATGCTGGCAATGTAACACATATAGAACAATGAAGCAACAAGCCTATACTACATGCATATATGGCTGGTGGTAAGGCTCTACGGTTACATTTTTGCATAAAGCTGGGTTTTCCCTACATCAAAGGAATAATTTTATTTAACTATCATGGTGGTTGTTAAACATTGAGAATGGTTGACAGCATCCTCAATCCCAATTAAAAAGTACTCATTAAAACCCAATAACATTTATTATTAGAGTAACATGTTGAGATTCACATGATATTCAAGTACTAGATACTCAAGATGTCCATAACCGGGGACACGGCTAATCATGATTAGTTTATACACTCTGCAGAGGTTTATGACTTTTCCCCACAAGACTCGATCGCCTCCGTTTGGTTCTCGCACTACATGGTGTTTGAGAAACGGATGACCGAGACACAGCCTTTCGGAAGCGCTCGCACCTTACTTGTGGGTAGACCGCACACCTACTTTCCCCTACATCTGCTAGTCTACCCGTAAGAGTTCGCACAACTTAGTCAACTATGCCAGAGCCCATAATTGGCTTGTGGCTGCACACGGAAGTTTCTAGTTTGAATAATCTTATGATCCCTTAGAGCACAGGTGGCGGTCCAAGAAATACAGGCAAGTCCTCGATAGAAACCAGTGCCTCAATCCACCCAGATGTGTGTTTAGGTCGCCACCTTAGATAAACCATTAAATTAACAATCTCACATCTGTCATGGATATCACTCACCCAATCCATGTCTACTAGCATAGCATAGCATAATAAGCAAACGTAGAAGTAACTCCCAAGGTTTCATAAGTAAACAGTAATAGGTACTACCTCATCTACTTCCCATCCCACAATTTAATTAGATCCTAACCATGCAAGTGTTTGAGGGTTTGATCTAATGCAATAAAACTGGGTAGTAGAAAAAGTATGATCAAGTGTTACTTGCCTTGCTGATGATCCACGAGACCTAGAGATTCGAAGTAACAAGCGGCGCACTCCGGGTGATCTAACGCAGACAAACAACAAGCATACAATAAGTACTCATCTAATGCACGGGGAAATCTCGAATAAAGATCTAACCAGATAGTTCAACTTAAGAACCCTGGTTGCAAAAGAATCGAATCAAATAAAGCATCGAAAGTCGGAACTCGAGAGAGAACGACTCGGTTTAGCAAATCTGAAACTAAGTCAAAATTTTACAAAGAGCAAAACTCTGCGTAAGTAGGTTAGTCGGAACGGCGGTTTCGTAACGAAACTCCAGGCGCTTGAATCACCTGATTCCGATAAACGAGCAAGAAATAAAACAGATTTGAAAATCAGATCAAAAATCGAATCTGAAAAATAACGGATTAAATCCGTTTAAAAGAAAAACGACGAACGGATTAAATAACGGACGTTCGTTAACAGAACTAATCCAACGAACACGTTCATTGAAACGAACGGGTCGGTGAACGTTCACTAAATAAGAAAACCGAAAAAAAATAAAAACATCTAGGTTTTTTAAAAAAAACCGAACATCTTAAAAAAAAACCGGACCGGGTTTTCTAGGGAAAACCGGATCGGATCGAAGCGGCGAGGGCTACCTCCGGCGGCTCTTTCGCGAGGCTCGCGGCTCGGGGTCAGGCGACGGCGGTGGGTGGCGGCGGGTCAAGGGGCGGCGAGGGGCGACGAGGGCAGCGGGTGCTCGGCGACGGCGGCGGCTCAAGGCGGGCGGCGGCTCGGGTGGAGGGCGGCGACGGCGGGGCGGGTTGAGGGGAGAGGAGGGGGGCGGCGGGGTTAAATAGGAGGGGGGGTCCGGTTGCCTTGGGGAGGCGGCGGCGGCGTGTCCGAGCCGGGACACCAAGGGCGGCGGAGGCGGCGCGGAGTCCGCGCCGAGGGAGAGGGAGGTGGCCGGGCGGTCGGGCCGGGCCTGGCCGGTCCGGGCCTTGGCCTGTGGGGCGCGATTTTCTTTTAAACAAAACAAAACGGATTAAAAAAATACCAAACGAACTCCGATTTTAATAAAATTAATTTTCCCGACTCCTAAAAATGAGTCGAACAAAATGAACTTTAAAAACGGCAAACATGCATAAATTTTTAAAATGCTCATTTTTGCCTAAGCAAAATAAATCTTCCAAAACCAAATTTTGATTTATTTATAATATCTCCATTTTTCCTAAATATTGGGAAAGTCATATTATTCCCTCTCTTAAGTTTTTATAGGAAAAACTTTATGAAGATAATTAAATAAATCCAATGATCCTATTTTCAAAATTTGAG
Organism: Aegilops bicornis; assembly: GCA_021605145.1. Lineage (NCBI taxonomy): Eukaryota > Viridiplantae > Streptophyta > Magnoliopsida > Poales > Poaceae > Aegilops > Aegilops bicornis. Next base: position 628,095,650 of record CM038671.1, on the reverse strand, counting down.
AAATCCCAAATATGAAAATAATGAAACTTCCAACTCTCTCCGAGGGTCCTTGAGTTGCGTGAAATTTTCTAGGATCGGAAAAATGCGAGAAAATATGATATGCATGATGACCTAATGTATAACATTCCAAATTGAAAATTTGGGATGTTACAACGGCTGCAATGAGACAACCTACCATGTACTCCTACATGGCCTCTCACCGCTACCTTTACCAAATCGTGTTCACACACTTAGCTCACACACAGTAGGACATGTTCACACACCTCCGATTCATCCCCGATGAATCAGACCTGACTCAAATCTAAGCAGTAGCAGGCATGACAACAAGCATGAATGAGTAGGCACAACATGGCTCAAACAACTCCTACTCATGCTAGTGGGTTTCATCTAATTACTGTGGAATGACAGGTCATGCAGAGGATAAAGGGGTTCAGCTACCGCAGCAAGTAACACATGAGCCGTTGTTGTCCTAATGCAGTAAAATAGAGCAGGAGCGAGAGAGTGGGATTATATCGGAATGAACAAGGGGGTTTTGCTTGCCTGGCACTTCAAGATAATATAGTTCTTCATCGGTGTCATCGAATTCATCGCCTCGATGCGTCAGCTCATCGAGAGGGGACGATTACGGCAAACAAACAAGAGAGAACACAATCAATGCAATGCACATTCACATGAATGACATGTCATGTTAAGGTACTGAATTCACCTAATGCAATATCTAGCCAAGTTAATTGAAGTGGAATTCAACCAAGGTTAAACTCCAACTCCAAATGTTATTTCATAAATTACCCTAATCATGATTCATCCTATTCAGTGAGGTTAACTTGTTCAAACATGCATGAAAGTGCCATAAACAGATTCTTCATATTTTCTGATCATTTTTCATATATAAATTATTTCAATCCGAGTTACGGTTGAATTTCTATGATTTATTGAAGTTTAGGGCATTTTAAAATTTCCTGAATTAAAATAATTCCAGAAATCATTATTACGTCGACTGACATAGGCGTGACGTCAGCGAAGTCAACTGGGTCGCTGTCCGTGTCAACTTCGACGCTGGGATCCATCGTCGATAGTTAGTTTAACTAACTAATTTCGTTAGTGTTAACCCTGTTTAGTTAGTGGCCGGGCCCACTCGTCAGTGACCCAGGGGGGTCAAATCCCTGGTCAACCGGGGCTAATCCACCGGCGTCGAGTCGCCGGCGAGGCCGAGACGGCGGAGGCCTTCGGGTTTCTTGCTCCGGCGACCAAACGGACGGGGGAGGGGCTCTACGGGTAGCTGGAAGAGCGCCGCATCGGGTGGTGCAGATAGTTGGGCTCGGTCGCGGAAAATGCGCCGGCGGCGAGGTTTGCGGCTGCCATGGTTCGGTTGGCGGCGGTTTCGTAGCTTCTGGCGTGCGGTCGACTAGCTAACGGCATATGCATGACATACGCGTGCCCACGAATCCGTTGGACATGGTGGTGTGACCAAGAGGTCGCGGAATAAGCGCCGACGAGCGAGCTCGGCGAGGCGAGCTTGATAATGGTTGGGGACGAGGCTAGCGGGTGCAAATGAGAGAGGGAGAAGAGGGTCCGAGCAGAATCTCACAGTAGCGTCGTTTGACGGTGTCGGGTGGCTCGGGAAGCACCGGAGCGAAGCGAAGCGGGCGAGGGGGATCTCCGGCGGCCGGCAATGAAGATGTTGAGGATGACGATGATGTTGGGCGTCCGGTGGTGTGTGTGTCCTCGAGGAGGCGTAGACGACGGAGGCGGATCTCCTAGACATGCTGGGGTGGCTAAGCGGTGGAAGTGGCTGCGGCGAAGCAGCGTCGGTGGCGGCGGCTCCGTTCGGTGAGCTTCAGGAAGAGGGCCAGAGGGGGAAAGAGAGGGAGCAGCGAGTGAGGGAGAGGAGCGAGGGGGCACGGGGCGTCGTCGTGGCGTCGCGAGGAGGTCGGGGAGGCCGCCAGCACGAAGCAGGAGGTGGCGTCGGGGGCGTCGGGCAAGCGCCACGCCTCGCCCTCTGCCCTCTTGGCGAGAGGAAGACGACGAGCCGGCGGCGGTGGTGGGCTGGAGCCACCAGTGGGCCAGCGAGGGAAGGGGAGAAGGCTGGGCGGTTCGTGGGCCGTAAGTGGCTGCCAGGTGATCTCTCTCTCTTTCCTTTTTAACTGTTTTTGTTTTTCTATTATTTGCTCTGTTTTGATTTAGTTTATAAACCAAATCATTTCATAAATCCTGAAAATAATTTTGGGCATTAACTGAAATATTACAGAGGCCCTTAACTATTCTTCAGAATTGTTGGAGCATTTAAAAATATTAATAGTATTTAAATGCCCCAATTCAAATACAATATGGTTTATTCAAATATCCAAAAATGTCTTGGAAAAATATCCATCATCTCTGGATATGGTTTTCACCCTTTTCCATTAATCATGAATATTTTTGCAAACCAATTTGGGTTTTTGAAAATATTTTTTGAATTTGAACCTATTTGAATTGCTTTAGTGCTAGGGCTTGATCATCCCCATTTCAAATTTTCATGAAAATTAAACATGATGCATGGATGCAATGCCACTAGCTACAAGCAAGCTCTAGGGCTGATCTGGGGCTGTGACACTAGCTTAGTCTCATCAGCTGATTAAAACTTCAAGGACAGATCATGCTCTGCAGTTGGGTTTTTCAAAGAAGTCATATCCGTCGGGTCAACATTGTCCTTATAAAACTTCAACTCCTCTGTCGCACAAACCGACTCAGCATAATCCGCATCGACTTCCTCACATTCCAAAGCAATCTGACGGCTCCCATGTACCGTGATGGTCCCCTTATGACCCGGCATCTTGAGCTATAGATAAACATAATAGGGCCTTGCCATGAACTTAGCATAAGTCGGTCGTCCAAAAAGGGAATGATAAGGGCTCTTGATTTTCACCACTTCAAAGGTCAATGTCTCTGATCTAGAGTCGTGATCATCTCCAAAAGCAACCTCTAGGGCTATCTTACCAGCCGGATACGCCGATTTACCAGGCACCACACCATGAAAAACAGTGTTTGACGGTTTAAGATTTTTATCTGTCAACCCCATGCGACGGAAGGTTTCATTATAGAGAATGTTGATGCTGCTCCCCCCGTCCATGAGTACCTTGGTGAACTTATACCCTCCAACCTGAGGCGCCACCACCAGTGCCAGGTGACCCGGATTATCAACCCGCGGCGAGTGATCTTCTCGACTCCATACGATGGGCTGCTCAGACCAGCGCAAATAACGGGGAATTGTCGGTTCAACGGAGTTCACTGCTCTCTTATGAAGCATATGTTCGCGTTTGCATAGGCTAGTGGTGAAGACATGATACTGCCCACTATTCAACTGCTTCGGGTTGCTCTGATAACCCGATTGTTGCTGTTGTTGACTCCCCTGATGATTATAACCACCTTGATTGCCATGACTGCATTGATTGCCTTGAAATCCCGAGCTAGAACCGCCGCCACAATAACCCGGCCCATGAAAACCAGGTCCTGAACCGCCACCCGGACCATGACCATCTTGGAAAAGATTTGAGTTTTTGAACTCCCTCATGATAAAGCAATCCTTCCAAAGGTGCGTAGCCAGCCTCTCTCTCGTCCCATGTCTTGACCAAGGCTAGTTTAACAGGTGCTCAAGATTGATACCTAATTCTCCACTCCGCGGGGGCGGTTTACCCTTACGACGCTGACCATTGTTCTGTGTGTTGGTGTAAGCCACAAAATCCAAACTGTTATCCGCTTTGTGCTTACCGTTGTTTCCATGGCCTGTCGGATTATGTTGTTGCCCTCTGGTGCTGCTGCTCTTCTTTCCCTTTCCCGGCTTTTCATCGTCAGACACGGGGTCCTTGGTACCATCAGAGTCAACGTACTTAACCAGAGCCGCCATAAGTGTCCCCATGTCATTGCAGTGACGCTTGAGCCGCCCTAACCTCAGCTTCAGAGGCGCAAACCGGTAATTGCCTTCCAACATTAAGACTATTGAATCGGCATTAATGCGGTCTGATGAATGCAAGATTGTTGAAACCCGACGCACCCAATGAGTTGTTGATTCACCTTTTTCTTGGACATAGGTGGCTAAATCCACAATTGACATGGGCTGCTTGCACGTGTCCTTGAAATTCTGGATAAACCGGGCTTTTAACTCGGCCCATGATCCAATGGAGTTAGCTGGCAAACTTTTCGGCCAAGTACGAGTTGTTCCTTCCAACATCATGGTGAAGTATTTAGCACATGCCGCATCATCCACATCCAGCATCTCCATCGCCATCTCATAGCTCTCAACCCATGATTCGGGTGGTAAATCGGCAATGTAATTGGGCACCTTGCCAGGACCCTTGAAATCCTTGGACAGCCGCACATTGCGTAGAGCCGGGGCGAGACACGGCACCCCCAAAGAAGTGAAAGCAACACCTGGTTCCATTGAAGTTGTTGGATGAACCGGAGTAAGCTGACGGGCCGCGTATTGCACCGCTAACTCGGCTTCTCGACGTGCTCTACCGTGATCCACCACGTCCTAAGCATTAGCACCACCGCCCCTCGGGTTCTGCCCTCGAGGGGGGTTACGGTTCCGCGCATTGCTTGACACTGCCGGTTCATCAATATGCCTGTTGTAGCTCCATCTTGGGCGAGGGGTGGAATGAATCCTCTCGCGGCTGTACGAATAAGCCTGCTGCTGAGTCAAAGCCGTCTGAAGGAGATCTCTAGCCCGTCGCATCTCAACCGCTACTGGGGACTCACCTTCGACTGGGAGAGCCGCCAAGCGTGAAGCGGCGGTGACTATGTTATCCAAAGGATTAGAGTAATGACCCGGATGCGTTGATATGGGCTGTGACAGGACATTATTCTGACGAGACCCATATCAACGCATCCGGGTCATTACTCACTTTTGGAAGAACCGGAGTAAGCTGACGAGGCCCATATCAACGCAGCCGCCAAGCCATCCTGGTGTCCTCAGCTGCCAGGTCTGATCCTTCACTTTTGCACCTTCCACGTTATGCTCATCCTGATTCGCCGGGTTAACTTCTGCCGCCAGCAGCGTTGCCAAAGCATCAAACAAGTCGGACAAAACCTGAGCCGGCGGTCGCGCAGGGCCTCCTATCCCGGCTGCCGTCGCTGCTGCTAACCCGGAGAGCATCGCCGCTGCAGTCAAAGAGTGCTGCACTGGCTGTGTACAGGCCATGAAGATCGCAACCCAGCTCGGCGGATCGGAGGGGTCCGGAATACTGTCGCCATCGGAACAGCCCCCAAACCAGCCGTCTTGGAGTTGGTACAATGACTCGGTCTCTCCGGTAGATGACTTGTCATCAGAATAAACAACGGTTTCACCACCATATGCCGATCTAACCTCAGACTCCACTCCGTGGATGACTCCCACGAAGGCACACTTCATGGCAGGCTGAACCCGGGCGGGTCTCGCACGTTGAGCCGTTTCGATGATGTCGGTGCAGATGTCCGGCTCAGGGCCCGTTTCACCGATCTTGCCAATGAAGACGTGAATACCGCCGAAGGGGACCCGGTACCCGTACTCAATTGAGCCGGCCTCGGGGCCCCAGCCTGCGTCGCCGATGTAGAGCTTGCCCCGACGACTCTTGGTCATCCGGCCCACAGCGTATCCCTTGAGCCCTTCGAAGCTGCCCTCTAAGAACTTGAAACCATTGTGCTATAGCCCCACGGTGGGCACCAACTGTCGTGGTTTTGGCACGGCAGATGTCCTAGTGTGAGTACTTAGTCGTGGAGCCATCACGACAGGTTAGCTTAAAGGGGTTAAAGCGGGACAAAGGACGCAAGGAGTTTATACTAGTTCGACCCCTTGCTGTGAAGGTAGAAGCCTAATCCAGTTGTGGTGGAATTGATGGGGTTTCGATGACCAGGGAGCGAATCCGCTTTGCCTAGCTCTCGATCTGTTGTTTCTTGTCCTTGAACCGTCGCCGGGTCGTCCCTTTATATACACAGGTTGACGCCCGGCGCTTTTCAGAATCCCGGCCGGCTCATAAATGTGTCCGGCTCAGTTTCTACCCTTTCCTATCTTAAAACACAAGTTATACATCATATGGCGGTTTACATCTACGAGCCCTAATCCGCCTTTGGGCCTTGGGCCTTCTCGTTAGATCTCTTCCATAAAGCGCCATATTCCTTGTCTTCGCGGGCTTCAATATGAATGATCCACTATGAGTATAACTCGGCCCCTCCTGGGCGGTTTATGCTCAGTAGTTATATCCCCAACAATTAGTATATACATGGGGGAATACTAATGATAATATGGTGGTCGTCTAGAAATTTTGATCATTGGAAGACTCAATGATATCTGCTCCAGCTTCGTCTTCATAATCATCATCACTATCGGGGTCGGAGTCGGTGTCGTCGATTATGATGTAGCCTTCAGGGTGGTTGTCCTCCTCAGGTTCGGGATCTCACATGAATGTTCCTAATTTCTTCTTCAGTTCTTCATTCTTCTACAGTAGTACATCAATTTCTTCTTCATATCCATCACATGTAAACTTGAGTTCATCTTCTAGCTCCATGTTCCTGGTCATCACCTTCTTCATGTCTATCATGATGGAGCACATCTGGTTCTCCTGACGACGAATGTGCGGGTTTAACTCCTGGATGTAGGCTGCAATGGATTTATCCCTCCTGGTGCAAATCATCTCCCATTGCTCATCCCGGCGTCCACATATCTGGTAGATGGTGTCCTTAAGCTCCTTGTTGTACACCTCGTCAATGCGTCCCATGACGATGTGGCCGGCCATGCTCTTTCCGAGACTTCAGGTTGGTGCATCAAAGGAACCCTCTATGGGCTCAATAACTGGTGTGAACGTCCTTCCTGGAACATGTACTCGAATCGTCCAACGCTCTTCTTCAGGTAGAATGGCGTTGTAGGTCTCGGTGAAGCTTGGTATTCCGATGCTCAGGTACCTAGTGACTTCCTTCAAGTGTCGTACAAAAGTGGTGTCCTCACCTGGTCGAGTGAACTTGTTCCTTGGGTCCGCCATCTATAGAGTAGAAAATGGAGAAGAGTCAGAAATGAGTAGAGAAGAGTAACATGTGGCTTATCCTAGTGGTCGCGTCCTACAGTTAGCGTGTGCTCTGATACCATCTTGTAGCGACCCGACCTCAGACAGTCAAGTCTCTGTGCTTAAGTGTCATCCCCGGATCGGTATTGCTGACACACATAGTACTCGAGGATTTGTAACAAAGTTCAGTCACACACTTAATACATCGAATGTCTCAAAAGAGAACTTATAATATGGCTGAAGGCCATCTAAATAAGATAAGAGCGGAAATTTCAAAGGTGAAGGATTCCACACAACTCCACGGCAATAGTGAGTGCACAACAAAGACCTAGCGCACCTTACTCTTTGTCTGAAAACTCTGCAACATGATACGTTGCAGCCATGTAGGTCAGCACATGGAATATGCTGGCAAGGTAACACTATAGAGCAATGAACAGATAACAGCTAACACTACATGCATATATGGCTGGTGGAGGCTCTACGGTTATCATTTGCGTAAATCTAGTTTTTCCCTACAACAAAGGAATATATTTTATTTAACTACATAGTTGGTTGAAAAAAATATTGAGAAGGTACCCCCAACTCAATCCCAAAATAGTAATTATAACCCAACAAATTAATCATGTAAAGTGATGAGATCAACATAATAATTCAAATACCAGATACTCAAGATGTCCATAACCGGGGACACGGCTAACCATGATTAGTTTATACACTCTGCAGAGGTTTGCGCACTTTTCCCCACAAGACTCGATCTCCTCCGAATTTCTTGCACTACATGATGTTTGAGAAACGGATGATCGAGACACGGTCTTTCAGAAGCATTAACTCTTTACGATGGGTAGACCGTACCACCTACATCCCCTACATCTGCTAGTCTACCACTGAAAGAGGTCACACAACTTACTCAACTATGACAAAGCCCATAATGGCTTGTGGCTGCACACGGAAGTTTATAGCATGAATAATCTTATGACCCTGGATGGCAAACCATAGGATGATCACACGGGTTCCCCGGGATCTCCTTGGACAACACTGGTATATCTCCAGGTGCCCGCAACCAATCCACCCAGATGTATTTTAAAGTAGCCACCTTAAGTTAAACCTTAGTTAATAATAACTCTCACATCTTTCATGAATTCTCTCAAACCAATCCACGTCTACGAGCATAGCATAGCAGAATAAGCATAACGTAGTAACTCCCAAGGTTTGAATATAAGACAATAGGTTCTACCTCATCAGCTACTTCCCAAATACCCACATGTTACCAAATCTACTCATGCAATGTTTTAGGTTGAAATTAATGCATAAAAACTGGGTAATAAAGGGATATGATCAAAGTGTTACTTGTCTTGTTGACGATCGGAAAACCCTATAGATTGGTAGTAGCAAGCCTCGCACTCCGGAAACTCTATCGTGAACAAACAATAGCATATATAAGCACTCAAGCATAGATGCAAAGTTAAAACTAAGAAAAGATCTAAACAGAAAGTACAAGTGAAGAGCTTCGATTTGCAAAAAGAATCAATCGAATTGGAATTACAAAACTCAAACTATGATCAAAAGAAGTTCAAATTCAAATCTGCTTGAAACCAAATTTTGAATTTTCAAAATCATGTTCAAGTTGATTATCTGGATAGGGGGAAACAAGACGAAGATTTTGGCGTTGGTCTCACTGGATTTGGACAAACGAGCAAAAAGTAGTGAAGGTGTGAAGATCAGGGACTAGTCTGTGATAAAAGTAATTACGGATAGGTCCCTAGCCGAAAAATAAAACTAAAAAGAAAAATCTAACGAACGAACGTTCGTTAACAGAGGCTAACAAACAAATAAGTTCGTTAACATAGAAGATCGGGTGAACGATTGCTAATAAGCAATCCCTAAAAATAAAATCGATCTAAACGTAAAAACCAAAAAACGGGGCGGCGGTTTGGTTTTATACCGGTTCTCGAAAAAAAACGACGGCGAGATCCGGCGGCTCCTGCGACGGGCGTTGGCGGTGGGGCGAGGCGACAAGGATGCTTGGCGGCGTCTGTGGCAGCAGTGTGTGTGCAGCAATGAGCGGCTCGGGAAGTGAGCGGCGTCTTGGCAAGGTGCGAGGGCGGCGGTTGGGAGGAGGAGGGCAGGCGCTCCTTTTAAAGGGGTCCCGAGGCGGCGGCGCGATCACGGAGTCCGGCGGACTCACGGCGTGTCAGGGTCGGTCTGCCCGAGCGGGAAGGCGGCGGCGGCTAGCGGGCCAGCTGGGTCTTCGGCCCAGTTCGGTCCGAAACAATTTTTTTAATTCTCCTGAACGGAAAAATCCAAAATAAAATAAATAAAAATCCTAAAGTCCCGAAAATAATTTTCACAGTTCTCTACTAATATTTAGGACAAGATGAACATTTTTCTAGGCTAAAATGCAATTTTTAAAATGCATTTTTCCCTAATTTACTCGAATAAAACCCAAATAAAATTCGAATAAAAAAAATATTTTTATTTAAAATTAAATTTCCATTATTTCCTCTGTTTGAAGAAGTCATATTATCTTCTCTCATTATTTTATTTATTTTTGAAATAATCGGAAAAGTAATTTGAAATAAAAATTCACTTTGATCCAATTTACCAATTTTGAAAAATTCAAAAATGTATTTTATGAAAACTTCCAACTCTCTCAAATGGTCCTTGAGTTGCTTAAGGTCCTTAGGATCAAAATGTACAAATAAAACAAATAAAAATGCAAGGAGCATGAATGCATATGGTGACCTAATGATTAACATCCAAATTGAAAATTGGGATTTTACAGGAGCATGGCATTCTCGTCCATAAGTTTCTTGAAGATGACGCCCATCCTCTTCAACAAGGCAGTGGTCTCCTCATTCTCCTTAGCTCTTCGGGTGATCTTCACCCTGAGTAGGTCGCACTCAGTGCGAAGCTTCGCCTTGTCCTCCCCTAGTCCCCGGATGACGCCGGTAGCATTTTCAAACGAGGCATTCATCTCGTCTTGCAACTTCATCCAGCCAGAGATCCGACCCATCAGGTCATCGAGCATAGCGTGCATGCGCCTCTGAGAGTCCTCGCCTACCCGCGAGACATTTTTCCAGGCCACCGCGGCGCGGGGGGACCTCTCTGCTACATTTGCGGCGCGGCGGTACATCTCTGCTGCTTCCGTGGCGCGGCCGAACCAGTTTGCTACATCAACGGCGCAGTAGGACCTCTGTGCTGCTTCAGCGGTGCGACAGGACCTCCGTGCTACTATAGCGGCGCGGCGAGACATGTCGGCTGCTTTTGCGGCGAGGCGATACATCTCTCGCGCTTCCGCTTCCATGCTCGCCTCTCCCTGGTAGTAGTCTCTTAACCCAGAACACATGCGGGCCATGGCAAACGCAAGGGAACAACGATGAAAGACTTGTTTGTTTTTGTGGATGAGGAGCTGACGAGGAATATGCAGTCATCTTGGATTAGGTAGTATTTATAACCGTGTACTGATACGCTCCTAAATGGAAACCGTTTAGGTTTTGATTGGTGTCAACAGGTTTGCAATTAAATATAGTGTGGTAGTAATTTGGAATGTGACGGAACGCAAGCTCAAAATTTATTGACGGTTCTAATTTGGAAGTGCGGCACTATTACCAAATGGCATAATGTGGGCACGCGTTCTCGGTCGCGTACGTGGCGTTTGCACCATAGGGTGCATGTTAACCCACAAGTATAGTGGATCAATTGTAGCCTTTCTCGATAAGTAAGAGTGTCAAAACCAACGAGGAGCTAAAGGTAGAACAAATATTCCCTCAAGTTCTTTAGACCACCGATACAACTCTATGCATGCTTAATGTTCGCTTTACCTAGAACAAGTATGAAACTAGAAGTACTTTGTAGGTGTAAAGGGATAGATTTGCAAGATAATAAAGAACACATAAATAAAAACTAGGGGTTGTTTGAATGAAGAAACAATTAAGTTAGTTTTAGTAGAGAGCTTTTTGTCACGCAAGAAAGTTATTTGTCCCCTAGGCAATTGATAACTAGACCAGTAATCATTATTGCAATTTTATATGAGGGAGAGGCATAAGCTAACATACTTTCTATACTTGGATCATATGCACTTTTGATTGGAACTCTAGCAAGCATCCGCAACTACTAAAGATCATTAAGGTAAAACCCAACTGTAGCATTAAAGTATCAAGTCCTCTTTACTCCCATACGCAAACAACCCACTTACTCGGGTTAGTGCTTCTGTCACTCATGCCATCCACCATAAGCGAATCATGAACATATTGCAAACCCTACAGCGGGGATCCCTCACGCTTGCGCAACACGGAGAGCACCATAGGACAACACCAATAATAAAACATACAACTCAAACCAATCGTGATCATCAATCAACCCATAGGACAAAAGAGATCTACTCAAACATCATAGGAGAGCCATACATCATTGGGAAATAATATATAGATCGAGTTGAGCACCATGTTTAAGTAGAGTTTGTAGCAGGGAGAAGAGGTGTTACACTGCTGCATAGAGGGGGAGAGAGTTGGTGATGAGGCGACGAAGTTGTTGGTGTAGATCGCCATCACGATGATGGCCCTGATGGTGTTCCGGCGCCACAGAGAGAGAGGGGGAGAGAGCCCCCGTCCTTCTTCTTCCTTGGCCTCTCCCTAGATGGGAGGACGGTTTCCCCTCTGGTCCTTAGCCTCTATGGCGGAGGAGGGGCGGGAGCCCCTCCAAGATTGGCTCTCTCTCTCTCTCTCTCTCTCTCTCTCTCTCTCTCTCTCTCTCTCTCTCTCTTTCTTTCTCTCTCTCTGTTTCCTTCTCTCTCTGCGTTCCTGTTTTCTGGCCTTTCACCTTTATTAAATTCCCGGAGATCCGTAACTCCGATTGGGCTGAAATTTTAACATGATTTTTATCCGGATATTGTCTTTCTTACGGCCGAAGAAGGGCACCAACCGCCTTACAGGATGGTCACAAGCCTCCCAGGCGCGCCCAGGGTAGGGGCGCGCCCTAGGGCTTGTGGGCCCCTCAAGCATCGTCTCGCGTTGATTCTTTTTCCCAAAAATCACATATATTCCAAAACAAATATCTGTAAGTTTTTATCGCGTTTGGACTCTGTTTGATATGGATATTCTGTGAAACAAAAAACATGCAACAAACAGGAACTGGCACTAGGCACTGGATCTATATGTTAGTCCCAAAAATAATATAAAAAGTTGCAAAAGTATATGAAAGTTGTAGAATATTGGCACGAAATAATCAAAAAGTATAGATACGACGGAGACGTATCAGCGCAATAGGTGATGTCAGCACACATCTTGTTCCATCAACCTTGCGCGCTCATTAATACCATCGCGCATGCTTCTTTTAATGAGAATGTGTGCCCGTCTAGCGCACACACGTTGATCTATCTAACTATTTCTATTTGTTGTTGCTAATCGCAAATAGTTCATCGGTATGAAGTGTATGCCTTTAATCGCAAACACCTTGATCTGGCTGACTGTTTCTATTGTGTTGCCTAATCGCAAACAGATCATCCATGTGAAGTGTATGCCGTCAATCGCAGACACCTTGATCTGGCTGACCATCTCTGTTGTGTTGCCTAATCACAAACAGTTAATTCGAGTGAACTCAATGCCGTATATCGCCCACACCTTCATCTGGCTGCCTATTTCTATTGTTCAGCCTCATTGCAAACAGTTCATTCGAGTGAACCGTATGCCCTGCATCGCACATGCAACTAAAATCGGAACCATGTTTGATGTATCTGTCATCGCAAATGTTTTGCATCTTTTTTGACAGTTTTATTACATCATCATTTGTGATTAATACATCGCACACAGTTTCGTCGAAGGGTCTCTAATTGTAGTGTCGCGTTAGCAGCATCCTGCAATAGTGACTAGGGCCCGAGTGCCATGATTTCATATCTGAATCGTTTATGTTTTCACCATTATATCTATGTTCTAGATCCGATCTTGCAAGTCATATGCACCTATTACGTGTTGTAGGGTGAAACCCTAGAGGGGATCTTTTCACACTTGGAGGGGGTGGGGAAGTGGTGAACACACAAGAACACAAGAGGTAAATCACTCATACAAATCCAGATAACACATCCACTAGAGTAGCATACATGAGATCCACAAGCATACAAGAACAATTCAAGGAAAATAGCACTATGTAAAGTTCTTCCCAAATCCACAAGGGAGATGAGGTCTTGATAATCCTATGATGGGGATCCTTCCCTAGAAGGGGCCTTGAATCCACTAGGGGATCTTATCCAAGAGGAGGCCTTGATCTCCAAGAGGAAGCCTAGATCGCCAAGAGGAGGAAGATGAGCAAAGCTCTCTCTTTGTCTATCTAATATATACTTTTCTGACCTCTAGAGCAAGCTAGGTGAGGAGTACTTATAAGCTAGGGACCAAATTGGGGCACGGGTCTGGGCACAAATCGGACGGGTCTGGGCACCCGGAGGGATACGGTAGGAGATGGCTGGGCACTCGGTCCGGCCAGGGAGGCCGCGACCAAGTGGCTGTAGGGGTCGGGCACCCGGGGGTTGATGGCCCGGGCACCCGGGGGTGGCGCCTTGGGAAGGCCCGGGCACCTGGGGCTCTAGGGGCCGGGCACCCGTGGTGTCCAGGGGCTATGCCCACCACGCGGCCACATGTCCGGGCACCCGGGGGTCCTCTTGTCCAGGCACCCGGGGTGTCCAGGAGGTCTCCTGTCTTCCGCATCTGGTGGTTCCCCTTCCTCCTCCTTCTCCTTGGGACTTCGTGTGGACTTGGTGATCCCTCCATGCTTCCTCACGGTCTTCTCCTCGGTACCTAAGAATGCATAACGTTTCTGATTGAGGTAGAAGTTGTTTCTTATGTGAATCCAAAGGGAGCTCGAAGAGGAAAGAGGTAACCTCAGTTTCAATGGTACATGCATGGGTTCGTGGTGGTGATGGAATGCCCATGGGGATGACCGTAGGATGCTCCGCATCATCTCCCCACCCCCTTGGGAGAGATCCATCCGTGCATCGTGATCTTCATCACCATGGGAAAGATACGGCGTCGCCGTGTAGAATTGGACGACCACCAAGCACTTATCATGTTGAAGCTCGAAATGGGCACTCTCCAATGGCGCACCGTCTTGTGATTCCCTCAAAAGGAGCAAGGACAACAAACACTTGGAAAAATGAATGTGGTTAGCGTTAGTCCCTAACCAAGCATTCAAGTGGTGATTCATCCAACAAGTGTCGTCATCAAGCATAGTATATGGTTTGACAAAGAAGTGTGACATGTCACGTAAGCACATAAATTGAGCAAAATCAAGGACATCATGCAAACAAGCATGTAAATGTGAGGTAGCTGACGGTGTCCTGGACTAGGGGGTACTCACCACATCGTCTCCTGACCAGGTGGATCAGCCGAGGACCCCGTGGCGGTTCACTCATGGGCCACTTCGGGTAGGCCATGCCGCATACAAGGAGTATTCCACAAGACCTAGTGATCAAGACAAGGACTCCTCTCCACCAACGTATTCGGCTAGGACTCTTGTTATCCTAGGCCTCTGGTGCATTATATAAGCCAAGGCCAGGCTAGTCGATAGATTATTATGACATTAATCATCATACCCCTAGGGTTTAGACCATAACATATGATCTCAGGGTAGATCAACTCTTGTAATCTCTATATTCATCAAGATCAATCAAGCAGGAAGTAGGGTGTTACCTCCATTAAGAGGGCCCGAACCTGGGTAAACATCGTGTCCTCTGTCTCCTGTTACCCATCGATCCATGACACACAGCTCGGGACCCCCTGCCCGAGATCTGCCGGTTTTGACACCGACAATGGTGCTTTCATTGAGAGTTCTGTTGTGTGGTCGGCAAAAGGATCAATTGCTCGCCTGCAGATCAACTGCGACATCGGCGTCTTCGTCGCCGCCTCGACTGGTCACCTTGGCTTGACCGAGGACTGTGCCCTACCTCCAATCATCATGTTCAGACGAGGGCCTTCACCAACATCAACTCTGATCTCTATCAAAATCATGGAGGAATCATCCATGGAGCTCGGGGGCTCAACGTTAACATTGCCCTCGGGCAACTGTGCTGTTTTTTCGAACAGCGAACTTGTATCCACTACCACCACCTTCTCGAGCATTGCTTTGACGATTCCTTTGGTGGAATTGGGTGGAATTGAGTCTACAACAACACTGTAAAATTTTGTCGCGTTTCGATGGAGCAATCTCCGCCGGTCTCCAATTTACCGGAGCCCCGTCAAATCTGGACGGGAATCTGGACGAGTTTGGGGCGTGGTGTCCAGGACCTAGCTCGGACGTCCTTTGGAAGATCCAGCCGTTGATCGGCTGAGGAATTCCTATATCTACCACCCTTCAAAATTTCAGCTCGATCCGACCGTCCAAACTCCGGGAACCTTCCGATTAGTGCATCACTTTTCACATCTGTTTTCTGCGCGAGAACTAATCCGACCCGAGTTCATCTTTTTAATGAACGGGATTTCGGATATCCTTTTTGAAGGAAGTTTTGTATGGGGTATTGTGTTTTGTTCCCAAACACAGCCCACTAATTTTAAAGTCTTTTCCAATATGATCTTCACCATCGCACCGGTGTCAAACCGGCCGGACAATGTTGCTCCCCGGCTCCCGACCTGCGCTAGACACGTCGTCACTTTGTTGAGCCGAGCTCAACTTCTTCGGATCATCATCTCGCCAAGCCCAACAAGAGTTCGGCATCGCAAAGTATAAATCATCACCAACCTCGCCGCCCTATGGATTACATGGAGCAGGCGCATTGGCATCACCGCACGGTCACTTCATCAAGACGGCATTGACCACATCACGAGTTATGACCTGCATCGGCATGGCCGTACCGTTGCTTCTTTGAGCCGATGTCCATCACGCCGAACTACTTCAACACCTCGGCTGACATGGCAGCTGCAATATTTCCTTTCCGACCTGCTCCGTCACCTCGTCTAGACCGGGGGCTTCGCCATCCCTTCATCAACCTACTCCGGAGACTTCGGTGTCGTCAGCCGACCGGCTTCGTCATGTTAGCTGGACCGGGGGTATTGCCTCGGCGAGCCAACCTTTACCAGCATCGCCATGTCGTCGCTTCACCACCCATCAGGCAATGGGTGTGCGGATCGAGTCCCAATTTTGGGAGTCTCTTTTCTTTGGACGGCTATGAAAAATAAATGAGGTGTTATTAATCCTAGCAATTTTTGCTTGTTTTGGTTTATTTTTTCCAAGGAATTATTACTCTGGTTTGTTCCATCATCTGTACACAGGTCTATCAAATGGCGGCCGCATTAACGATGGTCGCGTTGTGGTTCGGTCAGTTTCCGTGCATAGTTCGGCGAACGCTGCATCCGGAACTCGGACCGACCTGTGAATTCAGGCTTTGCCACGCCTTTACCGCATCACGCTGACGCCCTGCATTGACATTGACTTTGGCGCCAGGCCACATATTTTTAAAATAAATTATCTTGTGTAAATTAATTACGCGAGGATTTTTATATATTTGTATTATTATTGTTGGCCTGCACTATTTTACTTGTGCAGGTAATGGACTTCGACTGCGTCACGTGGTCTCTTCGGCAAGCCGACACCGTCGTCCCAATCGGCATAAATCGTCTCGCGTGATCATCTTGTTGGTTGTGTTGCCATACCGACGTGTTCGGTTGCCTCGTGGACTTCGGCATCGCCGAGAGAGCTCTACCT
Source organism: Aegilops bicornis (assembly GCA_021605145.1). Lineage (NCBI taxonomy): Eukaryota > Viridiplantae > Streptophyta > Magnoliopsida > Poales > Poaceae > Aegilops > Aegilops bicornis. The sequence goes on along the minus strand of CM038671.1, from coordinate 628,078,956 downwards.
CATCAAGCGTTCGGCGCACAGGCCATATTTCTTTTATTACTCACTTTGCATAAATTATTTATTGTGCAACAATTTTTTAAAATTTATTATTATTACTATTATCTTCGGTTTGCACTATTTTTTGTGCACCGGTAAATCATTCGGACCGGGCAGTGTTGTCACCTCAGCGTACTGACATACCATGTCACCTCGACTGGACGGGGGGCTTCGTCAGCACTTCATTAACCGACGCCGGGGACTTCGGCGTCACTCTACCGGCATGCATTCTCCGTGCTATGTCACCACTCCGGAGTGCCGAAATTCCTTGCTCGGACACCTCGGGCTTAGGGGCTGGAACCTCGGCCATGCCGATGACTGCGAACCTTGTCGGATCTGTCACAGATCAATGGGCGTCTTCGTCCCGCCACAAGCCCGAATCGCGTCATCAACACCGAGCACATTAACCAGCTAAGTTGCTTTCATGCTAAAAAACTTTCAGTTTTAAATTTTGTTCGGTTCGACCAAGCATTATAGATTTTTGGCAAAGAGTTGTTTGTGAAAAACTTCCTTGTCAAAACTTTGTTTGTGACACACAAATTCAAATACCCTGTTTACTTGGGGGCTTCCTTTATAAAGCCTTTCCTCTTGCATATGATTATACTTGTATGGCTTCGTTCCTTGTTCGTGTATTACGCCACAATATGCACCATGTTGACTTAAGTGTTCCGGAAGCTGGGTTGCCTTGCTCCTGTGTTTATCCCTATGTTCCCAATTGTTCGGCTAGGGAGTAAAGGGAGCACCTCTGCGATTGTCACGATCGGGTCATCCGAGCTCGGACCTCAGACTGGGTGAAGCCGAAATCTAGCGCTCTTATTGTTTTCAATCATGGCCGGCACACAACGGAACTCATGAGTACAAAAAATCTATTGCACAAGTCTCGTAGTAACAATGAGCAACCGAAGAAAGGTATCGGTGGGGGTACTATTTTCTTCGAAGATGCTTCTTACACTTCGTCAAGAATATAGCATAAGTTCCCCGAGCGCTTTTGTCTCATTATAGCCTTATGGCCTGATTGCACAGTTATCGGAAACAGCGTCGATATTCTCGGCAGGTGGAGTACATAACACTTTTCGCCCTTGACCAAGAGGGAGAAGCCGATGGTCGGTTAAGACGCGTTTAAAGTTCGGGTGAACACAAATATGATATAAGTACTTCGGTACATACACTCATTATACATAAAATTCTTTTACCCAAGTCACTTGGGGGCTCTTAAATTTATGTGAGCTGTTTTATAATAAGTGTTCTTCTTCTTAGTCATTGCAAAGTCTTTTTCTATCACTCCTTTTTTCGACGTGAGTGTGCGGTCAATAGCCGGGGAGCCTAATTTCTCTCTCAAAGCCGCTAGAGTTTAGTTTGCTAAACTGGCCTAACGAGAAGTACTCCGCCTTCGGGATAGGAGGTTGAAGCCGTAGGCTAAACCGCTTTAAGTCTTGAGATAGGATGTGTCGTGTTAAAGCACGACAGAAGAACAATTTTTTTTCTAAGACCAATTTTTGGATTGGCACCGAACACTTGATCTGGTTCGGACGTCAAGTTTTTACAGAAGTTTGTTGGTCTTCCAAGACTATGGCACTTTTAAACTATTTGTGTGTTTCCAGCATAAGTCTCGCAGTGCAACGCCGGACACCTTTAGAGATTCGGCAAAAACATTCTCGGATATTGCTATATATGCATCGGTTTCGAATTGTGTCTTCAATCAATAGTTGGGCTGCCCGGCTCCTGTTCTTGCCTCCTACGTTATGCTTTGGTCGGCTAGGTGTGCAAAGGTAGAACCATTGCCATTGTGCTTCCAGCTAGCATGGTTAAAGCACCTCAGTGGAGAAAGCCGAAAACTGACTGTCATAATAAGCGCAAACTGGTCAGTGACCCGATGACTGTGTTAAACTATAAGATCGATAGAGGTCACCCCGTGTTAAATGACGGGCCGTTCATAACATTGGCCGAGGTGTTTACGACTTGACCTCGGCTGTCGCCGAACACTAACCGGGGGCTCATAGCAAGCTTCCCCGATTTAAAGCTCCTATGACTAAGTGAAAGTTATAAAGCCTGCATATCTGATTGCCTCGTTTCCGCTAACACAACCGCCTTCGGGCAGCGAGACGTCGGCTAAGGGTTGTTTTGTTATTACGGAAACACCCTGCGTAGCATCTACAAGGGGGTGGAAGCCGACGATGGGCCACTTTCAACTGATAAACGGTCGCAACGGAGTCAAAATAAACATATCATCGGCATTTGTATTTAATATACAAGGGCCGCCTTCCGTAATCATCGTTATAAAGCCATAAATATGCATCAATTTGACTTAAGATTTTGGCCAAGCTGGGTTGCCTGGCTCCTGTGCTTACCCCTACGTTCCCGATTGTTCGGCTAGGCGGTAAAGGGAGCACCTCTGTGATTGTTACTACCAGGTCATCCGAGTTAGTACCTCAGACTGGGTGAAGCCGAAAGCTAGCGATCTTAAAGGATATAATTGGTCGGCAACGACGGAAGTGAAATTTTTGGTTCATTAATCCCATAGAGTTCGGGAACTTTCTCCAAACTAAATCCTCGATATTTTCCTCCCACATTGATCGGAGGTGAGGTTTCATGATCATGCTTAGCATGAAAACCCAAAGAAAGGAACCGATAGCGGGACTATTTTCTTTGGAAGACATTTCTTATGTTAAACAGTAATATAACATATCTCTCTGCGTACCTTTGTTTATAAAACCGTATGGCCGGATTGCCTTGTTTGTCGTAAATCTTTGCCCTCATAAAGGCTTTATAAAGTAGGACAAACACTCCTCGGCTACTGGCCGAGGAGGTGGAAGCCGATGGTCGGTCAACAAAGTTTTGTACAGTGCGGATCCGAGCATTAGTGATGTAAAATACTTGGATACATAGGATCATAAATTGCGAGTAAAGTCGATTTATTGCAGCCCATCTTTTAAAGGCCAAGGGGCACAATCTCGCTGAGACAACCGAGCAACTTACATAAAGCTCTCCTAAATCCCAAGTAGCATCGATTTCCTATCTATTAAGCCCCTTGGGGCCAAACTTGGCGAGCCAGCTTTCGTGGCTCTAGCTCCTTTAAGAGATCTTTATTCTCTTTTCGAGAAGTTTGTATTAAACACAACAAATTTTTTCTATCAAACGGATATCGATCCTTAATTCGGTCACCCATGCCCACATTTAGGCTCGGGGGCTACTGGGCTTTGTGCTCATTATTTATAAATATTAAAGGGCCACATCGATCCCCTGATCTGGTGTTGCCACCCGACCCGATGGCTCGGGGCTCTTGCATTGCCTATTCAATGCAGAAAATTCAAAGTGCTCGATGTTGGCATAATCGAACTATGGACAAGCGCGTCTTGGACGACAATAAGTACCATATGGGACTTATCGGCATCAAGTCGATATATCACGGCGACTTCTCACGACCCTCTCTCGAGGCCCGTCCGCCAATCACTATTACCTCTAATATATTACACCGCGTTTCTATTCCTATGTATGTCGTCGAGTTAGGAGTTGATCCTCAGCCGATTTCACGACACGAGTCTCGGGTTACTAGGATCAGCGGTTTCATATTTTCCTTCAGGTGCATCTCGGATTTTAGGCCGACAGACACCTTGAGGGCTACTGGCAATACATCTCGTCAACAAATAAATTTATACGCGTCAGAAGTAAAATCCGCAAACAATCAGCCCATGACCGAGGTGTTGAGGCACCTCGGAAGCAGTTCGGCATATAGCTTGGATGCAAGTGGCTGGCTCCTTAGAGGGCATTTCCGGCATTAAGCTCGGCTAAAAAAATTTGAACCAAGGTGATCTATGGCACCTCGGATACAGTCCGGCGCTGGAGCTCGGATGCAGTTCGGTGTTGGAGCTCGGCTGTAACAATACTCTTCGGATACAGTCTGGCGTTGGAGCTCAGATACATTCCGGAGTTGGAGCTCGGGAGCGGTCCGGCGTTGGTGCTCGGCCGCAAAAGATACCTCGAATGCAGTCCGGCGTTGGAGCTCGGACGCAAGAGGACACTCCCGCCCGGGAACAACTTCAAACCGGAGGTGTGGCATAAAAATAACAAGGCATTGATAAAGGCCGGAAACTTAAAGGGGCTCCTCGGATACCCGATGTGTAAACTCTTCGAATTCACTTCGGCGATCCTCAAGATCGAAGATGAGATGATTTGTTGAACCAGTTTTCAAGACCGACGACCGAAGATGAAGAACAGTTCGGGAGGATCGAGGAGCGTCTCCAACTTTAAGACCGGTTCAGGGGGCTACTGACGGTGTCCTCGACTAGGGGGTACTCACCACATCGTCTCTCGACCAGGTGGATCGGGCCGAGGACCCCCATGGCGGTTCACTCATGGGCCACTTCGGGCAGGCCATGCCACATACAAGGAGTATTCCACAAGACCTGGTGATCAAGACAAGGACTCCTCTCCACCAACGTATTCGGCTAGGACTCTTGTTATCCTAGGCCTCTGGTGCATTATATAAGCCAAGGCCAGGCTAGTCGATAGATTATTATGACATTAATCATCATACCCCTAGGGTTTAGACCACAACAAATGATCTCGGGGTAGATCAACTCTTGTAATCTCTATATTCATCAAGATCAATCAAGCAGGAAGTAGGGTGTTACCTCCATTAAGAGGGCCCGAACCTGGGTAAACATCGTGTCCCCTGTCTCCTATTACCCATCGATCCATGACACACAGCTCGGGACCCCCTACCCGAGATATGCCGGTTTTGACACCGACAGTAGCGATGCAAATATGTGTGACAAGAGAATAAGCATCTACCTCAAGCTCGTAGCATGCATGCATAAGGTGCTCAACAAATGGTCTATGGTATGCATATGAAGCATTCACAACACCAAAATAAATGAATGGCACTCAACACAATAGAAACAGTAATTGTTCATCATGTGTGAGGCAATCAAGTCAAGCATGTAGCAATCAATGGGACATGGCATATGTGAAGAAATGACATTGTTGCAACCAATCATATGATAGGAGCAAGAAGTCAACAAGTTGGATGCAACACACAAGGTATATATGTCATGAGGCATGGCAATGTGGCAATGAAAAGTCGAAGCAAGATATCTAACATGTGTGCAATATGTCAAGGTGCAAGCAACACATGAAGTAGCATCCACAATGTTCATCTCATGGTTTTGGGGTTCTCAAAAGAGAAGGATATCACCTTGAAAGCATGTCCTTGTGCGTCCTTCACAATGCTGAAACACAAGCAAGTGTGATGTAGAATTGTTGTGGTAGAAGGTGGTTCGCTCTCAAGAGCTCGGATTGTCAACTCACGTGACGTGGAAGTTGACACAAAGTCCAAGTTTCCTACACATGTGCAAAAGAAAGCAAACAATGTACGTGCATGGTAGATAAACACATCATCCATCATGATGGTTCTCTTCTCTTGCACATAACCATTAGAAGCACAAGTGCATGAATAATAGATGCAACAACGGCAATATTCATGGCACTAGGTATATGGTGCAAAGAAGTAAGACAAGCATGCTTCACAAGTAATATGTGAAAAATCTTCAAATATATGTGAGAATGCTATGGGGGCAAACTCATTATCAAGGCTAAAGGCATTGTTGCACTCAATACATGGCAAATCATCTAGCATGAGAGAGCAACATAAGGAGATATGTGACAAGAAGCAATAGCAATCATGTGCAAAGCATGGAAATAGTGGCTATCAACCGCATGGAATAAACAAGTATGAATCATCGGTGATGCGACAAGGCAAGCAATCATAGTAATCAAGTCGTGTAAGCTAGTAGTGCGAAGATGCAAAATACTAGAGGAAATCATGGCAATCATGTCATGTGAGCAAATAATAGGCATAGGCAATGCACATGACATATCACAAGCACGATTACAAAGCAAGATCAATGTATCATCATAGGAATGGATCACAAAGGAAACATGGCAATAACAAGCAATATCTCCACCAAGCTTGCAAATACACATACAAGTAGTAGAATCAATCATCATGTGTAATGCAAAGCATGGGTCACAAATGCATGGTAAAGGCATAGGAATAAGCATGTCATGCAAAGTGAACATGGAAAGCTGGGCATAAAATATGTAATGGACAATGACCCATAACCATGTGAGGGCCATGTAGAAGAAATGCGCAAAGTCCTTGCGCGAATGGAATAGTGGGGAGTGTAATCCATGGGATCCCAAATCATCGTTGCTCTCAAGAGCTTGTTTCGTCAACTCATGGGATTGTGAGCTTGACGAGTGTTCATAAGTACCTACACAAAACAAAGGCAAAGGGAAAATTGTGTGCGTGGTATATGTACACATCATCCATTATGATGCATACGTGCATGTGTTGGTTAGCACGAAATATCCAATGCTAAAATGAATGAGAAGCGTGATATAGAAACATGTCATCCATCGTGCAATGATAATTGTTGTGTTCAACATGATTGGGACGCAAATTATAGCAAGTGTGTGGCACAACAATAGCATTTTTATTCATGGGATGCATATGGTGCACACAATCATGGGGATCATGCAATTCATAGGATGTAGCAAAATCTTATAATGGGTATGAGGAAACTGTGGGGGTCTCCTCATGAGCAATAGCGGAACCATAATATGGAGAAAAAGTGACAACATGGCAAACAATGCATGTCCGAAGCTAGGTGGTCATGGCATGGCATATGAGATAAATGATGCAAAGGAAGCATATCAATATCATCACAAGAAAAACATATGACAATAACCATGAGCTTTTCATCTATGCCATATGTGCAAATTGGGTTTATTTTAATGTCATATGCATAGTCACTATGATGATATTGGAATGATGCAATAAGGGAAATCTCACTAATAGCATATGACAAGTTTAATGCATTGTCAAACATAATGTGACCAATAGAATTTTCACATGCTATCATATGGAGCATAGCATCGCAACTAGGTAATTCAACATGCTCGACATCATATTCATCATAAATGGGTGGCATATCGAAACAAGTAGAGGATGTAGTATGTGATGAATCCATAAGGTGATCAACATCATGCAAGCAATCATTTGCAAGATAGTCCACTAGTGGGACAAGTGAAGTACCATCACCTATGTTACCTTTGTCATTCCATTCATGTGGTGTAGGTGAGGTGTCAAAGAAAAAATTGTGGTCAACGTCATCATCGTGATGGAACCATGTGGGGGGTTCATCATAGTCCACCATGGCCATCGTCTTGTCCAAAGGAAGGATGAAGTCGTCGAGCATTGGTGCGTCATCATATATGGGACCTAGAACCAAATGAGAAGATACAATAGAGGTGGAGGTTAAGTTGTTAGAAATCAAAATGGCCTCACATGCCCTATCAACTACCTCACTATCTCTATGTGGTGGTGGCTCACTCCCTCCCTCAAGGTAGGTGCACTCAATGTCGATGGTGGAGTCACTCAAATCACTCAAGTGGTGGTGGTGGCTCTCCTCACATGGGAATGGGGGAAACTCGTCATATATGGGGCTAGTGGTGAAGTCACTCTCACTCTCAATATGGTGGATATGTCACTCAACTCATCACCGTACACCTCCTCGGTCAAAGGGAAAATTCCATGCTCAACCATGTCATAGTCGTCGCCGTGGATGAAGGACGAAGATGGCACATCATCACTCTCCTCCGAGACCAAAGATAATGTCTCATGTGCGGTGTCATAGGTTGACTCGGAGTAAGAGTCCCACTGGGGCTCCGTCTTCATGTTATTGAAGAGGTTTGTGCTTGTCGCCGTAGTCGAAGGGGATGGCCCTTGCTTGACCGTCTTGTCGTCGCCTTGTATGAGGCCCATATGATGTGGCACCTTGTAGCTCGTCTCTGTGACTGAAGGGAGTTTCCCATGCTTGGCCATCTTCCTTGAGGGGCTTCTGATATGTCTCATACGTATCTATAATTTTTTACTGTTCCATGCTATTATATTATCTGTTTTGGATGTTTTATATGTATTAATATGCTATTTTATATGATTTCCTATTAACCTAGAGCCCAGTGCCAGTTCCTGTTTTTTCCTTGTTTAGAGCTTCACAGAAAAGGAATATCAAACAGAGTCCAAACGGAATGAAACTTTTGCGATGACTTTTCTTGGACCAGAAGACATCCAGAGGGCTTGGAGTACACGTCAGGATAGCCACGAGGTGGCCACAAACTCGGGAGGCGTGTCTAGGGGGGTAGGGCGCGCCCCCACCCTTGTGGGCCCCTCGTGACTCCACCGACCTATTTCTTCCACCTATATATTCTCAAATATCCCAAAACCTTCCAGGGGAGCCACGAAACCAATTTTCCACCACTGCAACCTTCTGTACCCGTGAGATCCCATCTAGGGGCCTATTCCGACGTCCTGCCGGAGGGGGATTCAATCATGGAGGGCTTCTACATCAACACCATTGCCTCTCCGATGAAGCGTGAGTAGTTTACCACAGACCTATGGGTCCATAGCTAGTAGCTAGATGGCTTCTTCTCTCTCTTTGATTCTCAATACCATGTTCTCCTCGTTGTTCTTGGAGATCTATTCGATGTAATACTCTTTTGTGGTGTGTTTGATGAGATCCGATGAATTGTGGATTTATGATTAGCTTATCTATGAACATTATTTGAATCTTCACTGAATTTTTATATGCATGATTTGATATCTTTGCAAAGTCTCTTCGAACTATCGATTTGGTTTGGCCAACTACATTGGTTTTTCTTGCAATGGGAGAAGTGCTTAGCTTTGGGTTCAATCTTGCGGTGCTCGATCCTAGTGATAGAAGGGGAACCGACACGTATTGTATCGTTGTCATCGAGTATAACACGATGTGGTTTTCATCATATTGCTTGAGTTAATCCCGATACATCATGTCATCTTACTTAATGCGTTACTCTATTCTTATGAACTTGATACTCTAGATGCAGGCAGGAGTCGGTCGATGTATGGAGTAATAGTAGTAGATGCAGAATCATTTCGGTCTACTTGATACGGACATGATGCCTATATTCATGACCATTGCCTTAGATATTGTCATAACTTTGCGCATTTCTATCAATTGCTCGGCAGTAATTTGTTCACCCACCGTAATAATTTCCATCTTGAGAGAAGCCTCTAGTGAAACATATGGCCCCCGGGTGTATTTTACATCATATTAGTTTCCCGTCAACTTGACAATTTCTGTCGTTGTTCCACTATTTTGCAATCTTTTACTTTCCATTCCATAGACGAAAAATACCAAAAATATTACTTTACCGTTTATCCATCTCTATCAGATCTCACTTTGCAAATAACCGTGAAGGGATTGACAACCCCTTTGTCGCGTTGGGTGCAAGTTGTTGTTTGTTTGTGGAGGTATTCGGTGACTTGCATGCTGTCTCCTACTGGATTGATACCTTGGTTCTCAAAAGCTGAGGGAAATACTTACTCTACTTTGCTGCATCACCCTTTCCTCTTCAAGGGAAAAAATAGCAGGAAGAATTTCTGGCACTGTTGCCGGGGAGATCTACGCCAAGTAAAGACATACCAAGTACCCATCATAAACTCTCATCTCTTGCATTAGATTATTTGCCATTCGCCTCTCGTTTTCCTCTCCCCCACTTCTAAAACGATTTTCGAAAAAATTTGCCTTTTCTTTGCCCCTCTTCCTTTCGTCTTCTTCTTTTGCTTCTTGTGTGCTCGTGTGTTGGATTGCTCGCTTTGTCACAACGACTCCTCCAAAAAACGTTGACCCTCACCTTAGGAGGATAGACGAAATTGAAAATAATGTTAGAAGCTTCATGTCTTTGCAATTTTAGCACAACAATTTCTATAGAAACGAGCTCAAGGAGCAGAAAGTTTTATCGAATACATGAATAAAGAGCTTGATGATATGTCTAAAGAATTTCATGGTTTGATATCTCAGTTTGCGCATCTTCAAAATTTAGTAGGTCAAATTTCTGATAACCAAGCTACTTTAGTAAACAAAATGGCCGCCAAACTAGAGGCTTTGAATAATGATGAAGATCTTAAAGTGATTGCCGTGACTCCTATTGAATCTTTGTTTTCCAATGTAAATCTTGATAAAGATGGGACTGGAGATGAGTCAACTTTAGTTAGAAGGCGTCCCAATGATCCGGAGTTTTTAGATCTTGATGCAAAAAATTGATAAAAGTGGGATTGGAGAGGTCAAAACTTTAAGTAGCAATGAACCCACTCTTTTGGATTTCAAGGAATTTAATTATGATAATTTTTGTTTAAAAGATTGTATTTCCTTGTTGCAATCCATGTTGAATTCTCCTCATGCTTATAGTCAAAACAAAGCTTTTACTAAACATATCGTTGATGCTATGATGCAATCTTTTGAAGAAAAGCTTGAATTGGAAGTTTCTATCCCTAGAAAACTTTATGATGAGTGGGAACCTACAATTAAGATTAAGATTAAAGATTATGAATGCCATGCTTTGTGTGATTTTGGTGCTAGTGTTTCCACGATTCCAAAAGCTTTATGTGATGTGTTAGGTTTCCATGAATTTCATGCTTGTTCCTTAAATTTGCATCTTGCGGATTCCACTATTAAGAAACCTATGGGAAGAATTAATGATGTTCTTATTGTTGCAAATAGGAATTATGTGCCCGTAGATTTCATTGTTCTTGATATAGATTGCAATCCTACATGTCCTATTATTCTTAGTAGACCTTTCCTTAGAACGATTGGTACAGTTATTGATATGAAAGAAGGAAACATTAGATTTTAATTTCCGTTAAGGAAAGGCATGGAACACTTCCCAAGAAATAAAATTAAATTGCCTTATGAATCTATTATGAGAGCCACTTATGGATTGCATGCCAAAGATGACAACACCTAAATCTATTCGTGTTTTATGCCTAGCTAAGGGCATTAAACAATAGCGCTTGTTGGGAGGCAACCCAACTTTATTTTATGTTTTTGCTTTTTAGGTTCTGTTTTGCTTTGAATAATTCATCTAGCCTCTGGTTAGATGTTGTTTTGTGTTTTAGTTAGTGTGTGTGCCAAGTAAGACCTTTGGGATAGCTTACGGTAATAATTGATTTGATCTTGCTGAAAAAGCAGGAAATTTTGCACTCAGTCCCAGAATTGTTTAAAATCACAAAAGCGTGATAAAATCCTTAATTATGTACAGTATATTGATATACAAATTGCCTAGGATTTCCTAAATTTTAAGGATTTTTGGAGTTACAGAAGTATGCGAACTTTCTAGATTACTATAGACTGTTCTGTTTGACAGATTCTGTTTTTCGCGTGTTGTTCGCTTATTTTGATGCATCTATGGCTAGTATCGGGGGTTATGAACCATGGAAAAGTTGGAATACAGTATATATTACACCAATATAAATAAAGAATGAGTTCACAGCAGTACCAAAAGTGGTGATTTATTTTCTTATACTAACAGAGCTTACGAGGATTTCTGTTGAGTTTTATGTTGTGAAGTTTTCAAGTTTTGGGTAAGGATACGATGGACTATGGAATAAGGAGTGGCAAGAACCTAAGATTGGGGATGCCCAAGGCACCCCAAGGTAATATTCAAGGATACCAAGAGCCTAAGCTTGGGGATGCCCTGGGAAGGCATCCCCTCTTCGTCTTCGTCTATCGTTAACTTTACTTGAGGCTATATTTTTATTCACCACATGATATGTGTTTTGCTTGGAGCGTCTTGTATGATTTGAGTCTTTGCTTTTTAGTTTTCCACAATCATCCTTGTTGTACACACCTTTTGAGAGAGATACGCGTGAATCGTGATTTATTAGAATACTCTATGTGCTTCACTTATATCTTTTGAGCTAGGCAAATTTGCTCTAGTGCTTCACTTATATCTTTTTAGAGCACGGCGGTAGTTTTATTTTATAGAAATTGATGAACTCTCACACTTCACTTATATTATTCTGAGAGTCCTTAAAACAACATGGTAATTTGCTTTGGTTATAAAATTAGTCCTAATATGATAGGCATCCAAGAGGGATATAATAAAAACTTTCATATAAAGTGCATTGTATACTATGAGAAGTTTGATTCCTTATGATTGTTTTGAGATATGAAGATGGTGATATTAGAGTCATGCTAGTAAGTAGTTGTGAATTTGAGAAATACTTGTGTTAAAGTTTGTGAGTCCCAGTAGCATGCACGTATGGTGAACCGTTATGTGATGAAGTCGGAGCATGATTTATTTATTGATTGTCTTCCTTATGAGTGGCGGTCGGGGACGAGCGATGGTCTTTTCCTACCAATCTATCCCCCTAGGAGCATGCGCGTAGTACTTTGTTTCGATGACTAAGATTTTTTTAATAAGTATGTGAGTTCTTTATGACTAATGTTGAGTCCATGGACTAGTACCGCGCAACTTTCGCCGGTACCATACACCCACCATATACCTTCCTCAAAACAGCCACCATACCTACCTATTATGGCATTTACATAGCCATTCCCAGATATATTGCCATGCAACTTTCCATTGTTTCGTTTATATGACACGCTCCATTATTGTCATATAGCTTTGCATGATCATGTAGTTCACATCGTATTTGTGGCAAAGCCACCATTCATAATTCTTTCATACATGTCACTCTTGATTCATTTCACATCCCGATACACCGCCGGAGGCATTCATATAGAGTCATATTTTGTTCTTAGTATTGAGTTGTAAGTAAGTAAAAGTGTGATGATCTTCATTATTAGAGCATTGTCCCATGTGAGGAAAGGATGATGGAGACTATGATTCCCCCACAAGTCGGGATGAGACTCGGACGAAAAAAAAGAGGCCAAAAAATGAGAGAAGGCCCAAATAAAAAAATGAGAGAAAAGAGAGGAGGGACAATGTTACTATCCTTTTACCACACTTGTGCTTCAAAATAGCACCATGATCTTCATGATAGAGATCCTCCTATGATATCACTTTCATATACTAGTGGGAATTTTCATTATAGAACTTGGCTTCTATATTCCAATGATGGGCTTCCTCAAATTGCCCTAGGTATTCGTGAGCAAGCGAGCTGGATGCACACCCACTTAGTTTCTTTTTGAGCTTTCATAAACTTATAGCTCCAGTGCATCCGTTGCATGGCAATCCCTACTCACTCACATTGATATCTATTGATGGGCATCTCCATAGCCCGTTGATATGCCTAGTTGATGTGAGACTATCTCCTTCTTTTTGTCTTCTCCACAACCACCTTCTATTCCACCCATAGTGCCATGTCCATGGCTCACGCTCATGTATTGCGTGAAAGCTGAAAAAGTTTGAGAACGTCAAAAGTATGAAACAATTGCTTGGCTTGTCATCGGGGTTGTGCATGATTTAAATATGTTGTGCGATGAAGATGGAGTATAGCTAGACTATATGATTTTGTAGGGATAAGCATTTTTTGGCCATGTTATTTTGAGAAGACATAATTATTTTATTAGTATGCTTGAAGTATTATTGTTTTTATGTCAACATTAAACTTTTGTTTTGAATCATACGGGTCTGAACATTCATGCCACAATAAAGAGAATTACATGGATAAATATGTTAGGTAGCATTCCACATCAAAAATTCTGTTTTTATCATTCACCTACTCGAGGACGAGCAGGAATTAAGCTTGGGGATGCTTGATACGTCTCCAACGTATCTATAATTTTTTATTGTTCTATGCTATTATATTATCTGTTTTGGATGTTTTATATGTATTAATATGCTATTTTATATGATTTTTGGGACTAACCTATTAACCTAGAGCCCAGTGTCAGTTCCTGTTTTTTTTCTTGTTTTAGAGTTTCACAGAAAAGGAATACCAAACGGAATGAAACTTTCGTGATGATTTTACTTGGACCAGAAGACATCCAGAGGGCTTGGAGTGCATGTCAGGAAACCCACGAGGCGGCCACAAGGTCGGGAGGCACGCCTAGGGGGTAGGGCGCGCCCCCCACCCTTGTGGGCCCCTCATGACTCCACCGACCTATTTCTTCCGCCTATATATTCTCAAATATCCCAAAACCTTCCAGGGGAGCCACGAAACCACTTTTCCACTGCTACAACCTTCTGTGCCCGTGAGATCCGGCGTCCTGCCGGAGGAGGATTCGATCACGGAGGGCTTCTACATCAACACCATTGCCTCTCCGATGAAGCGTGAGTAGTTTACCACAGACCTACGGTTCCAAAGCTAGTAGCTAGATGGCTTCTTCTCTCTCTTTGATTCTCAATCATGTTCTCCTCGATGTTCTTGGAGATCTATTCGATGTAATACTCTTTTGCGATGTGTTTGTCGAGATCCGATGAATTGTCGATTTATGATTAGCTTATCTATGAATATTATTTGAATCTTCTCTGAATTCTTATATGCATGACTTGATATCTTTGCAAGTCTCATCGAACTATCGATTTGGTTTGGCCAACTACATTGGTTTTTCTTGCAATGGGAGAAGTGCTTAGCTTTGGGTTCAATCTTGCGGTGCTCGATCCTAGTGACAGAAGGGGAACCGACATGTATTGTATTGTTGCCATCGAGGATAACAAGATGGGGCTTTCATCATATTGCTTGAGTTAATCCCGCTACATCATGGCATCTTACTTAATGCGTTACTCTGTTCTTATGAACTTAATATTCTAGATGCAGGCATGAGTCGGTGGATGTGTGGAGTAATCGTAGTAGATGCAGAATCATTTCGGTCTACTTGACACGGACGTGATGCCTATATTCATGATCATTGCCTTAGATATCGTCATAACTTTGCGCTTTTCTATCAATTGCTCGGCAGTAATTTGTTCACCCACCGTAATAATTTCTATCTTGAGAGAAGCCTCTAGTGAAACCTATGGCCCCCGGGTCTATTTTATATCATATTAGTTTCCCGTCAACTTGCCAATTTCTGTCGCCATTCCACTATTTTGCAATCTTTTACTTTCCGCTCAATAGACCAGAAATACCAAAAATATTACTTTAGCGTTTATCCATCTCTATGAGATCTCACTATGCAAATAACCGTGAAGGGATTGACAACCCCTTTGTCGTGTTGGGTGCAAGTTGTTGTTTGTTTGTGCAGGTATTCAGTGACTTGCACGTTATCTCCTACTGGATTGAGACCTTTGTTCTCAAAAGCTGAGGGAAATACTTACTCTACTTTGTTGCATCACCCTTTCCTCTTCAAGGGAAAAACCAACGCAAGCTCAAGAGGTAGCAGCTTCCGAAGATGGAAGTGTCGCCCTCACTTGTAGGTGGTCGCCTTGGACTTGATGATGTCGACGTAGGCGTACTCGTGGGAAGTAGGCGAAGATGCTGCACGTCCAAAGGCGAAGATGCCTTGAGAACACTTGGCGAAGATGCCGAAGTGGTGGTGGTATAGTCGTAGCTTCCACTTGGTGGTGATGTTGTCGTGCTTGAAGTCGATGGCGCTCTTCGTCATTGTTCACATTTGGCTTGTGGGCATCTTTGCGGGCGTCTCAAAGATGATGACAGTGTCGTGTGGTACTTTCATCGGATGGTCACGTTGAAGATTTTTCACTTGAGCGTCTCCGCCTTGAAGATGACGAAGGGGAAGAAGACTTGTAGTTGTCCTACATGTGTCAGATGTCATCCATGTGTGTGTCCAACTTGATGTTGATGTAGTCCCTTTTCCTTGCTTCGGAGTGTCGTATGCCGATGGTGAGTCGCTCGATGCGGTCAAACACCAAAGATGACGTGCCTTGCTTGTCCATCACAAGCAAGTGGTGGTGAGTAGGAAAGTGAGAGAACAATGCCAAAGTTACCTTTTTCAAAGATTGAGGATGTATCGAGTATCACTCAATGTAATGCTACAATAGTAGAATTGGTACCGGGTTTGTTTCTCACGCCTACACGTAAAAGCGTATGGAGGAGCTTGGTTAGGATAAGTGACACAAAATTTCAAGCAAATGTTAGTCAAGATATCAATGAGGTTGAGAAGGTTCACAAAATTGCAAGTAAAGCCAATAGATCAAACCCAATGATACAACTAGGAACATACACATGGAAGATAGATGGGATCCGCACAACCAAGGAGTGAGCTCAAAGTGTGGAACCACAAAAAATGCTCTTGTTGTACGGATGCTAGAGAGACGCTAGCTCAATTGCTCAAATGGGCTAGATACGCTTGTGCAACAACCTATGAGAGAAACGTGCCATCTTCAATCCAAAATATGTTATGAATGTGATGACCAAGATGATGTAGCGATGCAAAATGGCTCAATGATATTGCTTACAAGCTCTTTGTTTCTCCTCTTTTGCTTAAAAGCTTTTTTTAGTATGCTTGATGCTCGAGCCAAGTATGATATGAGACAAGTATGTAAGATATGCATGGGAGAGACTTATGGCATAATGAGGATAGTAAGATAATTTGCACGCTCAAGTGTCTATGCGTAGTAGGCGTATCACTAAGGTGCACAAAAGTGTGGCCCGGCAATTCTCAACTCGCTAGTCTTGATAGGTAAGTGACGCAAATCGGCTCGGGTTATCAATGCAATGGCAAGGAAAAGTACTAAGTGTCATCGAGGTTACCGTCCTTGCTTAAGGTTGGTATGAGGATGAACTGGTCGTTGTCGATGTCGAGGTCGATGCGAGGATGAGGAGAGGTGTCGTCGATGTCAAACCGTTCCCAAGTAGCCGAAATATCTTAGGAGACGAAAACCGCAACTCAAAATCGGTTAAATGCGGAAGGTGGGTGCTTTTGTGGTGAAATTTTTTTTGGGGCTATTTTTGTGGGGATTTTTGAATTAGGACGAAAAACAACAAAATCAAGCTAGCAAATGGGGGGTAGGGACTCCAAGATGTGAATCAACCTTTCTCTGATACCAAGATGTTGTAGGATGAAACCCTGGAGGGGATATTTTCACACTTGGAGGGGGGAAAGTGGTGAACACACAAGAACACAAGAGGGAAATCACTCATACAAACCCAAATAACACATCCACTAGAGTAGCATACATGAGATCCACAAGCATACAAGAACAATTCAAGTAAAATAGCACTAGGTAAAGTCTTCCCAAATCCACAAGGGAGGTGAGGTCGTGATGATCCTATGATGGGGATCCTTCCCTAGAGGGGGCATTGAATCCACTAGGGGATCTTCTCCAAGAGGAGGCCTTGATCTCCAAGAGGAGGCCTAGATTTCCAAGAGGAGGAAGATGAGCAAAGCTCTCTCTTTGTCTATCTAATACTTTTCTGACCTCTACAACAAGCTAGGTGAGGAGTACTTATAAGCTAGGGACGAAATTGGGGAAAACGGGGGTACATGGGTCTTTTTCCCTTAGTGCACGCAGGCACAAACCGGACGGGTCCCGGCACCCGGGGTAAAGGGGTTCGGGCACCCGGAGGAATCTGATAGGAGATGGCCGGGCACTGGAGTGAGGACCGGGCACCAGTCGGTCCAGTCGAGGCCATGCCAAGTGGCTGTAGGGGTCGTGCACTTGGGGGTGGGCCAGGCACCCGGGGTAGGAGGGACGGGCACCCGGGGATGCGCCCGAGCCTGGGTGGGGCGGGCACCGGGTGTCGAGGCTTTGCCCACCCATGACCCTTTGTTCGGGCACCCGGGGGTCCTCTTGTTCGGGCACCCGGGGTGTCCAGGAGGTCCCGGTCTTTCGCATCTTATGGTTCCCCTTCCTCCTCCTTCTCCTTGGGACTTCGTGTGCACTTGGTGATCCCTCCATGCTTCCTCACGGTCTTCTCCTTGGTACCTAAGAATGCATAACGTTTCCGATTGAGGTAGAAGCCATTCCATATGTGAATCTAAAGGGAGCTCGAAGAGGAAAGAGGTAACCTCGGTCTCAATGGTACGTGCATGGGTTCATGGTGGTGATGGAATGCCCATGGGGATGACTGTAGGATGCTCTGCATCATTTCGTGTTATGATCCGTAAACCCCAGGGTGACAGTAATTGGGATACTTTCCGGTGATGACCGTAGTTTGAGTTCATGTATTCACTATGTGTTAATGCTTTGTTCTGATTTTATTAAAAGGAGGCTTTAATATCCCTTAGTTTCCTTATGGACCCCACTGCCACGGGAGGGTAGGACAAAAAAATTCATGCAAGTTCTTTTCGATAAGCATGTATGACTATTTACGGATACATGCCTACGTTATATTTATGAACTGGAGCTAGTTCTGTATCGCCCTAGGTTATGATTGTTATATGATGAATATCGCTCTTGCTAAGTTACTATTGCTACTGTTGTTGTTACAACTGCTACAAAATTGTTACTGTTGTTACCGTTACTATTGCTACTGTTACCACTGCTATCAAAACTATCATATTACTGTGCTATTAATCACTTTGTTGTACATATTTAATCTCCAGGTGTGGTTGAATTGACAACTCAACTGCTAATACTTAAAAATATTCTTTGGCTCCCCTTGTGTAGAATCAATAAATTTGGGTTGAATACTCTACCCTCGAAAATTGTTGTGATCCCCTATACTTGTGGGTTATCAAGTTGCACTGACTGATGTGATGACGGGAGTTGCAAGCTCAACATCCCCGAGCCATTGGCCCGATAGTGAATGCTCCCGCGTGTCAGTAGGTCAGCGCTATTCAACGGGGCATTAGGGTGCCATGTCGATCCACCGATGGGGAACTCGAGCTTCCCAAAGCGGATGCTGCTAGCCAGAACCGAAGATGAAGCCAACCACACCATATCTTCGTTAGATGCTGGACCCATGGTGGGGGCCAACTGTCGTGTATATAATCCTAAAATACGAGGGAGGGAGGAATGTAGAGGCAATTGTATCTACCGAACGATGCAGGTGGGAGTACACTCAAGGATTTATACTGGTTCGGGCGCTCTACGGTGAAGGTAATACCCTACTCTTGTGGTGTTCTTAACTCTTGGTGTAAGGTACAATGTGTTGGGGGACGTAGCATGCAATTTCAAAAAAATTCCTACGATCACGCAAGATCTATCTAGGAGATGCATAGCAATGAGAGGGGGAGAGTGTGTCCACGTACCCTCATAAACCGAAAGCAGAAGTGTTAGTTTAACGCGGTTGATGTAGTCGAACGTCTACGTGATCCAACCTATCAAGTACCGAACGTACGGCACCTCCGAGTTCAACACACGTTCAGCTCGATGACGTCCCTCAAACTCTTGATCCAGCAGAGGGTCGAGGTAGATTTTTGTGAGCACGACGGCGTGGTGACGATGATAGTGATGTGATCCGTGCAGGGCTTCGCCTAAGCACTACGATGCTATGACCGGAGGAGTAAACTGTGGAGGGGGGCACCGCACACGGCTAAGAACAATTGATGTGCTATGGGGTGCCCCCTGCCCCCGTATATAAAGGAGGAGGGGAGGAGGCTTCCGGCCTAGAGGGGCGCGCAATGGGATGAACCGAATAGGACTCCAAGTCCTATTTACCCCCCTTCCTTTCTTATGGAAGGGGAAAGGGGAAGGGAGAGGGAAGAGGAGAAGGAAACGGGGCGCGCCCCCCTCCCCTAGTCCAATTCGGACTCCCCATGGGAGGGGGGCGTGGCCACCCCTTGTCGGCTGCCTCCCTCTCCCCTATGGCCCATGTAGGCCCAATACTTCCCCGAGGGGTTCCGGTAACCCCTCGATACTCTGAAGAATACCCGAACCACTCCGAAACCATTCCGATTTCTGAATACCATCTTCCAATATATCAATCTTTACCTCTCGACCATTTCGAGACTCCTCTTCATGTCCGTGATCTCATCCGGGACTTCGAACAATCTTCGGTCACCAAAAAACATAACTCATAATACAAATTGTCATTGAATATTAAGCATGCGGACCCTACCGGTTCGAGAACTATGTAGACATGACCGAGACACATCTTCGGTCAATAACCAACAGCGGAACCTGGATGCTCATATTGGTTCCTACATATTCAACAAAGATCTTTATTGGTCAAACCGCAATGACAACATATGTTATTCCCTTTGTCATCGGTATGTTATTTGCCCGAGATTCGATCGTCGGTATCCTCATACCTAGTTCAATCTCGTTACCGGCAAGTCTCTTTACTCATTCCGTAATGCATCATCCCGTAACTAACTCATTAGTCACATTGCTTGCAAGGCTTATCATGATGTGCATTATCGAGAGGGCCCAGAGATACCTCTCCGATACTCGGAGTGACAAATCCTAATCTCTATCTATGCCAACCCAACAAACACCTTCGGAGACACCTGTAGAGCATCTTTATAATCACCCAGTTACGTTGTGACGTTTGATAGCACACAATGTGTTCCTCCGGTATTCAGGAGTTGCATAATCTCATAGTTAGAGGAATATGTATAAGTCATGAAGAAAGCAATAGCAATAAAACTTAACGGTCATTATGCTAAGCTAACGGATGGGTCTTGTCCATCACATCATTCTCCTAATGATGTGATCTCGTTCATCAAATAATAACACATGTCTATGGTCAGGAAACTTAACCGTCTTTGATTAACGAGCTAGTCAAGTAGAGGCATACTAGGGACACTCTGCTTTGTCTATGTATTCACACATGTATCAAGTTTCCTGTTAATACAATTCTAGCATGAATAATAAACATTTATCATGATATAAGGAAATATAAATAACAACTTTATTATTGCCTCTAGGGCATATTTCCTTGATCTCCCACTTGCACTAGAGTCAATAATCTAGATTACATTGTAATGATTCTAACACCCATGGAATCTTGGTGTTGATCATGTTTTGCTCATGGAAGAGGCTTAGTTAATGGGTCTGCAACATTCAGATCCGTATGTATTTTGCAAATCTCTATGTCTCCCTCCTTGACTTGATCGCGGATGGAGTTGAAGCGTCTCTTGATGTGTTTGGTTCTCTTATGAAATCTGGATTCCTTTGTGTCGGTGCGGGGACGACACCTATGGGATCACAAGAATCCCTACTACGGTTGCGGGGCGCGGGGTCGTGAGAAGAGCAGATCAAACAGATAGCACACGGGTTCTTTTATCCAGGTTAAGACTCTGAGATGCGTAAAACCCTACTCCTGCTTTGGTGGTTAGTTTATCTGTGTTCTTGAGCTAGCTATGGGGCGTGAGGAGCTTCAAAAAGCCGAATCCTCCTCCTGGTCGCCTTGGGCCTCCTTTTATAGGGAAAGGGGTTGCCACAGTGGCACACAGGAGGTGGAAAGGGTATAGTCATACGAGTTTATCCCTCGCATTACATGACAAGGCGCCATAAATGCGTCTTGCTTAGGTGTCCTTGCTTTATCGGGGACGGGGGAGAGCCCAGTCTCGTCCGTCGCCGCTCCCTTTCGTGTTGACACGCGCCCTGGCCAACGGTGCCTATGGTGCCATGTAGGCAGGCAGGCAGCTGAGGTGGCGCAGCGGTGGGTCTCCACGAAGGTTCGCTTGCCGCCACGCAGGTGCCTGCCCAACTGGTTGGGTCGGCAGCTGCATGGTGGGGGCTTGATTGGCGCGGGCCTGATAGTGGCCCTACGGGTGTCCTGGGCAGAGGCCTTGCCGGGGCGCCTGCTGTCATCCCCGGCAAGGCTCTTGCCGGGGGCCTTGTGGTCCTCCTTGGCTGGGATCCCGCCAAGGGTCGTCGTCTTCTATAGTGTGTGTCTGATCTTAAATGTCTTCACAAAGATCTGCATGCCACCACGGGGATGTCTCCCGAATCCTTGCCCCATGGGGGCAGTGGACTCGAGGGTGATTCGCTCCGTGGGCGTGGGGCGACCCGCCCCAGCAAGGGCCTTGCCGGGTTTGCTAAAACCGCCCCCCGGCAAGGATCTTGCCGGGGGAGTCCGCTTCGTCCCCTTTGCTCTTTGTGGTCTTGGTCTTGGCGTCGTTCTGCTCCTTTCGAGCTTGACCTTACCTTGGCTCACCTTCCTTGCCTTGCTCGGTGTGGCGGCGCCCTTTCGGCTGCCCGTGCCTGATTAAAAGGTGTATCCCTCTTTTTGTACACCGGCAGGAGCCCCGGGCCTGGGCCACACGTAAGCGCAATCGCGTCGTTGGGCTAGGCCCAAAAGCGGTCTTGTGAGCAGGCGGGGTGGTTTTACCGCGGTAAGTCTTTTCGCGTGCTGCGCTTCCCATGCCTCCCGCGCGTGGCTTGGCGTGGGGAGGCGTGCGTGACGTGGGCGGCATGCGTGCAGCTGAGCTCTGCACGCATGCGTCCCGTCGCAGTTAATCTGAAAGGAGGCGGCCCGCGTTTTCCCCATAAGAAGGAATAACCGCGGGCGCGCTGCTCACTTTCACCTCTTCTCTCGTACCTTTTCCAATCTCAGAGCCGCCGTTTCCTCTCTTCCTTCCCTCCAAAGCTTTCGCCGTCGCCCGCCGTCGCTGCTTCGCCACCCTCCTTCCTTGCTCCTCTAGACTTCTTGGCCGCCATGGCGCCCATATCTGCCAAGCGCAAGGGGGTGGCTAAGAGCTCTGGGACCGTGGAGCCGCCGGAGAGCGCGATGTCGGGGGACCGGACGAGGTCTGCCTTCTTCATCCCCTCGTCGACTGGTGTTCATGATCTCCTGGCCTCCTTCAAGCCCTTATGGGGAGTGAAGACGGGGGGAGAGAATTCGGGGCACCCGGCGACGCGCATCATTCCTGCCGCCACCGCTACCGATCCTGCCCCAAACCGGTATCCCTTTTCGTCGATTACCTTTCTGCGGGTTATGCCCCTTTTCCAATTTCTTACGCAACATCATGCACACCTTGACTTTCGCCTTTTGGATTTCACTCCGAATGCGGTGGCATGCTTGGCTCTCTTCAGCGCATCTTTGCGAAGGCTTTGCCGGAGTGCAGCCCAACACGGCACTCTTTCGCCATTATTTCTCCCTCGAATCCAGCCGGGCGCCGTCTCCGGATGTATCGCCTGGATCTCAAGATCCAAGGGGGCGTACCCGGAAGGTGCCATGAAGGAGAAGTGGGATGAATGGCGTGGCCGGTGGTGCTGGATCGAGGACGAAGACCCGCCGGAATTCTGCAAGGTCCATCGAACACCGCTGGTCCACGACAGCGACTGGGGTGATGTCGATGCTGCCGACGGGAGGCTCACCGTCGCCACCACCAGGATCCTCCGGCTGACCCAGGCGGGGCTCACCCTGGAGATGATCGGGGCGGACTTCATTCGCCGCCGGATCGCCCCGTTGCATAACAAGGGGAGTCCAGCCTGGCTTTTCACGAACCCGGCTGACATTATGCGGCTCCGCCCTGGCCTCGACCACAACTTCACGGTGATGGGGCATGCCCACTTCTGCCAGCGGCTTTTCCAGCTCGACGTGGATCGCGATGGCAAGATTGAACGGACCGGCAAGGCCGCGAGGGCTGCCGCAAAGGTCGGCAAGGCCCTCAAGGGGTCGTTCTTCAAGTTGCCAGCGGGGTGGTCCCGTTGTGCAATAACTCACGCCGGTCCGAGATCATTGCTATGATGCCGGACTGCAACGCGCACGGCCCTGTCCCAAGCTGGCGGGAGCCGACGGAAGCAGACGTGCAGCAGTTCTTCGACTCCTTGGTCGAAGTGTACGTCAATGCTGACGTCGAGCGGTGGCTTGTCATGGACACCACCCAGGCGGAGCTGGACTACATCGCCACTAGGGAGAGGGAGGCACAACTTGCCATGGAGGCCGGCAGCGCCGGGGGTGTGGAGGACAAAGCCGCGACGGCTGCGGAGGAAGAGCAGTTCACCTTGTGGGCGGCGGCCACCGGGGAGGTTAGCAGCGCCGATGCTGGAGCTCCGCTTGTCGAGGGACGCCGGACGAGTCGCCGTCGGAGGGAGGACGTGGCGGCGGGCTCGACGCCAATCAGGGAAGAGGGCGAGTCCTGCGGCGGGCTGGCTCCGGCGAGCCGGTCCGGCCCGGCAGGGCTACGCGGCCTCAATTGACCCTGGGGGGGGTCCGGGCGCCACACGAGGGCCACGACGGCGAAGGGGCTGACGAGGGCCGCTAAGAAGAAGAAGGCGACGGCCCCTTCCTCATCCAGGCGCGCACAAACCCCGCCGCCCTCTTCGCCTCCTCCGGCAAGCGTCGATTCGGATAATGATGACGTGGAGCTCCCTTTTGACCTCGGGTCTCTCAGCCCGGAGAGGAAGAGGAAGCTGGTGGAAGAGGAGGAGACGGACGACGAGTAAGTACTCCATTCCTCACTGTTATTTCCACTTCCCCGAATCAGGTCGCTTGTCTTGATCCATTTTTTCTTTTGCAGGGAGACGGAGACGTTGGCCCAGAGGGCGAAGAGGGCGAGGACCTTGGCGAGCGATCAGCCCCCGGCTGGGGCTTCAGAGACACCACTGGTGGTGCTGAGCAGCCCGGACAGCAGCCCCCGGCGCAGCCCCCCTCGTAAGTTCGTCACCCTCTTCATACTCGACATGTAGTGGGCGCTCGATGCCACGATGCTGACCTTGCCGGGTTTTGCAGGAGGGGAGCGGCAGCAGGAGGAGCCACAGAGGGCTGCTCCTAACACACCACCCCCATCGACTACGCCGCCGCGGGGGGCGTCCCCGGCAAGGGCACCAGGCACGGAGCCTACACCCATGGAGGAGGAGGGGAACTTGGGGCGTGGTGACTGCCTGTGGCGCCAAATCTTTGGCGGAGAGGGGACTTCTGCTTCATAGCCTGGCACTGGTGAGTCGCCTGTCCTTCGTCTCTGTTTTCCCCTTATTCCTTTCTTGGCTTCATCGCCCCCATTACTGCCCAAGCCCTCCTTCAACAGACATGGAGGACATGGACACTGCTAGGGGGACATTGCTGAGGAGGCCGCGCGGAGGCCAAGCAGGATTGCCGCCGAGGAGGCCGCCAAGGATGCCGATGAGGCTGCAGCCACGAAGCCGCCAAGGGTGCTGCCGAGGACGCCACGCAAGGCCGCCAAGGCATCCGTGAAGCTTCTGCCGAGGGCGCCAAGAAGGCCTACCGGCGGGGCCAGCAAGGCCTCCGCCGAGGGAGAGGCGGCGGGTGACCAGCCTCCCTCTTCCTCAACCCCGGGCCCTGGCAGATATCTGAAGGTGGGTGACAATCTTTTCGTCCATCTCCCGGGGACGTCAAGCCGAGCGCCTGCCGAAGGGGAAGCCTTGGACGGCGAGGTGCTTGCCGCCACCGGGCTTGAGGTGGTTGATGAGCCGGGCGTTGGTGGCGACGGTTCTCCAGAAGAGCAGCTTTTCCGCGCCATGGGGGCCGACTTCCGAAAGCTCCAAGTGCTCTACCGTACCCGCTGGACATGATCAAGGCCAGGATGGCAGCGGTGGACAACGCGAGGTGGATTTCAAGGCGTAGCGTCAGCCGAGACGCAGACCTGGTTCCACCGGACTCGTGAGGAGCAGAGGGCCTTCAGAGGATTTGGCCAAGCGGCGTGGAGCTCACCATGAGAATGGCCGACATCGAGAAGGCTCAGGAAGAGGCGGCGAACTTGGCCGCCGCGGCCGAAGCCGCCCGGAACCAGCATCAAGCCGCCTTGGATTCCCAGGAAGAGGACCTCTCCGCGCGTGAAGCGAAGCTTAACGCAACGCTCCGCGGCAAGGATGAGGAGCTTGAGGCCCTTGTCACGCGATGGACCCGCGAGCTGGAGCAGAGGCACAAGGAGGCACTCGATGCCCAGGCTCTGGCCCATGCCGGCAAGGCGAAGGAGCTGGAAGCGGAGTGGGACAAGCTGAAGGAGCAGGCCCTCAAGCTGTCCGGCGAGAAGGACACGCTCAACCGCGCCTTGATAGAGGCACAAGGAGCAGTCATCAGCATGACTGGGGAGCTCTCCGACGCGCAAAACTCCATCAGAGACCTCAAGCTGAACCCGGAGGGTCTCGAGAAGATGTTGTCGGAGAGCAGGGCTCGGGAGGAGACCTTGACCAGGAGGCTCGAGGAGGAGAAGCGATTCTTGCAACGAGGCCGCCTCCCACCAGGAATATGTGGTGGGTGAGAACAAGTGGATCAGCCATCCGGAGGTCAACGCCGCAGGTTCACCTCGCAATTGGCCACCATGGGGTCGCCAAACATGAGGTACGCCCCCGAGCGCAGCGGGACCGTCAACGCCAAGCTGACCCAGTTCTTCGAAGGCGTCCTCGGAGCCTTGGCCTATCTCCACTCCAACAGGGGCAGCCACGCCCGGCCGAGGAGGCTGGCGACTTCTTGGGAGGGTTGTGACCAAGGTCCTCACCAAGGTGGCGCACTGGAATCCCAACCTTGACTTCGCGGCCTCGATGAAGAGCTTGTCGGATGGTGTTGACCTCACGGTGCTCAAGGAGCGCATCAAGCCCATCACCAACGGCATCGACGAAATCAAGAGGGTGGAAAGCCAGCGCCGGGATTGAGCACCCCGTTCCTCTTCGCCACCGCAGTTCCCGATCAAGACAAATTTCATCTTTAGTTAGAACCGCAGCTATGACGTGATGTAATATAACTTTGAAGTACTCTTAATTTTCTTGCACGTTATTTCCCGTTCAATTCCTCTTTGTATGTGTGCCCTCGTCGATCGGGTAGGCTTGCCGTGGCCGAAAGCCCCGAGCGGGCGTTTTGGGACGGATCCCGAGGCTCTTTGATGGCATGTCGCCGGACGAATCCACCTTTCCGTTTCCAAACGCGGCCGCCCGAATCGTCGAGCTTGATTCGAGTCAGAATCGAGGGCGTTGTCGATCGCGGAAGGTTACTCTGCCATTCTCGACGCAGCCGCTTGAGCTGTTGAGTGGACTCGAAACAGGGCAAGGGCGTTGCCGATCGTGGGAGAGCCCCCTGGCGTGCGGGTTTCTCATACAAAGGCATGACATCTTCGGGGATAACCTCAAATAAGAAGGGTAGCACAAACAAGGAGTCAAGGCAACTTAGCTTCATTGGCGATCGCCTCGGCGTCGATCTTCCGCCTCCTTTCTTCTTCCAGGATCACGAAGATGAAGGAGTGGCGGGCTAACTGCTAGAGCTGATTCTCACAACTGCGCCCCCTACCTGGCGCGCCAAAGATGTCGGTGCAGGGACGACACCTATGGGATCACAAGAATCCCTACTACGGTTGCGGGGCGCGGGGTCATGAGAAGAGCAGATCAAACAGATAGCACACGGGTTCTTTTATCCAGGTTCGGGCCGCGAGATGCGTAAAACCCTACTCCTGCTTTGGTGGTTAGTTTATCTGTGTTCTTGAGCTAGCTATGGGGCGTGAGGAGCTCCAAAAAGTCGAATCCTCCTCCTGGTCGCCTTGGGCCTCCTTTTATAGGGAAAGGGGTTGCCACAGTGGCACACAAGAGGTGGAAAGGGTACAGTCATACGAGTTTATCCCTCGCATTACATGACAAGGCGCCATAAATGCGTCTTGCTTAGGTGTCCTTGCTTTATCGGGGACGGGGGAGAGCCCAGTCTCGTCCGTCGCTGCTCCCTTTCGTGTTGACACGCGCTCTGGCCAGCGGTGCCTGTGGCGCCATGTAGGCAGGCAGGCAGCTGAGGTGGCGCAATGGTGGGTCTCCACGAAGATTCGCTTGTCAATGACGCAGTGCCCGCCCAACCGGTTGGGTCGGCAATGCATGGTGGGGGCTTGATTGGCACGGGCTCGATAGTGGCCCCTACGGGTGTCCTTGGCGGGGGCCTTGCCGCAGCCCGGCAAGGGTCTTGCTTGGGCCCCGACAAAGGGTCTTGCCGCGGCGCTTCTTGTCATCCCCCGGCAAGGCTCTTCTTTGGGGGCCTTGTGGTCCTCCTTGGCTGGGATCCCGCCAAGGGTCGCTGCCTTCTATAGTGTGTGTCGATCTTAAATGTCTTCACAAAGATCTGCATGCCACCACGGGATGTCTCCCGAATCCTTGCCCCATGGGGGCGGTGGACTCGAGGGTGATTCGCTCGTGGGCGTGGGGCGACCCGCCCGGCAAAGGGCCTTGCGGGTTTGCTAAAACCGCCCCCCGGCAAGGATCTTGCCGGGGGAGTCCGCTTCGTCCCCTTTGCTCTTTGTGGTCTTGGTCTTGGCGTCGTTCTGCTCCTTTCGAGCTTCGGCCTTACCTTGGCTCACCTTCCTTGCCTTGCTCAGTGTGGCGGCGCCCGCGGCTCAGACTGCCCGTGCACAGTTAAAAGGTGTATCCCTCTTTTTGTACACCGACACTTTGCTAAGGCAATTGCTCCAGTATTGTCACAAAAGATTTTCATTGGACCCAATGCACTAGGTATTACACCTAGATCAGGTATGAACTCCTTCATTTGCTGCTTCCGAAGCAGCTATGTACTCCGCTTCACATGTCGATCCCGCCATGACGCTCTGCTTGGAACTGCACCAACTGACAGCTCCACCATTCAATATAAATATGTATCTGGTTTGCGACTTAGAGTCATCCGGATCAGTGTCAAAGCTAGCATCGATGTAACCATTTACGACGAGCTCTTTGTCACCCCCATAAACAAGAAACATATCCTTATTCCTCTTCAGGTATTTTAGGATGTTCTTGACCGCTGTCCAGTGATCCACTCCTGGATTACTTTGGTACCTCTCTACTAAACTTATAGCAAGGCACACATCAGGTCTGGTACACAAGATTGCATACATGATAGAACCTATGGCTGAGGCATAGGGAATGACTTTCATTTTCTCTCTGTCTTCTGCAGTGGTCGGGCATTCAGTCTGACTCAACTTCACACCTTGTAACACAGGCAAGAATCCTTTCTTTGACTGATCCATTTTGAACTTCTTCAAAACTCTATCAAGGTACGTGCTTTTGAAAGTCCAATTAAGCATCTTGATCTACCTCTATAGATCTTGATGCCCAATATATAAGCAGCTTCACTGAGGTCTTTCATTGTAAAATTCTTATTCAAGTATCCTTTTATGCTACCCAGAAATTCTATAACATTTCCAATCAACAATATGTCATCCACATATAATATTAGAAATGCTACAGAGCTCCCACTCACTTTCTTGTAAATACAGGCTTCTCCAAAAGTCTGTATAAAACCATATGCTTTGATCACACTATAAAATATTCCAACTCCGAGAGGCTTGCACCAGTCCATAAATGGATCGCTGGAGCTTGCACACTTTGTTAGAACCTTTAGGATCGACAAAACCTTCTGGTTGCATCATATACAACTCTTCTTTAAGAAATCCATTAAGGAATGCAGTTTTGACATCCATTTGCCAAATTTCACAATCACAAAATACGGCAGTTGCTAACATGATTCGGACAGACTTAAGCATCGCTACGGGTGAGAAGGTCTCATCGTAGTCAATTCCTTGAACTTGTCAAAAACCTTCCGCAACAAGTCGAGCTTTGTAGACAGTAACATTACCGTCAGCGTCAGTCTTCTTCTTGAAGTATCCTTTTATTTTCTATGGCTTGCCGATCATCGGGCAAGTCAACCAAAGTCCATACTTTGTTCTCATACATGGATCCCATCTCAGATTTCATGGCCTCAATCCATTTCGCGGAATCTGGGCTCATCGTCGCTTCCTCATAGTTCATAGGTTCGTCATGGTCTAGTAACATGACTTCCAGAACAGGATTTCCGTACCACTCTGGTGGAGAACGTACTCTGGTTGACCTACGAGGTTCGGTAGTAACTTGATCTGAAATTTCATGATCATCATCATTAACTTCCTCAGTAATTGGTGTAGGCATCACTAGAACTGATTTTTGTGATGAACTACTTTCCAATTCGAGAGAAGGTACAACTACCTCATCAAGTTCTACTTTCCTCCCACTCACTTCTTTCGAGAGAAACTCCTTTTCTAGAAAGGATCCATTCTTAGCAACAAATATCTTGCCTTCGGATCTGTGATAGAAGGTGTACCAAACAGTTTCTTTTGGGTATCCTATGAAGACGCATTTCTCCGCTTTGGGTTCGAGCTTATCAGGCCGAAGCTTTTTCACATAAGCATCGCAACCCCAAACTTTAAGAAACGACAACTTAGGTTTCTTGCCAAACCACAGTTCATATGGTGTCGTCTCAACGGACTTAGATGGTGCCCTATTTAACGTGAATGCAGTAGTCTCTAAAGCATAACCCCAAAACGATAGTGGTAAATCGGTAAGAGACATCATAGATCGCACCATATCTAATAAAGTACGGTTACGACGTTCGGACACACCATTACGCTGTGGTGTTCCAGGTGGCGTGAGTTGCGAAACTATTCCACATTGTTTTAAATGAAGACCAAACTCATAACTCAAATATTCGCCTCCGCGATCAGATTATAGAAACTTTATTTTCTTGTTACAATGATTTTCTACTTCACTCTGAAATTCTTTGAACTTTTCAAATGTTTCAGACTTATGTTTGATTAAGTAGATATACCCATATCTGCTCAAATCATCTGTGAAGGTCAGAAAATAACGATACCTGCTGCGAGCCTCAACACTCATCGGATCAGTATGTATTATTTCCAATAAGTCAGTGGCTCTCTCCATTGTTTCGGAGAACGGAGTCTTAGTCTTCTTGCCCATGAGGCATGGTTCTCAAGCATCAAGTGATTCATAATAAAGTGATTCCAAAAGCCCATTAGCATGGAGTTTCTTCATGTGCTTTACACCAATATGACCTAAACGGCAATGCCACAAATAAGTTGCACTATCATTATTAACTTCGCATCTTTTGGCATCAATATTATGAATATGTGTATCACTACGATCGAGATTCAACAAAAATAGACCACTCATCAAGGGTGCATGACCATAAAAGATATTACTCATATAAATAGAACAACCATTATTCTCCGATTTAAATGAATAACCGTCTCGCATCAAACAAGATCTAGATATAATGGTCATGCTCAATGTTGGCACCAAATAACAATTATTCAGGTCTAAAACTAATCCCGAAGGTAGATGTAGAGGTAGCGTGCCGACGGTGATCACATCGACCTTGGAACCATTTCTGACGCGCATCGTCACCTCGTCCTTAGTCAATCTTTGTTTAATCCGTTGCCCCTATTCCGAGTTGCAAATATGAGCAACAGAACCAATGTCAAATACCCAGGCGCTACTACGAGCATTAGTAAGGTACACAGGCGCTACTACGAGCATTAGTAAGGTACACATCAATAACATGTATATCAAGTATACCTTTCACTTTGCCATCCTTCTTATCCGCCAAATACTTGGGGCAGTTCCGGTTCCAATGACCCGTCCCTTTGCAGTAGAAGCACTCAGTTTCAGGCTTAGGTCCAGACTTGGGCTTCTTCCCGGGAGCAACAACTTGCTTGCTATTCTTCTTGAAGTTCCCCTTATTACCTTTGCCCTTTTTCTTGAAACTAGTGGTCTTGTTAGCCATCAACACTTGATGCTCCTTCTTGATTTCTACCTCCGCATCCTTAAGCTTTGCGAAGAGCTCGGAAAATGTCTTATCCATCCCTTGCATATTATAGTTCATCACGAAGCCTTTATAGCTTGGTGGCAATGATTGAAGAACTCTGTCAATGACACTATCATCCGGAAGATTAACTCCTAGCTGAGTCAAGTGATTATGATACCCAGACATTTTGAGTATATGTTCACTGATAGAACTGTTCTCCTCCATCTTGCAGCTATAGAACTTGTTGGAGACTTCATATCTCAACTCGGGCATTTGCTTGAAATATTAACTTCAACTCCTGGAACATCTCATATGCTCCATGACGTTCAAAACGTTTTTGAAGTCCCGATTCTAAGCCGTAAAGCATGGCACACTGAACTATTGATTAGTCATCAGATTTAGCTTGCTAGACGTTCATAACGTCCGGAGTTGCTCCTGTAGCAGGTCTTGCACCTAGCGGTGCTTCAAGGACATAATTCTTCTGTGCAGCAATGAGGATAATCCTCAAGCTATGGACCCAGTCCGTGTAGTTGCCACCATCATCTTTCAAATTAGCTTTATCTAGGAACGCATTTAAATTCAAGGGAACGGTAGCACAAACCATTGATCTACAACAACATAGATATGCAAAAACTATCAGGACTAAGTTCATGATAAATTAAGTTCAATTAATCATATTACTAAAGAACTCCCACTTAGATAGACATCCCTCTAGTCATCTAAATGATCACATGATCCATATCAACTAAACCATGTCCGATCATCACGTGAGATGTAGTAGTTTTCAATGGTGAACATCTCTATGTTGATCATATCTACTATATGATTCACATTTGACCTTTCGGTCTCAGTGTTCCGAGGCCATGTCTGTACATGCTAGGCTCGTCAAGTTTAACCCAAGTATTATGCACGTGCAAAACTGTCTTACACCTATTGTATGTGAACGTAGAGCTTATCACACCCGATTATCATGTGGTGTCTCGGCTCGATGAACTGTCGCAACGGTGCCTACTCAGGGAAAACACTTATACCTTGAAATTTAGTGAGGGATCATCGTATAATGCTACCGCCGTACTAAGCAAAATAAGATGCATAAAAGATAAACATCACATGCAATCAAAAATATGTGACATGATATGGCCATCATCATCTTGTGCCTTTGATCTCCATCTCCAAAGCATCGTCATGATCTCCATCGTCACCGGCTTGACACCTTCATCTCCATCGTAGCGTCGTTGTCGTCTCGCCAACTATTGCTTCTACAACTATCGCTACCGCATAGAGATAAAGTAAATCAATTACATGGCGATTGCATTTCATACAATAAAGCGACAACCATAAGGCTCCTGCCAATTGCTGATAACTTTTACAAAACATGATCATCTCATACAATAATGTATATCACATCATTTCTTGACCATATCACATCACAACATGCCCTGCAAAAACAAGTTAGACGTCCTCTACTTTGTTGTTGCAAGTTTTACGTGGCTGCTACGGGCTTTTAGCAAGAACCGTTCTTACCTACGTATCAAAACCACAACGATTTTTCGTCAAGTGTGTTGTTTTAACCTTCAACAAGGACCGGTCGTAGTCAAATTCGATTCAACTAAACTAGGAGAAACAGACACCCGCCAACCACCTTTATGCAAAACAAGTTGCATGTCGGTTGGTGGAACCGGTCTCATGAACGTGGTCATGTAAGGTTGGTCCGGGTCGCTTCATCCAACAATACTGCCGAATCAAAATAAGACGTTGGTGGTAAGCAGTATGACTATTATTGCACACAACTCTTTGTGTTCTACTCATGCATATCATCTATGCATAGACCTGGCTCGGATGCCACTGTTGGGGAACGTAGCATGCAATTTCAAAAAAAATCCTACGATCATGCAAGATCTATCTAGGAGATGCATAGCAACAAGAGGGGAAGAGTGTGTCCATGTACCCTCGTAGACTGAAAGCGGAAGCTTAGTTTAACGTGGTTGATGTAGTCGAATGTCTTCGCGATCCAACCGATCAATTACCGAACGTACGACACCTCCGAGTTCAGCACACGTTCAGCTCGATGATGTCCCTTGAACTCTTGATCCGGAAGAGGGTCGAGGGAGAGTTTCGTCAGCATGACGGCGTGGTGTCGGTGATGGTGATGTGATCCCCGCAGGGCTTCGCCTAAGCACTACAACGCTATGATCGGAGGAGTAAACTGTGGAGGGGGGCACCGCACACGGCTAAGAACAATTGATGTGCTATGGGGTGCCCCCTACCCCCGTATATAAAGGAGGAGGGGAGGAGGTCGCCGGGCTAGAGGGGCGCGCCATTGTGGGAAACCGAATAGGACTCCAAGTCCTATTCGGCCCCCTTCCTTTCTTACAGAGGGGGAAAGGGGAAGGGAGTGGGAAGAGGAGAAGGAAAGGGGGGCGCGCCCCCTCCCCTAGTTCAATTCGGACTCCCCATGGGAGGGGGTGCGGCCACCCCTTGTGGGCTGCCTCCCCTCTCCCCTATGGCCCATGTAGGCCCAATACTTCCCCGAGGGGTTCCGGTAACCCCCTCGGTACTCCGAAAAATACCCGAACCACTCTGAAACCATTCCGGTGTCCGAATACCATCTTCCAATATATCAATCTTTACCTCTCGATCATTTCGAGACTCCTCGTCATGTCCGTGATCTCATCCGGGACCCGAACAATCTTCGGTCACCAAAACACATAACTCATAATACAAATCATCATCGAGTGTTAAGCGTGCGGACCCTATGGGTTCGAGAACTATGTAGACATGACCGAGACACATCTTCGGTCAATAAACAACAGCGGAACCTGGATGCTCATATTGGTTCCTACATATTCTACGAAGATCTTTATCGGTCAAAACGCAATGACAACATACGTTATTCCCTTTGTCATCGGTATGTTACTTGCCCAAGATTTAATCGTCGGTATCCTCATACCTAGTTCAATCTCGTTGCTGGCAAGTCTCTTTACTCGTTCCATAGTGCATGATCCCGTAACTAACTCATTAGTCACATTGCTTGCAAGGCTTATCACGATGTGCATTGCCGAGAGGGCCCAGAGATACCTCTCCAATACTCGGAGTGACAAATCCTAATCTCGATCTATGCCAACCCAACAAACACCTTCGGAGACACCTGTAGAGCATCTTTATAATCACCCAGTTATGTTGTGATGTTTGATAGAACACAAGGTGTTCCTCCGGTATTGGGAGTTGCATAATCTCATAGTTAGAGGAATATGTATAAGTCATGAAGAAAGCAATAGCAATAAAACTTAATGATCATTATGCTAAGCTAACGGATGGGTCTTGTCCATCACATAATTCTCCTAATGATGTGATCTCGTTCATCAAATGACCACACATGTCTATGGTCAGGAAACTTAACCATGTTTGATTAACGAGCTAGTCAAGTAGAGGCATACTAGGGCCACTCTGTTTTGTCTATGTATTCACACATGTATCAAGTTTCCGGTTAATACAATTCTAGCATGAATAATAAACATTTATCATGATATAAGGAAATATAAATAATAATTTTATTATTGCCTTTAGGGCATATTTCCTTCACAATGTGTGGATGTTCAACCTCTAGCCTGAAGCTTCCCATCTGGCTCTTGGTATAAGGTACAAAATCAATTGCACCAATCCGTCCTCCGCACGAATATTTATCATAAAAGAGTGCAACATCTTAAATCCCCCCCCCCCCCTTATGCACGTGTGCACTCCTACACAAGAAAAATAAGATGGCACGGAAACCAACATTGAACCAGTTATTATATTATTTCATCGATATCATGGAACAATTCATTACTCAAACATAGGCATAAAGATGCAGTAATTCATGAGAAAATAATTCATAGCACAAGACATAAATATTTACCAATGGATTACAGAGGTTCATGGATGGAGAAACTCGTGTACTAAGCATAAAGATGGTGGCGGAAACATTGGTGAAGTCGTTGGAGACAATGGTGGTGACACAGTTCCTCCGACGACGTTCTGGAACCAACAGATGGGAGGGGAGAGAGCCCCCTCCATCCTTCTCCCTTTACTAAGGGCACATGTTGGCAACTCCCGACTCACGGCTTCACCCGAACTCCGGTGGAGCTGGGCCGAACGGTTGGACTCCGTGAAGCTAGCTTCCGAGATCTATGGATGGTCATAGTACAAAAACGTGGAGCTGATGTTTCGCCGATCTCAGAAATTGGAAAACGAGGAGTTCGGGCTATTTACGGAGAGTTGCCACCTCCAAGTCAAAGAAAACGATTCGTTCGAGTGGAAAATAGAAGGAGCTTGTCGCTTCCCTCCCTACCAGGCTGGAATAGAGCTTATGGGCTAGGCAGCTAGCGGCCCAAGACTAGCGATTGGGATCATGGAGTTCGGTTGCCGAACAGTTTTTCCGATCTGAGATTTTTGTCAAGAAGCTGGAAGCTGGATCGAGAAGCCGGATTTGAGGATTTTCTGGAGTTGGGCAGTTGCCGAACAGGCCCTAAGGATGGATATATTTTTGACACGGCGTAAACTTTTCAAATATAAATATTTATCTTTAGGATACTTTGGAATATAATTAAATATATAAAACATAAATAATAGAAACAAATGAGCGAACAAAGCAGTGTCCCATGCATCTACATTTCTTGGGATGGCCCTCTCGGGGTCGCTATCGGCAATAAATAACATCGGATGAATCTATGTCTTGCCTTTACCAGATAAAAGTCGGGGTCGTCTATAGGGAGCCGACCAGTAGTCATGTTGTTTCATCGTGTTTACATCGCACACTTTTTTCCTTTTTTTTTACATTTTGTAAATATACTATTATGAAATAATCATTTTAATTATTTTTTAAAAATTGTTCATCGCATGTTTAAAAAATGTTCGCTCAACTCATAGAAAATGTTTGTACCATCCAAAAACAATGTATGTGACATTTCAAACATGTTGAACATGCCAAAAATAATGCATGTGTCTTTTAAAATAAATATTGCACAATGTAATGTTTCTGTGATTTAGACAAATATGTTTCATGCCATTCAATAATGTACGTCACATTTAAAAACTATTCATACATTCCAAATATATGTTTGTGGAACTTTTAAAAAATATTTATACAATAGAAAAATGTTCACATAGTTAAGAAAATGTTTCATATCATTTAGAAAAATCTTGAACACCTATTAAAAAAATCTCCAAAACACTTATTTGAAAAAATATTAATCATGTATTTAAAAATCTTAACAATATATAATATTTAATTTATTTTATACAAAGAAGTACTACGTATGAAAAAAAAATAGACATCAATACATATTTTAACAAAAATATTTAAAATGCATTCAGAAAATATTAAAGATTTCAAAAACATATTCTAGATGTATAAAGAAATGTATTATGTGTAAAAAATAGACATATGCTAAAAATAAAAAATGAAAAGTAAAGAAAGAAGCAACCAACACTGAAGAAACCCGATGCCAAAAGGTGAAAAAACAAAGAGAGAAAAGACAAGTATAGTATTGAGCCGACCCAATAGCACCACGCTGAAGACGAGATCTATTACCTGTAGGTACGGGCGAGACATAGCTCCCGCGCATAGCTGTGCCCTACATATTCTTCTTATTCGGTGGGAGAATATTTGGTGCACCGATGCTTGTGGTGATACCGGTGCATCAAATTCATCTTGCACATTTTAAAATGTTAAAAAATTCTGAAAAAAT
Source organism: Aegilops bicornis (assembly GCA_021605145.1). Taxonomy (NCBI): domain Eukaryota; kingdom Viridiplantae; phylum Streptophyta; class Magnoliopsida; order Poales; family Poaceae; genus Aegilops; species Aegilops bicornis. The sequence continues at coordinate 628,042,053 of CM038671.1, read as the reverse complement.
AGGATATTCACACAACATCAACATAGGTTGCCACTAAATTTCAAGTCAAAATTCAAAACATAACTCTGAAACCAAAATTGACAGATCAACACTGAATACTACAGAACATAAGTTGGGCTTTAGATTTTGATTTTATTCCAGACCGGATACATTCCTCTTGTACAGTACTTATAGGCTGCTTGGGCTTTTGTGTGCGTAGTTTGGCGTTAATGTGGGGATTCTTGGCTTCCATCGAGTGTTACACGACTGCTTTTGAGGAGTTGCTCTTTTGAGTGTAGTGTTCATGGGTCACGTTTATCTGTGTTGAACGAATTTGGACCTCGGTTGCCGCATACAACGACAATGTTGATTTCCCTGGAGCATGGCTGACTTGCAACGCCCTCTTCAGTTCAGAGTCTTTCATCTGTTTTTGGTCACACGGTCAACTGAAACCTCGGCCAGTTAGGCATAGAGGAACTGCGGTCAAAATCCACCCGACCAAACTCAGGTGCAGCATGTCGGCCAGTTGCGCCTATTTCTGTTGGTTATAGCAGCTCTAGCAAATCTCCCAAAATCCCAAAACATAAAGGGAATTGTTTGGCAACAGCGCACCGGCCGAAGCTTCGGCCGGTCGCGTCCACGCGTAAACGCGTCCAGCGACTCGCCTAGAGACATGTAGGATGGGAGGCCCGCCCACATGCGTCTTCTCCCTCCTGCCTTTTCTCTTCTTCCTCTCGGTCATCTCTCTCTTCTCTCTCCCTGTTGCCATGCTCAACCCGTTGCCCGCGCCGGAGGCCTCCCAAGGGCGCCGTCACATGGGAATCAGCCGATCTGGCCGCCCTTGACCAGATCCGCACGGATTCACATGCATCGGAGCCCAACCTACCTCGCCGGACCAGGCCACGCCGGAGCTGCAACCAGCCATGCCAGGAGTACACCCCGCGGCGAAATTTTCCTGGAATCGATTGTAGCAAATTCAATCGCCGGTGGTAGCAAAAATCTACTACGGTTGCAGCAAAACGATGTCATCGTCATCGCGGGGTCGCAGCTGAGATAAGAAGTTTGAAGCTTTTTTCAATGCGGTTGTAACTTTTATAACTGTCGGTTGCAACTTTTCATTTTTCGTCCATGGCTTCGTTTCCACGGTTGAAACTTTTTTATAGTCGGATGAAGCTTTTTTCGTCGCTAGATGAAACTTTTTCTGTCACCGGTTGTAACTTGGTCATCCATAGCTCCAGTCGTATACTGGTTGAAGCTTTTTTCGTAGCCGGTTGAAGCTTTTCCTATCACTAGTTGTAGCTTTTTTGGTCGTTGATTGTAGCACTGGGCATCTCCCCCGGTGCTCGATTTTTTGTTGCAAGCTGCACTGCTGGGATGAGCGCGGCGAAACATGCCGGGCGAAGCTTGATCATCGCATAGCCGAGCTACAACCGTCTCAACAAGAGCTTCAGTCGCAGGGTGCGGCTGTTGCACGGGGCAAAACAACAAGGACGACCGGTGGTGGTTGGGGCTGGTGACTAGGATGGTGGCCGGCGGGGACGAGGGCGGACGGCTGCGACGAGGACGGTGGCGGGCGGGACGAGGGCGGACGACTGCGACGAGGACGGAAGCGTCGTGGACGAGGGCGGCCGGCGAGCTGGCTGGCGTATGGGAGATCACGGGGCAGTGGGGATGAACAGACGGCATGACTTCTTTTTTTCCAGCGAAGCAATTGGGGGAAGAAGCAATCGTGCGGCTATTATGGAACGTATCGCACGTTCACGGTACGACCGGCCGAATTGTTCGGCCGGCGCACCGGCGCAGATCAGTGCCCAAACGTAAAACCAGTTTCGGTACCCTTGAAACTGCTTTTACGGGTTGCAAATTCATCAAGCAGAACATATACGTAAAACAGTACTGGGTAATTCAAAAAACTACTTCGCGCGAGAATTTGTTCAGTGAGATCATGTGGCAGTTCGACAAACACATTTCACAAACGGAGACTAACATCAAACATAGTTCATATAAATTACAAACCAAACCCTAGATAAACGAAACTCTAAACCCTAGGCTTCATGGACTGAGCTCGTTGAGATGCGGGGTGTCCTCGATATTGGGGTAGAACTTTACGGCAGAGGTGCGTTGTACCGACGCGTTCATGTGCTCCTCTCGGGCTTCCTCCCAGCGACGCTTAGCATCTTGACCTCTAGAAGAGCCGCCATGGTCTCGCAGGTCTGCATTACGTGCGGCCAGCACCCCTCCCCCCCCCCCCCCCTGAAGGAAATATGCCCTAGAGGCAATCATAAAGTTATTATTTATTTCCTTATTTCATGATAAATATTTATTATTCATGCTAGAATTGTATTAACCGTAAACATGATACATGTGTGAATACATAGACAAACATATAGTCACTAGTATGCCTCTACTTGACTAGCTCATTAATCAAAGATGGTTATGTTTCCTAACCATAGACATGTGTTGTCATTTGATTAATGGGATCACATCATTAGGAGAATGATGTGATTGACATGACCCATTCCGTTAGCCTAACACTTGATCGTTTAGTATGTTGCTATTGCTTTCTTCATGACTTATACATGTTCCTGTAACTATGAGATTATGCAACTCCGTTTACGGAGGAACACTTTGGGTGCTACCAAACATCACAACGTAATTGGGTGATTATAAAGGAGTACTACAGGTGTCTTCAAAGGTACATGTTGGGTTGGCGTATTTCGAGATTAGGTTTTGTCACTCCGATTGTCGGAGAGGTATCTCTGGGCCCTCCCGGTAATACACATCACATAAGCCTTGCAAGCATTCCAACTAATAAGTTAGTTGCGAGATGATGTATTACGGAACGAGTAAAGAGACTTGCCGATGTGAGATTAAACTAGGTATTGGATACCGACGATCGAATCTCGGGCAAGTAACATACCAATGACAAAGGGAACAACGTATATTGTTATGCGGTTTGACCGATAAAGATCTTCGTAGAATATGTAGGAGCCAATATGGGCATCCAGGTTCCGCTATTGGTTATTGACCAAGAATAGTTCTAGGTCATGTCTACATAGTTCTCGAACCCGTAGGGTCCGCACGCTTAAGGTTTCGATGGCGATGCTTATATTATGAGTTTATGAGTTTTGATGTACCGAAGGAGTTGAGTCCCGGATGAGATCGGGGACATGACGAGGAGTCTCGAAATGGTCGAGACGTAAAGATCGATATATTGGACGACTATATTCGGAGTTCGGAAAGGTTCCGAGTGATTCGGTATTTTTCGAGTACCGGTAATTACGGGAGAAGCAATGGGCCTTGATGGGCTTTAGTGGAAAGAGGAGAAAGGGCCAAGGGGCTGCTGCGCCCCCTCCCTCTGGTCCGAATTGGACTAGGGAAAAGGGGCCGCCACCTTTCCTTCTCCTCCACTTCCTTCTCCCTTCCTCCTCTTGGTGGACTCCTACTAGGACTTGGAATCCTAGTAGGACTCCACATCTGGCCGCACCAAGCCTTGGCCGGCCTCCTTCTCCTCCATCCTTTATATCACGGGGCAGGGGCACCCCATGACACACACAAGTTGATCTTCGTGATCGTTCCTTAGCCGTGTGCGGTGCCCCCTCCACCATATTCCACCTCGGTCATATCGTCATGAGCTTAGGCGAAGCCCTCGCCGGTGAAGCATCATCATCGTCACTACGCCGTCGTCTTGACGGAACTCATCCCGACACTTTCTGCTGGATCGGAGTCCGGGATCGTCATCGAGCTGAACGTGTGCTGAACTCCGGAGGTGCCGTATGCTCGGTACTTGGATCGGTCGGATCGTGAAGACGTCTGACTACATCAACCGCGTTGTTATAACGCGCTTCCGCTTACGGTCTCACGAGGGTGCGTGGACATACACTCTCCTCTCGTTGCTATGCCATCACCATGATCTTGCGTGTGCGTAGGGAATTTTTTGAAATTGCTCGTTCCCCAACAAATGGCATCCGAGCCTGGTTTTATGCGTTGATGTCATATGCACGAGTAGAACACAAGTGAGTTGTGGGCGATATAAGTCATCTGCTTACCAAAGATGTCATACTTTGGTTCAGCGGTATTGTGAGATGAAGCGGCCGGACCGACATTACGCCGTGCGCTTACGCGAGACTGGTTTCACCGCTTGAGCACTCGTTGCTTAAAGGTGACCGGCGGTGTCTGCCTCTCTCACTTTAGTTGAACCGAGTGTGGCTACGCCCGGTCCTTGCGAAGGTTAAAACAGCACCAACTTGACAAACTATCGTTGTGGTTTTGATGCGTAGGTAAGAACGGTTCTTGCTCAGCCCGTAGCAGCCACGTAAAACTTGCAACAACAAAGTAGAGGACGTCTAACTTGTTTTTGCAGGGCATGTTGTGATGTGATATGGTCAAAACGTGATGCTATATTTTATTGTATGAGATGATCATGTTTTCTAACCGAGTTATCGCAATCGGCGAGAGCCATATGGTTGTCTCTTTATTGTATGAAATGCGAATGCCATGTAATTGCTTTACTTTATCACTAAGCGGTAGCGATAGTCGTAGAAGCAATAGTTGGCGAGACGACAACGATGCTACGATGGAGATCAAGGTGTCGCGCAGGTGACGATGGTGATCACGACGGTGCTTCGGAGATGGAGATCACAAGCACAAGATGATGATGATGGCCATATCATATCACTTATATTGATTGCATGTGATGTTTATCCTTTATGCATCTTAACTTGCTTTGATTGACGGTAGCATTATAAGATGATCTCTCACTAAATATCAAGAAGTGTTCTCACTGAGAATGAACCGTAGCGAAAGTTCTTCGTCTTTGAGACACCACGTGATGATCGGGTGTGATAGGCTCTACGTTCAAATACAACGGGTGCAAAACAGTTGCACCACGTGGAATACTCAGGTTAAACTTGGAGAGCCTAGCATATACGAGATATGGCCTCGGAACACGGAGACCGAAAGGTCGGCGTGAATCATATAGTAGATATGATCAACATAGTGATGTTCACCATTGAAACTACTCCATCTCACGTGATGATCGGACATGGTTTAGTTGATTTGGATCACGTGATCACTTAGATGACTAGAGAGATGTCTGTCTAAGTGGGAGTTCTTAAGTAATATGATTAATTGAACTTTAATTTATCATGAACTTAGTCCTGGTAGTATTTTGCAAATTATGTTGTAGATCAATAGCTCGCGTTGTTGCTTCCCTATGTTTTTGCTTCCATGTGTTTTTATATGTGTTCCTAGAGAAAATTGTATTGAAAAATGTTAGTAGCAATGTTGCGGATTGGATCCGTGATCTGAGGTTTATCCTCATTGTTGCACAGAAGAATTATGTCCTTGATGCACCGCTAGGTGACAGACCTATTGCAGGAGCAAATGCAGACGTTATGAACGTTTGGCTAGCTCAATATGATGACTACTTGATAGTTTAGTGCACCATACTTAACGGCTTAGAGTCGGTACTTCAAAGACGTTTTGAACGTCACGGACCATATGAGATGTTCCAGGAATTGAAGTTAATATTTCAAGAAAATACCCGAGTTAAGAGATATGAAGTCTCCAACAAGTTCTATAGCTAAAAGATGGAGGAGAATCGCTCAACTAGTGGGCATGTGCTCAGATTATGCAGGTACTTCAATCGCTTGAATCAAGTGGGAGTTAATCTTCCAGATAAGATAGTGATTGACAGAATTCTCTAGTCACCATCACCAAGTTAGTAGAACTTCGTGATAAACTATAATATGCAAGGGATGACAAAAGTAATTCCCAAACTCTTCGTGATGCTAAAATCGTGGAGGTAGAAATCAAGAAAAACATCAAGTGTTGATGGTAGACAAGACCACTAGTTTCAAGAAAAGGGCAAAAGGAAGAAGGGGAACTTCAAGAAGAACGGCAAGCAAGTTGCTACTCAAGTGAAGAAACCCAAGTCTGGTCCTAAGCCTGAGACTAAGTGCTTCTACTGCAAAGGGATTGGTCACTGGAAGCGGAACTACCCCAAGTATTTGGTGGATAAGAAAGGATGGCAAAGTAAACAAAGGTATATTTGATATACATGTTATTGATGTGTACTTTACTAGTGTTCATAGCAACCCCTCAGTATTTGGTACTAGTTCAGTTGCTAAGATTAGTAACTCGAAGCAGGAGTTGCAGAATGAACAGAGACTAGTTAAGGGTGAAGTGACGATGAGAGTTGGAAGTAGTTCCAAGATTGATCATCATCGCACACTCCCTATACTTTCGGGATTAGTGTGGAACCTAAATAAGTGTTATTTGGTGTTGAGCATAAATATGATTTGATCATGTTTATTGCAATACGGTTATTCATTTAAGTAAGAGAATAAATTGTTGTTCTGTTTACATGAATAAAACCTTATATGGTTACACACCCAATGAAAATGGTTCATTGGATCTCGATCATAGTGATACACATATTCATAATATTGAAACCAAAAGATGCAAAGTTAATAATGATAGTGCAACTTATTTGTGGCACCGCCGTTTAGGTCATATTGGTGTAAAGCGCATGAAGAAACTCCATGCTGATGGACTTTTGGAATCACTTGATTATGAATCATTTGATGCTTGCGAACCGTGCCTTTTGGGCAAGATGACTAAAACTCCATTCCCCGGAACAATGGAACAAGCTACTGACTTATTGGAAATAATACATACCGATGTATGCGATCTAATGAGTGTTGATGCTCGTGGCAAGTATCGTTATTTTCTGACCTTCACAAGATGATTTGAGCAGATATGGGTATATCTACTTGATGAAACATAAGTCTGAAATAATTGAAAAGTTCAAAGAATTTCAGAGTGAAGTGGAAAATCATCGTAACAAGAAAATAAAGTTTACGTGATCTGATCGTGGAGATGAATATTTGAGTTCTGAGTTTGGTCTTCATTTGAAACAATGTGAAATAGTTTACGCAACTCACGCCACCCGGAACACCACAGAGAAATGGTGTGTCCGAACGTCGTAATCGTACTTTACTAGATATGGTGCGATCTATGATGTCTCTTACCGATTTACCGCTATCGTTTTGGGGTTATGCATTAGAGACAGCTGCATTCACGTTAATAGGGCACCGTCTAAATCCGTTGAGACGACACCGTATGAACTATGGTTTAACAGTAAACCTAAGCTGTCGTTTCTTAAAAGTTTGGAGTTGTGATGCTTATGTGAAAAAGTTTTCACCTGATAAGCTCGAACCCAAATCGGAGAAGTGCGTCTTCATAGAATACCCAAAGGTAACTATTGGGTACACCTTCTATCACAGATCCGAAGGCAAAGTTATTCGTTGCTAAGATGGATCCTTTCTAGAGAAGAAGTTTCTCTCGAAAGAAGTGAGTGGGAGGAAAATAGAACTTGATGAGGTAATTGTACCTTCTCCCTTATTGGAAAGTAGTTCATCACAGAAATCAGTTCCGGTGATTCCTACACCAATTAGTGAGGAAGTTAATGATGATGATCATGAAACTTCGGATCAAGATGCTACCAAACCTCGTGGGTCTTCCAGAGTAAGATCCGCACTGAGTGGTACGGTAATCATGTTCGGAAGTCATGTTACTAGACCATGATGAACCTACGAACTATGAGGAAGCGATGATGAGCCCAGATTCCGCAAAATGGCTTGAGGCCATGAAATCTGAGATAGGATCCATGTATGAGAACAAAGTATGGACTTTGATTGACTTGCTGGATGATCAGCAAGCCATGTCAAATAAATGGATCTTTAAGAGGAAGACAGACACTGATAATAGTGTTACTATCTGCAAAGCTCGACTTGTCACAAAAAGGTTTTCGACAAGTTCAAGGTGTTGACTACAATGAGATTTTTTTCAATCAGAAGCGATGCTTAAGTCCGTCTCAATCATGTTAGCAATTGCCACATTTTATGAAATCTGGCAAATGGATGTCAAAACTACATTCCTTAATGGATTTATTAAAGAAGAGTTGTATATGATGCAACCAAAGGTTTTGTTAATCCTAAAGGAGCTAACAAAATGTGCAAGCTTCAATGATCCATCTATGGACTGGTGCAAGCATCTCGGAGTTGGAATAAACGCTTTGATAGTGTAATCAAAGCATATGGTTTTATGAGACTTTTGGAGAAGCTGTATTTACAAGAAAGTGAGTGGGAGCACTACAAAGATTTCTGATAAGTATATGTGAATGACATATCGTTGATCGGAAATAATGTAGAATTATTCTGCAAAGCATAAAGGAGTATTTGAAAGGAGTTTTTCAAATAAGGACCTCGGTGAAGCTGCTTACATATTGAGCATCAAGATCTATTGAGATAGATCAAGACGCTTGATAAGTTTTTCAATAAGTACATACCTTGTCAAGATTTTGAAATAGTTCAAAATGGAACAGTCAAAGAAAGAGTTCTTGCATGTGTTGCAAAGGTGTGAAATTGAGTAAGACTCAAATCCCGACCACGGCAGAAAATAGAAAAGAGAATGAAAGTCATTCCCTATGCCTCGATCATAGGTTCTATAAAGTATGCTATGCTATGTACCGGACCTATTGTATACCTTGCTCTGAATTTAGCAAGGAGTACAATAGTGATCTAGGAGTAGATCACTTTGGACATTGGTCAAGAACATCCTTAGTGAGGACTAAGGAAATATTTCTCGATTATGGAGGTGATAAAAGAGCCCGTCGTAAAGAGTTACATCGATGCAAGCTTTTTACACTAATCCAGATGACTCTAAGTCTCAATCTGGATACATATTGAAAGTGGGAGCAATTAGCTAGAGTAGCTCCGTGCAGAGCATTGTAGACATAGAATATTTGCAAAATACATACGGCTCTGAATGTGATAGACCCGTTGACTAAAGCTTCTCTCACGAGCAAAACATGATCATACCTTAGTACTCTTTGGGTGTTAATCACATAGCGATGTGTACTAGATTATTGACTCTAGTAAACCCTTTGGGTGTTGGTCACATGACGATGTGAACTATGGGTGTTAATCACATACGAGATGTGAATATTAGTGTTGAATCACATGATGATGTGAACTAGATTATTGACTCTAGTGCAAGTGGGAGACTGAAGGAAATATGCCCTAGAGGCAATAATAAAGTTATTATTTATTTCCTTATTTCATGATAAATGTTTATTATTCATGCTAGAATTGTATTAACCGGAAACATGATACATGTGTGAATACATAGACAAATATATAGTCACTAGTATGCCTCTACTTGACTAGCTCATTAATCAAAGATGGTTATGTTTCCTAACCATAGACATGTGTTGTCATTTGATTAATGGGATCACATCATTAGGAGAATGATGTGATTGACATGACCCATTCCGTTAGCCTAACACTTGATCGTTTAGTATGTTGCTATTGCTTTCTTCATGACTTATACATGTTCCTGTAACTATGAGATTATGCAACTCCGTTTACGGAGGAACACTTTGAGTGCTACCAAACGTCACAACGTAATCGGGTGATTATAAAGGAGTACTACAGGTGTCTCCAAAGGTACATGCTGGGTTGGCGTATTTCGAGATTAGGTTTTGTCACTCCGATTGTCGAAGAGGTATCTCTGGGCCCTCTCGGTAATACACATCACATAAGCCTTGCAAGCATTGCAACTAATAAGTTAGTTGCGAGATGATGTATTACGGAACGAGTAAAGAGACTTGCCAGTAACGAGATTGAACTAGGTATTGGATACCGACGATCGAATCTCGGCAAGTAACATACCGATGACAAAGGGAACAACGTATATTGTTATGCGGTTTGACCGATAAAGATCTTCGTAGAATATATAGGAGCCAATATGGGCATCCAGGTTCCGCTATTGGTTATTGACCAAGAATAGTTCTAGGTCGTGTCTACATAGTTCTTGAACCCGTAGGGTCCGTGACGCTTAAGGTTTCGATGATGCTTATATTATGAGTTTATGAGTTTTGATGTACCGAAGGAGTTCGGAGTCCCGGATGAGATCGGGTACATGACGAGGAGTCTCGAAATGGTCGAGACGTAAAGATCGATATATTGGACGACTATATTCGGAGTTCGGAAAGGTTCCGAGTGATTCGGGTATTTTTCGGAGTACCGGGTAGTTACGGGAGAAGCAATGGGCCTTGATGGGCTTTAGTGGAAAGAGGAGAAAGGGCCAAGGGGCTGCTGCGCCCCCCCTCCCCTCTGGTCCGAATTGGACTAGGGAAAAGGGGGCCAGCCACCTTTCCTTCTCCTCCACTTCCTTCTCCCTTCCTTCCCTCTTGGTGGACTCCTACTAGGACTTGGAATCCTAGTAGGACTCCACATCCTGGCCGCACCAAGCCTTGGCCGGCCTCCTCCTCCTCCATCCTTTATATACGGGGGCAGGGGGGCACCCCATGACACACAAGTTGATCTTCGTGATCGTTCCTTAGCCGTGTGCGGTGCCCCCCTCCATCATATTCCACCTCGGTCATATCGTCGCGGAGCTTAGGCGAAGCCCTGCGCCGGTGAAGCATCATCATTGTCACCACGCCGTCGTGCTGACGGAACTCATCCCCGACACTTTGCTGGATCGGAGTCCGTGGATCGCCATCGAGCTGAGCGTGTCTGAACTTCGGAGGTGCCGTGCGTTCGGTACTTGGATCGGTCGGATCGTGAAGACGTACGACTACATCAACCGCGTTGTTATAACGCTTCCGCTTACGGTCTACGAGGGTACGTGGACATACACTCTCCCCTCTTGTTGCTATGCCATCACCATGATCTTGCGTGTGCGTAGGAATTTTTTTGAAATTGCTACGTTCCCCAACACCCCCCACCCCCCACTACTCTAGGAGAGGCGGTCACGGTCCTGCTCCTGCTTGGACCGCGCCACCTTGCGATCTCCGTCCTTGTCGCTCCGCGGCGCGACGTTGCTCTAGCTTCGGGCCTGCACGTGAAGTTGCGGCGGCGACGGGTGGCTGGAGCGCTTGCTCGGAGGCACACCCCCACGGCTCCCACCTGCTCCGATGTGGCCCCCATGGTCGCGGCCGGATCCGAAGGCTATCGATCTGCTGGATTTTGATAATATGGTGCGTAGAGGAGAAAGAAATTGCTCGCGAACTTGGCTAAGGCTAGCGGTGAAGGAGAGAAAACGCGACGAAGGGGATCGGGGAGGCTAACCCTATATGCCCCCGGTAACTTTCATATAGTGGTTGAGGGAGTGCTTATGTGGTTCGCCAGATATTTTATCAAGGCAGGGCCAATGTGTGGTGGCTATTCGGGCAAAAAAAAAGCCCAAAACCGCATATCTATCAGAATTGATCGAGACGGGGGCGTTTTAGAGGGATCTGCTAGAGATGTTCTTATTTGTGTACCTCACAAAGGGAACATCTGCTATAGGACAATTGCCAAACCCTTTTCACAGAGTTCACTTTACAATCGTGAATTTTTTACTAGGTTTGACATTCAACCTCAACTTCAAAACCAATCATCTACACCCCAAACTAACCATCTGGTTTAGGAATGACTCCTTCCCCTCCCTCCCTCGGCGTATGATTTTGACTCGATGGAGCAGTTTTGACCATGTTGACTACCTAGTCAGCATCATCAGGTTAGCAGTTGACCCCTATATTTCTTGACACATTATGTACCTTCTCTCTCTCTCTCTCTCTCTCTCTCTCTCTCTCTCTCTCTCTCTCTCTCTCTCCCTCTCTCTCTCTCCCTCCCTCCCTCTCTCTCGCTCGCTCGCTCTCTCTTTCTCCTGACTGGTGGCGGCAGCAATGCACCCCTCCATCCCCATTGGACCACACTGCCACCAGTCAGGCTGTGAGTGTCTCTCTGTCCAGCTTGTTCTTGAAGCCGCTCGCCTTCCTTCAGCGTTGATGCGGCATCGGGGGGCTCTTCCTCAGCGGGCACGTGAACACGACAATTGGTCCCTGGACGCGCGTGACTTCTCTCTTGCCATGTCTGGTTCCACCCACTGACAGTGCCCACTTGCCACCAGGGAAAGCACGAGGCAGATCACTCAAATCCTCAGTTAAGAGGTGTAGGAGAACGGCGTGCATCATCAGTGGGAGCAACGATGCTAGATCTCCGCGGCCTCCGGGGGGCATGCCGATGCGCGACGAGTATGAGCTATGATGACACAACGTCGGGTCGTGGTTGTGTGGACCATGGGTTGTTGTGGCTTGGGGAGGAAAGTAGTTGTTGCGGATGAGCGGCGGGAGGGGAGGGGGCAGCGACGAGGCGGGATGGGGCATCGAGTTGATCGGCGCGACACGACGGTCCGAGGCACATGTGCAACAATACCTCGGGTGGTTGGGAAGGGCGCCGGAGCTGGCAAGAAGCAATGGAGGTGTTTGATCTGTGTGGTTCCACATTAAGGAGCTGGCGTGGTGGGCTAACTCGGCAGTCACCACGGTCAAAATCGATGAAGTCAATCGAAACCGCTGAGGAGGGGGGGAGTGCATGGGTGGTGATTTCTAAACGGTTGGTTAGTTCGGAATGTGGGATGACCAATTTTGAAGTTGGGGGTTGAATGTTCATCCGGGTGGCATGTTCGGGCTTATAAAGTGGACTTTTTTTAGCTGCCAAACCATAATTCGGTATGTATAGTTTGATTGTTCAATCTATAGCCTGTGCAACTACAAATTGATTGGATTACAAATTTACATTGAGTACATCCAAGAGGTCTTTTTTTGAGAGACATCGGCCTTTATTAATCATGCACACAAATTACACAGAGTCTCCCGGATGCAATCCGGAGCAGAATGAAAAACACAAGGACTCACAGAGTTCAGACTAGATCTAGCTAGAACATGTGCTAAAATATTACAATGCCGACGAACATGCATAAAAGAGACAGAAGGCAAAGATCGAGATGCCATCTTGATGTCAGCTATGATCGAACCCACCATGGATCGGTCCCGGCTCGAAGATTGAATCCTTTGAATCACCGAGAGGCAGTCGGACTGAAATATCACCGTGTCATAATTCTTCTCGCCCGCCAGCAGCACCGCCCGACGGAGAGCGAGGGCCTCAGCCATTTCCGGGGACGAGACACCAGGCAGGGGCTCGGAGGCAGCTGCCACACACTGCCCAGAATGGTTCTGCACCACTACCCCCACCGCAGAAGAAGCACTCTCGACGGAGACCGCAACATCAGAAGATACCAGGAGCGTACCAGGCGGCGTCGGAGTCCAACAGAAACCAGGCGCTGAAGTAGCACGCCTAGAGGCAGCGGCAGGCTTGAAAAGATACTGGAAGATCATATCCACATAAGCCCTCGTCCTCGCAGCAGTCCGCTTTGGATGAGGAGGATCCGGCTCATTTCGAGCAGCATTACGGGCCTCCCAGATGTGCCACATAGTGATCGTGATGATGGAGATATCTCTGTCAGAACACCGGCCAAGCAGATCGAACAACCATTGCTTTGGCGAAGAGAAAGAGGAGCAATACAACTTGATTCCAAAGATGTCCTTGATCTCCTCCCAGATTGAGCTAGCATGGACACAGAAAAGCAACGCATGCTCAACACCTTCGGCCCGGCCACAAAAAACACAATCAGTCCTCGTTGGGACATGTCGACGCTGCAATTGTTCTCCCGAAGGCAACCAGTTGTGAGCAAATCTCCATAGCAAGATCTTCATCTTGTTCGGCACCTTGATGGTCCAGATCTTCTTCCAAAGTCTTTCTTCCAAGGGCCAACCTGAGTGCTGACCCCCACCATTTCCACTTTGAGCCGAAAGAAACTTGCTCGTCCTGACCATATTGTAGGCTGACCGGACGGAATAATGACCGTATTTAGTGAACGGCCAGCGCACGTAGTCCGGGCCACCCTCCAGATTAACATGAAGCTTGAGGATGTCGTTAGCCACTTCAACAGGAAAGAAAGCACGCACTGTCTCCTCGTTCCAGCTCCCACTCTCCTCATCTAGCAAACAGTGGACTGTAGCCGAGCTTGGAATGGGAGAAAGAGTTCGAAGCATAGCAGGAGGAGTGGAAGGGATCCAGTTGTCTTTGACGATGAGAGTACTCCTGCCATCCCCTATCCCCCATTGCACACCCTTCTTAAGCAGGTCCCATCCATGCAAAATAGCTCGCCAAGTGGCCGAGGCAGAATTAGGAGCAGGAGCATTCCAGAAATCACCAAACGGAAAATACCTCCCTTTTAGAACCCGAGCGCACAAAGATCCAGGGTCAGTCAGAAGTCTCCAACCTTGTTTGCCCAACATAGCTTGGTTGAAGAGCGCCATATCCCTGAAGCCCATACCCCCAAGGGATTTAGGCGTAGAAAGCCACTCCCATGAGCGCCAATGCATTTTCTTCTTGCCATCCTCTCGGCCCCACCATTGGTTAGAAACGATCTGCCTGAATATCTCGCAAATAGCCCCTGGTAAATGGAAACAGCTAGCAATGAAGGTGGGAATAGCTTGGGTCTTTGATTTTAGCAAAGTTTCAGTACCAGCTCTAGACATAGGACGATCATACCAACCAAAGATGTTCTGCCACGCCTTATCAACAAGGAACTTGAAAGTACTAGTAGGAGAATTACCAACCTCCGTCGGCATACCCAGATATGAGCCTTGAAAGGATTCGTTGATGATGCCCAATTGTGCCTTAACCCTGTCCTTGACACTTATGGGGCGGTGATTGCCAAAGAACAGCGCCGACTTGTCTCTGTTAATAGTCTGGCCCAATCCCGCACAGTAGGAATTAAGGGTAGATTCCAAAGATGCCACACTCTGAGAATCACTCTTTGCAAAGAAGATGCTATCGTCTGCGAATAGGAGGTGTGAGATAGACGGGCCATGACGGCCGTTACGAATCCCATGTAGCTCTCCACGAGCCTCCTTTTGAAATAGCAGACTAGACAAACCTTCAGAGCATAAGAGAAAAAGATATGGGCTTATTGGATCCCCTTGACGAATCCCACAAGAAGGAACCATCGGTTCAGTAAGCTCACCATTAACACACACGGCATAACGGACATTCATCACACACCTCATGACAGTCTCAATCCACGAACTTGCAAAACCCAATTTGGTCAGGCACTGATGCAGATAGCTCCACTCCACACGATCATAAGCTTTCATCATATCGATCTTAAGAGCAAAGAAGGGTTTCTTCACGCGCTGTTTCCGGATGGTGTGAAGACACTCATAAGCAATAAGGGTGTTATCCGTGATCAACCTGCCGGGGACAAAGGCACTCTGACTCTCCGAGACCACCACGGGAGAATAGATTTCAGACGGTTGGCTAAGACTTTGGAAGCAATCTTGTAAAGCACATTGCAAAGACTGATGGGGCGAAAGTTCTTCAACAGCTTTGGCTTGGTAGTTTTTGGGATCAAAACAATGACCGAATCACAGAACCCTTCAGGGATCGGCCTTCCTTCCAAGAAACCACGAATCGCATGACAAATGTCCTCGCCCAAAAACTCCCAGTGGGTCTGGTAGAAAAGGGCCGGGAAGCCATCTGGGCCAGGGGCCTTGGTCGGTCCCATCTGAAACAAGGTTGTCATAATTTCCTCATTTGAATAGGGCTTGCACAAGTCAGCATTCATCTCATTGGTAACCTTAGTTGGGATCACCTGCAAAACATCATCAGCATTCGTGCGTGGTTTGGAAGTAAAGAGCTGCTCATAATAGGACTGCACCAAACCTTTAATCTGACTTTGGGAACAGCAAACCGAGCCATCGTCCCGCACAAGCGAGTGAATTTTATTAGTTCTCCATCTGGCTGTAGCTCGAGCTTGGAAAAACTCAGTGTTACGGTCGCCGGCCTTGAGCCAATCCACCCGAGACCGCTGCCTTTCCATGATCTCTTCACGCTCAAACAACTCGCATAACTGAGTCTCAATGTGTTTCTCCTCGGAGAGCGACGACGGAGAGGGCGGAGACGCCCTAATGGTGGCAAGGTGGCGTTCCATCTTCCCAATTTTCTTCCGAATAGAGCCAAACGCCTCCCTGCTCCAGGAACGCAGAGAGCTAGCTACCCCCTTCAGATTCATCCAGGTCGAGTTCAAAGACAAAATGCCATCTCTGCCCACCGACCAAGCCTGCTCAAGAGTGTCCTTGTAATCAGCCGCCTGAAGCCACATCGCTTCAAACCTGAACCGCTGCTGCACAGGAACCGGGCGATGCGTCTGAGAATCAGCCCCAAGCCGAACCAGAACCGGATAGTGATCAGTTGTGGTGGCAATAATATTCTCCACATTGCAAGCCTCGAATAAATTGGAGAAGGCACTGTTAGCCATGGCTCGATCCAAGCGACACCGAACATTACTATTGGGATCCTGTCTATTACACCAGGTGAACTTCGGACCAGAAAACCCCAAGTCAGACAAACCACAATCCAACATACAGTCCCGAAATGCAGCCATCTGAGAATCCAGCCGGTCTCTGGGCCCGCAATGTTCATCACTAGTAAGCACCTCATTAAAATCGCCACAGCATATCCATGGATCCGACCAGGATTGATGCATACGCCGTAGGAGTTCCCAAAAGAGGGATCTATCCTCTCTCCTTGGTTCGCCGTAGACAAACGACACCCGCCACGGTAAACCCTCGTCAAATTTCACCTGAACATCAATGCACCTTTTGTTGGCAGCCCTAACCGTCACATCCGTGGTATGTGTCCAGAACAAAACAAGACCGCCACTGAGCCCCTCACCGCTGGCAGCATAACAACCGGAGAAACCCAATGACCACATGAAATTCTTCACTCTCGAATTCCTCATCTTAGTTTCAGAAAGAAAGAGGAGGGAGGGTCGGTAGAGCTTCACAAGCCAGCGAAGCTCGCCAACTGTCGAGTCCGACCCTAGGCCTCGACAGTTCCAGCAGATGATATTCATTGCGTCTGGCGGGGCTGCGCCGCCGCCGCCGGATCCGCCGATCGAGAGTCTGATGTGTGTTGTTTCTTATTTGAATCGTCATCATTGAGCTGCTCCACATCAGCATAAGCAGCTTGAGAGTCTGACGCCAAGACCAAAGCAAGATCGTTCACATCAGATGACGCCCGGTCAGATATCAACACAGGGGCCAGAGATTTTGTCGGCTTCCTCTTATGCCCTGACGATCCCATTGTGTCCTGGCTGCCCAAAACAAGCTCCCTGTTCACAGCCGCACTGCGTCCTCTACCACGCCCGCGGGAAGAGGGAGCACGGTCACGGCCCCTTCCAGGTTTTTTGATAGGAGAGGAGACCTCACCCTCTGCCACTACCGAAGCCATAGGTGCAGCAGCCTTAGCACGGCCAGATGGAGCTTGGCGAGGACCGCCAGCCTTGTCATCAGAACCCGCAGACGAAGAAGCCGTTGAGGATTTAGATCCACCGGACCTTTTGTGGCTCCCATCCAGTACACAAATCTTCTTAGCCGCATATGGTAGATCCCCATTCACGTCCCTAAAGCCAGGAGATGGGCAAAGGACAGAGGAATGGCCAAGAAGGCCACACGAGAAGCAATGAAAGGGCAGTCTCTCATACATCACCGAATAAGTGTCCGTCGACTGAAGCTTAACCGATGTCACTATCACATAACGCACGAGTGGCTCGCCAACAGCAATGTCCACCCGAACCCGCATATATCCGCCCCAACAGCGCCCGTCATAATCAGCTTTGACCTTGATGATACTACCAATAGGCTTAGCAAACTCCTGACCAAGCTTTGCTCTCATCAATCTTGGTGGCAAGTTCATGATACGGGCCCAGATAGCCAAACGATCAAATTTTACATGGAGAGGTTGAACGTTCAGATCAAAAACCTTGAGCAGCACAGCGTGTTTGCCCACCATCCAAGGCGAGCCCTCGATCACCCTTGTTCTATCTGCCTGGGTACCAAATTCCGCAACAATACATTGTCCCCATAGGGATGGAGCAGCAAACCCCTAGGATTGCCCCAAGCTGGCCTCATAGCAGAAGAGGTCGTCTGAATGTGGAGGATATTAGGGGAGAGCACCTTCCCCACCAGGGCGCAATCTGGAGCCACCAAATCCGCCTCATCCTCATCATCCAGCACCACTGGTCTCGCCTCGACAGCAGTCTGACGAAGCTTTACCATCATCTCCTCCACATGATCCGCCATGCGGGTTGCAGGGGAAGAGGCGCCCGCCGAGGGAGATGAACCTGGAACCGCCATCAGTCCCCCAGCGATCGGGAGCACCCGGGCGGGGTCGCCATCCCCGCCGCCCGGCGCAAACTTTCCGGCCCCAAGGGCATCAGACCCCCCCCCCCCCCCCGCGCGCGCATCCCGAGCCCCTGCCATGAGGTACACGCCGAACCCTAATCTAGCCCTGCCAAGGGTGGGAAGTGATACAAAGAAGGCCCCGTAATCACCCCGAACAGAGACCAGATCGAGAGACCGCACGCACCAAAGGTAGCAGGAGATCAGACCGAATTGGGAGGAAAGACAGAAGGATCAACGAAGAATTCGAAGACCTAGAGGGCGCTCAAACCCTAGGAACCGCTCGTCGCACAGAAGTCGCGAGAGCCCAGGAGAGCATCGTGGGAGCGTTCATCTGATGACTTATGCACACCCTGTTTCTATGCACAATACATCCGAGGTCTGGTACGCTGTCGCTGAGAATAAAACACACCACTATCTCATAATTCACACCGTGAAACTTGAATAGTGACAAATTTCTGCTATTACTAAAATGTGAATTCAACAACATACTTCTGTGTGGAAGTGGAAACAATGGCAAAGCAAAACTGCTTCAACCCCCTATCTTCTGTGTATGCTACAGTCCTAAATATTTTCTTTACTCCGACGTGTTAAAAGAAGGGAACCCTTTTGTGCAGCCGTCTGCAACTACGGGGCCTCCCAACAAATAAACGAATGTGTCTACGCCTATCCTAGTACAATTACGTATTACAGGATAAAGCTCCATCTCGTCGTGCCGTTTGCCATTTCTGACGCTCGTTGGTCAGTACTGGGAGTTCTGGAAGAACATGTCCTCCTCCCTCGGCTCCTCCTTGGCGCTCGACGCGTGCATCGCGTCGTTCTGCCTCTGCTGCTGCTGGTGCTGGCTCATGTACGACGCCGTCGGGTTGTCGAACCCGGCGGACCCGGAGAAGCCGAAGTTGCCGTTGAAGCCGAACGAGCCCTGGTTCTGGCCGCCGAACCCGTCGGGCCTCGGCGCGTACTGCTGTGTCCCGGCCACGGCGGGGGCGGCGCTGGCTTGGTACGCCATGGCGGACGGCTGCGGGTTCAGGTAGTGGCCGGTGCTCGCGGTGCTGTCCGCCGCCCGGGGCGCGGGGCGGTAGAGCGCGGCGCTCCCCCTGGCGGCGGGCACGTCGTGGTTGTGCTTGCCCTCGTACGTGGTGATCACGGCGCGCAGGTCGTGGGACGCGCGCTCCACGTGCTTCCGCACGGGGCACCCCACCGTGGTGCACTTGTAGTAGCTCCGCGGGTTCGGGTTGCCCTTCACCACCTTCTGCCCGTACTTCCTCCACCGGTACCCGTCGTCGAGGATGTCGATGTCGCTCATGGTCTGGACGACCACCCTCGGCTCCCGCACCGTCCGGTTGCCGGCCATGTTGATCCCCTCGCCGTCACCACCGTCTTTCCTCCTGAAAATTTGGCCGATGGCAGGTTAATTTCCTCTGTTCCTCCAAGAATGCAACTCGTACATATACACATTGGATCCAGAAAAATCAAAGTACAAGTTGAAGTTGGTACCCACCTCTTGGAATCCGGCTCATCATCGTCGTTGTCGTTACGGCCGACGTTGCCAGACCGCGGCGAGCTTACACCGTTCTCGTCGTCCCCGAAGGACGCCGAGGAGTTCTCGGGCGTGGTGACCATCCCTCCGAAGGAATTCTCAGACGCGTCGCCGCCGCTCTGCAGCACCTGAGCCGCCGCCGCGCCGCCGCCGGAGCCCCTGCGCGTGTTGAGCGGCTTGGCGTGGTTGTGCGTGCCCTTGTAGACGATCTCGGTGATCTGGCCCTCCAGCGACGTCTCCACCTTCTTCTTGGTGGGGCAGTTGGGGAAGGTGCACTTGTAGTAACTGCGCGGGTTCTCGCTCCCTTCACCTGCTTCTGCCCGTACTTGCGCCAGTTGTACCCGTCGTCCGACGACCGCCTCTGCGAGTGCGTCTGCCTGTACGCGCCCGCAGGCGCCATCTCCGACGAGGTCGCCTGGAGCGCCGGCGCGCTGAAGCTCGCCGGGTTGGCGGCACTCGCGTCCATGCCTTCTTGTTGCTGGCCGTACCCCCACGCCTGCTGCTGCTGCTGCTGGCCTGTGTACGCTTCCTCCCCCTGAATCATTGCAAAGGATAATTTAAAATTAGGGAATCTCTCGTGCGCTGTTGGGGTTTCCGCTAATCAATCACTATCACGGGACTATTTCTTCCAACCATCTTATCTTATAAAAATAAAAAGATCATGACACGACAGCACGACAGGTGCTCCGTTTGTGGACGCGGAATGAAGAAAAAATGGTATTCTAGCGCAACTAGTTTATACTTATTTGACAAAGTCGCCGAGGACACCGCATGGTTCGTGATCTCACCTGTGACGCCACAGCAACCGGTGGCTGCAAGCTAGTCGTCGTCGTCGTCGCACGCGCGGCCTCCTCGCCGTTCGCCGGCGCCGTTTGGAACGAGAAGTCGGAGTAGGGCTGCCTCTGCTCCTCCTTGCCGCCCTGCTCGGCGGCGCTCGGCGTCGGCGCCTCCGGCCGCCAGTTGAACTGCGACCCGAACGCGCCCGTCGTGGGTGACGGGAAGATCTGAAACGACCAACCAAAACCACGAATCAGCGACACGAACCCAATCAGATGACATGGCGCCAGCGGAATTCCATGGTGAGCTTGCTTACACTGGAGGTGAGGAGCACCGGGGAGTCGAGGAAGTCGGCGAGGTTCATGCCGGCGGGCATGCTGAAGAAGGACGACGGGGACATGAGCGAGGGCGAGAGCGGCAGGGAAGGCGGGGTCAGGGCCTTGTACCCGGACGCGCCGCCGGCCGCGGCGGAGCCGCCCAGCATTTCCGTGAAGCTCGCGCTCCCGAAGGAGAAGGAGCCGGGCCTCGAATTGGCCGACGTCTCCACGCTCCCTGACGACGAAGTTGTCATCGGAGAAGGCTCTGGTCCAAAATTGCGCGCGTGTGTCTTACGGCGTACGACGGTCGTCTGGAGAGTCCGGCGTGTCTGCGTCCGGCGTGTACGTACGGCGAGGGAGAGAGGGGAGGAGGCGGAGGGGGAGGGGCGATCGGTTGGATTGCTTGGACGGAACGGGGGAGGAGGACTATATAGAGCTTTGAAAACTTTGACCGTGGACTGGTCAAACCTCGTGCCGTTTGACTGGCGGCGCGTTAGGCTAACGAGCGATGAGCGACGGGCTGACGGGAGGTACCCACCAGTAGCGACGAGCCATGCCGCTGAGTGGGGGCGACGTGGCAGGCGTCCTGACACGCTGGTGCGGGTGCGGGTATGATTCCGGGTGAGCGGAGGAGTTGGTGGTCATGGCTCATTTCTTTGACCTGTTCCAACGTCCAGCGTGGATTGTACTCCTTGGTTCTAAACAAGTGTTGAGGGGATTAAATCAGTATGATTGAAGCTAAGAGACAGAACGCAATACTAGTTTAATTATGATGCTTCGATCCGATTTACTGTTTAGAGCAATGTTCTTGTACATATATGCAGTGGCGGAGCTACAGGAAAAAGACTAGGCGGGCCAGGCTAAGGAATTACACATATTACTTGTACTTAAGGCCCAAATTTCATCTCATCCTTCCCCATTTTCGGCTGGGCTGGGCGGGCCACGGCCCATTCGGCCTTGCCTAAGCTCCGCCAATGCATATATGGTGCTACTGAGTTTGTCATTTCCATGCTATGCTTGCTCTGCTTGGCTGCCTTTTGTGGTTCTTCTTCGTTTTATATCCGTTTTTGTTCTTGCTCTGGTCACTGATCATTGTACTCAATTGCAGTGGAGCAAGAACTTTATAAACACAAGCAAACTTCAAAAGTCTTTCGATGGCATGTGTTTTCAACTCCTGTACGAAAGAAAATAGTCCATTTGGTAGAATTTTCAAATAATGTTTTGAAAAGTTATTCTTTCCTTCTTAAAGTGACACTACACATATAATTTAGTCCTCCGATTTTCTTCTTTATTTTTGTTTCTACCCGGACCCAAAGTTGCGCCCACCAATACCTTTCTAGATGCATGGGCTAAATGATTCTACTTGCTGACCTCTTTTCTAATTAATCACTTTGCCAGGACTGCCCTCCTTTTGAAATTAAACTACTTTGATAGGAGTGGTTGTCATGAGATAAGTAAACCTGTATAGTGACTCCTCACTTGGTTTGAACATAAGACTAACCTCATGCACATTGAAATGTATATTTATTGTGTTAAACAAGATCCAAATAGCCATCACATTCATTCACATAGGTGAAATTATGAAGCCCGTTGATTACATTGTGGGTCGCAATTGTAACGAGACAAAATTTAAGTTTAGAATTTAACAAGTAAAAATGTATATGTGTTTATATCCGAAAGAAGCACGACAACAAAAAGACCTTTCCTTGCAACAAAAAAGAAACAACGGCAACACTTTGATTTGCATGCGATACGAACATTGAACAAACGAGTCAGAAAACTAGCTTGCATACTTTTATCGGTATTCCTCCTGGTACTCTGGCCTTCGCGACGTCGTCGCATGAATTTCATGCCGCGAACCCCCCAGAGGTCCCACATTGCACCTCCTCCACCTTCCTGCTCGTGTGCTATTGGTGACTATGAAAGCACAAGAATGGTGTGCTCTTCAATGGCGATGTGGCGTCCCTCCGAAACCTGCGACCTTGGTGCTGGGACGATGCAAATCATCTCCCATTGTATCACTGGGGAGATGTGACCTCCTGCTTCGCCTGTTTCGACAATCTACGTCGGTAGGGCTTTCTTGTTGCTCGCTCCCATGTAAAACCATCTACCTTTTTAGTTGAAATTCAGTTGGGGAATCCCCCCAACCACCATCTTGATTTCTTTTTTTTTAAAGGAGAGGATTTCCCTTCTATATTCCTGAAGAGTATACCTTCTAGAAGATAGCAATGCTCCTTTAAATATTAAAATGGGTACAACAAAAAAATTAGACTTCAATTTTTGACACCCTACATACCACCGCCATTTATCTATCATTTAACCGCCTGGGTTTATTGGGAAAAAATATTTTTTAAATTCTTTTATATAGTAATATAAAGTGTTCCCTTTGCTAGAATTTTTTTATCCCAACATCCAAATGTATCTAATATAATTTCATGATCCTTACCCTAGGATTGTGTAAGTAAGACTACCACGGTACCACCTAAATAATTTCATATTAAATACATAATCAACCCTCTTCACAACATATTTTCACCTCTCCTTAATCATTCTTCCTAATTGAAAGAAATTTCGGATGGCACTGGTAGCTGGTCTACTAGTAGGTTATGTAGCTTGTAACTGAGTATTGTGCCTCTTGGCTTCCCACTCGGGTTCTTAGAAATTGTGGAATTTAACTCAGTTAGAGAAGTTTACTAAATCTAATGCAGAACCAAGCAGTAAGAGAAATTCAACATGAAAATACCTGCTCCAATTCATGATTAAAAAAATGTTCTCTTGTCAGTTTCACTGAATACTAATAGCCATCTTCGAGACCATCTGTGTTCCTTAAATGCAGTTGTGTGCATGTACACATTGATTGATAATGTTAACCGATCACTAAGCCTCA
Organism: Aegilops bicornis; assembly: GCA_021605145.1. NCBI lineage: Eukaryota > Viridiplantae > Streptophyta > Magnoliopsida > Poales > Poaceae > Aegilops > Aegilops bicornis. Next base: position 628,018,411 of record CM038671.1, on the reverse strand, counting down.
AGTTCATACGGTTATTTCCACTTTTGCTAACTCTTGCAAAAATAGGTTTATCAACAAAGATATGCTAAACAAAGGCCAACCAAATTTGGATTGCCACCAATAACAACGATGTTGATTGTGCTATGGATTCGATACACACACTAGTGGAAAAAAGGCCTTTGGTCGCGGTTCGCAACTGCCATTAGTCGCGGTTGCGCAACCGCGACCAAATAAGCGCGACTAAAGCCCCCCACCTTTAGTCGCGGCTGCTTAAGAACCGCGACTAAAGGCCCGTCCACGTGGGCGCCGGTGACCGTCAGGCGGAGGACCTTTAGTCGCGGTTCTTCTCGCCAACCGCGACTAAAAAGGCCGCCAAGTTTAGGGTTTTAGCCACCCCCCTAAACCTGTTTTCTGTTTAATTTGTATTGTTTTATTTCTTTTGTGCTTTATTTTAATTTTGAAGGAGTTTCATATATTCTACGGTACTACATACATGCATATGAATGTACAATCTCAAATAAATTTGAAATTAGAACCAAAAAGAATTCAAGAGGAATATACAATATATATTCAATATCATCGGATGACCATATACAATTTTGAACAAGTTTCCATACATGATTTAATCCATATAAAGTTCTACGTCCTCGTAATAGTGTTCTCCTTTAGGATGGAGGACTTCCTGCTGAACCATCCAGCTAGTTCCTCTTGAAGTGGTCGGAAGCGAGCTTCTAGACTAAGCATCATCCGGAGGTTATTCCTCCGAGCATTGGTATCACTCGGAACCCGCCAGAGGTGTATCTCCGGATCCTCTCCTGAACATAGTATCCACATAGATTGGTCTCCGGTGGCTGAATATCCCCAAAGCATTCTTAGGCTTTAACATTTTGAATTCTAGCTCTTTTTGAATTCACCGACCTTTGTATCTCTGAACCGTCTCCAAACCCTACGAGGCAAAGAAAATTAAGTGAACAAGAGAGTTATTAGTTACTTGATATTAGGAAATGAACGAAATAGGCCGATCGATATAGAGCGCAAATGAATGAAAATAATTACTTCGCAGCATTCTTCTCATGTCGGCCCAAAGCTTTGGATCCATATTCAGAGAGTCGTGGGCGAGACATTACGAGGTGTTAACTTTAATTACTAGCAGAATCCGGTGGAACCTGCGGACACGATATATGCACAAGACGTCATGCATAACTCATCGATTAGCCGCCACATACCATGCATGGAGTAAACAAAAGAGAATTAATGTGCTCAAGATGTAAACACTCACCCAAAATGGTAAGGAAATAGAATATCACTTTTGAGTTCCTGCTTTGTAAGAAACTGCCACAGTCTGCCTCCACGTCGGTGGGTGACGCTCCAACACATGTCCATTAAAGATGTGTGGGTCAATGAACCCAACATCATGGATGTTCCTTACTCTGCATTCCTTAATCTTCATTCTGCATGTATAATAGCGGACACAACAATATAGTTAGGACATATATATAGTGCAGGCAATATGAACGAGATGGGGTAGAAATTAATAAATCACTTACGTAACGTAGCAACCGATGATAGATTTGTCGAGCTCACAGATTGAAAAGCTGGAACAATTCACTCAAAGGCAATTTGTACATAGTAATGTTTGAAGTGATGCTCATGTCTAACTTCCGCATAAATATATTCTTTGGCGTTTTATTTTTATGTAACCCTTGTACCAATTCAGCAGACCTTTCATTTGGTCGTAGATCATTTTCTGCGCGAGGCTCGACGAGAGGCCCATTCTTGACATATGTAATTACTACCTCCTTCATCGGGCGCCTCATCAAGGCCTAACAGTTCACGAAGAGTAATACCTAAGTTGGCCGCTTGTTCTCGCACTTCGTTACAGTCAATCCATGTCTTTGTCGCAGCTTGCATGATCTCGGGGCATCCGGGGCTTCCACTATAAGCGGGCAATCGATTGTTTACTTTGTTCCCCGAGCTGGGCAACTTGTTTCCGCTTTTTTACTTTCGGCCTTCTCCGCTCTTTGTTCTCCTTGAACATGAGTGCCTGCCTGCAGTTCACGTGCATAGTCGTCGAGGCAGATTCTTGTGACTTGGGACGGTGTGCTCAAAAATGACTTAGCCCACTTCTTTTGCTCATCGAATATCTTGGCTTGGGCTCGGGCTCTCTTTTCTTCTTGCAGTCCGCCTTCCATTTCTCATAATGAGCAGCCGCGGCCGTCTACTTCCTCGGCACTACGTTCCCAAGGCCTTGTGGGGAGAGGCTTGATGATGGCTCCGTACCTTTGTGGTCTTAGGTACATAAGGGTCCGGGTTAATAATCCAGACTGCTTCGCTTCTTTGTCGGAGGTGGATTGGGCGGCGTCGATCACCCGGGCCGACGAGGATCGGGGCGGCGGTGATCACCACGGACGTTGTGGATCGGGGCGGCGTCGGGCCGACATGACGGAGGTGTAGGTGAACCGCCACCACCACCACCACCACCACCACCACCACCGCCACCACCACCCCCGGAGGGGGGTGGACTTGTTGTCCTTGGCGCCTCGCTCGAAACTTGATAAACTTCTTTTGCCATAGAATGAAATGGCGCTTGACATCTCCAAGTCTTTTCTCCCCTTGTGTAGCAATGTCAATCTCCGTGTCCTCAAACCCTTGGACTATGTCCTCCACCGTGACACGAGCATAGCCATCTTGAATGGGGTTGTTGTGGTGGAGTGCTCGAGTAAACATGGTAAAGCACTGCCGATGGCTACCTTCATGGACATGTTCCCGATAGGATAATACAGATGACATTCTTTCATCTCCTTTATATATCGCCCACGGGTAGCGAGGAGGCTCCGGTGCAGTAATTTCGACCACCGAGGCTCCGGTGCAGTAATTTCGACCACCGGAGGCTCCGGTGCAGTAATTTCGATCGTCGGTGCATCTGCACCAGCCGGTGGGGCCTCCGTGGAAGCCACGCCGCTTCTCCGCTGCGGCTTCCGAGATCCGCCGGATGATCTTCATGCTGCACCGAGCTGCATCTCTTTCGCTACTAGTACACTCATGGTTTTCTTCATCACATCCATTTCCGATGCCAACCGCGCCACAACATCTGATTCCCGATCCATCTTTCTCTTACGGCTTCAGAATCAGTCACGGGTCATCGTCACGGGGAACCCTATTTTCCACGGAATGTGCCCCATGCCTCGTACACGTCCTCCGTGTTCGAGGATTCCCGAGGGCTTTTGTCGGTAGCGTCGTTCTGTCTGTTGAACTTGATCTTCCCCTGTTGAGCATCCTTCATTGCGTCAATAAGGGCTTGGGTGGGTTTAATTAATTTGCCCCGGTAAACACACTCCCCTGTCTCGGGTTCAGCGTTCCCCATGCCCGTACCACCAGCTTTTGGCCCTTGGGTCCCATCCCTCCGCACTGGACGGATTCCTCGCGCCTCATCTCGTTCTCCATCTTCTCCAACCTAGGCACCAAAATGCGATACCCTCCTGGCCCCATAACATGATTGTACTCCTTCTTAGCCGCATTTTCCTTATTTTTTTCGATATTTCAATGAACTGCTCCGATTTCTTTTGCTTCACAAATTCTGGCCAATCATGTTTCAGTTTCTCATATTGTCCTTTGAAATCCGAGTCTTGTTCTGCTTGACAAAGTCACGGGCTAGATTTTGCTTGAATTTCCGGAATGCGTCGGCCATCTTATGAAGAGCGAACTGTTTGACTAGCCTCCTCCTCTCCTTGTTTTCCTCAATCTTGTTACCCTCCTCATCGAATTTGTTGTATTCCGGAGGTAGAACGAAATGTTCCATAAGCTTCTTGAAGCAATCTTTTTGTTCTCTTATCGACAAAAGTGAAACCATCAATTCGTGCCTTCTTTGGCTCATTCCACTCACAGGCGGTGATCGAGACGTTGTCTCTAACAATGGCTCCGCATTGGTGACAAACTTGGTGGCGTTCTTGCGGGGCTCCGGTGACCTGCCGGTTACCTTTGTCGACAACCTCGATGGTGCATGTTTCTCCTTGTTTCATCGTCTTGGTTGCGCCCACGCTTTGACGACGTACTCGATTGTTTCGACGATCCGGCGAGGGCTAAAATAAGAAAGAGAGTCGCTGCGTTAGTACACACATATTTATTCAAATCAGTTAGTTTGTATCACCGAGGCTCAATGTATATATATACCTCGGCGCCGGAGGTGGTTGCTACTTCCATTTGAAGATAAATGCGTTTATCGGCGTTTCTTGACATCTTCTTCTTGTGGCGCCCTTCATCTTCACCGTCAAGGTTCAGATAAGAAGAGATATCATCTTCTTCTTCTCCGGTCGGCACATATTGAATATCGCCGTTTATGATGCCGAACATATGTGCTTCACCGTCCGGATCATAGTTGTCCATAATCGGGTCAGCTCTATCGTCCGCCATTATGTCACCCGAAACATGTAGTAAAAACAAATTAATTAAGTGAAGAAGGGGCGGTGGCGGTGGCGGTGGCGAAAAGGCGGTGGCAAAAGGAGGCGAGGAAGGGTGGGAGAGGGTGTCATGATGAGCGCGAGGACGGGCGGCAGACAGGCGTCACGGAGAGGGAGGCGAGGACAACACATGTTCAAGGTCTTGAAAACAACTACGCGTTCAAGGTCTGTCAACAGTCTGTTTGACTGGTCAAACTAGCACATGGGTCCCGGTTGTCACTGACTAACACTAATTAACAGTTTAATTAGTTAATAAGTTAATTAGGTTAATGTAGAAAGTTTTTCATGTAGAAAGTTTTTCATCCCATGGATTATTTAATATTAATTTTAAAGTTTTAATTCATTTTTAGAATTAACAGAATTAATATAAGGTTAATTAACAGGTTAGTTAACGAGGCGGTGGGGCCCGTCATCATTGACCTTTATCTAATTAGGTTATTAAGGTTAATTAATGTGGTTAGTTAGATTAATTAACAAGATTAATTAAGTTAATTAATTAATAATTTTAATTAATATATTTTTTCCTGCTTTTTTTCTTTACATTTCAGTGGGCTCCTGCTTGTCGATGTGAGGGGCCTAACGGGCGTGCAAGGCGTCTTGGACTTCAGGGCTCAGGCTGCCACGAAGCGCCCACCGGGCGAGCCCAGCGATGGCCTCGGCGCGCCACCGGGCGACAAGGAGGCAGCCAGGCGAGGTAGCGGATCGGCACGGACGTGGTCCCGGCGAGGTGCGCTGCAGCCGCTGAAGAAGGCGAGAGCAACAAGACGGGGTCATGCGAGCGGGACGTGGGCATGAATAGCCGAGGTGGCACGAAGCGGCGACGGGCGCGGATAACGCTGGTGCTGGGCAGCTCACCATGGGCGAGGGCGACGGGCGGCGCGAGGGCGAGGGCGACGGGCGGCGGCCGAGGGCGACGCGGCGACGGGCGGCGAGGCGCTGCAGAGACGAACAAAGCGAGAAACGGCAAGCGCGTCGAGGCTTGTATTTATAGCCCTTTAGTCGCGGTTGGCGCGAGGCCGCGACTAAAGGTACCTTTAGTCGCGGGTCGCCCGCCCAACCGCGACTAAAGGGGTTTTTGGCGGTTTTTTGCGATCCCGCCCCCTTTAGTCGCGGTTAAAGCGACCAGCGACTAAAGGGTACCTTTAGTCGCGGGCCTCGCCGCCAACCGCGACTAAAGGCCTTGTGCCGCTGCCTAAAAGTTTAGTCCCACTCGCTAGTTGAGAGAGCTCGAGAGTGGTTTATAAGCGGCTGCGCCCACCCTCTCGAGCTCCTCTCAACCGCAGGCTTCGGCCTAATCATCACTAGCTATGTGCTGTGGGCCTACTTGGCCTCCTGCGGGCCTGAATCTGGCCCATGTAGGGTTTCTAGTCGTATTCAGCCGTGGGGGTCCGATGGCGGCACTATTTTTTTCCAGTTTTTTGTTTTGTTTTCTGCATTATTATTTATTTTTGTTGTTTTTGCTTTATTTTTTAATTCTTTTTGCTTTTAGTTTTAGAAAAATTATAAACTTTCTCTGTTAGTGCCATTAGTTTTCAAATTTGAAAACACTTTTTTGTTTTCTTTGTTGCTTTATTTATTTTATTTTGTTTCTACTTACAACAAAATACTTATTGTTGCTATTTTAGTCGCTGGTCGCCGCCCAACCGCGACTAAAGGCCGCCATGAGTTTAGGGTTTTCCGCCATTTCTTCCCCTGTCTTCCCGCCTCTTTCTTCCCGCCACTTTCTTCCCGCCTCCTGCCTTCCCGCTCCCATTTTTCCCGCCATTTCTCACTACATATATATGTAGTCGGCTTGGCCGGGCATTATCACATCTCTACAATCTCTCATCACTCTCTCATGGCTTCCACCGCACTCCACTCTAACCTACCAAATAGTGGAGGAGCTTTGCCTCGAACTACCCTTGACTACCAAGACAACGACGACGGCGGCTATGAAGACTACGAGTATGCATATTATACGCCTAGGCAGGAGTATGACTAAATCACTCCAAATTTCATGTATCATCGGTGGTATCTCGAATCATTCAAATGGACACCAAACACATCACGGGTAATATAATTCACATGATCCATTCAACAAAGTTTGGTACAATAAATTATTACACATCATTTCTTCCCTTGTGTCCTCGCTTGCTTACGATTGTGCCGTATCCATGGAGCATCCTCATCATTTAACTTAATGCTTGGGTCGGTGTTCACTTTGAAGGGCGGAATTTCAGCAAACATATTATAATCTTGACATGTCCATCTTGTCCTCCACTCCCACGATGTTTCTTTTCCCTGAAGAACAATGTGGCGCTTTGGATCATCGCATGATGTCTTGATCGCTTTCTTATCTTTCCGCTTCCTCGGTTTGCTACTCATGTCCTTCACATAGAAAACCCGAGCGACATCTTTCGCTAGGACGAATGGTTCGTCAAGGTAACCAAGATTGTTGAAATCCAACATTGTCATTCCGTATTGCTGGTCCACCTTTACCCCACCTCCTGTTAGCTTGAACCATTTGCACCGGAACAAAGGGACCTTAAAGGAGGGTCCATAGTCAAGTTCCCATATCTCCTCTATGTAACCATAATATGTGACCTCTTGCCCATTCTCGGTTCTTTGCATCAAAGCGGACACCACTGCTTTTTGGTTGGTGCTCTTTTATCTTGGGCGATCGTGTAAAATGTATTCCCATTTATCTCGTACCCTTGGAAAGTCGTTATAGTCGAAGATGGTGTCTTGGCCAACATGTACAAATTGATCTACAACATCATTGTCATTCATTAAATGTTTTCTCAACCAACTGCCGAAAGTCTCCATGTGGGCCTTCCTAATCCAGGATTCAGGCTTCCCCGGGTTGTCAGAACGTAAAATATTCTTGTGTTTCTCAAAGTACGGAGCCACCAAGCTGGAATTGGTCAAGATAAAGTGTGGTGTGCTTCACCAGAGAATGGTCATTCATACATATCGTTGATTTCATTCCGATCGTGCCTTTTCCACTTAGTCTCCCCTCGTACGCGATCGAGGAAGACCAATCGGCTTAAGGTCAGGAACAAAGTCAACACAAAACTCAATTACCTCCTCATTTCCATAGCCCTTGGCGATGCTTCCTTCCTCGCCTAGCACGGTTACGAACATATTTCTTTAATACTCCCATGAACCTCTCAAGGGGAACATATTGTGTAGAAATACAGGACCGAGAACGAAAATCTCTTCGACTAGGTGAACCAGGAGGTGCGTCATAATATTGAAGAAGGATGGCGGAACACCAACTCGAAATCGACAAGACATTGGATCACATCGTTACAGAACCGTGGTAGAACTTCCGATTGATTACCTTCTCGAGAGATTGCATTGAGGAATGCACATAGCTTCACAATGGCTACTCGAACATTTTCCGGCAGGAGCCCCTCAAAGCAATCGGAAGCAATTGCGTCATAATCACGTGGCGATCGTGGAGACTTCAGGTTTTGGAACTTTTTCTCCGCCATGTTTATTATTCCCTTTATATTGGGCCGAGAATCCAGACGGAACCTTCATACATGCTCGGGCATTCAAAAAGATGACCTTCTCTTCTTTGGTCGAGCGTAGGCTGGCACGACCTTGAAACCATTCCGGATGCCGGTCATCGTGGTCTTTCAAACGTTCTTTGGTCTGCCGTGCTTCCTTTGTATCATTTGTCTTCCCATACACGCCCAAGAAGCTTAGGAGGTTCACGCAAATATTCTTCAGAACGTGCATCACGTCGATTGCAGAGCGGACATCTAGGACTTTCCAATATTCTAGCTCCCGAATATAGATTTCTTCTTCCACATGGCTGCGTGCCCGTCGGCTCCCTTCGAACTGATTGTCCGCCAGACCCTTTCCAAAGATGACTTTCAAATCCTTGACCATATCAAATACCTCGGCACCGGTCGTTCGCGAGCTTCGCCGGTGATCTGCCTTGCCGTTGTAATGCTTGCCTTTCTTTCTTATTGGATGAATTTTCGAAGAAATCGACGATGCCCAAGGTACACGTTCTTCTTACAATTTGGCAAATGTACACTTTCGGTCTCATGTAAGCGGTATGCATGCATTGTATCCCTTATTTGACAAATTCCCGAAAGGTTACTAAGAGCAGGCCAATCGTTGATGGTTACGAAAAGCAACGTCAGAGGTCAAATTCCTCTTGTTTGTGCTCATCCCACACACGGACACCACCCCACAGCTGTAAAAGTTCATCAACTAATGGCCTTAGGTACACATCGATGTCGTTGCCGGGTTGCCGGACCTTGGATGAGCACCGCATCATAATGAACTCCCGCTTCATGCACAACCAAGGAGGAAGGTTGTAGATGCATAGAGTCACGGGCCCGGTGCTATGGCTGGAGCTCTGCTCGTCAAAAGGATTCATGCCATCCGTACTTAGAGCAAATCTTATGTTCCTTGCGTCAGCTGCAAAATCTTTGAACCATCTGTCGATCTTTCTCCAATGCGTTCCATCTGCGGTGTGTCTCAACTCCCCGTCCGACTTACGGTCCTCTTTGTGCCATCGCAACAACTTGGCATGCTCTTTGTTCCTGAACAGACGTTTCAAACGTGGTATTATAGGAGCATACCACATCACCTTGGCGGAACCCTCTTCCTGGGTTTCGCCCTCAACATCGTCACCGGGGTCATCGCCTCGATCTTATAACGCAATGCAAAGTGCATACCGGCATTCATTCAAATTCTCGTATTCATCAGCGGTAGAGGATGCGATCGTTGATGCATGCATGTATCTTCGTAACCTCTAAACCTAGAGGGCGGACAACCTTCTTTGCTTCAGACGATCTTGGCGGGCAACTCGTTATCCTTTGGAAACATATTCTTCAACATTTTCAGCAACTTTTCAAATGCCGAGTCAGCTACACCTGCCTCTGCCTTCCATTTCAGCAAATCCGATTATGCAGCCCAGCTTTTTCGCACCATCATCGCATCCGGGTACAGCGCCTTTCTACGTGATCCTCTAACATGCGATCCAAATTCTCCTCTCCTTTTCGGTTTAGCGGCGTCTCCGTGCATCGGCAATGGTCCGACCAAGATCATCAACGGGATCATCACGTGCCTCTTCTTCACCTTCCCTTCACCTTCAAAGATCCTCCATGAAAGTATCACCGAAATGAGCAAGATAGCTTTCATCGATGAAATCATCCCCTTCTTCATCTTCTTCCATTATAACCCCTCTTTCTCCATGCTTGGTCCAACAATTATAGCTTGGCATGAAACCCTTCAAGCAGATGCATGTGAACAACTCTTGAGGAAGAGTAACCCTTCTCATTCTTACAGATAACACATGGACAGATAACAAAACCCCCCGCTTGTTCGCATTAGCCACTACGAGGAAATCTTTCAAACCCGTAGTGAACTCGCCGGAGAGTCGGTTACCGTACATCCATTGCCGATTCATCTGCATTATTATAATATAAAATATATAATTAACCATCATGCATTTGTTAAACTAACTAGCTACAAACAAAATAAATTAAACAATGAACTACACACATGCATATTGACACATCAAAGGTTCATCAAGTTGCTAACCGCGATCAAGAGTGTGGCTCCAACACTTCATGTCATGTTTGTTTCATGCTCTTGGGGCATTTCATCAAACACCTTATGTGCATAAGAGGAACCAAAAGCAAACCTACACCCACTTGTGAAGAGAATGGCTCCAAATGGCTAAGTGTTGGCTGCTTTGGATGGGTATATATAGGGAGGGCTTTAGTTGCGGTTGGCACAGCAAACCGTGACTAAAGGTGCCAAAACCTTTAGTCATGGTTGTCACGGCCAACCATGACTAAAGCCCTCACGTGCACCGCCACCGAGCGCCTGGGCCCAGGCCTTTGGTCGCGGTTCACCTCGTAATCATGATTAAAGGTCCCATTAGTCGCGGTTCCTACAGCTTCGCGACTTATGGGGCTGGACGGAAGCCTGTTTTTCCACTAGTGACATGTCTTTAATTTACTCACAATGTAAAACAGTTCTGTTACAATGTGTTAGATGTATGTGTTTCTTGATTTACACTAACTAGTGAATTCATTGCATGTACCTGACTGTAATTCACTTGTAAGCTAGGTTCATTGTTGAAAAAAATGTATATGTGCTTCCAAGCCAGGGCATGTAAATACCAAACCTTAGCTGGAAAAAAGTGCAATTGTGGCAAAATTTGGCCACGTGAGTTGATTCAACATAACTTACGTAGACCAAAAATAAAAGAAAACAAGACGATGTAGCTATCCTAGTAAAATGTTGTTGTAATGTCGCCGAAACATCCAAAGGTTTCTCAAAATTTGATTGACAGAGTTCAGACAAACTGACTGTGAACATGAAACTCGACATATTCTGTGGGTCAATGTGAACATATCTCTAGTTAACGGTTAATTCACTGGATTTTTATTATTTAATTATGCCCAACTTTAGTGAACTGGTCACCATGACATTGGAGACGAGTGTCGTACTATCTCGTATTTAAGTCACCGGAAACAACTGGCTCATATAGAGAAATTAATGGGTAATGTGAGATTTCTCTATTTGTTTAACAATAGACAACATGCTAGTGATTGTTTAAACGACATGTATTTATTTGATTCTAAGTTAACCAATCAAGATGCAAGACCTTGGATTTTTGTGTGCTAATTCATAAACACCTCCCTGACTATTTGGATCCTTAGTAATAGTCTAGGACATTGACTTTAAAGAGAGTAACATTTTATGCTTCTCTGAAAAGTGTGAAAACGATATGTGGACATACATTTATCAGATTGAATGTGAACCTATGACTTTTAACAAAATCTATGCCATTTATAGTTCATGGAAGAAAAAAATGCAAAGGCAGAGAGGCTAAAAGAGCACAACTCTAACCATTCTCGATGCTTCCCTTTTGGATTTCGTACATTTTCATGAGTACCTATCTTGCTTCTAGCCTTGCGTTTGTAGTGTCACTTTTGCCACTATTTTCATTAGAGCCCCATTTACATTAACAGTGTTATAAAGCCTCTCTATACATAAAAGAAAGCATGTCTTTGGGGTTTTGATGTGTTCCCCCAAAAAATTAGTCCTCTTTGTGCATAAATCATGTCTTTTAGACTTGATGAAAAGGCAGTGCTCCCGCCAATTCCTTGAAAAAACAAAAACAAATCGATATGTATGTACAAAATATAACGGTTCGGATCTTATATGGCGGTGTACACCCACAAGTTTTGAAAAAAAAGATAGGTTGGTTTTATCAAAGTGGGTGTCATGTCAAGTCTTCCTATTCTAGGTTCCCATTCATTATGTGTTGTCGATCTAGTTTTGATGGTGTATATAAAAGGGTGAGTTACATTGTGACTTTGTCGGGAGAAGTCACTGGATCTTAAGCCCAGAAAGATGTACAAGAGTAGAGGAGGGGAAACGTGTCAATGGAAAGGAAGAATGAGGAAGAGCAGGACAACAAAAAATGTACGGATGGAGCCAGAGATACACGACACAGAGCTCCCGTCTAATTCTAACTCCACTACGAGATATACAGAATGATTGTTCAATAGGTGAAAGGACTTTTGTGGTGTTTTGAGGAGTCCAAAGTTAGCTGGGTGCGACACACGGCGAATGAAGTCGCTTATAGCTCTACTAGGGAAGGTTGTATGAATAAGCTTTGTAAAACATTGTTCCATGTCCCTTCGGGGTGTGTTAGTGCAGTGGTGGCCTTAGGGCGTATTGACTTTTTAACAAACTAGAGGATACCCTGCGCGCTGCTACAGGAATTGGTCGACGACAATTTATGTTGATGACATAAAAAGCAAAATTTAAAATATATATGACTTAGTATGTTGTATATTTATCGAATATACCGTTGAATGTAAAAAAATCATGCATGGTTGTATATTGTGGTCGGTCTTTTTAACATGCATGGTTGCATGTTGAGTTGAGTCATATCGTTTGTATGGTAAGATGACATTTTGTATATTCAAAAAAATAAGATAGTGAGTTCACTCTCTAACATATATAGGATTGCAACAATTCCAACTAAAAAAATATACTCTCTCCGTAAACTAATATAAAAGCGTTTAGATCACTACATATCTTCATGAAGCTCATAACAAGCCTGGCTTTCACAAGATACAAGAAAAAAGAACAACTGAAACAAGGCCATGTGAGTAATTATTAATGGTTGTCGGCACGAGGACGTAAGAAACACCGGTCCATTTTTTCGCCGTGGACTGATCCATCCATCGACGGGCCCACGGGCAGACGTTTCCATACGGCGTTTCGCTATCTTCGTGCGGTCCTGCCCCGCTCTTCCGTGAGCCATAGGCTTCCCCTTCCGGACGTCTTTTCCACAGCTTCCCCTCCTTCCTCGAAGGGAGCAACGTTTCTATCCCCCACCTTTCTCGGAAGGCGCCGCCCACCGGTTAAGATCGATCGATCAGCGACCCTATCGATCACGGTTTTGACCCACTGATCCTTCCCGGCCCACATGTTCTTAACCGGCGATCGACCTGGTTCTTCGATCATCGGTAACCCGACGCGACGGCAGTACGGCACGGCACAACAGTGATGTGATATATAGAGTACTCTGCGTTTGTCGTGCCCGTTGCTTTCGGTCCACTGTACGCGGGGATACACGGGTGCAGGTGCACGATGGCACGAGGCGGCGTCGTGGCGGCCGTGGGTTGGCTCTGGACCGCCATGTACGCAACGCGACGAGACCCTGACGTGTTCTTCCATGCCAGCGCAGCGCACGTTTCGTCGGCTAGGCGAGGAGACGTGACCGGGAGCCTTCTCGGCGGAAAGGCGGGCGGAGGACGAAGAGAAGAGAAGAGCGGGACGCAGCTGCATGCTTGGGCTGCTGGCACATGCGGGCTCGGCGCGACGGACACGGGCGCGCGCGCGCACACGTGCGACGTGCGTGCGCCGGGTGGGGGCGAGGCCGCGGTTCTCTGCACCCGGCCCAACGTACGGACCGGTGGCGCAGGACTTTCCTCTGCGGACTGCGGTGGTGGCGCCGGCGGTAGAAGCGGGGAAGGTGCATGCATGGATGCATGCCACTGCCTCCCCCGCGGGGACAGCACTGGAGCAGAGCCGTCTACGCGGATGCACATGTGCACGCTAGCTAGCTCTTGGAGTTCCTCACCGCACGGAAGAGGAAAGTTCAGGGCGAACGAACGAATTGATGGCGTTTGCTTGTGAGAACGGGCTGGCTAGTTCGAACTCTGAACCACGAACCGGTCGTCGTCGTGCAGTGGATCTACGACATTCTACACGACACTGCAGAACGATCTACGGATCGATCGATCTCAGGTTCTTGTTGTCGTCTTCGTCAGTGCACCGGCAAATGTCTTTGGTAATGTGCAAGTTTTATGGTTTCGTTTCTTCGCGGAAGTACCGATTTTGTGTTTGGATCGCATACATTTTTATTTTTATTATTTTTTGCTGAGAAAACTTCGGATCTACTCCTTAGTTTTTAAATATAAGTTTTTATAGAAATTTTACTATGGACCGGTGGCGAATCTACTGGGGGCTTTAACAACCTCAAGCCATCACTCCAGCACTATAAATTTTACTTTTACTATTAGTCTCAGGCCGCTGCTATGGACTATATGTGGATGTATATAGACGTAATTTAGAGTGTAGATTTACTCACTTTACTTCGTATGTAGTCTATGTTAAATCACTAGAAAGACTTATATTTAGAAACAAAGGGAATATTGAACAACAGAAATAATAATAAAATACATCCAAATCCGTAGACGACCTAGCAACGACTACAAACACTGAAGTGAGCCGAAGGCACACCACCGTCATCACCCCTCCATCCCAGAGTTGGGCAAAACTTGTTATAGTAGATAGTCGAAAAGTCGTCGTGCTAAAACCGCATGGGACCAGCGCACCAGAATATCAACCGCCGCTGATGAAGAGTAGCATAGGTCAGAAGGATCCAACCTAAAGGCACATGAACATAGACAAACGGTGACCAGATCCGAGCAAGTCCATCAAAAACAAATCACGCCTACTGACAATGCTAGACACACACCAAAACAAGGGCTAGACAGAGAGAACCTTAGGGCATCTCCAAGGCGGACCCGTAAACCTCCCGCAATCGTCCGGATCGCGTTGTCCGGACCACAGAAGTCATCCAGCGCCGACTTGTATCGGTCTGAGGAGCGGTCTGGACACGATTTCTCCCGCAAACTGGAGACAAAAGTGGGGGAGGATTGTGGGAGTCCGGACTGCTCCCAAGCCCGCTTCTGACCGCCATGACCCACCAAAAAAAACCTCCCACCTCCCGCGCGCGCTCCCGCCCGGCGCCAGCTGCCCGCATTCATGCGGTTGTAGAGTGCACAACTCCGTATTGAAGACGGCTTAGGGCGAACGCGACCTCTCACTGCCTCCGCCATTAAAGCGGTGCGCCGACCGAGGGCGCCGCCCGATGCACGTCCGGCTGAAGATGCCTCCTCGCCGCATTCATACACCTCCATTAACTCCGCGTGGAAGCTGAGAAACCTACCCTGACCACACGTCCGTTCAGGAGCGGGCCGGCATTAAACGCCACGCTGGCCGAGCTACTCCCGTCGGCCCTCTATTTAAACGATGGTAGGCGCTGGGCATGAATCACACCCCTCCGCCGCTCCCCCATCTCCTCCTTCACCATTTTCTCCACCATTTCGATGGCATCCGACGGGCAGGAAGAGGAGTTCTCTGGCATAAAAGTCGTCATGGTGGCCCGCCGAGCCCGACGGATATGAGTGAGGCAGCTCGTTGCTCCACCTCCCTCCCATAGGCTGCCGGAGCAAGTTACCGCCCCAATCCGGTGCGTGGTTCAACAACTCGCCGCTCAGAACCAGCTCGCAAAGGAGTGGCGGGTTGCTCCAGGCCGGCACAGAGGGGAGCACGGCGGCACGGGCATGGACGACGTCGCGTCGTACCGCCTCTCCAGTGCCTACGACCGTGCCATCCGCCGTCGATGCGCGCGTAGCCGCGTCAGCAGACAGAGAAAGAAGGCGGGTGCGCGGAGGAGATCGATGAGTCGGTGGCCAGCGCATCCACGTCCACGTCCGCTGGCAACTTCGAGAAATAGTAGAATACGGGAGGCCGCCGCCGCTTGGGTCCCAGGAAGGCCACCGCTGGCGCGTCGCCGGCTTGTACAACCAGTGACGTGTCCGGTTTCTTCTTAATCTTAGACCACTCTGGCATGGGCGTCCACGGAAGCACCCTTCCCCTCCGGCTGAAGCACCCTCCTCGCCACACTCCGATGAGCAGCGCAGCCGGACATGGGGAAGATACGGGGGAAGAATATGCCTCCGGGACTCCCGGCAGTCCGGTGACGAACGGATTCGCCGTGGCGGCCATAGACTAGTGTAGTGTATCCGTGTCGTGGGACTGGAGCTCCGAGCGACCATGCATGCACATAGTTTTAACTTTTTAGTTAAAATATTTCCAAAATGTAACCGTTTGCGGCCGATTTGTTCGAATCCGTCATGTTTGTATGAAATCTAGTCGAGTTCGCATGAAATTTGTACTTGTTTGCACAAATTTCGTCCGGTTGGTTTGAGTTGTTGTGAAAATGTGTGCAGCTGGCTGGCATTAGATGGCTGCCTTCTGCATCCATGTCTGCGGACTGGTCCCTCCTGTCCGCGGACAGATACAGAAGGTTTATTACGGGTTACCGTTGGAGATGCCCTTATTTCATCTTCAGGGAGCCGTCCCTGTCTCGACTTGCTGAGCGGGACATAAACCCTAGCAAAACTCAAAAAAATCTGAAAACATAGCCATTTGAATCGCGTACTGATACTCCTCTCTAACTTTTTTTGTTTTCTAAAAAGGTACCCTTTATTGACTTTGGATATAGTAGTACTAGTATATATGCACGCGCAATGTGTGTCTTAATATTATAGGTTGATTTTGACCGAAGAAAACACTACATGAAATGCTTTGAGAAATCCTAAAAAATGATTCCAGACAAATGAAAATTATGCGGGTACAAAAGCAGAAACGAAATGCCTATAATTTAAATAAGAGAGCTATCACATGCAAAGAATGTGTAGTATACATTAAATTTGGGTACCTATTGCTATGTTTTAATGTAACATTTGCTACAACTTTCGATCCAAAAATGCACACCAAGTCAGTGACGTCATATATGTGGGTGATGCACTGTTTTTCTTGCTACAGCTTTCTACCCAAAACTGCACTGGTTCAATATATTTACTTTTATATATTTCTTCGTCTTATTTTTACTGCTTGCCAGACTTAGTAGTACTGAAGTAACCTACCTATCAGCCACATATACCACTGCCCGAGTCTACTTTGTTGAAATAATTTGTGTTGCTCCGGGGGGATGCGACGAGCGTGGAATCAGTTAGCTCCAACCTGCTGCAGACATGCGGTGGGTTGGTTCTAGAACGACCCAGATAGTATTGACTTTATGCTACTTCATGGCTGCCTCTGGAACGATCCAGATGACACTCAGCTAGCTGCGAATCCAAGCACTTTTGGCCGTCGGACAGACCCCAATAAACGGCCGGATATGCATTTCAATGACTGAATTCAAACTGATACACTATATAGTATATAGTATAGATATAGATATAGATATAGATATAGATATAGATAGTATATATATAGTTGGATCGATGTCTACGACCAATCTTGCTGTTACGATGCAACTGTATCTGTATGATTGCTGAATGAATAAGGAGTGACTTGCTTGCTATCAATCAATCAATCAACGTTAGCACGGTCAGCCAGTCCAGCTGAGACATATCTGTTCGTTAAGATGAAAACTGAAAGTCTGAAACTAATCCTGACAGTTATATCACTCTTTTCATACATATATTTCCCGTGAAAACGTACAAAAGTTGGGTTCATCCTCTACAAGATTTTGCCATGAGTTCGGTACTGTTACGGTCCCTGCCACCCTGGCCTCACCAACGGCATCGACTACGGGCCAGGCTGCCGCACCACCTGATGGGCCGGAACGGCCGCGACGCCAAGTGAAGCCCAACAGCAAGTTCCCAGCCCACACTTGGGACACGAGGGGTAAGGTTAAGTAGGTCTCGAGGCCTCCTGCGCGAGGGTGTGGAGAAAGTAATAGGTTGGCGGCGGCGCACTTCTCTCTCGATCCCCTTCCTTCTTCCCTAGAACCCTAGATCGATCGAACCTTGTATCCCGAATTACTCTCTATACTGTTAAGATTCGAGTGGGAGCATAACAATTGGCATCAGAGCCCGTCCGATCCACCCACAAATTTTTCTCCACCCTCCCCAATCTGGTCGGGCGATTTCCATCTATAATCCAGACGCGGAAAGGCAAGGCCGCGGCGATGGAGGAGCATACCAAGGCAATCGCCGATCTGACCGCGGCAATCGCGGCTCTCACCACCAAAATCGACGACATCCACCCCGTCGTCCACGAGCTGCAAGGGTGGCGCCCCGTGATCGAGCAGTCCGTGGAGGAGATCCGATCGGAGATGGGTCACTTGCGGACTCAGATCGACAAGGCCACCACCACAGCGCCAACGGACAAAGCCGCGGCGACCGCTCCACCGCCTCCTCCTCTGCGGCTCAGCGAGCTTCCGCCGTTGTTTCCCCAACTCGCGGAGGGGGTGCAACCGCGACCGCCGCCACTGACAGCCGACGCGCTCCATCTGCGCGCCGCCGACAATCCGGTTCGCGGTGACACTGGTCACGGGCCCGATGGCCACGGCGTCTTCACTGATCTTCGGGGGAAATCGTCCGGGGATATTCGTACCCCTCGATTACCTCCGGCCACTGGTACGTCCGACTTCTACCACCATGGCGAACAGTCGTTTTCCGGGGACCGTGGGTACCTTCGAATGCCACCACCTCCAATTTTCCTCTGTTTGATGGGAATAACCCGAGGGCGTGGCGCCTCAAATGCGAGGCCTACTTCCGGATTTGCACGCTTAGTCCAGATACTTGGGTTAGTTGTGCTGCTATGTACTTTACAGAGAGCGCCCTCACTTGGTTGCAATCATCGCAAGCGCATTTGCATTATCCCAATTGGGGCGATTTTGCCACTGCTATATGCACCCAGTTTGGTCGTGAGGAGTTTCAGAACCTCCTGAGACAGTTTAATAGGCTGAAACAAACTGGCACCGTAGCAGAGTATGCTGAACAATTCACGGCATAACCTGTTAGCGCATTACACTTCATGGGATCCTGCATTTTTTGTTACTCAATTTCTTGACGGCTTGCACCGTGATATCCGTGCTGCTGTCGTGCTTCATCGCCCCCAAAAACTGGATACTGCTGTGGATCTTGCTTGTTTACAGGAAGAGGTGGTGGACACATTTCGGCGAGATGAACGACGTACTCCTGCGTCTTTCTCCACATCGGCAGGAGGGCGGGCGATCCCTCGCATAGCATTGCCGCTGCCTCCTCCACCAACGAAGGCAGGCGGTGCCCCTGGTGACATGCGCCAAGACGATCGCCGCACCCTCGACACGCCTCGACCGCCAGCTAACAACGACCGGCTGGCGGCCCTGCGGGCGTATCGTCGCGCCAAGGGCCTCTGCTTCACTGGAGAGCGTTAGCGCGATCGCCAGCTGTGCTCCCCGCAGTGCAGCTTCACGTGGTCGAGGAGCTCATCGAAATGCTTCACCAACCATCACCGACACGCCAAATGTGGATGCGTCGACCGGTGAGGCTGATTGTTGTGTCCTCTCCAGAAGCAATTGAAGGAGCTGAATCACCGGCGACAATGCGTTTGCACGGTTGGGTACAGCAGCGGGAAGTGCTCATGCTCGTAGACTCGGATCCTCACACAGTTTTGTCGGCTCATCTCGGCTCAACACCTTCAAGGGTACAACAAGCTAAGCGTGCCATTTCAAAGACGTGTGGCCAACGGTGAAGTTCTCATTGTGATCAGGAGATACCGGCGTGTGCTTGGCGTTCTCGGGGATTGATTCTGCCTCGGATCTCAAGGTTCTACCCTGGGTGCTATGATGTTATCTTGGGCATTGACCGGTGGCGTGCCATAGCCCAATGAAGGTACATTGGTCACAAAGACCATGGACTTTGTGTACAAGGACAAGCAAGTGCATCTCACCGGTGTTCGAGCAGATGTCACCCGTTGTGATCTGATTTTAGGGGCTGAATTGCACAACTTGTCGGAACAAGAGGCGGTGGCTCGAGTCGTGCAACTTTGTGCAACAATCGAAGATATGGAAAGACCACCCATTCCGTCGGCGATTGGGGAACTGATTGAGCAGACGGGGTGTTGTTTGAAGAACCGCGAGGATTGCCACCGCATAGCGAGATTTTGATCATGCTATTCCCACGGTGCCCGGGCACGGCCTGTCAACTTGGCGCCTGCATCGGCTACAGTCTAGCGCAAAAAGATGAAATCGAGCATCAAGTAGCTGATATGTTAGATCAAGGCATCATTCAACATAGCACGAGTCCTTTCGCTTCTCCGGTGTTGTTGGTTCAGAAGAAGGACCTCACGTGGCGTTTTTTTGTGGATTATCGTCATCTCAACGCGGTGACTGTCAAGAATCGTTACCCCCTTCCTGTCATTGAAGAGCTTCTTGACGAGCTAGCGGGAGCCTGCCTGTTCACCAGCTTGGACTTGCGGGCAGGGTACCATCAAATACGGATGCGACCCGAGGATGAGCATAAGACAGCGTTCAAAACACACCATGGCCACTTCGAGTTCAAGGTACTGCCATATGGAGTAACTGGTGGCCCACCAACCTTCCAAGGAGGCATGAACATTGTCCTGTCACCATTGCTGCGCCATGGAGTACTTGTTTTCATCGACGATATCCTCATCTACAGCAAAGACCTGAGCTCGCATATTCGACTGCTACGTCAAGTATTTCAGCTGCTCCAAAAGCATCAATTGAAGATCAAGTACAGCAAGTGCACATTTGCCAGCCCGAGGCTGCTTTACCTGGGTCATGAGATCATCGTCGACGGGGTGCGCACCGATGGGAAAAACATTGCAGCAGTGCAAAAGTGGCCGGTCCCGACCAATGTGAAGGAAGTGAGGGGCTTCCTCGGGTTGGCTGGGTACTACCGCAAATTCGTCCGGGGTTTCGCTCTCACCTCCCGGCCACTCACAGATCTGCTCAAGAAGGGTACTATCTTCCGCTGGACTGACCTGGAAGATGGCGCATTCCGAGCCCTGCAACAAGCGCTTGTCACTGCCCCGGTGTTGGCTCTGCCCAACTTCTCCAAGACCTTTGAGCTGGAAACGGATGCGTCTGATTTGGGCATTGGAGCGGTTTTGATGCAGGAGAAACATCCGATTGGCTTCTTGAGTCGCGTTGGGGCCGCGAAACCGGACGCTTTCCACTTATGAAAAAGAAGGACTGGCTATCCTTATGGCCATCGATCATTGGCGCACCTATCTCCAAAATGATGAATTCATCATCCATACCGATCAAAGAAGCCTCATTCATTTAGAGGATCAGCGGCTTTCCACACCATGGTAGCAGAAGATAATGGTCAAACTGCTCGGCTTGCGATACCGCATTGTCTACAAGAGAGGTGCTGACAACCGGGCAGCGGACGCCCTTTCCCGCCTGCCCGGCCCTCCACAGGGAGATCTCACGACCATTACGATGGCGGTGCCCGCTTGGCTTGAAGCAGTCCAACTAGGTTATCAGACCGATCCTTCGGCACAGCGTCTGTTGGCTCGACTAGCGACAACTCAAGATTCCCGGGATGGATATCAGCTGCGGGATGGAATCATTCGACAGAGCGGTCGGGTATGGCTGGGAGACAACGTGCCCCTACAGAAACAGGTGCTTGAAGCGTTACACGCCGGAGCGATCGGGGGCCATTCTGGGTTTAATGCGACCTACCGACGGGTCAGGCGCCTATTCACTTGGCCGGGGCTCAAGCATCATGTCTGACTCTTTGTGGAGGCGTGTCAAACCTGCAAACAAGACAAACCGGAGCGGGTTCATTATCCAGGCCTCCTCGAGCCACTTCCAGTGCCGACCCAGGCGTGGCAGATGATCACAATGGACTTCATCGAAGGCCTCCCTCGGTCCTCGGGGTTCAATTCTATTATTGTGGTCGTCGACAAGTTCTCCCGGTACGCCCATTTTGTTGCTTTATCTCACCCCTTCACAGCCTTTCAAGTGGCGCAGGCCTTTGTGTCGAATATCTACAAGCTCCATGGGTTGCCAGAGTCCATAGTCTCGGATCGTGACCCGGTCTTCACCAAGATTGTGGAAGGAACTCTTTCGTCTCATGCACACCAAGCTTGGACGAGTAATCGCACGACACCCTCGAGACGGATGGATGACGGAGCGGGTCAATCAATGCCCGGAAACCTTTCTCCGCTGTTTCACAATGCATGTCCTACCAAATGGCATGCGTGGCTGGCTCTTGCGGAGTTCGGCATAACACCTCACCACACTCGGCTGGGGCGACTCCGTTCAAGTTCTTTATGGCCATGCTCCGCGTTTCTTCTGCATTGTGGATCCAAAGGCCTGCGCATCTCTCGATCTCGCTGGAGTGGCTGCAAGACC
Source organism: Aegilops bicornis (assembly GCA_021605145.1). NCBI lineage: Eukaryota > Viridiplantae > Streptophyta > Magnoliopsida > Poales > Poaceae > Aegilops > Aegilops bicornis. The sequence continues at coordinate 627,996,484 of CM038671.1, read as the reverse complement.
GAGCCCGGATGGAGGCGCTAATCAGGCAACACCTCCTGCGCGCTCGACAGCAAATGAAGGACTCAGCAGACAAGCGCCGATCCGACCGTGTCTTCGCCGTCGATGACTGGGTATTCCTCAAGCTACAGCCCTATGCGCAGCGCTCGGTGACCACTCGCACCAACCAGAAGCTGGCCTTCAAGTACTTTGGGCCGTACAAGATACTTCAACGCGTGGGAGCGGTGGCCTACAAGCTCCAGCTCCGAGACTCAAGCACTGTGCATCCGGTGTTTCATGTCTCCCAGCTTCGTCAAGCTTTACCTTCGACGGAGCAAGCCATGGAACAACTTCCAACAGCAGCGGCAGCAAGTCCGGTACCGGAGGAGATCCTGGAGCACCGAGTCGTCCGGCGAGGAGGTAACAGCACGCCACAAGTCCGAGTTCATTTGGATCGATCAGCCTTCGGAGTTGGCGACTTGGGAAGATGTCGCCGAGCTCCAGCATCACTTCCCGGGTGCACCAGCTTGGGGACAAGCTGTGTCTCGAGGGGGAGGGGATGTTACGCTCCCTGCCACCCTGGCCTCACCAACGACATCGACTACGGGCCAGGCTGCCGCACCACCCGATGGGCCGGAACGGCCGCGACGCCAAGTGAAGCCCAACAGCAAGTTCCCAGCCCACACTTGGGACACGAGGGGTAAGGTTAAGTAGGTCTCGAGGCCTCCTGCGCGAGGGTGTGGAGAAAGTAATAGGCTGGCGGCGGCGCACTTCTCTCTCGATCCCCTTCCTTCTTCCCTAGAACCCTAGATCGATCGAACCTTGTATCCCGAATTACTTTCTGTACTGTTAAGATTCGAGTGGGAGCATAACACGTACGCAATCCAGAAGAGTTAACCCAAGACGATGACGCCGCGGTCAATATGGGATCAAGCGAGGGAAGAACCAACATCTACCAGTTCAAAGAAACTCACCAAAATTACCCGATCTGCAGTACAAATAGCTACTCATATCCCACGGTAAGTACAGTAACTAACTAGCTAGCTGACTCCGTGCGCTTTAGTCTTCGCCCCAGCAACACCATGTTACCGTCTGTTCCGTCTTCCTCTGGGCTCCGTTCTTCACTCACCCCAGTAAGTTACCGTCTTCCCGATCTTCTGCAGAGCCTTCACCACTTCCTGCGGGGTGATGTTCCCCGTCACGGTCACCTTGTTCGTCTCCTTCTCGAGCTGGTAGCTCTCCATGTCTGCGCATACGCACGCACAAACCAGGGTTACTAATTAATCATATACTGCAAGTATGGAAAGCGAGACTGTTTATGGGCGACTGTATCAGAGGCTTTCGTACCATCGATCGTCTTGATCGCCTTCTTGATCGACTTGATGCACCTGTCGCAGTGCATCCCGACCTTCAGCTCCACCACCTGCAAGCATCCATCCATGAAATCAACTTTCCATTTCCATAAGCACAGTAGTTCTTCAGATACATGCATACATAAATACTGCTGAATAAACAGAAGATCTGACCAGTAACTTACAGCCATGGCTTGGCTTCTCGGCGAGCAGAACTGAACAGGAGACTGCTACTGTGGAGGTGCAGCCACCACTTCTCGGAGAGCTCTGGAGTAGAGAGGTTTCAGTCTCTCTGTATCCTGAGGCTTATATACTGCGTCTGTACCTTCCTCTTTTCTACAAGCAACGGCAAACTTTTGTTCTCCACCGTGAACGATAAAGCACATGGTGGTTCGCTTTAAAGCTGTCATCATGAAGGCAGGGCATTTGAGCATTTCTTTCACACTCCGAGAGGGATTCTACAGGTTGCCCAAGGCTACCGTGAAACGCGCAAGAATCTACTTTTGAACTGGCTCCAGCTAAATCTTTCTGAAGTTACTGGAACACACTAGCTGACACGGTACATTATTCTTCAACCAGAGGCTTACACATGGTGGAGTATATGAATCTATTCCTATGAACCAATTGGCTCTAAAGGAAAAAATCCTATAAAAATTATATTTTATATTTCATCATCACCGTCATAGTAGGAGCCTCTCAAAATAATCACGAGAGACTTTCTTCTTCTTCTAGTAACGTGCAATACGAAAAGAATCGCGATGGAAGATGACATCTGTTGGAGTGTCAAGGTAGCTGATCTGAATTAAACTGGACTAAGTAATGACTGACGACCTAAAGTCCCGTGCAGAGCATGACAAACCAGGAGCATAACAATGTCAAAATGATGACATCGATCCCGAAAAGGAAGAATCTATCCGTCAGCAAGCTTTTGCATACTATACATCTTCAGTCACCATCCAACAGCTGCGGTCAACTTTTGAGCTGGACGCTACTGCCATTTGCAACAATTTCTTCGTCGCCGGCTTGACTCTGCCGTCCAGACTCTACCACCGGCTGGACAGGCGGGATCATCATCATCTCGCCGTCCACCGTCGGCTTGACAACACCACCGACCCCCTCTTGCGCTTCAGCGGAGACGGGCACGTCCGGCCCTCGCTCCGGGTCACCGCCGTCCACCAGCTTCCCGTAGAAACCGCCGTCGCCCCTCAGGCCGTACAGGTTCGCCGTGCGCACCTCCTGCGCGAGCGCGCACGGCCAGCAGAAGAGCCACTGCGCGTAGTCCGTCAGCGACGACGAGCCGCAGCACCACCTGCTCCTGGGCAGCCCGAGCCGCTTCCTCATCTGGATCCTCCAGAACCCGCCGTACAGGAGCCCGAGGAAGCAGAGCACGACCCCGGCGGCGCCGAAGGCGTCGCTGAGGACATAGTCGTGGATGCTGAGCGCCGTGACGTTGAACACCCAGAAGGGCGCGACGCACAGCAGCAGGAACATGGCGGTGTGCATGTACATGTTGCCCAGCCCCAGCCGCTCCATGTTCCAGCCGAACACGCAGAAGGTGCACAGGAACGACAGGTAGCACGCCGCCGGGTCCTCGCCGCAGTCCAGCAGCTCCCCCGCCCACATCGGGTTGCCGACCGCCGCCCTTTCTTCCGGCGATTCTTCGGCCCCGGCTGCTGCGTGGAGCTGCTTGGTCTCCTCGCAGGAGGCAGCAGCGTCGTCGTCGTCGTCTCTGCCTAGAGGGCTGTACACCATGTGAGCGCCGGCGACGACCGGCGAGGCGACGCCGAGGATGAAGAAGAAGTTCTCCGCGAACTCAGAGCGTGACCTGCTTGGGTAGCCCCAGTACAGGCTGCACTCCATGTACTGCGAGATGCAAGTGACGTGGAGGAGGGCCACCACGAAGAACATGTGCGCTCGCTCGTTGGGACGGCGGGCGCCATTCTTGCAGTACACCTTCCTTAGCTGGGCGGCGTCCTCCGGCCGCCACCGGCAGAGGAGAACGAGGTGGTGGACGAGGTTGGGATGCTGGTATATGCTCATGAGCGTGAAGAGCGCGTTGAGGATCTGGTTGTCGATCTCTATCCAGTGGTGCCTCAAGGCCCTGGAAGGGAATGCCTTGTTCAGCAGCCCCAGCAGGAGCAGTCCAAGCATGGCGCCGGCGGCGGCGACGCAGAGCAACCAGATGAGCAGGGCGATGTTGAGAGGATGCTTGAGGTGGTTCTTGCAGATGGCGAGCAGTGAGCTCCAGTCGACTGTTCTGATGAAGTGGACATGGAGGTAGCGGTGGACGCCGATCGATGGCAGCTGAATTTTTCCCAGTGGCGCGCAGACGTTGATGTCCTTCAGCCATTGCACTGACGGAGTTGCTTTCAGGAAATCCAGAAGCCGTCTCTCGTGTTGGTCTTCCCCTTGCATTAGTCCATCGTGAAGAGTAGGGACTGTGATGTGATATTCAGTCAGAATTGGTGAAGCTGTATCTGAACTTGGTATGTTTTCTATGTCATCCTCGGCGATGGTGTGACCCATTTCGGTATGTGTGACTGAAATCTGTATTATTGGTTGAGCAGAGACAAAGGATGCGGGTCAAAGAAATTGTAGTGTTCTTCCTGGAGTAAAAAAAGAGAGGGTCAGAACCGTGGATTTCTGGCATCAAAGTACTAGTGGAACCAGAAATATGCATATGAGGATGAAGCTACTGATAGAAACCCAGTGAGCAATTTAATGTATAGCACATTCTCCAAATCTACAGATGTTCTGGAGCCAGATGTCCTTGATCAGAAGTAGTATGTGTTCACTGACCACCACAGATTCTTAATCAACCTGACATATGTTCTAGAAGTGGGAAATTTCGCGTTTCAGAGATCTTATTAATCGGAAGAAAACACATATTCAGTTCTGCAGCAACTATGGAAACCGCCAACATGTATGAGATTTCCTTATCATAGCAGATGAATTTCTTCTTCTGAGCCTCAAAGGCACAGGCGCAAAGGGACACGCACCAAATCAAACAGCCGCCGCCAAATGATCGTCCAATTCATAAACCTAAGAACAGAGGTGGGCACGAACTGGAGCGGAACTGAACATACCTCTTACGAGGAGAAGCCGGTCGAAGAAAAATCCCCAAGCGAATAGAGAAGAACTGGACGAAGAGCTGCTCGATCGACCATCCGAAACCAGATCGCGGCAGGCGGGACGAAGGATCCTAGGCACAACTGAATGAGGGGGGAAGCGTGGGACCTCCGATGAACTGGTTCTGTTGAGTGTAGGGGAAAGCGGCCGGCAGGTTAGTTGAAGTACGGGGTATCTGACCCACGCCAACGGGACAAAGGTCTTTCCTTGGTTTGGGAGCAAAAAGGACTTGATCGCGAATAGTATAGCAGTCAGTCTTGACTCTTGACTCGTCGTCAGTAGCGCGCCGCTCCGACGGGACTCGAGGAAGCGCTCGACGGAACCAGTCAAGCTTGGAGGCATGGCGATACGATATATGCTCCCATGCTGGTTGAAGTGTGCAGCCTATTCCTGCGTCGGTGGCTCGTGATGCGACCCACGGAGCAATGTTTTCCCGGATGGGATAAAACCGCGAGCGTTGGAAACATGGAGATGACTGAAACTCTGAATTTCGATTTATTTATTTATTTATTTAGATTTTCATTACTAGTAGAAACCACGAGTCTTCGTTACAAAGAGATGACTGAAACTCTGAATTTCAAAATGGTTCCGAGTCACCCTCGCCGTGCCTGCGCGCGGTCTGGAGAGCGTACTCGGGCGGTCAGGCAGCACCACGACACTGACTACCAGGGTACCGAGGAAGAGAGCACGCGTATCCAAGGTAAGTTTCCATGAATCATCTCAACAAACAAATTAGCATTACTTCCACGCAAAAATAATACCAGAAGGCTAAAAATCTGGCATTGGATTTCTAGACTTTAGGGCATTTTTAAGGCGGACCCGTAAACCTCCTGCAAATCGTCCAGACTGGGCTGTTCGGACCACAGAAGATATCCAACGCCAATCTGTATTGGTCCGCGGAGCGGCCCGGACGCGATTTCTCCCGCAAACCGGAGACAAAATTGGGGGAGGTTTGCGGGAGTCCGGACCGCTCCCAAGCCCGCTTCTGACCGCACTGGCCCACCAAAACCGGTCACCCGCCCTTCCCGCACTTTCCTTCTGATGCACGCGCCTCTTATCGCGCCGGTGTGACCGGAGGGAGGGAGGGCGGCGCTGACCGACATGACATCTCGGCAGCCACCGCTTCATTGCGGACGCAGGTTCTCGAGGAACCAACTCCGGCTGCTGCGCCGCATTGAAGCGGCTGACCAGCCCTTCGCATGGCTTGGCCGCAGCTATTTAAGCTGCTCTCCGGCGCCGTCCACATCGCATCCTCCTCCTCGTCGCACCCCCCTCCACATGATGAGGACATCCCTACACTTGACCCATCTCCAACTTATGATGATGATCACCAAGTGGCTGCAAAGAAGACGTCCAATGATGAAATCAGAATTGGGCCTATCACAAGAGCTCGTGCAAAGATAATAGAACAACAGGTGAATTCTCTCTTAGTTGAATATGCTATTTATTTTAATGAGAGCTTTCTACTGCCTAAGTCTTTGTGTGTTTGCATACTCAGGTGCATGGGAGAAGAAGGCATAGCACGAGGGAGCGAGGAGTTGCAGCAAGAGGAGCATGACGTGGAGTACAAGCAAGAGGGCGTGAGGGAGGAGAGGCGGTCGGCAAAGCGTCAAGGAGGAGGATCCCCACGCCGAGTAACACCCGCGCACCAACACCATGTTGCAGCGCCATACCTCAAGTACATGGCCTGCGTGCCAAGGGGCTGAACCCAAGTTGGGTCAGTTTGTATCAAGTTGAGTCGAACCACGTTTTGAGTCGAACCAGTTTAGGTTGCACTAGGTCAGGAGGACCAGGCTGGGCGCACCAGACCTAGCGCCCCCCCCCCTGGGCGCATCACCCAACCCCTCTTATATAGAGGGCTGCTCTCAGATTAGTTGGATAGACCACGTTTAAGATAAACCCTAGTTCATGAGATTTCTATAAGCATTAATCTTGAATTCTGTCTCCAATTCAGACGATCCGAGATTATATACTACAAGTCAAGTGTGATCTGCTGTTCCATTGGGAATTAGTATATTGCAATTCTAACCATTTCGTGGTCGACGGCTACGTTGCGCAAGTGTGTGAAGTCGTGAATATCCGAAGGGTAGAGAGCTGTTGTATTGGCATCAGGGATCTAGCGAGGAGAGATCATCGGCGACACCAAATTATCTATCCACCATCATCATCTACGTTACCGCTCACTGAGAAGATCGGGCCACCCCCATATCATCTTGGTATCAGATTTCCAGCGTTTACTCGGTGAGCATCCACAAATCCACCCCGTAGATTAGTTTGTGTTTTTATTCCTATCCAGAAAAAGCCAAAAATTGTAGGGTTCGTAGTTTTTAACATAGCCTAGATTGCATCGTAGATTCGTTCTAGTTGCTGGTCAGTTGTGTTCGTCCTCTTTGATCCTTTCGGTTTTGCTAGTAGGAGTCTAGGGTTTGTCTTTCTAGTTGTTTTCTTTTGATCTTTGTGTTAGTTTGAGTCTTTGTCAACTTTCTTGGCTGAAACCCTAGCTGCTTCGGCCATTGTTGCTGCTATCCGCGTGCGTCTGAGTTTGCTTGTCTGAGTCCACAAAGCGTTCAGTTTGGTGTCCTTCTCAACTTTAGCCACAACCTTTCTATACAACGGTGTTAGGAGCCTACCCATTGAGACTAGCTTGTCCTTGTGCTCATCAGGCTGCTCTGATTAGGGTTTTTCTTGTGCAATTGGTTTCCGCCTCGTTGAAAAAATTCCGCGGTGCGACGTTTGTGGCCACAAGAGAAGAGGAGAGAGAAACAAGAGTGAATAAAAAAAACAAAGAGAAAAGAAAGAAAAGAGAGAGACATTGGCCAGAAGTTGCTGCTATCTATTGCTGGAATTGTATTATCTTGTATTTGCACTAGTAGTGAGCAATCTTGTGCCCGTATACCCTGAGCTTTTTGCTAGCGTCTCTCCCAGTGCATTGCAACACGAGCATTACTCCGACACATACATCAAATTTATGCTCATTTTCAGAGTTGCAATTGCCCCATTTATCTCCATTGCGTGAGTTTCTTTGGGTGTGTCTCACACGATCAGCACTAGGACTTGTCTTCGGCGTAGATAGGGTACCATACCTACAGCTCCACCACATATAATCCTGCTCTGTCATGTGGTAGCTCTTATACCCTGGTATTCACTTCATCACATCCGTGCACTAGTCCTCTATCCGACCTGGTAAGTGTGCATTGCTATTCACTTTGGAACGGTAAGATTTCCTTTTCTTGTCGGGCCAAAGAGTTGTGAGTGTTCCACCAAAACGATTTTTGATTTAGTGCACTAACCTGCTAATCATGTCTGAGAATGGTGTTGATGTGATGCAGAAAAAGGATGGTGACGAGTGTGTTACATGGAAGGAATATGAAGCTCTTCGTGATCATTTGATAGGGCTTATCAATAGGTCCGATGACAATATTGATGTTGATATTCAAGCTATACAAATGAAAGTGGACGCAACTGAAACTACAGTCAATGCTATGCAAACACAAGTCAATGATCTCCAAACAAGCATACAACAATTGACAACTTCAGTCAATGGGCTGCGTGTAGCTATTGAGCAACGCCAACATGAGGGCCATGGAGATGATGATAGTGTGCATGGAGACAATGAAAACATGATGGACAATAACGGCCGTGGGCGTGGCTTGCAAGGGCCTGGTCGCCCACCACCACTTGGTGCTCGACGTGTACCACTTCAGGAGGATGATGGTTTGGGCAAGCCTAAGTTCACAATTCCCAGATTTGAAGGCTCCACTGATGTAGAAGAGTACCTCACGTGGGAGCTCAAGATGGAGAAAGTATGGCGTTTGCATGATTACACTGAAGATAGGAAGATCAAGCTTGCTTCCTCAGAATTTGATGGTTATGCTTTATGCTGGTGGGATAGCATTGTGCGCGAACGAGAAGACAATGAGTTACCTATTCTTACTTGGCGCCATATGAAGGAGATCATGCGAGCTCGTTTTGTTCCCACTAATTACTTGCGGATAGTTTATGATAAATTGACACAATTGAAGCAAGGTTCCCTGACGGTTGATGCATATTACATGGAGATGGAGATGTTGCTGCAGCGTGCACGAGTTAGAGAATCTGCTGAGATGGCTATGCAACGTTTTCTCCATGGGCTGAAATATAACATCAAGGGTATTGTTAGGCATCACCAATACAATACAATGAACGAGCTGCTACATCATGCAAGAGAAGCTGAGTCCCAGTTGGCCGAAGAAGCTCAAATTAAAGCCCGTTATGCTACAGTTGGACGGTTCTCCAACAGAACACAGCCGCCTCCTTACACACCTAGTGAGGGCGCTGCCAGCCGCCCCTCTTCTTCTGCAACAAAATCAGCCTCCACTGTTTCACAATCAAAGAAACCTGCTGCTCCTGCTGCTAGCTCAGGTTCCAACATGTCTACAGCCCGTAACCGAGATATGCTATGTCATACATGTGGAGGCAAGGGACACTTCAAGAGAGAGTGCCCAAACAGAAAAGTGATGATTGTGAACGATGACAATGAATATGAGACTGGAGATGACGCTGACCCATATGCTTCCGATGGTGATGGGTACGCAAGTGAGGGGTGCATAGATGCCTTTGCTTCTCCAGCGCCTATTATTGTTGTCAAGCAGCGTGCCCTTAGTGTGCAGCCACATGCTGATTCACAGCGCTGCAATCTGTTCCAAACAAAAGCACTAGTTGGCCCCAACAAAGCTTGTAAGGTGATCATTGATGGAGGTAGCTGCCGTAATCTTGCAAGCAAAGAATTATGTGCCAAGCTGAATTTGAAGTATTTGCCTCATCCAAACCCATACTACGTACAATGGCTGAGTGACAATGGAGAGATGAAAGTGAATCATATGGTGCGTGTGACTTTTGAGATAGGACCATACAAGGATTCCATTGAGTTTGATGTGGTTCCTATGACGGTTTGCCATCTATTGTTGGGTCGGCCATGGCTGTATGATCGCCATGTGCAACACAATGGCCGCGCCAACACTTATCACTTGGAGTTCAAGGGAAAGAAAATAAATCTACAGCCTATGTCACCGCATTAAATTGTGAATGAGTCTCGTCAGAAAACAGAAGTGAATACCGCACAGCCACCTGCACGAGAGAACTCCATGAGTGACAATATAACGAAAAGTGCGAGAGAGACTAGTTTGCTTATATTAGCCACCAAAGAAGACATGAGAGAATTTAGAGAGGATCCTACAGCCATGCCTCTTGTGCTTATGTACAAAGGCGAGGTTTTAGTTTCTAATGATGTGCAACCTGTTTCTCTTGGTGTATCTGCTGTTTTGCAGGAATATGGCAATGTGTTTCCGGAGGAGGTACCAGCGGGGCTGCCACCATTGCGTGGAATTGAGCACCAAATTGATCTCATATCAGGCGCTACCCTCCCCAACCGAGCGCCATACAGGACCAACCCCGAAGAAACGAAGGAAATACAGAAGCAAGTGCAAGCACTACTAGACAAAGGGTATATTCGTGTTTCTCTTAGTCCTTGTGCGGTTCCTGTTATTTTGGTGCCTAAGAAAGATGGTACATGGCGCGTAATAAATGCCGATTGTAGAGCTATTAACAACATCACTATTCGATATCGTCATCCTATTCCACGCTTAGAGGATATGCTAGATGAGTTGAGTGGTGCTGCTGTTTTCTCTAAAATTGATTTGCGTAGTGGTTATCATCAAATTAGGATGAAAGAAGGGGATGAATGGAAAACTGCTTTCAAAACTAAATTTGGTTTATATGAGTGGCTAGTTATGCCTTTTGGTCTTACTAATGCACCTAGTACATTCATGAGATTAATGAATCATGTTTTGAGAGAGTTTATTGGTCGTTTTGTGGTTGTATATTTTGATGACATACTTATTTACAGCCGCAATGAATCTGAACATTGTGATCATATTAGACAAGTTTTGCAAGTGTTGCGTGATGCTAAATTGTATGCTAATCTTGAGAAGTGCACATTTGCAAAAGATAAGGTCATATTTCTGGGATACGTTGTATCTAAGCATGGAGTAGAAGTAGATTCATCTAAAATTGCAGCAATTCAAAATTGGCCTACTCCCATGAATGTTAGTCAAGTACGAAGTTTTAATGGTCTTGCTGGTTTCTACCGGCGTTTTGTGAAAGACTTTAGTATTGTTGCTGCACCATTGAATGAGTTAACTAAGAAAGGAGTGCCTTTTGTTTGGGGCGCTGCACAAGATCATGCATTTGATGAGCTGAAACGTTTGCTTACTTCTGCACCATTACTTGCACTACCAGATTTTTCTAAGCAATTTGAAGTTGAATGTGATGCTAGTGGTATAGGAATTGGTGGTGTGTTGATGCAAGAAGGTAGACCTATTGCTTATTTCAGCGAGAAACTTTCTGGTGCTAGATTGAATTATCCTGTTTATGACAAAGAATTGTATGCGCTTGTTAGAGTTCTTGAAGTTTGGCAACATTATTTGTGGCCAAAAGAATTTATCATACATTCTGATCATGAAGCTTTAAAATATCTGAAAGCTCAATCTAATTTGCATAGGCGCCTCGCTAAGTGGGTTGAGTTCATTGAGTCGTTTCCCTACATAATTAAGCATAAGAAAGGGAAAGATAATGTTGTTGCTGATGCTCTATCTAGGAAGAACATGTTATTGACACATCTCGATGTTAAAATTCCTGGTTTAGAGAGCTTGTGTGATTTATATGCAACCGATCATGATTTTGCTGAACCATATCGTTTGTGTATGCTTCGACACGCATGGGACAAGTACCACATACATGATAGATTTTTGTTTCGTACTAACAAACTATGTGTTCCAGAATCGTCGGTGCGTTTGCTATTGTTGCAGGAATCACATGCAGGAGGATTGATGGGTCACTTTGGGCGTGAGAAGACATTTCTCATGCTAGCTGATCACTTTTATTGGCCCAAGATGAGGCGCGACGTGGACAGGTTTGTTAGGCGCTGCATTACATGTAACAAGTCCAAGTCAAAACTAAAGCCTCACGGTTTGTATACGCCACTACCTACACCTACCACATCATGGGAAGATATCAGTATGGATTTTGTGTTAGGTTTGCCACGCACTAAAAGAGGTCATGATTCTATATTTGTGGTAGTGGATAGATTTTCAAAGATGGCACATTTTATTGCATGCCACAAAAGTGACGATGCGTCGCATATTGCTAACATGTTTTTCAGGGACATCGTACGCTTGCATGGAGTGCCAAAGACAATTGTTTCTGACAGGGACGTGAAGTTTATGAGCTACTTCTGGAAGACCCTATGGGGAAAGCTAGGAACGAAGCTGTTGTTCAGTACTACATGTCATCCCCAAACGGATGGTCAAACAAAGGTGGTGAATCGCACAATGTCCCAATTGCTGCGAGCTATGATCAAGAAAGATCTACGTGAGTGGGAGGAGTGTTTGCCCCATGTTGAGTTTGCATATAACAGAGCGGTGCACACTACTACCCAGCTTTGTCCTTTTGAGGTGGTGTATGGCTTCAAACCAATCACACCGCTAGATTTGCTGCCTCTTCCATTGCATGAGAGAGTAAGTATGGAGGCATCAAAAAGAGCAGATTATGTGAAGAAAATTCATGAGAGGACACAAGAGGCTATTGAGAAGAAAGGCAAGAACATTGCTGCTGCAAGAAACCAATCAAGAAAGCAAGTTTTGTTTCAGCCTGGAGATATGGTTTGGGTGCAACTGCGCAAGGATAGGTTCCCACAGCTGCGGCGTTCCAAGTTGTTGCCACGTGGTGCTGGACCTTACAAGGTGCTAGCCAAGATAAATGACAATGCCTACTCGATTGATATTCCTATTGCTGAGTTTGGTGGCGTTAGCAACAGCTTCAACGTTGCTGATTTGTCACCATATGATGGAGAAGACCTTGGAGCATCGAGGTCGACGCCTTTTGAAGGGGGGGAGATGATGAGGACATCCCTACACTTGACCCATTTCCAACCTATGATGATGATCACCAAGTGGCTGCAAAGAAGACGTCCAATGATGAAATCAGAATTGGGCCTATCACAAGAGCTCGTGCAAAGATAATAGAACAACAGGTGAATTCTCTCTTAGTTGAATATGCTATTTATTTTAATGAGAGCTTTCTACTGCCTAAGTCTTTGTGTGTTTGCATACTCAGGTGCATGGGAGAAGAAGGCATAGCACGAGGGAGCGAGGAGTTGCAGCAAGAGGAGCATGACGTGGAGTACAAGCAAGAGGGCGTGAGGGAGGAGAGGCAGTCAGGTGCAAACGTCAAGGAGGAGGATCCCCACGTCGAGTAACACCAGGCGCACCAACACCATGTTGCAGCGCCATACCTCAAGTACATGGCCTGCGTGCCAAGGGGCTGAACCCAAGTTGGGTCAGTTTGTATCAAGTTGAGTCGAACCACGTTTTGAGTCGAACCAGTTTAGGTTGCACTAAGTCAGGAGGACCAGGCTGGGCGCACCAGACCTAGCGCCCCCCCCCCTGGGCGCATCACCCAACCCCTCTTATATAGAGGGCTGCTCTCAGATTAGTTGGATAGACCACGTTTAAGATAAACCCTAGTTCATGAGATTGCTATAAGCATTCATCTTGAATTCCTGTCTCCAATTCGTATCGATCTGGAGATTATATACTACAAGTCAAGTGTGATCTGTTGTTCCATTGGGAATTAGTATATTGCAATTCTAACCGTTTCGTGGTCGACGGCTACGTTGCGCAAGTGTGTGAAGTCGTGAATATCCGAAGGGTAGAGAGCTGTTGTATTGGCATCAGGGATCTAGCGAGGAGAGATCATCGGCGACACCAAATTATCTATCCACCATCATCATCTACGTTACCGCTCACTGAGAAGATCGGGCCACCCCCATATCACCACAACTCCGGGATGGGCAGGTCCTGTGCGTCGGCGTCGGTAGGCGGTTCTGGGGCGGGATTTTGCGGCTCGTGGAGACGTCGCCCTCGGACTCCAGGGTCATCGTCCTCGTCGGTTGGCAGCAACACGACACGGGAGGAGATCGTCATCTCCTCCGCCGACGAGAAGGACCAGCAGCCGCCGCCGCCGCAGTCCGTGCCAACGGTGCCGGGCCAGGTCTAAGCCAGCACAGACGCAGAGTTTGAGGAGCAGATGGAGTTAATGCTCCATCGCTCCGTCGTCCACACCAACGGCCCGGCTACGCCACCGGGGGCGCTCCTCCCCGTGAAGCCGGAGCCGGCATGCCCTCCACGCTCTCTGCCACCACGCAGCAGCGGCATCAAAATCGGACACCGTGTGAAGGAAGAACGGCTCTCCCCGTTGCCCCGGCGCACCGTGAAGGAAGAGGGCTCTCGCTGCCGCATCGCCGCGTCGCCAAGGAGGAGCGTTGCTCGCCGCCATCCCCCTGCCCAAGGCGCGTGGGCGCATTCTGCACTACCTCTGCGGCGACTCATCATCGTCGTCACGGAGCGGCATGATGGCGCAAGACTATGCCGACCGGGAGCAACGTCGGCGGGGCTAGCGCAACTCCGCGCGCTGATCCCAGTTCATGGACTCCGACGTCCCGTCGCCACACATCACGATGGACCCAGACCTGGCGTATGCCTGGGCCCTGGACCACTCTATGACGACATCGGAGAAGACCAAGCGACGTCTCCGCTACCTTGACGGGGAGATGGCCCGATACGGCGAGGAATGGTCCCTCACCGAGATCGCTGCCGCTCTCTCCCCTGGCCCACGTCCTCGGTGGCCGCAGCCGCACTGCGCATGGCGCAGGAGGAGGCGGAGAGGATCATCCGCAAGCGTTAGGCGGCCGCCGGAAAGCCGTGCCACCGCGCCACCACCTTTCACCGCCCCAAGCCCGTCGATGACGACTCCGACGGCGGGTCGGGCGACGATGACGGAGGAGGAGCAGTCGGCCAGCTCGGCATTGGCTACAAGGTCAACGTGAAGTATAGGATAATTTAGGGTTTTAGTTCACCGGATGAAATATTGTCCTGTTTTATGTACAACTTATCCTACTTTCAATGAATCGGCCGTGTTTAAATCAAAATTCACCGTGTTTGCATGAATTTTGTCCGGTTGATTTGAGTTCTTGTGAAAATGTATGCGGTTCGCATTGGATGTCGACCTCCCGCATCCGTGTCCATGGACTGATGCGGAAGGTTTTTACGGGTTGTCGTTGGAGATACATGTTGGGGAACATAGTAATTTCAAAAAAATTCCTACGCACACGCAAGATCATGGTGATGCATAGCAACGAGAGGGGAGAGTGTTGTCCACGTACCCTCGTAGACCGAAAGCGGAAGCGTTATGACAACGCGGTTGATGTAGTCGTACGTCTTCACGATCCGACCGATCCAAGTACCGAACGTACGGCACCTCCGAGTTCAGCACACGTTCAGCTCGATGACGATCCCCGGACTCCGATCCAGCAGGGTGTCGGGGATGAGTTTCGTCAGCACGACGGCGTGGTGACGATGATGATGTTCTACCGACGCAGGGCTTCGCCTAAGCACCGCAACGATACGACCGAGGTGGAATATGGTGGAGGGGGGCACCGCACACGGTTAAGGAATGATCATGAAGATCAACTTGTGTGTCTAGAGGTGCCCCCTGCCCCCGTATATAAAGGAGCCAAGGGGGAGGGGGCGGCCGGCCAAGGAGGGCGCGCCAAGGGGGAGTCCTACTCCCACCGGGAGTAGGACTCCCTTCTTTCCTAGTTGGAGAAGGAGAAAGGGGGAAGGAGGAGGAAGAGGGGAAGGAAAGGGGGGGCGCCGCCCCCCTCTCCTTGTCCTATTCGGACTAGGGAGGGGAGGGTGCGCAGCCCACCCCTTGCCTTCTCTCCTCTTCTCCCTTAGGGCCCATGAAGGCCCAATAACCCCCGGGAGGGTTCCAGTAACCCCCCGGTGCTCCGGTAAAATCCCGATTTCACCCGGAACCATTCCGATATCCAAATATAGGCTTCCAATATATTAATCTTTATTTCTCGACCATTTCGAGACTCCTCGTCATGTCCGTGATCACATCCGGGACTCCGAACAACCTTCGGTACATCAAAACTTATAAACTCATAATAAAACTGTCATCGTAACTTTAAGCGTGTGGACCCTACGGGTTCGAGAACTATGTAGACATGACCTAGAACTATTCTCGGTCAATAACCAATAGCGAAACCTGGATGCTCATATTGGCTCCTACATATTCTACGAAGATCTTTATCGGTCAAACCGCATAACAACATACGTTGTTCCCTTTGTCACCGGTATGTTACTTGTCCGAGATTCGAACGTCGCTATCCAATACCTAGTTCAATCTCGTTACCGACAAGTCTCTTTACTCGTTACGTAATGCATCATTCCGTAACTAACTCATTAGCTACATTGCTTGCAAGGCTTATAGTGATGTGCATTACCGAGAGGGCCCAGAGATACCTCTCCGAGCAATCGGAGTGACAAAACCTAATCTCGAAATCGCCAACCCAACATGTACCTTCGGAGACACCTGTAGAGCTCCTTTTAATCACCCAGTTACGTTGTGGCGTTTGGTAGCACACAAAGTGTTCCTCCGTAAACGGAGTTGCATAATCTCATAGTTACAGGAACATGTATAAGTCATGAAGAAAGCAATAGCAACATACTAAACGATCAAGTGCTAGGCTAACGGAATGGGTCATGTCAATCACATCATTCTCCTAATGATGTGATCCCTTTAATCAAATGACAACACATGTCTATGGTTAGGAAACACAACCATCTTTGATTAATGAGCTAGTCAAGTAGAGGCATACTAGTGACGTTATGTTTGTCTATGTATTCACACATGTATCATGTTTCCGGTTAATACAATTCTAGCATGAATAATAAACATTTATCATGATATGAGGAAATAAATAATAACTTTATTATTGCCTCTAGGGCATATTTCCTTCATCTCCCACTTGCACTAGAGTCAATAATCTAGATTACACGGTAATGATTCTAACACCCATGGAGTCTTGGTGCTGATCATGTTTTGCTCGTGGAAGAGGCTTAGTTAACGGGTTCCGCAACATTCAGATCCGTATGTATCTTGCAAATCTCTATGTCTCCCACGGACTTGGTCCCGGATGGAATTGAAGCGTCTCTTGATGTGCTTGGTCCTCTTGTGAAATCTGGATTCCTTTGCCAAGGCAATTGCACCAAAGATTGTTACAGAAGATCTTTATTGGTCCCGATGCACTAGGTATGACACCTAGATCGGAAATGAACTCTTTCATCCGCACTCCTTCATTTGCTTTATACAAGCAGCTATGTACTCTGCTTCACATGTAGATCCCGCCACGACGCTTTGTTTAGAATTGCAACAACTTACAGCTCCACCGTTTAATAAAAACACGTATCCGGTTTGTGATTTAGAATCGTCCGGATCAGTGTCAAAACTTGCATCGACGTAACCATTTACGACTAGCTCTTTGTCACCTCCATATACGAGAAACATATCCTTAGTCCTTTTCGTGTATTTCAGATGTTCTTGACCGCTGTCCGATGATCCACTCTGGATTACTTTGGTACCTTCCTGCCAAGCTTATTGCTAAGCATACGTCAGTGTCTGGTACACAAGATTGCATACATGATAGAGCCTATGGCTGAAGCATAGGAACATCTTTCATTTTCTCTCTATCTTCTGCTGTGGTCGGGCATTGAGTCCGACTCAATTTCACACCTTGTAATACAGGCAAGAACCCTTTCTTTGCCTCGATCCATTTTGAACTTTTCAAAACTTTATCAAGGTATGTGCTTTGTGAAAGTCCAATCAAGCGTCTTGATCTATCTCTATAGATCTTGATGCCCAATATGTAAGCAGCTTCACCGAGGTCTTTCATTGAAAAACTTTTATTCAAGTATCCCTTTATGCTATCAGAAATTCTATATCATTTCCAATTAATAATATGTCATCTACATATAATATCGTAAATGCTATAGAGCTCCCACTCACTTTCTTGTAAATACAAAGGCTTCTCCAAAAGTCTCAGAGAAACCATATGCTTTGATCACACTATCAAAGCGTTTATTCCAACTCCGAGATGCTTGCACCAGTCCATAAATGGATCATTTGGAGCTTGCACACTTTGTTAGCACCTTTTGGATCGACAAAACCTTCGGTTGCATCATATACAACTCTTCTTCCAGAAATCCATTCAAGAATGCAGTTTTGACATCCATTTGCCAAATTTCATAATCATAAAATGCAGCAATTGCTAACATGATTCGGACAGACTTAAGCATCGCTACGGGTGAGAAAGTCTCATCGTAGTGAACCCCTTGAACTTGTCGAAAACCTTTCGCAACAAGTCGAGCTTTATAGACAGTTACATTACCATCAGCGTCAGTCTTCTTCTTAAAGATCCATTTATTCTCAATGGATTGCCGATCATCGGGCAAGTCAACCAAAGTCCATACTTTGTTTTCATACATGGATCCCATCTCAGATTTCATGGCTTCTAGCCATTTTGCGGAATCTGGGCTCATCATCGCTTTCTCATAGTTCATAGGTTCGCCATGGTCAAGTAACATGACTTCCAGAATAGGATTACCGTACCACTCTGGTGCGGATCTTACTCTGGTAGACCTACGAGGTTCAGTAGAAACTTGATCTGAAGTTTCATGATCAATATCATTAGCTTCCTCACTAATTGGTGTAGTTGTCACAGGAACCGGTTCTTGTGATGGACTACTTTCCAATAAGGGAGCAGGTATCGCTACCTCATCAAGTTCTACTTTCCTCCCACTCACTTCTTTCGAGAGAAACTCCTTCTCTAGAAAGGATCCGAATTTAGCAACGAAAATCTTGCCCTCAGATCTGTGCTAGAAGGTGTACCCAACAGTCTCTTTTGGGTATCCTATGAAGACACATTTCTCCGATTTGGGTTCGAGCTTATCAGGTTGAAGCTTTTTCACATAAGCATCACAGCCCCAAACTTTAAGAAACGACAACTTTGGTTTCTTGCCAAACCACAGTTCATGAGGCGTCGTCTCAACGGATTTTGATGGTGCCCTATTTAACATGAATGCAGCCGTCTCTAAAGCATAACCCCAAAACGATAGCGGTAAATCAATAAGAGACATCATAGATCGCACCATATCTAGTAAAGTACGATTACGACGTTCGGACACACCATTACGCTGTGGTGTTCCGGGTGGCGTGAGTTGCGAAACTATTCCGCATTGTTTCAAATGTAAACCAAACTCGTAACTCAAATATTCTCCTCCACGATCAGATCGTAGAAATTTTATTTTCTTGCTACGATGATTTTCCACTTCACTCTGAAATTCTTTGAACTTTTCAAATGTTTGGACTTATGTTTCATTAAGTAGATATACCCATATCTGCTCAAATCATCTGTGAAGGTGAGAAAATAACGATACCCGCCATGAGCCTCAATATTCATTGGACCACAAACATCGGTATGTATGATTTCCAACAAATCAGTTGCTCGCTCCATAGTTCCGAGAACGGCGTTTTAGTCATCTTGCCCATGAGGCACGGTTCGCAAGTACCAAGTGATTCATAATCAAGTGATTCCAAAAGTCCATCAAGATGGAGTTTCTTCATGCGCTTTATACCGATATGACCTAAACGGCAAGGTTACACAAATAAGTTGCACTATCGTTATCAACTCTGCATCTTTTGGTTTCAACACTATGAATATGTGTATTACTACTATCGAGATTCAACAAAAATAGACCACTCTTCAAGGGTGCATGACCATAAAAGATATTACTCATATAAATAGAACAACCATTATTCTCTGATTTAAATGAATAACCGTCTCGCATCAAACAAGATCCAGATATAATGTTCATGCTTAATGTTGGCACCAAATAACAATTATTTAGGTCTAAAACTAATCTCAATGGTAGATGTAGAGGTAGCATGCCGACCGCGATCACATCGACTTTGGAACCATTTCCCACGCGCATCGTCACCTCGTCCTTAGCCAATCTTTGCTTAATCCGTAGTTCCTGTTTGAAGTTGCAAATATTAGCAATGTAACCAAGATCAAATACCCAGTACTCGCAAGTATTAGTAAGCTATACATCAATAACATGTATATCACATATACCTTTGTTCACTTTGCCATCCTTCTTATCCGCCAAATACTTGGGGCAATTCCGCTTCAAAGGTGTCGACCGCTTGCAAGAGAAGCACTCGATCTCGGGCTTAGGTCCAGACTTGGGTTTCTTCTCTTGAGCAGCAACTTGTTTGTTGTTCTTCTTGAAGTTCCCCTTCTTCTTCCCTTTGCCCTTTTTCTTGAAACTGGTGGTCTTGTTGACCATCAACACTTGATGCTCCTTCTTGATTTATACCTCCGCGGCTTTTAGCATTGCGAAGAGCTCGGGAATAGTTTTGTCCATCCCTTGCATATTATAGTTCATCACGAAGCTCTTGTAGCTTGGTGGCGATGATTGAAGAATTACATCAATGACACTATCATCGTGAAGATTAACTCCCAGTTGAATCAAGTGATTATTATACCCAGAAATTTGGAGTATGTGTTCACTGACAGAACTATTCTCCTCCATCTTGCAGCTATAGAACTTATTGGAGACTTCATATCTCTCAATCCAGGCATTTGCTTGAAATATTAACTTCAACTCTTGGAACATCTCATATGCTCCATGATGTTCAAAACGTCGTTGAAGACCCGGTTCTAAGCCGTAAAGCATGGCACATCGAACTATCGAGTAGTCATCGCCTTTTGCTCGCCAGACGTTCTTAACGCTGCCGTCAGATCAAGAAGCAGTTCGGCACCCAGCCGGTGCTTCCAGGACGTAATTCTTCTTGCAGCAATGAGGATAATCCTCGTGTTACGGACCCGCACCGTGTAATTGCTACCATCATCTTTCAACTTTGCTTTCTCAAGGAACGCATTAAAATTCAACGGAACAACAAAGACGAGCCATCTATCTACAACAAACATAGACATGCATAATACTATCAGTACTAAGTTCATGATAAATTTAAGTTCAATTAATCATATTACTTAAGAACTCCCACTTAGATGACATCTCTCTAGTCATCTAAGTGATCACGTGATCCAAATAAACTAAACCATGTCCGATCATCACGTGAGATGGAGTAGTTTCAATGGTGAACATCACTATGTTGATCATATCTACTATATGATTCACGCTCGACCTTTCGGTCTCCGTGTTCGAGGCCATATCTGTTATATGCTAGGCTCACAAGTTTAACTCGAGTATTCTGCGTGTGCAACTGTTTTGCACCCGTTGTATTTGAACGTAGAGCCTATCACACCCGATCATCACGTGGTGTCTCAAAGACGAAGAACTTTCGCAACGGTGCATACTCGTGGAGAACACTTCTTGATAATTTTAGTGAGAGATCATCTTAAAATGCTACCGTCAATCAAAGCAAGATAAGATGCATAAAGGATAAACATCACATGCAATCAATATAAGTGATATGATATGGCCATCATCATCTTGTGCTTGTGATCTCCATCTCCGAAGCACCGTCGTGATCAACATCGTCACCGGCGCGACACCTTGATCTCCATCGTAGCATCGTTGCCATTACGCCATCTATTGCTTCTACGACTATCGCTACCGCTTAGTGATAAAGTAAAGCAATTACAGTAAGCGTTGCATTTCATACAATAAAGCGACAACCATATGGCTCCTGCCAGTTGCCGATAACTTCGGTTACAAAACATGATCATCTCATACAATAAAATATAGCATCACGTCTTGACCATATCACATTTACAACATGCCCTGCAAAAACAAGTTAGACGTCCTCTACTTTGTTGTTGCAAATTTTACGTGGCTGCTACGGGCTGAGCAAGAACCGTTCTTACCTACGCATCAAAACCACAACGATAGTTCGTCAAGTTAGTGCTGTTTTAACCTTCACAAGGACCGGGCGTAGCCACACTCGGTTCAACTAAAGTTGGAGAAACAGACACCCGCTAGTCACCTGTGTGCAAAGCACAGCGGTAAAACCAGTCTCACGTAAGCGTACGCGTAATATCGGTCCGGGCCACTTCATCCAACAATACCGCTGAACCAAAGTATGACATGCTGGTAAGCAGTATGACTTGTATCGCCCACAACTCACTTGTGTTCTACTCGTGCATATAACATCAACGCATAAAACCTAGGCTCGGATGCCACTGTTGGGGAACGTAGTAATTTCAAAAAATTCCTACGCACACGCAAGATCATGGTGATGCATAGCAAAGAGAGGAGAGTGTTGTCCACGCACTCGTGAGACCGAAAGCGAAGCGTTATGACAACGCTGTTGATGTAGTCGTGCGTCTTCACGATCCGACCGATCCAAGTACCGAACGACGGCACCTCCGAGTTCAAAGACACGCTCAGCTCGATGACGATCCCGGACTCCGATCCAGCAGGTGTCGGGATGAGTTACGCCAAGACGACGGGCGTGGTGACGATGATGATGTTCTACCGACGCAGGGCTTCGCCTAAGCACCGCAACGATACGACCGAGGTGGAATATGGTGGGGGGGGGCACCGCACACGGCTAAGGAACGATCACGAAGATCAACTTGTGTGTCTAGAGGTGCCCCCCTACCCCCCTTCTTTCCTAGTTGGAGAAGGAGAAAGGGGGAAGGAGGAGGAAGAGGGGAAGGAAAGGGGGGCGCCGCCCCCCTCTCCTTGTCCTATTCGGACTAGGGAGGGGAGGGGGCGCAGCCCACCTCTTGCCTTCTCTCCTCTTCTCCCTTAGGGCCCATGAAGGCCCAATAACCCCCGGGAGGGTTCCGGTAACCCCCCGGTGCTCCGGTAAAATCCCGATTTCACCCGGAACCATTTCGATATCCAAATATAGGCTTCCAATATATCAATCTTTATGTCTCGGCCATTTCGAGACTCCTCGTCATGTCCGTGATCACATCCGGAACTCCAAACAACCTTCGGTACATCAAAACTTATAAACTCATAATAAAACTGTCATCGTAACGTTAAGCGTGCGGACCCTACGGGTTCGAGAACTATGTAGACATGACCTAGAACTATTCTCGGTCAATAACCAATAGCGAAACCTGGATGCTCATATTGGCTCCTACATATTCTATGAAGATCTTTATCGGTCAAACCGCATAACAACATACGTTGTTCCCTTTGTCACTGGTATGTTACTTGTCCGAGATTCGATCGTCGGTATCCAATACCTAGTTCAATCTCGTTACCGGCAAGTCTGTTTACTCGTTACGTAATGCATCATTCCGTAACTAACTCATTAGCTACATTGCTTGCAAGGCTTATAGTGATGTGCATTACCGAGAGGGCCCAGAGATACCTCTCCGACAATCGGAGTGACAAAACCTAATCTCGAAATACGCCAACCCAACATGTACCTTCGGAGACACTCAGAGCTCCTTTATAATCACCCGATTACGTTGTGACGTTTGGTAGCACACAAAGTGTTCCTCCCAGAACTGGAGTTGCATAATCTCATAGTTACAGGAACATGTATAAGTCATGAAGAAAGCAATAGCAACATACTAAACGATCAAGTGCTAGGCTAACGGAATGGGTCATGTCAATCACATCATTATCCTAATGATGTGATCCCTTTAATCAAATGACAACACATGTCTATGGTTAGGAAACACAACCATCTTTGATTAATGAGCTAGTCAAGTAGAGGCATACTAGTGACGTTATGTTTGTCTATGTATTCACACATGTATCATGTTTCCGGTTAATACAATTCTAGCATGAATAATAAACATTTATCATGATATGAGGAAATAAATAATAACTTTATTATTGCATCTAGGGCATATTTCCTTCAATACAAATATTGTAGCCTGAACCATGGGGAGAACACACATCAGCGCTGAAAACCGTTCGATAAGAAAACAGTCCCCACGAACGATCATTCCCGGCCGCAATCGTTTCCCAAGGGCGTGTTTGGATGGGTTGCTCGCACCTGGCTCGCATCTGGCATGCAATACTCGGCCCGTTTGGTTTCATGTGCGGCTCCTCAGCCTGGCCCGATTGATGCAAAATGAGGCCCCTCAGCCAGGCTCGAAGGAACGCAGGAATCGAGCGTTTTGATGATGCAGCCTTGCGCCTGCACCCGCACGTCTGACTTAAAACGAAACGGTACGTGAGACTGGCCCTGTTGTTTTATAGGATTACTTCGAAAGTGCCACTGAACCTGTCGTATCTCTCTTTCCTCGTCGGATCGCATCGAATAAAAACCAATCGCTGCCGCCGGGAGCTCCCTCTCGCGTCGCGCCGCCAGGCCAAGCTCGCTTGTCCACCTCAACCTCGCCATCCGAGCTCCCTCTTTCTCCACCGGTCCGAGCTCCATCGTTCGTTGTGACCCCGCCACCGAACGTTCGTGCTCCTCCGCCCGTCGACGTGTTCTTTGCAGGGTCTGCTTCAGATGGGGAGGCGCACCTGCGCCGGCTTGGCACGACCGTCCGCCATCACAGCGGCGTCATGCGGCGCTGGTGGTGCAGGAGCTCACGCAGATCACGCGTTGGTGTCGGCTTGGCCTGAAAGAATTCAGTCGCTGCTGTGCTTTGAGGAAGTACGTCGCTGCATTTCTTATACAACCTAGCAAACAACATCTCACATGGGCCTGCCTCACAAAGATGCACACAACCAAACATACATCTCATTTATTTTTGCATCACTAGCCAAAGCTAGACTCAGCTCGGATGGTAGATACGATGCAGCGTAAGGCTATGCAAGGAACCAAACACACCCCAAATGTCTTATTCTCTCTTCCCTCTCACTTCGTCTCGTTCCCCAACCACTGAAGCACTCCGCTTCTCTTCCCTCTCCTCACCGCGGGAGGAGGTGCGACTCACGCTCATCGGTAGCTAGCCAACCTAAATCGCGACGGCGACATCTGTAACTATCCTTACTTGATAGCCTGGAATTATGCTCACATTCACCAGACCGGGATACAAATGTAGCTAGGGTTCCAAGCAAGAAAAGGGGCTCGGGAGATAGAGCCGGGAAGAGGGAGGAGAGAGTCTCGCTAGCGGCGCCGTTACAGAAGAGTGATCCAGCGAAGACCTCATCCGCCGCCGCCCCCTGCCCCCGCTGCACTTTCCTCCTCCCCCGTCGCAGGAGGCGCCGTCGGGCAAAGTCCGGATGGCTCCGGGGAAGGCACCGGGGGGGCCTTCTCCGGCTGGTCATGGGCGTGCACGATGGTGTGTGGCCTCCGGGTGGGTCGCGAATCTGGTGGGTCGGGTGGCATGGTGAGGTCGGGCGTGCGGCGGCCATCACGGAGCAGTGGCTCGCGGCGCCGGTGTTGCCTGGCTTCGGCCTGGAGGGAGGGGATCGGTCGGCGGTTGTTGACCCGGATGCGGATCTGGTGGCGGCCTACTTGACAGTGTGATGGGAGGCCGAGCGTGGCTGACCAAGGGGCAGCGAGCGTGGGATTCGGGCCCTAGTTCCCGGATCTGAGGGTCGCCGCAACGCTTGCATTGTTTGGGCGACGATAGCGGCTGGCATGGTGGTGGGTGCTTCTGTTGCGCACGGAATTAGGGCGGCGGCCCTTCGATGGCGACGGACTCTATGGTCGTGTGGACGACTCGGAGACTGGATCTCGAGGTGGTGATGACCTTTCTGAGGCTGGCGGCGCTATGGGACATCCCTACCATCCATAGATCGATTTCGACGCGGCTCGGCAGGTGACACATGCGCCTCTTCCAGGGACGTTGGGCAATGCATGTCATCGGCAGGTGAAGCCGCTGGCGGATGCCCATCAGCAGATGCTACGCACAATGACTCATGCGGAGGTGTCAAGTCATGCCTGCTACCGGCAGATGATGCAACGTGGCTCTCGCGGAGGTGTCATGTTTAGCATGTTGTTGTTGGATAGAAAGTGGTGCGACAATGGCGGGTGGCAGGCAGTATGGACGTCGTTGTCTTCCGGTGTCTTCTCCAGAGGTATCCAATTATCAAGGTGTCGGTTGCTAGATAAGTGATGATGGTACATACGGCTTCAACGGCGAGTTTATGCACTCTGGTGGAAACACAAGATCTCTGATCAGACTATATGTCGATGCGCGCCTGCGTCGTGACCTTACTGAAGGTGGTGGACTGAAACTTGGCTTTGGGGATGAGAATCCCGAGTTCAACCTTGTGTTGGACTCGCCATCATCGGCGCACATGCGGCGACTTCTTCTTGAAGACGTAGTCTAGGACTTGTGTATTTTTCGTTTTGATGTCGTCTTGTATCATCGGCACACGTGCGGCTATTTGGTGGAATTACATGCGGCTTCCGATTTTATTTTCACTTTATTCTCGGGTCGACGTTGTTCGTTTGTTGGATTTTGCATTCTTAGTAATAGATGGTTGCATGCATCGTCTTGTTGGAAATATGCCCTAGAGGCAATAATAAAAGGATTATTATTATATTTCCTTGTTCGTGATAATTGTCTTTTATTCATGCTATAATTGTATTATCCGGAAATCGTAATACACGTGTGAATACATAGACCACAATATGTCCCTAGTGAGCCTCTAGTTGACTAGCTCGTTGATCAATAGATAGTCATGGTTTCGACTATGGACATTGGATGTCATTGATAACGGGATCACATCATTAGGAGAATGATGTGATGGACAAGACCCAATCCTAAGCATATTACAAGATCGTGTAGTTCGTTTTGCTAGAGCTTTTCCAATGTCAAGTATCTCTTCCTTAGACCATGAGATCATGTAACTCCCAGATACCGTAGGAGTGCTTTGGGTGTACCAAACGTCACAACGTGAATCGGGTGACTATAAAGGTGCACTATGTATCTCCGAAAGTGTCTGTTGGGTTGACACGGATCGAGACTGGATTTGTCACTCCGTGTTACGGAGAGGTATCACCGGCCCACTCGGTAGTGCATCATCATAATGAGCTCAAACTGACCAAGTGTCTGGTCACGGGATCATGCATTACGGTACGAGTAAAGTGACTTGCCGGTAACGAGATTGAACGAGGTATTGGGATACGATCGAATCTCGGGCAAGTAACATATCGTCTGACAAAGGGAATAGTATACGGGGTTGCTTGAATCCTCAACATCGTGGTTCATCCGATGAGAGCATCGAGGAGTATGTGGGAGCCAACATGGGTATCCAGATCCCGTTGTTGGTTATTGACAGGAGAGCCGTCTCGGTCATGTCTGCATATGTCCCGAACCCGTAGGGTCTACATACTTAAGGTTCGGTGACGCTAGGGTTATTAGGAAGACTTGTATGTGATTACCGAATGTTGTTCGAAGTCCCGGATGAGATCCCGGACGTCACGAGGAGCGTCGGAATGGTCCGGAGGTGAAGATTTATATATGGGAAGCTGTCATACGGTCACCGGAAAGTTTCGGGGGCATATCGGTATTGTACCGGGGCCACCGGAGGGGTTCCGGGTCCACCGAGGGGCCACCTCTCTGAGGGCTTCATGGGCCGTAAGGGGCAGGGAACCAGCCCCTGGAGGGCTAGGCGCCCCCCCCCCCGGTGGGCCCATGCGCCTAGGGGTTGGGGGAACCCCAGTGGGGCGCCCCTGCTTGGGGGCAAGCCCTCCCTTGGCCGCCCCTCTAGATCTCATCTAGAGGGGCCGCCCCTGCCCCTTCCCCTATAAATAGAGGCGAGGGAGGCTGCAACACACATCCAAGGCGCAGCCCTCCCTCCCCAACACCTCTCCTCCTCCGTTAAGTGCTTGGCGAAGCCTCGCCGAGTATCGCCTCTCCACCATCACCACGCCTGTCGTGCTGCTGTTGGAGCCTTCTTCCTCAACCTCTCCTTCCCCCTTGCTGGATCAAGAAGGAGGAGACGTCCGCTCCGTACGTGTGTTGAACACGGAGGTGCTGTCCGTTCGGCACTTGGTCATCGGTGATTTGAATCACGGCGAGTACGACTCCATCATCCCCATTCTCTTGAACGATTCCGCACGCGATCTACAAGTGGTATGTAGATGCATCTCTCTCCTATTACTCGTTGCTTAGATGAACTCATAGATGGATCTTGGTGAAACCGTAGGAAAAATTTTATTTTCTGCAACGTTCCCCAACAGTGGCATCATGAGCTAGGTCTATGCGTAGTTCTCCTTTTGCACGAGTAGAACACAATTTTTTGTGGGCGTAGATGTTGTCAACTTTCTTGCTGCTACTAGTCTTATTTTGCTTCAGCGGTATTGTGGGATGAAGCGGCCCGGACCGGCCTTACACGTACGCTTACGTGAGACAGGTTCCACCGACTGACATGCACCAGTTGCATAAGGTGGCTAGCGGGTGTCCTGCCTCTCCCACTTTAGTTGGAGCGGATTCGACGAAAAGGGTCCTTATGAAGGGTAAATAGAAGTTGACAAATCACGTTGTGGTTATTCGTAGGTAAAAAAACATTCTTGCTAGAACCCAATTGCAGCCACGTATAAGATGCAACAACAATTAGAGGACGTCTAACTTGTTTTTGCAGCAATTTTCATGTGATGTGATATGGCCGAAAGTTGTGATGAATGATGAATGATATATTGTGATGTATGAGATCATGTTCTTGTAATAAGAATCACGACTTGCATGTCGATGAGTATGACAACCGGCAGGAGCCATAGGAGTTGTCTTAATTATTGTATGACCTGCGTGTCATTGATTCAACGCCATGTAAATTACTTTACTTTATTGCTAAACGTGTTAGCCATAGTAGTAGAAGTAATAGTTGGAGAGAAACTTCATGGAGACACGATGATGAAGATCATGATGATGGAGATCATGGTGTCATGCCGGTGACAAGATGATCATGGAGCCCCGAAGATGAAGATCAAAGGAGCTATATGATATTGGCCATATCATGTCACTACTTTATATAATTGCATGTGATGTTTATTATGTTTTATGCATCTTGTTTACTTAGAACGGCGTAGTAAATAAGATGATCCCTTATAATAATTTCAAGAAAGTATTCCCCCTAACTATGCACCGTTGCTAAAGTTCGTCGTTTTGAAGCACCACGTGATTATCGGGTGTGATAGATCCTTACGTTCACATACAACGGGTGTAAGACAGTTTTACACATGCAAAACACTTAGGGGTAACTTGACGAGCCTAGCATGTACAGACATGGCCTCGGAACACAAGAGACCGAAAGGTCGAACATGAGTCGTATGGAAGATACGATCAACATGGAGATGTTCACCGACGATGACTAGTCTGTCTCACGTGATGATCGGACACGGCCTAGTCGACTCGGATCATGTAACACTTAGATGACTAGAGGGATGTCAAATCTGAGTGGGAGTTCATTAAATAATTTGATTAGATGAACTTAATTATTCATGAACATTAGTCTAAAATCTTTGCAAAATGTCTTGTAGATCAAATGGCCAACGCTCATGTCACCATGAACTTCAACGCTGCTCCTAGAGAAAACCAAGCTGAAAGATGATGGCAGCAACTATTCAGACCGGGTCCGGAACCCGAGGATCATCCTCATAGCAGCCAAGAAACAATATGTCCTAGAAGCACCGCTAGGTGAAGCACCCATCCCAGAGAACCAAGACATTATGAATGCTTGGCAGTCTCGTGCTGATGATTACTCCCTCGTTCAGTGTGGCATGCTTTACAACTTAGAACCGGGGCTCCAAAAGCATTTTGAGCAACACGGAGCATATGAGATGTTCGAGGAGCTGAAAATGGTTTTCCAAGCTCATGCCCGGTCGAGAGATATGAAGTCTCCGACAAGTTCTATAGTTGTAAGATGGAGGAAAATAGTTCTCACAAGGAGCACATACTCAAAATGTCCGGGTTGCACAACCGCCTGGCCCTAGCTGGACATTAACCTCCTGACGAGGCGGTCATTGACAGAATCCTTCAGTTGCTCCCACCGAGCTACAAGAGCTTTGTGATGAACTACAATATGCAGGGGATGGTGAAAACTATTCCTGAAGTATTTTCAATGTTGAAGTCAGCAGAGGTTGAAATCAAGAAAGAACATCAAGTGCTGATGGTCAATAAAACTACTAAGTTCAAGAAGGGCAAGGGTAAGAAGAACTTCAAGAAGGACGGCAAGGATGTTGCCGCTACCGTAAGCCAGCTTGCCGGAAGAAGTCAAAGAATGGACCCAAGCCCGAGACCGAGTGCTTTTATTGCAAAGGGAAGGGTCACCGAAGCGGAACTGCCCCAAATACTTAGCGCATAAGAAGGCCGGCAACACTAAAGGTATATTTGATATACATGTAATTGATGTGTACCTTACCAAGATCAGAGTAACTCCCGGGTATTTTATACCGGTGCGGTTGCTCATATTTGTAACTCATGCCAGGAGCTGCGGAATAAACGGATCTGGCAAAGGACGAGGTGACGATGCGCGTCGTGGGAATGGTTCCAAGGTCGATGTGATCACCGTCGCACGCTACCTCTACATTTACCTACGGGATTAGTTTTAAACCTCAATAATTGTTATTTAGTTCCAAGTTTGAGCATGAACATTGTATCAGGATCTCGTTTAATGCGAGATGGCTACTCATTTAAATCCGAGAATAATGGTTGTTCTATTTATATGAGAGATATGTTTTTTGGTCATGCTCCGATGGTCAATAGTTTATTCTTAATGAATCTCGAACGTAATATTACACATATTCATAGTGTGAATACCAAAAGATGTAAAGTTGATAACGATAGTCCCACATACTTGTGGTAATCGCCGCCTTTGGTCACATTGGTGTCAAGCGCATGAAGAAGCTCCATTCGATGGACTTTTAGAGTCTCTCGATTATGAATCATTTGACACATGCAAACCATGCCTCATGGGCAAATGACCAAGACTCCGCTTCTCCGGAACAATGGAGCGAAAGCAACCAACTTATTGGAAATCATACATATCGATGTGTGCGGTCCAATGAGCGTTGAGGCTCATGGAGGATATCGTTATGTTCTCACTCACCGATGACTTGAGTAGATATGGGTATGTCTACTTGATGAAACACAAGTCTGAGACCTTTGAAAAGTTCAAGGAATTTCAGAATGAGGTAGAGAATCAACGTGACCGAAAAAATAAAGTTCTTACGATCAGATCATGGAGGAGAATATTTAAGTCACGAATTTGGTACACACCTAAGGAAATGTGGAATCGTTTCACAACTCACGCCGCCTGGAACACCTCAACAGAACGGTGTGTCCGAACGTCAGAATCGCACTCTATTGGATATGGTGCGATCTATGATGTCTCTTACAGATTTACAGCTATCATTTTGGGGATACGCCTAGAGACAGCTACATTCACTTTAAATAGGGCACCGCCTAAATCCATTGAGACGACACCGTATGAATTATGGTTTGGGAAGAAACCTAAGTCATCGCTTTCTAAAAGTTTGGGGATGCGATGCTTATGTCAAGAAACTTCAACCTGAAAAGCTCGAACCCAAGTCGGAAAATGCGTCTTCATAGGATACCCTAAGGAAACCATTGGGTATACCTTCTACCTTAGATCCGAAGGCAAGATCTTTGTTGCCAAGAACGGATCCTTTCTTGAAAAGAGTTTCTCTCGAAAGGAGTAAGTGGGAGGAAAGTAGAACTCGATGAAGTACTACCTCTTGAACCGGAAAGTAGTGCAGCTCAGAAAATGTTTCGTGGTGCCTACACCGACCGGAGAGGAAATTAATGATGATGATCAAGGTACTTCGGATCAAGTTGCTACTGAACTTCAGAGGGTCCACAAGGACACGTTCCACACCAGAGTGGTATGGCAACCCTGTCCTGGAAATCATGTTGTTGGACAACGGTGAACCTTTGAACTATGAAGAAGTGATGGCGGGCCCAGATTCCAACAAATGGCTTGAAGTCATGCAATCCGAGATAGGATCCATGTATGAAAACAAAGTATGGACTTTGACAGACTTGTCCGATGATCGGCGAGCGATAGAAAACAAATGGATCTTTAAGAAGAAGACGGACGCGGATGATAATGTTACCATCTATAAAGCTCGACTTGTCGCTAAAGGTTATCGGCAAGTTCAAGGGATTGACTACGATGAGACTTTCTCTCCGTGAGCGAAGTCAAGTCCGTCTCAATCATGTTAGCAATTGTCGATACTATGATTATGAGATATGGCAAATGGACGCCAAAACGGCATTCCTTAACGGCTATCTTAAGGAAGAACTGTATATGATGCAGCCGGAAGGTTTTGTCGACCCTAAGAACGCTAACAAGGTGTGCAAGCTCCAAATGATCCATTTATGGGCTGGTGCAAGCATCTCGAGTTAGAACATTCGCTTGATGAGATGATCAAAGCGTTAGTTTATGCAGACTTATGGAGAAGCCTCATACATAAGAAAGTGAGTGGGAGCTCAGAAAGCATTTCTCATATTATATGTAGATGACGACTTTTGATGGGAAATGATATAGAACTCTTGGACAGCATTAAGGCCTACTTGAATAAAAGTTTTTCAATGAAGGACCTTGGAGAAGTTGCTTATATATTAGGCATCAAGATCTATAGAGATAGATCGAGACGCCTCATAGGTCTTTCACAAAGCACATACCTTGATAAGATATTGAAGAAGTTCAAATGGATCAGTCCAAGAAAGGGTTCTTGCTCAGACATAAGGTGTGAAATTGAGCTCGGCTCAATGTCCCACCACGGCGTAAGATATAGAAGAGATGAGTGTCATCCCCTATGCATCAGCCATAGGTTCTATTATGTATGCCATGTTGTGTACTAGACTGATGTAAACCTTGCCGTAAGTTTGGTAGGAAGGTACCAAAGTAATCCCGCAAGGAACACCGGACAGCGGTCAAGAATATCCTGAAGTACCGAAAAGGACTAAGGACATGTTTCGTTTATGGAGGTGACGAAGAGCTCGTCGTAAAGGGTTACATCGACGCTTAGCTTCGACACAAATCTGGATGACTCTAAGTCACAAACCGGATACGGTATATGTTGAATGGTGGAGCAAGCTGGTGCAAATTGCAAGCGTAGCGTCGTGGCGGGATCTACGTGTGAAGCGGACTAGATGGCAGCCTCGGAGGCAGCGCATGAAGCAATTTGGGTGAAGGAGTTCATCACCGACCTAGGAGTCATACCCAATGCGTCGGGGCCAATCAAACTCTTCTCGTGACAACACCGGAGCTATTGCACTTGCCAAGGAGCCCAGGTTTCACAAGAAGACCAGCACATCAAGCGCCGCTCAACTCCATTCGTGAAAATGTTCAAGATGGAGACGTAGAAATTTGCAAAGTGCATACGGATCTGAATGTCGCAGATCCATTGACTAAACTTCTTCCATGAGCAAAACATGATCAACACCAGAACTCTATGGGTGTTCGGTTCATCACAATGTAACTATATTATTGACTCTAGTGCAAGTGGGAGACTATTGGAAATATGCCCTAGAGGCAATAATAAAAGGATTATTATTATATTTCCTTGTTCGTGATAATTGTCTTTTATTCATGCTATAATTGTATTATCCGGAAATCATAATACACGTGTGAATACATAGACCACAATATGTCCCTAGTGAGCCTCTAGTTGACTAGCTCGTTGATCAATAGATAGTCATGGTTTCCGACTATGGACATTGGATGTCATTGATAACGGGATCACATCATTAGGAGAATGATGTGATGGACAAGACCCAATCCTAAGCATAGCACAAGATCGTGTAGTTCGCTTTGCTAGAGCTTTTCCAATGTCAAGTATCTCTTCCTTAGACCATGAGATCGTGTAACTCCCGGATACCGTAGGGAGTGCTTTGGGTGTACCAAACGTCACAACGAATCGGGTGACTATAAAGGTGCACTAAGGTGTATCTCCGAAAGTGTCTGCTGGGTTGACACGGATCGAGATCGATTTGTCACTCCGTGTTACGGAGAGGTGTCACTGGGCCCACTCGGTAGTGCATCATCATAATGAGCTCAAAGTGACCAAGTGTCTGGTCACGGGATCATGCATTACGGTACGAGTAAAGTGACTTGTCGGTAACGAGATTGAACGAGGTATTGGGATACCGACGATCGAATCTCGAGCAAGTAACATACCGTCTGACAAAGGGAATAGTATACGGGGTTGCTTGAATCCTCGACATCGTGGTTAATCCGATGAGATCATCGAGGAGTATGTGGGAGCCAACATGGGTATCCAGATCCCGCTGTTGGTTATTGACCGAGAGCCGCCTCGGCCATGTTCCAGATATCTCCCAAACCCGTAGGGTCTACACACTTAAGGTTCTGTGACGCTAGGGTTATTAGGAAGACTTGTATGTGATTACCGAATGTTGTTCGAGTCCCGAATGAGATCCCGGACGTCACGAGGAGCTCCTAATGGTCCGGAGGTGAAGATTTATATATGGGAAGCTGTCATACACGGTCACCGGAAAGTTTCGGGGCATATCGGTATTGTGCCGGGCCACCGGAGGGGTTCCGGGGTCCACCGAGGGGCCACCTCTCCTGAGGGCTTCATGGGCCGTGAGGGCAGGGAACCAGCCCTCGGAGGGTTGGGCGCCCCTTTGGGCCCATGCGCCTAGGGTTGGGGAAACCCTAGTGGGCGCCCTTGCTTGGGGGGCAAGCCCCCTCCCTTGGCCCCCCCCCTCTAGATCTCATCTAGAGGGGGCCGGCCCCCTTGCCCCTTCCCCTATAAATAGAGGGGCGAGGGGAGGGCTGCAACACACATCCAAGGCGCAGCCCCTCCCCTCCCCAACACCTCTCCTCCTCCGTTAAGTGCTTGGCGAAGCCCTGCCAAGATCGCTTTCTCCACCATCACCACGCCGTCAGGCTGCCGGAGCATTCTTCCTCAACCTCTCCTTCCCCTTGCTGGATCAAGAAGGAGGAGACGCCATCCGCTCTGTACGTGTGTTAAACGCGGAGGTGCTGTCCGCTCGCACTTGGTCATCGGTGATTTGAATCACGCGAGTAGTACGACTCCATCATCCCCGTTCTCTTGAACGCTTCCGCACGCGATCTACAAGTGGTATGTAGATGCATCTCTCTCCTATTACTCGTTGCTTAGATGAACTCATAGATGGATCTTGGTGAAACCGTAGGAAAAATTTTATTTTCTGCAACGTTCCCCAACACGTCTTGATGCATAGGCCGGGTTATCCTTTTCAAAAAAATATAAGTTTTATCTTAAGTCAAACTCCATAAATTTTGACTAAGTTTGTATGAAAAAATATCAACATTCACAATACAAAATTAATATATCATTTGATGCATCATTGGAAAAAATCATATTATATTTCTTTATTAGAGTAGATGTTTATATATTGTAATATAAGTTTGGTCAAATTTTATGAAGTTTGACTTAAGATATATAATATACGCAGAATAAAAGTAAACGGAGGGAGTATTTCTAAAATCGCCATCCAAATCGTTCGCAAATGTCATCCCAACAAACATTCGCCGGCTATTGGGGTCCTAAAAACAATGATACGGCACTCGTGGTCTAAACAAAAAAGATGATACCCTCGTGCAATGCTACAGAATGGTTGTTCAACCTAATGGAACGAACAACTCATGGAGATTTCACGCTCATCCATACTTTGCTATATGGTCGGCTCAAGGAAGGTGATACATGAACAAATTTTATCAAAGCCCTGTAGTGATTTTTTGGTTGTGTGAAACCGCCTGTGGTGAGCTCGAGATTATCATACCGGCGAAGCTACAGGAGAAGAGGAGAGGTTTCGACAATGAATCCGGACACAAGAGAGTCGACGACAAGGACGAGCGGCGAAGAAACCTATGAGTCGGTGGTTAGCGCTTGGCTTTTATTAGGGTGGCTTATGGTAGGGAGCAATAAACTATACAAAACTTAGGGGAGCCCGTGAAACAAAATTTAGATGGCCTGACCTGCATGTATTGTACTCTCTAAAAAATAAGTGTTTAGATCAGTGATCTAAACGCTCTTATACTTTTTTACACATAAATAGTATTTGCTAAGATTGTAAGGATTTTTTTTATAAAAACATACTCCCTCCGTCTAGGTGAGTAAGTCATCTTAGGTGATGCACTGTGACCAAGAAGGAGGGGAAAACGAGAGACCTTAATGTTTATTTGCTAATTAATAGCATTGCATGCAATGAACTAACCACTGCATGTCGTGTTTGGTAGTCTCAAGTCATTAAAAGCATGCACACCCCTCGTCTCTTATTGGTTAATATGTGAAGAAACAAGAAACGAGGTAGAAATTAATGCACTGCGCCTAAGTGTTTTGGGATTGTTTGGTTTTCGTAAGATGACTTACCACTAGTAGAATAAGGGCCTATTGTCCCGGTTGGTAAGGGCCTTTAGTCCCGGTTCCTGAACCGGGACTAAAGGGTCGGTACTAATACTGGCCTTTAGTCCCGGTTCAATCCGTAACCGGACCGATGGGCCTCCACGTGCTTTGTCTGAGCCCGAGCTCAGGGAGGGTTTGGTCCCGTTGGTGGCACCAACCGGGACTAATAGGCATCCACGCGTCAGCATTTCTATGGCTGTGGTTTTGTTTTTTTTTTTAAAGGGGGGGTGTGGGGGTTTTGGGGGCTTAATTTAGGTGTTTCATATATTGTGCCATAGCTAGCTAATTAATAGAGAAAAGTGTCCTCTCTTTGTCCGTGCTTGGTCGACGCCACGCACTATACATACGATATCTGAGAGGACTAGCTAGACACGCTAGCTAGCTAGTAATTAAGCAAATGTAAGATCGTCATGAACATATATGCATACAGAGAGAAGTGATATCGACCACCTCTCCTTCTCCGAGAGATTGGTCGAACAACAAGTTCTCGTGATATCTATCCGACACTATCGGCTACATATATACAATAATTATCTTTTACAATACGGACGCTGCGTGGTCCACATAGTATTCTCCGCCTTCAGCGATCACGTGGTCAAGAAAGAATGCCGCCAATTCCTCTTGAATTGCTCGCATGCGATCTGGTGCTAGGAGTTCATCCCGCTCAAACATCTAATTTTAAGAAAGGGGTCAATACATATATATATATATATATATATATATATATATATATATATATATATATATATATTTATGAAACTCAACACAAATGATGGTAATAAAATAAAATAGTGAATATTTTTTTTTACGCACTTCATATTGTTTGTCGGAGTAGCCCCTCTCACAGTCGTGTATGGCGGATGGACTCGCAAACGTAGTATCCACATAAATCATTCCCTTGTTCCTGCCACAACCACTTTACAAGAAACAGAGGTCAATCAAACTGATAATTAGCAAGCATGCTAAATGGTATTGATGAAACTCGTGCTTGAATCACTAGGAGATGCGCGTGGAATATGCTACTATATAGTACTTACTTTGGTGTCTAAATTGCAGCTTCTTCGGTAGTCCCGAGCTTTTTTGGTGAATTTTCCCCAAGCCCTGCCATACAAAGAAAACAATTACTTTGATATCGTAAATGAACAAAGTTGTTGATATGGTGGATAATGATCGATTTAACTTACTTCTCGAGCATTTCAGTCATGTTCGCATACTCCTTGGGATCTTTTCGCTTGGAGTCTAAGATGCTTACTACTCCCTTCTCAAGCTTAATCTCTAGGAGAATATAGTGGTAGCTGCACACATGCATAACTCATCAATATTACATTACTATAACCTGGACTAATAAGGAAACCGAATATGCCACAAGACAAGTAACACTCACTTGAAGTTGTAAGGAAAGAGTATTATATCTTTGTGTTCATTTATTACTAACGATTGTAGCAAGTTGGCCTCGGTATCTTCGCACGAAATTTAACCTCGCTTGCATCTATGAGATATGTGTTAATGAACCCAATATCACCCACTTGTCTTTTCTTCAATTCGCGATCTTCAATCTGCATAATATAGTGAGGATATTTATAAATACATGCAATGAAAGGGCTGAGTTATATAGAGATACTTAATGATGTAAGTAGTACTACTTACAGACATGAGCAGTGTGACCGTTGTTTTATCGAGGGCCAATTGATTGAAAAACTGATAGAACTCTTCAAATGGAATAGGCAATAGTTCATTTCCAAGGAGGTCATGCTCCTTTTAACTCTCACATACAAAGTACTCCTCCTCGGACTCTTTGCAGGTTTTCATGTACCAATCATGCAATCTTCGCATCATCGTTGATAGAGAGCTTTCATCTTTGACGAGAGGCTTCCCTGCATCGTATCTTTGTATCTGCACCTCCAAGAAATCATAATGTACATCGTCAAGGTGTAATCTGCAGGATTGCCAAAACCGGCACCATCCTCGGATCGACGATGTCGCTAGCGTGCACCTTGAGCGGGGGCACGATTGCCCGGTTGTTCGCCGAGCTGGGCAATTTGTTTCCCAGCTCGTCGTTTCTTTCATCCTTTGATCACCGACAAGATTTCCCGATCTCTCCGCTTCGCAAATGCCTTTCCAATAATGCGCTCATAGTTGCCTTTCGCGGAGACTTGGGTGGTTTTGTCGTAGCTGAGTGCGCTTCGCTTTGACCGGATCTACCTTCTCCTCCGGAGGTGGATGTCTCTTTGCTTTCAACCCTTGAAACCAGTCATCCACTTCGGTCTGCGCGCGATCTTCGCTTTCCTCCTTGCTCCTCTCAGACGGTAACTTCTCCGAGTCTTCGAGAAGGACCGAATCAGATCTCCTCCCGCCTTTGGCTGTACTGCTAGACGCCGGTAGAGCAGACGGAGCGGATGTCTTCTTTCCTTGCTTACGAGGCGGAGGAGAAGGACTACGACGCGCCGGAGCAGCCGGAGCGGCGGCGGGTCTCTTCCGCCCTTGCTG
Source organism: Aegilops bicornis (assembly GCA_021605145.1). NCBI lineage: Eukaryota > Viridiplantae > Streptophyta > Magnoliopsida > Poales > Poaceae > Aegilops > Aegilops bicornis. The sequence goes on along the minus strand of CM038671.1, from coordinate 627,958,319 downwards.
ACGAGGCGGAGAAGGAGGAGGCTGGCGGCTCGGGCGCGCCGGTGCAGGCGGAGAAGGAGACGGAGTGCCGCCACGCCGGAGAAGGAGCCGCCGAGTGCCCCTGATCGTCACTCGCCGGAGGAGGAGGCGGTGGAGGAGGCGGAGTGCCCGACTCGCGGGAGGAGGAGGAGGCGGAGGCGCCCAGCTCGAGAAGGTTGATGAGATCCTTCCGCCATAGGCATGGAGTCTTCGTGAGCGTAACCCACCGATACTCCCCTTCACCGGTAGGGTGGTCAAGCCGGAGGTCCTCAAATCCCTCCGTTATTTCATCGACCATCACCTTAGCATATCCTTCTCGAATCGGGCCGCAAAGTGAAAAGTTGAGTCGGGTTTAGTAGGATAAACATATCCAACAGCCGCCTTGACCTTCAAAATGCTCCATTGCCTCATAAGTTGGCAATGTTCAAGATCCGTGATAGCATCCACGGGATAGCTGGCGAGGAGCCGTCAAGGCATGCCGCTCTCACCGAAGCTTCGGTGGAAGCCATGCCGCTTCTCCGCCGAGATGGCGGGGTAGCTTCGGGGAAGCTTCGCAGGTCGCTTTGTTGTGATCTGCCGCTTCGCTCCTCTTCTCGCCTCTAGCCCCATTATTCTTTCGTGCAAGGCTCGCATTAGGCTCGCTCCGCTTTCTTCCTCCTTTCATGGGTTTTGTAACCCCTCGCGTCCGGAAATCCAGCCTTCCACGAAACGGAGCTCGGGCGTGCCTCGTGTCCGTCTGTGGTGCTCGAGATTCTCGAGGGACATTGTGAGCTCGTCCTTCTCTCGTCTGGAACGAACTTCCCTTGTCATACGCTTCGATATATTGCTGAAGCTCTCTTGACTGGTATGTCCAATTGTCCGTCCGGCCCAAATGCACTTCCCTGTTATAGGGTCCAAGGATCCGCCGCCCCAAGAACCAAGTCCGCAACGGTCTGGCGATTCATTGTCTCTCGGTTCGATCCCTTTATCAAGCGAGATCATTCTCAGCCTTGGCCCACTTAGGCCGGGCTACGAGGTAGCCACCGACCCCTGGCGATGGTGAAGCTTCTTCTTCGCAGCATTTCTCTTGTTTGTCGCCGACATCTTTTACTCTTTTCCGATGTCTTGTAGGCCACAAATGCGGGCCGATCATCTCTCGATCTTCTCATATTTGCCCTTGAATTCTGGTGTCTCATTTTTTCGACATACGTATTGAGTTCTTTCTTCCAATTCCTGAATAGTTCTGCCATCTTCTTAAGAGCAAAAGACTTGATTAATGGCTCTATTATCGCTTCTTCCGGATCATCCTCTAGCGGTAGGGTAAAATTTGACTTCAAATTTCACCCAAAGATCATTTTTCTGCATATCATTGACACAAGACACCTCGTGGTCTTCGTTCTAGGCTTATACCATTAGTGGATGCTGATCGATCTTGTCCCTAACCGTAACCCCCGCACCGAAAGCAACAAATGCCTTCTTTGTCCGGTAGGGTTCAATCGGTTGGCCGTCAAGCATGATTTGTATGATCTCAAACTTTTCATCCGAGCTCAACTTTTCTTCGGCCTCGCCTCTTTACCGGGTTGTGCTCGATCTGGAGGGCTAGAAAAAGAACAAAGACGAGAGTTAATTAATATGTGTACATACCAAAACAAAGACGAGAGCTAGTCAAGACAAAGCTTAACTAATATATAGACCTGGCCGGACTCGGTTTGGTGATCACCGGAGCCGCCCCGATGGTCTACTTCTTCACCCTCTCCTTCTTGCACCGGCATTGGGTCATCGGAGCCATGTAAATCATAGCCACCGCTTCTTCACCCTCTCCTTCCAGACCATCATTGTCGTTGAGAAACATCAACGAGCGACGGCATCACTTCCTTGTGCGATTATGTCCCTCAACAACGCTTCTTGTGCTTCGTCTCGGGGGTGTCCATAGTTTCTACAAATATTTACAACATGGCAATTATTATTCAAACATGATGAGATATGGATATATTAGTGGCAAACGTAGAACTAGCTAGCTAATCACAATAAGGAATCATATTAGTGGCCTTGACGCTGCTTCTCTAGGGTTTGGGGTGGCCTCGACAACGCTTCAAGGGTTAGGGGTGGCCTCGAGAACGCTTCAAGGAGGGTAATATCGACTTCCCCACGTGTTGAAGCTATCGGGAGGGGTTCGGTGTTGAACACTACATCTAGGTCCCTAAAGTGACGTGGGCATCGACTCTCGAGGTAGGGTAGAGGGTCGTGGATCGCTGAGCGGTCGAGGGTCAAGGGTCGAGGATCGCCGAGGTCGGGAGGTTGCCTAGTGTCAAAGGATTCAACAAAACCCTCGGCGATCCTCGACCCTTGAACCCTCGGCGACCCCGAACCCTCGACCCCTAGATCTACCTCGAACCTCGATCCTCGACCCTGGAACCCTCGATCCCTCGACAACGCTTCAAGGGGGTAATATCGACAACGACGAGATACATACACGGAAAATTAATGTTATCGGGGAGGGGGTATCTCGACGACCCCCCCACGCATCAAGTTATCGAGGGGTATATGGACCCCCTCCTCGTGTTGAAGTTATCGGGAGGGTATATCGACGATGACAGAGAGGAGAAGATCGAAGAAAAAGAAGAAAAAGAGGAGAAGAAGAAAGGAATAGGAGAAGAAGAAAAATAGAATATTTTCTATTTTTTCTTCTTCTCCTCATTTCTTTCTTCTTCCTCTTCTTTTCTTCTTTTTCCTCTTCTTATTTATTTCTCCTCTTCTTCCTCTCCTCTTCTACTCCTTTCTTCCTCTTGGTCGGGAGGTTGCCTAGTGTCAAAGGATTCAACAAAACCCTCGGCGATCCTCGACCCCTTGAACCCTCGACGACCCTGGAACCCTCGACCCCTAGACGACCTCGAACCTCGATCCTCGACCCTAGAACCCTCGATCCCTCGACAACGCTTCAAGGGGTAATATCGACAACGACGAGATACATACACGGGAAATTAATGTTATCGGGGAGGGGGTATATCGACGACCCCCCCCCCCACGTATTGAAGTTATCGGGAGGGGGTATATGGACCCCCCCTCGTGTTGAAGTTATCGGGAGGGGTATATCGACGATGACAGAGGAGAAGATCGAAGAAAAAATAGAATATTTTCTATTTTTTCTTCTTCTCCTCTATTTCTTTCTTCTTCTCCTCTTCTTTTTCTTCTTTTTTCCTCTTCTTATTTATTTCTCCTCTTCTTCCTCTCCTCTTCTACTCCTTTCTTCCTCTTCTTATTTTCCTTTTCCCTCTCCTTCTTTTCTTCTTCTTCTTTCTAGCTAGATATATAAAACTTTTCTAAAAATGTAACTTTTGCATATATAAAACCTTTTCTTCTTCTTCCTTCTTCCTAAATATATAAAACTTTTCTAACAATGAAACTAACCTTAAATACATACATTCATACAAAAAACATGTAAAAAAATACATAAACACATATATGAACATACATAAGAAATACATATATCTAAAAAATACATATATAAACATACATAAGAAATACATATATCTAAAAAAGTACATATATTAAAAAGCGGTATGGCAGCCGGGCAGCGCCAAGGTGCTCACAAGGGCGTCGTCAGGTGTGGCAGGCGGCGCGGCGGCGGCAGCAGGGCACGGGAGTGGCGGCGACGGCGTCGGGCGAAGCGACGGCGTCGTGGCGATGACGGCGTCGCGACGGGCGGCGACGGCGGTGTGGCGGCGACGGCCTCGGGCGCTGAGGTGGTGACGGCTGCGTGCGGCGACGGGCGGCAACGGGTGTGAATCGGGCAGCCTGGCGGCGTCGTCGGCGCGGGCAACTGCAGAGATGAAGTGAAAAACTGTAAGTGTTTTCTTATATAGTAAGGGCATTAGTGGGCATTAGTCCCGGGTCGTGGCACGAACCGGGACCAATGCCCCCTTTAGTCCCGGTTGGTGCCACCAACCGGGACCAAAGGCCTTGTGCTGCCCCGCGCCAAATGTTTAGTCCCACCTCGCTAGTTGAGAGGGAGCCGCACTGCTTATAAGGTGCGGTGCGACTTCCCTCTCGAGCTCCTCTCTAAAGCAGGCTGGCCTAAACTTGCAATATGTGTGTCAGGCCTACTCGGCTTCCCTGCTGGCCTGAATCCTCGCCCATGGTAGGGTTTCTAGTCGTATTCAGCCGTGGGTGCCCAGTAGGTGGCACTTTTTTTTGTTTTTTTGTTTTATTTGTTGCTTTATTTAGTTTATTTTGGTTTTGGTTTATTTTTCTTTTGGTCTTTTGCTTTATTTTGTTAATTCTTTTTGCTTTTAGTTTTAGAAAAATTATAAACTTTCTGTTAGTGCCATTAGTTTTCAAATTTGAAAACTCTTTTTTTTTGTTTTCTTTGTTGCTTTATTTATTTTATTTTGTTTCTACTTACAACAAAATACTTATTGTTGCTATTTTTATTTTTTTCAGTTTTTTGTTCTGTTTTCTGCATTATTTAGTTTTTGTTGTTTTTTTCTTTATTTTTTAATTCTTTTTTGCTTTTAGTTTTAGAAAAATTATAAACTTTCTATTAGTGCCATTAGTCTTCAAATTTGAAAATATTTTTTTTGTTTTCTTTGTTGCTTTATTTATTTTATTTTGTTTCTGCTTACAACAAAATACTTATTGTTGCTATTTTTATTTTTTTCAGTTTTTTTTTCTGTTTTCTGCATTATTTAGTTTTTGTTGTTTTTTCTTTATTTTTAATTCTTTTTGCTTTTAGTTTTAGAAAAATATAAACTTTCTGTTAGTGCCATTAGTTTTCAAATTTGAAAACACTTTTTTGTTTTCTTTGTTACTTTATTTATTTTATTTTGTTTACGCTTACAACAAAACGGTGTGTAGAGGGACGGGCTTATAAACCGGTGTGGCGCCCTTCGTTGGCGAGGTTTTCAAATTCATAGTTTTCAAATGAACTCTGAAAAAGTTGGCATAGCATGTGCATGTACAAAACGGACAATGGTATCATACTGCTCTGTTACAAAGTTGGCATGGTATCATCATAATAGTTATGGAGAAAGTCTTCACTTTTTCTTCGCTTGTGTCGCTTGCTTATTGCGCCAGTAACCATGGATAATCTTCATCGCTTATCGGGATGCTTGGGTCAGCCTTGACTTTGAAGGGGGAATTTCATGAAACTTTTCATACTCTTGAGACATGTCCGTCTTGCCCTCCACTCTCGTGGATGTCCCTTTTTCCTGAAAAAGAACTATGTGGCGCTTTGGCTCATTGTATGATGTATTCGCTTCCTTATCTTTTCTTTTCCTCGGTCCGTAGACATGTCCTTCACATAGATAACCTGTGCCACATCATTGGCTAGGACGAACGGTTCGTCGATGTACCCAAGATTTTTCGGATCCACCGTTGTCATTCCGCATCGTGGGTCTACCTGCACTCGCCTCCCTCAGATTGACCCACTTGCACTTAAACAAAGGGACCTTAAAATCTACTCCGTAGTCAAGTTCCCATATGTCTACTATGTAACCATAATATGTGTCATTTCCCTTGTCGGTTCTTTGCATCAAAGCGGACACCGCTATTTTGGTTGGTGCTCTTTTCATCTTGGTCAATCGTGTAAAATGTATTCCCATTTATCTCAGATCCTTTCCAAATCATTATACCAAAGATGGTCCTCGACAACAAGTACAGCTCATCACAAACAGTGATGTCACCTCCGAGATGTGTTTCCAACCAACTGCCGAAAGTCCCGATGTGTTCACATGTAATCCGATCGTCAGACCGCTTGCTCGGGTGTTTGGAGCGCAGATCGTTCTTGTGTTCATCGACATACGGGTCACCAAGGTAGAGTTCTCAGAACTGTAGTGTGCTTGAGACCAAGAATATCCGTCCCTGCATATTATTGAGTCTCTTCCAAGCGTGCCTTTTTTCCAAAGTCTCCCCTCATACCGCGATTTAGGGAGACCTATCTTCTTAAGGCCAGAATGAAGTCAACACAAAACCCGATGACATCCTCTGTTTGATGGCCCATGGAGATGCTTCCTTCCGCCTAGCGCCGTTATTCTGAACATATTTCTTTAGGACTCCCATGAACCTCTCAAAGGGGTACATATTGTGTAGAAATCTGGGCCCTAGAATGACAAACTCGTCGACTAGATGAACTAGGACGAGAGTCATGATATTGAAGAAGGATGGTGGAAAAACCAGCTCTAAACAGACAAGACATTGCGCCACATCACTCCTAATCGTTGATACGATTTCTGGATCGATCACCTTCCGAGATATTGCATTGAGGAATGCACATAGCTTCACAATGGCTAATCGGACGCTTTCCGGTAGAAGCCCCTCAATGCAACCGGAAGCGATTCGTCATAATCACGTGGCGCCATGAGACTTTAGGTTCGGAACTTTTTCTCCGCATATTTATTATTCCCTTTATATTCGATTTAGAAGCCGGTCGGGACCTTCATCTTGAAAGCGTGCATTGAAAGAATATTTCTTTCTCTTCTTTCGTAAGAGCGTAGCTGGGAGGACCTTCATACTGCTTCGGAGGCATGCCCTCTTTTTCGCGGTAAGCGTTGCAGGTCCTCTCGTGCCTCGTGTATCTTTTGTCTTCCCATACACGCCCAAGAAGCCTAGCAGGTTCACGCAAAGGTTCTTCGCCACGTGCATCACGTCGATCGAAGAGCGGACCTCTAGGTCTTTCCGAGGGTAGGTCCCAAAATATAGATTTCTTCTTCCACATGGGTGCGTGATTCTCAACGTCATTCGAACAGCTAGTCCGCCGGGACCCTTTTGAAAGATTACGTGTAAATCATTGACCATAGCAAGTGCGTGATCACCGGTACGCATGGCGGGCTTCTTCCGTGATCTGCCTCGCCTTTGAAATGCTTGCCTTTCTTTCGACATTGATGGTTGGTCGGAAGAAATCGACGATGGCCTGTACACATTCTTCCCGCAGCTTCCCGGTATATACTATCGGTGTCAAGTAAACAGTGCGTGCATGCGTGGTATCCCTTGTTTGTCCGTCTCCGAAGGTTACCGAGAGCGGGCCAATCGTTGATGGTCACGAACAGAACGCCTTTTAGGTCAAATTCCTCCTTTTTGTGCTCATCCCACGACGCACACCGCTTCCATTCCACAGCTGTAAAAGTTCTTCAACTAATGGCCTTAGGTACACATCAATGTCGCTGCCGGGTTGCTTAGGGCCTTGGATGAGAACTGCATCATAATGAACTTCCGCATCATGCACATCCAAGGAGGAAGGTTATACATACATAGAGTCACGGGCCAGGTCTTTGTGATTGCTGCTCTGCTCCCGAAAGGATTAATGCCATCCGCGCTTAAAGCAAACCATACGTTCCTTGGGTCCTTTGCAAACTCATCCCAAGATTTCTCTCGATTTTTCTCCACTGCGACCCGTCGTGGGTGCTCTCAACTTCCCGCCTTTCTTACGGTCCTCACTGTGCCATCGCATCAACTTGGCATGCTCTCTGTTTCGAACAGACGTTTCAACCGTGGTATTATAGGAGCATACCACATCACCATCGCAGAACCCTCTTCCCGGAGGCTCGCCACAACATCACCGTGGTCATCTCGTCGATCTTATATCAGCAATGCACCGCATACCGCATGCGTTCAGATCCTTGTAGGCACCACGGTAGAGGATGCGATCATTAGGGCATGCATGTATCTTCTCCACCTCCAATCCTAAAGGGCATACGACCTTCTTTGCTGCGTATGTCTTTGTCGGGCAATTCGTTATCCTTTGGAAGCTTCTTCTTCATTATTTTCAGTAGCTTCTCAAATCCTTTATCGAGCATGACATTCTCTCGCCTTCCACTGCAGCAATTCGAGTACGGATGCGAGCTTTGTGTTGCCATCTTCGCAATTGGGGTACAACCCTTTTTGTGATCCTCTAACATGCGATCGAACTTCAGCTTCTCCTTTTGACTTTCGCATTGTGTCCTTGCATCGACAATGACCCGGCGGAGATCATCATCATCGGGCACATCTTCTCGTTCCTCTTGATCTTCAAGAGCTTCGCTGCTCCAAAGACCATCGTGCACACATCGTCAGTGCATCTTGATGTTCGATAGCATCACCGTATTCGGGGGCACATAGTTGTCATCGTACTCTTCTTCCTCGCCGTCTTCCATCATAACCCCTATTTTTCCGTGCCTCGTCCAAACATTATAGTGTGGCATGAAACCCTTGTAAAGCGGTGGGTGTGAAGGATTTTCCGGTCGAGTAAGACTTCAGATTCCCACATATAGGGCATGGACAACACATAAAACCATTATGCTTGTTTGCCTCAGCCACTTGAAAAAATCATGCACGCCCTTAATGTACTCGGAGGTGTGTCTGCCACCGTACATCCATTGCCGGGTTCATCTGCGTGCATTATATATAATTAAGTGTGTCAAAAATCATTACGTAACATCATGAATAGATAATTAAGTGACCAAATTAATAGAAGTTCATCATCACATAAAACCAAAGTACATACATAGTTCTCATCTAACAACATAAAGCTCTGCAGAGCATCTAAATTAAATAAACCATACATTGAAACTATGTAAAACATTTCAATGCGAAAACAAATACGATCATAATCGCAACCAAGGTAACAACTGATCCAACGGCATAATGATACCAAGCCTCGGTATGAATGGCATATTTTCTAATCTTTCTCATCTTCAAGCGCATTGCATCCATCTTGATCTTGTGATCATCGATTTACATCCGCAACATGCAACTCCAATATCATCTTCTCCTCCTCAAGTTTTTTATTTTTTCCTTCAAGAAATTGTTTTCTTCTTCAACTAAATTTAACCTCTCGACAATAGGGTCGGTTGGAATTTCGGTTCAACAACCTCCTAGATAAATAAAATCTATGTCACGTTGGTCGGCATAATTTTCATAAACAATAAATGAACCAATAGTTATGAAAAGATAATATATACCACATCCGAATCATAGACATGACGAGGGCCGACGGGGGCGGATACCAAAACCATCGCACTATATAAGATGGAATAATAAAAGTAAGAAAATAATACAAGTATCTATCTAAACAAACAAGTAATAATATTTTTCCTTTCAGAAAGAAGATAAGAACAAGAGGCTCACCACGATGGTGCCGGCGATGAGATCGGCGCGGTTGATCGACGGGGACGGGGCGTGACGGACCGCTAAACCTAGATAAATATTGAGGAAAATGGAGCTTGGCGGTCGAGCTTGGAGAGGAGAAACCTTAAGTAGTGTGGCTCAGCATTCCATCGAACAACTTGTGTGCATAGGAGGTGAGCTAGAGCACCACCAAGCCCTCTCCCCTCGGCCGTAAAAAAGCAGGCAGTGTGCTCTGCTTCTTGCCGAGGGGCTATATATAGAAGCACCATTAGCCCCGGTTGGTGGCATGAACCGACTAAAGGAAGCCTTTGGTCCCAGTACATGCCACCAACCGGGACCAATAGTGGTGGGCAGAGCAGGACCATTGGTCCCGGTTCGTCCCACCAACTGGGACCAAAAGGTCCTGGACGAACCGGGACCAATGGCCCACGTGGCCTCCGGCCCCCTGGGCTCACTTAACCGCAAATAGCTCCATTGGTCCCGGTTCTGGATTGAACCGGGACTAATGGGCTGATCTGGCCTGGACGAAAGCCCTGTTTTCTACTAGTGTACACACCTAGACGAAGGGAGTAATACGGACATAGACACTCACAATATTCCGTATACTCATCCCTATGAATATAAGAATGCACGCTATATCACTATAAGCCCCTATAAAAGGTTGAGTCGTCGTGTCTTGAAATTACCGAAGTCGCCACAAGCATCTCATAGTCAACGGCCACAACATAGCAATGAATACTAATGTCATAAAGCTTAAAATAAATCGGCGAAATATACAAGCACATGTGCTAAGTATAAGGCTTGAATCCAGATGGACTGCTTTCACCACAAAAATCTAACAATTTAAAATATGCTTAGCTTGTTGTAAGTAATTACCTGTCATACAATCATTGCTTTTTTTTAGGGGATAGCCAAATTTTATTCATCAAAGACCACAATGGGTGGGATACAACTCGGATCATGGGGTTGGCCTAACCAAAGATGGCGCCCCAGACCGAGACTAAGTGAGTATTTGGCTAGTTTATGTGCTTCAACATTAGTAGCACGACCTTCAAAACTGAAATTACACTGAAATATAGATGCTCTAATATTAATCTCCTGGATGATAGAACCACTCCTTCCTTTGCCTCCACATGAAATATCAGCCACCGTTTGCTTGGAGTCAGATGCAATGACAAAGTTGTGGATATTAAGGTCTTCCGCCAGCGCCAAAGCCTCTCGGCATGCAATTTCCTCAAGTATTGCTGGGTCCTCTAGGCCAGCTACCACCAACACGGAACTGCCTAGGTAATTACCTTGCCCATCCCTGCAAACTGCCGCTGTTGATCCACCCTTCCTCGCTCTCACTCCTGCATCTACATGGATCTTGGCATAACCAGCAGGGGGAGCCTTGGGACGAATCGCCCGTGTCTGCCCCGTTGCTGGAGCTCCTCTCCTCGTCGTCGGGCTTCTCATAGTAATCATATTGAGTTCATCTATGAATCGCCTGACAAATGAATTAGTTGCTTGAGGCGATTGGAAAATTCCTTCATGAATGGCCTTGCGCCGTGCAGTCCATATCGCCCAGAGTGTGACCGCAAGCAAAACAAATTGATCATGAGCTAGTGACTGCATGAAGGTGAAGAGCCACTACTTGGCATTGGGTTCCGTGTTGATACCAGGCTTTGTGCTAGCTCCTCATCAACTAGTGCCCACACACACCTGTCATACAATCATTGCTAGTACTGAACGGACAATCGTGTAGGGGAGCTACAGGACGGCCTGCCAACTCGAGGGAGAGGCACCACTTGTCAGGAGCCCCTATTTGACGCGCTTTGCGTCAAATTGGCGGCCTGACGCACAGGCAGGGACCTGACTGGGCCGGCCCATCTAGTTCTACCGCGGGACAAAAAACATTGCACAAAATAGTAAACGTGCGCGTATCAGGAATCGAACCGGAGACCAACTGCTTTATTATCACGAAGTACTTGCCACTCGGGTGAACGAGAACCACTGTTAATAGAGCAGTGCACCACTTAAAGAACTAAGCATATACGTATATTTGTAGCGAACCGAAAGTAACTATTGTAGCGAATCTGAATTAGTTACTGAGTTGAACGTTTTTTTCATGAATATTTTCAAAAAGTACCAACATTTATCGAATTCCTGAAGAAGAAGAAAAATGAGACAAGAACATTTTTTGAACATGTGAACATTTTTTTGAACTCCTGAACAAAATTTGGAAATAGAAACATTTTTTTAAACTCCCGAACAAAATTTAAAGCACGAACATTATTTGATATTTGTGAACAATTTTTGAAACTACTAGACAATAATTGAAAATATGTAATTTTATTGAAATTCACAAACAAATTTTGAAATGGGTACATTTTTTGAAACTCCTGAACAAAATTTGAAAATACAAACTTTGAAATCCTGAACAAATTTTGAAATGGGAACATTTTTTGAAAATCCCGAACAAAATTTGAAAATACAAACAAATTTCTAAAAGATTGAACAATTTTTTAAATGGAAACATTATTTTGAAATCCTGAACAAATCTGAAATGTTGTCAAATTTTGAACAAAATAAAAGGAAACATTTTTAAATGCAACCATTTTTAAAATGTCCGAACAGTTTTGAGAAGGAAATAAACTTGAAAAAAAAGGAAAAGGAAAGAAAAAGAAAATAGAAGAAACAGAAAAAAGAGAAACAAAGAAAAAGGAAAAACGAAAAAACGAAAAATAATAAAAAGAGCCTAAAAACCGAAAAGGAAACAACACAGAAAAAAACCCGGTTCAGAAGCTTCCCAAAACCGGTTCGCCGCACCTGCGTAAATCACGAATTGGGCCGGCCCATATTAGCATCGCTGCTCCTGTGCGATTGCCCGACATCTTGCCGCAGCGAGCGGCGAATAGGAATTTCCCCACTTGTTGGGCGGTTTTCTTCTAATTTTTTTTTCCTTCTGGCGGTTTTTGGCGAGGGATTTTCAGTTTTTCAATTTTCTATTTTTATTTTGAATTTTCGTTCTTTATACCTTTTTATATTTCATGAATATTTCTGAAAAACGTGAACTTTAAATTTGCAAACATTTCTTTAAAAACATGAAATTTTAAAAAATTGAACATTGTTTATAATTTTTAAAAGGTCATTACTTTTGCAAAAAGAAATGCAGCCACCTTTTTCTTCTTTTTAAGGAGCGGCAAGCCTTTCTTTCAGCTAAGCATCCCGCGCGTTATTGGTCCAGCCACAACGCGTCGCTAGGACGAACGGGAGAAGGTTAACAATGCCGTGTAGTCGAATGAACAATACGTTTCGTAACTCCGGTGTCCCAACTAATTAAACGCCTAGAGCAGCATAATGGCAATGTCGATTGCGAATCAGTAGTGGAGCGAGCACAGATAGGCAGTTCGAAAAGGGTACAAAATTCTGCGAAACTGATTTTGGGAGGGGCGGGGCCAAGCAAGGTTTACCGTACGAAAAGCAGATCAAAATGAACACCATGTGCAAAGCTACGACCATATGACACTGACAAATTAAGATCTGCACGTAGACGCAGACAGAATATAAACAGGTTACGAGCGAAGAGAAATAACCAGCTAATTGTGAGTTCACAACTACTCCGCAGATTGTAATTGCTGGATCTGCAGGAGACAGCCTGCGGATCAACAGCGAACGGAGTTGAAGCAAGGAAAATACAGGACGGCAGGAAAAACAATTGTATCACAGGATTTGCATCAGGCTAAATAAATGCAGCACATCCGGCAAACAAAGAACAGCATCGTCCTTAGCAATAATTCATAATTTTAGGACAAATTTGTTAACTCTGGATTCATATAACTCGGCAAACACAATGTTTGCCCATCAGAAATTCAGAACACTGAAGCAACCATCGAACAAACATCTACTGCTAATACAGATATTACTACTAATCATAGAAGGCATTGAATCCAAATCAACTAGAGCTTTCTCCTCTCCTCCACGTTCTTGACCGCGAGCCAGGGCTTGTGGGCCACGGCCGGCCGGCCAGCGCCGCGGCTCTTCAGCCGCCGAAGCCGTAGAGGGTGCGGCCCTGGCGCTTGAGCGCGTAGACGACGTCCATGGCGGTGACGGTCTTGCGGCGGGCGTGCTCGGTGTAGGTGACGGCGTCGCGAATGACGTTCTCGAGGAAGATCTTGAGCACGCCGCGGGTCTCCTCGTAGATGAGCCCCGAGATGCGCTTCACGCCGCCCCTCCTCGCCAGGCGCCGTATCGCCGGCTTGGTGATGCCCTGGATGTTGTCGCGCAGGACCTTGCGGTGGCGCTTCGCGCCGCCCTTGCCGAGCCCCTTGCCGCCCTTGCCGCGCCCCGACATGGCTGCCGCCCCGAGTAGCTTTGGGAAGAAGGGGATTTGGGGATTTTGGAGCGGGGGTTTGGTGGCTGGAAGCGATGAGTGAGATGAGACGGGGGAAGGGGTTGTATATAAAGGGTGAGCGGGGGCTGTCGAGGCGGCTGGAGCCGTTCGATGGAGATGAGATCGGTGGCTGAGACTGCTTTTCCCGACGATGCCGCGGATTGGTGGTGTGGACTGGGGTGCGGATCGGTGACCTGGCACGCCGGGTTCCAAGTTTCGGAATTTTGCGCGCCCGGTCTGCATAGTGGGACGAAAAACAAGCGGGGTTGGACACTAGTTCTCCTGGTGAGGACATAGACGTAGAAAATATGGTGGGGTATACCAATTAAATGAAATTCAGTACTTCCTCTGTTTAATTTTAGTTTGCATATAAGATTTGATCAAAGTTAAACTTTGTAAAGTTTGACTAGCTTTGTAGGAAGAGATATCAACATTCACACCATGGAATCAATATTATTAGATGCATGATGAAATTCATTTTCATAAAATATAACTTTTGTATTATAGATGTTCATAATTTTTTTTATAAAATTTAACTTTAACCAAATCTTATATGCAGACTAGAAAGAAACGGGGGACTATTAGTGGAATTGTAAGAGCATCTCTAGCAGAGCCGCTAGATGGTCAACCCGCAAAATTGATTCTACTACCACAGCTTCACGTGAAGGTTGTACTCGTAAGCGGACGTGTAAACGTTGTACGCGAGCTGGTACTCCACGTCCACCTCCTCCAAGCGTGCGGCAGCACCCTCCTCGCCGGAGTCCAGAGCCCTCCTTCGCGGCGATTCGGGCCACCTGCGCCTCGCGCAAAGCCTTTATGGACGGCCAGAGGGCGTCGTAGAGCTCGTCGAAGCAGCGCCACCCACGGCTCCCGCCGCAGTAGGAGAGGGCATTGATACGTCTCCGACATATTTATAATTTTTTATTGTTTGATGCTATTATATTACCAATCTTGTATGTTTTATATGTCATTTTATATTATTTTTTAACAAACCTATTAATTTAGTGTCCAGTGTCAGTTCATGTTTTTTGCCTACTGCTTTGTTTCGTAAAAAAAATCATATTAAACGAAGTCCAAACACGAAAAATACTTTACGGTGATTTTTTCTGGAACAGAAGAGACACTATAAGCTTTGGGGATAGACCAGAAGACACACGAGGGAACCACAAGCTCAAGGGGGCGCCCCAGGGGGCGTCATGCAAGCTTGTGGGCCCCTGTGCACCTATGACCTAATTCTTGGCCTAGAAATTCCCTAAAATCCATAAACCCCTGATGCGAGACCCAAAACAATTATTCCGTCGCCGCAACCCTCTATTCTTGTGCGATCCCATTTGGAGGCCCTCGTCAGTACTCTGTCGGAGGGGAAAACCATTGGGGAGGCAATCTTCATCAACCTTGTTGCCTCCATGATGATGCGTGAGTAGTTTTAGTGTGACCTACAAGTCCATTGTCGGTGTACTAGAGTAGGGGTACCCTAGTATCCCGAACTCGCACGTGCAGGCGATTCTGACACTCCGCGGCAAGGCTTGCCGGGTGACCGCCAAGGTCCTCCGTGGTTCCTTTGGAGCCATTCAAGAACAAAGTATTTAAGCCAAGGAGACAAGGCCCCGGCAAGAGGAGCTTGCCGGGAAGGCCAGCCAAGGCACTTAGGAGACAAGGCCCCGGCAAGAGGAGCTTGCCGGAAAGGCCCGGTGAGAGACAAGCTTCCGGACGCGACAAGGCAACAATCGCGGCAAGGCACTTGCCGCGGCAGACTACCAATCTGTACCTGCGCTCCAGCACACCCACCTAACGTGTCGCCTCAGGACCTTTCGGTAGCGCAGCGTGGCAAGAGGTCAGGCGGCCGGAGCGCTGTGGCAAGCGGCGCCGACAAGATTGCCATCGTGGCAAGCGGTGGCGTCCCCGACGATCCTCGCTTGCACCGCTTTGGGCGACGTAGATGGGCATTCAATGCCTTTGTCCCCGCCGCCGTGGTTAGGTATGATACATCGCATGTAGCCGTACCAACCGTATTCCTTTTCCATTTTTATCCTTGTCTACGCTACACCTCGGAGACCCCTTGAGCATATAAAAGGAGGCCCATGCGCAACGAGAGGGGGTTCGAAGGTTCGGCGAAAACACTCGAGCTCGCCCTCGTTAGCAGGTGGTGTGCACAGTAGTACTCGGCGCTCCCAAGCAAGAACTCAAGACACCTGCATGCAAGCAGTAGGAGTGTTATCTCTCCGGAGAGCTCAAGCCGGGTAAACTGCTCGTGTGCTTCGCCTCGATCTGCTCTTCGTGCGACCTCCGCCCCCCACCGAACCGAAAGGGGCTCGGTCCGCCGGTCCCATAGGTGTTCGTGGGACAGATCAGCCTCCGCGACATCTTTGGCGCGCCAGGTAGGGGGCGTCGAGGTTGTGTGAACCTGATCCGGCGTTCACACGAGCTAGATCTTCATCATCTTCATCGACATGCCACCGAAGAAGAAGGCTTCGGCGGCAGCTGATCCGTCCACGTCGATCCCACCACCACCGGAGCAAACGGGTGGTGGGGTAGACGCCGGCGAAAGAACGGGCGTCGACGAGGGAGCCCACGGTGCTGCCAAGTCCAAGGACAAGGCCGCGCAGACCTCGGCGTCCGTACATGCACCGCGCCCATCTCAGGAGGCGCGGGACCGACAACGTCATGGTATTCACAATGCCATACGTTCGTTGGACCAAGATCGAGCTGGAGGGTCTCTGGATGCTCAAGACCAGCATGCACGCCAACATGCTGGCGCGAGCGAGGCACGGTCGCCTGGACGGGATACTGCTCCTTCTAACGTAGTTAAAAGTCCGAGCATATCCCGCTCCTCGCGCCGTTCGCCACTGCCACCCACCACTCCAGCAGAAGCTTTGGCGAGAGCTCAATCGCTTCCTAGATTACCCTCCAACAGCCGACAAGGTCGATGAATGGAGGGCCACCATTCGTAGTCTCATCGGCTTTGCCAACGGCGACACTCATGGCAGCCGAGTACATCGCCGCCGCAGGATCGCCAGTGCACGAGCCGGTGGCGACGAAACCGGTGGGGGTGCAACCACCATGAACTCTCCATCCCGAAGGCCAAGATCGCTGACTCGCCGGATCCACCTCGACAGCGACTCCACCGCGTCATCAGATCCACGAGCTCGTCGCGATCAGCGCCAAGTTCTTCACGAACGACAGCAAGAAGAAGACGCCGAACTCGTGATCGAAGCGCCAAGAGAAGCGCCGCGTCAATCCGACCAGCGCTACCGGGCCCTTCTGTCGACATGCATGCGCCAGGAACCAGCGACTTGTCAGACGCGATAGGTTGCCCTGCGTTCACTCGTGAGCTGCGGCAAGTCCAAAGTGGCCCAAAGAAGAAGAATTTCAAGCCGAGCGTACCGAGAGAAGTATGACGGCAAGACGATCCGTCGGAGTTCCTCAAAGATTCTACACCATCGCGGTGCAAGCTGCCGGGGCGAGACGACAAGATCCTCGCCAACTACTTCACCGGTGCTCAAGCCCAATGTCGATCTGGCTCATGCACTTGCCGGACAACTCCATATCCTCTTGGCGGACCTATGCCATCAGCTTTGTCGGCGCCTTTACAGCGACCACAAGCCTCATGGCCAAGAGAGCGATCTTCATCTGCCGCCTGTAAGGAAGGAGAGCCTCGCAAGTACATTCAGATATTCAGCCGTGTCTGACACAACATCTCAGATGTCCACCCCGCCACAGTAATCAGCGCGTTCCATCGAACGTGCGAAACCGCAGGATGCGGGAGGAGATGGCGATGTGCAAGATCGAGACGTCGATGAGCTATATGCCCCGCCGACAAGTGTGCAAGTGCCGAGGAAGGAGGAGACTCCCGGAGAGAATCTTGAAGCAGGAGGATCTGATAGTGAGGAGACCGCCCGGCAATGAAAAACCGCGGCGGAACAACAGAAAAAGAAAGGCAAAGATGTGCTAGTTGTTGAGCAGTCCGCAACGGAGGTGGCGCCAAGAAAGCCAAAGATGGTAGCTCGGCAAGGAGGTTGCCGGCACCAACCGTCGGTATGGCGGTCGCCGACAAGCAGACGGCTCCAACAAACAAGATCTTGCAAGATCCACCGCACCAAGGGTCATGACCTCCAAAGCTGCAAGAAGGTCGAGCAGCTTGTCGAGCAGCAAAAGGCTGAGTACGAGCGACGCGACAAGGAGAAGGCCCAGGAAGGTGCTGGAGGAGCTAGCAAGAAACGCCCCGGCCGAGGAGGACGCCGCGGCAAGGAGACAGACCTCCCCGCGGCTGCGACAAGGATGAAGATGACGACGACGACGAAGACATGGATGATGACAAGGCTGATGAGCAGGAGTTCCAGAAAGCCACAAAGGTCTTGTGCGTTGATGGCGGTGCTTCTCTGCATACTTCACACCGCCAACTCAAGCAGTGGATGCGGGAAGTCAATGCGGCAGAGCCATCCGTCGAGTCACGCAAGCCTCTGAAATGGTCCAAAGACGCCTATCATCTTTGATATTGAGGACCACCCCGATCGCATCATCGCGGTCGGTGCTTGCCGATGTTGGTTTCACCAACTATCCGCAACCTCAAGGTCACTAAGATGCTAGTTTACGGCGGGCCAGCTTGAACTCGATCTCCCGCGGTACTCCGAAACTCCAGATCCTCGATGGCGAGCTCGAAGAGACCGACACGCTCCAAGGAATCAATCCGGGAAGGAGCAAGCGAAGGGAAAGATCACGTTGTCGGTGACATTTGGCGCGAAATGAACTTCGGGGATCGAGAGGGTCACTTTTGACGTTGCTGACTTTCCATTGCCTTATAATGGAATACTTGGCCGTCCAGCACTCGCCAAATTCATGGCGGCCTCTTACTATGCATACAACATGCTGAAGATGCCAGGCCCGTAAGTGTCATTTCTGTCCCTGGCGACAAGAAGGATGCTCTTATCTGCGCCGACAAGATCTACCGGGAAGCAGCAGCCGCAGCAGATCGCAAGTCACTTGCCGCTGAAGCTCCCGGGGCGAAGAAGAAGACCAAGTCCGGCAAGAGTTCTGATGCCTGCTCCGGCAAGCGCACCTCTTCGGAGTGCTGCGCTACCGTCGAGGACGCACCATCGAGCTCCACCGGCAAGTCTAAGAAGACAATGGCAGCTCCACCAGAGACCAAGAAGGTGTCCGCCAAGGAGGATGGCGCTGGTGGTACCTTCACCATCAGTGCCACTCTCGACCCTAAATAGGAAGGCGCGCTCGTTTCTTTCCTGCGGGCGAACGTCGACGTGTTTGCATGGCAACCGTCTGACATCCCCGATGTTCCCAGGAAAGTAATTGAGCACCACCTTGCCGTCTGTCCTCATGCGCGGCCCGTCAAGCAAAAAGTCAAGAAGCAGGCAATGGAGCGTCAAGAATTCATCGCAGAAGAAATCAAGAAATTGGAAGCAGCAGGCCTTGTCAGAGGGGTGCTCCATCCTACGTGGTTGGCCAATCCTATAGTCGTGCGCAAGGCGAATGGGAAATGGAGGCTTTGTATAGACTTTACCGATGTTAATAAAGCTTGCCCCAAAGACCCATTTCCCTTGCCGTGCATCGATCAGATTGTTGACTCCACGGCCGGATGTGATTTGCTTTCATTTCTTGATGCATACTCAGGGTACCATCAGATCTTCATGGCAGAAGAGGATGAGGAGAAGACCGCATTCATCACCCCATGTGGCACCCTCTTGTTTGCACGGATGCCTTTCGGTTTAAAGAACGCTGGTTCAACATTAGCAAGAGTAGTCCATGATGCTTTTGAGCCACAAATGCACAGAAATGTGGAAGCCTACATGGATGACATAGTGGTCAAGAGCAAGGACAAGGCAACTCTGATTCAAGATTTAGACGAAACCTTTGCAAATCAAGCGCAAGATCAACCTCAAGCTCAACCCCGAGAAGTGCGTGTTTGGAGTCCCTCCGGCAAGCTTCTCGGGTTCTTCGTCATCTCGGGGAATTGAAGCCAATCCCGACAAGATCAAAGCCATTGAGCAGATTGAAGCACCAAAGCGCCAAGGATGTACGAAGACTTGCCGGTTGCGTAGCTGCTCTCAGCAGGTTTATCTCTAGGTTTGTTGAAGGCTACCGCCATTTTTCAAAATATTGAAAAAGGCAGGTCCAATGAAATGGACTCGAAGCGGAGGCTGCGCTGCAGACTTAAAGAGATACCGTCTCCACTCCAACACTTGTCGCACCTAAGCCACAAGAGAAGTTGCTGCTATATATAGCGGCAACCAATCAAGTGGTTAGTGTTGCGTTAGTAGCGGAGAGGGAGGCGGATGATGAGCTAGCAACCAAGGCAAATGCATCCAGCGACAAGCAAGGCACTTCACCGACAAGCTCTGGTCCAGACAAAGATGGATCTGCAGCGCAGTGTGAGAAGGTGCGAAGAGAATGGTGCAACCGCCATTTTGTCGGGCCTCTCCCGGAGGGGCTAGGTCAAGGTACTCTGGTGTGCAGAAATTGCTTTTCGGCCTCCTCATGGCCTCGAGAAAGCTGCGCCATTACTTCCAAGCACATGAGATCACAGTCGTCACTCGTTTTCCGCTGAAGAGGGTACTGCAGAGTCCGGAAGCGACAGGCAGGATTGTCGAGTGGGCACTGGAACTGTCAAGCTTTGGCCTCAAGTTTGAGAGCACCTCAACTATCCAAAGCAGAGCATTGGCAGAGTTCATAGCAGAATGGACGCCAACACAAGATGAAGAAATTCCAGAAACGAGCATCCCCGTCAAGGAAGCAAGCAAAGAGTGGCTGATGTACTTTGATGGTGCCTTCTCGCTGCAAAGGCGCCCGGTGGGCGTGCTACTTGTTGCGCCACGGAGAGCACCTCAAGTACGTAGTCCAGATGCACTTTCCCAAGGAGCAAGCAACAAACAATACTGCAGAGTATGAAGGTTTGCTTGCCGGTCTCAGGATCGCAGCAGACCTTGGGATCAAGAAGCTCATTATCAAGGGTGACCCACAGCTTGTCGTCCGCCAAGTGAACAAGAATTATCAGAGTCCGTTGATGGAAGCTTACGTTGATAAAGTGAGAAAGCTAGAAGAGCACTTTGACGGTCTACAGATGGAATATATTCCAAGAGCTCAGAACGACATTGCTGATGGCCTGTCGAAGTGCACCGCACTTAAGTTACCTGTGGAACCAGGGATCTTTGTGCTCAAGCTGACTCAACCGTCTGTAACACCATCAACTGGACAGAGCAAGAAGAGGAAGTTGATTTCTGGTGACTATTTTCCGTGAGCTCCCGAAGCCGCCGCCAAGAAGGTCCCCAAGATCAACACCAAGAGTCTTTGAGGAGCAGTCTGCTCCGACAAGCCCTAGGGTTTGTTTCGTTGAAGCAGACGCTCCCGACAAGTTTTGCTCCGGCAAGCTTGCCGGGGAACATCAAGCTCCGGCTGAGCCGCAAGTTCTCGTCGTAGAAGCGGATGTTCCCACAGCAGCAGATGTGCCTTTAGTCCTTGTTGTCGAGCCGCAAGCTCCAACATGGGCACAACAGATTGTCCATTTCCTTCAGACATGAGAAGTTCCTGAAGAGCAAGAAGAAGCGGAAAGAGTAGCCCGACAGTCAAGTATGTACCAGTTTGTCGACAGCACACCTGCATGTAAGAAGACTCAACGGTGTGAAATTGAAGTGTATTCACCGAAGACGGACAAAAGCTGTTGGCGAGAGATACATGGAGGCATATGTGGTCACCACATTGGCGCAAGAGCACTTACAAAAGCGTTGCCCAAAGAAGGTTTCTTTTGGCCGACAGCCCTCCGGTGATGCAATCGCACAAGTAACCAAGTGTGAAGCGTGCCAGTTCCATTCCAAGCAGATACACCAACTAGCTCAAGCTCTCCAGACGATCCCTTTATCCTGGCCATTTTCGGTCTGGGGGCTAGACATCCTCGGCCCCTTTCCCCGAGCTGTCGGGGGCTTTGAGTACTTGTACGTTGCCATCGACAAGTTCACAAAGTGGCGGAAGTGGAAGCGATGAGGAAGGTGACAACACGATCGGCGATCAAGTTCTTGGTCGATTGTTTGCCGTTTCGAATCCCTAACAGGATCATCACCGACAACGACCACGCAATTCACGAGCCGCACCTTCATGCAAGACGCCCAAGATCTTGG
Source organism: Aegilops bicornis (assembly GCA_021605145.1). NCBI lineage: Eukaryota > Viridiplantae > Streptophyta > Magnoliopsida > Poales > Poaceae > Aegilops > Aegilops bicornis. Next base: position 627,936,728 of record CM038671.1, on the reverse strand, counting down.
CGCCAAGGTTCCGCCTGCTTCGTTGCTCATCCGAGAAGTAACGGTCAAGCGAGAGGGCGAATCTTTGAAGTGCTGCGCGGACTCAAGACCGTGACTTTCGATAGGCTGCACAAGTGCGGAAGAAATCGATTGAGGAGCTGCCGGTGGTTCTTTGGTCGATCAGACGACGCCAAATCGAGCCATCGCCGCATACACCTTTCGCTCTAGTCTATGGAGCAGAGGCAGTTCTCCCCACGGAACTCATATACGGGTCACCTCGAGTGCTCGCTTATGATGAGCTTGAGCAAGAGCAGTTGCGGCAAGATGACGCACTGCTCCTTGAGGAGGACCGTCTTCAGGCCGCTGTTCGAGCTGCTCGATATCAGCAAGCTTTGCGCCGCTACCACAGCCGCAAAGTTAGTGCCAGAAGTCTCGAGGAAGGCGACCTTGTTCTTCGGCGCGTTCAGTCCGCCAAGAATTCCAACAAGTTGTCGCTGAAGTGGGAAGGCCCTTACCGGGTGAAACGAGTCACTAGGCCTGGCGCTGTCCGCCTCGAGACCGAAGATGGCATTCCGGTGAGCAACTCCTGGAACATTGAGCATCTTCGTAAGTTTTACTCATAGAAGCGCTTGCGGAACCTGTTCCGGCAACCATCTTTTGTACAAGTCTTGCCGATGTTGCATGTAATCCTTTGTACAAAGCCGGGCGCAGACCCCGTGCATAAGTAAAGCTCATGTGCTTCGCACATCTTGTCAATTTCATGATTTTTACTTTTTATTGCATGCGTTATCTGACACTTTGTGCAGCACCTACCCACGGTAAGCAATAACGAGCCATAAGGCTCCATATCTTTATTTTCTCTTCTTTCTCTTTCTCAAAGAAAGGAAGGTTCCCTCGCCCACAAGTTTGCCGGGGGAAAAGGAGAAGATAATGGTGTGGACCAAGCGTCACTGATAATGGTGTGGACCAAGCGTCGCTCGAGGAAGTTTCGCCTTACCGGGAAGCAAACGATAGAAAAGCTAAGTTGCTAAAGTTTGAGCAATCAGTTTTAAAAATTTTAAGTTATTCTCCTCGAACGACCGTGCTTTGAATGGAAAACCTGTGCGCGGAGGAACCAACTCGTAGCTAGTTGCGCCCTTACTTTGTTTCGAGTCTGCTCAACAACTTAAGTGAGCTGCGACTAGTTGCGACAAGGTTTCTTGTCGGTAGCGGCACCGCCAAGAAGGCCGACGTCTCGCACTCAACAATATGACCAAGGTGCCTACGCCGACAAGTTCTCTAAAAGCGTAGGGCAAAAACATACAAAGGAAGGAATCAAGTAAAGGAAATAACATAGCAATCACTACCCGAAATAGAGTTATATTACAAGATAGCTTGTCGCAGCTCTAATAGATTGTTCTCATAACATGACCAGCAGCGGCAAGAAAAAGAGAAAACGGGCGGCCTAATCTACGCGATCGCCATCAACCCTCTTGATCCCGCTCACCCTGTCCACGATGGGTGCGACAAGGGTCTTGAGCGCTTCCACATCAGCATCTGGCGGCAAGGTCTTGAGGACGTTGGTGAGGTTGAGGCCTGGATTGCGGAAGGCCACCTTCATCAGCACCTTTTGGAGAGCTCCCGCGCAGATCTGGCGCGACTCCTCGGCCAGCTGCTTTGGGATCTCTTCCCGGAGTCGCTGGAGGGCTGTCACCACGCCTTTGAAGAACAAGCTGAGCTTGGCGCTGGGTTGGAGGTGCTCATCGGAGGAATACCCAAGGTCATCCATCCCCAGCTGCTCCAGCTCCCTGTCGATGGCTGCAACAACATCCACGAGACCCTCGGTCCAGTGCTCCACATTCTCCCTAAAGGTGTTCTGGCGGCAAAGAAGACTGCTAGCAACGCCTCGTCGGCCTTGATCTTCTCCTTCAAGGCCACCTCCTGCTCCCTTGCGCCGTCCAGCGTCTGAGTCAAGGTGGTCAGCTTCAACTCAAGATCTGCGTTGGAGTCCTTGGCGGCGTTGAGCTCCTTGGTCCTCTCGGCGAGACGGCCCTGCAGCTCGCCAAGAGTGTAGGCGTCCTTCTCGCGCTCATGCTTGAGTGCAGCAAGCTCCTCGCCGCTCTCCTTGAGATTGGCCTCCAACTGCTCCACCTTCGTCTCCAGCTCCTTCTTGGCGGCCTCGGCAGCTGCGGCAGCATCTTTTGCTTCCTTGAGATCCCCGCCAAATGTTTGCTCGCGCATGGCAAGATCCTCCTCGTGGCTGTCAAGATTAACCTTCCGCTGCGCCAACTCGTCTTCCTGCGCAGAGAGCTTCTCGGCAGCGAGCCGCTGTTGCTCTTCAGCTTCGGCCTTCTCGAGGAGGAAGGCTTTGCGCTCCTCGGCGAGTTGCTCCCGCTCCGCTGCCAAGGACCGGAGAGCTTCCTGATTGAGGCCCCGGAGCTCCTCCGCACGCTTCTCGATGTCACTCCGCCTTCGCGACAAGCGCTTCTCGGGATTCCGGCTTGGCTTGTCGGGCGCGGTAGAGCGACAACGGCTTCCGCAGCTGTTCCTCCTCGGACTTCGCCGCTGCTGCTTGGCGTGTCAACCAAGATCGGCCAGTGAGGCGAGCAACTCTTCATCAAAAGTCTCTCCTTCGATCGGGCGCTCGAGCTCGGCCTTCGGGGAGCTTGATGAAGACGCCATCGCCGACCTTCAAATAGGCGCCCGGTGGGGCTCTTGAACTGGCAGCTGCGGCCAGCGGAGGGATCGGCGGTCGGCGTGGCGCTGGCGCTCCTGACCTCGGGGCCGTCGGCGATCGTCGGACCCCTCGCCGGCTTCTGCGGCGGCAGCTTTGGCGGCCTCTCCTCCGGCGGGATCGTCAGCGCCGGCTTCTTCTTCGGTGACGTCGGCGTCGTCGATATTGCCGCTGGCCTCCTCGCCCGGCGACCTCGGTCTCCATCGCCCTGTGGCGTATGGATCCGGCGACCGGAAACGAAGAAAAGTCAAGCAAATAAACAAAAGAAGATCAAGAACACAAGGGAAGTTTTCAAGCAAGAGGATTACCGTGCTAGGGTCTGCAGTCATGGTCTCCGCCACCGGGATCGCCAGTCTGCCCCCTTGCCAAGAGTTGTCCTTGCCGGAGAATCGCCTTTGTCGGAGAAGTCTCCCTTGCCGGAGAACGCTCCTTGTCGGGGAATCCTCCTTGGCGGTGTAGTCGAAGCAGATGGCATGTCAAGAGCGGCTTGTGGCACTCTGGTGGGGCTGCTCGCTCCTACACAAATCAACGATCGAGATATTAGCGAAGAAAGAGCACCCATGCACGCCTAACGGCAGGAAGTGAACCATATACTTCTGTTGGGGGCTGCTTGAGGGCTGCTTTGAGGAAGGGTTGCCGGGTCCGACAAGGTGGTCCCGGACACGCCTCCTGCTGCCGCGGTGGGTTCGTCCTCGATGACAATCACCGGGACCTTGGCTCTCTTCGACGCTCTCTGGGCCAGCGTCCTGAAAAGGAATGGGTTCAGAGTGGAGCAAGTCAGATACAAGACAAAGCAACAAATCGAAGAACTACAAGTACAACAAGAAAATCTTACTCTTCTTCTTCCTCGTCGGAGCTGAGCGCGGAGAGATCAAATTCTGGCTCGCCTCCAGTGCGACGAGGCGGAGGAGTGGGTTCCCTTGGCCGCTTGGCGGGAGCAGTAGCGGTGGTCTGGGAAGGCCCCGCTCCGGTTGCCGCAGAAGCGTGAGGCGCCTCAGCGGCAACAACGCTTGCCGCGGTGGAGCTGGGCGCGCGCGGCTGTTGGCCCGTCTGCCGCCCGCTTCATCCCGGCCTTGCGGAGACGCCTTCTTGGTGGGCTGGGCTCACTTTCGCGGCAAGCTGTCTGAAGGAAGGGAGGAGGTGCCCTCGGCGGGCTCGCTCGACTCAGCTTCGGGCCCGACAAGCTCTTCCTCGCCAGCAAACTCCCCTCGCTCGACAAGGCTTGCCGCCTCTGCTGCCTCTGCCTCCTCCACGGTGAATCCGAACTCGCCCATGGCGGCCTCTGCCGCCTCTTCCGGCCAGGTGGCGTCTGGCGCATCTCATCGTCGGTGGTGTCGCGGGTGAGGCTCTTCTGTTCGTCGGGGCGGACCGACACTTCTACCAGGCTGTCAAAAAACACTCGCACGATGTCATCCGCAGGCTCTTGCCAGGTTGGGACGATTCCATGCGAGTCGCACAGCGGCATCATTGCACGGATGCGGTCGAGCGAGGAATTGTTGCACGCGAACGACACCTTCGCAACTGAACATTTCGGATGATCGTGGATCGGGCTTGAACAATTCCAAGAGCATCGCATCCAGTTCCTGTGATGCGGTGAAGTTGAAGTTGAGGCCCGGCGCAGCCTCATGATATCCGCCGCGTTACGGAACTCCTGTGCAGGTCTCCTCCTCTCCTGCAAGGGGGCGATGCGGCGGCGAAGAAAGTCTGCGCCAACGGTGCCTACGGTGAGCCCGGCAAGCCTGAGGCACAGGATTCGGGTGACAGCAATCTTCAGCCTAGCATCTTCTGGGGCCACGTTGCTCCAATCGTTGCCGCGCACTATTGGGGTTTGGTATTTGGGCGGTAAATGGCTGCAGGTTCTCCTCGACAATCCGGCACCAATCGCCTCCATTCCTCCCACTTGCCGCGGAGCTCTCCCTCCAGATAAGCTTCCTTCTTGCCAATCCTTGAGATCCAAGCGATTCCGCCGGCAAGAGGCTCCCCTCTCAACTCGGGGCATAAAGAAGTGGCGGAAAAGGGCTACATTTGGATGGACTCCGACAAAGTTTTCGCAGAGATGTGCGAAAACTGCCATGGTCAGAACGGCATTGGGGGTGAAGTCAAGGAGGCGGAACCCGTAGGTGTTCATGATATCGCAGAAAAATTCAGAGAAAGGCGGGCAGAGCCCGCAGTAGAAGAACAACGCGAAGAAAGGGTATCCGTTCGGAGCCAGTTCCGAAGCGGCAGCCGGGAGTACCTTCGTGCGCGGATGCGCTCGCGTCTCCGTCGACCAGAAGAGGTAGTAGTACTCCCTCAGCTCCCTCGCAGCGAGCTGGGGAGGAGATTGCCGCTCCTTCGCAGCGCCGCCAAGCTGCGCCGCGGCCGCCTGCACGGCCTTCCCCTTGTCGGCTTTCGGAGCCATGGCGGAGGTGGTGGGGGAGATCGACGGCGTTGGTGGTGCTGGTGGTGATGGGGGGCGGAGCGCTTCTCTCTTTTCAACCTTGAGAAGAAGGGGGGAGCAGCGGAGGTTTTTCGAGATTGGACAGCAACTGGCGAGGTGGGCGAACTGCCCCTGTTTCCCCTGCTTATAAAGAGGGAGGGGGCGGACGTTTCGCCTTTCCGAATAAAGAAACCACCCACGATCTCTCCCACGACGCTGCATTCGACGCGTGCCGTTCGTGGAGGGCGTGGTGGGTCCGGAGTGAGTTACGGCGTAACCCAGGCCGCGCGTGCCCGTGCCCTGTTTTGGGCCTGGCCCAACAGCCTGCACTGCAGTGTGTGGCCCAGCCGGGGCTCTGTCGGTGTACTAGAGTAGGGTACCCTAGTATCCCGAACTCGTGCAGGCGGGCAGCAGCACCAGCGGCAAGGCTTGCCGGGTGACCGCCAAGGTCCTCCGTGGTTCCTTTGGAGCCATTCAAGAACAAAGTATTTAAGCCAAGGAGACAAGGCCCAAGCAAGAGGAGCTTGCGGGAAGGCCAGCCAAGGCACTTAGGAGACAAGGCCCGGCAAGAGGAGCTTGCCGGGAAGGCCCGATGAGAGACAAGCTTCCGGACGCGACAAGGCAACAACCATGACAAAGGCGCTTTGCGGCAAACTACTAATCTGTACTGCGCTCCAAAGACACCCACTAACGTGTCGCCTCGACCTTTCCAGCCAGCTGACAAGAAGGCTGTCTTGGCCACGGAGCGCTGCGGTGGCAAGCGGCTGACAAGATTGCCATCATGGCAGCGGTGGCGTCCCCCGACGGTCCCTGTTTGCACCGTTTGGGCGGACGTGACGGGCATTTAATGCCTTTGTCCCCGCCGCCGTGGTTAGGTATGATACACTGTACAGGTAGCTGTACCAACCGTATTCCTTTTCCATTTTTATCCTTGTCTACGTTGCCACCTGTCGGAGACCCCTTGAGCATATAAAAGGAGGCCCATGCGCAACGTAGAGGGGGGTTCGAAAGGTTCGAAGCCAGAAAACACTCAGGCTCGCCCTCGTTAGCAGCTGGTGTGCACTGTAGTACTCAGCGCTCCCAAGCAAGAACTCAGTACACTCAGACAAGCAGCAGTAGGAGTGTTATCTCTCCGGAGAGCTCCGAAGCTGGGTAAACTGCTCGTGTGCTTCGCCTCGATCTGCTCTTCGTGCGACCTCCGCCCCCCACCGAACCGAAAGGGGCTCGGTCCGCCGGTCCCATAGGTGTTCGTGGGACAGATCAGCCTCCCCGACATCCTTATTAGTAGCTAGATGGCTCTCTCTCTCTCTCTGTGTTTGATCTTCAATATTGATACATTTCCAACGTATCTATAAAAATTTGACTGAACACTGTGAGCAGATCCGTCGATGAGGGGGAGCGAGGTGAGCGACCGCACAGGGACCCCAAAATCGTGGGGCCTCCATCGAGAGAAAATCCACTTCGTGTACGATGCCTCCTTCCGCTGAAAGATCGCTAGAAAAACTAAAAACTGACGTACTGTGTGTGTTGAATAGATTTACGTGGTGTCTTTGCTGCATACGGGGCATCCGGGCTGCTACTTATAGAGGCCCAAATAACATATACTTACAAAAAAAAAGAAGGTTAGAGGCCCATCGAAACACTGGATACAGATCGCTAGAGCGAGCTGCCGTCTCGGTCTCGCGACCGGCGATCCGGGATTGACGAAGCACCAAACCCTCGCCCTACGCGCGGCCCTAGAAGTCATGGCGGCGCCAGCGCAGTCACCTCCGATCCCATCCATTGCTGGTCGTCTTGCTGCAAGAAGATGCAACAGTATGGACTGCGGATCCGTTGGTTACTTCAATCAGGATTGAGGAACACATCAGGCCAAACTACGGACTATGTTCTAATCTCCAAAAGCAAGGTTCTTTTTTCAATTCATTTTCTTTGTATTCGAATGATCTAGTCATCTAGCGATCGACACTATTAGAAACTAATTAGATTATGTTTGATCAATGGTCACTTATAATTTGTTAGGTTTTGTTTCTGAATCCTCACCATGTCTACTAGAATTAGGAAGCATGAATATGGTTTTGAAGACCATAAGATACATGTGAAGATTTTATTTCAAGAAATATTAGACAGGTGCTCCTATTTGGTAGAACACGAGGTCTGTTCATTGCTTTGCAATCCCTTTACCTTTTTAACATTAGTGTTTGATATATGCCTAAATAAGGTACAAATAAAACAGACTCAAAATTATATAACAAATTGAGAGTATGATGTACGCATACTAATACTACTTATGTTATGTGAATTGTTCGAAATTTTGGGCCACATTTTGGTTTTCTCCCGGGGCCCTGAATTTCTGGAGACGGCCCTGACTGTGAGGCAAAAGGCCCACGGCCTTTTATTAGAATAAAGCCCCAAGTCTTACAAGAAAAGAAAAAACTGAATAAAAGCTATCTAGGGGTTTAACAGACCTACCTATGACAGTACAACAACATATATACAAATGTACAATAAAAGGCCTTGACACATAGATCATGGCAACGTATCTATAATTTTTTATTGTTCCACGTTGTTATATTATCAATATTGGATCTTTTATATATTCATTTACTAGCAACTTTATATTATTTTTGGGGACTAACTTATTGACATAGTGCCCAGTGCCAATTGTTGTTTTTTGCTTGTTTTTTTACTTCGCAGAATATCAATACCAAACGAAGTCCAAATGCCACGAAACTTTTTGGAGAATTTTTTTGCCCAGAAGAAACCCAGGAGGCCCAAGAAGTGCACCAGAGGGGCCTGTGGGGCCTGCTAGGCACCAGGGCGCGCCAGAGGCCCCTGGCGCGCCCTGGTGGGTAGTGAGGCCCCTAGGCACCCCCTCCACCGCCTATCAGCTCTATAAATACTCTAAAATCCCAAAAACACTAGGGTAGTTGAGAGAATACAGTTTCCGCCGCCGCAAGTTCCAGGACCACGAGCTCCAATCTAGAGGCCTTTTTGGCACTCTGCCGGAGGCGGCAACGATCACGGAGGGGTTCTTCATCATCCTTGTTGCCCCTCCGATGATGCGTGAGTAGTTTACCACAGACCTGCGGGTGCGTAGGTAGTAGCTAGATGGCTTCTTCTCTCTTTTCGATCTTCAATGCAATGTTCTCCTCGATGTTCTTGGAAACCTATTTGATGTAATGACTTTTTGCGGTGTGTTTGTTGGGATCCGATGAATTGTGTGCTTATGATCATATCTATCTATGAATATTATTTGAGTCTTTGCTGAATTCTTTTATGCATGATTGTTATAGCCTCGTATTTCTTCTCTGAAACATTGATTTGGTTTGGCCAACTAGATTGATTTTTCTTGCCATGGGAAAAGGTGCTTTGTGATGGGTTCGATCTTGCAGTGCTCAATCTCAGTGACAAAAGGGGACATGACACACATGTATGGTTGCCATTAAGGATAAAAAGATGGGGTCTATTACTACATGAATAGATCTTGTCTACATGATGTCATCGTTCTTATTGCATTACTCCGTTTTTCCATGAACTTAATACACTAGATGCATGCTGCATAGCTGATAGCTCGTATCTGCGTCGGTATTTCCCCGAAGAGAAAGGGATGATGCAGCACAACTACAACAAGTATTTCCCTCGGTGATGAGACCAAGGTCATCGAACCAGTAGGAGAACCAAGCAACACTATGTAAATGGTACCTTCACACAAAGAACAGATACTTGCAATCCGACGCTTATAAGGGGTTGTCAATCCCTTTTTCGGGTAATAGCGCCAGATGTTGTCAAGTTGACGGGATAAAATTATGATAGATTGGATAAATAGATCTGAATACAACACAAAATAAAAGAAGCAAATAAAAAGTGCAGCAAGGTATTTTTGGGTTTTTGAAATGATAGATCTGAAAACAAAAGCGAATAAAAAAATATCTCAAAGCAAATATGATAAAGAGTGGACCTGGGGGCGTAGATTTCACTAGTGGCTTCTCTCGAGAAAATAGCATACGGTGGGTAAACAAATTACTCTTGAGAAATTGATAGAACCTCAAATAATTATGACAATATCCAGGCAATGATCATTATATAGGCATCACGCCTAAAATTAGTAGATCGACTCCTGCTGCATCTACTAATATTACTCCACACATCGACCGCTATCCAGCATGCATCTAGTGTATTAAGTTCATGGAGAAACGGAGTAATGCAATAGGAACGATGACATGGTGTAGACGAGATCTATTCATGTAGGAATAGCCCCCATCTTGTGTCTTGTTGCCCCTTCTGTCACTGGGAAAGAACACCGTACGATCGAACCCATCACAAAGCACCTCTTCCCATGGCAATAAAAATCGATCTAGTCGGCCTAACTAAACCAAAGATTCAAAGAGAAAATACGAGGCTATAAGTAATCATGCATGTAAGAGATCAAAGAAACTCAAATAACTTTCATGGATGTATAGATATGATCATAAACTCAAAGTTCATCGGATCCCAACAAACACACTGCAAAAAGAAGTTACATCATATAGATCTCCAAGAGACCATTCTATTGAGAATCAAAAAGAGAGAAGAAGCCATCTAGCTACTGCCTACGGACCCATAGGTCTATGGTGAACTACTCACGCATCATCGGAGAGGCACCAATGAGGATGATGAACCCCTCCGTGATGGTGTCTAGATTGGATCTCGTAGTTCTGGAACTTGCGGTGGCTGGAATTGTGTTTCGTCGACTCCCCTGTGGTATCTGGAATATTTGGGGATTTATAGGGCGAAGAGGCAGTGCGGGAGGCCACTGAGGTGGGCACAACCCACTAGGGCGCGCATGGGCCCCCAGGCGCGCCCAGGTGGGTTGTGCCTCCCTCGGGGCACCCCTTTGGTAGTTCTTTGGCCCAACAGGTGTCTTCTGGTCCAGAAAAATTCTCCAAAAAGTTTCGTTGTGTTTGGACTCCGCTTGGTACTGATATTCTGCGAAGTAAAAAACAAGCAAAAAAACAAAGAATCGGCCTTTGGGTACTATGTCAATAGGTTAGTCCCAAAAATGATATAAAGTTGCTATAAAATGATTGTAAACCATCCAAGCATGATAATATAACAGCATGGAACAATAAAAAATTATAGATACGTTGCAGGCGTATGAGCATCCCCGAGCTTAATTCTTGCTCGTCCTCAAGAAGGTAAATGACAAAAAGAGAATTTTTGATGTGGAATGTTGCCTATCATGTTCATCATATTCTTTTATATTGTAGCATGGACATATGGGCTTTTATATGGTTCAAAGCAATAGTCTAGTTTTGGCACGAAGATTTCAATACTCAAGCATATCAACAAGCAACCATGTCTTTCAAAAATATCAACACTAAAGAAAGTTATCCCTAGCCCATCATGCTCAGTCATTGATCCATTCATGAAACACACTCGCATATTAGCTATATGCAATGCTCAAGTACGATCATAGTGCCCCTTAGTTGGTGCTTTATAAGAGGAGATGGAGACTCAAATAAAAATAAAAATTGCATAAAGTAAATAGATAGGCCCTTCGCATAGGGAAGTAGGGATTTGTAGAGGTGCCAGAGCTCAAAGGAAAAATTGAAAGATAGAAATTTCGAGAGGTATACTTTCCCCGTCAATGAAAACAACTGAATAATTCCCAACACTTTCCATGCTAGATATATTATAGGCGGTTCCCAAACAGAAAATAAATGGTATTCCTTTTTCCACCATTCTTTCACATTCCACGGCTAGCCGTATCCACGGGTGTCATCCATACCAACACTTTCCAAGAAATTTATTATTTGACAACATAAAGTAAATTACTTTTTCATTTTGGGACTGGGCATCCCTATTACTGCCATACTCTTGTGCAATGACAAGTGAATAAACACTCATCTTGAGAATAACACACCTAGCATAGAAAATATTGGCCACCCCCTGCCGCTTCATGAGCGGTACGACACAGAAAAAGGAAAATTATTTTGAAAATTAGAGATGGCACATTCAAATTTGCTTAGAACGACACGGAAATACCGCATACAGGTAGGTATGGTGGACTCATATGGCAAAACTGGGTTTAAGGATTTTGGATGCACAAGTAGTATTTCTACTTAGTACAAATGGAGGCTAGCAAAAAGAATGAGAAGCAACCAACCAAGAAACAAAAAATCACGTAAGCGAGCATTAAGCATAACTAACACCGAATAATGCACCACAAGTAGGATGTAATTTCATTGCATAACTATTGACTTTCGTGCTTGCATAGGGAATCACAAACCTTAACACCAACATTCCTACTAAAGCATAATTACTCATCAACATGACTCACATCATTATCAACATATCTCAAACTATTACAAAGAATCAAGTTTATTTTGTCCAATGATCTTCATGGAAGTTTTTATTATATCCCTCTTGAATATCTATCACTTTGGGACTAATTTCATATGTTGCAATTGCTTATGATAAGCTCAAACAAATTTAAGTGAAGAACATGAGCATAAAATGTTTCGTCTCTCAAAATAATATAAGTGAAGCATGAGAGAATTTCTTTGGAAATTTACTAACTCTCAAATAAATCTACGTGAAGCACGAGAGCATTTCTTCAAGAGTATTAAAGCACATCGTGCTCAAAAAGATACAAGTGAAGCACTAGAGGAATTCCATAGCTCAAAAAATTTAAGTGAAGCATAAAGAGCAATCTAACAAATCATAGCATAATTCTGGCTCTCTCAAATAGGTGTGTCCAGCAAGGATATTTGTGACAAACTAAAAAGCAAAACAAGCAAAGACTCATATAATACAAGACGCTCCAAGCAAAACTCATGATATGTGATGAATAAAAATATAGCTCCAAGTAAAATACTGATGGTCGTTAGAAGAAAGAGGGGATGCCACTTGGGGCATCCCCAAGCTTAGTTCCTTGTTCCTCCTTGGATATTATCTTGGGTGCCATGGGACATCCCCAAACATAGGCTCTTCTTACTCCTTATTCCTTCATTCATCGTGATCTCACCAAATACTTGAAAACTTCAATCACACAAAACTTAACAAAACCTTCGTGAGATCCGTTAGTACAAGAAGCAAATCACCAGTCTAAGTATTGTTGCGAACCCATTCATATTTTATTTTGCATTATATATACTGTATTTCAACTTTACCATGGCTTATACCCCCTGATACAATCCATAGATACATCAAAATAAGCACACAATGCAAAGAAAACAAAATATGTCAAAAATAGAACAGTATGTAGTAATCTGAAAACTTCGTATACTTCTGTAGCTCCAAAAATTCTAAAAAATTAGGACAACGTAGGAAATTTGTATATCAATCTTGTGTGCAAAAAATCAGGATTTTAGCGCACTTCTGTGAATTTAACAATTCTGTAACTGGGCGCAAAAGTTTCTGTTTTTCAACAAGATCAAATTAACTATCACGCAACATGATCACAAAGGCTTTACTTGGCACAAACACAAATTAAAACATAAAAACACAATCATAATAGTAATAATAGTGAAAACACTCAAGAACAGAAAGAAAAATGCAAAAATAAATTTTATTCATTGGGTTGCCTCCCAACAAGCGCTATCGTTTTATGCCCCTAGCTAGGCATAATGCATAGATTCAAGTGTTGTCATCTTTAGTTTCCAATTCCTCAATCACACAACCGTTATTCCTCAGAGATTTAGCATATAAATTTTCAAAAATAATGCTCCTAGGAACAAGGTTGAAAATTTCGTTCTCATGAGTATGGTATTTTATCACTTCAACAAAATCAGAGTGAATACTAATCATCTTAAGATCTTCTTTGTTGTTACTAGAAGTTGCACCCTTGTTCTTGCCAATTTTTATGGGAGTTTTTTCAATAGTTTTAGCAGAAGCAAAAGCTGAGCTTAAATTTTAAAAGTTTCTTCCAACTTATCAATCTGGGAAGGACTCTCTTCAATTCTACCGTTTATTATGGTTTCCTTTTCCCTTAATAATTTGAGAACATCGCCCGCTTTTGACCCAAGTTTATTAGCAAGATTATGCATTTTTACCTAATTTTTCCATGTTCTCTTCAGTGAGCATTTTCTTTTCGATAGCATCTAACCTTTCCATAACATGCTCGGGAGTTAAAGTTGATTCATTAATCATAAGAGGTGGTGAACCTACTTGATTTCCCATGGCATTAAAAGCGTCCAAAGATGGACACATCAAGAAATTCCCACCGGTAATCGTATCAAGGACGAATCTATGCCAAGTAGTGATGCCCACATAAAAACAGCAAAGAAGAACAACGGTGGATTACTTATGAACAGATCTATTATGAGCACTGCAAATCCTATACCAAGCATCTTTCAGATTCTCCCCTCCCCTTTGTTTGAAATTAAGAACCTCGTTCTATTATGAAGAACAACGGTGGATTAAGAACCTCGTTCTATTATGAGCATTGCAAATCCTATACCAAGCATCTTTCAGATTCTCCCCTCCCCTTTGTTTGAAATTAAGAACCTCGTTCTCGGGGGTACACACAATAGAGGAAGAACTAGCCATAACGACAAGGTAGGCAAACAAGATTGCGCAAAAAAACATATCTGACGGGAAAACGGCGAATGAAAGAGAGGGCGAATAAAATGACAATTTTTTGTGAAGTGGGGGAGATGAAAACGAGAGGCAAATGGCAAATAATGTAAATTGCAAGGAGATGAGATTTGTGATTAGGAACCTGATAGATGATGATGATGTCTCCCCAGCAACGGCGCCAGAAATCTTCTTCTGATAGCTCGTATCTGCATCCGTATTTCCTCGAAGAGAACGGGATGATGCAGTACAACTACAGTAAGTATTTCCCTTAGTGATGAGACCAAGGTTATCGAACAATAGGAGAACCAAGCAACACTATGTAAACAGTACCTGCACACAAAGAACAAATACTTGCAACCCGACACTTATAAGGGGTTGTCAATCCCTTTTCCAGGTAACAGCGCCAGATGTTGTCAAGTTGACAGGATAAAATTATGATAGATTGGATAAATAGATCTGAATAAAACATGAAATAAAATAAGTAGATAAAAAGCGCAGCAAGGTATTTTTGGGTTTTGGAATAATAGACTGAAAACAAAAGAGAATAAAAATAGATCTCAAGCAAATATGATAAAGAATAGGCCCGAGGGCCGTAGATTTCACTAGTGGCTTCTCTCGAGAAAATAGCATACAGTGGGTAAACAAAATACTGTTGGGTAATTGATAGAACCTCAAATAATTATGACGATATCCAAGCAATGATCATTATATAGGCATCATGTCCAAGATTAGTAGACCGGCTCCTGCCTGCATCTACTACTATTACTCCACACATCGACCGTTATCCAACATGTTGATACGTCTCCAATGTATCTATAATTTATGAAGTATTCATGTTGATATATTTTCATTTTTGGATGTTTCACAATCATTTTACAGCAACTTTATATAATTTTTTGGGACTAACCTATTGACCCAGTGCCCACTGCCAGTTGTTGTTGTTTGCTTGTTTTTTACATCGCAGGAAATCAATATCAAACGGAGTCCAAACACCGCGAAACTTCTCGTGGATTTTTTATGGACCAGAAGACATCCAGTTCGGCCAGAGAAGCACACAGGGGGGTGCCCGAGGGGGCACAACCCACTAGGGCACGCCTGGGGGGGGCACGCCTGGGGGCCCAGGCGCGCCCAGGTGGGTTGTGCCCACCTCGGTGGCCTCCCTCACCCCCTCTTTGCCCTATAAATCGTCAAATATTCCAAAAACCCTCACGAAGACCCTAGATCTGAAGTTCCGCCGCCGCAAGGCTCTGTAGCCACGAGAAACCAATCTAGACCCCGCTCCGACACCGTGCCGGAGGGGGGAATCATTACCGGTGGCCATCTTCATCATCCCGGCGGCCACCACTATGAGGAGGGAGTAGTCCACCCTCGGGGCTGAGGGTTTGTAGCAGTAGCTATGTGTTTAATCTCTCTCTCATGTTCTTGAGATGGCACGATCTTGATGTATCGCGGGCTTTGTTAATATAGTTGGATCATATGTTGTTTTCCCCTCTCTATCTTGTTGTGATGAATTGAGTTTTCCCTTTGAGATTTCGTTTTATCAGATTGACTTTTATGGATGTGAGAGCACTTGATATATGTCTTGCATATGAATACCCGTGGTGACAATGGGGTATTATTTTGATTCACTTGATATATGCTTTGGCACTCAACTCGCGGATTCCTGAGGTGACATTGGGGTAATCTACGCATAGGGGTTGATGCACGTTCTTGTCTTTGTTTCTCCGGTAGAAATCTTGGGGCACTCTTTGAGGTTCTTTGTGTTGAATTGAGTATTATGAATCTAAAATTATTTGGTGTTATTTTAGTATGAACTCTTGGATAGATCGATCGAAAAGAATAGCTTCGAGGTGGTTTCGTACCCTACAAACGATTTCTTCTTATGTTCTCCGCTAGATAAGAACTTTGGAGTGATTCTTCGTTGCACATTGAGGGATGGTTATATGATCCAATTATATTAGCATTGTTGAGAGATTGCACTAGCGAAAGTACAAACCCTAGGCCTCATTTTCAAGCATTGCAATACCGTTTGTGCTCCGTTTTATCAATTGCTACCTTGCTGTTTTTTATTGTTCTTATTACAAAAATCAATATCTACTATCCATATTACACTTGTATCACCATCTCTTCGCTGAACTAGTGCACCTATACAAATTACCATTGTATCTGGTGTGTTGGGGACACAAGAGACTTTTTATTATTTGGTTGTAGAGTTGTTTGAGAGAGACTATCTTCGTCCTACGCCTCCCACGGATCGATAAACCTTAGGTCGTCCACTTGAGTGAAAATTGCTACTGCCCTACAAAACCCTGCGCTTGGAGGCCCAACACAAGTCTATAAGAACAAGTTGCGTAGTAGGCATCAAGCTATTTTCTGCGCGTTGACGGGGAGGTGAGTGCTTGAAGGTATATCTTTAGATCTTGCAATTGAATCTTTTAGTTTCTTGTTTTATCTCTAGTTTGGTTTATAAAAGAAAAATACAAAAAAGGAGATCGGGTTACCTCAAGTTGTTCTTTATCTTTATAATGTCTATCTTGAGAATAAGGATTTCGATAATTGTGCTCAAATGCTAGAAAAAGAATTCAACAAAATTTATGGCATAAAATGTTGGATGATGGGCATGATTGAATTATTGCTAGTATGAATTCTTTGAATATCCATGATGTTAATGATGATTGCATTAGTCATGATAATGATGTCTCCTATAAGAATGTCAATTTTTAAAGAGTAAATTCGGAGTGCAGTTGCACACCAGAAAGGGAAGATAGATTTTGTAAGAAGCATGAATATTTAGTAACGAAAAAGTTGCAAGAGAGGCTAGATGATTGTGCTAAAAGATTTAACTTTTCTCGCCATCCTTGCTAACTTTGCAATGAACGTGGTCATTTAAATCTCCAATGCAAATTATATCATGATCAAATTGTGTTAAAAAATTGTGATAACTTGATTACCCTTGAGAATCATAAAGAGCTTAGTCTTCTTTTGGGGTATGAAGAAATGAAACGTATAACTGAGGGTATTCCAAAATTTAATCTCAAGAGATTTCTTGATTTTGATCTACAGGAAATTTATATGTTTTGTGCAGTACATTACATTGAGAATCCTTATATTGCCAACTATCTAAAGACAAGAAAAAAATAGAATATGAAGGGAGTACTAATGAAAAAGGGAAAATATTTCCCAATACCCTCCTAGTGTTTATTATGATGAATCAGGTAATGAGGAGGAGCTTCCTATCCAACCAATCTCATCAATAAGAAGCTTGAAAAGATTAGTTAAACCCACACATGATGTGGTGAAGAAGAATAAAAGAAGAAAGAATAGAGGTAAAAAGGTATCTCTCCCAAATAATGTTGCTCCTATTATTGTTGTGCCTCATGAAAATGAATCAAAAATAATTGTGGAAGATGATGCACTTGATGATGATTTTGTTATGCCTATTGCTTGTTGTGATGATTATGATTGGGAAGATAATGATACTTCTTATAATCTTGGAAACCTTTTTGGCACCAACTTGGGAAATTATGATGATAGCAATTGTTATACCGTTGGTGCTATTCATACTATTAATGATGAGAGTGATTATGCTTATGACATGCCAAGCCACAAGCTTGGGGATGCTATGTTTGATAAGAATGACATGTTTGAGAATTTATTTGCTGCAACTAATGTTTTTACCAAGCTTGGGGATGATGTGATTAATGAAGATGATCTTTTTAGTCCCACTACTTTGAATGATCAAATTTTCTATGATGATTGCATGCCTCCTATCTATGATGAGAACAAAGTTGCTACTTATGATGATTATTGTGATGATACTTATGTTATAAAAAGTAGTGATGATTATATTTATAAAACTTTTCATAGTTATCATTACCCTTTTCCTGAACATTACTCTTTTAATGTGGAAACAATTTATAGTATTCGAGTTTCATATGATACTCCCACCATTGTGAATGAGAAGAAATTTTCTTATGTGGAGAGTAATAAAATTTCTATGCTTGTGGATCCTGAAAATAATTATTTATGTGATGGTTAATATATAAATATATTCATGATGCTACTCAAAGTTATTATGAGAGAGGAACTTATGATTCATGGTGCTCTCTTTATGTTTCAATTCTTATCTTTTATGCGAGCATCATTGAAATCATCATGCCTAGCTTAAAAGGCATAAAAGAAAAGCGCTTGTTGGGAGACAACCCAACACTTTTACCTACTGTTTTTGTATGTTCACATGATTAGGATACTGTAGTAATAATATTTTATAGCTTTTGTTTCAATAAAGTGCCAAGTAAAGCCTTTGGGATAGTGTGGATGATAGTTGACTTGATTCTGTGCAAAAACAGAAACTTTTGCTTCAAGAAACAAAATTGTTTAAATTCACTGGAATGTTATAAAATTCTGAATTTTTTACGGATGATTGATATACAAATTTTCTACGTTTTCCTAATTTTTCACAATTTTTGGAGTAGTAGAAGTATGGTAGTTGTCCAGATCATTACAAACTGCTTTGTTTTTGACAGATTCTGTTTTCAATGCAGTGTTTGCTTGTTTTCTAGTTTCTATGGCTTATATTTCTCAATATAAATTGTATAAATTATATCTACAGTAGGCATTGTGTGAGAACAATTATGAATCTTGTCTTTGACAGTACCAAAGTGAATGGTTTGCTCTTTATCATACTAACCTATCTCACGAAGTTCCGTTAAGTTTTGTGTGATTGAAGTTTTCAAGTTTTGGTTGAGATGTCGATATGAGGAGACTAAGGACTGACAAGACCCCAATCTTGGGGATGCCCAAGGCGCCCCAAAGTTAATATTCAAGGAAGATCCAAGCAACTAAGCTTGGGGATGCCCCAGAAGGCATCCCCTCTTTCGTCTCCAATAATATCGGTAACCTTACTTGAGGCTATATTTTTATTTGTCACATGATATGTCTTTTGCTTGGAGAATCATTTTATTTTTCTAGGATTTACTTACTTTTATTTATAACAATGTTTTGCATCTTTCATTTCAATAAAAATGTCAAGGATAGCCTTTACCATGCTTATTTTGCAAGTCTATATGTTGCTGTTTTGAAAACAGAAAGTTTTCTATCATTGTCTGAATTGTTAAAAAAATGTCAGAACGTGATAAAATCTTGAAATTTTTACACATTAAGCAAAAATAATAATTCTACAGTGTGGTAATTTTTCAGAATTTTTGGAGTTATATAAGTATGAATTTTCTTGCATTCTTTACAGACTGTACTGTTTTGACAGATTGCTGTTATGTTTGCATTGTTTGCATATGTTTGCTTGTTTAATAATTCTGTTTGAGGATTGGACTATTAAATATGCATAGGCATTTAGTATGCAATGTTAATAATAATTTTAGTGATTTTCTACAGTAGAGAATGGTAAGGTTTTTGCATTGATTTATATTAACTTATCTCACGCGTTCTTGTTGAGTTTTGTGTGGATGAAGTTTTTGAGATTTAGGGAAACCGTGATATGAAAGGAATTAAGGAGAATCAAAAGCTCAAGCTTGAGGATGCCCAAGGCATCCCAAGATAATATTTCAAGAAGTCTCAAGCATCTAAGCTTGGGGATGCCCCGGTAGGCATCCCACCTTTCTTCATCAACAATTATTGGTTAGTATCAGTTGAGCCTAAGTTTTTGCTTCTTCACATGAGTTTTGCTATCCTTGGAATGTCACTTTGTTTTCTTTTGCTTGTTGTTTTAATAAAATACTTAGGTCTGAAAGTTTTTAAATAAGAGAGAGTTCTCAAATAGCTACCCATTTACATAACTACTCGATTGATCTTCACTTATAACTTTTTGGAGTAGCTTGTCATTTACTCTTATGCTTCACTTATATCCTATGAGTAAATTGTTGAATAAATTGAATGTAATGAAGTTAAAATTATATGCATATCATTCCTAGTGGTAGCTTCACATTGGGTTTAGAAAGTGAAATCTTTTGAGGCTTGACAATCTCAATATTGATCATACACGCAATTCATGAATGATTAGTAGAAGGAAGAGAACTTTCACATGCAAATACACTAACTTTGTTTTGTGATTGTGAGCCCCCATCGAAATATTATATTGCCAAAATTGTTGACATTGGACAAGGAAGACAATGTAATGATTTATGTTTGTTCATATTCACATAGAAGTTATATTGTCATAGATCCTTCAACATGTGGTGCTTGCCCCCCATCTTCGCTAGCCAAAAATTCCGCACCAAGAAGAGATACTACTTGTGCATCCAAAAACCCTTAAACCCAAATCTTATTTTCAAGAGTCCACCATACCTACCTAAGGATTGCATAAGATCCTTCAAGTAAGTTGTCATCGATGCAATAAGGCAGTAAAAATTGCTTCTCAAAGTGTTAGATCATTTAGTGTAAGAGAAAATTGAGCATTGTATGAACTTGTGATGGCAAAGAATAAAAGCGACAGACTGCATAATAAAGGTTGCTATCATAAGGGGCAATATAATGTGATGTTCTTTTGCACTAAGGGGTTGAGCATACAAACAAAAAGCGCATGGCAACCTATGCTTCCCTCTGCGAAGGGCCTACCTTTTTTACTTTTATGTATTTACTTTCATGCAATAGTCAAAGTTTTTCTGTCTATTCCTTTTTTCTCTTTTGGCAAGCATCATGTGGTGAGGAAAGATCTAGGCACATATATCCAGTTGGATATGGGTAGCATGAGTTATTATTGTTGGCATCACCCTTGAGGTGAATACGCTAGGAGGCGAAATTATAAGCCCCCATCTTTCTATGCGTTCGGTTGGAACATTTTGTTCATGTGTATGCGGTGAGTGTTAGAAATCATAGAAGACTATATGATGGTTGAGTATGTGGAGCTCTTACTTAGACTCCGTTGAATAAGTTGAATTGAAATTGCTTGGTGACTAAGAATATATGTTGTTGAGTTTCAAGAGAATTCATTATTTGAACCTTAACATGTGAATTGGTTGCTACTTTACCATGAAGAGTTTTATGAGAAAGAATTGCTATTATGATGCTAGGAAAAGTGATTGAAGTTATCATTGATTAATCTTATGCACTTTGCTAGCATTCACACTTCATAAATTATTTCTTTATCATTTACCTACTCGAGGACGAGTTAGAATTAAGCTTGGGGATGCTGATACGTCTCCAACGTATCTATAATTTATGAAGTATTCATGCTGATATATTATCATTCTTGGATGTTTTACAACCATTTTATAGCAACTTTGTATCATTTTTTGGGACTAACCTGTTGACCCAGTGCCCAGTGCCAGTTGCTGTTTTTGTATGTTTTTTACATCGCAGGAAATCAATATCAAACGGAGTCCAAACACCGCGAAACCTTTTGTGGATTTTTTATGGACCAGAAGACATCTAGTGGGCCAGAGAAGCACCTGGGGGGTGCCCCGAGGGGGGCACAACCCACCAGGGCGTGCCTGGGAGCCTAGGCGCGCCCAGGTGGGTTGTGCCCACCTCGGTGGCCTCCCGCACCCCCTCTTTGCCCTATAAAT
This sequence comes from Aegilops bicornis, assembly GCA_021605145.1. Classification (NCBI taxonomy): domain Eukaryota; kingdom Viridiplantae; phylum Streptophyta; class Magnoliopsida; order Poales; family Poaceae; genus Aegilops; species Aegilops bicornis. The sequence goes on along the minus strand of CM038671.1, from coordinate 627,915,538 downwards.
CATCAAATATTCCAAAAACCCTCGCGGAGACCCTAGATCTGAAGTTCCACCACCGCAAGGCTCTGTAGCCATGAGAAACCAATCTAGACCGCGTTCCGGCACCCTGCAAGAGGGGGGGAATCATCACTGGTGACCATCTTCATCATCCTGACGGCCACCATGATGAGGAGGGAGTAGTCCACCCTCGGGGCTGAGGGTTTGTACCAGTAGCTATGTGTTTAATCTCTCTCTCTCTCTCTCTCTCTCGTGTTCTTGAGATGGCATGATCTTGTTGTATCGCGAGCTTTGTTAATATAGTTGGATCATATGGTGTTTTCCCCTCTCTATCTTGTTGTTTTCCCTGTGAGATTTCGTTTTATCGGATTGAATACTTTTATGGATTTGAGAGCACTTGATATATGTCTTGCATATGAATACTCATGGTGACAATGGGGTATCATGTTTATGCACTCGATATATGTTTTGGCACCCAACTCACGGATTCTCGAGGTGACATTGGGGTAATCTATGCATAAGGGTTGATGCACGTTCTTGTCTTTGTTTCTCCGGTAGAAATCTTGGGGCACTCTTTGAGGTTCTTTGTGTTGGATTGAGTATTATGAATCTGAAATTATTTGATGTTATTTTAGTACGAACTCTTGGATAGATCGATCGGAAAGAATAGCTTCGAGATGGTTTCGTACCCTACAAACGATTTCTTCATATGTTCTTTGCTAGATAAGAACTTTGGAGTGATTCTTCGTTGCACGTTGATGGATGGTTATATGATCCAATTATATTAGCATTGTTGAGAGATTGCACTAGCGAAAGTATGGACCCTAGGCCTCATTTTCACGCATTGCAATACCGTTTGTGCTCTGTTTTATCAATTGCTACCTTGCTGTTTTTTATTGTTCATTACAAAAATCAATATCTACTATCCATAGTGCACCTATACAAATTACCATTGTATTTGGTGTGTTGGGGACACAAGAGACTTTTTATTATTTGGTTGCAGGGTTGTTTGAGAGAGACTATCTTCATCCTACGCCTCCCACGGATTGATAAACCTTAGGTCATCCACTTGAGGGAAAATTGCTACTGTCCTACAAAACTCTGCGCTTGGAGGCCTAACACAAGTCTACAAGAACAAGTTGCATAGTAGAGATCACATGCATCTAGTGTATTAAGTTCATGGAGAAACAGAGTAATGCAATAAGAACTATGACATGATGTAGACGAGATCTATTCATGTAGGAATAGCCCCCATCTTGTTATCCTTAATAGCAATTATACATACGTGTCTTGCTGCCCTTCTGCCACTGGGAAAGAACACCGTACGATCGAACCCATCACAAAGCACCTCTTCCCATGGCAAGAAAAATCGATCTAGTCGGCCTAACTAAACCAAAGATTCGAAGAAGAAATACATGGCTATAAGTAATCATGCATATAAGAGATCAAAGAAACTCAAATAAATTTCATGGATATATAGATCTGATCATAAACTCAAGTTCATCGGATCCAAACAAACACACCGCAAAAAAGAGTTACATCAAATAGATCTCCAAGAGACCCATTGTATTGAGAATCAAAAAGGGAGAAGAAGCCATCTATCTACTGCCTATGGACCCGTAGGTCTATGGTGAAGTACCCACGCATCATCAGAAAGGCAGCAAGGAGGATGATGAACCCCTCCGTGATGGTGTCTAGATTGGATATCGTGGTTCTGGAACTTGCGGCAACTGGAATTGTGTTTCGTCGACTCCCCTAGGTTTTCTGGAATATTTGGAGATTTATAGGGCGAAGAGGCGGTGAGGGAGGCCGCCGAGGTGGGCATAACCTACCAGGGCGCGCCTGGGCCCATAGGCGTGCCCAGGTGGGTTTTACCCTCCTCGGGGCACCCCTCTGGTACTTCTTTGGCCCAACAGGTGTCTTCTGGTCCAGAAAAATTCTCCAAAAAGTTTTGCTGCGTTTGGACTCCGTTTGGTACTGATGTTCTTCGAAGTAAAAAACAAGGAAAAAATAACAACTGGCACTGGGCACTATGTCAATAGGTTAGTCCCAAAAATGATATAAAGTTGCTATAAAATGATTGTAAAACATCCAAGAATTATAATATAGCAGCATGGAACAATAAAAAATTATATATATACGTTTGAGACGTATCAATAGCGGTGGATGTGTGGAGTAATAGTAGTAGATGTAGGCAGGAGTCAGTCTACTAATCTTGGACGTGATGCCTATATAAAAAATCATTGCCTTGGATATTGTCATAATTATTTGCTCTTCTATCAATTGCCCAACAATAATTTATTTACCCACCGTTTGCTAATTTCTCGAGAGAAGTCTCTAGTGAAATCTACGACCCCGTGGTCTTTTCCTATCATATTAAAAACCCAAAAATACCTTGCTGCACTTTTTGTGTGTGTTTTTGTTAGATCTATTTATCAAATCTCATACAATTTAATCTATCTTAATACCGAGGAGGGATTGAAAACCCCTCTTACTCGTTGGGTTGCAAGTATTTGTTATTTGTGTGCAGGTGCTATTTGCATAGTGTGGGTGGATCCTCCTACTGGATTGATAACCTTGGTTTCGTAACCGAGGGAAAAACTTACCGTTGTTGTGCTGCATCATCCTCTCCTTTTCGGGGAAATACCAACGCAGATACAAGCAATCAGGAAGAATTTCTGGTGCTGTTGCGGGGGAGGATCAAGTCTTCCGTTCACGTGTCAATCTCTGGCATCGAGGAGACACCATCAATATCTATCAAGTACCTAGTCACAAATCATCTCCTTGCAATTTACTTTATTTGCCATTTGCCTCTCCTTTTCATCTCCCCCACTTCTAAAAAGTTTTTACAAAAATACAAAAATAGTTTCCATTTGCCCTTTTGTTCATTTGCTATCTTTGCTTGTGTGCCATGTGTCTTCTATTTGCTTGCATCTTCGCTTGCTAAAAATCTATTGATATGGATCCTCATCCACTTCCTAATCTTTTTAAAAGATCTAGTTATGATGAACCAATTGCTAGTGAGTTGAGTGCACTTGATTGTCTCTATGAAGTTTTGCTTGAAAATCATGAATATGAAAATTGTGATAATGTGTTAAACGAAGAAATTTATAAAGTGATTCATGATATCTCCTTGAACGAAAAGCATGATTGCAATGATATTATTATAAATTCTATTAATGTCAATTGTGTTAATGATATGCAAAACCCCAAGCTTGGGGATGATAATTTTGTTATGTCTACTACTAATTGTAATGATCATGGTTGGGGTGATAATGCTTCTTATGATCTTGAAAATGTATTTATGCCTCATGATGAATATGCTATTGATAATAGTGTTTGCAATAGTATTGAAAGTGGGTTTGGAAGAGTGTCAACTTCAGGTAAAAAGAATCCCACATACTCGGAGAGTGTTCAATCCTATGATTTTTTGATAAAAGTGGGCTTGGAGAGGTCATGACTTTATTTGATGATAATTCCACTATTTTGGAAGAGTGTCAACCGTGCATGCATGTGGATCATGAAGAGAATATTTCATGTGATAGTTATATTGTTAAATTTGATTATGATCCTACATGTAATTATTATGAGAGAGTAAAATATGGTTGTAGAAATTTTCATGTTACTTAATCACCTCTTTTTGCGTTGAAATCATTAATGCTTCCTTCTTCCTATTTGTATATGCTAGAAATTTCTTGTCTTGATAAAAAAATTCCCTATAAAATGTCTATGCATAGGAAGTATGTTAGACTTAAACTTGTTTTTCACATGCTATATGATGCTCTCTTTGTGCTTCAATTTTTATCTTTCATGTGATCATCATTAAACTTATCAACGCCTAGCTAAAAGGCGTTAAAACAATAGCGCTTGTTGGGAGGCAACCCAATGAATATTTTTTCTCTTTTTATTTATGTTCTTGTGTGTTTACACAATTATGCTCCTGTTATGATTTTTCATGTTTTAATTAGTGTTTGTGCCAAGTAAAGCCTTTAGGATCATGTTGGGTGATAGTTGAGTTGATATTGTTGAAAAACACAAACTTTTGCGTCCAGTAGCAGAATTTTTAAAAATCACAGAAGCGACGAAAAATTCAGAATTTTTACACAAGATTGATATAAAAATTGCCTACATTGTCCTAAGTTTTCATAATTTTTGGAGTTACAAAAATATGGTTAAAGTACATATTACTATAGACTGTTCTGTGTTTGACAGATTCTGTTTTCGTTGCATTGTGTGCTTATTTTGATGAATCTATGGACTGTATCAGGGGTATAAGCCATGGTAAAGTTAGAATACAGTAGGTGTCACTGGTAGAATAAGGGCCTATTGTCCCGGTTGGTAAGGGCCTTTAGTCCCGGTTCCTGAACCGGGACTAATGGGTCGGTACTAATGCCCTGGCCCTTAAGTCCCGGTATAGTCCAGAACCGGAATAGATGGGCCTCCACGTGGCCTGTGTGCTGAGCCCAAGCAGGAGGGCCTTTGGTCCCGGTTGGTGGCACCAACCGGGACCAATATGCATCCACGTGTCAGCATTTCAGGGGCTTGGTTTTTTTTGAAAAGGGGGGGGGGGGTTTGGGGTTTTGGGGGTTTAATTTAGGTGTTTCATATATTGTGTTAGCTAACTAATTAATAGAGAGAAGTGTCCTCTCTTTTGTCCGTGCTTGCTTGACGCTACGTACTATACATACGTATAGAGAGGACTAGCTAGACACGCTACGAAGGAAACAGAAGATCGTCATGAACATATATGCATACAGAGAGAAGTGATATCGACCACCTCTCCTTCTCCGAGAGATTGGTCGAACAACAAGTTCTCGTATATCTATCCGACATTACCGGCTACATATATACAATAATTATCTTTTACAAATATAATCTCCTAACATACGGACGCGTGGTCCACATAGTATTCTCCTTCTTCAGCGATCACGTGGTCAAGAAAGAATGCCGCCAATTCCTCTTGAATTGCTCGCATGCGATCTGGTGCTAGGAGTTCATCCCGCATTCGAAACATATAATTTTAAGAAGGGGGTCAATACATATATATATATATATATATATATATATATATATGAATGAATGAAAATACATCTATGATCCCTCAACGTCCCCGCCTCTCTCATGAACAAAAAAAATCTGTGAATTAAAAAAACATCATGTTCTATGAACAAAAAAACATTATATTTCATCCACATTCGTGCATACATCATATATGTGATCATCTATGAAAAAAACATCATATTCTATAAAAAAAATCATTACATATATATAAAAAAACAAGCATATATATATATAAACAAGCATATATATATATATAACAAGCATATATATGAAAAAGAATTGCAAAGGGAGGGCGCCGGCGGCCGGACCAAGCGGGGTCGGCGGCGAGGATGGTGTCGAGGCGAGGCGGGCGACGGCGAGGCGGGCGGCGCGTCGGGCAGGCGGCGGCAGGTGAGGTGGGCAGGCGGGCGGCGTCGAGCGGGGCGCGGCGACGGCGGCGACGGCAGACGCACGGCGAGGCGACGACGACGGCGGGGGCGACGGGCGGCGTCGGGGCAGCCTGGCGGCGTCGGCGTTGGGGCGGCAACTGCGAGAGATAAGAGTGAAAATTTCCTAAGTGTGACCTTATATAGCAAAGCCTTTAGTCCCGGTTCGTGGCACAAACCGGGACTAAAGGGGGGCATTAGTCGGTTGGTGCCACCAACCGACCAAAGGCAATTTTCGGCAGCCCAAAGGGCGGGAAGCGGCGGCCTTTGGTCCCGGTTCGTGGCACAAACCGGGACTAAAGGGGGGCATTGGTCCCCCTTCTGTTTGTGCCTAGAAAAAATATAAACTTTCTGTTTGTGCCATTAGTTTTCAAATTTTAATAGTTAAAATTTGAATTCTTTGAAATTTGTGTGAATCACAAGTTTGTGATTAACTTTACTAAAAAAATGAACATAGATGCACCTATAGACACCGTTTCCATTCCACAGCTGTAAAAGTTCTTCAACTAATGGCCTTAGGTACACATCAATGTCGTTGCCGGGTTGCTTAGGGCCTTGGATGAGAACTGGCATCATAATGAACTTCCGCTTCATGCACATCCAAGGAGGAAGGTTATACATACATAGAGTCACGGGCAGTGTTGTGATTGCTGCTCTGCTCCCCGAAAGGATTAATGCCATCGGCGCTTAAAGCAAACCATACGTTCCTTGGGTCCTTTGAAAACTCATCCTGGTACTTTCTCTCGATTTTCTCCACTGCGACCCGTCAGCGGGTGCTCTCAACTTCCCGTCTTTCTTACGGTCCTCACTGTGCCATCGCATCAACTTGGCATGCTCTCCATTTTTGAACAGACGTTTCAACCGTGGTATTATAGGAGCATACCACATCACCTACGCAGGAACCCTCTTCCGGGAGGCTCACGTCAACATCACCGGGGTCATCTCGTCTCGATCTTATACCGCAGTGCACCGTGACATCGGGCATGCGTTCAGATCCATGTATGCACCGCGCTAGAGGATGCAAATCATTAGGGCATGCATGTATCTTCCGCACCTCCAATCCTAGAGGGCATACGACCTTCTTTGCTGCGTATGTACCGTCCGGCAATTCGTTATCCTTTGGAAGCTTCTTCTTCAATATTTTCAGTAGCTTCTCAAATCCTTTATCGTGCACAACATTCTCTGCCTTCCACTGCAGCAATTCCAGTACGGTACCGAGCTTTGTGTTGCCATCTTCGCAATTGGGGTACAACCCTTTTTTGTGATCCTCTAACATGCGATCAAACTTCAGCTTCTCCTTTTGACTTTTGCATTGCGTCCTTGCATCGATAATGACCCGGCGGAGATCATCATCATCGGGCACATCGTCAGTTCCTCTTGATCTTCAGCTTTCCGCTGGCAGATCATCATCGTGCACATCGTCTGGTTCCTCTTGATCTTCAGCCGCCTTGCAGCATCATCGTGCACATCGTCTGGTTCCTCTTGATGTTCGTGAGCATCACCGTATTCGGGGGCACATAGTTGTCAACGTACTCTTCTTCTTCGCCGTCTTCCATCATAACCCCTATTTCTCCGTGCCTCGTCCAAACATTATAGTGTGGCATGAAACCCTTGTAAAGTAGGTGTGTGTGAAGGATTTTCCGGTCAAAGTAAGACTTCATATTCCCACATATAGGGCATGGACAACACATAAAACCATTCTGCTTGTTTGCCTCAGCCACTTCGAGAAAATCATGCACGCCCTTAATGTACTTGAGGTGTGTCTGTCACCGTACATCCATTGCCGGTTCATCTGCGTGCATTATATATAATTAAGTGTGTCAAAAATCATTACAGAACATCATGAGTAGATAATTAAGTGACCAAATTAATAGAAGTTCATCATCACATAAAAACCAAAGTACATACCTAGTTCTCATCTAACAACATAAAGCTCTGCAGAGCATCTAAATTAATTAAACCATACATTGAAACTATGTAAAACATTTCAATGCGAAAACAAATGCGATCATAATCGCAACCAAGGTAACAACTGATCCAACAACATAATGATACCAAGCCTCGGTATGAATGGCATATTTTCTAATCTTTCTAATCTTCAAACGCATTGCATCCATCTTGATCTTGTGATCATCGACGACATCCGCAACATGCAACTCCAATATCATCTTCTCCTCCTCAAGTTTTTTTATTTTTTCCTTCAAGAAATTGTTTTCTTCTTCAACTAAATTTAACCTCTCGACAATAGGGTCGGTTGGAATTTCCGGTTCAACAACCTCCTAGATAAATAAAATATATGTCACGTTATTCGGCATAATTTTCATAAACAATAAATGAACCAATAGTTAGGAAAAGATAATATATACCACATCCGAATCATAGACAGGACGAGGGCCGACGAGGACGGATACCAAAACCATCGCACTATATAAGATGCAATAATAAAAGTAAGAAAATAATACAAGTATCTATCTAAACATACAAGTAAGAATATTTTTCCTTTTAGAAAGAAGATAAGAACAAGAGGCTCACCACGGTGGTGCCGGTGATGAGATCGGCGCAGGTGATCGACGGCGGTGAAGACGGGGACGGGGCGTGACGGACCGCTAAACCTAGACAAATATTGTGGAAAATGGAGCTTGGAGGTCGAGCTTGGAGGAGAAAGCTTAAGTAGTGTGGCTCGGGCATTCCATTGAACACCTTGTGTGCATAGGAGGTGAGCTAGAGCACCACCAAGCCCTCTCCCCTCGTGCCAGAAAAACAGAGCAAAGGTGCTCGGCTCCCACGCGAAGGGCTATATATAGGCACCTCATTGGTCCCGGTTGGTGGCATGAACCGGGACTAAAGGGAGGCCTTTGGTCCCGGTTCAAGCCACCAACCGGGACCAATGGTGGTGGGACAGGAGCGAGGCCCATTGGTCCCGGTTCGTCCCACCAACCGGTACCAAAAGGGCCAGACGAACCGGGACCAATGCCCATGAGGCCCCGGCCGGCCCCCTGGAATAACGAACCGGAACAAATACCTTCATTGATCCCGGTTTGTGGCAGAACCGGGACTAATGGGCTGAGCCGGCCTGGGTCATTGCCCCCTTTTCTACTAGTGTTTAATGCAATAACAAAACATGAATGGGTTTGCAATAGTAATTAAAGTGGTGATTTGCTTTATTATACTAACGGATCTCACGAAGGTTTTTGTTAAGTTTCGTGTGATTGAAGTTTTCAAGTTTTGGGTGAGATCACAATGGACGAAGGAATAAGGAGTGAAAAGAGCCTAAGCTTGGGGATGCCCATGGCACCCCAAGGTAATATTCAAGGAGTACCAAGCAACTAAGCTTGGGGATGCCCCGAAAGGCATCCCCTCTTTCTTCTAACGACCATCGGTAATTTTACTTGGAGCTATAGTTTTATTCGTCACATATCATGAGTTTTGCTTGGACCGTCTTGTATTATATGAGTCTTTTCTTGTTTTGCTTTTTAGTTTCTCACAATCATCCTTTCTGACACACCTATTTGAAAGAGCCATAATGATGCTACGATTTGTTAGAATTGCTCTATGTGCTTCACTTAAATTTCTTGAGCTATGGAATTGCTCTAGTACTTCACTTATATCTTTTTGAGCACGGTGGTGTTTTAATTTTTTGGAAGAAATATGCTCTCATGCTTCACTTAGATTATTTTGAGAGTTAGTAATTTCTGAAGAAATATCCTCTCATGCTTCACTTAGATTATTTTGAGAGATGAAAATTGTTTGAAGAAATATGTACTCTCATGCTTCACTTAAATTTATTTGATAGCTTTGTTAGTAGCAATGATAATATATGAAATTAGTACCAAAGTGATAGATATTCTAGGGGATATAATGAAAACTTTCATGAAGATCATTGGATATTATAAACTTGATTCCTTGTAATTGTTTTGAGATATGGAGATAGTAATATGTATGTTGGTGAGTAATTGTGCTTTAGTAAGAATATTGGTGTTAAGGCTTGTGACCTATGCAAGCACGAAAGTCAATAATATGCAATGAAGTTACATCCTACTTGTGGTGCATTATTCAGTGTTAGTTATGTTTAATGCTCGTTTATGATCGTTTTCGTTTGTTGGTTGGTCGCTTCTCAATCTATTTGCTAGCCTCCATTTGTACTAAGCGGGAAGACTGCTTGTGCATCCAACTCCTTAAACCCAAAGTTGTGCCAAATGAGTCCACCATACCTACCTATATGAGGTATTTCCTTGCCGCTCCAAGTAAATTTGTATGTGCCAACTCTAATTTAAAAAATGAATTTCCTTTCTGTGTGCCTCGCTCATGAAGCGATAGGGGGTGGCCAATATTTTCCATGCTAGATATTTAATTCTCAAGATGAGTGTCCATTCACTTGTAATTGCACGAGAGTGTGGTAGGTAATAGGATGCCCAATCCCAAAATGTAAAAAAATTATTTATGCTGTCAAATAATAAATTCCTTGGAAAGTGTTGGCATGGAAGGCACCCGTGGATACAACTAGCCATGGATTGTGAAAGAATGGTGGAAAAAGGAATAAACTTTATTTTATGTTTGGGAACTGCCTATGATTTATCAAGCATGGAAAGTATTGGGAATTCTCGGTCGTTTCTGTTGACAGGAAAAACATGCCTCTCAATACAATTTTATCTCTCAATTTAAGCTTTGAGCTCTAGCACCTCTACAAATCTCTGCTTCCCTCTACGAAGTGCCTATCTATTTACTTTTAGGCAATTTTTATTTTCATTGAGTCTCCATCTTCTCTTATAAAGCACCAACTAGGGAACACCATTATCATACTTGTGCATTGGGCATAGTTAATATTTGAGTGTGTTTCATGAATGGATCAATGATTGAGCATAATGGGCTAGGGATAGCTTTCTTTAGTGTTGATATTTTGAAAGACATAATTGCTTGTTGAGATGTGAAAGGATCGAGAAGAGGTGTCTAGAGGGGGGGGGGATTAGACACTAAGTACCAAAAGTTGTAGTTTTTAACTTCTTTAAGTTCAAGTGGAGTTTTGGCACAAGTTTAACAATCACAATACATAACAAGCAAGCATGCAACGAGTATATGACCAGCGGAAAGTAAAGCATGCAACTTGCAAGAATGTAAAGGGAAGGGTTTGGAGGATTCAAACGCGATTGGAGACACAGATGTTTTTGTCGTGGTTCCGATAGGTGGTGCTATCGTACATCCACGTTGATGGAGACTTCAACCCACGAAGGGTAACGGTTGCGCGAGTCCACGGAGGGCTCCACCCACGAAGGGTCCACGAAGAAGCAACCCTGTCTATCCCACCATGGCCGTCGCCCACGAAGGACTTGCCTCACTAGCGGTAGATCTTCACGAAGTAGGCGATCTCCTTGCCCTTACAAACTCCTTGGTTCAACTCCACAATCTTGTCGGAGGCTCCCAAATGACACCTAGCCAATCTAGGAGATACCACTCTCCAAGAAGTAACAAATGGTGTGTTGATGATGAACTTCTTGCTCTTGTGCTTCAAATGATAGTCTCCCCAACACTCAACTCTCTCTCACAGGATTTGGATTTGGTGGAAAGAAGATTTGAGTGGAAAGCAACTTGGGAAGGCTAGAGATCAAGATTCATATGGTAGGAATGGAATATCTTGGTCTCAACACACGTGTAGGTGGTTCTCTCTCAGAAAATGTGTATTGGAAGTGTAGGTTCGTTCTGATGGCTCTCTCCATGAATGAAGAGTGGGTGGAGGGGTATATATAGCCTCCACACAAAATATAACAGTTACACACAACCTGCCAAACTCGGTGGGACCGAATTGATAAACTCGGTCCGACCGTTCAGCAAATCTAGTGACCGTTAGGATTTTCGGTGGGACCGACATGCAACTCGGTAGGACCGATATGGTTAGGGTTAGGGCATAACGTAATCTCAGTGAGACCGATTACACAAACTTGGTGGGACCGATTTTGGTAATAAGCTAACCAGAGAGTTGGTCAGGCAAACTCGATGAGACCGATTACACAAACTCGGTGGGACCGATTTTGGTAATAAGCTAACCAGAGAGTTTGCATTGTAATCTCGGTAGTACCGATTGCTCAAACTCAGTGAGACCGATTTTGGTAATGGACATACACAGAGAGATTACAATCCCATCTCGGTGAGACCGAGATCCCTATCGGTGAGACCGATTTGCCTAGGGTTTGTGGCAGTGGCTATGACATCTAAACTCGGTGGCGCTGGATAGAAAGAATCGGTGGGGCCGAGTTAGACTTTTGGTTTAGGTCATATGTGGATGTGGGAATGTAGTTGAGGGCTTTGGAGCATATCACTAAGCACTTTGAGCAAGCAAGCCATTAAGCAACACCTCATCCCCTCTTGATAGTATTGGCTTTTCCTATACACTCAATGTGATCTTGGATCACTAAAAATATAAAATGTAGAGTCTTGTACTTGAAGCTTGAGCCAATACTTTGTCCTTAGCATCTTGAAGGGGTTCCACATCCTTTAGTCCATGCCACTTCATTGTTGAACTTATCTGAAACATACTAGGTAAAAGTATTAGTCCAACAAGAGATATGTTGACATTAATTACCAAAATCACCCAGGGAGCACTTGTGCTTTCAATCTCCCCCTTTTTGGTAATTGATGGCAACATACATAAAAGCTTTAGATAAAGAGATAGAGAATAGAAAGTAAAGCTTTGGAAAGACATGTAACATGCATAGGCTCCCCTACATGTATGCAATCATGTGAATATGGAATATAGAAGCATGTGAGAGCATAACCATGACAGAGTAGGCAATGTGTTACATGTATCTTGGCTATATGCATCGAGCAAAAGATGTGAATATGGGAAATGTACCTTCATGCTCATGAGTCCTTCTTGCAAACAATATGTACATCAGCAAGAATTCCTCATAGACATGATTGTGATGCATATACTTACCTTGTGGTCTTGAGTTGGCTTAGGATGGAATGAACCTGTGAAAATAAGGTTAGATAACACAGATGCACCTACTAGCCAGAGCAAACAAAAGAAACCACAAGAGTACCAAGACTGGGATGACATGTAGAGAGTGAGTACTGAATACCACAATAGATATTGACATGTCCCCAAAAGGTAAAGATGTGCAATGAATTAAGAAATTTCTTTCCCTTAGATGTCTTGCTCCCCCTGAATCTAGCATGGGATACTTGGAGAAGATAGGGAACCGAAATCAGAGCTCAAAGAAACAAATGAACAGAGCTAATGCAAATAAGCACATATGAACATGTCTTTCCCCTCAAGAAGACATGTGGCATCTCTCCTCTTGAACACCAAGCATCCGGGATCCTTGAAGATTACTCTTTCCTTGAGTATTCCCTCCCCCTAGAGATCTCTCCCCCTAGAGATATGATTAAGCTTTGATGTGATCTCTCTCCCCCTTTGACATCAATTTCCAAGAAGGGTCTTCTGGAATTTGTCGTGAATGGGTTTGGTCCTTGAGTCACAACACAAAGCACTAAGGTAAATGTGATGCTTGTAGAGGACAAGATTCATTGAGTGGAGCTGGATCAAGAGTAAAGCAGGAATAAATGGCAAAATGTCACCTCAGCTCTCTAGACAAGTAAGATCTCACAAGGATTTGCAAGGAATAAACTGAAATATTTGCAATGAATTGGATGCAGGGAATGCAGAACAAAAGAAAAGAAAAGAAAAGAAATCTAGATGAAGTTTTTTTTGAGAAAGGGGAAACAGCATGAGACAAATGCAAGGGCACAGAAAAGAACATTAGAAAACTTCATCTAGACATGGTCGGCGACAAAATCACCTATGTTAGAGTATATTGACTTAGGAGTCAAGTGATATCACTTGATCATAGGTCATACTCATCGTTTAAGCTTAAAAATGGGGTTGCCATTTTTCGTTTAAGCATCTTGATCTATTCACATCTTGTCGAGTTGCTTTGACTCATGACTTGGAGTAAAGCTTTTCTAAGATGAAATAACATACCTTGGGTGGTGGTGTTGATCGTGATCATGTAGTTGAACTTGTGTGTGTTGCTCAAGGTTGATGTAGCTCATCAAGAGTTGGGAGCACCACTTGGAATTTCAGTTCATCTACCTACATGGGTTAGTTTTCGCAAGGAAGAGCACTTGTGTATCCAAAATGATAATCATGAAACTCAACATAGAATTTGTCAAAGGATATGTGTGAATGGTTTCGTGCTTCCTTGTCTTCATCCACCATTGTGTAGAGACTTGGTGATGTAGAGATTACTCAAGATGTGAGTGAGTTGTGATCTCATAGATTTAGATTCATCCGGGTACCTACAAGGGTTAGATAACATGCAAGATGCAAATATATCCAAGACATAAGATAATCATCATAAGAGAAATATCAAGGATTAGTCATAAGCTCATGTCTTGCATGTATCCAATGGAGTTCCTACTCCAAGTTTGAAGCATCAAAAATGTTCAATTCACCTCTTAACTTGCAAAACACTTTCTCATCAAGTGGTTTAGTGAATATATCCGCTAATTTCTTGTCGGTGCGAACATGCTTATGATTAATGTCACCCTTAGCAACGTGATCTTGAATGAAATGATGACGAACTTCAATGTGCTTAGTTCGAGAGTGTTGCACGGGATTGTGAGCAATCTTGATAGCACTTTCATTGTCACAAAGTAATGGAACATGTTTCACATATATCCCATAATGTTTAAGAGTTTGGGTCATTCAAAGTAATTGAGAACAACATGAACCAGCGGCAATGTATTCCGCTTCGGCGGTGGATAAGGATACCGAGTTTTGTTTCTTGGAAGACCAAGACACAAGAGATCTACCAAGAAATTGACAAGTACCCAAAGTGGACTTTCTATCAACCTTGTCACCGGCATAGTCCGAGTCGGAGTAGCCAACAAGATCGAAGAAGACCTCTTAGGATACCAAATGCCAAAATTTGGTGTATGTATTAAGTATCTCACTATCCTTTTCACGGCCTTAAGATGACATTCCTTAGGAGCAGCTTGATATTGTGCACACATGCACACACTTAGCATGATAACGGGACGTGAAGCACATAGATATAACAATGAACCAATCATAGAGCGATAAACCTTTTGACCAACCAGTTCACCATCTTTGGTCAAATCAAGATGCCACTAGTAGGCATGGGTGTAGTCATACCTTTGCATTCTTGCATATTGAACTTCTTGAATAAGTCCTTGGTGTACTTCATTTGAGAGATAAAGGTACCTTCCTTAGTTTGCTTGATTTGCAAACCAAGAAAGAATTTGAGTTCACTCATCATAGACATCTCAAACTTCTCCGACATTAGCTTTCCAAACTTTTCACTAAATGAGGGTTAGTAGAACCAAATATAATATCATCGACATAAATTTGACATACAAATAGTTCCCCATTAACCCTTTTTGTAAAAAGAGTAGAATCAATTTTACCAATTTCAAAGCCTTTTTCAATAAGGAACTTGATCAAGCATTTATACCATGCTCTAGGAGCTTGTTTAAGACCATAAAGGGCTTTGTGAAATTTGTAGACATGATCAGGTTTCTTAGGATTGACAAAGCCGGGAGGTTGCTTAACATAAAATTCCTCCTCAATTTCACCATTTAGAAAAGCACTTTTAATGTCCATTTGGTACAAGGTGATATCATGGTGATTAGCATAAGCAAGTAAGATATGAATGGACTCAAGTCTAGCAAACGGAACATAAGTCTCACCATAGTCCATACCTTTGACTTGTGTGTAGCCTTGGGCGACGAGACGTGCTTTGTTGCAGACTACTTGTCCATCTTCATCTTGCTTGTTACGAAACACCCATTTGGTACCGATGATGTTGTGGTTGTTGTCGGGCTTCTCAACCAATGTCCACACTTGATTTCTCTCAAAGTTGTGTAGCTCTTCATGCATAGCGTTTATCCAGTCCAGATCTTCCAATGCTTCTTCAACCTTCATAGGTTCAATGCTAGAGATGAATGAATAGTGTTCACAAAAATTAGCTAAACGAGTTTTAGAGCAAGTGATTCTCCCGGCTTGGATATCTTTGTAGATTTACTCGACGGGATGGTCTTTAGCAATTCTTGCTCGAACTCGCGAAAGCTTTTGCTTGGGTCTTGGTTGAACATCTTCTTCATCTTGTTCTTCTTCTTGGCCTTCTTCATTGTTGGCGTTGTCGTTCTCTTGTCGTGGTGGAGAAGGAGGTTGTTGGCGTTCATCTTGGTGCACTTCCTCGTTTTCTTCATCTTGGTGTGTCCCACTTGTGGATGCCTCCGTATCAACTCTTGGTTCACCTTGTCGTGAGGTAGAAGCTTCCACTTGGACGGACGAGGTACTCTCCTTCACCTCCGTTGGACGAATCTTGCCAATAGACAAGACTTGGATTGCTTCCGAGGGATCTTTGTCTCCTACATCAATTGGCAATTGCTCTAATTGCGAGACGTTAGATTCATCAAACTTCACATCTACCGTTTCTTCAACCTTTCGAGTGAAATTGTTGTAGACACGGTATGTGTGAGAGTTTGAGCCATAACCAAGTAGGAAACCTTCATGAGACTTAGGAGAAAATTTAGAACGACGATGCTTATCAAGAATGTAGCACTTTGAGCCGAATACTCGAAAGTATCCAACTTAGGGTTTGTTACCGGTGAGAAGCTCGTATGCCGTCTTGCCGAGTAGCTTGTGAAGATACAAGCGATTTGTTGCATGACAAGCTGTCTCAACTGCTTCCGCCCAAAAGTGCTTTGGCGTCTTGTACTCATCAAGCATTGTTCTTGCCATCTCTATAAGAGTTCGGTTCTTCCTCTCAACGACTCCATTTTGTTGAGGTGTGTACGTATCCGAGAAATCATGTGAAATCCCTTCTTCATCAAGAAAGGTATCCACATTTGCGTTCTTGAACTCCGTTCCATTGTCGCTTCGAACCTTCTTGATTTTCACGTCAAATTGATTTTGGGCCTTCCTAGCGAAGTTTTTGAAGATCTTTTGGACCTGCGATTTATCATCGAGAAAGAATACCCAGGTAAATCTTGAAAAATCATCAACTATAACTAGTCTAAAAGAATTTCCACCGAGACTTTTGTAAGCGTTGGGACCAAAAAGATCCATGTGAAGTAGCTCGAGTGGCCTCCTTGTGGTCATGATGTTCTTCACGGGATGCCTTCCTCCAACCTGTTTACCTGCTTGACAAGCGCTGCAAAGTCTATCCTTATCAACTATGACATCGTTAACACCAAGGATATGATTTCCTTTAATAAGCTTGTCAAGGTTTCGCATACCAACATGACCTAATCTTCTATGCCACAACCAGCCTTTAGAGGATTTAGCAATAAATCAAGTTCTAGGTTGAGCCTTTTTAGTGAAATCAATAATGTAGAGATCACCTCTACGTACACCGGTAAAGACCATTTTATGATTATCTCTATGAAACACTTGGCAATCTACTTCAGTAAGTAGGACATTGAAACCGAAATCAGCAAGTCTAGATCTTTGAAAGTAAGTTGTAGCCAAGAGATTCAACGAGCATGACATTTTGTATGGAGCTATCATGTGAGATGGCCACCTTACCAAGGCCAACCACCTTACCCTTTGAATTATCACCAAAAGTGACATATTTTCGAGGGCCGTCGTTTTCGGCAAGCTCACGGAGCATGTCTTTGTCTCCGGTCATATGATCAGTACATCCACCATCAAGGACCCATTCCTTTCCTCCAGCCATGTAGCCGCGAAGATTTGCCATAAGACCAAAGTGTCTCATTGCATCGTCAAGATCATATTCACTATGATCATCCTCATCATAGTATCCATGTTCAACATCGTCTTGTGATTGATCAATTCCTAGAGAGGGTAATTAATTAGACAAATGATCATTTCTATGATTGTCTTTATGGATTCTAATAGCTTCGGAAATAATATTGCTAATGATTTCAACATCTCCTATGGCACGCATGAGATTTGTAAGCTCAAATAGACAATCACCAAAGCTAGGATCACTAGAATTCATCTTACTCAAGGCAATAGACTTATGGAGAATTTCATCTAAATTTTTCAAGGAATAATCTGGAAATCGTTCCTCAAGAAATTTCCATATAGTATAGGCACAATCAAGAGTAGGCAAACTAGCAATCAAATTTTTGGGCAATCCTCTTATAATAAGATTGATGGTACTAAGATTGTGAATCATGTCAAGGTCCTCTTCGGGTGTGGGATGCAAGGGATCAATATGAGGTGCACAAGGGCTAGCAATGTACTTGTTCAAATGATATTCATTGAAAATCTCAAGCATTTCATTTTTCCACTCATGAAAATATTCTCCATCAAGAGTAGGCACTCTATGTCTAAGACTCCCTAAAGTAGACACATCCATCTTCCTCCAATGGTGATTAAACCAAGGCAATGGAGACCAAAGCTCTGATACCAATTGAAAGGATCGAGAAGAGGTGTCTAGAGGGGGGGATTAGACACTAAGTACCAAAAGTTGCAGTTTTTAACTTCTTTAAGTTCAAGTGGAGTTTTGGCACAAGTTTAACAATCACAATACATAACAAGCAAGCATGCAACGAGTATATGAGCAGCGGAAAGTAATGCATGCAACTTGCAAGAATGTAAAGGGGAGGGTTTAGAGGATTCAAACGCGATTGGAGACACATATGTTTTTGTCGTGGTTCCGATAGGTGGTGCTATCGTACATCCACGTTGATGGAGACTTCAACCCACGAAGGGTAGCAGTTCTTGTGAGTCCACGGCGGGCTCCACCCACGAAGAAGCAACCTTGTCTATCCCACCATGGCCGTCGCCCATGAAGGACTTGCCTCACTAGCGGTAAATCTTCACGAAGTAGGCGATCTCCTTGCCCTTACAAACTCCTTGGTTCAACTCCACAATCTTGTCGGAGGCTCCCAAGTGACACCTAGCCAATCTAGGAGACACCACTCTCCAAGAAGTAATAGATGGTGTGTTGATGATGAACTCCTTGCTCTTGTGCTTCAAATGATAGTCTCCCCAAAACTCAACTCTCTCTCACAGGATTTTGATTTGGTGGAAAGAAGATTTGAGTGGAAAGCAACTTGGGAAGGCTAGAGATTTGGTAGGAATGTAATATCTTGGTCTCAACACACGTGTAGGTGGTTCTCTCTCAGAAAATGTGTATTGGAAGTGTAGGTTCGTTCTAATGGCTCTCTCCATGAATGAAGAGTGGGTGGAGGGGTATATATAGCCTCCACACAAAATCTAACCGTTACACACAACCTACCAAACTCGGTGGGACCGAATTGATAAACTTGGTCGGACCGATTCAGCAAATCTAGTGACCGTTAGAATTTTCGGTGGGACCGACATGCAACTCGGTAGAACCGGTATGGTTAGGGTTAGGGCATAACGTAATCTCGGTGAGACCGATTACACAAACTCGGTGGGACCGATTTTGGTAATAAGCTAACCAGAGAGTTGATTAGGCAAACTCGGTGAGACCGATTACACAAACTCGGTGGGACCGATTTTGGTAATAAGCTAACCAGGGAGTTTGCATTGTAATCTCGGTAGTAACGATTGCTCAAACTCGGTGAGACCGATTTTGGTAATGGACATACACATAGAGATTACAATCCCATCTCGGTGAGACCGATTTGCCTAGGGTTTGTGGCAGTGGCTATGACATCTAAACTCGGTGGCGCCGGATAGAAAGAATCGATGGGGCCGAGTTAGACTTTTGGTTTAGGTCATATGTGGATGTGGGAAAGTAGTTGAGGGCTTTGGAGCATATCACTAAGCACTTTGAGAAAGCAAGCCATTAAGCAACACCTCATCCCCTCTTGATAGTATTGGCTTTTCCTATAGACTCAATGTGATCTTGGATCACTAAAAATATAAAATGTAGAGTCTTGTACTTGAAGCTTGAGCCAATCCTTTGTCCTTAGCATCTTGAAGGGGTTCCACATCCTTTAGTCCATGCCACTTCATTGTTGAACTTATCTGAAACATACTAGGTAAAAGTGTTAGTCCAACAAGAGATATGTTGACATTAATTACCAAAATCACCCAGGGAGCACTTGTGCTTTCAATCCCCCCTTTTTGGTAATTGATGGCAACATACACCAAAGCTTTAGATAAAGATATAGAGAATAGCAAGTAAAGCTTCGGAAAGACATGTAACATGCATAGGCTCCCCCTACATGTATGCAATCATGTGAATATGGAATATAGAAGCATGTGAGAGCATAACCATGACAGAGTAGGCAATGTGTTACATGTATCTTGGCTATATGCATCAGAGCAAAAGATGTGAATATGGGAAATGTACCTTCATGCTCATGAGTCCTTGCAAACAATATGTACATCAACAAGAATTCCTCATAGACATGATCGTGATGCATATACTTACCTTGTGGTCTTGTGTTGGCTTAGGATGGAATGAACCTGTGAAAATAAGGTTAGATAACACAGATGCACCTACTTGCCAGAGCAAACAAAAGAAACCACAAGAGTACCAAGACTGGGATGACATGTAGAGAGTGAGTACTAAATACCACAATAGATATTGACATGTCCCCAAAGGTAAAGATGTGCAGTGAATTTAAGGAATTTCTTTCCCTTAGATGTCTTGCTCCCCCTGAATCTAGCATGGGATTCTGGGAGAAGATAGGGAACAAAAAATCAGAGCTCAAAGAAACAAATGAACAGAGCTAATGCAAATAAGCACATATGAACATGTCTTTCCCCTCAAGAAGACATGTGGCATCTCTCCTCTTGAACACCAAGAATCTGGGATCCTTGAAGATTACTCTTTCCTTGAGTATTCCCTCCCCCTAGAGATCGCTCCCCCTAGAGATATGATTAAGCTTTGATGTGATCTCTCTCTCCCCCTTTGACATCAATTTCCAAGAAGGGTCTTCCGAATTTGTCGTGAATGGTTTTGGTCCTTGAGTCACAGCACAAAGCACTAAGGTAAATGTGATGCTTGTAGAGGACAAGATTCATTGAGTGGAGCTGGATTAAGAGTAAAGCATGAATAAATGGCAAAATGTCACCTCAGCTCTCTAGACAAGTAAGATCTCACAAGGATTTGCAAGGAATAAACTGAAAGATTTGCAATGAATTGGATGCAGGGAATGCAGAACAAAAAGAAAAGAAAAGAAAATAAATCTAGATGAAGTTTTTTTTGAGAAAGGGGAAACAAATATGCATGAGACAAATGCAAGGGCACAGAAAAGAACACAAGAAAACTTCATCTAGAGATGGTCGGCGACTAAGTCACCTATGTTAGAGTATATTGACTTAGGAGTCAAGTGAGATCACTTGATCATAGGTCATACTCATCGTTTAAGCTCAAAAATGGGGTTGCCATTTTTCGTTTAAGCATCTTGATGTATTCACATCTTGTCGAGTTGCTTTGACTCATGACTTGGAGTAAAGCTTCTCTAAGATGAAATAACATACCTTGGGTGGTGGTGTTGATTGTGATCATGTAGTTGAACTTGTGTAGGTTGCTCAAGGTTGATGTAGCTCATCAAGAGTTGGGAGCACCACTTGGAATTTCAGTTCATCTACCTACATGGGTTAATTTTCACAAGGAAGAGCACTTGTGTATCCAAAATGACAATCATGAAACTCAACATAGAATTTGTCAAAGGATATGTGTGAATGGTTTTGTGCTTCCTTGTCTTCATCCACCATTGTGTAGAGACTTGGTGATGTAGAGATTGCTCAAGATGTGAGTGAGTTGTGATCTCATAGATTTAGATTCATCCGAGTATCTACAAGGGTTAGATAACATGCAACATGCAAATATATCCAAGACATAAGATAATCATCATAAGAGAAATATCAAGGATTAGTCATAAGCTCATGTCTTGCATGTATCCAATGGAGTTCCTACTCCAAGTTTGAAGCATCAATGATGTTCAATTCACCTCTTAACCTGCAAAACACTTTCTCATCAAGTGGTTTAGTGAATATATCCGCTAATTGCTTGTCGGTGCGAACATGCTTAAGATTAATGTCACCCTTAGCAACGTGATCTCGAATGAAATGATGACGAACTTCAATGTGCTTAGTTCGAGAGTGTTGCACGGGATTGTGAGCAATCTTGATAGCACTTTCATCTAAAAGTCCAAATGTCCATGCTATAAAAGAAAAGAATATGTGATGAACATGTTAGGCAACATTCCACGTCAAAAAAATTGTTTTTATCATTTACCTACTCGAGGACGAGCAAGAATTAAGCTTGGGGATGTTGATACATCTCCAACATATCTATAATTTTTGATTGTTCCACACCGTTATATTATCAATCTTCGATGTTTTATATTTATTTACTAGCAACTTTATATCATTTTTTGGGACTAACCTATTGACATAGTGCCCAGTGCTAGTCGCTGTTTTTTGCTTGTTTTTTACTTCGCAGAATATCAATACCAAACGAAGTCCAAATGCCACGAAACTTTTTTTCTGCCCAAAAGACACCCAGGAGGCCCAAGAAGTGCACCAGAGGGGGCCTCTGTCGGTGTCAAAACCGGCGGATCTCGGGTAGGGGGTCCCGAACTGTGCGTCTAAGGTGGATGGTAATAGGAGGCGGGGGACACGATGTTTACCCAGGTTTGGGCCTTCTCGATGGAGGTAATACCCTACTTCCTGCTTGATTGAACTTGATGATATGAGTATTACAAGAGTTGATCTACCACGAGATCATAGAGGCTAAACCCTAGAAGCTAGCCTATGGTATGATTGTTGTTGTCCTATGGACTAAACCCTCCAGTTTATATAGACACCGGAGGGGGCTAGGGTTACACAGAGTCGGTTACAAGGGAGGAGATCTACATATCCGTATTGCCAAGCTTGCCTTCCACGCCAAGGAGAGTCCCATTCGGACACGGGACGAAGTCTT
The DNA here is from genome assembly GCA_021605145.1 of Aegilops bicornis. Classification (NCBI taxonomy): domain Eukaryota; kingdom Viridiplantae; phylum Streptophyta; class Magnoliopsida; order Poales; family Poaceae; genus Aegilops; species Aegilops bicornis. The sequence goes on along the minus strand of CM038671.1, from coordinate 627,893,196 downwards.
CAATCTTGTATCTTCATTGTCCAACAGTCCGGCCAAAGGATATAGTCCGTCTGTCCGAGGACCCCCTAATCTAGGACTCCCTCAGTAGCCCCTGAACCAGGCTTCAATGACGATGAGTCCGGCGTGCAGATTGTCTTCGACATTGCAAGGCGGCTTCCTCCTCCGAGTACTCCATAGAAGATTTTGAACACAAGGATAGTGTACGGCTCTGCAAAACAAATTCCACATACCACCGTAGAGAGAATAATATTTCCACAAATCTAATCTGCTGATAGCTTTTCATAACGTGACGTAATGCCATGGTCTGGTCATGACGAACCATTTTTTCGGGCCTGCCACTGCACGTGTTGCGAGGCGGTTTTATTGGCACGTCCTGTCAAAGCAGAGATCGTGTCCCTCTTATCACGGGATTCTCATCAATACGGGTATGGGTAACCCAATCGTGCATGTTGGTATGGCTCCTTGATTTTTGGGAAGTTCCAAACGGTCACGCGGAGGACGCTTGATATTCACCCTCTTTATAAAGGGGCCAAGGCCTGTCCTTTTCTTCTCGCACTCAATCGAATCCTTCCCCCACCTCAAGTCCTGAGGGAGTCCTGGATTAGGGGGTCTCCGGACAGCCGGACTATATCCTTTGGCTAGACTGTCGGACTATGAAGATACAAGATTGAAGACTTCGTCCCGTGTCCGGATGGGACTCTCCTTGGCGTGGAAGGCAAGCTTGGCAATATGGATATGTAGATCTCCTCCCTTGTAACCGACTCTATGTAGCCCTAGCCCCCTCCAGTGTCTATATAAACCGGAGGGTTTAGTCCATAGAACAACAATCAGACCATAGGCTAGCTTCTAGGGTTTAGCCTCTACGATCTCGTAGTAGATCAACTCTTGTAATACTCATATTCATCAAGATCAATCAAGCAGGAAGTAGGGTATTACCTCCGTTGAGAGGGCCCGAACCTGGGTAAACATCGTGTCCCCCGCCTCCTGTTACCATCCACCTTAGACGCACAGTTCGGGACCCCCTACCCGAGATCCGCCGGTTTTGACACCGACATTGGTGCTTTCATTGGGAGTTCCTCTGTGCCGTCAACGTGAGGCTTGATGGCTCCTTCGACCATCAATAACGATGCGGTCCAGGGTGAGGTTTTCCTCCCCGGACAGATCTTCGTATTCGGCGGCCGCCTTGCGGGCCAACTTCGCAGCCATCTGGAGCAGATCGAGAGCTACGCCCCTGGCCACCAGGTCAGGTTCGGAAACTTGAACTACACGGCCGACATCCGCGGAGACTTGATCTTTGATGGATTCGAGCACATGCCAGGTGTGCCGCACCGTCACGACGAGCATGATTTAGCTCTGCCGTCGGACAGTGTTCAGGAGATCACACCTGCAACTACTCCGGCCCTTAATACGGAGCAAATCGCGCCATCCGACGACGGGTGGATAGACCCCGCCATGGAGGCCGCACTCTCAGTGGCTATAGAGCTGGATACCGACTTCACCCCTTACGAGAGCCGTGTTGCCAAACTACTGGATTCGTCCCCGACCACGAACTCCGAGCCACCTGCGCCCGTGCCTATCGAATCCGATTGGGCGCCGATCATGGAGTTTACCTCCGCGGATATTTTTCAACACTCGCCTTTCGGCGACGTGCTAGATTCATTAAGGTCCCTCTCCTTGTTAGGAGAACCTTGGCCGAACTATGTCCGGCTAGAATGGGATGCGGACGATGAAGAAATTCGCTGCCCACCCACCACCTACTTAGTAGCCACTATCGACAATTTAACCGACATGCTCGACTTCGACTCCGAATACATCGACAGTATGGACGATGATGCAGGAGACGAACAGGAACCACCGCCCACAGGGCGCTAGACCGCCACCTCATCATATGATATATATATGGTGGATACCCCCATAGAAGGCAATGGCGACAAGACAACGGAGGATGACCCCTCCAAGAAGCAACCCAAGCACCGACGTCAGCGGCGCCGCTCTAAGTCCCGCCACAACAAAAATAGTGATACCGGCACAAGAGACAATAGCACTCCGGATAGTGCTGAAGACGACAACAATCCCCTCCAACACGATTTAGAGCGGGATGATGAACGAGCTAGCCCTCCAGAATAGGCAGCAGATGGAGAAACGGAGGATGACAATTACATGCCTCTCTCCGACGACGAGGTGAGCCTCGGCGACGAAGAACTTATCGTGCCTGAGGATCCCATCGAATAGGAGCGCTTCAAGCGCCGGCTTATAGCCACAGCAAATAGCCTGAAGAAAAAGCAACAACAGCTTCGAGTTGATCAAGATCTGCTAGCGGACAGATGGACTGAAGTCCTGGCAGCCGAGGAATACAAACTCGAGCCCCCAACCAAGAGTTACTTAAAGCGCAGGTTGCTACCTCAACTCGAGGAGGAAGCATTAAAACCAACATCACCCGCGTATGATGCGGCTGATCGGCCACCTCGCGGCCGAGACAAAGAGGCATATCAACCCGAAGTCCAGCCCGTACCCCACCACCATGGAAAAAAATACCAAGGCCCGGGGCAACATGCGGGGCCTGCGAGACATATTGGAAAATAAAGCAAAACATGCAAGATCGATCTACGGATCACGCGGTCGCGCCCCGGCACGTGACGATGATCGTCACGCCGGATACACTAAAAGCAAATACGGCAGGGCCGAACACAGCAGACAAGACTCTTATGAACTGCGTCGTGATATAGCCCAGCACAGAGACGCCGCACACCCCCTATGCTTCACTGATGAAGTAATGGATCACGAATTCCCAGAAGGTTTTAAACCCGTAAATATCTAATCGTATGATGGTACACTAGATCCCGCGGTATGGATTGAGGATTTCCTCCTCCACATCCACATGGCTCGTGGTGATGATCTACATGCCATCAAGTACCTCCCATTAAAACTCAAAGGACCAGCTCGGCATTGGCTGAATAGCTTGCCAGCAGACTCCGTCGGTAGTTGGGAGGATTTGGAAGATGCATTCCTTGACAACTTCCAGGGCACTTACGTGCGACCATCGGATGCTGATGACTTGAGCCATATAACTCAGCAGCCAGGAGAATCGGCCAGACAATTCTGGACACGGTTCCTAACTAAGAAGAACCAAATTGTCGATTGTCCGGATGCAGAGGCCTTAGCGGCATTCAAGCATAACATCCGCGATGAGTGGCTCGCCCGACACCTCGGCCAGGAGAAGCCAAAGTCTATGGCAGCCCTCACGACACTCATGACCCACTTTTGCGCAGGCGAGGATAGCTGGCTGGCTCGCAGCAACAACACATCAAGGATCCGGGCACTTTAGATACTAAAGATGCTAACGATAGACCACGTCGTAACAGACACAAGCGCCACAACAACATCGATAACGCCGAGGATACAACAGTTAATGCTGGATTCAGAGGCTCTAGATCCGGTCAACGGAAAAAGTCATTCAAAAGAAGTACTCCGAGCCCGTCCAGTTTGGACCATATACTTGATCGCTCGTGTCAAATCCACGGCACCCCGGATAAGCCAGCCAATCACACCAACAGAGAATGCTGGGTGTTCAAGCAGGCCGACAAATTGAATGCCGAAAACAAGGACAAGGGGCTGCATAGCGATGACGAGGAGGAGCCCTGGCCGCCGAACACGGGAGAACAGAAGAGGTCCCCCCCACAAGTGAATACGGTGAACATGATATACACAAACCACATTTCCAAGAGGGAACGGAAGCGTGCACTAAGGGACGTCTATGCGATGGAGCCCGTCGCCCCAAAGTTCAACCCATGGTCCTCTTTGTCCGATCATCTTCGATCGCAGGGACCACCCCACTATTATCCGTCATGGCGGATCAGCCGCATTGATCCTAGACCCCATCATTGACGGATTTCACCTCACTTGAGTGCTCATGGACGGCGGTAGCAGCCTGAACCTGCTCTATCAGGATACAGTGCGCAAAATGCGTATAGATCCTTTAAGGATCGAACCCACCAAAACCACCTTTAAGGGTGTCATCCCAGGTGTAGAGGCCCATTGCATGGGCTCAATCACACTGGAAGTGGTCTTCGGATCTCCGGACAACTTCCGAAGCGAGGATTTAATCTTCGATATCGTCCCGTTCATGATGGCTATCACACCTTTGCTCGAGCGAACTGCATTTGCAAAATTCAATGCGGTACCGCATTCGCATACCTCAAGCTCAAGATGCCGGGACCTAGGGGGTCATAATAGTCAATGGAAACACAGGCGCTCACTCGCGCGGAGGAGCACATGCTGCGGCCCTCTGTGAAGCACAAAGCAGCCTTTTAAGGCAAACCGCCAATTCGGCGATATAGCCCCCGGACACCGTCAAGCGAGTCCGAAGTAACCTGCAGCAGGATCGCCTGGCACGTTTAGAGCTCGCCTAGCAATTCGGCCCCCCGTCCTAGTCCCAGTCAAGCGACAAAATCCGTGCCGCGCATACATAACTATGCACTAGAAATACATGGGCACAGGCGGGGGCATGATCAGGGCACGTCCCGCAATGCGGCTCAACCGCCCTAGGGGCTGCACACCTTCATCATTTTTTCTCTTTCAGGACCTTACTCTCTGGAAGACCTTTCCGGCAGTATGATTGCCGGACACATTACGGGAAGGAACAACCAAGGAGGCAATAAGCTAAGTTGTACAAGGGAACCCCCAGGTGGTATCTAATAACAATCGATATACCCGCTATTTAATTCCCGTACGCAGCCTGCCCTTGGACAGGACATGTCAAATAGTCCTATTATTATTATTTTTTGCTTATTGCACTACTTGTATCAGTACGCTTCGACGTATTTAATAAACAATGCATAGCATTAGCCTATTATTGCATTATACATCCCTTTTTCTTATATATTTATTTACGGCAATTTTGCACCCGTACATTCTGGTACGGCCAGTACGCCAGGGGCTTTCGTATACCCCATAATACGGCGTGAGAAGTCCGAACACTTTCGACAAGGTCTGGCACCCGAACTTATAGCATTATATGCATCAGCTCTTAATCATGTCTTGGGTCAATAGTTGGGTTTGCCGGCTCCCATGTTTTGGTACCTTACATTACGCTATATCGGCTAAGGTAGTCTTTGGGAGAACTACTGCGATTGTGTCCCGGTTCTTCGGACGAGCACCTCAAGAGAGAAAGCCAAAACTGACCGTCATGATAAAGGCGAGAGCTGGTCGCTGTTCGAGAGGTCTCAAGTCCTTAAAGACTTTTTCCGCTTCGGGCGAGGAGTCGGCCTTGCCCGACTTAGGCGTATATAGCGCCCCAAATTTGGCCTTCTGAATACTAGGGCCTTCGCCAACATTTAAAATTGTAGAATTCTATGGCTAAGTGGGAGTGTTAAAGCCTTATAGTCCAATTGCCTGGTTCGTTGTGCTGAACACCTCCCTCGAAGGACCCAAAATTGGGATAAAGAGTGCTCAGATTTATCCCGAACACCTCAGTACTAGTTACATGGGGCGGCGAAGCCGACGGTAGCCAACTCTCAGATTTTATAAGCGGCCGCATTGAAGGTAATATTTTAAATGCAAAAAGCGTTGCATAGCGCAAATGAACTAGTTTCACATTACAGGATCACATGAGCACGTTCATTCAAAAATTACATCTTTAGCACATTCCTCCGCCACAAGGCGGGAACCCTTCAGGACACCGTCATAGTACATCTCGGGGCGGCGATGCTCTTTGCCCTCCGGCGGCCCCTCCTTCACCAGCTTCACGATGTCCAGCTTCGCCCAGGCAAAAGCCCTGCGTGCACCCTTGATGCAGACGGACCACTTTATGACTTCAAGACGTGGGCAGGCATCCACAAGCCGCCTCACCAGACCGAAGTATCTGTTAGGAAGGGGATCGCTAGACCACATCCGGACTATAAGACCCTTCATGGCCTGTTCGGCCGCCTTGTGAAGCTCGACCAGTTGCTTCAGCTGGTCGCTCAAGGGCATGGGGTGTTCGGTCCCAGTATATTGAGACCAGAACAACCTCTCCGTCGAGCTCCCTCCTCGGCCCGGTAGAACTCCGCGGCATCGACACCTTCTTGAGGTAGATCTGCAAACGCTCCTGGAGAGCTCCGAACTCGGGTAAGTAAAAAGAATTTTTCCTTCACATGCTTGCTTTGCATAATGAATGCCTTATCCGCCGCTATCTTCTTAACCGCCTCAATTTCTCGGAGGGCCTTTTGGGCTTCGGCCTTGGCATGTTGTGCACTTTCGAGGGCCTTCGCAAGCTCGGACTCTCGCGTCTTAGAGTCAAGCTCCAAGGACTTGTGTTTTTTGACAAGAGGCTGGAGCTCTTGCTGCACCTCGCCTACCCGGGCTTCTTGCTTTTTTCGCTCAATGCGCTCCTTGGCCGCTTTGTTTTCGGCCTCGGACAACGCCTTCTTCAGGGTCGCCACTTCGGTCGTGGCCCCTGGCATATTCATGATGATCCTATTATTTTACCAACCAATTTCCTTTTAATATATAGACAAGGTATTGCTTACCTTTGCTCTCCTCAAGCTGCCTCTTAGCAAGGCCGAGCTCTTCCTCGGACCGCTCAAGGTCTTGCTTCAATGCAGCGACCTCCGCAGTACGTGCGGTAGCGGCCAGCAGTGAAGCCTGCATACGCATATAGACATATTCGGATTAGACTCCCGGGTCAATATTTGATCCTCTATTCGGCCTTTCTTCGCGAACGCCAAACAGAGCATCAGGGTCTACTGTCTATGCGGTAATATTTTCCTATATTTTGATTACTTACCTGAAAGCCTGTTAGGAGGCTGGCGCAAGCTTCAGTTAGTCCGTTTTTGGCGGACTGAACTATCTCGATCACCGCACTCATGATGGTGCAGTGCTCTTCGTCGATGGAAGCGCCTTGAAGCGCTTCCAGCAAGTTTTCCGGTGCCTCTGGATGGACAGAGGCCAACGGCACGGGCGGCTTGCCCCTCTTAACAGGGGATCGCCTGCCGGAGTCCGGAATCACCGGAGGCTCCGGTGCAGTGTTCGGCTGGGGGCCGAACTTGGAGCCCATGGGAGTCTTGCTCCCTTTGCGCCCAGGGTCCGTAAGGTCGCCTCGAGGTGCCTCCAGGACTACCTCCCCTCGGCTCGGTGCCCTCTGAGAAAACACCTCGACGTTGTCCATAGGGAGAGGGGAGGACGCGGTCGGAAGTGAATCACTATTCATATCCGACGGGTCCAAAGAACCATCCGACGAAGATACGTCGATAGGGCTCTGGACGGACTGCATAATCATATTCAGCGTAAGGAGAAGCAGCGCAATTAAACATACCATGAATTACTATGGAATCCGGATTCTTACGCTTCGCCAGGGGCTTGTCCCTGGGTAACCAATTGTCGCTGTCGGCAGCCGTTGTGGAGTAGTCCGGAAGGAGGGTCTTTCCCCTCTTGGACCCTTCGGCCTCCCCGGTTGGGGCGTCCTTCCTTTTCTTGTCCCCCCGGCTGGGGGGGGGGGAACTTTCCTCTTCCTCCTCCTCGTCTTCGTGGGAGGATTGCGCCTCGGAGTTTTTGGGCGATGAGTCCGATATAACCCTGCACCGGAGACCCTTTCGGGTCCCCGTGGCCTTCTTCTCCGGCGCCTCATAAGGTGCCGGAACCAGCATCTCCGTTAGGAGGGCATCTGCTGGATCTTCGGGCAGGGGGGGCTGGACAATCGATCTGCTCCACTGTCTCGACCCAGTCCTGCAAAATAGCATGGGGGATTTGATCCCGCGCATAGTCAAACTGGGGAAAATGAACATCTTATAAAGATATAAAGGACTTACCGGATTCGCAGGGCGCTTTGCGCTGAGTCCGCGGTCCTTGGTAAGGGGAGGTGGTACCTCGGCGCCCTTGAACAGACCCTCCGGACGTCCTTGTGCGTCATGGCGTAGAGCTCTCGCAGCGTCTGGTGCTTGGCCGGGTCGAACTCCCACAAGGTAAACGCCCGTCTTTGACACGGGAGAATCCGGCGGAAGAGCATGACTTGGACCACGTTGTGAGCTTGATTTTCTTGCTCATGATGTTTCTGATGCATGTCTGGAGTCCGGTCAGCTCTACCGGGGAACCCCAGGATAGGCCCTTCTCTTTCCAGGAGGTGAGCCGCGTGGGGATTCCGGATCGGAATTTGGGGAACGCCACCTAGTTGGTGTCGCGTGGCTCGGTGATGTAGAACCACCCCGATTGCCACCCCTTTATGGTCTCCACATAGGAGCCTTCGAGCCAGGTGACGTTGGGCATTTTGCCCACCATGGCGCCTCCGCACTCCGCTTGCTGGCCAACCACCACCTTCGGTTTAGCAATGAAGGTCTTCAGCCACATGCCGAAATGTGGTTGGACGCGGAGGAATGCCTCTCACACAACGATAAACGCCGAGATGTTGAGGATGAAATTTGGGGCCAGATCGTGAAAATCTAGCCCGTAGTAGAACATGAGCCCGCGGACAAACGGGTGGAGAGGAAATCCCAGTCCGCGGACGAAGTGGGTAAGGAAAACCACCCTCTCATGGGGTTCTGGAGTAGGGATGATTTTCCCCGCATCTGGCAGCCGGTGTGCGATATCCGCAGCCAGGTATCCGGCTCCACGTAGCTTTGTGATGTTCTCCTCCGTAACGGAGGAGACCATCCACTTGTCTCCCGCTCCGGACATGCTTGGAGTGGCTTGAGGAGAAAGACGCGAACTTGGTATTGGAGCTCGAGTGCGCAAGAACGGACGAACTAGGGGGAAGAAGGCGTAGGTGAAAAGGGTGAATCCTTGTCCCTTTATAAGGGCGGAAGAGGCGATGCGCCTCCCCACTCACCTGGTAAAATCGCTTATTCCCCAAGCGCCGTAATTGATGGCGCGGTTGGGTTACCCACACCCGTATTGATGAGAATCCCGTGATAAGGGGACACGATCTCTGCTTCGACAAGACGTGCCAAGGAAACCGCCTCACGATATGTGCGGTGGCTGGTTGCGAAAAATGGTTCGAATAATGACCGGGCCATGGTGTGACATCATGCTGCGAAATGCGTCAGCAGATTAGATTTGTGGAAATATTATTCTCTCGGCGGTGGTATGTGGAATTTGTTTTGCAGATCCAGACACTACCCTTTGTGTTCAAGATCTTCTATGGAGTATTCGGAGGAGGAACCCGCCTTGCAATGCTGAAGACAAATCTGTGCGCCGGACTCATCATCATTGAAGCCCGGTTCAGGGGCTACCGAGGGAGTCCTGGATTAGGGGGTCTCCGGACAGCCGGACTATATCCTTCGGCCAGACTGTCGGACTATGAAGATACAAGATTGAAGACTTCGTCCTGTGTCCGGATGGGACTCTCCTTGGCGTGGAAGGCAAGCTTGGCAATATGGATATGTAGATCTCCTCCCTTGTAACCGACTCTGTGTAACCCTAGCCCCCTCCGGTGTCTATATAAACTGGAGGGTTTAGTCCGTAGAACAACAATCAGACCATAGGCTAGCTTCTAGGGTTTAGCCTCTACGATCTCGTGGTAGATCAATTCTTGTAGTACTCATATTCATCAAGATCAATCAAGCAGGAAGTAGGGTATTACCTCCGTCGAGAGGGCCCAAACCTGGGTAAACATCGTGTCCCCCGCCTCCTGTTACCATCCGCCTTAGACGCACAGTTCGAGACCCCCTACCCGAGATCCGCCGGTTTTGACACCGACAAGTCCCAACACCCAAGGCTCAGGCTAGGCGCTTCGGACCTTCAGTCATGTCTGAATCCAACCTTCAAGGTCGGTGGATGCCCTCCTCTGTCACAGAGGAGGACATCAAGAAACTAAGAGAAGCCAGGTATCTGAACGCGGAAATCTCGCACAGGCTGTCTGCTCGAGGGCAGGTCATCCCCACTCCCGAACCCGGCGAGAGTGTCGTATTCGTCTCCCACTTCCTCTGAGGGCTAGGCTTTAGTCTAGATCCCTTTGTTAGGGGGCTCATGTTCTATTACGGTCTTGGTTTCCATGATCTGGCCTTTGATTCCATCCTTCACATCTCGTCGTTCATCGTCGTGTGTGAGGCCTTCCTCCATGTCACCCCACACTTCGGCTTATGACTCAAGACCTTTAGCGTGAAGCCAGAGATGATTAATGGGCGACACACGGAATGTGGAGGTGCCGTAATAAGCAAAGGCGCCGATGTTCCATGGCCAAAGGGTTCCTTCCCGGAGGTGTCCAGCTTATGGCAACGGGAGTGGTTTTACATCACAACTCCCCGGGGTAGTAAGTGGGTAGCCGCCCCTGCCTTTCGCTCGGGGCCCCCTGTGGCACCCCGACTCAGACCGAACCGTTTACCTTGCATTGCCAGCCCAGAGACCTTGTCTTCTGGCAACACACAACAACTTGGTACAGAAAAACTACCACTTTATTCATGCTAGCGGAGCATAGTTTATATTACAACAGTTAGCGAGGCCAAGCGGAACACACGGTGCGGCTGAACAATATGTACATTAGTTAATGAACATAAAGGGGCCTCGATCATGACAACTACTCGGCAGCGGAACAACATCGTAGGGGGACTCCATAGCACAGGGACACCGATGTGGACACGGTATAGACTCGGACAACACTCCTTCCCAACGAGACTTTCCTGAAATCTGGCATGACATGCCAGGTCAGTACATTGAATGTACTTGCAAGCGCACAACAAGCATAAACATAATGACAAACAATATCATGATATTTAACCATTTAATCAACAATGCAACCATATATCCAACATGCTGTGACTATGCTCAACTGGTACTCGTTCCACGGACTTGCTTACCGGACGTGATCATTTCCAGACCACAAACATGATAATCTCTAAAACACACTCGTGATCCTTACGGCGATCACAACCCGACCAACTCATGGCCCGTGATCCTTACGGCGATCACAACCCGACCAACCCATGGTCCAACTCAACACGATGGCCTCACTGCCATCCTTAGTACAAACTTAGTGTGCAAATTTTATTAAGTGTTGACCCATGGTGTACCCTACTTTCGAGCGTGTCCGTAATCGTGGACTCGGCTATCGATAGATTAAAACACTCTGCAGAGGTTAGTACACCGTACCCACACTACGGAACCCATGGCCTCGCACTCCCATTCGGGTGGACCAACGGCATTCCGACGAAACCATTTCATTGTCATGACACTTTGCCGGCCATTCTGACTCAGTCCCCGTCAGGCTAGTCCTGGGTGGCTCCATGTCTACCTCCAGACACCTCGACCACCGTCGTGGCCACGATCCACTCTGGGACCCGGTACCAAAACTTAACTTAACAACGGGCTCACAAGGTTATGCTTGCCTACCGGGCCGAGTGCAAAGACGCCCATAACCTTCCCTAAATGGAGGCACCGACCAGAGGCACGACAATGAAACACATTAAGGCCGTCCCATACCGGCAAATGTGGTTGCACTGGAAAAGACTTGTTTCAGCGGCACCATGACCCGGTAAACAACATATTCAAGTTGAGTTATTAATCAGGTTCAACTTAATGTGAAAATTACCGGTGTCATAATGCCATACTATGCATCACTTAACACATGCACCACATAACCATGCAAATAACTGAATCAACCACGCTCCCACGGAGCCATCATCAACTCATGCTACTACTATGGTTAAGATCACACCTCACTTAAACCAGAATCATTTCTAGCAATCTCATCATTTTTCATCATGCAAATATAATAATTAAACTCCATGATCATATCCTTTATTCATTACTTGTAACTAAGTTCCTCTTAGCTTACCAACAAGATTCACTTCAAACTTTCTGTAATTCAAGCATTTTAACATGACAAGCATCTAACAGAATATACTCATTATATAACTAATTTTTAATGCATAAATATTCATAAGTTCAAGTAGGAAAATCACAAATATTGCAGTGGCACTATGAAAATGTTGCTGTGGCTTGCCTTAGTGCTGATGAGGTTCACAAAGCTCCTGGTGATCCTCAAGACAAGCTGGCTCTTCTGAAAATAATCAAAACCACAAAAAGAAAACATCAAGAAACCTTCTGAAAATTACCAGAAAATGTAGACAGTAAGGAAAAATCCCATCTTTTGGGTGCTGTTAGATTTTTGGACACTGTCGGTGCGGAGATGACACCTATGGGATCACAAGAATCCCTACTACGGTTGCGGGGCGCGGGGTCGTGAGAAGAGCAGATCAAAAAGATAGCACACGGGTTCTTTATCCAGGTTTGGGCCGCGAGATGCGTAAAACCCTACTCCTGCTTTGGTGGTTAGTTTATCTGCGTTCTTGGGCTAGCTATGGGGCGTGAGGAGCTCCAAAAAGCCGAATCCTCCTCCTGGTCGCCTTGGGCCTCCTTTTATAGGGAAAGGGGTTGCCACAGTGGCATACAGGAGGTGGAAAGGGTATAGTCATACGAGTTTATCCTTCGCATTACATGACAAGGCACCATAAATGCGTCTTGCTTAGGTGTCCTTGCTTTATCGGGGACGGGGGAGAGCCCAGTCTCGTCCTCCGCCGCTCCCTTTCGCGTTGACACGCACCCTGGCCAGCGGTGCCTGTGGTGCCATGCGGGCAGGCGGTGAGGTGGCGCGATGGTGGGTCTCCACGTGGGTTCGCTTTGCCGCCACGCAGTGCCCGCCTAACCGGGTTGGGTCGACAGTTGCATGGTGGAGGCTCGATTGGCGCGGGCCTGATGGTGGCCCTACGGGTGTCCTTGACAGGGGCCTTGCCGCAGCCCCGGCAAGGGTCTTGCCGGGGCCTCGGCGAGGGTCTTGCCGCGGCGCCTGCTATCATCCCCGGCAAGGGTCTTGCCAGGGGCCTTGTGGTCCTCCTTGGCCGGGATCCCGCCAAGGGTCGTCATCTTCTATAGTATGTATCTGATCTTTGAATGTCTTCACAAAGATCTGCATGCCACCACGGGGATGTCTCCCGAATCCTTTGCCCCATGGGGGGTAGTGGACTCAAAGGTGATCCGCTCCGTGGGCGTGGGGCAAGCCGCCCCGGCAAGGGCCTTGCCGGGCTTGCTAAAACTGCCCCCCGGCAAGGATCTTGCCGGGGGAGTCTGCTTCGTCCCCCTTGCTCTTTGTGGTCTTGGTCTTGGCGTCGTTCTGCTCCTTTCGAGCTTCGGCCTTACCTTGGCTCACCTTCCTTGCCTTGCTTTAGCGTGGCGGCGCCCATGGCTCGGGACTGCCGTGCACGGTTAAAGGTGTACCCCTCTTTTTGTACACCGGCAGGAGTCCCCGGCCTGGGCCTGCGTAAAGCGCAATCGCGTCGTTAGGCTAGGCCCAAAAAGCAGTCTTGTGAGCAGGCAGGCTGGTTTTTACCGCGGTAAGTCTTTTCGCGCGCTGTGCTTCCCACGCCTCCCGCGCGTGGCTTGGCGTGGGGAGGCGTGCGTGATGTGGGCGGCATGCGTGGGGCTGAGCTCTGCACGCATGCGTCACGTCGTGGTAAAAGGGGGCGGTTCGCGCCTTCCCCATAAACGGAGGGAGGCGTGGAGGCGCGACCCATTCTTGAAACAGGGCGGCGTGGTCTTCAAGGCGTCCACTCCCCACGATCACGAGGTGGGGAGAGGTCGCCTCACCCGTCGCCTCGGTCCCGCATGCCTGCCACGTGGCTCTCATGCGCTCGGGGTGGCAAATGGTGGAGGCGGGAAACCGGGCCGTCGCGGGCCGGGGCAGCGGGTCGGTCCCAGTTCCCTGCACCTTCCACGTTTTGATCGGTTGAGCGGGGCGGTCGTGCCCCCACCCCGTTCTTTTATAAAGAGCGGAGGGGGGAAATGGTGTCCCGCACTCTTCCATCTTCTCTTTCCTTCAGCTTCCGCTCCCCCTCCCTCCATCCGCCATGGAGAGAGGGAATCCTGGCTCTTCAACGGTGGCAGCGAGGGTCGCCGCTCGACAACGTGTCCTTCCTTCTCCTTCACCTGTGGTGGCAGAGCCAGCCGTGAGCGGAAGGGGGGGGTGAGGCAGCAGGCGAGGCCGTGGGCAGGTCGAGGTGCTCGGGGAAGAGGAGAACGGGCGGCGCGGCTGGTCCCGCCTCCGCCAGCGGTTCCTCCCCCCACGGAGGGCCATGTTGGGGATGACCCTTGCGAGTTCTTCGTCAGGCTGCGCCGGCCGCCTCGCCATCGGCTTCGTCTCCCGACTCCCTTCGCGAGCGAGATGGAGCAGGATCTGCCGGAGTCACTGCGGCTGCACATGAGGGGCTGTTGGATCAGCGGTACGCGAGTTCACGTCGACTTTCCAGCCCCTCAAGTGATGTATCTTGGTCGAGGGTGGAAGACGTTCGCTCACATCCACCGCTTGACGGCGGGGCTCACTCTCCATTTCAAGCTGATGGAGGGCGGCCTCCTCTCCGTCAAGGTCTTCGGGTGCTTCGGGACCCGGGCAAGGTGCTGCGTGGAGAGCTCTTCTGATAGCGAAGGCTCCTCCTCGAGCGGGAGTGGCGAGGAGGATAGCGGCAGTGACAACAAGGGTAGCATGCGGCAGGATGACGGGTCTGACTAGGTGTCGGGCGCCGCTCCGTGCGGCACCGACGATCCCATCATCCGTGTCGCCGGCTTCCTGAACTTCTCGGGGTCGTCTCCTTGGGCGGCTGGCGTTGGGAGGCTGCAGAAGAGGAAGAGGGCGGGTGGCAAGGCCGCCAAATCGGAGCACGCGGGCACCGACGCCTTCGACGCGTGCTGACGTCCTGCCGCCTCGTCTTCGAGCTCTGCTTCCGGCGCCGCAATCACCATCCAGCCTTCGGACGGCCACCGAGATGTTCCCTTGGTGCCTTCTGCCACCCGTAGCTCGTCTAGGCGCCCCTTTTGCCCTTTTCGCCTCCTTGACCTGCCTCCTGAAGAGAGGGGCAAGAGAGGGTTCTGAGCACCTTATCTCTTTTTAGTTTGTAAGCCTTCGGGCCTAGGCTGAACTTAAAAACTTGTAATCCCATCATTCATGTTTTTCATTCTCTATGGACTGTACCTGAGTGGAATGTTTTTAATGAAAAGGGGTGCTTGCCGGGTCGTTTGTTTGCGGGTAGAACCCACGACAAGGAATAAATCCTTGATATCTCTAGGATAAACATTTCCTTGCCTGGCAACAGGCCCTGCCGTCTTCACACTTCACTCGACCTTCCTCACGCTTTTGGCGGAGGCAGGTATGAGGCGGGTTCAGGCTCCTCGTTTCATCTTTTGCTGTCATGACATTACGACCAAAACCTGGCCCCTGTGAACGGAGCCCCTAGAGCCTAGAGTTTTTAGGGGAGCACGGTAGCTTGGGAAACAACGAAGTTTCACATACCTCAGTCCATAAGGGAATGCATGATAAGGAATGAGGAACTTATCTGAAGCTGCAGCCCCCGGCAACTCTGGATTGCCGTGGGTGAATCTTCGTACTTGCAGCCCCCGGCAATTATGGCTTGCCGGGGTCTGGATGCTGATCCGTCCCTCTTTTTCTTCCTTCGTCCTCAAGTGATCCGGCAAGGATATCTGTGAGTCCTGCGAACCAAAGGAGACAAAAGAACGGTAAAGAGACGCACACTCAACCTCTAAGCTAGGGGTTAGTCGCCGCCAAGCACTATCAACCCTAACCAAGGACGAGACCTGACCTAGCATGCATGCTATAACTTAGGGCGCCAGCGCTTCATTTATTTATGCTCAGGGTCTGTGCCTGGCTTTGTACAAAGGGTTACATGCATCATCGACAATGCTTGTACAAAAGGTGGCTTGTCGGGGCCCGGCAAGCCGCGCCTCCAGGTAAAACTTGCGAAGATGCTCAATGTTCCAGGAGTTACTCTCCGGAACTGCATCTTCGGTCTCCAGGCGGATTGCGCCGGGCCTGGTGACTCGTGTTACCCGGTAAGGGCCTTCCCACTTTGGCGTCAACTTGTTGGAATTCTTGGCCGATTGAACGCGCCGAAGGACAAGGTCGCGTTCCTCAAGGCTTCGGGCATGAACCTTGTGGCTATGGTAGCGGCGCAAGGCTTGCTGGTAGCATGCTGCTCTCACACCGCCCAAGACGATCTTCCTCAAGGAACCTTGCGTCATCTTGCCGCGATTGCTCTTGCTCGAGCTTCGTCATAGCGAGCACTTGAGGTGACCCATATATGAGTTCGATGGGGAGAACTGCCGCCCGTATATCGAGGCAAAAGGTGTCTGGCCGGTGGCTCGATTTGGCGTCGTCCTGATCGACCAAAGAACCACCGACAACTCATCAAACCAGCACCTTCCACTCTTGTGCAGCTTGTCAAAGGTCTTGGTCCTTAAGCCTCGTAGTACTTCAGCATTTGCCCTCTCTGCTTGACCATTGCTCCGTGGGTGAGCAACGGAAGCGAAACAAACTTTGCTACCGAGGTCTCGGGTATATTGCATGAAGGTGTGGCTTGTGAACTGTGTGCCACTGTCGGTGATAACCCTGTTGGGCACGCCAAAACGGCACACCAGTCCCTTGAAGAACTTGACGGTGGTAGAGCTGTGACCTTCCTCATCGCCTCCACTTCCGGCCACTTTGTGAACTTGTCGATTGCAACGCGTACAAGTACTCAAAGCCCCGACAGCCAGGGGAAAGGGCCCGATATGTCGAGCCCCAGCACCGAGAAGGGCCAGGAGAGAGGAATGTTTTGAAGGGCTTGAGCTGGTTGATGAAGCTTCTTTGAATGGGCCCGACACGCTTCACACCTGGTGACTAGTGTCGTCGTCGCATCCTGGAGGGCGGTGGGCGAAGAAGCCTTGCCGAAATGCCTTGCGGCAAGGGCCCTTGACCCAATGTGGGATCTACATATGCCTCGGTGTATCTCTGCCAACAGCTCCGATCCTTCCTCTCGAGGGATACACTTCAATTTCACACCATTCGGCCTCTTCACATGCAGGGGCGTCGCCATCGACGAACTGGTACATGGTAGAGCGACGGGCTACTTTTTTCCGCTTCTTCCTCCTCCTCGTGAAGTTCGCCGATGCAGAGGAATTGGACGGTATCTTTGTGCCACGCCGAGCACAGGGCTCAACGGCGAGGACTAAAACATTTCCTCCGCTTCTGAGGCGGTATCTCGACGGCAAGAGCTTGATGCTCCGCCGGAGCGGTCGTCCGTGGCGAACTCGATATTCCGGCAACATCCTTGCCGGGCGGCCCGAGGAGCTTCGGCGGGAAAGTACTTGCCGGGCCCTGATTTCCTCCTCTTATTCTCGCTCTGTTGATGGATCAGCGGATGGCTGAGTTAGCTGAAGCACAAAGGTACCTGGTTCCACAGGTAGCTTGAGGCGGCAGCGTTTTGACAGGTAATCGGCGACATCGTTCTCCGCTCGGGGAACGTGTTCAGCCTGTATACCGTCGAAACGCTCTTCCAGCTTTCTCACTTCATCGACGTAGGCCTTCATCAACGGGCTCTGGTAATCCTTGTTGACTTGCTTGACGACAAGCTGCGAGTCTCCCCTGACGATGAGTTTCTTGATTCCGAGGTCCGCCGCGATCCTAAGACCGGCAAGCAGCCCCTCGTACTCTGTCGTATTGTTTGTTGACACCTCCACAGGGAAGTGCATCCGGATCACGTACTTGAGGTGCTCTCCGGTGGTAGCGACAAGCGATCGCCAGCCCAGCGCCCTGTAAGGAGAAAGCTCCATCAAAGTACATGATCCAATCACAACTTGCCTCTTTGCCGGGGAGAGCAGTCTCTTGAATTTCTTCGTCAGCCGTTGCGGTCCATTCTGCGTTGAACTCTGCTAGGACTCGGCTCTGAATCGTCGAGGTACTTTCAAACTTGAGGCCAAAGCTGGACAGCTCCAGTGCCCATTCCATAATTCTCCCTCTTGCATCCGGATTGTGCAATATCCGTTCTGAGAGGAAGCGAGTGACGACAGTGATCTCGTGTGCACGGAAGTAGTGACGCAGCTTCCTCGAGGCCATAAGGAGGCGAAGAGCGGTTTCTGCTCACCGGAGTACCTTGATCTAGCCCCCTGCAGGAGGGAACTAACAAAGTAGACCGGGTGCTGCATCATTTTCTTCTTCGGCGGCACTTCAACTGGCTGTCTCGTCCCTGCATTGGTGGTGTCAAGCTCTACCGCTGTCATTTCCTCATCGTCAACCTCTCTCCGCGCCACCAGTGCGGCGCTGACCACTTGGTCCGCTGTCAGCCAGTACAAAGAAGAACGGTTCTTGTGGCACAGGGCGCAACTAGTATTGGCGTGGAAGAGAGGTATTTCTTCAAATCTTGCAATGCTGCTTGACTTCAAGGCGTCCACTCCATTGGGCCCGCCTTTTTCAGGATCTTGAAAAAGGGGAGGCACGCTTCAGCGAACTTGGAAATGAACCTGCCCATGGTGGCAACGCAACCAGCAAGCCGACGCACATCCTTGATCTGCTTGGGTGCTTCAATCTGCTCTATAGCTTTGATTTTGTCCGGATTGGCCTCTATCCCACGCTGTGGCACCAAGAACCCGAGGAGCTTGCCGGATGGGACGCCAAAGACGCACTTCTCGGGGTTCAACTTGAGATTGATCTTGCGCAGGTTTGCAAATGTTTCTTGCAAATCCGGTATGAGGGTTGCCATGTCCTTGGTTTTGACCACTATGTCATCCATATAAGCCTCCATATTTCTATGGAGATGGGGTTCAAAACCAATCTGGACCGCCCTTGCAAACGTCTAACCAGCACTCTTCAACCCGAAAGGCATTCGCATGAAACAATACGTACCACATGGGGTGATGAATGCTGTCTTCTCTTCGTCTTCTCTTGTCATGAAGATCTGGTGGTAGCCGGAGTAGGCATCGAGGAATGACAACAGATCACACCCAGCCGTGGAGTCAACAATCGATCGATGCGGCGGCAGCGGAAGGGATCTTTAGGGCAAGCCTTATTGATATCTGTGTAATCAATACACAGCCTCCACTTCCCATTTGCCTTGCGCACCACGACGGATTGGCCAACCACGTTGGATGGAGCACTCCTCTTACCAAACCCGCCGCTTCTAGTTTCCGGATCTCTTCGTGATGAACTCTTGTCGTTCCAAAGCTTGCTTTCGGCCTTCGCAGACGGGCGCGCGATGAGGGCAGACAACAAGGTGGTGCTCAATCACCTTCACAGGAACACCTGGGATGTCGGAAGCTTGCCACGCAAACACATCGACATTCGCCCGCAGGAAGGTGACGAGCGCGTCTTCCTATTTGTCGTCAAGGGTGGAGCTTATGGTAAAAGCTCCTCCCGTGCCGTCCTCATTAACAGAAACATTCTTGGTTCCCGGTGGTATGGCCCTGGGCTTCTTGTTTCCGCCGGTGGAGCTCTCTGGCACGTCCTCGACGGCAGCGCTTACACTCGAAGAGGTGCGCTTGCCGGAGTGGGTGTCCGAGGTCACACCGTCTTCTTCTTCTTCTTCCCTCCGGGGTCCCGGCGGCAAGAGCAAGTGCCCTAGCGGCGGCAGCTGCTGCAACTTCTTTGGTATAGTTGGTCGGCGCAAATCAAGCGCATCTTTCTTGTCGGAGGGAATGGTGATGATCGTCACGAGTCCTAGCATCTTCGTGGTGTTGTAGGCGTAGTGTGGCGCCGCCATGAACTTGGCCAGTATTTGGGCGGCCAAGGATCCCGTTGTAGGGCAAGGGATCTTGGCAACATCAAACACGCATCCTCTCCGTCCTGAAGTTCAAGTCGCTTCCAAAGGTCACGGGCAGCGTGACCTTTCCCTCGGTTGGCTTCTTCCGGGTTGACCCCGAACGCGTGCCCGCCTCTTCGAGGTCTCCATCGAATCTGCAGTTTCTCGATCACGGCAAAGCGAGATCAAGTTCAAACCGGCCCGCCATCGACTAGCATCTTCGTCACCTTGAGGTTGCGTATTGTTGGTGAAACCAACAACGGCAAGCACCCGACCGCAGTGGTGCGATCAGGGTGATCCTCGGTGTCAAAGATGATAGGTGTGCTGGACCACTTCAGCGGCCTTTGGGCATCAAACGACGGCTCTGCTGCTGTAACCCCTCGCACCCACTATTTAAGCCGGCGGTGAGAAGTATGCAGCGAGGCGCCGCCGTCGATGCACATGGCCTCTGTAGCTTTCTGAAACTCTTGGTCGCCAGATTCGTCGTCCTCTTCGTGATCGTCGTCTTCTGGCTTTCTGTCACGGCCCCGGGCGGGCCTCTCCTGTTGCTTATCCTTGCCGTGACGGCCCGTCTGGCCGTCACGCTTCTTGCCGGACCCCTCAGCACCGTCCGGGCCCTTCTCCTTGTCCCGCCTCTCATATTCAGCCCTCTGCTTCTCAGCGAGGAGCTCAACCTGTCGGCAGTCCTGGAGAGCATGGCCTTTGGTGCGATGGATCTTGCAGTATCGCTTGTCGGGGTTTCCTGGCTTCTCGGCAGCCGCCAAGGCCCGGCAGGCGACGCACCCGGCAACCTCCTTGCCGGGGTCGTCTGCCTTAGTTTTCTTGGTGGAGCCGGTGTCATCAGATCCCTCAACGGCAAGCACGGTGTTTCCCTTGCGCTTCTTGTTGCGGCGTCGGCCTTTCTTCGCCGGGGCGGCAATATCCTCATCTGAAGAGTCGGTTTCCACGCCGGCATCTTCGCCGGGGTACTTCCTTCCCTCTTCAGCTCGGGCACATTTGTCAGCAAGAACGTAGAGTTCTGCTACATCTCTCATCTTGTTCATTGCCAGCTCTTCACGCATCTTGCGTTTACGCACGTTCTGATGAAACGCGCTGATGATGGCGGCAGGGTGATCACCAGGGATATTGTACTGTACCCGGCTGAACCTCTGAATATACTTGTGGAGACTCTCGCCTCCCTTCTGAGGAATGACGTGCAGGTCGCTTGCTTGGCCATGGGCTTGGTGGCCTCCGATAAAAGGCGCCCTCTGAACTCATGGCACAAATCCGACCAGGATGAAATAGAGTCTACCGGCAAGTGCATCAACCACGACATGGCATTGGGTTTGAGAGCCAACAGAAAGTAGTTCGCAAGCACCTTATCATCGCGGTCTCCGGCATCCTGCATCTCGATGGTGTAGACGTTGAGAAACTCGGATGGGTGGGTCTTGCCACTGTACTTTTCGCCCACGTCGGGTTTGAAGGTGCGGTGAGTGGGCTACTGGAACTGCCGCAGCTCATGGGTAAAAGTCGGACAGCCTACCTCGTAAGGTAGGCCTCCAGGGCTCCCCGGTGCCGGGTGGCTCACAACAGGCCCTGCTTCGCCTTTGTCCCGATTGGTAGGCGCGCTCCCGGGCGCTCGATAGTGGTTCGAGCGTCTTCATGTTCTCGTTCCCGAAGAACTTGGCGCTGGTCACAGTGGGCCCGCGGGTCGGACGATGCTACGGAGATCTCGTCGCCCGTAACATCGCGACGGGCTGGCGTCCGCGGGACCGGGCGAGGAGGAGGTGAGTGCACCGTGGTTGCAGCGCCGTCGGCTCTCCTGCCACTGGCGCGTGGGACTCCGTCGGAATGTCGACCCGGGGGCTCCACCGGACCCGGTTCGTCTTTGTTGGCCACCGCAACAAGGCTTCGGATGGTGGCTCTCCATTCGTCGAGTTTCCCCACAGTGGGAGGAAAGTCGAGGAGCATCTGCCGTGACGAGCCTGTGGCGTTGGTGGCAGCGAAACCTGCACGGATCGCGACGCGCTTCGACTTCTGACCATGTCAGAAGGAGCTCTATCACGACCCTGCGGTCGCATGCAATCTTCACCAGCGCCTCGGCGAGCGGGCAAGTCTTCTAAATCCCGGAGGTGGCGCTCGGGGCTCTTTCCGCGACGACACCCGGGGTCCTCGGCGTGATTACGCCGTTCGTCGCGCGTCGCTTGAGAAGAGCGCGCCGTTGGCGCCGGTGTGGGAGCCTTGGAAGCCCTCGTGTCGCCTGCAAGCGGGGTGGTAGCGATCTTAGAAGGCCCCGTGCCACCCGCGGTGGGCCTGACTCCGTCTTTGGATTTGGCGGCGTGCGGCCCGCTACCGGGCGCACGAACATCGCCGCCTCCCAAACTTCGGCTGCTGGGACGGTGTTGGTGTTCGCGAACAGCGCCCTGGGTCCTTTCTGCGACCGGTCCGCTGCTCGCCTGTGTCGGGACGGGGTGTCCGGCTTCCGACGGGCCAACCACCACCGTCGTCTTCTTCTTAGGCGCCATGGCGATGAAGAAGCGTCGAACTAACAACTAGAGCTGATTCTCACAACTGCGCCCCCTACCTGGCGCACCAAAGATGTCGGTGCGGAGACGACACCTATGGGATCACAAGAATCCCTACTATGGTTGCGGGGCGCGGGGTCGTGAGAAGAGCAGATCAAACAGATAGCACACGGGTTCTTTATCCAGGTTCGGGCCGCGAGATGCGTAAAACCCTACTCCTGCTTTGGTGGTTAGTTTATCTGCGTTCTTGAGCTAGCTATGGGGCGTGAGGAGCTCCAAAAAGTCGAATCCTCCTCCTGGTCACCTTGGGCCTCCTTTTACAGGGAAAGGGGTTGCCACAGTGGCATACATGAGGTGGAAAGGGTATAGTCATACGAGTTTATCCCTCGCATTACATGACAAGGCGCCATAAATGCGTCTTGCTTACGTGTCCTTGCTTTATCGGGGACGGGGGAGATCCCAGTATCGTCCGCCGCCGCTCCCTTTCACGTTGACACGCGCCCTGGCCAGCGGTGCCTGTGGTGCCATGCGGGCAGGCAGGCAGCTGAGGTGGCGCAGTGGTGGGTCTCCACGTAGGTTCGCTTGCCGCCACGCAGGTGCCTGCCCAACTGGTTGGGTCGGTAGCTGCATGGTGGAGGCTTGATTGGCGCGTGCCTGATGGTGGCCCTACGGGTGTCCTTGGCAAGGGCCTTGCCGCAGCCCCGACAAGGGTCTTGCCGGGGCCTCGGCAAGGGTCTTGCCGCTGCGCCTGCTGTCATCCCCGGCAAGGCTCTTGCCGGGGGCCTTGTGGTCCTCCTTGGCCGGGATCCCGGCAAGGGTCGTCATCTTCTATAGTATGTATCTGATCTTTGAATGTCTTCACAAAGATCTGCATGCCACCACGGGGATGTCTCCCGAATCGTTTGCCCCATGGGGGGTAGTGGACTCAAAGGTGATCCGCTCCGTGGGCGTGGGGCGAGCCGCCCGGGCAAGGGCCTTGCCGGGCTTGCTAAAACCGCCCCCCGGCAAGGATCTTGCCGGGGGAGTCTGCTTCATCCCCTTTGCTCTTTGTGGTCTTGGTCTTGGCGTCGTTCTGCTCCTTTCGAGCTTCGGCCTTACCTTGGCTCACCTTCCTTGCTTTGCTTTAGCGTTGCGGCGCCCGCGGCTCAGAGTGCCCGTGCACAGTTAAAAGGTGTACCCCTCTTTTTGTACACCGACAGACACACAACACAATGCAAAAAGATCAGTGCATTTGGACTTACAGATAAAAAGTTATGGCCATTTGAAGTTTCCTAGATTTTAAATGAATTTGAAATAAATAATAAACAGACAGGGGGGGGGGGGGTGGCGTGGAAGGCGTAAACACCCGGGGAGCCCCCACTCATACTGCCAGCCACAGAATGAGTGGTCGACTAGCGGGCCCTGCTAGTCAGGCCAGAGGGAGGGGAGAGGGAAACAGAGGGAGGCGGCGCTTCACCGGAGCACACGCCGGCGATGAGGCTTCTTGGAGTCAAACGAGAGGGGGGGGGGGGGGGTTGACGGAGGAGATGTTTGCGCACCTGCCCGTACCCATAGCATAGCTAGAGGTGACCGGACGGTGTCCGAATCGACCTCTCCAGCGGAGGCAGAGGGCGGAGGTTGCCGGAGACGAAGACGACAGCGGCTTGGGGCGGCTCCAGGGGCTCCAGCGGGGTGGGTTGGCTTCACGGAGGAGAGGCGGAGGCCCTGGCAGGGTCGCCTTGGCTTGGGAGGGCCCGGAGCTGCGGGAATGATCCGGAGGGGATCGCCTGCGAGCTCGGCTTCGGGACGGCAGCCCGCGGCCTGCCCGGCCGGGCTGCGGCTTCTACTGGCTCATGGAGGAAATGGGAGTGGCTGCGGGTGCTCCAAGAGGCTAGGGGTGGCTGCTTTTATAGGCGGGCGGCGAGGAGGGTTCGGGCTCCGCCGGAGGACACCTGTCCATGGCGCCAGAGAGAGAGGGAGAAGACGACGGAGGTCACGCAGGAACTGTGCGCGGGCGCGGACAAGCACATGAGCGAGGGGGAAAGCGACGAGCACAGTGCGCCGCGCACTGTGCCGTTGGCCGGACCGTGCCCGTGCTCGCTGCAGCGAGCTCCGGCGTCGGCGAGCGCCAGGGGGGAGTTAAGGAGGTGGAGACGAGGATGGTGGCGAGGTGTGGCATGCTTTGGCCGGCTGGACAACGAGCACGCGCTCAACACAGCGCTAGCGGCATGCAGAGCGTGCGTATTGCATGCCAGCACGCTCGGACGAACGCGGTCACCGCGTGAACCGTGACATCAGGCCACCCTAAGCACTAACCAAGATGTCTGGCGTGTAGTCCTTAGTAAACTGAGGTGTTACCACGGTTTGGCTAGGATCCAAAAGTGAGAAATAAATTTGTACTACTGACAAGTTACTGGACAGTAACTTTGGAGAGTTATTGTGGTCAAACCACTGGGAGTTAAGGGCTGAGCTTTGGGGTTTTACTTACACTTACTAAGGTAAATAGGCACAGGAAAAACCAGCTACAATGGAGCTAGTAAAAAGGTAGTTGTTGTAGAAACTACCATTTCTATCCAGAAATGACTTTATTTTTTGTAGCCAAAATATTCCAAAGAGTGGTGAAATATTTTTGCTCAGAAGGGTGCCCTAGGGACCAAAGAATAATTGGGATTTTTCTCAGGATTTTTGGGGTAAGAAAAATTAGGGTTGCTTTGGAGCTCAAAGGGTTAGCTAGGGTTTTGGAGGTCAAAATGAATATTTTCATTTAAGAAAAATATTCCAAACAATATTTTTGGGTTGAACCAGAGGTGAAATGATGGTTTTGAGGAGGGGAGGGAACACTTGGGTGAAAATCAAGGGGTACCCAAGTGGTTAAGTCCAAATGAAATGATTCAAAACTCCAAATTCAAAATCAACTCAACTGAAAATCAAGCAAAGAAAAGAGGGCAAAACCAGGCTGTCACACCCCCGCCACAACTGGCGTCATGGACCAGCAAGGGGCCAGACTGGAGGCCAGTAAATGATGTGCCGACATTGCAGATTCGCATCCGAGATCTCCTCGAGAGAGATGTCAGCCTTGTCAAGGTAATGCAGGTCATGCTAGTTCGTCGAATCCTGCCTTGCAAACGTCAACCTCTCCGTATGTGGGAGTTCAACCCGGAAGGACCACGGACTATTCAACACTTCTTTGGCATGACACTTGAAGAGATGTACAGATTGTTCTTCGGATCACAAATAGAGTGTCCGGGCACCACCGAGGATGCGGGCCTGAGCTGCAATCGTCCAGACACCCAAGTGAGTAATTCCGCGGCCGAACACGTTGTCTTTTAATTTGTCGCAACATCATTCTGAAAAGTCGCCTTTTGACTAGGACTGGATAAAAAAGGTGAACATGATCAGGTGTCCGGCCCCCCTTCCCGAAGGCTCACCGGATCCTGTACTAGCCAGGATGCTTGAGCTTGCGCCTTATCCAGTGCCATCAGGGGAAGATAAAGGGAGGAGGAGGAGCGAAGAAGCGGCGAGCCTCACTCATTATTCATCCAAACCGGGGATTAGTGCCTCCATGAAGGAGGATAACCGGGAGAAGAATCTAAAATTCCCTCTCCCCAAGGAAGGAAGAGGGCCGCCTCTGACGACTTGGAAACAATGGTTTCCAAACGAGGGAAGAAACCTTTGACAGGGGGCCCTGCCCCGGAGGGCATCCTTACCGCACAGTGCCCACAAGGGGGCCAGCCCTCCACCGAGCTGTAAGTAAACAAAGACACTTTATAGTAAATATATCTTACTTTATTTCTGAGGACAATAACCGATATGTATGTCTTGTACTCCGGATCGTAGCCCTTCTCGACAGAGTTCGTCTTCGGGGGATCTTCTTCCGGAGATGATGGAGAGCGAAACGCCTCCCCGCGCCTCCTCGCCTCGTGAGGCGGACGACCCTGAGGTGTCGTCACGGAGGATTTCTCCTGATCCGCCAAGGCTAGAAGGTAACCCTTTGGCCACCCGAAGTCCGGAGTATTCGGCTCCTAAGGAGAGCCATAAAAAGAGTCCGGGACTGTCCGACGCAAGACCGGACACACTGATGAGTCTTCTGGAGCAAGCGGCTATCTCGGAGGCGCATCGTACTCTAATGGGTACGGTGTTTGAGAGAATTTCATCCGCCGAAAGTGGGTTGCATGAAGCTTTTATGAGCCTGCTGAGAGGCTTGGAGGTACGCAAAGTAATATGTATATTTTGGACGGTACCACACACGCTAGATGTGCCCTATGCAAATAGTAGCCCCTAAGACTCTGGTTGCTGTCAAAAAAGGCAGCAAACAGAGGATCATAGCCCCAGGTAATGATCATGCCACTTTCATGTGCAGGCGGCTGAGGGTCTGGCGGTTAGGCGGACTAGTGAGTTTGCCGAACTGAAGCGGCAACTTGATGTGGCAGATGCCGACATCGTGCATGTAAACAAGCGGGTTGACGAGGCACAGGGTATGTATTCTCCGGTGGTCAACATATATGAAGAGGGGCATGATGCTAGTATCTATAATATGTTGTGATTGCAGATGGAGCTGCAGCCGTGGAGAACCTTCGGGCGGAGCTTGCCTGAGTCAAGGAACAAGCCAGGAGGAGTGATGCGGCCGCCCTAAAGGCGGTCGAAGAGTTAAGAGCTGAACAGGCTGCGCATTGCCAGAGTAAAGAGAAAATAGCCAAGATGGCTGTGGAGTTGAAAGATGCCGCCGACCGCTATGAGCTTCTTGAAAAGGAAAGCCAGACGAAAACACTGGAGCTGGAGAAAGCCATGGTAGCAGTCAAGGAAACCCGCTCTAAAATCAGAGTGGCGAAGGACGAGCTACGTCAAGCCGGAGATATCGCGGCTGGGAAGCCCTTTTTGTTGCGGACGAAGTTCGGAGATCCTAAGTATGCCCTTCTGGATCAATTATGGAGTTCTGCGGACACGTACCTGGATTTGGCAGCAAGTGCAGCTGATGCGACCAAGTTTTTCGAAGGTCAAAAAGGTCACGAAGTGGAAAGGCTGTTCTGGTCGCAGTTCAATGCTCTGGTGCGTCCGCTGCTATTAAATGAGCAAATGACTGAGTGGGCCGAGCTCCATAGGTTGTCCGGGCTTGCCATGAGGTCTGTCGTGGATCGTCTCTGGCCGGAAGGACCAAGGCTGAATAGTTATTTTGGTCTTGTGCAACAATTCCTTGGTGTTGTGCCGTATATCGACGCTGTAAAGAGGCCAGCGTGCATAGAGGGTGCGCGGATGTCTCTAGCCCATGTCAACACATACTGGGCAGAGATGGAGGCCACCGTGATTGCAACCCAGAATCCGGCCGTAGGCCAGGTTTCGGCCGAGCACTATTTTGAATAAGTCCTGAAGGGAGCTCGTTTGATAGAGGCTCAGTGCTCGAAGAGTGTCATGTTCGAGTGACATGTATCTCGATTGTAATAACAATGCTATTTGAATTATAAAGGCTGTGTTTATACTTTTGCCTGGAAGTATTATTATGCCTCCTGTGCGGTTGTTTATGTATATATGTATGTAACCTGAAAGTTTGCAGTCGTCGGCTTCAACCCCCACGCATATAGTGCGGGGGTGCTCGCAAAAGCGCGTGTTCACACTTGTTCCAACGTCTTGGTCCATTAAGGAGGTGATAGCGCGACGAACGAGGCAATCACACTATATTGCTTTAACACTTTCACTTAACAATAGGAGTTTGACAGTGGGGCTACTATATAGCCCCTGGTACTTCTGCGCTCGTCCGAGTACGGGGCGCGTACGTACATGACCAGGAAACCGGCCCTTCGTTAATGCGGAGGAATCCCGATTCCGATAAGTCCTCGAGTGGTTGACCAGTCTCGCGCTTTATCATGACAGTCAGTTTTCGGCTTTCTCTACTGAGGTGCTCATCCGGATGAACTAGGGCACAATTGCAGTAGTTCTCCCGGTGCCACCTTAGCCGATAAATGAACGTAAGGTAGCAAAACGCGGGGCGGGCAAACCCAACATTTGACCAAAGACATGATTGAGCTGATGCATATAAGGCCAAACTCATGACGTCGAACACTCCCTAAGGTATTCGGTCTTTATAACATATCTTTGGGCTGAGTAGCACCCTTGATAATGAACCACGAGTGTCCAGTATCGTGCATCATTACGGCGTGGCGAAATGCCAATAACGTCGACATCCTTCTCGGTTATCTTTGGGTATCCGGAGGATGTGAAGCAACAAGAGACAGATAAAAAAAGGTTTACACAGGGTCTTAATCTAAAAAGAAACCTTTGAGCGGGGCCCTGCTGCACGTCTGCGCCTGTGTCTCCATTGTGCCGTATCCTGGAAGGGTGTAGTATGATTATCATCTGTAAAAGAGAAGAACTTAGGTGAAAGTTGTCGTGTGAAAAATTGGTTATTCTCAATAAACCATTAAAATTCAAGATAGGTAAGGTCGAGCTGAACTATAGTCCTTTTTACATGCGGGAAGCCCCTGGTACCGCCTATGGGGGTATATCCGTCAAACCAATCTCAGGTTTATCTAAGCTGTTACAGCTAGTGATGCGCCGGACTCGTCTAGCCGTGTCCGCGGTCGTGACGACCGATCATTTATTCTGGTTGGAGAGGCCGTTTAGTGTTCAGCTGCTAAAGCCGCCACACGTTCTTCCGTGCATAAGGAACGCTCAACATTTCCGCTAACTGTGATGATGCCACGTGGATCGGGTATCTTAAGCTTAAGAGAAGCGTAATGTGGCACTACATTAAAACGAGCGAAAGCCGTTCTTACGAGTAGTGCTTGATAGCTGCTCTGGAATGGAGCGATGTTGAAGGTTAACTTTTCACTTCGGAAGTTGTCAGGAGAGCCGAATACAACCTCTAGTACTAGAGAGCCCGTACAGCGGGCATCTGGGCCTGGTATTACTCCTTTAAAGGTAGTATTGCATTGGCTAATTCTCATTGGATCTATCCCCATTTTGCAGACGGTGTCCTGATATATCAGATTAAGACTACTGCCGTCGTCCATGAGGACTCGAATGAGATGGTATCCGTTGATTATTGGGTCTAGCACCAAGGCAGCCCATCCTCCGTGCCGGATACTAGTCGGGTGATCCCTACGATCAAAAGTGATCGGGCAGGCCGACCAAGGGTTGAACTTAGGGGTGACGGGCTCTACGGTGCATATGTCTCGGAGTGCGTGTTTGCTCCTCCTCTTCGTCACATGAATCATGTTCACTGTTTTGACCTCTGGTGGGAACTTTTTCTGTCCCCCAGTGTTTTGCTGACGGGGCTCATCCTCGTCTTCACTTGGTGTTTCCTTCCCCTTGTGTTCGGCATTTAACTTGCCGGCCTGCTTGAAGACCCAGCATTCTCTGTGGGTGTGATTTGCAGGTTTATCGGAGGTGCCATGAATCTGACATAATTTGTCTAGAATCTTGTTTAGGCTGGACGGTCCATCTTTGCTGCCTTTGAAAGGCTTTTTCCCCACCGCCGTGTTGTCTGGGCTGTCTTCGTTATTTCGATGCTTGCTTTTACTGCATCGTGATTTTCCATTACCATCCCTGACTTTGGATGTGCCTGGGTCGCTAGTGCTACTATGGGCCAGCCAGCTGTCTTCGCCCGCGCAAAAGCGGTTCATAAGGCTTGTTAAGGCTGCCATTGTCCTTGGTTTTTCTTGGCCGAGGTGTCTGGCGAGCCATTCGTCTCGGACGCTGTGTTTGAAAGCTGCTAAGGCTTCGGCGTCCGGACAGTCGATGATTTGGTTCTTCTTAGTGAGAAATCTGTTCCAAAGCTTTCAGGCTGACTCTCAGGGCTGATGAGGTCGGACATAGGTCCCTTGAAAGTTATCCCTAAAAGCATCCTCAAGATCCTCCCAACTTCCAATTGAATTTTTGGGGAGGCTCTTCAGCCAGTGCCGAGCTGGTCCTTTTAGCTTGAGGGGCAAGTACTTGATGTCGTGGAAATCGTCTCCGCGAGCCATATGGATATGAAGGATGAAGTCCTCAATCCAGACCCCAGGGTCAATCGTTCCGTCGTACGCCTCTATGTTCATGGGTTTGAATCCCTCTGGAAATTCATGATCCAGCACCTCATCGGTGAAACATAGGGGGTGTGCGGCACCCCTGTATTTGGATGTGTCATTGCGTTCTGACGGTTGCAGTGTTCGGTTTTGATTATGCGTTGGAGCGCGCTTCCTAGATCCGTAGATGGATTTGGTCACGCCGGACTTTTGATACAAGTCCCCGCGTGGATCATGTGCTGACTTATGTGCGTCCTTGTTAGCCGCCCTATCGCGGCCACGAGCTGGTCTATCCGACGGGTCAGCCGTTTTATTTTTTGGCTATGTGGGCTCAAAGGCCTCATCATCGAATTCAGGTAACAGCTTGCGCTTTGGGTAGCTCTTTGTGTGGCAACTACCACCATACTTTTCTTCGGTGTCGAGCACTTTGTTCCATCTACTGTTGAGCGTATTCTACGCGGCCTTAAGCCTTTGCTTCTGCTTCTTCAGACTCCTCGCGGTGGCAATGAGCCTTCTACGGAGGTTCTCTTGTTCCAAGTGCTTTTCCGGGATGATGTGTGCGTCGTCGTCCGGACTGTTTTCCTCTCCGGAGAGAGCTTGATGAGCTTTATCCTCGGCATCAACATGTTCGGACAGCGGCTCCGTACTATGTTTGCCGTTCGCTGGTTCGTCCTGCTCTATCGCTGGGTCAATGTGGTCATCACTTCCTCTGGAGTCGATCGGGGTGTTATTTTTTCTTGCGTTGTTATCGCTATTTTTGCCGAGGTGGGATTTGGAGCGGCGCCTACACCGTCGCTTTGGTTGCTTCTTGAGGGAGCTATCCTTCGCTGCATCCTTCCATTCCTCATCATTATTTTCTTTAGGTGTATCCACCATATATACATCGTGTGATGAATTGGCTGTCCAGCACCCTGTGGGCGGTGGTTCCTGTTTGTCTCCTACATCATCGTCCATACCGTCGATGTCATCGGAGCCGAAGTCGAGCATGTCAGTTAAATCGTCGACAGTGGCTACTAAGTGGGTGGTGGGCGGGGAGCAAATTTCTTCGTCGTCCGCATCCCATTCTAGCCGGACATAGTTTGGCCAAGGGTCTCCTGACAGGGAGAGAGACCTCAACGAGTTTAGTACGTCGCTGAAGGCAAGTGCTGAAAGATATCCATGGAGGTAAACACCATGATCGGTGCCCAATCGGATTCGATAGGCACGGACACAGGCGGCTCGGAGCCCATGGTCGGGGACGAATCCAACAGTTCGGCAACACGGGTCTCGTAGGAGGTGAAGTCAGTATTCGGCTCTATCGCCACTGAGTGTGCGGCCTCCGAAGCCGGGTCCATCCACCCGTCCTCGAACGGCACAATCGACTCCGGATCTAGGGCCGGAGTAGGCACATGTGTGATCTCCCAAACATCGTCCGGCGGCAGAGCTAAGTCATGCTCGTCGTGACTGTGCGGCGCACCTGACATGTGCTCGAATCCATCGAAGATCAAGTCTTCGTGGATATCGGCAGTATAGTTCAAGTTTCCAAACCTGACACGATGGCGAGGCGTAGCTCTCGATCTGCTCTAGATGGCCGCGAATTGGCCTGCGGTCTGGCCGCTGAATCTGAAGATCTGTTCGGGAGGAAAACCTCACCTGGATCGCATCGTTGCCGATGATCGAAGGGGCCATCAAACCTTGTGGTGACGGCACAGTGGAACTCTCAATGAAAGCACCAATGTCGGTGTCAAAACCGGCGGATCTCGGGTAGGGGTCCCGAACTGTGCGTCTAAGGTGGATGGTAACAGGAGGCGGGGGACACGTTGTTTACCCAGGTTCGGGCCCTCTCGATGGAGGTAATACCCTACTTCCTGCTTGATTGATCTTGATGATACGAGTATTACAAGAGTTGATCTACCCTGAGATCGTAGAGGCTAAACCCTAGAAGCTAGCCTATGGTATGGCTGTTGTTGTCCTCTGGACTAAACCCTCCGGTTTATATAGACACCGGAGGGGCTAGGGTTACACAGTCAGTTACAAGGGAGGAGATCTACATATCCGTATTGCCAATCTTGCCTTCCACGCCAAGGAGAGTCCCATCTGGACACGGGATGAAGTCTTCAATCTTGTATCTTCATAGTCCAACAGTCCGGCCAAAGGATATAGTCCGGCTGTCCGAGGACCCTCTAATCCAGGACTCCCTCAGCCTCTAGGGCCTAGTAGGCACCAGGGCACGCCAGAGGCCCCTAGCGTGCCATGGTGGGTAGTGGGCCCCACAGGCACCCCCTCCACCACCTATCAGATCTATAAATACTCTAAAATCCCAAAACCCTAGGGGAGTCGAGAGAATACATTTTCCGCCGCTGCAAGTTCCAGAACCACGAGATCCAATCTAGAGGCCTTTTCCGATACTCTACCGGAGGCAGAAACGATCATGGAGGGGTTCTTCATCATCCTTGTTGCCGCTCCGGTGATGCGTGAGTCGTTTGCCACAGACCTACGAGTGCGTAGGTAGTATCTAGATGGCTTATTCTCTCCTTTTGATCTTCAATACAATGTTCTCCTCGATGTTCTTGGAAATCTATTTGATGTAGTGACTTTTTGTGATGTGTTTGTTGGGATCTTATGAATTGTGAGTTTATGATCAGATCTATCTATAAATATTATTTGAGTCTTTGCTCAACTCTTTAATGCATGATTGTTATATCCTCATATTTCTTCTCTGAAACTTTGGTTGGTTTGGCCAACTAGATTAATTTTTCTTGCCATGGAAAGAGGTGCTTTGTGATGGGTTCGATCTTGCGGTGCTCAATCTCAATGATAGAAGGAGACATGACACGCATGTATCGTTGCCATTAATGATAAAAAGATGGGGTCTATTCCTACATGAACAAATCTTGTCTACGTGATGTCATCGTTTTTATTGCATTACTCAATTTTTCATGAACTTAATACACTAGATGCATGCTGGATAGCGGTCGATGTGTGGAGTAATAGTAGTAGATGCAGGCATGAGTTGGTCTACTAATCTTGGATGTGATGCCTATATACATGATCATTGCCTTGGATATCGTCATAATTATTTGCTCTTCTATCAATTGCCCAACAGTAATTTGTTTACCCACCGTATGCTATTTTCTCGAGAAAAGCCTCTAGTGAAATCTACGGCCCCCGGGTCTATTTACTATCATATTAAAAAACCAAAATACCTTGTTGTAATTTTTGTTTATTTATTTTATTTTGTGTTTTTTTTAGATCTATTTATCAAATCTCATACAATTTAATCTATCTCAACAGCGAGGAGGGATTGAAAACCCCTCTTATGCGTTGGGTTGCAAGTATTTGATATTTGTGTGCGGGTGCTGTTTACATAGTGTGGGTGGATCCTCCTACTGGATTGATAACCTCGGTTTCATAACTGAGGGAAATACTTACCGTTGTTGTGCTGCATCGATCATCCTCTCCTCTTCAGGGAAATACCAACGCACATACAAGCAATCAAATACAACTATCACTTCGAAGATCTATTCGATGTAAACTTTTGCGGGGCATTTGTTGGGATCTATTGAATTATGGGTTTATTATTTATTCATTGAAAGTATTTGAGCCTATACTCTGAGATTTAGTAAACTTTTGTGGGGTGTTTGTGGGGATCCAATGAATTATGGGTTTATGATTTATTCATTGAAAGTATTTGAGTCTATACTCTGAGATTTATATATGTGTGATGTTATAGCCTTGTATGTCTCTCCGACCTATCTATCTTCTTTGGCGAATTAAATTGATTTGTCTTCAGTGGGGGAGGTGCTCAGTAGTAGGTTCAATCTTACGGTGTCCTAATTATGTGACAGGAGGTGTTGCAAGGCACATATTTGTATTGTTTCTAACAAGGGTAAAACGACATGGTTCAGACATATTAATTGATATTACTTTGTCTACATTATGTCATCATGCTTCAAACATTACTATATTTATTATGAACTTAATACTTTGAGATGACGCTGGATAGCGGTCTTGGGGTGGAGTAATAGTAATAAATGTAGATGAATTTCGGTATACTTTTCTCGGACGTAATGCATATCTATTGATCATGCCATGAATTTCGGTATACTTGTCTTCTATTTAAATTATGATTTTCCTTTAAGGGTTGAATAAGTTTAATTATGAGTGGAAATTGAAACTTGGAATTGATAAATTAAGCTGATTGATTAATGTTTATTATGGTTTTCATTCAAATCGACAATTGATATTTTTTGTTGTAGAATTATCGCAAAACTAAACTTATTGATATGTTATTTTCATAAATTCTATACTAGTATGCAGAGGAGGAGCCAGACAAAATCTATCAGGGATGGCCAAAGATAGAATACGAGTTGCAAAACTAAACTTATTGATACGTTTTCTTGAAAAAGTATATACTAGTATGCAGTGGTGGAGCTAGACGTAATCTATCGGGGGAGGGCCAAAGACAGAATATGAGTGTTTGGAGTAGGGGGTGGGGGTAAAAAAATCTCATTCCCATAAAAATTATTCATAAATAAGTTCAAACCACGCGCGGGGGGAAGGGGGGGCATTTGCCCACTTAGCTTAGCACATAGCTTCACCCGTGCTATTATGTTGATATGTTGTATTTGTGGTGTAAAGATTTTCCATAAAAAAGTCATCCTTAAGCTACGTATTTTCACCTTTTCGGTATGTTGTATATGACATATAGGGACGGATGGCTCGGTACGATTAAATTGCTTCCATGCTATATGATGTGCTAAAGAATGTGACACTTCAAACCAAGGTTCGACATCCAATGACTACAAATAATTGGAAACATGCATATTATGTCAACTTGATGGCTTCTTTGCACATCATGAAACGTTATTACAACTTGAAAAATACATATGTTTGGCAGTTTGATCAGTACAAGGAAGTGGTTGGAAAGAAGAAAGCTTCCTTATCACATTACAACATACTACCTAGTGGTAGTTTGCTACTTCTTGAGCTTGCGTTGGTTTTTACCTTGAAGAGGAAAGGGTGATGCAACAAAGTAGAGTAAGTATTTCCCTCAGTTTTGAGAACCAAGGTATCAATCCAGTAGGAGATGATAACCCACAAGTATAGGGGATTGCAACAATTTTCGAGGGTAGAGTATTCAACCCAAATTTATAGATTCGACACAAGGGGAGCCAAAGAATATTTGAAGGTATTAGCAGCTGAGTTGTCAATTCAACCACACCTGAAGATTAATTATCTGCAGCAAAGTGATCAGTAGCAAAGTAGTATGATAGTTTTGATAGTAGTGACAACAAGATGTGATAAAGATATGATGATAGCAGTATTTTGTAGCAAGTGTAACAGTGATGATAGCAATAGTAACGCAGCAAGATCTATATAAATAAATTCATAGGCATTGGATCGGTGACTTGTTGGATGATATTCATCATGTGACAGTTATAACCTAGGGCGATACGGCACTAGCTCCATTTCATCGATATAATGTAGGCATGTATTCCGTAAATAGTCATACATGCTTTATTAAAAGAACTTGCATGACATCTTTTGTCCTACCCTCCCGTGGCAGCGTGGTCCATATTGGAAAATAAGGGATATTAAGGCTTCCTTTTAATAGAGAACCGGAACAAAGCATTAACACATAGTGAATACATGAACTCCTCAAACTACGGTCATCACCGGGAGTGGGCCCGGTTGTTGTCACTCCGGGGTTGCCGGGTCATAACAAGTAGTAGGTGACTATAACTTGCAAGACCGGATCTAAAACATGGATATAATGATGAATTCATAAATGGTTCAGATCTAAGTTCATGGCACCCGGGCCCAAAGTGACAAGCATTAAGCATATCAAAGTCATAACAACATCAATCTAAGAACATAGTGGATACTAGGGGTCAGGCCCTAACAAAACTAACTCGATTACATGATGAATCTCATCCAACTCCTCACCGACCAGCGAGCCTACGAAGGAATTACTCACTCCCGGGTGAAGCATCATGGAATTGGCGATGGAGATTGGTTGGTGATGACGAAGAACAAAGATCCCCCTCTCCGGAGCCCCAAACGGACTCCAGATCTGCACTCCCGAGGAAGAACAGGGCTTGGCGACGGCTGCGTTTCATGAAACTTGATAATTCTTTCTCCCTGATTTTTTCTGGAATAATTTGAATTTATAGCATCAGGGGGGTCGTCAGCGGGGCCACCAGGTGGGTACAACCCACCTGGGCGCGCCAGGAGAGGGGGGGCACGCCCTGGTGGGTTGTGCCCACCCAGGTGCTCCTCTCCAGCAGGTCTTGGCTCCAGAAATACTTATTATTGATTAAAAAAACCTCGCAAAGTTTCATTCCATACCGAGAACTTTTATTTCTGCACAAAAACAACACCACGGTAGTTCTGCTGTAAACAGCGTCAGCCCGGGGTTAGTTTAATTCAAATCATGCAAATTAGAGTCCAAAACAACAGGAAAAGCGTGAGAAAAAGTAGATACATTGGAGACGTATCAGGAGACAACGCACAAGTCACCGGATACCTGCACAAACAAACACCAACTTGCACCCAACGCGATAGGAGTTGTCAATCCTTTCACAGTTATTTGCAAACTGAGATATGATAGAGATGGATAAACGGTAAAGTAATATTTTTGGTACTTTTGGTTTATGGAACAGAAAGTAAAAGATTGAGAAGGAAGTAAATAGGAAACTAAAATTGTAGATCGGAAACTTATATGATGGAAAGTAGACCCGGGGGCCATAGGTTTCACTAGAGGCTTCTCTGAAGATAAAAAATATTACGGTGGGTGAACAAATTACTACCGATCAACTGATAGAAAAGCGCAAAGTTATGACGATATCTAAGGCAATGATCATGAATATAGGCATCACGTCCGTACCAAGTAGAACAACTCCTGCCTGAATCTACTACTATTACTCCACACATCGACCGACTCCTGCCTGCATCTAGAGTACTAAGTTCATGAAGAACAGAGTAACGCATTAAGTAAGATGACATGATGTAGAGGAATGAACTCAAGCAATATGATGTAAACCCCATCTTTTTATCCTTGATGGCAACAATACAATACGTGCCTTGCTGGCCCTACTGTCACTGGGAAAGGACATGGCAAGATTGAAACCAAAGCTAAGCACTTATCCCATTGCAAGAAAAACCAATCTAGTTGGCCAAACCAAATCAATAGTTCGAAGAGACTTGCAAAGATATCAAATCATGCATATAAGAATTCAGATTCAAATAATATTCATAGATAAGCTGATCATAAGTCCACAATTCATCGGATCTCGGCAAACACACCGCAAAAGAATATTACAATGAATATATCTCCAAGAACATCGAGGAGAACATGGTATTGAGAATCAAAGAGAGAGAAGAAGCCATCTAGCTACTAGCTATGGACCCGTAGGTCTGAGGTAAACTACTCATGCTTCATCGGAAGGTCAATGGTGTTGATGTAGAAGCCCTCCATGATTGAATCCCCCTCCGGCAGGATGCCGGAAAAGGCCCCTAGATGGGATCTCACGGGTACAGAAGGTCGCGGCGGTGGAAAAGTGTTTTCGTGGCTCTCCTGGTTGGTTTTGGAATATTTGAGAATATATAGGCGGAAGAAATAGGTAGGTGGAGTCACGAGGGGCCCACAAGGGTGGGGGGCGCGCCCTACCCCCTGGGCACGCCCTCCGTCCTTGTGGACGCATCATGGCTTTCCTGACGTGTACTCCAGGTCCTCTGGATGTCTTCTGGTCCAAGAAAAATCACCGCGAAAGTTTCGTTCCGTGTGGACTCTGTTTGATATTCCTTTTCCGCGAAACTCTAAAACAAGGAAAAAAACAGGAACTGACACTGGGCTCTAGGTTAATAGGTTAGTCCTAAAAATAATATAAAATAGCATATTAATGCATATAAAACATCCAAAGCAGATAATATAATAGCATGGAACAATAAAAAATTATAGATACGTTGGAGACGTATCAAGCATCCCCAATCTTAATTCTTGCTCGTCCTGGAGTAGGTAAATGATAAAAACAGAATTCTTGATGTGGAATGCTACCTAACATATTTATCCATGTAATTTTCTCTATTGTGGCATGAATGTTCAGATCCGTATGACTCAAAACAAAATTGTAATATTGACATAAAAACAATAATACTTCAAGCATACTAACAATATAATTATGTCTTCTGAAAATAACATGGCCAAAGAAAGCTTATCCCTACAAAATCATATAGTTTGGCTATGCTCCATCTTCATCACACAAAATATTCAAATCATGCACAACCCCGATGACAAACCAAGCAATTGTTTCATACTTTTGATGTTCTCAAACCTTTTCAACTTTGACGCAATACATGAGCGTGAGCCATGGACATAACACTATAGGTGGAATAGAAGGTGGTTGTGGAGAAGACAAAAAGAGGGAGATAGTCTCACATCAACTAGGCGCATTAACGGGCTATGGAGATGCCCATCAATAGATATCAATGTGAGTGAGTTGGGATTGCCACGCAACAGATGCACCAGAGCTATAAGTTTATGAAAGCTCAAAAAGAAACTAAGTGGGTGGGCATCCAACTTGCTTGCTCATGAGGACCTAGGGCAATTTAAGGAAGCCCATCGTTGGAATATACAAGCCAATTTCTATAATGAAAATTCCCACTAGTATATGAAACTGACAACATAAGAGATTCTCTATCATGAAAATCATGGTGCTACTTTGAAGCACAAGTATGGAAAAGGATAGTAACATTGCCCTTTCTCTCTTTTTCTCTCATTTTTTCTTTCTTTCTTATTTTTTATATTTTTTCTTTCTCTTTTTTTCTTTCTCTTTTTTTCTTTCTCTTTTTTTCCTTTTCTCCTTTTTTCTTTCTTTCTTTTATTTCCTCACATGGGACAATGCTCTAAAAAGGAAGATCATCATACTTCTATTTACTTACAACTCAAAAATTACAACTCAATACTAGAACAAGATATGGCTCTATATGAATGCCTCCGGCGGTGTACCAGGATGTGCAATGAATCAAGAGCGACATGTATAAAAAAATGATGAACGGTGGCTTTGTCACAAATTCGATGACAACTACATGATCATGCAAAGTAATATGACAATGATGATGCGTTTCATGATAAACGGAATGGTCGATAGTTGCATGGCAATATATCTCGAAATGGCTATGGAAATGCCATAA
The DNA here is from genome assembly GCA_021605145.1 of Aegilops bicornis. Lineage (NCBI taxonomy): Eukaryota > Viridiplantae > Streptophyta > Magnoliopsida > Poales > Poaceae > Aegilops > Aegilops bicornis. The sequence continues at coordinate 627,854,022 of CM038671.1, read as the reverse complement.
TAGGTAGGTATGGTGGTTGTTTTGAGGAAGGTATATGGCGGGTTTATGGTAAATCTATTAGTTATGGAAACAAAGTACCACGCGCATGCTCCTAGGGGATAGATTGGTAGGAAAAGACCATCGCTCGACCCCGACCACCACTCATAAGGAAGAAAATCAAAAAATATCTCATGCTCCAACTTCATTACATAACGGTTCACCATACGTGCATGCTACGGGACTCGCAAACCCTAACACAAGTACTTCTCAAATTCACAACTACCCACTAGCATGATTCTGATATCACCATCTTCATATCTCAAAACAATCATAAGGAATCAAACTTCTCACAATATTCAATGCACTTTATATGAGAGTTTTTATTATATCACTCTTGGATGCCTATCATATTAGGACTAAATTCATAACCGAAGCAAATTACCATGCTTTTTTAAAGACTCTCAAAATGATATAAGTGAAGCATGAGACTTCATCAATTTCTATAAAATAAACCACAACCGTGCTCTAAAAAGATATAAGTGAAGCACTAGAGCAAAATTGCCTAGCTCAAAAAATATAAGTGAAGCACATAGAGTATTCTAATAAATCACGATTCATGCGTGTCTCTCTCAAAAGGTGTGTACAGCATGGATTATTGTGGCAAACTAAAAAGCAAAGACATCAAATCATACAAGGCGCTCCAAGCAAAACACATATCATGTGGCGAATAAAAATATAGCCTCAAGTAATGTTACCGATAGACGAAGACGAAAGAGGGGATGCCTTCCGGGGCATCCCCAAGCTTAGGCTCTTGGTTGTCCTTGAATATTACCTTGGGGTGCCATGGGCACCCCCAAGCTTAGGCTCCCGTCACTCCTTATTCCATAGTCCATCAAATCCTTACCCAAAACTTGAAAACTTCACAACACAAAACTCAACAGAAAATCTCATAAGCTCCGTTAGTATAAGAAAATAAATCACCACTTTTGGTACTGTTGTGAACTCATTCCTTATTTATATTGGTGTAATATCTACTGTATTCCAACTTTTCCATGGTTCATACCCCCCGATACGAGCCATAGATTCATCAAAATAAGTAAACAACACATAGAAAACAGAATCTGTCAAAAACAGAACAATCTGTAGTAATATGGATATTACAAATACTTCTGTAACTCCAAAAATTTGTAAAAAGTACGAAAACCTAAGAATTTTTTATCAATCTTCTGAAAAAAGAATCAGTATTTTATCACGCTCCTGTGATTTTTAACAATTCTGGGACTGAGCGCAAAAGTTTCTGTTTTTCAGCAAGATCAAATCAACTATCACTGTAAGCTATCCCAAAGGTCTTACTTGGCACAAACACTAATTAAAACACAAAACTACATCTAACCATAGGCTAGATGAATTATTTATTGCAAAACAGAACCTAAAAAGCAAAAACAAAAAATAAAATTGGGTTGCCTCCTGATACGTCCATTTTGCATCATGTTTTCTTAGTGTTATTTACAATGTTTTTATCCATAATAATGCTTTTTGGAGTAATCCTAATGCCTTTTATCTCATAATTTGCAAGGTACACACCAAGAGGGAGAATTCCGACAGCTGGAAATCTGGACCTGAAAAAGCTACGTCAGGCCACCTATTCTGCACAACTCCAAATGAGCTGAAACTTTATGATTTTTTATGGATTATTTAAGAAATATTGGAGCCAATAAAGGGGGGCCACCAGGTGGACACAATCCACCTGGGCGCGCCAGGCCCCCCTGGCGCGCCCTGGTGGGTTGTGGCCTCCTCGGCCCACCTCCGGTGCCCATCTTCTGGTATATAAGTGATAATGACCTAGAAAAAATGGGAAGAAGACTTTCGGGATGGAGCGCCGCCGTCTCGAGGCGGAAATTGGGTAGGAGCACTTTTGCCCTCCGGTGGAGCGATTCTGTCAGGGGAACCTCCCTCCGGGAGAGGGAATCATTGTCATCATCATCACCAACAACTCTCCCATCTTGGGGAGGGCAATCCCCATCAACATCTTTACCAGCACCATCTCATCTCAAACCCTAGTTCATATCTTGTATTCAATCTTGTTACCAGAACTATAGATTGGTGCTAGGGGGTGGCTAGTAGTGTTGATTACATCTTGTAGTTGATTACTATATGGTTTATTTGGTGGAAGATTATATGTTTAGATCCATTATGCATATTAATACCCCTTTGATCATGAGCATGTTGATTATTTGTGAGTAGTTACTTTCATTATTGAGGTCGCGGGAGAAATCATGTTGCAAGTAATCATGTGAATTTGATATGTGTTTGATATTTTGATGGTATGTATGTTGTGATTCCCTTAGTGGTGTCATGTGAACGTCGACTACATGACACTTCACCATACTTGGGCCTAAGGGAATGCATGGTGGAGTAGTAAATAGATGGTGGGTTGCGAGAGTGACAGAAACTTAAACCCCAGTTTATGCACTATTTCGTAAGGGACCAATTGGATCCTAGAGTTTAATGCTATGGTTAGGATTTATCCTTAATACTTTTCTCGTAGTTGCGGATTCTTGTGGGAGGGTTAATCATAAGTAGGAGGTTTTTTCAAGTAAGAAAAATAGCTAAGCAACGGTCCACCCACATATCAAATTATCAAAGTAGCGAACACAAATCAAACCAACATGGTGAAAGTGACTAGATGAAATTCCCGTGTACCCTCAAGAACGCTTTGCTTATTATAAGAGATCGTTTTGGCCTGTCCTTTGCCTCAAAAGGATTGGACTACCTTTCTGCATACTTATTGTTACTATCGTTACTTGCTCGTTACAAATTATCTTGCTATCAAACTACTCGTTACTTACAGTTTCAGCACTTGCAGACATTACCTTACTGAAAACTACTTGTCATTTCCTTCTGCTCCTCGTTGGGTTCGACACTCTTACTTATCAAAAAGAGCTACAATTGACCCCCTATATTTGTGGGTCATCAAGGCTATATTCTGGCGCTGTTGCCGGGGAGTGAAGCGCCTTTGGTAAGTGGAATTCGGTAAGGAAACATTTATATAGTGTGCTGAAATTTATCGTCACTTGCTACTATGGAAAACAATCCTTTGAGGGCTTTGTTCAGGGTATCTTCACCTCGTCCGGAACCAAAATTAATTTCCCCTCAACCTACTGCACCACTAAAAATATTGAATATGAAATTCCTTCGGGTATGATAGAACAACTGCTAGCTAATCCTTATGCAGGAGATGGAACCGAACATCCTGATATGCACTTGATATATGTAGAACAAATTTGTGGATTGTTCAAGCTTGCAGGTTCTCCCGAAGATGATGTGATGAAAAAGGTTTTCCCTTTATCTTTGAAGGGAAAAGCACTGGCATGGTATAGGCTATGCGATGATATTGGATCATGGAATTGGAATCGTTTAAAATTGGAGTTTCACCAAAAAAAATATCGTATGCATCTAGTTCATCCTAGTTCACCAAAAAAAATATCATGATCGGAATTATATATATAATTTTTGGCCTCATGAAGGAGAAAGTATCGCTCTAGCTTGGGGGAGTCTTAAGTCAATGTTATATTCATGCCCCAATCATGAGCTCTCAAGAGAAATTATCATTCAGAACTTTTATGCTCGGCTTTCTCGTAATGATCAAACTGTGCTGGATACTTCTTGTGCTGGTTCTTTTATGAAGAAAACTATTGAACTTTGGTGGTATCTTTTGGAAAGAATTAAACGCAACTCTGAAGATTGGGAACTCGACGAAGGTAAAGAGTCAGGTATAAAGCTTAAGTATGATTGTGTTAAATCTTTTATGGATACCGATGCTTTTCAAAAGTTTAGCACTAAATATGGACTTGGCTTTGAGATAGTAGCCTACTTTTTTGAATCATTTGCTACTCATGTTGAACTCCCTAAAGAGAAGTGGTTTATAACCCACCTATTAAAGAATAAGTTAAAGAACCGGTACCAGTTAAAGAAGAAACTTTACTTTATAATGTTGATTCAGTTGTTCCTACTGCTTATATTGAGAAACCACCTTTTCCTGTAAGGATAAAGGAACATGCTAAAGTTTCAACTGTGGTTAACAAAAGCTATGTTACAACACCTAAACCTGATGAACAAATTAGAGTTGAACCTAATATTGCTATGGTTAAAGATATCTTAGAAGAAGATGTGGATGGGCATGTTATCTACTTCTCTGCAGAAGCTGCTAGAATTGCCAAACCCGAAAAAAGGGATAAAAATAGACCGGTTGTTGGCCTGCCTGTCATTTCAGTTAAAATAGGAGATCACTGTTATCATGGTTTATGTGACATGGGTGCTAGTGTGAGTGCTATTCCTCACTCCTTATATCAAGAAATTATGAAAGACATAGCACCTGTTGAGATGGAAAACATAGATGTTACTATTAAACTTGCCAATAGAGATACCATATCACCAGTTGGGATTGTTAGAGATGTTGAAGTCTTGTGTGGGAAAGTAAAGTACCCTACTGATTTTCTTGTTCTTGGTTCCCCACAAGATGACTTCATCCCATTATCTTTGGTAGAACTTTCTTGAACACGATTAATGCTAAGATAGATTGTAAGAAACAAACTGTGGGTGTTAGCTTTGGTGATGAGTCTCATGAGTTTAATTTTTCCAAGTTTAGTAGAAATCATCATGAAAAAGAATGCCTAGTAAGGATGGATTAATTGGTCTTGCTTCTATTTCTGTGCCACCTACTGATCCTTTAGAACAATACTTGCTAGTGCATGAAAATGATTTACATATGCATGAAAGAAATGAAATAGATAAGATTTTCTTTGAACAACGTCCACTACTTAAACACAATTTGCCTATTGAAACTATAGGAGGTCCTCCTCCACCTAAAGGTGATCCTGTGTTTGAATTAAAACAATTGCCAGATACTTTGAAATATGCTTATCTTGATGAAAATAAGATATATCCTGTTATTATTAGTGCTAACCTTTCAGAACATGAAGAAGAAAGATTATTGAAAGTTCTAAGGAAGCACTGAGCTGCTATGATATACTCTTGATGATTTAAAGGGTATTAGTCCCACTCTATGTCAGCATGAAATTAATATGGAACCTGATGCTAAACCAGTTGTTGATCATCAATGTTGGTTAAATCCGAAGATGAAAGAAGTGGTAAGAACAGAAATACTAAAACTTCTGGAAGCAGGTATAATCTATCCCATAGCTGATAGTAGATGGGTAAGTCCTGTTCATTATGTCCCTAAGAAAGGAGGTATTACTGTTGTTCCAAATGATAAAAATGAACTTATTCCACAAAGAATTGTTACAGGAATAGAATGGTAATTGATTTCAAAAAATTAAATAAAGTAACTAGAAAAGATCATTACCCTTTGCCTTTTATTGATCAAATGCTTGAAAGATTATCTAAGCACACACACTTTTGCTTCCTTGATGGATATTCTGGCTTTTCACAAATACCTGTTTCTCAACCTGATCAAGAAAAGACTACTTTTACTTATCCTTTTGGAACCTATGCTTATAGACGTATGCCTTTTGGTCTATGTAACGCACCTGCTACCTTTCAAAGATGCATGATGGCTATATTCTCTATCTTTTGTGAAAAGATTGTTGAGGTTTTCATGGATGACTTCTCTGTTTATGGGAAGTCTTTTGATGATTGTCTAAGCAATCTTGATCGAGTTTTGCAGAGATGTGAACAAACTAATCTTGTCTTAAATTGGGAGAAGTGCCACTTTATGGTCAATGAAGGAATTGTCTTGGGTCATAAAATTTCCGAAAGAGGTATTGAAGTGGACCAAGCTAAGGTTGATGCAATTGAGAAAATGCCATGTCCTAAGGACATAAAAGGTATTCATAGTTTCCTAGGTCATGCTGGTTTCTATAGGAGGTTTATCAAAGACTTTTCTAATGTTTCTAGGCCTCTTACTAATCTTTTGCAAAAGGATATTCCTTTTTTTATGATGATTGTCTTGAAGCCTTTGAAACACTCAAGAAAGCCTTAATTACTGCACTGTAAGTGCATCTAGTGCCCCTTAGTGATTTTGGTGTATTGAAGACTTATAGGTTAAGGGACTAATGTGTTTATGAGTGTACATAGGTCTATAAGTCTATGAGGAGTTTGATATTTATAGAGAAAGTCGACCCCTAAAAATGAAGTTCTTCAATGAAGACTTCGGTTTTCTGAAGACTTTCTGAAGACTTTGAAAGTGAAGAAATTGGTGTGACCTTGAAGACTTGGTATTCATTTGAGGAACATGAAGAGTGAAGACTTTTGTTTTTGTAGTTTCGTTTTCTCTTTCTTGAGTCATAGGAAACACCGTCATCGTTAAAGGGGTCGAGGAAATACTAAGGAAAATTTCCATGTGATGCTCAACTCAAAATCCTACACCTACCAATCCCTTGAGTGAAGCCATTGGAAATCTCACACAGTTCAGTCAATTTCTTGATGTGAGACGAAGTTCTTACGGTCATTTGAGGAATTTGTTCGACCGATGAGTTAGGAATTCACCGGTGTGGATTGCCTACACAGTGAGGAACATGATTGCCTGAGGAATTTGAGAGTCAAATTTCCGACCGTTCTTTGTCTTCTTGGCAGCCTGTCCCAAAATATCTTATCTACCTAACGGTCATATCATTGAAGGGCATTTATGTCTTATCATGTCGGGCTGCTCCCTAGGCTATAAATAGCCGCCCCCTACAACCACTAGCTGGTTGGCTGCTCCGAGAGAAATTGACACTTGTCATTTGAGAGCATCCCATCCTCCGAGGACTTTGAGCGAAAATCATCAAGTGAGGAAAACCCAAAACCAAACACCTACAAACCCAAAGTGATTGAGCATCACTGAAGATATTGATCCTGTGTGGATCGGCGCTTGTTACCTTTGAAGATCATGCTTCTTCCAGACGGTTAGGCGTCATGGTCTAGAGCATCCAAGAGGAATTGTGGATCACCGAGTGACCGAGTCTGTGAAGGTTTGGAAGTCGCCTGAAGACTTACCACGAGTGATTGGACGAGGTCTGTGTGACCTTAGTTCAAGGAGAATATAGTGATGACTTGGTGTCCTGAGCTGCGTGCTCAGGACTGGTTGTCCGGGACTGTGTGTCCTCGAGTTTAGATACTCAGCCGCTCCAACCAGATGTACAACTGATACAGCAGTTGGAACTGGTCTAGCAAATCATTGTCCTCACTAACCTAACTGGCTCTATTTCCTCAACTCTTTCATTTCCTCATTACTGTGTTAAGTGCTTCATCATATCTGTGTTTGAAGACTTTTACTGAAGACTTTCTCAATTTCCTCAGTTCAATTTCTTCAGTCTGTTTGTCTTCATCTTGTGTTATCCTGTGATTACGCTTTACGTACTCTGTGCTTGTCTTCATTTCATCATGATGACTATGCCTGTATTCTGTTATGCTTACTTCGAGTACTTATTCATTGCAAGTAGTTCTTCGCTAAGGAATTTCCTCACCGGCAAATTTCTCAGTGAAGAATTCATAAAAATCGCCTATTCACCCCCCTCTAGTCGATATAACGCACTTTCATGCACCTATTGTTCAACCACCTGATTGGAACTTGCCTTTTGAAATTATGTGTGATGCTAGTGATTATGCTATTGGTGCTATTCTAGGACAAAGGGTTGATAAGAAATTAAATGTTATTTATTATGCTAGTAAAACTCTAGACAGTGCTCAAAGAAATTATGCTACTACTGAAAAAGAATTCTTAGCAGTCGTGTTTGCTTGTGATAAGTTTAGGCGTTATATTGTTGATTCCAAAGTAACTGTTCACACCATGCTGCTATTAAATATCTTATGGAAAATAAAGATGCTAAACCTAGACTTATTCGTTGGGTTCTCTTGTTACAAGAATTTGATTTGCATATTATTGATAGAAAAGGAGCTGAGAACCCAGAGTCGATAACTTGTCTAGGCTTTAAAATGTGCTTGATGACCCACTACCTATTGATGATAGTTTTCCTGATGAGCAGTTAGCTGCAATAAATGTTGCTAATAGTACTCCTGGGTATGCTGACTATGCTAATTACATTGTTGCTAAATATTTGCGACCTAGCTTTACTTACCAACAAAAGAAAAAATTCTTCTATGATTTAAGACATTACTTTTGGGATGACCCACATCTTTATAAAGAAGGAGTAGATGGTATTATTAGACGTTGTGTACCTGAGCATGAATAGGGACAAATCCTACGGAAATGTCACTCTGAACCTTATGGAGGGCATCATGTTGGAGACAGAACTGCTCACAAGGTATTGCAGTCTGGATTCTATTGGCCTACTCTTTTCAAGGATGCTCGTAAGTATGTCTGATCTTGTGATGAATGCCAGAGAATAGGTAATATTGGTAAGCGTCAAGAAATGCCTATGAAATATTCTCTTGCTGTTGAACCATTTGATGTTTGGGGATTTGATTACATGGGACCTTTTCCTTCTTCTAATGGGTATACACATATTTTGGTTGCTGTTGATTATGTTACTAGATGGGTAGAAGCTATTCCAACTAGTAGTGCTGATCACAACACCTCTATTAAAATGCTTAAGGAAGTTATTTTCCCAAGGTTTGGAGTCCCTAGATATTTAATGACTGATGGTGGTTCACACTTTATTCATGGTGCTTTTCTTAAAATTCTTGCCAAGTATGATGTTAACCATATAATAGCATCACCCTATCATCCTCAATCTAGTGGTCAAGTTGAGCTTAGCAATAGAGAAATAAAATTAATTTTGCAAAAGACTGTCAATGGGTCCAGGAAGATTTGGTCTAAGAAATTAGATGATGCACTTTGGGCTTATAGAACAACATATAAAAATCCTATGGGTATATCTCCTTATAAAATGGTTTATTGAAAAGCTTGTCACTTTCCTCTTGAGTTAGAACATAAAGCATACTGGGCAGTTAAAGAACTCAACTATGATTTTAAACTTGCTGGTGAAAAGAGGCTATTTGATATAAGCTCATTAGATGAATGGAGAACCCAAGCTTATGAAAATGCAAAGTTATTAAAAGAAAATGTTAAAAGATGGCATGACAAAAGAATTCAAAAACGTGAGTTTAAAGTCGGAGAGTATGTTCTTTTGTACAAGTCTCGTTTCAGATTCTTTGCAGGGAATCTCCTCTGCAAATGGGAGGGCCCCTATGTCATCGAGGAGGTTTACCGGTTGGAGCCATCAAAATAAATAATTTCGAAGGCACTAACCCAAAGGTTGTCAACGGGCAATGAATAAAGCATTATATCTCAGCTACGCCTATTAATTTTGAAAGTAATATTATCCAAACTTTGACACCGGAAGAACACATAAAAGAGTCCTTCCGGAGCACTCCAGAATTGTCAAAATAAGGAGGTATGTGATATAGTAAGTAAGTAGACTCTGAAAAATCCGCAAAAATATTTTCTGTCAGTTTTGGAATATTTTAGAATTTTAGAAATAAAGAAACTTCCAGGAAGCGTCCCCTGGTGGGCACCTTCTGGACTCCGTTTTTCTTCTGTATACTTGTCCTGCAAGATAAAAATTCCATATATATATATATATATATATATATATATTTCCCGAACCTATTAACCAACGTATCGCGAAGAAATCCTCTTTTCTCTTTTCTTGCTGTTTCTGGTCAGATTTATCAAGCCAGGCATCATGTCTTCCTGCTCCTCCAACAACATGGAAGAAGATGCTTGGCTGATGAAGATCGAGACGAAGAGGGAGGAGCAAGATCGCTTCATCACCACCATCACCTTCTTCACCACCAAAGGAGAACTGAGTATCGGGTATGGGCACTCCCCTTGGCTTCCGCCAAGCTTGGGGGAGGTGCCCGGTATCGTATCATCCCACTATCTTTTTGCTTTTACTTATCTTAGTTCAATTTTTTGCTTAGATGAATAAAGTTTAGAGCATCTCCAATAGATGGTCCAAATGTAAAAATACCTCACTTTTGGACCGTCTGGGGCAAAAAACGCTGCTCCAACAGACGGTCATATGTAAAAAAAATTGGAACGTGGCCTCCTCGTGATGTAAAATACAACACCTCGCGGTGCAAATTTACATCACGAGGTGCATCTGGTCAAAAACCAGCCGCCGCCCGCAAACGCCCAACCGCCAGTTCCTTTCCTTTCCCGCCCGCCCGCGCCCGTTTGGCCGCCTGCGACCCGCCCGGCCGCCGCCGCGCCCCGCCATCCTGCGCCGCCATGGACAAAGGCGACGATCCCACCGCCTTCTCCGCCACCGCTGCAGCCGGTGGGCTGACCGTGGCCGTCGCCGATGCCGCCGCTGCCATCTTGGCTGCAACCGCTGCCATGCTGCCGCCCCCTGCCCGCCGGCCCGGATTCACACCACCCCAGCCGGTGGCCACCCCGCCGGCGGCAAAGCCGGCGAAGGGACGAGGCGGCGGAAAACAACCGACCAACCGCAGCCGCAACCTGACCGACAATTCTACGCGGCTGGTGAAGGTCTCCAAGGTGGTCGCGACGGCTTGGGGCGACGACTCGCGGCCCGTGCGGCCGGCGGCCTCCTCCAGCAGCCACACATCCATTCCTCAACCTCCCCCGCCGCCACCGCCGGCCGTGGAGGAAGATGTGGCCACGCCGACGGCCACCGCCTCCAACATGTTCGACGAAATGTCGCAAAGGTATAAATTTTCCGTTTGTGAGGTACCATGAGAGGAGGCATGGGAGGTGCCATGGGAGGAGGCATGGGAGGTGCCATGGGTGGTTACATGAACATGATTGGAGGTTCCATGAATGGTGCATTTGGCGGAAACATGGGAGGTGGCTTCAGTGGAAACATGGAAGGTGGCTTTGGCGGCATGGGAGGTGGCTTTGGCGGCAACATGATGGGTGGCTTCGGAGGTGGATATGGCGGCAACATGAGTGGCATTGGAGTTGGCTTCATCGGCAACATGACCGGTATGGGACGCAATGAACATGCTTCCGGTGGTGCTCACGGCAACGAGAGTTCACCGCTTGTTGAGAACGTCGACAAAGACGATGGTGAAGATGATGATCGTACCACGGTTCACAATGCCGGTGGTGTTGATGACCCGCATGAGTAATATTCATGTGCATTTCAATTTCTAGGGCGAAAAACTTTGATTGAGACGATGCTCTTTTGGTAGAGGGATTTGATACTATGATGGTGATGCACTTTTGATTGAAACTATGATGATGATGCACTTTATTTTCAAATTTTTATGCTATTTCAATGCAAAACCGCGGCTGAACAGTGGCTGGCAGCAGCCACGCGGCCGTTTTCAGATTTTTACATCTTTGGTTTGGACCATCTATTGGAGTTGCTCTTTCGGACCATCAATTTGGACCATCTGTTGGAGTTGAGCGTTTTTTGGAGCTCCAAAATGCACTTTTTGGCGGTCCAAATTTTACACCTCCGATTTTGGACCGCCAAAATTTGGACCATCTATTGGAGATGCTCTTAGTTTGATCTTTTCTTCTTTGAGAGTCTTCTTAGTAATCTATCATTGTTATCGTGTGCAAGTCACACAATAAAGTTAGTTTGAGTTTTTACTTTCTTTACTTTCACGTTGCAAATAAAGAAAAGAAAAAGAGAAAGAAAGCAAACCAAAGAAAGGAAATAAGTCAATAAGATCATATACTAATCCTGTGATAGGTGATAGCACCACATAAGGAAAAGTATAAGTAAGAAAATTTTATTAGAGATCGACAAACATAGCATTGGTCAGTGATGCAAATCATGAAAGAATTAATAACGAAAGGGAAGATTCACATATAAATATACTATCCTAGAAATCTTTTGTGATTGTGAGCCCTCATCAAAATATTATATGCCAAAATTGTTGACGTTGGACAAGGAAGACAATGTAATGGTTTATGTATGTTTATATTCACATAGAAGTCATATTGTCATAGATCCTTTAACATGTGATGCTTGCCTCCTATCTTTGCTAGCCAAAAATTCCGCATTAAGTAGAGATACTACTTGTGCATCCAAAAACCCTTAAACCAAAATCTCTTTCAAAGTGTCCACCATACCTACCTAGGGATTGAACAAGATCCCTCAAATAAGTTGTCATCGGTGCAAAAAGGCAATAAAAATTGCCTCTAAATATGTGAGATCTTTTAGTGTAAGAGAAAATTGAGCACTGCACGAACTTGGATGACAAAGAATAAAAGCGGCAGACTGCATAATAAAGGTTGTCATCTTAAGGGGCAATGTAACGTGACGTTATTTTGCACTAAGGGGTTGAGCATGTAAACAAATAAGCGCATGGCAACCTCTGCTTCCCTCTGTGAAGGGCCTATGTTTCACTTTTATGTATTTACTTTTATGCAAAGAGTCAAAGTTTTCCTTCTATTCCTTTTATTTTTCTCTTTTGGCAAGCATCATGTGGTGAGGAAAGATCTAGGCACATATGTCCAGTTGAATATAGATAGCATGAGTTATTATTGTTGACATCACCCTTGAGGTGAGTATGTTCGGAGGCGAAACTATAAGCCCCTATCTTTCTATGTGTCCGGTTGAAACGTTTTGCTCATGTGTACTCGGTGAGTGTTAGCAATCATAGAAGACTATATGATGGTTGAGTATGTGGACTTACCTAAAGGCTCCGACACGTGACCCTTCCTGAAAAGATGATGAATTGTAATTGCAAAGTTGACTGAGAACATAGTTTGTTGGTTTCTAATAGAGTTTTTGCTTTGTACTTCAATTGTGTGATGAACTATTACTTATTCATGGGAAGTGTATGATAAAAGTTCTATGATAAAAGTTTTATGTTTAAATTTGTTGTTGTTATGATAATCAACATGATGCTTCTATGTCCGTATTTTGTTTTTATCGACACCTCTCTCTCAAAGCATGTGGACATGTTTTTCGATTTCGGCTTTCGCTAGAGGAAAAGCGAGGTCTAAGCTTGGGGGAGTTGATACATCCATTTTGCATCATGTTTTCTTACTGTTATTTACTATGTTTTTATCCATAATAATGCTTTTTGGAGTAATTCTATTGCCTTTTCTCTCATAATTTGCAAGGTACACACCAAGAGGGAGAATTCTGGTAGCTGGAAATCTAGACCTGAAAAAGCTACGTCAGGCCACCTATTCTGCACAACTCCAAATGAGCTGAAACTTTACGGGTTTTTATGGACTATTTAAGAAATATTGGAGCCAATAAAGGGGGGCCACCAGGTGGGCACAACCCACCTGGGCGTGCCAGGCCCCCCTGGCGCGCCCTGGTGGGTTGTGGCCTCCTCGCCCACCTCCGGTGCCCATCTTCTGGTATATAAGTGATTTTGACCTAGAAAAAAATGGGGAGAAGACTTTCAGGACGGAGCGCCGCCGTCTCAAGGCAGAAATTGGGCAGGAGCACTTTTGCCCTCCGGTGGAGCGATTCTGCCGGGGGAACTTCCCTCGCGGAGGGGGAAATCATCATCATCATCATCACCAACAACTCTCCCATATTGGGGAGGGCAATCCCCATCAACATCTTCACCAGCACCATCTCATATCAAACCCTAGTTCATCTCTTGTATTCAATCTTGTTGCCGGAACTATAGATTGGTGCTAGGGGGTGACTAGTAGTGTTGATTACATCTTGTATTTGATTAATATATGGTTTATTTGGTGGAAGATTATATGTTTAGATCCATTATGCATATTAATACCCCTCTGATCATGAGCATGTTGATTATTTGTGAGTAGTTACTTTCATTCTTGAGGTCGCGGGAGAAATCATGTTGCAAGTAATCATGTGAATTTGATATGTGTTCGATATTTTGATGGTATGTATGTTGTGATTCCCTTAGTGGTGTCATGTGAACGTCGACTACATGGCACTTCACCATACTTGGGCCTAAGGGAATGCATTATGGAGTAGTAAATAGATGGTGGGTTGCGAGAGTGACAGAAACTTAAACCCCAGTTTATGCACTATTCCGTAAGGGACCGACTGGATCCTAGAGTTTAATGCTATGGTTAGGATTTATCCTTAATACTTTTTCTCATAGTTGCGGATGCTTGCGGGAGGATTAATCATAAGTAGGAGGTTTGTTCAAGTAAGAACAACACCTAAGCACCGGTCCACCCACATATCAAATTATCAAAGTAGCGAACACAAATCAAAACCAACATGATGAAAGTGACTAGATGAAATTCCCGTGTACCCTCAAGAACGCTTTGCTTATTATAAGAGATAAGAGATTGTTTTGGTCAGTCCTTTACCTCAAAAGGATTGGGCTACCTTGCTGCATACTTATTGTTACTATTGTTACTTGCTCGTTACAAATTATCTTGCTATCAAACTACTCGTTACTTACAGTTTTAGCACTTGCAGACATTACCTTACTTTTTTTTACTATAAACAGTTGGGTAAAACCCCCACTGTAATTTTTATAAAATATAGAGAGAAAATTAGACAAGTAGTATGTAAGGCTTGAGGTAAGCCCTAAAACAAAAAGAAAACTAAGAAGGAATTGATCTAGATATTATCATCTTTGGCATGCAATCCATAAGTGGCTCTCATAATAGATTCATAAGGCAATTTAATTTTCTTTCTTGGAAAGTGTTCCATGCCTTTCCTTAACAGAAATTTAAATCTAATGTTTCCTTCTTTCATATCAATAATTGCACCAATCGTTCTAAGAAAAGGTCTACCAAGAATAAAAGAACAATGAAATCTATGGGCACATAATTCCTATTTGCAACAATAAGAACATCATTAATCATTTCCATAGGTTTCTTAGTAGTGTAATCCGCAAGATGAAAATTTAGAAAAAAATCATCAAATTCACAAAAACCTAACACATCACATAGAGTTTTTGGAATCGTGGAAACACTAGCACCCAAATCACACAAAGCATGGCACTCATAATCTTTAATCTTAATCTTAATAGTAGGTTCCCACTCATCATAAAGTTTTCTAGGGATAGAAACTTCAACTTCAAGCTTTTCTTCAAAAGATTGCATCATAGCATCAACGATATGTTTAGTAAAAGCTTTGTTTTGATTATAAGAATGAGGAGAATTCAAGATGGATTGCAACAAGTAAATACAATCTATTAAAGAGAAATTATCATAATTAAAGTCCTTGAAATCCAAAGGAGTGGGTTCATTGCTATCTAAAGTTCTGACCTCTCCAATCCCACTTGTATCAATTTTTTCATGAAGATCTAAAAACTCTGAATCATTGGGACCCTTTCTAACTAAATTTGACTCATCTCCAGTCCCATATTTATCAAGATTTATATTGGAAGACAAAGATTCAATAGGAGTCACATAAATCACTTTAAGATCTTCATCGTTATTTTCGCGGAAACTAGAAGAGCACGTTCTTACAAACCAATCCTTTTTAGCACACATCTTAGCAGTTCTTTCTTTGCACTCA
This sequence comes from Aegilops bicornis, assembly GCA_021605145.1. NCBI lineage: Eukaryota > Viridiplantae > Streptophyta > Magnoliopsida > Poales > Poaceae > Aegilops > Aegilops bicornis. The sequence continues at coordinate 627,838,681 of CM038671.1, read as the reverse complement.
TCAATGGAAATTCTCATAGCTTTGAGAGACTCATTTATATCATGCTTGGGTGGAATAGATCTAAGTTTCAAAGAATAAACATCACGAGAAATTATATCCACGTTCCTAGCCAAATCATCAATCTTAAGCAATTTTTCTTCAATCAAAGCATTGAAATTCTTCTGCGAACTCATAAATTCTTTAACACTATTCTCAAATTCAGAGGGCATCTTATTATAATTTCCATAAGAATTGTTGTAGGAATTACCATAATTATTAGAGGAATTACTAGGGAACGACCTAGGATTAAAATTACCTCTATACGTGCTATTACCAAAATTGTTCCTACCAACAAAATTCACATCCATAGATTCATTATTATTCTCAATTAAAGTAGACAAAGGCATATCATTAGGATCAATAGGAGCACTCTTGCTAGCAAATAATTTCATAAGCTCATCCATCTTTCCACTCAAAACATTAATCTCTTCAATCGCATGCACTTTTTTACTAGTGGAAGATCTTTCGGTATGTCATTGAGAATAATTAACCATAATATTATCTAGGAGTTTAGTAGCTTATCCTAAACTAATTTCCATAAAAGTACCTCCCACGGCCGAATCTAAAAGATTTCTAGAAGGAAAATTCAATCCGGCATAATTTTTTTGTATAACCATCCACATATTTAAACCATGCGTAGGGCAATTTCGTATCATTAATTTCATCCTCTCCCAAGATTGTGCTGCATGTTCATGATCAAGTTGCTTAAAATTCATAATATCGTTCCTAAGGGAGATGATCTTAGCGGGAGGAAAATACTTGGAAATAAACGCATATTTACACTTATTCCATGAATCAATACTATTTTTAGGCAAAGATGAAAACCAAGTTTTAGCACGATCTCGAAGTGAGAACGGAAATAGCTTCAATTTAACAATATCATTATCCACATCTTTTTTCTTTTGCATATCACACAAATCAACGAAATTGTGTAGATCGGATGCGACATCTTCACTAGGAAGGCCGGAAAATTGATCTTTCATAACAAGATTCAACAAAGCAACATTAATTTCACAAGATTCCGCATTAGTAGCAGGAGCAATCGGAGTATTAATAAAATCATTGTTATTGGTGTTGGACAAGTCACACAATTTGGTATTCTCTTGAGTCATCGTGACAAGGAAGCAATCCAACACACAAGCACACAAAAGGCAAGCGAAGAAGACGAACGGAAGAGGGGCGAAAAAAAAGCAAATATTTTCGAAAATTGTTTTAGACGTGGGGGAGAGGAAAACGAGAGGCGAATGGCGAATAATGTAATGCAAGGGATGAGAGTTTATGATGGGTACTTGGCATGTCTTGACTTGGCATAGATCTTCCCGGCAACGGCGCTAGAAATTCTTCCTGCTACTTCTTGAGCTTGCATTGTTTTTTTCCCTTGAAAAGGAAAGGGTGATGCAACAAAGTAGAGTAAGTATTTCCCTCAGTTTTGAGAACCAAGGTATCAATCCAGTAGGAGATAACGCACAAGTCACCGAATACATGCACAAACAAACACCAACTTGCACCCAACGCGATAAAGGGGTTGTCAATCCCTTCACGGTTATTTGCAAAGTGAGATCTGATAGAGATGGATAAACGGTAAAGTAATATTTTTGGTATTTTTTTTATGGAACGGAAAGTAAAAGATTGCAAAGGAAGTAAATAGGAAACTAAAATTGTAGATCGGAAACCTATATGATGGAGTGTAGAGCCGGGGGCCATACGTTTCACTATAGGCTTCTCTGAAGATAAAAAAATATTACGGTGCGCGAACAAATTACTACCAAGTAACTGATAGAAAAGCACAAAGTTATGACGATATCTAAGGAAATTATCATGAATATAGGCATCACGTCCATATCAAGTAGACCGACTCCTGCTTGCATCTACTACTATTACTCCACACATCGACGACTCCTGCCTGCATCTAGAGTATTAAGTTCATGAAGAACAGAGTAACACATTAAGTAAGATGACATGATGTAGAGGAATAAACTCAAGCATTATGATGTAAACCCCATCTTTTTATCCTCGATCGCAACAATACAATATGTGCCTTGCTGCCGCTACTGTCACTGGTAAAGGACACCGCAAGATTGAACCCAAAGCTAAGCACTTCTGCCATTGCAAGAAAAACAAATCTAGTTGGCCAAACCAAATCGATAGTTCAAAGAGACATGCAAAGATATCAAATCATGCATATAAGAATTCAAAGGAGATTCAAATACTATTCATAGATAAGTTGATCATAAATCCACAATTCATCGGGTCTCGGCAAACACATCGCAAAAGAGTATTACATCGAATAGATCTCCAAGAACATTGAGGAGAACATGGTATTGAGAATCAAAGAGAGAGAAGAAGCCATCTAGCTACTAGCTATACACCCGTAGGTCTATGGTAAACTACTCACGCTTCATCGGAATGGTAATGGTGTTGATGTAGAAGCCCTGCATGATCGAATCCCCCTCTGGCAGGACACCGAAAAAGGCCCCTAGACGGGATCTCACGGGTACAGAAGGTTGCGGCGGTGGAATAGTGTTTTCATGGCTCTCCTGGTTGGTTTTGGAATATTTGAGAATATATAGGCATAAGAAATAGGTCAGCGGAGTCATGAGGGGCCCACAAGGGTTGGGGGCGCGCCCTCCGTCCTTATGGCCACCTCGTGGCTTTCCTAACGTGTACTCCAAGTCCTCTGGATGTCTTCTGGTACAAGAAAAATCATCGCGAAAGTTTCATTCCGTTTGGACTCTGTTTGATATTCCTTTTCTTCAAAACTCTAAAACAAGGGAAAAACAGGAACTGGCACTGGGCTCTAGGTTAATAGTTTAGTCCCAAAAATAATATAAAATAGCATATTAATGCATATAAAATATCCGAAACAGATAATATAATAGCATGGAACAATCAAAAATTATAGATAAGTTGGAGACGTATCATAGTTACCCACATATCTCATATACTATCATGTACTAGTATATATACTACTTTATCATTCTAAATATGTTCATATACTATATTGAAGATATTTCAAAGCAAGTTCCACATTTCATCTGAGCCCATAGTTTTTGTTTTATTTGTGAAATACGTACATATTTATACATAAAAAAGAGCATACTCAAAATATGGTACATACTACCTAAAAAGTAGTATATATAGTACCTAAACATTATTATATACTACATACTACACGTACATACTCTCGTTTTTCACAGATACTACATACAACATACAAAACGCAGGTGGTGGTAACTACCACTAGTGGTTGGAAAAATTTGGCCATATATATATATATATATATATATATATATATTTGGACTGCTTTATTTTATACCACATGTAGTCTGAATGATTTTCTTATGTGTGAAAACTGCAGATAAAAGCAGCAGTGACGCTTCTTCGCAGTTTAGGGAATCTTCCAATGCCAAGGCCAGATATGAGTATGACTAATGTGCTTGAAGAGATAGAAGGACCTATTGTTCTTGACTTGTTCGATTGGCTGTGGCAAACATTTGGATTTCACATGGAAATTAACCAATACTTGGATTTATATTGTAGACTTTGTGTTTGGTGGTTCTGTTATTTGTTTAAGATTTTACTATGTTTTGCTTAATTGTTGTAGAAAGGAAACATGGAGAATCAAAAGTAACTTTTTATTTTGCTGCTTGCTAACATGGATACGAAAGGAAGTGGTAGTATCCGCCAGGGTGAAATACGAAGTCAAATGGTAAATCTTTCTATGAACTTCTTTCTGCCACTTATGCCGGATCAACTCATTTTGGTGAATCCCTTTTGCAACTGGTTTTCTGCTCCTATTAGTGTCCATTAAATTGATTCATGACCTTCTAATATGACTTGCAGATAACTCATGATACAATTGATCACTTGATGAAGAAATTTTTTCAAAATTAAATCTCGTGGTGCCAATACCTCCATCTGGAGTCAAACATAAAGTAAATAATATAATACTTTGTTGCACGCATGGTGCTAAAGATTATTCTCATTAACTGTGAATAATTTTCATGCAGAATTCCACAGGATGCCTCCACACAACAACCAGAGCTTCTTTACATAGGGTTGTATTTGCTGATTTGGGGTGAAGGTTCTAATGTTTGCTTTATGCCTGAATGCCTTTGTTATATCTTCCACCATGTAACTGATAATTTTATCTTGCATCTGAGATATATGCTTTTGATATATATATTCCTCACATGGGAACTTTTTCATCGTACTTTGTTGCAGCTTTATTGAAAATCTAGCATGTTCAATTTTTTTTAAACATGCACAGTGACCGTAATGCTAAGAAGGTAGTAAATGCCGAATAGTTTTGTTATCTAGAGTTGTTTCAGCTTTTGAGCAAGTACGGGTGAACTTCATATACCTACTCGTGTAGTAGTGATTATATAATCATGTGAAGAAATGTCTTCTGGTAGAATTCCAAGGGTCAACGGTTTTATGATACTGCAGAATCTGAAGAACAAATTAACTACTGACTTCTGACATATGCATAGCGGATTCCGGTAGGCTATCACACCCATGAAAAAGAGAGATTAACATGAGTATAGGGAAATGCACTGATGAGGTCTTGTGAGGAAGATGCTTGCCAGGCAATATCTCTACCAAACGAAGTGCAATTTTGTTATGTTTGTTTTTTGTAAATTCAGGAATCTATATATTCTTAGCACATTTCAAGGCTAGTAGAAAAGTACATAATTTTTACCATGTCTAATGGTGTAATGCATAAAACACATTAACTACTTATGAATGAGCATAGACGCCAAGAGAACTACATAACATTGAAGCACACAAAATAATAGATGGCTTGACAAGAATGTCTTTTTTTATTTGTCGATGTTTCTATGACATTTATATTTTTCTTTCTTATGAATGTCAATTTTCAGATATACTTTAGAAATGAAGCTTTATGCAACACTTATGTTAGAGCTTCATATTTTTCTCACAAACAGATACCGAGGCTAAACATACAATAATTTCTTGAACAATCTTTTTCACCATATATTCATGATTTAGATGGCAAGGGATTTACATGACATAATAAATGATAGAAGAGAAGGATTTTTTGACCCACCTTTCCAGCGAGATGGAAATAATGATGCATTTCTACAGTTGGTTATCCAACCCATGTACAATATTATTTAGAATGTATGTACTCGGGTGCCTAGTATAATGTTCCTTGCTAAATGTTATTTGTTATGCTTATTCCTTTAATGTTCATTTGTTGTAAAAGGAAGCTGTAATGGGTAAGAATGGTACTATCAGCCACGCAAAGTGGAGAAACTATGATGACTTGAATGAATTACTCTTGACAATTCATCATTTTGCTTTACCTAACAGTAGGATCTAAGAAATCATTTCTTACTGGTCATTGTTTCCTCCACACATTCAGGTCAAAGAAATGCCTCAAGCAGCTTGGGTGGCCAATGGATCCAACCTCTGACTTTTTTTTGCAAATCCTACAAAAACTAAAAGTAACACCAAGGTATTATGTATTGACTAATCCTTTGGATATTTTTTGTGCAACATATATACTATTTATTATCATACTCAATTCATTGTTAACTGCTTAGGATTCGTGATAAATTTTTAGGGGTTTAACAAATTCATGATAAATTCTTTGTTTAACTTCCTAGAAATGTCACAAATTCTTTACTCACATGGTTTTAATTAGGATGTTAATACCATGGAATAGTTCCAAGTGGAAATAATATATTGAAAATTTTGGGTAAAAATTCCTGTTGTATTGTATCATTTATAATAGAGAACACTTCATTTTGGGCTTAGATTTTTGATACGCCTAGGAAACTGAGTAGTTTGTGGCTCCTAAAAGTCTCAAACTACTTCAGGGGTGAACAGAAATAAACGTGAAAGGATTATATGTACAAAAACATTAGCAAACATGGAATATAAGGGAACAAAATATATTGTTCCAAAGTATTAGCAATGAAATGAATACAAGGAAGCCAAATTGTTAATTGTAGATATGAACTAGCCCTGCATAGTGAGGAAGAGGGCATGGGTACAAAATCAATGATAATGCAGTTGATTATATAAGATTATGATGATTTTTAAAAATGATTGTATTTTTATACCATCTTTCAACTCATTGGGGTGATGTAAGCCAAATGTAACATGCAATATACCTACTGAGGATGTCAGAATTTAGTAAAACGGCGGGAAACGGTGGGAAAAAGCTGAGTTTTCGAAAGAAAATGAACAAATGGGAAAGCATGTTCTAAATCATTTGATGTCGTGGATTGGATAAGGTAGTTGTGAGAGAGGGGAGATGTAGCTGCACACCCTTGGGGTTTGGTTGGTGCCCTAATGGTGACAGGTAGAAATAGGGTTCGTGGAGATGATCAGACTAATCCCTATTTCTGTTTATTTCTTGAAGAACCAAAAGGGGCGAACCTTGTGAAGGAAATATGCCCTAGAGGCAATAATAAAGTTGTTATTTATATTTCCTTATATCATGATAAATGTTTATTATTCATGCTATAATTGTATTAACCGGAAACTTGATACATGTGTGGATACATAGACAAAACACAGTGTCCCTAGTAAAGCCTCTACTAGACTAGCTCGTTGATCAAAGATGGTTAAGTTTCCTAAGCATATACATGTGTTGTCATTTGATGAACGGGATCACATCATTGGGAGAATGATGTGATGGACAAGACCCACCCGTTAGCTTAGCATAATGATCGATAAGTTTTATTGCTATTGCTTTCTTCATGTCATATACATATTCCTTTGACTATGAGATTATGCAACTCCTGAATACCGGAGGAATACCTTGTGGGCTATCAAACGTCACAACTTAATTGGGTGATTATAAAGATGCTCTATAGGTATCTCCGAAGGTGTTTGTTCAGTTGGCATAGATCGAGATTAGGATTCGTCACTTCGAGTATCGGAGAGGTATCTCTGGGCCCTCTCGGTAATGCACATCATAATAAGCCTTGCAACCAATGTGACTAATGAGTTAGTTGTGGGATGATGTATTATGGAACAAGTAAAGAGACTTTCCGATAATGAGATTGAACTAGGTATGAAGATACCGACGATCGAATCTCGGGCAAGTAACATACCGATGACAAAGGGAATAACGTATGTTGTCATTATGGTTTGATCGATAAAGATCTTGTAGAATATGTAGGAACCAATATGAGCATCCAGGTTACGCTATTGCTTATTGACCGGAGAGGTGTCTCAGTCATGTCTACATAGTTCTCGAACCCGTAGGGTCCGCACGCGTAACGTTCGTTGACGATTTTGTATTATATGAGTTATGTGATTTGGTGACCGAATGTTGTTCGGAGTCCCGGATGAGATCACGGACATGATGAGGAGTCACGGATATGAACTCTCCAGAATGGTTTTATTTTCCCGAGGAATTATTACTCTGGTTTGTTTCATCATCTGTACACATGTCTGTCAAACGATGGGCGCATTAACGATGGTTGCGTGATGGTTCAGTCAGTTTCCCGACCGCAGTTCGGCGAACGCCTCATCGGGGACTTGGACCGCCCTGTGAATACAGGCTTCGACACCAGGCCACATCTCTTTAAAAAAATATTTTGCATAAATTAATTATGCGAGGTTTTTATTTTTTATGTATTTATATTATTATTTTTTGGACTGCACTATTTTACACGTGTAGGTAATCGACTTCGACTGCGTCACGCGGTCACTTTGGCAAGCCGGCGTCGTCGTGCCAATCGGCATAAATCGGCTCGCATGATCACCTTGTTGGTCGAATTGCCATACCGACATGTTCGGTTGCCTCGGGGACTTCGGCATCACTGAGAGAGCTATACCTCATCGAGTGTTCGGCACATGCACCATATTTCTCTTATTACTCATTTTGCATAAATTATTTATTATGCTATGATTTTTTTAAAATTATCATTATTACTATTATCTCCGGCTTGCACTATTTTTTGTGCACAGATAAATGATCCGGGTTGGGCAGCGCTGTCACCTCGGCGTACCGATGTACCACGTCACCTCGGCTGGACCGGGGCTTTGTCATCACTTCATTAACCCACGCCGGGACTTCGGCATCATACTGCCGGCCTACTCCGTCGCCTCGGTCGGACTGCGGGTTCCACCTCGCCACATTGGACGTGCTATGTCGCCACTTCGGAGTGCCGAGCTCTTCGCTCCATCACCTCGGGACCGGATTGGGGGCTGGGACCTCGTCTCGCCGTAAGCTCGGGCTGCGCCTCGACACCGAGCACATTAACCAGCTAAGTCGCTTCCATGCTCAGTTTTTTTAATTCTTGTTTGGTCCGACCAGACATTATATTTGTGTTAAAAACTTAGTTTGTCAACAAACGTTGTTTGTTAAAAACACTTCCTTTCCCATGTTAACTAGGGGATCTTAAATTTATATGAGCCGTTTTATAATAAGTGTTTTTCTTTTAAGTCGTTGCAAAGTCTTTTTTTACCACTCCTTTCTCGACTCGAGTGTGTGGTCAATCGCCAGACGGCCTAGTTTCTCTCTAAAGCCGCTCGAGTTTGGTTCGCTAAGCCGACCTTGGAAACACACTCCGCCTTCGGGATAGGGAGGTTGATGCCGAAGGCTGATCCACTTGATGTCTAGGGATCGGATGTGTGATGTTAAAGCACGACAGCAGCACAAAAAACTTCAAGACCAATTTTCGGATTGGCACATAAATCTTGATTTAGTCCGGACATCAAGCTTTTACATAAGTTTTTGGCTTTTCGAGCTTATGGCACTTTTTAGCTGTTTGTATGTTTTTCTTTCAAGAAGCGAGACATCCTTATGATTGAGGTGCCCTGCATAATAATTCAGCTTGGGAGATCTTTTTCGACCCACAGCTCAGCATCTTTTCCGCTGAACTACACCTCGGCATTAACATAACACACGCCACATCGGGACTAGTTTTCGAGTAGTGCAATGCCAGATGCCTTTAAATCATTGGCAATGTTAACGGGGGCTGGACTACAGCCGAACCCACCAAAAACCAAGGTACGCCATAGAGTCCTCGGCAAAAACATTATCGGATATTGCTATATATGCATCGGTTTCGAATTGTGTCTTCGCTCAATAGTTGGGTTGCCCAGCTCCTGTGCTTGCCTCCTATGTTCCTCTTTTTTCGGCTAGGTGTGCAAAGGGAGAACCACTACGATTGTGCTTCCAGCTCGAATGGTTAGGCATCTTTGTGGAGAAAGACGAAAACTGACTGTCACAATAGGTGTAAACTGGCCAGCGATCCAATGACTGTATTAAACTATAAGATCGATAGAGGTCACCCCGTGTTAAATGACGGGCCATTCATAACATTGGCCGAAGTGTTTACGGCTTGACCTCGGCTGTCGCAGAACACTAACCAGGGGCTAGTAGCTGGCCTCCAACTTTAAGCTCCTATGACTAAGTGAAAGTTATAAAGCCCGCATATCTAACTTCCTTGTTTCCGCTAACATAACCGCCTCTGGGCACCGAGACGTCGGCTAAGGGTTGTCTTGTTATTGCGGAAACACCCCGCGTAATATCTACAAAGGGGTAGAAGCCGATGATGGGCCACTTTCTACTGATAAACGGTCGCAACGGAGTCAAAATAAACATATATCATCAGTATTTGTATTTAGTATACAAGCGCTGCCTTCCGTAATTATCGTTATAAAGCCATAAATATGCATCAAATTTTACTTAAGATTTTGGCCAAGCTGGGTTGCATGGCTCCTGTGTTTAACCCTACGTTCCTGATTGTTCGGCTAGGGGGTAAAGGGAGCACCTCTGTGATTATTACTACCGGGTCATCGGATCAGCACCTCAGACTGGGTGAAGCCGAAAGCTAGCTATCTTAAGAATATAATTGTTCGGCAACGACGGAAGTAAAAATTTAGGTTCGCTAAAGACCACATAGTCCGGGAACTTTCCCCAAACTGAACCCTCAATATTTTCCTCCCACATTGCTCGGAGGTGAGGTTTCACGATCATGATCAGCATGACAACCCAAAGAAAGGAACTGATAGCGGGACTATTTTCTTTGGAAGATGTTTCTTACGTTTAATAGCAATATAGCATATCTCTCCACATACCGTTGTTTATAAAACCGTATGGACGAATTGCCTTGTTTGTCGTAAATCTTGGCCCTCATAAAGGCTTTATAAAGTGGGACAAACACTCCCTGGCTACTGGCCGCGGAGGTTGAAGCCAATGGTTGGTCAACAAAGTTTTGTACAATGCGGGTCCGAGCGTCAATGATGTAAAGTACTTGAGTACATAGAATCATTACACATAAATTGTGAGCAAAAATCAATTTTTTTGCAGCCAATCTTTTAAAGAGTCAATGGCACAGTCTCTTTGAGACAACTGAGCAGCTGACATAACGCTCTCATAGTTCTTTATTGGCATTGATTTCCTATCAATAAAGCCCCTTGAGGCCGACCTTGGCGAGCTCAGCTTTCGTTAGCTCTAAACTCCTTTATGAGATATTTATTCTCTTTCCGAGAAGTTTTTGTTAAACACAACAAAATTTTCTGTCAAATAGATATCGATCCTTAATTCAGCCACCCGTGCCCACATTAAGGTTCGGGGGCTACTGGGCTTCGGGCTTATCATTTACTAATATTAAAGGGGCACATCGATCCCCTGATCTGGTGTTGCCACCCGACCAGTGTCTCGGGGGCTACTGCATTGCCTATTCAATACAGAAAATTCAAAATGCTCAGTGTTCGGCTTGACCGAACTATGAGCAAACGTGCCTTCGGACAACAATAGGTACCATCTGGGACTTATCCGACATCAAGCTAATATATTACGGCGACTTCTCAAAACCCTCTCTCAAGGGCCCGTTCGCTGATCACTATCTCCTCTAATGTGCATCTCGGATTTTAGGCCGACACACACCTTGAGGGCTATTGGCTATATATCTCGTTAGTAATTAAATTGCATCAATCGGAAATAAAATCTGCAAACAATCAGCCCGAGGTGGTGCATCACCTCGGAAGCAGTCCGGCATAAAGCTCAGCTGCGAGCGGCTGGCTCCATAGAGAACTTTACAGCATTAAGCTCGGATAACCTCCTTCAAACTTTTTCAAGACAAGGTGATCTACGACACCTAGGATATAGTGCGGCGTTGGAGCTCGGATACAGTCCGACATTGGAGCTCGGATACAGTCCGGCGTTGGTGCTCGGCTGCAAAAGATACCTCGAATGCAGTCTAGCATTCGAGCTCGGATGCAAGAGGACAACGCCTCACGGGAACAACTTCAAACCCGAGGTGTGGCGTAAAAAATAACAAGGCATTGATAAAGGCTGAGAACTTAAAGGGCTCCTCGGATACTCGACGTGTAAACTCTTCGGATTCACTTCGGCGATCCTCAAGATCGAAGATGAGAAGATTTGTTGAACCAGTTTTCAAGACCGACGACCGAAGATGAAGAACAGTTCGGAAGAATCGAGGAGCGTCCCCAATTTGAAGACCGGTTCAAGGGGCTACTGACGGTGTCCTGGACTAGGGGGTACTCACCACGTCGTCTCCCGACCATATGGATCGTGCCGAGGACCCCCATGGAGGTTTACTCATGGGCCACTCCGAGCAGCCCATGCCGCATGCAAGCAGGTTTCCACAAGACTTGGCACCCAAGCCAAGGAATCTCCTAAACCCTAGGCCTCCGGTGTGTTATATAAACCGAGGCCAGGCTAGTCAATAGATCATCTAATATTCATTAGAACAATCTCGTGGTAGATTACATGTACTCTGTACTGTCCCCCATATGAATACCATCAAAGCAGGATTGATACGTCTCCAACATATCTATAATTTTTGATTGTTCCATGCTATTATATATTCTATTTTGGATGTTTAATGGGATTATTTATACACTTTTATATTATTTTTGGGACTAACCTATTAATCGGAGGCCCAGCCCAAATTGCTGTTTTTTTGCCTATTTCAGTGTTTCGCAGAAAAAGGATATCAAACCGAGTCCAAACGGAATGAAACCTCCGGGAGCGTGATTTTTGGAACAAACATGATCCAGAGGACTTGGAGTGGACGTCAAGCAACCAACGAGGAGGCCACGAGGCAGGGGGCGCGCCTACCCCCCTGGGCGCGCCCTCCACCCTCGTGGGCCCCTTGTGGCTCCACCGACCTACTTCTTCCTCCTATATATACCTACGTAACCCCAAACCATCGAGGAGCACCACGAAAACCTAATTCCACCGCCACAACCTTCTATACCCGTGAAATCCCATCTTGGGGCCTTTTCCGGCATCCTGCCGGAGGGGGCATTGATCACGGAGGGCTTCTACATCAACACCATAGCATCTCCGATGATGTGTGAGTAGTTTGCCTCAGACCTTCGGGTCCATAGTTATTAGCTAGATGGCTTCTTCTCTCTCTTTGGATCTCAATACAAAGTTCTCCTCGATTCTCTTGGAGATCTATTCGATGTAATCTTCTTTTGCAGTGTGTCTGTCGAGATCCGATGAATTGTGGGTTTATGATCAAGATTATCTATGAACAATATATGAATCTTCTCTGAATTCTTTTATGTATGATTGGTTATCTTTGCAAGTCTCTTTGAATTATCAGTTTGGTTTGGCCTACTAGATTGATCTTTCTTGCAATGGGAGAAGTGCTTAGCTTTGGGTTCAATCTTGCGATGCTCGATCCCAGTGACAGTAGGGGAAACGACACGTATTTTATTGTTGCCATCGAGGATAAAAAGATGGGGTTTATATCATATTGCATGAGTTTATCCCTCTACATCATGTCATCTTGCTTAAAGCGTTACTCTGTTCTTATGAACTTAATACTCTAGTTGCATGCTGGATAGCGGTCGATGTGTGGAGTAATAGTAGTAGATGCAAGCAGGAGTCGGTCTACTTGTCATGGACGTGATGCCTATATACATGATCATACCTAGATATTCTCATAACTATGCTCAATTCTATCAATTGTTCGACAGTAATTTGTTTACCCACCATAATACTTATGCTATCTTGAGAGAAGCCACTAGTGAAACCTATGGCCCCCGGGTCTATTTTCCATCATATTAATCTGCCATCAACTAGCTAATTCAATCTTTGTTTACTTTGCAATCTTTACTTTTAATGTTTATCATAAAAATACCAAAAATATTATCTTATCATCTCTACCAGATCTCACTTTTGCAAGTGGCCGTGAAGGGATTGACAACCCCTTTATCGCGTTGGTTGCAAGATTCTTATTTGTTTGTGTAGGTGCGAGGGACTTGAGCGTGGCCTCCTACTGGATTGATACCTTGGTTCTCAAAAACTGAGGGAAATACTTACGCTACTTTGATGCATCACCCTTTCCTCTTCAAGGGAAAACCAACGCTGTGCTCAAGAGGTAGTAAGAAGGATTTCTGGCGCCGTTGCCGGGGAGTCTATGCACAAGTCAAGACATACCAAGTACCCATCACAAACTCTTATCCCTCGCATTACATTATTTGCCATTTGCCTCTCGTTTTCCTCTCCCCCACTTCACCCTTTCCGTTTTATTCGCCTTCTTTTTCGCTTGCCTTTTTCTCGCCAGATCTATTGTTCGGTTGTGTTACCATGTGCCTTCTATTTGCTTGCTAAAAATCTATTGATATGGATCCTCTTAAAGTGTTTTACTTGGATCATCTTCGAACCTTATGCGCTCGTGCTGAAACCCCAACAAGCCTAGTTGATGGGAAATCTTTAGATGAGCATGCTCATTTTAAAGGCCACCGTTTGTCTGAAAAGGGGAGACTCTTATGGGATCAAATAAGCAGACTGATGTGTTATGCCTGGAATCTTTGTGAAATTTATGATTTTACTTGTTGCTCTGAAAACCTTAAGAAACACCTTCCCTACCAACATGAGTTTAGCGATAATGGAATCGTATCTTCGTATGCTAAGGGTGTTTATAATTACCATGATGTTCAACAAATTGAAGAATTTGTTGCTTTTAAGGGTTCTTATGAAATTGCTTCTTTGATTGAAACGTATGATGCTACTCTTTACAAATCTGAAATTTTTTCCATACTTAAATATTGTTATGATAATTATGCTTCCAATGCCTATGTTAAACCATATATTGAGGACTCCTCCGCTGTCCAAGAAGAGGCTAATATTTTGCAGGAGTCTATGGAGGAAGAAAATAATGATACGCATGAATCTATAAATAATTATGATTCTGATGATTTGATTGAAATATCCCTTGATGAACATGATGCTTGCTATTCTTGTGGCCATGATGCCAATATTTATGAAGATGAATTTGCTATAGTTCCTTGTGTTAAACATGAGATCGTTGCTATTGCACCCATACTTGATAGTTCCTTTTATGAAAAGCATGATTGCAATGATGTTTTTATAAATTCTCTTGATGTCATTTGTGCTAATAATATGCAAAACCCTAAGCTTGGGGATGCTAGTTTTGCTATGTCTACTGTTTGTTGCAATGATCATGATTGGGGTGATTCTTATTTCGATCTTGAAAATTTATTTAAACCCCATGATGAATATGAGATAGATAATAGTGTTTGCAATATTATTGAAAGTGGGTTTGGAAGAGTGTCAACTTTAGATCCCACATATTTGGATAATGTTCAATCTTATGAATTTTTTGATAAAAGTGGGTTTGGAGTGGTCATGACTTTAGTTAATGATAATCCCACTATTTTGGAAGAGTGTCAACTTCGTATGCATGTGGATAGTGTTGAGAATATGTTATGTGATGGCTATATTGTTGAATTTGCTTATGATCTTACATGTAATTATTATGAGAGAGGAAAATATGGTTGTAGAAATTTTTATGTTACTAAATTACCTCTCGTTATGTTGAGATTGCTATTGTTTCTTTCCGCTTCCTTGCATATGCTAGTTTTTGCTTGCCTTGATAATTTGTTTGCCTATAAGATGCCTATCATAGGAAGTATGTTAGACTTAGATGTGGATTTCACATGTTTTATGATGCTCTCTATGTGTTTCAATTACTATCTTTTATGTGAGCATCATCGAAATCTCAATGCCTAGCTAGGGGCGTTAAACGATAGCACTTGTTGGGAGGCAACCCAATTTTATTTTTAGTTTTTAGTTTTCTAGTTATATTTAGGAATAAATAATCCATCTATCTTCTGTTTATATGTGTTTTTGTGTTTTAATTTGTGTTTTTGCCAAGTTAAACCTATAGGATCTTCTTGGATAATAGTTATTTGATCTTGCTGAAAATTCCAAAACTTTCTGTTCACGAAAACAATTGTTAAAAACTACCAGGACGTGATAAAATAATGATTCCAATTGAAGAAGATCAATAAACAAATTATCTAGGTCGTCCTATTTTGGTAGAATTTTTAGAGTTCCAGAAATTTGCGTTAGTTACAGATTACTACAGACTGTTCTGTTTTTGACAGATTCTGTTTTTCGCGTGTTGTTTGCTTGTTTTAATGAATATATGGCTAGTAATGGAGTTTATGAACCATAGAAAAGTTGGAATACAGTAGGTTTAACACCAATATAAATAAATAATGAGTTCATTAAAGTACCTTGAAGTGGTGTTTTGTTTTCTTTCGCTGACAGAGCTCATGAGATTTTCCGTTAAGTTTTGTGTTGTGAAGTTTTCAAGTTTTGGGTAAAAATTTGATGGATTATGGAACAAGGATTGGCAAGAGCCTAAGCTCGGGGATGCCAAGGCACCCCAAGTTAAAATTCAAGGATAACCAAAAGCTTAAGCTTGGGGATGCCCCGGAAGGCATCCCCTCTTTCGTCTTCGTCTATCGGTAACTTTACTTGGAGCTATATTTTTATTCACCGCATGATTTGTGTTTTGCTTGGAGCGTATTGTATGATTTGAGTCTTTGATTTTTAGTTTGTCACAACCATCATCGCTGTACACAGCTTTTGAGAGACACACACATGATTCGGAATTGGTTAGAATACTCTACGTGCTTCACTTATATCTTTTGAGCTATATAGTTTTTGCTCTAGTGCTTCACTTATATCTTTTAGAGCACGGTGGTGGTTTGATTTTATAGAAATTATTGATCTCTCATGCTTCACTTATATTATTTTGAGAGTCTTAAACAGCATGGTAATTTGCTTTAATTGTGAAATTAATCTTCCATATTGAGTTCATTGAATATCATGAGAAGTTTGATACTTGATAAGTGTTTTGAGATATAAAGGTGTTAATATTAGAGTGTGCTAGTTGAGTAATTGTGAAATTGAGAAATACTTGTGTTAAAGTTGGCAAGTCGCGTAGCATGCACGCATGGTAAAAGTTGTGTGACAATTTTGACACATAAGGTGTTCTTTTATTGCTTTCCTTATGAGTGGCGGTCGGGGACGAGCGATGGTCTTTTCCTACCAATCTATCCCTCTAGGGGCATGCGTAGTAGTACTTTGCTTCGAGGGATAATAAACTTTTGCAATAAGTATATGAGTTCTTTATGACTAATGTTAGTCCATGGATTATACGCACTCTCAACCTTCCACAATTTTATAGCCTCTACGGTACCGCGCATTGCCCTTTCTCACCTTGAGATTTGGTGCAAACTTCACCGGTGCATCCAAACCCCGTGATATGGTACGCTCTATCACACATAAACCTCCTTATATCTTCCTCAAAACAGCCACCATACCTACCTATCATGGCATTTCCATAGCCATTCCGAGATATATTGCCATGCAACTTTCCACCGTTTCGTTTATTATGACACGCTTCATCATTGTCATATTGCTTTGCATGATCATGTAGTTGACATCATATTTGTGGCAAAGCCACCATTCATAATTTTTCATACATGTCACTCTTGATTCATTGCATATCCCGGTACACCGCCGGAGGCATTCACATAGAGTCATGTTTTGTTCTAAGTATTGAGTTGTAATTCTTGAGATGTAGGTAATAAAAGTGTGATGATCATCATTATTAGACATTGTCCCATGTGAGGAAAGGATGATGGAGACTATGATTCCCCCACAAGTCGGGATGAGTTTCCGGACTAAATATATATATATAAAAGAGGCCAAAGAAAAAAAGAGAAGGCCCAAAAAAGAAGAAAAAAAGAGAAATGAGAGAAAAAGAGAGAAGGGACAATGTTACTATCCTTTTTCCACACTTGTGCTTCAAAGTAGCACCGTGATCTTCATGATAGAGATTCTCCTATGTTGTCACTTTATATACTAGTGGGAATTTTTCATTATAGAACTTGGTTTGTATTTCCAATGATGGGCTTCCTCAAAATGCCCTAGGTATCGTGAGCAAGCGAGTTGGATGCACGCCCACTTAGATTCTTTTGTTGAGCTTTCATATATTTATAGCTCTAGTGCATTTGTTGCATGGCAATCCCTAATCCTCTCATTGACATCAATTGATGGGCATCTCCATAGCCTATTGATTAGCCGCGTCAATGTGAGACTTTCTAACTTTTTGTCTTCTCTCATAACCCCCACCATTATACTTTACTCCACCCATAGTGCTATATCCATGGCTTGCGCTCATGTATTGCGTAAGGGTTGAAAAGGCTGAAGCGCGTTAAAAAGTATGAACCAAATGCTCGGCTTGTCATCGGGGTTATGCATGATGAGAACGTTTGTGTGGCGATATTGAAACATGGCCTAACTATATGATTTTGTAGGGATAAGCTTTCTTTGGCTATGTTATTTTGATAAGACATAATTGCTTGGTTAGCATGTTTGAAGTATTATTGTTTTTATGTCAACATTAAACTTTTATCTTGAATCTTTCGGATCTAAATATTCATGCCACAATACAAAGAATAACATTGAAAATTATGCTAAGAAGCATTCCACATCAAAAATTCTGTTTTTATCATTTACCTACTCGAGGACGAGCAGGAATTAAGCTTGGGGATGCTTGATACGTCTCCAACGTATCTATAATTTTTTATTGTTCCATGCTATTATATATTCTGCTTTGGATGTTTAATGGGATTATTTATACACTTTTATATTATTTTTGGGACTAACCTATTAATCGGAGGCCCAGCCCAAATTGCTGTTTTTTGCCTATTTCAGTGTTTCGCAGAAAAAGGATATCAAACGGAGTCCAAACGGAATGAAACCTTCGGGGGCGTGATTTTTGGAACAAACGTGATCCAGAGGACTTGGATGGATGTCAAGCAACCAACAAGGAGGCCATGAGGCAGGGGGCGCGCCCTCCACCCTCGTGGCTCCACCGACTTACTTCTTCCTCCTATATATACCTACGTACCCCCAAACCATCGAGGAGCACCACGAAAACCTAATTCCACAGCCGCAACCTTCTCTACCCGTGAGATCCCATCTTGGGGCCTTTTTCGGCGTCCTGCCGGAGGGGACATTGATCATGGAGGGTTTCTACATCAACACCATAGCCTCTCCGATGATGTGTGAGTAGTTTACCTCAGACCTTCGTGTCCATAGTTATTAGCTAGATGGCTTCTTCTCTCTCTTTGGATCTCAATACAAAGTTCTCCTCGATTCTCTTGGAGATCTATTCGAGGTAATCTTCTTTTGCGGTGTGTTCATTAACATCTGATGAATTGTGGGTTTATGATCAAGATTATCTATGAACAATATTTGAATCTTCTCTGAATTATTTTATGTATGATTGGTTATCTTTGCAAGTCTCTTTGAATTATCAGTTTGGTTTGGCCTACTAGATTGATCTTTCTTGCAATGGGAGAAGTGCTTAGCTTTGGGTTCAATCTTGCGGTGCTCGATCCCAGTGATGAGGGGGAAACCACACATACTGTATTGTTGCCATCGAGGATAAAAAGATGGGGTTTATATCATATTGCATGAGTTTATCCCTCTACATCATGTCATCTTGCTTAAAGCGTTACTCCGTTCTTATGAACTTAATACTCTAGATGCATGCTGGATAGCAGTCGATGTATGGAGTAATAGTAGTAGATGCAGGCAGGAGTCGGTCTACTTGTGAAGGACATGATGCCTATATACATGATCATACCTAGACATTCTCATAAGTATGCTCAATTCTATCAATTGTTCGATAGTAATTTGTTTACCCACCGTAATACTTATGCTATCTTGAGAGAAGCCACTAGTGAACCCTATGGCCCCCGGGTCTATTTTCCATCATATTAATCTTCCATCAACTAGCTATTTCAATATTTGTTTACTTTGCAATCTTTACTTTTAATCTTTATCATAAAAATACCAAAAATATTATCTTATCATCTCTATCAGATCTCACTTTTGCAAGTGGTCGTGAAGGGATTGGCAACCCCTTTATCGCGTTGGTTGCAAGGTTCTTATTTGTTTGTGTAGGTGCGAGGGACTTGAGCGTGGCCTCCTACTGGATTGATACCTTGGTTCTCAAAAATTGAGGGAAATACTTATGCTACTTTGCTGCATCACCCTTTCCTCTTCAAGGGAAAACCAACGCAGTGCTCAAGAGGTAGCAAGGATGTAGAGTATTATCTCTTTGAGAGAGCCCGATCCTGGGTAAAACCCAGTGTCCATGTTACCATCGCTCCAAGACGCCTAGCTTAGGACCCCTACTACGAGATATGCCGGATATAGAACCGACACCGGCCTCCCCTACCTTTTCCTCGTCATCGCTGACCTGCTCCAACAGCTCATCTTCGAGAACTCTGAGCCTGCTCTCCACCTGAAGGAAATACGTCCTAGAGGCAATAATAAAGTTGTTATTTACATTTCCTTATATCATGATAAATGTTTATTATTCATGCTAGAATTGTATTAACCGGAAACTTAGTACATGTGTGAATACATAGACAAACAGAGTGTCCCTAGCTAGTATGCCTCTACTTGACTAGCTCGTTAATCAAAGATGGTTAGGTTTCCTAGCCATAGACATGTGTTGTCATTTGATGAACGAGATCACATCATTAGAGAATGATGTGCTGGACAAGACCCATCCGTTAGCTTAGCATTATGATCGTTTAGTTTTATTGCTATTGCTTTCTTCATGACTTATACATGTTCCTCTGACCATGAGATTATGCAACTCATGAATACTGGAGGAACACCTTATGTGCCATCAAACATCACAACGTAACTGGGTGATTATAAAGATGCTCTACAGGTGTCTCCGAAGGTGTTTGTTGAGTTGGCATAGATCGAGATTAGGATTTGTCACTCCGTGTATCGGAGAGGTATCTCTGGGCCCTCTCGGTAATGCACATCACTATAAGCCTTGAGAGCAATGTGACTAATGAGTTAGTTGCGGGATGATGCATTACGGAATGAGTAAAGAGACTTGCCGGTAACGAGATTGAACTAGGTATGATGATACCGACGATCGAATCTCGGGAAATTAACATACCAATGACAAAGGGAACAATGTATGTTGTTATGCGGTTTGACTGATAAAGATCTTCGTAGAATATGTAGGAGCCAATATGAGCATCCAGGTTCTGCTATTGGTTATTGACCGGAGATGTGTCTTAGTCATGTCTACATAGTTCTCGAACCCGTAGGGTCCGCACGCTTAACGTTCAATGACAATTTGTATTACGAGTGGTGACAGAAGTTTGTTCGGAGTCCCGGATGAGATCACAGACATGACAAGGAGTCCAGAAATGGTCGAGAGGTAAAGATTGATATATTGGAAGGTGATACATAACCAACGTTTCTACTTTTTCTCATGCTTTTCCTCTTGTTTTGGACTCTAATTTGCATGATTTGAATGAAACTAACCCCAGACTGACACTGTTTTCAGCAGAACTACCATGGTGTTGTTTTTGTGCAAAAATAAAAGTTCTCGGAATAATACGAAACTTTGCGAGGAATTTTTATGGAATAAAAGAGGATTTTTGGAGCTAAGACCCACCAGAGAGGGGCCCCGAGGTGGGCACAACCCACAAGGGCGCGCCCCCTCTCCTGGCACGCCCAGGTGGGTTATACCCACCTGGTGGCCCTGCAGACGACCCCTCTGATACTATAAAATCACATTATTCCAGAAAAAATCAGGGAGAAAGAATTATCACGTTCCACGAGACGGAGCCGCCGCCAAGCCAAGTTCTTCCTCGGGAGGGCAGATCTGGAGTCTGTTTGGGGCTCCGGGGAGGGGGATCTTCGTTCTTCGTCATCACCAACCAATCTCCATCGCTAATTCCATGATGCTCCCCACCGGGAGTGAGTAATTCCTTCATAGGCTCACTGGTCGAGGAGTTGGATGAGATTCATCATGTAATCGAGTTAGTTTTGTTAGGGCTTGATCCCTAGTATCCACTATGTTCTTAGAATGATGTTGCTATGACTTTGCTGTGCTTAATGCTTGTCACTTTGGGCCCGGGTGCCATGAACTTAGATCTGAAACGTTTATGAATTCATCATTATATCCATGTGTTAGATCCAATCTTGCAAGTTATAGTCACCTACTATGTATTATGATCCGGCAACCTCGGAGTGACAACAACCGGGCCCACTCTCGGTGATGACCGTAGTTTGAGGAGTTCATGTATTCACTATGTGTTAATGCTTTGTTACGGTTCTCTATTAAAAGGAGGCCTTAATATCCCTGAGTTTCCAATATCGACCCCGCTTCCATGGGAGGGTAGGACAAAAGATGTCATGCAAGTTTTTTTAATAAAGCATGTATGACTATTTACGGAATACATGCCTACATTATATCGATGAACTGGAGCTAGTGTCGTATCGCCCTAGGTTGTAACTCTCACATGATGAATATCATCCAACAAGTCACCGATCCAATGCCTACAAATTTATCTTATATTGTTTCTTCAAAGTTACTACTACTATCATCACTGTTACACTTGCTACAAATTACTGCTATCATCGTTACTGTTACCGTTGCTGTTGTCACTATTACCAAAACTATCAAACTACTTTGCTACTGATTACTTGCTGCAGATAATTAATCTCCAGGTGTGGTTGAATTGACAACTCATCTGCTAATACCTTAAAATATTCTTTGGCTCCCCTTGTGTCGAATCTATAAATTTGGGTTGAATACTCTACCCTTGAAAACTGTTGCGATCCCCTATACTTGTGGGTTATCAAGACCTTTTTCTGGCGCCATTGCCGGGGAGCATAGCTATATTGATTGAGTCTCTTGGGATTATTATCAATTTATCACTATGAAGAATCTGAAGGATCCTAAGACTAAGATTTATCCCTCAAAGACGAGGGGAGGTAAGGAACTGCCATCCATTTCTGCTTTAGATTCACCTTCTGTTTTGAGTAAACTTGCAACACCACCACATGCTATCAATTCTAATATGTCGCAAGTTATTGATGCTGCTGCTTCTGCTATGGATAGTGCTTATGATGATGCTAGTACCTTGCTTGATAATGATGATGTGCCACTTGGTGAATTTCTCGATGAACAAATTGCTAGAGTAATACAACATGATGTTGTTGAATCTGATGATGAGCTTGAAACTGAAACTCCTGAAACACCTGCTAGAACTAGCCTTCCTAGATATGAATTGCCTAAGGTACCGGAAGTGTAACATCCCAAAATTCTAAATTTTGGAATGTTATATTAAATAAATAACTATGATTGTTGTCTGATTGTTTGTCTGATTTATTTAGTGAAATTTAGTGGAATTTGAAAACTTTTGAAAGTTGAATGAGAGGGAATGAAATGACTTTCCCAAACTTTCCCCTTTTGCCTTTTGGATCCCAATGAGCTCAAGTTCATTGCAACAAAGAACCCTAGAGTGAAGATGACATGACTTCTTCCATTTTGAAATGAATAGGGTTTTGAAAAGATTTGAATTTCATTTGGGAATATTTCAAATTCAAAGCTTTATGCAACTCAATGATTTTCATGAGGGAAGATAAAATGACTTCTTCAATTATATGAAATATGAGTTGGAAGTTAAAAGTATCAAATTGAAAGTCATTTGAAAGTGCCTTGAAACCCCTTTCAAAAAATTGAGTTTTGGTATTTGAATTCAAATTTTGGCAAGTGGAATTCATTTCAAAACTATGCCTGACAACTACTTGAAAAAGTATGAGAGGAGTAACATGAAACTCCAAATATGTCAAGAAAACAATGCCAAAAGTTTTGGATTCAAATCTGAATTTTATTTGAATTTGAAAAAATGAATTTTTATAAAGTTTGGATTTTGCCTTTGGAAAAATGTTCAAATGATAGGAATATTCCCCTGATCATTTTGGTATATATATACCCTATATAAAATATTTATAGTTATTGTTTTATTTCAGTTTTGTTTTATTAAGAAAATAAATTGAGAAAAAGATAAACCCCGGGCGCCCGGCCAAAGCCACTGCCCAAATAGCATGACCTGACTGGCCGGCCAAGTCCACTGCCAGCCAGCCCAATCGAGCCGGCCCAGCTCTCCTCACCCCCTCCTCAAGGCCCAATCCCTTGGCGATGGCCGCCGCCACTCCCCACCTCCCTCTCTCATTGGCAGTGAGGCCCGCCCCATCGTCTACCCTCCCCACGCCTCGCCCGTCGCCGCCATGGATCGCCGGATCCCGAAGGATCCGGATGCCGATTCCTCCCCGATCGCCTTCCTTCCCCGACGAGGCCCCCGCCCTATAAAACCCGTGCCCCGCACCCCATTTCCCCCCTAGCCCTCGCCGGAGCCCCTCCCCTCTCTCTCACGCGCTCGCCGGAGCCGGACCTCCCGCCGCCGCCATTTCCGTCGCCGCCGTCGCCCTACACCCTCCCGACCCCACCGAGACCACCTCCGGACTCCCCTCGCTCGACCACACCTCCCCGTGCCCTCGCCCGAGCTCTAGAGCCACCGGAGCACCGTCGCCGTCGATCACCCGAACGCCACCGTCGCCTCGAGCTCGCTACCGACCGGCTCCGACCACCCCCGATCTCCCCCGACCCCTCCAGAAGCTTCCCCGAGCTCCCCCGCACCTCCAAGGCGACTCCCCGGACCTCCCCGACGATGGAACCCTCGCCCGCACTCTCGCCCGTCGCCGCCGCCCGCGCCGTCGGACTCCGGTAAGCCACCGAATCTCCTCCCCGTCCGATCTCTAATCTACGGCCATTTATTAGAACCCACGAAGGGGTATTCTTTTTAAAAGAACCGGCGGTTCGTCCAGGTTTATTAGTTAGGGTTTTAGTATTTAGCCGGCCCGTTTTTAGTTTTAACCGAGGCCCGTTTAGACTATTTGACGCTCGAGGGCACGATATAGGCCCATTAGGCCTTTTTCTTTTATTTTGATTTTCTGTTTTAGCAGAATAGTTTCTGTTTTGAAAAATTGATATCTTATATTCTGTTTATTATTTTTAGATGATTCTTTTTTTGTTGGATTGCAAATTTTATGTAGTTTCTGTAGAATATATAATTAGTATGTTAAAATTATTCTAAATTGCTTTAATTTAGTTTTAGTCAGAATAGTAAATCTGATATAACTTGAGTTAGAAAAATTATTTTTGGATGATTCTTTTTGTCCCAACTTTATTTTGACATTGCCAAACCATAGAAATTAATTTGGGTATTTTAGGATTAATAAATAATTAGTTTTAAGCAGAATCTTGTTAATCCTAATTAATTAGCTAGCTACTGTTTTCCTATTAATTTGATTAGTAAATAAATTTATTTTTAACATGTGATTGATTATTCTAGGATAGTTTCTGTCACTTTATAGGATGAACTTTTATTTATAATAAATAAAAGTTTTATTTTATTTTCCTTAATAGAAATTGAATTAGGCCCAATAGGAGTTTCATATTAGATTTTAAATTAATTCTTTTTGCTCCTAGTTAACATAAAACCATGATTAGGTTATGTTAGAAATTGTTTTGTTATATAAATCTGTTCTTGTTGTTATTTGAAGTAGGAAAACTTTGAGTTGTTTTTCTTTAAGTTTTCCCTTTGGGTTTTGCTTTGTTGGTTTTGGTGTGTTACTTTGTTATGTTATTGTGTTAAGTGATGTTATGCTTATTATAGTTATTTTTTTGCCTCGGTAGAATTTCCGGAGTCTTGAAGATTGCTACTCTGAAACCCTAGTTTTCAAGATCGTCAACCGAGCAAGTTCACTTTGACCATGCTTTCATACCTATATTTTATTGCATTTAGTGACATCTTTGCAACCACCCCTCGGTAGTGATATTGAAATTCTTGTAGTTGAGTAGTATGCATGAGGTAGGAAGCCATCACACTGTTACCAAGCCCGTGACGATATTTTATTTTAATGCTACGCTATAGTAGACGGTGTTGGTTATGAGTGCACGAGAGTGGTGTGAAGAAGGAGGACTCTAAGTCAATGACGACAACTCCATGATGGCATCTGCAAGGACTGCATCTTCAAGGCCTCAAGACTTCAAGACTCGAGACAAGAATTCAATACACACTCTTTGGGTGAAGGGCGGTTGGCGGGCACCTGGAGAAACCAGTGGTTGGCGGGATGCATGGAGAAGAGCCATGACATCTTGCAGAAAGCTTCACCCTGACTCAAAGAGACGGAAGAATACTTCATTCCCGGAAGCTTACCTGTGCAACCGCAAGTCATTATGGGCTCGCTTGGTTGACCTTAGTGGTGACTCTGGCTGGGACGGTACTAGCAGATGTAGAACTACGGTAGGATGGGATGAGTACCGGACAGTGGTCAGAGGAACTCTTTGGAAGACCATGTTTCGGTCATCTTGTTCTCAAACACCCTGAAGTGCGAGAACGTAAAGAGAGGGATCGAATCTTGCGGGTAAAGTGTACAAACCTCTGCAGAGGGTTTTAACCTAATCGATTAGCCGTGTCCCCGGTTACGGACAATTTGAGCATCTGGACTTGGATCTATCTCGGAACTCTCAACACCGGACTGATAACTTAATTGTGGGCAACTTATGATGATTTTGGGCTATGAGACATCGGTTGGCGGAACCATGTCATGACAGGAAACTCCATAGTACAGACTTCATTCTATTCTTTTGATGTAGGTAAAATAAAATCAGCTTTTATGCAAACAAAACTCGAGATCTGAGCCACAAAGCCAAATTGCATATAGTATAGTTTTACCATCTGTTTTCTCATGTTGTGATCTTGCCGGTACATTCAATGTACTGACCTACGGCTGCAACGTATCATGTTGCAGATATTTCCTCGACGAGTAAGAGTTACGATACGGGGTTACGGTCTACACTCAACTTTGCCGATGGCGTTGATGGGACTCCACACCCGTTTGATTGTTTCACGAGTATTATGAGGTATATATCAGTTTTACATTATTTATACATGTGATTGCACTTTGATATATACATTGATGTCTTGTGTGTGCCCGACATCTTGATCCGAGGATGGCACGGTAATACGGAAGGCTTGACCGTCGAGGTCGGGTCGCTCTGTATATGGTATCAGAGCACATGTTGACTGTAGGACGTGACCCTAGAAACCAGAAAGCCCTAGGACAGGAAATTTCTAAAACTTTATTTTCAAAAAGACTCTTACTCCTCATCTTTTCTGATTTTATCAAATAGACACTCTCACCTCAAATAGTTAGAATATACACCTTTCCCTTTTGACCACACGGAAGATCAACTGAAGTCGCTCCAAGAATTAAAGATATCGGACAACCGATGGCCATTTCAGAGTAAAGAGGATTTCACCATGCGTTGGAAGAATTGCAGCTGCAACAATTAAAGACTCAAGACTTGAAGAATTTGAAGAATCTGAAGAATTATTTGACCTTTAGAGACCAAACCCTGTTATACACCTACGTTAGATGCGACGATTTGTGAGCTGTCATTTGTTTGATGTTTTCCGACAGCCACAAAGTAAAACTTGTTTCTTCAAAAACTATCGTTTGTATTGTGTGTATCCCTCCCCACCTCTCTCATATCTCATCCCAAAACTTTTGGACCCCATAGATGATGAATGAAGTTGGACTGATATTCTCTGACCGAAAACCCGGTAGGGAGGCGAGCTATGGATTCGTAACATGGAGAATAACTTCGAGCAATTTGGTTTCAAGGAAGAATGAAGTATCGTGCGCTCTTGATTACTTTACGTAAAGTGCTGCAACCTGGTGGAGAATGCATCAATCCATACAAGGATTTAAAGGAGCAAGAACTTGGGAGGAATTCAAGAAGACCTGATGAGATCACGTCTTATCCGGAAGCACAATGATACACCAAGAAATAAACCTTGTGCTCGCAAGATTTGCAGAGAAATAGGACACACCCGTATAGGTTACGCAAAAACACGAGAGTGGTGAAGTAACGATAGATGTTTTGTTTGGCTTGCGAAACCATGGAATTACTCGAACCCGGTTCGAGAACAAGAGAAAATTTTGCAATGCTTGTGAGTATGCCCAAGTGTTAGAATACGTGATTCGATATTTACGTATGTGGTAATGATTCAAATGCACGGATGGATTGGCCCCATACCGAAGACTTCTATCAAGAACTATCATATGTTGATGGAAAATCGAGAGCCTCGAAAACCTTAGAAGAGTGTCGGACACGATAAGCCATAAAACCATAGAATGGTAGTACGATGGAACCCTTTACAGCAAACCGTTGCCAATCGTAGGATATACGGTGAAGTTCAACCTGCACCCGTTTTCTGCAGGAGAAAACCATAAATTGTAGACCACCATGAGTGTTTCGATAGTTGTTTAGAATGGACACAGACCCATCAGCTAAGAAGATCCGGTCTCGGACGAACTTCAACTTTGACGAACCGACCCAAGATTCTCGAGGAAAACTCTATACTTCCGCGTAAGAGCCTTAATGAAGGAGCTATTGTAAGATATGTGAAGGGACATACATTTTCAGCCCTCCGGAGGAAGTATCTGAGTTTATTGGAACCATGACCTTGTTTTTAAGCGTGGTAGCACCCACGACCTTTCTCGACCAAAACATTTGCTAGAAGACCCCAACCCCTAACCTTTTCTTGTTAGCCTCTTGAATCTCGAGGACTAGATTCATTTTAAGTGTAGTAGGTTTGTAACATCCCAAAATTCTAAATTTTGGAATGTTATATTAAATAAATAACTATGATTGTTGTCTGATTGTTTGTCTGATTTATTTAGTGAAATTTAGTGGAATTTGAAAACTTTTGAAAGTTGAATGAGAGGGAATGAAATGACTTTCCCAAACTTTCCCTTTTGCCTTTTGGATCCCAATGAGCTCAAGTTCATTGCAACGGCAAACCCTAGAGTGAAGATGACATGACTTCTTCCATTTTGAAATGAGAAGGGTTTTGAAAAGATTTGAATTTCATTTGGGAATATTTCAAATTCAAAGCTTTATGCAACTCAATGATTTTCATGAGGGAAGATAAAATGACTTCTTCAATTATATGAAATATGAGTTGGAAGTTAAAAAGTATCAAATTGAAAGTCATTTGAAAGTGCCTTGAAACCCCTTTCAAAAAATTGAGTTTTGGTATTTGAATTCAAATTTTGGCAAGTGGAATTCATTTCAAAACTATGCCTGACAACTACTTGAAAAGTATGAGAGGAGTAACATGACACTCCAAATATGTCAGAAGAAAACGCCAAAAGTTTTGGATTCCAATTTGAATTTTATTTGAATTTGAAAAAAATGAATTTTTATAAAGTTTGGATTTTGCCTTTGGAAAAATGTTCAAATGATAGGGAATATTCCCCTGATCATTTTGGTATATATATATACCCTATATAAAATATTTATAGTTATTGTTTTATTTCAGCTTTTGTTTTATTAAGAAAATAAATTCAGAAAAAGATAAACCCCCCGGCGCCCGGCCAGCCACCCACTGGCCCGGCCAGTAGCCCAGCCACCCTGGCTGGCCCGGCCAGCGGCCCACCTGGCCAGCCCAGCGCCGACCGAGCCGGCCCAGCTCTCCCTCACCCCCTCCCCGCGCCCGAATCCCTTCGGCGCCGGTCGCCCGCTCACTCCCCACCCCTCCCTCTCTCAGCAGTGAGGCCCGCCCCATCGTCTCTACCCTCCCCACGCCTCGCCCGTCGCCGCCCATGGATCGCCGGATCCCGAAGGATCCGGATGCCGATTCCTCCCGATCGCCTTCCTTCCCGACGAGGCCCCGCCCTATAAAACCCGTGCCCGCACCCCATTTCCCCTAGCCCTCGTGGAGCCCTCCCTCTCTCTCACGCTGGCGCTCGAGCCGGACCTCCCTTGCCGCCATTTTCGTCGCCGCCCTCCCTACACCCTCCCGACCCCACCGAGACCACCTCCGGACTCCCTCGCTCGACCACACCTCCCGTGCCCTCGCCGAGCTCTAGAGCCACTGAGCACCGTCGCCGTCGATCACCCGAACACCACCGCCGCCTCGAGCTCGCTACCGACCGGCTCCGACCACCCCCGATCTCCCCCGACCCCTCCAAAAGCTTCCCCGAGCTCCCCCGCACCTCCAAGGCGACTCCCCGGACCTCCCCGACGACTGGAACCCTCGCCGCACTCTCGCCGTCGCCGCCGCCGCCGTCGGACTCCGGTAAGCCACCGGAATCTCCCTCCCCCGTCCGATCTCTAATCTACGGCCACGATTAGAACCCCCGAAGGGGTATTCTTTTTTTAAAAGAACCGGCCGGTTCGTCCGGTTTATTAGTTAGGGTTTTTAGTATTTAGCCGGCCCGTTTTTAGTTTTAACCCGAGGCCCGTTTAGACTATTTGACGCTCGGGGCCTGATATAGGCCCATTAGGCCTTTTTCTTTTATTTTGATTTTACATTTTAGCGAATAGTTTACATTTTGAAAAATTGATATCTTATATTCTGTTTATTATTTTTAGATGATTCTTTTTTTGTTGGATTGCAAATTTTATGTAGTTTCTGTAGAATATATAATTAGTATGTTAAAATTATTCTAAATTGCTTTAATTTAGTTTTAGTCAGAATAGTAAATCTGATATAACTTGAGTTAGAAAAATTATTTTTGGATGATTCTTTTTGTCCCAGCTTTATTTTGACATTGTCAAACCATAGAAATTAATTTGGGTATTTTAGGATTAATAAATAATTAGTTTTAAGAAGAATCTTGTTAATCCTAATTAATTAGCTAGCTACTGTTTTCCTATTAATTTGATTAGTAAATAAATTTATTTTTAACATGTGATTGATTATTCTAGGATAGTTTCTGTCACTTTATAGGATGAACTTTTATTTATAATAAATAAAAGTTTTATTTTATTTTCCTTAATAGAAATTGAATTAGGCCTAATAGGAGTTTCATATTAGATTTTAAATTAATTCTTTTTGCTCCTAGTTAACATAAAACCATGATTAGGTTATGTTGGAAATTTTTTTGTTATATAAATCTATTCCTGTTGTTATTTGAAGTAGGAAAACTTTGAGTTGTTTTTCTTTAAGTTTTCCCTTTGGGTTTTGCTTTGTTGGTTTTGGTGTGTTACTTTGTTATGTTATTGTGTTAAGTGATGTTATGCTTATTATAGTTATTTTTTTGCCTCGGTAGAATTTCCGGAGTGCGAAGATTGCTACTACGAAACCCTAGTTTTCGAAGATCGTCAACCAGGCAAGTTCACTTTGACCATGCTTTCATACCTATATTTTATTGCATTTAGTGACATCTTTGCAACCACCCTCGAGAGTGATATTGAAATTCTTGTAGTTGAGTAGTATGCATGAGGTAGGAAGCCATCACCCTGTTACCAAGCCCGGACGATATTTTATTTTAATGCTACGCAACAGGAGACGGGGTATTGTATGAGTGCACGAGAGTGGTGTGAAGAAGGAGGACTCTACGACAATGACGACAACTCCATGATGGCATCTGCAAGGACAGCATCTTCAAGGACTCAAGACTTCACGACACGAGACAAGAATTCAATACACACTACTAGGTGAAGGGACGGTTGGCCGGGCACCTGGAGAAACCAGTGGTTGGCGGATGCATGGAGAAGCGCCATGACATCTTGCGGAAAGCTTCACCTGCACTCAAAGAGGCGGAAGAATACTTCATGCCGGAAGCTTACCTGTGCAACCGCAAGTCATTATGGGCTCGGCTTGGTTGACCTTAGTGGTGACTCGGCTGGGGACGGTACTAGCGAGATGTAGAACTACGGTAGGATGGGATGAGTACCGGACGGTGGTCGAGGAACTCTTTGGAAGACCATGTTTGGTCATCTTGTTCTCAAACACCACGAAGTGCGAGAACGTAAAGAGAGGGATCGAATCTTGCGGGTAAAGTGTACAAACCTCTGCAGAGGGTTTTAACCTAATCGATTAGCCGTGTCCCGATTCACGGACAATTTGAGCATCTGGACTTGGATCTATCTCGGAACTCTCAACACCGGACCGATAACTTAATTGTGGTCAACTTATGATGATTTTGGGCTATGAGACATCGGTTTGCGGAACCATGTCATGACAGTAAACTCCATAGTACAGACTTCATTCTATTCTTTTGATGTAGGTAAAATAAAATCAGCTTTTATGCAAACAAAACTCAGATACAGAGCCACAAAGCCAAATTGCATATAGTATAGTTTTACCATCTGTTTTCTCATGTTGTGATCTTGCCGGTACATTCAATGTACTTACATACACTGCTGCAACTAATCAAGTTGCAGATATTTACTCGACGCAGTAAGAGTTACGATCTGAGTTACGGTCTACACTCAACCTGCCGATGGCGTTGATGGGACTCCACACCCGTTTGATTGTTTCCATTGAGTATTATGAGGTATATATCAGTTTTACATTATTTATACATGTGATTGCACTTTGATATATACATTGATGTACTGTGTGTGCCAGCATACTGATCCAAGGATGGCACAGTAACACAGAGGCTTGACCGTCTGAGGTCGGGTCGCTACAGGAAGGTTATGTTATGAATGAGGAGACAACTAGAGATATTCTTGCTTGTAAGGATAGAGATGATCTAGAGAAATTATAATGCAAGTATAAAGAAAAATCTCTGAATGCTAGAACGAAATATGATCCTAAGTTTGCTACTTCACCTATCTTTATTGATGATAAGGATTGTGAATTCTCTGTCGACCCAGAGTTAATTAGTTTGGTTGAATCTGATCCTTTCCATGGTTATGAAACTGAAACTGTTGTGGCACATTGTCGGATTCAGGGTTCCGGCAAACCCTTGAGGTTCGAACTCTGGGGTGCGCATGAAGGACTCCCTCCCCCTGGCTCGCTCACACAACAATCTCAAGGCCTGCTCGTCAAACCCAAGGAACAAGAGACACGAGGGTTTATACTGGTTTGGGCCACCGTTGTGGTGTAATACCCTACTCCAGTGTGGTGTGGTGGATTGCCTTATAGGTTGAGGATGAACAGGTACAAGGTATGAACAGCCTCCTGAGGAGAGGTGTTTTTGAGCTCGGTGAACTGGTGCGTATCAGGGTGGTCTCAATGATCCATCCCTTTCTGTGGTGGTGGTTAGTCCTATTTATAGAGGCCCTGGTCCTCTTCCCAAATGTTAGGCGGGAAGGGATCCCACAACGGCCAATTTTGAAGGGAGACAACGTACAAGCTATCGTGACAAAAGGTGGTCTTCGCCTGCCAAAGACTCTGGTGGTGATGCAGCTATGGGCTCCGCGATGACCTCCGTCCTACCATCCTGCTGGTCTTGGTCTCGTTGTACCGATATGGAAACCTTTGCCTGATGCCTCGGGACTCCTCGCCTGCACCTGCCTCTTTAGCACCAAAGAGGAAACTGGTACACTGCGCCCACTAGCGCTCGCCTGGCCTTGGTCGTCACGGCTCATGTCATGTGAAACTCGCGAGGTGCCCCTTGCATAGATATCTCCGCTCCTCGGGAGCCAGCCTAGTGAGGCTGCCCCAGGGGAGGTCTTGGTGTCGTCTGCCTCGCGAGGCTTGGCCCCTCGCGAGGGTCTTGAGCTGTTGTTGTTGAAGCTGGGCCATACCGGGCCGTCGGTGGAGCCACAACGTGGGCCGCAGGCAGGCAAGTCTGGGTACCCCGTTCCCAGGACGCCGACAGTAGCCCTCAGGCCCAAGGCGCACTCGGACTTGGCTTCGGGGCGAAGCCAAGGGGCAAGTGCGGAGCGCCACGGGCCCCAACCTCCCGTGGCCTTGGTCGACGCGTGGCGATTGATAGGTCGTGGGTGCCTCCGCTTCCCCACACTGCCTCAGCAACTTCGTCGATGGAGAAAAGGCTGGCGCGTGCCGCAGAACCTTCATTGCCTTCCTTCGCCTTTCTCTAGACCCCCTTCTTCCTTCTCGCCCCCAAAGACTCCCAATCCCCAGAAATCTTCCCCCGAGCTCGCATCTGATGGCGCCCGACAAGGCTAAGGCCTCGCGCTCGCCCGCCTGATATGAGCCGGCCTTGAGCGCGCCCACGGTCTCGGAGGGGAGGCTTGCCGTTGCGCGCCGAATGATGGTGGGCGGCGACGACGAGGAAAGAGTGGCAGCACTTCGAGCTGGCTCTGCCAAGCCCGAGGCTCCGGGCAGTACCTTCCATCCTTTCTTCCTGAATAGCGTCTTCGCCCGGGCTGGTCCCTCCTTTTTCTGATTTTTTCTATGCCGTGCTTAGCCATTACAACCTCCATGCTCTCCATCTTCATCCCAACTTTGTTCTCCTCTTGTCGATCTTCGCCTTTTACTACGAAGCATTCGTGGGGGTGATGCCATCCGTGGCGCTGCTGCGCCACTTCTTCTACCTCCAGATTAAGGATGGCCATTGCTCGGGATGCGCCAACTTCATCGCGGCCAACGGGACCAACGCGATCTCGAAGGCTGGGAAGAAGGCCAAGGGCTTCAGGAACAAATGGGTCCTCATGGATGCCAAATACTCCTACCCCCGGCTGTTGCTGCCGACAGGGGATGCCTTCTTCTCACGAGGGTTGGCTCAACGCGAAGCTCGCCAACCCCCATGTGAAGCATGTGTTGGAGAAGATGACCGCCGACTTGAAGCGTGATGACCCAAGCGCGGAGAAGCTGGCGGGGGCCATGATACTCAAGGAGTTCCTGGTGCAGCGCCTAGCCCCGCTCCAGGCGCACTCACGCCCCCTGTGGAAGCTTGAGCACGAGGGCGATGAGCTTCGTTTCCGCTCAGACCCTTTGTTTGACGAGGAGCTGGGCACAACCCTCCGCCTCCTGGTCGGGGAGGATCAGGGGTATCCGCTGGACTCAAATCTTCCACTGTACCACTGCCCTGATGGGGCAGAGATCGCTGCTGCCATGCCTGTCTTCAACAAGTACGGGCTCGTGCCGTTGGTGCCCGTCGAGGCCCCAGTGGTGCTGTCCTCCGGTGACACCAACGAGGAGGAGGAGCTGGACTCGGAGACGACCCGGGAGGGGGCTGGGGAGACTTCCCCTCCACGCAAGACTGATCTCCTCCGCGCCTTCCCCGACGACGACGATGCTGACGACCATCAGGTGAGGGAGGCCCTGCCCCCAACTGGGGTCACCACGAGGTCCAAGGTCACCCCCTCGAGGAAGCCGCCGGCTGGGGTCCCGATGAAGAGCAGGTCGACACTGATCTCCCGAGGCAGTGACCATGCTTCGACACCGACGGGTGCTGCCGCCGGCCCAGCTACTGCTCCCTCATCCACTCCTAGAACCCGCACGCCTGCGCCCCAGGCTGCGAAGCCTTCAGGCTTTGTGCTCTAGAAGAGGCTGAGGGATTACGCCGCGTAGACCAGTAAGTGTTCTGTCCTGACTTGTTCCTGCTTCTGCCGCCACTTCTTGACGTTTTTCCATTGCGTCACCAGGTCAACGCTGGCAGCGAAGAAGAAGAGAGAGGGAGTGTCCGCGCCCTCCGGGACCCAACAGCCCGCCACGGCCGCACCTCCCCCAGCAGGGAAGGGCGGCGACGGCGCTCATGCTTCTCCCGCCCGGTCATCCTCATGAGGCCCGGAGGACCGACCTCAGGAGAAGACGACCTCTGCAGCCAAATCGGCTCCGGAGGCGCCCACACCCAGCTTGCCTGTCGAGATCCCCAAGGTTCAGGAGCCCCCCGTTTCTTCCTCCGCTGCCACCAGTTTGCAGGACATGGCGATGACGCTGCCTCCTCCTCCTCCCATCATGCCGCTGGCTCATGACCCTTCCGCTTCACCTGATGCTCTGGGGGAGGCTCTCTCTACGCTCACCCGGCTCCGAGACGACCTCCAAGGCCCTAACCGCCGCCTGGCGTCAGGGTGCCTGGAGCTGATTTCAGGGTGGCTGCGTTCCGATGCGTCCATCATGGCAGCATGGAGCCAGGCCATGGTAGCTTCCAAGGAAGGGGAGCGGGTCGCTGGTCTAGCCGTTGCTGCTCGTGACGCGGCGAAGAAGGATGCTGAGGCCGTCGGCGAACGCTGCCGGTTGATGGAGGCCGAGCTGGAGACCATGCGCAACAAGCGCGGCCGAGGCTCGCGGTCGCAAGGCAGAGGACGAGAAGATGAAGGCCCGAGAAGACGCAATCACCGGTCGTGACACCGAGTTGGAGCAGTCGGCGAGGGCACAGGCCGCAGAACGCAGCCTCCTGGAGAAACTGGAGAATAAGGTGGAGGCGGAGAAGGTCCAGCTGGCGGCGAAGGCGAAGGTTATTGTCGAGGATCGCGTGGCCTTTAAATCTCTTGAACAGAGGTCCCATGCCACGCTGCAGGGGCTCTATGAGAAGGGCTTGGAGAAGCCACTTGTGACTGATGACGAGGGCCCCGCCCAGCTGCTCCCTCATCTTGTCGCGGCGCTCGAGGACGTCGTCAACGGGATCGGCCCCATGGTGGAGGGGGAAGCCTGCGCGCCCTCCTCCTCAGCTCTGACGCGCGTCTTCAGCCACCTCCATCTTCACGACCTTGATGCTGATCTTGGCGAGCTGTTCAAGCCCGTGGAGGAAGAGCGCTGCGCAGCTGCTGCCGAAGTCGTGAAGGGCCAGGTGGAGGCCCTGTTGAAGAAGTTCCTCGCCATCGATCCTACACCCCCGGCTGATGGTGCTGCCGATCCTGCGACCGTGGCTGACGACACGGGCAACGGCGATGCTGCCGACGGGGAGGCGCTTCCTGGCGACAGCGCCCGGGGCTGAAGAGGGGGCTTGCTGGTGACACTCCTTCCCATTTTTACTTTCCTGCTAACTTTCCTGCGATATGCGACGTGCCTCACGGAGGCATCAAAACTTTTGTTTGGTGTTTGAGGAACAATATGTTTTGTAATATTTTGTTAAGATTTCACGATTTCCTTCTTGTTTGCTTGGTGTTCTGCGTCGGCGGGGCCCGACCCCGCGCATACCTCAGCCACCGTTGGACCGTCCGGATCACCAGGATGGGACCAAGGAGTGAGGGGCTACGTGGCCAGTTAGGCTCCTGGGTCGCGATGCTCAGGAGTCCCCCTTGACGCGCAAACGGCTTACGAGAAGGAGATGCGAAGGTAGGCCTTAGTGTTCTATGTCGGCAGGGCCCGACCCCGTGCATACCTCAGCTGCCGTTGGGCCGTCCGAATGTCCAGGACGGGACCAAGGGGTGAGGGGCTACGTGGACAGTTAGGCTCCTGAGTCGTGATGCTCAGGAGACCCCCTTGACGTGCAAACAGACCTCCATACATATCCTCGCCGAGGTCCCGCTCGGGAGGGGCACGCGATGACCAGGTCCTAGGGACCTGGCAGGGTGGCGTACGCTCGGGCGTGACCCGGGCGTAGCCCCCATGCCCAGCCCCCTCGCGCGACTCTCCCGAGGGGAAGTGTTGCAACGAGGCTGGACACTGAGCCCGAAGGCTCCCTGAGGTTGGTACGGCCATGGGGCCGGCCTCAGTTGTTTATCACCAGCGCTGTCGGCGTTCTGGGAATGGGGGTCCCCAGACTTGCCTTCGTGCGGCCCATGGCATGGCTAAGCTAGCAGGCCGTATGGACCATCTTCATCGACATGGCGTTCAAGACCTTCGCGAGGGGCCAAGCCTCGCGAGGCAGACGACGCAAGACCTCCTCAGGAGCGGCCTAGCTAGGCAGGCTCGCAAGGAGCGGAGATATCAAGGCAGGGCAAACCTCACGAGGCACTCGTGACGTGAGCCATGATGATCGACGCCAGGCGGGCGCCAGCGCACGCAGCGTCCTTGATTCCTCTTTGGTGCTAAGGGGCAGGCGCATGCGCGGAGTACCGAGGCATCAAGCAAAGGTTTCCATATTGGTGCAACGAGACTGAAGACCAGTAGGACGGCAAGACAGTGGTCACCATGGAGCCCAAGACGGCTCCTCTCTTCAACAAGCTCGCGAGCCCTCTCGGATCGATTCTCCAGGCATGTCACCACATCATTGAAGAAAAGGAGGTGACTGGCGTAATCGTTCGAGTGGGGATGAGGGACGTCTTCGTTGCAGATGGTGCCCAGCGCCGTGTTGACTCTGATCCTGAGGCTTTGGAGCATGGGGGCGTGCACGCGCTCCAGCGTCTGCCGCCGGAGCGCTTCCTCTCTGCTCTGATGCATGAAGGACTCGGCGCTATCGACCCACCGCCAAAGAGAAAGCAGCTCGGTGCCGGCGGAGGCCATCTTGTCCTACACTGAGACCAGGGCGGCTGCGGCGGCTTTCTTGCACTGCTCCACCTCAGCCAACTCCGACCTGAGGGCAGAAGTCCTGCCCACAGCTTCGGCTTCCACGAGCTCCAGCTTCAGGTCGTACCTGCCAACAGGACCCGCGCGAGCCTCAGCCACCCTGCTGTCAACCTCCTTTTGGATCCTCGCCATGCGTGTTGTGGCATCCTCAGCTTGGGCAACCTGGCGCTCCCTCGTCTCCAACCTCTCAAGCTTGAGGCTGCGCTCCATGGCTTCCAGCGCCAGTGTCTCCTCGTGTTTCCGGATCTCTTCCTCCTCGGCAGGCGTCCCCTTCATTGATGCGAGGGCTGCCCTGCGCGCCTCCACCTGCTACTCCAAAGAGGCGTTCAAGGCCAGGAGCTCCCGCCTGCGCTCCTCGGCGATTGCACGGCGACGGTCGGCCTCCCTGGCCTCCTCCAAGGCTCGGGCGCTGGCTTTGCGGGAGGTTGCCAGGGATGCCTCGGCCTCCGCGTTGGCATGCTCACGCTAGAGGCGCCTGAAGTTAATGGCCACCTTCAGCTGATCCCATTCCTCCGCCAGCCGGAGGCCCTCGGCTTGAAGGCGCACGTCAATATCCGCGAGTTCTCCGCCAAGACGGCTCATCACGCCCATTGCTTCCTGGAAGAGCTCGAAGCGGACGACACTCCGCTTGCGCGCGAGCTTGAGTGCGCAACCAGGCCCATCTCCCGCGAGGGGCACGAGCGGCTCGCTCCCCTCCCAGGGGGTCAGCTGGCGCCTCCCGATCACTTACAGGCCACGGCGAAGGCCTGGATGGGTGAGGACCCACTGCTCGAAGCAGAAACCAGGATCGAAGCCATCCAGCCGCCGTCCATAACCAAAGGAGGAGCCCTTGGCATGCCTGCCGCACCCAGGCGAGGCCACGAAGGAGCGACGGCAAAGGCGCGGGCTCGGGGCGCCAAGCAGGTGAGTCTGCCTCTCCGGCCGACCTCACGTTAGGAGCGGCAGGCCAGCTTGGGGTGCTCAAGGCCAGCGGGAGATTTGAGGCAGGAGGAGGTTGCTTCCCGGTAGGCTTCACGACCTTAATTAGGAGAAGGGATCCTAAAGAGCCATCATCAGGAAGGGAGGCAACACTCGAGGAATCACAAATATAAGGTACTTACTCATCTATGGCGATGTACTTCCTCTGTTTGAACAGCCGGAAGACACCACTGCTGCAGCTTGGGGACCCCTTCCTCTTGCGGAGTGCTTCGAAGTCCACGCGGAGCCGGCCGAAACGTTGGACGTGGCGGCCATCACAGGGTGCGACTAGGGAAGCGCCCAAGAAGGCGACCTCAGGAGCGCCGAGCTGGGGAGAGCCATCGGGCTCCGCCTCGCGATGACCTGCTGAGGCCTCGGGAGCTTCGGCCTCAGGAGCAGCGGATTGTGCCGCCCCGTCAACTACCACCCCAGGGCGAGAGTCACAGGCTCCCGGATATGGTGCCTCAGGAGCCTCGGGTGGCCTCGACGCCTCGGCACCCACACCTCCGGCCTCCAGTGGTGCTTGCCCCCCGCGTCCACTCTTGGGGCAAGTTCAGCACCAGCGACAAAGGAGGGGAGCCACGGTGATGGGGTTCTCGTGGGCCACTCAAGGCTGACTGGAGGCAGCCCCCATTCATCGAAGGGGGGCATCTGCCCCGCGAACTCCACCCTGTTCGAGCAGCAGTACAGGAGACAACCCTCCTGCGGCATGTCGCCTGGTGTGGGGTCGCCTGTCAGGACCTCGAACACCGTTCTTCGTGCCTTGGGCGGGAGCCCCGACTCCTGAAGCCTCATGCGATCCTGGCCGCCGGTCAGGGCCCACATCAGCTGGGAATGGCGCTGGAGTGGGGTGATGCGGCGTCGGAGGAACTCCTTCATCACCTTGGGCGCAGTCATGCCGAGATCCTTCAGCCTCCTCAACCGGAGCCGACGAAGGCAAGGTGCGAGCCTGGGAGCTTCTCGTGGCCCCAGCCGAAGCTGGGGACAGCGGGCGATGATGGAGACGAGATCAGGGGGCTGAGCACTTTGACATCCATGTATACCCACCGTGTCTGAAACCCGCTCGCAGCCGGTGGGATCTCAAAATCAATCCCCGAGCCGGCCGTCCCCACCACGGCCTGGAAGCTCAGGCACCCCGAGCACTGCAGGGGGTCGGTCAGGTGCAGCGAGAAGAAATGGCACAGGAGGGCCATGGAAGGAGCAATGTCCACCATGGCCTCGCAGACAAAGGCAAAGATGATGAGAAGGGCGACGGATTGGGGATCTAGGTGCAGCATATGGATCTGATAATGGGAGAGCACGACGTTGAAGAAGGCGGAGAAGGGAGGAACCAAGCCAGCCCACAGGGCGTCAACGAAGAACTGGACCTTAGTGGCTGTCCTATCGACAGTAGCTCAGGACGCAGGCCAGGCCATCGTCCCTCCCCATTTGTTGAAGCTGGTGGCTAGCGCAGGGTGGACCTTGTCCATGGCCTCCTGATTGAGCACCCGCGATCGGCCGACGGCGGGCTCGACGGCCGGAGGCAGGCTGGCCAAGGACAGGGGCTTCTTCCCTTTCTCCGTCCAGTTCGGCGCCATGGCGATGGCGAGGACTGAGCTCGGGTCGAATTGGAAGAGGAATCTAAGGTTCGAGGAAGCGGAGGAGTTGGGGAGTGCATTGCCTGCAATGGGGAAATAACTGTGTAGGACGCCGTGGCCGCCTAGCCAGGCGGATTTCAAGGCTCCGTGGGGAAGCGGGGCCGCCCACGTCCAATCGGTCGCCACGCGTCAAGCGGGGCCGCAGGCTGTTGTGGCCTGCGGTGCTCCGCACTTGCCCTTTGGCTTCGCCTCGAAGCCAACTCCGAGCGCGCCTTGGGCCCGGGGGCTACTGTCGGCGTCCTGGGAACGGGGGTCCCCAGACTTGCCTGCCTGCGGCCCACAACGCGGCTCCACTAGCAGCCCCGTACGGCCCATCTTCACCAGCAAACACTCAAGACCCTCGCAAGGGGCCAAGCCTTGCGAGGCAGACGATGCAAGACCTCCTCAGGGGCAGCCTCACCAGGCTGGCTCGCGAGGGGCGGAGAGATCAAGGCAAGGGGAACCTCGCGAGGTTCCCGTGACGCAAGCCATGACGACCAAGGCCAGGCGGGCGCCAGCGTGCACAGTGTCCTCATTTCCTCTTGATGCTAAAGAGGCAAGCGCATGCGAGGAGTCCCGAGGAATCAGGCAAAGGTTTCCATATCGGTGCAACAAGACCAAGACCAGCAAGACGACAAGACGGAGGTCACCGTGGAGCCCAAGACGGCGTCACCACCAGAGCCTTTGGCAGGCGAAGACCACCTTTAGTCAGGATAACTTGTACTAGTTGTCTCCCTTCGAATTTGGCCGTTGTTGGATCCCTTCCCTTTCAATATTTGGGGAGAGGACCAGGGCCTCTATAAATAGGGCTAGCCACCACAGTAGGAGGGGACAACTCATTCAGATCATCCTCATCCACACAAATCCACCAAGCACCAGAACACCTCTCCTCAGGAGGCTGTTCTTCCCTTGTAACTGCTCATCCTCAGCCCAGGAGGCAGTCCACCACACCACACTGAAGTAGGGTATT
Source organism: Aegilops bicornis (assembly GCA_021605145.1). NCBI lineage: Eukaryota > Viridiplantae > Streptophyta > Magnoliopsida > Poales > Poaceae > Aegilops > Aegilops bicornis. The sequence continues at coordinate 627,797,737 of CM038671.1, read as the reverse complement.
ACACCACAACGGTGGCCCGAACCAGTATAAATCTCGTGTCTCTCTTTCTGTGGGTTCGTCGAGCTAAGCTTTGAGATCGCGGTGAGGCTGAGGGTGTGATTATCTAGAAGGGAGATCTTCATGCTCACCCCAGTGTTTGAACCTCAAGGGTTTTGCCCGAACCCAAAATCTGACAGCTTCCACTGGTGCGTGGGTGGGGGCTCCCTCTGAGTGGAGCCCCCGGGCGTGTACAACCCCGCCCTGACACATGGCTTGCACGGCAGGGCCAGACGAGGTGTGTCTGGAAACCCGTGAGCCAGCACGGGCGCGGGACTCACGAGGGCCTACCTCAAGGCGGGTTGCGCCTGGTCTTGGTTCCTGATAGCTGTGGTGGCCCTGCGAGATGGTTAGGCGACCTGCGCCGGACGAATCTCCTGAGGTGATCACACGAGAAGGCCAAACACCAACAACCCCAGGATGTGACGTGAACAGGGCCGTCCTGCCAGACGGAGCTCATCCGTTGGGTTTATCGATGCTGCAGGGACGGACCCGAGCACAGACGCCGTGCCTAGTCTTCTCATGCGAAAGATCCTGATGAAAGACGACCGGCGTGCGGCTCCCGTGGTGGCTAGGCACTGGGTCATGCACCCTGGCTTGTTCGTCCACGATTAGCTCATGCGAGAACAAGGCACCAAGAGCCATGAGAGGTGACATGCACGGGAGCTAGCCCGCAAGCGAGAGCTCAGCCTCTTGGGTTTAGCAATACTGCAGGGACAGACCCGAGCACAGACGTCGTGCCAGTCCTTAATCATGAGGCGGTCATGGGTGGGCTTGCAAGTGCGCACGACGTTCATGGTATCTAAGTACCGGACAGGCAGGTGGTAATCGTGAGGTGACTCATGCAAGGAGGCAAGCTAGTTCGAAATAGATGCAAGAAAGATACATGCCACAGGGACGGGCCTATGCGGCCTGGGGATGATGCAGCTCGAGGGGCGCCCCCAACAGAGTAAGCTAAAGATGCAAAAAGATACACGTCGCAGGGACAGGCCCGTGCGACCTAGGAATGATGCAGCCCGAGGGATGCTCCCAGCTGAGTAAACCGGAAAATGTCACCTGGCACCGTTGTCGAAGAGATGTTGGGGTAGCTGAAGATGCATGTTGAAGAAGTCGCTCCTCACGAGCCGCCAGGGTCCTGAGCCTCAGGAGGCTCTAGGGGCCCGGGTGATTCTTGAAGAACCGTCGCCACCTCTTCCAGGACTGCGTGATTCCTGGCCTCCTAAGCCGCCAGAATGCACCGCAAGTGGCACTGGAAGGTGACAGCCGCGTTCGGCAAGCCGAAGGGCATGCGAACGTAGCTGTGAGATGGACCCTCGCACCAACCAACGCGCGAAGGCCACAAGCGCTCCTCAGATGCATCCTTGTTGAGCCCTGGGATGTCGACGCAGATGCGCAGCTCGTCGTCCATGCCAGGACAAGGTGCTGCGCCAGGTGGTGGGCGGCGGTCGCCGCTCATGGCTCCCGCCTCTTGAAGCTCCTGGGTGGTCTTGGTGATGAACTCATCAGCACTAGGCGCTCCACGCCCCGTGCCCTCTTGGGGAAATGTGCGGCGAAGCATGCCTCCACATGGTTCTCGAGCGCCTCCCTCGTGATGTTGGCTAGGTCTGAGGCTCTGCAGAAGAGAGCCCCCGAGCCCAGCCTGAGGAGGGTGCCAGGCACGCCTTCTTATGCGAGAGAGGGAGGCGCCCATCCACGGGTGCATGTCCTAAAGTGGTGCCGATGGAAACGCCGCTCTCCCGAGGCCCTTGGTGGAGCTGCTTCTTCTTCTTCTTGGGGATGGCCTCAGGAGGATAGTCTGTGCCTTCGTTGTCTAGGTCTTCGGTTGCTGCCACCTGGTAAGCACGCTCGAGAGAGTACACCGCGTCCTTTTCCTCACAGGCGACCGTGATGATGCCGCCGCTTTCTGGCATCTTGAGGACATTATAGCCGTGATGTGTCACCGCCATAAACTTGGCCAAGGCTGGATACCCGAGGATGGAATTGTACGACAAGCGAATTTGGGCGACGTTGAAGTCTATGAGCTTGGTGCGGTAGTTATGACGCTTGCCGAAGGTGAAAGGGAGGCGGACCTGCCCTATCGGGGTGGTGGAGCCGTCGGTCACTCCTGAGAAGGGCTTGGTAGGCTGTAGTTGATTGTATGGCACTTGGAGACGGTCGAACGTCTCGATGGACACGACATTGAGCCCTGCGCCGCTGTCGATGAGGGTATTGGTGACTTGAACGTTGCTGGTGATGGGCGAGCAGAGCATCAGGAGGGCGCCAAATTGCCGCCACAAGACTTGAGCTGGTCTCGCTGTCAAGGTGATGGCGCACTTGGACCACCTGAGCGGGCGCGTGGCCTCGAGCCTAGGGACAGCCGTGTTCACCTCGCGAGCGAACTGCTTGAAGATGCGCTGGGAGGCTGGGGCCTGAGCGCCTGATACGTCTCCAATGTATCTATAATTTTTGATTGTTCCATTCTATTATATTATCTGTTTTGGATGTTTATGAGTTTTATTATACACTTTTATATTATTTTTGGGACTAACCTATTAACCTAGATCCCAGTGCCACTTCCTATTTTTTTCCTTGTTTCAGTGTATCGCAGAAAAGGAATATCAAACGGAGTCCAAACAGAATGAAACCTTCGGGAGAGTTATTTTTGGAACGGAAGCAACCCAGAAGACTTGGAGTGTACGTAAGGGAAACAACGAGGAAGGCACGAGGAAGGGGGGCGCGCCCACTCCCCTAGGCACGCCCTCCACCCTCGTGGGCCCCTCGTGGCTCCGCTGACCGACTTCTTTCGCCTATATATATATATCCATATACCCTAAAAACTTCGGAGAACAAAATAGATCGGGAGTTTCGCCGCCGCAAGCCTCTGTAGCCACCAAAAACCAATCGGGACCCTGTTCCGGCACCCTGTCGGAGGGGGGGACCATCACCGATGGCCATCTTTATCATCCCGATGCTCTCCATGACGAGGAGGGAGTAGTTCACCCTCGGGACTGAGGGTATGTGTCGGCGTTCTGGGAACAGGGGTCCCCAGACTTGCATACCTGCGGCCCACGACGTGGCTAAGTCAGCGGGCCGTACGGCCCATCTTCATCAACAAAGCATTCAAGACCCTCGCGAGGGGGCAAGCCTCGCGAGGCGGACGATGCAAGACCTCCTCAGGAGTGGCCTAGCCAGGCAGGCTCACGAGGAGCGGAGATATCAAGGCGGGGCAAACCTCACGAGGCTCTCGTGACGTGAGCCATGACGATCGGCACCAGGCGGGCACCAGGCGGGCGCCAGCGCGCGCAGCGTCCTTGTTTCCTCTTTGGTGCTAAGGAGGCTAGCGCAGGCGAGGAGTACCGAGGCATCGGGCAAAGGTTGCCATATCGTTGCAACGAGACCAAGACCGGAAGGACGGCAGGACGGAGGTCATCGTGGAGCCCAAGACGGCATCACCACCAGAGCATTTCGCAGGCGAAGACCACTTTTGTCAGGATAGCTTGTACTAGCTGCCCCCCTTCAAATTTTCCCGCCGTTGTTGGATCCCTTCCCGCTCAATATTTGGGGAGAGGACCAGGGCCTATATAAGTAGAACTAGCCACCACAGTAGGGGCATCTCAGCTTGATCCGATCTGATCGAGAGCCTACCCTAGCCACAAGAACACCTCAACCTCAGGAGGCTGTTCTTCCCCTTGTATTGTTCATCATCAGCCCAAGAGGCAATCCACCACCACCACACTGGAGTAGGGTATTACACCACAACGGTGGCCCGAACCAGTATAAATCTCGTGTCTTTCTGTGTCGCGAGTTCGTCGAGTTCGTCCGCGAGATCTTAGTGAGCTAGGGCGTGGATCGGTAGGAGGGAAAGACTTCGCGCGCACCCCTGAGTTCGAACCTTAAGGGTTTTGCAGGAACCCCACATCCGACATTTGGCGCGCCAGGTAGGGGTGCGCTGTAGCTTCCCTTCCGTCGATTCGTTGCTCCGTCATCTCCATGGCGGACGCTCGCCGCGCTCGAGCTGAGCACCGGGCTGCCCTCACTGCCCGCGTTGCTCAGAGGGCTCCCATCGGTGGGCCACCTCGTCGTTCTCCGTCTCCCGCCGCCAACGCTGCCACCGGCCTGGCGGGGAACGAGCAACAGGTGTCCTCGCTGCATCCATCGGTGCGGCAGGACGGCCGCACCGCCACTCCGTCGCTGACCCCAGTCGGTTCTTCGTCTCATGCACGCCGCGCTCCTTGCGGCGAACGAGCTCCTGCACTACCGCCCAGTCGACGACCTCTACGAGGAGCGGCTCGACCGTGTCGTCGAGCTCGTCCGCGCCGCAGGGGGTTCCACAGCGCCGTCCCTCTCTCTGCCTCACCCTCCGCCAGCCATAGGCGACGTGGCTCATGGCGCGCCTCCACCACCTTTGCCCCAAGAATGCACCTTGGCGCGCGGCCCCACGGCGTGATCCGCCACGTCCGGTGCCCGCGCGCGAAGAGAGAAGCTGGCAAGAAATCCCTCGGCCGCGAGAAGCTGCACCTGCGCTCCCCGCGCTGCCTCGTCAAGACCGCGTGCCGCCTGCGGTGGCGCCGCGCGAACCTCATCAAGACCAAGCTCCACCTCTGAGGCGGGCCTCGGCAACCACGGCCGGCTGCCGCGCCTTCACCCCCGAGCTGCGTAGCGTCGCCTGGCCAGGCAAGTTCAAGCCTGGTATGCCTCCCAGCTACGACGGCACCTCCGATCCCGCGGAGTTCCTGCAGCTCTACGAGCTAAGCATCGAAGCGGCCAACGGCGACGAGAAGGTCATGGCGAACTGGTTCCCTATGGCTCTCAAGGATGGTGCCCGCTCCTGGCTCCTGAACCTGCAGCACGGCTCGATCTCCTCCTGGGATGAGATGCACGACCGCTTCGTCGCCAACTTCCAGGGCACCCGCGACCGCCCGCCGGCCGCGGGTGACCTGCGCCGCATCAAGAAACAACCAGGAGAGACCCTCCAGAAGTACATCCAGTGCTTCAACAACACTCGCCTCAAGATCCCCAAGGTCACGGACGAGGCCATCATCTCCGCGTTCTCAGACGGTGTCCGTGACATCAAGATGAAGGAAGAGCTTGCTATCCATGAGGAGCTGTGCACATCTCAGGAGCTGTTCAACCTGGCGACTAAGTGCGCAAGAGCTGAGGAGGGGCGCCTTTCCCTCCTCGAGCTGCCAGCTGCGGCTGCAGAGGAGAAGAAAGCCAAGGCCAAGGACGTGAAGCGCAAGGAAACGGCAGTGCTCGCAGCAGAGCCCGACACCAAGCGGGGCAGAGATCAGCCCGAGTCATCCAAGAACAGCCGACCATTCTGCGCCTTCCACAACCTGAACACCCACAACACCAGTGACTGTCAAGAGCTCAGAGCCATCCGTGAAGGACGCTTCGGTCGATACCCCGAGCGTAGCGACCGGGGCTACGACCGTGGAGTAGGACGTGGAGGCGGACGCTGAGACGACCGTGGCCCGCGCCAGGAGTGGCGCGATAGGCCTCGTGAGGACCGCTGGCATGACCATCCTCGCAAGGGCGCCTGAAGGGACCAGCCTCATGAGGATCGTCCCCAGGGAAATGTCGGTCTTCCTCCGCTGCCGCCACCAAGAAGGAACGACGATCACCATCGGGATGAGGGGGCTGGGGGCTTCCAGGAGCCGCGTGCAATCGCCTGCATCTTGCGCAGCGCGCAGGACCCAGCCTCTCAACGCATCTTCAAACAGTTCGCTCGTGAAGTGAACGCGGTGCTCCCCAAGCTCGAGGCCACGCGCCCACTCAGGTGGTCCCAATGCGCCATCACTTTCAACTCGGTAGATCAGCTCAAGTGCACAACCACGGCTGGTGCTCTCCCGATGCTTTGTTCACCGGTCATCAGCAATGTGCAAGTTATTGCTACGTCTCGAGCTTGCGTTGAATTTCCCTGAAGAGGAGAGGATGATGCAGCACAGTAGCGTAAGTATTTCCCTTAGTTTTTGAGAACCAAGGTATCAATCCAGTAGGAGACCACGCGCGCAAGTCCCTCGTACCTGCACAAAACGATAGCTACTGCAACCAACGCTTAGGGTTGTCAATCCCTTCATGGTCACTTACGAGAGTGAGATCTGATAGAGATAATATTTTTGGTATTTTTGGTATAAAGATGCAAAGTAAAAAGTAAAAGCAAAGCAAGTAAATAAAGTGATGGAGATTGATATGATGAGAATAGACCCGGGGGCCATAGGTTTCACTAGTGGCTTCTCTCAAGAGCATAAGTATTCTACGGTGGGTGAACAAATTACTGTTCAGCAATTGACAAAATTGAGCATAGTTATGATGTTATCCATGCAATGATCATGTATATAGGCATCACGTCCGTGACAAGTAGACCGAAACGATTCTGCATCTACTACTATTACTCCACTCATGGACAGCTATCCAGCATGCATCTAGAGTATTAAGTTAAAAACAGAGTAACACCTTAAGCAAGATGACATGATGTAGAGGGATAAATTCATACAATATGATAAATACCCCATCTTGTTATCCTCGATGGCAACAATACAATACGTGCCTTGCAACCCTTTACATCCTTTGGGTAAGGTCACCGCAAGATTGAACCCAAAGCTAAGCACTTCTCCCATTGCAAGAACTACCAATCTAGTTGGCCAAACCAAACGGATAATTCGAAGAGACTTGCAAAGATAACTTAATCACACATAAAAGAATTCAGAGAAGAATCAAATATTTTCCATAGATAAGCTGGATCATAAACCCACAGTTCATCAGTCTCAACAAACACACCGCAAAAAGAAGATTACATCGAATAGATCTCCACGAGAGAGGGGGAGAACATTGTACTGAGATCCAAAAAGAGAGAAGAAGCCATCTAGCTACTAGCTATGGACCCGAAAGTCTGAAGTAAACTACTCACACTTCATCGGAGGGGCTATGGTGTTGATGTAGAAGCCCTCCGTGGTAGATGCCCCCTCGTGAGCTCGAACAGGCCCCAAGATGGGATCTCGTGGATACTGAGGAAGGCAATGGTGGAATTAGGTTTTGGCTCCGTCCCGATCTATTGGGGGTAATGAGGTATATATAGGAGGAAGGAGTACGTCGGTGGAGCGTCGGGGCCACGAGGCGGGGCGCGCTTAGGAGGGAGGCGCGCCCCCACCCTCGTGACCGCCTCTGGCACTCCTTGGAGTAGGGTCCAAGTCTCTGGATCACGTTCGTGAGAAAATCACGTTCCCGAAGGTTTCATTCCGTTTGGACTCCGTTTGATATTCCGTTTCTTGAAACACTAAAATAGGCAAAAAAACAGCAATTAAAATTTGGGCCTCCGGTTAATAGGTTAGTCCCAAAAATAATATAAAAGTGGAAAATAAAGCCCATTATAGTCCAAAACAATAGATAAAGTAGCATGGAGCAATCAAAAATTATAGATACGTTGGAGATGTATCAGTTACGAAGACCCTCCTCGACGGCGGCGCAGGGCTCAACATCCTGTCCGTCGGCATGTTCAACAACCTCCAAGTGCCATATGAGCAGCTTCAGCCTACCAAGCCTTTCTCAGGAGTGACCGACGGCTCCACCACACCGATAGGGCAGGTCCGCCTGCCTGTCACCTTCGGAGAGCGCAAGAACTACCGCACCGAGCTCATCAACTTTGACGTCGCGCACATCCGCCTGCCGTACAACGCCATCCTCGGGTATCCAGCCCTGGCCAAGTTCATGGCAGTCACCCATCACGGCTACAACGTCCTCAAGATGCCGGGAAGTGGCGGAATCATCATGGTCCCATGTGAAGAGACAGATGCGGTGTGCTCCCTCGGCCGCGCCTTCAAGCTGCAGCAATCAACGACCCGACCAAAGCGAGGGCCCTCCACGAGGCCCTCCCAAGAAGAAGCAGCGCACGGCGGGATCTCCGGAGGGCGGCGACGCTGCTGGAGCCTCATCAGGATCAGCGCCCGCTTCAGGCGCACCTCCCTCCATTGCATAGGAAGGCGCGCCCGGCACCCTCCTCGGGCAGGGCTCGGGGGCTCTCTTCTGGAGGGCCTCAGACCTTGCCAACCTCACGAGGGAGGCGCTTGGGCACCACTTGGAGGCGTGCTTCGCGGCACGTTTCCCTCAGGAGAACACAGGGCAAGGAGTGCCCACCACTCAGGAGTTCATCACCAAGACCACTCAGGAACTGCAAGACGCAAGAGCCATGCGCGGCGATAGCCGCTCACGAGGCGCAGCTCCCCATCCAGGTGAGGATGCTGGGCTGTGTGTCTGCATCGACGTCCCAGGGCTCAACAGGGCCGCATCTCCGGAACGTTTCTGGCCTTTGCGTGTGGGCCGTTGCGAGGGCCCGCCACACAGCTACGTTCGCATGCCCTTCGGCTTGCGGAGCGTGGCGTCAGCCTATCAGCACAACATGCGGGCGTCCTGGCGGCTCAGGAGGCCAGGTACCACGCCGTCTTGGAAGAGATGGAGACGGCCTTTAAGGAACTTCCCGAGCCCCCAGAGCCTCCCGAGTCTCAAGGCCCCGGTGGCTCGTGAAGAGTCATTCCTTCGACGCATGCCTTCAGCTGCACCAACTCTACTTCGTCTACAGAACTAGGTGACATTTTCCAAGCTCGTTTAGCTGGGAGCGCCCCTCGGGCTGCATTTTTCCTAGGCCGCACGGGTCCGCCCTGTGGCATGTATCCCTTTTGCTTATGTCTTTAGCTTACCTTGCTGGGGGCGCCCCTCGGGCTGCATCATCCCCAAGCCGCTCGGGCCTGACCCAGTGGCATGTGTCTTCCTGCATTTACCCAAGACGATTTGCCTTCCATGCTTAACGTGCCTACGGTTATCACCTGCTCGATCGTCGCCTCCCACGGGGCCTCCTCACATTGGCACGGCGCTGGTGCATGGGTCTGTCCCTACCACATCGACAAACCTGAGCGGTCGAGCTCTAGCTCGCGGCACGCCTCGCGCATGTCACCTCACCAGGCCCTCAGTGCCCTCGCCTCTTCGCGGAACAACTAGCGGCAGGCTGGCAGCTATAACGGCAAACCATGTTTCTTCTTGTGCCTGTTCACAGGGATCTCATGGGGAGGATAGCAGGTGGCACCGCGAGTCTCCTTCCCTCTCGTGCAATTCGCTTGTGCGTTGAAAGGGGGGCTCCTGGGCATCGCGACTCAGGATCTCTTACTAGCTCTCCAACCCTCACCCCCTGGCCTTGACCATGGCATCACGACCTGGCATACCAGCGGCGGCTGAGCTTGCTTGAGGGCCAGGACCTGAGGACGTCGAGCACTAAGGAGAGCATGGGAGGAGGGACTCGTGTGGGCCGCCCTAGCTATGCCGCACAAGCTGGCGCGTAGGCCTAGCGCACCACCAGGAATCGCCACGAAATCGACGAGATAAGTCCCGCTCTCGGATCGGCTAAATGTTGGGGCCTAAGGGTCACCGTCACCGTAGCCTCATTGCAGCCACGTCAACTCCCTTTCTTGCCTTACCATGGCTGCTTGAGCGCTAAGGGGGACCTCCTGAGCATCGTGCCTCAGGGGCTCTTACTGGACCTCGGGCCGCACACCTCCTGGCCTTGACCACGGCATGCGACCTGGCATACCAGCGACGGCTGTAGCCTGCCTGGGGACCGGGACCTGTCAGCGTAGAGCAACAAGCTATCGCGAGGGAAGAAAGGGGGGACCGAGCCTTAACGGGACATGCGTTCGCCAAATTTTCATAACGGGGAAGATGGGTGCAAAAGACATTACAAACCATTTACACGCCCCCACGGGGTACTTCATGATTCTTCGCAGGGAACAAAAGCTAGAACTAAGAGGGATCCTATCTACACCCTCCCGCGTCGGACGCCATCACCAACAGTGGGCCACGGGAGGCCGGCGCCAACCCCATCCAGATCAGCGGCAGCGACGGCCGGACGCCACGGCTCTGCTCCGAGCGCGGCAAGAGCTCGGGGGCACGTAGCTGTCGTCGCTCGTCTCCGGAGTCTCGTAGAGCTCAGGATAGCTACTGGACTCCCAAGGGCTGCTATTGCTGGAGTGGCCGCAAGCGGAGCGCGCATCAGCCTGACGCTCCTCTTCGGAGTAGCACTCCAGACGGCGGCCCTCCGCATCAAAGACCTTGAATAAGAGCGTGGAGGCGTCGTCGTACTCGAAGTGGATCGCAAGGGTGCCCCTCGCCGACGGGACCAGCGACCTACGCCCCCATGAAGTCATGAAGATCTTGCCGGTGGGGACCGCTTCGATCTCTGCTCTGGTCGCCGGAGTGTCGCGGTCGGCGTGCTGCAACCAGAGCTCGAGAGGCCCCCTCGGCGGCATCACGTCGGAGAAGAACCACAGGAAGCAGATCCAAGAGCTTGGAGGCATCAGCGCCCATAGCACAAGCTCACGCGAGGAATCGCTGCGTGGATTCCAGGGGCGACAGAGCGTGTCCCCGAGGCGCGGCGACCACGGGCACGACGCGGGTGACGCCACTCGTCGCTCCGTCCTCCTGAGCCCTCGGCTCGGGCATACAAGGGTAGCGGATACCCTGGAGGAGGCCGCTCGCACCAAGGCCTCATCACCACCTGCATCGCCGCTTCATCAGGGCGGTGACCGACCTCTTCTTCGGCGGAAGCGGCCCCGGATCATTGCCCGGCGCCTTTCCCTTCTCTTCAGCGAGAACCTTCTGATAGGCGCCATTGCAACTGGCGGTGGAGCGAGGAGGAAGAAGCAAACAAGCAAGGAAAAGATGGGCGACGGGGGCTCCGCCCCCTCCCCATTTATAGCAAAAGAAGGCCAACCGGCGCCTCCCACGATCGCAGGTAATGATGGTTTTCCTTGCATGTCGAGGGACTTGTCAAGTTGTGCAGTTGCCAAGGCAGCGTGGGGGAGCGGAGACGCCCACGTCCAATCAACCGCCACGCGTCAACCGAGGCCGCAGGCTTTTAGGGCCCGCGGCGCTCCATACTTGACCCTTGGCTTCGCCGCAAAGCCAAGCCCGAGCGCGCCTTGGGTCCGGGGGCTACTATCGGCGTTCTAGGAACGGGGTCCCCAGACTTGCCTGCCTGCGGCCCACGGCGTGGCTAAGTCAGCGGGCCGTACGACCCATCTTCATCAACAAAGCATTCAAGACCCTCGCGAGGGGCCAAGCCTCGCGAGGCGGACGACGCAAGACCTCCTCGGGAGTGGCCCAGCCAGGCAGGCTCACAGGTGTGGAGATATCAAGGCGGGGCAAACCTCATGAGGCTCTCGTGACGTGAGCCATGACGATCGGCACCAGCCGGGCGCCAGCGCGCGCAGTTTCCTTGTTTCCTCTTTGGTGCTAAGGAGGCCAGTGCAGGTGAGGAGTACCGAGGCATCGGGCAAAGGTTGCCATATAGGTGCAACAAGACCAAGACCAAAAGGACGACAGGACGGAGGTCATCGTGGAGTCCAAGACGGCGTCACCACCAGAGCCTTTCGCAGGCGAAGACCACTTTTTTCAGGATAGCTTGTACTAGTTGTCCCCCTTCAAATTTGCCCGCCGTTGTTGGCTCCCTTCCCGCTCAATATTTGGGGAGAGGACCAGGGCCTATATAAGTAGAACTAGCCACCACAGTAGGGGCATCTCAGCTTGATCCGATCTAATCGAGAGCCTACCCTAGTCACAAGAACACCTCAACCTTAGGAGGCTGTTCTTCCCCTTGTAATGTTCATCATCAGCCCAAGAGGCAATCCACCACCACCACACTGGAGTAGGGTATTACACCACAACGGTGGCACGAACCAAAGATAAATCTCGTGTCTTTCTATGTTGTGAGTTCGTCGAGTTCGTCCGCGAGATCTTAGTGAGCTAGGGCGTGGATCGGTAGGAGGGAAAGACTTCGCGCGCACCCAAGAGTTCGAACCTTAAGGGTTTTGCCGGAACCCCACATCCAACAGTATGTACCAGTAGCTATGTGTTTGATCTCTCTCTCTCTCTCTCTCTCTCTCTCTCTCTCGTGTTCTTGAGGTGATACGATCTTGTTGTATCGCGAGCTTTGCTATTATAGTTGGATCTTATGATGTTTATCCCCCTCTACTCTCTTGTAATGGATTGAGTTTTCCCTTTGAGTTTATCTTATCAGATTGAGTCTTTAAGGATTTGAGAACACTTGATGTATGTCTTGCCGTGCTTATCTGTGGTGACAATGGGATATCACGTGATCCACTTGATGTATGTTTTGGTGATCAACTTGCGGGTTCCGCCCATGAATCTATGCATAGGGGTTGGCACACGTTTTCGTCTTGACTCTTCGGTAGAAACTTTGGGGCACTCTTTGAGGTTCTATGTGTTGGTTGAATAGATGAATCTGAGATTGTGTGATGCATATCGTATAATCATACCCACGGATACTTGAGGTGACATTGGAGTATCTAGGTGACATTAGGGTTTTGGTTGATTTGTGTCTTAAGGTGTTATTCAAGTACGAACTCTAGGATAGATCGAACGGAAAGAATAGCTTCGTGTTATTTTACTACGGACTCTTGAATAGATCGATCAGAAAGAATAATTTTGAGGTGGTTTCGTACCCTACCATAATCTCTTTGTTCGTTCTCCGCTATTATTGACTTTGGAGTGACTCTTTGTTGCATGTTGAGGGATAGTTATATGATCCAATTATGTTATTATTGTTGAGAGAACTTGCACTAGTGAAAGTATGAACCCTAGGACTTGTTTCCTAGCATTGAAATACCATTTACGCTCACTTTTATCATTAGTTACCTTGCTGTTTTTATATTTTCAGATTACAAAAACCTATATCTACCATCCATATTGCACTTGTATCACCATCTCTTCGCCGAACTAGTGCACCTATACAATTTACCATTGTATTGGGTGTGTTGGCGACACAAGAGACTTTTTGTTATTTGGTTGCAGGGTTGTTTGAGAGAGACCATCTTCAACCTACGCCTCCCACGGATTGATAAACCTTATGTCATCCACTTGAGGGAAATTTTCTACTGTCCTACAAACCTCTGCACTTGGAGGCCCAACAACGTCTACAAGAAGAAGGTTGCGTAGTAGACATCAAGCTCTTTTCTGGCGCCGTTGCCGGGGAGGTGAGTGCTTGAAGGTATATCGTTAGATCTTGCAATCGAATCTTTTTGTTTCTTGTTTTATCACTAGTTTAGTCTATAAAAGAAAACTACAAAAAAAATGGAATTGAGTTTGTCTCATATGCTTCATCTTTTTAATACCTTTCCTGAGAATGATGGGAAGGAAAAATGTGCTCAAGTGCTCGAATAAGAAGTCTATAAAATGTTTGGCACTAAATCTTTGAATGATGAGCATGATTGCAATGTTGTTAGTATGAACTCTTTGAATATCCATAGTACTAATGATGATTGCACTAGTCATGATGAAAATATCTCTTGTAAGCATGTCGATTTTTGTGGAGTGCATAGAGTTTGCAAATACATACCAAAAAGTGAAGATAGATTTTGTAAGAGGCACAAGTACTTAGAAACTAAATGGTTGCAAGAGAGGCTAGATGTTTGTGCTGAAAATTTAAATTTTCTTAGCCGTACTTGTGAACTTTGCAATGAACATGGTCATTTAACTATCCGATGCAAATTGTTTCATGATCTAATCGTTTCCAAAAATTGTGATGACTTGATTTCCCTTGCACATCATAATGAACTTAGTTTGCTTATGGGTTATGAAGAAATGAAACGTATAACTAACTATCTTCCAGTATTTGCCCGTGATAAACTTCTTGATTTTGATCTAGAGGAAATTTATATGTATTGTGCAGTGAATTGCATTTAAAATCCTTATATTGCCAATTACATAAAGAAAATAAAGCAAATAGAAGATTAAGAGAACACTAATGAAAGGGAAGAGACTTCCCAATATCCTCCTATTATTTCTTATGATGAATCAGTTAACGAGGAGGAGCTTTCTATTCAACCAATCTCATCGATAAGGAGCTCAAAAAAGAGGGATAAACTCGCACATGATGCGAAGAAGAAAAACAAAAAATGGAGAAGCAAAGGTAAAAAGGTATCCCTCCCAAATGATGTTGCTCATACTACTCATTGTGATGATGATAATTGCTATACTATTGGTGCTATCCATACTATTAATAATGAGAGTGATTATGCTTATGATATGAAAAGGCCCAAGCTTGGGGATGCTATGTTTGATGAGGATGACACATTTGAGAATATATTTGCTGAAATTAATGTTTGTCCCAAGCTTGGGGATGCCATGTTTAATGAAGATGATATTTTTAGCCTCCCAAGTTTTTATATGCAAAGTTGTTATGACGATAGCATGCCTTCTACCTATGATGATTATATTGATGAAAGTGGGTTTGGAAGAGTGGCAACTTTAGGAAGTAATGATCCCACTATTTTGGAGGATGTTCAATCTTATAATATTTACGAAAGTGGATTTGGAGAGGTCATGACTTTATTTAGTGATGAGTCCACTATCTTGGAAGAGGTTTCAATCGATTATGATGAGAACAAAGTTGCTACTTATGATGATTATTGTGATGACACGTATGATTTAAAGAATAATGATAACCATGAAACTAGTCATCTTGATCTTAATTTCAATCACATGATAGTTATTTTGTTGAGTTTGCTCCCACTACTATTCATAAGAAGAAATTTGCTTATGTGGAGAGTAGTAAAATTTCTATTGAAGTAGATCATGAAAATAATGCTTTAGATGCTGGTTATATTGTTGAATTCATTCATCATGCTACTGAAATTTATTATGAGGGAGGAATGTATGCTTGTAGGAATTGCAATAATATCAAGTTTCCTCTCTATGTGCTTAAAATCTTGAAGTTATGCTTGTTTTACCTTCCTATGCAAGTTGATTCTTGTTCCCATAAGTTGTTTGATCACAAAATCCCTATGCATAGGAAGTGGGTTACTTAAATGTGCTAGTCATATTCTTTATGATGCTCTCTTTATGTTTCAATTCTTATATTTTATACGAGCATCATTGAAATCATCATGCCTAGCTAGGGGCGTTAAACGTTAGCGCTTGTTGGGAGGCAACCCAATTTTATTTTAGTTTCTTGCTTTTTGGTTCTGTTTAGAAATAAATAATCTATCTAGACTCTGGTTAGATGTGGTTTTATTTTTTAATTAGTGTTTGTGCCAAGTTAAACCTATAGGATCTTCTTGGATGATAGTTATTTGATCTTGCTGAAAATTTCAGAA
The DNA here is from genome assembly GCA_021605145.1 of Aegilops bicornis. NCBI lineage: Eukaryota > Viridiplantae > Streptophyta > Magnoliopsida > Poales > Poaceae > Aegilops > Aegilops bicornis. The sequence goes on along the minus strand of CM038671.1, from coordinate 627,782,564 downwards.
ACTTTCTGTTCACGAAAACAATTGTTAAAAATCACCAGAAAGTGATAAAATACTGATTCCAATTGCAGTAGATTAATAAACAAATTATCTAGGCCTTCCTATTTTGGTAGATTTTTCTGAGTTACATAAGTTTGCGTTAGTTACATATTACTACAAACTGTTCTGTTTTTGACAGATTCTGCTTTTCGTGTGTTGTTTGCTCATTTTGATGACTCCATGGCTAGTAAAATAGTTTATAAACCATAGAGAAGTTGGAATACAGTAGGTTTAACACCAATATAAATAAAGAATTAGTTCATTACAGTACCTTGAAGTGGTGTTTTGTTTTCTTTCGCTAACGGAGCTTACGAGTTTTCTGTTAAGTTTTGTGTTGTGAAGTTTTTCAAGTTTTGGGTAAAGATTCGATGGACTATGGAATAAGGAGTGGCAAGAGCCTAAGATTGGGGATGCCCAAGGCACCCCAAGGTAATATTCAAGGACAACCAAGATCCTAAGCTTGGGGATGCCCCGGATGGCATCCCCTCTTTCGTCTTCGTTCATCGGTAACTTTACTTGGAGCTATATTTTTATTCACCACATGATATGTGTTTTGCTTGGAGCGTCTTGTATTATTTGAGTCTTTATTTGTTAGTTTGCCACAATCATCTTTGCTGTTCACACCTTTTGAGAGAGACACACTTGATTCGGAATTTGTTAGAATACTCTATGTGCTTCACTTATATCTTTTGAGCTATATAGTTTTTGCTCTAGTGCTTCATTTATATCTTTTAGAGCACGGTGGTGGATTTGTTTTATAGAAACTATTGTTCTCTCGTGCTTCACTTATATTATTTTTAGAGTCCTACAAAACATCATGGTAATTTTCTTAAATTGAGAAATTAGTCCTAAAGTAATAGGCATCCAAGATTAGTAAAAGTTATCTTATGAGTGTGTTGAATACTATGAGAAGTTTGATGCTTGATAATTGTTTTGAGATATGAAGATGGTGATATTAGAGTCATGCTAGTTGAGTAGTTGTGGATTTGAGGAATACTTGTGTTAAAGTTTGTGATTCCCGTAGCATGCACGTATGGTGAACCGTTATGTGATGAAGTTGGAGCATGATTTATTTCTTGATTGTCTTCCTTATGAGTGGCTGTCGGGGACGAGCGATGGTCTTTTCCTACCAATCTATCCCCCTAGGAGCATGCGCGTAATACTTTGCTTTGATAACTTGTAGATTTTTGCAATAAATATATGAGTTCTTTATGACTAATGTTGAGTCCATGGATTATACCCACTCTCTTCCTTCCACCATTGCTAGCCTCTCTAATACCGCGCACTTTTCGCTGGTATCATACACCCACCATATACCTTCCTCAAAACAGCCACCATACCTACCTATCATGGCATTTCCATAGCCATTTCGAGATATATTGCCATGCAACTTACCACCATTCTGTTTACTATGACATGCTCCATCATTGTCATATTGCTTTTCATGATCATGTAGTTGACATCGTATTTGTGGCAAAGCCACTGTTCATAATTCTTTCATACATGTCACTCTTGATTCATTGCATATCCCGGTACACCCCGGAGGCATTCACATAGAGTCATATTTTGTTCTAAGTATTGAGTTGTAATTGTTGAGTTGTAAGTAAATAAAAATGTGATGATCATCATTTTTTAGAGCATTGTCCCAAGTGAGGAAAGGATGATGGAGACTATGATTCCCCCACAAGTCGGGATGAGACTCCGGATGAAAAAAGGAAAAAAAAAGAGGCCATAAAAAAGGAAGAGAAAAGGCCAAATAAAAAATAAAAAATGAGAGAAAAAGAGAGAAGGGACAATGTTACTATCCTTTTACCACACTTGTGCTTCAAAGTAGCACCATGATCTTCATGATAGAGAGTCTCCTATGATATCACTTTCATATACTAGTGGGAATTTTTCATTATAGAACTTAGAACTTGTCTTGTATATTCCAATGATGGGCTTCCTCAAAATGCCCTAGGTCTTCGTGAGCAAGCGAGTTGGATGCACACCCACTTAGTTTCTTTTGTGAGCTTTCATACACTTATAGCTCTAGTGCATCCGTTGCATGGCAATCCCTACTCACCCACATTGATATCTATTGATGGGCATCTCCATAGCCCGTTGATACGCCTAGTTGATGTGAGACTATCTTATCCTTTTTGTCTTCTCCACAACCACCATTCTATTCCACCTATAGTGCTATGTCCATGGCTCACGCTCATGTATTGCGTGAAGATTGAAAAGTTTGAGAACATCAAAAGTATGAAACAATTGCTTAGCTTGTCATCGGGGTTGTGCATGATTTAAATATTTTGTGTGATGAAGATAGAGCATAGCTTACTATATGATTTTGTAGGGATAGCTTTCTTTGGCCATGTTATTTTGAGAAGACATGATTACTTTGTTAGTATGCTTGAAGTATTATTATTTTTATATCAATATTAAACTTTTGTCTTGAATCTTATGGATTTGAATATTCTTGCCACAATAAAGAGAATTACATGGATAGATATGTTAGGTAGCATTCCACATCAAAAATTCTGTTTTTATCATTTACCTACTCGAGGACAAGCAGGAATTAAGCTTGGGGATGCTGATACGTCTCCAACGTATCTATAATTTTTTATTGTTGCATGCTATTATATTATCTGTTTTGGATGTTTATGGGCTTTATTATACACTTTTATATTATTTCTGGGACTAACCTATTAAGAGCCCAATGCCAGTTCCTGTTTTTCCCTTGTTTCAGTGTTTCGCAGAAAAGGAATATCAAACGGAGTCCAAACGGAATGAAACCTTCGGGAGAGTTATTTTCCGAACGGAAGCAACCCACAAGACTTGGAGTGTACGTAAGGGAAGCAATGAGGAAGGCACGAGGCATGGGGGCGCACCCACCCCCTGGGCGCGCCCTCCACCCTCGTGGGCCCCTCGTGGCTCCCCTGACCGACTTCTTTCGCCTATATATATCCATATACCCTAAAAATTTCGGAGAACAGAATAGATCGGGAGTTCCGCCGCCGCAAGCCTCAGAGCCACCAAAACCAATCGAACCTGTTCCAAAGACTCGCCGGAGAGGGGGGGACCATCACCGGTGGACATCTTCATCATCCTGGCGCTCTCCATGACGAGGAGGGAGTAGTTCACCCTCGGGGCTTGTCGGGGAAGCTGATCGTGGCCCACGAACACCTATGGGACCGAGTCCCTTGTGGTTCGGAGGGGGGCGGAGAATGCACGAAGTGCAGATCGAAGCAATGCACACGAGCAGATTTACCCAGCTTCGGAGCTCTCCGGAGAGATAATACTCCTACTGCTGCTTTGTGGATTATTTGTGTTCTTGCTAGGGAGCAATGGGAGCTACAAAACCTAGCCCGAGTGTGGTCTCGTATGAACTAAGCCGGAGCCGAACTGAACCGAACCCTTTCTATGTTGCACTTGGGCCTCCTTTTATAGGCACAAGGGGTCACCACAGGTGGCAAGTAGACAAGGGTAACATAGTAAAAACAGAGGTTGGTACACCGCTTTGTACAGTGTACAGTAATCTATACTTAACTCTGACGGCAAGGGACAAGAGTCATAAATGCCCGTCTCGGGCCGCTTGAACAAAGTGTAACAGAGACCGCTGGCGCGCCTCCGTTTGCCACGATGGTAGCTTGTCAGCGCCGCTCATCGCTGCTCCCCGCTGGCTGCACAGCCCATCGACACGCGTTCCTGGGAAAACCCCGCGGCGACACGTTGGCGGATGAGCTGGAGCGGAGATGAAGAGAGGTTGCCTGCCGCGGCAAGCGCCTTGCCGCGGCAGAACCCTTGTCGCGCTTGGGAGCTTGGCGCTCACCGAACTTGCCGGGGCCTTGTTTCCTTCGTGCCTTGAGTGGTCTTCCCGGCAAGCTCCTCTTGCCGGGGCCTTGATTACTTTGTTCTTGAGTGGCTCCAAAGGAGCCGCTGATGATCTTGGCGGTCACCAGGCTAGCCCTGCCGCGGGGTGCTACGACTGCCCGTGCACGAGTTCGGGATACTAGGGTACCCCTACTCTAGTACACCGACAGAGCCCCGGCTCGGGCCACACACGGCGCCGAGCTCTGTTGGGCCAGGCCCAAAACAGTGCACGGGCACGCGCGGTCTGGATCTCGCAATTATTCGCTTCGGACCCACCACGTCCCCCACGAGCGGCACGTTCCGGACGTGGCGTCGTGGGAGAGATCGTGGGGGCTTTCTTTAATAGGAAAACCGGAATGCCCGTCCCATCTCCCCCTTTATAAGCAGAGGGAACAGGGGCAGAGCGCCCACTTGCCGTTGCTGTCACATCAGAAACCCCCGCCGTTCCCCCCTTTCTTCTTGAGCCCAAAGAGAGCGACGCTCCGCCCCCTCCATTGCCACCGGTGCCACCAACGCCGTCGACCTCCTCCACCACCTCTCCCCATGGCTCCGAAGGCCGACAAGGGAAAAGGCGTGAAATCAGCCGAGGCGCAGCGGCTCGCGGCGCTGCGGAAGGAGCGGGCCCTCTTCGACCCCCTGCTTGACAGGAAGGAACTGCGGGAGCTGTACTATCTCTTCTGGTCGACGGAGACGCGGGCGCATCCGCGCACGAGGGTGATCTCCGCCGCCACTTCCGAGAAGGTTTCCATCGGGTACCCCTTCTTCGCGCTTTTCTTCCACTGCGGGCTCTGCCCGCCCTTTTCTGAATTCTTCTGTGATGTCATGAACACATATGGCCTCCGCCTCCTTGATTTCACCCCCAACGCCGTCCTCACCTTGGCCGTTTTCGCACACCTCTGCGAGAACTTTGTCGGGGTACACCCAAACGTAGCACTCTTCCGTCATTACTTCATGCCCCGCGTAGAGAGAGGAGAGCCGCTTGCCGGAGGGATTGCATGGGTCTCCAGAATCGGCAAGAAGGAAGCATATCTTGACGGAGATCTGCGTAGCAAGTGGGAGGAGTGGAGAGCTGACTGGTGCTGGATCTTAGAGGAGGAGCCACAGCCTTTCACCGCCCTGCGCCAAACTCACATAGTGCACGGCAATGACTGGAGCAACTTGGCGCCGGAGGACGACAAGTTGAAGATTGCCGTAACTAGGATTTTGCGTCTCCGACAAGCAGGGCTTACCGTAGGAGCTGTTGGCGCGGACTTCCTTCGCCGCCGCATTGCGCCCTTGCAGGAGAGGAGGAGACCTGCTTGGGAATTCCAAAATGCGGCGGACATCATGAGGTCTGCTTTGGTCTGAATTGGAATTTCACCGCCTTGGAGCTGGACGGCATATTGCGGGAGCTGTTCAAGCATGATGCGGATCACCCCGAGTGGTTCATGTTGCCGAGGGGAGTCGTGCCCTTGTGCAACAACTCGTCGCTTGACAGCATCCGCGCGATGATGCCGTTGTGCGATTCCCATGGAATCGTTCCAACTTGGCAGGAGCCCGCTGACGACGTCATACAGCAGTTCTTCGACAACTTGGCGGAAGTGCCGATCCGCGCCGACGAGCAGAAGCGGCTCACCCGTGACACCACCGATCAGGAGATGGCGCGCATCGCCACAAGGTTGGAGGAGGCGGCAGAGGCTGCCGCCGCCGGTGTGTTTGGGTTCACCGTCGAGGAGGCGGAAAAATCTGAGGCGGCAAGCCTTGCCGACCGAGAAGAACTCGCCGGAGAGGAAGAGCAGGCTGAGCCCGACGCCGACCCGAATGAGCCTGCCGGGGACGCCCCCCTCCGCCGTCAAGTAGCTTGCCGCAGGAGGAGCCCGCGGACCCGCCAAGGAGACGTCTCCGCAAGACCGGAGAAGTGGCGGGCGGCAGACGGCCCAACAGCCTCGCCGCTCGGGACGCGCTCTACCGCTGGCAGTAATCAAGCCGCGGGAGCGCCCCATGCCGCCATGGCGACGGGAGCAGGGTCTTCTGGAGTCGCGGCCCCTGCATCCGCCAAGCGCCCGAGGGAATCTTCTCCTCCAATCCGTCGCGCCGAGCGGACTTGATCTCTCCGCCTCAGCTCCGAGGAAGAAGAGGAAGAGTAAGATCTTGTCGCTGCTGCTTGTAATCTTCCAATTTATTGCTTTATTTTATATCTGACTGGCTTCACTCTGAACCTTCTCCTTCTTCAGGACGTTAGCTTAGAGGGCGTCGAAGAGGGCCAAGACCCCGGTGGTCGTTGTCCCAGATGATTCCCCTGTGGCGACAGGGGGCACGTCTGAGACTCCTTTGCCGGACCCGGCAACCCTTCAACAGAGCAGCCCCCAGCACAGCCCCCAGCGTAAGTGTTTGGTTTACTTTTCATGGTTAGGTGTGCTTGGGTGCTTCTCCATCACTGATATCTGGTTTGTTGAATCATGTAGGAGCAGAGCAGCCTCATCAGGAAGCACCGGAGGTCACTCCAAGTTCTGCTTGCTTCAACTACGCCGCCAAGGGAGAACTCTCCGCCAAGGGAGCGCTCTCCGGCAAGGGAGGCCTCTCCGACAAGGGGATCTTCTCCGGCAAGAGGCAGCGCCGACAATCCTCCGGTGGTGGAGACCGTGGCAGCAGACCCTACTGCAGGTAATCTTCTTGTTTGAGAATTTCCCTTGGGTTCTTTTCTTCTGTTCTTCTTTTTCGAGAAGATGCTTGACTTGTTCTTTCTTTTTCTGACCGTCAGATCCATCCGCCGGCGATCCAATGGAAACTGAGGCTGTCGGCGAGGAGGACGCTCACGGCGACAATGTCGACGCCGCCAACATGGAGGAGGAGGCTAGCGCCGATGTGCCCGCCGGCGAGGAGGCCGCCAAGGCTGGGGAGGGATCCGGCGATCGCACTGACGGCCCTGTGGCCGCAGGAGCGCCAGGCGCTGCACTGACCGCCGATCCTCTCGCCACCGATGCCGCACCAGACTCCAAAGAGCCCCAGCCCGGCGCCTATCTGAAGGCCGGCGAGGGTGTCTTTATCAAGCTCCCATGGGCATCAAGCTCCAGGGCACCGGCCGAAGGGGAGACCTTCGACGCGGAACTGCTTGCCTCCGCCGGGCTGTCTCTCGTCGATGTTCGAGCAGCAGAGCGGTGAGCCCGAGGAGGAGCAGCTGCTAAGGAGGTTGTTGTCGCCTACCGCTACCGCCAAGCCAAATCGAGTCTGTGGAGGCGCTTGTCGCGAGGGCGGGAGCTGACTTGGAGAAACGCGTGGAAGAGCTCCGGCGCGCCAACAAAGAAACCCTCCGGGATATAGCAGAGGCGCGGGAGCAGATTGCTGAGGAGCGCACGGCCTTCATCTTGGAGAAGGCCGAGGTCGAGGAGCAGCAGAGGCTTGCCGGCGAGAAACTCTCCGCGCAAGAAGGTGAGCTGGCGCAGCGGAAGATCAACCTCGGCTGCCTATGAGGAAGATCTCGCCGTCTTGTGAGCAATCGATTGGCGGGCCACTTCAGGAGGCAAAGGATGCTGCTGCGGCTGCCGAGGCCGCCAAGAAGGAACTGGAGACGAGGGTGGCTCAGCTGGAGTCCTCCCTCCAGAAGATCGCCGAGGAGGTCGCCGAGCTGAAGCGCGAGCGTGAGAAGGACGCCTACACCCTCGGCGAGTTGCAAGGTCGCTTCGCTGAGAAGATCAAAGAGATCGATGCCGCCAAGGACGCCAAGGCTGACCTGGAGCTGAAACTGACCACCTTGACGGAAACGTTGGACGGCGCCAAGGAGCGGGAAACGGGCCTGCTGGAGAAGATCAAGGCCAATGAGGAGTTGCTGTCAAATGTCAGGATCGCCGTAATAATCTCAGAGACATCATCATGCAATCGGATGTAAGGTCCGGTGGACACCGCCACGCATCCATAATGAGCTGATGGAGCCGGGATGGTGGATCTTGGGTACTCCACCGACGAGAACCTCCAACCCAGCGCCAAGCTCAGCCTGTTCTTCAAGGGCGTGTTGACGGGTCTCCAATGGCTCCGGAGGAGATCCCAAAGCAATCAAGGCGGAGGAGTCGCGCCAAGTTTGCGCCTGGGCTCTCCGAAGGTGCCGATGAAGGTGGCCTTCCGCAACCCAAAGGCCGATTTCACCAAGGTCCTCAAGTCCTCGCCTCCATCTCGCTGATGTTGAAGCGCTCAAGGCCCTTGTCGCACCCATTGTGGACAGGGTGAGCGGAGTCAAGAGGCTCGATGGCGACCGCGTGGACTAGGCCGCCAAGCTTATCTTCCTCTTGTCGCTGTAGATCATGTTTAAAAACAATTCATTAGATCTGCGACAAGCCATTATGTAATATACACTATCTTAGGCAATCAAATGCAGTGTTATTTCCTTTACTCGATTTCTCCCTTTGTATGTTTGTGCCCTATGCTTTTAGGGAACTTGTCGGTCGCAGGCATCCTTGCCGCGAGCGCTGAGTGCGGAACTTCAGCAGCCTGCTGGCGATGCCGCCTCTGACAAGCAACCTTGTCGCAACTAGTTGCAGCTCACTTAAGTTGTTGAGCGGACTCGAAACAAAGTAAGGGCGCAAACTAGCCACGAGTTGGTTCCACACACACAGGTTTTCCATACAAAGTACTATCGTTCGAGGAAGATAACTTAAAAATTTAAAAACGGATTGCTCAAACTCTGGCAACTTAGCTTTTTCTGTCGTTTGCTTCCCGGCAAGGCATCATTTCCTCGAGCGACGCTTGGCGGTCCACGTCATTATCTTCTCCTCCCCCCCGGTTAACTTGTGGGTGGATGAACCTTCCTTTCTTTTGAGAAGAAAGAAGAGAAAATAAAGTCATGGAGCCTAGTGGTTCGTTATTGCTTACCGGGTGTTGATGCTGCACAAAAATGTCAGATAATACATGCAAATAAGTTATGAAAGCATGAATTTGACGATCTTTGCGCAACACATAGGCTTTACTGATGCACGGGGTCTGCGCCCGGCTTTGTACAAAGGATTACATGCAACAGCGGCAAGACTTGTACAAATGGGTGGTTGCCGGAACGGGTTCCGACAACCGCGCCCTATGGGTAAAACTTGCGAAGATGCTCTATATTCCAGGAGTTGCTCACCGGAACGCCATCTTCGGTCTCAAGGCGGACAACGCCGGGCCTTGTGACTCGTTTCACCCGATAAGGGCCTTCCCACTTTGGTGTCAACTTGTTGGAATTCTTGGCGGATTGAACGCGCCGAAGAACAAGGTCGCCTTCCTCGAAGCTTCTGGCATGAACTTTGCGGCTATGGTAGCGGCGCAAAGCTTGGGGTAGCGAGCAGCTCAGACAAAGAGTCAAGACGATCTCTCCTCAAGGAGCAGCGTCATCTTGTCGCAGCTGCTCTTGCTGAAGCTCATCATAAGCGAGCACTCGAGGCGATCCGTGATACGAAGTTCCGTGGGGAGAACTGCTTCGCTCCATAGACTAGAGCAAAAGGTGTCCGCCGCTGGCTCGATTTGGCGTCGTCTGATCGACCAAAGAACCACCGGCAGCTCCTCGATCCAGCTTTCTTCGCACTTGTGCAGCCCGTCGAAAGTTCTGGTCTTGAGTCCCCGCAAAGCACTTCAAAGCATTTGCTCTCTCGCTTGACCGCTGCTCCTCGGATGAGCAAGAGAAGCAAAGCAGATCTTGGCGCCAAGATCTTGGGCGAGTGCATGAAGGTGCGGCTTAGAACTGTGTGCCGTTGTCGGTGATGATCCCGTTAGGTATCCCAAAACGGCAAACAATTGACCAAGAACTTGATCACCGACCGCGGTTGTCACTTTTCTCATCGCTTCCACTTCCGGCCACTTTGTGAACTTGTCGATTGCGACGCATAAGTACTCAAAGCCCCGACAGCTCGGGGAAGGGGCCGAGGATGTCGAGCCCTGCACCGAAAAGGGCCAGGATAAAGGGATCGTCCCGAGAGCTTGAGCTAGCTGGTGTATCTGCTTGGGATGGAACTGCACGCTTCACATTTGGTTACTTGTGCAGTTGCATCCTGGAGGGCTTCTGGCCAGAAGAAACCTTGCCGGAAAGCTTTGCCGCAAGTGCTCTTGCGCCAATGTGGTGACCACATATGCCTCCGTGTATCTCTGCCAACAGCTTCATTCATCTTCCGCAAATACACTTCAATTTCACGCCATTGAGTCTCCTTCAGACAGGATGTTGTCAACAAACTGGTACATACTTGACCGCCGGGCTACTCTTTCCGCTTCTTCTTGCTCTTCGGAAGTTCTCCGTCTCAAGGAAATGAACTATCTGCTGCGCTTTGGCCGGAGCCCGGCTCGACAACAAGGACTAAAGGCACATCTATCGCCAAGGGAACACCAGCTTCTACGGCATGGATCTGCGGCTCACCGGAGTTTGATGATCCTCGCAAGCTTGCCGGAGCAGAGCTTGTCGGGAGCGCCTCGCTTCAACGGCAAACCCTAGGGCTTGTTGGAGCAGACTGCTCCTCAGCCCGATATTTATGCGTTGATCTTGGGGACCTTCTTGGCGGCGGCTTCGGGGAGCTCGGCCGGAAGATAGTCGCCAGAAATCAACTTCCTCTTCTTATTCTGCCCAGTTGATGGTGTTACGGTTGGTTGAGTCAGCTTGAGCACAAAAATTCCTGGTTCCATGTGTAACTTGAGTGCGGCGCACTTTGAGAGGCCATCAGCAATGTCATTCTGTGCTCTTGGAACATGTTCCATTTGCAGGCCTTCAAAGTGCTCTTCTAGCTTCCTCACTTCATCGACGTAGGCTTCCATCAACGGACTCTGATAATCTTTGTTCACTTGGCGGACGACAAGTTATGAGTCACCCCTGACAATGAGCTTCTTGATCCCAAGGTCCACCGCGATCCTGAGACCGGCAAGCAAACCTTCATACTCTGCAGTATTGTTTGTTGCTTGTTCCTTGGGAAAGTGCATCTGGACTATGTACTTGAGGTGCTCTCCGTGGGTGCGATAAGCAAGACGCCGCACCGCGCCTTTGCAGCGAGAAGGCACCATCAAAGTACATCAGCCACTCTTTGTTTGCCTCCTTGACGGGATGCTCGTCTCGAATTTCTTCATCTTGTGTTGGCGCCCACTCGCTATGAATTCTGCCAATGCTCGCTTTTGGATAGTTGAAGTGCTTTCAAACTTGAGGCCAAAGCTTGACAGTTCCAAAGTGCCCACTCGACAATCCTGCCTGCCGCTTCGGATTCTCGCAATATCCTCTTCGCCGGAAAGCGAGTGACAACTGTTATCTCATGTGCTTGGAAGTAATGGCGCAGCTTTCTCGAGGCCATGAGGAGGCCGAAAAGCAGCTTCTGCACACCAGAGTACCTTGATCTAGCCCCCTGCAAAAGGGAACTAACAAAGTAGACTGGGCGCTGCACCATCCTTTTCTGAATCTTGTCGCAATCTTGCGCAGATCTATCCTTGTCGGGACCAGAGCTTGACGCGAAGTTCCTTGCTTGTCGCTGGATGTGCTTGTCTCGGTTGCCGGCTCATCATCCGCCTCCCTCTCCGCTACTAACGCAGCACTAACCACTTGATTGGTTGCCGCTATATATAGCAGCAACTTCTCTTGTGGCCTAGGTGTGACAAGTATTGGAGTGGAGGATAGGTATCTTTCAAGTCTCGCAGCTGCCTTCGCTTCGAGTCCATTTCATTGGACCTGCCTTTTCAAAATCTTGAAAACGGGCAGTATGCGCGCCAAGAGACTTAGAGATAAACCTACTAAGAGCAGCTACGCAACCGGCAAGCCTTCGTACATCCTTGACGCGCTTTGGTGCTTCGATCTGCTCAATGGCCTTGTTCTTGTCGGGATTGGCTTCAATTCCCCGCTGAGATACAAAGAACCCGAGAAGCTTGCCAGAAGGGACTCCAAACACGCACTTCTCGGGGTTGAGCTTGAGGTTGATCTTGCACAGATCTGCAAAAGTCTCATCCAAATCTTGAACTAAAGTTGCTTTGTCCTTGCTCTTGACCACTATGTCATCCATGTAAGCTTCTACATTTCGCGTATCTGCGTGGCTCAAAAGCGTCGTGGACTACTCTTGCAAACGTTGAACCAGCATTCTTCAAACCGAAAGGCATCCGTATGAAACAAGATGTGCCACATGGTGTAATGAATGCGGTTTTCTTCATCTTCTTCCGCCATGAAGATCTGATGATATCCTGAATATGCATCAAGAAATGAAAGCAGATCACATCCACCGTGGAGTCAACAATCTGGTCTATACGCCGCAAGGGAAATGGGTCTTTGGGACAAGCTTTATTAACATCTGTGAAGTCAATACAAAGTCTCCATTTCCCATTAGCCTTATGCATAACCACCGGATTGGCCAACCACGTGGGATGGAGGACTCCTCCGACAAGGCCTCGCTGCTTCCAACTTCTTAATTTCTTCGCAATGAACTCTTGGCGCCCAACGCACGCTTCGACTTTTTTGCTTGACGGGCCACGATGAGGACAGACAGCCAGGTGGTGCTCAATTACTTTCACAGGAACACCGGGGATGTCAGATGGTTGCCATGCAAACACATCGACATTCGCCCGCAGGAAAGCAACGAGCTCGCCTTCCTATTTAGGGTCGAGAGTGGCACTGATGGTGAAGGTACCACCAGTGCCGTCCTCCTTGGCGGGCACCTTCTTGGTCTTCGGCGGAGCTGCCATCTTCTTCTTGTACTTGCCGGTGGAGCTCGATGGTGCGTCCTCGGACGGTAGCGCAGCACTCAAGAGGTGCGCTTGCCGGAGTGGGCATCGAGCTCTTGCCGGACTTGGTGGTCTTCTTCCCCGGAGCTTCAAATGCAAGTGATTTGCTATCCGTCGCAGCTGTCAGTATCCCGATAAATCTTGTCGGCGCAGATAAGCGCATCCTTCTTGTCGCCATGGACAGAAATGACGCTTATCGGGCCGGGCATCTTGAGTAAGTTGTAAGCATAATGAGAGGCTGCCATGAACTTGGCGAGTGCCGACGGCCAAGTATGCCATTGTAGGGCAATGGGAAATCGGCAACGCCAAACGTGACCCTCTCGCCTGAAGTTGAGCTCACGCCAAATGTTACCGGCAATGTGATCTTCCCTTTCGGCTTACTCCTTCCCGGGTTGATTCCTTGGAAAGTACCAGTATCTTCAAGCTCGCTGTCAGGAATTTGAAGCTTCTGGAGCACTGCAGAGGAGATCAGATTCAGGCCGGCCCCGCCGTCAACCAACATTTTAGTGACCTTGAGGTTGCGGGTAGTTGGTGAGACCAACATCGGCAAGCACCCGACCGCAGTTATGCGATCAGGGTGATCCTCAATGTCAAAGATGATGGGCGTCTTGGACCACTTCGTGAGGTTTGCGCGACTCTATGGATGGTTCTGCTGCATTGACCTCACGCATCCATTGCTTGAGTTGGCGGTGCGAGGTATGCAGAGAAGCACTACCGTCAACGCAAAGGACCTCCGTTGCCTTCTGAAACCCTTGCTCGTCAGCTTCATCGTCTTCCATGTCTTCGTCATCTTCATCTTCGTCTTCTTCCTCTTCGTCTTCTTCCTTGTCGCGGCCGCGGGAAGGTCTGTCTCCTTGCCGCTGCTTGGTCTTGCCGCGGCGTCCTCCCCGACCGGGTCTCTTCTTGCTAGCTGCACCCGCACCTTCCTGGGCCTTCTCCTTGTCTCGCCGCTCGTATTCAGCCCTCTGGAGCTCAACAAACTGCTCGACTTTCTTGCAGCTCTGGAGATCGTGGCCCTTGGTGCGGTGGATCTTACAGTACTGCTTGTCGGAGCTGCCCCGCTTGTCGGCGGCCGCCACAGCTTGGCGGTCGTTGTCAGCGGCAACCTCCTTGCTGGAACCACCAGCCTTGGCTTTGTTGGCGGTGCCATCCTTGGCGGACTGCTCGACAACTAGTACTTCTTGGTTTTTCTTCTTTCTGTAGTTTCGCCGCCGGCTCTTTCTTGCCGGGGCGGTCTCCTCACTATCAGACTCTGCTCCCACGTTATCTCCTGGGAGTCTTCTTCCTTCTTCAGCGCGTGCACACTTGTCGGCCAGGGCGTAGAGCTCGCTGACGTCTTTCACTTTGCACATCGCCATCTCCTCCCTCATCCTGCGGTTTCGCACATTCTGATGAAATGCACTGATCACCGCGGCGGGGTGGACATATGGGATGTTGTAATGCACATGGCTGAATCTCTGGATGAATTTGCGCATGGACTCTCCTTCCTTCTGGGTGAGTAAGTGAAGGTCACTCTCTTGGCCATGAGGCTTGTGGCCGCCTGTGAAGGCGCCGACAAACTGGTGACACAAATCTGCCCAAGAAGAAATACAGCTGTCCGGCAAGTGCATGAGCCAAGATCTGACATTTGGCTTGAGTACCAGAGGGAAGTAGTTGGCAAGAATCTTTTCATCTCGTCCCCCCGCAGCCTGCACCGCGATGGTGTAGATGCTGAGGAACTCCGATGGGCGTGTCCTGCCATCATACTTCTCCGGCACATCTGGCTTGAAATTTTTTTTGTCGGGCCACCGGACTTGCCGCAGCTCACGAGTGAACGCAGGGCAACCTATCACAGACGGCAAGTCGCTCGTTCTTCGGGCGCATGCATATCGACAAGGTCCGGCGCGCTGGTCAGATTGACGCCGCGCTTCTCTTCGGCGCTCGATGCGGGTTCGAGCGTCTTCTTCTTGTCGTTCCTTAAGAACTTGCCGCTGATCACGGCGGGCTCGTGGATCCGACGACGCGGTGGAGTCGCTGTCGATGTGGATCCGAGGAGCTGGTGATCTTGGCCTTCGGGAAGGGGAGTGCATGGTGGTGTCACCCCCGCAGGTTTCGTCGCCACCGCTCGTGCCTTGTCGCCTCACCGCGGCAAGGACGCAATCGGTTGCCGCGGACGCCGCTGTTGGCAAAACCGATGAGACTCTCAATTGTGGCCCTCCATTCGCCGACCTTGTCGGGCCGCCGAGGGTAGTCTAGAAGTAGCTGAGCTCGCCAAGGCTTCCGCCGGAGTGGTGGGTGGCAATGGCGACGGAGCGAGGAACGGATGTGCTCGGACTCCTAACCAAGTTAGGAGGAGCAACATCCCGCCTAAGCGATCAGATTCGCTCGCATCGCATGCTGAGGTGCATGCGGGTCTCGAGGGCCTCGGGATCCTCCAGCTTGGCCTTGATCCAACGAGCGTATGGTGCTGCGAGCATCATGACGCTGTCGGTCCCGCGCCTCCTGAGAAGGACGCGGTGCGGACTCGGACGCCGACGCCTGCGCCGCCTTGTCTTTGGACCTGGCGACGTGGTGGGCTCTCTCGACGACGCCCGTTCCTCCGCCACCGCTTTCCCCACCACCCGCCGCTCCGTGGCGGTGGGTTCGACGCTGACGGTTTGCCTGCCAAGACTTCTTCTTCGCGCCATGTTGACGAAGATGGTGATGAAGTTTCTCGTGTGACCGCTGGATCAGGTTCACACAGCCTCGACGCCCCTACCCGGGCGCGCCAAAGATGTCGGGAAGTTGATCGTGGCCCACGAACACCTATGGGACCGAGTCCCTTGTGGTTCGGAGGGGGCGGAGAATGAAGAGCAGATCGAAGCAATGCACACGAGCAGATTTACCCAGCTTCGAGCTCTCCGTAGAGATAATACTCCTACCGCTGCTTTGTGGATTATTTGTGTTCTTTCTAGGGAGCAATGGAGCTACAAAACCTAGCCCGAGTGTGGTCTCGTATGAACTAAGCCGAGCCGAATCTGAACCGAACCCTTTCTACGTTGCACTTGGGCCTCCTTTTATAGGCACAAGGGGTCACCACAGTGGCAAGTAGACAAGGGTAAGATAGTAAAACAGAGGTTGGTACACCGCTTTGTACAAAGTGTATAGTAATCTATACCTAACTCGACGGCAAGGGACAAGAGTCATAAATGCTCGTCTCGGCCGCTTGAACAAAGGTAACAGACCGTCAAGTGCGCCTCCGCTTGCCACGATAGTAGCTTGTCAGCCGCCATCGCTGCTCCCTCATTGGCTGCACAGCCCATCGACAAGCATTCCTGGGAAAACCCCGCGACACGCTATGGCGATGAGCTGGAGCGGAGATGAAGAGAGGTTGCTCGCCATGCAAGCGCCTTTGCCGCTGCAGAACCCTTGTCGCGCTTTGGGAGCTTGGCGCCACCTGCCTTCCCGGCAAGCTCCTCTTGCCGGGCCTTGTTTCCTTCGTGCCTTGAGTGGTCTTCCCGGCAAGCTCCTCTTGCCGGGGCCTTGATTACTTTGTTCTTGAGTGGCTCCAAAGGAGCCGCTGATGATCTTGGCGGTCACTGTGCTAGCTCCGCCGCTGGTGTTACGATCGCTCAGGCACGAAGTTCGGGATACTAGGGTACCCCTACTCTAGTACAATCGGCTGTGGCTGAGGGTATGTACCAAAGAGCTATGTGTTTGATCTCTCTCTCTCTCTCTCTCTCTCTCTCGTGTTCTTGAGGTGATACGATCTTGATGTATCGCAAGCTTTGCTATTGTAGTTGGATATTATGATGTTTCTCCCCTCTACTCTCTTGTAATGGATTGAGTTTTCCTTTGAAGTTATCTTATCGGATTGAGTCTTTAAGGATTTGAGAACACTTGATGTATGTCTTGCCGCGGCTTATCTGTGGTGACAATGGGATATCACGTGATCCACTTGATGTATGTTTTGGTGATCAACTTATGGTTCCGCCCATGAACCTATGCATAGGGGTTGGCACACGTTTTCGCCTTGACTCTCCCAGAGAAACTTTGGGGCACTCTTTGAGGTTCTATGTGTTTGTTGAATAGATGAATCTGAGATTGTGTGATGCATATCGTATAATCATACCCACGGATACTTGAGGTGACATTGGAGTATCTAGGTGACATTAGGGTTTTGGTTGATTTGTGTCTTAAGGTGTTATTCAAGTACGAACTCTAGGATAGAGCGAACGGAAATAATAGCTTCGTGTTATTTTACTACAGACTCTTGAATAGATCGATCAGAAAGAATAACTTTGAGGTGGTTTCGTACCCTACCATAATCTCTTTGTTTGTTCTCTGCTATTAGTGACTTTGGAGTGACTCTTTGTTGCATGTTGAGGGATAGTTATATGATCCAATTATGTTATTATTGTTGAGACAACTTGCACTAGTGAAAGTATGAACCCTAGGACTTGTTTCCTAGCATTGCAATACGTTTACGCTCACTTTTATCATTAGTTACCTTGCTGTTTTTATATTTTCAGATTACAAAAACCTATATCTACCATCCATATTGCACTTGTATCACCATCTCTTCGCCGAACTAGTGCACCTATACAATTTACCATTGTATTGGGTGTGTTGGGGACACAAGAGACTCTTTGTTATTTGGTTGCAAGTTTGTTTGAGAGAGACCATCTTCAACCTACACCTCCCACAGATTGATAAACCTTAGGTCATCCACTTGAGGTAAATTTGCCACTGTCCTACAAACCTCTGCACTTGGAGGCCCAACAACGTCTACAAGAAGAAGGTTGCATAGTAGACATCAGCGCCACCCAAGATGCAAGAGATGGCGCGCGGCTCCTGGAAGCCCCCAGCCCATCGTCCTGATGATGATCGTCGTTCCTCCTTGGCTGTGGCGGCAGCGGAGGGAGGCCAACGTTGCCCTGAGGACGGTTCTCACGAGGCTGGTCCCTCTAGGCGCCCTCGCGAGGCTGGTCGTGCCAACGGTCCTCACGAGGCCGGTCGCGCCACTCCTGGCGGGGGCCGCCGTCGTCCCAGCGTCCTCCACTTCATCCTCCTCGGTCGTAGCCCCGGTCGTTGTGCTCGGGGCGTCGACCAAAGCGCCCATCACAGATGGCCCTGAGCTCTTGACAATGATTGGTGTTGTGGCTGTGTACGTTGTTGAAGGCGCAGAATGGACGACTGCCCTTGGACGACTCGGGGTGGTCTCGGCAGCGTTTGATCTCAGGCTCAGCCGCGAGCATGGCTACTCCCTTGCGCTTCACGTCCTTGGCCTTGGCCTTCTTGTCTTCTGGGTCGGCAGCAGGGAGCTCGAGGAGGGAGAGGTGCCCCTCCTCAGCTCTTGCGCACTTGGTTGACATGTTGAACATCTCCAGAGCCGTGCATAGGTCTTTGTGCATGGCGAGCTTATCCTTCATCTTGACGTCGCGGACGCCATCTAAGAACACGGAGATGATGGCCTCGTCCGTCGCCTTGGGGATCTTGAGGCGGACACTGTTGAAGCGCTGGATGTACTTCTGTAGGGTCTCTCCCGGCTGCTGCTTGATGCACCACTGGTCGCCCGTGGCCGGCGGGCGGTCACGAGTGCTCTTGAAGTTGGCGACGAAATGCTCACGCATCTTGCCCGAGGAGGAGATTGATCCCGCGGGCAAGTTCAGAAGCCACGAGCGCGCGCCATCTTTGAGGGCCATGGGGAACCAGTTCGCCATGACTTTCTCTTCACTGTTGGCCGCCTCGATGCTTAGCTCGTAGAGCTGCAAGAACTCTGCAGGGTCGGGGATGCCGTCATAACGCGGAGGCAGGTATGGCTTGAACTTGCCGGGCTAGACGACGCTGCGTAGCTCGGGAGTGAAGGCACGGCAATGTGCCGTGGCCACCGGAGCCCGTCGTAGAGGCAGAACCTGATCCTGGTACCCACGCGTTGCCGCCGCAGGCGGCGCGCGGTCTTGACGCGGTGGTCCTAAGAGTGCAGGAGCGTTTTCTTACGGCTGAGGGACTTCTTGGCAGCTTCCTTCTTCGTGCGCGGGCGCCCGGTGCGGCGGGTCGTGCCGCGGAGCCGCGCGTCTTGGTGCGAGGGCGCCGTCTTCATGCGGAGGTGGTGGAGGCACTCCGTGAGCTCGTCGCCCGCAGCCGGAGGTGGGCGAGGCAGCAAAAGAGACGGTGCGGGAGAGCCTCTAGCGGTGCTGACGAGCTCGGCGATGCGGGCCAGCCAGTCCTCGTAGATGTCATCGACCGGGTGGTAATGCAGGAGCTCGCGAGCCATGAGCAGCGCGGCCTGCGCGTCCGTGGGCGCGCGACGAGCATGGGACGGCGAGCATGGGACGACGAGCCAGCCGGTGGCGGCGTTGGCAGCGGGCGATGGAGGGCGACGGGTAGGCCCGCCGACGGGCGCCGTCTAAGCGACGCGATGTTGAGAGCGGCTCGGCACTCAGCGCGGGCTCGACGAGCATCAGCCATGAAACTGGCGGAGCGATGGAACGTGGATCAATGAAGGGAAAGCTTCGGCGCACCCCTACCTGGCGTGCCAAATGTTAGATTCAGGGTTCCGGCAAACCCTTGAGGTTCGAAATCTGGGGTGCGCACGAAGGACTCCCTCCCCCTGGCTCGCTCGCACAACGATCTCAAGGCCTAGCTCGTCAAACCCAGGGAACAAGAGACACGAGGATTTATACTCGATCGGGCCACCGTTGTGGTGTAATACCCTACTCCAGTGTGGTGTGGTGGATTGCCTTGTAGGATGAGGATGAACAGGTACAAGGTATGAACAACCTCCCGAGGAGAGGTGTTCTTGAGCTCGGTGAGCTGGTGCGTATCATGGTGGTCTCAATGATCCGTCCCTTTCTATGGTGGTGGCTAGTCCTATTTATAGAGGCCCTAGTCCTCTTCCCAAATGTTAGGTGGGAAGGGATCCCACAACGGCCAATTTTGAAGGGAGACAACTAGTACAAGCTATCCTGACAAAAGGTGGTCTTCGCCTGCCAAAGGCTCTGGTGGTGATGTAGCTGTGGGTTTCGCGATGACCTCCATCCTGCCGTCCTGCTGGTCTTGGTCTCATTGCACCGATATGGAAACCTTTGCCTGATGCCTCAAGACTCCTCGCCTGCGCCTGCCTCTTTAGCACCAAAGAGGAAACTGGTACACTACGCCCGCTGCGCCCGGCTGGCCTTGGTCGTCACGGCTCACGTCACGTGAACCTCGCGAGGTGCCCCTTGCATAGATATATCCGCTCCTCGGGAGCCAGCCTAGTGAGGCTGCCCCAGGGGAGATCTTGGTGTCGTCCGCCCCGCGAGGGTCTTGAGCTGTTGTTGTTGAAGCTGGGTCGTACCGGGCTGTCGGTGGAGCCACGCCATGGGCCACAGGCAGGCAAGTCTGGGTACCCCCATTCCCAGGATGCCGACACACATCTTACTAAGTTCAATGACATAGCCACCCTTTTTACTCATGATGAGAAAACTCGCTATTACATTATACTCAAATTATCTCCTTTCTCATTAAAGGGTGATGCTAAAGCTTGGTACAATACTCTTGCTCCTCGTTAAAAGCGTAGTCCCCAGGATATGATTTATTACTTCTCTAAAAAATATTTTCCTGCTCATAAGAAACAAGCTGCCTTGTAGGAAATATTTAACTTTGTGCAAACTAAAGAAGAGAGTCTCCCACAAGCTTGGGGGAGGCTTTGCCAGTTACTTAATACTTTGCCTGATCATCTGATACGTCCATTTTGCATCATGCTTTTATATTGATATTTATCGCATTATGGGCTGTTATTACACATTATGTCACAATACTTATGCCTATTGTCTCTTATTTTACAAGGTTTACATGAAGAGGGAGAATGCCGGCAGCTGGAATTCTGGGCTGGAAAAGGAGTAATGAAGGAAATATGCCCTAGAGGCAATAATAAAGTTATTATTTATTTCGTTATTTCATGATAAATGTTTATTATTCATGCTAGAATTGTATTAACCGGAAACATAATACATGTGTGAATACAAAGACAAACATAGTGTCACTAGTATGCCTCTACTTGACTAGCTCGTTGATCAAAGATGGTTATGTTTCCTAGCCATAGACATGAGTTGTCATTTGATTAACGGGATCACATCATTAGGATAATGATGTGATTGACTTGACCCATTCCATTAGCTTAGCACACGATCGTTTAGTATTCTGCTATTGCTTTCTTAATGACTTATACATGTTCCTATGACTATGAGATTATGCAACTCCCGTTTACCGGAGGAACACTTTGTGTGCTACCAAACGTCACAACGTAACTGGGTATTATAAAGGTGCTCTACAGGTGTCTCCGAAGGTACTTGTTGGGTTGGCGTATTTCAAGATTAGGATTTTTCACTTCGATTGTCGAAGAGGTATCTCTGGGCCCACTCGGTAATGCACATCACATAAGCCTTGCAAGAATTGCAACTAATGAGTTAGTTGCGGGATGATGTATTACGGAATGAGTAAAGAGACTTGCCAGTAACGAGATTGAACTAGGTATTGAGATACCGATGATCGAATCTCGGGCAAGTAACATACCGATGACAAAGGGAACAACATACGGTTTGACCGATAAAGATCTTTGTAGAATATGTGGGAGCCAATATGAGCATCCAGGTTCCGCTATTGGTTATTGATCGGAGACGTGTCTCGGTCATGTCTACATAGTTCTCGAACCCGTAGGGTCCGCACGCTTAAAGTTCGATGACAGTTATATTATGAGTTTATGTGTTTTGATGTACCGAAGGAGTTCGGAGTCCCGGATGAGATCAGGGACATGACGAGGAGTCTCGAAATGGTCGAGACGTAAAGATCGATATATTGGATGACTATATTCGGACACCGGACTAGTCCGAATTGGACTAGGGAGGGGGGCGCCCCCTTCCTTCCTTCTCCTTCTCCCTTCCCTTCTCCTACTCCAACAAGGAAAGGAGGAGTCCTACTCCCGGTGGGAGTATGACTCCCCCCTTGGCGCGCCCTCCTCCTAGGCCGGCCGCCTCCCGCCTTGCTCCTTTATATACAGGGGTAGGGGGGCACCCCAAAGAGACAACAATTGATCGTTTGATATTTTAGCCGTGTGCGGTGCCCCCCTCCACCATAGTCCACCTCGATAATACTGTAGCGGTGCTTAGGCGAAGCCCTGCGTCGGTAGAACATCATCATCGTGACCACGCCGTCGTGCTGACGAAACTCTCCCTCAACACTCGGCTGGATCGGAGTTCGAGGGATGTCATCGAGCTGAACGTGTGCTGAACTCGGAGGTGTCGTGCGTTCGGTACTTGACCGGTCGGATCGTGAAGACGTACGACTACATCAACCGCATTGTGTTAACGCTTCCGCTTTCAGTCTACGAGGGTACGTGGACAACACTCTCCCCTCTCGTTGTAATGCATCACCATGATCTTGCGTGTGCGTAGGAAATTTTTGAAATTACTACGTTCCCCAACAAGCAAATATTAGAGACCTATTTTGCACAGCTTCGAAAGTCCTGAAACTTCACGGAAGTCATTTTTGGAATTAATGAAAAATACTGGACAAAGAAAATACCAGAGGGGGGCCACACCCTGGCCATGAGGGTGGGAGGCACGCCCTACCCCCCTGGGTGCCCCCTGCCTCGTGGGCCCCCTGGTGGCCCTCCGGTGCCCATCTTCTGCTATATGAAGTCTTTCGTCCGAGAAAAAATCATAAGCAAGCTTTCGGGACGAAACTCCGCCGCCACGAGGCGGAACCTTGGCGGAACCAATCTAGGGCTCCGGCGGAGCTGTTCTACCGGGGAAACTTCTCTCCAGGAGGGGGAAATCATCGCCATCGTCATCACCAACGCTCCTCTCATCGGGAGGGGGCCAATCTCCATCAACCTCTTCACCAGCACCATCTCCTCTCAAACCCTAGTTCATCTCTTGTATCCAACCTTTGTCCCGAAGCCTCAGATTGGTACCTATGGGTTGCTAGTAGTGTTGATTACTCCTTGTGGTTGATGCTAGTTGGTTTATTTGGTGGAAGATCATATGTTCAGATCCTATATGCATATTAATACCCCTCTGATTATGAACATGAATATGATTTGTGAGTAGTTACATTTGTTCCTGAGGACATGGGAGAAGTCTTGCTATTAGTAGTCATGTGAATTTGGTATTCGTTCGATATTTTGATGAGATGTATGTTGTCTTTCCTCTAGTGGTGTCATGTGAACGTCGAATACATGACACTTCACCATTGTTTGGGCCTAGAGGAAGGCATTGGGAAGTAATAAGTAGATGATGGGTTGCTAGAGTGATGTAAGCTTAAACCCTAGTTTATGCGTTGCTTCGTAAGGGGCTGATTTAGATCCATATGTTTCATGCTATGGTTAGGTTTACCTTAATACTTCTTTTGTAGTTGCGGATGCCTGCAATAGGAGTTAATCATAAGTGCGATGCTTGTCCAAGTAAGGACAACACCCAAGCACCGGTCCACCCACATATCAAATTATCAAAGTACCGAACGCGAATCATATGAACGTGATGAAAACTAGCTTGACGATAATTTCCATGTGTTCTCGGGAGCACTTTTCTCTATATAAGAGTTTGTCCAGGCTTGTCCTTTGCTACAAAAAGCATTGGGCCACCTTGTTGCACTTTATTTACTTTTATTACTTGTTACCCGTTACAAATTACCTTATCACAAAACTATCTGTTACCAATAATTTCAGTGCTTGCAGAGAATACCTTACTGAAAACCGCTTATCATTTCCTTCTGCTCCTCGTTGGGTTCGACACTCTTACTTATCGAAAGGAATATGATAGATCCCCTATACTTGTGGGTCATCATCATCCTCTTAAGAAAAATGAAATACTTGATATCTTCTATAATGGACTAACCGATGCTTCTAGGGACTTCCTAGATAGTTGTGCTGGTTGTGTTTTCAGGAAACGACCTATTGCTCAAGCTGCAGAATTATTGAATAACATATTGAAAAATTATGATGATTGGACTCTTCCTGAACCACTGGCTAAACCCACTCCAAAGAAGAGGGCTATATTATATCTCAGTCCTGAAGATATGCAAGAGGCAAAGAAATCTATGAAGGAAAAAGGTATTAAAGCTGAGAATGTTAAAAATTTACCTCCTATTGAAGAAATACATGGGCTTAATACACCACCACTGCCTAAGGTGGTAGAGGTAAATTATTTAATGAAGTTCAATGATAATGATAATCCTCACAATATGAACCCTAGTCAATGTCTTTATGAGTTTGAAAACTACATTAGAAAACAAGATCACTTCAATGCAAATGTTATGAAACAATTGAAATACAATTCTGATATGATCGATCGCTTGATTGACTTGTTATTTAGAATTTCAGATGATGTTAGAGGTGTTGGAAAACATGATTCTATGGTTCAAACCCAGTTAGAACAAGTTTCTAAATCACAAAGAGAATTGCTTGATGAAATGAATAATAATATGCATGACTTTGCTATTAGAGTTGCAACTAGAGGAGGTAAAATGACTCAGGAACCACTTTATCCTGAAGGACACCCAAAAAGAATTGAACAAGACTCACAAAGAAATAACACTAGTGCACCTAGTCCTTCTAAAAAGAAAAAGAAGAAGAAAAATGATAGGACATTGCATGCTTCTAGTGAACCTGAAATAGAAAAACCTCCTGATAATTATTTGAAACTTCTATCTCATATGCTGAAACTCAATCTGGTAATGAACATCCACCTAATGATAATGAAAAAGATAATGCTGATGTTCATGAAGATGCTCAACCAAATGAAAAAGAACCAGATAATGATGTTGAGATAGAACCACAAGTTGATCTTGATAACCCACAACCTAAGAATAAAAGGTATGATAAAAGAGACTTCATTGCTAGAAAACACGGTAAAGAAAGAGAACCGTGGGTTCAAAAATCTATGCCTTTTCCACCCAAGTCAACTAAAAAGTATGATAAAAGAGACTTCATTGCTATAAAACATGGTAAAGAAAGAATTGCTCCTCAACCTACTGAATCTATTGAAAATGTTTACTTTGAAATTCCTTCGGGTATGATAGATAAACTGCTAGCTAGTCCTTTTGCAGGAGACGGAACATTGCATCCCGATTTACACTTAATCTATGTGGATGAAGTTTGTGGATTATTTAAGGTTGTAGGAATGCCCGATGATGTTATTAAGAAGAAGGTCTTCCCTTTATCTTTGAAGGGAGATGCATTGACATGGTATAGGATATGTGATGATATGGGATCATGGGACTACAAGCGATTGAAATTGGAATTTCATCAAAAGTTTTATCGTATGCATCTTGTTCATCGTGATCGTAATTATATATATAAGTTTTGGCCTCGCGAAGGAGAAAGCATCGCTCAAGCTTGGGGGAGGCTTAAGTCAATGCTATATTCATGCCCCAACCATGAGCTCTCAAGAGAAATGATTATTCAAAATTTTATGCTCGGCTTTCTGACAACAATCGCTCCATGCTCGATACTTATTATACTGGTTCTTTTATGATGAAGACTATTGAATTCAAATGGGATTTATTGGAAAGAATTAAATGCAACTCTGAGGATTGGGATCTCGACGAAGGTAAGGAGTCAGGTATAACACCTAAGTTTGATTGTGTTAAATCTTTTATGGATACCAATGTTTTCTGTAAATTTAGCACTAAATATGGAGTTGACTCTGAGATAGTAGCTTCTTTTTGTGAATCTTTTGCTGCTCATGTTGATCTCCCTAAGGAGAAGTGGTTTAAATATCATCCTCCCATAGAAATAAAAGTAGTTGAACCTATTAAAGTTGAAGAAAATACTATCACTTATAATGATCCTATTGTTCGTACTGCTTATGTTGAGAAACCACCTTTCCCTGTTAGGACAAAGGATCATGCTAAAGCTTCAAATGTGGTTCGTAGAAGAAATATTAGAACCTATACACCTCCTGAGCAAGTTAAAGTTGAACCTAATATTGCTATTGTTAAAGATCTCTTGGCTGATAATATTGATGGGCATGTTATTTATTTCTGTGAGGAAACTGCTAGAATTGCTAAACCTGGTGCTAAAGATAAACATAGACCTGTGGTAGGCATGCCTGTTATTTCTGTTAAAATAGGAGATCATTGTTATCATGGCTTGTGTGATATGGGTGCTAGTGCAATACCCATTTCTTTATACAAAGAAATTATGCATGATATTGCACCTGCTGAGATAGAAGATATAGATGTTACAATTAAACTTGCCAATAGAGATACTATTTCACTGGTTGGGATTGATAGAGATGTTGAAGTCTTGTGTGGAAAAACTAAATATCCTACTGATTTTCTTGTTCTTGGTTCCCCACAAGATAGTTTTTGTCCCATTATATTTGGTAGACCCTTCTTGAATACCGTTAATGCTAAGGTAGACTGCGAAAAGGATGTTGTTACTATTGGTTTGGATGATATGTCTCATGAGTTTAATTTTTCTAAATTTCGTAGACAACCCCGTGATGAGGAATTGCTTAGTAAGGATGAAATTATTGGTCTTGCTTCTATTGTTGTGCCTCCTAATGATCCTTTAGAACAATATTTGCTAGACCATGAAAATGATATGTTTATGAATGAAAGAAGGGAAATAGATGAAGTATTCTTTAAATAGGGACCTATTCTGAAACACAACTTGCCTGTTGAAATTCTAGGGGATCCTCCTCCACCCAAGGGTGATCCCGTGTTTGAACTTAAACCATTGCCCGATACTCTTAAATATGCTTATCTTGATGAAAAGAAGATATATCTTGTTATTATTAGTGCTAACCTTTCAGAGAAGGAGGAAGAAAAATTATTGAAAACTCTGAAGAAGCACCAATTATTGAAAACTCTGAAGAAGCACCGTGCTGCTATTGGATATACTCTTGATGATCTTAAGGGCATTAGTCCCACTCTATGTCAACACAAAATAAATTTGGAGAAAGACACCAAACCAGTTATTGATCATCAACGACGGTTAAATCCTAAGATGAAAGAAGTGGTAAGAAAGGAAATATTAAAGCTCCTTGAGGCAGGTATAATTTATCCCGTTGCTGATAGTCAGTGGGTAAGTCCTGTCCATTGTGTCCCTAAGAAGGGAGGTATTATTGTCGTTCCTAATGATAAAGATGAATTGATTCTGCAAAGAATTATTACAGGTTATTGGATGGTAATTGATTTCCGCAAATTAAATAAAGCTATTAAAAAAGATCATTACCCCTTGCCATTCACTGACCAAATGCTAGAAATATTATCCAAACACACACATTTTTTTCTTTCTAGATGGTTATTCTGGTTTCTCTCAAATACCTGTGTCAGCTGATGATCAAGCAAAGACCACTTTTACTTGCCCTTTCGGTACTTTTGCTTATAGACGTATGCCTTTTGGTTTATGTAATGCACCTGCTACCTTTCAAAGATCCATGATGGCTATATTCTCTGACTTTTGTGAAAAGATGTGTGAGGTTTTCATGGATGATTTCTCCGTTTATGGATCCTCTTTTGATGATTGCTTGAGCAACCTTGATCGAGTTTTCCAGAGATGTGAAGAAACTAATCTTGTTTTGAATCGGGAGAAGTGCCACTTTATGGTTAATGAAGGTATTGTCTTGGGGCATAAAATTTGTGAAAGAGGCATTGAAGTTGATAAAGCTAAATTTGATGCTATTGAAAATATGCCATGTCCCAAGGACATCAAAGGTATAAGAAGTTTTCTTGGTCATGCTGATTTTTATAGGAGGTTCATGAAGGACTTCTCAAAAATTTCTCGGCCTCTGACTAATCTATTACAAAAAAACATTCCTTTTATTTTTGATGATGACTGCGTAGAAGCATTTGAAATACTTAAGAAAGCATTAATCTCTGCACCTATCGTTCAGCCACCTGATTGGAATTTACCCTTTGAAATTATGTGTGATGCTAGTGATTATGCTGTAGGTGTTGTTCTAGGACAAAGAGTTGATAAGAAATTAAATGCTATTCAATATGCTAGTAAAACTCTAGACAAAGGCCTGAGAAATTATGCTACTACTGAAAAAGAATTTTTAGCAGATGTATTTGCTTGTGATAAGTTCGGACCTTATATTGTTGATTCTAAAGTAACTATTCACACTGATCATGCTGCTATTAAATATCTTATGGAAAAGAAAGATGCTAAACCTAGACTTATTAAATGGGTTCTTCTACTACAAGAATTTGATTTGCATATTATTGATAGAAAGGGAGCTGAGAACCCCGTTGCAGACAATTTGTCTAGGTTAGAGAATGTTCTTGATGACCCACTACCTATTGATGATAACTTTCCTGGTGAACAATTAGCTGTCATAAATGCTTCTCGTACTGCTCCATGGTATGCTGATTATGCTAATTACATTGTTGCTAAATTTATACCACCTAGTTTCACATACCAGCATACTTCTGGGATGATCCACATCTTTATAAAGAAGGAGTAGATGGTGTTATTAGACGTTGTGTACCTAAGCATGAACAAGAACAGATCCTACGCAAGTGTCACTCCGAGGCTTATGGAGTACACCACACTGGAGATAGAACTGCACATAAGGTATTGCAATCCGGTTTTTATTGGCCTACTCTCTTCAAGGATGCTCGTAAGTTTGTCTTATCTTGTGATGAATGTCAAAGAATTGGTAATATTAGTAGACGTCAAGAAATGCCTATGAATTATTCACTCGTTATTGAATCATTTGATGTTTGGGGCTTTGATTATATGGGACCGTTTCCTTCCTCTAATGGGTATACACATATTTTAGTTGCTGTTGATTACGTTACTAAGTGGGTAGAAGCTATTCCAAGTAGTAGTGCTGATCATAACACTTCTATTAAGATGCTTAAAGAAGTTATTTCTCCGAGGTTTGGAGTCCCTAGATATTTAATGACTGATGATGGTTCACATTTTATTCATGGTGCTTTTTGTAAAATGCTTGCTAAGTATGATGTTAATCATAGAATTGCATCTCCTTATCACCCACAGTCTAGTGGTCAAGTAGAATTGAGCAACAGAGAGCTGAAATTAATTTTGCAAAAGACTGTTAATAGATCTAGAAAGAATTGGTCCAAGAAACTTGATGATGCATTATGGGCCTATAGAACTGCATATAAAAATCCTATGGGTATGTCTCCGTATAAAATGGTTTATGGAAAAGCATGTCACTTACCTCTCGAACTAGAACATAAGGCATATTGGGCCATTAAAGAGCTCAACTATGATTTCAAACTTGCCGGTGAGAAGAGGCTTTTTGACATTAGCTCACTTGATGAATGGAGAACCCAGGCCTACGAGAATGCCAAACTGTTTAAAGAAAAAGTTAAAAGATGGCATGACAAAAGGATACAAAAGCATGAGTTTAATGTAGGTGATTATGTATTGCTATACAACCCTCATTTAAGATTTTTTGTAGGAAAACTTCTCTCTAAATGGGAAGGTCCTTACGTCATCGAGGAGGTATATCATTCCGATGCCATAAAAATCAACAACTTTGAAGGCACAAATCCAAAGGTGGTAAACGGTCAAAGAAGCAAACATTATATCTCAGGTAATCCCATAAATGTTGAAACTAATATATTGAAACCGTAACCCCGGAGGAATACATAAGGGACACTTTCCAAAATGTTTCAGACTCCAAAAAGGAATAGGTATGTGGTACGGTAAGTAAACCGACTCCAAAACAGTTCTAATGGCAATTTTTCTCTGTTTTGGAATATTTAAGAAAATAGAAAAATAAGAAGCAGTACGGGAAGGACACGAGGCTTCCACGTGGGCGGGAGGCGCGCCCCACCCCCCTGGGCGCGCCCCCTGCCTCGTGGGCACCCCGTGCGCTCTCCGGAGTCCGTTTTCTTGCACGATACTTCTTTTGGTTGGTAAAAATTCATTATATAATCTCCCGAAGGTTTTGACCACCGTATCACGCAATTACCCTCTGTTCTATTTCTGTAACAGATTGGGAGCAAGATGTCATCTCAGGATTCTGACGGAGAGAGCTATGTCTCACACCTCATTGCTGACCCAAAGACCTATGGGGATCTATCTCCTTGTGGTCGAACTACGGATGAGGAGGAGGATGCTCATTTGATGAGGATCAATGATTCCAGTTCGGAGGAGTAGTATGTCCCTCTACCTCAACCTAGGGATATGCACGTGAAGTTCAAGAAGTCTAGTCTTCCTAAGAGGGCTAAACTTTCTAACAATCGATCTATCCCTTCTTGTGTTCGGCAGAAAAGCAAAGGAGATTTATGTGACAAGATCTTGAAGCTGGAGTCGGAGGTTGATGATTTAAAGGAGGAAATTGCTCTTCTCAATTACAACATGAAGAAGCTGAAAGCACAATTTACATCATCAACAACTCCGTTATCATCACCTCCGAAGAAAGATATATAATCACATGGGTATGGGAACTCCCCTTGGCAACTGCCAAGCTTGGGGGAGGTGCCCCGGTATCATATCACCATCATACTCCTATCTTTACCATTTTTCTTAGTTCGGTCCTTTTAGTAATATCTTGATCTAGTAGAATAAAATTTTAGTATGATTTAGTTTTGAGTTTTGCTTTCTGATCTTTCTATGTAATCGAGTCCGTGAGCTATATATAATAAAGATTAATGTTGAGTCAAGGGCTTGATTATCTTGCTATGATCTTGAGGGAATAAAAGAAAGAGAAAGAATAAATAGAAACAAAGAGATCATATCGATCTTATGGAGAGTAATGAGTTCACATATAAAGAGTATGATGATTAAAAATTGTTGAGAGTTGACAAACATAGTTTTGGTTATCATTGCAATTAATAGGAAGTAATAAAGAAAGAGAGGTTTCGCATATAAATATACTATCTTGGACATCTTTTATGATTGTGAGCACTCATTAAATATGACATGCTAAAGAGTTGATGTTGGAGAAGGAAGACAACGCAATGGGTTATGTTTTCTTACATCTGAAATAAAGTGTATTGTCATGGATCACCCAACATGTTGAGCTTGCCTTTCTCCCTCATGCTAGCAAAATTCTTTGCACCAAGTAGAGATACTACTTGTGCTTCCAAATACCCTTAAACCCAGTTTTGCCATAAGAGTCCACCATATCTACCTATGGATTGAGTAAGATCCTTCAAGTAAGTTGTCATCGGTGCAATCAATAAAAATTGCTCTCTAAATAAGTATGATTTATTAGTGTGGAGAAAATAAGCTTTATACGATCTTGTGATGTGGAAGAAAAAAAAGCGACAGACTGCATAATAAAGGTCCATATCACAAGTGGCAATATAAAGTGACGTTCTTTTGCATTAAGATTTCGTGCATCCAACCATGAAAGCGCATGAAAACCCCTGCTTCCCTCTGCGGAGGGCCTATCTTTTACTTTTATCTCTTACCCCTATGCAAGAGTCATGGTGATATTCACCTTTCCTTTTTTACATTTTATCCTTTGGCAAGCACCTTGTGTTGGAAAGATCCTGATATATATATTCAATTGGATGTAAGTTAGCATGAACTATTATTGTTGACATTACCCTTGAGATAAAAGGTTGGGAGGCGAAACTATAAGCCCCTATCTTTCTCTGTGTCCGATTAAAACTCCGTAACCAGAAGTATTGCGTGAATGTTAGCAATTGTGAAATACTAAATGATAGTTGAGTATGTGGACTTGCTGAAAAGCTCTTACATAGACTCTTTCTGATGTTATGATAAATTGCAATTGCTTCAATGACTGAGATTATAGTTTGTTGGTTCTCAATGAAGTTTCTGATTCGTACTTGACATTGTGAATAGATTATTACTTGAGCATAATAAATCATATGACAATATCCATATATGTTGTTGTTATAAGAATGATCATGATGCCCTCATGTCTGTATTTTATTTTATCGACACCACTATATCTAAACATGTGGACATATTTATCGTTATCGGCTTCCGCTTGAGGTCAAGCGAGGTCTAAGCTTGGGGGAGTTGATACGTCCATTTTGCACCATGCTTTTATATTGATATTTATCGCATTATGGGCTGTTATTAGACATTATGTCACAATACTTATGCCTATTCTCTCTTATTTTTCAAGGTTTACATGAAGAGGGAGAATGCCGGCATCTGGAATTCTGGGCTGGAAAAGGAGCAAATATTAGAGACCTATTTTGCACAGCTCCAAAAGTCCTGAAACTTCATGGAAGTCATTTTTGGAATTAATGAAAAATACTGGACGAAGAAAATACCAGAGGGGGGCCACACCCTGGCCACGAGGGTGGGAGGGGGCCAATCGTCATCACCAATGCTCCTCTCATCGGGAGGGGGCCAATCTCCATCAACCTCTTCACCAGCACCATCTCCTCTCAAACCCTAGTTCATCTCTTGTATCCAACCTTTGTCCCAAAGCCTCAGATTGGTACCTGTGGGTTGCTAGTAGTGTTGATTACTCCATGTAGTTGATGCTAGTTAGTTTATTTGGTGGAAGATCATATGTTCAGATCCTATATGCATATTAATACCCCTCTGATTATGAATATGAATATGATTTGGGAGTAGTTACATTTGTTCCTGAGGACATGGGAGAAGTCTTGCTATTAGTAGTCATGTGAATTTGGTATTCGTTTGATATTTTGATGAGATGTATGTTGTCTTTCCTCTAGTGGTGTCATGTGAACGTCGACTACATGACACTTCACCATTGTTTGGGCCTAGAGGAAGGCATTGGGAAGTAATAAGTAGATGATGGGTTGCTAGAGTGACAGAAGCTTAAACCCTAGTTTATGCGTTGCTTCGTAAGGGGCTGATTTGGATCCATATGTTTCATGCTATGCTTAGTGAGGGAGTCCCAGATTAGGGGGTGTCCGGATAGCCGAACTATGACCTTTGGCCGGACTCCTCGACTATGAAGATACAAGATTGAAGACTTCATCCCGTGTCCGGATGGGACTTTCCTTGGCGTGGAAGGCAAGCTTGGCGATACGGATATGTAGATCTCCTACCATTGTAACCGACTCTGTGTAACACTAACCCTCTTTGGTGCCTATATAAACCGGAGGGTTTTAGTCCAGAGGATCTAACAACAATCATACCATAGGCTAGCTTCTAGGGTTTAGCCTCTCGATCTCGTGGAAGATCTACTCTTGTACTACCCATATCATCAATATTAATCTAGCAGGACGTAGGGTTTTACCTCCATCGAGAGGGCCCGAACCTGGTTAAAACATCGTGTCCCTTGTCTCCTGTTACCATCCGCCTAGACGCACAGTTTGGGACCCCCTACCCGAGATCCGCCGGTTTTGACACCGACATTGGTGCTTTCATTGAGAGTTCCTTTGTGTCGTTGTCGTCAGGAAGGATGCCTCATCCCGTCTTTAAAGACGGCACTGTTGCTAAAGAAGCTTTGGCTATCGGCCAAACTCTCCGGCTAGGCGGTTTTCTTATGACCGCCTGTTCGGCCGCCGCGCCGACGATGACTTCTCGGGTCATCAAAAGCAATCTTCACGTTAACTCGGAACTCGCCGAGCAGTTAGATCCGATGGAGATCTTTTCCTTAAACGAGCTCTTGGATCACGTCGCCACCCTGGGAGTTGCTACAAACTATGATCAGATTGGGCCTAAACCCGATCTGAGAGAGATTAACTCTCCCCAGGTTACCCACCACGTTGCTGTGGTAGAGGAACAATACGGTGACCCTTCTTCTATCTTAAGGACTAGCTACGTCCGGATTCCCGATCCCTCCATGCCGGATTCCCGTGGAGGAGAGGACGTCACTCAAGCCCTGAACTTAAAGTCGAGCGTGGGCTAGATTCATTGGACAACATCCAAGAATCCAAGCTTCCAAGTTCGGAAGCTCCTTGTCCCTTAAGTCTCAGATCGGGCGAGGTTCCGGAGTTAATTCCACCCGCCCACCCAAACATAAGCGACCTATCTCAAATTTTGCAAGAGCCCGCAGAAACAGTACACCATTACTGGGCCAGATTCCTCCTGGTTATGGACAGGATAAAGGACTGCCGCGAGGAGGACGCAATCTCATTCTTCTGCAATAATTGCACGGACAACGGGATCCTCAACGCTATAAGTCGCCGTGACATTCACACTTTGCCGACTTGGCGTCCATAGTATGAAAGTACTGTGCGATGGAAAGCACCTGGAAAACCGAAGCAAGATTTTGGGACAATCCGGCCTTGAATACAACCCCAGTCCGAAATAAAAGGGTGCATCATTGCCAGGCACCTGGGTTAAATACCAAAAAGCAAAAACCATTTATAGGGCATGGAACCGTACTGGAGGGATGGCTCAATGGACCCTGTAAAATTCATAGTATAGAGGGTGCCACTCCAACTCATAGCCTTAGAGCATGTTGGATACTACGGCAGGTGGCCAAAAGTGGCGAAGAGCTTCTAGCTCTAGAGCACCAGCCCAGGGATACCAGTACGGTATTAACAGTCTTCGAGACTTTCGCATCAAATAATATGCGGAAGCGAACACTCTGTAGCCTTGCCAAGTCTACCAAGTAGCAACAATAAACCCATGGAGTGACACGGCTATTACCTTTAATGCCGATTTAACCTAAAGTCCGAACAGCCCGAGCACCAGCCAAATTGGTCCTCAGTCCGATAGTGGACGACTTTCGCCTTACCAAGGTACTCATGGACGGTGGCAGCGGATTGAACCTCATTTACGAGGAAACCCTCCGAAAAATGGAAATAGACTGGAGCCGCATTGAGTGAAGCAGCACAACCTTTAGAGGAATAATCCCCAGTCGGGAAGCACGCTGTACAAGAAAAATCACACTGGATGTGGTGTTCGGCACGCCGGATAATTACAGGTCCGAGGAGGTCACGTTCCAAGTGGCCCCGTTCAGCAGCGGATACCACGCTCTATTAGGGCGAGAGGCATTCACAATTTTTTCAAGCTATACCCCATTATGGGTACATGAAGCTCAAAATGCCCGGGCCCAACGGAATCATCATTCTTGCTAGTGACTCGGACATAGCACTCCGCGCCGAAAATAAGACAGCCGTACTGGCCCTTGAGGCACTATCCGAAGCCCTAGCGGCCGAGGAACTCACTGCGCTGCGCTCCACGGTAAATAGGGACGATGTGATACTCGATAAGAGATCCAAGTCCACCTCCTTTAAACCAGCGGACGAAATAGTCAAATTCCAAGTCCATCCAACGGACCCTACAAAAACGGCCTCCATCGGGGCACTATTAAATCCCGATGTAGACACCGCACTAAGAGAATTCCTACGCGAAAATCGACATTTTTGCTGGCACCCTTCAGACATGCCAGAATCCCACGCCGGGCCGAGCACAGCCTAAACATCCTAAAAGGATTCAAGCCAGTCAAACAGGCTCTTCGGCGTTTCTCTGAACCCAAGAGACATGCCATGGGAGAGGAGCTAGCCAAACTATTGGAGGCCGGATTCATCAGAGATATAAAACATCCTAACTGGATAGCAAACCTGGCGATGGTACCAAAGAAGGACAAATCCTGGCGCCTATGCGTCAATTTCAAGGACCTCAACAAGGCTTGCCCAAAGGATCCCTTCCCCCTCCCCCACATCAATCAAATTATCGACGCTACCGCAGGACACGATTCATTGTGCTTCCTCGTCGCATACTCCGGCTACCACCAAATTAAGATGGCAGAGCCTGACCAAGCCGCAACGGCATTCATCACTCCATACGGCCCATTCTGCTTCAACACAATGCCCTTTGGGCTCAAAAACGCTGGCGCAACATATCAGCGCATGATTCAGACATGTCTGGCAAACCAAATCAGCAAAACAGTGGAGGCATACATAGACGATGTGGTCGTCAAAAGCAAGCATGTCGAAACTCTAGTAGATGACTTGAGGCTCACATTTGATAATCACCGAACATATGACATCAAGCTCAACCCGGAAAAATGCGTTTTCGGCGTACCAGCCGGAAAGCTCTTGGGCTTCATTGTATCCGGTAGAGGAATTGAAGCAAACCCAGCCAAGATCCAAGCTCTGTCACAATTGGATATCCCAAAAGACCTCAAACAAACACAAAAATTGGCTGGATGCGTGGCGGCTCTAAGCCGCTTTATCTCCCGTTTGGGAGAAAAGGCATTACCCCTTTATCGCCTCCTCCGACACACTGAACACTTCGAGTGGACGGATGCTGCCACGGCCGGACTCGAAGAAATAAAAGCCATATTGGCAACAAACCCGGTCCTGGCCGCGTGTCGGCGTTCTGGGAACGGGGGTCCCCAGACTTGCCTGCATGCGGCCTGCGGCGTGGCTCAAAGGAGGCCCAGGACAGCCCATCTTCATCAACACAATCTCAAGACCCTCGCGAGGGGCCAAGCCTCGCGGGGCGGACGACAAGGAGCTTCCTCAGGCTCGGCCTCGTCAGGCTGGCTCATGAGGAGGCGGAGAGTTCAAGGCAGGGTACCTCGCGAGGTGCCCATGACGCAAGCCATGACGACCAAGGGCACCGATCGGGCGCCAGCCAGAAGGCCGTCCTACTTTCCTCTTTGGTGCAAAGGGAGCAAGCGCAGGCGAGAGCATCAAGCAAAGGCATCCGTTTCGGTGCAACAAGACCAAGATCAGCCCCAACGGCTGGAAGGGAGTCATCGTGGAGCCCAAGCAGGCGTCATCACCAGAGCCTTTGGCAGGCGAGGACCAACTTTAGTCAGGATAAGTGTACTATTGGGGAACGTAGTAATTTCAAAAAAATTCCTACGCACACGCAAGGATCATGGTGATGGCATAACAACGAGAGGGGAGAGTATTGTCCACGTACCCTCGTAGACCGTAAGCGGAAGCGTTATCACAACGCGGTTGATGTAGTCGTATGTAACATCCCAAATTTCCTATTTGGAATGTTTTACAATTATAGATAAGCATCCTATGCATTCTGTTTGAATTTGATTGTCATTTGAAGTTTCAGAGCAAATTGAGTTTGAATTTGAAACTTTGGCATGTGGGAAACAATTCAAAACTAAGCACGATAAATACTTGATCAAAAGTATGAGAGGAGCAAACATGACACTCCAAAAATATCAGAGGAAACAATGCCAAAAGTTTTGGAATTCAAATCTGAATTTTATTTGAATTTGAAAAAATGGATTTTTATAAAGTTTGGATTTTGCCTTTGGAAAAATGTTCAAATGAAAGGGAATATTCCCCTGATCATTTTGGTATATATATACCCTATATAAATTATTTCTAGATTTGGTTTTATTTTTGTTTTAGTTTTATTAAAAAAATAAAGAAAAACCCTTCGGGCGCCAGCCAGGCCACCCCAGGCCCAGCCAGCGCCACCTCACCCCTCCGCACCCCGCGCCTGGCCCAGCCAAGCCGGCCCACTGAGCCCGGCCAGTAGAAACCCGGCCAGCCCGGCTCACCGACCGGCCTCGCCCCTCGCCCGATTTCCCTAGGCTTCGCCACCCGACCGAACCTTCCCCTCTCCCTCTCATCGACCCTTGGGCCCGCCCGTCTTCTTCCCCTCGCCCAAGCCACGCAGCTCATGGGAGATCCACCGGATCCCGAAGGATCCGGGATCCCCGATCGCCCCCGATGCCTTTCCGCCCCTCGCCCGACCCCCTGGCTATAAAAGCCAGAGGCTCCGCACCCCATTCCCCCCCCTAGCGACGCCGAACCCCCTCTCCCTCTCCCTCCCGAGCTCACCGGAGTCCCGAGCTCGCCACCGCCGCCAAAACCGCCGCCGACGCCACCCTGGTCCACCCCGACCCTCCCCAACACCACCGAACCCTCCCCCGTGCTCGTGCGCGTCTCCCGACGACTCGCCGAAGCTCGCCGACGCCCAGACGCCTCGGAGCACTCTCGCCGCCGCCGCCGCCGTCGCCGGAGTCCGGTAAGTCCCCGGCATCCCCCTCCCCCGTTCGATCTTAGATCGACGGCCTCGATTAGAACCCCGAAGGGTATGTTTTATTAGAAAACCGGACGAAGCGGTTTATTTATTTTAGTTAGGTTTATTTGTTTAGGCGGTTCGTTTTAGTTAACCCTAGGCCCGTTTAGACTAAACTACGCCTAGTGCATGATAGGCCCATTGGGCTTTTTCTTTTAATTTGATTTTCTGTTTTAGCGAATAGTTCCAATTTTCAAAAATGTATATCTTTTATTCTGTTTAATATTTTTGATGATTCTTTTTTGTTGGATTGCAAATTTTATGTAGTTTCTGTAGAATACATATTTAGCTATGTTAAAAATAATTAAAATGCTTTAATATTGTTTTAGCCAGAATAGTAAATCTGCTATAACTTTAGTTAGAAAAATTTTTTTTGCATGATTCTTTTTGTCACCACTTTATTTTTACATTGCAAAACCCTAGAAATTAACTTTGGTATTTTAGTATTAATAAATAATTAATTCTAGGCAGAATCCTATTAATCTTAATTAATTGACTAGTTCCTGTTTTCCTAATTAATTAATTAGTAAATTAATTTATTTCTAACTTGTGATTAGTTATTCTAGGATAGTTTCTGTCATTCTAGTAGATGAACTTTTATTTATAATTAATAAAAGTTTTAAGTTATTTTCTTAATAGAAATTGGATTAGGCCTAAAATGAGTTTTATAATAGCTTTTAATTAATTCTTTTTGCTCCTAATTGCTTAGTGAATCCTTTTCTGTTAAGTTAACCTAAAACCATGATTAGGTTATTTTAAGGAATTTTGTTATATAAAACTATTTTTGCTATTGTTTGGAGTAGGGAAAAACTTTGAATTGATTTCTTTGAGTTTTTCTTTTGGAATTGGTTTTGATTGCTTTGATGTGCTATGTTACTATTGTTATCTTGTGTGATCCTCTTGCTTTGTACTTATTGTGTTATTGTTTGTCTCGGTAGAGTTTCCGGAGTGCGAAGCTTGCTACTACGACTCTTTAGCTTACGAGGATCATCAAGAAGGCAAGTTTTGATCATGTTATTTCTATACCTATGTTTTTGTGCATTAGTAGTTGTCACCACCCCACCATGCATGCAGTAGTGAAATCTTGAAGTCATTAAACTTGAGTAGTATCATGTGGTAGGATGAACCAATCCCCTTGTTACCATGACCCCGGACGTAGTAGTTATTTTGCTATGCTCGTGAAGCGGGATTTGGTATGAGTGATATTCATAAGCAAGATGTGAGAGTCAATGATGATGATAACCCCATGAACTACAATGATCAAGATGGACTTGGAAAATCACTACTTTGGGTGGAGGGCGGTTGACGGGCACCCTGAGCACCCAGTGGTGGCGGGATGCATGGAGAAGCGCCATCACATCCTCAAGGAAAGCTTCACCCAGCCACGAAGAGAAGGATGGATGCCCCATGACCGGAAGCTTACCTGTGCAGCCGCAAGCCATTATGGGCTCTGGCTGGGTTGACCCTAGTAGTGACGCCGGGCTGGACGGTACTACGAGAAGTAGACGAACGGTAGGATTGGATGGGTACCGGCAAGGCCGGAAGAACTCTTTGGAAGACCCTGTTTCATTCGTCCCTGTCTTCAAACACCATGAAGTGCGAAGACTCTAAAGGAGGGAATGATTCTTATGGGAAAGTGCATAAACCTCTGCAGAGGTTTATAACCTAATCGATGAGCCGTGTCCCCTGTTTCGGACTTTTGAGCCTCTGGAACTTGGAAGTATTCGGATATCTCGACACTAAAAATAATGAATTAATTTGAGGGTTTATGACTTAATAATTTGGGAACGAGATTTTGGTTGGCGGAACCATCTCAATAACTACCAACAATTTGTAGTAATTTGCAAATAAGTCCACCTGTAGTAGGATAAAATTGGCTTTACGCAAAAATGATGAAACTTAGAGCTCCACAGCCAAAATGCATATAGTGTAGTAACTTTATTATTGTTATTCTTCATGACTTGCCAGCTTATTCCAAAAGTCGACCTACATGGCTGCAACGTATTATGTTGCGTAGATATATTCCGATCAGAGTGAGGCTACGCTCGCGCTTGGCGATTGCCCTTTGGAGTCGGATGGACTCGCTTTACCTCGACGCTTCCGCAGCATTAGTAGTTTATTTCTCATGAGTTGGCCTTGAGCCGAATTTATTCCCTTGTAATAAAGACTCTATATGAGAATCGTGTAATAAAATTCAGGTGTGATTGAACTTTGATTACTTTATCGATGTACTGTGAGTACCAGCATGATCTTGGGATGGTACAGACACAGAGACTTGACCGATGTTGGGTCAGGTCGCTACATCGTACGTCTTCACGATCCGACCGATCCAAGTACCGAACGTACGGCACCTCCGAGTTCAGCACACGTTCAGCTCGATGACGATCCCCGGACTCCGATCCAGCAAAGTGTCGAGGATGAGTTCCACAAGACGACGGCGTGGTGACGATGATGATGCTCTACCGGCGCAGGGCTTCGCCTAAACTCCATGACGATATGACCGAGGTGGAATATGGTGGAGGGGGCACCGCACACGGCTAAGGAACGATCCGTAGATCAACTTGTGTCTCTATGGGGTGCCTCCCTGCCCCCGTATATAAAGGAGCAAGGGGGGTTGCGGCCGGCCCTAGGAGGAGGCGCGCCGGAGGATTCCTACTCCCACCGGGAGTAGGACTCCCCCTTTCCTAGTTGGACTAGGACTTGGGGGGGAAGGAGGAGAGGGGGAAAATGAAAGGGGGGGGCGCCGCCCCCCCTCCTTGTCCTATTCAGACTTGGGGAGGGGCGTGTGGCTGCCCCTTGGCCCCTTCTCCTCTTTCTCCACTAGGCCCACTAAGGCCCATTAGGTCACCGGGGGGTTCCGGTAACCTCCCGGTACTCCGGTAAAATGCCGATTTCACCCGGAACACTTCCGATGTCCAAACATAGGCCTCCAATATATCAATCTTTATGTCTCGACCATTTCGAGACTCCTCGTCATGTCCGTGATCACATCCAGGACTCCGAACAAACTTCTGTACATCAAAACTTATAAACTCATAATAAAACTATCATTGTAACGTTAAGCGTGCGGGCCCTACGGGTTCGAGAACTATGTAGACATGACCTAGAACTATTCTCGGTCAATAACCAATAGCGGAACCAGGATGCCCATATTGGTTCCTACATATTCTACGAAGATCTTTATCGGTCAAACCGCATAACAACATACATTGTTCCCTTTGTCATCGGTATGTTACTTGCCCGAGATTTGATCGTCGGTATCCAATACCTAGTTCAATCTCAAGCATCGGCAAGTCTCTTTACTCGTTACGTAATGCATCATTCCATAATTAACTCATTAGCTACATTGCTTGCAAGGCTTATAGTGATGTGCATTACCGAGAAGGCCCAGAGATACCTCTCCGACAATCGGAGTGACAAAACCTAATCTCGAAATACGCCAACCCAACATGTACCTTTGGAGACACCTGTAGTACTC
This sequence comes from Aegilops bicornis, assembly GCA_021605145.1. Lineage (NCBI taxonomy): Eukaryota > Viridiplantae > Streptophyta > Magnoliopsida > Poales > Poaceae > Aegilops > Aegilops bicornis. The sequence continues at coordinate 627,741,678 of CM038671.1, read as the reverse complement.
CTTTATAATCACCCGATTCGTTGTGACGTTTGGTAGCACCCAAAGTGTTCCTCCAGTAAACGGAGTTGCATAATCTCATAGTTACGAGGAACATGTATAAGTCATGAAGAAAGCAATAGCAATATACTAAACGATCAAGTGCTAGGCTAACGGAATGGGTCATGTCAATCACATCATTCTCCTAATGATGTGATCCCATTAATCAAATAACAACACATGTCTATGGTTAGGAAACATAACCATCTTTGATTAATGAGCTAGTCAAGTAGAGGCATACTAGTGACTATATGTTTGTCTATGTATTCACACATGTATCATGTTTCCGGTTAATACAATTCTAGCATGAATAATAAACATTTATCATGATATGAGGAAATAAATAATAACTTTATTATTGCCTCTAGGGCATATTTCCTTCAGTCTCCCACTTGCACTAGAGTCAATAATCTAGATTACACAGTAATGATTCTAACACCCATGGAGTCTTGGTGCTGATCATGTTTTGCTCGTGGAAGAGGCTTAGTCAACGGGTCTGCAATATTCAGATCCCTATGTATCTTGCAAATCTCTATGTCTCCCACCTGGACTTGGTCCCAGATGGAATTGAAGCGTTTCTTGATGTGCTTGGTCCTCTTGTGAAATCTGGATTCCTTTGCCAAGGCAATTGCACCAGTATTGTCACAGAAGATCTTCATTGGTCCCGATGCACTAGGTATGACACCTAGATCGGAAATGAACTCTTTCATCCAGACTCCTTCATTTGCTGCTTCCGAAGCAGCTATGTATTCCGCTTCACATGTCGATCCTGCCACGACACTTTGTTTAGAACTGTACCAACTAACAGCTCCACCGTTTAATAAAAACGAGTATCCGGTTTGCGATTTAGAATCGTCCGGATCAGTGTCAAAGCTTGCATCGACGTAACCATTTACGACTAGCTCTTTGTCACCTCCATATACGAGAAACATATCCTTAGTCCTTTTCGTGTATTTCAGATATTCTTGACCGCTGTCCGATGATCCACTCTGGATTACTTTGGTACCTTCTGCCAAGCTTATTGCTAAGCATACGTCGGTCTGGTACACGACATTGCATACATGATAGAGCCTATGGCTGAAGCATAGGGAACATCTTTCATTTTCTCTCTATCTTCTGCTGTGGTCGGGCATTGAGTCCGACTCAATTTCACACCTTGTAATACGTGCAAGAACCCTTTCTTTGCACGATCCATTTTGAACTTTTTCAAAACTTTATCAAGGTATGTGCTTTGTGAAAGTCCAATCAAGCGTCTTGATCTATCTCTATAGATCTTGATGCCCAATATGTAAGCAGCTTCACCGAGGTCTTTCATTGAAAAACTTTTATTCAAGTATCCCTTTATGCTATCAGAATGCTATATCATTTCCAATCAATAATATGTCGTCCACATATAATATCGTAAATGCTATAGAGCTCCCACTCACTTTCTTGTAAATACAGGCTTCTCCAAAAGTCTCAGATAAAACCATATGCTTTGATCACACTATCAAAGCGTTTATTCCAACTCCGAGAGGCTTGCACCGGACCATAAATTGATCATTGGAGCTTGCACACTTTGTTAGCACCTTTTGGATCAACAAAACCTTCTAGTTGCATCATATACAACTCTTCTTCTAGAAATCCATTCAAGAATGCAGTTTTGACATCCATTTGCCAAATTTCATAATTATAAAATGCAGCAATTGCTAACATGATTCGGACAGACTTAAGCATCGCTACGGGTGAGAAAGTCTCATCGTAGTCAACCCCTTGAACTTGTCGAAAACCTTTCGCAACAAGTCGAGCTTTATAAACAGTTATATTACCATCAGCGTCAGTCTTCTTCTTAAAGATCCATTTATTTTCTATTGCTTGCCGACCATCGGGCAAGTCAACCAAAGTCCACACTTTGTTCTCATACATGGATCCCATCTCAGATTTCATGGCTTCAAGCCATTTTATGCGAATCTGGGCTCACCATCGCTTCTTCATAGTTCGTAGGTTCACCATGATCTAGTAGCATGACTTCCGAATAGGATTACCGTACCACTCAGTGCGGATCTTACTCTAGTTGATCTATGAAGTTCAAGAACAACTTGATCTCAAGTTTCATGATCATCATAACTTCCTCACTAATTGGTGTAGGTGTCACGAGAACCGATTTACGTGATGAACTACTTTCCAATAAGGGAGCTGGTACAGGTACCTCATCAAGTTCTACTTTCCTCCCACTCACTTCTTTCGAGAGAAACTCCTTCTCTAGAAAGGATCCATTCTTAGCAACGAATGTCTTGCCTTCGGATCTGTGATAGAAGGTGTACCCAACTGTCTCCTTTGGGTATCCTATGAAGACACATTTTTCCGATTTGGGTTCAAGCTTATCAGGTTGAAGTTTTTTCACATAAGCATTGCAGCCCCAAACTTTCAGAAACGACAACTTTGGTTTCTTGCCAAACCATAGTTCATAAGGAGTCGTCTCAACGGATTTTGATGGTGCCCTATTTAATGTGAATGCGGACGTCTCTAAAGCATAACCCCAAAATGATATTGGTAAATCGGTAAGAGACATCATAGACCGCACCATATCTAGTAAATTACGATTACGACGTTCGGACACACCATTACGCTGTGGTGTTCCAGGTGGCGTTAGTTGCGAAACTATTCTGCATTGTTTCAAATGTAGACTAAACTCGTAACTCAAATATTCTCCTCCACGATCAGATCGTAGAAACTTTAATTTTCTTGTTACGATGATTTTCAACTTCACTCTGAAATTCTTTGAACTTTTCAAATGTTTCAGATTTATGCTTCATTAAGAAGATATACCCGTATCTGCTTAAATCATCTGTGAAGGTGAGAAAATAACGATATCCGCCACGAGCTTCAACATTCATCGGACCACATACATCTGTATGTATGATTTCTAACAAATCTGTTGCTCTCTCCATAGAACCGGAGAACGGTGTTTTAGTCATCTTGCCCATGAGGCACGGTTCGCAAGTACCAAGTGATTCATAATCAAGTGGTTCCAAAAGTCCATCAAGATGGAGTTTCTTCATGCGCTTTACACCGATATAACCTAAACGGCAAGTGCCACAAATAAGTTGCACTATCATTATCAACTCTGCATCTTTTGGCTTCGACATTATGAATATGTGTATCACTACTATCGAGATTTAATAAAATAGACCACTCTTCAAGGGTGCATGACCATAAAAGATATTACTCATATAAATAGAACAACTATTATTCTCTCGATTTAAATGAATAACCGTCTCGCATCAAACAAGATCCAGATATAATGTTCATGCTCAACGCTGGCACCAAATAACAATTATTTAGGTCTAAAACTAATCCCGAAGGTAGATGTAGAGGTAGCGTGCCGACCGCGATCACATCGACTTTGGAACCGTTTCCCACGTGCATCGTCACCTCGTCCTTGGCCAGTGCTCGCTTATTCCGTAGTCCCTGTTTCGAGTTGCAAATATTAGCAATGTAACCGGTATCAAATACCAGTGCTACTACGAGCTCTAGTAAGGTACACATCAATAACATGTATATCACATATACCTTTGTTCACCTTGCCATCCTTCTTATCAACCAAATACTTGGGGCAGTTCCGCTTCCGGTGACCAGTTTGCTTGCGGAGAAGCACTTTCGGCCAGGCTTAGGTCTGGACTTGGGTTTCTTCTCTTGAGCAGCAACTTGCTTGCTGTTCTTTTTGAAGTTCCCCTTCTTCTTCCCTTTGCCCTTTTCTTGAAACTAGTGGTCTTGTTGACCATCAACACTTGATGCTCCTTCTTGATTTCTACCTCCGCAGCTTTTAGCATTGCGAAGAGCTTGGCAATTGTTTTGTTCATCCCTTGCATATTATAGTTCATCACGAAGCTCTTGTAGCTTGGTGGCAGTGATTGGAGAATTCTGTCAATGACACTATCATCCGGAAGATTAACTCCCAGTTGAATCAAGTGATTATTATACCCAGACATTTTGAGTATATGCTCACTGATAGAACTATTCTCCTCCATCTTGCAGCTATAGAACTTATTGGAGACTTCATATCCTCTCAATCCGGGCATTTGCTTGAAATATTAACTTCAACTCCTGGAACATCTCATATGCTCCATGACGTTCAAAACGTCGTTGAAGACCCGATTCTAAGCCGTAAAGCATGGCACATCGAACTATAGAGTAGTCATCAGCTTTGCTCGCCAGACGATCACAACTTCGGCGTTGCTCCTGCAGCAGGCACGGCACCCAAAGACCGCTTCCGGGGCGTAATTGATACGTGCAGCAATGAGGATAATCCTCAAGTTATGGACCCAGTCCGTGTAATTGCTACCATCATCTTTCAACTTTGCTTTCTCAAGGAACGCATTAAAATTGAACGGAACAACAGCACGAGCCATCTATCTACAACAAACATAGATAATCAAAATACTATCAGGTACTAAGTTCATGATAAATTTAAGTTCAATTAATCATATTACTTAAGAACTCCCACTTAGACAGACATCTCTCTAGTCATCTAAGTGATCACGTGATCCAAATCAACTAAACCATAACCGATCATCACGTGAGATGGAGTAGTTTTCAATGGTGAACATCACTATGTTGATCATATCTACTATATGATTCACGCCGACCTTTCGGTCTCCGTGTTCCGAGGCCATATCTGCATATGCTAGGCTCGTCAAGTTTAACTCGAGTATTCTGCGTGTGCAAAACTGGCTTGCACCCGTTGTAGATGGACGTGAGCTTATCACACCCGATCATCACGTGGTGTGCAGGCACGCCGAACTTTGGCAACGGTGCATACTCAGGAGAACACTTCTTGATAATTTTAGTGAGAGATCATCTTAAAATGCTACCGTCAATCAAAGCAAGATAAGATGCATAAAGGATAAACATCACATGCGATCAATATAAGTGATATGATATGGCCATCATCATCTTGTGCTTGTGATCTCCATCCCCGAAGCACCGTCGTGATCACCATCGTCACCGGCGCGACACCTTGATCTCCATCGTAGCATCGTTGTCGTTACGCCATCTATTGCTTCTACGACTATCGCTACCGCTTAGTGATAAAGTAAAGCAATTACAAGGCGTTTGCATTTCATACAATAAAGCGACAACCATATGGCTCTCGCCATTGCCGATAACTTCGGTTACAAAACATGATCATCTCATACAATAAAATATAGCATCACGTCTTGACCATATCACATCACAACATGCCCTGCAAAAACAAGTTAGACGTCCTCTACTTTGTTGTTGCAAGTTTTACGTGGCTGCTATGGGCTGAGCAAGAACCGTTCTTACCTACGCATCAAAACCACAACGATAGTTTGTCAAGTTGGTGCTGTTTTAACCTTCGCAAGGACCGGGCGTATGCCACACTCGGTTCAACTAAAGTGAGAGAGACAGACACCCGCCAACACCTTTAAGCACGAGTGCTGCATAGCGGTGAAACCAGTCTCGCGTAAGCATACAGCGTAATGTCGGTCCGGGCGCTTCATCTCACAATACCGCCGAACCAAAGTATGACATGCTGGTAAGCAGTATGACTTGTATCGCCCACAACTCACTTGTGTTCTACTCGTGCATATGACATCTACGCATAAAACCAGGCTCGGATGCCACTGTTGGGGAACGTAGTAATTTCAAAAAATTTCCTACACACACGCAAGGATCATGGTGATGGCATAGCAACGAGAGGGGAGAGTATTGTCCATGTACCCTCGTAGACCGTAAGCGGAAGCGTTATCACAACGCAGTTGATGTAGTCGTACGTCTTCACGATCCGACCGATCCAAGTACCGAACGTACGACACCTCCGAGTTCAGCACACGTTCAGCTCGATGACGATCCCGGACTCCGATCCAGCAAAGTGTCGAGGATGAGTTCCACAAGACGACGGCGTGGTAGCGATGATGATGCTCTACCGGTAGCGAGGCTTCGCCTAAACTCCGCGACGATATGACCGAGGTGGAATATGGTGGAGGGGGGCACCGCACACGGCTAAGGAACGATCCGTAGATCAACTTGTGTGTCTATGGGGTGCCCCCCTGCCCCCGTATATAAAGGAGCAAGGGGGGTTGCGGTCGGCCCTAGGAGAAGGCGCACCGGAGGAGTCCTACTCCCACCGGGAGTAGGACTCCCCCCTTTCCTAGTTGGACTAGGACTTGGGGGGGAAGGAGGAGAGGGGAAAAGGAAAGTGGGGCGCAGACACCCTCCATGTCCTATTCGGACTTTCGGGGGAGGTGCGCGCGGCTGCCCCTTGGCCCCTTCTCCTCTTTCTCCACTAGTCACACTAAGGCCCATTAGGTCACCGGGGGGTTCCGGTAACCTCCCGGTACTCCGGTAAAATGCCGATTTCACCCGGAACACTTCCGATGTCCAAACATAGGCTTCCAATATATCAATCTTTATGTCTCGACCATTTCGAGACTCCTCGTCATGTCCGTGATCACATCCAGGACTCCGAACAAACTTCGGTACATCAAAACTGTCATCGTAACGTTAAGCATGCGGACCCTACGGGTTCGAGAACTATGTAGACATGACCTAGAACTATTCTCGGTCAATAACCAATAGCAGAACCTGGATGCCCATATTGGTTCCTACATATTCTACGAAGATCTTTATCGGTCAAACCGCATAACAACATACGTTGTTCCCTTTGTCATCGGTATGTTACTTGCCCGAGATTTGATCGTCGGTATCCAATACCTAGTTCAATCTCGTTACTGTCAAGTCTCTTTACTCATTACGTAATGCATCATTCCGTATCTAACTCATTAGCTACATTGCTTGCAAGGCTTATAGTGATGTGCATTACCGAGAAGGCCCAGAGATACCTCTCCGACAATCGGAGTGACAAAACCTAATCTCGAAATACGCCAACCCAACATGTACCTTTGGAGACACCTGTAGTACTCCTTTATAATTACCCGATTCACGTTGTGACGTTTGGTAGCACCGAAAGTGTTCCTCACGGTAAACGGAGTTGCATAATCTCATAGTTACGAGGAACATGTATAAGTCATGAAGAAAGCAATAGCAATATACTAAACGATCAAGTGCTAGGCTAACGGAATGGGTCATGTCAATCACATCATTCTCCTAATGATGTGATCCCATTAATCAAATAACAACACATGTCTATGGTTGGGAAACATAACCATCTTTGATTAATGAGCTAGTCAAGTAGAAGCATACTAGTGACTATATGTTTGTCTATGTATTCACACATGTATCTTGTTTCCGGTTAATACAATTCTAGCATGAATAATAAACATTTATCATGATATGAGGAAATAAATAATAACTTTATTATTGCCTCTAGGGCATATTTCCTTCATGTACCCGCTATTCCCCTTCAAAATGGCCAATTGTTGGCGCCCTTCCCGCTCAATATTTGGGAAGAGGCCCAGGGCCTTCGTCTATATAAGTAGAGCTAGCCATCATAGTAGAGAGGACGAGGAGCATCCAGAGAGAGAGATAGAGACCCGATCCTCAAGCTAGAGCGACGGGACACCACCTAGCAGTTCATCACACCCACCAAGAACAGACCCTCGCGAGGCTGTTCTTCCTTCTACTGTTCCTCATCAGCCCAAGAGGCAATCCACCACACCACAAACTAGAGTAGGGTATTACACCACAACGGTGGCCCGAACTAGTATAAATCTTGTGTCTCTTGTGCTGTTCTTGCTAGTAGTTTAGGTCCCTGCGATTGGCCGAGGTACGAGGCGGTGGAGGTTGGATCTCAGCAGTTCGAACCTTAAGGGTCTGCGGAACCCGAAATCCGACATTTGGCGCGCCCGGGTAGGTGCGCGGAATCTGCCTTCTGCCACCTTGTGTCCCGTCGCATCGTCATCACCATGTCCGCGACCAAGCGGGCAACCCAGATCCTTAGGCGGCGTGGCCCGCCCACTTGAGCCGCTTCGCCTCGGGCGACCCGTGCCCAGGCAGCTCGCGATCCGCAGAACGCTGCGGGCCGCGAGTGGCAGCGGACGAGCCGACGGCTCTCACGCTGCGGCGGCGCGGTCGGCAAGGGCCTCCAATCACGCCACGACCACGTCACCGTACACCCGCCGGGAAGCAAGCGAACTCAAGGGCCGCGCTCACGGTGGCGAAAGGCTGCTGCAGTCTGCGAGCTGGAGGGCGGCCGCGGCGTGCTCTGGGCGGGTGGCGAGCTCACAGGCTTCGCCGCCTCGAGGCTCACCCTTCGCACCCAACTTCCATCTCGGGCCCAGGCGGCCCGCAGGGTCTCCACGCAGCGTGCCAGCTGGCTCCAAAGCTACTCCAACGCTGGCGGCTTATCGGCCTTTGGGCCGGGCGGCGGGGTTGCCCCTGCCCCCGACCCGCGAAGAAGGACTCGACGTGACTCACGGCCCTGGAGGGCCGCCGCGCCACCACCACACGGCGGGCGCATCAAGCAGAGCAGCATGGCGCGTTCAAAGCACTCTGGCGTGGCCTTCGGGATGACGGCGCCAGAAGAATCGTGCCCCACATGATGGACCAAGGGCACCCGCATGAGGGAGAACAAGGCTCGCTCCTCAGCCCGAAATGGGGGATGAGGCGCCAGAAGCCGAGCTCTTTCAGGAGCCTCGGGACGGTCCCACTGGTCATGCCGGGGGCGACGATTATCGGGTACCGCTACTTCCTCAAGAGCAAACATACGCTAACCATAGGTCGCAGAAGGTACAGGTCGCCACGACGAGCGGCTGCCCCGCTCCCGCAGTCTCCTACCCCTCGGGAGGAGGGCGCAGGGGGCTACCGGAGAGGGGCAGAGACCAGACATCACCACCGCGGCGTTCGGAGCAAGGCGTTCTCAGGAGGTAGGCCCTCTGCTGGGGAGGTGCCTCAGGGCCTGCCCCTGGCGGAGGACCCGTGGTCGTCGGGGGAACCACTGGAGACCGCTCTACCCCACCGGCGGCGTCCTGGTTTCCGGTCGTCGTTGGTGGCACTAGAGTGTGGCGCAAGGCGGGGCCCTCGTGCCTGTGAAGAAGGCCCAGTGCCTGTGAAGCTCGCCGCCCCGTGACACTCTCACGTAATAATGAGTGGGGCTGTACACGCCCGAGTCTCGAGGGTGCTACCAGCCCCTGGGGCTCCCTCCCACGCCCAGTGGCAGCACTTAGCTCATGTTGGTGAGAAGACGCCCAAGACTAGACTAGGTGCCGACACGGCTTTTCTTCCGCTTTCTTCGCCTTTCCATTTTGATTGTCGTCTTCCCTCTCGGATTTAAGTTGGATTCAAGTGGAGATTTGCGTGTGTTCGGGAAGGGGTGCTTAGTCTCGTTCGAGCAAATCTCTCGCGTTTGATTTACAACTCCGCCTCATTTGCCTCCCCTCATGAGCCCCTCGTGAGCCGGGCCAGGCCTAGCTTGCGCGCAGCCCGGCTGTCATGGCCGCATCCTCTCCGGAGGGTTTTTATCAGAGATCCTACGGATTCGATCAGGAGACACTCAGATCGCCTCAGCCTCCCACAGGCTATCTCAGGGCTCGTACGAAACAAAGGTAAACCAGCCAACCAGCACGTCGCTAGGCCAACCACTTGGCGCGGGCGTATGGGCGACGTAACACCTGCTAATACGATGAACACAAGTTTTACATGAGGGGCTCCCCCTCCCAAAATGCTCTCACAACCATCAGGCCAAAACCTGAGTTCTATTCATGCAGGGTAATGGAACAAGGACAATACATAATCAGTCGGATAAATCCCCCAATGCATCCTCAGGAGCACCTCCAGAGCCGTTGCTGGCGTCGCTGGCCTCGCCGTCGCTATCTGCGTGATCGTCGGCGGCGTCTGGACCGTTCACCATGCCGCCCTCATCGGCGCCCACGACCACGCCGTCGTCGTCCGAAGCGAAGGCCCGGACGAGGGCATCCACGTTGTCTTCCACCCGGTCGTCGAGTCGCCGGGACGGCACGGGAAGCTGAAGCGATAGCTGCGTCAAAATCGAAGTGGGGTCCATGTCCGGAGATGGCTGAAGACACGAGAGAAAGCGCGCCCGAGCAGCGCAGCTCCTCTCCTCCACCAACCTGTTGGCCCCGACCGGCCGTGCCTCGGCCGCGCCACCACGTCGGTAAAGAACTCAAGGTTGCGGCGTAGTTAACGCGTGCGGCTCGCCTCTGCCGCCTCGCAGATATTATCCAAGGCTGCGTTGGCTCTCTCCCGGAGCGTGGCGAGCATGGGGCCGTGCTCATGCTCCAGGATTCGCCGCTGAGCATCTCGTCCGCATTCTGGCGCGCGACGGCATCGGCCTCCTCCACCCGTTGACGAAAAAGGAGCGCCTCAGCCTGAGAGGTGGTGGACTCCCTCTGCGCCACCTCGAGGGCGGCCCGAAGAGCATCGGCCCGCCGCGTTGCCTCCTCCAGCTTGGCCCTCAAGGCAGCAGTCATGCCCTCAGCCTCGGCCCTAATCAACCCCGTTCTCTCCTCAAACTCGCGCTCGAGGTTCGAGCGCGCCGTTGCCACTCGGCGTCCGACCTCCTCCAGGACGCGGGCCTCCCGTGCGGCGACCTCATCCTCTGCCCGCGTCGCCAGGCGCTCCCTCGTCTCCAAGCGCCAGTACTGCTGCGCGTTCGGCGCCTTCAAGCGTCAGCGCCTCCTCACGCTTCTGGAGCTCCGCCGGGTCGCCGGAGGCCACCTTCATCGACGCGAGGGCTGCCTCGCGTAGCTCCACTTGCTCCTCCAACGAGTGACACCGGGCCAGGAGTTCCCGTGCCCGCTCCTCCGCTGCCTCTCGTCGCCTGTTAGCTTCCCGGGCCTCCTCGACGGCCCGAGAACAGGCCTCCCGAGATGCTGCCAGCGACGCCTTGGCCTCCTCATCATCAAGGTCGCGCCGGTGGCGCGCAAGGGCGGCGGCGCCCTCCAGCTCGCGCCTCTCTGCAGCCAGGCGCAGGCCCTCGGCCTCAAGGCGCGCGTCTTCATCAGCAGCTCTTCACCAAGCAGGCTCACCGCGTCTGCCGCCCTTCGAAGAAATCCTTGGCGAAGGGCGCGGCGCTCCTGGGTGCGCTCACGCACGTCCTCCACACCATCAACCGCCCCAGACGGGCGCCGGGAGCCGCGAATCAACACTCCCCCTCCGGGCAGGGGGCTGGGGCTGGCACCCTCGCGGCGGCCAGGCGCGCGCGCCAGCCCGGCTTGGAGCCAGCCCATCCCGACGAGGCGCGGGAAGCGCCTCGCCAATCGCCGTCCACGACCAGCGAGAAGCCCACGACAGGCTAGCTATGCCACGGGAAGGCTCGCGAGGAAGGATCGCGAGGCGCCAGCGGCCACGACAGCGCGCCAGGGCGGTTCACCTCCCGGTCGCCCTCACCACAAGGGCTCCACCGCTTGGAGCACTCAAGGACGGGAGGCGGCGGGAGGGCGGCTCCTCACCCGTCTCCGTGAGCTCGGCAGGAAGGGCCTGCAGGCAAGGATCGTCTGACGAGCAGAAGAATCGGGAGCTGGAGAAGGAGAAGGCTTACTCATCGGTGGCGAAGTACTTCTCCTACGCTTCGAGCGACAAGGGTAGTCATCGCCCGGGGCCTCCCTTCTCTTCCAGGAGGCCTCGAAGTTCACGCGAAGCGAACAAAGATTTGGCGTAGGGATCAGCCTGCGCAGGGAGAGAAGCATCAAGGCGACTTGCGTCGGGCGTCTGCACGGCCGCCGCTAGTCGCCTCACCAAGAGAAGCGGCCGGGGGCCTCGGGGCTCCATCCATGGGCGCTGCAGGCGGCTACTGCCGCCCTCGGCCAGCAGCGACATGAGCCTCGGGAGCTGCCCCTCACGAGCATCGCCCGTGGCTATCACCCGGCGGGGTCCCTTGACCTCTGGCGGCTCGTGCCTCCCTGCTCCGCCACTCGAGGAGGAGCCGCCTTGGCCGACCGGAAGGGCTGTCACCACCACCGGATTCTCGCGAGGCCCCTGGAGACCAGCGGGGCGGCCCCCATTCATCGAAGATAGGCATCTGGTTCACCAAATCACCCCTGTTCCGGCAGAGGTACAGCAAGGCCCCTTCATGCCGGATGCCACCGGGGTTAGGGTCGCCAGTCAGGACCAGGAGCACTTTCCTTAGCGCTTCAGGCGTCAGGTCTTCTTCCTGGAGCCTCATACGATCACCAGGCCCGCTGAAGGCCCACATCCGGTGGGAATGGCGTTGGAGAGGAGCAATGCGGCGCGATCAGAACTCCTTCACCACCTTGGCGCTATTACGATAGCGACCTCGAGAACGCCAAGCGGCGCCAGACGAAGATGAGCCGAGGGCTTGAAAGCATCTCCTGCCCCACTGAATTGGGGACAAGAAAGCGAGGTTGGCTCCGATAGCGGGGCTGGGCACCCCCACATCCACGCACTGACCACCTCTCGCGGAACTCAGCCGCGGGCGGAGGCAGGCTAAAGTCAATCCCTGAGGCCGTTGTCTCGGGCGCGGCGACGAAGCTCACGCACGCCGAGCATTGAGTGGGGTCGACAAGTCGCAGAGAGAAGAAGTGGCGGAGCAAGGCAACTGAGGGAAGGATGCCCATCATTGCCTCACAAACGAAGGCGAAGACCGAGAGGAGAGTAATGGACTCAGGACCCAGATGCATCGTGTGGATCTGATAGTGGGAAAGCACGGCATTGAAGAAATTAGAGAAGGGGGGGACCAGCCCCGCCCACAGGGCATCAGCGAAATACCGGACCTCGGTGACTATCCTGTCGATGGAGAAGTGGGACGCGGGCCAAGCCGTCGTCCTCCCGCATTCGTTGAAGGAGGTAGCCAGCGCCGAACTAACCTTGCCCAAGCCCTCTAGATTGAGTATGATCGACGGGTCGACAGCGGAGGCCGCCGGCGGCGGCGAGCGAGGCAGAGGCACAGGTTTCTTCCCTTTCCCCTTCTTCGTCGGAGCCATGGCGATTGAAAGGGGGAGGGGGAGATTCGAGATTGGATTGGAAACGGAAGCTGGAGTTCGAGAGGGGGAAGGACTGGAGCGCACAAGCAGCAGAGAGGGGAACGGATGTGTGCAGCAGCGTGTCCGCCTAGCAAGGCACGACATAAGGAGGCGTGGGGGAATAGTGTCGCCCACGTCCAATCAACCGCCACGCGTCGCCCAAGGCCACAGGCTGTTAGGGCCCGCGACGCTTCACACTTGCCCTTTCGCCTCTCTGCCCGGCCAAGTCCGGGCGCGCCATGGGCCCGGCTCTCAGAGGCGTTACGGGAACGGGGTCCCCAGACTTTCCTGCGGCCTCATGGCGTGGCTCAAAGGAGGCCCAGGACAGCCCATCTTCATCAACACAAGCTCAAGACCCTCGTGAGGGGGCCAAGCCTCATGAGGCGGGGCGACAAGGAGCTTCCTCAGGCACGGCCTCGTTAGGCTGGCTCATGAGGAGGCGGAGAGTTCAAGGCAGGGTACCTCGCGAGGTGCCCATGGCGCAAGCCATGACGACCAAGGGCGCCAGTCGGGCGCCAGCCCACGCAGCGTCCTCCTTTCCTCTTTGGTGCAAAGGGAGCAAGCGCAGGCGAGAGCATCAAGCAAAGGCATCCGTTTGATTGCAACAAGACCAAGACCAGCCCCAACAAATGGAAGGAGTCATCGTGGAGCCCAAGCGAGCATCATCACCATAGCCTTTGGCAGGCGAGGTCCAACTTTAATCAGGATAAGTGTACCCGATGTTCCCCTTCAAAATGGCCAATTGTTGGCGCCCTTCCCGCTCAATATTTGGGAAGAGGCCCAGGGCCTTCGTCTATATAAGTAGAGCTAGCCATCATAGTAGAGAGGACGAGGAGCATCCAGAGAGAGATAGAGACCCGATCCTCAAGCTAGAGCGACGGGACACCACCTAGCAGTTCATCACACCCACCAAGAACAGACCCTCGTGAGGCTGTTCTTCCTATCTTATTCCTCATCAGCCCAAGAGGCAATCCACCACACCACAAACTAGAGTAGGGTATTACACCACAACGGTGGCCCGAACTAGTATAAATCTCGTGTCTCTTGTGCTGTTCTTGCTAGTAGTTTAGGTCCCTGCGATTCGGCGCGGTACGAGACGGTGGAGGGTTGGATCTCCGCGCGCACCCCAGAGTTCGAACCTTAAGGGTCTGCCGGAACCCGAAATCCGACACCGCGCCCAACATGGGTGAACCAATGCTATTATATATCGCGGCAACTCATCAAGTTGTAAGCGCGGTGCTCGTTGTCGAACGAGAGACGGACGGACACAAGTTCCCCCTTCAAAAACCAGTTTACTACGTGTCCACTGTCCTAACTCCATGCAAGTCACGGTACCCGCATTATCAAAAGATAGCGTACGCGGTGTTTATGGTATCCCGGAAGCTGCGACACTACTTTCAAGAGTGTTCGATAACAGTAGCCTCCAAAGTACCTCTTAACGACATTATAAACAACCGCGACGCGACGGGCCGGATGGCCAAATGGGCCATTGAGCTCCTCCCGTTCGACATAACCTATAAGCCACGGTGAGCTATTAAGTCGCAAGTTTTGGCCGACTTCGTCGCCGAATGGACCGAAGCCGAACTCCCTAAAGAGTACGGCGCATATTCCAACTGGATAATGCACTTCGACGGCTCCAAAATGTTGGCTGGCCTGGGAGCTGGCGTCGTTCTGACGTCCCCAACCGGAGATACAGTTCAATATGTACTCCAGATAATGTATCACGGACTCCAACAACGCAGCCGAATCTGAGGCCCTTCTACATGGTCTCCGGATGGCGAGACTCCATGGGCATTCAACGCCTAGAGGTGCGCGAGGATTCGAACCTCGCGATATCCCAAATAAATGGAGACTTTGATGCCAAGGATCCGAAAATGGCAGCTTATCGCAATGCCGTCCTAAAATGTCATTTCGTTTTGAGGGCTCGAATTTCACCATATAGCCGGGATAACAACCAGGCGGCAGACGTGTTGGCACGCATCGCGCCAGCGCGATCATGCCGTCCCCCCCAACATCTTCCTAGAGAGGTTGTTCAAGCCATCCGTATTATGGGAGGGAGAGTCCGGAAATAACAACCCGGACCCAACCGCACTGCCCCACACCGAACATTCTCACATAGTTGGTGGTTCTGCCAACGAAATAACACCCTCAACCCACGTAATAATGGCAGTCATTGCCCTGTGGACAGAACCATTCCTAGCCTACCTAACCAGGCAGGAACTTCCCGAGGACCAAAACGAGGCCCGCTGCATAGTGCGGCGATCTAAAGCCTATAAGGTCCATGAAGGAGAGCTTTATAAGAAAAGCACAACCGGAGTCCTTCAAAGGTGTATCTCCGAAGAGGAAGGGCGGAATCTTTTGGCTGAAATTCATGCCGGACTCAGCAGGCACCACGCCGCAGCCCGGGCCCTTGTAGGCAAGGCCTTCCGTCTGAGATTTTATTGGCCGACGGCCCGGGCAGATGTTCGGGACTTGGTCCAACGATGCGTCGGATGCCGTGTCTTTGCTAATCGAAGCCACATGCCACCCACCACCCTCAAAACTATACCCATCACCTGGCCCTTCAGCAGTGCAGGGGCTTGACATGGTTGGACCCCTTAAAGGGGAACCCACAAGCAAAAATACCCTCTTGGTCATGGTGGGTAAATTCACCAAATGGATAGAGGCCAAGCACATTAAGGCGGCCGAATCCGGACCGGTGATAGACTTCATATCGAGGGTCGTACACCGCCACGGTGTCCCCACAAAGCATCATCACCGATAATGGCACGAACTTTACGGCCGGCGTGGTCAAACTCGTGCAAAAACATGGGCATTAATCTCGACTACGCTTCAGTATATCACCCTCAAACTAACGGTCAAGTCGTGCGAGCAAATGGTCTTATTATGAGCGGCATCAAACCCAGTTAGTGCTGTCCCTCGAGGAATCTAACACGCCTTTGGGTAGAGGAGCTCGACTCCGTACTACGGGGGCTGCGGACCACTCCGAATCGCACGACCGGATTCACACCATTCTTTATGGTATACGGCCCAGAGGCAGTTCTGCCCTGCGACATAATTCATGACTCACCTCGCATGCGCGTGTATGAAGAAAGAGAAGCCGAGCTCGATCGGCAGGACAGTTTGGACGCCTTGGAGGAGGAGCGTGATGTAGCAAAAGCCCGTTCCGCATTCTATCAACAGCAGGGTCGAAGATATCAAATCAAAGAAGTACGGGCCAAAACTTACAATGTTGGCGAGCTAGTTCTACGCCCGCCGGACAAGAAAAAGGACAAACTCAAGCCCAAATGGGAAGGTCCCTTTATCATCGATCAGGTCCTGACCGGTGGAGCGTACCGTCTGCGAGATGCATCGGATAACCGACTCGAGCTGAACCCATGGAACGCAGCCCGTCTCCGAAGATTCTACGCCTAGCGTCGGATTCTGAGTTCATCTCCTTCCTCTGTCCATATTTTACACTTTAGCTGTCTTCTATGTTTCTCCTTCTCCCTCCTTTCTTTTCCCAGCCTTCAAAGGCTTGTTAGCACATTGTTCGCACACACTTGACGCGCTATCCGCACTCATTGTACCTGGGGGCTTCTTTCACAGAAGCTTATTTATAAGGGCTTCATGCCCAATACATGTGTCACACTTCCGCATGTACCTTTTATTCACCATTATATGCATCGACATGACTTAAGTTTTGGCCAAGCTGGGTTGCTTGGCTCCTGTGCTTACCCCTACGTCCCCGATTGTTCGGCTAGGTGGTAAAGGGAGCACCTCTGCGATTGTTACCGCCGGGTCACCGGATGTGTACCTCGACTGGGTGAAGCCGAAGCTAAGCGTTCTTAAGAGAATATTCGGTCGGTGAACTAAAAGAAGATTTCTTACCTATTTATTTATCCGCCCCCAGATGTTTTTCTGCTTTTTTGGCAGTCCGGACATGCACTTTAAGGCATGCCTCCCAGGGAAAGGAACCCCTAACGGAACTATTCTCCCTGGAAGATGTTTCTTACTAACCATGTAATATAACATAACTAGTTGGGCACTTGTTTGATAAAGCACTAATGACCCCTACGCCTGGTCTCCACTGTAACACCCCGGATGTAACTTTCCATATTTGTAACTCCAACTCTTGCCATTTTCGGCATTGTGATATGATATTCCCTCCGTGGTTGGGTTTTTGTCTTTTGTTTTGCATTTTGTTTTTGTCATGCATTTCATATCATGTCATCATGTGCAACGCATTCACATACGTGTTCGTCTCATGCATCCGAGCATTTTCCCCGTTGTCCGTTTTGCAATCCGGCACTCCTATGTCCCCCGGCGTCCCCTTTTACATTTTTCCGTGAGCGGGTACTAAACTTTCTCGGAATGGACCGAGGTTTGTCAAGTGGCCTTGGTACACCAACGGTAGACCACCTGTCAAGTTTCGGGTCATTTGGAGCTTGTTTGGTACTCGAACGATTAATGCACTCTCGCAAAGGCCTCTTTTAAGTTGCAGCCCAACACCCCTCCAAAATAGCCCAATAACCCATCTAAGTCACTTCCATGCTCTCCGTCGTCGGATCAAGATCGTGTGGGCGAAAACTACACTCCATTTGGAGCTCCCTAGCTCCTTCTACCTATAAATATAGATCCCTTCCCCGAAATCCGGATGAAACCCTAGTCTCCCCTTTCGCCCGGCGCCCGGGCAGAAATCCAGACGGCCGGGCGTGTCCGCCCGCCGCCACCCGGCCTCTCCATGATGCGCCACGTGGGCGCCAGCCCGCGCCACTCGCCCAGCGCCCAGCCCGGGCCCTTGAGGCCGTCTTGAGCCCTCCCGGCCCACATCGCCGCCTCCCAGCGCTGGCCCGCGCCGCTTCTTGCGCCCTCCGCCGCCTCGGCCGCCCGCCGCGCCGCGCCATGAACCGCTCGGCCGTCGCCTCCGACCACCAAGCCCTCTGAATCCGCGTCGCCCGTAGCCAGCGCGCCATCGCCGCCGCCGCCCGGTCCCGCCCCGACCGGCCCCTCCTTCTCCGGCTTCCTCTCACACCAACTCCGGCCGGCAAACCTCGACCCGCGCGCAGCCGGGTCTAGATCCAAAAACGAGAGGGTTGACTTCTTCTTCCCCCCGATTTTCGTCTGTCTTTTACCTGTGATTATTTTGTTGCATTTTCATCATGCCATAACTTTGCACCCGTGGCTCCGTTTTGGGCGTGTAGCATACCGAAATTTTCCACTCGATGAGTAAATCATTTCATCTCATTGCATCTTTTTCATTTGAGCTCATATTGATGCCCGAAATGCTGTTGGAAGAGGGCTATGTGATGTTAGTTTCAGATTCTTATCAGAACATGCACTTTTGTCTTTTTTGCCATGATTGATATGTACATCCTATGATCTTGAGTCCTACATGTGTTTTGTAATATGCCATGCCATCTTTACAGGGGTGTATGCCATGTATTTTTTTGATCTCTGTGGTGACTAGCACAAGCATGCAAACTAGGCTTCATGATGTCGCTGATTTCAGCCCCTGTTTTGCTGATATTTTTATGCCATGTAAACTTGATGATACCGAGAGATCCATGCATATTTTGAGATACTTCAGTAAGGATGTTTTGAACATATGGTTATGATATATCCATCCATGCCCTTGTTTGCAATTATGGAGTGCCATAGCTTGAGTCAATCGAGCTCTACTTTTGCTATAAAATGTTTCCTGGCAGATTGTTTACATGTTATTCAATTTTGCCAAGGTTGTTGTAGTTGATCCGTGTATGCTATGATGTTGTTCTTGCTATGTATAGCTTTTATGCCATGTCTTCTTGATGGATGTATGCTTAGTTTATCATGAAATGCTCTGTAGTGAGTGCATCGAGCTCGCGAAGATGCCTTCATAATTCTGTCAATGTCATGCCCTGTTTGCTGAATCTGTAACGAAACTTGCTATGTTTACGTGGGTGCCATCATATCTTCTGATCCTTTTTTGCTCATGGTCAGTAAGGGACTTTTGTTCTATTCTTTGAGTAGATTCGTCCCATGCCTTGTTTTGCTATTATAAGTTCCTGTAGCTTGTTGTTTGCTTGCTCTGAACATTGCTTCCTGATGCTGATTCTGCCATGTTAGTATTTTCTCTAAGTCTGTGAAGCTGATATATTTTTGCACTTTTGCCATGCTTGTTTGGACCTGTTATGGTGTGTTTTAGCCGTAGCTCACTGTTCATCTTTTGTCAAGCATCTTGAGTAGATCACTGCCATATGCTGTGTTGGTACGTTTGGGTGCAGTAGCTTAATTTCTTGTTGCTTGCGAAGTGGCATCATGCTGTTAATGGCAGATTTGTGCCATTCTTGTTTTGCTTGTCATTTGCAAACCGTGCATCCGATTCCGGTGATCTTTATATCGATTTCTACCGAAATCATCTCACCTTTCCAGCGGCATACTTGGTTTGCCAAGTTGATGCCTTGTTCATCAGTTTCCTTCCGGAGCACGCATATGCATTGCATCTCACATCTCGCATATCATGCCATGTTTTGCATCATGTTGCTTGTGCATTGCACCGTGATTTATTGTGGTTCCTTTGTTTGTGTTCTTGCTTTGGGTAGAGCCGGAGGCGAGTACGTGACCGAGGAACCTGTTGAGAACGCTTACGAGGATCAAGCTTTTCGACAACTCACGAGAACCTTGCAGCAAGATGACCATACCCTCGAAATCACTTCTATCTTTGCTTGCTAGATGCTCGCTCTTTTGCTATGCCTATGATACGATGCCTATCACTTGCTTATAATGCCTCCCATATTGCCATGTCAAGCCCCTAACCATCCTTTCCTAGCAAACCGTTGCTTGGCTATGTTACCGCTTTGCTCAGCCCCTCTTATAGCGTTGTTAGTTGCAGGTGAAGATGAAGTTTGTTCCTTGTTGGAACATGGAGATGTTGTTCCTTGTTGGAACACGTTTACTTGTTGGGATATTACAATATCTATTGTTTAATTAATGCATCTATATACTTGGTAAAGGGTGGAAGACTCGGCCTTATGCCTGGTGTTTTGTTCCACTCTTGCCGCCCTAGTTTCCGTCATACCGGTGTTATGATCCTTGATTTCGCGTTCCTTACACGGTTGGGTGATTGGACCCCCTTGACAGTTCGCTTTGAATAAGACTCCTCCAGCAAGGCCCAACATTGGTTTTACCATTTGCCACCTAAGCCTTTTTCCTCCGGGTTTTCGCGAGCCCGAGGGTCATCTTTATTTACACCCCGGGCGGTGCTCCTTGAGTGTTGGTCTCGAATCGAGCTACTGCAAGGCCACCTCGGGAAACTTCAGGGTTGGTTTTACTCGTAGCTAGTCTCATCCGGATGTGCCATGAGAACGAGATATGTGCAGCTCCTATCGGGATTTGTCGGCACAATCGGGCGGCTTTGCTGGTCTTGTTTTATTGCTGTCGAAATGTCTTGTAGTCCGGGATTCCGAGACTGATCGGGTCTTCCCGGTAGAAGGAATTAAAGGAAATATGCCCTAGAGGCAATAATAAAGTTATTATTTATTTCCTCATATCATGATAAATGTTTATTATTCATGCTAGAATTGTATTAACCGGAAACATAATACATGTGTGAATACATAGACAAACATACGATCGCTAGTATGCCTCTACTTGACTAGCTCATTAATCAAAGATGGTTATGTTTCCTGACCATAGACATGTGTTGTTATTTGATTAATGGGATCACATCATTAGGAGAATGATGTGATTGACATGACCCATTCCGTTAGCTTAGCACTTGATCGTTTAGTATATTGCTATTGATTTCTTCATGACCTATACATGTTCCTGTAACTATGAGATTATGCAACTCCAGTTTAACGAGGAACACTTTGGGTACTACCAAACGTCACAACGTAATCGGGTGATTATAAAGGAGTACTACGGTGTCTCCAAAGGTACATGTTGGGTTGGCGTATTTCGAGATTAGGTTTTGTCACTCCGATTGTCGGAGAGGTATCTCTAGGCCTTCTCGATAATACACATCACATAAGCCTTGCAAGCATTGCAACTAATAAGTTAGTTGTGAGATGATGTATTACGGAACGAGTAAAGAGACTTGCCGATGCGAGATTGAACTAGGTATTGGATACCGACGATCGAATCTCGGGTAAGTAACATACCGATGACAAAGGGAACAACGTATGTCGTTATGCGGTTTGACCGATAAAGATCTTGAAGAATATGTAGGAACCAATATGGGCATCCAGGTTCAGCTATTGGTTATTGACCGAGAATAGTTCTAGGTCATGTATACATAGTTCTCGAACCCGGAGGGTCCGCAAGCTTAACGTTACGATGACAGAATTATTATGAGTTTATAAGTTTTTATGTACCAAAGATTGTTCGAGTCCCGGATGTGATCACGGACATGACGAGGAGTCTCGAAATGGTCGAGACATAAAGATTGATATATTGGAAGCCTATGTTTGGACTTGAATAGTTCCGTGAAATCGGGATTTCTGGAACACCGGGGGGTTACCGGAACCCTCCCGGGGGATGTTGGGCCTTAATGGGCCATAAGGGAGAAGAGGAGGGCCGGCCAGGGCAGGCCACGCGCCCCCTCCCCCCCTAGTCCGAATAGGACAAGGAGAGGGGGGGCGGCGCCCCCCTTCCTCTCTCCCCTCCCCCCAAGTCCTAATCCAACTAGGAAAGGGGGGGGGAGTCCTACTCCCGGTGGGAGTAGGACTCCTCCGGCGCGCCTCCTCCTAGGGCTGGCCGCACCCCTTGCTCCTTTATATACGAGGCAGGGGCACCCATGACACACAAGTTGATCTTCGTGATCGTTCCTTAGCCGTGTCGGTGCCCCCTCCACCATATTCCACCTCGGTCATATCGTCGCGGAGTTTAGGCGAAGCCTGCGCGATAGAACATCATCATCGTCCTGCGCCGTCGTCTTGTGGAACTCATCCCGACACTTTGCTGGATCGGAGTCCGGGATCGTCATCATCGAGCTGAGCGTGTCTTTGAACTTCCGGAGGTGCCGTGCGTTCGGTACTTGGATCGGTCGGATCGTGAAGGCGACGACTACATCAACCGCGTTGTCATAACGCTTCCACTTACGGTCTATGAGGTGCGTGGACAATACTCTCCCCTCTCGTTGCTATGCCATCACCATGATCTTGCGTAATGCGTAGGAATTTTTTGAAATTACTACGTTCCCCAACAGAATATCCTTCGTTGACCGTGAGAGCTTATAATGGGCTAAGTTGGGACACCCTGCAGGTATTATCTTTCAAAAGCCGTGCCCATGATTTATGAGGCAGATGGGAATTTGTTAATGTCCGGTTGTAGAAAACCCGAAGTTGACCTTAATTAAAACACATCAACCGCGTGTGTAACCGTGATGGTCTCTTCTCGGCGGAGTCCGAGAAGTGAACACGGTGTTGGAGTTATGTTTGACGTAAGTAGTTTCAGGATCACTTCTTGATCGCTACTAGCTTCAGGACCGTGCCTTGCTTCTCTTCCCGCTCTCTTTTGCGAATGTAGCCACCATATATGCTAGTCGCTTGCTGCAGCTCCACCTCACAACTCTGTCCTTCCTATAAGCTTAAATAGTCTTGATCTCGCGGGTGTGAGATTGCTTTGAGTCCCCGTGACTCACAGATTCTACCAAAACAGTTGCGGTGCCGGCGATGCGGTCAGATGGCGCAACCGAGCTTAAGTGGGAGTTTGACGAGGAACGTGGTCGTTACTATGTGTCTTTTCACGATGATCGATGAGTGGAGCCAGTTGGGACGATCGGGGATCATGTAGCATTTGGGGTAGTCTCCTTTTATTTTGGTTCCGTAGTCGGACCTTGAGTGTAATCTGGATGATGGATGTTTATTTATGTATTGTGTGAAGTGGCGACTGTAAGCCCACTATGTATCTCTTTCCCTTATGTATTACATGGGTTGTGTGAAGATTACCTCACTTGCGACATTGCTTTCAATGCGGTTATGCCTCTAAGTCGTGCTTCGACACGTGAGAGATATAGCCGCATCGAGGGTGTTACATCCACGCATGCCCGGGTTTTTATATAACCGCGAGGGTATTCGGACGCACTCCAGACTACTGGGTCCCGAGGTTGAAGCGAAAAGGTCCGCTATGACAAACGATCTACAATCCGGCTAGAAGGCATTTTACATGTCACCTTAAATTACATAGTCAATTTGACTGATCGTATTCCTCTTCAATGCCATCTAATAGGCTATCTAGTTTACAGTCCTGCTGGGAATACTTTGCGGCCAATTCTACTTGGCCATACACTAAGCTCACAGGGATCTCCTTCCCATCGAGCCCCACAGGTCCGACCTCGGCCATGTGGTTTGGGTCAGCAACCGTGTACTGCGTCTTCACCATGGCCCGAGCCTCCTGGCGCCTTTGACGGCAGGCCGATATCTTCCATAATTGGAGCGCCGCGCGCTCCTGGAGCCTCTCTGCAAGCTCCCCAAGGCCTTCGGGCAGGGGAACAGATGGCCACAAGGCCTGGGCGACGCCTTTCATCACCCGCCGAACTCGTTCGTGCAGTTGTAAGAGCTCGGGAAGAAGGTCACCCGTAGAACCGGGCATTTCCTCTGCAGGACGGCCTGTGAGCATACCTACAGACATAACTCTGTTAGTCGACTTCCTCGTCGAACTCTTTTTTCAAAGTTCGTTTAAGCACTTACTAAAAATGTCACGTCGAAGCCGCCGATTCTCCTTAATGGAGTCAAACAGCTGGGCACGAACATCTTTTAGTTCCTCACCCAGCTGGGTGTTGGCATCTTGGAGATTATTTTTCTCCTGCCTCACCCTTGTAAGCACGTTCTCGCCAGGCTTTAACCGGTGCAAGAGCTGTTGCTTGTCCGGATCTACCCCGGCGCCATCTGGAATGTTATTGTCAGATTTATACACACGTCGCACTTCACAACATACTTATCTTTTAAAAGCGTATATTACCAGAGGGGATCTCTTTGGCTTCCCCTGTCGCGGCTTGTGCGGCCTCAAGTTGGGCTTTGCACTCTTCAAGCTCCTAGGACAGTTGGGTATTCTTTTCTGTAAGATCCTGCACAATAAATGATCCTTAAATCAGTTATTCTAACTATTTCAAGTCTCGGGGGCTACTGGCATATATAACTGTTAAATTTCCTCACTCGTATGTCTTTTACATACTGCTCCGTGGCTCTAGCTAGACTATCTTGAGCTGCACGGAGGTACGCATCTCCAATTGAAGGCGTTCAATGCCTCTTGGGAGAAACATGTGTCACGAAGAATTGTCCGGCGGCGCCTATGATTCATGGCACTCTCCACCTCGGAGTTGGTGGCGGACAATCTGTCGGCATCCTCTGTCGGAGGAGCATCCAACGCACGCCTCGTGTTCTCCTCCGCTTCTGGGCCTGGCTTTGAAGCCTGGCTGGCGGGGGCTCGATTGGCAACCTCTCCGGATATAGTCCGGCGAGCGCTCTTTCTCCTGAAGAAAGCATGAGCGTTAGTATGCCTTCCGGAATAAAACCTAGGAATAAGGTGACACGCCTGACACGCCATACCGTTGCGCCGGCATTTCAATCCGGACCGCACTTCTTTTTAGCCAGCTGGGCAGTGCTGCCCTTTGTTGGCTAGCCGCCGCAGGCTTGGCCTTCCGCCTCAAGGGCTCCCCCTGCAAAACGCCGTTGGTATACGGTGATCAAAAATAAAGCACGGATGAATCATTCTCAAAGTATTGGGGCTTCGGTCTCAGTTACCTGTGAGGCTGGAAGTATTCCGGGGTAATCGGCCGTAATGGCAACTGTGGCATTATCAATGCTCGATTGGTGAAATACCCCATCGATCAGCGCCACCGATATGTCCGGATCCTCTTGAGAGGCCGGATCGAGGAACCGTTCCGGATCTTCACGTTGTAAAGGCAGGCTGTTTATATCCTTTACGGCCTGGCGCAGTTCCTGCGTCGAAATCACAAAATGAGATATTTGACTATAGGAATATGGATCGGATGGGCAAAAAGGAATGTCCGCTTACTCAGATTGGAGGATTGTTCATAGAAAACCCGTCCTGTGGATTGACGCAAAGAAATTCCTCCTCTTCTCCCTTGTACAATGTGGACAAGGTCTTCATCAGATCGGCGACTGATCCCGGCCCCTTACGGCCATGGCGGGTGGCATCATCCTCCCCGTTGAAATCCCACATGGGGTGGCCTCTATCTTTGGGCGGCTGCACCCCCCGCATAATGCATGTGGCCATGACACCGATCATGGTCAGTCCGGAATGAGCCAAAAACCTTATTCGGCTCATCAGGTAAAGGACGTCCCTGTTGTTTTCCCTCTGAGGGCTCCGTGGACGCCATCTTAGGCGTTTCTTCAAAGGAGCATTACTGAACTCCGGGAGGCCGATCCGAACAGGGTCCGACAGGGGGACATCTTCTATATAAAACCATTTCAAAGGCCAGTCTTCGGACGCCTTCTTCGGGGTTCCGGATAGATATCCGGTCCCTGCGATGCGCCATAGTTCGGCTCCGCCACTTGATATATCGACCCCTCCTGAGAACGGGGTACGAGGCAGAACAACCTCTTCCACAACGCGAAATGAGCCTCGACGCCCAAAAATAGCTCGCAAAGGGCCACGAAGCCCACAATATGCAGAATGGAGGCAGGCGTAAGGTTGTGCAACTGGAGGCCATAGAACTCCAGGAGCCCCCGGAGAAACGGATGGATTGGAAATCCAAGCCCTCTTATCAAATAGGGGACAAGGCATACCCGCTCTCCTTGGGAGGGACTGGGGACGCTCTCCGCTTGTTTTCCGCCCTTATAGGTGGCGAGTCCGGCTCGAACCGGAACCATGAAGGCTGGGGGAAGAAATCCCTTGGTTTGGAGCGTCACTAGCTCGCTGTGCGGGATGGAGCATCTCTCCCAATCTCCAGGCTAAGGACTGGGAGGGCGAGAGGAGGAGCTGCGTCGACTGTCCATGATGGAATGGATTTCTGTCAGATGTGCTCCGATGAAAGCTCGCGAAGGGAAGATGGTGTGATTCGGATCTAGATCCTCGTCTCTTATATAGGCAGCTCATTTGCGCAGCTAGGGGGGTAAATGTAAAAATACCCTGGCTTTTCGCATTCGTTCAACACGTGGAAGATGGCCATTACTGGGCGTGGAAGCCAAGGAGCGCGATATTTACAAGAAGCCGGGCACTATTCAACAGGTACACATGATTTGGAGAAGAACCCGCCTTGCAATGCCGAAGACAATCTACGCGTCGGACTCGTCGTCATTGTAGCCTGGTTCGGGGCTCTTGAGGAGTCCCGGATTAGGGGTGTCCGGATAGCGAACTATGACCTTTGGCCGGACTCTGGACTATGAAGATACAAGATTGAAGACTTCGTCCGTGTCCTGGATGGGACTTTCCTTGGCGTGGAAGGCAAGCTTGGCGTCTGGATATGTAGATCTCCTACCATTGTAACCGACTCATGTAACCCTAACCCTCTTCGGTGCCTATATAAACCGGAGGGTTTTAGTCCGTGGGGCGAACAACAATCATACCATAGGCTAGCTTCTAGGGTTTAGCATCTCTGATCTTGTGGTAGATCTACTCTTGTACTACCCATATCATCAATATTAATCAAGAAGGAGTAGGGTTTTACCTCCATCGAGAGGGCCCAAACCTGGGTAAAAACTTCGTGTCCCTTGTCTCCTGTTACCATCCGCCTAGACGCACAGTTTGGGACCCCCTACCCGAGATCCGCCGGTTTTGACACCGACAGTTAGGTTTACCTTAATACTTCTTTTGTAGTTGCGGATGTCTGCAATAGGAGTTAATCATAAGTGTGATGCTTGTCCAAGTAAGGAGAGCACCCAAGCACCGGTCCGCCCACATATCAAATTATCAAAGTACCGAACGCGAATCATATAAACGTGATGAAAACTAGCTTGACGATAATTCCCATGTGTCCCCGGGAGCGCTTTTCTCTATATAAGAGTTTGTCCAGGCTTGTCCTTTGCTACAAAAAGCATTGGGCCACCTTGTTGCACTTTATTTACTTTTATTACTTGTTACCCGTTACAAATTACCTTATCACAAAACTATCTGTTACCAATAATTTCAGTGCTTGCAGAGAATACCTTACTGAAAACCGCTTATCATTTCCTTCTGCTCCTCGGTGGGTTCGACACTCTTACTTATCGAAAGGACTACGATAGATCCCCTATACTTGTGGGTCATCATCATCCTCTTATGAAAAATGAAATACTTGATGTCTTCTATAATGGACTAACCGATGCTTCTAGGGACTTCCTAGATAGTTGTGCTGGTTGTGTTTTCAGGAAACAAATTATTGCTCAAGCTGAAGAATTATTGAATAACATATTGAAAAATTATGATGATTGGACTCTTCCTGAATCACCGGCTAAACCCACTCCGAAGAAGAGGGGTATATTATATCTCAGTCCTGAAGATATGCAAGAGGCAAAGAAATCTATGAAGGAAAAAGGTATTAAAGCTGAGAATGTTAAAAACTTACCTCCTATTGAAGAAATACATGGGCTTAATACACCACCACTGCCCAAGGTGGTAGAGGTAAATTCTTTAATGAAGTTCAATGATAATGATAATCCTCACAACATGCACCCTAGTCAATGTCTTTATGAGTTTGAAAACTACATTAGAAAACAAGATCACTTCAATGCAAATGTTATGAAACAATTGAAATACAATTCTGATATGATCGATCGCTTGAGTGACTTGTTATTTAGAATTTCAAATGATGTTAGAGGTGTTGGAAAACATGCTTCTATGGTTCAAACCCAGTTAGAAAAAGTTTCTAAATCACAAAGAGAATTGCTTGATGAAATGAATAATAATATGCATGACTTTCTTTGTTAGAGTTGCAACTAGAGGAGGTAAAATGACTCAGGAACCACTTTATCCTGAAGGACACCCAAAAAGAATTGAACAAGACTCACAAAGAAATCACACTAGTGCACCTAGTCCTTCTAAAAAGAAAAAGAAGAAGAAAAATGATAGGACTTTGCATGCTTCTAGTGAACCTGAAATAGAAAAACCTCTTGATAATTATTTGAAACTTCTATCTGAGATTATGAAACTCAATCTGGTAATGAACATCCAACTAATGATAATGAAAAAGATAATGCTGATGTTCATGAAGATGCTCAACCAAATGAAAAAGAACCAGATAATGATGTTGAGATAGAACCACATGTTGATCTTGATAACCCACAACCTAAGAATAAAAGGTATGATAAAAGAGACTTCATTGCTAGAAAACACGGTAAAGAAAGAGAACCGTGGGTTCAAAAACCTATGCCATTTCCACCCAAGTCAACTAAAAAGAATGATGATGAAGAATTTGAACGCTTTCTTTGAAATGTTGAGGCCGATCTTTTTTATGCATCGCTTGACTGATATCCTGAAAATGCTTCCTTATGCAAAGTATATGAAAGACATCATCACAAATAAGAGAAAAATACCAGAAGCTGAAATCTCCACTATGCTTGCTAATTATACTTTCAAAGATGGAGTACCTAAAAAACTTGGAGATCCGGGTATACCAACTATACCTTGCTCTATCAAAAAGAATTATGTGAAAACTGCTTTGTGTGATTTAGGAGCTGGTGTTAGTGTTATGCCTTTCTCTTTATATAAAAGACTTGACTTGAATAAACTCACACCTACTGAAATATCTTTGCAAATGGCTAACAAGTCAACTGCCATACCTATCGGTATCTATGAGGATGTGCCCGTTGTTGTTGCTAATGTTATTATTTTGAATGACTTTGTTATACTTGAGATGCCCGAGGATGACAACATGTCGATTATCCTTGGAAGACCCTTCTTGAATACTGCAGGGGTTGTTATTGATTGCAATAAAAGCAAGGTCACTTTTCATATTAATGGTAATGAGCATACGGTGCACTTTCCGAACAAACAATTCCAAGTGAATGGTATTAATGTTATTGAAAAATCTCCGACAATCACTATTGTAAGTTTTGAAATACCTCTACCTACTGTCAAAAATAAATATGAAATGCTTATTGTTGGGGACATCCATATCCCCATTGAGGTAACTTAGTGATTTACGAAAATTCTTCGGTTTCATGCTAATCGAAAGTGGTTGTTAATAAGACCTGATCAACCTTATTGATGAACCATTTTTGAGCGGTATGAAGTTGATGAATTTAGTAAGCACTACTTTCTGTCCCTACTTTTTATTCTCTGTTTTTATTAGTTAAATAAAATAAAATGCCATGTTTTGTCTGTTCTCTGAATTTCCCGTGCAATAAAAAATGGCCCAAAAATAAAAGTTCTCCGAATGCCCTGAAAATTTTATACGATTTTTTTCTGGATATTTCTGAATTTCTGGTGCAAATAATACCAGAGGGAGGTGCACCAGGTGGGCACAACCCACCTGGGCGCACCAGGACCCCCAGGCGCACCCTGGTGGGTTGTGGTCCCCACGTGCCCCCCTCACTTATCTCTTCATCCCACATCATCACTTACCTCCAGAAAAAAATCCCCATTGCTCTCTCTCCCGTGTTCTTGAGCTCACACCCGCGGATTTCAATCTCTTTGCTCGAAGCCCGTTTCCGAAACTGTTTCGGAGGATTGTTGCTTGGTACGGGACTCCACCGTTTGTCCAATTAGTTTGTGTTTTAGTGGTTTATACTTTGAATAAATAGCTACTCTTGGTGCTGCTATAGATAAACTTTCATGTTGAATTCTTAGGGTTCTAAGTAGTTTGAATGCTTACTATGGCCTCTATGTATCCCTATGAGTAGTTGCTATCAATTTTGTGAAGTTTTGTTGAGAAAATTTTGTGAACTAAAAATTCAGATTTTTGTTCATAGGAAAAATTGTACGCGGACATGAATATCTTCAGGAAGTTTGGCTCTAAGAAGAACTCCAAGGGTGTTATTGGGGAGTCTTCTGACAGTGATCTCCACCCACGGAGGTTGGCGGAAGTACGGCTGTGCGAATGGCCGCACACCCCGTTCCTGCAAGAGGCTGGAATTCTTGAGGAGTTCACGCAATATATTGCTAATGCCGGCCTCACCGACTTCATCGCAGATGAGTGTGACCAACGCCAAATCCTCACAAATTGTTCAAAGTTTTACTTTCCTTCCTAGGAATAATCCTCCTGAAGTGAGCTTTGACTTGTATGCTGAAAACCATCAGATAGCACTTACTGAATTTTGCGACATATGAATGATCCCGTCTGACGGGAGCTTGGCTGAGCCTAGCCGGCCGAGTTTGAGGCCTTTTATCGCACTTTGACAATGGGTGATGAGAGTGGAGTGTCAGCCATCACTGCCGCTGGCTTACATTTTCCTGTTGTTCGTTACTTTGCACTTTTCATTACCAAATGCCTGCTTGCTAGGGAGAAGGTGGGTGCACTTAGTTCACCAGACCTTGTTATTTTACGCCGTGCACTTGAGGGCGACAACACACATAGCTTGGGAGCTATCGTGGCTCACCGCCTGCATCTTAATAAATCCCAGGGTAAAATACATGGTGCAATTTTTTCTACTCGTTTGGCGGCTCGATTCAATGTTGAGATACGCCCTCATGGTTACCCCCTGACCAAGGTTTACCTAGACCGTGCAGCCATGGAACATCATCACTTTCTTGCACATGATCGTCCTAACATCGCCATTCCTTACAACCTGGTCTATAGCGTTAAAACTCGTGATGTTATTCCATTGCCTGCGCCTGCTTTGTTTGATTCTGCTACCAGGGGGATACCGGATTATGCCTGCAGACATCATCGCCTACTGGAACGCCCACGCTGCTGCAGAGGCTGTGGAGGAGCCTCAGCAGTGGGATGAGTGGATGCCTACTCCTCAGGATCCCTACTAGCCTCCAGGCTACTGATCGATTACCAAGCTAGGCCAAAAGTCTAAGCTTGGGGGAGTACGTGTTCTCACCGACATTACATTCATTTTCGCATATCATTCTACTTATCGGTTTTCACGCTTTTTCATTGTATCATTCATGCTTAGATTTATTTTCTTGCTTTCTTCTTGTGTGTTTGAAAAACTTTAGAAAAAAAATTAGTTGTATCAATTTACTTTCCATGCATGCTTAGTAGTAGCACTAAAAAGAAAATCCAAAAAGATTTCCTTGTTCTTCTTTTGCTTGTTGGGAGCTTTCCCGTGTAAATAGTTTTTCTCGTTTTTGCTTTTCCCTTTTATTTGCTTGTTCAAGAAAACCAAAAACTCCAAAAATATTTCAGTGTGTTTCTCTGAATTTCTTTTCTTTTTATTTGAGTCCTACCGAGGAGAAGAACACGATGAAAATGTTGAGTGGCTCTCATATGAATAATTGTTGAACTAATAAAGAGCCCATTTTACATTGTCTTCTCCTGTTGAATAAAATGTTTGCAGATTCCAGCTTAGTCCATGGCACTCTTGCACTATTATTATTTTCATATCATTCGGTTGTGCAAGTGAAAGGCAATAATGATGATATTCGATGAACTGGCCGTGGCAAAGAGAAACTGGTATGAACTCGACTTGTTCTGTTTGTTAAATATGTTTAACCTAGTATATAGGCTTCAACCCATTATGACTAAACATGTTTGCAATGACAATTAGAGATTATAGTTTCTCATGCCATGCATAAGTAGCTGGGAGTTGATAATGATTTATCTTGAATATCAACATAGCGTTAAAATGATTGTGATGTAGTATGATGGTATGATATCCTCCTCTGAATGTTCGAGTGGCTTGACTTGGCACATGTTCATGCATGTAGTTGAATCAAAACCAACATAGCCTCTATGGTATTTATGTTCATGGTGTTCATATCCTACTCATGCTAGTGTCCAATGTACTTATGCATAATGCCTGCTTATGATCGTTGTTGCTCTCTGGCCGCTTCTCAATCTAATTGCTAGCATTCGCCTGTACTAAGTGGAAACTCTGCTTGTACATCAAAAACCTTGAACCCAAAGTTATTCCAGATTAGTCCATCATACCTACCTATATAAGGTACTAGTGGTTGGGGCGCGCCCGTGGCGCGCCGCCTGGACGAAAGCTAAGCGGTGCTAGGTTGGACGCGCCCCTTCCACTTTCCTGGCTGTACTACAGTGTTATTTTATCAACTCAAATTACAGGTGCAAGGTACAGGGCGCTCTGTCAAGAATAGAATCCGTGTGATTATCTGCTAGCTAGCTGCTACAAATTCAGTTTTCACACACAAACAAACAGGACCGTATAAGGTGCCATTTGTGCATCCTTGCAAGAACAGCAACAGTCAAACAAGATGAACATGCCAAGTAGGGATCAACCACATTGGTACTCGATACGTTGGCAACCATTGCCATGGACAGAACCAATCAAAGCCCAATCAAGGTCTAACCTTTGATCACTGCTAGTTCACTACCAAATCATCAATGTCAACCATGGTAGATATTAATTCTCCCTCCGTCCCATAATATACGAAGGGAATATATATTAGATAAAAGAACCAGAGTTGACCAGCGAATCGTCAACCCCGGGAACGGGGGCTCCTCATTCCTGCGTTGGCACGTCAGCCGACACTGGCAGGTACCTGCCGCCCGCATCCATGGCCGCCTCCACACCGGGACGGCGCAGCTCCTCACCTTGGTGTCCAGCATTAGGATGTCCATGTGGTCAGTGTCCGTGTCCACGGGAGTGTGCACCAACACCTTGCACCAGTACCACCATGACACTGCACTTGCTCGCCACCAACAAGAACAGCCGCTCCGGTCCTCTGCCAGAACCCCATTGTGCGGCTGCATCTGGACCTCCAACATCGACCCGTAGGCAACATCGATCCACGGGCCACTTTGGTGGCCACGGAGCACCAGCGATGGGTCGAGGAAGCTGCGGTCGGGCTCGGGGCAGCGGCATGGCTCGTGCGTGCACACCGCATGATGGTCACCAACCATGCAAGACACCACGGAGCCCCCACAGAAGACGCCTCCTCGTAGGCGGGGCACCCTTTTGGACTTTACCGCGGAAGGTAGCAGTCAGCCCCCTTGTCGCGCTCGTGCAAGCCATTGACGTCTGTGCACGCCAGGCACTTGTTGGAGTGGTTCACGGCGCACGGGCCGCATGCCACTTGCTTCGCCTAACACTACACAAAAACCAATTTTTTGTGTGAGAAGTAACCAGGAGGATGAGGGGTGCACATATCAACAACAATTATAGCTGCCAGGATAAACCGAACATGTACTACAATCCTATAAATAACATTGCAGAAGAAAATGTATCATGAGACTTTCTATATTGCAGAAGATGGGAGACTAAAATACTTGAAAACTTGGGAGGGTTGTACACCAATACACCGTAACCAAACCCCTCCATCACCATCAGCAATGTAGAATATTTAAAGCTTGTGAAACAAACAAAAAAGCAGGCTAACAATGCAAGCTATCTTTCTACAAGCAAACAGGCTGGCACTCAAAATTTCTAATGTCTTCCTATTTCGTTGAGGTAAAGCTTGTGAATGTCAGATGGTCCAATTCAGGTGATATTGACAAACTTCGGCATGCTAATTTCATAGGAAAAATGCAATTGACTGTAGGAACTAAATTGCAGTACCAAACTCTCCCTAGATTCGAGACCATTACATGAGAACCTCGCTCCAATGGTGACAAGAGCCCAGCCATTCTCATCACTGTTATCATCTTCCTCTTCCGAGTCGTCTACCTCCTCAACCTGCATCACAAAGGCCTTCATTCTGCACAAACAACTAATCTTAGTACAACTGAAAAATTAGAGAAAGGATTCAGTTGCAGCACATTCACGAGGACGCATATTACTTGTATAGAAACATTAGTTATGAAATTTGACTATTGTTCATAAGAAGTGGGAATGACCATAAGTTCATAACATATCAGAACTTTTATTTGGAAAATACCCAGGAAAAATGGCAAAACACTGCTAGGCACGGTAGCGCCAACCGTTATTCAGATCTGTGTGTACTTTATAGTAGCCTTTCAAGCACGATAATCAAACAGGTTGTTTACCCTTTTTCTATCTTCTTTGAGATTCCCATAATTTAACCCGCACTCTCCAAGTAACCTGGAAAACAAGCACAAGGCCCAGGCCACATCAGGAATGTTGTTCTCATACATACCTTGCAAAAATACTACTACCCTATTTTTGAATATAAGACCACTCCCAAAACACATTTTCTACATATACAAGGTCACTAGCTCTCTCCCCACACTTGCCCAAGAAAATTAACTTGATTTCTGCTTCGTATGCTGAGAAAATTAATGTGCTGCATGTATGTGTACACCTTCCTAGGGTGAGAGGCGTGAGTGATTGCTAGATTCCATGCATGTGAATTTAGTAATCTGGACGGACCACAAAATAATATTGACAGAAACAAGATGGGGAGTTAATATGAAATTAATTACTTCTATACTTCTCCTTGAGTTTTAGTTAGTTGCCTTCTGTACAAAAACGGAGGGAGTACCATTCTGATGGATATGCGAATGAAGTAGTTACCGTTCAATCCAACACACATCATTGCAGCCCAACCTCATGCGATTAGTCTATCTGACTTGCTTCCAACCATAGTAGGGGAAACATATAGCCCACCAGTTCATTAGTCACTGAGCAAACAAGGAAAAGTAACACATTATATCAGTTTTGGAATATTTGTCAACCGGGCTATGTAAAGATAAGCAAACATTATCAGACACATGAACTTCCAGATGCACGAGTAATATACAGCCGTGTGCCATAATTACCAGAGGCAACTACTACACAGCAAAAGGGGGTACCAATAGAAAATCTTCTTCCCTATGTTTCAACAATTGACTGAAATGTTTCAAAAAAAATCTGTCTTTTCTTTGCAATAGAAATAACGGTGTCCAGTCGAGTAAATGTTGAAAGTAAAGATCTGAATGTGTTATATAACTCAAAGATGACAGAGACTTACCAGCAACAAACTGATGTTGTGGCAATCATAAAAGACAGAAAATGCTAGAAATTAATTGAGCAAAGTAAAGATGAATAGTCATTTTGTACCTATCTAATTTCATGATATCGATACAGGACAGTACTGGCAGCAAATCAATCGAGCGTAAACTACAAGAGAGATGCGAGATACCACTCTCCCCGTGCAGATCCTTCTCCCACCCCACACCAGATCACCATAGATATGTGCTCTCCTTCTACTCCGCCACACATTCCCGGCTTCTACCGCAACCATACAAATAAACCCAGTCCCAAGCAGCAGATAACCGAGCACCAAGGACAAGGATATATACCCTGAAGAAAAATAAAAGCTATTTCATGGTCTACAAATGGTAATAAATCTTGAAAAAACACTGCTATGTTAACATGTGCCAACTTTCTTCAACATGTGGTGTTGGGAAACTTTTGCTTTGTAGAGAGTGGACAAACTTGTGTAACTTTGACAGGACTCAAAATCAAAACCAGTGAAGCAATTTCACTAACCACAATCGTTTCCTCAGAATGCAACCCAAGCCAAGGCCGCGAGACTTTGAGGAACACTCTCCATATGATTAAAGTAGTCAGTCCTCCTTCCTTCAGTCATAGCAGTTGCTTTTGCAATAGCATCATTTAGAGGCTTACAGAAATCCTACGCATTGGCAATTGATGCAGGTTTCTACATATGAAAATGCTCAGGGATGTAAGAATCAGAAATGCATTTTCCAGATCCATCTAGCCGACTATTGTATATCACAACATCCTAAGTGAAGAAAAACTCACAAGCATGTTCATGGTACTATGAAAAAAAGAGATTTCTGTGCAAATAATTACCAATTTACATTGGCTACTTGTGGTATGGAGTCCCAAATTCAAACCAGCAATAGACTCCTTACTATATATTGGAATTGCGGCAAATAATCAATGGGTGTACCTATAACTAAAGGAAGCACATATCTTATTGCAGAACCAAATCTGAAACAATATGCAATTTTTAAACATTTTACCGTTGTCATGTAACTAAAATTTCAAATATTTCTTTTCAGCTCGAACACCATACTGAAGTGCAATAGTCATATTTGTTTGTGTCAATACTGCAACTGAATCCCAATAACGCAAAGTAATCCACATGTGAGCTTCATTAGCAATCCACCTAGTCAACAAATACTTAGTTCACCCTCCCTAATTCATGTCAACAAGCCGGCGACGAGAGGAACGCGAGAGATACTGACCTGCGCGAAGGTATCCCCGAACTCAAAGGGCTTGATGTCCATGTCCTTCTGGATCTTCTTCCTGGCGATGCACATCTTGATACTATGAAAAAAGAATTTGTCAAATAAAGTATCATAGACAAAAAAAAGGAAATTACAATAAGTTTACTCCATAATTGACATCAGACTGTAACACAATTCCTAAAGACAAGCAAATAATATCAAGATTCATCACTTTATTGTTTTCACAACTCATTTCACAATTTCGTTCTTGTTAAGTTGGCCATGAGTTATAATATGACATGGATCATCACATCAAATTTTGTTTATTTGGACCCAATAAATTCAACCACATAACTTCGAATCTAACAAAACAGGATCCTGTAATGCAACTAATATTACCCACCTACATATAGATACTGAATTAGTAAGTCAACAGTAGAAGCTTAGGAATTTACAATACACGACTTAATGTGTAAGTTCTAACAACATGGACCAGGAAGATCAAGTAGCTCTTGGGAAATAACAAAAGAAGACTTAAAGCAGGGGTGCCATAGGTCTACAATTAGCTGTATGGTTAATAATTGCAGATAACTTATAGGACATAATCACAAACGTGGTAGAAATACCTCTTCAATGCCTTTTCCTGAAGCTCTTGCCCTCTGCAGTCGTTCGTGTTCAAGCCACACTGAAAGACCCTGCTCAATAGAATCACTCGGTTTAGTTCTTGGTAACTCCTATGCTCAATAGTTCCCTCCAGGAAAAACACCATAAAAAGGTGAACCGTTTAGTGCACAACATAGCAGTCATTACTGAATACTCACCGGCCATCCATGACGCAGATCATCACACAAGAATACGAGATACATAAAAGTTATGGTTTATAGAAATCAACAGCAAAAAATAAACAATGACTCATTCTGACTAGTGATAACTCTTAGGAGTTCTGATAACTGCAGTGTCAAAAACAGAATAAAAGTTCAGCAATCAACACAATAATTGGGTAGAACTAAAAATCATGAGGGGTTCTAAGTGGCTCATCGATTTACATTTTAGCTAGTAAACCAAGCACATTTATCAAAGAATGAATCAAGAAACGCCCAAGGCAATGGATATCAAAGAGAAAACCCAGAAGAAGGCGAGAAGAAACCTTGTGCCTCTCATATTGTAGTCGTTCCGGCGATCTGCGGAGGCGCAGGAAGCAGAATGGTGAGGAAATAGGCACCAGGCATCTCGGCCAGATCACTCCACCGCCTCCCGTGTCGACATAGATAATAGATTGAAGCCACTGCCGCCGCCTTCTCCTCCCACCCGTTCACTGTGCCATCCCACCGACGCAGGCGTGCATCCGAGGCACGGGAGCGCCGTCCAGGAGGCACAGCAGCACGAGAGAGCACGGTAGGAGATGGATATGACCGGACCAAGGCGTCGTGGCATCATCGGCGATGAGGAGGTCGACCGCGCCGAAACCCTAGATGGGTAAATCCGATGCAGGCAACCACATCAGGACGGGATCGACGAATCGATGCGGTGGAGCATATAGAGCGCGAGGAGAGGAAGAGATTGGCAGCCACCACAACGGCGGAGATCGCCGGAGTTCGTCGGAACCGACCGACGAAGGCGGCGGCGAAAAAAGAGAAGGCGAGAGAGAGAGGGAGAAGCGACAGAGGAGGGGACGACTCAGGTTCCACCTTTTTTCCCTCTCTATTCCTTTTCCTTCGGCCTTTCTTCGCGATGAAGCGAACAAGCTTGCCAACGTGGACTCAATTAGCTTGTCTCGTAGCTTGCGTACGTGGACAACGCCATCGACCGCTCCTTGCGCGACCGTTAAAGGGTTGTATTACCCTGCCATCCTAAGTAAATTTGCATGTGCCACCTCTAAAAACTTTTAAAAATTATCCTTTTTGTGTGCCTAGATCATTCATGGAAGGATAGGAGGTGGTCGGTATCTTCCATGCTAAGCGAGTTATTCTCAGCGAGTGTTTATTCACTCGCCATCGCATGAGAAAATGGGCGGTAATAGGGATTCCCAGTCCCGAACTAAAAAATGCAAATAAATAAACAAAACTCCCCCGGGACTGATGTTGGTATGGACGACACCCGTTGTTTCGTACAAGCCGTGGAGTGTGATTGATGGTGGAGGGGGAGTAAACCTTTACTTTTATCGCTTGGGATCCGCTACTAACGTGCTTAGCATGGAAGATGTTGATAACTGGTGGTCGTGAAGTGAATGAGAAGGGTGCATGTATCAAAATATCATTTATCTCTGTTTTAAAACTTGAGCTCTGGCACCTCTGCAAATCGCTGATTCCCTCTGCGAAGGGACTTTCTATTTACTTTTATATTGTGTCATCACCTTCTAAAACAAGCGCTAGAAACCGAGAGAGCACATCTGTCATGATTTATGCATTGTGTATAGTTAATGTTGGGTGCGTCATGACTGGATCTTTTCTCCCATGAATTACAATGTTTAGTCGCTGCTTGAACTTTGGAGGTGCTATGCATTTATATTTTGCGGTCTCAGAAAGGGCTAGCGAGATACCACTATTGTCATATTATATCATGGTTGTTTTGACAACATGTTTCCGTTTGAGATCTCTTATTATCGCTAGCTAGCTGATTATGTCATTGATATGAGTTAATATAATCTTTAAATGTTATTGTTTACATGGTTAGTTATAATGTTGGCTGAAAACTTGGGTGTTGTTTAAGCTTATTTTATGCAAACAAGAGCAAAATAGTTCGTAAATGTTTTTATTTCTCACTTTCAGTTTATCAACTGAATTGCCTGAGGAAAAGCAAAGGTTTAAGCTTAGGGGAGTTGATACGTCTCCAACTTATCTACTTTTTCTCACGCTTTTCCTCTTGTTTTGGACTCTAATTTGCATGATTTGAATGAAACTAACCCCGAACTGACGCTGTTTTCACCGGAACTACCATGGTGTTGTTTTTGTGCAAAAAAAAAAAGTTCTCGGAATAAAATGAAACTTTGCGAGGAATTTTTATGGAATAAAAGAGGATTTTTGGAGCCAAGACCCACAAGAGAGGGGCCCTTGGGTGGGCACAACCCACCAGGGTGCGCCCCCCTCTCCTGGCGTGCCCAGGTGGGTTGCGCCCACCTGGTGGCCCCGCAGACGACCCCCTGATACTATAAAATCACATTATTCTAGGAAAAAATCAGGGAGAAAGAATTATCGCATTCCACGAGACGGAGCCGCCGCCAAGCCCTGTTCTTCCTCGGGAGGGCATATCTGAAGTCCGTTTGGGGCTCCGGAGAGGGGGATCTTCGTTCTTCGTCATCACCAACCAATCTCCATCACCAATTACATGATGCTCCCCACCGGGTGTGAGTAATTCCTTCGTAGGCTCGCTGGTCGGTGAGGAGTTGGATGAGATTCATCATGTAATCGAGTTAGTTCCTTTTCCCCCTCCTTCTCTACTGTTGACGCCGGGGGCCACTCCGTGAGATGGCGATTCTTGGCGACCATGAGTCGCCTTGAAGCTTCCACGACGCCCATGCGGGATTTAGGTGTAATCAGGAGTGCAGATCTTTGGATCCATGGTGCGCAGATGTTGGAACCAACGGCGGGAGATGCTAGAAGCCGCAACTTCCGGCGGTGACCACACCGGCGGAGATGCTGCTACCCCGGCGCAGTGGAGCCGCAACGTAATTTGGCGGAGCTACAACTGTAAGCCGGTGGAATTGCAACCAGCAAAACAATTGTTGGAACCGGCGACAGCTGTGTTGCGACGGCCACGACGGCGATCCATCCTTGCTGGAACCAGCTTTTTTTTTGCTACGACCCAGTGGTGATGATTCATAGTTTTGCTGGAAGCGACAAGTACTTTTGCTGGAACCATTTTCTTTTTTTGTTGCAAGCATTATTTCCTTTTGTTATCACCGTTTTGATTTTTGTTGGAACAAACATCCATTATTTTTGTTACTATCGTCTTGGATTTTTGCTGGAACCAGCGTATTTTTCTGCTACAACCGTTCTCCAGTTTTGATGGAACCAACACACCTTTTGTTTGCGATTTGATGATGGCGAGCGTGCCGACGGTGAGCGTCGATGGCGAGCGATGGGGGGCCGTCGCCACCGGGGCTGCAACCCGTCACTACCGGAGTTGCAACCACAGGCCACAACTGTTCCATGCGTGGAGTAGTGACAAGTGCAGGCGGCGAGTGCGGTGACCGGCGACGAGGACATCCGGCGAGGCGGCGACCGGCTGCACGGTTTGCTACAACCGCGGATGAGAGAGAAGCCTCTAGTGAAAACTATGGCCCCCTGATATACTCCTGTCATATTATTAAAACCAAAAATACCTTGCTGCAATTTTACTTCTTTTATTTTACTTTTCAATTTATATATCTATCACTATTAGATTTAACCCTTGCAAGTAACGAATTCAAGGGGATTGACAACCCTCTTGCCCGTGTGGTGAAAGTATTTGCTCTTGTGTGTGTAGGTGCCGCTTACTAGACATTTGCGTGGTCTTCTTATTGGTTCGATAATCTTAATTCTCACTTAGAAAATACTGACCGCTACTATATTGATTCACCCTTTCTCTTCGAAGAAAATCCCAACGCAGTTTACAAGTAGTAGTCCTCTCCATCAAGGACTCCTTCCTCGCTTTCCCCACCAAAACCGACGCCAGGGTAATAATCTCCTTTACCATCTCCGCCGCCTATTATATTCTAGTCCCTCCTATGGTAGAAGATGAGGCCGGTGTCCATTCGTGCGTGCATGCTCCAGTTATTCTTGGATCACCTTGGTCAATCGGTAGGAAAAGCCCAAACAAACAGGGTCTATATCTCGTTATGCTACCTGTGAAGTCTTTTTAACGAGAATTCACCTGGGGAACCTCTTCCACTGTTGAAAATTTAAAAAACTATAGTTACACATCTACGGAAATACCGTGTAATTTTTGTTATTGCTGTATGCGTCATTTAGACTAATCAACTCCAAGTTTTTCTTGTCTCTCAAAAAGAAAACAACTTATGAAAAGCTTAGGGTTCCACCGTCGCCGCCAGTTCGCCTCGTCTTCGATGGCCTTTGAGCCATGGCGGCTTGATAGATTTCAGCCCTTGCCGGCGGGAGGGCTCTGTTTTAGATATTCCTTCGTGTTTTGTTAGAGTTTGTGTCCTACTCAGGAAGACAAGACGGCGCAGCTCCCTGAAGATGGAATAATATTCTTCCCGCCTAGCCCCCGTCCAGGTGGTGTGTCTAGTATTTTTGGTGGGCGTGTGGAGATTTGTCTCCGACGGATCTGTCCTTGGTGGATTTGCCCGGATCTGGTCGTAGTTCGTCTACATTTGTGTTTTTTCAGGTATCTATGCTACTCTTCATCAGCGATGGTTGTTGTTCTGCTGCGCTGGTCATGTGCGGCCTTAGCACGACAAATTCCCGACTGTTTACTATAACAAGTTTTGCCCGGCTCCGGCGAGAGAGAGGCGATGACGGTGGCGCCCCTTCGACTCGTTTTAGTGCTTGTAGTCGTCGCTAGATGGTCTACAGATCTGGATGTAATTTTTATTATTTCCGGTGTTTGTTGTAGTGCCATGATTGAAGAATAGATCGGAAATTTCTCAAAAAAAGAAAGAAAAACAAAACAACTCCACGGTTTTCAAGAAAAAAAAGACTGATCAACTCCACTGTCAGCCGTGTTTAGACGATCCACTCCACTTTCGGCCCTGTTTACATGATCGACTCCGCTTTAGCCCTTAAAATAAGCATATACGAAGTGTAAGAAAGAAAGCGAGGTTTAAAACGCAAAAGCTACACGCTGCCAAGGAAGGACCGCGACCGCCCGATCCCGCGACAGATACAGCGCCATTCCGTTCCGGTGCCGGCGAGGCGACGACAGAGCGACAGAGCTGTCATTCCTCTTCCGGATGGCGTCGACGGCCGGGGTGGTCCTCTCCATCAAGGACTCCTTCCTCGCCCTCCCCACCAAGACCGGCGACAGGGTAATGATCGCTTTTCCCATCTCCGCCGCCTCTTATAATCTCGATCGCCCATCCTATGCTAGAAGATTAGGCCGGAGTCCATTCTTGCGTGCCTGCTCCAGTTATTCTTGGATCACAGAACTGAGAGGAAAAGAAGGTTACGATCAAAAGAAGGTTTGCATAAATTGGTGAATTTGGTCGATCGGTAGGAAAAGCCTGTTTCATGGTGAGCCTTAAGGGGTTTGTGTAATTCTGTGTGCATGATCATATTGTTTCTTCTCTCAGTTTGTATTTCTTCACTGCTCTGGAAAGCTGCAAGCTCTAGATCATAATAATGCATGATGATGAGGTTTGCAATTTTTGGTCATGTTGTAATATAGTGAGAAGAAGTCATATATAT
Source organism: Aegilops bicornis (assembly GCA_021605145.1). Lineage (NCBI taxonomy): Eukaryota > Viridiplantae > Streptophyta > Magnoliopsida > Poales > Poaceae > Aegilops > Aegilops bicornis. The sequence continues at coordinate 627,699,283 of CM038671.1, read as the reverse complement.
TTCTGGTAAGTCGTTCAGCACAGTTGTGACGTACACATGACTCCTAATTTGTGCATCTTCTTAGGCCCTCGAAGAGGTTGAGAAAAACATCTCCTCGTTGCGGCAAGTGCTCTCTGGTGATGGAGAAGCAGGAGCAAATCAAGAGCAAGTCCTGCAAATAGCACTTGAAATTTGCAAGGAGGGCGTGCTTTCCCTCTTTGTTCAGAATCTGCCTTCCTTGGGTTGGGGAGTATGTCGTTTATCAACTAAATAAATGTGTTTATCTCTATTTTTTATCTATTACTACCTCCGTCCCATATTAATTATTTGAAACGGATGTATCTAGATGGGGCGGAGAGAGTATTACTCAGGTACTGAACTCGCTAGCTCTGAATTGCAGGTAAGAAAAGATTTGGTTATTTGCTGGTGCATTTTGCTTGGGCAGAAAGTTGACGAGAATTATTGCTGTGTGAAGTATATTGAAGATCACGTGGAGCTTTTAGATTTCCTAGTTGTTTGGCAAGTCATCTACTTCTCCAGTTAATTCCAGTTGGAACAGTGAACATGAATGCAGAGATAGTTTACAAGATATCAAATTGCTTTTCCTTACCATTATTTATTTTACTTGATTTCCCGTATCATTAATATGGACTTCTGTAATTGCCACTTTCCAAAGGGTCTTGCACTTGAAGCATTGCAGTCCATGATTTAAATCTTCTGTGACAGTTTTCTAATAATAATTGCTTGGTATCTTTGTAAGCTTGATTGGTAAACTCTTGCAACAGCTACAAGAAGTCGGACCTTGCACTGAACTGTGGGATTATGGTGAGAGAATGCATAAAACATCCAACCCTTGCCAAGTAAGGCTTCAAAATTTTCATCTAGTTGGGACATTATTTTGTTTGGGACTATATGATATATGCACCTAACTTTTCTTGGTAAATCTGTGCTGAGCTAATAAATGTAGCACAAGACGTATGCTTAAAATAATATAACATGAAGAACAAGTTGATGCATTTTAATTTTCCCATGCTAGGAATCTTTGGCTATGTATGATTATGTGCATAAAAATCGATTGCAGTCGATAGCATTAACTACGAAAACAAGATTTAACAACCATCAAGCTGTTTGCCTTAGATGCATTATTGCTCCTTTCTTCTGAAAAAATTGTAAAATACTTTAAATTTACTAATTCAAATTCAATACCTACCAGACACGTCCTTCTTTCTTCACCACAATTATTATGTTGTTATCCAGTTAGCCTTCGAAACAGCTTTGTCCCTCACATTTACCTTACCACAAAAGTATCTCGGTGAATCATTTTGTTCATCTCCGATGAAGTGGTTATATAACTTAGTTTACCATAATAGCACAACATATTCTGACATACTCCCTCCGTTCCTAAATAATTGTCTTTCTAGAGATTTCAACAAGTGACTACATACGGAGCAAAATGAATGAATCTACACTCTAAAACATGTCTACATACATCCGTATGTTGTAGTCCATTTGGGATGGCTAGAAAGACAAATATTTAGGAACGGAGGAAGTAGAAAATAGTTAGATAACTAGTTCATTTAACTTAGTTTAATTAATTTTGCATATATATGATTTTGTAGCGCCTTTTCAGATATATCTTGGAATCCAATAGCTTTGAGCTATTTTTCGAGTATGTTGAGCTGCCGAACTTCGACATTGCTTCTGATGCTCTAAACACCTTCAAGGTAAATCCATATTTTCAGATTTATCTTTGTGTAAATTTACTCTTTATCAAATATTGAATGGTCACTCTTGACAAGATGTTTGCAGGATTTGCTTACCAAACATGAAACTGTTGTCTCTGTGTACTTGAGCTCCCACTACGAGCAGGTCACTCTCTTTTTCTGAAAAAAATTCTGTGTTCATGTGATCAAATTGAAACAACATTTCTTATTGTTGAGTTCATATTTTTGTATGCCATCATTGTCGCATTATTACCTCTCTGACTCTGCTTTCTGATTTTGTGATACACTTAAAGAGATGCACTTTCATTGTTGCTTGCCCTGATGCCTACATAAATATTTTTACTACTCAGCAAAATCTGAGCCAGGTCACTATCCAGTGGCAGAGGCACGCAAGAACCTCCCCACGCAATTTTTTTCCCTCGCAAAGTTTTGCACAGCTGGGGGGCAGCAGCCTGTGAACCGAACGTAGCTCCGCCAACCAGATCACTAACAGTTTAACATAGTGGATAGTTCCATTCCTCTTGTAACTAACACTGTATAATATTTTCTTCAGTTCTTTGAACGCTACACAAGGATCTTAACATCAAGTAATTATGTAACAAGGCGTCAGTCAGTCAAGGTCAGACTATGTTCAGATGCTCTAGCTAATCATCTCATTCACATGGAAAAGAAACTAATATTGGTGTCTTTATTTTCAGTTCCTTTCAGAATTTCTATTGGAGCCTTCAAACTCTAAAATAATGAAGCGATACATTCAGGAAGTTCGTTTCCTAAATATTATGATTGGCCTACTGAAGGTATCAGTTATAGTATATACTTTACTGTTCATCTGGGAATTACGCGACTATGAGATAGCTTGTTTTGGTTATTCACTACTTGTTTCTTGTTAAGTTCGTACTTAAAAGCCTCACTGCGTGCCAAAAAAAAAGGTCCCAGCAGTTTTACGAGGGCGGAGTATATGAGTGCGCAAGAGCTCCCTGCCCTCTTTACGAGGTTCTGTAAAAAAAAAGGTTCTGTCAAAAAAACTGTCTTAAACACTCTTATCTCTTATGCAAAGGTCCCAGCAGTTCTCTGGAAGTTCAGACGTGAATATACGGAGTACATCTGAAAGGCTTCATTTATGAGAAACACAAGCTTGCAATTTTTTTTAACGTTGATTAAATACATATTTTTTCCGTGAAAAGATTCTAAAAATATTACTAATATTATGTGCGTACAGATCCTATCTATTTGTAGGAGTGTTACTACTAACCGGCATCTTTTGTAGGATTCAAGCAAAAATATCAAAATATGTGCCTTCCACGTTTTTAAGGTACCATCTTTATATAAGTGCACGTACATTGTATTTCCTCGTCAAACAAATTCCTTCTAACAATTTCTGTTGGTCCATTTTCCTGTGCGGAATTAGGTGTTCGTTGCCAATCCAAACAAGCCTCCTGGTATTATTGAAGCTTTGCGAGACAATCGCAAAGAATTGTTGAAACTACTCCACAATCTTCCTGCAAGTAAAGGTAGTGCTGTGAAGTTTCCATCTTAGAGCCCATTACAGACCAGCTTAAAATTGCAAAAGAAGGATGGAGTAGTCAGGAAACCCGCTTCTGGTTGTTCTGAGTTTAGACTTGAAGCCATGATGTCAGCCACCACAAAAACTCGTGTATGTAATTTTTTTTGTTCCATTTTACAGGTGAAGATGAACTTGACGAGGAGAGAGACCTGATCATTCAGCGAATCGAGAAGTTGTAATGCTGATCACCTATCAGAAGTTCTGACTTGTTTGGCATATCAGAAGTTCAGAACAAACCTATCAAAAGTTCAGAACCAACACCCTGTAAGCCTCCAAGAGCTGCGTCAATTTGGAGGACATTGCAGTTCGGCGAAGGATGGTATAATAAAGTCACAATAAATAGATCTGTTATTCGTTCTTGAGTGAGCTTTCTTATGTGATTTTTTAGACAAAGCTTTTTTTATATGATGTGTAGCATCAACGAACTTGAGCCAAGAATATTATTGCTGGTACAATCCGGCCCAGTTTCTGTGACTTTCCCTCGTGGTGATTTCCCAAGTGATAATCCATCAACAAGAAAGAAAATCTGAAGTTACAGCAGAACGGAGAGCCTAGCTCAAAATCGGTAAATAAAAAACAGCACACTGGTAACAGAGAATGGCTTTGGAGATGCGTAATTCAGCTAGCTCCGTTCTTGGCGCGCACCCTGGCGATTCAGTTGATCATCCCTCTACTTGGATGAGGCCAAGGCCTTGCGGACCCTGGAGCTCACCCTGATCTTCCCCTTTGTCTGCTGCGCCTTGTTGTCCCCAGCCTTCGCGTCCGCTGCCGGCCTTCCAGCCATGACGGCCGGCGGTGGCACCGGTACCGGGATCCCCCCTGCCGCCTTCTCGGCAACCTTGCTCCTGGTTGCCGCCACGGTAGGAGTGCTCCCGAGGACCTGCCCAGGCTTGCCACCTCCCTTGGCAGCAGCCGGTTTCTGGGGCGCTGCTGGCACGATCACCGGTGCCGCCGTAGGTGCGGGAGCTTTGACCGCTGGAGACGGCGCCGGTGCACGTGCAGGCAATACAATCGGTGGCGGTGCACCACCGTGCGTCGCAGCAGGCGCTCCCGAGGGTACGCCGGTAGCGTCGTGGGGTTGGCCCGTGAGGCGGCGAAGAGGCCCGAAAACCGGCCGGGCGTGGAAGGCTCTCTGAAGCCTGCTACAGATGGTAGTCGGCGACTTGCCGTCGGCGGCCGGCTCCTTGTTGTTCATCTGCATCACTGCTGTTCGAAGGACAAACTTCGGATGCAGCGAAGTGGAGAAAGAACTGTGCTTCATATATAGGCAAATGACATATACTCAGCTTCCCGGTGAAGTGAAAGAGATGGGGACGCATTTCGCTACATCTTCGCTTTCCGTCAGATGAGATGCTCCGCGCACGAACTCAACAGATGAGCCGACGAGAGACGGGTATCATATTCCTCGAGAATTCTAGATGGAAAGGCGCGCTTTGCCGCGCAGATGAACGGTCCTTAATAGTGTTGCGGATATAGACCACTAAATTTGGCTAGCTTTTGGTTCGTTTTTGTATGGACTTAATTGTGACGAATTTGTAACTATATGATCAACGTACATGAACTTAAGGGAGGGATAAATAGTGTGACTGTCCAATAGGACACTTGAGGGGCCGCACAACGCTGTCCAAGGTCACGTCCCATGCATCCGCGGATGTTTAAGAGGTCGGATTTGCCAGGTTCGGCTATAGTATAAATGCTCTAAAACAGATTAAGTAATGGACCGAGGAAGCGAACGCGAGAGGAGGAAACAATGGAAGAAAGCGGGCAGAAAGATGAGACTGGGTTATGACCACCAGAATTGGCTGCTGGTGGGCCTAAAACGCTGCACCTACGAGGCACCCACTTACATGTGGGGCCACCAAAGTTGCACAAAGCCTTGGACCACCACAGGCCAGCATTTTGTGGGAGCTTAACTGATGACTATCTAGTATGTCATCGACTATCCTCTCCTTCTTTTTTTAAATGGAGACAAAAGATTTGCCTCGTATATTAATTAGCCCAAATGATAAGTGTCACATATGTGGCATGAAGCAATACAATTCGAACGCCCTCATTACTATCTATTTTGCCACATCAACCAGATGACATCAGCAAAATCTTTTTGGTTTTTCTGACTTAAAAATATTTTATATCTTAAATAAAAAATCCGACTAAAAATTCATTTTCAACATTAAATCCGTCTCGACGAGATCTTGAAAACTAAATACAATATTAACATGTTTTGATGACTTTTTCTTGGGCCAAAAGTTGCCATGATTTTACACTGAAGTTGCCATAGTGTTTACACTAAAATTGCCATGATATGTCTCATTTATTTTTTTCTTCTAGATTTAAAACTACTATTGTATTTCAACTACTTTTCACGGCAAGTTTTATTAATTGATCATGGCAATTTTTAGTAATCAACCACGGCAAATTTAACTCATGGATCATGGCAACTTTTAGTAATTCATGATGGCAATTTTAGTATTTTCACCATGAGAATTCTAGTATTTTGACAATGGAAATTATTTTTTGTATGAACCATGGCAAATTTTTGTGCATGTATCATGACAAATTTAAGTAATTCACCATGGCAATTTAAGTTTCTGGTTCATGCCGAATTTGAGCCATTGACCATGCATTTTAAAAATAACCGACGACGGATTTCTTTTTAATTGTGAACCATGTCAAAATTATTTCATGGATCATGGCAACTTTTAGTAATTCACCATGACAAGTTTAGTTTCTTATTTTTTTAACATGTCAAAATTTACTTTAAACATAGAAGAAAAAGTAGTTGAAGATATCATGGCAACTTCAGTGTAAACACCATCGCAATTTATATGCAATAAACATGGCAACTTTTGACCGCCAAAAAATATTGCCGAAACATATCGATATTGGATCTAATTTTGAAGTTCTCGTCGCGACGGATTTAATGGTGAAAATGGATTTTTAATCGAATTTGTCATTTAAGAGATAAAACATTTGAAAGTTTGAAAACCCCAAAAGATCCCTGCTGACATCATTTGTTTTCTTCCTATTTGCACGCATGTGCGAAAAAATAAAAAAGCTGACGTGTCACAATGGGTGGCTAGAAGGCCGTGTGGCCCGAGCTCCTTCAACCCACACGTGTGACACTTATCAGGGTCCTTAATTAAGGAAAGAAGAGTTCTACAAATATCCCACAAACGCCACATGAAAATTACTCTTGCGATACAATTTTCCCTAGTTTTTTTCCTATGGTGGACCATAACTCTGCCTCGTTCAAGATGATGTCGGGCAAGATTGACGGTGGAGCACTCTTGTGGCGAAAAATACGAGAGTTTCTCTCATTCCATAAGAGTCCAAGAGACGAGCATGGTGAGGGAGGCCAAGGCCTTTCTATTGGGGTTGTTCGTGCCGAACTCTTTGACCACTATTTTGACGAATTCCTCAAGATGCCATGCGGAAGTATCCATGTGTGCCAACCCAAGATTTTTTGATCACAAATTTGCAAAGCCTCAGGGTGTACCAGCATTTGTAGAAAAGGTGTGCCCTAGATTCTTGCTCCCTTTTGCAAAGGGGTGAAGACCACAATTTTCTCAACCCCTCTTTTCCAACCTATCGGCGGTCCAAATCCGATCTTGCAAAGGCAAGGCAACCAAGCAAATAACTTGACTTTTGGAGGTGCGCAAGCCTTCCAAATCATGCGTCCAAAGAAGATATGACCATGCCGACGAATTGGGCCTTGTATACTGTGGTTGCCGAGTGAACATCATCGTTGGTGTGCTTTCACAATATTCCGTCCTCAGTGTGCACATCCAAGTGGAAGTCATGCACGAGCATCCAAAGAGTGAAGAACTCCCGGATGTGGTCAGCAGTGACAACTATGGAGGGATTGATCTTCGAAATCCAAGTGTTGTCCTTAAGGGCCTCACGCACCTTTCAAACATTTTCTCGTCGAGGCCTAAAAAGTCAGAGGGGCGATGTCCTTAGGCTTTCATCCAAGCTGCCAGGGGAGCCCCAAAAGGGTGTTTCTGCCCCGTCTTCAACCGTGATGGTGGTGGAAGCATAGAAAAACTAAGATCCTCTTCATCACATGGGTTTTCTAACCCCACCCACAATTTGGTCGGTTCTTTCCACTCATACCAAGGCCAACGAAGTCTTAATGTCTGCACAAACTTGTACGTCTTGAGCACCCCAAGTCCATCATACGGGGGCATGGCCTCCCTATGTATGAAGTTTTCTTTCAGGAAGAGCATAGATAAGAGATAGTGAACTGTTTAGATACAAACAATTAAGTAATAGTGCACTCTATGTGATGGGTACATAACAATTGACTGCTTATTCTTTTCCCTAGAGATAATGCCCTGATCATGCATATTGGGGCCAATAATTTGTTAGACAATCGATGAGAGATTCAGAGCTCGTCATTGGCACTGGCATGCTTCGGGTTGGCTGAGGTCTTGACGGGGTAGGACGCCTCCATGGCGATGCTGCAGAGCCCCTCCTTGTCTTTCACATCACGCTTCATGCGGATGTACCCCTTCTCGCCCCACTCCGGCCCCCATGAGTTCTTCACGATCCAATACTTGGTGCCACGCCATGGTCCAGCTCGGTCCCATCACGTCATGCGAGGTTGGTCAGACTCCAACCATTTTAGTCCCATGTTGCTTATTTTTAGAGTATAAAGTCTATTCGTATTGTAATCTATCTCTATTAGTCTAGTCTTAGAGCCCAAGCTTTGTAATCTATATAAACAGCCCTTGAGGCCCCAATCAATACAACAATTACTTCTCCAATATCTCAATCATCATGGTATCTCGACACCTAGGTTTTCCACTTTGGTATGGCTCCGCCACCAGCCGCCCGGCCGATTCGGCCCCTCTTCTCCATGGCCGAGTTCCACGTCGCCGGCGCCCCATCCCCTACCTCTTCCTCTACAACTACCCAAACACCTCCCCCCCAAACCCGTCATCCACCGCTCCCGGGCCACCAGCTCCGTCGTCATGGCCTCCTCAGCATGATCCTTGGGTGGCCTCGTCCGAGCTTGGTCAATGCCTTGGTCGACCCCCTCGCCGTATGGTGCCCCTCCTGCGTACTGCAGGCACGTGGAGCCCGGTCTTCGTCCGACCACCGACTCTCCGGGACTCCTTGGACCCGAGCCACCGGCGCCGTTTACCGCCACTCCCACTCCGCCTACCCGGCCGCCCGGGACCGCCGTCGCCCTCCAACACCATGCCGGTCTTCTCACGGCAACATGCACGGCCCCAATCGCATACTACCCATCCGCTATCCCCTCGTCAACATGCAAGCTCCTGGCCCCTCTGCTCCTCCCCAACAGCGGCTTGGGACCAAGCCGCCTTCATCAAAGCCATGAACAATTTTGTCCTCAACGACGCAGGTGCGGATTGGATTTTCGATTCGGTGCATCAATGCATATGTCTTCAAATATGAATTTATTGTCGACTTGTTTTGCTTACGCTTTTCCACTATCACCATTGGCGATGGCTCCACCATCCCTGTTTCATGCACCGGTCACTCTTACATCCCTTCCTCTCATGCCAATTTTCTTCTCCGCAATATTCTTGTGGTTCCTTCCATCATCAAAAATCTTATTTCTGTTAGACAATTTTGCATTGACAACAAAGTTATCCTGGCCTTTGACCCTTTTGGTTTGTCTGTGAAGAATCGACAACGGGGCGGTCCTCGCTCGGTACAATAACGCAGGCGATCTTTATCCTCTTCATGGCGCCCACATCCACCCTCGTGCCATGCTCGCATCCGTTGATCTATGGCATCGTCGCCTCGGTCATCCCAGCAAAAACACTTTGGCGTCTTTACTCCAAGAATTTTGTATCCCTAGTTCTAGCAGTCCCCATAATCCCTCTCTACGTAATGCATGTCAATGCGGCAAACATGTTAGATTACCTTTTGGAACCTCTACTACCATTAGTACTTTTCTTTTTGAGTTACTTCACATGTGATTTATGGACCTCCCAGGTCCCTAGTGTTTACGGTTATAAATATTATCTTGTGATCTTGGATGATTATTCTCACTATACTTGGACCTTTCCTCTCCGCGCTAAATCTGAAGTACCTGCAATCTTTCTCAACTTTTGACAATATGTAATCACACACTTTGGCTTGCCAATTCTATTTATTCAATGTGATATGATGCGTGAATTTGATAACACCCAAAACCGCACCTTCTTTCTCTCTCAAGGCATTCTTCTTCGCTTTTCATGCCCTTATACATCTTCTCAAAATGGTAAAGCTGAGCAGCTGTCTTCGCTCTATTAATGATGTTCTTCGCACATTGCTTTTACAAGCCTCTCTTCCTTCCCGTTTTGGGTTGAAGCCCTTCGCACCGCCACACTCCTTAATATTCGACCAACTAAAACTTGCCCTCTTTATTCGCCTTTCCAATCTCTTTTCTCTCCCACCACGACTATTCTTTTCTGCGTGTTTTTGGCTGTCTATGCTTTCCCAACATCGCCTCTACCGCCTCCAACAAACTAGAACCACGCTCACTACCTTGCATTCACCTTGGTCTTTCGATGATCACAAAGGATATCGTTGTTTGAACCATCTTACGGTCGTATCATTCTCTCTCGTCATGTCACATTCGATGAAAATACTTTTCCTTTTTCATCACTACAACCACAACACCAATTCCACCACAATCCGCCACCACCAAAACCCCTTCCCTAGTTCGGCCTTGGTCATCTCTGCTGCCATGGAATCTTGTTCCGTCTCTCGGCCGGAATCGCCCAACGTTAGCCACCCTCCTGCCCGTCCCCACCTCTCCATAGCTGCATCCTCTACCCCAGCCGTCTTTCCCTCACCACATCCTACCACGGCAACCCCCTCGACACCTACCACCTCTGATTCTTCTTCCTCACCGTCCTCTTCAACCGAAAACCCACTGGCACCCAATGCCGTTCTTATACCACCGCTCACCAATGACCATGTCATGTGCACCCGTGAAAAACGAGGATTTCTTCTCCCCACCAAACGTCTCAATCTTACCGCCACCCCAACCATCTCTCCTATTCCAACCAGTTATAAGCGAGCTCTTCTTGACCCTCTCGGCTTTACGCTATGCTTGCGATGAATTTGAAGCTCTTGACAAAATAATACATGGACTCTTGTTCCCAAACCTCCTGGTGTTAACATTGTTTACGGCAAATGGGTTTTTCGTCATAAATTTCATTCCGATGGCACTCTCGCTCGTTACAAAGCTCGTTGGGTGTGTCGTGGTTTCTCCCAGCATTGGTATTGACTTTGATGAGACTTTTTCTCCTGTTGTTAAACCAAGCACTATTCGTGTTGTTCTTAGTCTTGCTGCTTCCTCTTCTTGGCCTATTCATCAACTTGATGTTAAAAATGCTTTTCTTCATGGCACTCTCAATGAAATTGTTTATTGTCAGCAACCCTCTGGTTTTGAGAATCCCTCATCTCCAAATTTTGTTTGTCTCCTCAACAAATCTCTTTATGGCCTTAAACAAGCTCCTCGTGCATGGTTTCAATGCTTTGCTACTTTTATTCAAACCATAGGCTTTATTCCTCCAAATCCGATTCTTCTCTCTTTGTTTATCAGTCTTCTACTCACCTTGCCTACCTCTTGCTTTATGTTGATGATATCATTCTCACGGCTAGTTCTGATTCTTTTCTTCAACATACCATCTCTTCTCTCAGTCAGGAGTTTTCCATGACTGATCTTGATTCTCTTCATCATTTTCTAGGTATTCATGTTTCTCGCACAAAATCTTTCCTCTTTCTTTCTCAACGGTCATACATTTTGGACTTGCTTTCTCATTCTGGTATGTTTGATTGTCAACCCTCTCGTACTCCAGCCGACGTTGGTGCTAAACTGTCGGTGATGGTGATCCTCTTTCGATCCTACTTTATATCGTAGCATCCTTTGGCGCTCTTCAATATGCCACTCTTACTCGTCTTGAAATCTCCTATTCAGTTCAGCAAGCATGTCTCTTTATGCATGATCCTCGTGCTCCTCATCTGGCTCATGTCAGACGCATTCTCCGCTATTTAAAAGGCACTTTTGATCACGGTCTCCTTATTAATTCTTCTTCACCTACAAGCTTGACAGTTTATTACATTGCGGGTAGGCAGGTTGTCCGGATACTCGACGATCTACAGCCGGATTTTGCGTTTATTTGGGTGATAATCTTGTTTCTTGGTGTTCTAAAAGGCGGTAACAGTTTCCGGGTCTTCTGCTGAGGCTGAGTATAGGCGGTTGCTCACGCAGCTGTGGCGAGGCGGTGTGGCTACGGCAGCTTCTCGTTGAACTTCATCGTCCGCTCCCACGTGCTACCATTGTTTACTGTGATAACATCTCTGCGGTATACATGGCTTCCAATCCAGTTCAACATCGTCGCACAAAGCACATTGAGATTGACATTCACTTTGTTCGTGAAAAGGTGGCTCTTGGCGAGGTTCGCGTTCTTCATGTTCCTACAAGTGCCCAATTTGTCGACATTTTTACCAAAGGACTCCCATTGCATCGTTCACCGACATACGCTCCAGTCTCAACATTGTTTCACCTGGCGTTGAGACTGCGGGGGGATCTTAGAGTATAAAGTCTATTCGTATTGTAATCTATCTCTATTAGTCTAGTCTTGGAGCCCAAGCTTTGTAATCTATATAAACATCCCTTGAGGCCCCAATCAATACAACAATTACTTCTCCAATATCTCAATCTATCACTTATGGAACAAGAGTTGGTCGTACTTAAAAGCAGCAAACATCGACAATGTTTCAGAAGGAATGACAAGTTCAGAAGACATTTCGCTCTTAGCTGGCGATAGGGGGTTAGCTTAAGAAACTTCAGAAGAAATGACTGCACAGATGGATTGCTGGTAGGTGTAGGTCTAGCAGAGTCCACCGGGCATCATCAAGACCAAGACCCACCGACTTTTTCCTTTTATGTTGACCTTTGCCTTCACGATCATGCGTTTTCTTCAGACGCCTCCTTACTTTTTTGGAGGTGTTATTTCACCATTTAAAGGCATTTTTAGTGCCTCCTAGTTTGTACCACGTTGCAGTGGCAATTTGTATCGATAGTCTTATTCGATCCGGACCAAAGGAAACACCGACAAAGATTAGTGCAACTCGGGGAGGGGGGGGGGCATGGCCCCCCAAAATTTCGCACATCTATGAAGTTCTTTTTTCAGAGAGAGCATAAATTAGAGATAGTAAAATGTTTAGATACAAACAATTAAGTAGTAGTGCACTGTATGTGATGGGTACATAACGATTGACTATTTTTTTTTTCCTAGCGATAATTAATGCCCTGATCATGCATATTGGGGCCAATAATTTGTTAGATATAATCGACGAGAGATTCAGAGCTCGTCATGGGCATCGGCATGCTTTGGGTTGGCTGAGGTCTTGACGGGGTAGGACGCCTCCATGGCGATGCCGCAGAGCCCCTCCTTGTCTTTCACGTCGCGCTTCATGCGGATGTACCCCTTCTCACCCCACTCCGGCCCCCATGAGTTCTTCACGATCCAGTACTTGGTGCCGTCCACGGTGGCGCCGTACCCCACCGCCGTCACGCCATGGTCCAGCTCCGTCCCGCACTTGCCCGCGAACACCCCCTCCGAGTAGAACTGGAAGTGCGACCCGCTAGCCTCGATGGCCACCGCCACCGGCTGCGCGGCCACCGCCTTCTTCAGCGCCGCTTCGTCGTTGGCCGGCACGTCCTCGTACCCGTCGATGGTGACCACGGCGGACGGCTTCTTGTTGCAGGAGGAGGCCTGCCGCGCCTTGTAGGGGTACGCGTCCTCGGCGGCGACCCCGCCGTGCTTGGCGATGTACTGGAAGGCGTAGTCCATGAGGCCCCCATTGCAGCCGGCGTTGGATTTCGTGTCGCAGTCCACGAGCTGCTGCTCGGACAAAGACGTGAGGTTCTTGGTGCGGATCGCGTTGACGCCCTCCACGGCCGCGATCGTCGAGAAAGCCCAGCAGCTGCCGCACTGCCCCTGGTCCTTGACGGCGGCCACCGCGCCCTTCTGCCGCCAGTCCACCGACGGCGGCACGTCCCGAGCGCTCCCGTGCATGAAGCCGCCGCCACCCTCCTTACGGCTGAACATGCGGTGGTGAGAGACGCGGGAGGAGGCGTAGGCGCGGCGGAACTCGTCGGCGGTCATGTCGCCGAAGCGGTTGAGGCGGAGCTTGTAGGGGGCGTCGCCGCGGTTGAACTCGTGGATGAGGCGGACGTTCTCCCTGAAGACGTTGAAACGGCGGGCCTTGTCGGCGAGGTCGCGCGCCACCGTGTGCCGCTCCCGCCAGCGCTCGTACAGCGCCCACAGGGAGTCCTCCGACGCCAGGTCGTGGTCGCCGAAGTCCATGGCGCTGGCCGGCGCCGGCGCAGCGGCCAGCAGCATGAACAACACGGCCGCGGCCATGGTGGCCGCAAGCACGATCGCTCTCGCCATTGATGATTGGAACCTTGGCAATCCGGAGTGTATGCTAGCTAGCTTATGTTGTGAGATGGCTGGGTGTGGTGTGGTGGTGGTAGCCATGGCGATCAGCTGGTTCTTATATAGCGGTGGCGAGCAGGAGTGATCACACTGGCAAGATGGATATGTTCCATGCAAGAATGAATTGCAGGTGCACGTTGCTTGCCGGCAACAACTTACTGCCTACCGCACTGCTCATTCTCATCGGTCGCCACGTACGTAGTACACCAAAATGGTGGTTAATTCATTGATGCCCCATCCATCGGCATCGTACTAGTAGTAATACAAATCATACTAGTTGTGGATGCCGTCAATTCCCACGTAGTCTTCTTAGTTAGGTTGTGAGATTAATGTGGCGCGCGCTCGATCGTACGTACGTACGTACGCATCGAGTGGGAGTGGGACGACGAGACGATGCATAAACAGATGAAGAAGTAGCGGGGCGTTTACGCTACGGCCATGTACAAATTGACACATGCATCGTCCTGCGTTTGTGCGGCACCCTCTGTCACCGTACCCTTGTTTCTAGGAACCAGCTTCCCGTCCGTCGCATCATCTCTCGTATCTCACCGGAAAGATATGAATTGCGTCAACAGGGAGAAGACCACAATCATCAACGTGGGCCGGTAGTCTTGCTTCTTTGTTCATATAACTGAACACCAGTTGTGCAAGTATAAACAATGACGTACCAGCAGCTTTGCTACACGCACGGGCATAATTTTTACTGTGTTCACGGGGTGGCTTAGCTGGAATAATATGATTGGGAGAAATAAGTGTGAGGGCCCCACACCCCCTGAAAATCGGGGAGAAGCGAATTAGTTAACGAAGGAGAGTCTGTAAAGTCCCCGTATTAATCCGTGCGTTTAGAATTTTCGCATACCAGAGTAATTAATTAAGGGACAACGCTACACCTACGGACGCTTTCTACGGATGTTAACTTACGGTAGGAGGGTGAAAACGCGATTGGAAATCAAAGGGAGAGGGGACCATCACAGGAAATCAGGAGAGGAGAGAACTTATGGGAAGATGAGTCCGTACGCGCAACCTGTAGATGTCGTCCGTAAGTGTAGCATTTTTGTTAATTAAGCATGTGGTAGTAACAGTAAGGGAGCACGCAAGCGTGTTGCCCCCCGGCCCGCGTGTAGTCTATCGCGATCGATCGATGAATCGACTAGGCAAGCTTTTTCAACATGTACAGTCCAGTGCCAAGCTTTACGCATGAATCGCGCATTGATTCTAAGTCGTCCGGTCCGGGATAGATGTCGCAAGCAACTAGATTTCTCAGAAGCAGTAGAGCAGTTTCTTTCCTGGTACATGGAACTCTTTTGTGAGTGAAAAGAGGAAAGAGAGCCAAAAACGAGCAGTGCGTACGTGCACCGAGAAAAACTGTTTCCTTAATCGTTTGCAATATGGGGAAAAGAGAAAAACTGTTTCCTGAATCGTTTGTGAGTGAAAAGAGAAAAGAGAGCCAAAAACCCGTCTTCAAGCATGAGTCAGATCGACTGATGGAGACCTAAATTTAATTCCGGGCACCTAGATTTCCGACGTCGTTGTAGTGCATCTATTTCCTGAATTGTTTGCAATATGGGGAAGGAGACGACAGACAGATCGATGGACGGAACAGTTGATAATCCATGGATCAACAGACGGGTGCATGCGTGGTTTCGCGCGGTGTACGGTGTTACATTGTCAAGCAATGGAAAACTTGCAAGCATGCACAAACTATCTATCTATCTAACTAACTCGGGTAATTAGCCAAGCACTTGCACATGAATGGTTGTCATGTGCGGCTTGGACAACAGCACACTGGAGTACAACCGATTGGTTGCTTCATGCGAAGGGAAACCAGCATTTTTGGCCGTAAGGTGGTGCTACGTGTCGCCTCTATTACCAAGATCATTCACCCACCGATTATTGCAGTGGTTGCCTTAGGTAGAGAAGTTAAGCAGAGGAGGTATCCTATATCTGGCTGGCCCAAGAAAAGATCCAGCGCAAGAGCACAAAGAAGATGAAAAATGGCGCAGGGAAGCACACGACGTCATCATGTCTGATGCCAACAAGGGCACACCCTGCGCTCGTGCCTACTACTATTAAATTTGCATCTCCGGCTGGCTATGTTGGTACACTATATCGTGTGACAATTAGGCCGATCCTAGATATGTGTCGTCGAAGTGTTCCGATGCGTGAAGCGACAGAGCACGCTGGCGGAAACATGCGCGCATGTGTATGTGCGACTTCATCTTACGACTAGTACGCCGTAGGCGCGCACTCGCACACGTGATCCAGCTGCTTCAGTCATCGCTTGGGTCGGCCACCTCCGAATCCTATCCCGGAGCAACTCTAATCTGTCTCCAGAAGCGAAACGGCTACACAGACGAAAAAGATGGACGATGTGAGGACGACTACCCATCCTGTGGCCGTTTGCTCCCCTGTAGACATGCATGTATGGCTGGATTTTTATGTCGTGCATGAATCGTCTGCGATTTGTCGTGTGTATAGCACAGCTCCTCCAGAAGAAATGTAGCCGATGGGTATTCTCGATGACTGCCTCAACTGTGTAGTCACACTCCTGCCATTATGAACACTCTTGATAATATCTTAGGTCACCACTCCGCTTCCTGGTCGCTCCATGGCGGGAGCGAACCTAACCGCCGTGACGCCCACCTCACGCCTCCCTCGCCGCTGGGCGTCGCGTGGCAAAGCCCGTCTTGGCTCGGCGGCGGGGCCCTTTCCTCCTTCCGGTCGGAGCGCGGCCTTGGCCGTCCTCTTCGGCGGGAGCTCGGTGGCGATGCTAGCTCGGCGGCGCGGCGAGGTAGCGGCGGGTCGGGCGGCTTGGGCGGGCCAGCGCCTTCTACGTGGCAACTTGCCGCAGCGTTATCGTGGCGCCTGCAGGCGGGCGCGGATCTGAGCGGGCCATGGAGAGGGGGCATGGGGCTGCGTGGGCGCCGCGGCGAGGTCGCGCCGCGCGTGCGTGGCGGCTCGGGCGGCCATTTGTGGTCGAGCGCTGCTCTGCTGCTTGGGTGTTCTGCTCCACGGCCTCGGGTGCTTGGGTACTACTGCTCCATGGCGTGAGGGGCTCGAGAGGAGGCTGGGGACGAGGTCTTTCTTGCCGCAGGAAGGTCTTGCACAAAGGGGTCCGTGGCCTTGGATCTGTCGTCGGGAGGTTCTTGCGATGGCGCGGTGAGGAGCTGTTGCTCGAGGCGAAATAGTGGGCGGCTTATTTGTGAGATGCACGAGAACAACTTCGGATCTGCTCGGATTCGTGGAGCCGGTGGGCGTCGACCATGGAGATTGTGTCTTTGTCACGATGCTCCGGATCTGCTCGGATTCGGAGGTGTGGAGGAGCTCCGGCGAAAGTCCGATCGACCTTGGGTCGGTGCCGGCAACAATGCGCCATGGTCATGGTGTCGTTCCCCTTCTTGAAGGTGTTGCCGTGAAGCTCCATTACACGACTCTCCGGGAGAAATCCCTAGCTTCGGATGGTCGAAGCGGGCGATGACGGTGGCTACGTCGTTTCCTTCTTTGAGGCATCGCCTTGGAGAGTCAGTATGTTGCATTTTGCGCGGATCTCTTCGTCGTCGAGGACAGTGGATGTCGGAGCGGCGGCTCCGGGTGATTTCTGATTGTGCGTCGAGATGGCGATCTCGGGAACAATGTGAGTGGCGGCTCTATGAGGTGGGGCTCTATCTCGACATTGGTAGGGTGGCATCCTTGTCCCGCTTGGGCGGTAGGGGTGTCGGCTCGGTCGATGCGCCCCAGAGGGGGTGGTCTGACTTTATGTCGGGGCGGCGGCCCCGGATGTGGTGCGACGTTCGTGGTTTGCGAGCGATTGCCACTGGCGGCATGGGCTGCGAACTGGGTTGTCTTGGCGTTGCTTTGCTCGAGGGAGCGGTGGTATGTCGGGCGGCGGCCGGAAAGCGGTGCCGGTTGATTACCTTTGGGCGCGACGGAGCGGTGGATGTCGGCGGCGGTCCCGAAGAATCTCTGGGTGACCGGACTTACGTAGCGATGATGGTGGGAGCGATGTCGGCGACGCGGCAATGGTTGCGATAGTCGACTCTTCTTCTTGGCGTGTCCACGGTTTTGCCTCGGTTTGCTTGTTCTTTGTGGAGTCGAAGGCTGCGGCGGGCCCTGTGGTGTCTGATGGTGGCTGCGGTGGCCCGTTCGGCGATCTTCCGTGGCGCCAGCCGTGCCTGGTTTTGTTCTTCTGAGTTCTCCGTCAGACTCGGAGCTGCGTTGTCTGGCCGTAGGTCGACTTGTCGTCGATTAGAGTGGGCTTTGCCCTGTGTGTTTCAGTCGATGGAGTGGGCTTGGTCCTTGTTGTTTCGGTTTTTGCCCGATTTTCCGTAATTAACTGGGCAATTCTCTTCTGCTTAATTAATAGATGAGGCAATCTTTGTCTCCGTTTTGAAAAAAAACACTCCTGCCATTCAGATATGGGGGCCGGCCTGAGAACATGTACACCCTACGTTCGAAAATACTTATCATCAAAATTAGATAAAATATGTATTTAAAATTAAAATACGTCTAGATATATCTCATTTTATTTATTTTGGTGACAAGTATTTCCGGACGAAAGAAGTATATGACGCAGTAAGATGGCATCGGACTCTATTGTCAAGGCCAGGACAAGTGTGCACATTCCGAGAGCGAGCATACGCTCTACGCCTCCGTTGGACCCAGCACGGCTGCACGGCTGCCCCAGCTCCTCTCTTTCAGACGGTGTCCACCCAGTGATCAGTGCTAGTAGTAATAGCAGGATTAGTTTCTCACTTTTGATTGTTCTTCAATCTGTGTGAGCCGGAATGGCTAGAACTGTTATGTCGCCAGAGTAGACCTTTTTCTTTGCCGCCTCACGGCTCATGTCTAAACCTTTTTCTTAATCAATGAAAATGGCAAGTTTTTTGCCTTGTTAAAAAAAGGCTGGTACCAATAGCACGCGTAGGCTGGCCCTTCCGGCACAGATCATGTGGTCAGTGTAATGGCTAGTGTTTCATGAAACACACATCTTTCTCGATCGTCTCGTGGAACGTTTGTGGCCTCGGTGACAATGACAAATGTGCGGAAATCTTCTCTACACCAACAACCCAGCCCCCCTCTACTGCAAGAAACCAAAGTAATAGATCTGTCGATAGCAAAACTTCACTCCTTCCTACCTTGGTTCTTAGACTCGCACGATCATCTCTCTACCATAGGATCTGCCGGTGGGCTTCTTTCTGCAGCTAACTTAAAAAGAACTCTTCTTAGCTGCTTTCACAAACAATTTTCTTCTCTCTTGGGCTCTCTTGCCTAGCCTTGCAGTTAAATGTAGTTGTCAATAATGTGTATGCCCCCTAGACCCGTGCACTTAACAAGTTTTCCCAGAAAAGCTTAAAAGCATCGACCCACCACTATTGATCATTTGGCTCTAACTGAACTCCCTCTTTTAGACACACAATTTACGTGGTCAAACAAACTAACTAATCCCACTCTCGAAAGGCTGGACAGAGTCTTTCCATAATCTCTCTTCGGTGAGCTTTTACCTAACGATAATGCTAAAATCCTGCCGACTGGTGGTTTACATCAGATCCGAACGACTCGCGCGCCGTCAGATCCTAATCCTACGCGCGTCATCCTTTCCCTTTTTTCCTTGCCTGAATATGGTCGCTCCTTCCTTTTTTCCGCCGAATCTGGTCGCCCGCAGATTGCATCCCGATTTTCTATCCTGCTCGCATGTTGACATGGACTGCAGTTAAGATCCGATTTTCTCTCCGGCCCGACCGCACATCAATCTCTGCTGCATTAAAGGTGGACCCGCCTACAAATTGAGCTATTGTTGTTTAGCGGAAGAAAAAATAGTCTTGAATGGGATTCGAACCCACGTCACCTACGATGCTAGGAAAGCCAACAACCAACTAAGCCAAAGGAATTTGACGTAAACTTACCATCTGTTACATAAATCACCTAAACTTTTAGCATGGTAATTAGCCCATGGCCTTGTCGTCGTTGCACTATACGGTGACATATGCCATTTCTTTACCTCATGATCTTATCTATAGATGTTGGGCCTCACCTCAGAGGAAGAGCACGGTGCATGGCGTGCAACAGGCCATGCACGACTCGTATAGTTGTGTGTCAGGCTGGGCCTGTTACGTGCCAAGCATGTGTGCTTGTGGGCCGGCCCGTGAAAAATGGACAGGATAAAAGTTGATAATTCACGTACCAACACCACGGTAACTTCATTATAAATAGCTGATAACTCAAGTACAAACATCACGGTAACTTTCCATCCTCGTGATAGAAGTTGTTTAAACATATACCCCAATAACTTTGATGGAAATAACATGGGAATATACACATATCAGACCTGATAACTCACGTGCAAATACCGCGACAACTTTTTACCTCTAGATGAAAATTGTTAAAACATATGCAGTAATTTTTATGTAGACATAATAGTTGATAACTCACATACAAACATCACCATAACGTTTTGAACGGGATTAAAGTATTGAAAAACATTCCCAAGTAACTTGTGTGTAATTAGCATGATAATATACACACAGTAGAGCTGATAACTCACATACAACACACATGATTACTTTTTAAACGGGAAAAATGTTGCTGAAAACATACCTTGATAACTTGTCTGTAAGTAGCATGATAATATATGACAATACAGTTGATAACTCATGTATGAACACCGCAGTAACTTTTGACCGTAAAATAATATAATCTTTAAACATACCTCCTATAATTTTTGTATAAATACATGGTAATATACGCATAACGGAGCTGATAACTCACGTACAAGAATCACAGTAACTTTTTTGGCCCGGATAAAAAATGTGTTGAAAAACATAGACCTGATAACTTATGTCTAATTAGAATGGTAACATGTGCACATCACAACTGATAACTTAGCCCAGTCGTGGTTACTGTTGACACGCCCCCTCCCCCCTCCAAAAAGTCGTCCAACATGGGATCTAGTTTTCTAAGGTGTTGTCGGGATGTTTTTTTTGTGGGGGGGGGGGGGGGGGGGGGGGGTGGGTGAATTTTGAATCGAACAAATGGTTTGACCTATTAAACATTTTGAACGTTTGAAATAAGGATAATCTAAGATAACATCATTTTTTTTTGTTCTCTAGTGTAAGCATGCATGTGTACGTGGAGAGAAGGTTGAAACAATCATTTTTATGTCCTAATAATTTCCACGTAAACAACATGATAACTTATGGATCACACGCGTGATAAATTATGTAGTCTAGGGATGATAACTCTTTACTCCAAAAAAAAGTCGTCCAAACATATCAATATGGGATCTAGTTTTGAAGGTCTCGTTGCGACGAATCTTTTATGTGAAAATAATTTTTTATTTGGAGCAACGGTTTGAGCTACAAAACATTTTAAAATTAAAATTTTGTTGAAATCTTTGATGATATCATCTTTTTTGTCTCACATGCATGCATGCACACTCAAATCAATTGGACACGGGTGCTTCCTGCACACTTTGCTCCGCTTTTTCCTCAGCACACCGCAGCCTTGCAGCATGCACAACCACTAGTTCTGCTAGTCTCTGGTCCTTCGATTCTGTTTGCACTCGTTTGGATCTGTTTCTAAAATCCTACCGTATGGACGTTAGCACACTCCTTTACCTAATACTAACCTCTCACGATTGTAACCGAGATTTGGCACACCAAAATCAAAATGGGCCCTTGGCCCAACACAAACTCTGGCATCCTCAGTCCAGACCCGGCTCGCGAGCGCTATGTCTCGCATCAAGCGAGACTGAAGGTTCCCTCGCTGAAGGGGTACAATAATGGGGTGGTCCCATACGCTGATACGCGCACACTAAAGACAGGGAAAAGATATGAGAAAAGGAAGCACCAACGTGATTCAAACATCGAACATTGCTCTCCTAGTTGAGGGCAAGCGCGACTAGCCATTAGGCTAGGATCGGGTTCGAGATGGAGTATTAGGGTGGGTTTACTTAAGTCGAAATGAGCCAGGTTCTCCACTGTTTCTTCTTCGTTTTTCCAATTATTTCTTCGTTTTGTTTTTTTCTCTGGTTTTTATCTGTTTTCACTTTTTTTTTCATTTTTTGTTGTTTTCCTTTGGTTTTCTTCATTTCTTTCTTTCTTTTTTTGTTTTCTTTTGTTTCTTTTTTTCTTCTTTTTTTTATTTTTGTTGCATTCTTTTTCTTCGGTTTTATTTTCCATTAGCTTTATTTTGTTTCTTCTTTGTTTATTTTCTTTTCTTTATTTCTTTTTTTATTCTAAAAAATTTGTATACGTCGACAACATATTTCTAATACGTTCAACATATTTTTCATACCAATTTAACATTTCTTAATAATGGTCAAAATTTATCTATAGATATTTTAAACATTTTTAAATGTTTGTTTAACATTTTTTAATACTAAATTAAAGTTTTTTGAATACTTGGTCACCATTTTACCTATAGACACTTTTGAACCTTTTTCAAATGCAACATTAACATTTTCTAATACATGGTCAATATTTTTTCTATGCACATTTAACATTTTTCAAATGCTTGATTAACATTTTATAAATGCAGTATTAACACTTTTAACATACTATCAACATTTTTTGTAAACACATTTACATTTTTCAAATGGTTGAGTACATTTTTTCAAATGCTCGTTCAACATTTTTTACAAATGCTTTATTAACATTTTTATATACATGATCAATATTTTTTCATCATTTTTTAATACATAGTCAACATTTTTCCTATACACATTTAACATTTTTCAAATACTTGTTCAATTTTTTTAGAAGCTTGGTTAACATTTTTATATACATGATCCAAAAGATTTCATCATTTTTCAAAACATAGCCAACATTTTTTATACACATTTAACATATTTTAAATAATTGTCTAACATTTTCTTCAAATGTTTGACTAACTTTTTTATATACATGATCGAAAAAATTCATCATTTTTTAAATACATGGTCAACATTTATTCTATAAACATTTAACATTTGCCAAATGCTTGCTTAACATTTTTCAAACACTTGTTCTACATTTTTTTTCAAATGCTTGATTAACTTTTTATAAATACATGATCAAATTGTTTCATACACATTTTTCGTATACATGATAGACAGTTGTCTCTATACACATTCAACATTTTTCGGATGCTTTGTCAATATTTTTCAGGTGTTTTATGTAGAGTGATTTTTGTAATATATATATATATATATATATATATATATATATATATATATATATAGAGAGAGAGAGAGAGAGAGAGAGAGAGAGAGAGTTAGAGTATTTGGAAGCATAAACAAAAGTTTAAAAAGAAAAGAAAAACAAAAAAGTGAAACAAAACCCGAAAATGAGGTTACCGTTTCCCGTGCGCCAGCACGGCCGGCCCAACTCAGGGCACCCAACCTTTAGCGAGGGTTCCCTGTGTTAGTTGAAGGTGAACATGAGTCAAAACATGGGTGAAAGAATCGAGAAGAGGTGTCTAGAGGAGGGTGATTGGATCCTCAACAAGCAAAAGTAGCAGTTTTTTAAGTTCTTCAAGTTGAGGTGGAGTTTTAGCACAAGTTTAAGCATTCACAATACATTTCAGGCAAGCATGGAAAGAGTGTATGAGCAGCGGAAAGTAAAAGCATGCAATTTGCAAGAAAGTAAAGGGATGGGATTTGAGTGTGCAAACGCAATTGGAGACACGGAGATTTTTGGCGTGGTTCTGATAGGTGGTGCTATCGTACATCCACGTTGGTGGAGACTTCAACCCACGAGCAGTAGCAGTTCTTGTGAGTCCACGGAGGGCTTCACCCACGAAGGGTCCATGAAGAAGCAACCTTGTCTATCCCACCATGGCCATCGCTCACGAAGGACTTGCCTCACTTGGGTAGATACTCACGAAGTAGGCGATCTCCTTGCCCTTACAAACTCCTTGGTTCAACTCCACAATCATTACGGAGGCTCCCAAGTGACACCTAATCAATATAGGAGACACCACTCTCCAAAAGGTAATAGATGGTGTGTTGATGATGAACACCTTGCTCTTGTGCTTCAAATGATAGTCTCCCCAACACTCAACTCTCTCTCACAGATTTGGCTATGGTGGAAAGATGATTTGAGTGGAAAGCAACTTGGGGAAGGCTAGAGATCAAGATTCTTGTGGTTGGATTGGAATGTCTTGGTCTCAACACATGAGTAGGTGGTTCTCTCTCAGAAAATGATTTGTGGAAGTGTAGGCACGTTCTGATGGCTCTCTCTTGAATAGAGAAAGGGGTGGAGGGGTATATATAGCCTCCACACAAAATCTAACCGTTACACACATTTAACCCAACTCGGTCAGACCAAATAGGTGAACTTGGTGAGACCGATTCAGTTTAAAATGTGAACGTTAGGATTTTTGGTGGGACCGACATGATCAACTCGGTGGGACCGATGTGCTAGGGTTAAGGCAAAACCTCAACTCGGTATGACCGATTGCGTGAACTCGGTGGGACCGATTTCAGCAATGAGCAAACATAGAGTTGGTCAGGCAAGCTCGGTGGGACCGATTGCAAATTTCGGTGAGACCAAAATAATTGCAACAGGCAACAGAGGGTTTGCAAGGCCATCTCGGTGAGACCGAGATCCTATTGGTGAGACCAAATCGATTAGGGTTTCTGGCAGTGGCTATGTCAATTGAATTCGGTGGCGCCGGATGATGAAGCCATGTACCTAGGATAGGGTCATGGACCTGTCCAAGGTACCCTCCCCAAGGACATCTCTTGAAGAAACCACCTTTCAGTCGACCTGGAAGGATTCCACTCAACGGACCTGAAGACACTCGACCGTGAAGCCAACCACTCGACCGCCAGAGATCTGATCGATCTGCATGCAAGCGGTCGGCCATTAAGTGGCTTTATGGTCATCATAGCACTTTATGTGGGGCGTTACCGGTAACTCCCTATCTTAATGTACCTTAATCCCTGCATAAGCGAAATTTGGAGGGTGCAGCGAACTCTATATAAGCCACCCCCTCCTCAGTGTAAAGGGTTCGCACCTCTGTAACTCATACGCACATAATACAGTCGACCAAGCCTCCGGGCACCGAGACATAGGGCTGTTACTTCCTCCGAGAAGGGCCTGAACTCGTAAACATCTTGCATATACAACTACTCCATAGCTAGGATCTTGCCTCTCCATACCTACCCCCATTCTACTGTCAGACTTAGAACGACGACAGTGGCGCCCACCATGGGGCAGGTGTCTTAGCGACTTGTTGGAGAAGTTGCAGTTTTTTCTGATCTCCTACATCATGGTTTCAGGTGGAGTTTTGGTTGAGGGCCGCGAGATCCGTCTCGGCGCGCTCACGTTCATCGCCGACGACTCCGCTTGGCTGCAGGAGGCTCCACTCGACGTCGACGCACTCCCCGTCCGCGGGGCAACGCACTTTCGCGCGTGCGTCCACGGCGTCCTCCTGCGGCAACCGTCGACCCAGTATCGGTCAGCTTCCGTGCCGTCCTCCCTCCCAGTCTCTCGCCTGCGCAAGCGCTCCGGTCGGTCGAGGCTTCAGCGGTGGGTGAGGCACACGGTGGCCCGCCAGTCGGCCACTCCCCAAGTCGCGGCAATAGAGCCCGACGAATCTCTCTACGACCTGTTCGATCTGTCGACCGCTCCGGCAGAGATCGTGATCCGAAAGTGCAACAAAGAAGGATCCGGGCGGCGGAGGTTACGATGGTCGATGGACCACGTAGTCCTCCTGGTTTCCCCAGCGCCCGGCCAGGCGTTGGCGAAGCGATCTGGCGCGAGTTCATGAAGAGTATCAACCCGAGCCCCTCACTTGTTGCGAGAGGGAGGAGCTTCGCCCGCCGGAACATGGATGCGCTTCACACTCCTATCGTTGGAGAAACCCCGAGGCCCGTGCCTTAGAAGACGCGTTTGGCCAACTTGGTGGCGCTTTCATTGGAAAATCTCCAATGAGTGCTCGATGAACGAGCGCAACAACGGGTCCGTCGTCCGATCAACGTCAACTCTGTCCGCAACCGACTCAGGTAGACCGAACTCCAATTCAGAATCGAGCAGCTGCAGCCCGTATAACAGAGTCCAGACAGCCTTCCCGGTCGGAGGTCGATGAGGCTTGCTTCTGGTCGGATATTTACTCTGGGCAGCGAGGAGATCAAAATTTAGTCAGATCATGATGCGGAATAGGATTCACAAGAGATCCGTCGTTGCGAATACAGATCCGATCGGCTCATAGCCCAGAAATCGCCCCGGCGTGAGGGACATGGAGGCGGCGTGATCGATTATGAGGACCGATTTGATCGTGATGATCGGCGTCGAGTGCCCTCCTTCCCCAAGGGGTGGGTCATACAGCGCCTCGGCAACCAAGATGACGAGCGCCATCACGGTGTTGGGCGAAGGACTCCGGTCGACCCGTGGAACCGAGCTTTGATGCGAGATCCATTATCGTTCAAGGTTTGGTCGACAGAAGCGAGCTCACCGAGAAGGCCATGACAATGCGCCCACCAAGATGGCAGTACACATCTCGGGACGAGTGTTTTAGCAGAGCCATCGAGTCAGCGGTGATTCCTCCCAACTTCGGGTTGGCGGCTGAGTCGATAAGTTCACTGGTGAGTCCAAGCCGGATACTTGGCTTGAGGACTACCGAGTGGCTGTTCAGATTGGCGGCGGCAACGATGAAGTGGCCATGAAGCACCTGCCTCTTATGTTGGAGGGCTCAGCCAGAGCGTGGTCGAATCAGTTAGCACCCAGCAGCATTTACACTTGGGAAGATCTTGCCCGAGTGTTTGTCAGGACATTTGAAGGAACTTGCAAGCGGACGACAGGGTTGGCAGAGTTGCACTCATGTGTGCAGAAGACAAATGAAACTCTGAGGGATTACATCCAGAGATGGATCACGTTGCATCACACGGTAGAGAATGTATCGATCATCGAGCGATCTGTGCCTTCAAGGAAGGCGTTAAACAGAGAGTTAAGTTTGAAATTGGTCGGACCGGAGACATGACCCTGAGTCGAATGATGGAGATTTCCACCAAATGCCAATGGTGAAGAAGAGGATCGGCTCGGAGTGGCAAGTACAAGTCAGCCGCTAATGAAACCGGGGGAGGGAACTCCAGTCGGAAGCAGAAGAGGAAAGCCGAGCCAGCTGCTCCTGGAGAAGCCTTGGCCGTGACTCCAGAAAAGTTCAAGGGGAAATCCAAAGGACCTTGGAACCCCAAGAAGGTGAAAGACCAAGATGGAAATGACGTATTGGACTTGCCATGTCACATTCACACGAAGAAAGATGAAGAGGGTAAACTCATTTACCCAAAGCATACCACTCGACAGTGTCGGCTCTTGATTCAGCAGTTCCAGGGGAAGCAGCCCAAGGATAAGAAGAAGGAGTCGGACAAAGTTGAAGACAAGGAAGATAGTGACGGTGGATACCCCTAGGTCAATTCCACCCTGATGATTTTTGCTGACGTTGAAAGCAAAAGTCGATTGAAAGTTATCAACCGGGAAGTGAATATGGTCGCTCGGTGACACCCAGTTATCTGAAATGGTCGCAGACCGCCATCACATTCGACCAGTCTGATTACCAGTCACACATAGCCACCCCTGGGAGGCAAGCTTTGGTGGTCGACCCAGTCGTCGAAGGCACTCGACTAACTAAAGTTTTGATGGATGGTGGCGATGGCTTTGAACATCTTTGTATGCGTAGAGGCGTTGAAAGGGATGGGCATTCGAAGTCCGGACTCAAAGACCAAAGAACATGAGCTTCCATCGAGTCATTCCTGGAAACAAGGCTGAGTCACTCGGCCAAATTGCTCTCGATGTGGTTTTTGGTGATTACAAGAATTTTCATAAGGAAAAGTTGACCTTTGAGGTCGTGGATTTCCAGAGCGCTTATCACGCTATTCTGGGAAGGCCGGCGTATGCTGCGTTCATGGCTCGACCATGTTATGTATACCTCAAGCCCGAAGATGCCAGTCCCAAAGGTGTGATCACCTCACCGGCAATCGGAAGAAAGCGAAGAGTGTTTTCAAAAGGCTCTAAGATCGCCGATGCTCGATGGCGGTGGTAGAGCTGCAAGAGTACCGTAAAACTGCAGACCGAATGATTTGTTGCGAGCCAAGAAGCCCATACGGAGTCAGCATTTCGATTGTCCGGTGAGACGAAACCAATTCACATTCACCCGACCGATCCCAATGCTGCTCCGACTCACATCTCAACAACACTCGACTCCAAATAGGAAGAAGCGCTCATCTAGTTCCTCCGTGAGAATCGGGACATCTTCGCATGGAAGCCTTGACATGCCGGGTGTTCCTGTGGGATCACGAGCATCGTCTACGAGTCGACTCAAAAGTTAAACCTGTCAAAGAACATCTTCGACGGTCCGCCGTCTAGAAGAGAAAGGCCATTGGCGAAGAGGTGGCTCGGCTCTTAGCAGCAGAGTTTATCCGAGAGATTTACCACTCCGAGTGGCTCGCCAATGTTGTCATGGTCCCTAAGAAGGACAAGTCACTTCGCATGTGCATCGACTTCAAACATATCAATCGGGCCTGCCCGAAAGATCATTTTCCTCTCCCCCGCATCGACCAAATAGTCGACTCGACTGCGGGATGTGAGCAGTTTTCTTTCTTAGACGCCTATTCCGGTTACCATCAGATCCGTCTGTATGGACCCGACGAGATCAAAACAACTTTCATCACTCCATTCGGGTGCTTCATATGTCACCATGCCATTCGGCCTCAAGAATGCCGGAGCCACGTTCATGAGGATGATTCGAAGTGTTTGCTCACTCAAATCGATCGGAATGTGGAAGCATACATGGATGATATTGTGGTCAAGTCACGGAAAGGTTCCGACCTGTTGGTGACCTTGCTGAAACATTTGCCAATCTCGGGAGGTATGATATCAAGCTTAATCCATCAAAGTGCACATTCGGAGTTCTGGCGGAAAGTTACTCGGTTTTCGTTTCCGAACAAGGAATCGACGCCAACCCGTAAAAGTCGGCACTATACTCCGAATGAAACGCATACAATGCGTGTGCCACGATGTCCGAAGCTTACTGGATGCTTGGCCGCTTTAAGTCGATTCATCTCGTCTCGGTGAAAAGGCATTGCCTCTTTACCGGATCGATGAAGAAGTCGAGACAAGTTCGAGTGGACTCCGAAGGCGATGCAGCGTTTGCAGAGCTAAAAGCTCGCTCTCCACCGATCGGTGCTTGCTGCCCCAATCGACAAAGAACCTTTGCTGCTTTACATTGCAGCCACAGACAAGTCGTCGATGATTTACTTACGATTGACGGTGAAGAAGAAGGAAAAGCCTTCAAAGTTCGGTACCAAAGATATTATCTTTCAAGTATTGACCCCATCAAAGCAAAGATACCCTCATTATCGGAAGCTTGTTTATGGGATTTATATGACCACGAAGAAGGTGGCTCATTAATTCTCGACCATTCCATTACGATCGTCGTGATGCCCCATTGTCGGAGATTACACTGTAGATGCAACTGGTCGAGTGGCGAAATGGGCGATTGAACTCCTTCCCCTTGATATCAAGTTTGAGGCAAAGAAAGCCATCAAGTCCCACGCAGTAGCAGATTTCATCACCGAATGGATTGAACAGCAATTGCCGACTCAAGTTCACTCGGAGCACTAGACCATGTTCTTTGATGGTTCCAAGATGTTGAATGGTTCCGGTGCTGGGGTAGTGTTGGTTTCCCCCCGAGGAGATAAGCTCAGATATGTGCTCCAGATTCACTTTGATTCTTCCAACAATGAAGCGTAATCTGAAGCCTTTGTTGTATGGGTTGCGTATGGCCATTTCACTTTCGGCGTCCGTCGCCTCATGGTCTATGGCGACTCAGATCTAGTGGTTAATCGTGTGATGAAGGAGTGGGATGTCGAAGTCCGACCATGATCTGGTTATTGCAATGCAAAGGAGGAAGCTAGAGAAGAAGTTCGAGGGTTAGAGCTTCATCATGTACCCGACCGAAAAATCAAGTCATTGATGATTTGGCGAAAATAGGGTCCAAGAGGGAAGCCATTCCCGGTGATGTGTTTTTGGAGCACATCCACACACCGTAAAAACAAGATGAACCTATCACCGAATAATCCCCACAGCCAAAAGTGCCAGCGATCCGATCAAGTTGAGGTCCCGGTGTGGTCGACCTGATCATGGAAGTCGTGGTCATCACTCCCAAGCCCAGACGATGCATTACATCGCGTATATCCTAAGGAAAGAGCTCCCGGAGAACGAAGAAGAGGCTCGACAGATCGTCCGCTGATCCAAGGCCTTTACTGTGATCAAGGGACAGTTGTACAGAGAAAGCGCGACTGGAGTCGGTCAGAAATGCATAACACCGGAAGAAGGTCAGATAATTCTTGATGATATCCACTCGGGGACCTATGGTCATCATGCGTCCTCTCGGACCATTGTGGCTAAAACATCTTGGCGGGATTTACTGGCCAAAAGCAAATGAAATGGCAAAGGAAATAGTCGACAAGTGTGAAGGATGTCAGTTCTATTCCAATATGTCACACAAACCCGCCTCGGCCTTGAAGACCATTCCACTCGTCTGGCCCTTCGCTGTTTGGGGATTGGATATGATTGGACCACTGAGAACTGGCAGAGGCGGCTTCACTCACTTGCTAGTGGCAGTCGACAAGTTTACTAAGTGGATCGAAGCTAAGCCTATCAAAAATCTCGATGCATGCACTGCTATCAGTTTCATCAGAGAGTTGATATTCATATATGGAGTTCCGCATAGCATCATCACTGACAATGGGTCAAACTTCGATTCCGACAAATTCAAAGCCTTTTGCGCCTCTCAAGGCACGCGAGTCGACTATGCTTCAGTTGCTCACCCCCAGTCGAATGGACAAGCAGAATGAGCAAATGGTCTAATTCTCAAAGGACTGAAACCCCAGCTGATGCACGATCTCAAGCATGCAGCAGGAGCGTGGGTCGACGAACTTCCATCAGTTCTTTGGGGATTGAGGACCACTCCTAATCGGTCGACTTGGGGAACTCCATTCTTTCTGGTCTATGGAGCTGAAGCAGTTCTGCCGAGTGACTTGCTTCACAATGCACCTCGAGTCGAACTCTACTCACGAAGATGAAGCGGAGCAAGCCCGGCAAGATGCTCGACCTCCTAGAAGAGGAGAGAGATGGCCCTGATCCGCTCGGCCATCTATCAGCCAGGACTTGCGTCGATTCCATGCTAGAAATGTGAAGAGCCGAACCTTCCAAGAAGGAGACTTGGTCCTCCGAGTGGATCAACAGAAACCACACAAGCTCGCTCCCACTTGGGAAGGTCCCTTCATCGTCACCAGAGTTCTCCACAATGGAGCATACCATCTTTACAACGTCGATCGCCAGATCGATGAGCCTCGAGCTTGGAATGTCGAGCTGCTCCGCCCCTTTTATACTTAAGTTCTCACTCGGATGAGATGTAATAAAAGTACCTCTATAGTTTGTTTATCGAAGACAAGAATTTTACAATTTTCCCAGTGATTGTTATTACTTTTTTGTTTACATAAGAAATTCTCCCCCCAGTGGGTGGCTTAGCTGCGAACCCGATTCGCCTAAGTTTGTAAAAAAAATCCCTGCCGAGTGGAGAGCCAGCCTCCCACTCGGGGGCTTAGCTGCGAATCTGTTTCGCCTAAGTACTTGAAAATCCTACCGAGTGGTGAGCCAGCCTCCCACTCGGAGGCTTAGCTGCAGTCCAAGTACTTGCCTAAGTGTTTAAAATCCTACCAGTGGTGAGCCAGCCTCCCACTCGGGGGCTTAGCTGCAGTCCAAGTACTCGCCTAAGTGTTTAAAATCCTACCGAGTGGTGAGCCAGCCTCCCACTCGGGGGCTTAGCTGCAGTCCAAGTACTCGCCTAAGTGATTAACATCCTCCCGAGTGGAGAGCAAACCTCCCACTCGGGGCTTAGCTATGATCCAAGTACTCGCCTAAGTATTTATTACAATGTGCGCTTTGCAAGGACGACGAGGTACAGGTCGACTGTTGCCTTCCCCTTGAGCTACGACACAAAAATCCTCCCACTCGGAGGCTTAGCATGATCCGATTACTGCCTAAGTTTGAAAAATCCTCTGAGTGGAGAGCAAGCCTCCCACTCGGGGCTTAGCTACAGATCCAAGACTACTTAAGTCTGAAAATCCTACAGAGTGGAGAGCAACCTCCCACTCGGAGGCTTAGCTGTAGTCCAGTACTCGCCTAAGTTTGGAAAATCCTACCGAGTGGAGAGCAAACCTCCCACTCGGGGGCTTAGTTGCAGTCCAGTACTCGCCTAAGTATCTGAAAATCCTACCGAGTGGAGAGCAAACCTCCCACTCGGGGGCTTAGCTGCAGTCCAAGACTCGCCTAAGTATCTGAAAATCCTACCGAGTGGAGAGCAAACCTCCCACTCGGGGCTTAAGCTGCATCCAATGCTCGCCTAAGTATCTGAAAATCCTCACCGAGTGGAGAGCAAACCTCCCACTCGGGGCTTAGCTGCAGTCCAAGATGCTACTTAAGTATCTGAAAATCCTACCGAGTGCCGAGCAACCCTACCACTCGGAGGCTTAGCTGCAGTCCAGTACTCGCCTAAGTATGAAATCCATTCTGATCCGCAAGGATGATGAGGTGCAGGTCGACTGTTACCTTCTCCTTCGGAGCTGCGCCACAAGTATAACGTGCGCTCCATCCCGATCCGCAAGGACGACGAGGTGCAGGTCGACTGTTACCTTCTCCTTCGGAGCTGTGCCACAAGTACAACGTGCGCTCCATCCCGATTCGCAAGGAC
This sequence comes from Aegilops bicornis, assembly GCA_021605145.1. Classification (NCBI taxonomy): domain Eukaryota; kingdom Viridiplantae; phylum Streptophyta; class Magnoliopsida; order Poales; family Poaceae; genus Aegilops; species Aegilops bicornis. The sequence continues at coordinate 627,666,812 of CM038671.1, read as the reverse complement.
GACGAGGTGCAGGTCGACTGTTACCTTCTCCTTTGGAGCTGCGCGACAAGTACAATCCGTGCTCCATCCCTACCTGCAAGAACAATGAAGTGTAGGTCGACTGGATTTTCCACCTCAGAGCTACATCTCAAGCACTGAAGTATACAACGAGTGAAGAACAAAGTTCGCTCGAAGGCAAATGAAAGCATATTCAACGATAAACCAAGTTCAGATAACATCCTACGGATTCAGAAGTACTCAGGCATCAAGCTTGTTAAAGTTTATCGGTTACAAGACCACTCGGCATTCCGAGGCAAATTTAAGACGAATCATAGAAGTTTTTTACTCCTTAGGTGGAGGACTGGAAGGCGCGACAAACTGGTCCAGGTCGACCCCGTCAGCGATCCGGGTGGCAGCAACAATGAAAGTCTCCATGAAAGATTGGAAGTCGTACTTCTTGGTATTGGCAACTTTGATGGATGCCAGCTTTTCCTCTCGTGCCTCCTTGCAGTGAACCTGGACTAGGGACAGAGCAACATCGGCAACACACCTGGTAGAAGACTTTTTCCATTCCTACACTCGACTTGGAACGTCATTCAGTCGAGTCATTAAAGACTCGAGGTCATTTTGAAGTGTCTCGCCTGGCCAGAGTGTCGAGTCGATCCGCGACACCGCAACCTTCAATCGAGAGAGGTAGTCCACCACAACAGCGATACGAGACTCCAGTCGGAGCACATTCATAGTGGCTTCATCCTTCACGGGAGAGTTAATGGGGTCCAGGCTGGTCTCCACTCGACTAGTCTCCTCCTCGAAGTTCTGACAGAATTCTGTAAACACAACTCGAGTTCAAGCTAATGGTTCTATGATGAGTCGGTGATAACAAGTCAGTCGGATAAGAGGAATTACCTTCAAGCATGAGGAATAACTTCTTGGCGAGCCCTCCCGAGATAAGCCTCCAGATCGTTCCTCTTCCCCGCCATTCGCCAAATTTTGTCACTCAGAGCTATCTTGTCATTCTTCAGTCAGCTAACCTCCTTGTTGGCCGCGTCGAGAGCAGCTTTCAGATTGGCGTTCTCTTTTTCAAGTTTACCGACTGAAGCCAGTTTTTCTTCTGCGAGCTTCGTTTTGTCCAAAGCCGCTTTCTGCGCCTCAACAAGGTCATGATCCTTCTTCTTCAGAGCCTCCTCCATTTTGTCTGCAAAATGACAGTGAGATCAGAATTAGGAAGGGCGAGAAAAGACAAAGACAGTCGTCAAGTTCTCACCAGCCATACCTTTTGCTTCGTCTCTCGCCTTCTGCAAGTTCTCCTGAGCAAGCTTCAAGTCAAGGTTGAGCTGGATATGTTTGTTTTCCAATTTAGTATAGCGAGCCACAAGCTCGCAGGATTTCTACGAAGAATCAATCGACAGACATCAAAGATAGGTTACTCCCGAGTGACTAAGAAAAATCGTTGCGTTTCTAAGACTACGGCCGAATCAAAATATTCGACGGTAGTCTCGAGACTACACCCGATGGGTGCACCTGAAGTGCCCCCACCGGGTTTTTACCGATTCGATCGATCGACCGAAAGAGACAAAAAGGTTATGATCCTAAACCATAGCTAATCGCCAGCCAGCCTCGGTATCATAAAAAAGAGTTCTTCAGACTACGGTCGATCGCCAGATCCACCATAGTCTCGCGGACTACACTCGATTGGGTGCACTCAGCGTGCCCACTCCGTTTTCAATATTCCATTCGACATGGTCCGACCAGACCTAGTGAAGAAGTTAGCAAAGAAATTAAATGTATAAAGACTACGGTCGACTGCCAGCAGTCCACCATAGTCTCGGGGACTACACCCAGTGGGCGCACTCAGCGTGCCCCCACCAATCCAAAAATTCAATCGACACACCCAGTGGGTGTACAGATACGAAGATCTTCAGAAAGAAGAGTTTTCAGGTAGCATATCCTAACAGAACAAGTGGTGACCAACTAACCTGGACGTTGCTCTGAAGAGCTGAGCTGGCATCATAGGCCGCCTGGCTGGCCTCTCGGACCACCTTCACTTGCTCCATCATGATCCCCGCCTGGTGTATAACCTCCTTAGCAGCACCCACTTGGTCCTCTGGGACGTGGTGTGTGGCGAAAAGGGAGGGCGGATCAGCAGTCGACGATGAAGGCCGGATGCTCGCCAATGCACAAATAAAAGACACGTAAGTCCGAGTGATGTTGCCACCCTCATGAACCAAAGATCTCAGAACGGATACAACCTGAAAGCAGTCTTGCCCGGCTGCCTTTTTATTCCTCCTCCGCCTCGGTAGCGCCTCATCGTCATCATCAGGGAGATCAATGACATGAGGAGGGGCTACAAGAAAGACTCAAAGTTAAAAACGGAAATCCAATCGACCAAAAGCGAAACTACAGAGATCATACCAAGGTTAGAGGTGGCAGCATCTTACATCTCATGGTCTTCATTCCTGGCTGAGGTCTTGGAAGTAGCAATACCGCAGTTTCGTAAATCAGTTGATCACCAACAAGTCGACCAAAAGTATGTCCGTGCGGACAAGAAAACACAAGTTCTCATTGCATCCGAAAATGGTGGGAATGGCCATCCTCATCTTGGGCAAAGCCTTCGTCGGCTTTGATGGCGTCGCTCGGGGTTGCTTCGGCGCTTTTTCAGTCGGCGCCGGAGACGTCGTCCGAGGGCGTTTCGTCGACTGCCCGACAGGCGCGATAGCCTTGCCACGCTCGACCGCGGGGTCATGGGTGAGCTTGGATCGCCTTTCCATGCGAGGAGGGTCGACTTCTTCCTCCTCTTCCTCCTCCTCCTCTTTGCCGGAGCTGTCGTCGACTTCGTCCTCCGCACCATCAGATTGCCATTCCTCCTGGTTTTCACCTCCGCTCCCTTCCTCCTCCTCGACTGGTTATTGCGCCCCGTTGGGCATCGAGTACATATCAGTGGTGGCCTGGAAGACGACAAATAAGACAAAAGTCAATCGATCGATTTTAAGCAAACAAGATGGAGAAAGCGTGATCACAGGCAAAGATGCCGGAATGGACCTTGTCTACTTCGTATGACTGGTCGAGTGGACGGATCCTCCTGGCTCCTCGAGGGTTGTCCTTGTTTCCAGTGATGCCTGCAAGACACCTTTCCAGCATGGCATCCTCGATCTCCTCCGGGTGGATCCGAGTGGTGTCATCGATTGCGAGTACAACCACATCGGATGGTCTCGGGCTTGAAGCGGCTGGATGCGTCGTCGAAGGAAGACCTTCAATAGATCCATGCCAGTCACCCCGTCTCGGATGAGTTGGACAACTCGTTCGACCAACACCTTCACCTGCGCCTTCTCTTCCGGGATCACCTTCAAAGAAGATGGCTTGCTCACTCAGTCCATGGAAAAACGAGGGAGTCCAAATGACCGCCTCGACGTTGGCTGGTCCTTGCAGTAGAACCAAGTCGACTGCCATCCATGGACTGACTCGGGTAAGATCATGGCCGGAAAAGAACTTTTTCCTCTCATTTGAACCCCAATACCCCCGTACATCTAAATCACTTGAGTTCTCTCGTCACTCGGATTGGCCTTCTTCACCGTCTGGGAGCGACAAGTGAAAATGTGCTTGAAAAGGCCCCAATGAGGCCGGCAACCCAAGAAATTCTCGCACAAAGACACGAAAGCAGCGAGATACAAGATGGAGTTGGGAGTAAAGTGGTGAAGTTGTGCCCCAAAGAAGTTCAGAAATCCCCGAAAGAAAGGGTGAGGCGGCAGAGAGAACCCGCGGTCGACATGGGTGGCCAAGAGAACACACTCACCCTCCAGAGGTTGTGGCTCCCACTCCTTCCCCGGGAGCCGCGCTGATCCATGGGAGATCCGTCCCTCATTGGACATGTCGTCGAGATCCTTCTAGCTGATCGTCGAGCGGATCCAGTCGCCCTGGATCCAGCCCTGCGGCAAGCCGTCCCTCGACGAAGATCCGCCCCGACTGGTCGCTCTTCCCTTCGCCTTCGCCGTTGCCTTCTTCGCCCACTCCAAAGCCGCCGTCTTCTCCTTCACAATTGTCGCCAGTGAAACGCGCACAGAACAGCAACGCTGAGGTGGAATCGCACGCGGCGGATGAATCTGGGGAAGGGAGGAGGAAAGGGGAACACACTGTTCAAAAACCCCCCGTCCAGGGCCTTATATGAGGTTGCTTCCGAGTGACTGACTGGTAGGCCCGGGCGATCCTGTCAAATCCCGCAATAGTCGCCCGCGTGATACATGGCGAAAAAGGTGGCCCTGAGATCAAGGCGTCCCTGCCTTATCCCGTCCGATTACTGCGGCTTCCTTCGCCCCGCTCACTTCCCGAAATTCGAATCCCGCCAAATCCGCGCGCCACAGAGCAAATCGTCAGACAGAAGATTTCCTCCGTCCTGTCATTTAGAGGTCTCCAAGCATGAAAAACACACTCGACGGATACAAAGAATGGATCAAGGCGACTGAAAAAGAAGTTGAAGCCTTCACCTAAGCTCATTGATCCAGAACAAGATGTGCTCATTGCACGAAAAGTGGGTCGGAAGAGGTCTCAACTCCTTCCCCACTCAAACCTCGATCCATTCGGGGGCTACTGATGAAGCCATGTACCTAGGGTAGGGTCATGGACCTGTCCAAGGTACCCTCCCCAAGGGCATCTCTTGAAGAAACCACCTTTCAGTCGACCTGGAAGGATTCCACTCGACGGACCTGAAGACACTCGACCGTGAAGCCAACCACTTTCGACCGCCAGAGATCTACAACGGTCTGACGCAAACGGTCGGCCATTAAGTGGCTTTATGGTCATCATAGCACTTTATGTGGGACATTACCAGTAACTCCCTATCTTAATGTACCTTAATCCCTGCATAACTGAGGGCTGGAGGGGTCTGGCGAACTCTATATAAGCCACCCCCTCCTTAGTGTAAAGGGTTCGCACCCCTGTAACTCATACGCACATAATACAGTCGACCAAAGCCTCCGGGCACCGAGACGTAGGGCTGTTACTTCCTTCGAGAAGGGCCTGAACTCGTAAACATCTTGCATATACAACTACTCCATAGCTAGGATCTTGCCTCTCCATACCTACCCCCATTCTACTGTCAGACTTAGAACCACGACACCGGATAGATCAAACCGGTGAGGCCGAGTTTGACTTTGGGTTTAGGACATATTTGGATATGAGAAAGTGGTTGAGGGCTTTGTGAAGCATATCACTAAGAACTTTGAGCAAGTAGACCATTAAGTAAGACCTCATCCCCTTTTAATAGTATTGGCTTTTCCTATGGACTCAATGTGATCTTGGATCACTAAAAATAGAAATAAAGAGTCTTGAGATTTTACCGATCTTTGTCCTTAGCATCTTGAAGGGGTTCCACATCCTCTTGTCCATGCCACGCCTTTGTTGAACTTTCTGAAATATACTAGATGGAAATATTAGTCCAACAAGAGATATGTTGACATTAATTACCAAAATCACCCCAGGGAGCACTTGTGCTTTCAGTCTCCCCCTTTTTGGTCATTGATGACAACATATATCAAAGATTTAGATAAAAATATGAGAAGTAACAAGTAAAGCTTTGGAAGTACATGTAACATGCATTGGCTCCCCCTACATGTATGCAATCATGTAAAGATAGAATATATGAGCATGTGAAATGCATGAGCATGTCAGAGCAAGCAATGAGCTACATGTATCTTGGCTATATGCATGAGAGTAAATGATGTAGATAAATTAATTGTACCTTCATGTTCATGAGTCCTTCTTGCAAACAATATGTACATCAGCAAGAGACCATCATGCACATGAGTGTGATGCATATACTTACCTTGTGTTCTTGAGCTGACTTTGGAAGAGATGAACTTGAGAAAACAGGGTTAGATGGCACAAGAACACCTACTAATCAGAGCAAGTTAAGAAAACCACAAGAGTACCAAGACTGGGATGACATGTAGTGAGTGAGTACTTAGTACTCTATTTGGATATATACATGTACCCAAGGATTAAAGATATGCAATGAATTCCAAAGATTTTCTTCCCTTAGATATGAACTCTTTCTCCCCCTGAATCTGATATTGGATAATGGGAGAAGGTAGGGTAGGAGAAAATCAGAACAAAGAAAGAAAAACAGAGCAGTAACAGAGCAAAGCAAACATAACATCTACTAACATGTCTTTCCCCTCTTAAAGACACGTGACTTCTCTCCTCTATGGTTAATAAGCACCTGGAGAAGCTAAGATGTGCTTTCTCTCCCATGTGATAAGCTTTGATGTGCTCTCTCTCCCCCTTTGACATCAATTTCCAAGAAGGGATCTTCTGGAGCATGAGTCAAATAGGTTTGATCCTTGAGTCACATTACAAAGCAGCATGTAATTTAAGATGCGAGTAGAGGATAAGAATCATTGAGTGGAGATGGAGAAGAAATGGCAGTTGCAATGGCAAAAAAAAATCTTAGTAGTGAAATCGGTAACGCCGATTCATTTTCATCGGTGACACCGAGTTGGCAGTGTCATAGATGATGCATATCGGTCAGACCGGTTTTGTCCTTGTTGGTTGTACTGATGAGTAGTCTACAATGTACTATTGCAGTTCGGTCTAGCCGATAGGCAGAAATTGGTGAGGCCGAGTTCAATACAGGGGAAATATTTTGTCATCTCAGCTCACTTGGCAAATAAGATCTCTCAAAGATTTGCAAGGAATTAACTAAAGGATTTGCAATGAATTAGGTGCAGAGAATGCAGAGAATAACAGACAAAAAGAAATGAATTCTAGATGAAGTTTTTTTGAAAGGGGAACAAACAAGCAAGAAACAAATGCTAGAACACAAAGAAACACTAGAGAACTTCATCTAGAAAGGGTCGGCAACAAAGTCACCTATGCTAGAGTATATTGACTGAGGAGTCAAGTGATAACACTTGATCGTAGGTCATACTCATCGTTTAAGCTCAAAATGGGGTTACCATTTTTCGTTTAAGCATTTTGATGTATTCACATCTTGTTGAACTGCTTTGACCCATGACTTGGGGTAAAGCTTCTCTAAGATGGAATATCATACCTTGTGTGGTGGTGATGATCTTGATCATGTAGTTGAACTTGCGTTGGATGCTCAAGGTTGATGTAGTTCATCAAGAGTTGGGAGCACCGCTTGTAGTTTAAGTTCATCTACCTACATGGGTTAGTTTTGCAAGGAAGATCACTTGTGTATCCAAAATGACAATCATGAAATTTGATATATTGAAATTGTCAAAGGATATGTTGAAGGGATTCATGCTTCCTTGTCTTCAACAACCATATTGTAGAGACTTGGTGATGTAGAGATTGCTCAGGATATGAGTGAGTTCCAATCTCATAGATTTAGGCTTATCCAAGTACCTACAAGGGTTAGATAACACACAAGGGTACAAATATAGATCCAAGATATATGATCATTATCATAAGAGAAATATCAAGGATTAGTCAAAGGCTCATGCCTTGCATGTATCCAAATGGAGTTTCTACTCCAAGTTTGAGGCATCAATGCTGTTCAATTCACCTCTCAAACGGAAAAATATTTTCTCATCAAGCGGCTTGGTGAATATATCCGCCAATTGCTTGTCGGTACAAACATGCTTAAGATTGATGTCTCCTTTAGCAACATGATCTCGAATAAAATGATGACGAACTTCAATATGCTTAGTTCGAGAATGTTGCACGGTATTGTGAGCAATCTTAATGGCAATCTCATTATCACAAAGCAATGGAACATGTTTCACATATATCCCATAATCTTTAAGAGTTTGGGTCATCCAAAGTAATTGAGCACAACATGAACCGGCGGCAATGTATTCCGCTTCAAGTGTGGATAAGGATATCGAGTTTTGTTTCTTGGAGGACCAAGACACAATATATCTAAGAAGAATTTGAAAAGTACCCTAAGTGGACTTTATATCATCCTTGTCAACGTCATAGTCCGAATCAGAGTAGCCAACAAGATGAAAAGAAGACCTCTTAGGATACTAAATGCCAAAGTTTGGTGTATGAATTAAGTATCCCACTATCCTTTTCACAACCTTAAGATGACATTCTTTAGGGGCCGCTTGATATCGTGCACACATGCACACACTTAGCATAATATCAGGACGGGAGGCACATAGATATAACAATGAACCAATCATAGAACGATAAACCTTTTGGTCAACCGGTTTGTCATCCTTAGTCAAGTCAAGATGTCCACTAGTAGGCATGGGTGTTTTCATACCTTTGCTTTCTTGCATGTTGAACTTCTCGAATAAGTCCTTGGTATACTTTGTTTGAGAAACAAAGTTACCCTCCTTAGTTTGCTTGATTTGCAAACCAAGAAAGAACTTGAGTTCACTCATCATAGACATCTCGAACTTCTCCAACATTAGCCTTCCAAACTTTTCACTAAAATGAGGGTTAGTAGAACCAAATATGATATCATCCACATAAATTTGGCACACAAATAATTCTCCATTAATCCTTTTAGTAAAAAGTGTAGAATCAAATTTTGCAATTTCAAAGCTTTTTCAACAAGGAACTTGGTTAAGCATTTATACCACCCTCTAGGAGCTTGTTTAAGACCATAAAGAGCTTTGTGAAATTTGTAAACATGATCGGGTTTCTTGGGATTAACAAAGCCGGGAGGTTGTTTAACATAAACTTCCTCCTCAATTTCACCATTTAGAAAAGAACTTTTAATGTCCATTTGATATAGAGTAATATCATGGTGATTGGCATAAGCAAGTAAGATGTGTATGGACTCAAGTCTAGCAACGGGGGCATATGTCTCACCATTGTCCATACCTTCGACTTGAGTGTAGCCTTGGGCGGTGAGACTGGCCTTGTTGCGTACAACTTGTCCATCTTCATCTTGCTTATTCCGAAACACCCATTTGGTTCCAATGACATTTTGGTTGTTGTCCGGCTTTTCAACCAATGTCCACACTTGGTTCCTCTCGAAATTGTGTAGCTCTTCGTGCATGGCATTCACCCAATCCGGATCATCAAGAGCTTCTTCAACCTTCATAGGTTCAATACTAGAGATGAATGAGTAATGTTCACAAAAATTAGCTAAACGATTTTTAGAGCGAGTAATTCTCTTGGTTTGAATACCATCAAAGATTTGTTTGACGGGATGATCTCTTCAAACTCTTGCTCTAACTTGTGAGAGCTTTTGTTTGGGTCGGGGTGGAACATCCTCTTCATCATCTTGTTCTTCCTCTTGGCCTTCTTCATTGTTGGTGTTATTGTTCTCTTGCGAGGGTGGAGGAGGTTGATGAGGTTCATCTTGGTGTACTTCCTCAGTTCCTTCATCGTGGTGTGTTCCACTTGTGGATGCCTCCAAGTCAACTTGTGGTTCACCTTGTCGTGAAGTTGAGGCTTCCACTTGAACGGACGAGGTACTCTCCTTCACCTCCGTTGGGCGAATCTTGCCAACAGACAAGTCTCGAATTGCTTCCGAAGGATCTTTGTCTCCTACATCAATTGGCAATTTCTCTACTTGCGAGCCGTTAGATTCATCAAACTTCACATCTACCATCTCTTCAACCTTTCGGGTGAAATTGTTGTAGACACAGTATGTGTGAGAGTTTGAGCCGTAACCAAGTAGGAAACCTTCATGAGATTTAGGAGCAAACTTTGAACGGCGATGCTTATCAAGAATGTAGCACTTTGAGCCAAATACTCAAAAGTATCCATTGGGGTTTGTTACCGGTGAGAAGCTCGTATGCCGTCTTGGCGAGAAGCTTGTGTAGATATAGACGATTAGTTGCTTTGGTGTCTTGTATTCATCAAGCATCATTCCTGCCGTCTCAATAAGTGTCCGATTCTTCCTCTCAACAACTCCATTTTGTTGAGGTGTGTACGTAGTCAAGAACTCATGTGGAATCCCTGTTGGGGAACGTAGTAATTCAAAAAAATTCCTATGATCACGCAAGATCTATCTAGGAGAAGCATAGCAACGAGACGGGGGAGTGTGTCCATGTACCCTCGTAGACCGAAAGCGGAAGCCTTTAGTAACGCGGTTGATGTAGTCGAACATCTTCTCGATCCAACCGATCCAAGTACCGAGCGTACGACACCTTCGTGTTCAGCACACGTTCAGCACGATGATGTCCCTCGAGCTCTTGATCCAGTAGAGGGACGAGGGAGATTTCCGTTAGCACAACGGCATGGCGACGGTGATGATGAAGTTACCGGCGCAGGGCTTCACCTAAGCACTACGACGATATGACCGAGGTGTTAAACTGTTGAGGGGGGCACCGCACACGGCTAAGAGATTATCTGTTGTGTTTTGGGGTGCCCCCTTGATGACCCACAAGTATAGGGGATCTATCGTAGTCCTTTCAATAAGTAAGAGTGTCGAACCCAATGAGGAGCATAAGGAAATGACAAGCGCTTTTCAGTAAGGTATTCTCTGCGAGCACTGAAATTATGGGTAACAGATAGTTTTGTGATAAAGTAATTTGTAACGGGTAGCAAGTAACAAAAGTAAATAAGGTGCAGCAAGATGGAACAATCCTTTTTGTAGCAAAGGAAAAGCCTGGACAAACTCTTATGTGAAGGAAAACGCTCCCTAGGACACATGGGAATTATCGTCAAGCTAGTTTTCATCACGCTCATATGATTCGCGTTCGTTACTTTGATGATTTGATATGTGGGTGGACCGGTGCTTGGGTACTTCCCTTGCTTGGACAAGCATCCCACTTATGATTAACCCCTATTGCAAGCATCCGCAACTACAAAAGAAGTATTAAGGTAAACCTAACCATAGTATGAAACATATGGATCCAAATCAGCCCGTTACGAAGCGACGCATAAACTAGGGTTTAAGCTTCTGTCACTCTAGAAACCCATCATCTACTTATTACTTTCCAATGCCTTCCTCTAGCCCAAACAATGGTGAAGTGTCATGTAGTCAACGTTCACATAACACCACTAGAGGAAAGACAACATACATCTCATAAAAATATCGAACGAATACCGAATTCACATGACTACTTATAGCAAGACTTCTCCCATGTCCTCAGGAACAAACGTAAGTACTCACAAATTATATTCATGTTCATAATCAGAGGGGTATTAATATGCATAAAGGATATGAACATATGATCTTCCACCAAATAAACCAACTAGCATCAACTACAAGGAGTAATCAACACTACTAGCAACCCACAGGTACCAATCTGAGACTTTGGGACAAAGATTGGATACAAGAGATGAACTAGGGTTTTAGAGGAGATGGTGCTGGTGAAGATGTTGATGGAGATTGACCCCCTCCCACTGAGAGAATCGATGGTGATGACGATGGTGATGATTTCCCCCTCTCGGAGGGATGTTCCCCCGGCAGAACAGCTCCGCCGGAGCCCTAGATTGGTTCAGCCAAGGTTCCGCCTCGTGGCGGCGGTGTTTCGTCCCGAAAGCTTGCTTATGATTTTTCTCGGACGGAAGACTTCATATAGCATAAGATGGGCACCGGAGGCCTGCCAGGGGGCCCAAGAGATAGGGGCGCGCCCAGGGGGTAGGGCGCCCCCCACCCTCATGGCTAGGGTGTGGGCCCCCTCTGGTTGATTCTTTCGCCAGTATTTTTTATATATTCCAAAACATGCCTCCGTGAAGTTTTAGGACTTTTGGAGTTGTGCAGATTAGGTCTCTAATATTTGCTCCTTTTCTATCCCAGAATTCCAGTTGTCGGCATTCTCCCTCTTTGTGTAAACCTTGTAAAATAAGAGAGAAAAGACATAAGTATTGTGACATAATGTGTAGTAACAGCCCATAATGCAATAAATATTGATATAAAATCATGATGCAAAATGGACGTATCACCCCTTGCCCACGTATATAAAGGAGGGGGGAGGAGGAGGCCAGCCAAGGGGGAGGCGCGCCAAGGGGGGGGGGGTCCTACTAGGACTCCAAACCTAGTAGGATTCGCCCCCATTTCCTTCCAACGGAGAGGGGAAAGGGGAAAGGAGGGAGAGGGAGAAGGAAAGAGGGGGGCTGCGCCCCCTCCCCTTGTCCAATTCGGATTGCGTAAAGGGGGGGGGGTGCCCCACCTCCTGTGGCCTGCCTCCTCTCCTCCACTATGGCCCATTAGGCCCAATAACTTTCCCGGGGGGTTCCGATAACCTCCCGGTACTCGGATAAATCCCCGAACCTTATCGGAACCATTTCGATGTCCGTATTTAACCTTCCAATATATCAATCTTTACCTACCGACCATTTAGAGACTCCTCGTCATTTCCGTGACCTCATCCGGGACTCCAGACAAACTTCGGTCATCAAATCACATAACTCATAATACAAATCGTCATCGAACGTTAAGTGTGCGGACCCTACGGGTTTGAGAACTATGTTGACATGACCGAGACACATCTCCGGTCAATAACCAATAGCGGAACCTAGATTCTCATATTGTCTCCTTCATATTCTATGAAGATCTTTATCGGTCAAACCGCATAACAACATACGCCATTCCCTTTGTCATCGGTATGTTACTTGCCTGAGATTCGACCATCGGTATCTTCATACCTAGTTCAATCTCGTTACCGTCAAGTCTCTTTACTCATTCCGTAATGCATCATTCCGCAACTAACTCATTAGTCACATTGCTTGCAAGGCTTATAGTGATGAGCATTACCGAGAGGGCCCAGTGATACCTCTCCGATACACGGAGTGACAAATCCTAATCTTGATCTATGCCAACTCAACAAACACCTTCAGAGACACCTGTACAACATCTTCATAATCACCCAGTTACGTTGTGAGATCTGATAGCACACAAAGTGTTCCTCCAGTATTCAGGAGTTGCATAATCTCATAGCCAGAGGAATATGTATAAGTCATGAAGAAAGCAATAGTAATAATACTAGACGATCATAATGCTAAGCTAACGGATGGGTCTTGTCCATCACATCATTCTCTAATGATGTGATCTCGTTCATCAAATGACAACACATGTCTATTGTCAGGAAACTTAACCATCTTTGATTAATGAGCTAGTCAAGTAGAGGCATACTAGGGACACTCTATTTGTCTATGTATTCACACATGTACTAAGTTTCCAGTTAATACAATTCTAGCATGAATAATAAACATTTATCATGATATAAGTAAATATAAACAACAACTTTATTATTGCCTCTAGGGCATATTTCCATCATTCTCCCACTTGCACTAGAGTCAATAATCTAGATTACATAGTAATGATTCAAACACCCATGGAGTCTTGGTGTTGATCATGTTTTGCTCGTGGAAGAGGCTTAGTCAATGGGTCTACAACATTCAGATCCGCATGTATTTTGTAAATCTCTATGTCTCCCTCCTTGACTTGATCGCGGATGGAATTGAAGCGTCTCTTGATGTGTTTGGTTCTCTTGTGAAATCTGGATTCCTTCGCCAAGGCAATTGCTCCAGTTTTGTCACAAAAGATTTTCATTGGACCCGATGCACTAGGTATTACACCTAGATCAGATATGAACTCCTTCATCTAGACTCCTTCATTTGTTGCTTCTGAAGCAGCTATGTACTCCATTTCACACATAGATCCCGCCACGACGCTCTGCTTGGAACTGCACCAGCTGACAGCCCCACCATTCAATATAAGTACGTATCCGGTTTGTGACTTAGAGTCATCCGGATCAGTGTCAAAGCTTGCATCGACGTAACCATTTATGACAAGCTCTTTGTCACCTCCATAAACGAGAAACATATCCTTAGTCCTTTTCAGGTATTTCAGGATGTTCTTGACCGCTGTCTAGTGATCCACTCCTGAATTACTTTGGTACCTCCCTGCTAAACTTATAGCAAGGCACACATCAGGTCTAGTACACAACATTGCATACATGATAGAACCTATGGTTGAGGCATAGGGAATGACTTTCATTTTCTCTCTATCTTCTACAGTGGTCGGGCATTGAGTCTGACTCAACTTCACACCTTGTAACACAGGCAAGAACCCTTTCGTTGACTGATCCATTTTGAACTTCTTCCAAACTTTATCAAAGTATGTGCTTTGTGAAAGTCCAATTAAGCGTCTTGATCTATCTCTATAGATCTTGATGCCCAATATATGAGCAGCTTCACCGAGGTCTTTCATTGAAAAATTCTTATTCAAATATCCTTTTATGCTATCCAGAAATTATGTATTATTTCCAATCAACAATATTTCATCCACATATAATATTAGAAATGCTACAGAGCTCCCACTCACTTTCTTGTAAATACAGGCTTCTCCAAAAGTCTGTATAAAACCATATGCTTTGATCACACTATGAAAGCGTATATTCCAACTTCGAGAGGCTTACACCAGTCCATAAATGGATCGCTGGAGTTTGCACACTTTGTTAGCACCTTTAGGATCAACAAAACCTTCTGGTTGCATCATATACAACTCTTCTTTAAGATATCCATTAAGGAATGCAGTTTTGACATCCATTTGCCAAATTTCATAATCATAAAATGTGGCAATTGCTAACATGATTCGGACAGACTTAAGCATCGCTACGGGTGAGAAGGTCTCATCGTAGTCAACTCCTTGAACTTGTCGAAAACCTTTTGCAACAAGTCGAGCTTTGTAGACAGTAACATTATCGTTAGCATCAGTCTTCTTCTTGAAGATCCATTTATTCTCTATGGCTTGCCGATCATCGGGCAAGTCAACCAAAGTCCACACTTTGTTCTCATACATGGATCCCATCTCAGATTTCATGGCCTCAAGCCATTTTGCGGAATCTGGGCTCACCATCGCTTCTTCATAGCTCGTAGGTTCGCCATGGTCAAGTAACCTGACCTCCAGAACATGATTATCGTACCACTCTGGTGTGGATCTTACTCTGGTTGACCTACGAGGTTTGGTAGTAACTTGATATGAAGATTCATGATCAATATCATTAGCTTCCTCACTAATTGGTGTAGGTGCCAGAGGAACCAGTTTCTGTGATGAACTACTTTCCAATAAGGGAGCAGGTACAGTTACCTCATCAAGTTCTACTTTCCTCCCACTCACTTCTTTCGAGAGAAACTCCTTCTCTAGAAAGGATCCATTCTTAGCAACAAATGTCTTGCTTTCGGATCTGTGATAGAAGGTGTACCCAATAGTTTATCCTATGAAGACACATTTCTCTGATTTGGGTTCGAGCTTATCAGGTTGAAGGTTTTTCACATCAGCATCGCAGCCCCAAACTTTAAGAAACGACAACTTTGGTTTCTTGCCAAACCACAGTTCATAAGGCGTCATCTCAACGGATCTTGATGGTGCCCTATTTAACATGAATGCAGCCGTCTCTAAAGCATAACCCCAAAGCGATAGCGATAAATCAGTAAGAGACATCATAAATCGCACCACATCTAGTAAAGTACGATTCTGACGTTCGGACACACCATTACACAGTGGTGTTCCGGGTGGCGTGAGTTACGAAACAATTCCACATTGTTTCAAATGTAGACCAAACTCGTAACTCAAATATTCTCCTCCACGATCATATTATAGAAACTTTATTTTCTTGTTACGATGATTTTCCACTTCACTCTGAAATTCTTTGAACTTTTCAAATGTTTCATACTTATGTTTCATTAAGTAGATATACCCATATCTGCTCAAATCATCTGTGAAGGTGATAAAATAACGATACCCACCGCGAGCATCGATATTCATTTGGACCACATACATCTGTATGTATGATTTCCAACAAATCTGTTGCTCGCTCCATTGTTCCAGAGAACGGTGTTTTAGTCATCTTGCCCATGAGGCATGGTTCACAAGTACCAAGTGATTCATAATCAAGTGATTCCAGAAGTCCATCAATATGGAGTTTCTTCATGCGCTTTACACCAATATGATCCAAACGGCAGTGCCACAAATAAGTTGCACTATCATTATCAACTCTACATCTTTTGGCTTCAACATTATGAATATGTGTATTACTACTATCGAGATTCAACACAAATAGACCACTCTTCAAGGGTGCATGACCATAAAAGATATTACTCATATAATAGAACAACCATTATTCTCAGATTTGAATGAATAACCGTCTCGCATTAAACAAGATCCAGATATAATATTCATGCTTAACGCTGGCTCCAAATAACAATTATTCAGGTCTAAAACTAACCCCAAAGGTAGATGTAGAGGTAGCGTGCCGACGGCGATCACATCGACTTGGAACCATTTCCCACGCGCATCGTCACCTCGTCCTTAGCCAATCTTCGCTCAATCTGTAGTCCCTGTTTCGAGTTGCAAATATTAGCAACAGAACCAGTATCAAATACCCAGGTGCTACTGCAAGCTTTAGTAAGGTACACATCAATAACATGTCACTACAAAAAAAAGACACATCTGTGACATTTTGGGCCGAACGAAGTTTTTTCCTGTCATACTTATGACACTTGTATGACGATAATTGTGACAAAACCCGGTATCATCATAGATGTGGTAGGGTCCTACTTCTATGACAAAAAATCATGATAGAAAATGGGCTTTTCATCCTGGGCGGGCCGGAGACGCAGCTGCATGACATTCTTTGGGCCGTCCATGACGAAAAAAACCGTGGTAGAAGCGAGGGCGAGAAAAATATCGGGGTGTTCCCGCTTACGGTGGGTGGTCGGGGCCGAGCTATGTGCGTTGCTCTCATACACGCACACGCGTGGATGCGAGCCGTTGGGCTCTAACTGAACCCAAGCGAGGCGTTGGGCTCTAATCAACTCGAGCGATCAGACCGCAGGCTACGCGTTCATCGAACCCGAGCGATCGATCGATGGTTGTTAATTGAACCCGATCGAAAGTGATTCCTTCGCTCATCGCCGCTAATCGAAGCCGATCGATGCTGCCTCTGGATGAACAAAGGAGCGTTCTTTGGGGGTTTGGATGAACAGTTCCCGGTGGCGGTGGATGAACATGACCCCGTGGTGTTGCCTCTGGATGAATAGGACCCCGATCAATCGAGCTGGTTGGAGCTGGATGAACAGGACCCCATGGAGGGCAGGATGAACAGGACCACCCCGTGGAGGGTAGGATGAATAGTAGAAGGTGGAGGGCTAGATGAACAGTAGCCCGTGGAGGGGTGGTTGAACAGGAGCCCGTGGAGAGGGCTGGTTGAACAGTAGCCGGTGGAGTAGCGCGCGGTGGAGGCTGGATGAACAGGAGCCCGTGGATGAACAGTCGCAGGTGGAGGCTGGAGGAGGTCGACGGTGGATGAACAGTAGCCCATGGAGGCTGAAGGGGGGCGACAGTGGAGATGAATAGTATCCCGTGGAGTCCCGTTTTGCGGTACGCCACACCCCTCCCGATGAACAGGACCCCCGTTTCGATCATAGCGCTCCAACACAAGTCCGTTTCCTCCGTTTTGCGGTACGCCACACCCCTCGATCAACAGGACCCCCGTTTCGACCGTAGGAGGTCTGTTTCCTCCGTTTTGCGGTACACCAGACCCCTCCCGGTGAACAGGATCATGTTTCGACCATGGCCGGTCGAACACAAGGCCGTTTCCTCTGTTCTGCGGTACACCAAGCCTCGTTTCCATCGGCTGTTCCGTCCAAGCCCTCCCGATGAACACGACGATGCATTCCGTTCCGACCCAGTCGGTTGGCTCCCCATGAACATGACGACGACGCAGTTTCTCCGTTCCGACCCAGCCATGTACATGAGCCCTGGTCGTACGTATGCGCGAGTAGGCGTTCGAGACCCTGCCCGTATGTACGTACGTGGACATATTTTCTTTCTTGCACACTGGCTGTTGTACGTACGTGTACATGCTATGTGCGCGCCTCTACTACGACACGTGCATGCCTCTACATCGACCAGTATGTACGTACACGTTCACGACCAGAATGACAACGCTACGTACGCTTCGACCAGGTGGGTCCTGACTGTCAGGCACTTCCTTACGTGCGAAGATGTAGCTGATGGGTCCCAGTAGTCAGGGGGAAACATTTCTTCGTGAAATACGATGGCCTGTCCAGTGGGTCCCCGCTGTCCGGTGGAGGAATAATTATTTTGCACGTAATAAGGAGGCACTTCCTTGCTGTGGACGTGGACCCAGTTGTCAGCCTCTCCACGTACAGTCAACGTCCGATGGAAGCCGTTCCTTGACCACGTTGACTGTCGGATGTAGGGTTCCGGCAAACCCTTAAGGTTCGAACACTGTGGTGCACGCGAAGTCTTTCCCTCCTACCGATCTACGCTCTAGCTCGCTAGGATCTTGCGAATCTAACTCGATTTAACTCACAACACAGAGAGACACGAGATTTATACTGGTTCGGGCCACCGATGTGGTGTAATACCCTACTCCAGTGTGGTGGTGGTGGATTGCCTCTTGGGCTGTTAATGAACAGTACAAGGGAAGAACAGCCTCCTGAGGTTGAGGTGTTCTTGTGCGTATGAACTTAGGCATGAGAGTTCGATCTCTCCGTTCTCGATCCCTCAAGATGAGATCAGATGCCCCTACTGTGGTGGCTAGCTCTACTTATATAGGCCCTGGTCCTCTTCCCAAATATCGAGCGGGAAGGGAGCCAACAACGACGGGCAAATTTGAAGGGGGATAGCTAGTAGAAGCTATCCTGACAAAAGCGGTCTTCGCCTGCGAAAAGCTCTGGGGTGACGCCGTCTTGGGCTCCACGATGACCTCCGCCTTGCCTTCCTCCTGGTCTTGGTCTCGTTGCACCAATATGGCAACCTTTGCCTGATGCCTCGGTACTCTTCGCCTGCGCTTGCCCCCTTAGCACCAAAGAGGAAATGGGGACGCTGCGCGCACTGGCGCCCGCCTGGCACCCGCCTGGCACCATTCATCATGGCTTACGTCACGAGAGTCTCGCGAGGTTCGCCCCGCCTTGATATCTCCGCTCCTCGTGAGCCTGTCTGGCTAGGCTACTCCAGAGGAGGTCTTGCATCGTCCGCCTCGCGAGGCTTGGACCCTCGCGAGGGTCTTGGATGCCTTGTTGATGAAAATGGGCCGTACGGCCCGCGGCTTAGCCATGTTGTGGGCCGCAGGCAGGCAAGTCTGGGGACCCCCATTCCCAGAACACCGATAGTAGCGCCCAGGCCCAAGGTGCGCTCGGGCTTGGCTTCACGGCGAAGTCAAGGGTCAAGTTCGGACGTGGGCGTCTCCGCTTCTCCATGCTGCGGCCTCGGTCGACCCGTGGCTGTTGATTGGACGTGGGCGTCTCCGCTTCTCCACGCTGCCTCGGCAACTGCACGACCTGACAAGTCCCTGTGACATGCAAGGAAAACCATCATTACCTACGATCATGGGGGATGCCGGTTGGCCTTCTCTTGCTATAAATGGGGAGGGGGGCGGAGCCCCCGTTGCCCATCTCTTACTTGCTTGCTCGCTTCTCTGCTCCATTGCTCGCAGTGCCATCGATGGCGCCACGAAAGAAGTTCTCCGCCGCCGAGAAAGGAAAGGCTCCTCGCGAGGGCGCCGGCTCCCCGGCGCCCAAGCGCGGCCGTGGCCGTCCGCGCAAACATGCTGCAACCCCCGCCGTGGCCCACCATCGAGTTGGCGCCGTGGTACGCGGTGGGGATCATCCCTTCCACGGTGGTTCAACTGATGAGGGGAGGCGCACGCTGGTGGCGCGGCCTCCCCGCCCGCGCTTCCATTCGGCTGAGGTGTCGCCGGAGTTCGTTGTCTAGTCGGAGAGCCCGGCCGGCAGCTGGCTCCAACTTCCATGCTTCTTCGTCGGTGAACTGCCGGCCTCTGGTCCGGTAGGCTCTGGCTGCAGGCGGACGGCTGCTGCAGCATGGCCTCTTGGGTAGCGGTCAAGACTTCCGCCGCGGGCAACATAGCCCTGGCCCGTGGCTGGAAGACGTTCGCGCGCGCGGCCTGGGCAGGCGGTGCACCCTCCACTTCAGGTACGATGGTGAATCTACCCTTTATGTGAGGGCATTCGGGGAAGATGGTTGCCGCGCCAGGTGCTGCCCGGAGACGAACGACGGTGAGGAGGTGCTCGGCCTTGGTGATGGTCGCAATGAGGACGAGGGAGAGCCTGCCCTCGGCGGCGACCGCGCCTCCTCCAGCTACGGCGGCTCTTCCTCCGGTGACAGTTCCGGCAGCGGTGGCTACGACCAGCCGCCGTGTCGCCGTGCCTGCTTCGAAGGAGGCAGTGGGTCATCCCGCCGTCGCGCCTCCGTGAAGCACGAGGAGGGGTCTGGCTAGGCTCGGGGCATCGCCAAGGGCCTGCCTCTGCGGATTGTTGCAACGCTGCTTTGCTTAGCTTTTTCTTTCTTTCCTGCATCAGAAAACGGAACCAGTATGGGCCCAGAGGGGCGTGTACCGAATTGTGGTTCTTTGGTTAATGCTTTGTGCAAGTCGTTCCCATGCCGTGTTGTTATTTTGCGCAAAGATAACTTAACCTGGTGTGTTTTAGGAAGCCCTTTTCCTCACGTGGTGTCCGTGTTGCTCGGAAACTGCAAAAAAATCGTTAGGGGGTGTACCGAAAGAGTTGCCGTCCACCCAAGCCTTGACTAGGCGCCTTTCATCGCGGTACCCGATGGGTATGGGTTTAGGAGAGGTGTGCCAGCTTCCAGGATCGAACGAGGGTGGCTCCCAAGAAGGCAGAAAGAAGAGAAGTGCTCGCGAGGGCACCTGCCCAGTAGCCCCCTCGCAAGGCATGCGAGAGAGAGAGAACAAGAGCAAATTAGAGCCGAAAAAAGCGGTAAAAGGCTGGGGAACCAAATCGGTAACGAATCACCAAGAGCAACTCTGATTTAAGGAAAAGCGAGCCAACTTCAGAAAGCAAATGAAAAGCCGCGTCCGACACCTAATCTAGTCTTCAAGTCTTCTCACCAGCGCGGAGCTAAGTGTTGTCCACTAGGAGTGGGAGGGAGCCCCAGGGCCTGAGGCCGGCGCTCCTGAGACTCTGGGGCATGTACAACCCCAACTCATTATTATGTGAGAGTGTCTCGGGCGGCGATTCTTCACAGGCACCGGGCCTTCTTCACAGGCTCTGGGCCTTTCTTCTCAGGCTCTGGGCCTTGCTTCTCAGGCTCTGGGCCTTGCTTCATGGATAGAACTTCCGGAGGTGCTGGATGTTCCAGGCATTCTGGATGGGTGTCCCATCCTGCGTCTCCAGGCGCGCTGCACCCAGCCTGGAGACATGAACGACCCTGAACGGGCCCTCCCACATGGGCGAAAGCTTGTGCAGCCCTTCCCTGGAGAGGACCCGCCTCGGATGTTGTGGCAATGGTACCGCCACAGAGCTTGTTGGTACCTTGCTGCCCTCAATGCGGCTTCGCGTCAGCGCTCCTCCCCCAGCACGAGATCCATCCCCCACGTGGCGTCCTGCTGTGTTTCTTTGAACGCCAGGACCCGCACGGAGAAATGCTTGACCTCGTGAGGAAGGACTGCCTCGGCTCCATAGACGAGGAAGAATGGAGTCTCGCCCGTCGACTTAGTGGCAGTGGTACGAATGGACCACAGCACAGACTGGAGTTCGTCGTGCCAGCCCCTGCTGCTGGCCTCCAGCTTCTTCTTGAAGGTCCTAGTCTTGAGACCCCTCAGGACCTCAGCGTTGGCGCGTTCGACCTGACCATTGCTCCTGGGGTGGGCCATCGAAGCGTAACAGATCTGCGTTCCAAGGTTAGCACAGTAGGTTTTGAAGAGGTTACTAGTAAACTGCGAGCCGTTATCTGTGATGATGCGGTTGGGAACCCCGAAGCGGCTCACGAGGCCCTTGATGAACTTGACAGTAGAGCCAGCTTGAATGGTACGGACGGCTTCCACTTCCGCCCACTTGGTGAACTTGTCAATGGCAACGTAGAGGTAGCGGTAGCCCCCTGGCGCTCGTGGGAACAGGCCCAAGATGTCCAGCCCCCAGACCGCGAACGGCCACGTGAGCGGTATGGTTTGGAGGCCCTGTGCAGGCTGATGGATCAGCTTGGCGTGGAATTGGCAAGCTTCACAGGACTTCACCAGCTCGGACGCGTCATTGAGTGCTGTAGGCCAATAAAATCCACTACGGAAGACTTTGCCGACGAGGGTCCTTGACGATGAGTGATGTCCACAGTCCCCGCCGTGTATGTCTATCAGCAGCTCCCTTCCCTGATCGCTGGAGATGCAGCGCAGCGAGTCGTCGTTCGGCTGTTTCCTGTACAACTCGCCGTCTTGAATGCAGTATGCCGTGGCCTATCGGGCCACTCGCTCTTCATCTTCTTCCTTCTTCGGCAGCGTCCCGTGCATCAGGTACTTCTCCTGAGGCTCGAGCGCCAAGAGCAGCCAAGCTCCTGAGGTTGGGCCGTTAAGCCGGGCTCCGTGGCGGGGCCAGGAGTTCCTCCCGAGGCTGTGTCGTGCTTGAAAGAGGTGGTGTTGCCGACGGTTTAAAGAGCCGCTCTTCGAATACGCCGGGCTCTTGCGGCTGCCGCTTGGATGCTCTCTTGGCGATGTCGTCTGCTTCCTTGTAACCGACTCTGTGTCCTTGGCGATGCCTGAGGGAGTCCTGGATTAGGGGGTATCCGGACAGCCGGACTGTATCCTTTGGCCGGACTGTTGGACTATGAAGATACAAGATTGAAGACTCCGTCTCATTTCCGGATGGGACTCTCCTTGGCATGGAAGGCAAGCTTGGCGATACGGATATGTAGATCTCCTCCCATTGTAACCGACTCTGTGTAACCCTAGCCCCCTCCAGTGTCTATATAAACCAGAGGGTTTAGTCCGTAGGACCAACAACAGTCATACCATAGGCTAGCTTCTAGGGTTTAGCCTCTACGATCTCATGGTAGATCAACTCTTGTACTACTCATATCATCAAGATCAATCAAGCAGGAAGCTGGGTATTACCTCCATCGAGAGGGCCCGAACCTTGGTAAACTTCGTGTCCCCTGCCTCCTGTTACCATCCGCCATAGACGCACAGTTCGGGACCCCCTACCCGAGATCCGCCGGTTTTGACACCGACATTGGTGCTTTCATTGAGAGTTCCACTGTGCCGTCGCCGTAAAGCTGGATGGCTCCTCCGATCATCGATAACAATGCGGTCCAGGGTGAGGTTTTCCTCCCCGGACGGATCTTTGTATCGGCGGCTTCGCACTTCGGGCCAACTCGCTTGGCCATCTGGAGCAGATCGAGAGCTACGCCCCTGGCCACCAGGTCAGGTTTGGAAACTTGAATTACACTGCCGATGTCCGCGGAGACTTAATCTTTGATGGGTTCGAGCCCATGCCAGGTGTGCCGCACGATCACGACGAGCACGATGTAGCTCTGCCGTCGGACACGGGAAATCACGCCAGCAACCACTCTGGCCTTCAATCCGGAATGGACTGCGCCATCGGAGGACGGGCAGATAGACCCCGCCTTGGAGGCTGCACCCTCAGTGGTGATAGAGTCGAATACTGACCTTACCTCTCACGAGAACCGCGACGCCGAACCGTTGGACTCGTCTCCGGCCACGGACTCCGAACCGCCTGCGCCCATGCCTATCGAATTTGATTGGGCGCCGATCATGGAGTTCACCTCCGCGGATATCTTTCAGCACTCGCCCTTCGGCGATGTACTAAACTCGTTAAGGTCTCTCTCCCTGTCAGGAGAACCTTGGCCGAACTATGTTCGGCTAGAATGGGATGCGGATGACGACGAAATTCACCCCCACCCACCACCCACTTAGTAGCCACTGCTAATGATTTAACCGACATGCTCGACTTCGACTCCGAAGACATCGATGGTATGGACAACGATGCAGGAGACAAACAGGAACCACCGCTAACAGGGCGCTGGACCGCCACTTCATCACATGACATATACATGGTGGATACACCCAAAGAAAATGATGATGAGGAACAGAAAGATGCAGCGAAAGATAGCTCCCTTGAGAAGCAATCAAATCGGCGCCGTAGGCGCTGCTCCAAATCCCGCCTCAGCAAAAACAATGATAGCAGGGCAAGAAAAAACAATACCACTGTCGACTCTGGAGGAAACGACGACCAAATAGACCCAGCGTTAGAGCAGGGTGAGCCAGTGGACGACGAACAAAGTACGGAGCCGCTGACTGAACACGGTGACGCCGAGCGTCAAGCTAATCAACCCGTCTCCGAAGAAGAGAACAGTCCGGATGACGATGAACACATCATCCC
This sequence comes from Aegilops bicornis, assembly GCA_021605145.1. Lineage (NCBI taxonomy): Eukaryota > Viridiplantae > Streptophyta > Magnoliopsida > Poales > Poaceae > Aegilops > Aegilops bicornis. Next base: position 627,642,788 of record CM038671.1, on the reverse strand, counting down.
GGAAAGGTAGCTGGAGCAAGAGAACCTACATAGAAGTCTTATCGCCACTGCGAGGAGTCTGAAGAAGCAGAAGCAAAGGCTCAAGGCCGCACAAAACACACTCAACAGTAGATGGAACAAGGTGCTTGATACGGCAGAAAAGTATGGTGGCAGTCGCCACATGAAGAGCTACCCAAAGCGAAAAGTTGCTGCTCGAATTGACGATGAGGCCTTAGAGCCCCCACAGCCAAAAAATAAAACTGCCGACCGGTCGGATCGATGACCTAGTGGCCGTGATAGAGCGGCCAACGAGGCCGCACATAAGTCAGTACATGACCCACGCGAGGACTCGCATCAAAGGGCCGGCGCAACCAGATCCATCTACGGACAAGGAAACACGCTCCAGCTATCAACCAAAACCAAATATCACAACCATCCGAACGCCATGGTGCAGCTAAATACAGGGGTGCCGCACACCCCCTATGTTTCACCGACGAGGTATTAGACCATAAATTTCCAGAAGGATTCAAACCAGTGAACATAGAGGCGTACGACGGGACAATAGACCCGGGGGTCTGGATTGAGGACTTTATCCTCCATATCCATATGGCTCGTGGAGACGATCTCCATGCCATCAAATACTTGCCCCTCAAGCTTAAAGGACCAACTCGGCACTGGCTAAAAAGCCTCCCCGAAAACTCCATCGGAAGTTGGGAGGAGCTCGAGGATGCTTTTCGGGCTAATTTTTAAGGGACTTATGTCCGACCTCCGGACGCAGACCATTTGAGTCATATAATTCAACAGCCCAGAGAGTCAGCCCAAAAGCTTTGGAACAAGTTTCGCACTAAGAAGAACCAAATTGTCGATTGTCCGGACGCCGAAGCCTTAGCAGCTTTCAAGCACAGCGTCCGAGACGAATGGCTTGCCAGACACCTCGGCCAAGAAAAACCAAGAACAATGGTGGCCCTAACAAGCCTTATGACCCGCTTTTGCGCGGGCGAGGACAACTGGTTAGCCTGAAGTAGCACCAGCGACCCAAGCACATCCGAAGTCAGGGATGGCAATGGAAAACCACGACGTAGTAAAAACAAGAGCCGGAACAAAGAAGACAGCCCAGATAACACGGCGATAAACGCCGGATTCAGGGGCTCTCGACCGGGTCAGCGGAAAAAGCCCTTTAAAGTCAACAAAGATGGACCGACCAGCCTAAACAAGATTCTAGACAAACTATGTCAGATCCACGACACCCACGATAAACCTGCAAATCATACCCACAGAGAATGCTGGGTCTTCAAGCAGGCCGGCAAGCTAAACGCCGAACACAAGGGGGAGGACACACCAAGCAAAGACGAGGATGAGCCTCGCCAGCAAGGCACTGGGGGACAGAAAAATTCCCACCAGAAGTTAAGACAGTAAACGTGAACCACGTGACAAAGAGGAGAAACAAATATGTACTCCGAAATACACAAGCCGTAGAGCCCGTCACCCCTGAGTTCTACCCCTGGTCGGCCTGCCCGGTCACTTTTGATCGTAGGGATCACCTAATAAGCATCCGGCATGAAGGATCAGCCGCTTTGGTGCTGGACCCAATAATAAACGGATACCATCTCACACGAGTCCTTATGGATGGCGACAGTAGTCTAAATCTGATATATCAGGACACCATCCGCAAAATGGGGATAAACCCAACAAAAATCAGCCACAGTAATACTACCTTCAAGGGAGTAATATCAGGCACAGAGGCTCGCTGCACGGGCTCTCTAATACTAGAGGTTGTGTTCGGATCGCCCGACAACTTCCGAAGCGAAAAGTTAACCTTCGACGTTTATCCATTCCGAAGTGGCTATCAAGCACTACTCGGACGAGCGGCTTTCGCTCGTTTTAATGCAATGCCGCATTACACTTTTCTTAAGCTTAAAATGCCTAGTCCGCGTGGCATCATCACAGTACATGGAAATGTTGAGCGCTCCTTACGAGCAGACGAACGTACGGCTGCTTTAACAGCCGAACACTAGACGGCCTCACCACCAGAACAGATGACCGGTCGTTAAGACCACGGACACGTTTAAACGAGTCCGGCTAATCATTGGATAGAGATTGGTATGATTGTTATACCCTTGTAGACGGTACTAGGGGCTTCTCAGCGATCGTTCGGCTCAACTTTACCCATCTTAACTTTTAAATGGTCTATTTATAATAGCCAATTTTTTGCACGACAATTTTCAACTAAGTTCCTCTCTTTTCCAGATGACAATCGTACTACACCCGTCCAGGATATGGCACAACGGAGACACAGCCGCAGACGTGTAGCAAGGACCCGTTCAAAGGTTTCTCTTTAGATTAAGACCCTGCGTAAACCTTTTTTACTGTCTTTTGTTGTTCACATCCTCCGGGTTCTCAATACATCCGAGAAGGATGCTGACGTTCTTGGCATGTAGCCACGTCAGAATATTGCTCGTACCCGGACACTAGGGGCTCATTATCTAAGGGCATCTAGCCCGGTATATATCTCAAAGACCGAATACCTTAGGGAGTGTTCGGCGTCGCGAGTTTGGCCTTATATGCATCAGCTCCGAATCATGTCTTTGGTCAAATGTTGGGTTTGCCCGGCTCCTGTGTTTTTCTACCTTACGTTCCGCTCTATTGGCTAAGGCGGCACCAGGAGAACTACTGCGATTGTGCCCTAGTTCGGCCGGACGAGCACCTCAATAGAGAAAGCCGAAAACTGACTGTCATGATAAAGCGTGAGACTGGTCAACCACTCGATGACCTAATGGAATCTTCAGGATTCCTCCGCATTAACGAAGGGCCGTTTCGGCCAGGCATGTCTGGCGCCCGTATTCGGATGAGCGCGGAGCCACCAGGGGCTATATAGTAGCCCCACTGTCAAACTCCTATGGCTAAGTGGAACTGTTAAAGCAATATAGTCCGGTTGCCTCGTTTGTTGCGCTATCACCTCCTTTATGAACCAAGACGTTGGATCAAGTGTGAACACGCGTCTTCTGTGAACTCCCCGCATTATCTGGCGTGAAATTTTGAAGCCGACATTTGCAAACTTTCAGGTTATATACATATATACAAAAACGGCCGCACAGGAGGCATCATCATACTTTTAGGCAAAAGTATAAAAATAGCCTTTACAATTAAGTAAAACATTGTTTTTCAATGGGAATACATGTCACTAGAACATATTATTCTTCGAGCACTGAGCTTCTATTGAACGAGCACCTTTAAGGACTTCGTCAAAGTAGTGCTCGGCAGCTACTCGGCTAACGGCCGAACTCGGGGTTGCAATTGCAGTGGCTTCCATCTCCGCCCAGTATGTATTGACACGGGCAAGCGCCATCCGCGCGCCCTCGATGCACGCCGACCTCTTCATAGCGTCGATGCGCGACACAGTACCAAGGAACTGCTGCACCAAACTAAAAAAACTGTTCGGCCTTGGCCTTTCCGGCCATAGATAATCCACAACAGACCTCATGGCGAGCCCGGACAACCTATGGAGCTCGGCCCATTCGGCCATCCGCTCATTAAAGGAAGCGTAGCAGCGCTACCGAACGTTAAATTGTGACCAGAACAGCTTCTCCACTTCGCGATCTTTTTGATCTTTGAAGTATTCGGCCGCATCAGCGGCACTTGCTGCCAATTCCAGATAAGCGTCCGCAGAACTCCACAGCCGATCCAGTGGAGCGTACTGAGGATCTACAAACTTCATCCGCAGCATAAAGGGCTTCCCAGCCGTGATATCCCGGCGTGACGCAGCTCCTCCTTCATCGCTCTAATTGTAGAGCGGGCGTCATAGCCGCCACCGTGGCCTTCTCCAGGTCCGTCATCTTCGCTCGATCTTCCTTTTTTAGAAGCTCGTAACGGCCGGCGGCATCCTTCAATTCCACAACCATCTTGGCTATTTCCTCCTTGCTTCGGCAATGAGCAGGCTTTTAGGCTCTCAACTCCTTGACCGGCTTCAGGGCAGCCGCATCACTTTTCCTAGCTTGTTCTTTGGCCCGGGCAAGTTCCGCTCGAAGGGTCTCCACGGCCGTAGCTCCATCTGCAGTCGCGACATATTAAAGATACTGGCATCATGCTCCTCTTACTACATACCGATCACTGGAGAAATCGCATATCCTGTGCCTCGTCAAGCCGCTTGTTGACAAGCACGATGTAGGCATCCGCCGCATCAAGTTGCCGCTTCAGCTCGGCAAACTCACCAGTCCGGCTAGCCACCGGACCTTCCGCCACCTGCATATGAGGACGGCCGGACTGTTATCTGGGACTATGATCCTCTGTTTGCCGCCATTTTCGACAGCAACCAGAGTCTCAGGGGCTACTATCTGCACAGGACACACCTTAACATGTGCGGTACTGTAAAAAATACACACTATTTCACGTACCTCAAAACCTTTCAGCAGACTCATAAAAGCTTCATGCAACCCGCTTTCGGCGGATGAAATCCTCTCAACCACCGTACCCATTAGTATACGATGCGCTTCTGAGATAGCCGCCTGCTCTAGCAGATCCTTCAGTGCGTCCGACCGCATAACAGACGGTGCCAGACCCTTCCTGTTGCTCTCTTCAAGAGCTGGATACTGAGGACTTTGGGTGGCCAAATGATTACCCTCTGTCCTTGATGGATCAGGAGAAGCCCTCCGCGACGACACCTCGGGGTCGCCCGCCTCGTAAGGCGGGAGGGCATGGGGAGGCGTTTCGCTCTCCATCATCTCCGGAAGAAGATCCCCCGAAGACGAACTCTGCCGAGAATGGCTATGATTCGGACTACAAGATAAGCGTTTCGGTTATTTTCCTCCGAAGCAAAGCAAGACATTTTTTTACTATTAAGTCCCCTTTCTACTTACAGCTCGGCTGGGGGCTGACCCCCTTGCGGGCATTGTGCGGCCAAGGTATCTCCCGGGGCAGGACCCTCTGGCGAAGATTTCTTCACCCGTTTGGAGACCATTGTCTCCGGGTCTTCAGAGGTGGTCCTCTTCTTTCCTTGGGAAGGGGGAATTTCAGTTTCTTCCCCCTGATTATGCTCCTTCGCAAAGGCGCTAGCCTCTTTCTTCCCCCTTTGTCTTCCCCTAAGGGCGCTTGATAAGGCGCGAGCTCCAGCATCCTGGCTAGTACATGATCCGGTGAGACCTCGGGGAGGGGGGGCGGACACCTGATCATCTTCACCTTTGTTAACCAGTCCTGGTCGGAGCGACTTTTCAGAATGATGTTGTGATAAATAAAGATACAAGCGTGTTCGATTCTGAGGACTACTTACTTGGGTATCTGGACGATTGCAGTTCAAACCCGCATCCTCGGTGGTGTCCGAACACATTATTTGTGGTCCGAAGAACAATTTATACATCTCCTCAAGCGTCATGCCAAGGAAATGGTGGATAGCTCGCGGTCCCTCAGGGTTGAACTCCCACATGTGGAGGGGACGACGTTTTTAGGGCAGGACCCGACGAATTAACATGACTTGCATTACCGTGATTAGACTGATGTCTCTCTCCAGGAGATCCTGGATACGGCTCTGCAATATTGGCACATCCTTTACTGGCCCCCAGTCCAGCCCCTTGTTGACCCATGACGCTAGTTGTGGTGGGGGGCTCGAGCGAAAAACAGGGGGAGCCACCCACTTGGTGCCCCTGGGAGCTGTGATATAAAACCATTCTCGTTGCCATAAGCTGGACACCTCCTGGAAAGAACCCTCTGGCCATGGGACGCTGGCACTTTTGCTTATTACTGCGCCTCCGCACTCTGTGTGCCGTCCTTCGATCATCTTCGGCTCCACCGTGAAGATCCAGAGCCACAGGCCGAAGTGAGGGGTAATACGGAGGAAAGCTTCACACACGACGATGAACGACGCGATATGGAGGACAAAATCCAGAGCCAGATCATGGAAATCCAGCCCATAGTAAAACATGAGCCCCCTCATGAAGGGATCTAGGGCAAGGCCTAGCCCTCGGAGGAAGTGAGATACGAACACAATGCTCTCGCCGGGTTTGGGAGTGGGAATGACCTGCCCTCAAGCAGGCAGCCGATGCGGGATCTCGCCGGTCAGAAACCTGGCCTCTCTTTACTTTTTGACGTCCTCCTCCGTGATGGAGGAAGGCATCCACCGACCTTGAAGGTCGGGTCCGGACATGGTTGAAGGTCCGAAGCGCCTGACCTGAGCTTTGGGTGTTGGAACTCGAGGCGGGGGAAGGATTCTATTGAGTTCGAGGAGTAAAAAGGATAGGCCTTGGTCTCTTTATAAAGAGGGTGAATACCAAGCGTCCTCCTCGTGACCGTTTGGGACTTGCCTACAATCAAAGGAGTCATACCAACGGGCACGATTGGGTTAACCACGCCCGTATTGAGGAGAATCCCATAATAAGGGGACACGATCTCTGCTTCGACAAGACGTGCCAAGGAAACCACCTCGCGATATGCGCCGAGGCTGGTCGAGAATAATGGTTCGAATAAAACCGGGCCGTGGTATGTTGTCATGATATCGAGTGTGTCAGCAGAACAGATTTGTGGAAATATTGTACTGTCTATGGTGGCACGTGGAACTTGTTTTGCAGAGCTGGACACTATCCTGGTGTTCAAGATTTTCTATGGAGTATTCGGAGGAAGAACCCGCCTTGCAATGCCGAAGACAATCTACGCGCCGGACTCATCGTCATTGAAGCCTGGTTCGGGGCTCTTGAGGAGTCCTGGATTAGGGGGTATCCGGACAGCCGGACTATATCCTTTGGCCAGACTGTTGGACTATGAAGATACAGGATTGAAGACTCCGTCTCGTGTCCGGATGGGACTCTCCTTGGCGTGGAAGGCAAGCTTGGCGATGCAGATATGTAGATCTCCTCCCATTGTAACCGACTCTGTGTAACCCTAGCCCCCTCCGGTGTCTATATAAACCGGAGGGTTTAGTCCGTAGGACCAACAACAATCATACCATAGGCTAGCTTCTAGGGTTTAGCCTCTACGATCTCGTGGTAGATCAAATCTTGTACTACTCATATCATCAAGATCAATCAAGCAGGAAGTAGGGTATTACCTCCATCTAGAGGGCCCGAACCTAGGTAAACTTCGTGTCCCCTGCCTCCTGTTACCATCCGCCTTAGATGCACAGTTCGGGACCCCCTACCCGAGATCCGCCGGTTTTGACATCGGCAGTGCCCCGGGGTACATACTGCAGCTCCAGGCCCGAGAACTGCTTTTCCATCTTGCGCACCTCCGCAAGGTAGGCCTCCATGTGCTCATCCTTTGGTTCTTACACTTTGTTGGAGAAATTGACGGTGAGGCGATTCACCCCTAGAGCCGCCGCAGCCTTCAGGACAGCTATAAGGCCTTCGTATTCTGCGATATTGTTGGAGACTTTCTCGCCGTGCTGGAAGCAGAGTTGCACGACGTAGTAGAGCTTGTCCGGAGTGGGCGAGATGAGCACTGCCCCAGCCCTCGCGCCCTGGTGCGCAAAGGCGCCATCGAAATGCATGACCCAACCATCTGGTGCCTCACTTCCTGGGGAGGTGGACCGGTCTTCTCCTTCCTCAAGAGCCGGGGCATCTGTCCATTCTGCCACAAAATCGGCGAGTATGGCTCCCTTGATGACCCTGGTGGTGCTGAACTCCAGCTGGAATGCTTGCAGCTCGATGTTCCATTCCGCGACCCTTCCGGCCGAGTTTGGGCTCCTGAGTACCCTTTCCAACGGGCAAGATGAGACGACCTTGATGGGGTGCCCTTGGAAGTAATGTCGCAGCTTGCGTGAGGCCACCAAGAGTGCGAGCTGGAGCTTTTGCGGCATGGGGTAGCGTGCCCTCGCGTCCTGCAGTACGGTGCTGACGAAGTACACCGGGTGCTTGACGAGGGCTGGCACACTGTTAAGGCTCGGGTCCTGCGGAGGTTGTGGCGTATCCTGAGGTGGAGGGTTTCCTGAGATCTGACCGTCCTCGGGAGCTTTTGTGATGTTGCCCTGCTGAGCTTGGTCTTCCGCCGCTAACGGCTCTGCCGCGCCTTCCTGACCCTGCGCTGCATCAGCTCCGTCTTGGCACGGCGCACCCATGTCTTGGCGCTCCTCCCGAACCGCCACCAGCGCTGCGCTGGCGGAGTACGGGGTAGCGGCAAGGTAGAGTACCAGAGGCTCGAGGGGTCGTGGAGCCACCATCACCGGGGGGCTGGTGAGGTATTTCTTGAGGTCTTGGAAGGCCCGGTCGGCCTCCGGGGTCCACTCGAAGGGGCCTTTCTTCTTCATGAGATTAAAGAAGGGTAAGGCGCGCTCGCCCAGCTTGGAGATGAAACGGCCTAACGCGGTCACCCGTCCTGCCAGCTTTTGCATCTCCTTGAGGGTCTGTGGTGGGCTCATGTCTTCAATGGCCTTGATCTTCTCCGGGTTCGCCTCGATCCCTCTGTGGGATACAAGGAACCCTAGTAGCTTACCGGAGGGGACGCCAAACACACACTTCTCCGGATTAAGCCTCAAGTTCACCCGGCGCAAGCTTTCAAAGGTCTCCTCCAAGTCTTGAATCAACGTCTTTGCCTCGCGAGATTTGACCACTATGTCATCAACGTAGGCTTCTGTGTTCCTGCCGAGCTGTCGCCCCAAGGCGATGTGCATCAGTCGCTGAAAGGTTGCGCCCGCGTTGCGTAGGCCGAAGGGCATGCAGGTGTAGCAGTACACCCCACACGGTGTCAGGAAGGCCGTCTTCTCCACATCCTCAACCGCCATCTTGATTTGATGGTATCCAGAGAACGCATCCAGGAAACATAACAAGTCGCTTTTCGGCGGTGGAATCGACGATTTGATCGATCTTGTGAAGCGGGAACGGATCTTGGGGGCAAGCTTTGTTAAGGTTGGTGAAGTCGACGCACATCCGTTCCTTCCCACCTTTCTCCGGTACCACGACAGGGTTCGCCAGCCATTCGGGGTATCGAACCTGTCGGATGGTACCCGCTGCCTCCAGGTTGCACGTCTCTTGGACGATGAAGGCCCGCTTCTCTGTGGACTGCCGTCTTGCCCGCTGCTTCATGGGGCGCATGTTGGGGCATACCCTTAGATGAAGTTGGATCACCTCTCTAGGGACCCTTACCAGCTGATTGGGCTCCCACGCGAATATCTCCTTGTTGGTGCGCAAAAACCTCACCAAAGCTTCTTCTTGTCCCGGGTCAAGGCTGGTCCTATGGTAAAGGTGGCTCCTGAAGACCCGTCCTCGTCAACCGGCACCTGCTTGGTTTCCGCTTTGTCTTGGGTGAACAACTGCTTCTTCTTGGCGGACGCGGTCTCCTTGGCCTTGGGCGTACCGGTGCCGGCTGGCTGTGCCACTGCCGCGGTTTTAAAGGCGAGCCTGAGCCCGTCACTGCTTCCTTGGTGTCCCCCTTGATGGTGAGGACGCCCTTGCTCCCTGGCATCTTCATGAGGTTGTAGGACGGGTGAGTCGCCGCCATGAACTGAGCAAGAGCCGGGTACCCGAGGATGGCATTGTACGGGAGACCGATGCGGGCGGCGTCGAAGTACACCAACTCAGTGCAGTAGTTGTCGCGCGTACCAAAGGTAACGGGGAGGCGTAACTGCCCCAGAAAGTAGGCAGCTCCTCCGCCTACTCCCGAAAAAGGCTTGCTGAGGTTGAGCCTCTCGGGCGGCATGTGGAGGAGGCTGAAGGCTTCTGCGGAGAGCAAGTTGAGGCCGGCACCGCCGTCGATGAGGGTCTTGGTGACGACGACATTGCAGATGGTAGGCGTGCAGAGCATTGGGAGCATGCCAGAGCCGGTGGTGGAGCCGGGGTGGTCTTCCGAACCGAAGGTGGGGTCGGCCTCCGGCGCAGCCCAACCCGGCGGAACCCCCAGGTGCTTGGAGGCTGCCGCAATCTGACGGAAGAAAGGCTTGACGTGGCGATCCGAAGGTGGTGCTTGAGAGCCGCCCAGCAGCGCCACGACCGCGTGCTGCGCCGGCACCGCGTAGCGCGTGATGAAGCGGTCGCGGAGCTCCTCCCAGGACGCCATCGTGGACCCCGGGAGGTTGAGCAGCCAGACGCGTGGCTCGCCGGCTAGAGCCATGGGGAACCAGTTGGCCATGATCCGGCCATCGCCTCCGGCATTGAGGACGGCCTCCTCATACGCCTGCAGGAACGGTGCCGGGTCTGCTGCGTCGTCATAACGCGGCGGCATGTCTGGCTTGAACTTGGCCGGCCACCGCACTTGCCGCGCAGGCGGGGCGAGGGTCGGTATCCGGACTCCTGCTGCTGGTGTCGGTCGCGAGGGTGGATGGCGGCGTGCACGCCATGGAAGCGGCAGCGGCCTGGCGCAGATTGGTGGAGAGGAGCTCCGGCGCACCCCTACCTGGCGCGCCAAATGTCGGATGTAGGTTTCCAGCAAACCCTTAAAGTTCGAACACTGTGGTGCGCGCGAAGTCTTTCCCTCCTACCGATCTACGCTCTAGCTCGCTAGGATCTTGCGAACGAACTCGACGAACTCACAACACAGAGAGACACAAGGTTTATACTGGTTCAGGCCACCGATGTGGTGTAATACCCTACTCCAGTGTGGTGGTGGTGGATTGCCTCTTGGGCTGTTGATGAACAGTACAAGGGAAGAACAACCTCATGAGGTTGAGGTGTTCTTGTGCGTATGAACTTGTGGCGTGAGAGTTCTATCTCTCCATTCTCGATCCCTCAAGATGAGATCAGATGCCCCTATTGTGGTGGCTAGCTCTACTTATATAGTCCCTGGTCCTCTTCCCAAATATCGAGCGGGAAGGGAGCCAACAACGGCGGGCAAATTTTAACGGGGACAACTAGTACAAGCTATCCTGACGAAAGCGGTCTTCGCCTTCGAAAAGCTCTGGGGTGACGCCGTCTTGGGCTCCACGATGACCTCCGCCTTGCCGTCCTCCTGGTCTTGGTCTCATTGCACCAATATGGCAACCTTTGTCTGATGCCTCGGTACTCTTCGCCTGCGCTTGCCTCCTTAGCACCAAAGAGGAAATGGGGACGCTGCGCGCACTGGCGCCCGCCTGGCACCATTCGTCATGGCTTACGTCACGAGAGTTTCGCGAGGTTCGCCCCGCCTTGATATCTCCGCTCCTCGTGAGCCTGCCTAGCTAGGCCACTCCAGAGGAGGTCTTGCGTCGTCCGCCTCGCGAGGCTTGGACCCTCGCGAGGGTCTTGGATGCCTTGTTGATGATAATGGGCGTCTGACGGCTATATATACCACGCCTGTGGGCAGCGAGCGAGCAAGTCTGGGGACCCCCGTTCCTAGAATGCCGACATTGACCACGCCGCCCCGAGAGCAGCAGGGCGGTGGACGACGGCGAGGCCTAGGAAGGGGATGACGCGGAGCCGGGGAAGACGCGGCAGTGGATGCCCACGCGTAGAGGAGTACGAGGGTTCATTGGTTCATTGCGGTGTGAGGCTGTCGTCGCCGCAGAATAACAGGGGGTGTGGGTGAGTAGAGGGATGGCCTGGCCAGCGGTGGGAATAGTAGGGGGCGGCGAGGCCTCCGTGGCAACACAGCCGGCCACGGGAGGCAGGAGCATGCTGCACGACCGGCGCTGCTTTGGGCGGCTGGAGCAACAAGACCAGAGGTTGAAGAAGCACTACGGCCGTTGGATGTACATCGTACGGTCACTGGAGCTAGAATCGTTCATATTGACTAAGTTGACAAAGCACTCCGTCCCCGTCAACTTAGTAGGCCCACAAGTCAGCCTGCCACCAAGGTGGGTCCCAACTAGCAGGGGAAGTATTCATTTTTTGTGCGTAATAAGGAGCCACTTCCAGTGGGTCCGAGCTGACAGCGGGGGGAACGTTTTTTTCGCGCAATACGGTGACCTGTCCGGTGGGTCCCAGCAGTCAGGGGGAAACGTTTTTTTCACGAAATACGATGGCCCGTCCGGTGGGTCCCTGCTGTCAGGTGGAGGAATCATTATTTTCCGTGTAATAAGGAGGCACTTCCTTGCTGCCGTCGTGGACCCAGCTGTCAGCCTCTCCACGTACAATCCACATCCGATGGAAGCCGTTCCTTGACCACGTTCACCATGCCGCGCAGAGAGCACAGGGCGGTGGACGACGGCGAGGCCTAGGAAGGGGATGACGCGGAGCCGGGGAAGACGCGGCAGTGGAAGCCTGCATAGACAGGAGTACGAGGATTCACTGGTTCGGCTGCGGTGTGAGGCTGCCGTCGCCACGGAATAACAGGGGGTGTGGGTGAGTAGAGGGATGTCCTAGCCAGCGGTAGGAGTAGTAGGGGGCGGTGAGGCCTCCACGGCATCACAGCCGACCACGGGAGGCAGGAGAACACGGCACGACCGGCGTTGCTTCGGGCGGCTGGAGCAAGAAGCACTACGGCCATTGGATGGACATCGTACGGTCACTGCAGCTAGAATCATTTATATTGACTAAGTTGACAAAGCCCTTGTTACGCGTCAACTTAGTAGGCCCACAGGTCAGCCTCCGAAACGGTGTGCGCCCGGATGTCGTGGGAGGAATCATTTTTGGGGCGGCTGAAGCAAGAATATCCGAGATTGAAGAAGAAGAACGACATCTGTTGGATGGACATCCAACGGCCACAGCTGCCAGAACCGTGTGTTGTTGACAAAGCCTTGCATAGGCGTCAACTTAGTTTTTTTAGGGGACGCATCAACTTAGAAGGCCCACAAGTGTGTGGCAGAGAACATATAGCCTATTTGCTATTTGTAAGAATGTACAACCCATTTTATAATTCTAATGAAATTTACTAGAGCCCATTTACAGTTTGTTAAAAGTACATCCCATTTTCTAGCTAGGACAATGATTAATAATTTCAACCAACCGCTCAAAACAGAATTCAAAAAAAATTCCCACATTTTTATGGGATCCGAAATATTTTTATCCGAAATTTCTAGTCAGATTAAACATAATTTCAAAATAAAGTTGTATTACGTTAAAATCCAACGAAATATTGCGCGCACAACAAGTAATGAAATTAAAATTTTCAAATTCCAAAAATAATATATTTTTAAAACTAATTACGCATTTGGTGCATTTTTTATAGTTACTGCTCAGTTATTATAATTACATCCCATTTATTATTTCTTAAAGTCCATTTTCTTGTTAAGCCTAATGCATACCTCCTAGGAAAGTTTGCAGCCCAGCGGGGCGGAGAATAACTAGTTGACCCGGATATTGTGTACAACTGTCGGCCTAGTTGCATTGTTGATGTTGAAAAAAAAGGCCTGTGTAGTACAATACAACCTAACATGGCTACTCAGCCCACATTCAGCGACGCCGGAAAGGCCCAAACAAGGCTTCTGTACAACTTTTTGAAGTCACTGAGCTCATTTAGTAACTTAAAAAAAGTTAGATTCACTACAAAAAAATACACTTCCGTGATGATACATGTTTGTCACAGTAGGTCGCGTTTTCTGTCATGCATGTACATCCATGACGATTTTATGACAGAATCAAGATAGTCATACCTGTGTTGTCGTAGAAGTGTTCCATGACATTACCAAAATTATCATCACGGAAGTGTCCACTTCCATGACGATAAATTGCGCGTCACAGAAGTGCTTTCGTCAAGGGTGACCGACACATGGCATCCACCGTAACGGAACACCGTTAAGCTATCGGGTCGGGTTTTGGATCCGATAACCCGTTAACAGCCCCGACCAATGGGGATTTTCCACGTGTAAAATTATCATTGGCTGCAGGAAACACGTGTCTGCTCATCGTTGGGACAGATGTCATCCACTCATTGGACGTAAGGCGCCTATGATACGTCGACACGTGGCACGACCCAACAGAGGCCCATTCCTATGAAAAGGCCGGCCCGTTTGACTTGGTCAAATGGTGGCAGGCCGGCCCATGGAAAGCCTGTTAACGGCCTGGTCGCATATAGCCCATTTACAGCCCGCTAACCCAAGGCCCGTTACGCCCTATCCGAATTAGGCCCACTAGCTTCATCTGGGCCATCCAATATGATTCCAGCCTGTTTTCACTTGTGGCGCATGTATGGCCCATGACGTCTTTCGGCCCATATGAGGCCCTATGTAACTCTTGGCCTATTAACGGCCCGTGGTGAAACTGGCCCGTAATGAACAGCGTATCACTTTACACCCATTAACGGCCCGTGGTGAAACTGGCCCGTAATGAACAGTGTATCACTTTATACCCATTAATGACCCGTTATTCCGTTGGGCTGTTTCCAGCCCATTTTATCTTTCGGCCTTCTCAGAGCCCATTTATTCTTGGGCTCATTTCCAGCATTCGTTTACTTACGACCCGTTACTGTCATTTTCTGCTTGTGGGCCAAATTCAGCCCGTGGTTACAGTCGGCCTGTTTGTGGTCCGTTAATACGTTGGGCCATTTTCATAGCGTCATCAAATACGGCCTATTAACGATGGCCCGTTATGGTCGGCCCATGAACGGCGGTTCCAACTCTAGCCAGTTTACGGCCATAATGCGGTCTGCTTGGCCCATGTTTGGCCAATCGATCATACGGCCCGTATAAGGCCCATTGATGATACGACCTGCAGAAGGCCCATTGTTTCTACGGCCCGTAGAAGGCCCATTGTTTCTACGGCCTGTAGAAGGCCCACTATTTCTACGGCCAGTAGGAGGCCCAGTGTCACTAAAGTAAATATTAGCCCATGGTTATTGTGGACTTGTTTTAAAAATAGGTTATTGCAGCCACTTGCAAACCGCGGAAAAAGAACTGCAATGACTACAAGCAAACAAATAAACAAGACAACAAGGAAATAAATAAGCAAGAAACTAACGCTAGGCTATCACGGCTATTACACATATTACATCCAGTGGGCATCAAAGTTCGCCACCAGTGCAAATATAGGGAACAAAGCAGCATATCATATACATTGGTTGTCAAAGTTGGCGACCAGCGCAAATAAATGCCGCATGACAAAACAAATCCAGAAGCTGAAACCACTTGAAGATCTCAAGAAATAATATCCTGGGTACCCATAATGCGGCAAGATGCTTAGCAAGCTTATTAACTTTCTCTTGTTTGGCGCTTAAATCCTCCAGTAACTTCTTTGTTGCACCAGAAAATATGCATCTGAATTCTGCAGGGACTTCCTCAGTCCTTTAGCTTCCTGTCGCAGCACATCTGATCGATGTCTTTCAACTTGAAGTTGAGACTCAAGAAGACGAACTGATTCAGGCAGTGAGTTCGAAGAGCTTGTGCCAGCAGTAGTGGCCAGTAACTCGAACACTACATCAAGACAGGACTTTTGGGTTCCCTCACTATCGTCAAGATAGTTTTTATCAGCTTTCTTGGAGACCAACAGGGATGTCTCACTATCTTGAACCTTATCTGCATTACTTCCTTTACCATTGGATAACGCGGTACTGTTCTCCAATATTTTGTCCGCATTCTAAAAGATAAACAAGCAGACACATCACATGTTTACCATGTTGTATTTGAAACTCATTTTGGTAAATGAGTTCAGTAGTAAAGTGGACAGGATAACAACATGAAACAAACATATATCTATGTACCATGGTCACTTTATGGTCTATATCATTCTATTTTTGTTGCCAAATCAAGATAGAGACAGTTCAAATAATATTTGTTCAAGACAAAGCGAATAGACAGAATATAAGTGTGGGTAACTATAGAGCAATAACAACACTTGTAATGTGCATGACATGAGAACATAACTGTTTAGTCAATTGAAACTGAAATCAACATAGAGCAGGTTACAACAAAGAAACCAGTTAAAGAAACAGGTTTAAAACATACCATTGCGCCATTTGAGTTTCAATTCCATCCTTCAAATTTGAAAATAGTTGGTATGAGTAAATACAAGAATGCAACAAAGCAAAGAGTATGAACCATAGCTACGTAACCTGACACGAGAACAAATCTTCTTCTCCTTTAAGCGTTGAGTTGGGATTCGAGTGGTGGTCCTCGTGCTTTGGGCACTGCAGTTCCCTTACTAACTGCTTCGTATTTGGGTGCCTGTGGTGGAGATGGTCTTTGTGTCAACTGGAACTGGGTTACTATCTGCCGGGGTTGGGGTTAGAAGGGGTGTAGCTGGTTCTCTGTCCAACTGGGTAGGGGTACAATCTGCAAGAGTCTGGGTTATGTGTGGTGGATCTGGTCCTTGGGCAAGTACAACCGTGGTTCTATCTGCATCAACTGGTAGCACTATCTTTTCTGAAGACCGTGTTGTTACTCCCTTAGATACTGCCATCACGCTCTCCAATTCAAAGGGCTGATAAACAAGAAAAGTAATTGAAAGTATAGACATTGTATGATAGACAGGTGCAATGGATAGTGGGGAATAAAAGAGGGCATGAAATAATTCATATTTATGTTGTCTAACCAAACAGGATAGCATGACACAATTTCACATATATGATGGCTAACTAAACAGGATAGCATGACACAATTTCACATTATGATGGCTAACTAAAAAAGATGGAAAGCCATAGTTCAAAATACAAGACTATGTAAACAGGATGACATGACATAACTATATAATGTGTTTATTAAATAGGTTGGCATGCCATAATTCACATACATTCACGGATAGAATGCCATAATTCAAAATATGATGACTGTAAACACTAAACAGGATGAGATGATATAACTATATGATGTCTTTATTAAATAGGTTGCCATGCCATAATTCAGATAGATGATGTGTATGTACTATGTAAACATGATGGCATGATATAACTCAAGTATATGATTTATATAGTAAGCAAGTAAGCAGATGGCAATCCATATATGATGTAGAAACTAAGCAATGCAAGACAACATGCATGACATGGGTAATATAACCCTGCCAAGTTTGAGAATAGACCTCGGGGAAATATGACTGGTTATCGGTCTGAATCCTCCTCGAGGAGCTCTCTGTAACCAGCAAGATGTCTGCTTGACGAGTAGCATTATCTGCTCACGAATACCTTGTTTTCCTCGAGATACTTCCATCACCGCTTTAAATGGCTGATGCACAGGAAGAGTAGTTGAATATACAAACGTTGTCGACAAATGGAACACGTAATACAAAAAAATGATAGCATGATATAATTCACATATATAATGCCTTTGCAACAAGATAGCATTGTATAATTCACATATATAATGTCTTGCAACAAGATGGCAATGCATAATTCACATATATGGTAATTAGACACTTAACATGTGGCATTCACACAAATCATGTCTAAACTAATCAAATGACATAGCAATGCGAGACACCATACCCACGATATGAGCAACATAACCCTGCCAAGTTAGAGCATACACCTCGGGGGGGGGGGGGGATAGGACGGGTCAGCTGTCTCGAATCCTTCTCGAGGAGCTATCCGTGTCAGCAAGATATCGCTTCCTCGAGATAGCATAGTCTGCTCAAGACCTTGTTTTCACTCCAGAATTTGCCATCACCGTGTCAAATGGCTGATGCACACGAAGAGCAGTTGAATGTACTAACATTGTTGACAAATGTAATATGTAACGGAAAAAAAGGATGGCCTGATATATGACTGGCTAAGCAGGATGGCATTGCACAATTCACATATATGACGCCTGGCTAAACAAGATGGCGTTGCATAATTCACATAAACGATGAATAAACTAAACATATGACATTCACACAAAGGATGTCTAAACTAAGTAGATGACATATTTGATGTATAAAGTAAGCAATGCAAGACACCATATGCATGATATAACCAACATCAGCATGCCAAGTTAGAGCGAAGACCTCAGGGGGTAAATAGGAGTTGTCTTTTCCTTCGAATCCCCCTCGAGCAGATATCTTCCTCTCGATTACAATCCGAAATGCATGGAGGGGGCTGCCTTTGCGCCTACCATGGAGCGATGTTCGCATGAAATTTTAGTGCCACGCAAGGCTCGTCTCTTTTGCTCTACATGTTCGGTTCCATTGTTTACAATAATTGTCATGCATAGGAATAAAACATAGTGAGATTATGTAAGGAGTGCATGCAGAAATCCAGAGTGATGGTAGCAACACGTGGATAGACCCAAAACCAATAATAGTAGGCGGATAAGGGCTTGATTAAAATACGTATAATGGCTTCTTTACTGTTTGTTTCCCACCCAACATGAAACTCATAGTAGACACCAGAGATTAACCAGATAGTAGATAGATACTATTGATAGCGGCCCCGATATGTACCACACAACCATTTAAGAACTCAAGTTTGACCATTAGTTTGGAGCTGACTTAGAGTCTAATCGGTGAACATGACGATAAAATATCATGTAATATTAAGCGATGCATAACGTAAGAAGACACGAAAGAGTGCGACATCTCTTGCGGACCCATGTAGTCCTCGAGGTCATCTGCTCGGTTGATGATGGTAATGCAGTTTTCATGGCTGCCGGTGGGGAAGAAGATCTGAGGCGGCGAAAGACGATCTGGAGGCGGATCCTCATGTCTTGGACCCTTCTATCGTTGGAGCGAGCTGGGGTGGACGACGGCAAGCGAGGCGAGACAAACCACGCAAGGTTTTCTTTGACAACTATCTGTAAGAGAAGTAATTCTGTAAGTGCTCGTTTGAATGGGAGGATTCCAACAATGCAAGGATAGGAAATAGACAGGAATATGATAGGAATGCACGTGCAAAACAGAGAATTTTAAAACACAGGATTTCTGCCAATCTGGGTGTTTGATTCACAAAAATTGGAAGATCACAGGATGCAAAGAAGCATGGTGAGATTAAGTCAAACCACAAGAAAATGTACAGTTATAATGCTATTATGCTACTATCTCTTAGTCTTACGCTTCATGAATAGGAATTTGAAAAGGAGGACAAGTGAAAATTAAAATTCTACGTTTTTTCTTTCAAGGAGACACTAAAGGAACAAATCCGTGTGCTCAATGGACAATATATATAACATGTAGAGTAAAAATGAGATGCAAGAAGTGTACAACCTCTTTGGCGAAGCCATGTCGATCTCAGCGTGATTGGGTTGGCGGTGAGGATGCTCCGGTGACTTTCTTTGTCGGAGGAGGGGAACAAGATCTTAAGCGTCTGGAGATGGAGCCGAGGTACTGCTCCATTTGTGATGGAGGGTTTAAATCGTTGGAGCAGCTCCGATGAGTTGTATGACGCCGAGGCTGAAGCGAGACAAGAGAGACAACGAACAACGTTAACTGAGTGGAATTCTAATAGCATCTCCAATACATGACGTAAAATACATAACCACAAAGTGCTAGATGTAAAATACATCAGCCGCTCATCTCTGAACTTAAGCGCCGAAATGAACTTAACTGTTGAAACCGAACTTAACTATCGAAACTGAATTTTCTTTGTCGAAACTGAATTTTCTTTGAAACTGAACGCACTAGCAAGGTGAGGCTACACGTCGGTCGATCGACTTTTTATCTCTGGTCGGTCGATTTTGCAGCCGTTGGATACGAAATCAAGGGCACGAGGTTCATCTTCAACCTCCACCCCACGAGCCGCCCACCACCACCGGCCAAAACAAGCCCCCGCCGCCCAGCAGGCTGGGGTTGCGCCGCGCCGCCCGCCAAAACACTCCCCACCACCGCGGTCCGCCGCTGCCCGGCCATCCCTCCAGCCCCCCCCGTCAGCTTTTCTCCGGCGATCCCCATGCCACCGCCCAGACAACGCCCCGCCACCGCCGGTGACCACCGCCCCATCCTGAACCCTAAGATAGATAGTGGGGTACCTCTCTGGCAAGCCCCCCTCCCCGCTGCGGCCGGTTCTTCCTTCACCCCGGCGAGCCCACCCCTTGAAAATCGACTGAGCCAAAAGTCGATTCAGTCGACTAAAGTGTAGCCAAATCGGATCAGCATCGCAAGCAAGAGCAAGAGCGAGAGTAGCAGCGCGAGCAAGAGCAATAGCAAGAGCAGACCAGGCACGGGACCGGGAGAAAGAGCAGAGCAACAGCGCGAGCGAGAGCTAAAGCAGCAGTAGCTCCTAGTGATGTGGACGTCGCCGCCAAGGGAGCGACGCCGTGGAGGAAGTGGTCGGCGACGCCGCCGTGGATGGAGCCGCGCCGTGTCAGCTCGGGACCGAGCGCCGGCAGCACCGTCAGATCGAATCAAGAAGAAAATGCGGCGATTAGTGTACAACCTCTTTGGTGGCGCCGATTAGGCCGTAGCTTCATCCGAGGAAACGGTGATGATGATGCTCTTCCGGTGGTGCAGGTGAAGACGGTGGTGTGGGAATGGAGGTGGCGCGAAAGACGAGGGGAACGTCAAGGGCAACTCCTTGGAGGTGGAGGACGAGGTGGCTGAACCGGCGGGACGATGAGATCGACGACGGATCCTCATCCGGTACAGTGGATGAGGGACATCGAGGTGTTGCTGTGGACGAAGTCGTCGGGGAAGAGGCTCTGGCTGGGTGGCAGACGGAGCAGGGTGTGGGGTTTCGTCGCGGGTTTTCGCGGCCTCGGTGTACGAATGGGTGGGCGGATGGGATGGCAGTGGGGAACCATGGCTTAGAGACGCGCTTTTCCGAAATGTGGGGTAAGTTACGAAAGTACCCCCACCGATTTGAGGCGGTTCTTTCGGTTCAGGGGTACCACGGGCATTTCGCGTGTCGGGATTTCATAGGAGGTGGGAGTTTTCACGCGCGTTGTAATTTTGGAATAGCAAGGCGGGTTGAGATGGAGAGAGTTAGTCGAGCACAACGAGACAAAGATATATCTTAAATATTTCGGGCTAACAAAGGCGCGGGTTGAAATTTCCGGACAAACCTAACGTGTCTTGTACCAAATCAATGCGCACTACAAATGTCATTCAAAACTTTGAAGTCATGTTATGTTCAATTAAAATATTCCTCTCGTGTATAATGCATGCAACCTACTACTCAAATGAACGTTTTAGTGCATTCCAAACGTATATACTACCGCTTCAATATGAACTAAATTTGAATTCGTTTCTCTATTTGAATAAGATCTACAGTAATGATTGTTGTGAAGTCAAAGCATTTGAATTCATTTCTCTGTTTTAATAAGATCTACAATCATCATTATTGTCAAGTTAAACCATCGTTTGTGTATTATCTTCACAGCACACCACATGATTAGTCTCGAGTTACATATGAACTATGTGTACTATATGAACTCGAACTAGATTTTTGAATCCACTTTATTTTGATTTCAAATCACATTACATTTCTAGCTCTAGCTAGATCTTCATAATCTAAACCATGTCTCATATGTATAATGTGTTTATCACATTATGTAGGGTGCCCGCCCCTCGCCTACAAGTATTTAGATGTGAGTTGCAAACACCACACATTACCACAAGTTCAAATAAAATGTGAGAATGTTCGATATATAGTATTGTTTAGATTGTTCGATATTTAGTTGTAAGCTGCAAGCATACACATTATCACAAATTCAAATAAATTGTGAGATTGCTTGATGTATAGTATGGTTTAGATTGTTCGGCATTTAGTTGTGAGTTGCAAACGCCATGCATTATCACATTATGGTATAACATGTGCACAACACGTGTATCACCGCTATATTCATGCATGCAACGTTTAAAACACTATGATCTCCTGTTCAAATATATGAATCCACTTTCATATCAAATTATGATCTTTGTTAGTCTCTTACACCCACACAATCCTCTAACCTTTGTAGCTACCACTAACTTTCTCTCGTGCATGCACACACCCTCCTCCCCTCCCCCTCCCTCAGCATTCTATCCACGGGCACATTCATTTTTTTCTTTAGGTCGTTCTCCCGTAGTCTCCACAACTCCTTTCCGACACACACCGATCGATAAACCTCTCCAAAGTGATGCCTGCCTACCCCAGACACACACTCCTTCGATCTCCTCCTGTATGTGTACTTGCCTCGTGTCTCTCATACGGTCGGACACACGTGTACACTCTCGCCCCTCTATTCATCGATCTCACAACCGCACACTCCTCCCCCTATCTAGCTAGTAGTTGGGCCTCTCGCACCACCTCCTAGCTCCATTCTCTCTGTCTATCCGTCTCGCTGGGCCTTATTTGCCTCTAACAAATGGACGTACACTGACCGGTTTGTCGCTATGCATATAGCTAGCTAGGTCCTTATAACTCGTTTTTACCCACAGGTCGATCGATCTACCTCATTAGTTGTGTCTCTCCCTTCCTTCGACAAACAACAATTGATCTACCGATCTAGTTAGGTTTGCTTACCAAACACATGGTTCCCCTTCATCATCCATGGATGCGTCCCGACAAATCTATCACGCACAGGCACACACAGAAACGCATCCCCACTCTTATTGATAACATTGCAGTTCCACCCTCAGTTTGTCTAGTAGGCCTCTCCCACCATCTCCGAGAAGCAACTCCATCACCCATCCAGCACTCTACCCCTCTCCCTCCCTCTCCCTCCCTCTCTCTCCTCTCTCTCTCTGTCCCATCATATTTCCCATCCTTTAGTTATGTATGGATGTCGACCGATCTCCCTTAAGACATAGATGGGTCTCTCCTTCTCAACACATATACGAGTCGTTCTACCTCTATAGTTAGCCCTCTCCCTACCCCTCCCCCCACCCCCTCCCCCCCCACACACACCGATACATCGAGGGCTCTAGTCATGTCTCCTGCCACACACAAACTTGACATGTGCCCTCTAACGTTCCGATGGGCAGTCGCCCTATATCTTTGACTTTCACACACACACAATTTCGATGGATATATTCATCGATCTCGCACCCACCCGTACTTGATCCTCTCTTCGACTCTATCGATAGCTATGACCCCTCCCTCTCTTCTCGTGGATTGCCGACCCTCTATGTATGATATGGATAGGCCTCCATTTCACACACATTGCATGCAAAATTTTGTTTGAGATGTCATCGACACATATTCCCACAAATAATTCACGAAATCAACCCCCACCCCCCCCCCACCCCCCACCCCAACACCAACAACACTCACGAACGCGGTTTGTATCTCTCACACACACCCACGTAGGTGGGGGACGTGAGAAGAGAAGAGGTGCATGCACGGCGCACGTACTCCCGTCTCTTTCCCAACCACACCCGCGCGGGTACACGTGGAGCTCAATTCTGTACGAAAAAGGCAGCCCACGTGGTAATTTGGCACATGTACTGGTTGTCCACTTGGTGGAGGGAGGATCATCTACCACGGGTGAACAAACAAATTGTGACGTTAAAAAATGAGGCAAACCATGTGGGGCCTACCTTAGAGGCAAGACTTTTGATGTGTCCCGTCAATTCGCAGAACGAGGAGAAGCTTGCTTAGTACGCCGTCTCCCCCGCCCACGGGTGCGGTGGCTCGCAGGATGAGGTGAAGCTTGCTCCGCCTTATGCCCGCTCCCTTGCCCATGCGCGCGGTGGCTCGCAGGACGAGGAGAAAATTTTACTACTCCCTCCGTTTACTCCTCGTCCCTAATACCTTGGTTATAGAGATTATATTATATTGTTTGGAATATATATGTCCTTTAGTAGATTTCAATATGAACTACTAGTACATACTCCAAACACTGATGTATATAGACATATTTTAGAGCTCGCCCCTCGACCCTCACCCACGTGGTGGACGTGCAGCAATTCATTCGGTCTCATATAGCCAGAACGATATATACTGCACTACCATTATTGCTCGACTTCCTGAAGAGGCGAAGAGCCAATCGCAGGTTAATATTTTGGAGATGCCAAGCGCAAGGTTATAGGAGAACGAGTAGTAGGTGCCTCGTCATTTATAAATAAAGTTTTTTTTCTTCAGTGGCACGTACACAATATGATAGGTTCATATGGAGAGAAAAGGAAACCGCTCCACTATATACATAGTCGACGGGCCAGCCTACCCGGTTGCTTGTTGGGTTGCTCTCTTCACACTCTCGCACAAAAGCATTGTGGCCACATCTCTAACATCCCGGTGGATCACGTCCGCTTGGGGAAGGGGTGGATGCTTAGTGTAGATGCGGTGGCCGTCGCTGACAGTGAAAACCCACTGTCGGCACGTCCCGGTCAGGGGTCCCCGCCGTTCTCTCTCACAAAGCCGATGAGGTTGCCTTCGTCCCTTCCTCACTGCCGCGAGGTGGGTAGTTGCCGCCTCCCGCCGCCCTCCTCAAGGTTGAGCTAGGTCCCTCAGGTACAACTCCCTTTACAGCCGGCTTGCACCATCGCTTCCATTGCCCACATTACTCCCTCGTGGATATTTCTCTACTTCTTTGCCCCACACATACCTCTCTTGGCTTCTACGTCTTGTATTTGTGATGAGTTTATGTCTCATCAACTAGTCCCAGTAATCTTATTCTAATCACGCTTCTTAAAATTCTTTGCCACAGGGATGCTCATCTCGATTTTGGTGAAACTGCACAAAATGATCCGATGGTCAAAAGGTTGCAAACTTCATTTATAAGGAAGCTCGAACGTTGCCAGCAAATTGAAGCCTGGTCAGGTTCACGGTTCAAGGTCTAGGGACTGCCTGGATCATTTTTTTCTTTAGCTGCCTCTGTTCCAAAATAAGTGTCAAGTTTAGTAGTAGTACAACTTTGTACTAAAGTTTGCACAAAGTTGAGAAATTTATTTTGGAACGGAGGGAGTACATATTTGCTATGATCTGGCAATCATTGAGATGCAATAGCATGCATGTTAGTCTCCTTTGTATTTGATGAAATGTTGCAACGGGGCAACCTTGGGCCTTAAGATACATGTAATGTAAGCTGGAAGCTTCATAGCATTGTACAAATTTATCTCGCTGATAAATTACAGTAAGAACTATACTAGTACTTCCTCCGTTCCTAAATGTAAGTCTTTGTAGAGATTTCACCATGAACCACATGCGGATGTATATAGATGCATTTTAAGTGTAGATTCATTCATTTTGTTCCGTACGTAGTTCACCTAGTGGAATCTCTACAAAGACTTATCTACTAGTAATAGCTAGCCCCCACTACTAGGAATTCTCTATCCTCTCCTTCAGCCACATCATGAAAATTGATGTATCCATTAGATGAAGTAAATCAGTCCATAATAGCCGTCTGATCTAGACATTGAGAGAGGCTCCGCACTAAGCCACATGCAAGCATGCAGAAATACCGTGGCACATGCATGTGAGTGGGTTTTAAATCACATCAACATGTCTGCATGCAAGCATGCACCGATAGCATGCATATAAGTGAGCTTTTAAGTCCCATTAACATGTCAAAAAGAAAAATATAATGCCATTATGCAGTAGGAGTTGGCTGATCTTTTTTCCTTATGTGGGATGATCTAAATGATGATGGGAGTTTATTTAGTTTGGCTACCACATTTGTCATGCGGTTATAGAGTTTTTTTAGTTCTATGAAATCGATAATTTTGCGTAGAGAGATATACCACTGTTCAGCAAAGAACGCTGCGGACTCATCTAGTAATATTTAGGAACGGAGGGAGTACTATGTAAAGAGTTAGGTGTCGCACGGTGATAGTGTGAGGTGGGCCATGTAATCACCGAGCCTGCGTGTTTTCACCGCTCTTGCACTCCTTCACTTTGTAAGAATGGAGAAAATTGTAATCTAGTAGTAGTAGTACCTCCTTTCGCCGAAGCGTGGGACATCCAAAGCAGTCCTACCA
This sequence comes from Aegilops bicornis, assembly GCA_021605145.1. Lineage (NCBI taxonomy): Eukaryota > Viridiplantae > Streptophyta > Magnoliopsida > Poales > Poaceae > Aegilops > Aegilops bicornis. The sequence continues at coordinate 627,617,310 of CM038671.1, read as the reverse complement.
CCTCAGTAATAAAGACCAATGAGCCGTCAAATCACATAGACCCAACAGTAAGTTGGACGGACGAAGCAACCATCACTCTTGCGCCAGTGAGAGGTCGCGGCCGCTCTGCCCGGGCATGAATGCGACACTGATTCTTTGGAGCGGCGCTGACCGTTAAAGGCGGGAAGCGCGCGCGGGCGATGGAGGGGCTTTGGGTGGGCCAGGCTGGTCAGGAGCGGGCGTGGCAGCTGTCCGCATGTCCCTAACGGACACGCCCGAAGCGAGAGGATGCACCGACTCTCGCGGCTAAAATCGTACACTACACGCCATCTCTCTGTAGGAGTAGGTTGATCTGTCGCACTCTCTAACACACACATGCTGTTAAACACACACACACACACACATGCACGCACCTTGGTCCCGTTGCACCTTCTAACGTGACTTATTACACCTAGACGGAGGGAGTAGTAAGTATACGAGATACGGTGGCACACTGACTTAAGTCGAATACAAGTGCCAAAAATTTGTGTGCATGTTATAATAAGGATTCACTTAAAATAGTGCATTAGGCGAATGTATGATCAATTGGACGGTGTTCCCGGCGATGGCGAGATGTGTGATAAGATACACCGCTGGCGCTTTTAATTTTTCTGATTAATTTGTTTGTTTCACCCTCTGACTGGTGGTACCCAACGTACTACGTTGTAACATCCCAAATTTTTAACTTGGAATGTTATACATAGAGCATCAATGCATATCATATTTTTCATTTCATTTTTGCTCGATCCTAGAAATTCTACACAACTCAAGGACCCTCAGAGAGACTTGGGGATTTTCGTTATTTTCATATTTGAGTTTTCTCAAATTTTGAAATAGGATCATTTGATTTTAATTATTTTATCTTCAATTATTTCTACTACCAAAATATGAGAGAGGGAATAAAATGACTTTCCCAAAATAAAGAAATAATGAAGATTTAATAATAAAATCAAATAAGATTTTATCTTGGAGTTTTTCGCCTTTTTATTTGAATTTAGGAAAAATGCGCGTTTTTCAAAATTGCATCTAGGCCCCAAATAAATGTTTATTAAATCCGGCTTGATTTTAGAAGCCGGGAAAATTTTTTTTCGGGATTTTTGGAGTCCGTTTAGTACTTCTTTTGTTTTTTTTCTAAGGGTAAATATTTAAAAAAAAAGTGAACCGCCTTACGGGCCGTACCCGAGCGGGACACCACTCGGGGGCGCTATATAAATAGTCACCCCCGGCCGCCCTGGACCGTCACCCGCGCCCTGCCGCCACCCGCCCCAGCCAGCGCCGCCATCCGGCCCAAGTCGCCGCCGCCCGGCCCACTCCGCCCAGCGCCCGAACCCTAACCCTAATCCATGGCCGCCACCGCCGCCCGCCGCCGCCGGACTCCGCCCGTCGCCGGAGCCTCGCCGGAGTTCGCCGCCACCGCCGCCGAGGTTCGCCGCCGCCTCGATTTCCGCGCCGGTTTTTTTTGTAGAAAACCGAGCGTTTTTATTCTGTTTTTTTTTCGATTTTTTTGTTTTCATTTTTTTTAGTTTTCGATTTTTTTCGGTTAAGTTAATTAGCGGACGTTCGTCCGTTAGTTCGTTTAAACGAACGCGTTCGTCAGATTAGTTTAGTTAACGAACGTTCGTTCGTTAACCCTTTCGTCGTTTTTCTTTTTCTCGGATTTAATCCGCGATTTTTCTGATCGCGATTCCAGATCCGATTTTCGTTTTAGTATAACTTTTCGCTCGTTTATCGGAATCAGGCGACTCAAGCGCCTGGAGTTTCGTCTCGAAACCCTCTTTCCGAATAATCTACTTAAACAAGTTTTTGCTTCTGTAAAATTTGACTTAGATCCAGATTACTAAAACGAAGCAGTTTTCTTCCGCCGTTTGACTTTCGTTGCTTCGTTTGATTTGATTCTTTTTGCAAACCGGAGTTCTTAAGTTGAACTATCTGGTTAGATCTATTTGAGTTTTACCTGTGCATTAGATGAGTATTTATTGTATGCTTGTTTGTTTGTCTGTGATAGATTACCCGAGTCGCGCTTTGTTACTTCGAGTCTCTAGGTTTCGCGGATCATCAGCAAGGCAAGTAACACTTTGATCATACCCCTTCTGATACCCAGTTTTTATGCATTAGATCTATCCTCAAACACTTGCATGATTAGGATATAATTAAATTGTGGGTTTGGGAAGTAGATGGGGTAGTACCTATTACCTGTTTTATTATCAAACCCTTGGGAGTTACTTCTACGTTTGCTTATTATGCCATGCTATGCTAGTAGACGTGGATTGGGTGAGTGTATCCATGACAGATGTGAGATTGTTATTTAATGGTTTATTTAAGGTGGCAACTTAAACACACATCCGGGTGGATTGAGGCACCTGGTTTCTATCAGACTTGCACAGTATTTCTTCGGACCGCCACCCGTGCTCAAAGTGATCATGAGATTATTCAAACTAGAAACTTCCGTGTGCAGCCACAAGCCATTATGGGCTCTGGCATAGTTGACTAAGTTGTGCGAACTCTTACGGGTAGGCTAGCTGATGTAGGGGGTGTAGGTTGGTACGGCCTACCCACATGTAAGGTGCTAGCGCTTCTGAAAGACTATGTCTCGGTCATCCGTTTCTCAAACATCATGTAGTGCGAGAAATCGAACGGAGGCGATCGAGTCTTGTGGGGAAAAGTGCGCAAACCTCTGCAGAGTGTATAAACTAATCATGGTTAGCCGTGTCCCCGGCTATGGACATCTTGAGTATCTAGTACCTGGATATCATGTGAATCTCATCATGTTACTTCTAATTAATATTGTTGGGTTTGTTAATGAGTACTTTTAATTGGGATTGAGAATCTTTGTCAACCATTCTCAATGTTTCACAACCACCATGATAGTTAAATAAATTTATTCCTTTGCAGAGGGAAAAATTGGCTTTATGCAAAACTGTAACCATAGAGCTTTCCACCAGCCATATATGCATGTAGTATAGGCTATTTCATTCCATTATTCTCTATGTGTTACATTGCCAAGATATTCCATGTCTTGACCCGTTTTGGCTGCAACGTTTCATGTTGCGAGACTTTTTAGAACGCATTTAGTAAGGTGCATAGGTCGTGGTTCTATACTCAGTGATGCCGTTGGAGTTGATGGACTCGCTTTTTCTTCCAAGCCTTCCGCTGTTATCATCTTTAGATGGCCTTAAGCCATGTTTATTTTATTAAGTTCTCTCTTGAGACATTCGATTGTAATAAGTGTGTCATTGCTACTCTGTTATAAATCCTTCGAGTACTGTGTGGTGTCAGCATTACTGATCCAGGGATGACACTGAGCACGAGATCGATCGCTTGAGGTCCGGTCGCTACAAATATGGTATCGACACGCCGATCAGTAGATTACCGACCATTAAGCTAAAGCCCTAGATCACTACTCTCTCTTCTCATTTCTAACTCCTCATCTTTTCTACTCTTTTAGGATGACGGAAGCGAGGATAAGGTTCACTCAACCGGATGAAGATACACCCTTTGGACGACACCTGAAGGAAGTCACTAAGTACCTTAACATTGGATTACCAAGCTTCACCGGGATTTACAATTCCACTTTACCCGAAGAAGAGCGCTGGAAGATTCAAGCTCTAGTTCCCGGAAGGACGTTTGCGCCAATCACGGAGCCCATAGAGTGTGTTTTCAATGCACCAACCTGGAGTCCGGGAAAGAGCATGGCAGCTTACATAACCATGGGACGCATTGGAGAAGTTTACAAAGACGACCTCAAGGATACTATCTACCAGATTTGCGGATGCCGAGATGAACAATGGGAGATAGTTGGCACTAAGAAGGATAGATCCATTGCAACTTTGATCCAGGAGTTAAATCAGCACATTCGACGCCAGGAGAACCAGATGTGCGCAGACATGATGGAGTTGAAGACGGCAAAAGCCAAGATTATCGAACTAGAAGGAGAACTGAAGGCCACTCGCAAGGACTACATGGAGGAGATTTTAGCTCTAGTGGGACAAAACGGCGATCTTAAGGAGAAGATTGAAGAACTCATGGGAAATTCAGCACCCGGAGGAGAAGATGAAGATAGCACATGTCTAGAGAACTACATCATCATCGCATTTACACCGATTCTCGATCCCATCGATGATGATTTTGAAGATGAAGTGGAGCAGATATCATGGAGTCTTCATCGGAGCAGTTTTTTAGTTGACCACCATAACAGTAGTAGATTACCCCCATGTTATATTAGTTTTAGTTTCAAAGACTTTGTAACGATAGATAGACCGTTGTATGCCTTGTTTGAATTGATTGGAGTGATATTGTGTGATTTGTCTCATGTGCATATGGGTAGTGTTTCTCTCTAGTCCTCATTCTATTCTAAATTCTCGTCTTTTCTTAAACCCCTCAGATGCCTCCGAGACGCGAACCTGGATTTGTTTTCCCGCCAGAGATCACTCAGTTGATTCAGCAGCAGAATGCCTTGATTCAAACATTGGTACAGAACCAAGGCAACAACAACAACAACAACAACAACCCACCGCCACCACCACCTGTTGACCATTTGACCCGTTTCTTAAGGCTGAATCCGCCGGTGTTTTCCAGTAGCACCGAGCCTATTGTTGCAGATGATTGGCTCCGTAAGATAGGGAGGGAGTTGACCACTGCAGGATGTACAGATGGAGAAAGGGTGAAGTTTGCCGCACACCAACTTGAAGGACCCGCAGCAACATGGTGGGAGAATTTTACAGCCACTTACCCTGTAGACACTGTCACATGGGATCAGTTTCGGCAAGCTTTCCGTACTGCCCATGTTTCAGCAGGAGCTATGGCCATGAAGAAGCGTGAGTTCCGTAACTTACGCCAAGGAGGACGGACAGTTGGCCAGTATGTAGATGATTTTAGTAAGTTAGCACGTTATGCCCCAGATGACGTTGCTACGGATGCAGCTAAGCAGGAGAAGTTTCTAGAAGGACTGCATGATGAGCTGAGCATGCAGTTGATGGTAGCCACCTTCAATAACTACCAGGAGTTAGTAGATCGTGCTCTCATGATTGAAGGGAAGCAACAACAGATTGACTATCGCAAGAGGAAGTATGTAGGGAACATAGATTGCGCCAGTAAGTCAATTTTTCTTACCACCCCAGAAGGAAGGAGAATCAAGTATGTATCACGGCATGAGCCGAGGAGAGCACATGTAAATTCCTTATCAGGAGTTGTGCAGGAGGAAGTACCAGTGGTAAGGGATTACCCGGACGTGTTCCCGGAAGAGTTGCCAGGCATGCCACCGGATAGAGACATTGAGTTTACGATTGAACTACTGCCGAGGCGGGCCGATATCCAAGAGACCGTATAGGATGCCAGCCCAAGATTTGGAGGAAATTAAGAAGCACATTAAGGAGTTACTGGATAAAGGTTTTATTCGCCCAAGTTCTTCGCCTTGGGGATCACCTGTACTTCTAGTGGAGAAGAAGGATGGATCATTAAGAATGGTTGTTGATTATCGAGGATTGAATGAAGTAACCATTAAGAACAAATACCCGTTGCCGATGATCAATGACTTGTTTGACCAGTTGAAAGGAGCTAAGGTGTTTTCAAAGATCGATTTGCGATCAAGGTACCATCAGTTGAAGATTCGAGAGCAGGATATACCTAAGACGGCTTTTACCACCAGGTATGGGCTGTATGAGTACACTATTATGTCATTTGGTCTGACTAACGCACCTGCCTATTTTATGAACATGATGAACAAAGTGTTTATGGAGTTTTTGGATAAGTTCGTCGTGGTATTCATTGATGATATTTTGGTTTACTCGAAGAACGAAGAGGAACATAAGGAGCATTTGCGTTTGGTACTCCAAAAGCTCGAGAGAACACCGATTATATGCCAAGTTCGGCAAGTGTGAGTTTTGGTTGAAGGAAGTTGGATTTCTTGGACATGTTATATCCGGAGAAGGTATAGCAGTAGACCCCACTAAAGTTGTCACTGTAACAAACTGGGAAGCGCCAACAACAGTTGGAGAGATCCGGAGTTTCCTTGGACTAGCAGGATACTACCGGAGATTCATTGAGAATTTCTCAAGGATTGCGAAGCCTATGACAGAATTGTTGAAGAAGGATACCAAGTTCATATGGACCGAGGAGTGTGAAGCTAGTTTCCAAGAGTTAAAGAAACGTTTGGTTACCTCACCAAAGGTTAATTCTGCGGATCGGACCAAGGATTATGAGGTGTATTGCAGCGCTTCACGTCAGTGACTTGGAGCGGTGCTTATGCAGAGGGAGAGTTGTTTCAGATGCTTCACGACAACTTAAGCCTCATGAGCTAAATTATGCTACGCATGATTTGGAGTTAGCAGCCGTAGTGCATGCGTTGAAAACATGGAGACATTTCCTCATTGGAAATCATTGTGAGGTGTATACGGATCACAAGAGTTTGAAATACATTTTCACGCAGAAGGAGCTAAATCTCAGGAAGAGGAGATGGTTGGAACTCATCAAAGATTATGATATGAGATTGCATTATCACCCCGGAAAGGCTAACATTGTAGCAGACGCATTAAGCCGTAAGAGTCACGTCAACACATTAATGACAGGAGAAATACCAAAGGAGTTAGCCGAGGATCTTCGAGAGCTATGTTTGGAAATAGTTCCGAGAGGCTATGTAGCAGCATTGGAGATTAAGTCAACTTTGATGGACAAGATCAGGGAAGCTCAGAAGACTGACAAAGAGATTGCCTCCATAAAAGAGAAAATGAGCGAAGGAAAGGCTAAGGGATTTCATGAGGATGAGCACGATACCCTATGGTTTGAGGACCGTGTTTATGTGCCCAATGACCCGGAGATCAGGAAGTTGATTCTACAAGAGGCACATGATTCACCATATTCGATTCACCCAGGAAATACCAAGATGTATTTGGATTTGAAGAATACTTTCGGTGGACCGGAATGAAGAAGGACATTGCAGAGTATGTAGCTGTTTGTGATGTATGTCGAGGGTGAAGGCGTAACATCAAAAGCCAGCGAGGATTGTTATGCATTGCCTATACCGAATGGAAGTGGGATAAACTAGGTATGGATTTCATCACGGGATTGCCGAGGACTCGTTCGTGCTATGACTCAATTTGGGTTGTAGTCGATCGTTTGTGAAGGTAGCTCATTTCATTCCAGTAAAGACTACCTACAGCAGTGCCAAATTGGCTAAGATATACATGACCAGGATTGTATGCTTGCATGGAGTTCCGAGGAGTATCGTATCAGATAGAGGAACCCAGTTTACCTCGAAGTTCTGGAAGAAGTTGCACGAAACTTTGGGAACCAGGCTGGAGTTTAGCACAGCTTTCCATCCACGCATGTATGGACAAACCGAGAGAGTCAACCAGATTTTGGAGGATATGCTTAGAGCTTGTGCTTTGGATTATGGATCAAGTTGGGATGACAACTTGCCGTATGCGGAGTTCTCCTATAACAACAGTTACCAAACCAGTCTGAAGATGGCACCTTTCGAAGCTTTGTATGGAAGGAGGTGCAGGACCCTGTTGTTGTGGGATGAAGTTGGAGACCGCAAGTTGTTTGGACCAGATTTGATTAAGGAGTCTGAACAGAAAGTAAAGTTGATTCACGATAGGCTCAAGGTAGCCCAGTCAAGACAGAAGAGTTGTGCAGACTCAAAACGCAAGGAGACAGAATACGAAGTCGGAGACAATTTATCTTCGAGTATCGCCACTTCGAGGAGTTAAGCGTTTTGGAGTTAAGGGAAAGTTAGCACCTCGATTTGTAGGACCTTATCGTGTTTTGGAACGTATGGGAGAAGCTGCGTACAAGTTGGAATTACCCGAAGGATTGTCAGGAGTTCATGATGTGTTTCATGTTTCTTAGTTGAAGAAGTGTCACGCAGAGATGGCTGATATACCACTGAGAGATACCGTGCCACTTGAAGCGATTCAGTTGAACGATGATTTGACCTACGAGGAGAAACCGGTTAAGATTCTAGAGTATGCCAGCAGAGTCACCCGCAGCAAGGTCATTAAGTTTTGCAAGGTTCAGTGGAGCCACCACACAGAGGATGAAGCCACCTGGGAGCGAGAGGAAGATTTGCTTAAAGACCACCCTCACCTATTTTCTAGCCAACCCGAATCTCGAGGGCGAGATTCATCTTAAGGGGGTAGGTTTGTAACATCCCAAATTTTCAATTTGGAATGTTATACATAGAGCATCATTGCATATCATATTTTTCATTTCATTTTTGCTCGATCCTAGAAATTCTACACAACTCAAGGACCCTCGGAGGGAGTTGGGGATTTTCGTTATTTTCATATTTGAGTTTTCTCAAATTTTGAAATAGGATCATTTGATTTTAATTATTTTATCTTCAATTATTTCTAATACCAAAATATGAGAGAGGGAATAAAATGACTTTCCAAAATAAAGAAATAATGAAGATTTAATAATAAAATCAAATAAGATTTTATTTTGGAGTTTTTCGCCTTTTTATTTGAATTTAGGAAAAATGCGTGTTTTTCAAAATTGCATCTAGGCCCCAAATAAATGTTCATTAAATCCGGCTTGATTTTAGAAGCCGGGGAAAATTTATTTCGGGATTTTTGGAGTCCGTTTAGTACTTCTTTTATTTTTTTTTCGAGCGTAATTATTTAAAAAGTGAACCATGGTCAGACGGTTGCCGGCGGGACACCGCTCGAAGCGCAATATAAATAGCCACCCCGGCCGCCTGGGCGTCACCAGCGCCCGCCACCACCGCCCAGCCGCGCCATCCCGGCCCAAGTCGCCGCCCGACCCACTCCGCCCGCCCGAACCCTAACCCTAATTAAATGTCGCCGCCGCCGCCGCCGCCGTCGCCGAACCTCGCCGGAGTTCGCCGCCGCCGCCGCCGCCGCCGCCGAGGTACGCCGCCGCCTCGATTTCCGTGCTGGTTTTTTTTGTAGAAAACCGAGCGGTTTTTATTCCGTTTTTTTTTGGTTTTTTTAGTTTTCGATTTTTTTCGGTTAAGTTAATTAGCGGACGTTCGTCCGTTAATTCGTTTAAACGAACGCGTTCGTCAGATTAGTTTAGTTAACGAACGTTCGTTCGTTAACCCGTTCGTCGTTTTTCTTTTTCTCGGATTTAATCCGCGATTTTTCTGATCGCGATTCCAGATCCGATTTTCGTTTTAGTATAACTTTTCGCTCGTTTATCGGAATCAGGCGATTCAAGCGCCTGGAGTTTCGTCTCGAAACTCTCTTTCAGAATAATCTACTTAAACAAGTTTTTGCTTCTGTAAAATTTGACTTAGATTCAGATTAGTAAAACGAAGCTGTTTTCTTCCGCCGTTTGACTTTCGTTGCTTCGTTTGATTTGATTCTTTTTGCAAACCGGAGTTCTTAAGTTGAACTATCTGGTTAGATCTATTTGAGTTTTACCTGTGCATTAGATGAGTATTTATTGTATGCTTGTTTGTTTATCTGCGATAGATTACCCGGAGTCGCCGCTTTGTTACTTGAGTCTCTAGGTTTCGTGGATCATCGCCAAGGCAAGTAACACTTTGATCATACCCCTTCTCATACCCAGTTTTTATGCATTAGATCTATCCTCAAACACTTGCATGATTAGGATCTAATTAAATTGTGGGTTTGGGAAGTAGATGAGGTAGTACCTATTACCTGTTTTATTATCAAACCCTTGGGAGTTACTTCTACGTTTGCTTATTATGTCATGCTATGCTAGTATACGTGGATTGGGTGAGTGTATCCATGACAGATGTGAGATTGTTATTTAATGGTTTATTTAAGGTGGCAACTTAAACACACATCTGGGTGGATTGAGGCACCTGGTTTCTATCAGGACTTGCTCAGTATTTCTTCGCACCGCCACCCGTGCTCAAAGGGATCATGAGATTATTCAAACTAGAAACTTCCGTGTGCAGCCACAAGCCATTATGGGCTCGCATAGTTGACTAAGTTGTGCGAACTCTTACGGGTAGGCTAGCTGATGTAGGGGATGTAGGTTGGTACGGTCTACCCACATGTAAGGTGCTAGCGCTTCTGAAAGACTATGCCTCGGTCATCCGTTTCTCAAACATCATGTAGTGCGAGAAATCGAACGGAGGCGATCGAGTCTTGTGGGGAAAAGTCATAAACCTCTGCAGAGTGTATAAACTAATCATGGTTAGCCGTGTCCCCGGTTATGGACATCTTGAGTATCTAGTACCTAGATATCATGTGAATCTCATCATGTTACTTCTAATTAATATTGTTGGGTTTGTTAATGAGTACTTTTAATTGGGATTGAGAATGCTGTCAACCATTCTCAATGTTTCACAACCACCATGATAGTTAAATAAATTTATTCCTTTGCAGTAGGGAAAAATTGGCTTTATGCAAAACTGTAACCATAGAGCTTTCCACCAGCCATATATGCATGTAGTATAGGCTATTTCATTCCATTATTCTCTATGTGTTACATTGCCAGCATATTCCATGTGCTGGCCCGTTTTCGGGCTGCAACGTTTCATGTTGCAGACTTTTCAGACGACGAGTAAGGTGCATAGGTCGTGGTTCTATACTCAGTGATGCCGTTGGAGTTGATGGACTCGCTTTTTCTTCCAAGCCTTCCGTTGTTATCGTATTTAGATGGCCTTAAGCCATGTTTATTTCATTAAGTTCTCTCTTGAGACATTCGATTGTAATAAGTGTGTGATCGCTACTCTGTTATAAATCCTTCGAGTAATCTTGTGGTGTCAAGATTCTTGATCCGAGGATGACACCGAGCACGTAGATCGACTGCTTGAGGTCTAGTCGCTACATACGTGGAGAGGTAAGGTGACTAAGGCTGCATTATTTACGCACCACTTGTGGATAGTCTTACAACCAAAGCCACATGACACGATTATGATTGAAATCCCAATGACTCCCACACACACAAAAAAAACACGGCATGCTTGTCACACGAATGCAGGAATGTATAAAAGGTTATTTTCCTCTCGTTGAACATAACGGGAGGGTTGTGTAGCTGGTTAGCTCGTTAAGCTCATCAAACTTGAGGTCTCGGGTTTGATAACTACACTTGAGCATAATTTTGCCAGAGGATTCTTTGGTGGTCAAAATGTTTTCTAGGGTTTGCACACTTCACACACTCTCTCCAAGATATATATATACACGCTGGAGCCTCAGTGCTTGTAGTTGCTCTCTTCACACTCTCTCGCCCTCTCCCGCTGGAGCCTCAGCGCTTGTAGTTGCTCTCTTCACACTCTCTCGCCCTCTCCAGATCTAAACAAGACTTCGTTGGCCTCTCTCTCTCCCCTCACTACTTCTCAACGCTGTCGCCATCGGCGAGGGAGGGAATCCACTACCGGCGCAGTTGTTCACTTTCCACCCAGCGGCGGCGCGGGAGGGCCTCCGACCCCTTCTTCTTCACCGCTGTAGGATCTTGAGAAGAGGTGTCTAGAGGGGGGGGGGGGTGATTAGACAGTATGTACCAAAGTTGCAGTTTTTAACTTCTTTTGGGTTTAAGTGGAGTTTAGGCACAAGTTTAACATTCTCAATCCATAACAAGCAAGCATGCAAAGAGTATGTAGGCAGCGGAAAATAAAGCATGCAACTTGCAAGAATGTAAAAGGGAAGGGTTTGGAGAAATCAAACGCAATTGGAGACACGGATGTTTTTGCCATGGTTCCGATAGGTGGTGTTATCGTACATCCACGTTGGTGGAGACTTCAACCCACGTAGGGTAACGGTTGCGTGAGTCCACGGATGGCTCCACCCACGAAGGGTCCACGAAGAAGCAACCTTGTCTATCCCACCATGGCCGTCGCCCACGAAGGACTTGCCTCACTAGAGGTAGATCTTCACGAAGTAGGCGATCTCCTTGCCCTTACAAACTCCTTGGTTCAACTCCACAATCTTGCCGGAGGCTCCCAAGTGACACCTAGCCAATCTAGGAGACACCACTCTCCAAGAAGTAACAAATGGTGTGTTGATGATGAACTCCTTGCTCTTGTGGTTCAAATGATAGTCTCCCCAACACTCAACTCTCTCTCATAGGATTTGGATCTGGTGCAAAGAATATTCGAGTGGAAAGCAACTTGGGGAAGGCTAGAGATCAAGATTCATATGGTAGGAATGAAATATCTTGGCCTCAACACATAAGTAGGTGGTTCTCTCTCAGAAATAGGACGCTGAAAGTGTAGGCTTGTTCTGATGGCTCTCTCTACGAATGAAGAGGAGGTGGAGGGTATATATAGCATCCACACAAAATCTAACCATTACACATAATTTACCAAACTCGGTGGGAACGAATCAACAAACTCGGTCGGACCGATTTAGTAAACCTAGTGACCGTTAGGATTTTTGGTGGGACTGATATGCAACTCGGTAGGACCGATATGGTTAGGGTTAGGGCATAACGTAATCTCGGTGAGACCAATTACACAAATTCGGTGAGACCGAGTTTGGTAATTAGCTAACCAGAGAGTTGGTCAGGAAAACTCGGTGAGACCAGTTACTCAAACTCGGTGAGACCGATTTGGGTAATAAGTTAACCAGAAAGTTTGCATTGTAATCTCGGTAGTACCGATTGCACAAACTCGGTGAGACCGATTTTGATAATGGACATACATAGAGAGATCACAATCCCATCTCAGTGAGACCGAGATCCCTATCGGTGAAACCGATTTTCCTAGTGTTTGTGGCAGTGGCTATGACATCTGAACTCGGTGGCGCCGGATAGAAAGAATCGGTGGGGCCGAGTTTGACTTTAGGTTTAGGTCATATGTGGATGTGAGAAAGTAATGGAGGGTTTTGGAGCATATAACTAAGCACATGGAGCAAAAGGCTCATTAAGCAACACCTCATCCCTCCTTGATAGTATTGGCTTTTCCTATAGACTCAATGTGATCTTGGATCACTAAAATGTAAAATGAAGAGTCTTGAGCTTGAAGCTTGAGCCAATCCTTTGTCCTTAGCATCTTGAAGGAGTTGCCACATCCTTTAGTCCATGCCACTCCATTGTTGAACTTATCTGAAACATACTAGATATAAGTGTTAGTCCAACAAGAGATATGTTGACATTAATTACCAAAACCACCTAGGGAGCACTTGTGCTTTCAATCTCCCCCTTTTTGGTAATTGATGGCAACATACATCAAAGCTTTAGGTAAGGATATAAAGAATAGCAAGTAAAGCTTCAGAAAGACATGTAACAAGCATAGGCTCCCCCTATATGTATGCAATCATGTGAGTATGGAATAGAGAAGCATGTGAGAGCAATAACCATGATAGAGTAGGCAATGTGTTACATGTATCTTGGCCATATGCATCAGAGCAAAGAATATTAAAGAAGAAACCTTCATGCTCATGAGTCCTTCTTGCAAAACAGTATGTACATCAGCAAGAATTCCTCATACACATGAGTGTGATGCATATAATTACCTTGTAGTCTTGAGTTGGCTTAGGGTGAAATGAACCTGCACAAACAAGGTTAGATAACACAGGTACATCTACTAGCCAGAGCAAACAGAAGAAACCACAAGAATACCAAGATTGGGATGACATGTAGAGAGTGAGTGCTGAGTACCACATTGGATTAGACATGTCCCCAAGAGTAAAGATATGCAATGAATTTAAATGATTCCTTTCCCTTAGATGTCTTCCTCCCCCTGAATCTAGCATGGGATATTGGGAGAAGATAGGGAACAGAAAATCAGAGCTAAAAGATATAAATGAACAGAACTTAGTGCAAATAAGCACATAAGAACATGTCTTTCCCCCAAAAAGACATGTGGCATCTCTGCTCTTGAACACCAAGCATCTGGGATCCTTGAGAAATACTTTCTACTTGAGTATTCTCTCCCCCTGGAGATCTCTTTCTTCCCCTTAATACTCTCTCTGATGTGATCTCTCTAAGTGATAGGCTTTGATGTGATCTCTCTCTCCCCCTTTGACATCAATTTCCAAGAAGGGTCTTCTGGAATTTGTTGTGAATGGGTTTGGTCCTTGAGTCACAACACAAAGCACTGGATAAAATTTGTGATGCTTGTAGAGGACAAGATTCATTGAGTGGAGCTGGATTTAAAAGAAACACATAATAAGTGGCAAACTGTTTCCTGTTGTGAAATCGGTGGCACCGAGTGGTATGCTTCGGTTGTACTGAAAAGATTCGGTTGGACCGAAAACAACAAATCGGTGAAACCGAGTTCATCGCAGAGAAAACATTTGTCACCTCAGCTCACTAAACTAGAAAGGTCTCACAAAGATTTGCAAGGAATTAACTGAAGGATGTGCAATGAATTTGATGCTGAAAATGCAGAGCAAACAGAAAGAAAAGAATGAAATCTAGATGAAGTTTTTTTTTGAAAAGGGGAAACAAATATGCATGAGACAAATGTAAAATCACAAATAAGAACACGAGAGAACTTCATCTAGAGATGGTCGGTGACAAAGTCACCTATGTTAGAGTATATTGACTTGGGAGTCAAGTGAGATCACTTGATCATGGGTCATACTAATCGTTTAAGCTCAAAATGGGGTTACCATTTTTAGTTTAAGCATCTTGATGTATTCACATCTTGTCGAGTTGCTTTAGCTCATGACTTGGAGTAAAGCTTCTCTAAGATGGAATAACTTACCTTGGTTGGTGTGTCTATGTAGTTGAACTTGTGTGGGTTGCTCAAAGTTGATGTAGCTCATCAAGAGTTGGGAGCACCACTTGGAATTTGAGTCCATCTACCTACATGGGTTAGTTCTTGCAAGGAAGAGCACTTGTGTATCCAAAATGACAATCATGAAGCTCAATCATAGAGTTTGTCAAAAGGATATGTTAGAATGATTCCGTGCTTCCTTGTATTCATCCACCATAGGGTAGAGACTTGGTGATGTAGAGATTGCTCAAGATGTGAGTAGATTACAATCTCATGGAATTTGATTCAACCAAGTACCTACATGGGTTAGATGACATGCAAGATGCCAATATATCCAAGATATAATATATTCATCATAAGAGAGATATCATGGATTAGTCATAAGCTCATGTCTTGCATGTATCCAATGGAGTTTCTACTCCAAGTTTGAAGCATCAATGATGTTCAATTCTCCTCTCAACCTGCAAAACACTTTCTCATCAAGGGGTCTAGTAAATATATCCGCTAATTGCTTTTCGGTGCGAACATGCTTAAGATTAATGTCACCCTTAGCAACATGATCTCAAATGAAATGATGACGTACTTCAATATGCTTAGTTCGAGAATGTTGTACGGGATTATGACCAATTTTGATAGCACTTTCATTGTCACAAAGCAATGGAACATGTTTCACATATATCCCATAATCTTTAAGAGTTTGGGTCATCCAAAGTAATTGAGCACAACATGAACCGGTGACAATGTACTCCGCTTCAGATGAGATAAGGATACCGAGTTTTGTTTCTTGGAGGACCAAGACACAAGAGATCTACCAAGAAATTGACAAGTACTCGAAGTGGACTTTCTATCAACCTTGTCTCCGGTATAGTCCGAGTCGGAATAGCCAACAAGATCAAAAGAGGCCCTCTTAGGATACCAAATGCCAAAATTTGGTGTATAAATTAAGTATCTCACTATCCTTTTTACAGCCTTAAGATGACATTCTTGAGGAGCAGCTTGATATCTTGCACACATGCACACACTTAGCATAATATCGGGACGTGAAGCACATAGTTATAACAATGAACCAATCATAGAGCAATAAACTTTTTGGTCAATGGGTTTACCATCTTTGGTCAAATCAATATGTCCACTAGTAGGCATGGGTGTAGACATACCTTTGCATTCTTGCATATTGAACTTCTTGAATAAGTCCTTAGTGTACTTCGTTTGAGACACAAAAGTACCTTCCTTAGTTTGCTTGATTTGCAACCCAAGAAAGAATTTGAGTTCACTCATCATTGACATCTCAAACTTCTCCGACATTAGCTTTCCAAACTTTTCACTAAAATGAGGGTTAGTTGATCCAAATATGATATCATCAACATAAATTTGGCATACAAATAATTCTCCATTAACCCTTTTAGTAAAAAGTGTGGAATCAATCTTCCCAATTTCAAATCCTTTTTCAAGAAGAAACTTGGTCAAGCATTTATACCATGCTCTAGGAGCTTGTTTAAGACCATAAAGAGCTTTGTGAAGTTTGTAAACATGATTTGGTTTCTTAGGATTGACAAAGCCGAGAGGTTGTTTAACATAAACTTACTCCTCTATTTCACCATTTAGAAAAGCACTTTTAATGTCCATTTGGTACAAGGTGATATTATGGTGATTAGCATAGGCAAGCAAGATGCGAATGGACTCAAGTCTAGCAACGGGAGCATAAGTCTCACCATAGTCCATACCTTCGACTTGTGTGTAGCCTTGGGCAACGAGACGTGCTTTGTTGTGAACTACTTGTCCATCTTCATCTTGCTTGTTGCGAAACACCCATTTGGTACCGATGATGTTGTGGTTGTTGTCGGGCTTCTCAACCAATGTGCAAACTTGGTTTCTCTCAAAGTTGTGTAGCTCTTCATGCATAGCATTTATCCAATCCGGATCTTCCAATGCTTCTTCGACCTTCATAGGTTCAATGCTAGAGATGAAAGAATAGTTTTCACAAAAGTTAGCTAAACGAGTTTTAGAGCGAGTTATTCTCCCGGTTTGAATATCATTGTAGATTTGCTCGACGGGATGGTCTTTAGCAATTCTTGCTCGAACTCGTGAAAGCTTTTGCTTGGGTCTCGGTTGAACATCTTCTTCTTCTTGATCATCTTCATTGTTGGCGTTGTTGTTTTCTTGTCGAGGTGGAGAAGGAGGTTGTTGACGTTCGTGATGTTCTTCCTCGTTTTCTTCATCTTGGTGTGTTCCACTTGTGGATGCTTCCGTTTCAACTCTTGGTTCACCTTGTCGTGAAGTACAAGCTTCCACTTGAACAGACGAGGTACTCTCCTTCACCTCCGTTGGACGGACCTTGCCAATAGACAAGTCTTGGATTGCTTCGAAGGGTCTTTGTCTCCTACATCAATTGGCAATTGCTCTACTTGCGAGCCATTAGATTCATCAAACTTCACATCTACCGTCTCTTCAACCTTTCGGTGAAATTGTTGTAGACACGGTAAGTGTGAGAGTTTGAGCCATAACCTAGTAGGAAACCTTCATGAGACTTAGGAGCAAATTTTGAGCAGCGATGCTTATCAAGAATGTAGCACTTTGAGCCGAATAGTCGAAAGTATCCAACTTGGGGTTTGTTACCGGTGAGGGCTCGTATGCCGTCTTGCCGAGTAGCTTGTGAAGATACAAGCGATTTGTTGCATGACAAGCTGTCTCAACTGCTTCTGCCCAAAAGTGCTTCGGCGTCTTGTACTCATCAAGCATCGTTCTCGCCATTTCGATGAGCGTCCGGTAATTCCTCTCAACAACTCCATTTTGTTGAGGTGTGTACGTAGCTGAGAACTCGTGTGAAATCCCTTCTTCGTCAAGAAAGGTGTCCACATTTGCGTTCTTGAACTCCGTTTCGTTGTCGCTGCGAACCTTCTTGATCTTCACTTCAAATTGGTTTTGGGCCTTCCTAGCGAAGTTTTTGAAGATCTTTTGGACCTGCGATTTATCATCGAGAAAGAACACCCACGTAAATCTTGAAAAATCATCAACTATAACTAGACCAAAAGAATTTCCACCGAGACTTTTGTAAGCGTTGGGACCAAAGAGATCCATATGAAGTAGCTCGAGTGGCCTCCTTGTGGTCATGATGTTCTTCACGGGATGCCTTCCTCCGACCTGTTTACACCTTGACAAGCACCGCACAGTCTATCCTTATCAAATATGACATCGTTAACTCCAAGGATATGATTTCGTTTAATAAGTTTGTCAAGGTTTCTCATGCCAACGTGACCTAGTCGTCTATGCCATAACCAAACTTTTGAGGATTTAGCAATGAAGCAAGTTTTAGGTTGTGCCTTTTTAGAGAAATCAACAATGTAAATATCACCTCTCATTATACCAGAAGACCATTTTATGATTGTCTCGATGAAACACTTGACAATCTACTTCAAAGAATAGGACATTTAAACCAAAATCAGCAAGTCTAGAATCTTTGAAAGTAAGTTGTAGCCAAGAGACTCAACGAGCATGACATTTTGAATGGAGCTATCATGTGAGATGGCCACCTTACCGAGGCCAACCACCTTACCCTTTGAGTTGTCACCGAAACTGACAAACTTTCGAGGACTATCATTTTCAGCAAGCTCGTGAAACATGTCTTTATCTCCGGTCATGTGATCGGTACATCCACTGTCAAGAACCCATTCCTTTCCTCGACACATATCCTCAAGATTTGCCATAAGACCAAAATGTCTCATTGCATCATCAAGATCAAGTCACTATCATCATCCTCATCATAGTATCCATGTTCAACATCGTCATGTGGTGGATCAAGTCCTAGAGAGGGTAATTCATTAGAGTGAGTTTGACAAAGATCTTGCTTATGAATTCTTATAGCTTCGGAAATAATATCGCCAATAATTCCAACATCTCCTTTAGCACGCATAAGGTCGGTGAGTTCAAATAGACGATCACCAAACATAGGATCACTAGTATTCATTTTACTCAAGGCAATAGAGTTATAGAGAATCTCATCTAAATTTCTCAAGGAATAATTTGGAAAGCGTTCCCCAAGAAATTTCCATATAGTGTAGGCACACTCAAAAGTAGGCAAGATTCTAATCAAGTTTCTAGGCAAGCCTCTAGTGATAAGATTAACAATTTTAAGATTTCTAGTCAAGTCAATAGATTCATCAAGGGTAGGATGCATAGGATCAACATGAGGTGCACAAGGGCTAGCAATGTACTTGTTCAATTGATATTGATTGAAAATTACAAGCATCTCATTTTTCCACTCATGAAAATACTCTCCATCAAGAATAGGCACTCTATGTCTAAGACTCCCCAAAGTAGACTCATCCATCTTCCTCCAATGGTGATTAAACCAAGGCAATGGAGACCAATGCTCTGATACCACTTGTAGGATCTTGAGAAGAGGTGTCTAGAGGGGGGTGATTAGACACTAAGTACCAAAGTTGCAGTTTTTAACTTCTTTTGGGTTTAAGTGGAGTTTAGGCACAAGTTTAACATTCTCAATCCATAACAAGCAAGCATGCAAAGAGTATGTAGGCAGCGGAAAATAAAGCATGCAACTTGCAAGAATGTAAAAGGGAAGGGTTTGGAGAAATCAAACGCAATTGGAGACACGGATGTTTTTGTCGTGGTTCCGATAGGTGGTGCTATCGTACATCCACGTTGGTGGAGACTTCAACCGACGTAGGGTAACGGTTGCGCGAGTCCACAGAGGGCTCCACCCACGAAGGGTCCACGAAGAAGCAACCTTGTCTATCCCACCATGACCATCGCCCACGAAGGACTTGCTGAAGGAAATATGCCCTAGAGGCAATAATAAAGTTATTATTTATTTCCTTATATCATGATAAATGTTTATTATTCATGCTAGAATTGTATTAACCGGAAACATAATATATGTGTGAATACATAGACAAACATAGTGTCACTAGTATGCCTCTACTTGACTAGCTCGTTAATCGAAAATGGTTATGTTTCCTAACCATAGACATGAGTTGTCATTTGATTAACGGGATCACATCATTAGGAGAATGATGTGATTGACATGACCCATTCCGTTAGCCTAGCACTTGATCGCTTAGTATGTTGCTATTGCTTTCTTCATGACTAATATATGTTCCTGAAACTATGAGATTATGCAACCCCGTTTACGGAGGAACACTTTGGTGCTACCAAACGTCCTACAACGTAATCGGGTGATTATAAAGGAGTACTACAGGTGTCTCCAAACGTACATGTTGGGTTGGCGTATTTCGAGATTAGGTTTTGTCACTCCGATTGTCGAAGAGGTATCTCTGGGCCCTCTCGGTAATGCACATCACTATAAGCCTTGCAAGCAATGTAGCTAATGTGTTAGTTACGGAATGATGCATTACGTAACGAGTAAAGAGACTTGCCAGTAACGAGATTGAACTAGGTGTTGGATACCGACGATCGAATCTCGGGTAAGTAACATACCGATGACAAAGGGAACAAAGTATGTTGTTATGCGGTTTGACCGATAAATATCTTCGTAGAATATGTAGGAGCCAATATGAGCATCCAGGTTCCGCTATTGGTTATTGACCGAGAATAGTTCTAGGTCATGTCTACATAGTTGCCTAACCCGTAGGGTCTGCACGCTTAACGTTACGATGACAGTTTTATTACGAGTTTATAAGTTTTGATATACCGAAGGAGTTCGGAGTCCCGGATGAGATCAGGGACATGACGAGGAGTCTCGAAATGGTCGAGACGTAAAGATCGATATATTGGACGACTATATTCGGAGTTCGGAAAGGTTCCGAGTGGTTCGGGTATTTTTCGGAGTACCGAGGAGTTATGGGAATACGGGGGAGAAGTATTGGGCCTTATTGGGCCATACGGGAAAGAGAGAGGGGCTGCCTAGGGCAGGCTGCGCGCCCCCCCAAGGCCTAGTCCGAATTGGACTAGGGGGAGGGGCTGCGCCCCCTCCTTCCTTCCCTTTTCCCTCCCCCTTCCTTATCTCCTACTCCTAATACTTGGAAGGATTCCTAGTTGGACTAGGAAAGAGGGAATCCTACTCCCGGTGGGAGTAGGACTCCCCTAGGGCGCACCATAGAGAGGGCCGGCCCTCCCCTCCTCCACTCCTTTATATACGGGGGCAGGGGGCACCCCATAGACACACAAGTTGATCTTCGTGATCGTTCCTTAGCCGTGTGCGATGCCCCCCTCCACCATATTCCACCTCGGTCATATTGTAGCAGTGCTTAGGCGAAGCCCTGCGACAGTAGAACATCAAGATCGTCACCACGCCGTCGTGCTGACGGAACTCCTCCCCGACGCTTTGTTGGATCGGAGCCCGGGGATCGTCATCGAGCTGAACGTGTGCCAAGAATTCGGAGGTGCCGGAGTAACGGTGCTTGGATCGGTCGGATCGTGAAGACGTACGACTACATCAACCGCGTTGATATGACGCTTCCGCTATTGGTCTACGAGGGTACGTGGACACACACTCTCCCATCTCGTTGCTATGCATCACCATGATCTTGCGTGTGCGTAGGATTTTTTTTTAAAATTACTACGTTCCCCAACAGTGGCATCCGAGCCTGGTTTTATGCGTAGATGTCATATGCACGAGTTGAACACAAGTGAGTTGTGGGCGATACAAGTCATACTGCTTACCAGCATGTCATACTTTGGTTCGGCGGTATTGTGAGATGAAGTGGCCCGTACCGACATTACGCGTACGCTTACGCGAGACTGGTTTCACCGTTGCGAGCACTCATGCTTAAAGGTGACTGGCGGGTGTCTATCTCTCTCACTTTAGTTGAACCGAGTGTGGCTACGCCCGGTCCTTGCGAAGGTTAAAACAGCACCAACTTGACAAACTATCGTTGTGGTTTTGATGCGTAGGTAATAACGGTTCTTGCTCAGCCCGTAGCAGCCACGTAAAACTTGCAACAACAAAGTAGAGGACGTCTAACTTGTTTTTGCAGGGCATGTTGTGATGTGATATGGTCAAGACGTGATGCTATATTTTATTGTATGAGATGATCATGTTTTGTAACCGAAGTCATCGGCAACTGGCGAAGCCATATGGTTGTCGCTTATTGTATGAAATGCAAACGCATACATAATTGCTTTACTTTATCACTAAGCGGTAGCGATAGTCATAGAAGCAATAGTTGGCAAGACGACAACGATGCTACGATGGAGATCAATGTGTCGCGCCGGTGACGATGGTGATCATGACGGTGCTCTGGAGATGGAGATCACAAGCACAAGATGATGATGGCCATATCATATCACTTATATTGATTGCATGTGATGTTTATCCTTTATGCATCTTATCTTGCTTTGATTGTGGTAGCATTTTAAGATGATCTCTCACTAATTATCAAGAAGTGTTCTCCCGAGTATGCACCGTTGCCAAAGTTAAATCGTGCCTAGACACCACGTGATGATCGGGTGTGATAAGCTCTACGACCATCTACAAGGGGTGCAAGCCAGTTTTGCACACGCGGAATACTCAGGTTAAACTTGACGAGCCTAGCATATGCAGATATGGCCTCGGAACACAGAGACCGAAAGGTCGAGCGTGAATCATATAGTAGATATGATCAACATATTGATGTTCACCGTTGAAACTACTCCATCTCACGTGACGATTGGACATGGTGTAGTTGATATGGATCACGTAATCACTTAGAAGATTAGAGTGATGTCTATCTAAGTGGGAGTTCTTAAGTAATATGATTAATTGCACTTTAATTTATCATGAACTTAGTCCTGGTAGTATTTTGCAAATTATGTTGTAGATCAATAGCTCGCGTTGTTGCTTCCCTATGTTTTTGCTTACCTATGTTTTTATATGTGTTCCTAGAGAAAATTGTATTGAAAAATGTTAGTAGCAATGATGCGGATTGGATCCGTGATCTGAGGTTTATCCTCATTGCTGCCTGAAGAATTATGTCCTTAATGCACCGCTAGGTGACAGACCTATTGCAGGAGCAAATGCACGTTATGAGCGTTTGGCTAGCTCAATATGATGACTACTTGATAGTTTAGTGCACCATACTTAACGGCTTAGAATCGGGACTTCAAAGGCGTTTTGAATGTCATGGACCATATGAGATGTTCCAGAGTTGAAGTTAATATTTCAAGCAAATACCCGAGTTGAGAGATATGAAGTCTCCAACAAGTTCTATAGCTAAAAGATGGAGGAGAATCGCTCAACTAGTGAGCATGTGCTCAGATTGTGCAGGTACTTCAATCGCTTGAATCAAGTGGGAGTTAATCTTCCGGATAAGATAATGATTGACAAAATTCTCTAGTCACCATCACTAAGTTACTAGAACTTCGTGATGAACTATAGTATGCAAGGGATGATGAAAAGCGATTCCCGAGCTCTTCGTGATGTTGAAATCGGCGAAGATAGAAATCAAGAAAGAGCATCAAGTGTTGATGATTGACAAGACCACTAGTTTCAAGAAAAGGGCAAAGGAAAAAAAGGGAAACTTCAAGTAGAATGGCAAACAAGTTGTCACTCCCGTGAAGAAGACCAAAGCTGGACCAAAGCCTAAAACTGAGTGCTTACACTGCAAAGGAAATGGTCACTTGAAGCGGAAATGCCCTGAATATTTGGTGGATAAGAAGGATGGCAAAGTAAACAAGGGTATATTTGATATACAGGTTATTGATGTGTGCTTTACTAGTGTTTATAGTAGCCCCTGAGTATTTGATACTTGTTCGGTTGCTAAGATTAGTAACTCGAAACAGGAGTTACAGAATAAACAAAGACTAGTTAAAGGGGAAGTGACGATGAGTGTTGGAAGTAGTTCCAAGATTGATATGATCATCATCGCACACTCCTATACTTTTGTGATTAGTGTTAAACCTAAATAAATGTTATTTGGCGTTTGCGTTGAGCATGAATATGATTTGATCATGTTTATTGCAATACAATTATTCATTTAACATCAGAGAATAATTGTTGCTCTAGTTAAATGAATAAAACCTTCAATGGTCATACACCCAATGAAAATAGTTTGTTGGATCTCGATCGTAGTGATACACATATTCATAATATTGATGCCAAAAGATGCAAAGTTAATAATGATAGTGCAACTTATTTGTGGTAATCGCCGTTTGGGTCATATCGGTGTAAAGCGCATGAAGAAACTCCATGTCGATGCGTTTTGGAATCACTTGATTATGAATCATTTGATGCTTTGCGAACCATGCCTTTTGGGCAAGATGACTGAAACTCCGTTGTTCGAACAATGGAACGAGATCTTGACTTGTTGGAAATAATACATACCGATGTATGCGGTCCAATGAGTGTTGATGCTCGTGGTAGGTATCGTTATTTTCTGACATTCACAAGATGATTTGAGCAGATATGAGTATATCTACTTAATGAAGCACAAGTCTGAAACATTTGAAAAGATCAAAGAATTTCAGAGTGAAGTGGAGAATCATCGTAACAAGAAAATAAAGTTTCTACGATCTGATCGTGGAGGAGAATATTTGAGTTACGAGTTTGGCCTACATATAAAACAATGTGGAATAGTTTCACAGCTCACGCCACATGGAACACCATAACATAATGGTGTGTCCGAACGTCATAACCGCACTTTATTTGATATGGTGCGATCAATGATGTCTCTTACCGATTTACCAATATCGTTTTGGGGTTATGCATTAGAGACAGCTGCATTCACGTTAAATAGGGCACCATTAAATCCGTTGAGACGACACCGTATGAACTATGGTTTAGCAGTAAACCTAAGCCGTCGTTTCTTAAAAGTTTGGAGTTGCGATGCTTATGTAAAAAAGGTTTTCAACCTGATAAGCTTGAACTCAAATCGGAAAAGTGCGTCTTCATAGAATACCCAAAGGAAACTGTTGGGTACTCCTTCTATCACAGATCCAAAGGCAAAACATTCGTTGCTAAGAATGGATCCTTTCTAGAGAAGGAGTTTCTCTAGAAAGAAGTGAGTGGGAGGAAAGTAGAGCTTAATAAGGTAATTTGTACCTTCTCCCGAATTGGAAACTAGTTCATCACTGAAATCAGTTCCAGTGATGCCTACACCAATTAGTGAGGAAGCTAATGATGATGATCATGAAACTTCAAGATCAAGTTACTACCAAAACCTCGTGGGTCAACCAGAGTAAGATCCGCACTGAGTGGTACGGTAACCTATTCTAGAAGTCATGTTACTAGACCATGATAAACCTACGAACTATGAGGAAGCGATGATGAGCCCAGATTCCGCGAAATGGCTTGAGGCCATAAAATCTGAGTTATGATCCATGTATGAGAACAAAGTATGGACATTGATTGACTGGCTCGATGATCGACAAGCCATGTTAAATAAATGGATCTTCAAGAGGAAGATAGATGCTGATAGTAGTGTTACTATCTACAAAGCTAGACTTGTCAAAAAAGGTTTTTGACAAAGTTCAAGATGTTGAATACAATGAGATTTTCTCACTCGTATCGATGCTTAAAAGTCTGTCCGAATCATGTTAGCAATTGCCACATTTTATGAAATCTGGCAAATGGATGTCAAAACAGCATTCCTTAATGGTTTTATTAAAGAAGAGTTGTATATGATGCAACAAGAAGATTTTGTCAATCCTAAAGGTGCTAACAAAAATGTGCAAGCTCCAGCGATCCATCAATGGACTGGTGCAAGCATCTCGGAGTTGGAATATACGCTTTGATGTGTTGATCAAAGCATATGGTTTTATATGCACTTTTGGAAAGGCCTGTATTTACAAGAAAGTGAGTGGGAGCACTACAACCTTTCCGATAAGTATATGTGAATGACATATTGTTGACCGGAAATAATGTAGAATTATTACGCAAAGCATAAAGGAGTGTTTGAAAGGAGTTTTTCAAAGAAAGACCTCGGTGAAGCTGCTTACATATTGAGCATCAAGATCTATAGAGATAGATCAAGACGATTGATAAGTTTTTCAATGAATACATACCTTGACAAGATTTTGAAGTAGTTCAAAATGGAACAGTCAAAGAAAGAGTTCTTGCCTCGTTACAAGGTGTGAGATCGAGTAAGACTCAAAACCCGACCACGGTAGAAGATAGAAAGAGAATGAAAGTCATTCCCTATGCATCAGCCATAGGTTCTATAAAGTATGTCATGTCATGTACTGGATCTATTGCATACCCTACCACTAAGCTTGGCAAGGAGTGCAATAGTGATCTAGGAGTAGATCAATGGACAGCGATCAAAATTATCCTTAGTGGAATAAGGATATGTTTCTCGATTATGGAAGTGAAAAAGGTTAGGTCAGTAAAGGGTTACGTCGATGCAAGTTTTAACACTAATCTAGATGACTCTGAGTCTCAATCTGGATACATATTGAAAGTGGGAGCAATTAGCTAGAGTAGCTCCGTGCAGAGCATTGTAGACATAGAAATTTGCAAAATACTTACGGCTTTGAATGTGACAGACCCGTTGACTAAAATTATCTCACAAGCAAAACATGATCACACCTTAGTACTCTTTGGGTGTTAATCACATAGCGATGTGAACTAGATTACTGACTCTAGTAAACCCTTTGGGTGTTGGTCACATGTCGATGTGAACTATGGGTGTTAACCACATATAGATGTGAACTAGTGATGTTAAATCACATGGCGATGTGAACTAGATTATTGACTCTAGTGCAAGTGGGAGACTGAAGGAAATATGCCCTAGAGGCAATAATAGAGTTATTATTTATTTCCTTATATCATGATAAATGTTTATTATTCATGCTAGAATTGTATTAACCGGAAACATAATACATGTGTGAATACATAGACAAACAGAGTGTCACTAGTATGCCTCTACTTGACTAGCTTGTTAATCGAAAATGGTTATGTTTCCTAACCATAGACATGAGTTGTCATTTGATTAACGGGATCACATCATTAGGAGAATGATGTGATTGACATGACCCATTCCGTTAGCCTAGCACTTGATCGTTTAGTATGTTGCTATTGCTTTCTTCATGACTTATACATGTTCCTGTAACTATGAGATTATGCAACTCCCGCTACGGAGGAACACTTTGGTGCTACCAAACGTCACAACGTGAATCGGGTGGTTATAAAGGAGTACTACAGGTGTCTACAAAGGTACATGTTGGGTTGGCGTATTTTGAGATTAGGTTTTGTCACTCCGATTGTTGGAGAGGTATCTCTGGCCCTCTCGGTAATGCACATCACTATAAGCCTTGCAAGCAATGTAGCTAATGAGTTAGTTACGGAATGATGCATTACGTAAAGAGTAAAGAGACTTGCGAGTAACGATATTGAACTAGGTATTGGATACCGACGATCGAATCTCGGGTAAGTAACATACCGATGACAAAGGGAACAAAGTATGTTATTATGCGGTTTGACCGATAAAGATCTTCGTAGAAGATGTAGGAGCCAATATGAGCATCCAGGTTCCGCTATTGGTTATTGACCGAGAATAGTTCTAGGTCATGTCTACATAGTTCTCGAACCCGTAGGGTCCGCACGCTTAACGTTACGATGACAGTTTTATTATGAGTTTATAAGTTTTGATGTACCGAAGGGGTTCGGAGTCCTGGATGAGATCGGGGACATGACGAGGAGTCTCAAAATGGTCGAGACGTAAAGATCGATATATTGGACGACTATATTCGGAGTTCGGAAAGGTTCCGAGTGGTTCGGGTATTTTTCGGAGCACCGGGGAGTTACGGGAATACGGGGGAGAAGTATTGGGCCTTATTGGGCCATATGGGAAAGAGAGAGGGGCTGCCTAGGGCAGGCCGCCCCCCCCCCCCAAGGCCTAGTCCGAATTGGACTAAGGGGAGGGGCTGCGCCCCCTCCTTCCTTCCCTTTTCCCTCCCCCTTCCTTGTCTCCTACTCCTAATACTTGGAAGGATTCCTAGTTGGACTAGGAAAGGGGGAATCCTACTCCCGGTGGGAGTAGGACTCCCCTAGGGCACGCCATAGAGAGGGATGGCCCTCCCCTCCTCCACTCCTTTATATACGGGGGCAGGGGGCACCCCATAGACACACAAGTTGATCTTCGTGATCGTTTCTTAGCCGTGTGCGGTGCCCCCCTCCACCATATTCCACCTCGGTCATATTGTAGCAATGCTTAGGCGAAGCCCTGCGACAGTAGAACATCAAGATCGTCACCACGCCGTCATGCTGACGGAACTCCTCCCCGACGCTTTGTTGGATCGAAGCCCGGGGATCGTCATCGAGCTGAACGTGTGCCAAGAACTCGGAGGTGCCGGAGTAACAGTGCTTGGATCGGTCGGATCGTGAAGACGTACGACTACATCAACCGCGTTGATATAACGCTTCCGCTATTGGTCTACGAGGGTATGTGGACACACTCTCCCCTCTCGTTGTTATGCATCACCATGATCTTGCGTGTGCGTAGGAATTTTTTTTGAAATTACTACGTTCCCCAACTCTTGCCTCACTAGCGGTAGATCTTCACGAAGTAGGCGATCTCCTTGCCCTTACAAACTCCTTGGTTCAACTCCACAATCTTGTCGGAGGCTCCCAAGTGACACCTAGCCAATCTAGGAGACACCACTCTCCAAGAAGTAACAAATGGTGTGTTGATGATGAACTCCTTGCTCTTGTGCTTCAAATGATAGTCTCCCCAACACTCAACTCTCTCTCATAGGATTTGGATCTGGTGGAAAGAAGATTTGAGTGGAAAGCAACTTGGGGAAGGCTAGAGATCAAGATTCATATGGTAGGAATGAAATATCTTGGCCTCAACACATGAGTAGGTGGTTCTCTCTCAGAAATAGGATGCTGGAAGTGTAGGCTTATTCTGATGGCTCTCTCTACAAATGAAGGGGAGGTGGAGGGGTATATATAGCCTCCACACAAAATCTAACCGTTACACACAATTTACCAAACTCGGTGGGACCGAATCAACAAACTCGGTCGGACCGATTTAGTAAACCTAGTGACCGTTAGGATTTTCGGTGGGACTGATATGCAACTCGATAGGACCGATATGGTTAAGGTTAGGGCATAACGTAATCTCGGTGAGACCGATTACACAAACTCGGTGAGACCGAATTTGGTAATTAGCTAACCAGAGAGTTGGTCAGGCAAACTCGGTTAGACCGATTACTCAAACTCGGTGAGACTGATTTG
Organism: Aegilops bicornis; assembly: GCA_021605145.1. Lineage (NCBI taxonomy): Eukaryota > Viridiplantae > Streptophyta > Magnoliopsida > Poales > Poaceae > Aegilops > Aegilops bicornis. The sequence goes on along the minus strand of CM038671.1, from coordinate 627,588,565 downwards.
GGTAATAAGTTAACCAGAAAGTTTGCATTGTAATCTCGGTAGTACCGATTGCACGAACTCGGTGAGACCGATTTTGGTAATGGACATACACAGAGAGGTTACAATCCCATCTCAGTGAGACTGAGATCCCTATCAGTGGAACCGATTTGCCTAGGGTTTGTGGCAGTGGCTATGACATCTGAACTCGGTGGCGCCGGATAGAAAGAATCGGTGGGGCTGAGTTTGACTTTAGGTTTAGGTCATATGTGGATGTGAGAAAGTAGTGGAGGGTTTTGGATCATATAACTAAGCACATGGAGCAAAAGGCTCATTAAGCAACACCTCATCCCTCCTTGATAGTATTGGCTTTTCCTATAGACTCAATGTGATCTTGGATCACTAAAATGTAAAATGAAGAGTCTTGAGCTTGAAGCTTGAGCCAATCCTTTGTCCTTAGCATCTTGAAGGAGTTCCCACATCCTTTAGTCCATGCCACTCCATTGTTGAACTTATCTGAAACATACTAGATAAAAGTGTTAGTCCAACAAGAGATATGTTGACATTAATTACCAAAACCACCTAGGGAGCACTTGTGCTTTCAGCCGCCGTCCCGTCGCCCACCGTACCACGCCCCAAGAACCTTAAGGTATAATTTACTTACTCCACATGCATTGCTCTAGCTGCATGTATACCATGAATCTAGGACGTGGTTCAAAGAGGAATGGAGTGGGGGAAAGTAGTGGGAAAAGTTGTACTCCCTCCGTTCCTAAATATAAGTCTTTGTAGAGATTTTACTAGGACTACATACGGAGCAAAGTGAATTAATCTACATTCTAAAATGCATCTATATACATCCGTATGTGGTTCATAGTGGAATCTTTACAAAGACTTATATTTAGGAACGGAGGAAGTATATAGCATGAATCTAGGACGTGGTTCAAAGAGGAAATGAAGGGGGAAAGTTGTATAGCATGAATCTAGGACGTGGTTCAAAGGGGAAAGGAATGTGGGAAAGTAGTGGGAAAGTTGTATCGCATAAATCTAGGACGTGGTTCAAAGAGGAAAGGAAGGGGCGAAAGTATTAGTTCAAAAAGGAAAGGAAGGGACAAGGCTGTAGAGTTTGAGCAGGACTAGATTTGCTGCGCTCACATAGGGAAAGGTGTCTAAAGATAACAAAACTGGGACCAACACAAATATGCTCCTTGGTTGTTTGTTCTTTGTTGCAAGAGATCGTGCATGACCACAAGACATCGTAGATGCACATGGTGCAAAAGGCCCACTATCCCGTGCAACTCATTAGCTATTGTTAATCTAAGGCCCTGTTTGGTTAAAACTCCCTAGTCCCTACCTGCTTGGTTCCAGGGACTAAACATGGACTAGAGGTTATTAAATGACATGCTAAAAGACCATGTTACCCCTAGTGATGAACTAATAGAAACAAGGTGCGATGCATGGCAGGGGCAACTGTTGGAAAAATTCCCAAAAGGACTCCCTCGGGTCTTCTTTCTTTAGTCCCAAATGCCCACTTTTAGTCCCTAAAAGTCCCTCCTGTTTGGTTTAGATGGGACTGGCACGGAGTTTTTTTAGTCCCTACACCAAAATGTCCCTGTAAACAAACACCCTCTAATAATGCCGCTGGAAAATTGATGCAATGCCACAGTTAAAAGCAAATTACATGTTTAACCAATTTTGTTGTTAATATAATCTCTATGTTAAAATTAATCAATGCCACTGTTTGAGAAATGCTACTGTCTTGCTTTATTTCCCATTTAGATACGGTAGATGCTTATTTTTGTTGGCTTCTGTGTCATCCACCGTTATTGACCACTAATTATTTCCTTTGCACCTCTGTGTAAACAGGGTTATCTACTTCACCTCATTGCCATTGTGACCTTTTGTTGCACTGCACAAAATACTTTTGTTTTAAGAGTGTTTTGTGCAGTTCAACCGAAATGTCACACCGACAACATTGCTTGATTGCTTGATCTTAGTGGAACTACACAAGAGGAGATCTTACTTCCTATCCGTTAAGGCGAATTTGGTTCAGATCTTCTTCTTGTGAGTTGTTTGAATTCCGCATCATGAGAGGTCAAGATTAGCCTTCTTTCACATGATTCTGCGGTGTGCTTTCATATGTTGTGCTACTTATGCGATAATGTTGCTTGATTTTAGTGAACTGCACAAATGGAGACAAGACTTCCAATCAGATGTGCACCATAATATCCCATTGAGGTAAGATAAGGATATTTCACAACTGTTGGCCTGTATTTTGCCACTTTCATTAGAAAATTAAGTTTAGTACTATACTTGTGCTCCCTAATTGACATGCCAAATCTTACATTGAAGGCGAAGCTTGTCTATTATTGAACCAAGTGATGAAGGGGAAGAACAAGCGGAAGAAAACAAAAATCAACTCCGGTGCTGTAATGAAGCCTTTGAACTGTGATGACACAAGTAATGATATAGTTTTGCATCTTAATTTATTGCTATGGCTGGAACGAGCAATTGTTTTGCCACTAATTTGATTCCATACGTAATTATCTCTACTTGTGCAAACAGGGATCTTCTTTGAAGATACCATATATTTTAGTGGAACTGCACATTGGAAACATTAAACTAATCGAGGAGTATATAGTAAGCATTGCCACCCCCGTAGATAGCAACAGATGGTTCCGGAGAAGTGCTTCATCTGTATGCTCTACACAATCAGCCTCCTGACAAAGGTTGGTACTCGCCCAATCGATTTCATCCATATGATTGAGCTTTGTCATCTCTATTGGTGTTGTGCTACTGTTTAGATAATTGTCATGAAAAAGTGGTATTGTCCTTGAGAAGTGCTTCATCCGTGCTGTTTTAAATATTTCCTTTCCTTTTTTCGAGCAAACAGGGGATGCTAGCATTTAGTTGTCCTCTTGTCTTTGCACAATAGGATCATCTTCCTCTGAAGAAGAATATGGAGTACGTGAAGTGACTAGTTCCGATTATGCCAGGATGAAGAAGCCCTGTCTATCTTCTCATCAGAAGGAGCAGTTGAAGGATGGTTACATTATCCCCACAAGACCAAACTAACTTCAGCTCGGAAGGACTGACAAATCTCCATTTTTTTGCTGTGATGCGCGGGTACAATGTTGTTCTAGGATTCTTTCTGGTGAGTTCCACTTTTATAAAAGTGTGCTCTACATGGACCATGTCTGTGCCTATTGAAACTGTCAAATCATAGTACAATTTGCTTTATATTTATCACTTTTTTGTATTTGTGCAAACAGGGGTGCTCAGCTTGATTTCAATGGGAACTGCACAAAATGTTCATGAATACATCGAGTCATTCATTTCCACCACAAGAAAGGAGGTGCCGTTAAGTTCAAGGTGTTGCAACATATAAGGGAGAAATCATACAAGCTACGCGCGAATTTGGTTGATTTTGGTGGAACTGCACAAAAAGAACAGCTGGTTTATTTAGTACGAGGTGCCATGTCAATGTCCAAACTGATGGCAAACCCTGCCCATTCCACAATCGTAGGCATTTGATATTTTGGAATGGGACAACCTTGTCAAATTTTGCTCATTGATTTTAGCAAGACATGCGTTTGATATTTTCGAATGGGACGCCTTTTGCTGTCAGCAGCGTCGATCAATTTTTTCTTTATTCTTTAGTTGTGAAGTAAATATTGCCTCTGACATGTGAGTAGCTGAGATGCATAATCATCGATTGTTTTGAATGTTCTCTATGAATTGACAAGCCTGTGTGTTTGATTGCAATGTACATAAACGCTAAAAATCTGCTCAAACTCTTTGTACTCCTTCTGTTCCTTTTTACTTCGCACATTGTGAAAGTGCATACTTTTTTGTACTCCCTCCATTCCTAAATATAGGGTGTATAGTTTTTGGCACGGAAATTAAAGAATGCACATGGAGGAAAATTAATGAGTGGTGCAACGCAATACACCTTATATTTTGGGTTTTTTCTCAAAAATCTATACACCTTATATCAAGGAATGGAGGGAGTATAAGATTGGTCAAAGTAGAGATACTTTGACTGCAGACTAAACTTGTATGCAGACTAGAAAGGACCGGAGGGAGTACATGTGAAACTGCTGCAAACGAGGTTCTCACCCTGGGAATAACACTAGTACGTATTGTTTTGCATGTACATCCAATGCCAGTGATACATGAATTCGAACTAATCAAAATAAATTCATTAATACACGGTCGGATTTCATATAAACAAGCCAGGTTTCATTACATTTCATACATTCTTCAACTAAAAAGGGGTGCGCTAGAGGTATAATTAATTAACCGAAGTTACCCACTGTGTCCCAGCCGAGCAGAAGCTTGATGACTTAATCTGCAGTGCGATTGCGTAACTGACATGTGGCATGTTGGGCCCATGTGTCAGTCAGCCAACTGCACTAGCAGTTAAGTAGAAGCAGCGTTCTTCTCCAGCGCAGCTCTCCGACTCCATGTCGCCGCCAAGAAGCTAACCGGCCGTGAAGGGTCAATGAGGCCTGTGTCCCGCTAAGCCGAACAGAAGCTTCAGTGACTTAACTGCAGGTACAGTTGCGTAACTGACATGTGGCCTGTTGGGCCCACGTGTTAGTCAGCCAACTGCACCAACAGTTAAGTAGAAGCAGCGTTCTTCTCTAGCGCAGCTCTCCGACTCCACGTCGCCGCCAAGAAGCTAACCGACCATCAATGGTCAACCCGCCTAGCTTGGCTTCAACAGGAGGGTCTCGGCGGAGCAGGGCCTCGTCGACGCCAGCGGAGCGGGGACTCATCGGAGCCGGCATTGTCCTCTGCCTCGTCCTTGGCCTCGCCAAACAGTGCCTCGCCTGCTTCATCACCCTCTTTGCTAGCCTCTTTGTAGGCGGCCGCAGCCTCCGCCACCCGCATGCAGTACCGCTAGCGCTCAAGGCGGCCCTTGCGGGCGGAGCGGTACGAGTCGAGCAGCGCCTCCTGCTCCGCCCGCTCCGCGCCGATCTGCTCCTCCGCCTGCAGGTGCTCCTGGAGGAGATGGTGGTTGTAGGCGGCGTCGACCGCGCCTCCGGAACTGCTCCTCACGCATCTGCCTCACCCCTGTCCATATATTGGGCACGGGCCTCGCCGATGGTCATGGTGCAATGCACCGACAATGATAACGCGGAGGAGGGTAGGCGCTGGATCGCCGATTACCATGTTCTCCATTGGGACGTCGTTGCCCTCCGGCTGCTGCCGGCCAGCCGGTCGGCAGCAATGGCTGCCATCTCCTTGTGGTCCGTCGTCCGCCCGTCCCGAAGAGCGCTAGAGCGCGAGGAAGTCATGGTGGGCAGTAGTGGTGTGGACAGGAGAAAGGGAACAGATGCAGATGACTGCGGCTATGGCCGGCGTAGCAATGGTGGGCGGGCGGAGGGATGGACGTGAGGCGCCGGAGTAGCCGCCTCGGCAACCACGTATCATTAATGTGGGCAGCAGATGGACGGACGGACGGCACTTGTGTCATTTGAAGGCGGAGCAATCGCCTGCACCGGGAAGTGATAACCCACAAGTATAGGGGATCGCAACAGCTTTTGAGGGTAGAGTATTCAACCCAAATTTATTGATTCGACACAAGGGGAGCCAAAGAATATTCTTGAGTATTAGCAGTTGAGTTGTCAATTCAACCACACCTGGATAACTTAGTATTTGCAGCGAAGTGTTTAGTAGCAAAAGTGGTATGATAATAAAGGTAACGGTAGCAAAAGTAAAGATAAACGTTTTTGGCTTTTTGTAGTAGTTGTAACAAGATGTAACGGAAAAGTAAATAATCGAAGAACAATATATGAAAAGCTCATAGGCAATGGATCAGTGATGGATAATTATGCCGGATGTGATTCCGCATGCAATAGATATAACATAGGGTGATATAGAACTAGCTCCAGTTCATCAATGTAATGTAGGCATGTATTCCGTAAATAGCCATACATGCTTATGGAAAAGAACTTGTATGACATCTTTTGTCCTACCCTCCCGTGGCAGCGGGGTCCTTACGGAAACTAAGGGATATTAAGGCCTCCTTTTAATAGAGAACCGGAACAACGCATTAGCACATAGTGAATACATGAACTCCTCAAACTACGGTCATCACCGAGAAGTATCCCGATTATTGTCACATCGGGGTTGTCAGATCATAACACATAATAGGTGACTATAGACTTGCAAGATAGGATCAAGAACACACATATATTCATGAAAACATAATAGGTTCAGATCTGAAATCATGGCACTCGAGCCGTAGTGAAAAGCATTAAGCATAGAAAAGTCATAGCAACATCAATATCAGAACATAGTGGATACTAGGGATCAAACCCTAACAAAACTAACATGATTACATGGTAAATCTCATCCAACCCATCACCGTCCAGCAAGCCTACGATGGAATTACTCACGCACGGCGGTGAGCATCAAGAAATTGGTGATGGAGGATGGTTGATGATAACGACGGCGACGAATCCCCCTCTCCGGAGCCCTGAACGGACTCCAGATCAGCCCTCCCGAGAGAGATTAGGGCTTGGCGGCGGCTCCGTGTCGTGAAACACGATGAAACTTTCACTCTGATTTTTTTCTCCCCGAGACGGAATATATGGAGTTGGAGTTGAGGTCGGAGGAGGTCCAGGGGGCTCATGAGATAGGAGGCCGTGCCCTAGGGGGGGCGCGCCCCCTGTCTCGTGGACAGGCTGTGGGCCCTCTGGTGTATTTCTTTCACCCAATAATTCTTATAAATTCCAAAAAGTGCCTCCGTGGATTTCCAGGACACTCCGAGAACTTTTCTTTTCTACACATAAAACAACATCATGGTAGTTCTGCTGAAAACAGCGTCAGTCCGGGTTATTTTCATTCAAATCATGCAAGTTATAGTCCAAAACAACGGCAAAAGTGTTTGGAAAAGTAGATACGTTGGAGACGTATCAACTCCCCCAAGCTTAAACCTTTGCTTGTCCTCAAGCAATTCAGTTGATAAACTGAAAGTGATAAAGAAAAACTTTTACAAACTTTGTTTGCTCTTGTTGTTGTAAACATGAAAAGCCAACATTGAAGTTTCAGCAAATATTATGAACTAACCATACTCACAATAGGTTGACGGATTTCGGGTTCCGGGAGACCCTCTAGGTTCGAACTCTGGGGTGCACGCGGAGATCTCGCCCCCTACCTACCTGCGCATCATCCCCTCGCAAGGATCTAAAACTACCAAAGGAACAACACAAGAGACACAAGGTTTATACTGGTTCGGGCCACCATTGTGGTGTAACATCCTACTCCAGTGTGTGGTGTGGTGGATTGCCTCTTGGGCTGATGATGAACAATACAAGGAAGAACAGCCTCGCAAGGGTGAGGCGTTCTTGTGGCTAGGCTCTCGATCAGATTGGATCAAGCTAAGATGAGGTGTCCGAATCCTTCTCTTCTCTCTTCTCTTCCTCGATCCTCCAAGATGCCTCTACCCTGGGGGTGGCTAGCTCTACTTATAGGCAGGGGCCCTGGGCCTCTTCCCAAATATTGAGCGGGAAGGGCGCCAACAATTGGCCATTTTGAAGGGGAACATCTAGTACACTTATCCTGACTAAAGTTGGTCCTCGCCTGTCAAAGGCTCTGGTGGTGACGCCGGCTTGGGCTCCACGATGACCACCTTCCCCGCTGCTATGACGGTCTTGGTCTTGTTGCACCGAAGCAGGTGCCTTTGCTTGATGCTCTCGCCACGCTTGCCCCTTTGCACCAAAGAGGAAATGAGGACATCGCGGGCTGGCGCCGCTGGCACCCTTGGTCGTCATGGCTTGCGTCATGGGCACCTCGTGAGGTACCGCCTTGATATCTCCGCCTACTCGCGAGCCGGCCACTGACGAGGCCGTGCTCGAGGAAGCTTCACTGTTGCCCGCCCAGCATGAGGCTTGGCCTCGCGAGGGTCTTGAGCTCATGCCGATGAAGATGGGCCGTACTAGGCCACCTTGAGCCACGCCGCAGGCCGCAAGTAGGCAAGTCTGGGGACCCCCGTTCCCAGAACGCCGACAGTAGCCCCCGGGCCCAAGGCGCGCCCGGACTTGGCCGAGCAGAGAAGCGAAGGGGCAAGTGCGAAGCGCCGCGGGCCCTAACAGCATGCGGCCTTGGGCGCCGCGTGGCGGTTGATTGGACGTGCGAGCCTTCAGCAACAGCGAAAATCGACAGAAGTGCGACACCCGTCTAGGCTTTGCCTTGTTTGCCTCCTCCGGTTTCTTGCGCCTTTCCTTCCTGCTTCCGAAATCTCCAGATCTACTTCGACCACGTGCCCTAGCAAGACATGGCGCCTCGCTAGACCCCGGCCGGAGCTTGGTACTCACCCGCCTTGGACTCCCTGAACGTGTCGGAGAAGAGCCTTGCCCGAGTGCCCCGGATGATGGCGGCGCAAGGCAACGACGGGGCAGGGGTGCTCAGGGCTGGCTCCGCCCTTCCCGAGGACCAAGGAAGCACCTTCTATCCGCTCTTCGTGAGCGCCATTGCTGCCGGTCTAGTGCCTCCCTTTTCTGAGTTCTTCTTTTCTGTCCTCCTCCATTACAAACTGCAAGCTCTGCACCTCCACCCCAACTCTGTTCTTCTTACCGCGATCTTCGCCTACTATTGTGAGGCTCATGTCGGGGTGCAGCCCTCAGTAGCCTTGCTGCGCCACTACTTCTACCTCCGGCTCTCTCACGGACCCATCTCCGCGTGCGCGAGCTTCATCGCGTATGGCAGCTCCAACGCCATCTCGAAGCCCGGGAAGAGGATTGAGGGCTTCAGGAGCAAGTGGGTCATGGTAGACGCTGGGCGCATCCATCCTCGGTTGATTCGGCCCACAGAGCAGCCCATGGCCACCGACGATTGGTCTCGCGCAGAACTCGTGGATCCCCGGCGAAGCCGGTGCTGGAGAAGATGAACGCGGACCTGTGGCCGGGCAACATGGCGACGGCGAAGCTGACCGGGGCGTCGCTCCTGAGGGAGTTCCTGGAGCACCAGGTGGCTCCGCTTCGTCAGTACTCGCTTCCGCTGTGGAGGCCCCGCCCGAGCCCCGCAGTCTTGGCCGACGAAGATCTGGCCGCAGTCCTCCAATCTTTGATCGGGGGAGACGTGGCGAGGCTGGAGGGCGCTCCTGTACCCCTGTTCTTTCGAGATGATTTGGAGCAGGCGGTGGACTCCATGCCCGTCTTCAGTGGGGACGGGCCCGTGCCCGCGGAGGTTCCCGAGGACCCGGCGGCCCTAGCGACGGTGAACGTGTCCTCCGGCGACTCCAGTGGAGAGGAGGAAGAAGAGGAGCGGGAAGAGGGGCCTGACTCCGAGGCGATCGACGGGGAGTTGAGAGCGCCCCTCCCTCGGCGCAGGTCCCGCGCTCTCCGCCTCTTGCCGAGCGACGACGAGGATGGCGATGAGCGCGGCGGCGAAAGCTTGCCCCCGATCCTGAAGAAGGACATGACTGGGCTGGTCCCCCGCGGGTCTGCCCCGGCTCCGAGGCGATCCGCAGACGCGCCTCCTGCTCCCGGGCCTCTTGAGGCTGATCCCTGCAGCCGGCTCTCGGGCTTCAAGTTTGGCCGGAGGTTGCTCGAACCCGCGAGCGATGACCAGTAAGTGCTTGATTCTTGTTTCATTCCTTGCTTTGTCGCTGAGGCTTGATATCTGTATCCCTTGGCTAGGCTGGCGCCTGCGGCAAAGAAGCTGAAGGGAGCTCCTGAGGCTTTGTCTGGGGCAGTGCCTTCGCCTGCGAAAGAAGGTGACGGCATGACACGGGCCTCTCCTGCCCGGTCATCCTCGCGAGGCCTGGCGGAGCTAGCTGGGGCGAGCTCAGCCCCCATGGCCCAAGCGACTCCTGAGGTATCCTTGCCTGATGCCACTACCGCAGCTGTCGGGGCGCAGAAGGTCCCGCCTCAGGATGCTGTGGATTCTGTTGCCGTCCTCTCCTCCTACTCCACCAGCTCTTGTCTCTCCGGCTCCTCCCATCGCTCGGATCGTGCAGCTGCTGAACCGACCGGCTGGCAAGATCTTCCGGGCGCCGACCTCGCCAGGCCGGGCGCTTGAGCTGGCCTCATTGGGTTCGCTCTGACGCTTCGACTTGAGCGGCGCTGGTTCAGGCCGCGACGACTTGCGACGAGGAGAAGCAGGCCGTCCTAGGGGCGAAGGCTGCTCGCGACGCCACCTTGGGGGAGGTAGCCGATGTCCGAGGTCGCTGCAAGGCACTGGAGAGCGAGCTGCAGGGCCTGCGTGACCAGCTTGCCAGGGAGGCCCGCATTCGCCAAGAGAAGGAGGAAGACATGAAGGCTTGCGAGGCGGCCATCAAGGACCGGGACGCCAAGCTTAACCGGCGCCGTGACCGCTTGGGTGCGCTAGAGCAGGAGTTGGAGGCGAAGAGGGTCAAGCTGGACGGCAAGGCGCAGGTCCTCGCCGAGGACCGCGTGGCCTTCGCGGAGATGGAGGTGAAGGCTCGCACCTTGCTGAGGTCGCTTTATGACAGCGGCCCGAAAGCCCGGCCGGGCGCCGAGGACGGCCCTGCCAAGCTGCTTCCCTTCCTGGTCTGTGCCCTTGAAGATGTCACCCTTGGCCTTGGCCCCATGGCTAAGGCCGAGGCTCGTGTCTGTTTTCCGGCGCTTAACGCGTCCTTACCCACGCCTACCTTCGCGATCCCAACGTCGACCTCGACAGCCTGCTGAAGCCCGTGAGCGGCGAGCTTGCCGCTGCCGCTGCTGAGGCCGTGAAGGGTCGAGCGGAGGCTCTGCTAGCGAAGTTTCGGGCCTTCAGCACCAAGCTGAAGCGAGGCGCTGCCGGTCCTGAGGCTTCACGAGGCGAACCCGCCCCGTGCAGCTCCGTCGTCAACAAGTGACTCCTTTGTGGCTCCTGTTCTGCTTTCAGCTCCTGCAACATGCATCATGCCTCGGGGAGGCGTTTAAACTTGCGTTTGGTGTTGTGACAACAGTTATGGACTGTAATATTTGCTTTTGAATTCCTTGAAATTTGCGCTTTTCCTTCCTACTTGCTTATGTTCTACGCCGGCAGAGCCCGGCCACGCGCATACCTCAGCCGCCATTAGTCCCGACCAGAAACCAGGACGGGACCAAGGAGTGAGGGGCTACGTGACAAGTTAGGATCCTGAGTCGCGATGCTCAGGAGTCCCCCTTGGCGCCATTTAACAACAAGTAGGGAGGTGAGATGTATGGGTGAATTTACCATTCTACGTCTCTGAGCCCGGCCCGCTCATACCTCAACCGTCGTTAGCCTTTCGAACTAAGGAGTGAGGGGCTACGTGACCAGTTAGGCTCTGAGTCGCGATGCTCGAGAGTCCCCCTTGACGTTCAAACGGCCTTCGTACCTTGGCTCCGCTCGGGGAGGGACGTGCGACGAACCAGGCCCGAGGGGCCTGGCTGGGTGGCGTGCATCTGGGCGTGACCCAGGCATAGCCCCCATGCCCAGACCCCTTGCGCGGCACTCCCGAGGGGAGGCATTGCGATGAGGCCAGACTTTGAGCTCCGGGCTCCCTGAGGTTGATGCGGCCGGGGGCAACCCTCAGTTGTTTATCACCAGCGCGGAGCATAGCGCTTCCGTATGTGTACGGGCATAGCCGCTCCTCGGCGATGTCGCCACCAACAATGAGCATGGTGCTTCCATCGGTGCGTGAGGGGCTCCCCTCGGGAGGAGCCCCCCAGGCGCAGGCTAACCCCGCCCTGACACGTGGCTGGCACGGTAGGGCCTGACGAGGTGTATCTAGGCACCCGTGAGCCAGCGCCGGGACTCACGAGGCCCTACCTCAAGGCCGGTTGCGCCTGGCACTGGGCCTTAACTTGTGACGTGTTCCTGCAAATTTGGTTAGATGCTGACGCTCTCGCCCTCGGGTCCCGCCTCGAGCGGGTCTCACCGTCAGCCGGTATGCCGTGTCGCGATGCCGTGGACAAGGCCGAGGGTGAGGGCCGGAGAGCCAGGAGCCCATGAGTCGCGATGCTCGTGTACCCCCCTTTAACGTGCAAGCGGCAGACATGGAGGAAGAAGGGGTGCCGTGGACAGGCATCAAATAACAATCATGATGGGTCAAACGCACGACCCGAATAAACACAAGAGGGGTACATGCCGCTGGGTCTGGCCCGAGTGGCTTGGGGATGATGCAGCCCGAGGGCGCCTCGATAAGGTAAGCTAGGAACATGAAGTAAAAGGGATACACGCTGCAGGGATGGACCCACGCGGCCTGGGAATGATGCAGCCCTGGGGGGCGCTCCCAGCTGGAAATGAAACTCGAAGGATGTCACCTGATAACATTGAAGACGAAGGGATGCTGAAGTAGCGGACGCCGTGGGCTGCGGAAGCCGATCTTCACGAGCCCCCAGGCCCAGGAGCCTCGGGAGGCTCCAGAGGCGCTGGTGGCTCCTCGCGGACCATCTCCATCTCCGCCAGATCGCGAACGCCTGACCTCTTGAGCCTCGGGATGCTCCCCATGAGGCGCCGGGCGCAGGGCGGCTGCTGGGCACGCCGTAGGGCATGCGAACGTAGCTGTGGGGTGGACCTCTGCAGGGCCCCGCGCGTGAGGGCCGGAAGCGCTCCTGAGGGGTGGCTCGGTTGAGCCCTGGTATGTCGATGCAGACGCGCAGCCCACCATCCTCGCCTGGATGGGGAGCTACGGCGGGTAAGCGGCGGCTGCCACTCATGACTCTTGACTCCTGCAGCTCCTGAATGATCTAGCTGACAAACTCCTGAGGGTTTGGCCCTCCTTGCCTCGCTCCTTCCTAAGGGAAACATGCTTTGAAACACGCCTTCAAGTGGTGCCCAAGCGCCTCCCTCGTGACCTTAGCAAGGTCGGAGGCCCTCCAGGAGAGAGCCCCTGAGCCTTGCTTGAGGAGGGCGCCGGGTGCACCTTCCTATGCGACAGAAGGAGGTGCCCCCTGAACAGGCACGGGCCCTGAGGGGCCTGCCTCCCGAGGGGTCGGGCCTGGCAATGTCTTCTTCTTCTTGGGGGCAGTCTCGGGGAGCCTCCCGCTCCTGCGATCTGGGTCTTCAAGTGACGCGGCTTGAAAAGCTCGCTCTGTGGAGCGCATCGTCTCTCTCTTCACAAGGCACCGTGATGACTCCGCCGCTTCCTGGCATCTTGAGGACGTTGTAGCTGTGATGAGTCACGGCCATGAACTTGGCCAGAGCTGGGTACCCGAGGATGGCATTGTATGGCAGGCGAATGTGGGCGACATCGAAGTCGATGAGCTCGGTGCGGTAGTTGTCGTGCGCCCCAAAGGTGACGGGGAGGCGAACCTGCCCAATCGGAACTGTGGAGCCATCGGTGACTCCGGAGAAAGGCTTGGTTGGCTGAAGCTGATTGTAAGGCACTTGGAGATTGTTGAATGTCTCTACGGACAGGACATTGAGCCCTGCTCCACCATTGATGAGGGTCCTGGTGACTTGCACATTGCTAATGATTGGGGAACAAAGCATCGGGAGGACTCCGGCTGTGGCCGTGCATTTGAGCTGATCTGCTGAGCTGAACGTGATGGCGCACGCTGACCACCTGAGAGGGCGTGTGGCCTCGAGCTTGGGGAGGACTGCATTCACTTCGCGGGCGAACTGCTTGAAGGTGCGTTGAGAGGCTGGGGCTTGAGCTCCGCCCAGGATGCAAGCGATCACACGCGGCTCCTGGAAGCCCCCAGCCCCTTCGGCCCCGATGATGGTCCTCATTTCTCCTTGGCTGCGGCAGAGGAGGGAGGCTCATGCTTCCTTGCGGGCGATCCTCGCGAGGCTGATCCCTCCAGCCTCACTCGCGAGGCTGATCCTGCCAGCGATCCTCACGAGGTCGGTCACGCCACCCTTGGCGAGGGCCACGGTCTTCCCAGCGTCCTGCGTTTCTGCCTCCTCCTCGGCCGTAGCCTCGATTGTTGCGGTCGGGGCGTCGACCAATTCTCCCTTCTCGCACGGCTCGGAGCTCTTGACATTCGTTGGTGTTGTTGGTGTGGAGGTCATGGTACACACAGTACCGGCTGCCCTTGGAAGACTCTGGCTGATCTCTGCCTCGCTTGGTATCACGGATTCTGCCATGAGCACGGCAGTCCCTTTGCTTCACGCCATTGGCCTTGGGCTTCTTCTCTTACGGGTCTGCGGCCGGGCAGCTCGAGGAGGAAAGGCGCCCTTCCTCAGCCTCGGGCGCACTTGGTCGCCAAGTTGAACAGCTCCAAGGATGTGCACAGATCTTCATGCATCGCCAGCTCCTCCTTCATCTTGACGTCACGCACACTGTCGTTGAAGGCTGAGATGATGGCCTCCTCGGTCACCTTGGGAATCTTGAGGCGTGCATTGTTGAAGCGCTGGATGCACTTATGCAGGGTCTCCCCTGGCTGCTGCTTGATGCGGCGCATGTCGGACACGGCAGGAGGCCGGTCACGAGTACCTTGGAAGTTGGCGATGAAGCGGGTGCGCATCTCATCCCAGGAGGAGATCGTGCCAGAGCCAAAAGTCTGGCCCCGTCCGTGAGTGCCATGGGAAACCAGTTTGCCATGACCTTCTCGTCCCCGTTGGCGGCTTCGATGCCCACCTCGTAGAGCTGGAGGAACTCCGCTGGTTCGGCCGTGCCATCATAGCGAGGAGGCAGGTCTGGCTTGAACTTGCCGGGCCACGCGACGCTGTGCAGCTCGATGGTGAAGGCGCGGTAGCCGGCTGTGGCCACGGGGGGCCTTTGGTGACGAAGAGCCTGGTCTTGCGGGTCCCCTTGCGCTGCATGCCGCTGGGATCAGCGCGGGGTCTAAGCGTGCTGGAGAAGGAGCGCGGTCGTGACGGGCCGGTGCAGGGAGCACTTGGGCAGCTTCTTGGGGGCGAGGGACCTCTTGACAGCTCTGCTCTTGCTGCACTGGTGCCGGACGGAGTGGGCTCTGCCCAGGGGCCACGCGCCTTGGGGCCAAGGCGCCTTCTTGAGGGGGAGGCGGTTGAGGCGCCGAGCTTCATCGCCAGCCGGCGGGCGCGTGCAGCGAGAAGGACGGCGCTGGGAGCCTCGCGCACGGACGAGCTCGGCGACGCGGTCGAGCCACTCTTCGTAGACGTCATCGACAGGGCGGTAGCGCAGGAGTTCGTTTGCCGCGATGAGCGTGGCCCAAGCCTCCATGGGCGCGCGGAGCGCGCGAGAACAAGAACCAATTGGGGCGAGTGAAGGAGTAGCGGTATGGCCGTCTCGCCTTACGGACGAATGCTGGGACGATGCTTGCTGCTTGTTCCCCGCCGGGCCGGTGGCGGCGTTGATGGCAGGCGACAGGGAACGGCGGGGGCGGCCGCCGACGGGGACCGTCTAGGCGACGCGGGTAGCGAGAGCGGCTCGGCGCTCGGCACGGGCCCGACGAGCGTCTGACATGGATGCGATGGGGGGCGAAGAACAGGAGGGCGAAAGACGGATTCCGGTGCACCCCTACCTGGCGCGCCAAATGTCGGATTTTGGGTTCCGGCAAACCCTCTAGGTTCGAACTCTGGGGTGCACGCGGAGATATCGCTCCCTACCTACCTGCGCCTCGTCGCCTCACAAGGATCTAAAACTACAAAAGGAATAACACAAGAGACACAAGGTTTATACTGGTTCGGGCCACCATTGTGGTGTAACACCCTACTCCTGTGTGTGGTGTGGTGGATTGCCTCTTGGGCTGATGATGAACAACACAAGGAAGAACAGCCTCGCGAGGGTGAGGTGTTCTTGTGGCTAGGCTCTCGATCGGATTGGATCAAGCTAAGATGAGGTGTCCGGATCCTTCTCTTCTCTCTTCTCTTCCTCGATCCTCCAAGATGCCTCTACCCTGGGAGTGGCTAGCTCTACTTATAGGCAGGGGCCCTGGGCCTCTTCCCAAATATTGAGCGGGAAGGGCGCCAACAATTGGCCATTTTGAAGGGGAACATCTAGTACACTTATCCCGACTAAAGTTGGTCCTCGCACAAAGGCTCGTGGTGACGCCGGCTTGGGCTCCACGATGACCTCCTTCCTGCCGCTAATGACGGTCTTGGTCTTGTTGCACCGAAACGGGTGCCTTTGCTTGATGCTCTCGCCTGTGCTTGCCCCCTTTGCACCAAAGAGGAAATGAGGACACTGCGCGGGCTGGCGCCCGCCTGGCGCCCTTGGTCGTCATGGCTTGCATCATGGGCACCTCGTGAGGTACCCCGCCTTGATCTCTCCGCCTCCTCGCGAGCCAGCCTGACGAGGCCGTGCCTGAGGAAGCTTCCTGTCGCCCGCCCCGTGAGGCTTGGCCCCTCGCGAGGGTCTTGAGCTCGTGCTGATGAAGATGGGCCGTACTGGGCCACCCCTTGAGCAACGCTGCAGGCTGCAGGCAGGCAAGTCTGGGTACCCCCGTTCCCAGAACGCCGACATAGGTCTCACAATTACTCATGTCAATAACATAATCAGCTAGCGAGCCATAATAATAAAACTCGGATGACAACACTTTCTCAAAATAATTATAACATGATATAACAAAAAGGTATCTCGCTAGCCCTTTCTGAGACCGCAAAACATAAATGCAGAGAACCTTTAAAGATCAAGGACTGACTAAACATTGTAATTCATGGTAAAAGAGATCCAGTCAAGTCATTCCCAATATAAACCAATAATGATGAATGCAAATGACAAGCAGTTTCAAATGGGTGCTTTTTAATAAGAAGGGTGATGACTCAACATAAAAGTAAATAGATAAGCCCTTCGCAGAGGGAAGCAGGGATTTGTAGAGGTGCCAGAGCTCGATTTTAAAATAGAGATTGAATAACATTTTGAGCGGCATACTTTCGCTGTCAACGCAACAACTATGATATGGCTATATCTTCCATACTACATGCATTATAGGCAGTTCCCAAACAGAATGGTAAAGGTTTATACTCCCCCAACCACCAACAAGCATCAATCCATGGCTTGCTCGAAACAACGAGTGCCTCCAACATACAACAGCCCTGGGGGAATTTTGTTCAATTATTTTGATTTGCTTTGATCTTTTGGATCATGGGATTGGGCATCCCAGTTACCGGCTGTCGGTGTCAAAACCGGCGGATCTCGGGTAGGGGGTCCCGAACTGTGCGTCTAGGCGGATGGTAACAGGAGACGAGGGACACGATGTTTTTACCCAGGTTCGGGCCCTCTCGATGGAGGTAAAACCCTACTCCCGCTTGATTAATATTAATGATATGGGTAGTACAAGAGTAGATCTACCACGAGATCGTAGAGGCTAAACCCTAGAAGCTAGCCTATGGTATGATCGTTGTTCGTCCCCACGGACTAAAACCCTCCGGTTTATATAGACACCAGAGAGGGCTAGGGTTACACAGAGTCGGTTACAATGGGAGGAGATCTACATATCCGTATCGCCAAGCTTGCCTTCCACGCTAAGGAAAGTCCCATCCAGACACGGGACAAAGTCTTCAATCTTGTATCTTCATAGTTCAGGAGTCCGGCCAAAGGTCATAGTCCGGCTATCCGGACACCCCTAATCCAGGACTCCCTCAGTAGCCCCCGAACCAGGATTCAATGACGATGAGTCTGGTGCGCAAATTGTCTTCGGCATTGCAAGGCGTGTTCTTCTCTTAATTCTGTGTACCTGTTGAATAGTGTCCGGCTTCTCATGAATATTGTGCTCCTTGGCTTCCATGCCCAATAATGGCCTGCTTCCAAGTGTCAAACGAATGCAAAAAGCCAGGGTGTTTTTACATTTACCCCCTTAGCTGCGCAAATGAGCTGCATATAAAAGATACGAGGATTCAGATCCGAATCACACCATCTTCCCTTCAAGGAAGCTGCTCATCGAGCACATCCGATGTAAATCCATTCCATCATGGCTACCGACGCAGCTCCTCCTCTCGCCTCCCAGCCCTCAACCCGAGATTGGGAGAGATGTTCCGTCCAAGACATGTAGCTAGTGACGCCCAAACTAAGGGATTTCTTCCCCAGCCTTCATGGTCCCGGTTCGAGCGACTACGCCACCTATAGTGGCGAAAGCAAAGTGAGAGCGTCCCCAATCCCTCTAAAGGAGAGCGGGTATGCCTTGTCCCTTATTTGATAAGAGGGCTCGGATTTCCAATTTATCTGTTTCTCCGGGGGCTCTTGGAGTTCTACGGCCTCCGGTTGCACAACCTTACACCTGCCTCCATTTTGCATATTGTGGGCTTTGTAGCCCTTTGCGAGCTGTTTTTGGGCATCGAGGCTCATTTCGCGCTATGGAAGAAGCTGTTTTGCCTTGTGCCCCGTTCTCAGGAGGGGTCGATATATCAAGTGGGCGGAGCCGAACTATGGCGCATCGCCGGGACCAAATATCTATCCGGAACCCCAAGGAAGGCGTCCGAAGACTGGCCTTCAGAATGGTTTTATATAGAAGATGTCCCATGCCGGACCCTGTTCGGATCGGCCTCCCTGAGTTCAATAATGCTCCCTTGAAGAAGCGCCTAAGATGGCGTCCACGGAGCCCTCAGAGGGAAAATGACAAGGACGTCCTTTACATGATGAGCCGGATAAGGTTGTTAGCTCATTCCGGACTGACCATGATCGGGTTCATGGCCACATGCATTATGCGGGGGGTGCAGCCACTTCAGAGTAGAGGCCACCCCATGTGGGATTTCAACGGGGAGGATGATGCCACCCGCTGCGGCCGTAAGGGGCCGAGATCGGTTGCTGCCCTGACGAAGGCCTTGTCCGCATTGTATAAGGGAGAAGAGGAGGAGTTCCTCCGCGTCAATCCACAGGGCGGATTTTCTATGTACAATCCTCCAAGCTGGGTAAGCGGACACTTCTTTTGCCCATCCGTTCCATATTCCCATAGTTAAGTACCTTATCTTGTGATTTCGACGCAGAACTGCGCCAGTCAGAAGCGATATAAATAGCCCCTCCACAACCTCGAGGATTCGGAACGGTTCCTCGATCCGCCTCCCAAGAGGATCCGACATATCCGTGGAGCTGATCGATGGGGTATTTTACCAACTGAGCATCGACAATGCCTTGGTTGCCATTACGGCCGATTACCCCGGAATACTTCCAGCCTCATAGGTAACTGAGACCGAAGTCCCAATATTTTAAAAATGACCCATCCATGCTTATTTTTGATCACCGTATATAAATGGTGTTTTGCAGGGGGAGCCCTTGAGGCGGAAGGCCGAGCCTGCGGTGGCTAGCCAACAAGGGGCAGCAAGGCCCAGCAGGCTGAAAAGAAGTGCGGTCCGGATTGAGACGCCGGCGCAACAGTATGGCGTACCATTTATTCCTAGTTTTTATTCTCGGAAGCCATACTAACGCTTGTGCTCTCTTCAGGAAAAAGAGCGCTCGCCGGACTATTCCGGAGAGGTTGCCAATCGAGCCTCCACCAGCCAGGCTCCAAAGCCAGGTCCAGAAGCGGAGGCGAACACGATGCGTGCGTCGGACGCTCCTCCGACAGAGGATGCCGACAAACTGTCTGCCACCAATTCCGAGGTAGAGAGTGCCATGAATCACAGGTGTCGCCGGACAGTTCTTCGTGACACATGTTTCTCCCAAGAGGCATTGGATGCCTTCAATTCGGGAGATGCGCACATCCGTGCCGCTCAAAATGGTCTAGCCAGAGCCACGGAGCAGTATGTGAAAGACATACGGGTGAGAAAATTTTGATGGTTATATATGCCAAGAGTCTCCCAGACTTAAAACAGTTGTAATAACTAATTTAAGGATCATTTGTTATGCAGGATCTTACAAAAAAGAATACCCAACTGTCCTGGGAGCTGGAAGAGTGCAATGCCCAACTTGAGGCCGCACTAGCCGCTGCAGGGGAGGCCAAGGAGACCCGTTCTGGTAATATAGCTTTGAAAGATGAGTATGTTGTGAAGTGTGGCATGTGTGCAAATCTGACAATATCATTGCAGATGGCGCCGGAGTGGATCCGGACAAGCAACAACTCTTGCGCTGGTTAAAGGCCGGCGAGAGCGTGCTTACGAGGGTGAGGCAGGAGAAGAATAATCTCCAAGATGCCAACACCCACCGGGCGAGGAACTAAAGGATGTTCGTGCTCAAATTGCCGGACTCCATGAAGGAGAATCGACGGCTTCGACGCGGCATTTTTAGTAAGTGCTTGAACGAACTTTGAAAAAGAGTTCGGCGAGGAAGTCAACTAACAGAGTTATGTCTGTAGGTATGCTCACATGTCGTCCTGCAGAGGAAATGCTTGGTTCTACGGGTGACCTTCTTCCGGAGCTCTTACAACTGCATGAACGAGTTCGGCAGGTGATGAAGGGCGTCGCCCAGGCCTTGTGTCCATCTGTCTCCCTGCCCGAAGGCCTTGGAGAGCTTGCAGAGGCTTAAGGGAGAATGGTGGCGCTTCCGATTATGGAAGATATCGGCCTGCCGTCCAGGCCCAGGGAGGCCTGGGCCATGGTGAAGACGCGGTACACGAAGGATGACCCAAACCACATGGCCGAGGTCGGACCTGTGGGGCCTGATGGGAAGGAGACCCCTGTGAGCTTAGTGTGGCCAAGTAGAATTGGCCGCCAAATATTCCCAACAGGACTGTAAACTAGACAGCCTATTAGATGGTATTGAGGAGGAATATGCCCAGTCAAATTGACTATGTAATTTAAGATGACATGTGAAAATGCCTTCTAGCCGGATTGTAGATCGCTTGTCATGGCGGACCTTTTCGCTCGACCTCGGGACCCTATAGTCCGAGTGTGTCCGAATACCCTCGCGGTTATATAAGAACCGGGCATGCGTGGAGACCAAGGCGTAGGGGTCATTAGTGCTTGAAATGCATAAGTGCCCAACTAGTTATGTTATATTACATGGTTAGTAAGAAACATCTTCCGTGGAGAATAGTTCCGTTAGGGGTTCCTTTCCTGGGAGGCATGCCTTAAAGTGCATGTCCGCACTATGAAAAAGCGAGAAAAGCATCCGGGGTAGATAAATAAATAAGTGAGAAATCATCTTTAGTTCACCGATGAATATTCCCTTAAGAACGCTAGCTTTCGGCTTCACCCGGTCTGAGGTACACATCCGCCGACCAGCAGTAACAATCACAGAGGTGCTCCCTTTACCACCTAGCCGAACAATCGGGAACGTAGGGGTAAGCACAGGAGCCAGGCAACCCAGCTTGGCCAAAACTTAAGTCATATCAATACATATAATGGTGAATAAAAGGTACATGCGGAAGCGTGACACATGTGTTAGGCATGAAGCCCGTACAAATAAGCTTATGTTAAAGAAGCCCCCAGGTATAATGAGTGCGGATAGCACGTCAAGTGTGTGCGAAAAATGCGCGAACGAGCCTTTAAACGCTGTAAGAGAAAAAAAGGGAGAACGAGAGAAATATAAGACAGCTAATGTGTAAAAAATAGACAGAGGAAGGAGACGAACTCAGAATCCGGCGCTAGGCGTAGAATCTTCGAAGACTGGCAGCGTTCCATGGGTTCGGCTCGAGTCGGTTATCCGATGCATCTCGCAGACCGTACGCTCCACCGGTCAGGACTTGGTCGATAATATAGGGACCTTCCTATTTGGGCTTGAGTTTGTCCTTTTTCTTGTCCGGCAGGCGTAGAACTAACTCGCCAACATTATAAGTTTTGGCCCGTACTTCTCTGCTTTGATATCTTCGAGCCTGTTGTTGATAGAATGCGGAACGGGCTTTTGCCATGTCACGCTCCTCCTCCAAGGCGTCCAAACTGTCCTCCCGATCGAGCTCGGCTTCTCTTTCTTCGTACATGCGCACGCGAGGTGAGTCATGAATTATGTCGCAGGGCAGAACTGCCTCTGCGCCGTATACCATAAAGAATGGTGTGAATCCGTAGGTGCGATTCGGTGTGGTCCGCAGCCCCTAGAGTACGGAGTCGAGCTCCTCTACCTAGTGCGTGTTAGATTCCTTGAGGGACCACACTAATCTGGGTTTGATGTCGCTCATGATTAGACCATTTGCTTGCTCGACTTGACCGTTAGTTTGAGGGTGATAGACTGAAGCATAGTCGAGTTTGATGCCCATGTTTTTGCACCAGAGTTTGACCTCGTCGGCCATGAAGTTCGTGCCGTTATCAGTGATGATGCTGTGGGGGACGCCAGTAACGGTGTACGACCCACGATATGAAGTCTATCACTGTCCGGATTCGCCGCCTTAACAAAGCTTGGCCTCTATCCATGTGGTGAATTTATCCACCATGACCACTAGATATTTTTGCTTGTGGGTTCCTCCTTTAAGGGGTCCAACCATGTCAAGCCCCTGCACTGCCAAGGGCCAGGTGATGGGTATAGTTTGGAGGGCGGTGGGTGGCATGTGGCTTTGATTAGCAAAGAGCTGGCAACCGACACATCATTGGACTAAGTCATGAGCATCTACCCGGGCCGTCGGCCAATAAAATCCTGTACGGAAGGCCTTGCTTACAAGGGCCCGGGCTGCGGCGTGGTGCCCGCCGAGTCTGGCATGAATTTCAGCCAGAAGATTCCGCCCTTCCTCTTCGGAGATACAGCTTTGAAGGACTCCGGACGCGCTTTTCTTATAAAGCTCTCCCTCATGGACTTTATAGGCTTTTGATCGCCGCACTATGCAGCGTGCCTCATTTTGGTCCTTGGGAAGTTCCTGCCTGGTTAGGTAGGCTAGGAATGGTTCCGTCCACAGGGCAATGACTGCCATTATTACGTGGGCTGAAGATGTTACTTCGTTGGGAGAGCCTCCAGTCGTCTACTAAAGTTTCGACATGCTTGGTTTTGACGACCACATCATCTACGTATGCCTCCACTGTTTTGCCGATCTGGTTTGCCAGACATGTCTGAATCATGCGCTGATATGTTGCGCCGGCGTTTTTGAGCCCGAATGGCATTGTGTTGAAGCAGAATGGGCCGTATGGGGTGATAAATGCCGTTGCGGCTTGGTCAGGCTCTGCCATCTTAATTTGATGGTAGTCGGAGTATGCATCAAGGAAACACAATGAATCGTGTCCTGCGGTAGCGTCGATAATTTGATCGATGCGGGGGAGGGGAAGGGATCCTTTGGGCAAGCCTTGTTGAGGTCCTTGAAATCCATGCATAGGCGCCAGGATTTGTCGTTCTTTGGTACCATCACCAGGTTTGCTAGCCAGTCCGGATGTTTTATATCTTTGATGAATCTGGCATCCAGTAGTTTGGCTAGCTCCTCTCCCATGGCTTGTCCCTTTCGTAGAAACGCCGAAGAGCATGTTCGACTAGCTTGAATCCTTTTAGGATGTTTAGGCCGTGCTCGGCCAGCCGGCGTGGGATTCCTGGCATGTCTGAAGGGTGCCAGGCAAAAATGTCCCAATTTTCGCGTAGGAATTCTCGTGTCTGGCGTCTACATCAGGGTTTAATTGTGCCCCGATGGAGGCCGTTTTTGTAGGGTCCGTTGGGTGGACTTGGAATTTGACTATTTCGTCCGCTGGTTTAAAGGAGGTGGACTTGGATCTTTTATTGAGTATCATATCGTCCCTGTTCACCGTGGAGCGCAGCGCAGTCAGTTCCTCGGCTGCTAGGGCTTCGGATAGTGCCTCGAGGGCTAGTGCGGTTGTCTTATTTTCTGCGTGGAGTGCTATGTCTGGGTCACTAGCAAGAGTGATGATTCCGTTGGGCCCGGGCATTTTGAGCTTCATGTACCCGCAATGGGGTATAGCTTGAAAAATTGTGAATGCCTCTCGCCCTAATAGAGCGTGGTATCCGTTCTTTGAACGGGGCCACTTGGAACGTGACCTCCTCGGACCTGTAATTATCCGGCGTGCCGAACACCACATCCAGTGTGATTTTTCCTGTAAAGCATGCTTCCCGACTGGGTATTATTCCTCTAAAGGTTGTGCTGCTTCGCTCAATGCGGCTCCAGTCTATTTCCATTTTTTGAAGGGTTTCCTCATAAATGAGGTTCAATCCGCTGCCACAGTCCATGAGTACCTTGGTAAGGCGAAAGTCGTCCACTATTGGACTGAGGACCAATGTTCTTTGGTGCTCGGGCTGTTCGGAATTTAGGTTCGTCACTGGCATTAAAGGTAATAGCCGTGTCACTCCATGGATTTATTGTTTCTACTTGGTAGACTTTGGCAAGGCTGCGGAGTGTTCGTTTTCGCATATTATTTGATGCGAAAGTCTCGAAGACTGTTAATACCGTCTTTGGTATCCACAGGCTGGTGCTCTATGGATCTTTGGGGTTTGAAGCTCTTCGCCACTTTTGGCCACTGCCGGAGTATCCAACATGCTCTAAGGCTATGAGTTGGTGTGGCGCCCTCTGTACTATGAATTTTACAGGGTCCGTTGAGCCATCCCTCCAGTACGGTTCCATGCCCCATAGGGGTTTTTTGTTTGTTGGTGTTTAACCCAGGTGATTGGCGATAATGCACCCTTTTATTTCGGACTGGTTTGTATTGAGGGCGGATTGTCCCAAAATCTTACTTCAGTTTTTCGAGCGCTTTCCATCGCACAAGATTTCGTACTATGGACGCCAAGTCAGCAAAGCGTGTAATTTCACGACGACCTATGGCATTGAGGATTCCCTTGTCCATGCAATTATTGCAGAAGAATGAAATTGCGTCTTCCCCGCGGCAGTCCTTTATCCTGTTCATAGCCAGGAGGAATCTGGCCCAGTAATGATGTACTGTTTCCTCGGGCTCTTGCCTAATATTGGATAGATCGCCTATGTTCGGGTGGGCGGGTAGAATTAGATCCGAAACCTCACCCAATCTGAGGCTCAAGGGCCAAGGGGTTTCCGAACTCGGAAGCTTGGATTCTTGGATGTTATCCACTGAATCTAGCCCATTGCCTGACTCTAAGTTCAGGTCTTGAGTGACGTCCTCCCCTCCACGGGTATCCGGCTTGGAGGGATCGGGAATCCGGACATAGCTAGTCCTTAAGATAGATGAAGGGTCGCCGCATTGTTCCTCCACCACAACAACGTGATGGGTGACACTGGGAGAGTTAATCTCTCTCGGATCGGGTTTAAGCCCAATCGATTGTAGTCTGAAGCGACTCCTGAGTGGCGATGCGATCTAGGAGCTCTTTTAAGGAAGAGAGCTCCGTTGGATCTAACTGCTCGGCGAGTTTTGAGTTGACGTGAAGATTGCTTTCGATGACCCGAGAAGTCATCGTCGCCGCGGCGGCCGAACAGGCGGTCATAAGAAAACCGCCTAGCCGGAGAGTTTGGTTGATAGCCAAAGATCCTTTAGCAACAGTGTCGTCTTTAAAGACAGGATGAGGCATCCTTCCTGATGGCGACGGCATAGAGGAACTCTCAATGAAAGCACCAATGTCGGTGTCAAAACCGGCGGATCTCGGATAGGGGGTCCCGAACTGTGCGTCTAGGCGGATGGTAACGAGGAGACAAGGGACACGATGTTTTTACCTGTGTTCGGGCCCTCTCGATGGAGGTAAAACCCTACCTCTGCTTGATTAATATTGATGATATGGGTAGTACAAGAGTAGATCTAAGACGAGATCGAGAGGCTAAACCCTAGAAGCTAGCCTATGGTATGATCGTTGTTAGCCCCACGGACTAAAACCCTCCGGTTTATATAGACACCGGAGAGGGCTAGGGTTACACAGAGTCGGTTACAATGGGAGGAGATCTAAATATACGTATAGCCAAGCATGCCTTCCACGCCAAGGAAAGTCCCATCCGGACACGGGACGAAGTCTTCAATCTTGTATTTTCATAGTCCAGGAGTCCGGCCAAAGGTCATAGTCCGGCTATCCGGACACCCCCTAATCCAGGACTCCCTCACCAGCCCTTTCCCGTGAATGAGGAGCGGAGTCCACTTACAGAATTTCATTTGAAGGTTTGGAGTTTGGCACATACAAATTTACTTGGAATGGCAGGTAGATACCGCATATAGGAAGGTATAGTGGACTCATAAGGAACAACTTTGGGGTATAAGGAGATTGGATGCACAAGCAGTATTCCCGCTTAGTACAAGTGAAGGCTAGCAAAAGACCTGGAAGCGACCAATCGAGAGAGCGACAACAGTCATAAACATGCTTTAAAATTAATTCACACCGAGTACAAGCATGAGTAGGATATAATCTACCATGAACATAAATATCATGAAGGCTATGTTGATTTGATTCAACTACATGTGTGAACATGTGCCAACTCGAGTCACTCAATTCATTCAAAGGAGGATACCATCCCATCACAACACAGCATAATCATTCTAATAGCATGTTGGCACGCAAGGTAAACCATTATAACTCATAGCTAATCAAGCATGGCACAAGCAACTATAATCTCTAAATGTCATTGCAAATATGTTTACTTCATAATAGCTGACTCCGGAACGATGAACTCATCATATTTACAAAAACAAAAGCGGTCGAAGTTCATACCAGCTTTTCTCATCCCAATAAGTTCATCATATATCGTCATTATTGCCTTTCAATCGTACGACTGAACGATGTGTATAATAATAAGAGTGCACGTGCATTGGACTAAGCTGGAATCTGCAAGCATTCAACTCAAGAGAGAAGACAAGTAATATGGGCTCTAAATTAAATAAACAATCATGCATATAAGAGCCACTAAGCATTTTCAATATGGTCTTCTCGACCCCCAAAAGAAAGAAAAGGAAATAAAACTATTTACACGGGAAAGCTCCCAACAAGTAAGAAGAAGAACTAGAATTTTTTTTGAATTTTCATTTTAATTTCTACTACAAGCATGGAAATTAAACTAACTTTTTTTTAGGTTTTTCTTAAGGTTTATCAAACACACAAGAAGAAAACTAGAAAAAGAAATTTAAACTAGCATGGATAATACAATGAAAGAGTATGAGCACCGACGACTAGTGTGTGAACATGAATGTAAAGTCGGTGAGAAATACGTACTCCCCCAAGCTTAGGCTTTTGGCCTAAGTTGGTCTAGTACCAAGGACCGCCGCTACTCTCCCCGGTGTAGTGTGAGGTGTAATAAGGATGCCACTTGCTGGTCATCTCCGGATCCCACTGGACAGATGATGCACGATAAGGGTCCAGCTCAGGTTTCGGCTCAGGTTCAGGTTCTGGCATAAGTGGAGGGGAGCCACCAGGGGCCCACGAGACAGGGGGGCGCCTACGGGGCGCCTGCCTCTCTCGTGGCTGGTGCTTGGCCTCCTCCGCAGTGTTTTCAAGGCCTAAAATCCTCAAATATTCCGTAAAAAATTATACTAAGTTTGCGGGGCATTTGGAGCACTTTTATTTTCGGACTATTTTTAATGCACGGATAATCCGTAAAATGCAGAGATAATACTATTTTTGCTCTATTTATTCTAAATAATAGAAAGTAAAAAGAGGGTACAGAAAGTTGTGCCTTCTAGTTTCATCCATCTCGTGATCATCAAAATGAACCCACTAACAAGGTTGATCAAGTCTTGTTAACAAACTCATTCCGAATAACACGGAACCGGAGAAATTTCGAATAACACTAAGTTACCTCAACGGGATATGAAAATCCCCAACAATAAGAATATCATACTTTTTCTTGACAGTAGGGAGAGGAAATTCAAAACCTCCAAAAATGATAGTTGGAACTTTTTCAATAGAATTGATGCTATGGACTTGAGATTGTTTCCTCGGCAAATGTACCGTATGGTCATTAGCATTAACATGAAAAGTGACATTGCCTTTGTTGCAATCAATAACAGCCCCTGCAGTATTAAGAAAAGGTCTACCAAGGATAATAGACATACTATCGTCCTCGGGAATATCAAGAATAACAAAGTCCGTTAAGATAGTGACATTTGCAACCACAACAGGCACATCCTCACAAATACCGGCAATGTATAGCAGTTGATTTATCAGCCATTTGCAAAGATATTTCGGTAGGTGTCAACTTATTCAATTCAAGTCTACGATATAAAGAGAGAGGCATAACACTAACACCGGCTCCAAGATCACATAAAGCAGTTCTAACATAATTTCTTTTAATAGAGCATGGTATAGTTGGTACACCGGATCTCCAAGTTTCTTTGGTATTCCACCTTTAAAAGTGTAATTAGCAAGCATGGTGGAAATTTCAGCCTCCGTATCTTTCTTTTATTTGTGATGATATCCTTCATATACTTAGCATAAGGATTTACTTTAAGCATATCGCTTAAGCGCATACGTAAGAAAATAGGTCTAATCATTTCAAAGAAGCGCTCAAAATCCTCATCATCCTTTGACTTGGATGGTTTAGGAGGAAAGGGCATGGGTTTCTGAACCCATGGTTCTTTTTCTTTACCATGCTTCCTAGCAACAAAATCTCTCTTATCATAAGGTTGATTCTTTGATTGTGGGTTATCAAGATCAACAGCAGGTTCAATCTCTACATCATTGTTTTTGCTAGGTTGAGCATCAACATGAACATTATCATTAACATTATCACTAGGTTCATGTTCATCACGTGATTGTGTTTCAGCATCAGAAATAGAAATATCATTGGGATTCTCAGGTGTGTCTACGACAGGTTCACTAGAAGCATGCAAAGTTCTATCGTTTTTCATCTTCTTCTTTTTAGAAGAACTAGGTGCCTCTAAATTATTTCTTTGAGAATCTTGCTCGATTCTCTTAGGGTGGCCTTCAGGATACACAGGTTCCTGAGTCATTCTTCCAGTTCTAGTAGCCACTCTAACAACAAAGTCATTTTTATTATTCAATTCATCAAGCAAATCATTTTGAGCTTTAAGTACTTGGTCAGCTTGAGTAGCAACCATAGAAGCATATTTGCTAACACGGTGAAGTTCATCTTTAACTCTAGCCAGATTATCACCTACGTGTCCTATCTCTAAAGCATTATTCTTTAACTCTCTACCAACATAAGCATTAAAACTTTCTTGTCTAGCCATAAAGTCATCAAATTCATCTAAGCATGGGCTATGAAATTTAGTAGAGGGTATTTCAACTTTATCATATCTATAGAGAGAATTTACCTTTACTACATGTGTCGGGTTATCAAGACAATGTGGTTCTTCAGGCGATAAATTAAGACCATGTATTTCTTCAATGGGTGGTAAATTCTTAACATCTTCAGCTTTAATAGCGTTTTCTTTCATTGATTTCTTTGCCTCTTGCATATCTTCAGGACTGAGAAATAAAACACCTCTCTTCTTGAATTGGGTTTAGGAATAGGCTCAGAAGTTGGCTCATTTGGCTCAGGAATTACTTCAGGAACTGGCTTGGGAAGAGTCCAATTATTTTCATTAGTCAACATATTATTCAATAGTATTTCAGCTTCTCGACTGTTCTTTCCCTGAAAACACAACCAGCACAACTATCCAAGTAGTCCTTGGAAGCATCGGTTAGTCCATTATAAAAGATATCAAGTATTTCATTTTTCTTAATAGGATGATCAGGCAAAGCATTAAGTAACCGGAGAAACCTCCCTCAAGCTTGTGGGAGACTCTCTTCTTTGTTTGCACAAAATTATATATTTCCCGCAAGGCAGCTTGTTTCTTATGAGCAGGAAAATATTTAGCAGAGAAGTAATAAATCATATCCTGGGGACTACGCACACAACGAGGAGCAAGAGAATTATACCAAGTCTTAGCATCACCCTTTAATGAGAACGGAAATATCTTAAGGATATAAAAATAGTGAGACTTCTCATCATTAGTAAACAAGGTGGCTATATCATTCAACTTTGTAAGATGTGCCACAACAGTTTCAGATTCAAGGCCATAAAAAGGATCAGATTCAATTAAAGTAATAATATCAGGATCAGCAGAGAATTAATAATCCTTATCAAGAATACGTATAGGTGAAGTAGCAAAAGCAGGATCGGGTTTCATTCTAGCATTAAGAGACTACTGCTTCCATTTAGCTAATAATTTCTTAAGATCATTTCTATCATTGCAAGCAAGGATTTCCATAGAAGCTTTTTCATTCATAACATAACGCTTAGGAACAACAGGTAATACATAATCATTGGGGGAACCTTCATCATCACTATCATCAATAATAGGTTCTTCAATATTTTCATTCCCCCTAACTCAAGCAAGTTGTTCATCAAGAAATTCACCTAATGGCAAAGTAGTATCACGCACAGAAGTAGTTTCATCATGCATATCAGAAGTGGCATCATCAATAACATGCGACATATCAGAATTCATAGCAGTAGCCGGTTTAGGTGTCGCAAGCTTACTAATAACGAAAGGAGAATCTAGTGCAGAGCTAGATGGCAGTTCCTTACCTCCCCTTGTAGCTAAGGGCAAAATCTTGGTTTTAGCGTCTTTCAAGTTCTTCAAAGTGATCAACAGATATAAATCCCAAGTGACTCAGAGAATAGAGCTATGCTCCCCGGCAACGGCGCCACAAATTAGTCTTGATAACCCACAAGTATAGGGGATCGCATAGCTTTTCGAGGGTAGAGTATTCAACCCAAATTTATTGATTCGACACAAGGGGAGCCAAAGAATATTCTTGAGTATTAGCAGTTGAGTTGTCAATTCAACCACACCTGGATAACTTAGTATCTGCAGCAAAGTGTTTAGTAGCAAAAGTGGTATGATAATAAAGGTAACGTTAGCAAAAGTAAAGATAAATGTTTTTGGGTTTTTGTAGTAGTTGTAACAAGAGTAGCGGAAAAGTAAATAAGCGAAGAACAATATATGAAAAGCTCGTAGGCAATGGATCAGTGATGGATAATTATGCCGGATGTGATTCCGCATGCAATAGATATAACATAGGGTGATATAGAACTAGCTCCAATTCATCAATGTAATGTAGGCATGTATTCCGTAAATAGCCATACGTGCTTATGGAAAAGAACTTGTATGACATCTTTTGTCCTACCCTCCCGTGGCAACGGGGTCCTTACGGAAACTAAGGGATATTAAGGCCTCCTTTTAATAGAGAATCGGAACAAAGCATTAGCACATAGTGAATACATGAACTCCTCAAACTACGGTCATCACCGAGAAGTATCCCGATTATTGTCACTTGGGGTTGTCGGATCATAACACATAATAGGTGACTATAGACTTGCAAGATAGGACCAAGAACACACATATATTCATGAAAACATAATAGGTTCAGATCTGAAATCATGGCACTCGGGCCCTAGTGACAAGCATTAAGCATAGCAAAGTAATAGCAACATCAATCTCGGAACATAGTGGATACTAGGGATCAAACCCTAACAAAACTAACTTGATTACATGGTAAATCTCATCCAACCCATCACCGTCCAGCAAGCCTACGATGGAATTACTCACGCACGGCAGTGAGCATCATGAAATTGGTGATGGAGGATGGTTGATGATGACGACGACGACGAATCCCCCTCTCCGGAGCCCCGAACGGACTCCAGATCAGCCCTCCCGAGAGAGATTAGGGCTTGGCGGTGGCTCCGTGTCGTGAAACGCGATTGAACTTTCTCTCTGATTTTGTTCTCCCCGAGACGGAATATATGGAGTTGGAGTTGAGGTCGGAGGAGGTCCAGGGGGCCCACGAGATAGGAGGTCAGCCCTAGGGGGCACCCCTGTCTCGTCGTGGACAGTGGGCCCTCTGGTGTATTTATTTTGCCCAATAATTCTTATAAATTCCAAAAAGTGCCTCCGTGGATTTCCAGGACATTCCGAGAACTTTTCTTTTCTACACATAAAACAACATCATGGTAGTTC
The DNA here is from genome assembly GCA_021605145.1 of Aegilops bicornis. Lineage (NCBI taxonomy): Eukaryota > Viridiplantae > Streptophyta > Magnoliopsida > Poales > Poaceae > Aegilops > Aegilops bicornis. The sequence continues at coordinate 627,557,107 of CM038671.1, read as the reverse complement.
TGCTGAATACAGCGTCAGTCCGGGTTAGTTTCATTCAAATCATGCAAGTTAGAGTCCAAAACAAGGACAAAAGTGTTTGGAAAAGTAGATACGTTGGAGACGTATCAGGAAGCAGGGCGGGCGGCACTGACTGTTTCGGGCGGAAAGCGCGTGTGGGCGAGGAGATGACTTTACTTGGAGAGGATGGCAATGGGGACCCACCAGGTCCATAGCCTCACGTACGCAAGTGCCTCCTTATTATATATATATATATATATATATATATATATAACTATAATTTATTTTTCTTCCTCCTGGATTCCTGACAACACGGTCCCACACCATTGTCACCCTCCGGAGTAGTCAATAAATGAGAGAATTGCACAAGAAGCGGCCGACAATTTGGGACCAAGCAGCTCGAGCATTATTTGTGCAAAGTTTTTGATGTTTAGCCCAGATATTAATTTTTCTCCTCCGAACAACAATGAAAACATCGCTGTATTAATCAGGTATTAACCCATGTGGCCCGTCTAGCGAGCCGATATCCAGCCCGGATATTAATTTTTCAAGCTAAAATGGCTAGCCCACTACACTTTTTTAGGAATACCGAGCAAGGTCAAGTTGTTATTCTCCGCATTTCGGGCTGCAGATCTTTCCTAGGAGGGATGCATTAGGCTTAACAAGAAAATGGGCTTTAAGAAATAATAAATGGGATGTAATTGTAAAAACTGGGCAATAACTATAAAAAATGCACCAAACACATGATTACTTTATAAATTATTATTTTTGGATATTGAAAATTTTAATTTCATTAATTGTTGCGAGCGCAAAGTTTTGTTGGATTTTTACGTAATATAAATTTATATTGAAATTTTATTTAATCTGACTAGTAATTTCGGGATAAAAATATTTCGATCCCATCAAAATGTGGGAAATTTTATCGAATTCTGTTTTGAACGGTTGGTTGAAATTGGCTGTACTTTTAACAAACTGTAAATGGGTTGTAGTAAATTCCATTAGAACTCAAAAATGGACTACACATTCTTACAAATCTCAAATGGGCTATAAGTTCTCTGCCACACAATTCTGGCCTTATTAAGTTGACGCGTCCCCTAAAATAACAAAGTTGACGCGTATGCAAGGCTTTGTCAACTTATAGTCAACACACGGTTCTAGCAGCAGTGGCTGTTGGATGTCCATCCAACGGATGCCGTGCTTCTTCTTCAATCTCGGGTATTCTAGCTTCACCCGCCCAAAAAATGATTCCTCCCACGACATCTGGGCGCACCGCTTTGAAGCTGACACGTGGGCCTACTAAGTTGACGTCTGAAGGGATTTGTTAACTTAGTCAATATAAACGATTCTAGCTGCGGTGACCGTGATGATGTCCATCCAACACCGTCGTGCTTCTTCAACCTCTGGTCTTCTTGCTCCAGCCGCCAAAGCAGCGCCCGGTCGTGCCGCCTTGCTCACGCCTCTGTGGCTAGCTATCTTTGCCGCGAGGCCTCACCGCCCCTACTACTCCCACCGCTAGCCAAGCCATCCCTCCACTCACCCACACCCTCGTTATTCTGCGGCGGCAACAAGAGCCAAACCAAGTGAACCCTCGTACTCCTCTCCGCGTGTGCATCCACCGCCGCGTCTTCCCGGCTCGCGTCGTCCCCTTCCTAGGCCTCGCCGTCGTCCACCGCCGTGGTGCTCTCGTGTGGCGTGGTCAACGTGGTCAAGGAACGACTTCCATCGGACGTGGATCAGACGTGGAGAGGCCGACAACCGGGTCCACGACAGCCGCAAGGAAGTGCCTCCTTATTACGCGCAAAATAATTATTCCTCCACCTGACAGCGGGGACCCACTGGACGGGCCACCGTATTTCACGAAAAAAATGATTCGCCCCCTGACTGCTGGGACCCATGAGCTACATCTTCGCACGCAAGGAAGTGCGTCTGAAAAAAAACGATTCACCCCCTGACTGCTGGGACCCACCAGCTACATCTTCGCACGCAAGGAAGTGCGTCCGAAAAAAAACGATTCGCCCCCGACTGCTGGGACCCACCTGCTACACCATCGCACGCAAGGAAGTGCGTCCCGCAAAAAATGATTTCGCCCTGCCGGGACCCAAGCCTACACCTTCGCACGCCAGGAAGTGCGTCTGGGCAAAAAAAAAACCAAAACGATTCGCCCCCCTGACTGCTGGGACCCACCAGCTACGTCTTCGCACGCAAGGAAGTGCGTCCGGGTAAAAAAACGATTCGCCCCACTGACTGTCGGGACCCACTGGCTACATCTTCGCACGCAAGGAAGTGCGTCCGGGCAAAAAAATGATTCGCCCCCCTGACTGCTGGGACCCACCAGCTACATCTTCGCACGCAAGGAAGTGCCTGACAGTTGGGACCCACCTGGTCGAAGCGTACGTAGCGTTGTCATTCTGGTCGCGAACGTGTACGTACATATATACTGGTCGATGTAGAGGCGCGCACGTGTCATAGTAGAGGCGCGTACATGCCATTGTAGAGGCACGCACGTAGCATGTACACGTACGTACAGCGGCCAGGGTGCAAGAAAGAAAATACGGCCAGGTATGTTTACATATGGGCGGGGTCTCAAATGCCTACTCGCGCATACGTACGGCGAGGGCTCGTGTAAATGGCTGGGTCGGAACGGAGAAACAACGTCGTCGTCGTGTCCATGGGGAGGCAACGGAATGCGTCGTGTTCATGGGGAGGCAACGGAATGCGTTGTGTTCATCGGGAGGCAACGGAATGCGTGGGAGCCAACCGGCTGGGTCGGAACGGAATGCGTGGTCGTGTTCATCGGGAGGGCTTGGACGGAACAGGCGATGGAAAGGAGGCCTGGCGCACCGCACAACGGAGGAAACGGACCTCCTACATTCGGAACGGGGTCCTGTTGATCGGGAGGGGTGTGGCATACCGCAAAACGGAGGAAACGGACCTCCTACAGTCGAAACGGGGGTCCTGTTGATCGGGAGGGTGTGGCGTGAAGAAAACCGACGGCAATGCAGACCTCCCTACGGTCGAAACGGGGGTCCTGTTGATCAGGAGGGGTGCGGCGTACCGCAAAACGGACCTCCTACGGTCTAAACGGGGGTCCTCTTGATCGGGAGGGGTGTGGCGTACCGCGAAACGGACGAAACGGACTTGTGTTGGAGCACTACGGTCGAAACGGAGGTCCTTTTCAATGGGAGGGGTGTGGCGTACCGCAAAACGGGACTCCACGGGATACTACTCATCTCCACAGTCGACCTCCTCCAGCCTCCACGGGCTACCGTCGACCTCCTCCAGCCTCCACGGGCTACCGTCGACCTCCTCCAGCCTCCACGGGCTCCTGTTCATCCAGCCTCGACCAAGGCTACTCTACCGGCCATCGTTCAACCACCCTCCACGGGCACCCCTCCACCGTCTCATCGCTCATCCAGCCCTCCACACCACGGGGTCATGTTCAACCACCCTCCATGGGCACCCCTCCATCGCTCATCGCTCATCCAGCCCTCCAACACACCACGGGTCCTGTTCATCCAGTGGCAATGCCACCGCTCACTGTTCACCCAACCCCCCCCCCCCCCCCCCCCGCAATGCTCACTGTTCATCCCAGAGGCAGCATTGATCAGCTTTAGTTAGCAGCAGTGGCGAAGGAATCGCTCGATCGGGTTCAGTTAACAGCCATCGATCGATCGCTCGGGTTCGATAGCGTGTAACTGCGGTGCAATCGCCGGGTTCGATTAGAGCCCAACGCCTCGCCGAAGTTCGATTAGAGCCGACGCCTACGCACGCAGCAGCGTCGTGTCACGAGAAAGCAGCGCATCGCTCGTCCCCGACCTCCCACCATAATCGGCAACTCCCGAAATTTTCCTCCCCTCGCTTCTACCACGGTTTTTTCCGTCATGGACGGCCCAAAGAATGTCATGCATTGCGTCTCCAGCCCGCCCAGACGAAAAGCCCATTTTCTATCATGATTTTTGTCATAGAAGTAGGAGCCCACCACATCTATGATGATACCGGGTTTTGTCACAATTATCGTCATAGAAGTGTCATATGTATGACAGAAAAAAAATTCATTCGGCCCAAAATGTCACGGATGTGTCTTTTTTTTTGTAGCGATTACAGTGGAACCTAATTAAAAGCTGTCATGAGCAAAGAAATAATTCAACGGGTCCCACTTGTGCGTGTGTGCGTGTGTGTGTGTGAGAGAGAGAGACCCATCGGTCGATGCTCGTAAATACATCTTTCAGCCATATGCATTGATGTTGCTCAGTAAAACTTATATAGTTGACACAGTCATATAGAACATCGTAGCACACTGAACTTGCATACAAAAATTTCACGCAGGCGGCACAATCAGGATGGAAGCAGTGGATCGCTACGGGTAGGGCTATGTTGAAACCAACGAACTCGTACATAATGGTTTATCGTCTTTATCAATGACAGGAAAATATCTTGAATGTTGTGCAAAGAAAACAGACAGACAACACAATAAGTTCTACCAGCACATTAAGTTGACGTACAACCCTTTATAAAAAAAGTTTAGGTACAAAATTAGAACAGGTCACAATCAAATGTACCGGCCCATCAGTGCTTCACACCCATAGCTCGGATTTAACTAGTATCTGACAAGATTTAGTTGTTACCTCAAATTAGAGCACATCCATGCAGCCAGCCCTGCCTCTTCTCCCAAAGAAGCAGTGGCCTCTGCCGCACGATGGAGTAGGCCCTGTGCCATCCGTCGTTCCGAGCAACACGGGGAAAGTCTGACGTTGACTCCTGTAATGGACGTCGTCGATGGACCCTGGCACCAGCGGCGGCGGCAGGACTTCGATTGATGGATTGACCACTTCTTCGTCATGCACGAACACTCGATACAGGTACATCCCTAACGTGGTCCGCGGAAGCCTTCACTACAAAAATCCGTGATGATACGTGTTTGTCACAGTAGGTCACGTCTTTTGTCATGCATGTACATCCATGACGATTTTATGACAAAATCAAGATAGTCATACCTGTGCTGTCGTAGAAGTGTTCCATGACATTACCAAAATTATCATCACAGAAGTGTCCACTTCCATGACGATAAATCGCGCGTCACAGAAGTGCTTTCGTCAAGGGTGACCGACACGTGGCATCCACCGTAATGGAATGCCGTTAAGCTAGCGGGTCGGGTTTTGGATCCGATAACCCGTTAACAGCCCGACCAATGGGGATTTTCCACATGTAAAATCATCATTGGTGGAGGAAACACGTGTCGGCTCATCATTGGGACGGATGTCATCCACTCACCGGGATGAAGGCGCCTATGATACGCCGACCGTGGCACGGCCCAACAAAGGGCCCATTCACCGTGAAAAAGGCCGCCCGTTTGACTTGGTCAAAAGCTGGCGGGCCGGCCCATGGAAAGCCTGTTAACGGCATGTTAGCATATAGCCCATTTACAGCCCACTAACCCAAGGCCCGTTACGCCCTATGCGAATTAGGCCCAATAGCGTCATCTGGGCCATCTAATATTATTCCAGCCCGTTTTCACTTCTGGCCCATGTATGGCCCATGACGTCTTTCGGCCCACATGAGGCCCTTTGAAACTCTTGGCCCATTAGCGGCCCGTCTTTGGCAGCCCGTAATGAACAGTGTATTACTTTACACCCATTAACGGCCCGCGGTGAAACTGGCTCGTAATGAACAGTGTAACACTTTATACCCATTAACGGGCCGTTATTCCGTTGGGCCGTTTCCAGCCCAAGTTAAATTTCGGCCTTCTGAGGGCCCATTTATTCTTGGGCTCATTTGCAGCATTCGGTTACTTACAGCCCGTTACTGTCATTTTCTACTTGTGGGCCAAATTCAACACGTCGTTACAGTCGGCCCGTTTGTAGTCCGTTAGTCTGTTGGGCCATTTTCATAGCATCACCAAATACGGCCTATTAACGGCACGTTATGGTCAGCCCATAAAACTTATGATTTCCATTATAGGCCCATCTACGGCCCATTAAAGGCCCGTAAAAGACCCATAAATGATTCGGCGCCCATGGATCCAATGTGACGTAGAAGGCCCAAGGATCCTACGAGACGTAGAAGGCCCATGGATCCTACGAGACGTAGAAGGCCCATGGATCCTACGAGACGTAGAAGGCCCATGGATCCTACGAGACGTAGATGGCCCATGGATCCGACGGCCCGTGAAGGGCCATGGTCGGGCGAGTTGGCCCCCGTTTGAACGATATAGCATATTCAAAGAATTATCCTACTCAATACTATCACCTCTAAAAAGCATACACTACACAACAAAGAGATCAAGGCATAGAAAGGTTGAATAATCCTACACTATACAATAAAGAAATTACAGCTGATTATACCCACTGGGCATTATGGTTTGGCACAGGTGATAATAAAGCATACACATACAACAAATTACATACACTGGGCAAATACAGCTCATACATCATGGACGCGCATCAACTTAACTCCATTTGAACTATAATCTCTTCAGAAAATAGGATTGGCCGGATTCAGATAGCACAAATTTCAATGCAAAATCTCCAATTCCTTCATGGTTACCTCGGTGTCTTGTTTCATTTTTGACTCCTGCATCTAATACCGCATGTCCAGTCTCAACTTGTTGATTCTACGTTGACAATCATGTACACGTTGTCTTGCCACCTCTAGTTGATGCTCGAGAACATCAAGACATTCCAATTCAATCCATAATCATACGGTAGCAGCCATGCCGCCTTTGCTCGCAGATTTTTGTGTTGATGTCACTTCATCCTGAAATGTTTACGTAAGTACACATGACTAGGGCAAAAATATAGTTACAACAATTGAAGCGAACAAGACACTATTTTGTACTACATGGCAAAACAGGACTAACAATAATGTTACACGTAACTTTCACAAAAAATGTTACACGTCATGAAGCATAAGCAGGTGATATTTTAAAATTATTAAAAAGATAGTCTGCAGCCTGCATACGAAATCCCTCTTAGCTCACCGGAGGAGCATGATGTTGGGGCCCAATCGAAAACACAGACAAGTTACAAATTTAGACAGCATGTTGCGTATAAGTAAGCAAGAAGTTGGCCATTGTGTACCTCAATTAAAGTCTTAGGGAGCATAATGAACAACAGAGGGTTTCATACAAACATACTACAGTAGGCAAAACTATGCAATCATTAGCGTAGTATAAACTAGCTTGTGAGACTCATGCAATACTAGTTGGTTAATAGACTTCAAAGCTTCAGGAACACTTCGGCAGAGTAATTAAATGGTAAGGACTTTAATTATGTCAACTAATAGTGATACAAGTACCGAACATCGTGCATGATTATTTGGGCATCTCATTAGCGAGAACAAATAAAGCAATTGAAAAGAGAAAATTAACTATGCCTAAAACAAACAAGGAATTGAACTGTTGAGTTGCATACAAAGGACTTACCTTAGCAGGTTGAAGAGGCTCAGTAGCTCCTACTTCTCTTGCAAGGCTCCTTCCTAACATCTTGTACTTGGAAATCCTCAATCTTATCTTCATTGCACCCCTCTGCAAGGTGACACAAACTAGTTACTCGTCTCCTTGGAAGATAAATATGCATATTTTACAATCTGTGAACACAAAAGGATGAGATTATAACAAAACAACACCACATAATGAAACATGCCGCATCTCTTGCACTTGCACACAATGAAATGAGCATTTACTATGTCTACACTATGTAAAAACTAGGCATGCCTTGAACTGGATCTCCAGTACTCTTGGAGAGCCTCTTGTAGTGTACTGACCAAACCTTTATGTCACCTATGAGTTAGACAAGGCCCCACTACAGCAGCCCTTAGTGTTTAAATCGTTGACAAGCTCTGTTAGAGTGTTAGGTCAAGAACAAAGAAGTAATCCAAGCAAACAGTCCTAGTATGGCTGGTCGATGCAAACAAGCAATTGAGCAGATGTGTGAGCAAATCTTACATATCAAGAAAAGAAGCAAAGAAGGAGGCTTAAAGACCATCACTTGATCGACCAGATTTAAGGGGCATTTAAACATCATGTGCAACGTGTGAACTAACATAAACATTGCATATTCCAGATTCTACAATGGAATGCACATGTATTAGGTTATGCCATGTATGATGATGCCTAAATGTACAGATAAGCGAGCATGAGTGATTCATCATTGCACGCAAAACTGAATTGCGTGTTAAGGGCCGATTCGATTCCGCCTTTTCGTGGCATATTGTCAAAATAAGCCATAAAATATGTAAAGAAGTCATTTTTGAGTTATGGGCTTGGGCTTAACTAATTTCGCTTTGGAGGGGGTGTTTCGGGTAGAACCTCACTAAAAATTGAAGGGAAGGGGAATAGTGAAATGACTCTATTTTCTGCCTATATTACACTCAAAATGCAACTGCTGACGCCCGTGTCACACCTGACCCTCAAGTGAAAAACAAACACGCAAGCATTCATTGCCCTGCCTGCTTGCATCTCCTCTCCCCTTTCCCTCTACCTTGATCCCCCACTGCTGACTAGGGTTCCTCCAGTGAGCCGTCGCCCAGATCCCATCTGGCCCGGTCCTCGATGATGCTATGTCCAGCTAGGCTACATGGCCGTGGTAGGGGCAAATCTCCTGGCTGCTCCTCCCTCTGGCGATGCCCCTCATTCTCATGGTCTCCGGCCAGTTGCTCCTTTGTGGTTCGCCTAACGCACTACTCCCGTGGTGCTGCACAACTCTGGTGATGCCACATCGGCGTAAGGCACCTTATTCCCCTCCCTCCTCCCGTGCCATGGCCTTGAGGTGCTGTTGAAGGATGAGCTCATCCAAAAAGGTGAGGATCTCCTCTGATTTTTTGCCAAATTTTCATTCTGATCCACTATACGATGAATTGCTATGAGCTGCTTCTGCTGCTGCTATATGATGCATTGCTATGAGCTGCACCTGCTGATGCTATATGATGAATTGCTATGAGCTTCTGCTGCAGTATGACGAGTTGCTATGAGCTGCTGCTGCTATATGATGAATTGCTATGAGCTGTTGCTGCTGCTATATGATGAGTTGCTACAAGCTGCTCCTGCTGCTGCTATATGATGAATTGCTATGAGCTGCTCCTGCTGCTGCTATATGATGAATTGCTATGAGCTGCTCCTGCTGCTGCTATATGATGAATTGCTATGAGCTGCTGCTGGTATATGATGAATTGCGCATCGCTGCTTTGTATGATGAGTTGCTATGAGCTGTTCTTTGCTGCTATATGATGCTTTCAGGTGGTGCTGCTATATGGTAATAACCAGCCACTTGGACCATCGAATTTCAATAAATAATTGTTCTTCATTTAAATGTGGGTCATGCGTTCTTCGTTTAAATTAGGCAATGGGATCTCTATGGAAAACATTGACCAAAGTAGATTGTGCCAAGTAGATGGTATCTTTGTATTTGCATTTTGAGCAAATAGTGATGGTCTGTTTTCCTATCATATTAATTACTGCGCTGGGTTCAATTTGTGATGTTTGCAAGTCAAATTAATTTCCATATGGGCAGCAAAATGAAAAATATATAATGCAATCTAGACTTTCCACTGATCATACCAAAGATAAGTTGAAAACGGAATGAAAAGAACTGGTTGGCTTATTACATGGAGCTTATATTCACAGGTGCTTATTTTCTTAGGATAACTCGTAATAACTGTCCCTAAGAAACTTGGCTAATAGAACTGGCATACAAATAACATGTCATGATGATTGCAATGGAGGAGTGACGTACCATAGCACACTGTATAGGCTCACCGCTGCCTCTCCTTTTTTTGCGATGTTCCATGAAATTGCCACATACATCTTGTACTTTTTCGTTGTGTAACCCTATCTGCAAGTTGACACGGCTAATTTCAGACATCCCTACATGATACTACATTGCATATCCCTTGCGCATATTTAAACCACCAATTAACGATTGTGTGCGTACCATGAACTAGCCATGACTCTGTATGCTGGACTAGCAGGCACTCTAAGGGAGCCTAATGTAGTGCACTGGAATTCCTACATGCCACCTACGATTTTATGTAATGTATTGCCCCTGTTCCTAAATATATGTCTTCATAGAGATTCCAGTATGGACCACATACAGATGTATATAGATGCATTTTTGAGTGTAGATTCACTCATTTTGCTCCGTATGTAGCCCATAGTGGTATCTCTAGAAAGACTTATATTTAGGAACGAATCTGAGGTAGTAACATGTATGACATCTACATATCTAATTTAGCAGCCAGTAGTAGAAATCATTGCCTGCACAAAGGGATTACTGGTCGAAAATCCTAGCAAAGCACCCTGGTAGGCACAGAACAATACAAGAGAGAGAGACGCGCTTACAAGATCATAGCAATGCCTCAGTCCAGGATCTTTGTTGGCCAAGCTGTTAGATCCAGAAGAAACATCGTCCTTGTAGTTTTTGCCAGCTGCATAACAGGTAACATCGACCGGTTAGTATATTTGAAGTACATCGGGCAGGTGATGCTGGACGGGTTTAAAGGTGACAAGTACCTAGGCCGTGGCGGGTGCTTGGCATCTCTCCAGATGGTGGAATCAGGTTAGAAACGTCGAGGGTGATGACACTGCGCTGGCTGTCAGGGTCCGGTAAGGTGATCTAGAACCGTCGAGTAGGGTGTTTGTGGAGCGGCTCCGGTAGGGTGGACTACGGTGTGGGCGAAGCGGATCTGTGGCCATCGATGAGGGCGTAGGTGAAGATGCTCCGGTGGTTGGGTTAAGGATGGTGTCGACGACGCAGATCTGCGGCCATGGACGGGGCGTCAGAAGCTGCTCCAGTGGTTGGGTTAAGGATGGTGTCGACGATGCGGATCTGCGGCCGTGGGACGGGCGTCGGTTGCTCCGATGGTTGGGTTAAGGGTGGTGTCGACGATGCGGATCTGCGGCCGTGGGCGGGCGTCGGCTGCTCCGTAGGTTGGATGAGGGTGCGAGGAAGCGGATCTGAGGCCATGGACTTGTGAGTTGGCAAAGCGGCCCCGGTAGGGTTGATAATGGTATAGGCGAAGCTACTCCGGTAGGGTTGACGATGGTGTCGGCGAAGCGGCTCCGGTAGGGTTGAGGAAGGTGTCGACGAAGCGGCTCCAGTAGGGTTGAGGAAGGTGTCGGCAAAGAGTATCAAAGGCCGTCGATGGGGGCGTTGGTGGGGCAGCTCCGGGGGGTGTGGACGAAGCGTCTCCGGTGGGGAGTACGAATGAGCCACTGCAGATGCGCGGCGGTTGATGAGAGTACCGGCGAAGCAGATCCAGCGCCGTGGATAAGGCCTGCACTGAATGGGCTGTGGTACAGTGGTGGATGAGCAGTCTACTTGTTTCTAGGGGAGGTGGGAGGGGTAGATGCGGTCGCAGAAGCAGATCCGGCGAAGTGGGCCTTGTTGGCGATGAATGGGCTATGGTACGCCGGTGGATGAGCAGTCTAGGGTTTCGAGAGGGAGGGAGAAAGAGGCGATGAAATGCACGCGGCATGATGTAAGTTGCTCTGGTCTTTGTGGAGTTAGTCATTTTTTGCGGGAGGGAGAGGAAATGGGGGTGCCGTGTAGTGGGGGAACCGAAGTTACTAAAGCAGCCCCGACCTATCATGTAGATGAGGGCGGTATTGTAACTGTTGGTCTCCGTGCACCAAGGACAAAAGGCGGATTTCGCATGTTAAAGACTAAGGTGGCGGAAATTTTAGAAGGAGGCGGGAGATTTTGCCGACCGCGGGATCGTTTATATCCAGTTTCAACTAATTTTGGACCGTGCTAGCGGGAAGGTCATGCTAGACTGTGTACACGGGGCACGCGTCAGCAGTTAATAACTGGTGTGAAGTCCACCCCAGAAAAAAGACAATAACTCGGGATGATGCGCCGATAACTTGGGCGTTCACACGGGCGCGGCCAATCGTACGGGTGTAGTGGCGCGTTCACAAAAAAGGGATCAAACGCTCAGCCTATGTATTTCTCGTGTAAATAGATAATTTAGTGCCATTGGTTATTTACCTTAAACATAATGCATTGACGTGTTAGTGTAGAGGCGCACAAAAAGAAATGGATATTGTAGCTAGCTACTTAAAAGTGTTACCTCATATGATTACATAGCCTCCATTTCATAAATTGCATACCCGTTGAATTCATATATGAATATTACATATATTACTTCAAAATAAAAACTTAAATCATCCAAGACTAATGAATTTGAATGCAAGAGTAACAATGGTGCATGTACATGATAGCTACATTGGTTTTTGAAGAAACATCAACTGTAACTTTGGCATGCACAACTGAAAAGGTTTATTTAAATAGAAAAAATGTGATATGTGAGTGTCCAATCTTTATAGCGTTGAATCGATATTGTACCTTTGGCCACGATACGAAGTAGATATTGACTTATGTTCAAGCGATGCACGTCCACGATCGCTAGATAGTGATACGTGAATTGTGCAATCTCTCTCACATGCATACATAACTCATTTCCCTGTGGGCATCGGAATCACACACGCGCACTTCGTGTATTTCTCTCCCTCCGTCAGGGTTAAATTCGTCTTTCTACCCCATCCTACAAGTCTCTCACACGTAAACACACACGCTCTCTATGTCTAACACGCCCACCCCTTTAATTCCGCCCACCCACAACCACTAATGTCTCAAAGTTTAATAATGTCTCTCACACATATGCTATCTACCTATCCCTTAATATAGCTAGATATGTGTCACACAAACTCCTTCTCCCTACTAGCAAGATGCCCATGCATTGCACGGAACTTCAAGATGCATTTGTATGAGAAGTTTATCTTGTGGGAGAAAAGGATGAACGAGGGAATGCCTTATTTGCAAATACGGAGAGGGCTGTGGGTATCTTTTTGCAAAATTGCCATATTTTCCTCCCTGTCCGTCGAATATAAATCAGATGGCCTATATTGCAGGATGGCAGGAACACCATCATCACCAACTCTGTTTTTTTTGTAAGAGTAGAGATATGTGAGTGTCACTGCCCCCCACCCCCCCCCCCACACACACCCACACTTCCCAACATCGAAGGAGTAGGGTGACACCTCGATCTTGATACCAATCTATCGACCGGCTTCTCTCTCAAACATACACACACACACACACTACCCGGCACCGAAGGAGTAGGGTGACACCTCGATCTTGATACTAATCTATCGACTGGATTCTCTCTCAAACATACACACACACACACACTACCCGACACCGAAGGAGTAGGGTGGCACATCGATCTTGATAATAATCTATCTACTCCTCTTTCAAACACACACACACACACACACACGTGCTGCTTAGTTGTGCATGTGTGCCTACCAACACTCTCGAGCACGCCTTTCTCTCCCTCCCCCAACAATGACAGCAGAAGGGTGACAACTCGATCTGATCACAACTCGATCCATCTTTCTTCTTGCCTTCTGTAACCACCACTGCGATCGCATCATCGTGGCCTTAATTCTTATTGTGTTGTTGCATTCTCGTTCCAGTCAATACCGACATGTGTGATCCCTTTGCTTAATTATATGCATCACTGTAACTAGTACTCCATCCGTCAATTTATAAGTTGTGCTTACCTTTTCCATCAACTTCGTGCAACGCGCGGGCATCTTGCTAGAAACACTAGAATATGTCTATATAATCCGTATGTGATAGTCCATTTGAAATCTCAAAAAAGACAAATATTTAGGTACCGGAGGGAGTAATATATTAGGAGTATATCAAAACAATAGTGATTTCTTTCAAGTTTGTGAACAAATACTACTATTCTACTACTTTGGATCCGTCGCAACGCACGGGCACACTGCTAGTAAAAGGAAAAGGCCTGCCGCGTTCGCGTCGCACCCCCACACGCCCGGGAATCGGGAGTGCAACACGGACCGTCTGGCACGACACATAGAAAGGGGAGGCGTGTTGCCTAGCATTTTCACTTTCATGGGGGACAGCCGTTGAGCAAACCGACACCTCGCTCGCTGCTGGGTTGGAAAACAGAAACAAGGGGAAGATCTAGCTGTAGCACGGAAGCCAAGAAATTTTGTGTCAGACGGGGCTCGTTGATAGAGTAGGAGCATTCTGTACTAGTACTACTCCTACTAGTACCAAGTTTGTACTCCTAATACTACATTACTAGTACTACCACTATACAACTAGTAGATACGTGCACGACACAACATCGTAGGAACAAAAAACGGGAAGATCTTGTTTTGGGTTTTCAATCAATGTAGTATGAATAATATGATGTGGGGGGCACCCATGAAGCTTATGTGGCTTGGTTGCATGGCTACGGAAGGTTAGAGAAAAATAAATAGATAATGTGTTTAGAGTGCACTACACTAAATAGATATACTTTGGATCCATTGCAACGGACCGGCACATCTATATCTATACCCCCTATATAGTGTGTGAAAAACTTTGAAAGTTGGTCGTTAGATGAAGCCAATCCAACGGTACAAATATGGCAAATCTAAGCACTACTGGCCGTTGGATATCATCCACCAGATTCTGCCACATGTATAATCTAGAAGACTCCATGGTTGAACTCAATTCATGACTAACTTTGCCACAACTAAGCTTAGGCAAAGTTATTAGTTCTTCAAAATGAGAGCCACAAGTTGGCAAGCCTAAGGGAATCTTGCCACATTTTTTGTGTGTATGTCATGTGGGGCCTTAGTGTGGCTTGCCTAAGGTGTGGCTTGAACCAAATACTCACCTAAGTTAATCAAACTTGCCTAACCGTACATTCCACCAGATTTTGCCATATGTTAGAATCTAGAAAACTCCACATGTAGAAGCATAATGCACAAACCACCAGAATCTCATGCGTGCAATGCACGTGTACCTTACTAGTACTAGTTGGTATTAGTAAGAAACGAATTCCAGTTTTGGCATGAGCTCGTACTGCGGGAGCACCACAAGGCCTGCTGCAGGAGTTACATTTCCCTCTCGGGGCCCACGGGACCGAACTTCAGTGGCTTAGTGCCCAGCCTATGAGTCAATGACATGCGGACCTTAAATGCGGCTGGCCCACATGTCATTCTCATGGTGGTGGCGTGGTTCGTGACGCACTCGTTCGAGATGAACCGACCGGTGGTGGCGTGGCCATGGCGAGGGTGCCACACCGGCGTCGGGCGTTCTGAGGCATAGATGGCCACACCGGCGGGTACTACCTGTAGTACATAAGTACTCCAGCTGAGGATTGATGCCCGGGATGAAATGTGTCACAGCCGCTGGATGAAAATTCGATGGTGCAGGAGTATGGATCGGAGCACAGCAGCGAGCAGGCAAACCGCGTCCAATCGGGTGTGTCTGTGGTAGAAAGTTGATGGTTGCCGCAGTTCAGCTGGCCCGCATGTCATGAACACAAAGGCAGAGGAGCGGTGGGGCCGAGAGGGATTAGGTCACGAACAATCCTACCATTCTGTCACTGACATGTGCGACCCATAAGCGTGGGTCCCACCTGTCAGCGAAGGAAAGGCAAGGCAAGGCAGTGATAGCCACGTCAGAGGATCCATGTCCACGTCGGGGGACGTCGTGCCATGGGTTGGAGCGGCATCGTGGGAATCGCGTGTGGGTGTGGCAGTGGTAGAAACAAGAAACGTGATGGTCGCCGTGGTTCAACTTCCATGGACAAGCTGTCGTGTCTGCTGACACATGTATATCAAAACTAGAGTGTTATATATCAAGCACATGAACAAGTAATATTCTACTAGTTTGGATCCATTGCAACGCACGGGCCAACACATTGGTAGTAGTAGTCTCCATCTCTATCTCTAAAGGCCTTCCCTCGTTCATCCTTTTCTCTCACAAGATAAACTACTCATACAAATGCATCTTGATGTTCCGTAGAACGCACGAGGATATTTCCTTGGGGTCTCTCCGGTCTTGGCGTGGCCGTAGTTGCAAGTTGATGCCCTTGAGATGCCGACGTTGAGGGGCACTCGGATTTCCTCCGATGAGCGGGTAATATGAGTTTGATCACGTAGTAAATGCATTCTAAAGACTACTTCCGTGTCCATTTCCTAATTCTCCCCCGCCCACCTTGCTTTCACGTGCTAGGCTCAGACGCAGTGGAGATTGGCTTGCATTTGTACGGGACGGTACCGACATCAATTTGCACAACATTTACAACAGTGACACCGTTCCTGTAGAACCTTTGTCCAACATTGGTATCAGCCATGCAACGGGCCACCGCATGAATTGGTACGATGGAAGCACGGTGAGATTGAATAAGATAGCACGAACCTTGCACATGGCGGTCAAAGGCGGACCATCTTTGTCTGCGGCGGTTTTTGCCGTCTGAGTAGGGAAGACGATGTGCTCCTTTCTAACCGCATCTTCGCGTGACAAACCAGGGGACTTATTTTGTATGGGACACATCCTACGATATACTCCTCTCTCCCGGTTTATTTGTTTTGAATCTTTTCGTTTTATAAGTTTCAAATTCAAATTTAGAGCTCCCCATCACATGTTGAGATTACAATGTCCATTAAATCGTTGCGTGCATGTATAGTAAAGAAACAAATCTCGAGTTTGGCACGAGTTCGTGTTGCAGGAGCACCACAAGCCCTGGCGCAGGAGTTACATTTCCCTCTCAGGGCCGTCGGGACTAAGCTTCAACGCCTTACTACACCTACCTTTCAGTCAATAACATCTGGACCCGATAGGTGGTGGTCCACATGTAATGCTCCCAAGGCGGAGGCGATGGGGCCAAGAGGGGTGAGCCGCAGGTCGGGGACGATGTGGTTTCATGGGTTCGGCGGCGTCGTGGGAATCGCGGGTGGCTATGGTAGAAACTTGATGCTCGCCGCATTTTAGGTGGCCCACATGTCATGCACACAAAGGCAGAGGGGCGGTGCGGCCGAGAGGGGTGAGGCGCACGTTAGGGAGCGTGGTGCGGTGGGTTGGAGAGGCGTCGTGGGAATCGCGAGATGAAACGTGATGGTCATCGTAGTTGAACTTCCATGGACAAGTTGTCATGTCTACGGACACATGCACTGCATACCGATCATTGGAAGGAGTAGCAGAGAAAGCTATATATGCGGATAAATAGTTCCTTATAGTCAAGCGGATAATTTTTTTTACAAGAGAGGAAATAGTTCATCCA
Organism: Aegilops bicornis; assembly: GCA_021605145.1. NCBI lineage: Eukaryota > Viridiplantae > Streptophyta > Magnoliopsida > Poales > Poaceae > Aegilops > Aegilops bicornis. The sequence goes on along the minus strand of CM038671.1, from coordinate 627,540,025 downwards.
TGATACTACTCTGTTCCAAAGACATGCACACCATCAAAATAGTCCATCTATATCAATATACCCCGAGAGGGGATAATTTTTTTTACAAGAGAGGAAATAGTTCATCCATCCATAATGCCCTCCTGCTGGTGCAGCATTTTCTTCTTCTTCTTCTTCTTCTTCTTCTTCTTCTTTTTTTTCTTCTTCTTCTTCTTCTTCTTCTTCTTCTTCTTCTTCTTCTTCTTCTTCTTGTTCTCATTCTCCGTGGGAGACGGCTTCACAACAAGCTCTTCGGACCTTGCAGCTATCTTGAAACTCACACGGGCATCGAGGGCAGCATATTTTATCCGCTCGTACGTCAAGGGATAATTCTCCCATCCAGACGACCTTAATGCCACCGTCTCGTCACCCTTCTGAAGATTTGTACCGAGCACAAAATTTGCTACGCCGAATAGGGATGGTGTCTGTTTGGCACAATCTTCTACAGGAATTTTGATTCTTTTTTTGTAGGTCAGCGATGCTTTTCAAATCAAGGTTGTATGGCTCCAACTTTTGTTTGTCCCCTTCGATGGCTGCCCCACAGAAGTATATGTCCTCCCGAGACAAGAAATCGTGAAGCTCACCTGGTATGGAGGGCGAGTGTATGATGTGGTACACCAAAACATCATCTTCGAGGCACAGCTGAAGGACGGCGACGCGCTGGATCTTCCCAGGGGCACGCTCCGTGTACTCTGCGCCGAGACCGATGACCCTCGTCTCTACCTTTTTGAGGGAGTTGGATACATTGTTGATCCACTGCCAAACAACCCTTGGGTGGACGGTGACGGTGGCAACTATTCGCATCGAGCCTTCGACGAGGACATGTTGGACGCTAAAAACCTGCATCTCGATCTCTTTCGCCATTTGGAACCGCTGGAACGGAGGGCTATGGTTTGGAGAATTAGGATTAGATGGCTAGTCTAACTAAGTAGTAGATGATTATTTAAAGAGGTTAAAACAATGTGAACACAGTGGGGTTTCGATGCAAATGAAGACGAAGGGGAGGTGAAGAAGTCGAGGCGAATCGGTTCCCGATGGAGAAGTAAATGGGAGAAGTGACGTGCAGGCAGTTGATTAGACGGCTTGGTAGACTAAACGAAAAGGCTATGCGGGTAGATTAAGGAGTCGTACATGTTCGTGTACGTGCCCATCCTTCCTGATAGGTGGGACCTATGCAAACAGATAAAAAAATGTGTCGTAGCTTTTTTTTTTGAGCGCGTGAGTGGGAGACACAACATTCTCTGGTTAAGGAATACTCCCTCCGTTTAGGTGAGTATAAGTCACCTTATGAAAATCAGGTTTTCCCAAAACCTTTAGGCATGGAGCATTAACTTCCTGCCGATCCCTCCCAGCCTTGTTAGCCGGTGTTCTCTTCCTCTCTTGCTGCGTTCTACCTTTCCATTTTTCCTCTTCTCAAGTGTGGAATGATCTGCATGCCGTCCTTGATGAACTGTAACGACCATCGCATGCATGCATCGCGGCGTAGGCGTTGATTGGGCATGCACAAGAATTTGGTTACGCTGCATAATATGGATGATACGAACGATGAAGTGAACAGCATGCTAGCACGGGAGACCTATTTCCACTATACAATCTTTGGAGTACTCATGTTCCTACTAGTAGTAGTAGTAGTAGTAGTAGTAGTAGTAGTAGTAGTAGTAGTAGTAGTAGTAGTAGTACAACTGTGGTACACTTGATGGTCAAAATACTATTCATCCGGTCCTCACAGTGAAGTGACAACACCCTGCGCCTGACACTAGTCCAAGCGAGGCGTGTTCGGGTTACCAAAGTCAGCCTCACCACATGCACTATGCGATCTGTCATCACACAGACAAAGACATTGGCGCCTTGCCTCGTCTCCCTCTCCGCTCCCATAGCACCACTCCATATCCATCTCCTTCTCCATCTCCATCTCCGTCTCCATCTCACTGTGCCCCCGTCTACCGTCGCCTCACTCGCCTCCCCCAGTACCACTATTCCCTCGCTAGCCGCCTCCAAAGACCGACATCCTTCGCCCCCGTAAATCAAGCCCCCTTCCAAACTCCACCATGGACGAACGCGAACCGCGCAGCATCCATATGAGCCGCGATTGGAGCAATCTCCCCAGTGATATCCTCGACCTTTGTTGTTCGTGTATGGATATGTTGACCGCCCTGCGGCTGGCTGCATGCTCGAGGGACATGCACACGGCCATCGTTGAAGCGAGGCCTAAGCTTTTCAAGACACCACCTTTGCTGCTATCTGGTCTTGCGAGATTGGCTCACCATGATACGGAGGCGTGCATGATGCCCCTCGACTTCAAATCCGATCTTTATTAGCGAAACTTCTTTGCGGTATGTAGTGTGTCGCCGCACATCATTTCCCTCGACATCGATCCGATCACCATCGCTGAAACTTCTTAGCAAGTATGTACTTTGGGTCGGCATGAACTCCCCTTTGGATGGCTGCCTTGAGAGAAGACGGTAAAAAGTTGGTGCTCGTGAACTTCCAAACCTCCCATGAGATTATCCTTCCTCCGTTGGATTATATAGAGTATTACCATCACGGTCCAAGTCATCTAGATTACTACGCCGCTTGGACGGACCTTGTTTTGCAGAAGATTGTAATCTGCCAAGTGCCCACACGACATGCGAATTACGCAGACTTCAAGCTAATTGCCTTGTTCGACCGCGGACTCGCCTATCTTTACGCCGATGCCTTCTTTAGCTGGAGACAACTCGGCTCGCAGTGGATCATCGTCAAAGCTGATACACACTTCTGTGATGCTATTGAACACAATGGCATCATCTACGCGATCGACAAAGCGAGATGGCACCACGTATTGCTTTGGACGGCGGCGTGTAAGTTGTTTCCATCTCATGTTAATAATGACGCCATGACAATGTTTGAACTTTTTGTGATGATTGGCATATCCTGTTTGAGCAGAATTTGAGTAGAACTATGGCAATATATTAGAGACGCCAGTAAATCAGCTATATTTGGAATGAGTTAATTCATGCGATTGTGACCATGTCATTACAGCCAATTTGTACCACTGAGTAATCAAACGGTTAGGAATATATGGATATTATCCTTATTTTACAGTAATCTATATACTACTACTAAATATGAGTGTGTATCAATGGCCATGTTAGTTTCCTCATTTTCATGATGTTGAAATATGCACCACACTGTTGGTTTCATCTAACCATACATTAGGGAAGTAAATGTGCATATGGAGAACTCTATATTTGGAAGAAGTGAAATCCTGCAATGCTTACCATGTGTACATACCTATATTCGCCCTTCAGCAATCAATGGCTAGAATAATATCCTCACAAAAATTTTGCCCACAGAACACGAGTATATAACAATGCATGGTTTGTTAGTTACCTTGAAGAATTTGTTTGTGAGGACAGAACATGATTACATAACATGCATGACATGGTAATTTCCTGTGAATAATCGATTGTGAGATAACATGAGTATAACCATGCATGTCACTTCCATATTTTCGAACCCAGTATACATTTCCCTGTATTTTCCTCCCAGTTCCAACAGGGACATATCAATGATGTTTCTTGCATTATACTACTCATACTCTGAACAATGCTGATCTTACATTAACAATGCCTGATGCAGTGTCCCTACAGTTACTGCCCTTTGTAATCACACCACCTTTGCATGTGTAGCAGTACACTCCACACGGGGTCAAGAAGGCCGTTTTTTCCACGTCTTCTACCGCCATCTTGATCTGGTGATAGCCGGAGAAGGCATCCAGAAAACATAACAGGTCTCACTCGGCGGTGGAATCGACGATCTGATCGATACGGGGGAGCGGGAATGGATCCTGCAGGCAGGCTTTGTTGAGGTTGGTGAAGTCGACACACATGCGTTCCTTCCCCCCTTTCTTTGGCACGACAACCGGGTTAGCCAACCAATCTGGGTATCGGACCTCGCAAATGACCCCTGCAGCTTCTAGTTTGCGGGTCTCTTGGACGATGAAAGCCTGCTTTTCAGTGGATTGTCGTCTTGCTTTCTGCTTCACGAGGCGTACGTTGGGGCACACGTTGAGGTGGTGCTCGATTACGCCTCTCGGGATCACTACCAATTAATCTGGCTCCCATGCGAATACCCTCTTGTTCGCTCGCAGGAACTTGACCAGGGCCCCCTCCTGCTCGGGCTCGAGGTTGTCGCCTATGGTGAAGGTGTCGTTAGTGGATCCATCCTCGTCGACCAAGATGTCTGCTTGGTTTACGCCTTGTCTTGGGTGAACAGTTGCTTCTTCTTGGCGGCAGCCCCTTGGGCTCAGGGGCATCTGAGCCGGCGGGCTGGGCTGCCACCGCAGTCTTGAAGACGAGCTTGAGTACTTGCAACGCATCCCCGGTGTCTCCGGACACGGTGAGGACGCCGTTGCTCCCGGGCATCTTCATGAGGTTGTACGCTGGGTGAGTCGCGGCCATGAATCTGGCTAGTGCTGGGTAGCCGAGGATGGCGTTGTATGGGAGGCCGATGGGGGCGATGTCGAAGTCGATTAGCTCCGTACAGAAGTTGTCGTAGGTGCCGAAGGTCACCGGAAGACGGATTTGCCCTAGGGAGCCGGCTGAACCGCCTCCGACGCCCAAGAAGGGCCCGCTAGGTTGAAGCCGCCCTGGCGGTATGTGGAGGAGGCTGAAGGCTTCAACCGAGAGCATGCTGAGGCCCGCGCTGCCGTCGATGAGGTCCTGATAACGCCACCTCGCAGATGGTGGGGTGCACAACATTGGGAGCGCGCCCGAGCAGCTGAGTTGGAGGGTGGTCCTCCGAGCCGAAGGCCGATCGGCCTTGGGCGCCAACCGACTGGGGAGCCTCACATGCGGAGGCAGCGCCGATCTGGCGGACGAATGGCTTGACATGGCGGCCTGAAGGTGGCGCCTGCGAGCCGCCCAGGAGAGCTGCGACGACCGGGGGCGCCGGCGCAGCGTGCTGGGCGAGGAAGAGGTTGCGCAACTCCTCCCAAGAGGCCACGGAAGCCGCTGGCAGGTGGAGCAGCCACATGCGCGGGGCGCCGGTGAGGGCCATGGGAAGCCAGTTAGCCATGACCCTGTCATCGCCTCCTGCTTCGAGGACGGCCTCCTCATACGCCAGCAGGAAGGCCCGTGGATCAGTCATGCCGTTGTAATGCGGTGGCGTCTCCGGCTTGAACTTGTTCGGCCACCGCACCTGTCGCAAGACTAGGGCCAAGGCTCGGAGCCCCCTGGCCCCCGCGCTGGCACTAGCGACCGGAGTGGGCAGCGCGCTGCTCATCGTAGGGCAAGTCGCGATGTCGACGGAGAGCGGGTCGGCGGAAGGGAAAGCTCCGGCGCACCCCTACCTGGCCGCCAAATGTCGGATTTCGGGTTCCGGCAGACCCTCTAGGTTCGAACTCTGGGGTGCACGCGGAGATCTCACCCCCTGCCTACCTGCACCTCGTTGCCTCGCTAGGATCTAAACTACCAGAAGAACAACACAAGAGACACAAGGTTTATACTGGTTCGGGTCACCATTGTGGTGTAACACCATACTCCAGTTTGTGGTGGGGTGGATTGCCTCTTGGGCTGATGATGAACAATACAAGGAAGAATTGCCTCGCGAGGGTGAGGTGTTCTTGTGGCTAGGCTCTCGATCGGATTGGATCAAGCTAAGATGAGATGCCTCTACTGTGGTGGCTAGCCCTACTTATAGGCAGAGGCCCTGGGCCTCTTCCTAAATATTGAGCGGGGAGGGCGCCAACAATTGGCCATTTCGAAGGGGAACATCTAGTACACTTATCCTGACTAAAGTTGGTCCTCGCCTATCAAAGGCTCTGGTGGTGACGCCGGCTTGGGCTCCACGATGACCTCCTTCCTGCCGTTCACGATGGTCTTGGTCTTGTTGCACCAAGCGGCTGCCTTTGCTTGATGCCCTCGCTGCGCTTGCCTTCTTTGCACCAAAGAGGAAATGAGGACATCATGCGGGCTAGCGCCCGCCTGGCACCCTTGGTCGTCATGGCTTGCGTCATGGGCACCTCGTGAGGTACCCCGCCTTGATCTCTCCGCCTCCTCGCGAGCCAGCCTGACGAGGCCGTGCCTGAGGAAGCTTCCTATCGTCTGACCCGCGTGGCTTGGCCCCTCGCGAGGGCCTTGAGCTTGTGCCGATGAAGATGGGCCGTACTGGGCCACCTCTTGAGCCACGCCGCAGGCCGCAGGCAAGTCTGGGCACCCCCATTCCCAGAACGCCGACATATAGAGTAGGATAATTCTTTGAATATGCTATATCGTTCAAACGGGGGCCAACTCGCCCAAACATTGTAGTGACCATGGCCCTCCACAGGCCGTATGATCCATGGGCCATCTATGGGACGGACGATCCATGGCCTTCTGTGGCCGTCGGATTCGTGGGCCTTCTATGGGCTGTCGGGTCCGTGGGCCTTCTATCGGCTGTTGGGTCCATGGGCCTTCTATGGGCCAGCGGATCCATGGGCCTTCAATGGGCCGTCAGATCAATGGGCCTTCTATGGGCCGTCGGGTCACTGGACCTTCTACGTCCCGTAGGATCCATGGGCTTTCTACAGGCCGTCTCACCTATGGGCCTTGTACGGGCCGTATAAGGGGCCGTAAACGGGCTAGAGTGGAAACCGTACGTTTTATGGGCTGACCATAACGGGCCATTAATAGGCCGTATTTGATGATGCTATGAAAATGGCCCAACAGATTAACAGGCCACAAACGGGCCGACTGTATCCACGGGCTGAATTTGGCCCACAAGCAGAAAAGGCCAGTAATGGGCCTTAAGTAACCGAATGCTGGAAATGAGCCCAAGAATAGTTGGGCCCTCAGAAGGCCGAAAGGTAACACGGGCTGGAAACGACCCAATGGAATAATGGGCCGCTAATGGGTATAAAGTGATACATTGTTCAATATGGGCCTGTTTCACCATGGGCCATTAATGGGCCAAGATTTACAAAGGGACTCATATGGGCCGAAATACGTCATGGGCCATACATGGGCCGGAAGTTAAAACGGGCTGGAATTATATTGGACGGCCCAGATGACGCTATGGGGCCTAATTCGGATAGGCCGTAAACGGGCCCTGGGTTAGCGGGCTGTAAATGGGCTATATGCGAACATGCCGTTGACAGGCTTGCCGTGGGCCGGCCCGCCACCTTTTAACCAAGTCAAACGGGCTGGCATTTTCATAGGAATGGGCCTCTGTTGGGCTGTGCCACGTGTCGACGTATCATAGGCGCTTTGGGTCCAATGAGTGGATGACATCTGTCCCAACGGTGAGCCGACACGTGTTTCCTTCAGCCAATGTTGACTTTACACGTGGAAAATCCCCATTGGTCGGGGCTGTTAACAGGTTATCGGATCCAAAACCGGACCCGATAGCTTAATGTCGTTCCGTTACGGTGGATGCCATGTGTCGGTCACCCTTGACGAAAGCACTTCTGTGACACGCGGTTTATCGTCATGGAAGTGGACACTTCCGTGATGATAATTTTGGTAATGTCATGGAACACTTCTACGAAAGCACAGGTATGACTATCTTGATTCTGTCATAAATTTTTCATGGATGTGCATGCATGACAGAAAACTTGACCTACTGTGACAAACATGTATCATCACGGAAGTGTATTTTTTTGTAGTGTGTATATCACATATACCTTTGTTCACCTTGCCATCCTTCTTATCAGCCAAATACTTGGGGAAGTTCCGCTTCCAGTGACTAGTCTGTTTGCAATAGAAGCACTCAGTCTCAGGCTTAGGTCCAGACTTAGGTTTCTTCTCCTAAGCAACAACTTGTTTGCCGTTCTTCTTGAAGTTCCCCTTCTTCTTCCCTTTACCCTTTTTCTTGAAACTGGTGGTCTTATTGACCATCAACACTTGGTGCTCCTTCTTGATTTCTACCTCTGCAGCCTTTAGCATTGCGTAGAACTCGGGAATTGTTTTATCCATCCCTTGCATATTATAGTTCATCACGAAGCTCTTGTAGCTTGGTGGCAATGATTGAAGAATTCTGTCAACGACACTATCATTCGGAAGATTAACTCCCAGTTGAATCAAGTGATTATTATACCCAGACATTTTGAGTATATGTTCACCGATGTAACTATTCTCCTCCATTTTGCAGTCAGAGAACTTATTGGAGACTTCATATCTCTCAATCCGGGCATTTTCTTGAAAAATTAACTTCAACTCCTGGAACATCTCATATGCTCCATGACGTTCAAAATGTCGTTGAAGTCCCGGTTCTAAGCCGTAGCATGGCACATCGAACTATCGAGTAGCCATCGATTTGCTCTGCTAGACGTTCTTAACGTCATCAGTAGCATCTGCAGCAGGCCTGGCACCCTGCGGTGCTTCCAGGACGTAATTCTTCTGTGAAGCAATGCTGATAATCCTCAAGTTACGGACCCAGTCCGTGTAATTGCTACCATCATCTTTCAACTTTGCTTTCTCAAGGAACGCATTAAAATTCAACGGAACAACAGCACGGGCCATCTATCTACAACAACATAGACAAGCAAAATACTATCAGGTACTAAGTTCATGATAAATTTAAGTTCAATTAATCATATTACTTAAGAACTCCCACTTAGATAGGCATCTCTCTTATCATCTAGGTGATCACGTGATCCAAATCAACTAAACCATAACCGATCATCACGTGAAATGGAGTAGTTTTCAATGGTGAACATCACTATGTTGATCATATCTACTATATGATTCACGTTCGACCTTTCGGTCTTAGTGTTCCGAGGCCATATCTGCATATGCTAGGCTCGTCAAGTTTAACCCGAGTATTCTGCATGCGCAAAACTGGCTTGCACCCGTTGTATAAGAACGTTGAGCTTATCACACCCGTTCATCACATGGTGTCTCGGCACGACGAACTTTGGCAACGGTGCATACTCAGGGAGAACACTTGTACCTTGAAATTTTTTAGTGAGAGATCATCTTATAATGCTACCGAGAATCAAAGCAGAATAAGATGCATAAAGGATAAACATCACATGCAATCAATGAAAGTGATATGATATGGCCATCATCATCTTGTGTCTTTGATCTCCATCTCCAAAGCACCGTCATGATCACCATCGTCACCGGCGCGACACCTTGATCTCCATCGTAGCATCGTTGTCATCTCGCCAACTATTGCTTCTACGACATCGCTACCGCTTAGAGATAACAATTACAGGGCGATTGCATTGCATAAAATAAAGCGACAACCATATGGCTCCTGCCAGTTACCGATAACTCCATTACAAAACATGATCATCTCATAAAATAAAATATAGCATCATGCCTTGACCATATCACATCACAACATGCCCTACAAAAACAAGTTAGACGTCCTCTACTTTGTTGTTGCAAGTTTTACGTGGCTGCTACGGGCTAAGAAAGAACCGTTCTTACCTACGCATCAAAACCACAACGATATTTCGTCAAGTTAGTGTTGTTTTAACCTTCAATAAGGACCGGGCGTAGTCACACTCGGTTCAACTAAAGTTGGAGAAACTGACACCCGCGAGCCACCTGTGTGCAAAGCACGTCAGTAGAACAGTCTCGCATAAGCATATGTGTACTGTCAGTCTGGGCCGCTTCATCCAACAATACCGCCGAACCAAAGTATGACATGCTGGTAAGCACTATGACTTGTATCGCCCATAACTCACTTGTGTTCTACTCGTGCATATAACATCTATGCATAAACCTGGCTCGGATGCCCTTATGTTAGACCGTAGTAATTTCAAAAAATTCCTACGGACACGCAAGATCATCTTGATGCATAGCAACAAGAGGGGAGAGTGTCGCTTCACGCACTTTGTAGATCAGAAGTGATACGTCTCCAACGTATCTATAATTTTTATTGTTCCATGCTATATTATATTCTGTTTTGGACATTATTGGGCTTTATTATACACTTTTATATTATTTTTGGGACTAACCTATTAACCGGAGGCCCAGCCCAGAATTGTTGTTTTTTGCCTAATTCAGAGTTTCACAGAAAAAGAATATCAAATGGAGTCCAAACGGAATGAAACCTTCGGGAACGTGATTTTCGGAACGAACGTGATCCAGAGGACATGGACCCTACGTCAAGACATCAACCAGGAAGGCACGAGGTAGGGGGGCGCGCCCTCCACCCTCGTGGGGGCCACGTTGCTCCACCGACGTACTTCTTCCTCCTATATATACCTACGCACTTCAAACTACCGAACACGGAGCCAAAAACCTAATTCCACCGCCGCAACCTTCTCGTACCGTGAGATCCCATCTTGGGGCCTTTTCCTAGTCCATGGGAGGGGGCATCGATCACCGAGGGCTTCTACATCAACACCATAGCCTCTCCGATGATGTGTGAGTAGTTTACCTCAGACCTTCGGGTCCATAGTTATTAGCTAGATGGCTTCTTCTCTATTTTTTGATCTCAATACAATGTTCTCCCCCTCTCTTGTTGAGATCTATTTGATGTAATCTTCTTTTGCCGTGTGTTTGTTGAGACCGATAAATTGTGGGTTTATGATCAAGTTTATCTATGAACAATATTTGAATCTTCTCCGAATTCTTTTATGTATGATTGGTTATCTTTGCAAGTCTCTTCGAATTATCAGTTTGGCTTGGCCTACTAGATTGATCTTTCTTGCAATGGGAGAAGTGCTTAGCTTTGGGTTTAATCTTGCGGTGTCCTTTCCCAGTGACAATAGGGGCAGCAAGGCACGCATTGCATTGTTGCCATCGAGGATAACAAGATGGGGTTTATATCATATTGCGTGAATTTATCCCTCTACATCATGTCATCTTACTTAAAGCGTTACTCTGTTCTTTTGAACTTAATACTCTAGATGCATCTTTGGATAGCAGTTGATGTGTGGAGTAATAGTAGTAGATGCAGGCAGGAGTCGGTCTACTTGTCGCGGACGTTATGCCTATATACATAATCATACCTAGATATTCTCATAACTATGTTCAATTCTGTCAATTGCTCAACAGTAATTTGTTTACCCACCATAATATTTATGCTCTCGAGAGAAGCCACTAGTGAAACCTATGGCCCCCGGGTCTATTTTCCATCATATTAATCTCCCATCAACAAGCTATTTCTGGCGCCGTTTTTATTTTGCTTTCTTTAATTTGCATCTTTATCATAAAAATACCAAAAATATTATATTATAAAATATATCAGATCTCACTTTAGTAAGTGACCGTGAAGGGATTGACAACCCATTTATTGCGTTGGTTGCGAGGATTTTATTTGTTTGTGTAGGTGCGAGGGACTCGTGCGTGGCCTCCTACTGGATTGATACCTTGGTTCTAATAAACTGAGGGAAATACTTACGCTGCTTTACTACATCACCCTTTCCTCTTCAAGGGAAAACCAACGCAGTGTTCAAGAGGTAGCAAGAAGGATTTCTGGCGCCGTTGCCGGGGAGGCTTACGCAAGGTCAAGTCAAGATTTGGACTCCCGACAACGAGCCATTTTTGGTGCCTTTGCCGGGGAGTCTCCGCAAAAGTCAACATACCAAGTACCCATCACAAACTCTTATCTCCCGCATTACACTATTTGCCATTTGCCTCTCATTTCCTCTCCCCCACTTCACCCTTGCCGTTTTATTCGCCTTCTTCCCGTATGCCTTTCTGTTTGTGTTTCCACATGCCTTCTATTTGCTTGCATCTTTGCTTGCTAAACATCTATTGATATGGATCCACTTAAAGTGTTCTACTTGGATCATCTTCGATCCTTATGCGCTCGTGCTGAAACCCCAACTAGCCTAGTTGACGGGAAATCTTTAGATGAGCATGCTCATTTTGTGTGTCACCGTTTGTCTGAAAAAGGGAGACTCTTATGGAATCAAATAAACAAATTGTTGTGTTATGCTTGGAATCTTTGTGAAATTTGTGATCTTACTTGTTGCTCTAAGAACCCTAGAAAACACCTCCCCTACCTATGTGAGTTTAATGATAATGAAATCTTATCTTCTTATGCAAAGGGTGTTTACAGTTACTATGATATCAAACAAATTAAAGAATTTGTTGCTTTTAAGGGTGCTTATGAAGTTGCTTCTTTGATTGAAAAGTATGATATTACTCTTTGCGAATCTGAAAATTTTGAACTACTTCAATATTGCTAGGAAAACTATGCTCATAATGTCTATGTCAAAGAATTTATTGAAAGAATGACCATTGCTTCGGAAGAAAATAATGATATGCATGAATCTATAGATAATTCTGATTCCGATGATTCGATTGAAATATCCCTTGATGAACATGATGCTTGCTATTCTTGTGGTCGTCATGCCAATATTTATGAAGATGAATTTGCTATAGTTCCGTATGTCAAACATGAGATCGTTGCTATTGCACCCGTACTTGATAGTTCCTTCGATGAAAAGCATGATTGCAATGATGTTATTATAAATTCTTTTAATATCAATTGTGTCAATGATATACAAAACCTCAAGCTTGGGGATGCTAGTTTTGCTATGACTACTATTTGTTGCAATGATCATGATTGGGGTGATTCTTCTTGTGATCTTAAAAATTTATTTAATCCCCATGATGAATATGAGATTGATAATAGTGTTTGCAATATTATTGAAAGTGGATTTGGAAGAGCGTCAACTTTAGATCCCACATATTTGTAGAATGTTCAATCTTATGAAGTTTTTGATAAAAGTGGGTTTGGAGAGGACATGACTTTAGTTAATGATAATTCCACTATTTTGGAGGAGTGTCAACTTTGCATGCATGTGGATCTTGTTGAGAATATGTTATGTGATAGCCATTTTGTTGAACTTTCCTATGATCCTACATGTAATTATTATGAGAGAGGAAAATATGGTTGTAGAAATCTTTATCTTACTAAATTACCTCTCGTCATGTTGAGATTGCTATTGTTTCTTTCCACTTCCTTGCATATGCTAGTTTTTGCTTGTCTTGATAATTTGTTTGCTTATAAAATGCCTATGCATAGGAAGTATATTAGACTTAGAGGTGTTTATCATGTGTTCTTTTATGCTCTCTTTGTGCTTCAATTCTTGTCTTTCATGTGAGCATCATCGAAATCTCAATGCCTAGCTTAGGGCGTTAAACGATAGCGCTTGTTGGGAGGCAACCCAATTTTATTTTTAGTCTTTTGCTTTTTGCTTCTGTTTAGGAATAAATATTTGATCTAGCCTCTGGTTAGATGTGTTTTTATTTTTTAATTAGTGTTTGTGCCAAGTTTAACCTATAGGATCTTCTTGGATGATAGTTATTTGATCTTGCTGAAAATTCCAGAAACTTTCTGTTCACGAAAATAATTGTTAAAAATCACCAGAAGGTGATAAAATATTGATTCCAATTTATGCTGATCAATAAACAAATTTTCTAGGTCCTCCTATTTTGGATGAATTTTTGGAGTTCCATAAGTTTACGGTAGTTACAGATTACTACAGACTGTTCTGTTTTTGACAGATTCTGTTTTTCGTGTGTTGTTTTCTTATTTTGATGAATCTATGGCTAGTAAAATAGTTTATAAACCATAGAGAAGTTGGAATACAGTAGGTTTAACACCAATATAAATAAATAATGAGTTCATTACAGTATCTTGAAGTGGTGTTTTCTTTTTTTCGCTAACGGAGCTCACGAGATTTTCTGTTAAGTTTTGTGTTGTGAAGTTTTCAAGTTTTGGGTAAAAGATTTGTTGGATTATGGAACAAGGAGTGGCAAGAGCCTAAGCTTGGGGATACCCATGGCACCCCAAGATAATCTACGGACACCTAAAAGCCAAAGCTTGGGGATGCCCGGGAAGGCATCCCCTCTTTCGTCTACTTCCATCGGTAACTTTACTTGGAGCTATATTTTTATTCACCACATGATATGTGTTTTGCTTGGAGCGTCTTGTATTATTTGAGTCTTTGTTTGTTAGTTTGCCACAATCATCCTTTCTGTACACACCTTTTGAGAGAGACACACATGATTCGAAATTGTTAGAATACTCTATGTGCTTCACTTATATCTTCTCGAGTTATATAGTTTTTGCTCTAGTGCTTCACTTATATCTTTTAGAGCACGGTGGTGGATTTGTTTTATAGAAACTATTGTTCTCTCATGCTTCACTTAGATTATTTTGAGAGTCCTACAAAACAGCATGGTAATTTTCTTTAATTATGATAGGCATTCATAATTAGTAAAAATATATTCTTATGAGTGTGTTGAATACTATAAGAAGTTAGATACTTGATAATTGTTTTGAGATATGGAGATGGTGATATTAGAGTCATGCTAGTTGAGTAGTTTTGAATTTGAGAAATACGTGTGTTAAAGTTTGTGATTCCCGTAGCATGCACGTATGGTGAACCGTTATGTGATGAAGTCGGAGTATGATTTATTTATTGATTGTCTTCCTTATGAGTGGCGGTCGGGGACGAGCGATGGTCTTTTCCTACCAATCTATCCCGCTAGGAGCATGCGCATAATACTTTGCTTTGATAACTTATAGACTTTTGCAATAAGTATATGAGTTCTTTATGACTAATGTTGAGTCCATGGATTATACGCACTTTTCTTCCTTCCACCATTGCTAGCCTCTCTAATACCGCACACTTTTCGCCGGTATCATACACCCACCATATATCTTCCTCAAAACAGCAACCATACCTACCTAACATGGCATTTCCATAGCCATTCCAAGATATATTGCCATGCAACTTATCACCATTCAGTTTATTATGACACGCTCCATCATTGTCATATTGCCTCGCATGATCATGTAGTTGACATCGTATTTGTGGCAAAGCCAACGTTCATAATTCTTTCATACATGTCACTCTTGATTCATTCCTAGTACACCGCCAGAGGCATTCACATAGAGTCATATTTTGTTCTAAGTATCGAGTTGTAATTCTTGAGTTGTAAGTAAATAAAAGTGTGATGATCATCGTTTTTTAGAGCATTGTCCCAAGTGAGGAAAGGATGATGGAGACTATGATTCCCCCACAAGTTAGGATGTGACTCCGGACTAAATAAAAAAAGAGAGAAAGGCCATAAAAATAAAAGGCCCAAAAAAATGATGAGAGAAAAAGAGAGAAGGGACAATGTTACTATCCTTTTACCACACTTGTGCTTCAAAGTAGCACCATGATCTTCATGATAGAGAGTCTCCTATGATATCACTTTCATATACTAGTGGGGAATTTTCATTATAGAACTTGGCTTGTATATTCCAATGATGGGCTTCCTCAAAATGCCCTAGGTCTTCGTGAGCAAGCGAGTTGGATGCAAACCCAGTTAGTTTCTTTTGTTGAGCTTTCATACACTTATAGCTCTAGTGCATCCGTTGCATGGCAATCCCTACTCACTCACATTGATATCTATTAATGGGCATCTTCATAGCCCGTTGATATGCATAGTTGATGTGAGACTATCTTCTCCTTTTTTTGTCTTCTCCACAACCACCATTCTATTCCACATATAGTGCTATGTCCATGGCTCACGCTCATGTATTGCGTGAAGATTGAAAAAGTTTGAGAACATCAAAAGTATGAAACAATTGATTGGCTTGTCATCGGGGTTGTGCATGATTTAAATACTTTGTGTGGTGAAGATAGAGCATAGCCAGACTATATGATTTTGTAGGGATAACTTTCTTTGACCATGTTATTTTGAGAAGACACAATTGCTTAGTTAGTATGCTTGAAGTATTATTATTTTTATGTCAATATTAAACTTTTGTCTTGCATCTTTCGGATCTGAATATTCATACCACAATTAAGAGAATTACATTGAAGGCACGAGGTAGGGGGCGCGCCCTCCACCCTCGTGGGGCCCATGTTGCTCCACCGACGTACTTCTTCCTCCTATATATACCTACGTACCCCCAAACTACCAGATACGGAGCCAAAAACCTAAATCCACCGCTGCAACCTTCTGTACCCGTGAGATCCCATCTTGGGGCCTTTTCGAAGCTCCACCGGAGGGGGCATCGATCACGGAGGGCTTCTACATCAACACCATAGCCTCTCCGATGATGTGTGAGTAGTTTATCTCAGACCTTCGGGTCCATAGTTATTAGCTAGATGACTTCTTCTCTCTTTTGGATCTCAATACAATGTTCTCCCCCTCTCTTGTGGAGATCTATTTGATGTAATCTTATTTTGCGGTGTGTTTGTTGAGACCGATGAATTGTGGGTTTATGATCAAGTTTATCTATGAAAAATATTTGAATCTTCTCTGAATTCTTTTATGTATGATTGGTTATCTTTGCAAGTCTCTTCAAATTATCAGTTTGGTTTGGCCTACTAGATTGATCTTTCTTGCAATGGAGAAGTGCTTAGCTTTGGGTTCAATCTTGCGGTGTCCTTTCCTGGTGACAGTAGGGGCAGCAAGGCACGTATTGTATTGTTGCCATCGAGGATAACAAGATGGGGTTTATATCATATTGCATGAATTTATCCCGCTACATCATGCCATCTTACTTAAAGCGTTACTCTGTTCTTTTGAACTTAATACTCTAGTTGCTTGCTGGATAGCGGTCGATGTGTGGAGTAATAGTAGTAGATGCAGGCAGGAGTCGGTCTACTTGTCGCGGACGTGATGCCTATATACATAATCATACCTAGATATTCTCATAACTATGCTCAATTCTGTCAATTGCTCAATAGTAATTCGTTTACCCACCATAATACTTATGCTCTCGAGAGAAGCCACTAGTGAAACCTATGGCCCCCGGGTCTATTTTCCATCATATTAATCTCCCGTTAACAAGCTATTTCTGGCGCCGTTTTTTTTTGCTTTCTTTACTTTGCATCTTTATCATAAAAATACCAAAAATATTATCTTATCATATCTATCAGATCTCACTTTCGTAAGTGACAGTGAAGGGATTGACAACCCCTTTATTGCGTTGGTTGTGAGGAATTTATTTGTTTGTGTAGGTGCGAGGGACTCGTATGCGGCCTCCTCTTTGGATTGATATCTTGGTTCTAAAAAACTAAGGGAAATACTTACACTGCTTTACTGCATCACCCTTTCCTCTTCAAGGGAAAACCAACGCAGTGCTCAAGAGGTAGCAGTGAGCAGAAGCGTTATGACAACGGGGTTGATGTAGTCGTACGTCTTCACGATCGACCGATCCTAGTACCGAAGTTATGGCACCTATGCGGACTGCACACGTTCAGCTCGGCGACGTCCCATGAACTCACGATCCAGTAGAGCTTCGAGGGAGAGCTTCGTCAGCACGACTGTGTGATGACGGTGATGATGAACTTACCGACGCAGGGCTTCGACTAAGCACCACTACGATATGATCAAGGTGGATTATGGTGGAGGGGGGCACCGCACACGGCTAAGAGAGACCAATGATCAACTTGTGTGTCTATGGGGTGCCCCCCTCCCCCGTATATAAAGGAGTGGAGGGGGGAGGTCCGGCCCTCTCTAGGGCGCGCCATAGAGGAGTCCTACTCCCACCGGGAGTAGGATTCCCCCCTTTCCAAGTAGGAGTAGGAGAGGAAGGAAGGGGGAAGGATAGGGGAAGGAAAGCCCCCCCCCCCATTCGGATTGGGCTTGGGGGGGCGTCCCACCTTGGCCGCCTCCTCCTCCTTTCCATTAAGGCCCATTGACTCTCCGGGGGGGGGGGGGTTCCAGTAACCCCCCAGTACTCCGGTATTTGCCCAATATCATTCGGAACCTTTCTGATGACCAAATTGTCGGCGTTCTGGGAACGGGGGTCCCCAGACTTGCCTCCCTCGGCCATGGCGTGGCTCTGCGAGCGGGCCCGTACGGCCCATCTTCACCAACAAGCACTCAAGACCCTCGCGAGGGGCCAAGCATCGCGAGGCGGACGGTGCAAGACCCCTTCGGGAGCGGCCTCACCAGGCTGGCTCGCGAGGGGCGGAGAGATCAAGGCAAGGCAAACCTCGCGAGGTTCTTGTGACGTGAGCCATGACGACGACGAGACTGTGCAGGCGCCCACAAGAAGTGTCCTTGTTTCCTCTTTGGTGCTAAGGAGGAAAGCGCAGGCGCGGAGTACTGAGGCGTCAAGCAAAGGTTTCCATATCCGTGCAACGAGACCAAGACCAGCAGGACGGCAAGACGGAGGTCACCATGGAGCCCAAGGCGGCATCATCACCAAAGCCTTTTGCAGGCGAAGACTACTTTTGTCAGGATAAGCTGTACTAGCGGTCCCCTTTCAAATTGGCCATTGTTCGCTCCCTTCCCGCTCAATATTTGGGGAGAGGACCAGGGCCTATATAAATAGGAATATCCACCACCGTAGGCGAGAACGGGTTCGGAGGCATCTCACCTCATCAAGAGCAATCCTCACCCACACAAGTCCACCAAGCATAAGAACACCTCGCCTCAGGAGGTTGTTCTTCCCCTTGTACTGTTCATCCTCAGCCTAAGAGGCAATCCACCACCACCACACTGGAGTAGGGTATTACACCACAACGGTGGCCCGAACCAGTATAAATGTTGTGTCCCTTGTGTTGTGAGTTTGACGAGTTAGCCCTTGAGATATTAACGAAGCTAGGACGTGGATCGGTAGGGGGAGATCTTCATGCGCACCCCAGTGTTCGAACCTTGAGGTTTTACTGGAACCCGTGATCCGACATTTGGCTCGCCAGGTAGAGGTGCGCCGAAGCTTCCCTTTCGTTGCTCCGCGTCCCATTGCTTCATCGTCTCCATGGCGGGCGCACGTCGTGCTCGCGCTGAGCGCCGGGCTGCCCTCGCCGCCCGCATTGCTCAGACGGCTCCCGTCGGCGGGCCACCTCGTTGTTCTCCGTTGCCTGCCGCCAACGCCGCCACCGGCTCGGCGGGGAACGAGCAGCAAGCATCCTCGCTGCACCCCTCGATCCGGCGGGATGGCCGCACCGCCACTCCATCGCTGACCCTGGCCAGTTCGTCATCCCACGCTCATCGCGCCCCGTGCGGACGCACAAAGTCGCTGCCACGCATGGCGCCATGAAGCTCCTGCGCCACGCTTCTATCGACGACCTCTATGAGGACTGGCTCGACCGCATCGCCGAGCTTGTCATCGCCGCAGGGGGCTCCCCTGCGCCGTCCCTCTTGCCGCCTCGCCCTCCGCCGGCCGTGGGCGGCGTGGCCCATGGAGCGCCTCCACCACCTCTGCCCCAAGATGGAGTCTTGGCGCCAAGGCACGCGACACCATGGCGTGACATGCCGCGTCCGACGCCTGCGCAAGAAGAAAGAAGCTGCCAAGAAGTCCCTCGGCCACGAGAAAACGCCCCCGCGCTCCCTGCACCACCACGGCAAGACCGCATGCCGCCTGCGGTGGTGGTGCGCGGACCGCATCAAGGACAAGTTCCCCACCAGCACAAAGTCCCGGTGACCATGGCAGGTTGCCGCGCCTTCACCCCTGAGCTGCGTAGCGTCGCCTGGCCGGGCAAGTTCAAGCCGGATCTGCCTCCTCGCTACGACGGCACCCCTGACCCCACGGAGTTCCTGCAGCTCTACGAGTTGAGCATCAAGGCGGCCAACAGCGACGAGAAAGTCATGGCGAACTGCTTCCCCATGGGTCTCAAGGATGGTGCCCGCTCCTGGCTCCTGAACCTGCCTCCGGGCTCGATCTCCTCCTGGGACGAGATGCGTTTCATTGCCAACTTCCATGGCACTCGCGACCGCCCACCGGCCGCGGGTGACCTACGCCGCGTCAAGAAACAACCAGGAGAGACTCTCCAGAAGTACATCTAGCGCCTCAACAACGTTCGCCTCAAGATCCCCAAGGTGACGGACGAGGCCATCATCTCCGCGTTCTCTGATGGCGTCCGCGACGTCAAGATGAAGGAGGAGCTCGCCATCCACGAGGAGTTGTGCACGTATCTAGAGCTGTTCAACCTGGTGACCAAGTGCGCAAGAGCTGATGAGGGGCGCCTCTCCCTCCTCGAGCTCCCGGCTGCGGACCCGGAGGAGAAGAAAGCCAAGGCCAAGGACGTGAAGTGCAAGGGAACAGCCGTGCTCGCGGCGGAGCCAAACACCAAGCGCGGGGGAGACCAGCCCGAGTCATCCAAGAGCAGCCGACCATTCCGCGCCTTCCATAACCTGCATAGCCACAACACTAGCGATTGTCAAGAGCTCAGAGCCATTCGAGAAGGACTCTTCGGTTGACGCCCCGAGCGCAACGACCGGGGCTACGGCCGAGGTGGAGGACGTGGTGGCGGACGCTAGGATGACCGTGGCCTGCGCTAGGAGTGGCGCGACCGGCCTCGTGAGGAGCACTGGCAGGATCAGCCTCGCGAGGACGCCTGGAGGGATCAGCCTCATGAGGATCATGCTCAGGGCAACGCCGGTCTTCCTCCACTGCCGCCACCACCAAGAAGGTATGACGACCACCATCAAGACGAGGGCTCTGGGGGCTTCTAGGAGTCGCGCACTATCGCCTGCATCTTGGGCGGAGCTCAAGCCTCAGCCTCGCAGCATATCTTCAAACAGTTTGCTCGTGAAGTGAATGCAGTCCTCCCCAAGCTCGAGGCCACGCGCCCGCTCAGATGGTCCAAGTGCGCCATCACCTTTAGCTCAGCAGACCTACTCAAGTGTGCGGCCACTGCTAGCGCGCTCCCGATGCTCCGCTCACCATTCATCAGCAACGTGCATGTCACCAAGACCCTTATCAACGGCGGCGCAGGGCTCAACGTCCTGTCCATTGACACGTTCGACAACCTCCAAGTGCTATATGACCAGCTTCGGCCCACCAAGCCTTTCTCAGGAGTGACCGAAGGTTCCACTACCCCGATCGGGCAGGTCCTCCTTCCCGTCACCTTCGGACAGCGCGACAGCTACCGTACCGAGCTCATGGACTTCGACGTTGCCCACATTCGCCTGCCATATAATGCGATCCTCGGGTACCCAGCCCTGGCCAAGTTCATGGCGGTGACCCATCACGGCTACAATGTCTCAAGATGCCAGGAAGCGGCGGAATCATCACAGTCCCGTGCGAAGAAAGAGAGGCGGTGTGCTCCCTCGAGCATGCCTTCCAAGCTGCAGCAATCGACGACCCCGACAGCAAGGGCGAGTGCCCTCCTGAGGCCACCCCCAAGAAGAAGAAGCAACTGCTCCGCGCAGGGCCTCAGGCAAGCGACACCATGTCTGGATCGGCGCCCGCACCTGGGGCGCCTCCCTTTATCGCATAGGAAAGCATGCTCGGCGCCCTTCTCGGGCAGGGCTCTGGGGCTCTCTTCCGGAGGTCCTCGGACCTTGCCAACATCATGAGGGAGGCGCTCGGGCACCATCTGGAGGCGTGCTTCATGGCACGTCACCCTCAGGAGGACACAAGCCGGGGAGCGTCGAGTGCTCATGAGTTCATTACCAGGACCACCCAGGAGCTGCAAGATGCGAGGGCCATGCGCGGCAATCGCCGTTCACCTGGCACAGCCTCCCATCCAGGAGAGGATGCCTGGCTGCACGTTTGCATCGACATCCCAGGGCTCAACAGGACCGCGTCTTAGGAGCCCTTCTGGCCTTCGCGCGTGGGACGCTGCGAGGGCCCACCGCACAACTACGTTCACATGCCTTTTGGCCTGCCGAGCGTGGCGTCCGCCTATCAACAGAATCTGCGGCGCGCCTGGCGACTCAGAGGCTGTGCACCATGCCATCCTGACAGAGATGGAGACGGTCCTCAAGGAACCGCCTGGACCCCCAGAGCCTCCCGAGGCTCAGGGCCCCGGTGGCTCGTGAGGAGCGACCCCTTCGCCGCGTACCTTCAGCTGCCCCAACATCCCTTCATCAACAGAACCAGGTGACATTTTCCAAGTTTATTTAGCTGGGAGCGCCCCCGGGCTGCATCATTCCCAGGCCACGTGGGTCCGTCCCTGTGGCATGTATCCCTTTTCATGTCTTTAGCTTACCTTGCTGGGGGCGCCCCTCGGGCTGCATCATCCCCAAGCCGCTCGGGGCTGACCCACTGGCATGTATCTTCCCTGCATTTACTTAAGCCAGTATGCTTTCCATGCTTAATCTGCCTATGACTATCACCTACTTGATTCTCACCGCCACGAGGGCTACTCACGCCGGCACGACGCTTGTGCTCAGGTCCGTCCTTGCAACATCGACAAACCTGAGCAGTCGAGCTCTGACTCGCGGCACGCCCCGCACAAGTCACCTCACCAGGCCCTCAGTGCCTTTATCTCTTCGCGGAGCAACCGGCAGCAGACCGGCAACCATAATGGCAAACTATGTCTCTCCTTGTGCTGGCTCGCAGGAATCTCCTAAAGTTGCCGACAGGCGGAACTGCGAGCTCCCTCTTCTTCCATGCAATCCACTTGCGCGTTAAAAGGGGGGCTCCTGAGCATCGCGACTTAGGAGATCCTACTGGCACTCCAGCCCTCACCCCCTGGCCTTGACCACGGCACGCGACCTGGCATACCAGCGGCGGCTGAGCTCACTCCGAGGGCCGGGACCTGAGGATGTAGAGCATGAAGGAGAGCGTGGAGAAGGGGGAGGCTCGCATGGACCTGGCTTAGCCGTACTTCGGACGCTTATGCATGAATCTGGCGCATCATGAGGAATCGACCCCGGACCGTCAAGATAAGTCCCGAGCCCGGGTTGCCTAAACCGCTAAGGATTATGAACCATACTAACCGCAGCCCTGCTGCAGCAATGTCACCCCCTTTCTTACCTCTCGACAGATGCTTGAGCGCTAAAGGGGACCTCCTGAGCATCGCGCCTCAGGAACTCTTACTGGACCTCGGGCCTCTCACCTCCTGGCCTTGACCACGGCACGCGACCTGGCATACCAGCGATGGCTGCAACCTGCCTGGGGATCAGGACTTGTCAGCGTAGAGCACCAAGTCATCACGAGGTCGGAAAGGGAGACCGAGCTGAAGCAGGACGCGCGCTCGCGCAAGTTCATAATAAGGACAATATTGACAAGAGACGTTCCAAAACCTATACACACCACCCACGGGGCACTTCTTGATTCCTCGCAAGGAACAAAAGACAATAACTTAGGGAATCCTATCTACCTGCGCCCCTGTGGACGATGCCATCATCAACAGTGGGCCACCAGAGGCCGGTGCCAACCTCATCCAGATCGGCGGCGGCGGCGGCCAGACGCTGCAGCCCTGCTCCAGGCTCGACGAGAGCTTGGGGGCACGTAGTTGTCGTCGCTCGTCTCCGGGGTCTTGTAGAGCTCGGGAGAATCGTTGGACTCCCAAGTGTCGCTGCGGCTTCCAGAGGAGCCGCTGGCGACGCGGGCAGCAGACCCTGCCCCAGTTGCAGCACGAGCCTAGTGACCCCACCTGGGGCAACACTCCAGACGGCAGCCTTCTGCATTGAAACCTTGAAGAACAGCGTTGAGGCGCCGTCGTACACGAAATGGATTGCGAGGGCGCCCTCCGCGCGACACACTCGGGCAACCTTGCCCCAGCCTCGGGTCATGAAGATCTTCCCCGAGGAGACGGCCTCAACCTCTGTCGCCATTCTGGGAACGGGGGTCCCCAGACTTGCCTGCCTGTGGCCCGCGGCGTGGCTGTGCTAGCAGGCATGTACGACCCATTTTCATCAACAAGGCATTCAAGACCCTCGCGAGGCGGACGACACAAGACCTCCTCATGAGCGGCCTCACCAGGCAGGCTCGCGAGGGGCGGAGAGATCAAGGCAGGGCAAACCTCGCGAGGTTCTTGTGACATGAGCCATGACGATCAGGATCAGGCGGGCGCCAGCGCGCGCAGTGTCCTTGTTTCCTCTTTGGTGCTAAGGAGGCAAGCGCAGGCGCGGAGTGCCGAGGCATCAAGCAAAGGTTTCTAAATCGGTGCAACGAGACCAAGACCAGTAGGACGGCAAGACGGAGGTCACCATGGAGCCCAAGACGGCGTCACCACTAGAGCCTTTTGCAGGCGAAGACCGCTTTTGTCAGGATAAGTTGTACTAGCTATCCCCTTTCAAATTGGCTGTTGTTGGCTCCCTTCCCGCTCAATATTTGGGGAGAGGACCAGGGCCTATATAAGTAGAGCTAGCCACCACCATAGGGGATAACTCATTCGGAGGCATCTTACTCAACCCTTAGCCACACACCGAGCACAAGAACACCTCAACCTCAGGAGGTTGTTCTTCCCCTTTACTGTTCATCATCAGCCCAAGAGGCAATCCACCACCACCACACTGGGGTAGGGTATTACACCACAACGGTGGCCTGAACCAGTATAAATCTTGTGTCTTTTGTGTTGTGAGTTCATCGAGTTCGTCCGCAAGATCTTAGCAAATCTAGGGCGTGGATCGGTAGGGAGGAAAGAACTTCACGCGCACCCCAGAGTTCGAACCTTAAGGGTTTTGCCGGAACCCGTGATCCGACATTTGGTGCGCCAGGTAGGGGTGCGCTGTAGCTTCTCTTCCGTCGATCTGCGCTCCATCGCCACCGCGCCCTGCCCTAATGGCAGGCGCCCCGCTACCGACTCCGATGGCCGGTGATGACGACGGGGCCAGGGGGCTCCGAGCCCTAGCCCCCTCCCTCCGGCAAGTGCGATGGCCATCCAAGTTCAAGCAGGAGATGCCGCCGCACTACAACGGCGCGGTGGACCCGTCGGCTTTCCTGCTGGCATATGAGGAGGCCATTCTCGAGGCCGGGGTGACGACAAGGTCATGGCCAATTGGCTTCCCATGGCCCTCGCCGGCGAGCCACGCGCCTGGCTGCTCAACCTCCCCGGATCCACGGTGGCATCTTGGGAGGAGCTGCGCGACCTCTTCACTGCGCGCTACGCGGTACCGGCGCACCATGCGGTCGCGGCCCTGCTAGGCGGCTCTCAGGCGCCGCCTTCAGATCGCCACATCAAGTCGTTCCTCCACCAGATTGGTGCCGCTTCCAAGCGCTCGGGGGCTCCGCCGGGCTGGGCTGCGCCAGAAGCCGACCTCACCTTCAGCTCAGAAGACCACCCCGTCACCACCGCCGGCTCGGGCATGTTTCCGATGCTCTGCACGCACACCATCTGCAATGTGGCCGTCACCAAGACCCTCACTGACGGCAGCGCCGGCCTCAACTTGCTCTCCGTGGAGGCCTTCAGCCTTCTTCGCGTGTCGCTCGAGCGGCTCAGCCTCAGCAAGCCTTTCTCAGGAGTTGGTGGCGGCACTGCCCGCTCCCTGGGGCAGATCCGCCTCCCCGTCACCTTCGGCACGCGCGACAACTACCGCATCGAGCTGGCCGACTTTGACATCGCCCGCACCGGCCTCCCGTACAATGCCATTCTCGGGTACCCAGCTCTGGCCCAGTTCATGGCGGCGACTCATCCGGCCTACAACCTCATGAAGATGCCTGGAAGCAAAGGCGTCCTCACCGTCAAGGGGGGCGCCAAGGAGGCCCTAGTGGCGCTCAAGCTCGCCCTCAAGACCGCTGTGGCGGTGCAGCCTGCCGACGCGGGCACCTCCGAGCCCAAGGGAGCCGCACCAACCAAGAAGAAGCAGTTGTTCACACAAGACAAGGTGGAAACCAAGCAGGTGCCATTCAACAAGGACGGGTCCTCAGGAGCCACCTTTACCATAGGTGCCGGCCTCGACCCAAGCAAAGAGGAAGCATTGGTGAAGTTCTTGCGCGCAAACAAGGGTATATTCGCGTGGGAGCCCGATCAGCTGGTGGGGGTCCAGAGAGAGGTGATTCAGCATCACTTAAGGGTATGCCCCAATGTGCGCCCTGTGAAGCAGCGGGCGAGACGGCAGTCCACGGAGAAGCAGGCATTCATCGTCCAAGAGACCGCAAGTTGGAGGTGGCAGGTGCCATTCGCGAGGTTAAGTACCCCGAATGGATGGCGAACCCCGTTGTAGTGCCGAAGAAAGGCGGGAAGGAGCGAATGTGCGTTGGCTTCGCCAACCTCAACAAGGTCTGCCCCCAAGATCTGTTCCCGCTCCCACGCATCGACCAGATCATTGACTCCACCGCCGAGTGCGACCTGCTGTGCTTCCTAGATGCGTTCTCAGGGTATCACCAAATCAAGATGGCGGTGGAATATGTAGAGAAGACAGCCTTCCTGACCCCGTGTGGGGTGTACTGCTACACCTGCATGCCCTTCGGACTGCGCAAAGCGGGCGCGACCTTTCAGCGGCTGATGCACATCGCCTTAGGGCGGCAGCTCGGGAGAAACACGAAGGCCTACGTCGACGACATTGTGGTGAAGTCTCGGGAGGCAAGAACCTTGATCCAAGATCTAGAGGAGACCTTCGCGAGCCTGCGCCAGGTGAACTTGCGACTTAACCCAGAGAAGTGCATGTTCGGTGTCCCTTCCGGCAAACTGCTGGGATTCCTCGTGTCCCACAGACGGATCGAGGCGAACCCGGAGAAGATCAAGGCCATTGAGGATATGAGCCCACCGCAAACCCTCAAGGAAATGCAGAAGCTGGCTGGTCGGGTAACTACGTTGGGACACTTCATCTCCAAGCTGGGAGAGCGCGCCCTACCCTTCTTCAAGCTAATGAAGAAGAAGGGCCCATTCGAGTGGACCCCGGAGGCCGACCGAGCTTTTTAAGACCTCAAGAGATACCTGACCAGCCCTCCAGTGATGGTGGCGCCATGGCCTCTCGAGCCACTAGTACTTTATCTTGCCGCCACCCCGTACTCCGCTAGTGCGGTGCTAGTGGCGGTTCGGGAGGAGCACCAAGCCAAGGGCATGCCGCGCCAAGCTACGCCACCAGCTGAGATGACGCAAGATCAAGAAGGCGCAGCAAGAGCCGTAGCGGCATCAACAGAAGACCAAGCTCGGCAGGACGACGTTATATAGATTCCCGCAAGCGATCAGGCGCCAGGAGTTCCACCACCTCAGGAGACACCCCAACTTTTGCAAGATGCGAGCCTCACCAACGCGCCTGCCCTCATTGAGCACCCGGTGTATTTCGTCAGCACGGTGTTGCGGGACGCGAGGGCACGATATCCCATGCCTCAGAAGCTCCTGCTCGTGCTCCCGGTGGCCTCACGCAAGTTGCAGCACTACTTCCAGGGCCACCCCATCAAGGTCGTCTCAGCTTACGCATTGGAGAGAGTGCTCAGGAGACCCAACTCCGCTGGAAGGGTCGCTGAGTGGAACATCGAGCTGCAGGCATTCCAGTTGGAGTTCAGCACTACCAAGGTCATCAAGGGAGCCGCGCTCGCTGATTTTGTGGCGGAATGGATGGATGCCCCGACACTTGAAGTAGGCGAAGACCGGTCCACCTCACCAGGAAGCGAGGCGCCAGACGGTTGGGTCATGTATTTTGATGGTACCTGCGCGCATCAGTGCACGGGGGCTGGAGCAGTAATCATCTCGCCCACTGAGGACAAGCTCTACTATGTTGTGCAGCTCTGCTTTCAGCAGGGCGAGAAGGTCTCCAACAACATCGTGGAATATGAAGGCCTCATAGCTGGCCTGAAGGCCGCAACAGCTCTGGGGGTGAAGCGTCTCACTGTTAGGGGCGACTCACAGCTCCTCGTCAACTTCTCCAACAAAGTGTATGAGCCAAATGACGAGCACATGGAGGCATACCTCGCGGAAGTGCGTAAGATGGAAAAGCAGTTCCTGGTCCTGGAGGTGCAGCATGTGCCCCGTGGCACCAACAAGGAAGCCGACGACATTGCCAGGAGGGCGTCCAAGCGGCAGCCCCAAGAGCCTGGCATCTTCGAGGAGCGGCTCTTCAAGCCGTCAGCGACGCCACCACTTTCAAGCACAGCTTGGCCTCGGGAGGAGCTCCCACAGCCGCCTGCCACGTGAGCCCCAGCCTGTGGCCCGACCTCTGGAGCTCACCTGCTCTTGGCGCTCGAGCCCTGGGAGGGATGCTGGACCAAGGAATTCAAGGAATATCTGATGCAAGGGGCACTACCGGAGAAGGAGGAGGACGCAGAGCGCGTGGCCCGGCAAGCCACGGCATATTGCATCCAGGACGGTGAGTTGTAAACGAAGCAACCAAATGATGTTTTGCTGCGTTGCATTTCCAGGGACCAGGGGAAGGAGTTGCTAATTGACATACACGGGGGGACTGCGGGCATCACTCGTTGTCAAGGACCCTCGTCGGCAAGGTATTCCGCAGTGGATTCTACTGGCCCACGGTGCTCAACGACGCAACTGAGCTAGTGAAGTCCTGCGAAGCCTGCCAGTTCCACGCCAAGCAGATCCATCAGCCGGCTCAAGGCCTCTAGACCATCCCACTCACATGGCAGTTCGCGGTCTGGGGGCTAGATATCTTGGGCCCATTCCCTCGAGCGCCTGGGGGCTACCGCTACCTCTACATCGCCATCGACAAGTTCACCAAGTGGGCGGAAGTGGAAGCCGTCTGCACCATCCCAGCTGGTTCCGCGGTCAAATTCATCAAGGGTCTCGTGAGCCATTTCGGGGTCCCCAACCGCATCATCACCGACAACGGCTCACAGTTCACTAGTAACCTCTTCAAAACATATTGTGCTAACCTTGGAACGCAGATCTGCTACGCTTCGGTGGCACACCCCAGGAGCAATGGTCAAGCCAAACACGCCAACGCAGAGGTCCTGAGGGGCCTCAAGACCAGGACCTTCAAGAAGAAGCTCGAGGCCTGCGACAGGGGCTAGCACGACGAACTCCAGTCCGTGCTGTGGTCCATCTGCACCACCGCCACCAAGCCGAGGGGTGATACCCCGTTCTTCCTTGTTTACGGAGCCGAAGCGGCCCTCCCTCACGAGGTCAAGCATCACTCCGCACAGGTCCTGGCGTTTGATGAAACGCAGGAGGACGTCACGCGGGGGATGGATCTCGTGCTGGGGGAGGAATGCCGCCGCGAGGCTGCACTGAGGGCGGCAAGGTACCAGCAGGCGCTGCAGTGGTACCACTGCTGCAACATCCGTTCCAGGACGCTCGAGGCGGGTGACCTCATCCTAAGGCGGGTCCTCTCCAGGGAAGGGCTGCACAAGCTCTCACCTATGTGGGAGGGCCCGTTCAAGGTCGTCCATGTCTCCGTGCTCGAGCCGCTGTCTCGAGACGCAGGACGGGTACCCATCCGTAACGCTGTGGAACATCCGGCACCTCCTAAGTTCTACCCATGAAGCAAGGCCTAGTGTCTGTGAAGAAAGGCCCAAAGGCTCGGTGAAGAAGGCCCGGTGCCTATGAAGAATCGCCGCCCGTGACACTCTCACGTAATAATGAGTGGGGTTGTACATGCCCCGGAGTCTCAGGAGTGCCGCCCTCAGGCCTCGGGGGCTCCCTCCCACGCCTAGTGGCAGCACTTAGCTCCTCGCTGGTGAGAAGACTTGAAGACTAGACTAGGTGCCGGATGCGGCTTTTCATTTGCTTTCCGTAGTTGGCTCGCCTTCTCTTAATCGAAGTTTGCTTCTGGTGTTCCCTGCTGATTTGGTTCCGTCGCCTTTGCCGCCTTTTCTGACTCTAGTTCACTTGTGTTCTCTCTCTCGCATACCTCGCGAGGGGGCTAGGCAGGTTCCCTCGCGAATGTTTTTCCTTCTCTCTGCCTTCCGTCTGCTTTCTCGCGAGGCACCCTCGTTCAAGCCCACAAGCTGGTGCATCTCCCCTAATCCGTGCCCCTCGGGTACCGCGATATGAAGCACTGGGTCAAGGCTTGGATGAACGACAAGTCTCCTAGCGAGCTTCCCAACGAATTTTTTGCAGTTCCTGAGCGACCACAGACCACTAGGTCAAGACGGGCACTAGGAAACAAATGCCTCGTGAAGAGGAGGCCGCCCCGAACGCGCCAAGCTAAGTTATCTCTGCACAAAATGACGGCACAACACGGAAACAACAAGCGTAGCATAATGATTAAGAAATCATGGTTCGATACATGCCCCTCCGGGCCCATACTGGTTTCATTTTGATGCAGGAAAGAAAAGAAGAACAAAACAAAAGCGGCGCTCGCCCCTGCAGCAGTCCACGGGGGCAGGCCCTTGGCGACATCCCGAGCTTAGCCGGATCCTTCCTCGCGCTTCACGGAGGCACGACAACAAGACGACCCGCTACCACCTTCGAAGCGAGCGCGGCGGCGTGGCGGCCGGTCGTAGCCGCCACTGCTGGAGCTGTCACCGAGAGAAGAGCCACCATAGTTGGACGAGGCGCGGCCGACGGGTTCGCCCTCCTCCTCGTCCCGACCATCGCCAAGGCCGAGCACCTCCTCGCTGTCGTTCGCCTCGGGGCAGCATCCGGTGCGGCTACCATCTTCCCTAAACACCCTCACGTAGAGGGTCGCGTCACTGTCATACTTGAAGTGGAGGGTGCACCGCCTGCCCAGGCCGTGCGCGCGGGCGAATGTCTGCCAACCGTGGGCCAGAGCTATGTTGCCCGCGACGGAGGCCTCAACCACGACCCAAGAAGCCCGGCTGCAGCAACCATCCACCTACAGCCAGAGCCCACCTGGACCGGAGGCCGACAACTCGTCGGCAAAGAAGCAGGGAAGCTAGAGCCAGCTGCCGGCTGGATCCTCCGACCAGACAACGAACTCCGGCAGCACCTCTGACGCGTGGAAGCGCGGCCGGGGAGGCCGCACAACCACGACGCATCTCCCTTCATCGACGGGGTTGCCGCGACCGGAGCGACCCCTGCCGTGCAAAGCGGCGCCACCCTGGGAATCGGAGGCCACCGCGGGGGTCGCGGCATGCTTACGAGGACGGCTGCGTCCATGCTTGGGCGCCAGGGAGCTGGGCCTCTCCCGAGGGGCCTTGCCCTTCTCCGCGGCGGAGAACCTCTTCGACGGTGCCATTGCTGCTAGCAGAAGGGCAAGGAGGAAGAAGCAAGCGGACTACAAAAAGATGGGCGACGGGGGCTCTGCCCCCTCCCCATTTATAGCGGAAAAAGGCCAACCAACGCCCCCCACGATCACAGGTAATGATGGTTTTCCTTGCATGTCGCAGGGACTTGCCAAGTCGGGCAGTTGCCGAGGCAGCGTGGGGAAGCGGAGACGCCCGCGTCCAATCAACCGCCACGCGTCGACCAAAGCCGTAGGCTTTTGGGGCCCGCGGCGCTTCGTACTTGACCTTTGGCTTCGCCTCGAAGCCAAGCCCGAGCGCACCTTGGGCCCGGGGGCTACTGTCGGCATTCTGGGAACGGGGGTCCCCAGACTTGCCTGCCTGCGGCCCACGGCGTGGCTGTGCTAGCAGGCCTGTACGGCCCATCTTCATCAACAAGGCCTTCAAGTCCCTCGCGAGGGGCCAAACCTTGCGAGGCTGACGACACAAGACCTCCTCATGAGCGGCCTCACTAGGCAGGCTCGCGAGGGGCGGAGAGATCAAGGTAGGGCAAACCTCGCGAGGTTCTCGTGACGTGAGCCATGACGATCAGGATCAAGCGGGCGCCAGCGCGTGTAGTGTCCTTGTTTTCTCTTTGGTGCTAAGGAGGCAAGCGCAGGCACGGAGTACCAAGGCATCAAGCAAAGGTTTCTATATCGGTGCAACGAGACCAAGACCAGTAGTACAGCAAGATGGAGGTCACCATGGAGCCCAAGACGGCGTCACCACAAGAGCCTTTTGCAGGCGAAGACCGCTTTTGTCAGGATAAGCTGTACTAGCCGTCCCTTTTCAAATTGGCCGTTGTTGGCCCCCTTCCCGCTCAATATTTGGGGAGAGGACCAGGGCCTATATAAGTAGAGCTAGCCACCACCATAGGGGATAACTCATTCGGAGGCATCTCACTCAACCCTTAGCCACACACCGAGCACAAGAACACCTCAACCTCAGGAGGCTGTTCTTCCCCTTGTACTGTTCATCATCAGCCCAAGAGGCAATCCACCGCCACCACACTGGAGTAGGGTATTACACCACAACGGTGGCCCGAACTAGTATAAATCTTGTGCCTTTTGTGTTGTGAGTTCATCGAGTTCGTCCACGAGATCTTAGCAAATCTAGGGCGTGGATCGGTAGGGAGAAAAGAACTTCGCGCGCACCCCAGAGTTTGAACCTTAAGGGTTTTGCCGGAACCCGTGATCTGACAACCTCCGCTCCAGTTGCCGGCGTGTCGCAGTCGGCGTGCTGCAGCCAAAGCTCAAGAGGCTCCCTCGGCGGCATCTCTGCTGAGAAGAAGGAAGGGAAGCAGATCCAAGTGCTCGGGGGCATCACCGCCCACAGCACGAGCTCGCGCGAGGAGTCTGTGGCGTGGACTCTAGGGGCGGCGACGCGCGCCATCGCGGCACGGCGACCATGGCCACGGTGCGCGCGCCAATGCCCATCCCTTCTCCCTCCTGAGCCCCCGGCTTGGGCGTACAGGGGTTACAGATACCTAGGAGGAGGCCGCTCGCACCAAGGCCTCATCACCACCTGCATCGTCGCGGCGTCGCGGCAGTGGACCGGCCTCTTCTTCGGCAGGAGTGGCACCGACCCGTCAAGGGGAGTCTTTCCTTTCTCCGCAATGGAAACTTTCGGATGGGCGCCATTGGTGTCGGCGATGGAGCAGAGGAGGATAAGCAAGCGGATGGGAAGAGATGGGCGACGGGGGCTCTGCCCCCTCCCCATTTATAGCAGGAGAAGGCCAACCAGCGCCCCCCACAATCACAGGTAATGATGGTTTTTCCTTGCATGTCGCAGGGACTTGTCAAGTCGGGCAGTTGCTGAGGCAGCGTGGGGAAGCGGATATGCCCACGTCCAATCAACCGCCATGCGTCGACCAAGGCCGCGGGCTATTGGGGCTCCCGCTCAAGACTTGACCTTTGGCTTCGCCAAGCCAAGCCCGAGCGCTTTGGGCCCGGAGCTACTGTCATGCTTCCGGGAATGGGGGTCCCCAGACTTGCCTGCCTGCTTCCCATGGCGTGGCTCTGCGAGCGGGCCCGTACGGCCCATCTTCACCAACAAGCACTCAAGACCCTCGCGAGGGGCCAAGCCTCGCAAGGTGGACGGTGCAAGACCCCTTCGGGAGCGGCCTCACCAGGCTGGCTCGCGAGGGGCGGAGAGATCAAGGCAAGGCAAACCTCACGAGGTTCTCATGACGTGAGCGATGACGATCGAGACCAGGTGGGCGCCAGGCGGGCCCTGGCGTGCACGGTGTCCTTGTTTCCTCTTTGGTGCTAAGGAGGCAAGTGCAGGCTGTCACGCCCAATATGCGACCCTATCCAAAAGGAACTCGATGGTCCCACCAAGGATAGACCCGCATATTGAAATGCTTTTGCAAGGTGGATATCATTACATCAACATTACATAATAGATGGGGATACATACATAAGGCACGAATGCCACAATAATACATCAACAACATATACAAGATCAACATCCGACTACGGATGAAACATAAATAGAAGCTCAAACGACATCCACCACCGCTAGCCCAGTACTGCCGACCGAACCTATCCCCGATTGAAGAAGCGTAAGAAGAACTCCAAAGCAAGCAAACATCGCTCTCACGTCATGATCATCGCAAACCTGCA
The DNA here is from genome assembly GCA_021605145.1 of Aegilops bicornis. Classification (NCBI taxonomy): domain Eukaryota; kingdom Viridiplantae; phylum Streptophyta; class Magnoliopsida; order Poales; family Poaceae; genus Aegilops; species Aegilops bicornis. The sequence continues at coordinate 627,506,759 of CM038671.1, read as the reverse complement.
CTGCAATCGGTGGTGTAGTAATCTGTGAGCCACGAGGACTCAGCAATCCCATTACCATGGGTATCAAGACTAGCAAAGCTTACTGGGTAAGGAAGAGGTAAGGTGGTGAGGTTGCAGCAGCGACTAAGCATGATATGGTGGCTAACATACGCAAATGAGAGCGAGAAGAGAAACAAAGGAACGGTCGACAACTAGTAATGACCAAGAAGTGATCCTGAACTCCTACTTACGTCAGACATAACCCAGAAACCTTGTTCTCCTCTCGATCAACCCCGAAAAGAGACACTCACGGTTACGCACATGGTTGGTGTATTTTAGAAGAGTTTGCTTCAAGTTTACTACAACCGGATATTAACAAATTCCCATCTGCCACATAACCCGTGTGCACGGCTCTCGAAAGTTTATACCCTGCAGGGGTGTCCCAACTTAGCCCATGATAAGCTCTCGCGATCAACAAAGGATATTCCTTCTCCCGGAAGACCCGATCAGTCTCGAATCCGGCTACAAGACATTTCGACAGCAATAAAACAAGACCAGCAAAGCCGCCCGATGCGCCGACAATCCCGATAGGAGCTGCACATATCTCGTTCTTAGGGCAACACCGGATGAGTCTAGCTACGAGTAAAACCAGACCTCGAGTTGCTCCGAGGGGGCCCCGCAGGCAGCTCGGTTCAGACCAGCACTTAGAGAAGCACTGGCCCGGGGGGGCTAAAATAAAGATTACCCTTGGGCTCCGGAAACCCAAGGGAAAAAGGGCTGGGTGAGGCAAATGGTAAAACCAATGTTGGGCCTTGCTGGAGGAGTCTTATTCAAAGCGAATCGTCAAGGGGTCCCATAAATCACCCGACCGCGTTAGGGATGCAAAATCCGGGAACATAATACCGATATGACGGAAACTAGGGCGGCAAGAGTGGAACAAAACACTGTGCATACGGCCGAGCCTTCCACCCTTTACCAAGTATATAGATGCATTAATTAAATAAGATATATTGTGATATCCCAACAAGTAAACATGTTCCAACAAGGAACAACATCTCCATGTTCCAACAAGGAACAAACTTCATCTTCACCGCAACTAGCAACGCTTATAAGAGGGGCTGAGCAAAGCGGTAACATAGCCAAACAACGGTTTGCTGGGAAGGGTGCAAAAGGTTAGAGGCTGACATGGCAATTTGGGAGGCTTGAGGAACAGGTAATAGGTAGCGCAGCATAGCGATAGAACGAAACAACTAGCATAACAATGATAGTAGTGAGATCCAGGGTAGCGGTCATCTTGCCTGAAATCCCGCAAGGAAGAAGAACGAGTCCATGAAGAAGATGAAGCCACGAAGACGAACCAAGCGTAGACGAACGAATCCTCACGATCGCAACGAAACATGAACTAACAAGAAGAAGCACACAACATAGTAAACACACCACATATCGACAAGACATGATGCACAACCAAGCATGATGTATGACAAGGCTACATGAAGCTACTCATGGCAAGAGATGATGCAAACAAGAGCAACACATCAAGGCAAGTTTAAATGAGGCCGGGAACAACATATAACAATTCCGGTAAGTCCTCATAAGCAAATTTCGAAATTGGTCTAGATCTGAATAAACCTTATGTTCAAGTTGTTAAACAGCAAGTTAAGATGCACCACGATGATCTACACGAAATTCTAGTCAAGTTACATATAAAGTTCATTTAATTCGGAGCTACGGCCTAGAGGATATGAGCACAACAAGTTGAACATGGCATTGGTGCAAAATGCATACAAACATCAAGCAAACACCTCAAAACAAGGATGCAACATGATAATATGAAACTACATGCGAAATCAAGCAAGTTTCATATAGAGCACACTCAAAACGGAGCAACGGTTCAACACATACACCCTATACAAGTTAAGACAACAATCTGTCCAAAACAGCAACTAGGCATATTGCAAGCATCAAAACAACAAGCTACAGAATCTCAACATGATAACAAAAGGCATGGCCATCATGTACAGGTAAAGCATGACAAAACATGAACACTGAGCTATCTCCAGAAATGACAAGAATATGCTCAAAAACACATGGCAAGATTGCAAATAATAACAGCTTCAGACTTATCAGGAAATAACATCAGGTTGCAATGTGTAGAGCTATCCAACAGCATGTTACAGGCACTTATCATGGCAAACAAAGGCATGGCATGAATCTACTAATTGCATAGAACAAAAGTCCCTTACTGACCATGAGCCAAAAAGGACCAGAAGATATGATGGCACCCATGTAAACATAGCAAGTTATATGACAGATTCATACATGGCAGGAACAACCATAAGTAGGCATGTTGATGAGCTTGAACCACTCACCACAGGGCAACACATGGCATGGAAAGGCAACTCACAGTAATAAGACATGGCATAGAGGCTATACATGGCAAGAACAACATCATAACATACACGGATCAACTACAACAACTTTCGCAAAATTGAATAACATGTAAACAACCTTCCAGGAAACATTTTATAGCAAAAGTAGAGCCCGATTGACTTAAGCTATGGCACTCCATAATTGCAAACAAGGGCATGGATGGATAGAGAATAACCATATGTTGAAAACATCCTTACTGAAGTATCTCAAAATAAGCATGGATCTCTCGGTAGCATCAAGTTTACATAGCATAAAAATATCAGCAAAACAGGGGCTGAAATCATCAACATCATGAAGCCTAGTTTGCATGCTTGTGCTAGTCACCACAGAGATCACAAAAAGACATGCCATACACCCCTGTAAAGATGGCATGGCATATTATAAAACACATGTAGGACTCAAGTTCATAGGATGCACACATCAATCATGGCAAAAATGACAATAGTGCATGTTCTGATAAGAATCTGAAACTAACATCACATAGCCCTCTTCTAACAGCATTTAGGGCATCAAGATGAGCACAAATGAATATGATGCAATGGAATGAAATGATGTACTCGTCGAGGAGAACAATTTGACATATTACAAGCACGAAACGGAGCTGTATGCAGAGAGTTATGGCATGATGAATATGGCAATATAATGTCAAAAACTTCAGGGACTTGGTGGATTTTTTGGAGGGGAAAAGTCAACCTCCAGATTTGGATCGGGCCGGAGCTCGAGGTTGGTCGGAGACGGGGCGGCGGCTCGCCGGAGTTGGACGAGGAGGAGGCCGGGGAGGTCCGGGGCGGACGGATCCGCGGAGGAGACGAGGGGGCGGCGCGGGGACCCGGTGGAGGCGCGGATCTGGCCTCCGGTGGCCATATTCACATGCGGGCGGCGATTCTGCAAAGCGAGACCGCCGGAGGTCGAGGGCGCGGAGGCGGGCGGCAGGGCGCTGGCGGCGGTATTCGCCGGGCGGAGGGCGCCGCGAGGAGGCGACGGGCGGCCGCCTCATGGGTAACGCGCGGCGCGGGCGGCGTGGCGCGAGGCGCGGTGGTGCACCGGGCGGCGGCGGCGGTTGCCAAAGCGGGCGGCGGGCGAGCCGGAGGCGCTGGATGCTGGCTGGGCGGTTTGCCCTGCCCCGCTGGCTGGACGGCGGCGCAGACGCGGGCGCCACGTGGCGGACGCCGGCTTGGCTGCGGGCGAGGGCGACGTGCCACGGCCGACGTGTTCTGGTGGCGGCGGGAGGAAGAGGACTAGGGTTTGGACTGCGGGAATTTCGGGGGAGGGGCTTATTTATAGGTAGAGGGAGCTAGGAGTGTCCAAATGAGGCACGGTTTTCGGCCACGCGATCGTGATCGAACGACCGAGAGCATGGAGGGGAGTTTGCTAGGTTTTGCGCCACTTTGAGGGGGTGTTGGGCTGCAAAGAGAAGGAGGCTTTTGCGGTTACCCGGTTAACCGTTGGAGTACCAAACAACCTCCAAATGATCCGAAGCTTGACAGGCGGTCTACCGGTGCTATACCAAAGCCGCTTGGCAAACCTCGGGCCATTCTGAGAAAGTTCAACACCCGCACACGAAAAGAGGCAAAAGGGGGCGCCGGGAAACATAGGAGTGCCGGATTGCAAAACGGACAACGGGGAAAATGCTCGGATGCATGAGACGAACACGTATGCAAAATGAAATGCACATGATGACATGATATGAAATGCAGATGATGACATGGCAAAGTGCAACACGCAAGCAAATGACATGGCAATGACGGCAAATAACTGGCAAACACCTGGCGCATCCAATCCGGGGCGTTACAACACTCCTCCACTAACAAGAGATCTCGTCCCGAGATCTTAGGACCGAGACGTAAGAGAAAGAGGAAGAGGTGAAGCAAGAATTCGAGAGAAGAAGCAAAGAATCGAGAGCACTCGAGAAGAAGAGAGGAACGACGAGAATGACGAGAATCGAAGGCTCACGGAATCAGATAGACTATGAAACCACCTGCTCTAACCGGATTGGTTAGAATGAGAAAAGAAACGAATAAGACTGAAAGGATTTAGGCAGCACGCCGGTTGAACAAGGAAAGATTAGAACATGAACTTCACAAGATGGGATGGAACTTGATGAAGACATGACACAAAACCTTCGGAAAGAATTGAAAGAGAATTGAATGAAAAGAATTTAGAAGGAGGGTTTGAACAGAAGTTGTTGAGAAAATCAACAACGAAAGAATAAGATTGTTGTGGACTTATGGAAAACATCTCAAGATTATGAGGTGATAACCGACCACAACCGAAATGATTGGATAGCTTAGAAGAACGAAGAAATGCAAAACTCCACTTCAAAAGAATACGGAGATTTAATTGCACTTCGAGATGCAAGAAGAAAAGATACTTGAACTCCGCCAACAAAATCTTGATGAACTCTTGAAGAAAAGATTAAATCATGTAGAACCACCATGAAGAACTCCGGTGACAAAAGGATGATGAGATAGAAATGAAGGAGGAAAGAATAAGATGAGCCTTGCGGTGACTTAGATGGAGGTTCCGACGAGATGGTCGAGTAAATTTGAACTCCGGAAAAGAAAAGATGAAAACATTAGGAACTAGAATCTATTCCTCACGAACAAACTCCGAAGAAAAGGATTAATCACTTTGAGGAAATAAGAATAAGATTTATTGTATGCTTATCCTTCATCAACTTAAATTGATGACAAACAATGGATTCTGCATATTACTTATTCTTCTTGAAAAGGATTGAGAAGAGACATAGCGCCACCTTGAGAAGGTCTTCATGAACCACCGGTAGGATTGAAAAGAACGAATGGATTAAAATGATAATCAAAGAAAAAGAATCTTGAACGAACCACCATAAGAATTCAAAAATGACTGATGGAAGAATCGCCGGGAAAAAATTAGAAGAACAAATAAGCTAGAGGGGATTTAGATGGAAAAGAACAAAGATCATGAGCTGATAGAAGGATACTTGAACGAAGCACCGGAAGAATATTGAGATGAACGAAGCTGAAAACTTGGAACGAAGAAATATTCCGAAAAGATGATCTCCGGATGATCGAGACGGAAAACAACTCCTGAAATACTCCGGATGGATGAAAAGAATTTGCATGACTGGAAACAACTAGATAGGATAACATGAAGCTAGAATCACGAAACTTCGAGAGAACGGAAAATATTTAAGAGGAACTCTTCTTCGGTCTTGAACTGACGATGAGAAACACCACCAAAATTACTGAGATACTCCGGGAGAATAATAGCGAAGAGGTTGAGCCGACAATGAAAAGAATTTGAAAGCGATCTTGGAAAAGGCATGTGACTGATGGAATCCATTCTTACGTCACACTTGAAAAGAATTGGGAATAGCTTCGGGGAAATTAAAAGAGTCAGGTAAGATCCTGGGAAAAGACCTGTGGGTTAGGGCCCACTAAAATAAAGCTCCGTTGGAAAGGATTGTTGAAGAGATAGATGATGCACCGGAACGATTGAAATATTTGAATGAGGTGACAACCTCGAATTAATTGGAACACAGACGAATTTCTTGAGATGTCTTGCACACTCCGGAAGGATAAAGCTGGCGAGACGAGCGAGCAAGGAAAACACTTGAGCCGAGAGAAAGAATATGATCAACCCGAAAAACTTGATTTGAGTGCACGGAAAAGAAAAGGGACGAAGAATGACGAACGAGACGAGAATTCACGGTTGAAATAATTTACGAAAAAACTGAAGAGGTTCCGCATTTAATGAAATTGATGGTCGGAAGAAACTCGAACTCCGGGAATAATAGGGTGGGAGGGCGGGAAAACAAAGACAACTTGGAAGGGGAAACCGACGAATATCTTGAAGAGAAAACACCGGTTGAAATCGTTGAGGAAAGAAAGCAAAGACTTCACACGAGTAGGATGGATACTCGATTACGGACTCCGGTTCCGAGAAGAAGAAGGGTGGGCGGGTGGGAAAATAAGACAAATGAGGATTGAACTTGCAAAGACGAAGAGGCTCGAGTCGACTTGACGAGAAATGCACCGGACAAAAGAGCTGAGGAACAACGATCGGAAAACCAACTGCGTGATCCTAAAGAAAATTTGGAGGGGAAGAGGAGTAATTCAAAACACCTACATCAAGATTCCACACCAGAGCGACGAAGGGCAGAGGAGTAAAAAGAATTCCTACTCTCCGATATAACTAGACTCCGAAAATAGTTTTCTTCTAGACTCAACAACGGCCAAACTACACGATCAATCAAGGGGGCTCCTAAGGTTGGTCGAGGCTCTGATACCAACTTGTCACGCCCAATATGCGACCCTATCCAAAAGGAACTCGAAGGTCCCACCAAGGATAGACCCAAGATATCGAAAACGCTTTTGCAAGGTGGATAACATTACATCAACATTACATAATAGATGGGGATACATACATAAGGCACGTAATGCCACAAGAATACATCAACAGCATATACAAGATCAACATCCGACTACGGATGAAACATAAACAAGCTCAAACGACATCCACCCTGCTAGCCCAGTCGCCGACCGAACCTATCCCTGATCGAAGAAGCGTAAGAAGAACTCCAAAGCAAGCAAACATCGCTCTCACGTCATGATCATCGCAAACCTGTACCTGCAATCGGTGGTGTAGTAATCTGTGAGCCACGAGGACTCGGAATCCCATTACCATGGGTATCAAGACTAGCAAAGCTTACTGGGTAAGGAAGAGGTAAAGTGGTGAGGTTGCAGCAGCGACTAAGCATGATATGGTGGCTAACATACGCAAATGAGAGCGAGAAGAGAAACAAAGGAACGGTCGACAACTAGTAATGACCAAGAAGTGATCCTGAACTCCTACTTACGTCAGACATAACCCAGAAACCGTGTTCTCCTCTCGATCAACCCCGAAAAGAGACACTCACGGTTACGCACATGGTTGGTGTATTTTAGAAGAGTTTGCTTCAAGTTCACTACAACCGGATATTAACAAATTCCCATCTGCCACATAACCGCGCACGGCTCTCGAAAAGTTTATACCCAGCAGGGTTGTCCCAACTTAGCCCATGATAAGCTCTCGCGATCAACGAAGGATATTCCTTCTCCCCGGGAAGACCCGATCAGTCTCGGAATCCCGGCTACAAGACATTTCGACAGCAATAAAACAAGACCAGCAAAGCCGCCCGATGCACCGACAATCCCGATAGGAGCTGCACATATCTCGTTCTCAGGGCAACACCGGATGAGACTAGCTACGAGTAAAACCAGACCTCGAGTTGCTCCGAGGGGGCCCCGCAGTAGCTTCGGTTCGAGACCAGACTTAGAGAAGCACCTTGGCCCGGGGGGGCTAAAATAAAGATTACCCTTGGGCTCCGGAAACCCAAGGGAAAAAGGGCTGGGTGAGGCAAATGGTAAAACCAATGTTGGGCCTTGCTGGAGGAGTCTTATTCAAAGCGAACTGTCAAGGGAGTCCCATAAATCACCCGACCGCGTTAGGGACGCAAAATCCGGAAACATAATACCGATATGACGGAAACTAGGGCGGCAAGAGTGGAACAAAACACGGCATAAGGCCGAGCCTTCCACCCTTTACCAAGTATATAGATGCATTAATTAAATAAGATATATTGTGATATCCCAACAAGTAAACATGTTCCAACAAGGAACAACATCTCCATGTTCCAACAAGGAACAAACTTCATCTTCACCTGCAACTAGCAACGCTATAAGAGGGGCTGAGCAAAGCGGTAACATAGCCAAACAACGGTTTGCTGGGAAGGGTGCAAAAGGTTAGAGGCTGACATGGCAATTTGGGAGGCTTGAGGAACAGGTAATAGGTAGCGCAGCATAGCGATAGAACGAAACAACTAGCATAGCAATGATAGTAGTGAGATCCAGTAGCGGTCATCTTGCCTGAAATCCCATAAGGAAGAAGAACGAGTCTATGAAGAAGATGAAGCCACGAAGGCGAACCAAGCGTAGACGAACGAATCCTCACGATCGCAACGAAACAGGAACTAACAAGAAGAAGCACACAACATAGTAAACACACCACACATCGACAAGACATGATGCACAACCAAGCATGATGTATGACAAGGCTACATGAAGCTACTCATGGCAAGAGATGATGCAAACAAGAGCAACACATCAAGGCAAGTTTAAATGAGGCCGGGAACAACATATAACAATTCCTAGAAGTCCTCATAAGCAAATTTCGAAATTGGTCCAGATCTGAATAAACCTTATGTTCAAGTTGTTAAACAGCAAGTTAAGATGCACCACGATGATCTACACGAAATTCTAGTCAAGTTACATATAAAGTTCATTTAATTCGGAGCTACGGCCTAGAGGATATGAGCACAACAAGTTGAACATGGCATTGGTGCAAAATGCATACAAACATCAAGAAAACACCTCAAAACAAGGATGCAACATGATAATATGAAACTACATGCAAAATCAAGCAAGTTTCATATAGAGCACACTCAAAAGCAGAGCAACGGTTCAACACATACACCCTATACAAGTTAAGACAACAATCTGTCCAAAACAGCAACTAGGCATATTGCAAGCATCAAAACAACAAGCTAAAGAATCTCAACATGATAACAAAAGGCATGGGCATGATTTACAGGTAAAGCATGACAAAACATGAACACTGAGCTATCTCCAGAAATGACTAGAACATGCTCAAAAACACATGGCAAGATTGCAAATAATAACAGTTTCAGACTTATCGTGAAATAACATCAGGTTGCAATGTGTAGAGCTATCCAACAGCATGTTACAGGAACTTATCATGGCAAACAAAGGCATGGCATGAATCTACTAATTGCATAGAACAAAAGTCCCTTACTGACCATGAGCCAAAAAGGACCAGAAGATATGATGGCACCCATGTAAACATAGCAAGTTATATGACAGATTCATACATGGCAGGAACAACCATAAGTAGGCATGTTGATGAGCTTGAACCACTCACCACAGGGCAATACATGGCATGGAAAGGCAACTCACAGTAATAAGACATGGCATAGAGGCTATACATGGCAAGAACAACATCATAGCATACACGGATCAACTACAACAACCTTGGCAAAATTGAAAACAACCTGCCAGGAAACATTTTATAGCAAAAGTAGAGCTCGATTGACTCAAGCTATGGCACTCCATAATTGCAAACAAGGGCATGGATGGATAGAGAATAACTATATGTTCAAAACATCCTTACTGAAATATCTCAAAATAAGCATGGATCTATCGGTAGCATCAAGTTTAAATGGCATAAAAATATCAGCAAAACAGGGGCTAAAATCATCAACATCATGAAGTCCAGTATGCATGCTTGTGCTAGTCACCACAGAGATCACAAAAATACATGGCATACACCCCTGTAAAGATGGCATGGCATATTACAAAACACATGTAGGACTCAAGTTCATAGGATGCACACATCAATCATGGCAAAAATGACAAAAGTGCACGTTCTGATAAGAATCTGAAACTAACATCACATAGCCCTCTTCTAACAGCATTTAGGGCATCAAGATGAGCTCAAATGAATATGACGCAATGGAATGTAACGATGTACTCGTCGAGGCGAACAATTTGACATATTACACGCACGAAACGGAGCTGTATGCAGAGAGTTATGTCATGATGAATATGGCAATATAATGTCAAAAACTTCAGGGACTTGGTGGATTTTTTGGAGGGGAAAAGTCAACCTCCAGATTTGGATCGGGCCGGACCTCGAGGTTGGCCGGAGACGGGGCGGCGTCTCGCCGGAATTGGACGGGGAGGAGGCCGGGGAGGTTCGGGGCGGACGGATCCGCGGAGGAGACGAGGGGGCGGCGCGGGGACCCGGTGGAGGCGCGGATCGCCTCCGTGGGTTATATCCGCCGCTGGCGGCGGCGCATCTGCCGGCGAGACCGCCGGAGGTCGAGGGCGCGGAGGCGGGCGGCAGGGCGCTGGCGGCGTATTCGCCGGGCGGAGGGCGCCGCGGAGGAGGCGACGAGGCGGCCTCTCGCGGGCGACAGCGCGGCGGCGGGCGGCGAGGCGCGCAAGACCGGGCGGCGGCGGCCGGGCCAGCGGCGGCGGGCGAGCCAGAGGCGCTGGGCGCGTAAGGGTTCGGGCGGTTCGCCTAAAGGCCCCTGGCTGGACGGCGGCGCTGGCCGGCTTGTGCCACGTGGCGGACGCCGGTTGGCTGCGAGGCGAAGGACGACGCTGCCACGGCCGGACGTGTCTGGTGGCGGCGGGAGGAAGAGGACTAGGGTTTGGACTGCGGGAATTTCGGGGGAGGGGCTTATTTATAGGTAGAGGGAGCTAGGAGTGTCCAAATGAGGCACGGTTTTCGTCCACGCGGTCGTGATCGAACGACCGAGAGCATGGAGGGGAGTTTGCTGGGTTTTGGGCCACTTTGAGGGGGTGTTGGGCTGCAAAGAGAAGGAGGCTTTTGCGGTTACCCGGTTAACCGTTGGAGTACCAAACGACCTCCAAATGATCCGAAACTTGACAGGCGGTCTACCGGTGCTATAGCAAAGCCGCTTGGCAAACCTCGGGCCATTCCGAGAAAGTTCAACACCCGCACACGAAAAGAGGCAAAGGCGCCGGAGACATAGGAGTGCGGATTGCAAAAGCGGACAACGGGAAAATGCTCGGATGCATGAGACGAACACGTATGCAAAATGAAATGCACATGATGACATGATATGAAATGCAGATGATGACATGGCAAAGTGCAACACGCAAGAAAATGACATGGCAATGACGGCAAATAACTGGCAAACACCTGGCGCATCGAATCCGGGGCGTTACAACACTCCTCCACTAACAAGAGATCTCGTCCCGAGATCTTAGGACCGAGACGGAAGAGAAAGAGGAAGAGGTGAAGCAAGAATTCAAGAGAAGAAGCAAAGAATCGAGAGCACTCGAGAAGAAGAGAGGAACGACGAGAATGACGAGAATCGAAGGCTCACGGAATAAGATAGACTATGAAACCACTCGTTCTAACCGGATTGGTTAGAATGAGAAAAGAAACGAATAAGACTGAAAGGATTTAGGCAGCACGCCGGTTGAACAAGGAAAGATTAGAACATGAACTTCACAAGATGGGATGGAACTTGATGAAGACATGAAACAAAACCTCCGAAAAGAATTGAAAGAGAATTGAATGAAAAGAATTTAGAAGGAGGGTTTGAACTGAAGTTGTTGAGAAAATCAACAACGAAAGAATAAGATTGTTGTGGACTTATGGAAAACATCTCAAGATTATGAGGTGATAACCGACCACAACCGGAAATGATTGGATAGCTTAGAAGAACGAAGAAATGCAAAACTCCACTTCAAAAGAATACGGAGATTTAATTGCACTTCGAGATGCAAGAAGAAAAGATACTTGAACTCCGCCAACAAAATCTTGATGAACTCTTGAAGAAAAGATTAAATCATGGAGAACCACCATGAAGAACTCCGGTGACAAAAGGATGATGAGATAGAAATGAAGGAAGAAAGAATAAGATGAGCCTTGCGGTGACTTAGATGGAGGTTCCGACGAGATGGTTGAGTAAATTTGAACTCCGGAAAAGAAAAGATGAAAACATTAGGAACTAGAATCTGTTCCTCTCGAACAAACTCCGAAGAAAAGGATTAATCACTTTGAGGAAATAAGAATAAGATTTATTGTATGCTTATCCTTCATCAACTTAAATTGATGACAAACAATGGATTCTGCATATTACTTATTCTTCTTGAAAAGGATTGAGAAGAGATATAGCGCCACCTTGAGAAGGTCTTCATGAACCACCGGTAGGATTGAAAAGAACGAATGGATTAAAATGATAATCAAAGAAAAAGAATCTTGAACGAACCACCATAAGAATTCGAAAATGACTGATGGAAGAATCGCCGGGAAAAAATTAGAAGAACAAATAAGCTAGAGGGGATTTAGATGGAAAAGAACAAAGATCATGAGCTGATAGAAGAATACTTGAACGAAGCACCGGAAGAATATTGAGATGAACGAAGCTGAAAACTTGGAACGAAGAAATATTCCGAAAAGATGATCTCCGGATGATCGAGACGGAAAACAACTCCTGAAATACTCCGGATGGATGAAAAGAATTTGCATGACTGGAAACAACTAGATAGGATAACATGAAGCTAGAATCACGAAACTTCGAGAGAACGGAAAAGATTTAAGAGGAACTCTTCTTCGGTCTTGAACTGACGACGAGAAACACCACCAAAATTACTGAAGTACTCTGGGAGAATAAAAGCGAAGAGGTTGAGCCGACAATGAAAAGAATTTGAAAGCGATCTTGGAAAAGGCATGTGACTGATGGAATCCATTCTTACGTCAGACTTGAAAAGAATTGGGAATAGCTCCGGGGAAATTAAAAGAGTCAGGTAAGATCCTGGGAAAAGACCTATGGGTTAGGGCCCACTAAAAGAAAGCACCGTTGGAAAGGATTGTTGAAGAGATAGATGATGCACCGGAACGATTGAAATATTTGAATGAGGTGACAACCTCGAATTAATTGGAACACAGACGAATTTCTTGAGATGTCTTGCACACTCCGGAAGGATAAACTGGCGAGAGACGAACGAGCAAGGAAAACACTTGAGCCGAGAGAAAGAATATGATCAACCCGAAAAACTTGATTTGAGTGCACCGGAAAAGAAAAGGGACGAAGAATGACGAACGAGACGAGAATTCACCGGTTGAAATAATTTACGAAAAACTGAAGAGGTTCCGCACGAATGAAATTGACGGTCGGAAGAAACTCGAACTCCGGGAATAATAGGGTGGGAGGGCGGGAAAACAAAGACAACTTCGAAGGGGAAATCGACGAATATCTTGAAGAGAAAACACCGGTTGAAATCATTGAGGAAAGAAAGCAAAGACTTCACACGAGTAGGATGGATACTCGATTACGGACTCCGGTTCCGAGAAGAAGAAGGGTGGGCGGGTGGGAAAATAAGACAACTGAGGATTGAACTTGCAAAGACGAAGAGGCTCGAGTCGACTTGACGAGAAATGCACCGGACAAAAGAGCTGAGGAACAACGATCGGAAAACCAACTACGTGATCCTAAAGAAAATTTGAAGGGGAAGAGGAGTAATTCAAAACACCTACGTCAAGATTCCTCACCAGAGCGACGAAGGGCAGAGGAGTAAAAAGAATTCCTACTCTCCGATATAACTAGACTCCGAAAATAGTTTTCTTCTAGACTCAACAACGGCCAAACTACACGATCAATCAAGGGGGCTCCTAAGGTCGGTCGAGGCTCGATACCAACTTGTCACGCCCAATATGCGACCCTATCCAAAGGAACTCGACGGTCCCACCAAGGATAGACCCGCATATTGAAACGCTTTTGCAAGGTGGATATCATTACATCAACATTACATAATAGATGGGGATACATACATAAGGCACGAATGCCACAAGAATACATCAACAACATATATAAGATCAACATCCGACTACGGATGAAACATAAACAGAAGCTCAAACGACATCCACCCTGCTAGCCCAGGCTGCCGACCTGGAACCTATCCCCTGATCGAAGAAGCAGAAGAAGAACTCCAAAGCAAGCAAACATCGCTCTCACTTCATGGTCATCGCAAAACCTGTACTCGCAATCGTGGTGTAGTAATCTGTGAGCCACGAGGACTCGGCAATCACATTACCATGGGTATCAAGACTAGCAAAGCTTCTTTGGGTAAGGAAGAGGTAAAGTGGTGAGGTTGCAAGAGCGACTAAGCATGATATGGTGGCTAACATACGCAAATGAGAGCGAGAAGAGAAACAAAGGAACGGTCGACAACTAGTAATGACCAAGAAGTGATCCTGAACTCCTACTTACGCCGGACATAACCCGAAACCGTGTTCTCCTCTCGATCAACCCGAAAAGAGACACTCACGATTACGCACATGGTTGGTGTATTTTAGAAGAGTTTGCTTCAAGTTTACTACAACCGGATATTAACAAATTCCCATCTGCCACATAACCGCGGGCACGGCTCTTGAAAGTTTATACCCAGCAGGGGTGTCCCAACTTAGCCCATGATAAGCTCTCGCGATCAACGAAGGATATTCCTTCTCCCCGGGATGACCCGATCAGTCTCGGAATCCCGGCTACAAGAAATTCCGATAGCAATAAAACAAGACCAGCAAAGCCGCCCGATGCGCTGACAATCCCGATAGGAGCTGCACATATCTCGTTCTTAGGGCAACACCGGATGAGACTAGCTACGAGTAAAACCAGACCTCGAGTTGCTCGAGGGGCCCCGCAGTAGCTCGGTTCAGACCAGACTTAGAGAAGCACCGCCCGGGGCTAAAATAAAGATTACCCTTGGGCTCCTAAACCCAAGGGAAAAAGGGCTGGGTGAGGCAAATGGTATAACCAATGTTGGGCCTTCTTTGGAGGAGTCTTATTCAAAGCGAACTGTCAAGGGGGTCCCATAAATCACCCGACCGCGTTAGGGACGCAAAATCCGGGAGTATAATACCGATATGACGGAAACTAGGGCGGCAAGAGTGGAACAAAACACCAGGCATAAGGCCGAGCCTTCCACCCTTTACCAAGTATATAGATGCATTAATTAAATAAGATATATTGTGATATCCCAACAAGTAAACATGTTCCAACAAGGAACAACATCTCCATGTTCCAACAAGGAACAAACTTCATCTTCACCTGCAACTAGCAACGCTATAAGAGGGGCTGAGCAAAGCGGTAACATAGCCAAACAACGGTTTGCTGGGAAGGGTGCAAAAGGTTAGAGGTCGACATGGCAATTTGGGAGGCTTGAGGAATGGTAATAGGTAGCGCAAGATAGCGATAGAACGAAACAACTAGCATAGCAATGATAGTAGTGAGATCCAGGGTAGCGGTCATCTTGTCTGAAATCCCGCAAGGAAGAAGAACGAGTCTATGAAGAAGATGAAGCCACGAAGACGAACCAAGCGTAGACGAACGAATCCTCATGATCGCAACGAAACAGGAACTGATAAGAAGAAGCACACAACATAGTAAACACACCACACATCGACAAGACATGATGCACAACCAAGCATGATGTATGACAAGGCTACATGAAGCTACTCATGGCAAGAGATGATG
This sequence comes from Aegilops bicornis, assembly GCA_021605145.1. Lineage (NCBI taxonomy): Eukaryota > Viridiplantae > Streptophyta > Magnoliopsida > Poales > Poaceae > Aegilops > Aegilops bicornis. The sequence continues at coordinate 627,491,242 of CM038671.1, read as the reverse complement.
CAAACAAGAGCAACACATCAAGGCAAGTTTAAATGAGGCCGGGAACAACATATAACAATTCCGGTAAGTCCTCATAAGCAAATTTCAAAATTGGTCCAGATCTGAATAAACCTTATGTTCAAGTTGTTAAACAGCAAGGTAGGATGCACCACGATGATCTACACGAAATTCTAGTCAAGTTACATATAAAGTTCATTTAATTCGGAGCTACGGCCTAGAGGATATGAGCACAACAAGTTGAACATGGCATTGGTGCAAAATGCATACAAACATCAAGCAAACACCTCAGAACAAGGATGCAACATGATAATATAAAATTACATGCAAAATCAAGCAAGTTTCATATAGAGCACACTCAAAACGGAGCAACGGTTCAACACATACACCCTATACAAGTTAAGACAACAATCTGTCCAAAACAGCAACTAGGCATATTGCAAGCATCAAAACAACAAGCTACAGAATCTCAACATGATAACAAAAGGCATGGGCATGATTTACAGGTAAAGCATGACAAAACATGAACACTGAGCTATCTCCAGAAATGACTAGAACATGCTCAAAAACACATGGCAAGATTGCAAATAATAACAGTTTCAGACTTATCAGGAAATAACATCAGGTTGCAATGTGTAGAGCTATCCAACAGCATGTTACAGGAACTTATCATGGCAAACAAAGGCATGGCATGAATCTACTAATTGCATAGAACAAAAGTCCCTTACTGACCATGAGCCAAAAAGGACCAGAAGATATGATGGCACCCATGTAAACATAGCAAGTTATATGACAGATTCATACATGGCAGGAACAACCATAAGTAGGCATGTTGATGAGCTTGAACCACTCACCACAGGGCAATACATGGCATGGAAAGGCAACTCACAGTAATAAGACATGGCATAGAGGCTATACATGGCAAGAACAACATCATAGCATACACGGATCAACTAAAACAACCTTGGCAAAATTGAATAACATGTAAACAACCTGCCAGGAAACATTTTATAGCAAAAGTAGTGCTTGATTGACTCAAGCTATGGCACTCCATAATTGCAAACAAGGACATGAATGGATAGAGAATAACTATATGTTCAAAACATCCTTACTGAAGTATCTCAAAATAAGCATGGATCTCTCGGTAGCATCAAGTTTACATGGCATAAAAATATCAGCAAAACAGGGGCTAAAATCATCAACATCATGAAGACCAGTATGCATGCTTGTGCTAGTCACCACAGAGATCACAAAAATACATGGTATACACCCCTGTAAAGATGGCATGGCATATTACAAAACACATGTAGGACTCAAGTTCATAGGATGCACACATCAATCATGGCAAAAATGACAAAAGTGCATGTTCTGATAAGAATCTGAAACTAACATCACATAGCCCTCTTCTAACAGCATTTAGGGCCTCCAGGTTAGCTCAAATGAATATGATGCAATGGAACGGAATTATGTACTCGTCTAGGCGAACAATTTGGCATATTACACGCACGAAACGGAGCTGTATGCAGAGAGTTATGGCATGATGAATATGGCAATATAATGTCAAAAACTTCGGGGACTTGGTGGATTTTTTGGAGGGGAAAAGTCAACCTCCAGATTTGGATCGGGCCGGAGCTCGAGGTTGGCCGGAGACGGGGCGGCGAGTCGCCAGAGTTGGACGGGGAGGAGGCCGGGGAGGTCCGGGGCGGACGGATCCGCGGAGGAGACGAGGGGGCGGCGCGGGGACCCGGTGGAGGCGCGGATCTGGCCTCCGGTGGCCATATCCCGCTGGGCGGCGCAGATCTCGGGCCAGACCGGCCGGAGGTCGAGGGCGCGGAGGCGGGCGGCAGGGCGCTGCGGCGGCATTCGACCGGGCGAGGGGCACCGCGGAGGAGGCGCACGGGCGGCCGGGCCTCCTGCGACGCGGCTGAAGGCGGCAGCGCACCGGGCGGCGGCGGGCGGCGGCCGGGCGGCGGGCGAGCCGAGGCGCGATGTGGCCGGGCAGGCCTGCCTGGCCCCGCTGGCTGGACGGCGCGCGGCCGGCGGGTGCCACGTGGCGGACGCCGGTTGGCTGCGGGGGCGAGGGCGGACGTGTCCGGCTACGGCCGGGCGGGTCGGGGGGCGGCGGGAGGAAGAGGACTAGGGTTTGGACTGCGGGAATTTCGGGGGAGGGGCTTATTTATAGGTAGAGGGAGCTAGGAGTGTCCAAATGAGGCACGGTTTTCGTCCACGCGATCGTGATCGAACGACCGAGAGCATGAAGGGGAGTTTGCTGGGTTTTGGGCCACTTTGAGGGGGTGTTGGGCTGCAAAGAGAAGGACGCTTTTGCGGTTACCCGGTTAACCGTTGGAGTACCAAACGACCTCCAAATGATCCGAAACTTGACAGGCGGTCTACCGGTGCTATACCAAGGCCGCTTGGCAAACCTCGGGCCATTCCGAGAAAGTTCAACACCCGCATTACCTAAAAGAGGCAAAAGGGGGCGCCGGGAGACATAGGAGTGCCGGATTGCAAAACGGACGACGGGGAAAATGCTCGGATGCATGAGACGAACACGTATGCAAAATGAAATGCAGATGATGACATGATATGAAATGCAGATGATGACATGGCAAAGTGCAACACACAAGCAAATGACATGGCAATGACGGCAAATAACTGGCAAACACCTGGCGCATCGAATCCGGGGCGTTGTTACACAGGCGCGGAGTACCGAGGTGTCAAGCAAAGGTTTCCATATAAGTGCAACGAGACCAAGACCAGCAGGACGGCAAGATGGAGGTCACCATGGAGCCCAAGGCGGCGTCATCACCAGAGCCTTTTGTAGGTGAAGATTACTTTTGTCAAGATAAGCTGTACTAGTTGTCCCCTTTCAAATTGGCCGTTGTTGGCTCCCTTCCCGCTCAATATTTGAGGAGAGGACCAGGGCCTATATAAATAGGACTAGCCACCACGTAGGCGAGAACGGGCTCGGAGGCATCTCACCTCATCGAGAGCAATCCTCACCCACACAAGTCCATCAAGCACAAGAACACCTCGCCTCAGCAGGCTGTTCTTCCCCTTGTACTGTTCATCCTCAGCCCAAGAGGCAATCCACCACCACCACACTGGAGTAGGGTATTACACCACAACGGTGGCCCGAACCAGTATAAATCTTGTGTCCCTTGTGTTGCGAGTTCGACGAGTTAGCCCTTGAGATCTTAACGAAGCTAGGACGTGGATCGGTAGGGGGAGATCTTCGTGCGCACCCCAGTGTTCGGACCTTGAGGGTTTTGCCGGAACCCGTGATCCGATACAAATATAGGCTTCCAATATATTAATATTTATGTATGGACCATTTTGAGACTCCTCGTCATGCCCGTGACCATATCCGGGATTCCGAACTACCTTCAGTACACCAAATCACATAAACTCATAATACCGATCGTCACCGAACGTTAAGCGTGCAGACCCTACGGGTTCGAGAACTATGTAGACATGACCGAGACACGTCTCCGATCAATAACCAATAGCGGAACCTGGATGTTCTTATTGGTTCCTACATGTTATACGAAGATCTTTATCGGTCAAACAGCATAACAACATACGTTGTTCCCTTTGTCATCGGTATGTTACTTTCCCGAGATTCGATCGTCGGTATCTCAATACCTAGCTCAATCTTGTTACCGGCAAGTCTCTTTACTTGTTTCGTAATGCATCATCCCGCAACTAACTAATTAATCACATTGCTTGCAAGGCTTATGGTCATGTGCATTACCGAGAGGGCCCAGAGATACCTCTCCAACAATTGGAGTGACAAATCCTATTCTCGATCTATGCCAACTCAACGAACACCATCGGAGACACCTATAGAGCACCTTTGTAATCATCCAGTTATGTTGTGATGTTTGGTAGCACACAAAGTGTTCCTCCGGTATTCGGGAGTTGCATAGTCTCATAGTCATAGGAACATGTATAATTCATGGAGAGAGCAATAGCAGTAAACTAAACGATCAAGTGCTAAGCTAACGAAATGGGTCAAGTCAATCACATCATTCCCCTAATGATGTGATCCCGTTAATGAAATGACAACTCATGTCTATGGCTAGGAAACTCAACCATCTTTGATCAACGAGCTAGTCAAGTAGAGGCATACTAGTGACACTATGTTTGTCTATGTATTCACACATGTATTATGTTTCCGGTTAATACAATTCTATCATGAATAATAAACATTTATCATGATATGAGGAAATAAATAATAACTTTATTATTGCCTCTAGGGCATATTTCCTTCACGTACCCCTTCTTTGCACTATAAATTCCCAAATATTCCGAAACCCTCGGGGTTAACCTAGATCAGAAGTTCCGCCACCGCAGGCCTCTGTAGCCACCGAAAACCAATCTAGACCCTGTTCCGGCACCCTTACGAAGGGGGGAATCATCTCTGGTGGCCATCTTCATCATCCCGGCGGCCACCACGGTGAGGAGGGAGTAGTCCACCCTCGGGGCTGAGGGTTTGTACCAGTAGCTATGTGTTTAATCTCTCTCTCTCATGATCTATACTATGGGCTTTGTTAATATAGTCGGATCATATGATGTTTCTCCCCTCTATACTCTTGTTGTGATGAATATATTTACCCTTTGAAGTTTTGTCATGTCGGATTCAATATTCAGATATGAGAACACATGATGTATGTCTTGCGGTATGAATACTTGAGGTGACATTGGGGTATCTTATTGATTCACTTGATATATGTTATGGCATGCAACTTGCGGATTCCCGCGGTGATATTTGGGGTAATCTTTGCATAGGGGTTTATGCACGTTTTTATTATCTTTTCTCAGATAGAAACTTTGGGGTCCCCTTGTAGTTCTTTGTGTGGATTTAGTATTATGAATATGAATTTGCTTTGGTGTTATTTTAGTACGAACTCTTGATTAGATCGATCGGAAAGAACAGCTTGCGTTATTTAAGTACGAACTCTAGGATAGATCGAACGGAAAGAATAGCTTTGAGGTGGTTTCGTACCCTACAAACAATTTCTATCTTTTGTTCTCTGCTAATAGGAACTCGGGAGTGATTCTTTATTGCACTTTGAGGGATAATCATACGATCCAACTATGTTAGCGCGGTTGAGAGGTTGCACTAGTGAAAGTACGGACCCTAGGCCTTGTTTTCAAGCATTGCAACACCGTTTTTGTGCCCATTTACTATTTGCTACCTTGCTGTTTTTATTTATTCAGATTATAAAAAATATATTTCCATCGTCCATATTACACTTTTATCACCATCTCTTCGCCGAACTAGTGCACCTATACAATTTGCCATTGTATCGGGTGTGTTGGGGGCACAAGAGATTTCTTGTATTTGGTTGCAGGGTCGTTTGAGAGAGACCATCTTCATCCTACACCTTTCACGGATTGATAAACCTTAGGTCATCCACTTGAGGGAAAATTTCTATTGTCCTACAAAACTCTGCGCTTGGAGGCCCAACACGTTTCTTCAAGAATAAAGTTGCGTAGTAGACATCAAGCTCTTTTTTGGCACCGTTGCCGGGGAGGTGGGTGCTTGAAGGTATATCTTTAGATCTTGCAATTGAATCTTTTAGTTTCTTGTTTTATCACTAGTTTGGTTTATAAAATAAAAACTACATTAAAATGGAATTTAGGTTGCATCATGTTATTGATCATCTTTATAATATATTTCTTGAAAATGATGGTTCGGAAAATTGTGCTCAATTGTTAGAAGAAGAAGTCAATAAAATGCTTGGCACAAAGTATTTGAATGATGAGCATGATTGCAATGTTGTTAGAATGAATTCTTTGAATATCCAAAATGCTAATAATGATTGCACAAGTGATGACAAAAATGTTTCTTATAAGCATGTCGCTTTTTGCGGAGTAAATTGGGAGTGCAATTGCACACCAAAAAGGGAAGATAGATTTTGTAAGAAGCATAAATATTTAGAAATGAAAAAATTGCAAGAGAAGCTAGATGATTGTGCTGAAAGATTTAATTATTTCCGCCGTCCTTGTGAACTTTGCAATGAACATGGTCATTTAAATCTCCAGTGCAAATTCTTTCATGATCAAATGGTGTCCAAAAATTTTGATAACTTTATTACCCTTGGGCATCATAAAGAGCTTAGTCTTATTTTGGGTATGAAGAAATGAAACGTATAACTAAGAGTATTCCAAAATTTAATCTCGAGAGATTTCTTGATTTTTGATCTAGAGGAAATTTATATGTTTTGTGCGGTAAATTGCATTGAGAATCCTTATATTGCCAAATATCTAAAGTCAAGAAAACAAATGGAATATGAATAGAGTACTAATGAAAGGGAAAATGTTTCCCAATACCCTCCTAGTGTTTATTATGATGAATCGGGTAACGAGGAGGAGCTTCCTATCCAATCAATCTCTCCTAGAAGAAGCTTGAAAAAGTAATTGAACCCACACATGGTGTGGTGAAGAAGAAGAAAATAAGAAAGAATAGAGGTAAAAAGGTATCTCTCCCAAATAATGTTGCTCCTATCACCATTGTGCCTCATGAAAGTGAATCAAATATGTCGATGGAGGATGATGATATTGAGTATGATTTTGTGATACCTACTACTTTTTGTAATGATTATGATTGGGAAGACAACGATATCCCTTATGATCTTGAAAATCTTTTTAGCACTTGCTTGGAAGATTATGATAATGATGTTTGCTATACTATTGGTGCCATTCATGCTATTGATAAGAATGATTGTGATGATATGCAAAACCACAAGCTTGGGGATGCTATGTTCGATGAGTATGATATGTTTGAAGATTTATTTGCTAGAAATAATGCTTTCCCTAAGCTTGGGGATACTTTGATTAATGAACATGATCCTTTGATTCCTTCTACTTTCGATAAGAAAATTTACTATGATGATAGCATGCCTCCTATTTATGATGATTACATTGATGAAAGTGGGTTTGGAAGAGTGTCAAATTTAGGTAGTAGTGAAGAAAGTGGATTTGGAATGGTCGTGACTTTATTTAGTGATACATCCACTATTTTGGAAGAGGTTTCAATTGATTATGACAACGAAGTTGCTATCTATGATGATTATTATGATGACATGTATGCCATAAAGAGTAATAAATTTTCTATGCTTGTGCATCATGAAAAAAGTGGTGTATGTGATAGTTATATTGTTGAATCCATTCAAGATGCCTCTGAAATTTTTTATGAGAAAGGAACTTATGCCCTTACATATCTCAATAATATCAACTTTCTTCTCTATGAGTTGATTGTTTTGAAGTTACACTTGTTTTGCCTTCCTATGCTAGTTGATTCTTGTTCCCATAAGTTGTTTGCTCACGAAATCCCTATGCATAGGAAGTGGGTTAGACCTAAATGTGCTAGTCATATGCTTCATGATGCTCTCTTCATGTTTCAATTCTTATCTCTTATGCGAGCATCATTGAAATCATCATGCCTAGCTTAAAAGGCATTAAAGAAAAGCGCTTGTTGGGAGACAACCCAACACTTTTACCTACTATTTTTGTGTGTTCACATGATTATGCTACTTTAGTAATCATGTTTTATAGCTTTTGTTTCAATAAAGTGCCAAGTAAAGCCTTTGGGATCATGTTGGGTGATAGTTGATTTGATCTTGCTGAAAAATGTAAACTTTTGCTCACGAAAATAATTCTCATTTTTATCAGAAGAGTGCTTTTGAGTTGATTCTTTTTGCAGAAGATTAGTATACAAATTGCTCACGTAGTCCTAAATTTTCAGAATTTTTGGAGTAGCAGAAGTATGGTTTGAGTTCTAATCACTACAGACTCTTCTGTTTTTGACAGATTCTGTTTTCAATGCATAGTTTGCTTGTCTTCTAGTTTCTATGGCTTATATTGCTCAATATATATTGTAGAAATGATATGCTACAATAGGCATTGTATGAGAACAATTATGAATCTTGTCTTTGACAGTACCAAAAGTGAAATGGTTTGCTCTTTTATCATACTACCTATCTCACAAAGTTCCATTAAGTTTTGTGTGATTGAAGTTTTCAAGTTTTGGGTGAGATGTCGATATGAGGAGAATAAGGAGTGACAAGACCCTAAGCTTGGGGATGCCCAAGGCACCCCCTAGGTAATATCCAAGGAATATCCAAGGAACTAAGCTTGGGGATGCCCCGGAAGGCATCCCCTCTTTCGTCTCCAACAATATCGGTAACCTTACTTAGAGCTATGTTTTCATTTGTCGCATGATATGTGTTTTGCTTGGAGCGTAAATTTACTTTTTTAGGATTTGCTTTCTGTTATTTAGAATAATGTTTTGCATCTTTTATTTCAATAAAAGTGGCAATGATAGCCTTTACTATGCTTATTTTGCAAGTCTATATGTTGCTGTTTGAAAACAGAAAGTCTACCGCTGTTGCAAAAATTCCCTAGAAAAGTCAGAACATGATAAAATGTTGAAACTTTTTTCACAATAAGCTCTAATAAATGTTCTACAGTGTGTTAAATTTTCAGAATTTTTTGAGTTGAATAAGTATTGATACTCTTGCATTTTTTACAAACCGTACTGTTTTGGCATATTGCTGTTTTGTTTGCATTGTTTGCATATGCTTGCTTGTTTAATGATTCTATTTGAGGATAGGAGTATTAAACATGCAGAGGCATCTAGTATGAAATGTTAAATAATAATTTTAGTGATTTGCTACAGCAGAGAATGATAAGGTTTTCGCATTGGTTTATACTAACTTATCTCACGAGTTCTTGTTGAGTTTTGTGTGGATGAAGCTTTTGAGATTTAGGAAAACCGCGATATGAGAAGAATTAAGGAGACACAAAAGCTCAAGATTGGGGATGCCCAAGGCATCCCAAGATAATATTCAAGAAGTCTCAAGCATCTAATCTTGGGGATGCCCCGGTAGGCATCCCACCTTTCTTCATCAACAATTATCGGATAGTATCGGTTGAGCGTAAGTTTTTGCTTCTTCACATGAGTTGTGCTATTCTTAGAATGTCATTTTATTTTCATTTTTCTTTCTGTTTTAATAAAATACTTAGATCTAAAAGTCTTTAAATAAAATAGAGTCCTCAAATAGTTTCCAGGGAGGCTAAATAAGCGGCATTCACATCCCGTCAACGAAGCTCTTTTCTTTGGAATTGCTCTAGTGATTCACTTATATCTTTTTGAGCATGGTGTGCTTTAGTATTTTTGAAGAAATTCTCTCTTTCTTAACTTAAATTAATTTGAGAGAAAGAAATATTATGCTCATGATCCTCATTTATATCTTTTTGGAGTAGTTTGTCATTTACTCTTGTGCTTCACTTATATCTTATGAGTAAATTGTTGAATAAATTGAAAGTCATGAAGTTGAAATCATATCATGCCTAGTGGTAGCTTCACATTGGGTTTAGAAAGTGAAATATTTTGAGGCTTGACAATCACAATTTTGGTCATACAAGCAATTCATGAATAATTAGTATAAGGAAGAGAACTTTCACATGCAAATACACTATCATGGAAATCTTTTGTAATTGTGAGCCCCCATCAAAACAATATATGCAAAATTTGTTGAAGTTGGACAAGGAAGACAACATAATGATTTATGTTTGTTCATATTGACATAGAACTTATATTGTCATAGATCCTTCAACATGTGGTGCTTGCCCCCTATCTTTGCTAGCCAAAAATTCCGCATTAAGTAGAGATACTACTTATGCATCTAAAAACCCTTAAAACCAAATCTTATTTTCAAGAGTCCACCATACCTACCTAAGGATTGAGCAAGATCCTTCAAGTAAGTTGTCATCGGTGCAATAAGGCAATAAAAATTGCTTCTAAAAGTGTTAGATCATTTAGTGTAAGAGAAAATTGAGCGTTGTATGAACTTATGATGGCAAAGCAATAAAAGTGACGAACTGAATAATAAAGCTTGCTATCATAAGGGGCAATATAAGGTGACGTTCTTTTGCACTAAGGGGTTGAGCATACAAACAAATAAGCGCATAGCAACCTATAATTCCCTTTGCGAAGGGCCTATCTTTTACTTTTCAGTATTTACTTTTATGCAAAGAGTCAAAGTTTTTCTCTCTATTCCTTTTTATTTTTCTCTTCTCGCAAGCATCATGTGGTGAGGAATGATCTAGGCACATATTTCCAGTTGAATATGGGTAGCATGAGTTATTATTGTTGACATCACCCTTGAGGTGAATACGTTGGGAGGCAAAATAATAAGCCCCTATCTTTCTATGTGTCAGTTGAAACGTTCTGCTCATGTGTATGTGATGAGTGTTAGAAACCATAGAAAACTATATGATGGTTGAGTATGTGGAGCTCTTACTTAAACTCTGTTGAATAAGTTGAATTACAATTGCTTGATGACTGAGAACATAGGTTGTTGAGTTTCAAGAGAATTAATTGTTTGAACCTTAACATGTGAATTGTTTACTACTATAACATGAGAAGTTTTATAAGAAAGAATTGTTGTTATGATGCTAGGAAAAGTGATTGAAATTATCGTTGATCAAACTCATGCACTTTGCTAGCATTCACACTTCATAAATTATTTCCTTTATCATATACCTACTCGAGGACGAGTAGGAATTAGGGGGCTGCGCCCCCTCCCCTTGTCCAATTAGGATTGGGGCAAGGGGGGGCATGCCCCACCTCCTAAGGCCTACCTCCTCTCCTCCACTATGGCCCATTAGGCCTAATAACTTTTCCGGGGGGTTCTGATAACCTCCCGGTACTCCGATAAATCCCCGAACCTTATCGGAACCATTCCGATGTCCGTATATAACCTTCCAATATATCAATCTTTACCTCCCGACCATTTCGAGACTCCTCGTCATGTCTGTGATCTCATCCGGGACTCCGAACAAACTTCGGTCATCAAATCACATAACTCATAATACAAATCATCATCGAACGTTAAGCGTGCGGACCCTACGGGTTCGAGAACTATGTAGACATGACTGAGACACATCTTTGAGCAATAACCAATAGCGGAACCTGGATGCTCATATTGGCTCCTACGTATTCTACAATGATATTTATCGGTCAAACCGCATAACAACATAAGTCATTCCCATTGTCATCGGTATGTTACTTGCCCGAGATTCGATCATCGGTATCTTCATACCTAGTTCAATCTTGTTATCGGCAAGTCTCTTTACTCATTCTGTAATGCATCATTCCGCAACTAACTCATTAGTCACACTACTTGCAAGGCTTATAGTGATGAGCATTACCGAGAGGGCCCAGAGATACCTCTCCGATACACGGAGTGACAAATCCTAATCTTGATCTATGCCAACTCAACAAACACCTTCGGAGACGCCTGTAGAGCATCTTTATAATCACCCAATTATGTTGTGACGTTTGATAGCACACAAAGTGTTCCTCCGGTATTCGGGAGTTGCATAATCTCATAGTCAGAGGAATATGTATAAGTCATGAAGAAAGCAATAGCAATAAAACCAAACGATCATAATGCTAAGCTAACGGATGGGTCTTGTCCATCACATCATTCTCTAATGATGTGATCCCGTTCATCAAATGACAACACATTATATGGTCAGGAAACTTAACCATCTTTGATTAACGAGCTAGTCAAGTAGAGGCATACTAGGGACACTCTGTTTGTCTATGTATTCACACATGTACTAAGTTTCCAGTTAATACAATTTATCATGATATAAGGAAATATAAATAACAACTTTATTATTGCCTCTAGGGCATATTTCCTTCAATCCCTTCTTCGTCAAGAAAGGTATCCACATTGGCGTTCTTGAACTCCGTTCCATTGTCGCTGTGAACCTTCTTGATCTTCACTTCAAATTGATTTTGGGCCTTCCTAGCAAAGTTATTGAAGATCTTTTGGACCTACGATTTATCATCAAGAAAGAACACCCATGTAAATCTTGAAAAGTAATCGACAATGACTAAACTGAATGAGTTACCACCGATACTCTTGTAGGCGTTGGGACCAAAAAGATCCATATGAAGTAGCTCGAGCGGTCTTCTCGTGGTCATAATGTTTTTCATGGGATGGCTTCCTCCAACATGTTTTCCTGCTTGACAAGCACTACAAAGTATATCCTTGTCAAATATAACATCTTTAACTCGAAGGATATGATCACCTTTAATAAGCATATCAAGATTTCGCATGCCCACGTGATCTAACCTTCTATGCCACAACCAACCTTTAGATGATTTAGCAATTAAGCAAGTTCTAGGTTGAGCCTTTTTAGTGAAGTCAACAATGTATAGATCACCTCTACGTATACCGATAAAGACCGGAGGAACAATGGGTTGAGCCTTTTTAAGTTCTTGAAGTTGAGGTGGAGTTTTAGCACAAGTTCAAGCATTCACAATACATTTCACGCAAGCATGGTGTCGGTGACAAAACCGGCGGATCTCGGGTAGGGGGTCCCAAACTGTGCGCCTAAGGCGGATGGTAACAGGAGGCAGGGGACATGATGTTTACCCAGGATCGGGCCCTCTCGGTGGAGGTAATACCTTACTTCCTGCTTGATTGATCTTGATGATATGAGTAGTACAAGAGTTGATCTACCACGAGATCGTAGAGGCTAAACCCTAGAAGCTAGCCTATGGTATGATTGTTGTTGGTCCTACGGACTAAACCCTCCAGTTTACATAGACACCTTTGGAGGGGCTAGGGTTACACAGTCGATTACAATGGGAGGAGATCTACATATCCGTATCGTCAAGCTTGCCTTCCACGCCAAGGAGAGTCCCATCCGGACACGAGACGAAGTCTTCAATCTTGTATCTTCATAGTCCAACAGTCCGGCCAAAGGATATAGTTCGGCTGTCCGGATACCCCCTAATCCAGAGTAGCCCCTGAACCAGGCTTCAATGACGATGAGTCCGGCCAGATTGTCTTCAGATTGCAAGGCGGGTTCTTCTCCAGATTCCGAATACCTGTTAAATAGTGTCCGGCTTCTCATAAATGTTGCGCTTCTTGGCTTCTACGTCCAATAATGGCTACCTTCCACGTGTCGAGCGAATGTGAGAAGCTAGGGCATTTTTACTTTTACCACCCTAGTTATGTGAACAAACTGTCTATTTAAAGAGATGGGGATTCTCAGATCCAAGTCACACCATCCTCCTTCAGCGAGCATTCATCGGAGCGCGCCTGAAAAAATCCATTCCAACATGGTCGGCCAGCACCGCTCCTCATCTCGCTCTCGTAGACCTAAGCCCGGAGATTGGAAGAAGTGTTCCGTCCTGCACAGTCAATTAGTGGAGCTACAGACCCAGGGATTTCTCCCTCCAGCGTATATGGTCCCCGTTCGACCCGGGCTCGCAACCTACAATGGCGGGGAGCAAGCGGAGAGCTTTCCCAACCCCTCCAAGGGGGAGCGGGTATGCCTCGTCCCTTATTTATTAAGGGGACTCGGATTTCCAATCCATCCGTTCCTCCGGGGCTCACAGAGTTTTACGGCCTCCAGTTGCATAATCTCACCCCTGCCTCCATATTACACATCGCTGGTTATGTGGCCCTTTGCGAGCTGTTACTGGGCTGCGAAGCTCACTTCGCATTGTGGAAGAAGTTATTCTGCCGTGTGCCCCGTACTCAGAGGGGGTCAATATATCAAGTGGGCGGGGCCAAAATATGGTGCATCGCCGGGACAGGATACCTATCCGGTACCCCGAAGAAGACGTCCGAAGACTGGCCTTCAGAGTGGTTTTATATGGAGGACGTCCCCCTTCCGGATCCCATTCGGATTGGCCTTCCTGAGTTTGATAATTCCCCTTTGAAGAACCGCCTAAACTGGCGACCACAGAGCCCTCAGGAGAAAGATGACAGAGACGTTTTATACAGGGCCGGATAAAGGTGTTGGCTCAATCAGGACTGACCATAACCGAGGTTATGTCGATATGCATTATGCGGGGGGTGCAGCCACTTCAATATCGAGGCCACCCCATGTGGCACTTCAATGGGGAAGATGATGCCACCCGATACGGTCGTAAGGGGCCGGGCTCAGTTGCTGTTCTAGCAAAAAAATGTCCGGTTTGTACAAGGGAGAAGAAGAGGAGTTCATCTGCATCAAGCCACGGGACGGATTCTCCATGTACAATCCTCCGAGCTGGGTAAGCTGCCACTTTTTATACCTATCCTTTCCGTATTTTTGCAATAAATATTTTATCCCGCCAGTTCATCACAGGAGCTGCGTAAGGCTGTAAGGGAGATCAACAGCCTACCTCCACAACCAGAGGATCCTGAACGGTCCCTCGACCCCGGCCTAAAAGAGGATCCGGACATATTTGTGGAGCTGATTGACAGGATATTCCATCAATTAAGCTGCGATGAGGGCATGGTGGCTATTATAGCCGACTATCCTGGGCTACTCCCTGCCTCGCAGGTAAGTGAGACTAGAGTCCCACCCTTTGAGAAGCATCCCTTTTTACGCACTTCACCTACCATATCTGTACGGTGTTTTACAAGGAAGGCCCTCGGGACACCATGCTGAGTCCGTGGGCGCCAAAGCCGGGCAGGCTAAAAAGGAAGGCGGTCCGGACGCAGATGGCGGCACGGATGTATTATACAAAGCATCACTCCGTGACCATCATATTTTAAAATGTAATAACACCCATGTTTCGATGAAGGAAAAGCGCCCGCCGGACTATATCCGGAGAGGTCGCCGATCACGCCTCTACTAGCAGGGCTCCGTGGCCGGACACAGAGGCGGAAGCTAACACGGGGCACCCGCCAAATGCTCCTCCGACAGATGATGCAGATAAAATATCCGCTGCAAATTCCGAAGTGGAGAGCTCCATGAATCACAGGCGTCGGCGGCCCGTACTCTATGACGCTTGTTTCTCCCAAGAGGCTTTTGATGCCTTCAACTCAGGAGACGCATACATCCGTGCTGCTCAAAATGGTCTTGCCAGAGCCACGGATCAGTATGTAAAGGATATACGGGTAAGAAAATTTGATTATTATATATATCAAGAGCCCTGAGACTTGAAACAGTTGGCACAACTGATTTCAGGATTGTTATTTGTGTAGGTACTTACAGAGAAGAATACCCAATTGTCTCAAGAGCTAGAAGAATGCAAAGCCCAACTTCAGGCCGCAGTTGCCGCAGGAAAGGAGTCCAAGAAGGCCCCCGCTGGTAACTATTGTTTCCATTGCAAAGAATGGCAGGTACTCGAGAGTAAGCGGCATGCATGCAATTCTAACATAGATGGTGCAGATGACTCTGGAGCAAATCTGGACGCCATGCCAGGGGATGCGCAACATGCTGATCGACAGCTAAATGCTGACGAGCGCGTGCTTATGCGCGTCATTCAGGAGAAAAATAATCTCCAAGATGCCAATACCCAGCCGAGTGTGGAACTAAAGGATGTTCGCGCCCAGCCGTCGGACTCCGTGCAGGAGAATAAGCGGCTTCGACGCGGCATTTTTAGTAAGTGCTTGAACGAACTTTAAAAAGAGTTCGGTGAAGAAGCCGGCTAATAGAGTTGTGTCTGCAGGTATGCTAACGGGTCATCCCGCGGAGGAGATGCCCGGGTCTGCGAGTGATCTTCTACCAGAACTCTCACAACTGCACGAACAAGTTCGGCAGGTGATGAAAGGTATTGCCCAGGCCTTGTGGCCATCCGCCTCCCTGCCCGAAGGCATTGGAGAGCTTGCAGAGAAGCTCAAGGGAGCGCGGTGGCGTTTCCGATTATGGAAGATATCGGCCTGCCGTCAAGGTGCCAGGGAAGCCTGGGCCATGGTGAAGACGCGGTATACCAAGGCTGACCCAAACCACATGGTCGTGGTCGGACCTATGGAGCCCGATGGAAAAGATATCCCTGTCAGTTTGGTATACCACCAAGTAGAATTAGCCGCAAAGTGTTCCCAACAGGATTGTAGGCTAGACAGCTTGTTGGATGGTATAGAAGAAGAATTTAATCAGTCTAAGTGACTGTCTAATTTAAATGACATGTAGAATGTCTCTAGCCAGATTGTAAATCATTTGTCATGGTGGACCTTTTCGCTTCGACCTCAGGACCCGATAGTCCGGAGTGTATCCGAATACCCGTTCAGTTATGTAAAAACCGGGGTATGCGTGGAGACTAGGCGTAGGGGTCATAAGTGCTTGAACAGACAAGTACCCAACTAGTTATGTTATATTACATGGATAGTAAGAAACATCTTCCAGGGAGAATAGTTCCGTTAAGGGTTCCTTTCCCTGGGTACGCATGCCCTAATGTGCATGTCCGAACTGCGAGAAGGGACGCAGGTAAAAAACATCTGGGGGCAAGTGGAAAAAATAAATAAATGTCATCTTTTGTTCACCGACCAAATATTCCCTTAAGAATGCTAGCTTTCGGCTTCACCTGGTCTGAGGTACACATCCGGCTGACCCGATAGTAACAATCGCAGAGGTGCTCCCCTTATGCCCTAGCCGAATTAACGGGAACGTAGGGCATAAATACAAGAGCCAGGCAACCCAGCTTGGCCAAAACTTAAGTCATATCGATGCATATAATGGTGAAAAAAGGTACATGCGGAAGAATAACACATGTGCGGGGCATGAAGCCCAGAAAAATAATTAAGCTTCTGTGTAAGGAGCCCCCAGGTATAATGAGCACGGTTAGCGCGTGAAGATTGTGTAGACAAGACACAAATTAGCCTTTTAAGGCCGTGAGGATAAAGGAGAAAAAAGAGAGAGAAGACAGATAACGTATATGCAAGAAATGGACAGGGGTAAGGAGACGAACATAGAGTCCGGCACTAGGCGTAGAATCTTCGAAGTATGGCAGCGTTCCATGGGTTTGGCTCAAGTCGATTGTCCGATGCATCCCGCAGACGGTACGCTCCGCCGGTCAGAACTTGGTCGATAATGAAGGGACCTTCCCATTTGGGCTTGAGCTTGTTCTTTTTCTTCTCCGGCAGGCGTAGAACTAACTCGCCAACGTTATAAGTTTTGGCCCGTACTTCTCTGCTTTGGTATCTTCGAGCCTGTTGCTGATAGAATGCGGAACGCGCTTTTGCCACGTCCTGCTCCTCCTCGAGGGTGTCCAAACTGTCCTGCCGATTGAGCTCGGCCTCTCTTTCTTCGTACATGCGCACTCGAGGTCAGTCATGAATTATGTCACAGGGCAGAACCGCCTCTGCGCCGTACACCATAAAAATGGTGTGTATCCGGCAGTACGATTCGGCGTGGTCCGCAGCCCCCAGAGTATGAAGTCGAGCTCCTCTACTCAGTGCGTGTTACATTCCTTTAAGGATCACACTAATCTGGGTTTGATGCCGCTCATGATAAGACCATTTGCTCGCTCAACTTGACCGTTAGTTTGTGGGTGATAGACAGAAGCATAATCGAGCTTGATGCCCATGTTGTCGCACCATAGTTTTACCTCGTCGACAGTGAAGTTCGTGCCGTTGTCAGTGATGATGCTGTTGGGGACACCATAACGGTGTACAACCCCGGATATGAAGTCTATCACTGGTCTGGATTCGGCCGTTTTAACGGGTTTGGCTTCTATCCATTTGGTGAATTTATCCACCATGACCAGTAAGTATTTTTTCTTATGGGTACCTCCTTTAAGGGGTCCAACCATGTCAAGCCCCCAGACCGCAAAGGGCCAGGTAATGGGGATTGTTTGTAGGGCAGTGGGCGGCATATGGCTTTGGTTTGCAAAAAGCTGGCAACCAACGCAGCGTTGGACCAAGTCCTGTGCATCTGCCCGGGCCGTTGGCCAATAGAATCATGTACGGAAGGCCTTACTTACGAGGGCCCGAGCTGCGGCGTGGTTGCCGCCGAGTCCGGCATGGATTTCTGCCAGAAGCTTCCGCCCTTCCTCTTCGGAGATGCACCTTTGGAGGACTCCAGGGGTGCTTTTCTTATAAAGCTCTCCTTCGTGGACCTTGTAGGCTTTAGATCGCCGCACAATGCAGCGTGCCTCATTTTGGTTCTCTCGAAGTTCCTGTCTGGTTAGGTAGGCCACGAATGGTTCAGTCCATGGGGCGATGACGGCCATTATTACGTGGGCTGAAGGTGTTATTTCGGTGGCAGAGCCTCCGATTATGTCAGAGTTCGGTATCTGGCGTCGTGGCCAGATCCGGACTATTGTTACCGGCGTCCCCTTCCCATACCATGGATGGCTTGAACAGTCTTTCCAAGAAGATGTTGGGTGGGACCGCATCACGCTTAGCGCCGATACGGGCGAGGATATCCGTCGCCTGATTGTTTTCCCGAGCCACATGGTGGAATTCGAGCCCCTCGAACCGAGCTGACATCTTGAGGACGGTGTTGCGATAAGCCGCCATTTTCGGATCCTTGGCATCGAAGTCTCCATTTATTTGGGATATTGCGAGGTTCGAGTCCCCACGCACCTCCAGGCGTCGAATGCCCATGGAAACTGCCATCCGGAGACCATGTAACAGGGCCTCGTATTCGGCTGCATTGTTGGAGTCTGTGTACAGTATTCGGAGTACATATTGGACTGTATCTCCGGTAGGGGACGTCTGGATGACGCCAACCCCCAGACCAGTCAGCATTTTAGAGCCGTCGAAGTGCATACTCCAATTGGAGTATGCGCCGTACTCTTTAGGGAGTTCGGCTTCTGTCCATTCGGCGACAAAATCGGCCAATACCTGTGACTTAATGGCTCGCCGAGGTTTATATGTTATGTCGAACGGGAGGAGCTCAATGGCCCATTTGGCAATCCGGCCCGTGGCGTCGCGGTTGTTTATTATATCATTCAGTGGCACTTCCGAGGCTACTGTAATTGAACACTCTTGAAAGTAGTGTCGTAGTTTCCGGGATGCCATGAATACCGCATATGCTATCTTTTGATAATGTGGGTATTGTGATTTGCATGGAGTGAGGATAGTGGATACATAGTATACCGGCTTTTGAAGGGGGAATTTATGCCCATCCGTTTCTCGTTTGACAATGAGCACTGCACTTACAACTTGATGGGTTGCCGCTATGTACAGCAGCATTGGTTCGTCGATGCTTGGCGCGGCCAGGATTGGGTTGGTTGCCAGAATGGCCTTTATGTCTTCCAGTCCGGCCGTGGCCGCGTCCGTCCACTTGAAGTGTTCGGTGCGCCGAAGGAGGCGATAAAGCGGTAATGCCTTCTCTCCTAAGCGGGAGATAAAGCGGCTTAGGGCCGCCACGCATCCGGTTAATTTCTGGATATGCTTGAGGTCAGTTGGGATGGCCAACTGTGACAGGGCTCGGATTTTAGCCGGATTTGCTTCATTCCTCTGCTGGAGATGATAAAACCCAGGAGCTTTCCGACGGGTACGCCGAAAACGCATTTTTCCGGGTTGAGCTTGATGTCGTATATTCGAGATTGTTGAACGTGAGCCTCAAGTCGTCTATTAAAGAGTCGACGTGTCTGGTTTTAACGACCACATCGTCTACGTATGCCTCGACTGTTTTGCCGGTCTGTTTTTTCAGACATGTCTGAATCATTCGTTGATACGTTGCACCGGCGTTTTTAAGCCCAAAAGGCATTGTGTTGAAACAGAAGGGGTCGTATGGCATGATAAATGCCATTGCGGCTTGGTCGGACTCCGCCATCTTGATTTGGTGGTAGTCGGAGTATGCGTCGAGGAAGCGCAATGAGTCGTGTCCTGCGGTAGCGTCGATAATTTGATCGATGCGGGGGAGGGGGAAGGGATCCTTTGGGCAGGCCTTGTTGAGGTCCTTGAAATCGACGCATATGCGCCATGATTTGTCCTTCTTTGGTACCGTCACCAGGTTTGCTAGCCAGTCCGGGTGTTTTATTTCTCTGATGAATCCGGCCTCCAATAACTTGGCTAGTTCCTCTCCCATAGCTTGTCTCTTAGGTTCAGAGAAACGCCGAAGAGTCTGCTTGACCGGCCTGAATCCTTTTAGAATGTTAAGGCTGTGCTCGGCCAGCCTGCGTGGGATTCCTGGCATATCTGATGGATGCCAGGCAAATATGTCCCAATTCTCGCGCAGGAACTCCCGTAGTGCGGCGTCCACAGTGGGGTTTAACTGTGCAAGGCTGTTTTTGTAGGGTCCGTTGGATGGACTTGGAATTTGACTATTTCATTCGCTGGTTTGAAAGAGGTGGACTTGGATCTCTTGTCGAGTATCACGTCATCCCTATCCATGGTGGAGCGTAGCGCAGTTAACTCCTCTGCCGCGAGGGCTTCGGATAATGCCTCAAGGGCCAGTGCGGCTGTTTTGTTTTCGGCGCGGAGCGCTATGTCCGGATCACTGTCTAGAGTGATGATTCAATTGAGCCAAGGCATTTTGAGCTTCATGTACCCGTAATGGGGTATGGCTTGGAAGATCGTGAATGCCTCCCGCCCTAAAAGGGCGTGGTATCCGCTACTGAACGAGGCCACTTGGAATGTGATTTCTTTGGACCTATAATTCTCCGGCGTGCTGAATACCACATCTAGTGTGATTTTCCCAGCGCAACGTGCTTCCCGAGTAGGGATGATTGCTCTGAAGGTTGTGCTGCTTTGCTCAATGTGGTTCCTGTCTATTTCCATTTTTTGAAGAGTTTCTTCATAAATGAGGTTTAGTCCGCTGCTGCCGTCCATGAGCACTTTAGTGAGCCGAAAGCCGTCCACAATTGGACTAAGGACCAATGCGGCTGGTGCTCGGGTTGTTTGGAATTTAGGTTCATCACTGGCATTGAAGGTGATAGCCGTGTCGCTCCATGGATTCATTGCTGCCACCTGGCAGATTTCGCAAGGCTGCGGAGTGTTTGCTTGTGCCTATTATTTGAGGCGAATGTCTCGAAGACTGTTAATACTGTATTGTAATCCACGGGATGGTGTTCTGCGGTATTTTGAATGAGGAGATCCTCACCGCTCTTGGCCACCTGCCGGAGTACCCAACATGCTCTAAGGCTGTGTGTTGGTATGGTATCCGCTGTACTGTGAATTTTGTAGTGTCCGTTAAGCCATCCCTCCAATACGGTTCCACACCATGTAGTGTGCTTTTGCTTTTTGGTAATTGAATCAGGAGACTTACGAGGATGCACCCTTTTAATTCGGACTGGGTGTTTAGTCAGAGCCGGATTATCCCAAAATTTTGTTTCGGTTTTCCAGGCACTTTCCATCGCACAGTACTTCCGTACTATGGCCGCCAAGTCATCGAAGTGTGCTATGTCATGGTGACTTATAGTGTTAAGGATTCCCTTGTCCGTGCAATTATTGCAGAAGAATGAGATTGTGTCTTCCTCGCGACAGTCCTTGACCTTGTTCATTACAAGGAGGAATCTGGAGGAATCTGGCCCAATAGTGATGTACTGTTTCCTGGTGATCTTGCCTAAGATGGGAGAGATCGCTTATATCTGGGTGGGTGGGTGGATTTGAGTCCGAACCCTGACCCGATCTGAGACCCAGGGGCAGAGGAGTTTCCGATCTTGGAAGTTCAGGATCCGGGATGTTGCCCGATAGGTCTGGCCCGCTGCCTGATTCTAGGTTCGAGGCTTGAGCGACGTCCTCCCGTAGACGGGTATCCGGCTCGGAGAGATCGGGAATCCGGACATAGTTTGTCCTCAAGATAGAGGAAGAATTGCTGCATTGTTCCTCCACCACCGCTATCTGATGGGTGACCGGAGGAGAGTTAATCTCCCTTTGGTCGGGTTTAAGCCCAATCCGATAATAGTCTGTAGCGACTCCCAAGGCAGCGATGCGATCCAAGAGCTCATTTAGGGAAGAGAGCTCCATTGGATCCATCTGCTCGGCAAGTTCCGAGCCGACGTGAAGGTTGTTTTCGATGACCCGAGAGGTCATCATCGGTAGCAACAGCGAGCAGGCGGTCATGTGAAACCGCCTAGCCGGAGGGTTTGGCCGACAGCCGTGGCTCCCAAGAGGTAACGTTGTCCTTGACAACGAGATGAGGCATCCTTCCTTGCGGTGGCACGGCAGTGGAACTCTCAATGAAAGCACCAATGTCGGTGTCAAAACCGCGGATCTCGTAGGGGGTCCCGAACTGTGCGTCTAAAGCGGATGGTAACAGGAGGTAGGGGACACGATGTTTACCCAGGTACGGGCCCTCTCGATGGAGGTAATACCCTACTTCCTGCTTGATTGATCTTGATGATATGAGTAGTACAAGAGTTGATCTACCACAAGATCATAGAGGCTAAACCCTAGAAGCTAGCCTATGGTATGATTATTGTTGGTCCTACGGACTAAACCCTCCGGTTTATATAGACACCGAAGTGGGCTAGGGTTACACAGAGTCGGTTACGATGGGAGGAGATCTACATATCCATATCGCCAAGCTTGCCTTCCACGCCAAGGAGAGTCCCATCCGGACACGAGATGAAGTCTTCAATCTTGTATCTTCATAGTCCAATAGTCCGGCCAAAGGATATAGTTCGGCTGTCCGGATACCCCCGAATCCAGGACTCCCTCACATGGCAAGAGTGTATGAGCAGCGGAAAGTAAAGCATGCAATTTGCAAGAAAGTAAAAGGATGGGATTGGAGTGTGCAAACGCAATTGGAGACATGAAGATTTTTGGCATGGTTCCGATAGGTGGTGCTATCGTACATCCACGTTGGTGGAGACTTCAACCCGCAAAGGGTAACGGTTGCGCGAGTCCACGGAGGGCTCCACCCACGAAGGGTCCACGAAGAAGCAACCTTGTCTATTCCACCATGGCCATCGCCCACGAAGGACTTGCCTCACTTGGGTAGATCTTCACGAAGTAGGTGATCTCCTTTCCCTTACAAACTCCTTGGTTCAACTCCACAATCTTGACGGAGGCTCCCGAGTGACACCTAACAAATCTAGGAGACACCACTCTCCAAAAGGTAATAGATGGTGTGTTGATGATGAACTCCTTGCTCTTGTGCTTCAAGTGATAGTATCCCCAATGTCAGTGTCAAAACCGGCGAATCTCGGGTAGGGGGTCCCGAACTATGCGTCTAAGGTCGATGGTAACGGGAAACAGAGGACATGATGTTTACCCAGGTTCGGGCCCTCTCTATGGAGGTAATACCCTACTTCCTGCTTGATTGATCTCAATGAATATGAGTATTACAAGATTTGATCTACCATGAGATCGTAATGGCTAAACCCTAGAAGTCTAGCCTGTATGACTATGGTAATGAGTCTCCCTTTCCAGACTAATTCCTCCGGTTTATATAGACACTGGGATGATCTAGGGTTACACAAGGTCGGTTACAAAGGAAAAGAATCTCCATATTCGGTCACCAAGCTTGCCTTCCACGCCAAGGAGAGTCTCATCCAAACATGGGTGCAGTCTTGGGTCTTCATGTCTTCACAGCCCATCAGTCCGGCCCATGGCTAATAGGCCGGACGCCCGAGGAGCCCTTAGTCCAGGACTCCCTCAGTAGCCCTCGAACTAGGCTTCAATGACGAGGTGTTCAGTGCGCAGATTGTCTTCGGCATTGCAAGGCGGGTTCCTCCTCTGACGACTTCCATTAATGTATTAGGCTTATAATTCAATGCCACACCCCTCGGCTTCTGTGCATCTATGTCTCCAGCTTCCACGTGTCGGGCGAATGCGGACTGTCGGGGTATTTTTTTTGCAAATAACACCCCGGCCATGCAAGGAAGAGCGTCTATTTAAAGGGACTGGATCTCAGACCCATTCGGCGCCACGCGGAGAAAATCCGCAGAGATTGCTAGGAAAGGTCATTCCAACATGGCTAGCATCCCCCGCTCCTCCTCCCGTTCCGGCGCAGAGAAAGGCGAGTGGGAGAGGTGTTCCGTATCTCATGGCCAGCTGGAGAAGCTGCAGACGCAGGGGTTTCTTCCTCCTACAGATCTGGTCCTTGTTCGGGCAGGGTTGGCCTCCTTCAATGGCAAGACCCAGGCGGAGGATTTTCCTAATCCATCCGCGGGGGAACGAGCGTGCTTCGTCCCCTACCTGCTGAGGGGCGTGGGATTTCCCATTCACCCATTCCTCCGAGGGCTTCTGGAGTATAATGGCCTCCAGCTGCACAATTTTACCCCAGCCTCCATCATGCACATTGCAGATTATGTCGCTTTATGCAAACTGTTCCTGGGTTGTGAGGCCCATTTTGATCTGTGGATAAAGTTGTTTTGCCTTGTCCCGCGCAACCACGAGGGATCGATATTCGAAGTGGGCGGGGCCGAAGTATGGCGTATTGCTGAGACCGGATACCTATCCGGCACACCGGAGAAAGCTTCCAAAGAGTGGACCTCCGAGTGGTTCTACATAGATGATGTCGTACTTCCAGAACCAGTCCGGAGAGGTCTCCCCAAGTTATTGAGTGTTCCTCTGAAGAAGCACCACAGCTAGCACCCTCGAAGCCCCGAGGAGGAAGATAGTGCAGAAGTTCGCCAACTCCTGAGCAAGATCAAGACGCTTGCCTAGTCCGGGTATACGATAGTCGAAGTGATGGCGACCTCCATAGTACGGGGAGTTCAACCACTCCAATACAGAGGACTTCCCATGTGGAATTACAATGGGGAAGATGACGCCTCCTACTGCGGCAGGAAAGGTCCAGACACCCCTGCCGCCCTAGCCAAAATATTGGTCGAACTGTTCAAGGGTGAGGAAGAGGTGTTCCTGCGCATCACGCACAGAGAAGGATATTCCATGTAAAATCCTCCTAGCTAGGTGAGCTCCCAACCTTTTTCTCCACTCATTCCTCTCCCTGAGCTTTATTAACCCGTCCATTTATAACAGCACTGGCGAAAGACTTCCGAGGGGCTTTACAGCCCCGCCCCGCAGCCCGAGGGCCACAATCGGGACCTTGACCCCGGATTCGAAGAGGATCCGGATATATTTGTGGTGCTGGAGAATGGCGTGTTTTACCAGGCGAGCTACAACGGCATCGAAGTGGCCATCATCACCAATTACCCTGGTCTTCTCCCCGCTTCACACGTAAGTAGTCAGGAGACATCTTCCCCGAAAGGATTCCCTCATTCCGCCTCACCCAACGCACTGTCTCGTGCTTCGAAGGGGAGGTGATACGTCTCCAACGTATCTATAATTTTTTATTGCTCCATGCTATATTATCTACTGTTTTGGGCAATATTGGGCTTTATTTTCCACTTTTATATTATTTTTGGGACTAACATATTAACCGGAGGCCCAGCCCAGATTTGCTGTTTTTTGCCTATTTCAGTATTTCGAAGAAAAGGAATATCAAACGAAGTCGAAACGGAATGAAATCAACTGGAGAAGTTATTTTTAGAAGGAAACCTACCGGATGGGCTTGGAGTGCACGTCAGGGAAGAAGGTAGGTGCTCACGAGGGTGGGCGGCGCGCCCACCCCCCTGGGGCGCGCCCCCCTGCCTCGTGGCCCCCCTTCGGTCCACCGACGTACTCCTTTCACCCATATATACCCACGTATCCTAAAAGTTCCAGAACTGAAGATAGATTGGGAGTTCCGCCGCCGCAAGCCTCTGTAGCCACCAAAAACCCCTCGGGAGCCCGTTTCGGCACCCTGCCGGAGGGGGAACCCATCACTGGTGGCCATCTTCATCATCCCGGCGCTCTCCATGATGAGGAGGGAGTAGTTCACCCTCGGGGCTGAGGGTATGTACCAGTAGCTGTGTGTTTGATCTCTCTCTCTCTCTCTCTCTCTCTCTCTCTCTCTCTCTCGTGTTCTTGATTTGGCACGATCTTGATGTATCGCGAGCTTTTCTATTATAGTTGGATCTTATGTTTCTTCTCCCCCTCTACTCTCTTGTAATGAATTGAGTTTTCTGCTTGAAGTAATCTTATCGGATTGAGTCTTTAAAGATTTGAGAACACTTGATGTATGTCTTGCCGTGCATATCTGTGGTGACAATGGGATATCACGTGATTCACTTGATGTATGTTTTGGTGATCAACTTGCGGGTTCCGCCCATGAACCTATGCATAGGGGTTGGCACACGTTTTCGTCGTGATTCTCCGGTAGAAACTTTGGGGCACTCTTTCAGGTTCTATGTGTTGGTTGAATAGATGAATTGAGATTGTGTGATGCATATCGTATAATCATACCCACGGATACTTGAGGTGACATTGGAGTATCTAGGTGACATTAGGGTTTTGGTTGATTTGCATCTTAAGGTGTTATTCTAGTACAAACTCTAGGGCTGTTTGTGACACTTATAGGAATAGCACAACGAATTGATCCGAAAGAATAGCTTTGAGGTGGTTTCGTACCCTACCATAATCTCTTTGTTTGTTCTCCGCTATTAGTGACTTCGGAGTGACTCTTTGTTGCATGTTGAGGGTAGTTATATGATCCAATTATGTTATTATTGTTGAGAGAACTTGCACTAGTGAAAGTATGAACCCTAGGCCTTGCTTCCTAGCATTGCAATACCGTTTACACTCACTTTTACCATTCGTTACCTTGCTGTTTTTATATTTTCAGATTACAAAAACCTTTATCTACCATCCATATTGCACTTGTATCACCATCTCTTCGCCGAACTAGTGCACCTATACAATTTAACATTGTATTGGGTGTGTTGGGGACACAAGAGACTCTTTGTTATTTGGTTGCAGGGTTGCTTGAGAGAGACCATCTTCATCCTATGCCTCCTATGGATTGATAAACCTTAGGTCATCCACTTGAGGGAAATTTGCTACTGTCCTACAAACCTGTGCACTTGCAGGCCCAACAACGTCTACAATAAGAAGGTTGCGTAGTAGACATCAAGCTCTTTTCTGGCGCCGTTGCCGGGGAGGCTAGGTAAGTGAAGCTATATCTTTAGATCTTGCAATTGAATCTTTTTGTTTCTTGTTTTAGCACTAGTTATTCTATAAAAGAAAATTACAAAAAAATGGAATTGAGTTTGTCTCATACGCTTCATCTTTTTAATGTCTTCCGTGAAAATAAGGATTCCGATAATTGTGCTCAATTGCTAGAGGAAGAATGCATTAGAATGTTTGGCACTAAATCTTTGAATGATGAGCATGATTGCAATGTTGTTAGTATGAGTTCCTTGAATATCCATGATGCTAATGATATGCAAAGCCACAAGCTTGGGGAAGATGATATTTTTTGTCCCCCAAGTTTTGATGAGCAAATTTATTATGATGAAAGCATGCCTCCTATCTATGATGATTATTTTGATGACACGTATGCTATAAAGAATAATGATAACCATGAAACTTTTCATCTTGATCTTAATTTTCAATCACATGATAGTTATTTTGTTAAGTTTGCTCCCACTACTATTGATGAGAACAAATTTTCTTATGTGGAGGGTAGTAAAATTTCTATGCTTGTAGATCATGAAAAGAATGCTTTAGGTGCTGGTTATATTGTTGAATTCATTCATGATGCTACTGAAAATTATTATTAGGGATGAATATATGCTTGTAGGAATTGCAACAATATCAAGTTTCCTCTCTATGTGCTTAAAGTTTTGAAGTTATGCTTGTTTTACCTTCCTATGCAAGATGATTCTTGTTCCCATAAGTTGTTTGCTCACAAAATCCCTATGCATAGGAAGTGGGTTAGACTTAAATGTGCTAGTCATATTCTTCATGATGCTCTCTTTATGTTTCAATTCTTATCTCTTATGTGAGCATCATTGAAATCATCATGCCTAGCTAGGGGCGTTCAACGATAGCGCTTGTTGGGAGGCAACCCAATTTTATTTTAGTTTCTTGCTTTTTGGTTCTGTTTAGGAATAAATAATCCATCTAGCTTATGTTTAGATGTGGTTTTGTATTTTAATTAGTGTTTGTGCCAAGTAGAACCTTTGGGAAGACTTGGGTGAAGTCTTTATGATCATGCTGTAAAAAAACAAAAAACTTTAGCGCTCACGAAATTAGCTTCAACTTTTTACTGGAGAGTGCTATTTAGTTGATTTTTTTTAATATGATTACTAGACAAATTCCTCAGGTCCACCAATTTATTTTAGAATTTTTGGAGTTCCAGAAGTTTGCGTTAGTTACAGATTACTACAGACTGTTCTGTTTTTGACAGATTCTGTTTTCATTGTGTTGTTTGCTTATTTTGATGAATCTATGGCTAGTAAAATAGTTTAAACCATAGAGAAGTTGGAATATATTAGGTTTAACACCAATATAAATAAAGAATGAGTTCATTACAGTACCTTGAAGTGGTGTTTTGTTTTCTTTCGCTAACGGAGATTACGAGTTTTCTGTTAAGTTTTGTGTTGTGAAGTTTTCAAGTTTTGGGTAAAGATTCGATGGACTATGGAATAAGGAGTGGCAACAGCCTAAGCTTGGGGATGCCCAAGGCACCCCAAGGTAATATTCAAGGATAACCAAGCGTCTAAGCTTGGGGATGCCCCGGAAGGCATCCCCTCTTTCGTCTTCATTCATCGGTAACTTTACTTGGAGCTATATTTTTATTCACCACATGATATGTGTTTTGCTTGGAGCATCATTTTATTTTCTTTAGCTTTGCTTGCTGTTTGAATAAAGTATCAAGATCTTAAGTTCTTAAATGGGAGAGTCTTTACATAGTTGCATAATTATCCGACTGCTCATTGATCTTCACTTATATCTTTCGGAGTAGTTTGTCGTTTTCTCTAGTGCTTCACTTATATCTTTTAGAGCACAATGGTGGTTTTATTTTGCAGAAATAGATGAACTCTCATGCTTCACTTATATTATTTTGAGAGTCTTAAATAGCATGGTAATTTGCTTAAATAATCATAATATGCTAAGCATACAAGATTTGTAAGAATTCTTATGAGTGTGTTGAATACTAAGAAAAGATTGAAGCTTGATAATTGTTTTGAGATATGGAGGTAGTAATATTAGAGTCATGCTAGTTGAGTAGTTGTGAATTTGAGAAATACTTGTGTTAAAGTTTGTGATTCCCGTAGCATGCACGTATGGTGAACCGTCATGTGATGAAGTCGGAGCATGATTTATTTATTGATTGTCTTCCTTATGAGTGGCGGTCGGGGACGAGCGATGGTCTTTTCCTACCAATCTATCCCCCTAGGAGCATGCGCGTAATACTTTGCTTTGATAACTTGTAGATTTTTGCAATAAGTATATGAGTTCTTTATGACTAATGTTGAGTCCATGGATTATACGCACTTTTCTTCCTTCCACCATTGCTAGCCTCTCTAATACCGTGCACTTTTCGCCAGTATAATACACCCACCATATACCTTCCTCAAAACAGCCACCATACCTACCTATCATGGCATTTCCATAGCCATTCCGAGATATATTGCCATGCAACTTTCCACTGTTCCGTTTATTATGACACGCTCCATCATTGTCATATTGCTAGCATGATCATGTAGTTGACATCGTATTCGTGGCAAAGCCACCGTTCATAATTATTTCATACATGTCACTCATGAGTCATTGCATATCCCGGTAAACCGTCGGAGGCATTCATATAGAGTCATATTTTGTTCTAAGTATCAAGTTGTAATTGTTGAGTTGTAAGTAAATAAAAGTGTGATGATCATTATTATTAGAGCATTGTCCCAGTGAGGAAAGGATGATGGAGACTATGATTACCCCACAAGTCGGGATGAGACTCCGGACGAAAAAATAAAAAAAATAAAAAAAAGAGGCCATAAAAAAAGAAAAGGCCCAAAAAAATGAGAGAAAAAGAGAGAAGGGACAATGTTACTATCCTTTTACCACACTTGTGCTTCAAAGTAGCACCATGATCTTCATGATAGAGAGTCTCTCATTTTGTCACTTTCATATACTAGTGGGAATTTTTCATTATAGAACTTGGCTTGTATATTCCAATGATGGGCTTCCTCAAATGCCCTAGGTCTTCGTGAGCAAGCGAGTTGGATGCACACCCACTTAGTTTCTTTTGTTGAGCTTTCATATACTTATAGCTCTAGTGCAACCGTTGCATGGCAATCCCTACTCACTCACATTGATATCTATTGATGGGCATATCCATAGCCCGTTGATACGCCTAGTTGATGTGAGACTATCTTCCCTTTTTTTGTCTTCTCCACAACCACCATTCTAATCCACATATAGTGCTATATCCATGGCTCACGCTCATGTATTGCGTGAAGATTGAAAAAGTTTGAAAATGTTAAGGTATGAAACAATTGCTTGGCTTGTCATCGGAGTTGTGCATGATTCAAATACTTTGTGTGGGGAAGATGGAGCATAGCCAGACTATATGATTTTGTAGGGATAACTTTTTTTGGCCATGTTATTTTGAGAAGACATAATTGCTTAGTTAGTATGCTTGAAGTATTATTATTTTTATGTTAATATGAACTTTTATCTTGAATACTTCTGATCTGAATATTCATATCACAAGTAAGAAGAATTACATTGAAATTATGCCAACTAGCATTCCACATCAAAAATTAAGCTTGGGGATGCTTGATACGTCTCCAACGTATCTATAATTTTTGATTGCTCCATGCTATATTATCTACTGTTTTGGGCAATATTGGGCTTTATTTTCCACTTTTATATTATTTTTGGGACTAACATATTAACCGGAGGCCCAGCCCAGATTTGCTGTTTTTTGCCTATTTCAGTATTTCAAAGAAACGGAATATCAAACGAAGTCGAAACGGAACGAAATCAACTGGAGAAGTTATTTTTGGAAGGAAACCTACCGGATGGGCTCGGAGTGCATGTCAGGGAAGAAGGGAGGTGCCCACGAGGGTGGGGGCGCGCCCCCCTGCCTCGTGGCCCCCCCCCCTTCGGTCCACCGACGTACTCCTTTCACCCATATATACCCACGTATCATAAAACTTCCAGAACAGAAGATAGATCGGGAGTTTCGCCGCTGCAAGCCTCTGTAGCCACCAAAAGCCTCTCAGGAGCCCGTTCCGGCACCCTGCCGGAGGGGGAACCCATCACGGGTGGCCATCTTCATCACCTCGGCGCTCTCCATGACGAGGAGGGACTAGTTCACCCTCGGGGCTGAGGGTATGTACCAGTAGCTATGTGTTTGATCTCTCTCTCTCGTGTTCTTGATTTGGCACGATCTTGATGTATCGCGAGCTTTTCTATTATAGTTGGATCTTATGTTTCTTCTCCCCCTCTACTCTCTTGTAATGAATTGAGTTTTCCCCTTGAAGTAATCATATCGGATTGAGTCTTTAAAGATTCGAGAACACTTGATGTATGTCTTGCTGTGCATATCTGTGGTGACAATGGGATATCACGTGATTCACTTGATGTATGTTTTGGTGATCAACTTGCGGGTTCCGCCCATGAACCTATGCATAGGGGTTGGCACACGTTTTCATCGTGATTCTCTGGTAGAAACTTTGGGGCACTCTTTGATGTTCTATGTGTTGGTTGAATAGATGAATTGAGATTGTGTGATGCATATCGTATAATCATACCCACGGATACTTGAGGTGACATTGGAGTATCTAGGTGACATTAGGGTTTTGGTTGATTTGCATCTTAAGGTGTTATTCTAGTACGAACTCTAGGGCTGTTTGTGACACTTATAGGAATAGCACAACGGGTTGATCCGAAAGAATAGCTTTGAGGTGGTTTCGTGCCCTACCATAATCTCTTCGTTTGTTCTCCGCTATTAGTGACTTTGGAGTGACTCTTTGTTGCATGTTGAGGGATAGTTATATGATCCAATTATGTTATTATTGTTGAGAGAACTTGCACTAGTGAAACTATGAACCCTAGGCCTTGCTTCCTAGCATTGCAATACCGTTTACGCTCACTTTTACCGTTCGTTACCTTGTTGTTTTTATATTTTCAGATTACAAAAACCTTTATCTACCATCCATATTGCACTTGTATCACCATCTCTTCGCCGAACTAGTGCACCTATACAATTTACCATTGTATTGGGTGTGTTGGGGACACAAGAGACTCTTTGTTATTTGGTTGCAGGGTTGCTTGAGAGAGACCATCTTCATCCTATGCCTCCTACTGTTTGATAAACCTTAGGTCATCCACTTGAGGGAAATTTTCTACTGTCCTACAAACCTGTGCACTTGCAGGCCCAACAACGTCTACAAGAAGAAGGTTGCGTAGTAGACATCAGGAGGCGTTCGACACACCATGCTACTCTAGGAGCGACTCCAAAGAGAGCGGCTCCCGCACCGGGCAAGCCTTCGAAGAGGAAGGCGGGCGAAGACCCGGTCGGGCCCTTGTTAAAGAGGTATGGGTTTGCAAATATGTTTTTAATAGTCGCGTCCAACTATGACTTTCATGTTCATCCCATATCAGGAAAAGAGTCCGCCGGACTGTGTCCGGGGGTCCGGGCAGTAATACTACCAACAGCCAGGATCCAGCCCCAGCCGAGGGGGTGGGGGCCGATATGGGAGTGATGCCGGACTGTCCTTCGGCCGATGGCTCGGAAAATATGTCCATCACCAATTCGGAAGTGGAGAGCGCCATGAATCATTGGCGCTGGAGGGCCATTTTGCGAGACCCCGGCTGTTCGAAAGAGGCATTTGATGCCTTCAGCTCGGCTGATGCATACATCCGAGCTGCTCGAGATGGGCTTAGCAGAGCCACAAAGCAGCATTTAACGGATGTGCGGGTAAGATTTATTTTATCTGAAAAGGATAAGCACGTGCTAGTAGCCCCCGAGACTGAAAGCAGTTGGCACAAGTGATTTAAGGATAAATGTATAACCAGGTTCTGACGGAGAGGAACAACCTGCTAGCTCAAGAGCTGGAGCAGTGTCGGACACAGCTAAATGCTTCTACCGCCAAACTGAAAGAGTCCAAGAAGGCATCTTCTGGTAAGGTCCCCTCATCGAGGAATAGCAATTATATAGTAGTTGTGCTAATATTGTTGCTTATCTCATAATAGGATCATCAGGTCAACTGGAAGATAAGTTGAAAACCGCTCAAGCGGGAGAGAAAGAGGCGAAAAGACTACACGTTGCAGGCGAGCGTATCCTGGTCCGAGTCAGAGAGGAGAAAAGCAAACTCCAAGATTCAAACACCAAACTGGGCGAAGAACTGAAAGATGTACCAGCCCAGCTAGGTAACTCCATGAAGGAGAACAAAAGGCTGCGATGCGGCATATTCAGTACGTGGCCAAACTGACCTTATAACGGTTTGGAGGTAAAAGTAGCTGATATAGCTGTGATTGCAGGTATGTTGACGGGCCGTCCCGAAGAGGAGGTGTCCGGATCATCAAGTGATCTCCTGCAAGGGCAGTCGCAGTTGCACGAGCAAGCTCGGCAGGCAATGCGGAGTGTACCCAAGGCCTTATGGCCATTCGACTCCCCTCCAGGGAGTATGGAGAAGCTTGTAGAGCTGTTCAAGGGAGCGCGGCGGCGTATCCGACTATGGAAGATATTGGCTTGCCGAGAGGGTGCGTGAGAGGCCCGGGCCATGGTAAAAACACGATATACCAAGCTGGATCCAAATCACATGGCCCGGGTCGGACCGCCAGGGTCAAATGGGGAAGAAATTCCCGTTAGTTTAGTATATAACCAAGTAGAAGTGGCCGCCAAGTATTCCCAGCAGGATTGTAAGTTAAATAGCCTGCTGGACGGCATAGAGGAGGAAGTTTTTGACTCCAAGTGATTATGTACTTTCCTTTGTATATGTACCTCTAGCTGAAAACGATTGTCATGGCGGACCTTTTCGCTTTAACCTCTTGACCTGAAGGTGCGGAGTGTTTCGAATACCGTGAGCCGAGTAGACTGGGTATGCATGGAAAGCAGACGTAGGGGTCATAGTTGCTTGAACAGACAATTATCCGGCTAGTTATGTTATATTACATTAAGAGTGTAAGTAACATCTTCCGGAGAGAATAGTTCCGTTAAGGGTTCCTTTCCCTGGGTGTGCATGCATCGATGTGCATGTCCGAACTGTGATGAAGAAATCACAATGTGTACAACTTCTGGGGGTTCACGATGGGACGAATGCAAAAACATCTTTAGTTCACCGACCGAATATTCCCTTAAGAACGCTAGCTTTCAGCTTCACCCAGTCCGAGGTACACATCCGGATGACCCGGTAGTAACAATCGCAGAGGTGGTCCCTTTATGCCCTAGCCAAACTAACGGGAACATAGGGCATAAGCACAGGAGCCAGGCAACCCAGCTTGGCCGAAACTTAAGTCATATCGATGCATATAATAGCGAAGAAAGGTACATATGGGAGAAAACGCATATGTGAGGAGCTTGATGCTCGGAAAATATGATGTAAGCTTACATCCAAGAAGCCCCCAGGTAAAATAGACGTACATACTTCAAGACGTATGCGTTGGGGGTGTACGGTCTGACCGCGCAAAAGCTTTTAAAGCTAAAAATAAAAACGAAAAGAGAGAGAAAAAAATAATGGAAACAATAGGGGGAAGGAGACGAACAAAGATTTCCGCGCTAGGCATAGAATCTTTGAAGTCTGGCCGCGTTCCAGGGGTTCGGCTCTAATCGATTGTATGACACATCACGCAGGCGGTACGCCCCTCTGGTGAGAACTTCATAGATGATGAAGGGACCCTCCCACTTGGGCTTGAGTTTGTCCTTTTTCTTCTCCGGCAGGCGCAGAACGAGTTCGCCGATGTTGTAAGTTTTGGCCCGCACCTCTCTGCTTTGATACCTGCGAGCCTGCTGTTGATAAAATGTGGAACGGGCTTTTGCAACGTCGCGCTCCTCCTCCAGGGCATCTAAGTTGTCCTACCGATCGAGCTCGGCATCTCTCTCTTCGTACATGCGCACTCGAGGTGAGTCATGAATAATGTCGCGGGGTAGTACTGCCTCTGCGCCTTACACCATGAAGAAAGGTGTGAATCCGGTAGTGCGATTGGGCGTGGTCCGCAGCCCCCAGAGTACGGAGTCGAGCTCCTCAACCCAGTGCTTGTCTGACTCTTTCAAAGACCGCACTAGTCTAGGCTTAATGCCGCTCATAATAAGACCATTGGCTCTTTCGACTTGACCGTTTGTTTGTGGATGATATACAGAGGCGTAATCTAGCTTGATGCCCAGATTAGCGCACCAGGTTTTCACTTTGTCGGCTGTGAAATTGGAGCCGTTATCAGTGATGATGCTGTGCGGAACACCGTAACGGTGTACAACGCCGGATATAAAGTCTATTACTGGACCGGACTCGACCGTTTTAACTGGTTTAGCCTCTATCCACTTGGTGAATTTGTCCACCATGACTAGCAAATAATTTTTTCTTATGGCTTCCTCCTTTAAGGGGTCCAACCATATCCAGTCCCCAGACCACAAAAGGCCAAGTGATGGGGATTGTTTGTAGGGCGGTGGGGGCATATGGCTTTGGTTGGCGAAGAGTTGGCATCCAACGCAACGTTGGACAAGGTCATGTGCATCCGCTCGGGCCGTCGGCCAATAGAATCATGTACGGAAGGCATTGCTAACAAGGGCCCGAGCTGCGGCGTGGTGCCCGCTGAGACCGGCATGAATCTCAGCCACTAGCTGCCGCCCCTCCTCCTCGGAGATACATCTTTGAAGGACTCCGGTAGCGCTTTTCTTATATAGCTCTCCGTCGTGAACCTTGTAGGCCTTCGAACGCCGGACAATGCGGCGGGCCTCATTCTGGTCCTCAGGAAGCTCCTTCCTGTTAAGGTAGGCCGGGAAGGGTTCGGTCCACGGGGCAATGACTGCCATGATGAGATGCGCCGACGGCGTTATTTCGGTGGCTGAGCCTCCGATGATGTCGGTGTTTTCGAAATCTGGGGTTATGTTTGGATCCGGACTAGTGTTGCCATTTCCCCCTGCCACACCACGGATGGCTTAAAAAGCCTTTCCAGAAAGATATTAGGCGGGACGGGGTCGCGCTTAGTGCTGATATGAGCAAGAACGTCCGCCGCTTGATTACTCTCTCGAGCCACATGATGGAACTCGAGCCCCTCGAACCGAGCCGACATTTTTATGACGGCATTACGATAAGCTGCCATCTTCGGATCTTTGGCATCGAAGTCTCCATTTATTTGAGATATTGCGAGGTTTGACTCCCAGCACTTCCAGCGTTGTATGCCCATGGAGACAGCCATCCGAGACCGTGCAATAAGGCCTCGTGTTGGCTGCATTGTTGGAGTCTGTATAGTATTTGGAGTACGTCTTGAACAACGTCTCCGATGGGGACGTTAAAGCGACGCCCGCTCCTAGCCCCGCCAAACATTTTGGAGCCATCAAGTACATAACCTAATTGGAATATGTGGCATACTCTTTAGGGAGTTCGCCTCTCATTCATTCGGGCGAAGTCAGCCAATACTTGGGATTTGATAGCTCGACGTGGTTTGTATGTAATATCAAATGGAAGGAGCTCAATGGCCCATTTGGCAATCCGGCCCATGGCATCGCGGTTGTTTATTATGTCGTTGAGTGGTACTTCGGAAGCCACCGTAATCAAGCACTCCTGGAAGTAGTGACGAAGCTTTCGGGATGCCATGAAGACCACGTATGCTATCTTTTGATAATGGGGGTATCGGGATTTGCATGGTGTGAGGACAGTGGATACGTAGTATACTGGCTTCTGGAGCGGGAATTTACGTCCGTCCTGTTCTCGTTCAACGACGAGCACGGCACTCACCACTTGATGTGTTGCCGATATGTATAATAACATCGGTTCACCAACATTTGGCGCGGCCAGGATTGGGTTGCTCGCGAGAAGGGTTTTTATTTCCTCCAGTCCGGCTATTGCCACGTCCGTCCACTCGAAGTGATCGGTTCGCCGTAGAAGGCAATAGAGTGGCAGTGCCTTTTCTCCCAATCTGGATATAAAGCGGCTTAGAGCTGCCACACAACCCGCGAGTTTTTGGACTTGTTTAAGGTCTGTTGGCGTGGCCAATTGTGACAGAGCTCGGATTTTGGCTGGATTTGCTTCAATTCCTCTGTTGGAAATGATGAAGCCCATCAGTTTTCCAGCGGGGATGCCGAAAACGCACTTTTCCGGATTGAGCTTAATGTCATACGCGCGGAGGTTGTCAAATGTGAGACGTAAATCGTCTATTAGTGTCTCGACGTGCCTGGTTTTGATGACAATGTCGTCCACATAAGCTTCAACTATCTTGCCGATCTGTTTCTCCAGGCATGTGGCGCCGGCGTTCTTAAGCCTGAAGGGCATGGTGTTGAAGCAGAATGGCCCATATGGGGTAATGAATGCTGTTGCAGCTTGATCGGACTCCTTCATTTTGATTTGATGGCATCCAGAGTATGCATCAAGGAAACATAGTGAGTCGTGTCCTGCGGTAGCATCGATGATTTGATCGATGCGGGGGAGCGGGAAGGGATCCTTAGGGCAAGCCTTGTTGAGGTCTTTGAAATTGATGCACAGGCGCCAGGATTTGTCCTTGTTTGGTACCATCACCAAGTTTGCCAGCCAGTCCGGATGTTTTATTTCTCTAATGAATCCGGCCTCAATTAGCTTGGCTAACTCCTCCCCCATAGCTTGCCGTTTGGGTTCAGAAAAGCGCCGCAGTGCTTGTTTGTCCTTCTTTGGTACCATCACCAAGTTTGCCAGCCAGTCCGGATGTTTTATTTCTCTAATGAATCCGGCCTCAATTAGCTTGGCTAACTCCTCCCCCATAGCTTGCCGTTTGGGTTCAGAAAAGCGCCGCAGTGCTTGTTTGACTGGTGTATATCCCTTTAATATATTGAGACTATGCTCGGCCAGTTTACGTGGGATTCCAGGCATATCAGAAGGGTGCCAGGCGAATATATCCCAGTTTTCGCGAAGGAAATCCCGTAGCGCGGCGTCGACCGTTGGGTCTAGTTGTGCTCCAATAGATGTTGTCTTCTTGGGGTCCGTTGGGTGGACCTGGAATTTGACTATTTCTTCTGCCGGCTTGAAGGAGGTGGATTTGGGTCGTTTGTCTAAGATCACATCGTCCTTATCCACCACAAAGCGCAGTGCGGTTAATTCTTCGGCCGCGAGGGCTTCAGATAATGCCTCAAGGTCCAGGGATGCGGTTTTGTTTTCGGCGCGGAGTGCTATGTCCGGATCACTAACAAGAGTGATTATGTCGTTTGGTCCGGGCATTTTGAGCTTCATATACCCGTAATGGGGTACAGCTTGGAAGCGTGTAAAAGCGTCCCGCCCCAACAGGGCGTGGTATCCGCTGCTGAAAGGAGCCACTTGAAAGGTGATCTCTTCAGACCGATAATTCTCCGGCGTGCCGAATACCATGTCAAGTGTGATTTTTCCCGCACACCATGCCTCCCGAATAGGAATGATTCCTCGGAAGGTCATGCTGCTTTGCTTGATGCGGCTTCTGTCTATTTCCATTTTCTGGAGTGTATCCTCATAGATGAGGTTTAGTCCGCTGTCGCCGTCCATGAGGACCTTGGTGAGTCTAAAGCTGTCCACGATGGGACTGAGGACTAATGCGGCTGGCGCTCGGACTGTCTTGCATTTCGGTTCGTCATCGGCATTAAAGGTTATAGTCGTGTCGTTCCAAGGGTTTATCATGGCGATTTGGTAGACTTCGGTGAGGTCGCGGAGTGCCCTTTTGCGCTTACTGTTTGAAGCGAATGTCTCGAAGACCGTCAATACTCTGGGGTCGTCGTCTTCTGGAGGGTGTTGCTCTGGGACGTTTTTGGTAAGGATGTCCTCGCCACTCTTGGCTACCTGCCGGAGTATCCAACATGCTCTAAGGTTGTGGGTTGGTATGGTGTCCGGTGTTGTGTGTATTTTGCATGGGCCATCAAGCCATCCATCCAGAACGGCTCCATGCCGCGTAATAGGTTTATGTTTCTTGGCTATTAGACTGGGCGTGTCACGAGGATGTGCCCTTTTCGCCTGGACCAGCGGTTGAGTTGGGACCGACGGCTCCCAACAAGCTGCCTGATCTTTCGGGCGCTTTCCATTCTGCGCTGTATACATGCGATAGTTTCCAAGTCAGCGAAGTGTAGTATAAGGCGGCGATTAATGGCGTTGAGGATTCCTTCGTTCGTGCAATTGTTGCAGCATGTAAATATCGCGTCCTTGTCGCGACAATCTTTAACCTTGTCCTTGACGAGGAGGAATCTGGCCCAGAAGTGGTGGACCGTTTCCTGAGACTGCTGTTGCATGCTCATGAGAGCGCTTATGTCTAGGTGGGTGGGTGGAATTGGATTCGGACCCTGACCCGGTCGATGATTCGGAGTCTGAAGGTTTTCCAGACTCAATAGTCAGGGCTCTGGAGTATTTTCTGGTTGCCTGCGCCCGCCGTCCGATTCTATGTTCGGAAGGTCGGTCACCTCCTTTTGCTGGTGAGTGTCCGGCTCTGCGGGGTCGGCTACCCGGACATAGTCCGTCTTCAGTATAAGGGAAGAGTCACCGTCTTGCTCCTCGACTACCGCTATTTGGTGGGTGACCGGTGGAGATTTGAATTCTCTTTGGTCGGGTTTAAGCCCGATCCGATCGTAATCTGTTGCGATTCCCAGGGCGGTGATGCAATCAAGGAGCTCGTTTAAAGACGAAAACTCCGCCAGATCCATATGCTTGGAGTGTTTGGGGTTGATACGAAGGGGATTTTCGGTGGCCCGAGAGGTCATCGTCGGCTTGGCGGCCGAACGGACGGTCATGGTAAAGCTGCCCAGCCGGAGGGTTTGGCCTGGGGCCAGCTCTCCTCCGGCGGTGATATTGTATTTAAGGACGAGGCGAGTCATCGATCACGTAAATCGGCGACACGATGGAACTCTCAATGAAAGCACCAATGCCGTGTCAAAACCGGCGGATCTCGAGTAGGGGGTCCCGAATTGTGCGTCTAAGGTTGATGGTAACGGAGATAGGGGACACGATGTTTACCTGTGTTTGGGCCCTCTCTATGGAGGTAATACCCTACTTCCTGCTTGATTGATCTTGATGAATATGAGTATTACAAGAGTTGATCTACCACGAGATCGTAATGGCTAAACCCTAGAAGTCTAGCCTGTATGACTATGGTAATGAGTCTCCCCTTCCGGACTAAGTCATCCGGTTTATATAGATACCGGGAGGATCTAGGGTTACACAAGGTCGGTTACAAAGGAAAAGAATCTACATATTCGGTCGCCAAGCTTGCCTTCCACGCCAAGGAGAGTCTCATCCAGACACGGGTGCAGTCTTGGGTCTTCATGTCTTCACAGCCCATCAGTCC
The DNA here is from genome assembly GCA_021605145.1 of Aegilops bicornis. Classification (NCBI taxonomy): domain Eukaryota; kingdom Viridiplantae; phylum Streptophyta; class Magnoliopsida; order Poales; family Poaceae; genus Aegilops; species Aegilops bicornis. The sequence goes on along the minus strand of CM038671.1, from coordinate 627,451,346 downwards.
GGCCCATGGCTAATAGGTCGGACGCCCGAGGACCCCTTAGTCCAGGACTCCCTCACCCAACACTCAACTCTCTCACACAGATTTGGCTATGGTGGAAAGATGACTTGAGTGGAAAGCAACTTGGGGAAGGCTAGAGATCAAGATTCTTGTGGTTGGATAGGAATGTCTTGGTCTCAACACATGAGTAGGTGGTTCTCTCTCAGAAAATGATTTGTGGAAGTGTAGGCACGTTTTGATGGCTCTCTCTTGAATAGAGAAGGGGGTGGAGGGGTATATATAGCCTCCACACAAAATCTAACCTTACACACATTTGACCCAACTCGATCAGACCGAATAGGTGAACTCGGTGAGACCGATTCAGTTCAAAATGCGAACATTGTGATTTTCGGTGGGACCGACATGATCAACTCGGTGGGACCGATGTGCTAGGGTTAAGGCAGAACCTCATCTCGGTATGACCGATTGCAGCAATGAGCAAATAGAGAGTTGGTCAGGCAAGCTCGGTGGGACCGATTGCACATTTCGGTGCGACCGAAATAATTGCAACAGGCAACAGAGAGTTTGCAAGGCCATCTCGGTGAGACCGAGATCCTATCGGTGAGATTGAATCGATTAGGGTTTCTGGCAGTGGCTATGTCAAATGAACTCAATGACGCCAGATAGATCAAATCGGTGGGCCCGAGTTTGACTTTGGGTTTAGGACATATTTGGATATGAGAAAGTGGTTGAGGGCTTTGGAGCATATCACTAAGCAATTTGAGCAAGTAGACCATTAAGCAACACCTCATCCCTTTTTAATAGTATTGGCTTTTCCTATGGACTCAATGTGATCTTGGATCACTAAAAATAGAAATAAAGAGTCTTGAGCTTTTGACAATCTTTGTCCTTAGCATCTTGAAGGGGTTCCACATCCTCTTGTCCATGCCACGCCTTTGTTGAACTTTCTGAAATATACTAGATGGAAATATTAGTCCAACAAGAGATATATTGACATTAATTACCAAAATCATCCAGGGAGCACTTGTGCTTTCAATGGGCTAGAAAACATTATGGTATTCTTCATAATGTTCATATCTTTCTTGGTACCTTTATTATCCGATTGATCTTCTCGTACTGGATTACATGAAGATTTTGTGTCTTATTATAATTATATTTCGGAGACCCTTTTTGAACACCGCAGGAGCAAATATAGATTGCAACAGGAAAATAGTTTCTAAAATTCGGGCAAGAAGAGGTGGAATTCCTTTCTGAATGTTCAAGAACCAGCCTTATCACAACGAACTTGAGGAGTTTTAACATAAGCCTATATCACGATTAGCTGCAATTTATTTTGGGACTCCGAAGGATCAACTGGAAAGAAGCCTGACAGAGCAGGAGCAAGGTATAGAAGATCAAGAAAAGAAGAACTATATCAATGTTTAAATACAACCCATCCATGGTGTAGATCTTCTTAATACTAAAGTGTATGTAGTGCCTAAGCGAAAGGGAGAAGAAGAACTCTCACCTCCCGGACTCAAACCAATACTAGAGGATCCTAGGTACATATTCTTGGACTATACTGAATGGTTCCCAGACAAATTCTAACCTTTATGATGATATTAATTAAGTGGACATCGTAAGGTTTTCGGATATTCTATAAATAGTATAAAAGGTACAAACCCTTTGATTTGTACGCATTAGATACTTATAGAAGAAGGAGCTAAGCCCATGATTGGAAGTCAATGAAGACTAAATCCTACCGCAAAACATGTGGTAAGAAAGGAGGTAATACGCCTACTCAACGAGGTGTTATCTTTCACGTTTCTGATATAAAATGGGTTAGTTCTGTTCATTATGTTCCTAAAAGGAGGATTCATCGAGCCGAGTGACGATAATTAACTAATCCCTACTAAAACTATCAGTGATATCGTATGTGTATTGATTACATGAAATTAAATAAGGGGGCTCCTAAAGATCATTATCTGTTGTTGTTAATGATCAAATGCTTAAAATATTTGTCAAGAATGATCACTTTTTAACCTTGATGGATACTATGTGTTCTCTCAAATAGCAGTTCATCCTCAAGACCAAGAGAAAACAACATTCACATGTTCATTTGGAACGTGTGCCTACCGTCGAATGCCTTTTGGGTCGTTTAATGCGCCTGCTACTTTTCTTGCGGGAAAAACTTCCGATCTATTCACCAACTGTCAAGGTAGTATAAAGAACATCAGAAGTAAAAATTACATCAAGGTCCATAAACCATCTACGATGATTACAAGCACTGGAGCGAGTCGAAGGCGCGCCGCCTTCATCGCCCCTCCCTCACCAGAGCCGTGCAAACTTTGTTATAGTATACAATCGGGAAGTCGTCGTGCTAAGGCCCTACAGGACCATCGCACATGAACAATAGCCGCCGTTGATGAAGAGAAGTATAGATCGGACACAGATGAACGAAGAACAGATCAACATGGATCTATCGAAGACAAACACCGACTGAATCCCACAAGATCCGTCGGACACAAACCTCCACACGCCCTCCAACGACGCTAGAAGCACCGCCGGCATGCGGGCTAGGCAGGGAGAACCTTATTTCATCTTCAAAAAGCCGCCGCCGCCTCATCTTTTTAAATAGAACACGAAGTAAAACAAATATAAAAAATGAAGCCCTCCCGCCAACAAAGACTAGGATCCACCACGCCTCCATAGCCCTAAGGCCACAAAAACAAGGCAGACCAACACCGGCGCCGGCACCAGCAGGAGGCACAGGAAACCTAGCAGCTAGATGCCCTTCGCTTAGGAGCGACGTCGCTATTACGAACGAAGGGGTAGCCGTATGCTACACCCGCTAGTTTTCAAAGATGTAGGGGCTGTTTGGATTGAGCCAACGCTCGGCCTGCAAACCACGGGCTAGCCAAATAATTGGCGAAGATTTTTGCCACCCACGGATTGCCAAAAAGTTGGCAGGATTTGAACTACCATGCTGTAGAGGGCGTGGGCACACCAAAATATTGGTAGCCATCCAAACGAGTACGCACTGTTGGGTCAACGCCAACTTTTTGGTAGGGCGTGCGAGGGCATCAATCCAAATAGCCCCGCTATTTGCTGAATAAATAGTGCATGTGTTTATGGACGATTTCTTCATTTTTCTAGACTTCTTTCGACAATTGTTTGCACAACCTTCACAAAGTTTTGCGGAGATGCCAGAATCAGTCTCATTTGTAGACAGGCATAAAAGAAAGCAAGTTTCATACATATTTCTGTCATCAAAATAATTCATGCACCCACGCTTAAGGATTCAAGATTGAAACACGGACTAGCAAGTCTAGAATTTGATCCCAACTTATTTCTAGAAAAAAAAAGCAATCACTTCGTACATGTTCTCATCGTACTTGTTGTTGAATATATGGTTTTGTGCGTGTATATTGTATAGCCTGGTCCACCTCCTAGTCATTATATAGTTGAGGTTGTGGCCCATCTTGTACTCCATATATACATGCGCTTTGCACCGATCAATACATCGTGAAGCATTGCCAAACTCTCGTCTCCAACATGGTATCATACCTAAGATCCTAACCCTAATCCTGTGCAGCCGCTTGTGATCTCAACGCCCGCCGCCGCCACTTCCCTTGTTGTCGCCGCCAGCGTACCCCCGCCTCCGCGACCGCCCGTCCGTGTCTTGCCGCCGCCCTTCCCCCCCCCCTCCCCAACCCGCGCCGCCTCCCATTCAAGCGCCGCTTCTCGCGTGTGCGCCGCCCGCCCTCGTCTCTCCATGGCCTCCCGTGGCTCCTCCGGCACCACCCGCAGCCGCCGCACCAATCCGTTCGAAGGCCCCGATCCCGTCGTCATCCGCGACCTCAACATCCTCGCTCGGGTTCCAATCGTCCTCGACCACCTCACCTCCACCTACTATGCATGGAAAACGTACTTCTCCCTTGTGTTCCGGGAGTACAACATCCGGGATCACATCGATGGCTCCGTAGATTCCCGCTTCATGGAGGACGATGAGGAGTGGATGTCCATTGACGCCACCCTCATTCGTTGGTTCTACACCACCATCTCGAAGGACCTCTTCCACACGGTGGTCTCCGCCGACGATGATGCTCACGCCGTTTGGACCAAGCTCAACGGCCTCTTCACCAACAACGCGCTCTAACACAAGGTTTTCTTGCACGGCGAGTTTTTTGGGTGCCAGCAGCTTGACTCGTCTGTCGACGATTACTGCATGCGCCTCAAGAAGCTTGTTGACGAGCTCCGTGACCTTGGTGAGAAGGTCTCCGACGAGCTTCTCCTCAGCATCCTCATCGCCGGCCTGAGCGACGATTTCGGGAACGCCGCCTCCAACATCCCCCTCATCACCAACCCGATGTTCCCCAAGATCGTCACCTACCTGAAGTTGGAGGAGAGGCGGATGCGGATGTCATGCACCCGGGCCACCCACACTGCCCTCACCGCCGGTACTCGCAGCGGTGCGCCGCCCACCGCCCCGCCGAGGCCCACCCCGGGCCCCTTCCAGGCGCCGCCGCCGCCCGGGTTCCCCTACCCCGCCCGGCCCGGCTCCTCCGCCGCCTCTGCCGAGCAGCAGCAGCGGCAAGCGCCCGTCAGCACCGTGGCGGCCGCAAACAAGCAAGAAGAAGCGGCAGCAGCTGCGCCCGGTGGGGCGCCGCGCCAGCAGCAGCCGCAGCTCCCCCGGCGCCCTGGCAGGCCGGCCAGAACCCCTGGACCGGGGTTGTGCACACGTATTCCATGCCTATACCGCGTGCCCCCGCTCCGGGCCTCTTCGGCGCCCGGCCGGCCACTCATCAGGCGCTTCACGCGGCCCCTCAGGCGTACCAGCCCATGCCGCTCTACGGCCCCTCTGCAGTCTATGGGTTGCCTCCGGCCGGTGGGTTTGTGGCACCCCCGCCTCAGCCGGCACCGTCCGCCCCGGCTCTCCCACAGGCACCTTGGGACCCCGCGCTCCTAGCGGCCCTCCACACCGCCCCCACGCTTCAGCAGTACACTGGCGGTGGCGACTTGTATATGGACACCGGAGCCACGGCTCACATGGTCGCCAACCCCGGTAACCTTCTTGCTGCTCACCCTGTTCACACCGCTGCTCGCATTACCGTGGGTGACGGTTCTTCCATGCCTATTACTCATGTCGGCCATACTGCTTTTCCTTTTAACTCCATGCCATTATATCTTTCTAATGTGCTTGTCTCTCCTGACATCATTAAAAATCTTGTTTCCGTTCGTTCTCTTACACGTGAAAATCCTGTTACCGTTGAATTTGACATGTTTGTCTTTTCTGTTAAGGATGCCGTGCATTCGGATGGTGCTCCACCGATGTGACAGCCCCGACGAGCTCTACCTGGTCCACTCATCTACCTCCTCCGTTGCTGCACCCATGGCGCTTTCCGCCGGAGTGGACCTTTGGCACACTCGTCTCGGTTATCCCAACATCGCCACCCTTCGTCATATTCTTCGGTGTTTTTCATTCACGTATAATAAGATCGAAGATCATACTTGTCATGCTTGTCATCTCGGCAAACATGTCCGTCTTCCTTTCAGCACTTCCTCGCATGTTGCATCATACCCGCTTGAGTTAATTCATAGTGATGTTTGGACCTCTCCTGTTGCAAGTAACACGGGCTATCTTTATTACCTTGTCATACTTGATGATTTTTCGCACTATGTGTGGACCTTCCCGTTGCGGCGAAAGTCAGACTCTGTTGCCACTCTCACCACTTTTTACTCCTCTGTCTCCACGCAGTTTGGACGTCCCATTCATGCGTTGCAAACAGACAACGGGAAGGAGTTTGATAACCTTGCGATCTGCAACTTTCTCGCCACACACGGCACAATCTTTCGTCTCACTTGCCCGTACACTTCGCAACAAAACGGCCGCGCTGAGCGTGTGCTTTGCACTCTTAATGATTGCGTTCGCACCCTCCTCTTTCACGCCAACGTGCCACCACGTTTTTGGCCCGACGCGCTCGCCACCACATCACTACTCATTAACATTCGTCCTTGTCGCACTCGCCGAAATTTTGCACCTCATCACCTCATGTTTGGCACGCCACCTTCCTATGTCGAGCTCCGCATTTTCGGTTGCCTGTGCTACCCCAGCATCGCTTCCACTGCTCCTCATAAGCTCGCACCTCGGTCTGTGGCATGCATCTTTCTCGGCTATCCCCCCAACACCAAAGGCTACCGCTGCTATGATCCTATCTCACACCGGGTGATCACTTCACGACACGTTTACTTTGATGAGATGGTTTTTCCGTTTCAGCAGGTACCTTTAGATGTTGCGGTTTTGCCCGCTCCCGGTGATGGCCGCTCCCGTGCCTCTCTTGGGCCGCCTCCCGACTTTGAGGGTGCCCCCGCACCACGGGTCGAGTTTCTCCCCGGTTGGGTGCCCTAGGGGCCGCACCTTCCTCGGCGCCCGCGACACCCCTGGCGTCCCCGGCCTCGCCCGCGGCAGTCTCGCTCGCCGCCTCGCTTGCGGCCTTGCCCGCCGCGGTCTCGGAGGAGGCGGACTCTTCTTCGTCGTCGTCCGTCTCCACTCCGGACCCGATGACTCGCTCTCGGTTGGCACCCTCCGACCGAGCACTCAGTACCCCAGCGATGAGTACCTTCTCGCTGCTTCCATCTCTGAGCCGTCTCCTCTCCCATCGTCAGCCAGAGCCGTCCTTCGGGATCCTCATTGGCTCGCTGCGATGCAAAAAAGTTCGGCAGCGCTCCGGTGAACCGCACTGGCAGCTCGTCCCTCGGCCGCCCGTCGGACATCATCACGCGGCAAGTTGGTCTTTCGGCACAAGACTTCGTCCGGATGGCACTCTCGGCGCTATAAAGCTCGCTGGGTGGTTCGGGGTTTTCGGCAACGCGCGGGCGTGGACTTCACCGACACATTTGCCCCGGTTGTTAAACCGGGCACGATCCGCGCCGTGCTCCAGCTAGCCGTGTCCCGAGCTTGGCATGTGCATCAGTTGGACGTGTCCAACGCCTTCTTGCACGGTCACCTGGCTGAGCAGGTGTTCTGTGAGCAGCCCACCGGCTTCATCGACGCCACACATCCAGATCATGTGTGCTTGCTCTCCCGTTCTCTATACGGGTTGAAGCAGGCACCTCGGGCCTGGTACCAGCGCATCGCCGCCTTCCTGCAGACGTTCGGATTTACATCGACTCGCTCTGATGCGTCCCTCTTCGTGTATCATCACGGAGTTGACACGGCTTACTTGCTGCTGTATGTCGATGACATCATTCTGACGGCATCCACTGTCGCGCTTCTTCAGCGGCTCACTGCTCGTCTTCGCGATGAGTCCTCTGCATTACTTCCTTGGCGTTGAGGTGGTTCGGCGACCAGACGGGTTCTTCCTGCATCAGCAGCGCTATGCCCATGAGCTTCTCGACCGAGCTGGCATGCTTAACTGCAAGCCCGCTCCCACGCCTGTCGACACCAAGGCCAAGGTTTCCGCTTTGGAGGGTTCGCTTTGCATCGATGCGACATTCTACCGCTCCATTGTGGGCGCCTTTGCGATGCGACCACAGCGACGCCCGACTTGCAGTATGTTGTTCAACAGGTATGTCTTCACATGCATGCTCCACGCGACTCTCACTAGACTCTGGTGAAGCGTATCCTCCGATTCATACGCGGCACCTAGTCCTTGGGACTTACACTGACGGCCTCCGCCTCCATCGACCTCGTCCCCTACTCTGATGCGGATTGGGCCGGCTGCCCGGAAACACGGCGCTCCACCTCGGGGTACTGTGTCTACCTTGGGCCGTCCCTGATCTCTTGATCCTCCAAGCAACAACCCACTGTCTCCCGCTCGAGTGCCAAGGCTGAGTATCGAGCAGTGGCTAACGCCGTTGCTGAATGCTCTTGGCTCTGTCAGCTGCTCCACGAGTTGCTTTGTGATGTTCACAAGGCCACGCTCGTCTACTGCGACGTCTCCGCCGTCTACCTCTCCGCCAACCCGGTCCACCATCGTCGAACGAAGCATATTGAGCTCGATATACACTTTGTTCGTGAGCAGGTGGCTCTTGGGCGCATCCGGGTCCTCCACGTCCCAACGGCGCAACAGTTCGCCGACGTCATGACAAAAGGACTGCCTACTTACATCTTGAAGAGTTCGGGTCCGATCTTTGCGTCTCGGCGCCTTCATTGCGAGGTGTTGAATATATGGTTTTGTGCATGTATATTGTATAGCCTGACCCACCTCCTAGTCATTGTATAGTTGAGGTTGTGGTCCATCTTGTAGTCTATATATACGTGCGCTTTGCACCGATCAATACATCGTGAAGCATTGTCAAACTCTCGTTTCCAACACGTGCAAGGCGGAATAGGAAGGAGCATGTACACATTTGAAGCTGCATTAGCCAAACCGTACACGTGGATCCGGATCCAAATCATCCAACGATTTCGAAAGTACAGCCATGTTACCTCAAAAAATGCCAATCAATTAAGATCTAAAGAAATCGAGAAATATTACCTGGGACGCCATGACTCACGATCTATCCATGAGCTGTTCGTTAATGAAACAGATCGATATAGCGAGCATGTGCGGCTGCTAACCAGGTTCAATCCACCGTGTCATCGCCAAAAACGAACCGGGGCGCATAGGCGTCCAAGTGCAACGGCCCCCTGTCCAGCCTCTCGAATTCCAATCATTCTCCCTCGCTTGTCCCGTTGTATGCATTCACGCACAGAATTACCATGCTACACCTCCCACCAGCTGCTGCTCCCTGCCGTAGTCAAGCCCACCACGTCAGGGTATAAGAGTAATTTCCTTCTCATTAGATTTACCTACATAGTCTTGTGCCGGTTCAAGTGCTCCCGGCGAACGCCGTCCACACGCCCCAGAGCTAGCGCGCCGAACACGTACGAGGCCGCCGGCGAGCATGGGCAAGGGAGCTGGCGCCGCCGGCGTGGACGAGCCGCTGCTCCCGGAGTTCTCGGGCGGGCACGGCGGCGGGGCGTCGGTCTCCGGCGCGGTGTTCAACCTGTCCACGAGCATCATCGGCGCCGGCATCATGTCGATCCCGGCGGCAATGCGCGTCCTCGGGGTCGTCCCCGCGCTCGTCCTCATCGCGGCCGTCGCCCTCCTCTCCGACGTCTCCGTGGAGTTCATGCTCCGGTACACGGGCTGGGCCAGTGGCCCGCCCTCGTACGCGGGGATCATGGGCGACGCGTTCGGCCGCGCCGGCGCCGCCGCGCTCAACGTCTTCATCGCCTTCACCACCGCCGGCACCCTCGTTGTCTACCTCATCATCATAGGTACGAGTCTTAGCCGCTCCGGTTGGTATTCTTGGGTGTCAACCGTGGCGCGCGCCTAATGGCGTCGAGGTCGCAGGGGATGTGCTGTCCGGGAGCGTGGAGGGGGGAGGCGAGCACGCCGGGGTGCTGCAGGAACTGTTCGGCCCGCAGTGGTGGACTGGCAGGGAGTTTGTGATACTGGCCACGGCCGTCGTCGTTCTGCTGCCGCTGGTGCTCCTCCGCCGCGTCGGTGAGTTCGCATTCAATTCAATGCACTGCACCTTGTTTATCTTAGATAGTTCGATTGCGTTTCATTTTTGGCAATATTACTAGCTAGGTGGCTTCGTGGAGACCATGTGACAGCCAGATCTTAGCTAGTAAGTTGGCGATCAGTTCGATTATGACTTGACCTTCCCATACATGCATGTGGGGTGGGACAGTAGACTGGGATCTCATCTAATTAGCCAGTACTTCCTCCATCCCATATTAATTAGCGCTTAAACGGATGTATCTAGCACTCAAGGGTACTCCCTCTGTTTCTTAATATAAATATTTTTAGAGATTTCAATATAAACTACATATGAATGTATATAGACGTATTTTAGAGTGTAGATTCACTTATTTTGCTTCGTATGTAATCCGTATTGAAATCTCTAAAAGATTTGTATTTAGGAACGGAGGGGGTACAATTTAGTAATTATACCTAACAAATCAGATTTACAAAGTCCAAAGCCAATCCATATAAGGCCTACCTCGCGCATCTTCTCTACAATCCTATTCAAACTGTATGGCCATTGACCATATTCACCAATGGAGCAATTTTATGACCTAACAAAAGGCGTAAGACCCTGAAACAACATCTTCAAAAAGGAGTTATGCAGGCATGCAATGATGACTGATGCAACCACAAGTAGAACCTGGGGTTATCGCCCTCAAAACATAACTTGGACTCAACACCTTCAAATATGAAAAAACACCAACCCAAAAGGATAAATCATGGGTTTTCACACTGAGAGAATAAAATCTCGATGTCAATTGCCAGTGTCGTCGTCCACCTCTATTCTAGCCTGCTCACCCCGAAGGAGAATTCCAGGAAAGAGGAGACACCATCACATTACTTCCAGTTTATGGCGCACCATCTTCTCGTCGATTGTTGTCGTGCCCGCCACAACAATGCCTTGCAACCTCAGCATAGACAGAGCACACCGAACACCATCCGCTGGAGGTGGATCGAGAGTGGCACCTACTCCGCCAAGTCATGCTACCTCGCGCTCTTCCACGGATCCACAACTTCCCCAACCTGGAGCCTCACGTGGAAACCTTGGACACCAGAGGGAATCAAGATCTTCTTCTGGCATGTCGGTCTTGATCGATGCTGGACTTCCGCGCGGCTTGCCCGCCACGGCCTACCGCACACCGCCACCTGCGCTCTCTACGACCAGGAAGAGGAGACTATGCGCCACCTGCTTTGTTGGATGCGTCATGACCCGCATTGTGTGGTACGACATCCTATCCTGGTGCCGCCTTACTACGCTTCCACCGGACGGCACCATGGGCCTTTTATGACTGGTGGGCTACGGCCCTCCACGACTCCTCGGCAGACCAGCGCAAAGGCCTAGCCTCTCTCACTGTGTTAACTGTGTAGACTATATAGAGGCACCACAACGCTTGCATCTTCGACGGCGCAACACCTTCCACCACCCTCCTGATTCATGACATCAAGGAGGAAGCTCGCAAGTGGGCCAACACCGGTGCTCGATGGCTTAGTTCGATCATTAGTGTAACCTGACTTAGTATATAAGAGGGCTGAGCACCCCTTCTCTGCTCATAGCAACCTCATAAGCGCCTATCAGTGTACTCTTCATGAGGTCCCCCATTGTATGTTCTCCCCTTCTGTCAATGGAGTGATACGCTCTGCGCGTATTCGCGAAAAAAAAAATAGACATCATAGTCGCGGCTCCACACTGACATACGCGTAGCATCTCTCGCGTCACCGCTGCCGCACCTGCATATCTGCATGGCTTAGTCTGGCGCAGGCTAAATTCCATGAGATCCCCATGAACGCCGCCCAAGCCAGCCATCGATGGTTGGACGCAACCCGCCGCCCCTCACAACACGGTAAACCACCCCCCCCCCCCCCCCAAAGTGTTGCTCGGTTGTCTCAGCAACAAGGAAGAGACCTGCCGCCCCCTTCACCAGCAGCTGCCTCAGAAGGAGGTGAGGAGAGGGATAAGAGGAGTAGGGCGGCCGTGGAAATACTAGGGTTTTCTCCCCCACGCCTAGTGTTAACGCCAATTCAATCTGTAACGTGTGAGCTGTATCTTGATTGTTTATTGTATGCACTTCTGTGGGTGCATTTTTCTGTAGCAAATGATAAGTCAGTGATATAGTTGTGTGCATCGAAGCATCAATTGCCAGGTTAGGGATTTGAACCTCCTTCCGTGGAAGAAAAATAAAATCGTAGAAGGATTAGAGCGAAAAAAAAGGATTAGAGGAAAAAAAATCGTATCAAGAAAAATAAATCGTATCATGATCTGCGCGTCACTTAGTCACTTTTACTCCAATAGTTTAGTGATGCTAATGGTAGGTCACTAGGTCACTTGCACGGCAGAAGAAAATATACCGCACGCGAAACACAACCCAGCAGGGGCAGCTAAAAAATGGTTTTGAACGAGAGAGCAGGCCACGTCTGGTTGTCTGTAGCGCGACTCCACTGGAGCTCGTGGGAAGCACGACTGTACGGTCGCCATCTGGCCTCGGTACCAGACAGGTCCACCACCACCGCAGCGGCAGTAATCAAGCCGTGGAGCTCCACTCGATCGACCATGTCGATGTGACTCAGCTCTTATCCCTCTCGGCATGCACAGTCACCGGAAACCCCGTCCCTTTCTCACCACTCCTTCATTCACGCTCTCGAGCCGCCGATTACAAATCACCACCCACCGCCGCGCTGCTCTCTGCCTCTCCCTCTTGCTTTTATCAAGTCAACCATGGTGTCCAAGAGCTCGCTCGGTCCCGGCATGGCCGCCGGCGGCAGCGAAGCGGACGAGGCGCTCCTGCTGCCTGAGCACGAAGTCGGGGACCCGGCGGGAGGGGCTCCGGGCAACGCGTCCGTCCTCGGCGCGGTGTTCAACGTGTCGACGAGCGTGGTGGGCGCCGGGATCATGTCGATCCCGGCGGCCATGCGGGTGCTCGGCGTGGCCCCGGCCCTGGCGCTCATCGTCGGCGTCGCGCTCCTCGCCAACGTCGCCGTGGACTTCATGCTCCGGTACACCGGGGCACGCCGTCGTACGCGGCGCTGATGGGCGGCTCGTTCGGCCGCGCCGGCGCCAAGCTGCTCAACGCCTTCATCGCCTTCAACTGCGTCGGGACCCTCACCGTCTACCTCATAATCATCGGTAATTGAACCGCGGTGCACTGCCGAGCGTGGCGCGCGCATGGTTGCGTCTGGCGTGGTGAGAGATCCTGAGTGTTGGGAGAGTTTTGGTGCAGGGGACGTGATGTCGGGCCCCGTGGGCAGCGGGGAGGCGCACGCCGGGGTGCTGCCGGAGTGGTTCGGCCCGCACTGGTGGACCGGCCGGGATGCGGTGCTGGTGGCGGCCGCGGTGATTCTCCTGCCCCTTGTGCTCCAGAAGCATGTAGGTACGTACCCCGCCGCTGGAATCGAGCACAGCTATCCGGTGCGCGGCCGAGAATCGCTTCATATTCGACGTGTTGACGTAGCAATTTTTTTGTCAAAAATGCCAAACTAATAACACGAGTGGATCGTGAGACCAGCCATGTCGAGGATGAGCGCGTGGCGACGTGGCGTCGTGGCCCGGCGATTGCTCAGTGCACTGTCACTGTGCACCCTCGTGCTGCATCTTTGATTGTACCACCAATGATTGCTTTCCATTCAAGTGCCGGCAGTGGGGAACGTACAACTACCACCAATAGAGTTGCAGTGACAAATGAAAAATGGTCACTGTAAATTATGCAGATTCGCTGAGGTACACATCGGCCGTGTCCATCCTTCTGGCGGCGGTGTTCATGCTCATCACGATGGGGATCGCGGTGTACACTGTCTTCACCGGCACCGCCAAGATGCCACGGATGCTGCCGGACTTCTCCACCCTCGCGTCCCCCTTCGAGCTCTTCACCACCGTCCCGGTCATCGTCGTCGCCTTCACCTTCCACTTCAACGGTACCCCACATCGACCGCGCCATATGCTTCACAGTAGCTTTCTTCAAATATTCGAGGCTGTACAGTACAGCTCACCGGTTCTGGCTTGGCAGTGCACCCCATCCGCGCGGAGCTGAGCAAGACGTCGGACATGAAGTCGGCGGTGCGCATCTCGCTCGTGCTCTGCGCCGCCATCTACGCGGCCGTGGGCTTCTTCGGCTTCCTCCTCTTCGGGGACGCCACCATGCCCGACGTGCTCGCCAACTTCGACCGCAGCTCCGGCTCCGGCGTCCCGCAGGCGCTCAACGACGCCGCGCGCCTCAGCTACGCGCTGCACCTCGTGCTCGTCTTCCCGCTCCTCCACTACTCGCTCCGCGTCAACGTCGACGAGCTCCTCTTCCCGTGCCGCCGCCCGCTGGCCACCGACACGCGCCGCTTCGTGGCGCTCACGGCCGTGCTCATGGCGGCGCTCTACGCGCTCGCCATTGCCATCCCCAGCATCTGGACGCTCTTCCAGTACTCAGGCTCTACGTTCGCCGTCTGCATTTCGCTCATCTTCCCTGGCGCCATTGTTCTCAGGTGCGCCATTGATCACTTGCTTGTACAACAAGCACATAAAACTTTCAGAAATAACCTTTCCTGGCCTAATCCGGCACCTCGAAACTTTTGCAGGGATGTTCATGGGATAGCGAAGAGGAAAGACAAGGCATTGGCAGCGATGATGATCACTCTGGCGGTGATCACGAGCAGCATCGCCATTGCTTCCAACGTCATGAGCTCCATCAAGGGTGAGGTGAAAGGTGTTCATGCCGTAGCTAGTTAGCATGTACAGCTAAATCAAAATTCTTTCCCCTGCAAAGATTGTAGCGTTCCTCTGCTTTAGGTTTTGATCGTGGCAAATGTGATACGAGGCATTGTGTATGTTGTGTGTAACAGCTAGCAAATGGCAGTCGGCCGTTGTATAAAACAGTTGGCATACATTTACCGTGTATAAATATCAGGCCAAGAAAATGAGCGCCTTTGGATACGATGTTTCATGTCTGACACTCAAATCGAACGGGGGATTAGTGCCGTCCAACTGCAGCTGATGATGGCTACCGTTCGTCAAGAGTATACAGCTTCTAAACCCACTCTCGTTTGTGGAGAAATATAAAATCACTTCTGTAACTGACACGCTTCCAATAATTTTAGGACCTAAAACTGCAATATACCCAAGCCTCTATTCCAGGCAAAGATTTTGCTCTAAGGTTTAGCCACTTGTGTGAAAATGATGTATGGTGAATACCGCATGTGACATGTGCTATTTGTTTGGTACCTGGTGATGTACAAATGCCTTGTAGATTTAAGGTTTCGTTTCAAAAAATTTGAACTGGTGTGGCGTTCGGTTTGGTTGGTTTAGTGTTTTCTGTGTCCTCCAATCAGTCTCTATCTTCAATAAAGGTGTGGCTGCTTCATGTGGTGTGTTCCTTTCCAATCTTGCTTTAATTTCTCCCTTGCGTTGTTCTAGCATATGCAGGTTTTCAAATTTTGCTTTCCTTCTCTGTGCCGTTCTAGCATGCAATAGGTTAGCATGTGTTTGCATGGCAGGAGAGCCACGTAGAGTGGGAAGAAATGCGCAAAGCAATCGCATGGAAACATGTTGTTTGCTCACAGATTGGTCTTCGCTTCTCCTATCGGTTGGCTCCGCATGTCGACCTTCCTCTGGAAGACTCGCGCGTTGTCTCAACTTCACCGCGCACCGCTCAAACTGTTGCTTCGCCGCCGTACCTCCCTAAATAGGCCGTCGAGCTCACTCCTGCATCATTATCCATCTCGGTAGCGCCTACGCCAGCGGTCAGTGAGGCCTCGGCCAGCGGGGCGGATGCGATGGTCTTTGGAGGTCGGCGAGGTCCCCATGGCGCGGCGTGGCTCTAACGGAGCCAGCGCTCACATGAGCCCCACGACCATGGTGACGGCCGAGGCGATACTATGGCAACGAGCACAAGGCCATGGATGGGCTCACGTGGTCTGGCGGCAGCGGTGCGGTGGCTCGCGATTCGGCGTGGGCGGTGGGCATCGGCGGGGCTCCGCGTGTGGTCGTGGCGGTCTTGTGACAGCGGAGCTTCGGGCAGCAACGGCGGCCCAGTGCGTCTTGCTGTGACCATGAGCGGCGACTGCGGCATCTGCAGCGGCGAGACTCTGCCTAATCTTCTCTGTCGTCACTATCTCGCCTCCTCACGGCCTCCCCATCCCACCACCGACCTCATGTCTCCTCCTCCGGTTGAGCTCCGCAACGCATCTCCTCTCCCCATGGCCGAGCTGGTGGCAGGAGCCATCTGAGATGGCGTACAGGAAGCGCGACCGACGCGGCGGAGGTGGTTACCTCGAGCCACATAAGCACAATTGAGTCCTGGAGCCGTGGAGCGGCGGCAGCAGCGGCTGATGAAGTCATGTACCTGGGGTAGGGTCATAGACCTGCCCAAAGGTACCCTCCACAAGGACACTCACAAGAGAAGCAGCCTTCCAGTCGACCTGGTAGGTTTCCACTCGACAGATTCAAAGACACTCGACTATGAAGACCCACTCGACCACCAGGAGTCCAAGAGCCACTTGGTGTCCAAACGGTGTGTAGTTAAATAGTCTTTATGACCTTAATGACACTCTATGTAAGGCGTTACCAGTAATGCCTAGCTTTAACGCACCTTAAACCCTCTACTACGTGGGCTGGCTGGGGTCCTGACGCACTCTATATAAGCCACCCCTCCACGTGTAGAAGGGTTCGCACCCTGTAACACATACGCATATAATCCGATCGACCGCCTCAGGGCTCCGAGGCGTGGGGCTATTACTTCCTCCGAGAAGGGCCTGAACTCGTAAATCCCTTGCGTATACAACTACTCCATAGCTAGGATCTTGCATCTCCATACCTACCTCCCATTCTACTGTCATACTTAGAACCACGACAGTTGGCGCCCACATTGGGACAGGTGTTCTAGCGATTTGTTGGAGAAGTTGGGATTCTTTCGATCTCCGGCATCATGGTTTCAGGTGGAGTTCTAGTCAACGACCACGAGATCCGTCTTGGTGCGCTCACGTTCGTCGCCGACGACTCCGCTTGGCTTCAGGAGGCTCCACTCGACGTGGACGCGCTCCCCGTCTGCTGGGCGACGACTGCTGCGGTGTCCATGGCGTCCTCCTCAAGGCAACCGTCGACCCAAGATGGGTCGGCTCTCGCCGCCTTCACTCCCAGTCTCCCACCGGCACAAGTGTTCCGGTCGGTCGAGGCTTCAACGGTGGGTGAGGCATGCGGTGGCCCGCCAGTCGGCCATCCCCCAAGTCGCGGCGATCGAGCCCGACGAATCTCTCTACGGCCTGTTCGACCTGTCGACTGGCTCCGTAGAGACTACGTCCGAATGCGATAGCAGTGACCCGGCGGCAGAGGTTCTGATGGTCGATGGACCACGCAGTCCCCCTGGATTCACCCGCACCAATGGAGGTGGCGGTGGAGACGATCCGGAGCAAGCCCACGAAGAGTACTTGCCCGAGCCCTCACTTCGCTCCAGAGGGAGGAGCTTCGCCGTCGGAACATGGATGCACTTCACACTCCTATCGTTGGAGAAACCCCGAGGCTCGCGCCTTGGAGGATGCGCGGCTAATAACTGGCCGAGCGCACTCGACCGAGAATCTTCAAAAGTACTCGGCGAGCGTCTGCGACCAAGGGTTCCAGAATCCAATCGACGCCAGCTCTTTCAACCGCCAACTCAGGTATATCGAACTCCGATTCAAAATTTAGCAGTACGCCCGTATAGCGAGTCAATTCAGCCTTCCCGGTCGAGGCGGGTAGAGGTTTGCAAGAAATCAGGGATTTGCTCCGGGCGGCGAGAGATCAAAACTTCGATCGTATCGATCGGCACGGGGTTCACAGCCGATCCGTCGCTGCGAATTCAGTCGATCGGCCCATAGTCCGAGATCGCCCCGAGGCGTGAGGAACGTGGGGGCGGCGTGATGATCAATACAAGGGTCATGAGCGGTATGAGAGCACCGATTCGATCGCAACGATCGACGTCGAGTGCCCACTCCTCCCCAAGGGGTGGATCATACGCTCCTCGGCAGCTACGACGAGACGCCAACACGGTCTTTGGCGAAGAGTTCCGGTCGACCCGAGGAACCGAGCTTTGATGCGAGATCTATTATCGTTCAAGGTTTGGTCGACAGGAACAGAGCTCATCGAGACGGCCACGATAGAGACGTTCCTTCCAGCAGCAGAGTTCATGTCTCGGGACCAGAGTGTTTCAGCAGAGCCATCAGAGCCGCAGTGATTCCTCCCAACTTCAGGTTGGCGGAGTCGATAAGTTCATCGGAGAATCCAAGCGACACTTGGCTTGAAGATTACCGAGTGGCGGTTCAGATCGGTGGTGGCAACGATGAGGTAGCCATGAAGCATTTGCCTCTTATGTTGGAGGGTTCAGCCAGGCGTGGTTGAATCGATTAGCACCCAAGCAGATGTTACACTTGGGAAGATCTTGCCCGAGTGTTTGTCGGGACATTTGAAGGAACTTGCAAGCGACCAGCAGGTTTGACGGAGTTGCGATCGTGTGTGCAAAAAGTCGAGTGAAACTTTGAGAGATTATATCCAGAGGTGGATCACTTTGCATCACACGATCGAGAATGTATCCGATCACCAGCGATCTGTGCCTTCAAGGAAGGTGTCAAGAACGAGAATTGAGTCTGAAATTTGGTCGAACCTAGATATGACCCTGAGTCGGATGATGGAGATTGCCACCAAGTATGCAAATGGTGAAGAAGAGGATCGGCTCCGGAGTGGTAAATACAAATCGGCCGCCAATGAGGCGGCGGAGGAAAATTCGATCGGAAGCGAAGCACAAAACCGAACCGGTGGCTCCGAGAGGCCTTGGCCGTGACCCCAGGAAAGTTCAAGGGGAAACCCAAGGGTCCTTGGAACCCCAAGAAGGTGAAAGACCAGGATGGAAACGACGTGTTGGATTTGCCATGTCATATTCATACAAAGAAAGATGAAGAGGGTAAACTCATTTACCCGAAACATACCACTCGACAGTGTCGGCTCTTGATTCAGCAGTTCCAAGGGAAACAGCTCAAGGATAAGGATAAGGAGACAGACAAAGTTGAGGACAGAGATGACAGTGATGGTGGATATCCCCAGGTCAATTCCACCCTGATGATTTTTTCTGACGTCGAAAGCAAAAGTCGATTGAAGGTTATCAATTGGGAAGTGAACTTGGTTGCTCCGGCGACTCCCAATTATCTGAAATGGTCCCAGACCGCCATCACATTCGACCAGTCTGATCACCCGACGCACATTGCCACCCCTGGGAGGCAAGCATTGGTGGTCGGCCCAGTTGTTGAAGGCACTCGACTAACCAAAGTCCTGATGGATGGTGGTAGTGGCTTGAACATATTATACGCGGAGACGTTGAAAGGGATGGGCATTCCGATGTCCAGACTCGATTACCGACAACATGAGCTTCCACGGAGTCATTCACGGAAAGAAGGCTGAGTCACTCGGCCAAATTGCTCTTGATGTAGTTTCGGTGATTCAAAGTATTTCCGGAAAGAAAAGTTGACCTTTGAGGTCGTGGATTTCGAGCGCTTATCACGCTATTCGGGGAGACCAGCTTATATGCACGCTTCATGGCCCGACCATGTTACGTGTATCTTAAATCAAGATGCCTGGTCCCAAGGGCGTGATAACTGCCACGGGCAATCGGAAGAAGGCGTAAGAGTGCTTCCGAAAGCCTCTAAGATCGCCGATGCTTTCGGTTGGCGATGGTAGAGCTACAAGAGTATCGTAAAACTGAGATCCGAGTGATTTGTTGCAAGCTAAGAAGCCCGCCACGGAGTCAGCATTTCAAATCGTGGCGAGACAAAACAGGTTCACATTCACCCGATCGATCCCAATGCTGCTCCGACCAACATCTCAACAACACTCGACTCAAAATAGGAAGAAGCGTTCATCCGGTTCCTCTGTGAGAACCGGGACATCTTTGCATGGAAGCTTCTTGACATGCCGGGTGTTCCTGTGGGGTCGGTGAGCATCGCCTCTGAGTCGACCGAAATTCAAACCGGTTAAAGAGTATCTTGCGGTCCGCCGTCGGAAGAGAAAGGCCATTGGCGAGGAGGTGGCTCGACTCTTAGCGGCAGAGTTCATCCGAGAGATCTACCACTCCGAGTGGCTCGCCAACGTTGTCATGGTCCCCAAGAAGGACAAGTCGTTGTGCATGTGCATCGATTTCAAGCATATCAATCGGGCCTGCCCGAAGATCATTTCCCTCTTCCTCGCATCGACCAAATAGTCGACTCAACTGCGGGATGTGAGAGGTTGTCTTTTTTGGACGCCTATTCGGTACCATCGAGATCCGTCTGTATGGACCTGATGAGATTAAAACAGCGCTCATCACTCCATTCGGTGCTTCGTTATGTCACCATGCCATTCGGTCTCAAGAATGTCGGAGCCACATTCATGAGGATGATTCGTAAGTGTTTGCTCACTCAAATCAGTCGGAATGTGGAAGCATACATGGATGATATAGTGGTCAAGTCACGAAAGGGTTCCGACCTGTTGGTGACCTTGCTGAAACATTTGCCAATCTCGTGGAGGTATGATATCAAGCTTAACCCATCAAAGTGTACATTTGGAGTTCCTGGTGGAAAGTTACTCGGTTTTTCGTTTACGGCGAGGAATCGATGCTAACCCGTAAAAGGTTGGCACCATACTCCGAATGAAGCATACTGCGTGTGCACGATGTCCGTAAACTTCTTTGGATGCTTGGCGCTTTAAGTCGATTCATCTCTCGCCTCGGTGAAAAGGCATTGCCTCTTTACCGATTGATGAAGAAGTCGAGACAAGTTCGAGTGGACTCTAGAAGCGATGCAGCGTTTGCGAGCTCAAAGCTCGCTCTCCACCCAGCCGGTGCTTGCCGCTCCAATCAGCAAAGAGCCTTTGTCGCTTTACATTGCAGCCCGCTCGGACAAGTCGTCAAGACTGCATTTACGGTCGAGCGGGAAGAAGAAGGAAAAGCCTTCAAAGTTCAACGCCCGATTTATTATCTTTCAAGTCTCGACCCCATCAAAGCAAAGATACCCTCACTATCGGCTTGTTTATGGGATCTATATGACCACGAAGAAGGTTGCTCATTATTTCTCTCGATCATTCCATTACGATCGTCGGTGACGCCTTTGTCGGAAATTCTTCATAACAGAGATGCAACTGGTCGAGTGGCAAATGGGCGATTGAACTCCTTCCCCTTGATATCAAATTCAAGGCAAAGAAAGCCATCAAGTCCCAAGCAATAGCAGATTTCCTCGCCGAGTGGACTAAACAGCAACTTCCGACTCAAATTCACTCGGAACACTGGACTATGTTTTTCGATGGTTCCAAGATGCTGAACGGTTCTGTGCAGGGTTGTATTGGTTTCCCCGAGGAGATAGGCTCAAGTATGTTCTCCAGATTCACTTTGATTCTTCCAACAACGAAGCGAGAATATGAAGCACTCACTGTATGGGTTGCATGGCCATTTCACTTTCGGCGTCCGTCGCCTTATGGTCTACTGGCGACTTCGGATCTGGTTGTTAATCAAGTGATGAAGGAGTGGGATGTCGAAGCCCAGCTATGACGAGTTATTGTAATGCAAAGGAGAAAAGCTGGAGAAGAAATTCGAGGGTTAGAGCTTCATCATATACCCCATTGAAAAATCAAGCTGCAGATGATTTGGCGAAGATAGGATCCAAAAGGGAAGCCATTCCCGGTAATGTATTTTTGAGCACATTCATGCACCTTCAGCAAGGTGGAGGATCCTTTCACGTAAGAAGCCCGCAGCAAAAGAGTTCCAATGATCCGACCGAAGTTGAGATCCCGGCCGTGGTCGACCTAATTATGGAAGTGGTGGTCATCACTCCCGATCGGACGGTGTCGTACATCGCATATATCCTAAGGAAAGAGCTCCCAGAGAATGAAGAAGAGGCTCGACGGATCGTCCGATTTCCATCCAAGGCCTTTACAAAGGATCAAGGGACAGTTGTTCGTAGAAAGCGTGGATCGAGTCGGCCGAAGTGCATCACGCCGTAAGAAGGTCAGATAATTCTTGAGGATATCCACTCGGGGACCTATGGCCATCATGCGTCCTCTCGGACCATTGTGGCTAAAGCATACCGAGCGGGATTTTACTGGCCAAAAGCAAATGAAATGGCAAAAGAAATAGTTGACAAGTGTGAAGGATGTCAGTTCTATTCCAACATGTCGCACAAGCCCGCCTCAGCCTTGAAGACCATTCCACTCGTCTGGCCCTTCGCTGTTTGGGGATTGGACATGATTGGACCGTTGAGAATCGCGAAGCGGCTTCACTCATTTGCTAGTAGCAGTTGACAAGTTCACCAAGTGGATCGAAGCCAAGCCCATCAAGAACCTCGATGCATGCACTGCTATCAGTTTCATCAGAGAGTTGATATTCAGATATGGAGTTCGCATAGCATCATCACCGACAATGGGTCAAACTTCGATAATGACAAGTTCAAAGCCTTCATGCCTCTCAAGGCACGCTGGTCGACTATGCTTGATGGCTCATCCTCGGTCGAATGGACAAGCGAGCGAGCAAACGGCCTCATTCTCAAAGGGCTGAAACCACGGTGATGCGTGATCTCAAGCACGCAGCAGAGCTTGAGTCGACGAACTTCCATCGCTTCTCACGGGATTGAGGACCACTCCTAATCGGTCGACCGAGAACTCCATTCTTCCCGGTCTATGGAGCTGAAGCAGTTCTGAAAGTGACCTGCTTCACAATGCGCCTCGAGTCGAGCTATACTCTGAAGAAGAAGCGGAACAAGCCCGGCAAGATGCAGTCGACCTCTTGGAAGAGGAAAGAGAAATGGCCCTGATCCGCTCGACTATCTATCAGCAAGACTTGCGTCGGTTTCATGCCAGAAATGTGAAGAGTCGAGCCTTCCAAGAGGGAGATTTAGTCCTCCGAGTGGATCAACAGAAATCACACAAGCTCGCCCCCACTTGGGAAGGTTCCTTCATCGTCACAAGAGTCCTCCACAATGGAGCATATCATCTCTACAACGTTGATCGCCAGATCGACGAGCCTCGAGCTTGGAACGCGGAGCTGCTCCGCCCCTTTTACACTTAAAACTCACTCGGTTGAGATGTAATAAAAGTACTTTTGTAGTTTGTTTATCTAAGACCAGAATGTTATAATTTTTCCAAAGGATTGTTATTGCTTTTTGTTGAAATTTCTCCCGGTGGGTGGCTTGAATTGCGAATCCGATTCGCCTAAGTTTGTAAAAATCCTTTCCGAGTGCGAGCCAGGTCTCTCACTGGGGCTTAGCTGCGAATCCGCTTCGCCTAAGTATTCAAAATCCTACCGAGTGGCGAGCCAGCCTCCCACTCGGGAGGCTTAGCTGCAGTCCAAGTACTCGCCTAAGTATTCAAAATCCTCTGAGTGGCGAGCCAGCCTCCCACTCGGAGGCTTAGCCGCAGTCCAAGTACTCGCCTAAGTATTCAAAATCCTACCGAGTGGCGAGCCAGCCTCCCACTCGGAGGCTTAGCTACAGTCCAAGTACTCGCCTAAGTATTCAAAATCCTACCGAGTGGTGAGCCAGCCTCCCACTCGGAGGCTTAGCTGCAGTCCAAGTACTCGCCTAAGTATTCAAAATCCTACCGAGTGGCGAGCCAGCCTCCCATTCGGAGACTTAGTTGTAGTCCAAGCACTCGCCTAAGTATTCAAATCCTACCGAGTGGTGAGCCAGCCTCCCACTCGGGGGCTTACAACAGCCCAAGGATTCGCCTTAAACATCCAAAGTAATAAAAATCCTACCGAGTGGAGAGCAAACCTCCCACTCGGGGCTTAGCCGCAAGCCCGATGCTCGCCTAAGTAATAAAAATCCTACCGAGTGGAGAGCAAACCTCCCACTCGAGGGCTTAGCTGCAGCCCAGTGCTCGCCTAAGTAATAGAAATCCTACCGAGTGGAGAGCAAACCTCCCACTCAGGGGCTTAGCTGCAGCCCAGTGCTCGCCTAAGTAATAGAAATCCTACCGAGTGGAGAGCAAACCTCCCACTCGGGGGCTTAGCTGCAGCGCAGTGCTCGCCTAAGTAATAGAAATCCTACCGAGTGGAGAGCAAACCTCCCACTCCGGGGCTTAGCTGCAACCTAGTGTTCGCCTAAGTAATAAAAATCCTACCGAGTGGAGAGAAACCTCCCACTCGGGGGCTTAGTTGCGGTCCAGTGCTCGCCTAAGTAAGGAATTCATCCCAATCCGCAAGGACGACGAGGTGCAGGTCGACTGCTACCTCCTCCTTCGGAGCTTCGCCACAAGTACAACGTGCGGTTCATCCCAATCCATAAGGGCATTTAGGTGCAGGTCGATCGCTACCTCCTCCTTCGGAGCTTCGCCACAAGTACAACGTGCGGTTCATCCCAATCCACAAGGACGACGAGGTGCGTGTCGATCGCTACCTCCTCCTTCGTGAGCTTCGCCACAAGTACAACATGCGGTCCGTCCCAATCCGTAAGGACGACAAGGTCAGTCGCAGTCTGTGTTCCATCTCTACCTGCAGGATAGATGAAGCACAAGTCGACTGGAATTTCAACGGAATATCTTTCGAATGAAGAATAAAGTTCTCTCGAAGGCAAACAAAGCATGTTAAAGGAAAAATCAAGTTTGGATAAACGTCTTACGGATCCAAAGGTGCTCAGGCGTTAAGCCTGTTAAAGTTTATCGGTTACAGAAACCACTCGGCATTTCGAGGCAAATTTAAAGTGGGACTTAGAAGTTTTTTACTCCTCGTGGAGGATCGAAGGTGCAACAAACCGTCGAGGTCGATTCCGCTGGCAATACGGGTAGCAGCAGCGATGAAAGTCTCCATGAAAGATCTGAAGTCGTGCTTCCCGGTATTGGCAACCTTGAGAGACACCAGCTTGTCCTCTTGCGCTTCTTTGCAAAGGACACGAACCAGAGATAGAGCAACATCAAGACCACACCGCGTAAGACTTTTTCCATTCCTGCACTCGACTTGGAATCTCATTCACCGAGTCATCGTGGATTCAAGATCATTCTCAAGAGTCTGCTCGCCGGAGAGTCGAGTCGATCCGCGACATCGCAACTTTCAAATGAGCAAGATAATCCACCATGCTAACAACGCGAGACTCCATGAGCACATTCATAGCAGCTTCGTCCTTCACAGGAGAGTTGATGGGGTCCAAGCTGGTTTCCACTGACCGGTTTCTTCTTCAAAGTTTTGGCGAATTCTGAAAACACAGCTCGTGACTCAAAATAACGATCATGTGATGAGCCGGTGAGGGCAAGACAATGGATAAAAGAGATTACCTTCAAGCATGAGAAATGCCTTCTTGGCGAGCCCTCCAAGATAAATCTCCGTGTCGCTTTCGCTTCCCCGCCATTGGCCAGCCTTGTCGACAGAGAGCAATCTTGTCGTTCTTCACGACTAACTTCCTTGTTAGTCAGCGTCAAGGGCGGCTTTCAGCTTGGCATTTTCATCTTCGAGTTTGTCGACCGAGGCAAGCTTCTCTTCAGCGAAGCTTTGTTTTCTCCAAAGCCGCCTTTCAGGCTCTCTGCAAGGTCAAGGTCCTTCTTCTTCAAAGTCTCTTCCAGCTTTATCTCGCAAAGCAACAATGAGAACAGAGTTGAGAATGAGCAGAAAAACAAAGGCAATCGTCGAAAATTCTCACCAGCCATACCTTTTGCTTCATCCTTTGCATTCTCGCAAATTCTCCCGAGCGAAGCTTCAAATCGAGGTTGAGCTGGATCTGCTTGTTCTCTAACTCAAGATAGCGAGCCACAAGCTCGCAAGATTTCTACAAAGAGTCAACCAACGAAAGACATCAAAGACAGATCACTTCCGAGTGATTAAGGAAAAATAGTAGCATTTCTAAAACTACAATCGAATCAAAACATTCGACAAAGAGTCTCGGACTACACCCAGCGGGTGCACTCAGCGTGCCCCACTGGTTTACCAATTTGGTTCGACCAACGACCAAAAGAGGCAAAAATTATGATTCTAAAACCATGGCTAATTGTCGCCGGGTCACCGCAGAAAAAAAAATATACATATATAGCTCTTTAGACTATAGTCGACTGCACGCAATCGACCATAGTCTCGAGGACTACACCGGTGGGTGCACTTAGCGTGCCCCACCGGTTTTATGGTTCCATTCGACTTGGTCCGGCCCTGTGTCGAGTGAAGAAGATCACAACATAAAGATTTTAGCCGATCGCACGCAATCGACCATAGTCTCGGGACTACACCCGGTGGGTGCACTCAGCGTGCCCCCACAAAAGTTCAATCGACACACACACCCAAAGGTGTACAGATATGGAAATCTCCGGAAGGAAGCGGTTTGTGTAGCATATCCTAACAAAGCAAGCAACGATCGACTTACTTGGACATTGCTCGAGAGCTGAACTGGCATCATAGGTCACTGACTAGCCTCTCGGATCGCTTTCACCTGCTTCCATCATGATCCCTGCCTGGCGTATGGCCTCCTTAGCAGACTTACTTGGTCTTCCGGGATGTGGTGTGTAGCAAAGAGAGATGGTGGATCAACAATGATTTAAGTGGGTCGGGCACTTGTCAGCCGGTACAATGAAAGACACAAGTCCGAGTGGGGTTGCCTCCCTCGAAAATCAGCGTCTCAGGAATCGCCGCGACTTGAGCAGCCTTGCCAGCAGGCACTCTCTTGTTCTTCCTCTTCCTCAATGGCGCTTCCTCGTCATCATCGGGGAGATCAATGACGTGAGACGGAACTACAAGAAAGATTCAGAAGTAAACATGGAAGTCCAATCGACTAAAAGCTCCAAATGACTAAAAGCGAAACCTCGTAGATCTTACCAAGGTTGGAGGTGGCCGCATCCTCCATTTCCCGATCTTCGTGCTTGGCTGAAGTCTCGGAGGTAGCGGCGCCAGAGATTTCAAGAATCGGCTGATCACCATCAAGTCGACCAAAAGTTCACTCATGTTGAATAAGGAAATACAAGGTTACATTAGTTACCCGGAGATGGTGGGGATGACCATTCGCATCTTGGGCAGGGCCTTCGCCACTTTGACGACGCCGCCGAGGTTGCTTCGGCGGTTTCTCGCCGGCGCTGGAGAAGTTGTCCTAGGTCGCTTACGATCGCCTCGGTGGGCACAACAGCTTTACCGTGCCCGACCGCCGGGTCATGCGTCGACTTGGACCTTCCCTCCGAGCGAGGAGGATTGACGTCTTCCTCCTCTTCCTCCTCCTCCTCCTCGTCATCAGAGCTATCATCCTCCTCATCCTCCTCGTCGTTGGACTCCCATTCCTCCGGACTTTCACCTCCACTTCCTTCTTCTTCTTCGACTGTTTCCTGCGCCCCGTTGGGCATCGAAAGTACATCTCAAGTGGTGACCTAGAAGACAACAAAACAAGGTGAAAGTCACGGATTTAATTGGCATCAAAATGTAATGAATGCAGCAGAATCACGAATGGAGATAAGTGGTTATACCTTGTGCAGTTGGTAACTCTGGTCGAGTGGTGGAATCCTCCTAGCTCCACGAGGGTTGTCTTTGTTTCCTGTGATGGCAGTCATCCACTTCCTCCAGCGTGGCGTCATCGACCTCCTCTGGATGGACCCGAGTGGTATCATCCGTACCAGAGTACATCCACATCGGATGACCTCGGTATTGGAGTGGTTGAATACGCCGTCGGAGAAAAACCTCCAGGAGATCCATGCCGGTCACCCCATCGCGAATAAGCTGGACTACACGCTCCATCAGCAACTTTACTTGGGCCTTCTCCTCTGGTAACACCTTCAGGGAAGATGGCTTGTTCACTCGACTCATGGAGAAAGGAGGGAGCCCAATGATCGCCTGACATCGGCTGGTCTTGGCAAGAAAACTGTGTCGATCGCCACCCTCTAACCGAGTCGAGGAGAGTCATGGCTGGAAAGGCGCTCTTCCCCTCATCTGGACCCCGATTCCCCGCACATCTGGATTACTTGGGTCCTCTCGTCATTCGGTTCGCTTTTCTTCACCGTCTGAGAGCGACAGTGAATATGTGCTTGAAGAGACCCCAAAGGTCGGTCGACAACCCAAGAAATTCTCGTGACAGCGAAATGAAAGTAGCAAGATAGACAATGGAGTTTGGAGTGAAATGATGGAGTTGCGCTCCAAAAAAGTTCAAAAACCCCCGGAAAAAAGGATTTGGCGGCAGAGAAAACCGCCGATCTACGTGGGTGGCCAAGAGGACACACTCACCCTCTTCAGCTCGCGGTTGCCACTCCGCGTCTAAGCCTCGCCGACCCATGGGGGATCAGTCCTTCATTAGCGGATCGGTGAGATCCTTCTCGGTGATGGTCGAGCGGATCCAGTCTCCTTGGACCCAAAGATCAAGGCAGCTTGGACCGCGAAGAGGAGCCGCCTGACCGGGCGCTCTCCCTTGGCCTTCGCCGCCGCCTTCTTCACCTGCTCTGTGGCTGCGGTCTTCTCCTTCACCATGGTCGCCATGAGGCAAGTACCGAAGCCAAGCGGGATGCATTTAAGAGCGCCGCGAGAAAGTTTTGGAGGCGGAGAGAGGAGAAGTCCGAGGACGCCTGCTCAAAATGCCCGGTCCAACGCTTTATATGGGGCCGCTTCAGTGGTCGACCGGTAGGCCTGTGCAATCCCGTCACAATCCCGCAACAGCGCCGCTGCATCGATATGTGGCGAAAAAGGCGGCGCGAGGATCGAGGCGTCATCGTCTTATCCCATCCGAAAAGCCGCGGTTTTCTCCGCTTCAGCGCTTCCCAAAATTCGGATCCCGCGAAATCCGCTAACCGCAGAAAGCAACTTCGTCGGATAACAGATTTCCTCAGATCTGCCGCCGAAATCCTCGAGTTCACAAAGTTCACTCGACAAACGTGAAGAATAGATCAAGGCGATCGAAAGAGAAGTTGATGCCATCACTAAAAGGTCGTTGATCCAGAGTAAGACGCACTCACGACCACGAAGAACAGGTCGAAACATTATCAACTCCTTCCTCACTCAAACCTCGATCCATTCGGGGCTAATGATGAAGTCATGTACACGGGGTAGGGTCATAGACCTGCCCAAAGGTACCCTCCACAAGGACACTCACAAGAGAAGCAGCCTTCCAAATGACCGTAGGTTTCCACTCGACAGATTCAAAGACACTCGACTATGAAGACCCATTCGACCACCAGGAGTCCAAGAGCCACTCGGTGTCCAAACGATCTGTAGTTAAATAGTCTTTATGACCTTAATGACACTTTTATGTAATGCGTTACCAGTAACGCCTAGCTTTAACGCACCTTAAACCCTCTACTACGTGGGCTGGCTGGGGTCCTGGCGCACTCTATATAAGCCACCCCCCTCCACGGGTAGAAGGGTTCGCACCCCTGTAACACATACGTATATAATCCAGTCGACCGCCTCCGGGCTCTGAGATGTAGGGCTATTACTTCCTCCGAGAAGGGCCTGAACTCGTAAATCCCTTGCGTATACAACTACTCCATAGCTAGGATCTTGCCTCTCCATACCTACCCCCCATTCTACTGTCATACTTAGAACCACGACAGCGGACGCCATCCCGGCCGCCGGCGTCCACTTCCACGCCGAGGCCATCCAGGAAGACTGCCATGGCTACCACATCTCTTCCCATGGCAGCCTCTGAGATGTCAATCGAGTTCTTCCACCAGCGGTGGCTGGAGCCTCAAAGGAACGCCCATAGTGACGTGGCGTCGAATTGGAGCATCTGATGTCCATGGGACAAGGCATCATCGAGATCCAGCCTAGCGAGCTGCAGTTCGTATGTAAGCACACAAGATTCCCCCCTTCCACATCTGTAGTAATTTATTAATTCTGAATTTTGGATCCGTTTCAACCGGCGAACAAATCCAGTCGGCGCTAAGCGGTCGTCGATGTCTCCCCGCTTGCCCTGATTTCTTGTTTTTCCCGCGTCATCTCGCCGGCCATGTATTCATCACTTCAGCGGGTATGGCGTTAGGCAATAAGTAATGTTTTTGCGTTCCTTTTCCATTGGGTTGGTCGGAGCATAGGCTTTGTGTGAATTTCTAATGTCGGCGTTTGTTCTGAGTAGGGCTATGATGTGAAAGCTCAGGTTTAATTTGAAATTGGTGTGTTATCTACATAGTTGGGTCCATAAGCATTGTGTTTAAATTATATATCGGGCAAATTGTATGATTCTGATGTAAGATTGGTTGTATTATTGGAGATGTATGTCTTCTTCTTTCTCCAATGATTATGCTCTTCCTAACTGTTATATCTTATTTGAAAATGATATATTTCCATCTTAGTTCAATGGTGTCAAGAGGTTGAATAATGGATATTAACTCATTGATGAAAACTGTGTTTTGTAAGACTCATTTAAAATTACCAGTTATATTGGTATAAAGGAAATAAAGTTTTATCAAGCATTTGAGATTATCAGCATTTGTTTCATAAGTTCTGAACAATTCTTTGGTGATGTAAAGAAGATGAGATTAAATAATGTTTCTCTGTTTATCAAACTCATTCGGACGCCGACTGTGATAGCTGTGATCTAATAATGATATATCAGGTCCATAATGATAATGTAGTTTCTCTGCAAAGAGGGTGCTGCGAGTCAATAATGACGGGACTACACCTGGGGATAGGTGAGTTAAATGCATTTATTCATTCCAGGAAGCGAATTTGCATAAGGAATGTTTTTTTAACATTTCAGAGATGATTCAAATCCAAAAGATAGACCGCTACTTCTGCAGTGGTTTTTTGCTTCAGCTACTGGCAGGGAGGCTGATAGTGAAACTGGTGCTCCCGTGTAATATGGTATGTTGGTGCTAATCCCTCCACTTAAATCTGTTTACAAGGTCATTTCTGAAGCCTGCAATGTTTGGCTACCCAATACTTCCCTTCACCCTCAACATGGTATTGGACAGGGGAGGCTGGTGTATGGGGAACATCCTAGACTACTACAATTCCGGCAATACCCAAGATTCAGAGAACATCAATTCTGGCAATACCCAAGATTCAGAGAACATCGTAACTACTACAGTTCTAGAGGGAAGATAGCACGGCTACCACATAACAAGATATTATGTGAAGGGGCACTCAGATAACATAGATGACTGCATGGTTGGGAACTCCAAATCTGAACTTCACAAAATAACTGTAGAATGGAAGTATCTTGCACTTTCAACAACTAGAAATGTACATTGTGAGGAACATACTAGCATGTCAGATGGAAAGGCTTCTTTTTGTAGTTTTTTCTGAAGTTTTTTTACAAGCTACATTGATTAATTTGAGCTAACCGGTTACAGAGTAGTTAATTTGGCTATCATTTGAGTGAATTGGGTTTTTTGATGTCATTAATTTGCGTCCGAATTCAACCTTGACGGTTATAGGTTGTGTTAATTTCAATTCATGATTACGTGCGGCAACGGCACTTGCATCAGTCCCGCGGCGTTCAGGTTCAGTGGGAGGTCCGTGTGCACTTTGAAGGTCGTCGACCTACTCCGCAGAAATGATGCAAGTTGAAACAACTGATCGTGTTGCCAATGCTACAAGAAATAATGCACAATGAAGAAAAATTGAGTTACTTATGATTATATCTTTCTCTAATTTATGGCTCAGTTAGATACTGATTACTTCTTTTACCTCACGGTACAGTCAGCCTTTTATGTTGTTATAGGTGTTGTTATTTCTTCTGCACATATTATCCCTGGTCGTATCTCTTGGTTGTTACCTATTGTAGAGCGCGGTAGCACCTACTTTCCCTGTTAGTGATTAGCACAACACATTATATGTTTGCATTAGCTTTTTGACAAATATACCTGATTTGCTACTGAACATAGGTGTGATATAGATAAATCACCTCTGATCTACATATATCAGCGATACCTGCTTCTCATTGGAAAAATGTTACTTTTTATTTATCATTCTGACCATATTGCCTTTGCATATTAGTTTTTCCCTGATCATAGCACCCTTAAAACTTATGTATCTACAGTACACATAGGATCAGCACGTCTTTGTTCTTCTTTTCTACTAGGGTATAGACTATTCAGACTGCTTCAATTACTTGAGTAAAAAGAAAAACACATTATGTGTTGCACTGAATTTTGTTTGGAAAGTTCCCTTCAGCACTGTGCTTATTTGTTTGGTCAATATTAGGATATCTCCTATATGGCCTGGTTCTTACACAAGTCTGAATTCCTAAAGGTCCATGAGGATTTCTTTTTGAAGGCCATGAGGAAATGTTGCTAAAGAAAGAGACAAGGATCAGTCATCCGAAACTTCTATTCCTACCTTATCATAAAAGAGGATGAGATTTTCCCCGTTATCATTACAGTGGGGGCATATGAACTTCATAGAAAGATATTTATTGCAAGAACCTCTTTCTACTGGTACATAATCTCTACAACATTTCATACAAGTCAATCAATGAAGATTCCTACATCCTCCATGCGATAAAAAAAGTGAACAAGGAAAAACTGAGTAGTTATTTAGAATTTCTCGCACAATGTAATAATAGGCGCGGCGTGCCGCCGCACGGGCATGGCTAGTATAGGACTAAAATGACACACTTTCAATAGTTTCAGAACATAAAACTGCAGTTTCAAAGTTGACTAAACTGACACGCCTTCAATAGTTTTACGACTTATGATGCATTTTACTCAATTCAATTTCTACCTTTTTAACTTTATTATTATTCTTGAACCTGTATAAAATTTTGAAAAATTGTCTGGAGTACCAGAAAATGTTATTATTTTCAAATATTGTTTAATTTTAATTTTTTTAGGAATCTCATAAAATGTTCCCATTTTTAAAAAATCACAGATTTAAATAAATGTACGTGGTTTGCAATTTTTGTCCAATATTTTCATCAATTATTGAGAATTTGTTAACTATTTTAGAAAAAAGTGTTCAAGTTTGTAAAATTTCCATACAGAATTTGAAATTCCAAATTTTTTGAAAAATTTCAAGAAATGATTAGGACAAAAGAAATTGTTCGTGTTGATATATAATGATGGAAATTGTAAATAACAGAAGCATTCAAATTAGGAAAAACTATATGCTCACAGATGCACCCGTTTGCCATAGTACACTCCTCTCTGATATTTTTTGAACTATGGATAGATGGCCCAGATTTCTTATAACAGTCTGGCATGGACATATGAGGCATCCATGCCAAGTTTGAATGAATTCCGACACTATTTACATGTTGCGACACGTCTGGCCATTTATTTGTCATTTTTCATCGAGAAAACTCCAGAAAATGCAAAACTTATCAAAAATCCACTTAGCATGCTGCCTTGGGGCCATTCAACGGATGTAGAAAAACAACGAGCTTTCAAAAGGACCCTTATGGCCTAACCGGACATCCTTCGTTAACCATTCTCTATTTTTGGACATCCTTAAAATGACCCCAACTTTGCAAGATGGTGGTCAATGCCCATGGTAGGCATTCATGCTTGGTTTGGACGACTTTCGACACTATATGCAAGTTGCGACATGTTCGGCCACTTATCAACCTTTTTTAATGGAGAAAACTCCAGAAAATGCAAAACTTGTTGAAAATCCAAACAACTTGGCATGGTGCCTTGAATTGTTATACAAGGCCATGAAAAAAATTGGGGCCATTTAAGGGGTGTTGAGAAACGGGTGCTCCCAAACAGACCCTTCTAGCCTACCCGCACACTCTCTATCGAACATGGTATTTTTTTGGAAATCTTAAGATCGGCCCCAACTTTTGCAAGCAGGTGGGCATGCCATGCTAGGCATACATGTCTGGTTTGGATTGCTTCCCACAGCGTATGCACATTCGACATGTCCGCCCTTAGTCAACCTTTTTTCACTGATAAATTCCAGAGAATGCAAAACTTGTCGAAAACATAAATAACTTGCCCTGGTGCCTTGGATAAGTCATACAATGTCATGGAATAAAATTGGGGTGATTTCAAGGATGTTGAGAAACTACGTGCTCTGAGACGCAACCTTCTGGCCTTCACGAACACTCTCCATTGAACATGCTGTTTTTATGGACATGGTTGAAATTACCCCAACTTTTTCCTCTAGGTGGACATGCCCATGGTAGGTATCTATGCCAGGCTTGAACGACTTCCGACACTGTATGAAAGTTGCAACATGTTCGGTCATTTATCGGCCTTTTTTGACCAAGAAAACTCTAGAAATTGTGAACTTGTCGAAAACCCAAGCAAAATGGCATGGTGCCTTGAATTGGTCATAGACGGCCATGGAAAAAATTAGGGGAATGAATGCCTACTATGGGCATATGCCCAACTGATGGTAAAAGTTTAGGTCATTTCAAGAATGTCCAAAAAAACATGTTCAACGTAGGATGTCCACGTAGGTCGTAGGTATCCTTGCGAGGTTTGAAGGAAAAAAGTATTTTAAACAATAATTTAAAGCACTTCAAACGATTATTTTAAGTTTTTAACATAACTACTAAATATAAGACGGTCAAATTGAAAACAACAAATGCTTTTAAAATCATAATTTGAAACAGCTACTTAAAACTGTTATTTAGTATTCCAAACAATATCAAATTTCGAACAGGTTTCAAAAAGAATAATAAAGTTCAAACAGGTGAAAAATGAATTAACGAAAAAAGAGAAGAAAAGCAAAAAAAATAAACATTTAGGCCTTGCCCAACTAAGCGACGACATCGCTCCCGTCACGTCTGTTGGAATTTGTTTGGAATTTCAGAAATGTTCCTGTATTAAAAAAATGTTCACAAACTCAAAAAATCTTCAGGCAAATTTAGAACACTTTTTTGCTTTCAAATATTTGTTCATCTTTCTGAAAAATGTTTTGAAATTTCAAATTTTGTTTATGTTCTCCGAAAATATTTGTTTGTGCTTTTCAAAAGAATGTTCGCGTTTTGACATTCTAAACAAGTTTTGAAAGACACAAACATTTTTTTGAAATTTCCTTACAATTTTTGAAAATGCATATATATTTATATTTATGAACAGAATTTGAAAACAACATTTTCTTTTTGAAATTTTGAAAGGGCGACCATTTTTTGAAAAAAGAAGAAGAAACATAACAGGAAAAAGAAAAAAAATAAGAGAAAAGAAAGAAAAAGAAACGGTGGAAAAAAGACCGGTTCAGAAAGTGTTCATAAAATATACTAT
Source organism: Aegilops bicornis (assembly GCA_021605145.1). Classification (NCBI taxonomy): domain Eukaryota; kingdom Viridiplantae; phylum Streptophyta; class Magnoliopsida; order Poales; family Poaceae; genus Aegilops; species Aegilops bicornis. The sequence goes on along the minus strand of CM038671.1, from coordinate 627,416,816 downwards.
TTAAAATTTCCAGTCCGTTCCTTACTTAAAGTGTTTGGCTTCACAACGTTCAATAAAGGCGGGCAGTCAGCGTGGCTATGCACGCACTTTATTTTGTAGGCGGACGCGTGTTTGATTCCCAGCTAGTGTGATCTTGTTTGTTAACTTTTCATCGCGTGCCACCGCAAATGGTCCGGCCCAAGTGAGCCGCCTTTTGCTAACGTACGGCGTATACATATATACCATAATTTGCCAAAGGTTTATATTGTCTTTTATACGTTTTGGGGTGAGAGGTGGTGGTGGTGTGTGTGTGGGGGGGGGGGGGGGGGGGGTATATCGAAGCAAGACTATTATAAAATTAGGATGAACAACTTTTGTGAGAATCAGGCGTAATCATGGTCTGCTAATGGTCCCATTCATATGGCTACACAAACGCATGTAAAAGGTAAAAGGAAAATTGGTACCGCGAATGTGGTCCGTTTGGAGTCTGAAACATGAAAATGAAATTTAGGGCGAAAAGGCCGTCGTGTTATTGACTGGCAGTGTTGGCCATGCTGTCAAATGCTGTGTTTTGTTAGTTAGCATGTGTGATCATTCGATGCTGCCACTGCGTATGTGAAGTGGTTAGTTGTTGCCCTATATAAATGAATGAAGTGGACACGCGTTATTCCAGCTCAATCATATCCCTGTCACCACATAGAGAATTGGAAGTTACGTAGGCATATCGAGCTAGGCGATGATAAACCAAAGTACGTGCACACGATGCTCCAAATGACATTTTCCATTTCGACCCCTCCAAAATCTCCATGTCGATTCAGGGTTACCATACGAACAAAAGCTACTACTGTACATGCAAATCTGAACGGCTGAAACTGCAAGAAAGAATTTTTTTTTGAAACGAGGCAAAGACTTGCCATTTTCATTGATTAAGAAGGAGTGAGAATGCAAGAAAGAATTGACACGCAAAAAGTGCCCATCTGGTTGCAATCTGCAGGACATGGTATTTTTTTTCAGCATTTTTTTTGGCGTGCAAGGCAGATGCATTGACGATTTTCTTGAAGAGAGAAACCAAAAAATAGAATGGCCCGGTTTATAAGAAAAACTAGGTCGAAAAATCTTACAACACACGATTGAACAAGGGACACTCGTGCAAGAACCCAACCCATGCCGACATCGACAACTCAACTCCATCGCCAACATGACCACAACACAAAGAGGTGTAGGGACTCTTCGCCTTCGGAGACGTTTTCAAGAAGCATCATCGCCGGTATATTTTGACCCCCATCAAACCAAGGCTTTCGCTCAGAGCCATCCACAGCAACCCCGCCAGACCTCGGGAAAAATCAAGCCACACCAACAGCCTCCACAACGGCTCTCGAACCAACAACCTAGGAGGAACTCTTCGGCGATAGCTCCAAGAAGCATCGTCACCGGTATCCTTATCGAACCAATGCTTTCGCCCAGAGCCCTAAGCCTCTCCACCTATTCAAGCACAGAGGAAGGAGCCCAGCCACTGCCAACAGAGAGCAATCTCCGACAGAAGAAGACCAAAGATGCCGGACCCAAGAAATCGCTGATCGAGCCACACAAACACCAATGAGATGGGCAAACATCGACGAACAGCACAACCCGACCGCCGCCGCCATCAACCAAAGAACCACACTGAGAGGGAGTAGCGCCAGACCCACCACCGACATAACCACCTACACCACGTAGAGGCCAATAACCTAGGGAGACCAACATCCCCCAACCAGCACCACGCCGCCCAGGGCACACCACAGAACCTCACCAGACGCCGGCCCGTCCGAGGGCCACCTCCGGCCAGGCGGGTCGGGAGCAGAAGTTGCACCCGCCACGACTGTGAGCCGCCAGATCCTCCACCACGCGCGATTCGCCTGCCACCCCGCTGCCTAGGGACGACCAAAGACTGCAGATCTTGTCGACGACGCGTCGCCCGAATCCGAGCAAAGGAGCCCCGATCCACCACCAAAACGGCAAGCCACCGCCCTTCAATCACGAGGATGATGGAGAGGAAGGCGATGCCGCTTCCTGGGGCTGCCGCCCCAGCGCCTATCGCCGCCGCGCCGCAGAAGAGGCCGAAGGGCCAGATCCACCCTAGTGCACAGCTCCGCGATGCACGCCGGCCCACGCGATCGGGAGAGAGAGGCCCGCGCCGTCGCCAGACGGGCTTTGTTTAGCGGAGCGCTGACGGCGGTAGGGTCGGGAGTAGGCGGCGACGGTGTTAGGTTTCACCCGAGCCGCCCCTGAGAGCGACACGGGTGCAAGGGTGAAACAAAACACCTATTTCACTTCAGCACCCGCACATGAATGCAACCTTTAGAAGGTAGATGAGTATCGATGGTCAGAAGGACGGTGATACCCAACCCACCAAGGATTAAATCTCATATTTGACGCTCGATAGTGAGATGTTTGTGGTGACTTTGTCAATATTAAGACTCGTCCGCTCGGTCTTATGAAGATGATGCGTTCACATGTGTGAATGTATCTGCATCTGTGTTTCTCAAAAAAACTTCAAAAGTCAGAGTACAGCAGAAATAAAACCCTTCACAAGGCAGGGTGAGAAAAAGGTTGATCCGTTGACCAAAACTACTACCTTAAAAACTGCCAATCCATTCCCTTGGGCTGCTAGTACGGTGTGTGCTCCAGCCCATCCGTCAGGACTGAAGCAAATTTACGAGACGGCGACAGATAAGAAGATAGTGCCATAGTGCCATTTTGTTCAGGTCCAGCCAGCCACGCCTTCCTCCGCTGCGCCCGTCCGCGTCAAAAGAAACCGACAACCAGATTTTTTACAAGGACAAATCCCAAATCCCCTTCCGCTTCGCTAATAACGGCGCCACCGGTATAGTTGCTGCTCGTCCCCTCGGTAGCGCCGCGCGGAAACCCTAGCCAGCCGGCCGGCGACGCGATGTACCCGGCGGGGGCCATGGCGGCGCCCGCGGCGGCGCCGGCGCGCCAGGCGGCGTCGCGGGTCGACAAGGCCACCAGCCACCTGCTCATGGGCCCCGACTGGGCCGTCAACCTCGAAATCTGCGACATCATCAACGCCGACGTCTGGTGGGTGATTCCCTTCCGCCGCCCCCCCTTCCTGGAGCCCCTCTCTCTGTGCCTGCGCGTTGTCGTTTCAGTTCCTGCGTGCGAAATTAGGCGCAGAGTTTTGATGATTTTGGGCTCAGGACTCGAGCCTTTAGTGGGTTATAGTGTTGGCTTGTTCAACTGCTCCCTGTTCTGGCAGAAATTGGGGTTAATTTTTAGCGTTGCGACGAGAGGAAGCAATTTGGGCAAGGGAATCCAAGATGAGCTTTAGCTTCTGGTGTGGATGTAATGGTCTAGTGGTGAATCGACCGCAGTTTAGCTCTGAACGTTAGCACGAACTCGGCCTTTGCCCTTTTGTAAGCTGTTGCTAGGAGACCTTATTATGGTCATGAAGTGGGGGATAGCTTCTGAAGGGCCATGGCCAAAGGCCAAAGCTAGGGGTAGTAGAGCTTACTGCGTACATCTCACGGTGAATCATAATGATGAGGGGAACAAAGCATGGGGGGATTTGTGATTATGGTAAAGACTAAAGTGTTTCCAAAATTCATCATGCTAATTCTACCCGACTTACATTATAGTGATCATTATTAATATGAAAAAGACCTCTGGGGTCCTATACCAATGGACAATCATGGTACAGACATAATAACCAGATTAAAATATCACATTTGCTTAGAGGTGTACTACGCGGGCACTGGATGCGTTCCTTGCATCTGCTTTAGCACATTTATTCCTGGAAGAAATTTAACTGTAAACATATTTTACACCTTTTTCACTTTTACTTATGCAACATGTGAACATTTGCATTCCATTGATAATATTAATATTATACTTAAATAAATAATGTTTTTTCTAGTCCAAGTAGCTGTCTGCCTACCATGCTAATTTGTAAACACATTAATCAGGCAAACAAAAGATGTGGTAAAGGCAGTGAAGAAGCGATTGCAACATAAGGATCCGAAAGTTCAATACTATGCTTTGACGGTATGTACTGCAATGACGCCATGTCGCGCTCTGTAAAATTTCTTTTTGGAACACCCATTTAGTTTGAATCTAATGCAAATGTTGTTACTTCTCATATGTTTGTTTTAGCTTCTCAGAACATATCTTTTCTTTGCTACAAGATCTGAAGATACTGTTGGTCTTGTTCATATTAGTTACAATGTTTTGCAGTTGTTGGAGACGATGATGAAGAACTGTGGTGAATATGTTCAGTTTGAAGTCGCTGAACAGCATGTTCTGCAAGAAATGGTTAAAATAATCCAAAAGAAGGTTGTTTTTTTACTTCACTCCAAACCAATTCTTGCTCTTACCCTTACCCAACACATAAAGTCTAATTCTGTATGACGATTATTTTAGCCTCAATTGTTCTCAATGGCATCGTATCTGTCTTGTATGATTGTATAAGTTGTGAACATACTAAATAGTCTGTAACATTTAGAACCTCATTGTGCACTTATCCTTTGTTCTTAGTCACTCGTTTTAGTGGGTTTTCACTGATTCTCTTCTCGAGTAAGTAGCCTGAACTACTTTACCCAGGCATGATTAATTGTTCAATATCCTACTTCCAATTCAATTTCATGCATATAATAATTGTCTGAAGTCAAGCTTAGTAAAGTTTAACCATATTTATATGAAAAATATATCAACATCTACAATACTAAAGTTACACAACATGAAAATTAAATTCATGACACATCTAATGATATTGATTTCGTATTGTGAATGTTGATATTAAAGTTGATCAAACTTTACGAAGTTTGACTTCAGACAAATCTTATATGCGGAGTAAAAAGGACCGGAGGCCGGAGGGAGTGCGTTATCTCTGATTGTTACCACAAAATGGTTGACAATTGCACTATTTTCATAGCATCATGCTATTTGTTTTGTGGAAGATCCATTGCCAGCTTGCACTTGTGATTAAATTCTACAGTATTCTATTTTCTCTGATGATTGGAGATGCCAGTAATAAGATTACAATCTTTGCCTTTTCGAATTCCTTTCAGAATGATATGCAAGTAAGGGATAAGATATTATTACTTTTGGACTCCTGGCAAGAAGCATTTGGTGGACCTGGAGGTAAATACCGGCAGTATCACTGGGCATATCTTGAAGTAAAGGTAGGCAACTGATCCCTGTCTGTTCCCAAAAGAAGCAAAAATATATTTCTCTGTACTTTGTTCCAGAATCATATCCTGTTGTCAGCATACATGGTCATGTGATTGTGCAACACCATTCTTTTCTTCATGGAAATTAATCCTTTCAAAGTAATCATCTAATTGTGAAATTTTGTTACAGCGGACAGGTGTAGTGTTTCCAAGACGTCCCATAGATGCCCCACCAATACTTACTCCTCCTGCAATACACAATTCTCAAAACTATGGTTCACCCGGATATGCTGCAGGAAGTTTGAATGAGAGAATGTCCTCTGATGTTGATACTCTGAGGTGATGCCCATTTTTCAACGTGCATTCGACTTCATTTGACTTGCTCAATTATCACCCAGTAACTGCGTTTATATCATTATATATGTTCTCCCCTTTCCTTGTTACAGTTTAGGGGACTTGAATAATATTCGAAATGTGACAGAGTTACTGAATGATATGGTGTATGCTTTGAACCCATCAGATCCAGAGGTAGTAAAAAGCCATCTCATCTGAATTTTTGACTTGTGCCCATCTCTCATGAATTGATTGTAGATTATTTTTAAGTTCATGCTGATGAATGGCCTCTTAAATTTCTTTTGAACCCAGGCCGTCAAAGATGAAATCATCACAGATCTCGTGAGCCAATGTCGCCCAAATCAGCAAAAGCTCATGCAGTTTGTCAGTTCGACAGGGTAAGTTATCAAAGTGTGTTCTGTAAATACTTGCTGTCCTTTTGTTTATTGTACTAAAATGATCTTGCATTTTTTCTTCATATTCACTGTTAGGTGCACGTCATATATCTTGATACTGCAGTTAGCTTACAGTGATATTTGATATATTCATTTTACATTCTTTATTTAGGAACGAGCAGTTACTAAAGCAAGGTCTCGAAATAAATGATCGCCTACAAAATGTGCTTACAAAATATGATGCCATCGCTTCTGGTACTCATTTGGCAGTTGAAGCTCCCGTGAGAGAGACAGCCGAGTCTCCTAGGGAGGATCCACCAGCAAAACCATCTTCATCTACTATTGAACAAAATGACGCTTCTAATGAAGAGGAGGATGAGTTCGCTCGGCTGGCTCAAAGGTATGTCCCATGGTATTGCTACTTGTACTTTCTTCACAAATATTAAGCTCCATGCTTTATTTGTCTGCAGAAAAAACAAATCTGTGATAAGTAGCGATGAGACGTCATCAAGCACAAGAACTGTGGACCTTGCCCTCGTACCCATTGATCTACCAAGCTCAGAATCACCACCTTCTGTTGCAAGCAATGCATTGGTTCCCCTTGATCCAGCTCCTGTCAGCAGTAGTACTCAAACAAAAGAGCAGGATATGATTGACCTTCTAAGCCTCACTTTGTGCAGCCCTACTGATGAAACTTCTACAGATTCTTCAGCACAGAGTCAAAATGGCCCCCAGCAGCCTCCAGATGGGCAACAGAATCCTACTGGTGTGCCCCAATATGCTTCAACCAACCAGCCATACTCAGTAAACCAAGGATATACTCCACAGAATAGCAACTACGTTGCACCTTGGGCCCAAACCAGACCATATCCATCTCAAGCCCAGACCGGACCATATCCATCTCAAGCCCAGACCGGACCATATCCATCTCAAGCCCAAACCGGCCCATATCCATCTCAAGCCCAAACCGGCCCATATCCATCTCAAGCCCAAACCGGACCATATCCATCTCAAGCCCCAGCATACACATCCGGATATCCAGTGCCACCTTGGGCTACACCTCCAACTGTCAATTCTAATCCTTTCCTGTCAGCTGCTTACCAAGAACAACTCCCCTCGGCCGTTTCTGGTGCCCCAGCAACCACCTACGCAGCTCCCTCACCTTCATATAGCTCTCCTCCAGCCATCCAGCCAATGCAACAGTACAGTTCTGTGGCCTCTCCAACAAGCAATGGTCTAACGATGCCTCAAGCTCCAAATGGGAATCATCAACCGAAGGATTCTTCAGCAGCGGCAAGCAAACCTTACTACATACTCGATAATTTGTTCAGTGATTTGATTGACTTGAAGAGCACCAGTGGTGGAAATAAGACGGGTACTAGTTTGGGTAGCTCAAATGGCGGCCAGCCTATGATTGGTGGAAAGAAATAAGTTTTCACTAAATGGCACTAGTTTGTGGCTACTTGATTCAATGTACATTTGCTGTATATCTCTATTCCCTCCTTTACATGTTTGATTGCGTTGGTTAATTCAGTGGGTTCAGTTGCATAGATTAAGCTAGAACATTGGTGATGTACATAAATGATTAATTGCATCGAGTGGATTGTGACTTGTTACGGACTTGCAACACGTAAAATATGCTGGCGTTTGGTTTCCCATGTCATGCATGTACCAATGACAGGTACCAGCCGATCCTTTATCTGCGAAATTTGTGATCGTTCTTTTGTCACAGGGATCATCTGTCCCTTTAGTGTTTGGCTCAGAATCATCTTTCACTCCTTTAATCTTCTACGTATTGTTCTTAGTTCTTGCTGAGGTTCAGGACTGATGTGATGTTATGTCAAATACTCAAATTGTCACAGGGATCACATGTTTCTTGATACACGGTTGCAGGCCTGGAACCATTGGTTTATTATATGCCAAAAAGAAAAAAGAAACAACAATGATTAGCGTTTAGGCTACGGGACCTGTTAGCAGCAGTGCAGCACAGTCGCCAAACCGGCAGCCCCTAAAATCGTTTTGGAGTGCACTCTAGAATATTTTGGAAGCTGCCAAGCCTATGTGCAAACTCAGATTTCCTAAATCGCAGCCTCTAGATTTCCCCCCCTATCTATCATTTTTGCTTGTACTCAAAATCTCTGCTTCTATTTCATACAGATTGACTACCAAACTTTGGCCAGATCAACACAAAACACGTGCACAACATTGTAAACTCGATAGTTCTTTAGGGGCAAAATTCGTCGCTTATTGATTGTACATATATGTAGCAACATTTTAGAGAAGTGGGATGTCGAGAAGCGACATTTCCATACACAACTAGACTAGTAGGTAACAGATAACTAAACTAGATGTCACGGGGCGAGCCTTCCTGGACTTGACAGTGAACAACAACCTTGGGAATATTATTCTTTAAGTGTATACCATGTACGAGGACACTTTCCTAGAATTTGCCGGCGTTGGCTGCGGCCTTGGAGTCGCAGTGGGTGTCTGCCTCCCATACCGCCGAGGCACCCTCCTTAGGGCATCTCCAGCCGCGCCCCCAACAGGCCCCCGCAGTTACTTTTTTTGGCGCCAAAAAAAAATAGTCAAGGCCCTCAGACGCCGAAAATCGCCGGTTCGGACCTTTTTCCGCCCGGTCACAGTCGAACCTCAAGGCCTTGAGGAGCCGTTAGGGCTCCGGCGCTAGGGAAAAGCACGCCTGGCCCACACCGGCGGGGAAAAGTCAAGGTTTTCTTCCCCAACTCGCCTCGCACCCGCGCCCTCGGCCACCACTAGCTATATCCGGCGACGGCCGGCCTACTCCGCTAGATAGCCATTCCCCGGAAAATAGCGGCGCCATTGCAGCAGCCCCTCCCGCGGCAATTGGCGTTCCGTTTGCTGCCGGCCATGAGGCGCGGTTTAACGGCGGTACACGCCCACCGAGCGCAAGGTGTTGGCGTTTTATTTGTCGGCGATGGACTCGGATGAGGAGGAAGAGCTCGCCGCGTTCTTTGGAGGAGGAAGCCGCGCCGACGTCCGTGAAGAAGAGCATCGATGGTGCTCGCCGCCCTCGCCAATTCTTTGGCGAGCAATGAAAAAAGCGTCGAGGTGGCTCGGCGCCGAAGCGGGTGAAAGCAAAGAACCGGCATCGCTCGCAAGGCTACTCCATGCTCTACTCCGACTACTTCGCCCGATGCTCCACTTCATGGCGAGAGAACATTTCGGCGCCCGTTATCGGATGAGCCGAAGCTCTTCCTCAGATTGTGAATTCCATCCGGGAGTTCGACAACTACTTCAAGTGCAAGATGGATTGCACTGGCTCTCTTGGATTCACCTCCATCCGAAGTGCACGACAGCGATGAGGATGCTTGCATATGGAGCTCCGGTGATTCACTCGGCGACTATGGGCGCATGGCCGAGTCCACCAACTTAGAGTGTTTCTACAAGTTCTGCCGGGCAGTGGTGGCGATGTTTGGGCCACAATACTTGAGAACACCCAATGCGGAAGACACCGCTCGGATCCTAGCCTGAATGCAGCAAGAGGATTTCCAGGATGCTTGGAAGCATCGATTGCATGCATTGAAATGGAAGAACTGCCCATTTGGTTGGCGGGGGATGTACAAAGGCGCCAAAAGGCGGTTGCAGTGTGGTGCTTGAGGCGGTAGCCACCACAGGACCTCTGGATTTGGCACTCCTTCTTTGGTATGCCAGAACTCACAATGACATCAACGTGCTGCGGTGCTCTCCTGTTTTGCCAAGCTTGTTGAGGGCCATTCTCCTCCGGTGAACTTCGAGATCAATGGGCACCAATACAACAAAGGGTACTATCTAGTCGACGGCATCTATCCGAGATGGTCGACATTTGTGAAGACGATCTCAAACCACGTGGCAGGAGGCAAGAATGCCTGGTTTATGCGAAGCTTCGTGGAGGCTTGCAGTGAAGGATGTTGAGCGGGCATTTGGTGTGCTCCAATCTCGATTCGCTGTTGTTCGGTACCCGCTCAGACCTGTTCGAAAGATCAAATGTGGGAGATCATGACTTGCTGTGTCATCTTGCACAACATGATCATCGAGAGCGAGCAAGAAGACCCAGTGTTTGACACTGAACCATACTACAAGCAGGGTCCTCTAGCCAAAGTTGATCACCAGCTACCGGCAACTTGGACTGCCTATTTCAGTATGCGTCAGGAGATCCGAGACCCACAGGTGCATCATCAACTGCAGAAAGATCTGATTGAGCACCTATGGAGGCTCAAGGGGACGCCAGCGTGATGAAATACTGAGTTTTTATTTGTTAAACTATATAATTTGTATTGAACTATTTGTTGTTGTAGTATTTTCTTGAAGTATTTGATTTTTCTGTGATGAAATATGTGATAAGGAATAATTGTGTTGATAATTGAACGCCGAGACACGGCGAAACCACGCCGAATATGGGCCTATTCTCGGCCATATGGGCCATTTATTCGTCAAAATTAGGCTGCAAAGTGGGTCAATTTCGGCGCGACGATCAAGCGAAATCGCCGCCGAAAGTGTATCGCCAGCTCGCCCCGGGCGATTTATATCGTCCCCGGGGGCAACGGCTGGAGATGCCCTTAGCCTCAAGGGTGACGACACGTTCCTAGAATGACGCGCTCCCTCTTGGCGTCCATCGCCGGCGCGATGTAGAACTCCGTCCAACCTGTGTTCACGTCGAAGATTGGGGCGGGGCGGGCGTCCTAAGCCTCCCTACAGGCGAGGGAGTGCTGCTGAAGTTGGCGCGGCTACGACATGACAGGCAGCGTGGCGGGTGTCTCAAGCCTCCCTATGAGTGAGGGTGCGATGTTGCCGCAGCGCCGGAAGATCGTCTTGCGGGACTCCTCAAGCACACATTGATCCTCGTCCTTTACTCTAGGATCTCAATGTTGGGCCATCTCGTCGGCAAAATCATGCTCCTTCTCAACGGCGGCGTCATCCTCCTCAACATGCTCCCATTGTAGCTCCTCTGTTGGAGGCCGACGGAGCGCCGCGACGACGCTTCTCTAGATAGGGTTGCAGGGCGGCAGGGCTTCGACGGAAGAAATGGTGTGAATGGATGTGGGGAGGGGACGAGTGGCGATATAGGCATTGGCGACCGACTTTTCATAAGCGCACGAAGGGAATGTGCGTGGGTGGCGGGAAATCTTGTGGGAAAGGGCATGGGCATGCTTCCGGGAGGGGCGACTAGTAACGATGGCAGGTTGGGTTTGGAGTACACTCTAAAACAACCTTCAACCTCCAAATATAGAGGTATTTTTGGTGAAGGGCCGAAGATTGTATATTAGATAAAACAATCCTTACAAAAACTTCATTGTAAGAATAATAAATTACATGTAAGCCCTTGAAGAAACCGACACCATCTTCCTTCTGCATCCACCGACGATGTGCGGTGTGCAAAGCTCTTTGCTGCCTCTGGGCCTCCATCTCGTTAGAGCAGTTTTGTTGAAAACTAGGAGCTTGAAGAAGCAGTGGTCGGGAAGTCGTTGATTTAGACTAAAAGATGCCGGCGATCATGATCTGGACATATCGTCATCTTGGAGAAGCTAGCACAAAGGAGGGCCAGAATATAATCCCAACTCCAGCAAGTCAGGAAGGGGCACAAACATCGTAAGTTCCCGACGGAGCCCCATGTGACTAAGCTTCATCAGACGAAGAAGGAACCAGAGAACAAAAGCACGGCACGACATCATCCCCTCCATAGGGCGCTGCCGATCACCTAGACAAAAGGACAAGATCAACCCTAACTGAAGCTCCATATGCCCTTCGTCGATGCCAAACCGCAACAATGGAACGAGGACATGACTGGGAGATCTTATTCCTCATCGCCAATGGTGTCATCGCCTCACAACCGGCAGCCACACACTTACACTTAACGCTAACTAAAACTAGGGCGACCAGATACTTGGAGAAAACTTAGACTGGCCAACCCCCCACCCCTCACCGGCGGAAAAAGGCACCTAGAAGCAAGGGGAACTGGCAGCAGCGGGGCCTTAGGAGGAAACCCTAGTGTTTCTTCTCAGGAGCCGGAGGCAGCTGCATCCGGTTTCGAAACTTTAGTTAGGGTTTGGTTCCCCGGAAGGGGAGGGGGGAGAGGCTACTTTGGTAGTAAGAGTGGCGGGTTTTGTTTGGATTACACTCTAAAACAATCTCCAACCTTCAAATTTAGAGGTTGCACCTCAGTTTTTGGAGTGTGCTTCAAATACTTTGAAGACGGGGGTGTGGACAGAGAATCTGCTAGAGTACATTTTTGCCACTCTAGCCTCCATTTGGACTGTTATTATGGAGTTCTGACTCGCAATTTTTTATGGAGTTCTGACGCTTTTCGTTTAGAGAATATGTAAGGAAGTCAATAATAACCCCTGGGTTCAGGCCAAATAATCATTGAATATTACCATTTCCGCTAGAAAATTTACAAAAACGCTGTACCATGCAAAAGCTCTTTATGACGATTCTTTCGTTTTCAAAAGAAAAACACAACCTGATAGTTTTTAGTTTTTCCATAGTTAATGCAATGATGCAATTCCTTGAAGGCACGCTAGTAATTAATGAGCAAATCCATTTTTTGAAAATGGGATCTTGGACCCCTTGCCGTTTCTAAGCAACCCATAAATTACTTCTTTTAGGGTATAAGGAACCCATAAATTACATTACAGAACTAATCCTGCTACCAAATTCAATTTCAACATCTAAATCTCCTCTCCTCATACGCGAGTCTTCACCACAATCTAAATAAATACTCCACAAAGCAATCAAATCGAAATCTACCCATTTTGATCTCCCCTTCCCCAACTTAACGGTAAAGAACATAGAGAGATCACGATGAGCCCCGGGTGCACCTGGGGTGCGCTGCTCCTCGTCGCGCTCCTCCTGCAACCCGCGCTCTCGTCGCCGGATTTCCGTGTCGGCGCCCGGTTCGCCGTGCGTCTGCCCGGAGCCTACCAGCCGGGCTTCGCCCAGCGGACCACGGTGCTCGAGGCGGCCGGCAAGCGGCAGCCCCGCTTCGCCGCGGCCGTGAGCGTGGAGGCCGGCACGGGGGGAGGGTACCTGTGCTCTCTCGTCGTCCTGCTGGCCAACGTCACGGTCTGGGCTTCGGATCGTACCGACCAGGAGTTCCCGGCGACGGCTGTCTGCCAGCTCGAGCTCACGGAGGACGGGCAGCTGCGGCTGACGGACGGCGCCAGGGCCGTCGTGTGGTGGTCCGGCACGGCGGGGCAGGGCGCCAAGGTGATACTCCGTCTCCTCTTTCCATCGTTTCCCATCGTCATTTGTTTGATCGAGTTCTAGCTAGCGTGTTTTTTTGGAATTGTTCCGCCAAAATTTCTGATTTCTTAGTGCTAATGGCTAACACGATCTGAAACTAGAAATGTGGTGATTCCTAATGGCTAATACATCAGGGTATAAGCAGTGTTTATTCATGTCGAACATAGAAGAGTGCATGGGCATTCGGCAATAGGAATCATCCGGGGCTACCTATTTGTGTGAATCAAAAGTTCAAAACTGCTAAGCAACATGAACTAGCTACCAGATTTCATATGTTCTCCAGATGCTAACTAGCACTCGGGGCAAAAACACTTTTCGGATATGTTCGCTATCAAAAGCAATTCTAAATACATTTTTTGAGGGGGCAATTGTAAGTACATGTTCTATTTCATAAGGCGCTAAACCATAACGGATATGATCGACGGCTATACGAGTATTTTGAAAAAGGCGCGGGAAATGCCGACGTAGAAAGAAATCTTTAAATTTGTTGGGCTGAAATAGAAAAAACCTTATTCAAAAGCAAAATGAGGCTTCAATAACTACCAGGCATGTATATAAATTCTATTATAGCATTAATGGGTTTCATTAATATATAAATGAAAATAATATCCCTACCATTCATTGTCCTAGAATGAGTCCCCCTCTTAAGCTATCTGAATGTTCAAATCTTGAGTACTTTTGAGATGCTCCTAAACTGGTATGAGTCGTTCGTTTTCTATGGTCCACTGGCTAATATTAGTATTAATTCCCTCTTGGGGGATCAGATGCTATCAAAATACCATGTATGGTTAATATGGACTTTGCTCTACAAATAAGAAAGTAAATTAGGACGTATCTAAAGCACAAAAATAAATAAGGAAAGTATACAAATACACATTAAATGATATTATTTCTAATATTAATTGTTGAAGTAATTTAGACATATTATGCTTATACAGGTTGTCACACGTATACATACCTTAAGTACAAAAACATAAAACTTACACACTCATAGATTCCTAAAATATTTTGATTTTGGATATTTCTATGAAAAATGCCAAAGTATATCTCTTGTACAAACCTATCGTGTGCTGAAAGAAAAATATGTATGTATGAATAACACATACTAGCATATAGGAAGGAGTGGACACAAAATCTGTCAAAACATATATTTTCAGTCAGTTATACTTGTCATGTTAATAAAGAACATATCACATGCTCCCGGTACTCCAAAAACAAAAATCACTCCATTAAAGTTGTGAAAAACTTTGACTTTTTTAGTACATATATAGATCATGTGTCTACAACGACACATTTTCTTTTAATTTTAGTATGATGGACAGCTTGAGAAATGAAAAGAAAAGTTCGAGGGTGATAGTAGCAATGGACTAAATTCATAAGCTCAATTTGGATTTGCTATGTAATTGGGCATTTTTTAAAACCCCACTATTGTGATTTTTTTTAAGGCCACTATTGTGATAGTACTGCAATGCTGGGAACACATGAATGCCCAAAACAAATAAAACGCCCCGGGCCTGGGCTACTGACGAAACGTTTTTGTTTACGTAGCCAAATCTATATCTATATCTATACCTACTATTAAAGAAATGTGATATTTTTGGTTTCGTCCCGCTTCGTTTGGTCCACTTCAATTGATTTCACGTACGCTATTTGGTTTCATTACTTGCCACCCGTTTTGGCCCAACGGAAGAAGCCCATCTGGCGGCACACTGTGCCCCAGGGCCGGGGAGCTGGCAAAAAATTAAATTGCCGATGGGATAATGGCCACACACCGTTTGTCCAACTGACCCAGCTAGAGATATGAGAGGATTTTTTTTCTCCCATTACAACGCACCGGCCTTTTTGCTAGTTAGTCTAAAGAAAAAAGTAAGCCAAATTTACCCCTGGTATCGAATTCTCCTCGTCAAAAAAAGAAAAAGAAACTCCTCTTCTCCTCATGCTCTTTTATTATTGTTATTATTATTATTTTCTGATTTCCTACTGCGGCACATGCACAGGCTCTGCACTTGGATTCCAAAACCGGCAACCTCCGTCTCCTGGACGACAAGAAGCATACGGTATGGCAAAGCTTCGACAAGCCCACGGGCAAACTCCTGCCGGGCCAGTGGCTCCGGGTGCCCTCGTACTTCACCGTGTCCCCGGCGAAGATCTCTTCGCCATTCTACAGCGTCGAGCTCGACAGCGACAAGATCGCCGCCTACATCTACTTCGGAGAGCGAAAGTACTCCTACTGGGAGCTGGCCCCCAGCACCAGCAACCAGGCCATGGCGTTCGCGGGAATGGACGAGTCGGGGCTGACGATGTACGACCAGCGGCGGGGACCCGTCGCGAAAATCTCGCCGGCGGTGAACAAAGGGCCGGTCAGGTTCCTGGCGATGGGAGACGACGGCAGCCTGGGACTCTACGCCTACGACAGCCGTCACGGGAGCTTCACGCCCTCGTACGAGGCGCTCGCGTTCTGCGACCTCCCCCTCGCCTGCGGCGTCCTCGGCGTCTGCTCCCTCTCCGGGAGCTGCCGCGACTTCTCCGCGCGCGGCGTCCGGCCGGCGCAGGGCGGCACCCTCTGCAACGCGACGGCGACCAGCCCCGGCGACGCCCACGGCATGGTGGAGGTGAGGGGCGTCACCACCGTTCTCAGGGCCGACTCGCCGCTCACCAACGTGACGGTGCAGCAGTGCGTGGACCTGTGCCTGCACGACTGCTCGTGCGCCGCCGCGCTCCACGTGAAGGACGACGCCGTCGCCGGCAGCGGCGTATGCTCCCACTACGAGCTGACGGCCGGGGCGAGGGAGGTGATCGGCGGAGACGATGGCCAGGGGCACAGCTACTGGGTGAAGGTTCTCAAGGGGAGTAAGAGCAACTGCCGGGAAGACGAAGAGGATTACGATGCCAGAAACGAGGCGCTCACCAAGATCCTGATCATCTTCGGCGTGGTGGATGTGATCGGCCTGCTCTTGTTCGGCGGGCTCTGCGCGTACTTCATCTGCCTTCGTGGGCGCACCGCCGACGAGCACGTCTGCGAAGAAGATGGAGAGGCAGAAGCGGCAGGCCGCGACAGAGGAGCCGCGGAGCCAGATCGCAATGCTAACAACAGTGGAGCTGTACAAGACTCATAGAAGCTGATGGATGAAATCTATTGCGGTAGAAACATCATATACTAGCAAAGTAATTCTGGGCATCAGCTAAGCTGAGCGCGCAACCATAACTCTGACTCTTGCTCAGCACTTCATAGCTGGAGAACCTTTGAGACTCGAAAGTTTGAACCCATTGATAACTCGAAAACTTTGGACTTGAAAATTATTATCTTTTTGTTGCAAATCAAAACCTTAACTCTGATATTTTGGCCATGTGTAACTTCTAAGCACTTTGAAATTAAAAAGTGCTACTTCCGCCACAATGTAGTGTATAATAGGTTTTTCACAAGTCAAACATGTCTATGTTTGACCAAGTTTTCAAATATGTTTGACTTTTGAAAAATAGATATGCACTTCATTTTAAAATGAAGGGCGTATTAGCTAGAAAGCTATTGGGAAATCCTCTCCATGTGTATGCATTAAGAGAATGTCCAGAGAATGTCCTGAGGTCTTTCTAGGCCACTCAACATGTGCAAAAGCCCCCGAGCTTAGGTTAGAGACACTTTGGATGTATCGCATGAAAAAAGGGGATGTTTAGCTTCGCAGTCCGTAGCCACCAAGTAGACATACTTTTTTTATGATAGCAACTCCATTGTAGAAGAAGATGAAAAACCAAGAGAGTTAAAAGCAATGAGATGATCAAAAACTGAAGGAAGAAGCTTGCTATCAAGTAAAAAAGAGTTATTTGGCAACATTGTGAAATTCAACCCATCACATTGTCTCCTTCAAATTATGATTCCACCATTTTTTTTTTGCAATGATGATTCCACCATCTTTGGTGAGATTGTTTCATTACCATCTCTTGTTTTACCCCAAAATCTTGTTGCCCTTGTTTCAGAAGATCAAACAATGATCTATCATCCATGTGAGTCTCTAGTGCACGTTAGAGAATAACTTGCTGTACCTTATATTTGATATTAGTGAATAAGTTTTTAATGAGTTCAATTTTCAATCTAGTTTAGGGATTTTTCAACTTTATTCTTTTTGTCAATATTTCTGCTCGAGTTCGCTCAGTATTGTTACCTCCGTTTATACAATATTGTTGCAACAACACATATTCAATATATGTAGATGCTATGGGGTATGTTTGGTTTGAGCCCAACTTTAGCATTTTGGCGAAGGTTTTGCTGCCCGTTATTTGGCAACTATTGGCAAGAAATAAGAATAGAAAAGTTGGTATGGGCGTACCAAAAGTGGCCAATTATCTAAACACAAAAGGACTAAATTTTGGGGTTTGACCAAAAAATGGTAAATTAATTTTGAGACCAACCAAACATATTCATCTTCCTTTCTTGACAAGTAATGGTCTTCGATTAGTACTCAAATAGTGTTGCAACTATATTTATCACATTGCGGTTTTCTGATCACTACGTGTGGGTGTGCTTCCCGACAAAATGGACACTATTTAACAACTCCTTTATTTAATGGATCTTTCAATTTAAGCTTCTTTCTTGAGCACCGACTAACTGCCGGTTGCCCCCATGTGCAAGTGATAGTCTTACCGGTGCTGACACACGGTCAAGGTGTGGGGCCCATGCCCCCTCTCTCACATTTACCCTTTTTGATTGTTGGGGGCCCACACCCATTTGTCTTTGTCCTCAGTTCCCCCCCCCCCCCCTTGAAAAACTCTAAAATTTCTGAAAATTCAAATTCCTTCGACGTTTTCATATTTTGAAAAGTTGGGCCAATATTTTCAGGAAACGGAAATTTAAATTCCAAAAGTAGCAAACACAAGAATTTTCCCGAAATAGAAATCACCAAATATCGAAGAATTTTGGCAGGAACCCACCAAATATGCAAAGTCTTCAATAAGATCTGGTAGGAAGAAGCCGAAATCACTAGTTGAGGAGTACTCGTTGCAAAGATCACTTCAATTCCCCAGGCCGCAACAAATGGCGCACATGCAGTGCGCCACTTGTTGCAGCCTGGGAGTTTTCCCTTTTTTTGTTGATCCGTTTATTCAAAACGTTTTATCTCTCAAACCGTGCGTTCAAATCTCGAACCGCTTTCACCATTGGATTCCTCGCGTCGAGATCTTCGAAACTAGATCCCATATTGATAGGTTTTGACGACCGGACGAAGAAACCGAACCGGAAGCACGGGTTTTTTCCCTTTCCGAAAGAGGCACACTCGTGCCTCTCACGAAATCACAACCGTGCCTTTCGCGGAAGCAAAACTGTGACTCTCGCGAAAGGAAAAAAGAAGAGATAATGCGTTTTTTTGTTTCCGAGGAGGCACGGCCGTGACTCTCGCGAAAGCACAACCGTGCCTATCGCGGAAGCAAAACCGTGACTCTCGCGAAAGTAAAAAAACAAAAACCGCATTTTTTTTCTTTTCCGAGAGGCACGGCCGTGACTCTCGCGGAAGCAAAACCGTGACTCTTGCGAAAGGAAAAAACAGAAAACACTTTTTTTTTCATTTCCGAGAGGCACGGCCATGACTCCCGCTAAAGTAGAACCGTGCCTCCCGCGGAAGTAAAACCATGACTCTCGCGAAAAAAAAATAGAAACACGTTTTTTCCCGTTTCCGAGAGATACGGCCGTGACTTTCGCGGAAGCAAAACCGTGACTCGCGAAAGGAAAAAAAGAAAAAAAAATGCATTTTTTTCCTTTCCAAGAGGCATGGCCGTGACTCTCGGGAAAGCAAAAACCGTGCCTCGCGAAAAAAGCACGTTTTTCGCGCAAAAATAACTTTTTTAATTTTTTTGATCGAAAAGCTAAGAAAGATCGGTGAAAAACCAAAACATCGAATAACCCTGAAAAATCTGTTTAAAAAAGCCAAAAAACGCGTGTGAAAGAAAAATAGAATTCGGACGGAGCGTCTAGAATGCGACACGTGGTGAATGACTGAGAGGGCTAAGCGGCGCTGATCGTTGTGAGGCTGCCGAAGGAGCGCTCGTTAACTAGTTGATCAGGAAAGAAGCCTCGAAATCACTAGTTGAGGAATACTCGTTGCAAAGATCACTCCAACTCGCCAGGTTGCGACAAGTGGCGCACATGCAGCGCGTCATTTGTCGCAACCTGGGAGTTTTCCCTTTTTTCGTAGATCCATTGATTCAAAACGTTTTATCTCTCAAAACGTGCATCCAAATCTCAAACCGCTTTCACCGTTGGATTCCTCGCGTTGAGATCTTAAAAACTAGATCCCTTATTGATAGGTTTTAACGATTTTTTTCACGAAAAAACCAGCCAAAAAACGGACAAAAAAACTGAACCGGGAGCACGGATTTTTTCCCTTTACGAAAGAGGCACGGTCATGACTCTCGCGAAAGCGCACCCGTGCCTCTCGCTGAAACAAAACTGTGACTCTCGCGAAAGGAAAAAAACAGAGAAACGCGTTTTTTCTCCTTTCCGAGAGGCACGGCCGTGACTCTCGCGAAAGCACAACCGTGCCTCTCGCGGAAGTAAAACCATGACTCTCGTGAAAGGAAAAAAAAACAGAAAACGTGTTTTTTTGTGTTTCCGAGAGGCACGGCCGTGACTCTCGTGAAGGGAAAAAAAATCGTTTTTTCGCGTAATTTTTTTTTCAATTTTTTTTGTTTGAAAGCTAAGAAAGACCGGTGGAAAACTAAAAAAAAACGGTTAAAATAGCCGAAAACGCGTGCGGAAAAATAATAAAAAAAAATCCGGAGGGAGCGGCCAGAGCGCGACACGTGGCGAATACCGAGAAGACGCCAGTGGCGGCTGATCGTTCTGAGGCTCGAAGAGCGCTCGTTAACTAGTGGCTCCCTTCTAGCAAGGAAAGAAATAAAGCCCACTCAGCTATAACTAATCCGGGACAAAAAAACAATTGGCCCAGCCCAGATACCAGTTGGGCCAGCGAGAGGTTTTACGTCGCGCCTTGTCACTGACAAATGGTCCCTACGACTCCGCGATTAGCGGAAGTAATTCGAAGCGAACTTGCCGGAAGGGCGCGGACTTCTCGGTCTGCCGTTGGCCACCGGCCGCCGGGAAAGGGCTTCTTCACCTCCTCGCCGTCACGGCAGCGGCCTAGCGGCGTTCAATCTTCCTTCTCCTTGTCCGCAGGCGAGGTCTCGGCGCCGCGCCACCTTCGATACGTCTTCGCGCCCTCAGTTACACGTTTCATCCCTGAATCCCTCTCAGCTTTCACCCCTGAATTCGCTTGGTCTCACTCTGCGGTTCAACCATCGTGGCCTCCCACTTGCTGAAGTTCACTTCGATTTCGAGACACGCCAAGGACATGTCCTCTGTTTTCCCATGGCGGACGAGAGACGGGGACGCTGCATCGACAGTGTGGTTCCTCCAAGAAACTACGGCATTCATAAGAGAGACGTAATATCCAGTAGTAAGACTTGCTTCAAGGACACAAGAAGTGAACGTCTTCTCAAGGACGGCAACCGCGTCGCCTCGGAGAATGGGCACCGCCAAAATAGTTGAGTGAGGGACTCTGAATCATGAATCATGACGAGAGTTATCATGAGCAAATAAGTGGTGTAGTCCTGAGTCTTGACTGGACCTTTGACATGTGTCGCGTAGAAACCGCAAAAATCCCTTTTTGCGAACTTAAATTGTTTTGACTATCCGAACTTTAGATTTCACACACCTAACTGGCTTCTCAAAGCGGGACATGTGGTATCTTCACGCCAGCAGAATGTAGATGGTAGGTTGGTTAGGCCTGCATTCATCCCTTTTGAACCAGTTGATCATCATCCTACCAATCTTCCCACTCGTCGGACCGAAATTCAGAATGCTGAATGTTGAGCTATGGACTACATCACTTTGGCATAAGGGTTGCACATGGATGCTTTTTTGAAATTCAACCGAAAGGATCGCGACACGGCGGTTCAGATGACGGAGCAACCGAATATGCAGTCTCTTTTCGAGTCCTACCATGTGGCTTGTCTTCTCATCTTCTGACGGCGTTTTCATGTATTATTACCGGATGAGATCAGCATTTGCTCAGAGTGATCTCAGATTCGTGTACTCCATCATCTGCTTCCCCTCTCCTGTGAACCTGATTTTTGTTGATCTGAACCTGAACCTGAACCTGAAGGCTGAATGAATGTGATTCGCGTGCCAACGGTGCCCTCTCGATATCTCAGAAATCACGCGTGTTGGACATGAGTATACGTTTCCATCTATTCGTTTCGTCCAGTCCAACACGAAGCCACCCATCATCATGCATCTAGTCGAACGAACGAAAACGGCAGTTCAGTCAGTCCCAGCTCCAAAGGCCTGTCTGAATGCAGAACGGGAGAGAATTCCATCCCATTCCATTTGTTAGGCCTCAGGTATGGTCAGGCTGCACTCCGTACAGGTACAGGAGAGGAGCAGCCCGCCTCCCAGATACCGGCGGCCACCGTATGCCGTGATGTCACCGTTACGCCGTGGGAACGGCGATTAATGGCGGGATCCGCCTTCACGCTGAAGCCGGTCGACGGCATGGATGCGAGCGCCAGATTCATTCCGGCCGCGGCCGGCCAGACATGGCTGGGAGCATGTACACGCCTCGCCCCTACGGGCCTGACATCACCTCTGTTGCCTGCAGGTCATGGCGGGTTCATTTTAATGGCGCCAAGCCGGGACGACAGTAACCGCGGCTGCGAGCGTGGCCGGGGAAGCCGAGATTTAACCGTACCTGCGGGGGAGTGATGGGAACGCGGCATTACTGCTCCATGGAAACAGTGGCGATGTTTCTCAAGCGGGCGAAAGTGGCCGGCCGGGCTGACGGTGACCGCCGGGGGACAAGGCGCCACGGACTCCCGGAGGAGGTTCAGTGCATTTGAAAACGGAGCTGAAGTCGATCCGAGTGGCGGGAAACGCCGTCACGTCGACGCACGGCTGAATCTCCAAGAAACGGTCTCGATCGAAACTGAACCCGACTCGTCGTCGGATACAGAGAGGAACTGAATCGGGAGGAAGGATTTACCTTCTGTTTTCGTAGGATTCCATACATACAAATACATCGTGATACGTATCCCATTCGGTTCCGGCTTCCGATTCAAACTAGGCAAGTATTGTGCTATATATGTACTGTATGCGTCAGGTTAACAAGGAAGAAGCCAAGCCGCAATCTTGGGAGCTTCCAAGTTCCGCCGACGCCGCAGATCGCGGAGGTCGATCTCGGCTCTCGGCGATCGTCGTGTTTGGTTTCGCTTCAGCGTCCGGGGACGGCCGGATTCATCACCGTGACGTCCATGAGAGTTAGCTGGCCAAATGAATTGTGAACCCTGCAGTGTCCCGGTCGTCGTGGCTGCCGGGCAAACCGTAACCAGCTCCGGGTAACCATGGCCAGGAGCTCGATCCAGCCATATGTCATCCGCCATTAATTTCTGGCTAGCTAGACAGCTCAGGCTGGTCAGCTTGGAACAGCAGCGGCCACCAGGTGTCTCGCCGCGGCAGCACTGAGAAATCTTGCAAGCAACCGGCTGCGGTCTGAATTCTGAGTCCCGAGCTCCATCGGATCGGCGTGACAGTTACACCTTGGCCCTGGCACTCTGTTGGCCTAACTGTGTCCGGCTCGTATACTTTACTGGCTGACGGAGAAGCCACATATCTGAGGCAGCAGCTCGCGGCCACGTCGGAAGCGGACCCTTAATTGCCGGCGATTTACAGCCACACCCGTCCGACTTGGACGAGGAGTCGCCGGTTGGTTTACCACCGGCGGTGCATAAATACCCAGCGGCCACGGGCCATAATTATTATCAGAGCTCCAGTGCCTCCAACACCACCACCACCCCGGAGCCCGGACAGAGCACGTACATCTCTCCTCTCCCCGGCGATGTCTTCGCCTTCCTCGGCCCACTGGCTGAGCCTCGTCGGGACCATCTGGCTGCAGACCATCAACGGCCCCAACTCCGACTTCCCCGTCTACTCGTCGCAGCTCAAGGAGCTCAAGGGCATCTCCCAGGTGCAGCTCAACTTCCTCGCCTTCGCCTCCGACGCCGGCAAGCTCTTCGGCTGGTTCTCCGGGGTGGCCGCGCTCTACGTGCCCCTCCCCCTCGTCGCCTTCGTCGGCGCCTCGTTTGGACTCGTCGGCTATGGCGTGCAGTACCTCTTCCTCGACAGCCCCGCGCTCAAGTGCTGGCACCTGTTCCTGCTCACCGCCCTCGCCGGGAACGGCATCTGCTGGATCAACACCGTCTGCTACCTCCTCTGCATCAAGAACTTCGCGTCCAGGAGCCGCGTCGCCGTCAGCCTCGCCACCAGCTACCTCGGCCTCAGCGCCAAGGTGTACACCAGCCTGGCCGAGAGCTTGCCCCGCCTGGCCGACTCCAAGGCCAAGACGTACCTGCTCCTCAATGCCGTCGTGCCGATGATCGTCACCGTGTTCGTGGCGCCGGCCCTCAGGCTGTTCGACCTCAAGAGCGACTCCATGTCGAGCACGGACACGGCATTCCTCGTCATGTTCGCCATCACGCTCGCCACGGGGGCGTGCGCCGTGGTCGGCAGCATCGGCTCCACAGCCAGCGGGCTGTCCTCCAAGGAGCACATGATCAGTCTGAGCGTGCTGCTGGCCGTCCCTATGCTCATCCCGGCGGCGCTCAAGATCCGTCAGAGCCTGAACAAGATCTGGGAGGCGAAGCGGGAGAACAGGATCCACGATCTCGGCAGCGACGACGCCGTGGTCGTGATCGAGGTGATGGACCTCGAGACCAAGGAGGAAGAGATCGTCGCCGACGAGGAGGATCCCCAGGAGGAGATCGGAGGCCTCCAGCTGCTCAAGAAGCCGGACTTCTGGCTCTACTTCTTCAGCTACATGTTCAGCGGCACCCTGGGCCTGGTCTTCCTCAACAATCTGGGACAGATTGCCGAGTCGCGAGGTCTCGGCCAGACTTCCACCCTGGTCTCCCTGTCGTCTTCCTTCGGCTTCTTCGGCCGCCTCCTCCCGTCCTTCATGGACTACTACTCTGCAAAGTAAGCACTTAACCATTCTTTCCACACACGCTTGCATGATTAGATTAACATTTATTTTCGTCCGATTGGGCCCTTGAGATCTTCTTGGAGTCTCCCTCCAGGATTGATGGGGTCCTTTTAAATGGGAAACTTGTAACCATCAACAACTTCTAGTTCTAGAGTGGAATCGAATCTTCTCTGCTTTTGTCCATGCAATTTTACTTGTTTCCAGAAGCAGCAGAAGAAACGGAAACAGCAGCTAGCTAACTGAATCTGTTGGTTTGTGGTGCAGAAGCGGGCACAGCATATCGCGGACGGGGTCCATGGCGTCGCTGATGGCGCCCATGGCGTGCGCCTTCTTCCTGCTGCTCAACCCGGGCAGCGTCTTCCTGTACGCGAGCACGGCCATCATCGGGACCTGCACGGGGGCCATCACGTCGGTGGCGGTGTCGGCGACGAGCGAGCTGTTCGGCGCCAAGAACTTCGGCGTCAACCACAACGTGCTGGTGTCCAACATCCCCGTCGGTTCGCTCTGCTTCGGCTACTTCTCGGCGTTCCTGTACCAGCGGGAGGCCGGCGCGCGGGGCGCCGCCAGCTGCTCCGGCGCCAGCTGCTACCAGGCCACCTTCGCCATCTGGGGCGCCACCTGCGTCGTCGGCACGCTGCTCTGCGTCGTGCTCTACGTCCGGTCGCGCAGCTTCGCCGGCAGGCTGCCGGTGAGGTTACAGTGGCTGTCCCGCGTAGCTAACTTCCTAGGTGCCCGTCAGAAGGCTTGACCCTTGACGACGGCGGCCATGGCGGGTGATTGATTAACTTAGGAGACACGAAGCATCGGTCTGCCGCGACGCGATCGATGTAGCTTTTTGTTTTCTTCTTTTTCATGGCTTTTCTTCTTGACTGATCGATCCCACGGAGGGGATACGTACGCAGATCAAGCTGGACTGAGTAGATATATTGTGCAGGTTGATCATCACCTTTTCGCTGCAGATATATATGCATATAAAGAGTGATTGAAGAATAGCAGATTTTCTTTTCATCATCATGAAGTATATAATGCTTCTTCATTTCCTGGTTTAGTGCCGGCATGTAGGAGTGTCGACGTTGGGATGTTGAGTAGTGTACGTGCCTGGAGCTGCAATTAACATTTAGTGCATGAAAGCAACTATGAGTGGCTTGTTTAGACTTGTATATATGCTTAATTAATTACGATCGTGGAATTCTACTACTGATTGATTGTGTAGTACCGGCAGGCCGGCAGCTAGCTAAGCTAGCTATACGTGTAGAGAAGAATCTGTTGGGCACATCCGTACATGTACGAGCGATGGGAGTGAAAGCTTGTAGTGGACCGTCCAAATTCCAGTAATTGGCCATAACAATTCCGCAAAGTTCATAAGTTATCACGAAAGTTGTCAACCCGCGAAGATTAAGGAAAACCCACCTTATGATCTTATCATAATTTTATAATCAAACCAAACTGTAGAAAAATGGTGACGAGGGAGGCTCCGTAGATCACGAAAATTAACGAAAATTCTAGACTTGATGGCTCGAGTGACAGTGTAACCCGCCTTTCAGGATCTTGTCTTGACCAGGTAGCTTGTTTATTTACATCGACCCGTCGCTTCCGACAAAAGCATCACTGGCATGCGTCCAATCCGCATCACCAATAAACAGGAACTGAGCATGGCACCACTGACATTTTACTATCTACACGCATGAAGATCGGACATGCGATGCATGTGAGGCAGAGGCCACCATTAAAGGATGTTCAAGCAGGTAGGTCGATCGATCCAGCATCGGCCTCGCTCGTGGTCCTCTCACATGCTGTTCGACTTCGATCGATAGCGTTGCAATGATACAACCCAAAGTTCAGTTCCACCTTCCTTCCCCGTGTACTTGCATGGGCGGGCCGATGCCCATTTATTCGCCGAAAGATTGCAGAGCCATCAGCTCTGCCACCCCACCCCTGCCGGATGTCTTAGCTCTATTTCTCCAATCTTTCAGCTGGTGAGCTGATGTGCATTTATGCGTTTACATATGGTTGGCTGGCACACACCGGTGAGGATGCTGCGGCGCAGCGGCAGCCTCCCCCACGCCGTCGGTGCGGTGATGTCCAGCCCAGCGCGCGTCCGATGGATCGATAGGTCACTCGGCCTGGAGTTGGGCTCGCTTGCAAACTGACATGACATTATATCTATGGGCTTGAATCTTGTCACACTTAACGGACAACGCGCAATGCATGACTTGAAAGGCAACGCAAAATGCATGACTGATCGATCCATGGTGCACTGGAGCTAACAGCTAACGAACACGCTCCCTCGAATTGAGCCCAAATCTCGCGCTATGTGGCTGCTGGCTGGCTGCTACAGTATATATGGTTGCCGGGCCCTCGCCCGGGGAGGAGGAGGAGTGAATGAGGGAGGATGCTTGGCGCAGTGCAGTGCAGTTATGGTGGTTGATGGCGGATGCCGGATGGTAATGGCGGCAGTTGTTGAGGAGGCAGGGCCACGCGAGATGGCCATGACATTGTCCTGTGCGCGCACATGGCTGGCACCAAGGCGAGGCGGGCTGCCCGCGAGCGCCAAGGCACGCAAAAAGGAGTCGAGGGTCAGAGACGAAGGCCAAAGTGCGCGCTCTTTTCGGTCCATTTGTAAACGCAGCGATTTGGTCAGTTAGTTGGACATGCTAGTTTGTGGACGCCATGATTATGGTCGCGCGTCTCTTGTAATCTTGCTGCTGCTTGCCATTGCTAGTGGTCGGATCAGATTCGGCAATGTTGCTGCTGCTGAAAGCATGCCGTCAGCGGACGACAAATATCTAAGAGCGTGCACACATCACTATGTCAATCTAGGGTGCGGCCTGGTGTGCCAATGTACCCTAGCACTCATCCGGAGTTATGCAAACATTTTTGCAACTGACGGTCGGGTAGTCGTCATGCCAAGATCCCATTGAACAAAGTGCATCATAATAACAACCATTGCCAATCGAAAAAGATGTGGATCAGAATGATCAACCTATAAACACATGAACGAAGACCAGATACAAACAGACCCACCAAAGACCAACACAGATCGAATACCACGAGATCCAGACACATCTCCACACATCATCCAAGAATGCTAGACGCACCGTTGAGACGAAAATCGGACGTGGGAGACATTATTCCTCCAGAGGGACATCAACGCCGCCAGCCAACCCCAACCAAGACGCTGAATATACCAACAAGAGCGGTGCCCTCCCGCCGGCCGGGGGGGGGGGGGCAAGGTCCTCCACACATCCATGGCCTAAATGCAATAGAGGCAGGGCGGATCGTGACGATGCCGATGGGAGGAGAAGCAAGCCTAATCGCCTTAGAGCCTTTTTCAGGAAGAGGAAAAAAGGACTAAATCACATCTAGATATGCCGTAAGTATTGCATATCAAAGTCACATGTCATTGATTTTACTTGGAGATTCGTGTGGGTATTTTCTTTTTTCTTTTCCTTTTTATTTTTACGCAATCATCAATATCCGGTGTTTTGGATTATTTTTCATACTAGAGCACTCGTTCTGATTTTCTTTTCTTGTTACCGCTTTCGCTTCGGACCTTTTTCCCAATTTTTTAGCTAGTTTTTTTAGTTTCATTATAGCAAACCAAAAAACGCGCTAGGTATTGCATCGGAAAAGAAAAGGAAAAAAATCCATTGCACGTTTATTACTATGCATTAGTTTTAATTTTGTGGAAGAAAAGTCAGGCTTCCTTCCAATGCATTGATGTTTGAATGCGCACAAACATATTTTCATGTAAAATATGTCACATGTTAACACCGAACAAATTGATTTACAATATATAAATAAAAGAAGAAATTTTTGTTGAAGTTATATGAAAAAGATCCTAAGAACATCCTCTTTGGAACCCGTCACTGGCCTCACAACACTCATGTTGCACATCCACTACAATGGTTGTAATGTTTGAAGTTTTTCTTTCATTATACTAGGACAATTGCCATGCATTGCAATGAGACATAAATATTCTAATACGTTAGTCATGATTTATTTGCCCATACTAATATGATTCTATAAATAAATACTTATTAATTCCTGCCCAGGATTGTTTCAATAAATATTAAATCCTGTATGCCATTGTCTAAATAAATGTTTATCAAATTTTGTATGCGATTGTGTAATTAAATGTTTGGTAAGTAAAATAAGGTGGAATTGATGCAGAAGTTAGGTAAATTAAGGTGATTAATTCGAATACAGGGTAGGTGTGAAAATGGAGAATGGTGGGACTAAAAGACCGGTCGGGCGAAAAAAATCAGTGATGGGATGTGATTGGGAGGGGGGAGGGCTAGTTGACGAAGCATTCCGTTCGCGGGAATAGGCTAATCTATTTATTAAGTAATAGAGAAATATGTCAGATGTTAACACCCAACAAACTGGTTTACAAGATATAAAATCAGGACATCAGTAACTGGCGACTCGTTCCTGTGAAGGAACCCCCCTCCCCCTCCCTCGAACGATGACGTCGCCCATGGGGGGGGGGGGGGGGGCAAGGTCACATCCATGGCCTAAATGCCATCAGAGGCAGGGCGGATCGTGATGACGCCGATGGGAGGAGAAGCAAGCCTAATCGCCTTAGAGCCTTTTTTGGGAAGAGGAAAAAAGGACCTAGTTTTAATTATCACTTTTGTTAAATCACATCTAGATATGCCGTAAGTATTGCACATCAAAGTCACGTGTCATTGATTTTACTTGGAGATTCGTGCGGGTATTTTCTTTTTTCTTTTTTCTTTTCCTTTTTCTTTTTCTTTTTATGCAATCATCAATATCCGGTGTTTTGGATTATTTTTCTTACTAGAGCACTCGTTCTAATTTTCTTTTCTTGTTGCCGCTTTCGCTTCGGACTTTCCCCCTAATTTTTTAGCTAGTTTTTTTAGTTTCATTATAGCAAACCAAAAAATGCGCTAGGTATTTGAAAGCACAAGTGCTCCCTAGGTGGTTTTGGTAATTAATGTCAACATATCTCTTGTTGGACTAACACTTTTATCTAGTATGTTTCAGGTAAGTTCAACAATGGAGTGGCATGGACTAAAGGATGTGGGAACTCCTTCAAGATGCTAAGGACAAAGGATTGGCTAAAGCTTCAAGCTCAAGACTCTTCATTTTACATTTTAGTGATCCAAGATCACATTGAGTCTATAGGAAAAGCCAATACTATCAAGGAGGGATGAGGTGTTGCTTAATGAGCCTCTTGCTTCAAGTGCTTAGTGATATGCTCCAAATACCCTCAACTACTTTCCCACTTCCACACATATGTCCTAAAACCTAAAGTCAAACTCGCCCCATCGATTATTTCTATCCGCGCCACCGAGTTTTGATGTCTTAGCCACTGCCACAAACCCTAGGCAAATCGGTTCTACCGATAGGGATCTCGGTCTTACCGAGATGGGATTGTAATCTCTCTGTGTATGTCCATTATCAAAATCGGTCTCACCGAGTTTGAGAATCGGTACTACCGAGATTACAATGCAAACTTTCTGGTTGACTCATTACCAAAATCGGTCCCACCAAATTTGAGTAATCGGTCTCACCGAGTTTGCCTGACCAACTCTCTGGTTAGCTAATTACCAAAATCGGTCTCACCGAGTTTGTGTAATCGGTCTCACCGAGATTACGTTATGCCCTAACCCTGATCATATCGGTCCTACCGAGATGCAAGTCAGTCCTACCGAAAACCCTAACGGTCACTAGGTTTACTAAAATCGGTCTGACCGAGTTTGTTGATTCGGTCCCACCGAGATTGGTAAATTGTGTGTAACGGTTAGATTTTGTGTGGAGGCTATATATACCCCTCCACCTCCTCTTCATTCATGGAGAGAGCCATCAGAACAAACCTACACTTCCGACTTATCATTTCTGAGAGAGAACCACCTACTCATGTGTTGAGACCAAGATATTCCATTCCTACCATATGAATCTTGATCTCTAGCCTTCCCCAAGTTGCTTTCCACTCAAATCTTCTTTCCACCAGATCCAAATCCTATGAGAGAGAGTTGAGTGTTGGGGAGACTATCATTTGAAGCACAAGAGCAAGGAGTTCATCATCAACACACCATTTGTTACTTCTTGGAGAGTGGTGTCTCCTAGATTGGCTAGGTGTCACTTGGGAGCCTCCGACAAGATTATGGAGTTGAACCAAGGAGTTTGTAAGGGCAAGGAGATCGCCTACTTCGTGAAGATCTACCGCTAGTGAGGCAAGTCCTTCGTGGGCGACGACCATGGTGGGATAGACAAGGTTGCTACTTCATGGACCCTTCGTGGGTGGAGCCCTCCGTGGACTCGCGCAACTGTTACCCTTCGTGGGTTGAAGTCTACACCAACTTGGAAGTACGATAGCACCACCTACCGGAACCACGCCAAAAACATCCGTGTCTCCAATTGCGTTTGAATCCTCCTAACCGTTCCCTTTACTTTCTTGCAAGTTGCATGCTTTACTTTCCGCTGCTCATATACTCTTTGCATGCTTGCTTGTTATGTATTGAAAAAGTTAAACTTGTGCCTAAACTCCACTTAAACTTTAATAAGGTTAAAAACTGCAACTTTGGTACTTAGTGTCTAATCACCCCCCCTCTAGACACCTCTTCTCAAGATCCTACAGTATTGCATCGGAAAAGAAAAGGAAAAAAAATTCCATTGCACATTTATTACTATGCATTAGTTTTAATTTTGTGGAAGAAAAGTCAAGCTTCCTTCCAATGCATTGATGTTTGAATGTGCACAAACATATTTTCATGTAAAATATGTCACATGTTAACACCAAACAAATTGGTTTACAATATACAAATAAAAGAAGAAATTTTTGTTGAAGTTATATGAAAAAGATCCTAAGGACATACTCTTTGGAACCCATCACTGGCCTCACAACACTCATGTTGCACATCCACTACCATGGTTGTAATGTTCGAAGTTTTTTTTCATTATACTAGGACAATTGCCATGCATTGCAATGAGACATAAATATTCTAATACGTTAGTCATGATTTATTTGCCCATACTAATATGATTCTATAAATAAATAGTTATTAATTCCTGCCCAGGATTGTTTTAATAAATATTAAATCATGTATGCGATTTTCTAAATAAATGTTTATCAAATTTTGTATGCGATTTTGTAATTAAATGTTTGGTAAGTAAAATAAGGTGGAATTGATGCACAAGTTAAGTAAATTAAGGTGATTAATTCGAATACAGGGTAGGTGCGAAAATGGAGTGTGGTGGGACTAAAAAACCGGTCGGGTGAAAAAAAATCAGTGATGGGATGTGATTGGGAGGGGGGAGGGCTAGTTGACGAAGCATTCCGTTAGCGGGAATAGGATAATCTATTTATTAAGTAGTAGACAAACATGTCAGATGTTAACACCCAACAAACTGGTTTAATTACAAGATATAAAATCAGGACATCAGTAACTGGCGACTCGTTCCTATGGAGGAACCCCCTCCCCCTCCCTCGAACGATGACGTCACCCATGTGACGGGCACGCGACGCGCGCTGCGGGGGCTCCTCGGGAAGCCTCGCAGGAGAGCCCTTGCGAGGTGCTTGTCGTGATGGTGATCTTGATTAAGTCCTTTGCCGGGGGATTCCCTCGCGGGGCAAGGCCCTCGCGAAGCTGCTGACTCCGCGACGCCCATTGGTGGGAGGCCTCATGAGCTGGGCCAAGGGGCCCTTCCTAGGCCGCAAGTAGATGGCCCGTGGTACCTTGGCTCCCAATGGGCCGACAGTCGCGCTCTTAGTGGGTTGCTCCAAAAAGTTAACAACATAGAGACCATTCTCGATATGCCCAACAAAAGCTACTTTAAGGGTCTTGCTCCACAAAAGGGACACAGTATCAAGATCAAAGAATGTTGCGAAGCCCATGAGTGCACGTTGACGAACGAAAAGTAAATTGTATGCAAGGGTCTCAACAAGCATGACCTTCTCAATAGATAAATCTTGAGAGATGACCACCTTTCCAAGACCCAATACCTTAGATATTGAAGCATCAACGAATTGGACATGGGTGGGCATAGATGGGCTTGGTTGCACGTCCACCACCAAGTCCTTGCTTCCGGCCATACGATTTGTCGTTCCACTATTGAGCAACCATGACACTGAAGGAAATATGCCCTAGAGGCAATAATAAAGTTGTTATTTGATATTTCCTTATTCATGATAAAGGTTTATTATTGATGCTAGAATTGTATTGATTAGAAACTTAAATACATGCGTGAATACATAAACAAATACCGTGTCCCTAGTAAGCCTCTACTAGACTAGCCCGTTGATCAAAGATGGTTAAGGTTTCCTAACCATGGACATGAGTTGTCATTTGATAACGGGATCACATTATTAGGAGAATGATGTGATGGACAAGACCCATCCATTAGCTTAGCATAATGATCGTTCAGTTTTATTGCTATTGCTTTCTTCATGTCAAATGCATATTCCTTCGACTATGAGATTATGCAACTCTCGGATACCGGAGGAATACCTTGTGTGCTATCAAACGTCACAATGTAACTGCGTGAATAGAAAGATGGTCTACAGGTATCTCCAAAGGTGTTTGTTGGGTTGGCATAGATCGAGATTAGGATTTGTCACTCTGAGTATCGGAGAGGTATCTCTGGGCCCTCTCGGTAATGCACATCATAAGAAGCCTTGCAAGCAAACTGACTAATGAGTTAGTTGCAGGATGATGTATTACGGAACGAGTAAAGAGACTTGCCGGTATCGAGATTGAACTAGGTATGTGGAAACCGACGATCGAATCTCGGGCTAGTAACATACCTATGGACAAAGAGAATAACGTATGTTGTCATAACGGTTCGATCGATAAAGATCTTCGCAGAATATGTAGGAGCCAATATGAGAATCCAGGTTTCGCTATTGGTTATTGACCGGAGAAGTGTCTTGGTCATGTCTACATAGTTCTCGAACCCGTAGGGTCCGTACGCTTAACGTTCGATGACGATTTTGTATTATATGAGTTATGTGATTTGGTGACTGAATGTTGTTCAGAGTCCCGGATGAGATCACTAACATGAGAGGAGTCTCGAAATGGTTGAGAGGTAAATATTGATATATAGGACGATGGTATTCGGACACCGGAAGTGTACCGGAGTGTATCGGGTATTTATCAGAGTACCGGAGGGGTTACCGGAACCCCCGGTTGAAAGATATGGGCCATATGGGCCTTAAGAGGGGAGCACACCAACCCACAAGGGATGCCCCCCCAAGGAAGGAGGCCGAGTGGGAGAAGGGAAAGAGGGGGTTCGCCCCCCTTTCCTTCTCTCTTTCCTCTTCCCTTTTCCCCCTCCGGCAAATATGGAAGGGGAGGAGGCGAATTGGGGAGGACCCCAAGCAGGATTCCTCCTACTTGGGGCGCACCCTTGCTGCTCCCTCCCCGTGCCACCTATATATATGTGGGGAGGGGGCGCCTAGAACACACAACATCAATTGTTTGCCGTGTGCGGAGCACCTCCCCCCCCCCCCCACAGTTTACACCCCCGGTCATATTCTCGCGGTGCTTAGGCAAAGCCATGCACGGATCACTTCACTATCATCGTCACCACGGCGTCGTGCTGACGAAACTCATCTACTTCCTCAACACCTTGCTGGATCAAGAAGGCGAGGGACGTCACCGAGCTAAACGTGTGCAGAACTCGGAGGTGCCATACGTTCCGTACTTGATCAGTCAGAAATAGAAGAAGTTCGACTACATCAACCGCGTTGTCAAACGCTTACGCTTACGGTCTACGAGGGCACGTAGACCACACTCTGCCCTCTCGTTGCTATGCATCTCCTAGATAGATCTTGCGTTAGCGTAGGGATTTTTTTGAAATTGCATGCTACGTTTCTTAACAGTGGCATCCGAGCCAGGTCTGTGCGTAGATGATATGCACGAGTAGAACACAAAGATTTGTGGGTTGTTATCATTGAGGGAGTCCTGGATTATGGGGTCCTCGGGTGTCCGGGCTGTGTAGCATGGGCCAGGTGGTGAGCGCCGTGCTCGTCGTCAAACGAGAAGAAGAGGGACATAAATTCCCACTCCAAAAACCAGTATACTATGTACCGGCGGTCCTTACGCCATGCAAATCCCGATACCCGCACTATCAAAAGATAGCATATGTGGTCTTCATGGCATCTCAGAAGCTATGGCACTACTTTCAAGAGTGCTCGATCACGGTGGCTTATGAAGTACCACTCAATGACATCATAAATAATCGAGACTCCACCGACCAGATTGCCAAATGGGCTATTGAGCTCTTACCATTTGAAATAACATATAAGCCACGCCGAGCTATTAAATCTCAGGTGTTATCCGACTTTGTCGCCGAATGGACAGAAGCCGAACTCCCTAAAGAGTACAACACATACTCCAACTGGGTGATGTACTTCAACGGCTCTAAAATGTTAGTCGGATTGGGGGCTGGTGTCATCCTAACATCCCCTACAGGGGACACAATCTGTTATGTATTACAAATCATGTATACAGACTCCAATAAGCGACCGAATATGAGGCACTACTGCATGGTCTTCGGATGGACGTTCCTATGGGCATACAATGCCTCGAGGTGCGTGGGGATTCGAACCTCGTGATATCTCAAATAAATGGAGAATTGGATGCAAAAGATCCAAAGATGGCAGCCTGCCGCAACACCGTACTCAAAATATCAGCTCGGTTTGAGGGGCTCAAGTTTCATCATGTGGCTCGAGACAGTAATCAAGAAGCGGACATCCTTGCTCGAATGGGCGCTAAACGCGACCCCGTCTCGCCTAACACCTTTGTGGAAAGGCTTTTCAAGCCATCCATGGTATGGCAGGACGAGAGTGGAAATACCAGTCCGGCGCCGATCACACCCCCATATACCAAACATGATTCGGTTATCATCGGGGGCTCGGGCACCAAACCAACACCTTCCACCCATGTAATCATGGCAGTAATCGCTCCATGGACCAAACCTTTCTTAGGCTACCTTAATAGGCAGGAGCTCCCCGATGACCAGAACAAGGCCGTCGTATAGTTCGACGTTCGAAAGCCTACAAAGTTCACGAAGGAGAACTCTACAAGAAAAGCACTACTGGGGTTCTTCAGAGATGTATCTCCGAAGAGGAGGGGCGATAGCTCTTGGCCGAAATACATGCTGGCCTCGGTGGCCCATCACGCCGCAGCTCGGGCCCTCGTAAGGAAGGCCTTCCGTACAGGTTTCTTCTAGCCCACGGACTAAGCAGATGCACAGGCCCTTGTACATCGTTGTGTCGGATGCGAGCTCTTTGCCAATCAGAGCCATATGCCTCCCACCGCCCTAAGAACAATCCCCATTACCTGGCCTTTCGCGGTCTGGGGGCTAGACATGGTTGGACCCCTTAAAGGGGGAAGCCATAAGAAGAAATATTTACTAGTTATGGTGGACAAATTCACTAAGTGGATAGAGGCCAAACCAGTAAAAACGGCTGAAGCCGGACCGATGATAGATTTTATATCCGGTGTCGTACATCGTTACGGTGTCCCGCACAACATTATTACTGACAACGACTCTAACTTCACAGCCGATGAGGTGAAAATTGGTGTTCTAACCTGGGCATTAAGCTCGATTACGCCTCTGTATATCACCCTCAAACAAACGGTCAGTTCGAACGGGCTAATGGCCTGATAATGAGCAGCATCAAACCCAGACTAGTGTGATCCCTAAAGGAGTCGGATAAACACTTGGTCGAGGAACTCGATTTCGTACTCTGAGGGCTGTGGACCACGCCCAACTGCACGACCGCATACACACCATTCTTCATGGTGTACGGCGCAGAGGTTGTCTTGCCCTGCGATATTATTCATGACTCACCTCGGGTGCACATGTATGAAGAGAGAGAGAGGCCGAGCTCGATCGGCAGGATGACTTAGATGGCCTGGAGGAGGAGCGCGATGTCGCAAAAGCCCGGTCCGCATTCTATCAACAACAAGCTCGGAGATACCAAAGCAGAGAAGTGCAGGCAAAGACTTATAACGTCGGTGAGCTCTTTTTACGCCTCCCAGAGAAGAAAAAGGACAAACTCAAACCAAAATGGGAAGGTCCTTTCATTACAGATGAAGTTCTCACTGGAGGAGCCTACCGCCTTCGCAATGCATCGGATAATCGCTTAGATCCGAACCCTTGGAACGCTGCCCGGCTCCGAAGATTCTACGCATAAGTCCGGCCATGCTTTCTATTCGTCTTTTTGTCTCCTTTTCAATTTTTTTTCCTTTTTTCGTCTTTGTACGTTCCCCATGGTGTGTTGGATAAGCCGAACACTTGAGGGGTACACATCCTTAAATGTACACACCCCACCATGACGGGGGGCTTCTGTAAGTAGAAGCTCATTATTCCACCAAGCCTAGAGCTCACAATATATGTGTTGTTTGCGGATATACATCCTTTTTGCCATTATATGCACCTCTATGACTTAAGTTCTTGCCAAGCTGGGTTGCCTGGCTCCTTATGCCCTACGTTCCTGATTGTTCGGCTAGGGTATAAAGGGAGCACCTCTGCGATTGTTACAACCGGTTCATCCGGACATGTACCTCAGACGGGTGAAGCTGAAAGCTAGCATTCTTAAGGGAATAATTGGTCGGCACTAAACCAAGAGATTGTTGCCGTACTGCAACTATTTCAAGCACTGTGAGACGGTTTTTCCGTATTACGGACCACACACCCCGACACATGTAATTATAATATGCCGACCCAAGGAAAGGAACCCTTAGTGGAACTATTTTCCTTGGAAGATGTTTCTTACATACGTAATATAACATACATCCTGAACTCGAATTTTTTGTCTGTTCGAGCACGATGACTGGGTTGCCTGGTGTCCGGACAAATACTTCCTTTTTTTCTTAAAGTATCCGGAAACACTCCACCATTTTGGTCTGGAGGTTAAAGCCGAAAGCCTGTGATGACAAAATCATTTCACATGTTCGGATCAAACCAAAGGTTGATCATAAATGTACATTGATACATTAAGTCAACAATTTATTCCTTCTTTATTCCGTCTATAAGGCTGTCTAATCTACAGTCTTCCTGTGAATATTTGGCAGCGATCATTACTTGATCATAGACCAAATTTAAAGGGATTTCCTTCCCATCTGGTCCCTGCGGGCCTACTTGGGCCATATGATTCGGGTCCAGTTTATTGAAGCGTGCCTTCACCATGGCCCAGGCTTCTCGTGCACCTTCACGGCAGGCAGATGTCTTCCATAGCTCAAACCGGCGCCGGTGCCGGGCACCTTTGAATAGGTCCGCCAAGCCCTCCATACTTTCTGGAGGGGTATCAGATGGCCATAACGCCTTCACCATATTCCTCGTGGCTTTTCGGGCTCGAGCATGCATGGCGGACAACTCCTTTAGCACGTCTCCTTGAAATCCGGATACTTCCTCTTCAGGCCGACCAGTTAACAGACCTACAACAACAAAGTCATGATATGCCGCATTACGGACCAAATATGAGCACCTATGGTGGTTCTAAATAAGAGTGGAAGACATACCGAATATGCCGCCCTTCAGTTTTTCATTTTCCTTCTGAAAGGCCGATAGCTGAGCCTTTAAGCTCTCTATCTCCACGGACTGTTTGTCCTTTTCCTCTTCAAGTTTTTTCTCCCTAGATGCGCCCGTCGCGATCTCTTTCAATTCCGCTAGTTCGGCAGTGACTGCATTTAGTTGCCTCTGGTTTGTGTTCAGCTCCTGGGCTAGCATAGTGTTCTTTTCTTTCAGAACCTGCAAAAGTTATCATTCCTTAAATCGGTTCACTTCACTATTTCAAGTCTCGGGGGCTACTGGCATATGACCATACACAATTGCATCAAATTTTACCTGTATATCCTTTGAAAACAGCCGGATGACTCCGGCAAGTCCGTCTCGAGCGGCTCGGATATATGCATCCACCGAACACAGTGCGGCAAACTCTTGTTCGGAAAAAGCCAGAGCACGCATAGCCTCCTTTAATCGATGGTGATTCATCACGCTCTCCACTTCGGAATTTGTGACTGATACGTCATCCGAATCTTCTTGAGGAGGCGGAACCGGCGTTGCGTCGGCTCGCGTCCTAGTTGACGAGTCCGGCACCGGATTAGTGGACATTTGGCTAATCGGGCGTTTTCCCACCGTCTGTCGCGTACTCCTCCTGATGTCAAGGATAAAAAGGGAGACTCTTAACAACCCGGACTCATGCCTAGGCATATATTAAAACACACATACCTCTTGGAAGACTGTGAGGTCTTTGTAGTACTCCCGGTTACTTTTTGTTTTGAACAACGGCCTTGTGTAGGGACCGCCCTTGAGGAGATACGGTCCCTAGAGCGCCGATCCTGTTACAATTCGGATCAGTACAAAGGGTAAGGATGCATATGAGGATCTCCTTTTAGGAAGCCTCCGGATACTCACGATGCAGAATGGGTGAAGGCGAGGGTAGTCGACGGTGATGGCCACTTCTGAACCGCCAAGGCTCGGTTGATAGAATACCCCATCGTTGAATTCTATATATATGTCCGGATCCTCACAAAAGCCAGGATCTTTATCACAATTATGATCCTCTGGCTGGGGAGAAGGACAGTGGACGTCTTCGGTCATCCTCCTCCATGACTGTTGGTGGCGTCAAAGAGTAAATTAGATTAGAGTCTGCAATGCAATAAAAAAAGAACAAACGATTGATATCTTACCCATTCAATAGGAGTGTACATAGAATAAGCGTCCCGACAGTTTAACCGGAGAAAATCTTATCTTTCGCCCTTATACAGATCAGCTAAAATTGAGGCTAGTTTGGCTGGGGTATCCGGACCTTCCGCCTATAGCGGGACGCATCATCTTCTCGGTTGTAGCACCATAAGGGAGTTACTCTGGATTGAAGAGGCTGAATACACCTCTTTATTGCAATGTCCATGACTTCAACTATAGAGAGCTCGGTATGGGATAGCAACCTGACCTTGCTAACCAACCTCTTTATCTCCGCACTGTCCTCTTCCTTGGGACTGCGGGGACGCCAGTTGAGGCACTTCCTTAAAGGAGCATTGGAGAATTCCCTGCCGGACTGGGTCCGACAGCGGGACGTCGTTCATATAAAACCATTCCGAGGACCACTATGGGCATACCTCTTTAGGTGTTCCTACAAGGTATACGGACCCGACTATGCGCCATACTTCAGCACCACCTACTTCAAATATGGAACTTCCTCGGTGCCGGGGAACGAGGCAAAAGAATTTCCTCCATAATTCAAAATGGGCCTCAATGCCTAAGAATAGCTTGCAGAGGGCGACAAAGCCTGAGATGTGCAGAATCGAACCTGGGGTGAGGTTGTGTAGTTGGATGCCGTAAAATTCCAATAACCCCGGAGGAAGGGATGGACTGGAAATCCCAGGCCCCGCGGCAGAAATGGGACGAAGCACACCCTCTCCTCCTTATTGGGGTTGGGTAAGTTCTCAGCCATCGCATCATTGCCGATTTAATACAAGACCGCTCGAACGGAGACTAGATCCGCGAGGGGGAGATAACCCTGCGTCTGGAGTCGGCTCAGCTGAAGATGAGGCACGGAGCAACTCAGCTAATCACCCTCTTGAGGGCCATGAGGGCGCGAAGAGGAGCCTGGGGCGCTGGCCATGATGGAAGGGTTTGCTCGTGGCTAAACTTGGTGGTTTTCCTTTTGCGCGGTGTGAGATGACATTTGGA
The DNA here is from genome assembly GCA_021605145.1 of Aegilops bicornis. Lineage (NCBI taxonomy): Eukaryota > Viridiplantae > Streptophyta > Magnoliopsida > Poales > Poaceae > Aegilops > Aegilops bicornis. The sequence goes on along the minus strand of CM038671.1, from coordinate 627,376,997 downwards.
GATCTAAATCTCCTTTTATAGGTGCCATCCAAGCGCGTAATGGGGGGCTTATTTATAAAAAAAGCATAGACTGTTCATGTTCGCCCGGCGCATGAAAATCGAAGCGTCGACAGGGGAGGAATCGTAAAAGACATCGAGGTTATCACCGGATTGTCATTGGACCGGATTATAATGAAGAACCCGCCTTGCAAAGCCGAAGACATGAGCCGAATACTACTCGTCATTGAAGGCAAGTTCGGGGGCTACTGAGGGAGTCCTGGATTATGGGGTCCTCGGGTGACCGGGCTGTGTAGCATGGGCCGGACTGATGGGCCGTGAAGATACAAGATAGAAGGCCTTCCCCCGTATCCGGACGGGACTCTCCTTTGCGTGGATGGCAAGCTTGACGTCTGGATGTATAGTTTCCTTTCTCTATAAACCGACTCTGTACAACCCTTGGCCCCTTCGCTGTCTATATAAACTAGAGGGTTTAGTCCGTGGAGGCTATCAGAATTTACATAAGCTAGACAGCTAGGGTTTAGCCATCACGATCTCGAGGTAGATTGACTCTTGTAACCCCTATACTCATCAAAGTCAATCAAGCAGGAAGTAGGGTATTACCTCCATTAAGAGGGCCCGAACCTGGGTAAACATTGTGCCCCCTTGTCTCCTGTTACCTTCGATCCTCAGACACACAGTTCGGGACCCCCTACCCGAGGACCCCATAATCCAGGACCCCCTAGGGTTTTGCCGGGTGCGAACGTGGTCATACTGCTTACCACTAATGTCTTATTTTGATTCGGCGGTATTGTTGGATGAAGCGGCCCGGACCAACCTTACATAACCACGTTCATGAGACCGGTTCCACCGACAGACATGCAACTAGTTTTGCATAAAGGTGGTCGACGGTGTCTCTGTTTCTCCTACTTTAGTTGAATCGAATTTGACTGTGGCCGGTCCTTGTTGAAGGTTAAAACAGCAAACTTGATAAATCACCGTTGTGGTTTTGATGCATAGGTAAGAACAGTTCTTGCTAGAAGCCCGTAGCAGCCACGTAAAACTTGCAACAACAAAGTAGAGGACGTCTAACTTGTTTTTGTAGGGCATGTTGTGATGTGATATGGTCAAGACATGATGTGATATACGTTGTTGTATGAGATGATCATGTTTTGTAAAAGTTATCGGCAAACGGTAGGAGCCTTATGGTTGTCTCTTTATTGTATGAAATGCAAACGCCATGTAATTGCTTTACTTTATGACTATGCGGTAGCGATAGTTGTAGAAGCAATAGTTGGCGAGACGACCACAATGCTACGATGGAGATCAAGGTGTCGAGCCGGTGATAGTGGAGATCATGAGATGCTTTGGAGATGGAGATCAAAAGCACAAGATGACGGTGGCCATATCATGTCACATATTTTGATTGCATGGGATATTTATCTTTTATATGCATCTTATTTTACTTAGTACGACGGTAGCATTATAAGATGATCCCTTAACTAAATTTCAAGGTATAAGTGTTCTCCCTGAGTATGCACCGTTGCGACAGTTAGTCGTGTTGAGACACCACATGATGATTGGGTGTGATAGACTCTATGTTCAAATACAATGGGTGCAAGACAATTTTGCACATGCGGAATACTCGGGTTAAAGTTGACGAGCCTGGCATGTACAGGCATGGCCTCGGAACATTGGAGACCGAAAGGTCGAACGTGAATCATATAGTAGATATGATCAACATAGAGATGTTCACCACTGATGACTACCCCATCTCACGTGATGATCAGACATGGGTTAGTTGATTTGGATCACATATCACTTAGATGACTTGAGGGATGTCTATTTAAGTGGTAGTTCATTAGTAATTTGATTAATTGAACTTAATTTATCATGAACTTAGTCCTGATAGTATTTGCAAATCTATGTTGTAGATCAATAGCTTGCAATATAGCTCCCATATTTTTGATATGTTCCTAGAGAAAAATAAGTTGAAAGATGATAGTAGCAATGATGCGGACTGGGTCCGTGATCTGAGGATTATCCTCATTGCTGCACAGACAAATTATGTCCTTGATGCACCGCTAGGTGACAAACCTATTGCAGGAGCAGATGCAGACATTATGTATGTTTGACAGGCTCGGTATGATGACTAATTGATAGGTTAGTGCGCCATGCTTTACGGCTTATAACCGGGACTTCAAAAATGTTATGAACGCCACGGAGCATATGGATGTTCCAAGAGCTGAAATTGGTATTTTAGACTCATGCCCATGACCTCTGACAAGTACTTTGCCTACAAGATGGAGGAGAATAGCTCATCCAGTGAGCATGTGCTCAGAATGTCTGGGTACTACAATCGCTTGAATCAAGTGGGAGTTAATCTTCCAGATAAGATAGTGATTGACAGAGTTCTCTAGTCACTATCACCAAGCTACTATAACTTTGTGATGAACTATAATATGCAAGGGATACCAAAAACGATTCCTGAGCTCTCTGCTATGCTGAAATCAGCGAAGGTAGAAACCAGGAAAGAGCATGAAGTGTTGATGGTTAACAAGACCACTAGTTCAATAAAAAGGGCAAAAGGAAAGAAAGGGAACTTCAAGAAGAAATGCAAGCAAGTTGCCACTCCCGTGAAGAAGCCCAAAGCTGGACCCAAGCCTGAAACTGAGTGCTTCTACTACAAAGGAAATGGTCAATGCAAGCTGGACTACCCCGAATACTTGGCGGATAAGAAGGATGGCAAATTGAACAAAGGTATATTTGATATACATGTTATTGATGTGTACTTTACTAGTGTTCATAGTAGCCCCTGGGTATTTGATACCGGTCCAGTTGCTAAGATTAGTGACTCAAAATAGGAGTTGCAAAATGAAGAGAGACTAGTAAAGGGCGAGGTGACGATGTGTGTTGGAAGTGATTCCAAGTTTGATAAGATCACCATCGCATAATTCCTCCACCTTCGAGATTAGTGTTGAACCTAAACAAATGTTATTTGGTGTTTGCGTTGAGCATGAATATGATTGGATCATGTTATTGCAATACGGTTATTCATTTAAGTCAGAGAATAATTGTTGTTATGTTTACATGAATAAAAGCTTCTATGGTCATACACCCAATGTAAATGGTTTATTGAATCTCGATCGTAGTGATACACATATTCATAATATTGATGCCAAAAGATGCAAAGTTCATAATGATAGTGCAACATACTTGTGGCACTGCCGTTTTGGTCATATTGGTGTAAAGCGCATGAAGAAAAGCCATGCAGATGGACTTTTGGAATCACTTGATTATGAATCATTTGATACTTGCGAACCATGCCTCATGGGCAAGATGACTAAAACTCCGTTCTCCAGAACAATGGAGCAAGCTGATGACTTATTGGATATAACACATATAATGTATGTGGTCCGATGAGTGTTGAAGCACGTGGCAGGTATCGTTATTTTCTGACCTTCACAGATGATTTGAGCAGATATGGGTATATCTACTTAATGAAACACAAGTCGGAAACATTTCAAAAAGTTCAAAGATTTTCAGAGTGAAGTGGAGAATCATCATAACAAGAAAATAAACTTTCTACGATCTGGTCGCAGAGGGGAATATTTGAGTTACGAGTTCGACCTTCATTTAAAACAATGTGGAATAGTTTCACAACTCACGCCACCTAGAACATCACAACATAATGGTGTGTACGAACGTCGTAACCGTACTTTATTAGGTATGGTGCGATCTATGATATGTCTTACTGATTTACCACTATCATTTTGGGGTTATGCATTAGAGACAATTGCATTCACGTTAAATAGGGCACCGTCTAAATACGTTGAGACGACACCGTATGAACTGTGGTCTGGCAAGAAACCTAAGCTGTTGTTTCTTATAGTTTGGGGTTGCGACACTTATGTCAAAAAGCTTCAGCCTGATAATCTCGAACCCAAATCGGAGAAGTGCGTCTTCATAGGATACCCTAAGGAAACAATTGGGTACACCTTCTAGCACAAATCCAAAGGCAAGATCTTTGTTGCCAAGAATGGAAACTTTCTAGAGAAGGAGTTTCTCTCGAAAGAAGTGAGTGCGAGGAAAGTAGAACTTGATGAGGCAATTGTACCTTCTCTCGAATTGGAAAGTACCTCATCATAGAAAATCATTCCAGTGATGCCTACACCAACTAGAGAGGAAGCTAATAATGATGATCATGAAACTTCAGATCAAGTTATTACTGAACCTCGTAGGTCAACCAGAGCACGATCCGCACCAGAGTGGTACGGTAATCCTGTTCTGGAAGTCATGTTACTAGACCATGGCGAACCTACGAACTATGAAGAAGTTATGATGAGCCTAGATTCCGATAAATGGCTTGAGCCATGAAATATGAGATAGGATCCATGTATGAGAACAAAGTGTGAACTTTGGTGGACTTGCCCGATGATCGGCAAGCCATTGAGAATAAATGGATCTTCAAGAGGAAGACAGACGCTGATGGTAGTGTTACTATCTACAAAGCTCAACTTGACGCAAAAGGTTCTTGACAAGTTCAAGGTGTTGACTACGATGAGATTTTCTCGATGCTTAATTAAGTCTGTCCGAATCATGTTAGCAATTGCTGCATTTTATGAAATCTGGCAAATGGATGTTAAAATTGCATTCCTTAATGGATTACTTAAAGAAGAGTTGTATATGTTGCAACCAAAAGGTTTTGTTGATCCTAAAGGTGCTAACAAAGTGTGCAAACACCAACGATCCATCTATGGACTGGTGCAAGCATCTCAGAGTTGGAATAGATGCTGTAATAAGGTGATCAAAGCATATGGTTTTATACAAACTTATGGTGAAGACTGTATTTACAAGAAAGCGAGTGAGAGCTCTATAGCATTTATGATATTATATGTGGAAGACATATTGTTGATTGGAAATGATGTAGAATTTCTAGATAGCATAAAAGATATTTGAATAAGAATTTTTCAACGAAAGACCTCGGTGAAGCTGCTTACATATTGGGCATCAAGATCTATAGAGATAGATAAAGACGCTTGATAAGACTTTCAATAAGTACATATCTTGACCAGATTTTGAAGGAGTTCAAAATGGATCAGTCAAAGAAGGAGTTCTTGCCTGCATTATAAGGTGTGAAGTAGAGTAAAGACTCAAAACCCAACCACGACAGAAGATAAAGAGAGAATGAAAGTCATTCCCTATGCCTCAGCCATAGTGTCGGTGTCAAAACCGGCGGATCTCGGGTAGGGGGTCCCGAACTGTGCGTCTAGGCGGATGGTAACAGGAGACAAGGGACACGATGTTTTTACCCAGGTTCGGGCCCTCTCGATGGAGGTAAAACCCTACTCCTGCTTGATTAATATTGATGATATGGGTAGTACAAGAGTGGATCTACCACGAGATCGTGAGAGGCTAAACCCTAGAAGCTAGCCTATGATATGATTGTTGTTCGTCCCACGGACTAAAACCCTCCGGTTTATATAGACACCGGATAGGGTTAGGGTTACATGAGTCGGTTACAATGGTAGGAGATCTACATATCCGTATCGCCAAGCTTGCCTTCCACGCCAAGGAAAGTCCCATCCGGACACGGGACAAAGTCTTCAACCTTGTATCTTCATAGTCCAGGAGTCCGGCCACCGGTGATAGTTTGGCTATCCGGACACCCCCTAATCCAGGACTCCTCAAGAGCCCCCTGAACCAGGCTTCAATGACGATTTAGTCCGGCGCATATTGTCTTCGCATTGCAAGGCGGGTTCCTCCTCCGAATACTTCATAGAAGATTTTGAACACAAGGATAGTGTCCGGCTCTGCAAAACAAGTTCCACATACCACCGTAGAGAGAATAACCTTTGCACAGATCTGCTGACGTATTTCGTGGCGTGACATCACACCACGACCAGGCCTTTATACGAATCGTTTTACTTTTCCACCTCAGCGCGTTTAGCGAGGCGGTTTCCTTGGCACGTCTTATCAGAGCGGAGATCGTGCCCCCTTATTCCGGGATTCTCATCAATACGGGCGTGGGTAACCCAGTCGTGCCTGTTGGCATGCCTCCTCCATCGAAGGCGAGTCCCGAACGGTCATGGGGAGGGCTCTTGGTATTCAACCTCTTTATAACGAGACCAAGGCCCGCTCCTTTCTTTCAATCTCAATCGAATCCGCCCCTCGCCTCGAGTTCCAACACCCAAAGCTCTAGATTTAGGCGCTTCGGACCTTCAACGATGTCCAGCCCCGACCTGCACGGCCGATGGATGTCTTCCTCCGTCACGGAAGAAGATGTGCTAAAGCTGAGAGACGCCAGGTATCAAACCGACGAAATTGCGCATAGGCTGCCTGCCCAAGGGCAGGTTATTCCCACTCCCGAGCCCGGTGAGAGCGTGGTATTCGTGTCTCACTTCCTTCGGGGTTTAGGCTTCCCGATGGACCCCTTTGTGAGGGGGCTCATGTTTTATTATGGGCTGGAATTCCATGACTTGGATCCAGAGTCCATCCTCCACATCTCGTTGTTTATTGTCGTATGTGAAGCCTTCCTCCGCATTACCCCTCACTTCGGATTGTGGCTCAAGACCTTCAAAGTGGAGCCGAAGATGATCAAGGGGCATCAGGCAGAGTGCGGAGGGGCTGGTATAAGCAAGAATGCTGACGCTCCATGGCCCGAGGGCTTTTTTCAAGAGGAGCTTAATTTATAGCAACAGGAGTGGTTTTATATCACCGCTCCCAAGGGCACCAACTGGGCGGCGCCACCTGCCTTCCGCTCGGGTCCTCCACTGCGGCGGGTGTCATGGGTCAATAAAGGGCTCGACTGGGGACCGTCCAAGGACGTACCTCTGTTGCAGGGCCGTATTCGAGACCTCCTAGAGAGAGAGAGAGAGAGAGAGAGAGAGAGAGAGAGATCAATCTGGTTGTAGTAGCGCAGGTCATGCTGATTAAATCGCACCTTGCCCCTGCAAGCGTCGCCCCTCCCTCACTTTGTGGGAGTTTAATCCGGAGGGACCACGAGCTCTCCAACATTTTATGGGCGCAACGCCCGTGGAGATGTACCAACTGTTCTTCGGATCACAAACAATGTGTCCGGACTTAACCGAGGACGCAGGTTTGAGCTGCAATCGCCTGGATACTCAAGTAAGTAGTCCTGTACCCGGACATGCTATCCGCATATTTATCATAAACTTGCCCTTAAAAGAGCTATCCTTTAAGCAGGAGTGGACAGCAACAGCAAAACTGATCAGGTGTACGGCCCCTCTCCCTGAAACCACGCCGGATCCTGTATTAACCAAGATGCTAGAGGCTGTGCCTTTTGAAGAAGGCGAAGGGGGGAACAAGGGAACTACTACCTCCGTGAAGGAGGTTATCAAGGAAGGGGGGATCGAGAGTCCCTCCTCCAAGGGGAGAAGAGGACCGCTTCAAGATCCGGAGACCAAAGCCTCAAGCGGGGAAGAAATCTTCACCAGAGGGTCCTCATGGGAGATGCCCGGCCGCACTATTTCCCCAAGGAGATCAGCCCTCCAGCGAGCCGTAAGTAAAGGGGGGCGTTTTTTTTAAAGAGATACATCCCCGTTTTATTTCTCAAGGTAACCGAAAGTTTACCTTGTAGTTCGGATCTCAGCCCTTCACAGCAGAGCTCGTCTTCAGGGGATCTTGATCCGGAGATGATGGAGAGCGAAACGCCTCCGCCTGCCATACCGTTATGCGAGGCGGACGACCCTGAGGTGTCGTCGCGGAGGGCTTCTCCGAATCCGGCGGGGCCGGAGGGCTCTCTTCCTTGTGTAGGTGGCGAAGCGTCCGGTGGCTAGCCGGGCTGATGAATTTGCCGAACTGAAGCGGCAACTTGACGTGGTGGATGTGGACATCACTCTTGTTAATGAGCGGCTTGACGAGTCACAAGGTATGCAACTTCTCCGCGGACACCTGGTAAGGGAGCTTGACGCCCATGCCTTACAACATGTATGCTTAATGCAGATGGTGCCGCTGCTATGGAGAACCTTCGGGGGGAGCTCGCCTGAGCCAAGGAGCAAGCCAGGAAAAGTGAAGCGGCGACCTTAAAGGCGGCCGCAGAGCTAAAAGCCGAACAAGCTGCTCACTGCCGAAGCAAGAAAGAAATGGCCAGATGGCCGTGAAATTGAAGAATGCTACTGACCGTTGCGAGCTTCTTGAAAAAGAAGATCGAGCGAAACAAGAGGACCTGAAAAAGACCGCCACCAAGGCCAAGGACACTCGCTCTGCGATGAGAGCTATGAAGGAGGAGCTACGTCAGGCCGGAGATATTGCGGCTGGAAAGCCCTTTCTGCTGCGGAGGAAATTCATGGATCCGAAGTACGCTCAATTGGACCGACAGTGGTGTGCGGAGGATGCTTATCTGGACTTGGCGGCGAGTGCCGCAGACGCGGCCGAACACTTTCGAGGTCAAAAGGATCACGGAATGGAAGAGCTTTTTTGGTCGCAGTTCCATAGTCCGGAGCGTCCACTTTCATTATCCGATCGTTTGGCCGAATGGGCTGAGCTGAATAGGTTGTCGGACTTGCCATGAAGGCTGTCATGACTCATTTGTGGCCGAAAAGGCCCGAGCCGAAGAGCTATTTTGGCTTGGTGCAACAGTTCCTTGGTGCGGTGCCGCATATCGATGCAATGAAGCGGTCAGCATGCATAGAGGGTGCGCGGATGGCTCTTGCCGTGTCAAGACATACTTTGGGCGGAGATGAAGGCCACCGACGTTGCATCCCAAGATTCGGATAGAAGCCAGTACACCGCCGAGCACTATTTTGAGGAAGTCTGCAGGCGCTCGTTTAATAGAGACGCAATGCTCGAAGGATATTATGTTTTAATGACATGTATGATTTGTGAAAACAATGTTTTAATATAATATAAGAGCTTTTTATACTTGTGCGTTCAAGTATTAAAATACCTCCTGTGCGGCCGTTGATGTATATGTGTATATAACCTGAAAGATGGCAGTCTTCAGCTTCAGCCCCCACGCACATAGTGCGGGGGTGTTTGCAAAAGGCGATTTACACACTTAATCCAACGTCTTGGTCCTGTAAAGGAGGTGATAGCGTAGCAAACTAGGCAACCGGACTATAATGCTTTATCACTTTCACTTAGCCATAGGAGTTCGATGGTGGGGCTACTATATAGCCCCTAGGGGCACCGCGCTCTCCAATTCGGGCGTATGTGCTGACGACGGGAACGGTCGCCGTTAATGCGGGGAATTATAAACATTCCGGTGGGTCATCGAGTGGTTGACCAGTCTCACGCTATATCATGACGATCGGTTTTCGGCTTTCTCATCGAGGTGCTCACCGGCGAACCGGGCACAATCGCAGTAGTTCTCCGGTGCAGCGTTAGCCGATAGAACGGAACGTAAGGCAGCAAAACACAGAGCCAGGCAAACCCAACATTTGACCAAAGACATCATTCGAGCTGATGCATATAAGGCCTAACTTTCGACGCCGAACACTCCCTAAGGTATTCGGTCTTTATGAAAACGGGCAGAATAATGCCCTAAGCCCCTGGTGTCCAAGTACGCGCAAAAATTCTGGTGCGACCGATGCCAAAACGCCAACCTCCTCCTCGGTTATAGCAAGAAACCGGGGGATGTGTATCAACAAGAGACAGTAAAAAAGGTTTACGCAGGGTCTTAATCTGAAAAGAATCCTTGCAACGGGTCCCTACCGCACGCCTCCGCTACCGTGTTCCATTGTGACGATCCTGGACGGGTGTAGCACGGTGTTCATCTGTAAAAGAGAAGAACTTAGTTGAAAAGAAAAAAGATCGTGCAGAAAATGTACTTTATATTAAATAAATAGAGTACGGTTCAAAAAGTGAATAAAATTGAGCTTTATTGTCTCTTATTGTACATGCGTGCAGCCACTTGTGCGGGGGTATGCCGCTAGTAGGCCTTTATATGTTTACGTCGGACTCGTCTAGCCATGTCCGAGGTTCGAATGACCTATTCAAGTGCTTTGATTAGCGGAGCCGGATTAGTGTGGGGCTGTCAAGGCAGTCTCACGTTCTTCCGTGCTCGAGTAACACTTCATACTCCCTTTTAATGAGATGATGCCGCGTGGACCGGGCATTTTAAGTGTAAGAGATGCATAATGCGGAATTGCGTTAAAGCGGGCGAAAGCTTCACGTCCCAGTAGTGCTTGATAGCTAATTTCGAATGGGGCAATATGGAAGGTTAGCTTTTCGCGGCGGAAGTTGTCGGATGAGCCGAACACAACTTCTAGCGATGAGGGAGCCCGCATAATGGGCATATAGGCCTGGCATTACCCCTTTGAAGGAGGTGTTGCTATGGCGAATTTTGGTTGGGTCTATCCCCATTTTGCGGATTGTGTCCTGATATAGCAGGTTTAGATTGCTACCCCCGTCCATTAGGACTTGTGTAAATTGGAGTCCGTCGATTATAGGATCTAATATCAAGGCAGTCCATCCTGCGTTCTGGATACTTTCGGAATAGTCCTGATGATCGAAGGTGATTGGTTTTGACAACCATCGTTGGGACTCTGCTGGGCGCCGCTCTATTTTTCCCTTTTGTCACTTGAAGTGAGTTCACTGTTTTTACTTTTTGTGGGAAATTCTTTTGTTTTCCGGTGCTCTGCTTGTGGGGTTCGCCATCGTCCTCGCTTGGTGTGTCGAGCCTTGTGTTCGACATTGAGTTTGCGGACTGCTTGAAGACCCAACAATCTCTATGGGTATGGTTTGCGTGCTTCCCGAGTACTGTGGACTTGGCATATTTTGTCCAAGATTTTGTTTAGGTTGGATAGCTCGTCATTGTTGTCCCCGAGGGGCAGTTTTTATGACTCTGCGGAGCTTACGAATCCGGCGTTGACCGCCGTGCTCTTCGGCTGTTTCCCTTTGTCCGCACCGTCCTTGCTGCGTCGTGGTTTTCCATTTCCATCCTCGACTTCGGATGTACTTGGGTCGCTGGTACTGCATCTTGCTAGCCAACTATCCTCTCCCACGCAAAGCGGGTCACGAGGCTTGTTAATGCAGCCATTGTTCTCGACTTCTCCTGGTCGAGGTGTCTGGCGAGCCATTCGTCTCAGACGTTGTGTTTGAAAGCTGCTAAGGCTTCGGCGTCCGGACAGTCGACTATTTGGTTCTTTTTGGTGAGGAACCTGTTCCAGAATTTGCGGGCTGATTCTCCGGGTTGTTGAGTTATGCGACTTAAATCGTCTGCATCCGGAGGGCGGACATAAGTCCCTTGAAAATTTGCCCGAAAAGCATCCTCGAGCTCTTCCCAACTTCCAATGGTATTCTCAGGGAGGCTTTTGAGCCAATGCCGGGCTAGCTCTTTGAGCTTGAGGGGTAAGTATTTTATGGCGTGGAGATCATCTCCTCTAGCCATGTGTATGTGGAGGATGTAATCCTCAATCCAGACTCTGTGGTCATTGTTCCGTCGTATGCCTCTATGTTTACGGGTTTGAATCCCGCTGGGAATTCGTGATCCAGCACCTCATCGGTGAAACACAGGGGGTGTGCGACACCCCTATATTTGGGTGTGCCGTGATGTTCGGATATTTGGCGTGTTGCATTGCTTGGAAGAGCTTGCTTTCTCGGCCCATAGATGGACCTAACTGGGCCATCCTTTTGATGCGAATCCTTATGCGGATCGCGTGCCGGCTTGTGTGCGGCGCCACATGCCGCTCCATGTTTGCCATGTGGTCGTCTATCCGACCGGGCGGCGTCTTTGTTCTTTGATTGCGGGGGCTCTATGGCCTCCACATCGAATTCGGGCAGTAGTTTGCGCTTCGGGTAGCTCTTTGTTTGGCGACTGTCGCCGTATTTCTCTGCGGTGTTGAGTACTTTGCTCCATCTGATTATGAGTGCATCTTCCGCTGTTTTGAGCTTCCGCTTCTGCTTTTTCAGCTACGCAGCGATGGCGACGGGCCTTTTGTGGAGGTTCTTCTGCTCCAACAATTTGTCCGGCGTGAGATCGTCCGAATCGTTATCTTCGCCGGGACGGGTTGTTTATCCAAGTTGTCCTGTTCGGGCGGTTGCTCGATAGCATGTTAAATCGTCACCGGTTCGCCCTGCTCTATGGCTGGGTCTGTGTGGCTGCCGCCTTTGTCGAGGCGGGACTTAGTGTGGCGTTTACGTTACCGTTTTGACTGCTTTTCGAGGGATTTATCCTTCGTAGTGTCCCGTTGTTCCCGTCGTCACTTCCTTTAGGTGTATCCACCATGTATACATCGTGGGATGAGGTGGATGTCCAAAGATCCTATAGGTGCTGGTTCATGGTTGTCTCCTACATCGTCGTCCATACCGTCAATGTCTTGAGTCGAAATCGAGCACGTCGTTTAAGCTTTTCGGCGGTGGCTACAAAGTGGGCGGTGGGTGGGCGTTGAATTTCTTCGTCGTCCGCATCCCAACCGTCGACCGTAGTCCGACCAGGGCTCTCCGATAAAGAGAGATACTTTAGTGAATTCAGGATGTCGCCAAAGGGCGAGTCTTTGAAAAGATGTCCGCGCGGTGAACTCCATAACCGCGCCCAATTGGATCGATTAGCGATGGCGCGGAGGGTTCGGAGTCCGGAGAGGAGTCCGGCACCTTGGAGTCACGGTCTTCACAAAGGACAGGGATGGAGTTCGGCTCAATCCCCGTAGAGATCGTAGCCCCCGAGGCGGTGTCCAACCACTCATCCTCGATCGGCGGTGTCAGCTCCGAGCTAAGGGTCGGAGCGGACGCTGGTGCGGCCACCAGGGCACTGTTCAGCGGCAGAGCTAGATCGTGCCCATCGAGACAAAGGCGGCGCTGCTTGGCGTGGCTCGAATCCGTCGAAGATCAAGTCTCCGCGGATGTCGGCCGTGTAGTTCAACTCCCAAATCTGACCTGATGGCCAGGCGTAGCTTCGATCTGCTCCGGATGGCCGAGTGAATTGGCCCGCAGGTAAAGCCGCCAACATCTGAAGATCTGTCCGGGAGAAAAGTCTCACCCTGGACCGCGTCGTTGTTGGTGATCAAAGGAGCCATCGGGCCTAAGGATGACGACACAGAGGAACTCTCAATGAAAGCACCAATGTCGGTGTCAAAACCGGCGGTTCTCGGGTAGGAGGTCCCGAATCATGCGTCTAGGCGGATGGTAACAGGAGGCAAGGGACACGATGTTTTTACCCAGGTTGGGCCCTCTCGATGGAGGTAAAACCCTACTCCTGCTTGATTAATATTGATGATATGGGTAGTACAAGAGTGGATCTACCACGAGATCAGAGAGGCTAAACCCTAGAAGCTAGCCTATCATATGATTGTTGTTCGTCCTACGGACTAAAACCCTCCGGTTTATATAGACACCGGATAGGGTTAGGGTTACTCAGAGTCGGTTACAATGGTAGGAGATCTACATATCCGTATCGCCAAGCTTGCCTTCCACGCCAAGGAAAGTCCCATCCGGACACGGGACGAAGTCTTCAATCTTGTATCTTCATAGTCCAGGAGTCCGGTCAACGGTGATAGTTCGGCTATCCGGACACCCCCTAATCCAGGACTCCCTCACATAGGTTCTATAAAGTATGCCATGTTGTGTTCCAAACCTGTTGTATACCTTGCCATGAGTTTGACAAGGGGGTACAATAGTGATCCAGGAATAGATCACTGGACAGCGGTCAAAAATATCCTTAGTTACCTTAAAGAGGACTAAGGAAATGTCTCTCGGTTATGGAGGTGATAAAGAGTACGCCGTATATACTTACGTCGATGCAAGCTTTGACACTGATCTAGATGACTCTAAGTCTCAATCTAGATACATATTGAACATGGGAGCAATTAGCTAGAGTAGCTCCATGCAGAGGATTGTAGACATAGAAATTTGCAAAATACATACGGATCTGAATGTGGTAGACCTGTTGACTAAACTTCTCTCACAAGAAAAACATGATCATACCTTAGTACTCTTTGAGTGTTAATCACATAGCGATGTGAACTAGATTATTGACTCTAGTAAACCCTTTGGGTGTTGGTCACATGGTGATGTGAACTATTGGTGTTAATCACATGGCGATGTGAACTAGATTATTGACTCTAGTGCAAGTGGGAGACTAAAGGAGATATGCCTAGAGGAAATAATAAAGTTGTTATTTAATATTTCCTTATTCATGATAGAGGTTTATTATTCATGCTAGAATTGTATTGGTCAGAAACTTAAATACATGTGTGAATACATAAACAAATACTGTGTCCCTAGTAAGACTCAACTAGACTATATCGTTGATCAAAGATGGTTAAGGTTTCCTAACCATGGACATGAGTTGTCATTTGATAACGGGATAACATCACTAGGAGAATGATGTGATGGATGATACGTCTCCAACGTATCTATAATTTTTGATTGCTCCATGCTATATTATCTACTGTTTTGGACAATATTGGGCTTTATTTTCCACTTTTATATTATTTTTGGGACTAACCTATTAACCGGAGGCCCATCCTGTAATTGCTGTTTTTTGCCTATTTCGAGTTTCAAGAAACGGAATATCAAACGGAGTCCAAACGGAATGAAACCTTCGAACATGATTTTCTCACCGAACGTGATCCAGAGACTTGGACCCTAAGTCAAGGAAGCTTCGAGGAGGGCACGAGGTAGGGCGCGCCTCCCCACGCCAGCACCCTCCACCCTCGTGGGCCCCATGTTGATCCAATCGACGCATTTCTTCCTCCTATATATACCTCATTGCACTTCAAACGATCGAATCACGGAGCCAAAACCTAATTCCACCACCGCAACCTTCTGCACTCCACGAGATCCCATCTTGGGGCCTGTTCGAGCTTTGCCGAAGGGGCATCCACCACAGAGGGCTTCTACATCAACACCATAGCCCCTCCGATGAAGTGTGAGTAGTTTACTTGCACCTTCGGTCCATAGTTAGTAGCTAGATGGCTTCTTCTCTCTTTTTGGATCTCAATACAATGTTCTCCCCTCTCTCATGGAGATCTATTCGATGTAATCTTCTTTTGCGGTGTGTTTGTTGAGACCGATGAATTGTGGGTTTATGATCAAGATTATCTATGAACGATATTTGAATCTTCTATGATCTCTTTTATGTATGATTGGTTATCTTTGCAAGTCTCTTCGAATTATCAGTTTGGTTTGGCCTACTAGATTGGTTTTTCTTGCAATGGGAGAAGTGCTTAGCTTTGGGTTAAATCTTGCGGTGTCCTTCCCCAGTGATAGTAGGGGCAGCAAGGCATGTATTGTATTGTTGCCATCGAGGATAACAAGATGGGGTTTTTATCGTATTGCATGAATTTATCCCTCTACATCAGGTCATCTTGCTTAAGGCGTTACTCTGTTTTCTTGAACTTAATACTCTAGATGCATGCTGGATAGCGGTCGATGAGTGGAGTAATAGTAGTAGATGCAAAGGAGTCGGTCTACTTGTCTCGGACGTGATGCCTATATACATGATCATACCTAGATATTCTCATAACTATGCTCAATTCTGTCAATTGCTCAACAAGAATTGCTCACCCACCGTAAAATACTTATGCTCTTGAGAGAAGCCACTAGTGAAATTTATGGCCCCCGGGTCTATCTCCATCATATTAATCTTCCATCACTTTATTTATTGCCTTTGCCTTTTATTTTTATTTTATTTTACTTTGCATCTTTATCATAAAAATACCAAAAATATTATCTATCATCTCTTTCAGATCTCACTCTCGTAAGTGGCGTGAAGGGATTGACAACCCCTAATCGTGTTGGTTGCGAGGAGTTATTTGCATTGTGTAGGTACGAGGGACTCGCGCGTAGCCTCCTACTGGATTGATACCTTGGTTCTCAAAAACTTAGGGAAATACTTATGCCACTGTGCTGCATCACCTTTCCTCTTCAAGGAAATCCAACGCAGTGCTCAAGAGGTAGCAAGAAGAATTTCTGGCGCCGTTGCCGGGGAGTCTATGCAAAAGTCAACATACCAAGTACCCATCACAATCCCTTATCTCCTGCATTACATTATTTGCCATTTGCCTCTCGTTTTCCTCTCCCCCACTTCACCCTTGCCGTTTTATTCGCCCTCTTTTTTCCGTTTGACTGTTTTTCGCTTGCTTTTTGTTTGCTCGTGTGTTGGATTGGTTGTTTGTCACGATGGCTCAAGATAATACCAAATTGTGTGACTTTACCAATACCAACAATAATGATTTCCTTAGCACTCCGGTTGCTCCTCTTACCAATACTGAATCTTGTGAAATCAATGCTGCTTTGTTGAATCTTGTCATGAAAGATCAATTCACCGCCTTCCTAGTGAAGATGTCGCTACTCATCTAAATAGCTTCGTTGATTTGTGTGATATGCAAAAGAAGAAAGATGTTGATAATGATATTGTTAAATTGAAGCTATTTCCTTTTTCGCTTAGAGATCGTGCTAAAGCTTGGTTTTCGTCTTTGCCTAAAAATGGTATTGATTCATGGAATAAGTGCAAAGATGCTTTTATCTCTAAGTATTTTCCTCCCGCTAAGATCATCTCTCTTAGAAACGATATTATGAATTTTAAGCAACTTGATCATGAACATGTTGCACAAGCTTGGGAGAGGATGAAGTTAATGATACGTAATTGCCCTAATCATGGTTTGAATTTGTGGATGATTATACAAAAATTTATGCGGATTGAATTTTGCTTCTAGAAAGCTTTTAGATTCGGCCGCTGGAGGCACTTTTTATGGAAATCACTTTAGGAGAAGCTACTAAACTCCTAGATAATATTATGGTTAATTATTCTCAATGGCACACCTGAAAGATCTACTAATAAAAAGTGCATGCGATAGAAGAAATTAATGTTTTGAGTGGAAAGATGGATGAACTTATGAAATTATTTGCTACTAAGAGTGTTTCTTCTGATCCTAATGATATGCCTTTGTCTACTTTGATTGAGAATAATAATTAATCTATGGATGTGAATTTTGTTGGTAGGAATAATTTTGGTAACAACACGTATAGAGGAAACTTTTATCCTTGGCCTTATCCTAGTAATTCCTCTAATAATTATGAAAATTCCTACAACAACTCTTATGGAAATTTTAATAATATGCCCTCTGAATTTGAGACTAGTGTTAAAGATTTTATGAATTCGCAAAAGAATTTTAATGCTTTGCTTGAAGACAAATTGCTTAAAGTTGATGAATTGGCTAGGAACATTGATAGAATTTCTCTTGATGTTGATTCTTTAAAGCTTAGATCTATTCCTCCTAAGCATGGTATCAATGAGTCCCTCAAAGCCATGAGAATTTCCATTGATGAGTGCAAAGAAAGAACCGCTAGGATGCGTACTCTGAAAGATGCCTTTATTAAAGCGTGTTCTTCTAGTTCCTATGAAAATAAAGATGACGATCTAAAAGTTATTGATGTGTCCCCTACTAAATCTTTGTTTTGCAATATGAATCTTAATAATGATGGGACTGAATATGATCCACCTTTACCTAGAAGGCGTTCCAAAAATTCAGAGTTTTTAGATCTTGATGCTAAAATTGATAAAAGTGGGATTGAAGAAATCAAAACCCTAGATGTTGCTAAACCCACTATTTTGGATTTCAAGGAATTTAATTATGAATGTTGCTCTTTGATTGATTGTATTTCCTTGCTGCAATCTGTGCTAAATTCTCCTCACGCTTATAGTCAAAATAAAGCGTTTACTAAACATATCGTTGATGCCTTGATGCAATCTTATGAAGAAAAATTTGATTTGGAAGTTTCTGTCCCTAGAAAACTTTATGATGAGTGGGAACCAACTACTAAAAGTAAGATTAAGGATCATGAATTTTATGCTTTATGTTATTTGGGTGCGAGTGTTTCCACTATTCCCAAAACTTTGTGCGATTTGCTAGATTTCTGCGATTTTGATGATTGCTCTCTAAACTTGCACCTTGCGGATTCCACGATTAAGAAACCTATGGGAAGAATTAATGATGTTCTTATTGTTGCAAATAGGAATTATGTGCCCGTGGATTTTATCGTTCTTGATATAGATTGCAATCCTTCATGTCCTATTATTCTTGGTAGACCTTTTCTTAGAACGATTGGTGCAATTATTGATATGAAGGAAGGGAATATTAGATTGCAATTTCCAATAAAGAAATGCATGGAACACTTCCCTAGGAAGAAAATAAAATTACCACATGAATCTATCATGAGAGCCACTTATGGATTGCCTACCAAAGATGGCAACACCTAGATCTATCCTTGCTTTTATGCCTAGCTAGGGGCGTTAAACGATAACGCTTGTTGGGAGGCAACCCAATTTTATTTTTAGTTTTTTTTTTGCTTCTGTTTAGGAATAAATCTTTGATCTAGCCTCTGGTTAGATGTGTTTTTATGTTTTAGTTAGTGTTTGTGCCAAGTTAAACCTATAGGATCTTCTTGGATGATAGTTATTTGATCTTGCTGTAATTTCCAGAAAATTTCTGTTCAAGAAAACAATTGTTAAAAATCACCAGAACGTGATAAAATACTGATTCCAATTGCTGATGATCAATAAACAAATTGCCTAGGTCTTCCTATTTTGGCTGAATTTTTGGAGTTCCATAATTTTGCGTTAGTTACAGATTACTACAGACTGTTCTGTTTTTGACAGATTCTGTTTTTCGCGTGTTGTTTGCTTATTTTGATGAATCTATGGCTAGTAAAATAGTTTATAAACCATAGAGAAGTTGGAATAAAGTAGGTTTAACACCAATATAAATAAAGAATGAGTTCATTACAGTACCTTGAAGTGGTCTTTTGTTTTCTTTCGCTAACGGAGCTCATGAGATTTCTGTTGAGTTTTGTGTTGTGAAGTTTTCAAGTTTTGGGTGAAATCTTTTGAAGGATTATGGAACAAGGAGTGGCAAGAGACAAATCTTGGGCATGTCCATGGCACCCCCAAGATAATCTTAGGACACAAAAAATTCAAAGCTTGGGGATGCCCCGGAAGGCATCCCCTCTTTCGTCTACTTCCATCGGTAATTTTACTTGGAGCTATATTTTTATTCACCACATGATATGTGTTTTGCTTGGAGCGTCTTGTATGATTTGAGTTTTGCTTTTTAGTTTACCACAATCATCCTTTCTGTACACACCTTTTGAGAGATCCATATATGATTTGGAATTTGGTAGAATACTCTATGTGCTTCACTTATATCTTTTGAGTTATATAGTTTTGCTCTGGTACTTCACTTATATCTTTTAGAGCACGGTGGTGGATTTGTTTTAAAGAAACTATTAATCTCTCATGCTTCACTTAGATTATTTTGAGAGTCTTAAATAGCATGGTAATTTTCTTAAATAATTCTAATATGCTTGGTATTCAAGATTTGTAAAACTTTCTTATGAGTGTGTTGAATACTATGAGAAGTTTGATGCTTGATAATTGTTTTGAGATATGAAGATGGTGATATTAGAGTCATGCTAGTTGAGTAGTTGTGAATTTGAGAAATACTTGTGTTAAAGTTTGTGATTCTCGTAGCATGCACGTATGGTGAACCATTATGTGATGAAGTCGGAGCATGATTTATTTATTGATTGTCTTCCTTATGAGTGGCGGTCGGGGACGAGCGATGGTATTTTCCTACCAATCTATCCCCCTAGGAGCATGCGCGTAATACTTTGCTTTGATAACTTGTAGATTTTTGCAGTAAGTATACGAGTTCTTTATGACTAATGTTGAGTCCATGGATTATACACACTCTCATTCCTTCCACCATTGCTACCCTCTCTTATACCGCGCACTTTTCGCCGGTATTATACACCCACCATATACCTTCCTAAAAACAGCCACCATACCTACCTATCATGGCATTTCCGTAGCCATTCCGATATATATTTCCATGCAACTTTCCACCGTTCCATTTATTATGACACACAACATTATTGTCATATTGCTTTGCATGATCATGTAGTTGACATCGTATTTGTGGCAAAGCCATCGTTTATAATTCTTTCATACATGTCACTCTTGATTCATTGCATATCCCGTACACCACGGAGGCATTCATATAGAGTCATATTTTGTTCTAAGTATCGAGTTGTAATTGTTGAGTTGTAAGAAAATAAAAGTGTGATGATCTTCATTTTTAGAGCATTGTCCCAAGTGAGGAAAGGATGATGGAGACTATGATTCCCCCACAAGTCGGGATGAGACTCCGGATAGAAAAAAATAGAGGCCATAAAAAAAGAGAAAAGGCCCAAATAAAAAAATGAGAGAAAAAGAGAGAAGGGACAATTTACTATCCTTTTACCACACTTGTGCTTCAAAGTAGCACCATGATCTTCATGATAGAGAGTCTCTCATTTTGTCACTTTCATATACTAGTGGGAATTTTTTCATTATAGAACTTGGCTTGTATATTCCAATGATGGGCTTCCTCAAAATGCCCTAGGTCTTCGTGAGCAAGCGAGTTGGATGCACACCCACTTAGTTTCTTTTGTTGCGCTTTCATATGCTTATAGCTCTAGTGCATCTGTTGCATGGCAATCCCTACTCACTCACATTGATATCTATTGATGGGCATCTCCATAGCCCGTTGATACGCCTAGTTGATGTGAGACTATCTTCTCCTTTTGTCTTCTCCACAACCACCATTCTATTCCACATATAGTGCTATATCCATGGCTCACGCTCATGTATTGCGTGAAGATTGAAAAAGTTTTGAGAATGTCAAAAGTATGAAACAATTGCTTGGGTTGTCATCGGGTTGTGCATGATTTAAATACTTTGTGCGGTGAAGATAGAGCATAGCCGACTATATGATTTTGTAGGGATAACTTTCTTTGGCCATGTTATTTTGTGAAGACATGATTGCTTTGTTAGTATGCTTGAAGTATTATTATTTTTATGTCAATATTAAACTTTTGTCTTGAATCTTTCGGATCTGAATATTCATACCACAATTAAGAAGAATTACATTGAAATTATGCCAAGTAGCACTCCGCATCAAAAATTCGGTTTTATCATTTACCTACTCGAGGACGAGCAAGAATTAAGCTTGGGGATGCCTGATACGTCTCCAACGTATCTATAATTTTTGATTGCTCCATGCTATATTATCTACTGTTTTGGACAATATTGGGCTTTATTTTCCACTTATATATTATTTTTGGGACTAACCTATTAACCGAAGGCCCAGCCCAGAATTGCTGTTTTTTTTGCCTATTTCAGAGTTTCGAAGAAACGGAATATCAAATGGAGTCCAAACGGAATGAAACCTTCGAGAACGTGATTTTCTCACCGAACGTGATCCAGGATACTTGGACCCTAAGTCAAGGAAGCTTGAGGAGGGCACGAGGTGAGGCGCGCCCTCCACCCTCGTGGGCCCCATGTTGCTCCACCGACGTACTTCTTCCTCCTATATATACCTCATTACCCCAAAAGATCGAATCGGAGCCAAAAACCTAATTCCACCACCGCAACCTTCCTGTACTCCACGAGATCCCATCTTGGGGCCTGTTAGGAGCTCACGCCGGGGGCATCCACCACGGAGGGCTTATACATCAACACCATAGCCCCTCCGATGAAGTGTGAGTAGTTTACTTCAGACCTTCGGTCCATAGTTAGTAGCTAGATGGCTTCTTCTCTCTTTTTGGATCTCAATACAATGTTCTCCCCCTCTCTCGTGGAGATCTATTCGATGTAATCTTCTTTTTGCGATGTGTTTGTTGAGACCGATGAATTGTGGGTTTATGATCAACATTATATATGAACAATATTTGAATCTTCTCTGAATTCTTTTATGTATGATTGGTTATCTTTGCAAGTCTCTTCGAATTATCAGTTTGGTTTGGCCTACTAGATTGGTTTTTCTTGCAATGGGAGAAGTGCTTAGCTTTGGGTTCAATCTTGCGATGTCCTTTCGCAGTGAAAGTAGGGGCAGCAAGGCACGTATTGTATTGTTGCCATCGAGGATAACAAGATGGTTTTTTATCATATTGCATGAATTTATCCCTCTACATCATGTCATCTTGCTTAAGGCGTTACTCTGTTTTCTTGAACTTAATACTCTAGATGCATGCTGGATAGCGGTCGATGAGTGGAGTAATAGTAGTAGATGCAGGCAGGAATCGGTCTACTTGTCTCGGACGTGATGCCTATATACATGATCATACCTAGATATTCTCATAACTATGCTCAATTCTGTCAGTTGCTCAACAATAATTCGTTCACCCATCGTAAAATACTTATGCTCTTGAGAGAAGCCACTAGTGAAATCTATGGCCCCCGGATCTATCTCCATCATATTAATCTTACATCACTTTATTTATTGCCTTTGCCTTTTACTTTTCTTTTATTTTACTTTGCATCTTTATCATAAAAATACCAAAAATATTATCTATCATCTCTATCAGATCTCACTCTCGTAAGTGACCGTGAAGGGATTGACAACCCCTAATCGTGTTGGTTGCAAGGAGTTATTTGCTTTGTGTAGGTACGAGGGACTCGCGCATAGCCTCCTACTGGATTGATACCTTGGTTCTCAAAAACCGAGGGAAATACTTACGCTACTGTGCTGCATCACCTTTCCTCTTCAAGGAAATCCAACGCAGTGCTCAAGAGGTAGCAATGGACAAGACCCATCCGTTAGCTTAGCATAATGATCGTTCAGTTTTATTGTTATTGCTTTCTTCATGTCAAATACCAAACCTTGATCGGTCACAAGGCCTTTTTCAAGTTGCTCTTTCAACTTCGCATTCTCTTCCACAAGGTGTACATGCTCAATTGCTCACAACAAGGGTTAGTAGCATGGGTATTATCAATCAAAAAAAGGAGGGCAAGTTTCTATCTCCTTGGTGAGTTTTACTTGGAGTTGATCATGAGACTCCTTAAGATAAGCATGAGCACTCTTCAAAGCCTTGTGAGCCTTTTCAAGTGTGTCGAACTCTTCCTTGAGTCTATCATGTCCAACCCCAAGTGCAACCTTCTCGGATTTAAGCACACGAGTAAGAACAAGAGCATGATCATGATATTTTCGTAATTTAGCAAGATTATCCTCATGTGACTCCTCAAGAGCCAAACGAAGACCTCGCTCTTCCTCAAGAGCAATGGAAAGATCCGCTATCTCATCGGCATAGTCATGGCTATGCCGCTCAATCTTAGTGATGGTTTCCTCATGAGACTCAATGATATCATTGGCCTCACCTAGTTGTTCCAGGAGAGCGACAAAATGCTTCTTGGTCTCACCTTTGATCTTACCCAAGAACTTGTCAAACTCGTTCTCATTATGCAACTCCCGAATACCGGAGGAACACCTTGTGTGCTATCAAACGTCACAACGTAGCTGGGTGATTATAAAGATGCTCTACAAGTGTCTCCGAAGGTGTTTGTTGAGTTGGCGTAGATCAAGATTAGGATTTAACACTCCAAGTATCGAAGAGGTATCTCTGGGCCCTCTCGGTAATGCACATCATGATAAGCCTTGCAAGAAATGTGAGTAATGAGTTAGTTGCGGGATGATGCATTATGGAACGAGTAAAGAGACTTGCCAGTAATGAGATTGAACTAGGTATGAGGATACAGATGATCGAATCTAGGGCAAGTAACATACTGATGACAAAGGGAATAACGTATGTTGTCATTGCGGTTTGACCGATAAAGATCTTCGTAGAATATGTAGGAACCAATATGAGCATCTAGGTTCCGCTATTGGTTATTGATCGGAGATGTGTCTCGGTCATGTCTACATAGTTATCGAACCCGTAGGGTCCGCACGCTTAACGTTCGATGACAATTTGTATTATGAGTTGTGTGTTTTGGTGACCGAAGATTGTTCGAAGTCCCAGATAAGATCACGGATATGGCAAGGAGTCTCGAAATGGTAAAGAGGTAAAG
This sequence comes from Aegilops bicornis, assembly GCA_021605145.1. NCBI lineage: Eukaryota > Viridiplantae > Streptophyta > Magnoliopsida > Poales > Poaceae > Aegilops > Aegilops bicornis. The sequence continues at coordinate 627,353,233 of CM038671.1, read as the reverse complement.
ATTGATATATTGGACGATAGTATTTGGACACCAGAATGGTTCTGGAGTGTTTCGGGTATTTATCGGAGTACTGGGAGGTTACCGGAACCCCCCGGGGAAAGTTATGGGCCACATGGGCCTTGGAAGGGAGGCACACCAGCCCACAAGGGGTTGGCGCGCCCCCACTTGGAAGGGTCCGAGTTGGAGTGGGGAAGGGGGCGGCGCTCCCCTTTCCTTCTTCTCCCTCTCCTTCCCCCTTTCCCTCTCCGGTAAAAGGAAGGGGGTGTCCGAATCGGACTTGGAGCCTAGTAGGACTCCTCCCCACTTGGGGGCACCTAGACCGGCCTCCTCCCCTCTCCTCCTTTATATACAGGGGCATGGGGCACCTCTAAACACATCAATTGTTTCTTAGCTGTGTGCGGTGGCCCCTCCATCTTTTACTCCTCCGCTCATATTATCGTGGTGCTTAGGCCCTGCGCGGATCACATCACCATCACCGTCACCATGCCGTCATGCTGAAAAAACTCTCCCTCGACACTTCGCTGGATCAAGAGTTCTAGGGACGTCATCGAGCTGAATGTGTGCTGGACTCGGAGGTGCCGTACGTTCGGTACTTGATCGGTTGGATCGCAAAGACGTCCGACTACATCAACCGCGTTATACTAACGCTTCCGCTTTCGGTCTACGAGGGTACATGGACACACTCTCCCCCTCTCATTGCTATGCATCTGCTAGATAGATCTTGCGTGATCGTAGGAATTTTTTTGAAATTGCATGCTACGTTCCCCAACAGTGGCATCCGAGCCAGGTCTATGCGTAGATGATATGCACGAGTAGAACACAAAGAGTTGTGGGCGATCATTGTCATACTTCTTACCACCAACGTCTTATTTTGATTCGACGGTATTGTTGGATGAAGCGGCCCGGACCAACCTTACATGACCACGTTCATGATACCGGTTCCACCGACAGACATGCAACTAGTTTTGCATAAAGGTGGTTGGCGGGTGTCTGTTTCTCCAACTTTAGTTGAATCAGATTTGACTACGGCCGGTCCTTGTTGAAGGTTAAAATAGCACACTTGACAAAAATCGTTATGGTTTTGATGCGTAGGTAAGAACGGTTCTTACTAGAAGCCCGTAGCAGCCACGTAAAACTTGCAACAACAAAGTAGAGGACGTCTAGCTTGTTTTTGCAGGGCATGTTGTGATGTGTTATGGTCAAGACATGATGTGAGATACGTTATTGTATGAGATGATCATGTTTTGTAAAATTTATCGGCAACTGGTAGGAGCCTTATGGTTGTCGCTTTATTGTATGAAATGCAATCACCATGTAATAGCTTTACTTTATCACTATGGGTTAGCGATAGTTGTAGAAGCAATAGTTGGCGAGATGAGAACGATGCTATGATGGAGATCAAGGTGTCAAGCCAGTGACGATGGAGATCATGACGGTGCTTTGGAGATGGAGATCAAAGGCACAAGATGATGATGGCCATATCATGTCACATATATTTATTGCATGTGATGTTTATCTTTGATGCATCTTATTTTCCTTAGTACGGTGGTAGCATTATAAGATGATCCCTCACTAAAATTTCAAGGTATAAGTGTTCTCCCTGAGTATGCACCATTGCGCCAGTTCGTCGTGCCGACACACCACGTGATGATCCGGTGTGATAAGCTCTACGTTCACATACAACGGGAGCAAGACAGTTTTGCACGTGCGGAATACTCGGGTTAAACTTGACGAGCCTAGCATGTATAGACATGGCCTCAGAACACTGAGACCGAAAGGTCGAACATGAATCATATAGTAGATATGATCAACATAGAGATGTTCACCATTGAAAACTACTCCATCTCACGTGATGATCGGACATGGTTTAGTTGATACGGTTCACATGATCATTTAGATGACTCGAGGGATATTTATCTAAGTGGGAGTTCTTAAGTAATATGATTAATTGAACTTAAATTTATCATGAACTGAGTCCTGGTAGTTTTTGCATATCTATGTTGTAGATCAATGGCCCGTGCTACCATTCCCTTGAATTTTAATGCGTTCCTAGAGAAAGCTAAGTTGAAAGATGATGGTAGCAACTACACGGACTGGGTCCGTAACTTGAGGATTATCCTCATTGCTGTGCAGAAGAATTACGTCCTTGATGCACTGCTAGGTGCAAGGCCTGCTGCAGGAGCAACTGCTGGCGTTATGAATGTGTGGCAAGCTAAATCTGATGACTACTCAATAGTTCAGTGTGCCATGCTTTACGACTTAGAATCAGGACTTCAAAGACGTTTTGAACGTCATGGAGCATACGAGATGTTCCAGGAGTTGAAGTTGATATTTCAAGCAAATGCCCGAGTTGAGAGATATGAAGTCTCCAACAAGTTGTATAGCTGCAAGATGGAGGAGAACAGTTCTGTCAGTGAACACATACTCAGAATGTCTGGGTACCATAACCACTTGACTCAGCTGGGAGTTAATCTTCCAGATGATAGTGTCATTGATAGAGTTCTTCAATCACTGCCACCAACCTATAAAGGCTTCGTGATGAACTATAATATGCAAGGGATGAACAAGACGATTCTCGAGCTCTTCGCAATGCTCAAGGCTGCGGAGGTAGAAATCAAGAAGGAGCTTCAAGTGTTTATGGTTAACAAGACCACTAGTTTCAATAAAAGGGCAAAGGAAAGAAGGGGAACTTCAAGAAGAATAGCAAGCAAGTTACTACTCCCGGGAAGAAGCCCAAGTCTGGACCTAAGCTCGAATCGAGTGCTTCTCTTGCAAAGGGACTGGTCCTTTGGAAGTGGAACTGCCCCCAGTATTTGGCAGATAAGAAGGATGGCAAAGTGAAAGGCATATTTGATATACATGTTATTGATGTGTACCTTACTAATGCTCGTAGTAGTGCCTGGGTATTTGCTAATGATTTTGTTGCTCATATTTGCAACTCGAAATAGGGGCTACGGATTAAACGAAGATTGGCTAAGGACGAGGTGACGACGCGCGTCGAAAATGGTTCCAAGGTCGATGTGATCGCCGTCGGCACGCTACCTCTACATCTACCTTCGGGATTAGTTATAGACCTGAATAGTTGTTATTTGGTGCCAGCGTTGAGCATGAACATTATATCTAGATCTTGTTTGATGTGAGACGGTTATTCATTTAAATCAAAGAATAATGGTTGTTCTATTTATATGAGTAATATCTTCTATGGTCATGCACCCTTGATGAGTGGACTATTTTTTTTGAATCTCGATCATGGTGATACACATATTCATAATATTGATGCCAAAAGATGCAAAGTTAATAATGATAGTGCAACATATTTGTGGCACTGCTGATGTCTGCTAGGACTACGTCGGTATTTCCCCAAAGAGGAGGGGATGATGCAGCACAGCGACAGTAGGCATTTCCCTCAGTGATGAAACCAAGGTTATCGAACTAGTAGGATAACCAAGCAACACAACGTAAACAGCCCTAGCACACAAATAACAACCACTCGCAACCCGACGTGTTAAAGGGGTTGTCAATCCCTTTCAGGTAACGGCGCGAGAAATTGGTGCATGGACGGGAGAAAGTTGTAATAGATTGAATAAATAGATCACAAATAAAATAAAGTGCAGCAAAGTATTTTTGTATTTTTGGTTTAATAGATCTGAAAATGAATGCAATGGAAAAGTTGGTTGCAATGGCAAATATATGCGAAAGAGACCCGGGGGCCGTAGGTTTCACTAGTGGCTTCCCTCGAGAAAAATAGCAAACGGTGGGTGAACAAATTACTGTTGGGCAATTGATAGAACTTAAAATAATCATGACAATATCCAGGCAATGATCATTATATAGGCATCACGTCCAAGATTAGTAGACCGACTCACCTTTTGCATCTACTACTATTACTCCACACATCGATCGCTATCCAGCATGCATTTAGTGTATTAAGTTCATGGAAAAATAGAGTAATGCAATAAGAACGATGACATGCCGTAGACAAGATATATCTATGTAGAGATAGACCCCATCGTTTTATCCTTAGTAGCAATGATACGTACGTGTCGGTTCCCTTTCTGTCACTGGGATCAAGCACCATAAGATTGAACCCACAACAAAGCACCTCTTCCCATTGCAAGATAAATAGATCAAGTTGGCCAAACAAAACCCAAATATCGGAGAAGAAATACGAGGCTATACAATCATGCATAAAAGAGATCAAAGAAACTCAAATACTTTCATGGATATAAAAAGATATAATTGATCATAAACTCAAAGTTCATCAGATCCCAACAAACACAAAGCAAAAAAGAGTTGCATCATATGGACCTCCAAGAGACAATTGTATTGAGAATTCAGCGAGAGAGAGGAGGCCATCTAGCTACTAACTACAGACCCGAAGGTCTACAAAGAACTACTCACGCATCATCGGAGAGGCACCAATGCAAGTGTTGAACCCCATCCGAGATGGTGTCTAGATTGGATCTGGTGGTTCTGGACTCTGGGGCGGCTGGATCAATATTCCGTCGACTCCCCAAGGGTTTTGGGAATATTGGGGGTATTTATAGAGCAAAGAAGTGGTTCGGGCGGCACACGAGGTGGGCACAACCCACCAGGGCGCTCCTGGGCCTCCTGGTGCACCCTGGTGGGTTGTGCTCTCCTCGGAGCACCCCCAGGCGCAGCCAGGGCCCATTAGGTGTCTTCTGGTCCAAAAAAATCTGCGTGAAGTTTCGTTGCATTTGGACTCCGTCTGTTATTGATTTTCTGCGATGTAAAAAACATGCAGAAAACAAAAACTGGACTTGGCACTATGTCAATAGGTTAGTACCAAAAAATGATATAAAATGACTATAAAATGATTATAAAACATCCAAGATTGATAATATAACAGCATGGAACAATAAAAAATTATAGATACATTGGAGACGTATCAGCATCCCCAAGCTTAACTCCTACTCGTCCTCGAGTAGGTAAGTGATAAAAACATAATTTTTGATGTGGAATGCTGCCTAACATGTCATATCATATTCTTTTCTTTATAGCATGGACATTTGGACTTTTATGTGATTCAAAGCAATAGTCTAGTTTTGACATGATAATTTAAATACTCAAGCATATCAACAAGAAACCATGTCTTTCAAAATATCAACGCTAAAATAAGCTATCCCTAGCCCATCATGCTCAATCATTGATCCATTGATGAAACACATTCGCATATTAACTACACCCAATACTCAAATACGATCATATTGGCTCCTAGTTGGTGCTTTTATAAGAGAAGATGGAGACTCAAAATAAAAATAAAAATTGCATAAACACTACTGCAGGATGCTGCCAACGCGACACTACGATCAAAGACCCTTCGATGAAACTGTGTGCGATGCAATAATCGCAAACAGTGGTGTAAAAGAACCGTCAAAAAAGATGCAAAACATTTGCAATGGCGAAGCCATCAAACACGGTTCAGATTTTAGTTGCGTGTGCGATCCAGGGCATACTGTTCAGTCCAATGAACTGTTTGTGATGAGGTGGAACAAAAGAAACGGGCAGCCTAATGAAGGCGTGTGCAATATAGAGCATACGGTTCACTCGGATGAACTGTTTGTGATTAGGCAACACAAAAGAAACGGTCAGCCGGATCAAGGTGTGTGTGATTGAGGGCATACGCTTCAGAAGGATTAACTATTTGTGATTAGGCAACATAATAGAAACTGGTCAGTCAGATCAAAGTGTCTCGATTGATGGCATACACTTCACATGGATGAACTGTTTGCGATTAGCCACAACAAACTGAAATAGTTAGATAGGTCAACGTGTGTGCTTGATACGTCTCCAACGTATCTACTTTTCCAAACACTTTTGCCCTTGTTTTGGACTCTAACTTGCATGATTTGAATGGAACTAACCCGGGCTGACGCTGTTTTCAGCAGAATTGCCATGGTGTTATTTTTGTGCAGAAATAAAAATTCTCGGAATGACCTAAAAATCCACGGAGACACGTTTTGGAATTAATAAAAAATACTGGCGAAAGAATCAACATCAGGGGGCTCACACCCTGTCCACAAGGGTGCAGGGCGCGCCCCCTGCCTCGTGGGCCCCCCGGGACTCCACCGACCTCAACCCCGACACCATATATTCACTTTCAGGGAGAAAAAAATCAGAGAGAAGGATTCATCGCGTTTTACAATACGGAGCCGCCGCCAAGCCCTAATCTTCCTCGGGAGGGCTAATCAGGAGTCCGTTCGGGGCTCTGGAGAGGGGAATCCGTCGCCATCGTCATCATCAACCATCCTCCATCACCAATTTCATGATGCTCACCGCCGTGCGTGAGTAATCCCATCGTAGGCTTGCTGAACGGTGATGGGTTGGATGAGATTTACCATGTAATCGAGTTAGTTTTGTTAGGGTTTGATCCCTAGTATCCATTATGTTCTAAGATTGATGTTGCTATGACTTTGCTATGCTTAATGCTTGTCACTAGGGCCCAAGTGCCATGAATTCAGATCTGAACCTATTATGTTTTCATTAATATATGTGAGTTCTTGATCCAATCTTGCAAGTCAATAGTCACCTACTATGTGTTATGATTCGGCAACCCCGAAGTGACAATAATCGGGACCACTCCCGGTGATGGCCGTAGTTTGAGGAGTTCATGTATTCACTAAGTGTTAATGCTTTGGTCCGGTACTCTATTAAACGGAGGCCTTAATATCCCTTAGTTCCCAATAGGACGCCGCTACCACAGGAGGGTAGGACAAAAGATGTCATGCAAGTTCTTTTCCATAAGCACGTATGACTATATTCGGAATACATGCCTACATTACATTGATGAACTGGAGCTAGTTCTGTGTCACCCTATATTATAAATATTGCATGAGGAATCGCATCCGACATAATTATCCATCATTGATCCATTGCCTACGAGCTTTTCACATATTGATCTTTGCTTAGTTACTTTTCCATTGCCACTGTTACGATTACTACAAAAACTGCTCATTACTTTTGCCACCGTTACCGTTACTTCCATACTACTTTGCTACTAAATACTTTGTTGCAGATATTAAGTCTTTCAGGTGTGGTTGAATTGACAACTCAGCTGCTAATACTTGAGAATATTCTTTGGCTCCCCTTGTGTCGAATCAATAAATTTGGGTTGAATACTCTATCCTCGAAAACTGTTGCAATCTCCTATACTTGTGGGTTATCAAGACTATTTTCTGGCGCCGTTGCCGGGGAGCATAGCTCTATTCCTTGAGTCACTTGGGATTTATATCTGTTGATCACTATGAGGAACTTGAAAGACGAAAGAACCAAGATTTTTCCCTCAACTACGAGGGGAGGTAAGGAACTGCCATCTAGCTCTGCACTTGATTCAGCTTCTGTTGTGAGTAAACTTGCGACACCTACTCCTGCTATTGATTTTGATATGTCGCATGTTATTGATGATGCCACTTCTGCTATGCATGATGCTTATGATGAAACTACTTCTATGCTTGATAATACCGTGCCATTAGGTGAATTTCTTGATGAACAACTTGCTAGGGTTAGAGAGAATGAAATTATTGAAACAGATAATATTGATGAAAGTGATAATGAATATTCTCCCCCTAGATATGAATGGCCTGATGTGCCTGAGGGTTATGTTATGGATGAAGAAACTGCTAGAGATCTTTTTGCTTGCAAAGATAGATATGATCTTAAGAAACTGTTAGCTAAGCTGAAAGAAAAGTCTTTGAATTCTAGAATGAAATATGACCCTGCTTTTGCTGCTTCACCTATCTGTATTTCTGATAAGGATTATGATTTCTTTGTCGATCCTGAGTTAATTACTTTGGTTGAATCTGATCCTTTTTATGGCTATGAATCTGAAACTGTTGTGGCACAGCTTACTAAATTGAATGATATAGCCACCCTATTCACTCATGAGGAAAAAACACGTTACTACTATATCCTCAAGTTATTTTTTAACACCCCGGATGTAACTTTCCATTTTGTAACTCCAACTCTCGCCATTTTCGGCATTGTGATATGATATTCCCTCCGTGGTTGGGTTTTTCTTCATTTTTGCATTTTGTCCATGTCATGCATTTCATATCATGTCATCATGTGCATCTCATTTGCATACGTGTTCGTCTCATGATTCCGAGCATTTTCCCCGTTGTCCGTTTTGCAATCCGGCACTCCTATGTCCCCCGGCGTCCCCTTTTACGTTTTTCCGTGAGCGGGTACTAAACTTTCTCGGAATGGACCGAGGTTTGTCAAGTGGCCTTGGTACACCACCGGTAGACCACCTGTCAATTTTCGGGTCATTTGGAGCTCGTTTGGTACTCCAACGGTTAACCGCACTCTCGCAAAGGCCTCTTTTAAGTTGCAGCCCAACACCCCTTCAAAACAGCCCAATAACCGATCTAAGTCACTTCCATGCTCTCCGTCGTCGGATCACGATCGTGTGGGCGAAAACTACACCTCATTTGGAGCTTCCTAGCTCCTTCTACCTATAAAAACACCCCTACCCCGAAATCCCGGATCAAATCCGCCCCTAACCCTAGCCCCGCTCCTCTCCCCGCCGCCGGACGTGTCCGATTCGGGCCGGACACGTCCGCCCGCCGCGCCCGGACGAACCACGCGCCGCCACGTGGCGCCGCCGCCGCCACCGCCCAAGCCCGCCCGGCCCGTGCAGAGCCCTCCCGACCAGCTGCCCGGCCGCCCGCGCCATGGCAGCGCCCGCTCCTCCACGCCCGCCCGCCCGGCCCGCCGCCCGCCGGTCCGCGCCCCATCCCCGGGTCCCCGAGTGTGAAGTATGTGAAGTATGTGAAGTATGTCCGGTCCCCAGGTGTGGCGTTGCTTTCAACACCCTCAAAGAGAAACTCGTCGAGCTCTGTCTTGACTCCTCCCGATGAATCCAAGCCATTCAAGTTTTACGTGATGCTTCTCTTCAAGGTCTCGGTCTTTGTGTTAATGCAAGAGAAGAGAGTTGTGGCCTATACCTCTCGTCAGCTGAAGCCCAACGAAAAGAACTACCCCACTCATGATCTTGAGTTGGCAGCAGTTGTCCATGCATTAATAACATGGAGACATCTCTTGTTGGGTAGGAAAGTGGACATTTTCACCGATCACAAGAGCCTCAAGTATATCTTTACTCAACCCAACCTCAACCTCAGACAAACTCGATGGGTCGAAATGATTCAAGAGTACAACCCAAGTATTGAATATACTCCGGGCAAGGCCAATGTCATTGCAGATGCTTTGAGCAGGAAGGCTTATTGCAACAGCTTAATCCTCAAGCCCTTCCAACCGGATCTCTGTGAAGCTTTCCAAGCTGAATCTTCAAGTTGTTCCTCAAGGCTTTCTTGCCAACCTCATAGTCTCTCCTACTTTGGAAGACCAGATTCGTGAGGCTCAACTCCCGGATACCATGGTGAAAAAGGTGAAACGTGGTATCGACAAGGGCATTTCAAGTACAAGTGCTTCCACATTGATGACAAAGATACTCTTTTCTTCGAGGACCGGATTGTGGTTCCTAAGGGTAATCTACGTAAAGTCATTATGAACGAGGCACACAATTCGCTTCTATCCATTCATCCGAAGTACGAAGATGTACCATGACCTCAAGCAGTCATATTGGTGGACTCGAATGAAGCGAGAAATTGCTCAATTCATGAATGAGTGTGATGTCTGCAGAAGAGTGAAAGCAGAACACCAAAGACCAGATGGTATCCTCCAACCTCTTGCTATTCCAGAATGGAAGTTTGATCATATTGAAATGGACTTCGTGACTGGATTTCTAAAGTCCAAGCGTGGAAATGATGCTATCTTCGTTGTCATTGACAAGCTTACTAAACTGGCTCATTTTCTTCCTATCAAAGAATCTATCACAGCAGCTCAGTTGGCAGAGCTATACACCTCCAGAATTGTCTCCTTGCACGACATTCCACAATTGATCTCTTCTGCACCGTGGCAGCATCTTTACCTCCAAGTTTTGGGATTCTTTTCGGAAGGCCATGGGCACCAACATTCGTTTCAGACAGCTTTCCACCCTCAAACAAGTGGCCAAGTCGAGCGAGTCAATCAAATCCTTGAAGATATGCTCAGGGCTTGTGTCATTTCCTTCGGTATGAAGTGGGAAGATTGTCTTCCATATGCCGAGTTCTCCTACAACAACAGCTTCCAAGAGAGTTCGGGCATGGCCCCATTCGAAATTCTCTATGGCAGAAAGTGTCGTACTCCTCTCAATTGGTCCGAGACAGGTGAACGCCAACTTCTTGGCAACGACTTGATCACGAAGTCAAGAAATGTGCAAAGTCATTCGTGAGAATCTCTAAGCCGCGCAATCGCGCGGAAGAGCTATTATGATGACAAGCACCGTGATGTGGATTTTTTAATCGGAGACGATGTCTACCTCCGCGTCTCTCCAATGAAAGGCACTCGTCGCTTCGGTATCAAAGGGAAGCTTTCCCCTAGATACGTGGGTCCTTTCAAGATCATTGGCAAAAGAGGCGATCTCGCCTATCAACTTGAGCTTCCCTCCAACTTCGCAAATGTGCACGACGTGTTTCACGTGTCACAGCTTCGCAAGTGCTTCAAGACTCCTGAGCGCACTATCAACTTCGAAGAAATTGACCTTCAAGAAGATCTCTCTTATCATGAGCACCCCGTTGCTATTCTTGAAGAAAGCAAAGCGCAAGACTCGCAACAAGTCAATCAAATTCCTGAAAGTGAAGTGGTCACACCATTCCGCTGTGGAAGCCACACAGGGCGCGAGGATCACCTCCGTTCAGAATATCCGGAGTTCTTTCAGTCCTAGATCTCGGGACGAGATCCTCTTGTAGTGGTGGAGTGTTGTAACACCCCGGATGTAACTTTCCATATTTGTAACTCCAACTCCTGCCATTTTCGGCATTGTGATATGATATTCCCTTTGTGGTTGGGTTTTTCTTCATTTTTGCATTTTGTCCATGTCATGCATTTCATATTATGTAATCATGTGCATCTCATTTGCATACGTGTTCGTCTCATGATTCCGAGCATTTTCCCCGTTGTCCGTTTTGCAATCCGGCACTCCTATGTCCCCCGGCGTCCTCTTTTACGTTTTTCCGTGAGCGGGTACTAAACTTTCTCGGAATGGACCGAGGTTTGTCAAGTGGCCTTGGTACACCACGGTAGACCACCTGTCAAGTTTCGGGTCATTTGGAGCTCGTTTGGTACTCCAACGGTTAACCGCACTCTCGCAAAGGCCTCTTTTAAGTTGCAGCCCAACACCCCTTCAAAACAGCCTAATAACCCATCTAAGTCACTTCCATGCTCTCCGTCGTCGGATCACGATCGTGTGGGCGAAAACTACACCTCATTTGGAGCTTCCTAGCTCCTTTTACCTATAAAAACACCCCTACCCGAAATCCGGATCAAATCCGCCCTAACCCTAGCCCGCTCCTCTCCGCGCCACGGACGTGTCCGGTCGGGCGGACCGTCCGCCCGCCCGCGCACAAGCGAACAGCAGCGCCGCCACGTGGCGCCGCCGCCGCGCCGCCGCGCCGCCTTGGCGCCCGTCGAAACCCTCCGGCCCGGCCGTCGCGCCCGCGCCAGCGCGCCCGCTCCTCCAGCGCCGCCGCCCGGCCCTACGCCCGCCCGGCCCGCCGCCGCCGCCTACCGCGCCGCCCGATCCCGCGCCCCAGCCCGATCGCCCACCGCCCCGAGGCGGCCGCCACAAACCCCGCCCGCCCGGCCTCTCCCTCCTCCGCCCGGCCTCTCCGTCCTCCTGCTCCGGCGAGCTGCCGTTCCGGCCGGCGACCTCGGGCCAGATATGCTCTATCCATCCATGCCCTTGTTTGCAATTATGGAGTGCCATAGCTTGAGTCAATCGAGCTCTACTTTTGCTATAAAATGTTTCCTGGCAGATTGTTTACATGTTATTCAATTTTGTCAAGGTTGTTGTAGTTGATCCGTGTAGGCTATGATGTTGTTCTTGCCATGTGTAGCTTCTATGCCATGTCTTCTTGATGGATGTATGCTTAGTTTATCATGAGATGCTCTGTAGTGAGTGCATCGAGCTCTTAAACATGCCTACTTGTTATCTGTTTTTGTCATGCCCTGTTGCTGAATCTGTTAACGAAACTTGCTATGTTTACATGGGTGCTATTATATTTTCTGATCCTTTTTGGCTTATGGTCAGTAAGGGACTTTTGTTCTATACTTTGAGTAGATTCATGCCATGCCTTGTTTTTCTATTATAAGTTCCTGTAGCATGCAGTTTGCTTGCTCTGAACATTGCTTCCTGATGCTGATTCTGCCATGTTCAGTATTTTTCACTAAGTCTGTGAAGCTGATATGTTTTGCACTTTTGCCATGCTTGTTAGGACCTGTTATGTTGTGAACTAGCCGTAGCTCAGTGTTCATCTTTTGTCAAGCATCTTGAGTAGATCACTTCCATAAGCTTTTCTGGTACGTTTGGGTGCAGTAGCTTATTTTCTTGTTGCTTGCTAAGTGGTATCATGCTGTTAATGGCAGATTTGTGCCATTCTTGTTTTGCTTGTCATTTGCAAACCGTGCATCCGATTCCGGTGATCTTTATATCGATTTCAACCGAAATCATCTCAACTTTCCAGCGGCATACTTGGTTTGCCAAGTTGATGTCTGGTTCATCATTTTCCTTCCGAAGCACGCATACGCATTGCATATCACATCTCGCATATCATGCCATGTATTACATCATGTTGCTTGTGCATTGCACCGTGATTTATTGTGGTTCCTTTGTTTGTGTTCTTGTTTTGGGTAGAGCCGGGAGACGAGTACGTGAACGAGGAACCTGTTGAGAACGCTTACGAGGATCAAGCTTTCGACAACTCGAGAACCTTGCGAGCAAGATGACCATGCCCTCGAAATCACTTCTATCTTTGCTTGCTAGATGCTCGCTCTTTTGCTATGCCTATGCTACGATGCCTATCACTTGCTATATCATGCCACCCATATTGCCATGTCAAACCTCTAACCATCCTTTCCTAGCAAACCGTTGTTTGGCTATGATATCGCTTTGCTCGGCCCCTCTTATAAGCGTTGCTAGTTGCGAGATGAAGATGAAGTTTGTTCCTTGTTGGAACATGGAGATGTTGTTCCTTGTTGGAACATGTTTACTTGTTGGGGATATCACAATATATCTGCTATAATTAATGCATCTATATATTTGGTAAAGGGTGGAAGGCTCGGCCTTATGCCCGGTGTTTTGTTCCACTCTTGCCACCCTAGTTTCCGTCATACCGTGTTATGTTCCTTGATTTCGCGTTCCTTACACGGTTGGGTGATTTATGGGACCCCCTTGATAGTTCGCTTTGAATAAGACTCCTCCAGCAAGGCCCAACATTGGTTTTACCATTTGCCACCTAAGCCTTTTTCCCCCGGGTTTTCGCGAGCCCGAGGGTCATCTTTATTTAACCCCCCGGGCCAATGCTCCTCTGAGCGTTGGTCCAAACTAGAGCCACTTGTGGTGCCGCCCTGAGGCAACTTGGGGTATCTTCGGTTGCCGTACGTACTGCTCATCCGGTGTGCCCTGAGAACGAGATATGTGCAGCTCCTATCGGGATTTGTCGGCACATTCGGGCGGCTTTGCGGGTCTTGTTTTATTGCTGTCGAAATGTCTTGTAGTCCGGGATTCCGAGACTGATCGGGTCTTCCCGGTGGAAGGAATATCCTTCGTTGACCGTGAGAGCTTATTATGGGCTAAGTTGGGACACCCCTGCAGGGTATTATCTTTCGAAAGCCGTGCCCGCAGTTATGGGGCAGATGGGAATTTGTTAATGTCCGGTTGTAGAAAACCCGAAGTTGACCTTAATTAATACACATCAACCGCGTGTGTAACCGTGATGGTCTCTTCTTGGCGGAGTCCGGGAAGTGAACACGGTGTTGGAGTTATGCTTGACGTAAGTAGTTCAGGATCACTTCTTGATCGCTACTAGCTTCTCGACCGTGCCTTGCTTCTCTTCTCGCTCTCTTTGCGATTGTAGCCACCATATATGCTAGTCGCTTGCTGCAGCTCCACCTCACAACTCTGTCCTTCCTCTAAGCTTAAATAGTCTTGATCTCATGGTGTGAGATTGTCTTTGAGTCCCTATGACTCACAGATTCTACCAAAATAGTTGCGGTGCCGGCGATGCGGTCTGCAGGTGACGCAACCGAGCTCAAGTGGGAGTTCGACGAGGAACGTGGTCGTTACTATGTGTCTTTTCCTGATGATCGTGAGTGGAGCCAGCTTGGGACGATCGGGGATCTGTGTAGCATTTGGGGTATCTTCTTTATTTTGGTTCCGTAGTCGGACCTTGAGTGTATTACGGATGATGAATATTTATTTATGTATTGTGTGAAGTGGCATTTGTAAGCCAACTATGTATCTCTTTCCCTTATGTATTACATGGGTTGTGTGAAGATTACCTCACTTGCGACATTGCTTTCAATGCGGTTATGCCTCTAAGTCGTGCTTCGACACGTGGGAGATATAGCCGCATCGAGGGCGTTACAAGTTGGTAATCGAGCCATCCCGACTTAGGAGCCCCTGCGATTGTTTCTTTGGCGTTGTTGAGTCTAGAACGGAAAATGTTTTGAGTCTTAGGATTATATATATCGGAGAGTAGGATTCTTTTTACTCCCCAGTCCCTTCGTCGCTCTGGTGAGGTCTCCTGACGTAGATGTTTTGTCTTTCCTCTCCTCAAATTTCACAAAAAAAAATAGGATCACGCGGGTATCTTGGGATCGTTCCGATGGTTTTGTGACGAGAACATTGTTCTTGGTGCCTCGACATTTAGGGGTTGTGGCGGTGTCCCGGGAGTTGAGCTCCGAGGTGTTGCCGTCACAATTTTATCGTTGCCTTTACGGAATACTGAGCTTTGCCGACATCGAAAATCTCTTTTGTGCAGTTGTTGGTGAGATAACCCGATAACCCGATCTTGAGGCGAGCTCGGGAGTATTGTCATGACTTCGTATAACGGATGCTTTTCAAGGTCGAGGTACCACGATTTCGAAGGTTTCTTGGTTATGTGTTGACGGATGGATACAAATGGATCTAGGTATTGTTAGTTTGGGTGATATATTTTGTGTCCCTGTATCCCCAACACCAGTTGCATAACCGTAAAGTTTCGGGAGTTTATAGGTGGGATTCAAGTAGCTCCTAGCATTTCTTCCTGCAGATATTTGGTTTGTGATTGGGTAATCCTTACCACTTATTTGTTCCAACGTACCTTGTTATTTTTCATCAACCCTTTATCAAGTGGCTTCTCACCTTAATGGACGTGTGATGTTAGCTTTTGGAATTCATTCGTTCATCCTTGTTCGAATGTTTATTGTGAAGACTATATGTTGCAATTTCTATCCGTTGATTCAACTTGTCTATCTGTCTATCAAAGTGCTAACGGATGTCACCCTCTTTAGGATGGCTCCATGTAGCGTTTGAATCCGGATCGCAATGATGAGAGTCGATCGAACCCTCCACCTCCACCTCCGCTTGCCGGAGGCATGGCAAGCTATCATGGCAGCCACCAATGCCAATGCTCGAGATGATTTTGCAACTCTTGCAAGAGCGTACCCAAGGGCAAGGCAATCAAGGAAATCAAGGCCAATGCAACAACCAGCAGCACTTTGCTACCCTCAATCAGTTCCTCACTAATCAGCCGAAGTATTTCAGTTTCTGTGTCGAGGCCACAGACGCCGACGATTGGCTTGTGGACATCTGCAAACATTTTGAATGTAGCAATGTCGACACGAGGACTTTGTCAAGTTTGCTTCGTTTCAACTCAAGGACCAAGCTGCTTGAGTGGTTCCAGAATACAAAGATTCCAGAGGAGGTCGTGTCATTACAGGATGAGTTCCGCCGAGATTTCAGAGCTCACCACATTCGAAAAGTGTTGTTGAGAGCAAGCGTGAGGAGTTCCGCAATCTCAAGCAAGGCAACATGTCTGTGTATCAATACAATATCCAGTTCCAGAACTTCGCTCGCTTCGCTAAGCAAGACGTCCACGATGAAAAGAGTATGATCTATCAATTCAGAGGTGGTCTCGAGAGAAGATCTGCAATTAGCTCTCGTGCTTTTTGAGCCGGAAAAGTATGATGAATTCTACAACATGGCACTGAAGCAAGAAGCTGCCCAGCTCAAGTGTGAGGCTTCTAAGAAGAGAATCAGGGATGCAGTTCAGTCTTCTTCTTCCTCTCAAGTGGCAGCTAAGCAGCAGAAGTTCTACCTTCCTCCTCCTCCGTTTCGTCAGCCTTATCAGTAGAAGAACTCAGGTGGTCGTGGATCTTCCCACCCAACCAACCCGAGCTATCGTAACAAGTCTAATTCTCAAGCTCCAAGGTCAAATGCTCCTTATCACCGTCCGCTCTCGTGAGGTGACTTGCAACAAATGTCGGAGAAAGGTCACTATGCGAACAAGTGCTTCAACCAGAGGCGCCTTCCGCCTCCTCCTCCTGTGAAATCTTCCAGCAATGCGTTGGTCAAGCATAATCCAAAGCATGCCAAGGTGAATATGATGAATGCAGCTCAAGCGGAGGAATCTCTTGATGTGATAATGGGTAATCTCTCGATTAATGATATTCTGCAAAAGTCTTATTTGATACTGGTGCATCGCTTTTCGTTCATTTCGAGACCTTTTGTTGCCAAGCATGAGTTTGTGACGGAAAATATTCCTATTCCGTTGAAGATTGTGTCCCGGGCAAGCAAATGACTTCTCGAGTTTTGGTTCCGAATGTCGGTATCAAGATGGGCGACTATAGATTTCTGGCTAAACCATTTGTCCTTGGTGACTCGGATATTGATCTTATTCTTGGGATGGACTGGCTTTCTCAGCACAAAGCTCAGCTTGATTGTGCTGCCAGGGAAATTCAATTGACTCACTCTTCTAATGATGTGATCATCTATGCCGCTCGTGATGAAACCATACGGATGTTTTCACTCAATCAGAAGCGAGTTGGATGCTATCTCTCGATTCGATCGTTTGTGAGTACCAAGATGTCTTTCGGAAGAGCTTCCAGAATGCCTCCTCACCGCCAGTTGAGTTCGTTATCGATCTTGAGCACAGCATCGAACCCGCTTGCAAGCGTCCATACAAGCTTGGACCTAATGAGCTGAAGGAATTGAAGAAGCAGCTTCGATGAACAAGAGCGTCTGGGTTTGATCAGACCGAGTTCATGTCCTTGGGGTTGTGGTGTTCTTTTTGTCCAGAAGAAGGATGGCACGGACCGACTTTGCGTCGATTACCGTCCATTGAACAAGAAGACAATCAAGAACAAGTATGCACTTCCCAACATCAATGAGCTTTTCGAGCAACTCAAAGGTGCTAAAGTGTTCTCCAAGCTTGACCTTCGTATGGGTTATCATCAAATTCGCATTCGTGAACAAGATATTCCCAAGACAGCATTCAGAACAAGCTTTGGTTCTTATGAATATACTGTTATGTCTTTCGGCCTTGTCAATGGTCCTCCAACATTCTCTCGAATGATGAACTTCATCTTCAACCCCTACACCAATGAATTCGTCTTGGTCTATCTTGATGATATTTTGGTCTTCTCTAAGAATAAGAAGGATCATGCCAAACATTTGCGATTGGTGCTAGACAAGCTCAGAGAGCATCAATTCTATGCGAAGTTTTCCAAATGTGAATTTTGGCTTGATGAAGTGCTTTATCTTGGTCATATTATCTCCGCCAAGGGCATCGCTGTTAATCCCGAGAAGGTGTCTGCAGTTGTGAATTGGGAACCTCCTCAGAATGTCAAGCGACTTCACGCTTTTCTTGGTCTTGCAAGCTATTGTCAAGATTCGTTGAGAATTTTTCTAAGATTGCAAAGCCTCTTTCCAACCTCCTCCAGAAGCATGTGAAGTATTTCTGGTCCCCTGAGTGTGACGTTGCTTTCAACACCCTCAAAGAGAAACTCGTCAGAGCTCCTGTCTTGAGTCCTCCTGATGAATCCAAGCCATTCGAAGTTTTCTGTGATGCTTCTCTTCAAGGTCTCGGTGCTGTGTTAATGCAAGAGAAGAGAGTTGTGGCCTATACCTCTCGTCAGCTGAAGCCCAACGAAAAGAACTACCCCACTCACGATCTTGAGTTGGCGGCAGTTGTCTATGCATTAATAACATGGAGACATCTCTTGTTGGGTAGGAAAGTGGACATTTTCACCGATCACAAGAGCCTCAAGTATATCTTTACTCAACCCAACCTCAACCTCAGACAAACTCGATGGGTCAAAATGATTCAAGAGTACAACCCAAGTATTGAATATACTCCGGGCAAGGCCAATGTCATTGCAGATGCTTTGAGAAGGAAGGCTTATTGCAACAGTTTAATCCTCAAGCCCTTCCAACCGGATCTCTGTGAAGCTTTTCGCAAGCTGAATCTTCAAGTTGTTCCTCAAGGCTTTCTTGCCAACCTCATAGTCTCTCCTACTTTGGAAGACCAGATTCGTGAGGCTCAACTCCTGGATACCATGGTGAAAAAGGTGAAACGTGGTATCGACAAGGGCATTTCCAAGTACAAGTGCTTCCACATTGATGACAAAGATACTCTTTTCTTCGAGGACCGGATTGTGGTTCCTAAGGGTGATCTACGTAAAGTCATTATGAACGAGGCACACAATTCGCTTCTATCCATTCATCCCGAAGTACGAAGATGTACCATGACCTCAAGCAGTCATATTGGTGGACTCGAATGAAGCGAGAAATTGCTCAATTCGTGAATGAGTGTGATGTCTGCAGAAGAGTGAAAGCAGTAACACCAAAGACCAGCTGGTCTCCTCCAACCTCTTGCTATTCCGAATGGAAGTTTGATCATATTGAAATGGACTTCGTGACTGGATTTCCAAAGTCCAAGCGTGGAAATGATGCTATCTTCGTTGTCATTGACAAGCTTACTAAAGTGGCTCATTTTCTTCCTATCAAAGAATCTATCACAGCAGCTCAGTTGGCAGAGCTATACACCTCTAGAATTGTTTCCTTGCACGGCATTCCACAATTGATCTCTTCAGACCGTGGCAGCATCTTTACCTCCAAGTTTTGGGATTCTTTTCAGAAGGCCATGGGCACCAACATTCGTTTCAAACAGCCTTTCCACCCTCAAACAAGTGGCCAAGTCGAGCGAGTCAATCAAATCCTTGAAGATATGCTCGTGGCTTGTGTCATTTCCTTCGGTATGAAGTGGGAAGATTGTCTTCCATATGCCGAGTTCTCCTACAACAACAGCTTCCAAGCGAGTTCGTGCATGGCCCCATTCGAAATTCTCTATGGCGTAAAGTGCCGTACTCCTCTCAATTGGTCCGAGATAGGTGAACGCCAACTTCTTGGCAACGACTTGATCGCAGGTCAAGAAATGTGCAAAGTCATTCGTGAGAATCTCAAAGCCGCTAATCGCGCCGGAAGAGCTATTATGATGACAAGCACCGTGATGTGGCTTTTGAAATCGGAGACCATGTCTACCTCCGCCTCTCCAATGAAAGGCACTCGTCGCTTGGTATCAAAGGGAAGCTTGCCCCTAGATACGTGGGTCCTTTCAAGATCATTGGCAAAAGAGGCGATCTCGCCTATCAACTTGAGCTTCCCTCCAACTTCGCAAATGTGCACGACGTGTTTCACGTGTCACAGCTTCGCAAGTGCTTCAAGACTCCTGAGCGCACTATCAACTTCGAAGAAATTGACCTTCAAGAAGATCTCTCTTATCATGAGCACCCCGTTGCTATTCTTGAAGAAACCGAGCGCAAGACTCGCAACAAGTCAATCAAATACAAGAAAGAGAAGTGGTCACACCATTCCGACCGAGAAGCCACACGGGAGCGCGAGGATCACCTCCGTTCGAATATCCGGAGTTCTTTCAGTTCTAGATCTCGGACGAGATCCTCTTGTAGTGGTGGAGTGTTGGAACACCCGGATGTAACTTTCCATATTTGTAACTCCAACTCTTGCCATTTTCGGCATTGTGATATGATATTCCCTCCGTGGTTGGGTTTTTCTTCATTTTGCATTTTGTCCATATCATGCATTTCATATCATGTCATCATGTGCATCTCATTTGCATACGTGTTCGCCTCATGATTCCGAGCATTTTCCCCGTTGTCCGCTTTTGCAATCCCAAGACTCCTATGTCCCTGGCGTCCCTTTTACGCTTTTTCCGTGAGCGGGTACTAAACTTTCTCGGAATGGACCGAGGTTTGTCAAGTGGCACTGGTACACCACCGGTAGACCACCTGTCAAGTTTCGGGTCATTTGGAGCTCGTTGGTACTCAACGGTTAACCGTGACTCTCGCAAAGGCCTCTTTTAAGTTGCAGTCCAACACCCCTTCAAAACAGCCCAATAACCCATCTAAGTCACTTCCATGCTCTCCGTCAGTCGGATCACGATCGTGGGCGAAAACTACACCTCATTTGGAGCTTCCTAGCTCCTTCTACCTATAAAACACCCCTACCCGAAATCCGGATCAAATCCGCCCTAACCCTAGCCGCTCCTCTCCCCGCCACGGACGTGTCCGATTCGGGCGGACGTCCGCCCGCCCTTGGCCCGAACGAACAGCCACGCCGCCCGTGGCGCCCGCCACACCGCCGCCCGGCCATGGCCCGTGCGACCCTCCGGCCAGTCGCCCGGCCGCCGCCGCCAGCGCGCCCGCTCCTCCACGCCGCGCCGCCGCCTCGCCATGCCCGCCCGATCCTTGGCCCGGCCCAGCGCCGCCCGAGGCCGGCCGTCACCGACCCGCCACGGCCTCTCCCTCCTCCGCCCAGCCTCTCCTTCCTCCTGCTCCGTGAGTCATTCCGCCCGGCGACCTCGGGCAGATCCGATCGGGGTGTACTTCTTCTCCCCCCCCCCCCCGCGAAATCGCCTAAGTTTTTATCCTGTGGTCATTTTATTGAATTTTCTTCATGCCATAACTCTGCACCTGTGGCTCCGTTTGGGGCGTATAGCATACAGAAATGTTCGTCTAGAAGAGTAGATCATTTCACCTCATTGCATAAGTTTTATTTGAGCTCATCTTGATGCCCGAAATGCTGTTAGAAGAGGGCTATGTGATGTTAGTTTCTGTTTCTTAACAGAACATTCACTTTTGTCATTTTTTCCATGATTGATGTGTGCATCCTATGAATTTGAGTCCTACATGTGTTTTGTAATATGCCATGCCATCTTTACAGGTGTGTATGCCATGTATTTTTTTGATATATGGGGTGAATAGCACAAGCATGCAAACTAGGCTTCATGATGTTGCTGATTTCAGCCCCAGTTTTGCTGATATTTTTATGCCATGTTAACTTGATGCTACCCAAAGATTCATGCATATTTTGAGATACTTAAGTAAGGATGTTTTGAACATATGGTTATGCTCTATATATCCATGCCCTTGTTTGCAATTATGGAGTGCCATAGTTTGAGTCAATCGAGCTCTACTTTTGCTATAAAATGTTTCCTGGCAGATTGTTTACATGTTATTCAATTTTGCCAAGGTTGTTGTAGTTGATCCGTGTAGGCTATGATATTGTTCTTGCCATGTGTAGCTTCTATGCCATGTCTTCATGATGTATATATGCTTAGTTTATCATGAGATGCTCTGTAGTGAGTGTATCGAGCTCTTAAACATGCCTACTTGTTATCTGTTTTTGTCATGCCCTGTTGCTGAATCTGTTAACGAAACTTGCTATGTTTACATGGGTGCTATTATATTTTCTGATCCTTTTTGGCTTATGGTCAGTAAGGGACTTTTGTTCTATTCTTTGAGTAGATTCATGCCAATCCTTGTTTTTCTATTATAAGTTCCTGTAGCATGCTGTTTTCTTGCTCTGAACATTGCTTCCTGATGCTGATTCTGCCATGTTCAGTATTTTTCACCAAGTCTGTGAAGCTGATATGTTTTGCACTTTTTCCATGCTTGTTAGGACCTGTTATGTTGTGAATTAGCCGTAGCTCAGTGTTCCTCTTTTGTCAAGCATCTTGAGTAGATCACTGCCATATGCTTTTCTGGTACGTTTGGGTGTAGTAGCTTATTTTCTTGTTGCTTGCTAGATGCTCGCTCTTTTGCTATGCCTATGCTACGATGCCTATCACTTGCTATATCATGCCACCCATATTGCCATGTCAAACCTCTAACCATCCTTTCCTAGCAAACCGTTGTTTGGCTATGTTATCGCTTTGCTCAGCCCCTCTTATAGCGTTGCTAGTTGCAGATGAAGATGAAGTTTGTTCCTTGTTGGAACATGGAGATGTTGTTCCTTGTTGGAACATGTTTACTTGTTGGGGATATCACAATATATCTGCTATAATTAATGCATCTATATATTTGGTAAAGGGTGGAAGGCTCAGCCTTATGCCCGGTGTTTTGTTCCACTCTTGCCACCCTAGTTTCCGTCATACCGGTGTTATGTTCCTTGATTTCGCGTTCCTTACACGGTTGGGTGATTTATGGGACCCCCTTGACAGTTCGCTTTGAATAAGACTCCTCCAGCAAGGCCCAACATTGGTTTTACCATTTGCCACCTAAGCCTTTTTCCCCCGGGTTTTCGCGAGCCCGAGGGTCATCTTTATTTAACCCCCGGGCCAGTGCTCCTCCGAGTGTTGGTCCAAACTAGAGCACTTGCGGTGCCGCCCTGAGGCAACTTGGGGTATCTTCGGTTGCCGTGACGTCGCTTGCTCATCCGGTGTGCCACGAGAACGAGATATGTGCAGCTCCTATCGGGATTTGTCGGCACATTCGGGCGGCTTTGCTGGTCTTGTTTTATTGTCAGTCGAAATGTCTTGTAGTCCGGGATTCCGAGATCGATCGGGTCTTCCAGAGAAGGAATATCATTCGTTGGCCGTGAGAGCTTATTATGGTCTAAGTTGGGACACCCCTGGAGGGTTTTATCTTTCGGAAGGCGTGCCAGCGGTTATGTGGCAGATGGGTATTTGTTAATTTCATGTTTTAGAAAACCCGAAGTTGACCTTAATTAATACACATCAACCGCGTGTGTAACCGTGATGGTCTCTTCTCGGCGGAGTCCAGGAAGTTAACACGGTGTTGGAGTTATGCTTGACGTAAGTAGTTCAGGATCACTTCTTGATCGCTACTAGCTTCTTGACCATGCCTTGCTTCTCTTCTCGCTCTCTTTGCGAGTGTAGCCAGCATATATGCTAGTCGCTTGCTGCAGCTCCACCTCACAACTCTGTCCTTCCTATAAGCTTAAATAGTCTTGATCTCGCGGGTGTGAGATTGCGAGTCCCCTGACTCACAGATTCTACCAAAACAGTTGCAGGTGCCGACGATGCGGTCAGGTGACGAACCGAGCTCAAGTGGGAGTTCGACGAGGAACGTGGTCGTTACTATGTGTCTTTTCCTGATGATCGATAGTGGAGCCCAGTTGGGACGATCGGGGATCTGTGTAGCATTTGGGGTATCTTCTTTATTTTGGTTCCGTAGTCGGACCTTGAGTGTATTCTGGATGATGAATATTTATTTATGTATTGTGTGAAGTGGCGACTCTAAGCCAACTATGTATCTCTTTCCCTTATGTATTACATGGGTTGTGTGAAGATTACCTCACTTGCGACATTGCTTTCAATGCGGTTATGCCTCTAAGTCGTGCTTCGACACGTGGGAGATATAGCCGCATCGAGGGCGTTACATATTTCCATTCTCATTAAAGGGTGATGCGAAACATGGTTTAATTCTCTTGCTCCTGGTTGTTTGCGTAGTCCCCAGGATATGATTTATTACTCCTCTACTAAATATTTCCCCGCTCATAAGAAACAAGCTGCCTTAAGGGAAATATATAATTTTGTGCAAATTGAAGAAGAGAGTCTCCCACAAGCTTGGGTGAGGCTTCTCCAATTACCTAATGCTTTGCCTGATCATCCTCTCAAGAAAAATGAAATACTTGATATTTTTTATAATGGACTAACCGATGCTTCCAGAGACCACCTGGATAGTTGTGCTGGTTGTGTTTTCAGGGAAAGAACTATTGAGCAAGCTGAATTTCTATTGAATAATATATTGAGTAATGATAATGATTGGACACTTCCTGAACCAACTCCTAAGACAACTCCGAAGAAAAGGGTATTCTATTTCTTAGTCCTGAAGATATGCAAGAAGCAAAGAAATCTATGAAAGAAAAGGGTATTAAAGCTGGAGATGTTAAGAATTTACCACCTACTGAAGAAATACATGGTCTTAATAACCCAACACAGGTAGTAAAGGTAAATTATCTCTATAGATTTGATGAATGTGATATTCCTCGTAATAGGCTAGCCAATGCTTGGATGAGTTTGATAATTTTATTGTTAAACAAGAAAACTTCAATTCTTATGTTGGTAGACAATTGAAACGTAATGCTTATATGATTGAACACTTGAGTGATTATATGTCTAGAGTTAAAGGTGACCTTAAACTTATTAGTAAACATGCTTCTATGGTTACCACTCAGGTAGAACAAGTGCTTAAAGCACAAAATGATTTGCTCAATGAATTAAATAATAAGAAAAATGATAATGATGTTAGAGTTATGACTAGAGGGGGTAAAATGACTCAGGAACCTTTGTACCCTGAGGGACACCCTAAGAGAGTTGAGAAAGATTCTCAGAGAACTAATGTTGATGCACCTAGTCGTTCTAAGAAGAGAAACAGAAAAAGGATAGGACTTTGCATGCTTCTAGTGAACCTGTTGTTGACACACCTGAGAATCCCAATGATATTTATATTTCTGATGCTGAAACACAATCTGGTAATGAACATGAACCTAGTGATAATGTTAATGATGATGTTCATGATGATGCTCAACCTAGCAATAACAATGATGCAGAGATTGAACTCTTTGTTGATCTTCATAACCCACAATCAAAGAATCAACATTATGATAAGAGAGACTTCATTGCTAGGAAGCACGATAAAGAAAGAGAACCATGGGTTTAGAAACCCATGCCTTTTCATTCTAAGCCATCCAAGAAAAAGGATGATGAGGATTTTGAGCGCTTTGCTGAAATGATTAGACCTATCTTTTTGCTTATGCGTTTGACTGATATGCTTAAAATGAATCCTTATGCTAAGTATATGAAAGATATTGTTACAAATAAAAGAAAGATACCGGAAGCTGAAATTTCCACCATGCTTGCCAAATATACTTTTAAAGGTGGAATACCCAAGAAACTAGGAGATCCAGGAGTACCAACTATACCATGCTCCATTAAAAGAAACTATGTTAAAACTGCTTTATGTGATCTTGGAGCCGGTGTTAGGTTATGCCTCTCTCTTTATATCGTAGACTTGATTTGAATAAGTTGGCACCTACTGAAATATCTTTGCAAATGGTCGATAAATCAACTGTTATACCTGTTGGCATTTGTGAGGATGTGCCTGTTGTGGTTGCAAACGTTACTATTTTAACGGACTTTGTTATTCTTGATATTTCCGAGGACGACAGTATGTCGATTATCCTTGGTAGACCCTTTTTGAATACTGCAGGGGCTGTTATTGATTGCAACAAAGGCAATTTCACTTTTCATGTTAATGGTAATGAGCATACAGTACACTTTCCGAGGAAACAACCTCAAATCCATAGTATCAATTCTATTGGAAAAAAATCAACGATTACTATTGGAGGTTTTGAATTCCCTCTTCCTATTGTCAAGAAGAAATATGATATTCTTATTGTTGGGGACATGCATATCCCCGTTGAGGTAACCTAGTGTTATTTGAAAATTCTCCGGTTTCATGTTATTCGGAAAGAGTTTGTTAACAAGACTTGATCAACCTTGTTAGTGGATTCCTTTTGATGAGCATGAGATGGATGAAGTTAGAAAGCACAACTCTCTGTACCCTCCTTTTACTTTATGTTATTTAGATTAAATAAAGCAAAAATAGTATTTTCTATCTGTTTTCTGAATTATCCTTGCAATAAAAAATACCTCGAAAATAAAAGTTCTCCAAACGTCCTGAAAATGAAATATGATTTTTTGTAGAATATTTAAGAATATATGGCACTGAGAACACACCAGGGGGCCCCACCATTTGGACAAGAGGGTACAGGGAGCGCCCACCCCCTGGGGCGCGCCCCCTGCCTCGTGGACCCCCTCCACTTATTCCAGCACCCACTCACTTCGTCTTCCTCCAGAAAAAAATCCTCCCATAGCTCAAACCTGTGTTCTAGCTCATCTTGCTGCCATTTTCGATCTCTTTTCTCAAAGATCCATTCATAAAACTGTTTTGGGGGATTGTTCTTCGATATGTGACTCCTTCAATGGTCCAATTAGTTTTTATTCTAGTGCTTTATTTATTGCAAATTTTTGCTGCTAAGGTGACCCTGTTCTTGAGCTTGCATGTCAAATTTATATGGTCCAAAGTAGTTTTAATGCATGATATAGCCTCTAGGAACTTGTGGGAGTAGTTGCTATTAATCTTGTTTAGTTTTTTCACTTTTATTTTGAGTCACTAAAAATTTCAGAAATTTTTCAGAGAAAGAAAAATGCATAGGAAAATGTACCAAGGTGGTTCCTCAAGGAAGCAAGGACCAAGGCTCGCGATATGTGAGCTGAACGATGAACCACTGAGGGAAGCTCAAGTGCGGCTTTGTGAATGGCCGTTAGAGGAGTTTATGGTCCAGGCAGGCATTAAGGATGAATTTGACGCGTATGTGCGTAATGCTGAACTTGAGGACTTCGTGTCAGATAAGTGCCCACAGTACTACTACCTAACTGATTCCTTTGTGAGGAGGTTTAAATTTACATCATCGCGCAATTCTCACACTGTTCTATTTGATCTTTATGATAAATCATATACCATGGACCTAGAAGATTTTAATACTGCTTGTAAACTCCCACAGTGGGGCAATGTTAGTGAACCTCGCAAATCTGAATATAAAGACTTTCTTGCTAGTATCACTGTAGGGGAATCTAGAGAAATCACACAAGCTACCATAGGGAGCATTCATTTCCGTTCCATACATTATTTTGCTCTCTTTATAGGTAGATGCATTAACGGGGTAAAGATGAGGCCTGTCACATGTGTGTTCTAGATCTTAGTGTCCTCAAGAGTGCAGTATTAGGCGATAAACAATATAACTTTGGGGCCATTGTTGCACGAAGGTTGCATATTAATGGTACACATGGAGATTTGTTTGGTGGAATTTATGCAACTCGTGTAGCTAATTATCTTGATGTACCCATACATGAAAATGATATGGAATTGCCTCCTGCTTATCTAGATTATAGTGCTATGGTTCGCCATCAGTTTCTTGAGAGGAATGAACAGCCCCTCCAGTACCGACTAATCTTTGACAGACATCACACTGTCCATGTTGCCCTCCCTACTCCTACTTACTTTAACTCTCAGGCAAAAAGGAGATATGTTATAACTAGGGAGGAGGCGAATGAGGACGAGAGGAGGACGGAGGCAGCTCGCCTCCAAGTTGCAGCTCTTCAGGCAGTAGCTGTTGCATCTCAGTACAACCCCAGCTACGACTTTGGATATCTGCCAGCCCAGCAGTGGCCATAGAACAACTTAGGCTAAAAGCCTAAGCTTGGGGGAGTACGTATTTCTCACCGACATTACATTCATGTTCACACACTCATTCCAGTTGTCAGTGCTCATACTTTTTCATTGTACTATCCATGCTAGTTTATTTTATTTTCTAAGCCTTCTTCTTGTGTGTCTGAAAAACCTTAAGAAAAACAAAAAAAATTAGTTGTAGCTTTTAGCTAGTTTACTTTCCATGCCTGTAGTAGTAGTAATTAAAATAAAACACAAAATGATTTCTCGTTCTTCTTTTACTTGTTGGGAGCTTTCCTGTGTAAATAGTTTTATTTTATTTATTTTCTTTGGGGGTCGAGAGGAGAAGACTATGTTGAAAATGTTGACTGGCTCTCATATGAATTATTATTGATTTAACCAAGAGCCCATATTACCTTGTCTTCTCTCTTGTATTAAATGCTTGCAGATTCCAGCTTAGTCCAGTGCACGTGCACTATTATTATTATCCACACCGTTCGGTCGTGCGAGTGAAAGGCAATAATCACGATGTATGATTGACTGATTGAGATGAGAGAAGCTGGTATGAACTCGACCTATCTTGTTGTTGTAAATATGATTAGTTCATCGTTCCTGATTCAGCCTATTATGAATGAAACATGTTTGCAATGACAATTAGAGATTATAGTTGCTCATGCCATGCTTAATTAGCTAGGAGTTTATAATGGTTTACCTTGCATGCCAATATGCTATTAAAATGGTTGTGATGTGGTATGATAGGGTGGTATCCTCCTTTGAACGATTCGAGTGGCTTGACTTGGCACATGTTCACGCATGTAGTTGAAACAAAATCAACATAGCCTCCACGATATTTATGTTCATGGTGATTTATATCCTACTCATGCTTGCACTCATTGTTAATTAATCTTAATGCATGTTCATGACCTGTTGTCACTCTCTAGTTGGTCACTTCCCAGTCTCTTTCTAGCCTTCACTTGTACTAAGCAGGAATACTGCTTGTGCATCCACTTCCATAAACCCCAAAGTTATTCCATATGAGTCCACCATACCTTCCTATATGCGGTATTTACCTGCCGTTCCAAGTAAACTTGTATGTGCCAAACTCTAAACCTTCAAATGAAATTCTATTTTGTATGCTCGAATAGCTCATGTATCAACTAGGGCTGTCTATATCTTCCATGCTAGGTGGGTTATTCTCATGACGAGTGGACTCCGCTCATCACTCACGAGAAAATGGCCGGTAACCGGGATGCCCAGTCCCATGCTCAAATTAAATCAAATTAATTGCAAACAAAACTCCCCCGGGATTGTCGTTAGTTGGAGGCACCCGTTGTTCCGGGCAAGCCATGGATTGATGCTTGTTGGAGGTGGGGGAGTATAAACTTTACCATTCTGTTTGGGAACCACCTATAATGTGTGTAGCATGGAAGATATCGAGATATCTTGGTTGTTATGTTGACAATGTAAGTATGCCACTCAAAATATTATTTATCTCTGTTTCAAAACTCAAGCTCTGGCACCTCTGCAAATCCCTGCTTCCCTCTGCGAAGGGCCTATCTATTTACTTTTATATTGAGTAATCATCCTCTTATTAAAAAGCACCAGTTGGAGAGCACCGCTGTCATTTGCATGCATTGCTATTAATTTATATTGAGTATGACTATGACTGGATCTCTTTTACCATGAATTACATTGTCCAGTCAGTCCTTGATCTTCAATGGTGCTCTACATTTATGTTTTGCGGTCTCAGAAAGGGCTAGCGAGATACCATCTTGTTATATCATGTTATGATTGTTTTGGGAAAGTGTTGTCTTCCAAGATTTATTATTATTGATTGCTAGTTGATTATGACATTGATATGAGTAATCATGAGACCTAAATGTCATTGTGAATATGGTTAGTCCACAATCTTTGCTGAAAACTTGAATGCTGGCTTTACATATTTGCAACAACAAGATCAAACAGAGTTTGTAAAAGTTTTTCTTTATCACTTTCAGTTTGTCAACTGAATTGCTTGAGGACAAGCAAACGTTTAATCTTGGGGGAGTTGATATGTCTCCAACGTATCTACTTTTCCAAACACTTTGACCCTTGTTTTGGACTCTAACTTGCATGATTTGAATGGAACTAACCCGGACTGACGCTGTTTTCAGCAGAATTGCCATGGTGTTATTTTTGTGCAGAAATAAAAGTTCTCGGAATGCCCTAAAAATCCATGGAGACACGTTTTGGAATTAATAAAAAATACTGGCAAAAGAATCAGCATCAAGGGGCCCACACCCTATCCACGAGGGTGCAGGGCGCCCCCCTGGGGCGTGCCCCCTGCCTCGTGGCCCCCCTGGGACTCCACCGACCTCAACCCCGACTCCATATATTCACTTTCGGGGAGAAAAAAATCAGAGAGAAGGATTCATCGCGTTTTACGATACGGAGCCACCACCAAGCCCTAATCTTCCTTGGGAGGGTTGATCTAGAGTCCATTCGGGGCTCCGGAGAGGGGAATCCGTCACCATCGTCATCATCAACCATCCTCCATCACCAATTTCATGATGCTCACCACCATGCGTGAGTAATCCCATCGTAGGTTTGTTGTACGGTGATTGGTTGGATGAGACTTACCATGTAATTGAGTTAGTTTTGTTAGGGTTTGATCCCTAGTATCCATTATGTTCTAAGATTGATGTTGCTATGACTCTATGCTTAATGCTTGTCACTAGGGCCCGAGTGCCATGAATTTAGATCTGAACCTAATATGTTTTCATGAATATATGTGAGTTCTTGATCCTATCTTGCAAGTCAATAGTCACCTACTATGTGTTATGATCCGGCAACCCCGAAGTGACAATAACCGGGACCACTCTCGGTGATGACTGTAGTTTGAGGAGTTCATGTATTCACTAAGTGTTAATGCTTTGGTCCGGTACTCTATTAAAAGGAGGCATTAATATCCCTTAGTTTCCAATAGGACCCGCTGCCATGGGAGGGTAGGACAAAAGATGTCATGCAAGTTCTTTTCCATACGCACGTATGACTATATTCGGAATACATGCCTACATTACATTAATGAACTGGAGCTAGTTCTGTGTCACCCTATGTTATAACTGTTGCATGACGAATCGTATCTGACATAATTATCCATCATTGATCCATTGCCTACGAGCTTTTCACATATTGATCTTTGCTTAGTTACTTTTCCGTTGCCACTATTAGAATTACTATGAAAACTGCTACTGTTACTTTTGCCACCGTTACTGTTACTTCCATACTACTTTGCTACTATAATTTGCTGCAGATATTAAGTCTTTTAGGTGTGGTTGAATTGACAACTCAACTGCTAATACTTGAGAATATTCTTTGGCTCCCCTTGTGTCGAATCAATAAATTTGGGTTGAATACTCTACCCTCGAAAACTGTTGCGATCCCCTATACTTGTGGGTTATCAGTGCACTAGGCGAGCACACACATCCTAATTAAAAGAAGCGTGCGCGATGGTAATAACGAGCGCGCACGGTTGTTGGAACAAGACGTGTGCTGACATTGCCTATTGCGGTGCACTGGTGCAAACGCCACGTACGCGGCCGAGTAGGCGTATGTGCCCATGTTACGCCTTCCGGGAATAGTGCCGCACTTATAACCGTCAGTAAATTTTGAGCATGCGTCCCGTCAGATTTTTTTTAGAAGAACAGGGAGGCCACGTCCCGTCACATTCCAAGTTGCAAACCTGTTCACACCGATCAAAACCTAAACGGTTTCCCACTTAGGAGCGTATTACTACTCGGTTATAAATACTACTACTCCAAGATGACTGCACATTCCTCCTCAACTCCTCATCCACAAAAACAAACAAGTCATTCATCATCGTTCCCTTGCGTCTGCCATGGCCAACATGAGTTCTAGGTCAAGAGATTGCCACCAGAGAGAAGCGAGCCTGGAAGCGGAAGCACGAGAGATGTCCCGCCTCGCCGCGAAAGCAGCCAACATGTCCTGCCGCGCGGCCATAGCAGCAGATAGGTCCCGTCGCGCCATTGATGCAACAGACTGGTTCGGCCGCGCCGCGGAAGCAGAAGAGATGTCCCGGCACGCCATGAATGCAGCAGAAATGTCCTCCCGCGCCGCGGTGGCCTGGGAAAATGTCTCGCGGGCAGGCGAGGACTCTTACAGTCGCATGCGTGCCCTCGTCCTTAGGCAGATGGATCAGATCTCCGGTGGCGAGGTTGCGAGATGACCGAAAGCCTCGTTTGAACAGTCTACGGCGTCATCCGGCAACTAAATGAGAGAAATGCGAAGCTCGGGCCGGCGCAACTCTTTGAGGGCAAAGATCGTCGGAAGTGCGGAGCGGCAGGAGCGGAACCACGCCTTGTTGAAGAGGACCAGCGTCATCGTCGAGAAACTTATGGACGAGAATGCCATGCTGCGCATGGAGCACAGAAGGCTGGTGGAGGAATCCGTGGATGCTCTCAAGCAGCATATTGAGGACAAGAAAGAGCTCATCACCGCTCGCCGCAGAGACTAGTTCCCGCGGCCTGCAGCAACACATCAAGAAAGTAGAGATCAGCGAGCCAGATCGTTGTTTTCCTTCTTCTTTTGCCTTGTGTATTTCGGGCGTTGCCGCATGTGGCTTTTTTCATTATGTTCCTAAATATGTAAGACAATTATTATCCATTGTCATCGTCCTTATATTCATCATGCTTGCTATAAGTCGCAGTCGATGCTATATAGGTCCATCGGATCTTACATCAAGATCCATGCAAAACTTTCTTTTCAGATTTTCATTTTTCTCTCTTAAATCTCAGTCCAGTGAGGCATATAGCCATGCCGTAGAACAAGTGCTCGGGCACCATTAATGGTGACATTGGGAAGGAGGTGCGCGGCGGGTAGCGGTCAAAGGGCTCTCCTCACGATGAGCACGCGCAGGGGTCTGATCGCATGCCTCCCGTACTCAAATAGCTACCCCGCACGACACCTCCTAGCCAATAAAAAAAGGGGACGCGTGGTGGCACGTAATTGGTAAGTAGAACACCCACGGTTTCTACTTGTTTCTGATTTGTAACGTGACAACACTTGTTCCAAAATGACTTTGTTGATTGTTAATGTGTGCGCCTTTGCAAATCGGAAAGAAAAAATTACCACAACATGTTGGTGCCATGTCATGACACCATGCCAATTTTCATGATTTTCAGGCGTGTTTTGGATTTACAGGAATTAAGAAACCAAGTTTCTCAATCTTTCCGGCCGAGCCACGACACCCAGATGTTTGAATTTCATTCTCATCTCTTGCATAGGACCTAGAAATTCACCCAAGGACACACATGTGATTTTCCAAACAACTTTGGTGCACTGGAGCCTGTGCTTGTAGTTCAAATTTGAATTATGCACATTAAATATGCAGAAACTTAATTAATGTATAAAAAATGCCAAACGAACCCGGAATAATTCCAAAATTTAGCACGATACTTCTATTTGGTTTAATCTGCCTGTGTAAAAAAATTAAGGCGGGAGAAGGCAGTGTACGTATGTCGTTTCGCACACGGAGGTGACAGTTCCCTCTCGGAACCACGAGCCTTCTTGAGGGAAGCTCCGGTTTGCAAGAAGCTTACACCAAAGCTTGTCCCAATTCAGCCAAAAAAATTACCGTAGCATGTTGGTGCCATGTCATGACACCATGCCAAGTTTCATGATTTTTAGGCGTGTTTTGGATTTACAGGAACTAAAAAACCAAGTTTCTCAATCTTTCCGGCCGAGCCACGATGCCCAGATTTTTGAATTTCATTCCTATTTCTTGCATGGGACCTATAAATTCACCCAAGGACACACATGTGATTTTTCAACCAACTTTGGTGCACTGGAGCATGTGCTTGTTGTTCAAATTTGAATTATGCACATTAAATGTGCGAAAACTCATTTAATGTATAAAAAAGGTCAAAGGAACCAGGATTAATTCCAAAATTTAGCATGATACTTCTATTTGTTCTAATCTGCCTGTGTAAAAAATTAAGGCGGGAGAAGGCAGCATACGTATGTCGTTTCGCACACGGAGGTGACACGTTCCCTCTCGGAACCACGAGCCTTCTTGAGGGAAGCTCCGGTTTGCAAGAAGCTTACACCAAAGCTTGTCCCAATTCGCCAAAATAATTACCGCAGCATGTTGGTGCCATGTCATGACACCATGCCAAGTTTCATGATTTTCAGGCGTGTTTTGGATTTACAGGAATTAAAAAACCAAGTTTCTCAATCATTCCGGCCGACCCACGACGCCCAAATGTTTGAATTCCATTCCCATTTCTTGCATGGGACCTATAAATTCACCCAAAGACACACATGTGATTTTTCAACAAACTTTGGTGCATTGGAGCATGTGCTTGTAGTTCAAATTTGAATTCTGCACATTAAATGCCCAGAAACTCAATTAATGCATAAAAATGCCAAAGAAATCCGGAATAATTCCAAATTTAAACACAACACTCATGTACTAGTTGGATGTTCACTGTACGTAAATGTTCTAGCAATTCGAACACCACTCTTTCCCTCCGTAACACCATTTTGTCTTTCAAAACATAATAAAAAAATCAGGTATACCTGTAAGTGCATCTAGTGCCCCATAGTGATTTTGGTGTATTGAAGAATTATAGGTTAAGGGACTAATGTGTTTATGAGTGTACACAGGTCTATAAGTCTATGAGGAGTTTGATATTTACAGAGGAAGTCGACCCCTAAAAATGAAGTTCTTCGTGTGAAGACTTTGGTATTCTGAAGACTTTGAAAGTGAAGAAATTGGTGTGACCTTGAAGACTTGGTATTCATTCATTTGAGGAACATGAAGCATGAAGAGTTTTGTTTTCGTTGTTTCGTTTTTCTCTTTCTTGAGTCATAGGAAACACCATACTGTTAAACGGGGTCGAGGAAATACTAAGGAAAAATTTCCATGTGATGCTCAACTCAAAATCCTATACCGCCAATCCTTCGAAAGTGAAGCCTTTGGAAATATCATACAGCTTCAGTCAATTTCTTGATGACAAAGACGAAGTTCTTACGGTCGCTAAGGAATTTGTTCGACCGAGGAGTTAAGAATTCTCCAAAGGCGGATTGCCTACATGTTGAGGAACATGATAGCCCTGAGGAATTTCAGAGTCAAATGTCCGACCGTTGCTGTGCTGTGCGCCAGCTGTTCCAAAATATCTTATCCACCTAACAGTCATATCATTGAAGGGAATTTATGTCTTATCATGTCGGGCTGCTCCCTAGGCTATAAATAGCTGCCCCCTACAACCACTAGCTGGTTGGCTGCTCCGAGAGAAACTGACACTTGTCATTTGAGAGCATCCCATCCTCCGAGGACTTTGAGCGAAAATATCGAGTGAGGAAAAACCAAAACCCAAACACCTACAAACCCAAAGTGATTGAGCATCACTGAAGAGATTGATCCTGCGTGGATCCGATGCTTGTTACCTTTGAAGACTGTGCTTCTTCCAGACGGTTAGGCGTCATGGTCTAGAGCATCCAAGAGGAATTGTGGATCGCCGAGTGACCGAGTCTGTGAAGGTTTGGAAGTCGCCTGAAGAATTACCACGAGTGATTGGTGTGTGTGACCTTAGTTCAAGGAGAATACGGTGAGGACTTGGTGTCCTGAGCTGCGTGCTCAGCGACTAGGTGTCCGGGACTGTCGGCGTTCTGGGAACGGGGGTCCCCAGACTTGCCTGCCTGCGGCCTGCGGCGTGGCTCGAAGGAGGCCCAGGACGGCCCATCTTCCTCAACACAAGCTCAAGACCCTCGCGAGGGGCCAAGCCTCGTGGGGCGGACGACAAGGAGCTTCCTCAGGCACGACCTCGTCAGGCTGGCTCATGATGAGGCGGAGAGTTCAAGGCAGGGTACCTCGCGAGGTGCCCATGACGCAAGCCATGACGACCAAGGGCGCCAGTCGGGCGCCCGGCCCAGATGTCCTGCTTTCCCCTTTGGTGCAAAGGGAGCAAGCGCAGCGAGAGCATCAAGCAAAGGCATCCGTTTGATTGCAACAAGACCAAGACCAGCCCAACGGCTGGAAGGGAGTCATCGTGGAGCCCAAGCAAAGGCGTCATCACTGTGAGCCTTTGGCAAAGCGAGGACCAACTTTAGTCAGATAAGTGTACCCATTGTTCCCCTTCAAAATGGCCAATTGTTGGCGCCCTTCCCGCTCAATATTTGGGAAGAGGCCCAGGGCCTCAGCCTATATAAGTAGGGCTAGCCACCATAGTAGAGACACCTAGATCCGGGACGGAGATCCCAATCCTCATCAAGAAACCAGTAGCTAGAGCGACTGAACCTCACCTAGCAGTTCATCGCACCCGCCAAGAACAGACCCTCGCGAGGCTGTTCTTCCTTGTATCGTTCCTCACCAGCCCAAGAGGCAATCTACCACACCACACCTTTGGGTAGGGTATTACACCACAATGGTGGCCTGAACCAGTATAAATATCGTGTCTCTTGTGCTGTTCTGTTTAGTAGTTTAGGTCCCAGCGATTCAGCGAGGTGCGAGACGGTGGAGGGTCGGATCTCCGTGCGCACCCCAGTGTTCAAACCTCAAGGGTCTGCCGGAACCCGAAATCCGACATTTAGCGCGCCAGGTAGGGGTGCGCCGGAATCTGCCTTTCGTCGCCTCGTTCTTCCCCGGCCACTGCAACCATGTCTGACGCTCGTCGGGCTCGCGCCGAGCGCCGAGCCACCATCGCCTCCCGTGTCGCCTGGACGGCTTCCGACAGCGGGCGCCCTCGTCGTTCCTCACTGCCCGCTGCCAACACCGCCACCGGCCCGGCGGGGAACGGGCAGCATGCATCGTCCCTGCGCTCCTCGGTGACCTCTGGGAGGGAGCCGCGCAGCTTCCTCGTCACCCGCCCCGTCGCGCCGGTTCCTCCGGTCGTCGCGGCCCTTCTGGGCGGCTCGCAGGCGCCGCCTTCCAGCCGCCATGTCAAGACATTCGTCCACCGGGTCGGCGCCGCCTCCACGCGGCAGGGGGCTCCCTCGGGCCGGACGGAGCCGTCGGCCGGGCTGACCTTCGACTCTCGGGACCACCCCGCCAACTCGGCCGGCTCGGGTGCGCTCCCCATGCTCTGCACACCCACCATCTGCCAGGTTGCCATCACCAGGACCCTCATCGATGGCGGCGCCGGCCTCAACGTACTCTCAGTCGAAGCCTTCAACCTCCTCTGCGTACCCAGGGAGCGGCTACAGCCCAGCCAGCCTTTTTCGGGCGTAGGAGGAGGGTCATCCAGCTCCTTGGGGCAAATCCGGCTCCCGGTGACCTTCGACACCTACGACAACTTCCGCACGGAAATGGTCGACTTTGACATCACCCCCATCGGCCTCCCCTACAATGCCATCCTTGGCTATCCAGCATTGGCCAAATTCATGGCCGCAACCCACCCGGGGTACAACCTCATGAAGATGCACGGAAGTAGCGGCGTCCTCACCGTGCCCGGGGATACCGAAGGTGCGCTATGGCCAGTTTCGGGCTCGCCCTCAAGGCGGCGTCATAGCGCAGCCCGCCGATGCGGAAGCCCTCAAGCCCAAGGGGCTGCGCCCGACCAAGAAGAAGCGATTGTTCACTCAAGACAAAGCGGAGACCAAGCAGATACACATCGACGAGGACGGGTCCACAAACGCCACCTTCACAATAGGCGCCAACCTCGAGCCCGAGCAGGAGGAAGCCCTGGTCCAGTTCTGCGTGCGAACAAGAAGGTGTTCGCTGGGAGCCCATCGGTGGCGCGGATCCCACGGGCGTGTCGAGCACCACCTCAACGTGTGCCCCAACGTGCGTCCTGTGAAGCAGAAGGCGAGAAGGTAGTCCACTGAAAAGCAGGCCTTCAACGTCCAAGAGACCCGCAAGCTAGAAGCCGCGGGGGTTATTCACGTGGTACGATACCCAGATTGGCTGGCCAACCCCGTGGTGGTGCCAAAGAAGGGAGGAAAGGAGCGCATGTGTCGACTTCACCAACCTCAACAAAGCATGCCCGCAGGATCCGTTCCGCTCCCTCAAGCATCGACCGGATCGTCGATTCCACCGCCGAGTGTGACCTGTTATGCTTCTTGGACGCCTTTTCCGTATCACCAAATCAAGATGGCGGTGGAAGACGTGGAAAAGACGGCCTTCTTAACCCCGTGTGGAGTGTACTGCTATACATGCATGCTATTAGGCTGCGCAACGCGGGGCCACCTTCCAAATGACTCATGCACATCACCTTGGGCCCACAACTCGGGAAGAATGTGGAGGCTTACGTCGGCGACATCGTGGTGAAGTCTCATGAGGCCAAGACCTTGATACAAGACCTGGAAGAAACCTTCGCGAGCCTCAACGCAGTGAGCCTGCGACTCAACCCGGAGAAGTGTGTGTTTGGAGTTCCCTCGGGAAAGCTCCCGGGTTTCCTCGTGTCCCACCGAGGCATCGAGGCCAACCCGGAAAAGGTCAAGGCAGTTGAGGACATGAGCCCACCAAAGACCCTCAGGGAAATGCAGAAGCTCATGGGGCGGTAACGGCACTGGGCCGTTTCATCTCCTGATTGGGGGAGCGGGCGCTGCCTTTCTTCCAGCTGATGAAGAAAAAGGGGCCCTTCGAATGGACTGAAGAGGCCGACAAAGCGTTCCAAGACCTCAAGAGGTACCGCACCAGCCCTCCAGTGATGGTGGCCTCACGCCCT
Source organism: Aegilops bicornis (assembly GCA_021605145.1). Taxonomy (NCBI): domain Eukaryota; kingdom Viridiplantae; phylum Streptophyta; class Magnoliopsida; order Poales; family Poaceae; genus Aegilops; species Aegilops bicornis. The sequence continues at coordinate 627,315,137 of CM038671.1, read as the reverse complement.
CGAGCCCTTGGTACTCTACCTCGCCGCCACTCCCTACTCCGCTAGTGCAGCCACAGTGGCAGTTAGGGAGGAGCGTCGAGGCCAAGACCACGGCGGCCACCCGAGCTAAGGCAAGGCCGAATCGAAGGAACTCATGAAGGCCGGACCGCGGAAGAAGATCAGCCGTCGCAGCAGAGCACGCCAAAGGCGGGAGAGGCCCTCCATCCAAGCACCCAGCTTCTGGAGGCGCCGTCACCTCGGGAGGCACCACATCTTCCGGAAGACGCCACCAGCACCGACGCCCCTAGCCTTGTCGAGCACCTGGTGAACTTCGTCAGCACAGTGTTACGGGATGTGAGGGCACGGTACCCCATGCCGCGGTGGCTTCGCGCAAGCTGCGGCACTACTTCCAGGGTCATCCAATCAAGGTTGTCTCGGCATACACCCTGGAGAGGGTGCTCAGGAGCCCCAACTCGGCCGGAAGGGTCGCCGAGTGGAACATTGAGCTGCAAGCATTCCAGCTCGAGTTCAAGACAACCAGAGTCATCAAGGGGCCACGCTGGCAGATTTCATGGCCGAATGGACAGAAGCACCGGGCCTCAGGGCCGGCGAGGATCGATCCCTCTCCCCAGGAAGCGAAGTGCCAGAAGGTCGGGTCATGTAGTTCGATGGAGCGTTCTCCAAACAGGGCGCTGGGGCTGGGGCGGTGCTCATATCTCCCGCTCAGGACAAGCTCTACTATGCCCGTACCTGTGTTTCAAAGTAGGCGAGAAGGTCTCCAACAATATATCGTAATACGAGGGGCCGATAAGCGGGTCCGAAGGCTGCCGCTGCCACAGGGGTGAAGTGCCTTACCATCAAGGGCGATTCGCAGCTCCTCGTCAATTTCTCCAACAAGCTGTACGAGCCAAGAGATGAACACATGGAGGCCTACCTTGCGGAGGTCCGCAGGATGGAGAAACAGTTCTAGGGGTTGGAGCTGCAACACGTGCCCTGCGGCACCAATCAAGAGGCCGACAACATCGCCAAACGAGCCTCCAGGAGGTTACCCCAGGAGCCGGGCGTCTTTGAGGAACGGCTCTTCAAGCCCTCAGCCTGCCACGCCGTTATCAAGCACAAGACAGCCTCGGGAGGAGCTTCCTCACCACCGCCTCGGGAGCCCCACAGTGGCCCGGCTTCAGAGCACGCCTGCTCCTAACGATGGAACCTCAAGAGGGTGCTGGATCACGGAGCTCAAGAGTTACCTAACGCGTGGAACTTTGCTTGCGGAGAAGGAGGAGGAGGCAGAAGGCGTGTGGCGCGGCAAGCCACGACATACAACATCATGGATGGAGAGCTCTCTGGAAGCGACCGAACGACGTATCCCTCACTGCATCACCAGGGAACAGGGGAAGGAACTGCTGGCAGATATACATGGTGGAGATTGTGGGCACCATTCGTCGTCACGGGCCCTCGTCGGCAAGGCATTCCGCAGCGGTTTCTATTGGCCCACTACACTCAATGACGCTGTTGAACTCGTAAAGGCTTGCGAGGCTTGCCAATTCCATGCCAAGCAGATCCACCAGCCAGCAGGAGGTCTGCAAACCATCCCCCTCACTTGGCCATTCGCGGTCTGGGGGCTGGACATCCTGGGCCCTTTTCCTCGGGTGCCAGGGGGCTATCGCTACCTCTACGTCGCCGTGGACAAATTCACCAAGTGGGCCGAAGTCGAGGCCGTCCGCACCATCCCTGCTGGTTCTGCGGTCAAGTTCATCAAGGGCATCGTGAGCGGTTCGAGTGCCGAACCGCATCATCACCGACAACGGTTCGCAGTTCACCAGTAACATTTTCAAAACGTACTGCGCTAACCTTGGAACTCAGATATGCTACACTTCGGTTGCGCACCCGCGTAGCAATGGACAGGCCGAGCGGGCCAACGCAGAGGTCCTGAGAGGCCTCAAGACCGGGGACGTTCAAGAAGAAACTGAGGCTGCGGCAGAGGCTGGTATGACGAAGCTTCCGTCCGTGTTGTGGTCCATCCGCACAACCGCAAACCAAGCCAACCGAGAGACCCCTTCTTCCTGGTCTACGGAGCCAGCGGTCCTCCCTCACGAGGTCAGCGTCGATCCGCAGGTCTGGCGTTCGATGAAACGCTGCAGGGCGCCATGTGGGGCAGCCCTCGTCTTTGGGGAGGCGCGTCGAGAAGCTGCCATGCGGCGACAAGGTACCAAAGCCGCGCCCGCGATACCACCGCCGCAACATCCGCCCTAGAACTCTCGAGGTAGGGCACCTCGTGCTCAGCCGGGTCCTCTCCAGGAGGGACTGCATAAGCTCTCTCCCATGTGGGAGGGCCCGTTCAAGGTTGTTCATGTTTCGAGCTGGCTCCGTGCGCTTGGAGACTCAAGAGGGAGTACCTATACGTAACGCGTGGAACATCCAAAGCACCTCCGGAGGTTTTACCCTAAAAGGCCCAAAGGTGCACGTGAAGAAGGCGAATGCCTGTGAAGCTCATTCTTTTTGGAAAAGGCCCGGTGCACATGAAGAAGGCGAATGCCCGTGGAGCTCATTCTTTTTGGAAAAGGCCCGGTTCGTGAAGAAGGCAAATGCCTGTGGAGCTCATCTTTTTGGAAAAGGCCCAGTGCCTGTGAAGAAGGCGAATGCCTGTGAAGCTCATCTTTTTCGAGAAAGGCCCAGTGCCTGTGAAGAAGGCGAATGCCTGTGAAGCTCATCTTTTTCGAGAAACGCCCAGAGCCTGTGAAGAAGGCGAATGCCTGTGAAGCTCATTCTTTTTGGAAAAGGCCTAGTGCCTGTGAAGAAGGTGAATGCTTGTGAAGCTCATTCTTTTTGGAAAAGGCCCAGAGCCTGTGAAGAAGGCGAACGCCGTGAAGCCGCTATCACGCTGGAAAGGGCCCGGAGCCCGTGAAGAGGGCCAACGCCCGTGAAGCTCGCTTCCCAGAAGAAAGGCCCGGAGCCTGTGAAGAGGGCCAACGCCTGTGAAGCTCGCCGCCCGTGACACTCTCACGTAATAATGAGTTGGGGCTGTACACGCCCCGGAGTCTCAGGAGTGCCGGCCTCAGGCCCTGGGGCTCCCTCCCACGCCCAGTGGCAGCACTTAGCTCCGCTGGTGAGAAGACGTCGAAGACTAGACTAGGTGCCGGACGCGGCTTTTTCATTTGCTTTCTGCAGTTGACTAGTTTTTCCCATTTGGAGTTTTTATCGAAACTATCGCCATCTTTTGGTCCGTGGTTCTTCGACCTTTTTCGCTCTCCTGCCTCGATTTCTCTTGCGTGGGGACTCGTGAGGCAGAAGCCTCGGGAGCTCCCACGAGCATTCCTGCCCCTATCGCTCAAGTTTTCACGGCCCTGGTCCACAGCTGGAGCAACCCTCCTGACCATGCCTCACGGGCAGCACAACGCGAACACGGGGCCTGGATCGGTCGCCCCCGCGGCCACGGCTGGAGTTCATTTGCGAATGGGCGTACAACAGAAAGGAACAATATCAGGATAACAAAGCAGTACAATAATTAACGGTGTTAACCTAAACGCGCCCCCACGGGGCCACACATTGTTGCCTTTTTGCGCAGGAGAAAACAAAGGAAAAGGACAAAAGCAGGTGAAGCACGCCCCGTGCCGGCCCTCTTGGAAGGCTCGAGCCGTCTCAGGAGCTCAGGCGGACTCCCTCTCGCGCTTCACCGGGGCGCGGCGGCAAGCGGACCCGCTCCCACCCCCCAAGCAGGCGCGGCGGCGTGGGGGCTGGCCGCGGCCGCTGCTGGAAGAATCACCACTCGAAGAAGAGGTGGTGAAGCGTGAGGAGTCACGGGCATCACCAGCCGCCCGCGCGCTGCCCTCTCCATCCACGCCGGGGCTGAGGCCTCGGCCGCGGTCGTTGTCTTCAGGGCAGCACCCCATGCGGCGACCGTCTTCCTCGAACACCCTCACGTAGAGGGTGGCGTCGCCGTCGTACTTGAAGTGCAGGGAGCACCGGCGGCGAATACCACGCGCGCGAGCGAACGTCTGCCAGCCGCGGGTCAGGAACAGGTTCCCTGTGGTAGAGACCTCCAGAGAAGCCCATGAAGCCCGGCTGCAGCAGCCATCCGCCTGGAGCCAGAGGCCACTCAGGGCGCCAGCTGGGAGCTCACCCAGGAGGAAGCGCGGGAGCTGAAGCCGGACGCCGGACGGCTCCTCCGCCCTCACCATGAAGTCCGGCAGCGCTTCAGAAGATGGAGGCGCGGCCTCGGGCGCGCGGCCGGGCACGCCCGACCATGGCCAGCCGCTCATCGCCATGTTGAGAGCCTCCCCACGACCATGGGACCGCCGTGGAGGCCACGGGATGCTTGCGAGGGCGACCTCGACCACGCTTAGGCGGAGGAGAGGAAGACTCGACCTGACGGCCCTTCCCCTTCTCTGCGGCCGAGAACTTCCTTGGTGGAGCCATGGAGAAGAAGGGGAGACAAGAAAGGATTGACTGGAAGGGCACGCGCCGTTCCGTACTTATAGCCGGCGAAGGCCAACCGTCGGCCTCCACGATCATCGGTAATCATGACCGACTCCGCATGCAGGGACTTGTCGAATCCGGGTGGTCACCGAGGCATCGTGGGGAAGCAGTGCGCACGCGTCCAATCAACCGCCACGCGTCGCCCAAGGCCGCAGGCTGTTAGGGCCCGCGACGCTTCGCACTTGCCCTTTCGCCTCTCTGCTCGGCCAAGTTCGGGTGCGCCGTGGGCCCGGGGGCTACTGTCGGCGTTCTGGGAACGGGGGTCCCCAGACTTGCCTGCCTGCGGCCTGCGGCGTGGCTCGAAGGAGGCCCAGGATGGCCCATCTTCATCAACACAAGCTCAAGACCCTCGCGAGGGGCCAAGCCTCGCGGGGCGGACGACAAGGAGCTTCCTCAGGCCCGGCCTCGTTAGGCTGGCTCATAATGAGGCGGAGAGTTCAAGGCAGGGTACCTCGCGAGGTGCCCATGACGCAAGCCATGACGACCAAGGGCGCCAGTCGGGCGCGAGCCCGCGCAGTGTCCTCCTTTCCCCTTTGGTGCAAAGGGAGCAAGCGCAGGCGAGAGCATCAAGCAAAGGCATCCATTTCGGTGCAACAAGACCAAGACCAGCCCAACGGCTGGAAGGGAGTCATCGTGGAGCCCAAGCAGGCGTCATCACCAGAGCCTTTGGTAGGCGAGGACCAACTTTAGTCAGGATAAGTGTACCCGCTGTTCCCCTTCAAAATGGCCAATTGTTGGCGCCCTTCCCGCTCAATATTTGGGAAGAGGCCCAGGGCCTCAGCCTATATAAGTAGGGCTAGCCACCATAGTAGAGACACCTAGATCCGGGACGGAGATCCCAATCCTCATCAAGAAACCAGTAGCTAGAGCGACTGAACCTCACCTAGCAGTTCATCGCACCCACCAAGAACAGACCCTCGCGAGGCTGTTCTTCCTTGTACCGTTCCTCACCAGCCCAAGAGGCAATCTACCGCACCACACACTGGAGTAGGGTATTACACCACAATGGTGGCCTGAACCAGTATAAATCTCGTGTCTCTTGTGATGTTCTGTTTAGTAGTTTAGGTCCCAGCGATTCGGCGAGGTGCGATATGGTGGAGGGTCGGATCTCCGCACGCACCCCAGTGTTCGAACCTCAAGGGTCTGCCGGAACCCGAAATCCGACAGGGACTGTGTGTCCTCGAGTTTAAATACTCAGCCGCTCCAACCAGACGTACAACTGTCACAGCAGTTGGAACTGGTCTACCAAATCATTGTCTTCACCAACCTTACTGGTTCTATCTCCTCAACTCTTTCATTCCTCATTACTGTGTTGAGTGTTTGTTCATATCTGTGTTTGAAGACTTTGACTGAAGAATTTCTCAATTTCCTCAGTTCAATTTCTTCAGTCTGTTTGTCTTCATCTTGTGTTATCTTGTCTTTACGCTTTCCGTACTCTGTGCGTGTCTTCATTTCATCATGATGACCATGCCTGAATTCTTTTATGCTACTTCTGAGTACTTATTCCGCTGCAAGTAGTTCTTCGCTAAGGAATTTCCTCACCGGCAAATTCCTCAGTGAAGAATTCATAAAAATCGCCTATTCACCCCCCTCTAGTCGATATAATGCACTTTCAATTGGTATCAGAGCAAGGTACTCCCTTGTTCTGTGTGATTTTGGTTTAACCACCTGGAGTTTTAGTTATGTCGATCGTAGGTATGATCAAGGTCTCGGATGGGTGTCCTACCTTTGACGGAACGGACTACCCCTACTGGAAGAACAAGATGCGAATGCATCTTGAGGAAATTGACAATGATCTCTGGTATGTTGTGGAAAATGGTGTTCCCTCTGTCTCACCCTCACTGAAGGCTACCGATGTGAAGAGATTCAAGCAAATCGATTCTCAAGCGAAGAATAGCATATGTGGCCATCTGAGCAAATGACAGTATGGAAGAGTGAGTCCTTTGGAAACTGCTAAGCTTATCTGGGACAGGCTGTCCAAAGTAAATGAAGGAGTCTCAACTCAGCGTGACTCTCGGGTTGATGTTCTTCGCAATCTCTTCAACCGCTTCAAAAGACTCGACAATGAAAATGTTCAACAAACCTTCGATCGCCTCACTGACATCTCAAATGAGCTTCAAGCGCTTGGTGCCACTGACATCACCGACCATGAGGTGGTGAAGAAATTGTTGAGATTGCTTGATTCCTCATTTGATACTCCGCACCGATGATACAAGAACGTCTTGACTACAAGTCACTTGATCCAGGTGATATCCTCGAGAGGCTAAATACTCATGAGTTCCAAATTTTGAAAGAGAGATCTCTATGGTTCTAGCTATGGCAAATCACGTGCCACGAAGGCCAAGGCTGTATGCGAATCTGATTGTGAAGACTCGGTAGTAGCCTTGGTGACCTCAAGAATTAAGCCAGAGCTAGCACCGCTCATGAAGAAGTTCCAAGTTCTCAAGACGTGGTCGCTTTGGAAAATCCTCAAGGAGCGGTGATTCCTCATCCAAAGGACTATAAGAGAAGGCTATGCCACAAATGCAAGAAACCTGGTCACTATATTCAAGATTGTCCTCGGTGGGAAAAGGAATTAAAGAAGAAGAAATACAAGGATTACAGTTACGATGACGCTTAAGAAGAAGAAGAAATCTTCAAAATCTTCATCATCAAAATCCTCAAAGTCTTCATCTCACAAGAAGAGCAGCTCCAAGAAGGCTCGGGCATTCATTGGCAAGGAAATGGACTCAAGCTGAATATGAGGAACATGAGGAAGAGGAGGCATCGAGGAGTCTGAGTCCGGTGTGGCGAGTCGGCTCTCGCTCTTGCATTCGTCGACAAGTCCATCTTCAACTCAAGAAACTGACCTCACCAACAAGGCTGATGAAGATAATGATGACTACGCTCCCACCTATTGCTTCATGGCAAAGGGTGCCAAGGTACTCAAATATACCTCCTCTGAATCTAGTGAGAATGAATCTGATGAAGATCTCATGCCCAGCTACTCTAAACTTGCTAAGATTGCTGTAAAACAACAAAGGGCTTTTGAAAATGTTCAAAACATGCTAGACGAAAGTGATGATATGTTGGGTGAAGAAATGGATCGCACTAAGGCCCTGACTAAAAATCTTCGTGAGACTTGATCTAGGTTTGACAGCCTTCAAGGTCATCATAACACTCTCTTATCCGATCATGAGAAGCTTTCTTATGAATTTCTTCAAAGAAAGCAAGATCTTGAGAAGCTAAGAGTGAGTTATGAAGATCTTCAGAAGGAGCGTGATTCATTACTTGCTCAACAAATCAGCGCTTTTCAGGAAGAATTTGTTCCTCCGTGCTTAAAGTGCATTGAACGTGAATCTGCTAATTCTTCACCTGAATGTTCAAATGCTTCAACTGTTAAAAATTCTTCACCTATCCCTGCTTTCACTAATTCCTCATCTGAGGACATTGCTAGTATCACTGACAATGCAGGGCTGAAGGAATTGTACATGACAGGCATGTACAAAAGCCTCAAAGGGCATTAGACTCTTTGTGATGTGCTTAAAAAGCAGATGCTCAACATAAACCCTAGGAAAGAGGGTATTGCCTTTGAGAGGAAACTCAATGCTGATGGAACATATTGGAAGCCTGAGCAGTACCCCAAAACCTCATGGGTTGCTGCAAAGGGACCTTCAGTTGATCCATCTAACTTACCTGGCTTTACATGTGAATCTCCTCATTCTTCTGATTAGTCATTTGACTCCAACTATAAACTGTTCAAAAATTAGAATGGTGAAGTATTTGCTAGATATGTTGGCACTAACTGTAGGAACGGTTCTCCTATGAAGAAAATCTGGGTTCCCAAGAAGTGCCTTGAAAGTCTTCAGGTGATTGTCCTCATGACGCCACATGTGAAGAATAGGAACCCCAGATCAAACTCTTCATATGGATCCAAGTCCTCATACGGACCAAATTCCTCACATGGATCAAATTCCTCAAAAGGATCAAAGTCCTCATATGATTATCATCGTGCTAACAACTCTGTTTCGCAGGGTAGAGCTAAGGGCTATGAATATGTGCATTATTCTTCAAACCATTATGTTCATAAGTCCTCGAAGAATTTCTCTGCTTATTCATATGCTTACCCTAACCCCTCTTATGTGAAATGAAATGGATTGGCTTCTATGCCACCATTCTCATATGGAGCTCGTAGAGTGATGAACTCTTTGCCACCCCTTCAGATGTGGGTGGTGAAGAAAAAGAACTAATCTCTTCTGCAGGGTCAGGTCTCCAGACGAGCTTTAATGTCTGAAGAATTTCTTTGCGGACCTGAAAAAATGCACGAAAGGGCCTTGAGGCTAATCATGAAGAAATGAACTTTCATTTCACACGTCCTCATACTTCTATATCTGCTTTCTTTGCTTGATGAAATTCATCTGATGAATTTGATATCATATTCTTCACTGATGAAGTATATGAGATCTTAAGTTGCACTAATTCATCTGCAGGATGATCAACCCAAAGCAAATGAGTGGGTCCTTGATAGTGGATATACAAATCACATGACTGGTGACAAGAATCTATTGATGGATGCTCCTTTATCACCGTCACATCTAAAGCATATCATCTTTGCTGACAAAGGCAAAAGTCAGGTATTGGGTCTAGGTAAGGTTGCGATCTCTAAGGACATACACATGGACAAAGTCATGCTTGTTGAGTCCTTAGGATACAACCTCATGTCGATCTCAATGCTTTGTGATCTTGATATGGTTGTTGTCTTTGGCAAGTATCGTTGTGTTGTGATTATGGAAGCTGACAATTCCAAAGTCTTCGAAGGCTTTAGGAGAGGAGACTTGTATATTGTTGATTTCTCTACAGGACCAGAACCAGCCGTGTGCCTACTTGCAAAAGCTTCAGAAGGCTGGCTATGGCATCGACGACTTGGTCACGCAGGCATGAGAAATTTGCACACGCTTGTGAAGAAGAAGCATGTCATTGGCATTGAAAATGTCAAATTCCTCAAGGATCATTTGTGTGGAGCCTGTGAAGCTGAAAAAATGACCAAGGCCAAGCATCCCGCAAAGACTATCATGACCACTACTCGTCCATTTGAATTACTTCACATGGACCTCTTTGGTCCTAATCATTACTCAGCAGTCACTAATGATGCGTCTCTATATGGTTTTGTTATTGTTGATGATTACTCTCGTTACACATGGGTACACATTGTCACTTACAAACATGAAGTGCAGGAAGTCTTCAAACGATTTTCCTCGAGGGCTTCAACCAACTTTGGTGTGAAGATCAAGCACATCAGAGTGACAATGGAACCGAGTTCAAGAATTCCGGTCTTGATGACTATCTTGATGAACTTGGTATTACTCATGAGTTATCTGCTCCTTATACTCCTCAAAGAAATGGCATCATGGAGCGCAAGAACAGAACTCTTGTTGAGATGGCTCGCACTATGCTTGATGAATACAAAACGCCTCGTCGTTTTTGGATTTATGCAATTGATACCGCGTGCCACATCATCAACAGAGTATATCTTCACAAATTCTTCAAGAAGACTGCCTATGAACTCCTCACTGACAAGAAACCCAATGTGAGTTATTTCAAAGTCTTCTGTGCTAAATGTTGGATTAGAGATCCTCATCACAATGCTAAATTTGCACCGAAAGCACATGAAGGTTTTATGCTTGGTTATGGAAAGGACTCGCACACCTACAGAGTCTTCAACATCACTCTTCACAAGGTTGTTGAAATTGTAGATGTGCGGTTCGATGAAACTAATGGCTCGCAAAGAGAGCACCTACCTTCTGTGATAGATGATCCAGCACCTGAGGAATCTATCAAGTTCAAGGCAACTGAGGATGTCATTCCCATCAAGAATCTGCCGAAGAATTCATTCCCGAGCAAAGAACGTCGAGCTGATGCACCGAAGATAATCTTTGAAGAAAATGGTGTCAAGAAAATGCTGATCAAATTCCTCGGCGACAACCAGCTCATCCTCGCGTTGCAAAAGAAGTGCAAGTTGACAAGATCATCGATGACATTGAAGCACCGGGTCCTCTCACACGCTCAAAAGCTTCACATTTATCTAACTTTTGTGGGCACTATGCTTTTGTCTCTATCACAGAGCCCACTAAGGTAGATGAAGCATTTCGAGCCCGAGTGGATTCAGGCTATGCAAGAAGAATTACATCGGTTCAAGCTCAACAACGTCAGGAACTGGTCAAACGTCCAGATCCTCGTAAGCATAATATCATTGGCACAAAGTGGATCTACCGCAACAAGGAAGATGAAAATGGCCTTGTGGTGAGGAATAAGGCACGACTTGTAGCTCAAGGCTACACATAGGTTGAAGGAATCGATTTCGATGAAACTTTTGCACCTGTTGCTAGACTTGAGGCTATTCGTGATATTACTTGCTTATGCTAACCATCATAATATCACTTTATATCAAATGGATGTGAAAAGTGCATTCCTCAATGGTAAGCTTAAGGAAGAAGTATATGTTGCTCAACCCCCAGGTTTTGAAGATCCAAAGAATCCCGACAAAGTCTTCAAACTCAACAAGGCCCTCTATGGCCTCAAATAGGCCCCTCGGGCGTGGTATGATACTTTGAAGGAATTCTTCGTGAAGAATGGCTTCACACCCGGTTCACTCGACCTTACTCTCTTTACTAAATCTTATGACGGTGAACTGTTTGTGTGCCAAATATACGTTGATGATATTATCTTTGGATGTACTGACCAACGTTATAGTGATGAATTTGCCTATATGATGAGTGAAGAATATCAAATATGTATGATGGGAGAGTTGACATTCTTCTTAGGTCTTCAAATTCTTCAACAACACAATGGCATATTCATATCTCAGGAGAAATACCTCAAGGATGTTATGAGGAAATTCGGCATGCAAGATTGCAAAGGCGTCAAAATTCCTATGCCCACAAATGGCCATCTATGCACTGATGAAAATGGTATTGACTTCGATCACAAGGTATACCGCTCCATGATTGGTTCTTTATTGTACTTATGTGCATCTAGGCCAGATATAATGCTTAGTGTTTGCATGTGTGCCTGATTTCAAGCCACACCGAAAGAATCACACCATAAGGTTGTGAAGCATATTCTTCGATATCTAGCTCACACACCAACACTAGGATTGTGGTACCCCAAGGGCTCTACTTTTGATCTCATTGGATATTCTGACTCTGACTATGCTGGTGATCGTGTGGACCGCAAGTCAACATCTGGTACTTGTCATTTCCTCGGACGGTCTTTGGTCTGTTGGTCCTCGAAGAAACAGAACTGCATATCACTATCTACTACGGAAGCTGAGTACATTGTTGCTGGCTCTTGATGTGCTCAATTGCTATGGGTGAAGCAAACTCTCAAGGACTACGGCATCAACGTGAAGAAGGTGCCTCTCTACTGTGACAATGAGAGTGCCATCAAGATTGCTCACAACCCAGTTCAGCACTCGAGGACTAAGCACATTCAGATTCGTCGTCATTTTCTTCGTGATCATGTGTTGAAGGGCGACATCTCCATCGAGCATGTGAAGACTGAAGAACAGCTAGCCGATATCTTCACAAAGCCCTTGGATGAGAAGAGATTTAGCAAGTTGCGGTGTGAGCTAAATATCTTAGAATCTTCGAACGTTCTTTGAAAAGGACACTCATCCTAACACTTATGCAAAATTGATGACTTAGATGTGCAACACATGAAGAAAGCGTTTTCTTCAATCAATGAAGAATAACATTCTAAGTGTGAAGAAATTAATGAAGAATTTGATTCTCGTAACCCTACGACAATTGTAATGCAGCGTGTCTGAAATCATCATTCTTATACGATGGGTCACGCCGCCACCAAAACTGAAAATCTTTAATTTGAGTTTTTCCTCAGTTTTGAAATTCTTTAGTTTTTCAAATTCTTCAACTTTGCAAAATCTTCACTGTTTCCGTCGTTCTTCTTCATTGGCTATATATATATGGGTTTATGTCCTCTACAACATTCACTTATGGCTATTTCTTCAAGTTGTTTTTCTGCTAAGTGAATGTGATCGGACCCTTCGCCCTCTATTTTATACTCAACCCAATCTATTCACTAATTCTTCATGTGCGTTCTATTTGAAACTCGTTCAAAATCTTCACTGTGACCTTGTCAAATTTGAAGAATTTCTTGACGTAACTTTTAACTTATCTTATCCAAATTTTCGGCTTTGCCGCTCAAACCGTTCCGCTTCCCACGATATACTTATCTATTCACCCACGATCTAACACGATCTCCACTTTTTAGTACGTGGGTGACACATGTCAAGCGAATGAGAAGGGTCAAGGGCACGTTAAGACAAAATCTTGAGTAACAGTTTTTCACCGTGGCTATATATACCCCCTCTCCCCTTCCTCACTTCCTTTACTCCACTCGACCGCTCTCTCTCTCGCTCGAGCTTCTCAAACCCTAGCGCTGCCGCTACTCCATCATCGCCGGTGAGGAAGAGCTTCATTGCCTCGACCTCGTCGCCGTCGTACTCGCGCCGACCGCGGAAATCTTCACTCCACCGCCGCCGTAGCTATCTTCCTCCGCCGAGTTAGGGCGTGGAAGATCTGAACTGATGAACTTCTACTCTACACCTCTCAGTTCGTCGTGTTCTTCACTTCGGGTAATTAAAAGTTACTTTTATTGCTCGCTTTGATTCTCAAGCCTTCCTGAAAATCTTCAAAGGTGTTTATTATTCAAATCTTCACACATATGGACACCTCACATGTCATATGCTCTTGATCCGTTTCTCTAAGAAATGATTTTTCTTTAAGATTCCTCAATTGTGTGGATCCTTGATCTATACAACTCTGGAACCTAAGACAAAGAACGCTTAGTGAAATTCTTCAAGACTCATCTGGTCAAATTCCTCAAACTTGTTCTTTTTTGAAAAACATTCTGAGAACGCATATGACCTCTCGAAATTCCTCGTAACTATACTCTGTTCACAGGTACTCATGTCTGCTGCTGAATCACTAGGTTCTCATCAACTTAACTCATTTGCAGCGTTCATCGAAGAAAAGTTGCATACTTCTTCAGATAATTCGATTGTTCAAATTCCTCATCTGAAGACTATGGCTGACGGTAAGAAGACCCAGAAAGGAGGAAAGAGGCCTGAGATCATGACTGCTTTTGAAATACCTGAGGACATATATGCTGATTATTGCACACCTGATGAGGCCAAGTTCGGAAAGGAGAACAAAAATCAGCGCAAGGTGCTATCTGAGAGGATTGAAAGGAGATGGGCAACAGAATGGTGGGAGTACAGGTATGTTACTCCAAAGTACATGAAGAAATTCGCACTAAATCCTTCATGCCCAAGAGCTCCATTGGCACCTAGCCAAGAAGCTGACCCCACCAGCATCAAGCATGGTGAGGATTTTCCTGAAGAATGGGCCAAGCGCCAAGCCAAGTTGGCGAGACAAGCCAAAGAAGCAGTGAGGAAATTCAATGAAGACTCTGCTACTGTTGCTGCCACTGAGGCCCCTGTCAAGCCAAGAAAATCTATGGCAAAGAAGCCTGCACACAAGCCAAGTGCTTCAACAGCAATGCCCTCACGGCCAGAACCTTCAAAGCCCTCACGGCCAGTTCCTCATGCTGCTCCTGCTCCTCCAAAATCCTCAGCTCCTCTCCCAAAGTCCTCATCTGCTTCGGCAACGTCCTCAGCACCTGTGCATCTGGCCACGTGCCAAAAGACTGCAGGCATCTCCATTGCCTCTGGTGTCTCAAAGAAGTTCCTCACCACCAAATTCTTCATCGAGGCCCCACTCTGCTGAAGAAAAAGGCAATGATCGGTCGAGGTCCTCGGCCAAGTCCGAAGAAGAAATAGGTTGCCTTCCAAGTGCCATCGATGATGAAGCCGATGATGATGAACTTGCGTAAATCATCGAGAGAGACAAGAAAGGGCCGCTAGAGCCAAAGGCACAACTGTTGCCTTTGCTTTTGGATCCAAGGGCGATCCTCGAGTACATTGATCTACGGCACAAGGATCCAGACACCCCTATGCCTGATTTTCATTTGACTCTGGCCAAAGTCACATGTCGACCCATTTCATCTCTCAAGAGAAATGGAAATTTGAGAAGGCTAGGCAGATCAAGAAGGCTCGATTAGGAAAGAGAAGTTCCGAGGAAAAATGTTGTCAGAATGACACCTGATGATCTCCTCAAAATCCAGTCTGAAATCAAAGCCCTCAGCAATGACTTTGATGCCTACTATGCTGATTGGTAAGGAGCCAAAGTCAGATTTGTAAACCTGACCAAGAAGTTCACAAATGTTGCAGCTCCAATGCAACAAGAAGTTCCTCAGGCTAGAGCCTCTGCTCAGCCTACTGAAGAACATGCCAAGATCACGATGATTTTCAGCCAGCGAAGACAATGCTAGTTCCAGGCTGATGACTCCATTCCAACATTGAAGAAATTGCTGGCATCCACTAGTGGTGCGCTGAAGAAAGCCCGAAGAAGTCGGGCCCTTTGCATCGATTGCGCTGAGGAAATTCAAACAGATTCCTTAGCTCCTCCCGCACCTACACCAACTCTTATCCTTCCATCTGCATCAGATGTGAAGAAGACCAAGGCTGCAGAGCGAGCTGCAGTGAAGAAAAGGAAAGCATCAACTGCTTCAGAATCTTCAGCTCCAAAGAAGATGAAGCCTATGACAAGCTCTTTTGAAAATCCGATTGATGTTGTTCCGATTTCCTCCATACCATCAAAGGACCTTGTTCCTTTTGGTGAAGAATATGAGATCCCTAGCGGATCGATGAAGAAAATCATTCTCGCTGCTTCGTCGAGCAGATTGATGAAGAAATTGAAGTGGATGCGATCCCTTCAACACCAATCATTTCCTAGCCAATGCCTCAGTTCACAGCTGAAGAGGCTGGCATTGAAGAAATTGAAGAAGATGTGGATATTGGAAGCACAATGCCAGTGATGAACGATGACTTTTGGGACAACAAGATCCAAATTCTCCACTCTTCACTCCAATACAACAAATTCCTCACCCCGCACCAACAGTTCAAATGGGCTCAAGAAACTCATCCCACCTCGTCTGCGTGCATGAAGAAATTCCATCCCCTAGTCTGTCAAGAACCTGCTGCTACTCCTTTGAACACGCAGACTGCATATGAAGAGGAACCAGAAAATCCTCAACCTGAAGAACCTAAGATTGCGATTCCTGAGGTAGTGATGCAACTCACTGACACTCCTCTGCCAAAGCCAAAGGATCCATTCTCGCGCAAGCAAAAGTTCAAGGCTGAAGACTTCTTTGGCGAGCATGTTTTCTTCATCGACATAATCCTTATGATTCTGCCGCATAAGGAAGAGGCGCTTCGACTGCTAGTCAAGCCAATTTCTATTCCTCTATGCTATTCAACAAAGACAAAGTCTTCGATCATGCACACATTCCTCACGTGGACATGGAATCTCCGCCAGCTTCGAGCCGATCCTCGTTGTTCTTCACGATCTTTGGTTTGCTGAATTTCTGCACTGACATCTGTGATTGGAATGAAGAACTCATTCTTCAATCCTATGCAACACTGCACATCACAGGAAATTCTGAAGATGTGAACTCATGGGTGCTGGACTGGATGTCAGAAAATACTCACTACAAGGCACCAGCAACTGAATTGCTTCGTGCCCTCCCACTCAGTCGTCCCCTTGATGCTGCTCGTTGCATCTACATCGAACCTCAGCTTACAAATCATTACATGCAAGTGCTAATGAAGCCTTTGAAGCCAGGGCAGGCCCCATGAACCAAATTCCTCGTCAAGGAATTACTATATGTGCCTCGGACTGTCTATCGCATTCTGATGAAGACAATGAGTCCTATCAAAGGCCACGACTCAAATGATGAAGAAGTCGTTGGCATCATGAAGAATATGCTTTTCAATATAATTCATGGCGTTCCTGGCCAACTTCCATGATTTCTTCATGAGGACTCGCAAACAATTCGATGTCACCTTTTGAGCTGAAGCCTTATGCACCATGGATTATGAGGTTCATCAGACAAGGTCTTCACTCAATTACAAGGCCGATACTCAACCACCGCAGCTACTTGCCTCCAATTGAAGTCCTCAAACGGACATTTTCCTTAGCTAATGACAAAGGCAAGGCAACTCAGTGATAGATGAAGGCATTCGTCCATTGGATGGTCAATTTCGCAAGGCTGCATCCTACTCCACCAATGATGACTCGCCACACATGACTCGCCGCCAACAACTCGCCAAGAAAAATCCTCAAGCCACAAAGCACCTGTGGTGATGATCGATCGTGAGTTACTCCTCAGTCTTCACCAGAAGGTTGATCACAATCATAAATGTGTCAAGCGTCAGTTTGGTTCAATTCTTCACAACATGACCTCAACACACAATGCAGTGAAGAAAAACCAATACTACCTCCACATGAAACCTTCAACCGCACTGGCTGTTCTCTCATGTCATGTCTACAGTAAGATCTGAAGAAAATGGAGTCTCAAGGAAGAATTTGACTGGTCTGCACCTCCACCAAGAAATTCAAGAAGGTCAAGGTTCCTTCCTTGGTGGCCAGCTCCTATTCTTCATCGCTGCACCGATGAAAACGAAGACTTGGGCGACATCAAGCGGCAGGCCCTACTACGACAACCGACCCCGACAACGCTGGCGCTCCTCCATCAACTTGATATTCTTCAGGGGCGTTAGTCCTCAGTTTCGATCCTTTTGGTCATTCAATGATAAAGGGGGAGAAATTTGAGTTAGTCTTCAAACGGGTCTGTTATATGGGCATTTTTTTGCTAAGTTACAACTCTCGCTCTTCTGAAACTTTTATTGGATCGAGTTGTAATCTTAAACCCGATGGTGCTCTGATACTTTTGATGTGTTCCTCTGCATGCTTATTCTTCGTTATATGTTAATACACGCATGCTGAATTACATCACCACCATATTTCATCATGCATTTCAAATTCTTCATATTATATGTCAAATGCGTGTATGAATTACAAGATATAGGGGAGATCTCCATGATTCAACTCTTCAAATGTGCATTGCCTCAAAAGCAAATTCCTCACTCGCACATCTTCGTGGGGAGTTCTTCTATATCTTGCAATCAAATTCCTCAATATCAGTATTTACACTTCATATGTTTATCCCCGTTGAAAACTTAACCTATATTGTCATCAATCACCAAAAAGGGGGAGATTGTAAGTGCATCTAGTGCCCCTTAGTGATTTTGGTGTATTGAAGACTTATAGGTTAAGGGACTAATGTGTTTATGAGTGTACACAGGTCTATAAGTCTATGAGGAGTTTGATATTTACAAAGGAAGTCGACCCTAAAAATGAAGTTCTTCGATCTCAAGACATTGGTATTCAAGACTTTCTCAAGACTTTGAAAGTGAAGAAATTGGTGTGACCTTGAAGACTTGGTATTCATTTGAGGAACATGAAGCATGAAGACTTTTGTTTTCGTTGTTTCGCTTTTTCTCTTTCTTGAGTCATAGGAAACACCGTCTTTGTTAAAGGGGTCGAGGATATACTAAGGAAAAATTTCCATGTGATGCTCAACTCAAAATCCTACACCTACCAATCCCTTCGAAAGTGAAGCCTTTGGAAATCTCATACAGTTCAACAATTTCTTCAAAGGATGTAGACGAAGTTCTTCCGTCACGAGGAATTTGTTCGACCGAGGAGTTAGGAATTCGCCAGCGGATTGCCTACACAAAGGAGGAACATGATAGCCCCGAGGAATTTGAGAGTCAAATTTCCGACCGCTTCTTGTCAGTGCTCCATTGTTCCAAAATATCTTATCCACCTAACGGTCATATCATTGAAGGGCATTTATATCTTATCATGTCGGGTTGCTCCCTAGGCTATAAATAGCCGCCCCTACAACCACTAGCTGGTTGGCTGCTCCGAGAGAAACTGACCCTTGTCATTTGAGAGCATCCCATCCTCCGAGGACTTTGAGCGAAAATCATCGATTGAGCATCACTGAAGAGATTGATCCCGCATGGATCCGACGCTTGTTACCTTTGAAGACTGTGCTTCTTCCAAATGGTTAGGCGTCATGGTCTAGAGCATCCAAGAGGAATTGTGGATCGCCGAGTGACAAAGTCTGTGAAGGTTTGGAAGTCGCCTGAAGACTTACCACGAGTGATTGGACGAGGTCTGTGTGACCTTAGTTCAAGGAGAATACAGTTAGGACTTGGTGTCCTGAGCTGCGTGCTCAGCGACTGGGTTTCCGGGACTGTGTGTCCTCGAGTTTAAATACTCAGCCGCTCCAATGAGACGTACAACTGTCACAGCAGTTGGAACTGGTCTACCAAATCATTGTCTTCACCAACCTTACTGGTTCTATCTCCTTAACTCTTTAATTTCCTCATTACTGTGTTGAGTGTTTATTCATATCTGTGTTTGAAGACTTTGACTAAAGACTTTCTCAATTTCCTCAGTTCAATTTCTTCAGTCTGTTTGTCTTCATCTTGTGTTATCCTGTGTTTACGCTTTTCGTACTCTGTGCGTGTCTTCATTTCATCATGATGACCATGCCTATATTATGTTATGCTACTTCTGAGTACTTATTCCGCTGCAAGTAGTTCTTCGCTAAGGAATTTCCTCACCGGCAAATTCCTCAGTGAAGAATTCATAAAAATTGCCTATTCACCCCCCCTCTAGTTGATATAACGCACTTTCAATACCACAAACAATTTACTAGAAAGAATCGTGTGGGATGCGATATAAAATATCTTGGCGCACCGTCTTGTCTGGCTTACGCAGGAAGCTTCGTCGTCTACTGTCCACCGGCCCCGCTTGAACCACACTTGCGCGTCAGTTTCTCTCGGCACAGAGCGAAATATTTTTGCCACCGCGGAAATATCTATCTCCCCGCCCCTCCCTCCTACCAAAAGCCACATTTCCAGTGTTCCTCCTTGCTTTCCAAGTTCAAACCTTCACTGCTGCTTAGTGGCAGCTCAGCCTCCTCGCCGACGACCCTTTATTGCAGCGCCGCCTCCTTGCCGGCTACCCTTCTTCTTGCAGCGCTGCCTCCTCGCCGGCGACCCTTCTTCTTGTTGCGCGGCCTCCTCACCGCCGACCCTTCTTCTTGCTGCGCGGCCTCGTCGATATGGTCAGGTAATCCACACCCCACCCACACCATCCTCCTCCTTTCCTGTCCCACATGCCCCAACCGACGGAGCAACACCTTCCACCAAAATCACTGCCCCCTCCTCCAATTAAGCGTTGCCCACAGCCATTTTGCATGCAGTATAACGTGGAGCTCAGTAGCATGCGGCCGCATGTGTGAACGAGGTCGCTATGGCTGCCATGCGTGTCGACCGCCAGATCTTGGAGGAGCACCTCGTCTTCCAGGCCACCGTCGACACCGCCATGCGGTTGTCTACTTTAAAATACAGTTCGTGATGTTTTCTCGAGGCCACCGCGAGTGCCTTCTAGTGATTTGTCCTCTGTAATGTTAATATGCAATCTGATGTTCAGTTAATAGTTTGGTCCTCTAAAATATAATGTTCAGTTAACACTTTGGTCCAACAATTGCTACATTTTGTAGTACTGTTCTCAAGCATTCTTTGTTTTGTTAACTATCTTATCTTCTAGTACATGTTTCTATTCTGCAATGTCATGCTCAGTTAACTATTTTGGTTCATTTGGTCTGCTGTCCATTTAACTGTTTGGTTCAGTTCTGTAATTTGATTTTCATTTGCTGGGGTACAATTTTGTATTGTCATGCATGTGACACCAATCAAATTTGGCTGTACTCAATACATATTCTACTGATAGTATGCCAACTCTCAGTTAACCTGATCAAGATCTTCCTTGTGTGTGTTGGAGGGAAACAATGGGAGACACTGCGGTTTACCATTGAGGTTTGTTCTAGCAAGGTCCTTTAGCCAATAGCACATTATTGTGCAGTTGCAGGAATCATTCTAATATTTAGGTTTCTTACAATTTGCTCTTGCACATGTAGGTCCTGCTGTCAGAGGCTTAGACCCACTGTTCGACCCATTTTGCATGGGGGGAAATGAGATGTCCATGAATATCAGTCAAGAAACTCGTAAAGATTGTTAGGATGAATAAACTTGCATTTAATAACAACAAGATCTTTGTTTGCACAATGAAGAAGACATCACCAACTATAGGATGGTACCAACTCTTTTACCTTGTTTTTACCCCTTGTGCCATTTCAAAATTTACAACAATGATTTATGCATAGCTTTGTTTTCAGTACTTTTCAAAGCAGTTCACCGATGATTACCTCTCAAACCACTTGCATGGTCAAGAGGCGAGGAAGGTATTCATTCAACACGCACGGTACAACATTAAAGTCTTGCTGAAGAGGACGAAGGTTGGGCGGGCAATTATCCATAGCCACTGGCCTAAAGTTGCAAGGACATTCAACATCACTGAAGGCTCAATATTTGCCTTCCGCTTCTGCAGTTTCCCAGATGAGATTCATCTGTCTATTTACCATGTATGATGCTACTTTCCAAAGTTTTTTGATGTTGCATGTGAAACTTGGTGTTGTTGTGTAATGGCGTAACTGAGTGCTGAAGCTATCTGATGTAATCCGATTATGAAATCATGGTTGCTTTTATACGGATATGAAATATCTGGCATGTTTTATAAGAAATATCAGTTTGATTAGTACATGGATTATCAATAATAGGCTAATTACCCTGCTTATTGGGGTTTTCTATTGCAGACGGTTACTCAGATAGCACCGTGGGCGATGAACTCAAACAACCCGCACGGTTTCTAGAAAGTAGGCGTGTTCGATCAACTAACTATCACACAAGACTTCCGATAGCGAACTGTTTGCGTTAGGCCACCTTGCACAAATGTTTCCACACAAAGAACTGTGTGTGATATACATACCTACGGAAATGTTTTTCTAGGATTCACCGTGTCGGATGTACATACCTACGGAAATGATTTTCTGGGATTCACCATGTGGGATGTACATACCTACGGAAATGATTTTCTGGGATTCACCGTGTGGGATGTACATACCTACGGAAATGATTGGATTACGATGCCTCGCCCGATCGCACACGGCCCCAGCCTAGGTCCTAGGAGAGCCTATCCCCGACAATTTTTGGGTCGTGTGGGAAGGACCCCCTATCGCCCACACTCACTTGGCGACGGTTCCAAATGCCATCGCGGAAAGGGGTTAAAAACCGTTTGTTTAGCATGTCGATGTACCACTGAAAGTAAAAGAAAGGCCCTTCGCAGAGGGAAGTAGGGATTTGTAGAGGTGCCAGAGCTCAAAGCAAAAAACTTAGAGATAAAAACATTTTGGGAGGTGTATCCTTCCCACCAATGAAAACGACTTAGAGTTCCCAACACTTTCCATGCTAGATATATCATAGGCAGTTCCCAAACAGAAAATAAATTTTATTCCTTTTTCAACCATACTTTCACTTTCCATGGCTAACTGTATCCACGGGTGCCCTCCATACCAACACTTTGCAAGGAATTTATTATTTGACAACATAAAGTAAATTATTTTCCATTTCGGGACTGGGCATCCCTACTACCTTTGCCTTACTCTCGTGCAATGACAAGTTAATAAACACTCATCGTGAGAATAACACATCTAGCATGGAAAATATTAGCCAGCCCTCACCGCTCCGCGAGCGGAACGAACACACAAACGAGAAGTTTATTTTGAAAATTAGAGATGGCACATACAAATTTGCTTAGAACGGCAAAATAATACCACATATAGGTAGATATAGTGGACTCATGTGGCAACACTAGTTTAAAGGTATTTGGATGCACAAATAGAGATCATACTTTGTGCAAAATGAAGGCGAGCAAAAGATTGAGAAACGACCAACCAAGAAACGAATAATCTCATAAGCGAGCATTAAGCATAATTAACACCGAATAATGCACCACACGTAGGATATAATTTCATTGCATAATTATTGACTTTCGCGCTTGCATAGGGAATCACAGACCTTAACACTAATATTCTTACTAAAGCATAATTACTCACCAACCTAACTCACATATCACATCATCATATCTCAAAACTATTACTAAGAATCAAGTTTATTTTGTCCAATGATCTTCATGAAAGTTTTTATTATATCCTTCTTGGATATCTATCACTTTGGAACTAATTTTCATATGTTGCTTTTCATAAGCTGAAACAAATATAAGTGAAGATCATGAGCATAATTTTTCTTTCTCTCAAAATAATTTAAGTGAAGGAAGAGAGAATTTCTTGAATTTTTTTACTAACTCTCAAATAAGTCAAAGTTAAGCAAGAGAGCAGTTCTTCAAAAATACTAAAGCACACCATGCTCAAAAAGATATAAGTGAATCACTAGAGCAAGTCCACATCTCATAAAAGATTTAAGTGAAGCATAGAGAGAAATTCTAACAAGTCATGACATAATTTTGGCTCTCTCGAATAGGTGTGTCCAGCAAGGAATCAACACTTAAAAACACAAAATAAAACAAGCAAAGACTCATATCATACAAGACGCTCCAACCAAAACACATAGTATGTGACGAATAAAAATATTGTTTCGAGTGAGACACTGATGGTCGTTAGAAGAAAGAGGGGATGCCACTTAGGGCATCCCCAAGCTTAGTTGCTTGCTCACTTTTGGATAATAGCTTGGGATGCCGGGGCATCCCCAAGCTTAGGCTCTTCTTACTCCTTATTCCTTCATCCATCGTAAGATAACCCAAAACTTGAAAACTTCTATCACACAAAACTCAACAAAACATTCATGAGATCCGTTAGTATATGAAAATAAATCACTACTATAAGTACTGTATAAAACCAATTCATATTTTATTCTTGCATTATATCTACTATATTCCAACTTTTCTATGGCAAAAACTCATCAAAGAAAACCATAGAGCCATCAAAATAAGCACACAATGCAAAGAAAATAGAATCAGTAAAAACAGAACAGTCTGTAGCAATCTGATTTGTTCGAATACTTCTGGAACTCCAAAAATTCTGAAAAAATTAGTATGACCTGGGTAATTTATATATTAATCTATTGCAAAAAATTGGTATTTTATCACGCTCTGGTTAAAAATAAGAATTGTTTTCGTGAGTGCAGAAGTTTCTGTTTTCAGTAAGATCAAACAACTATCACCCAAGAAGATCCTAAAGGCTTTACTTGGCACAAACACTAATTAAAACACAAAAACACAATCATAACAGTAGCATAATTGTGCAAACACTCAATAACTGAAAGAAAAAAGCAAAAATAAATTTTATTCATTGGGTTGCCTCCCAACAAGCGCTATAGTTTTACGCCCTTTGTCGGTGTCAAAACCGACCGATCTCGAGTAGGGGGTCCCGAATTGTGCGTGTGAGGATCGAAGGTAACAGGAGACAAGGGGACACGATGTTTACCCAGGTTTGGCCCCTCTTAATGGAGGTAATACCCTACTTCCTGCTTGATTGACTTTGATGAGTATATGGGTTACAAGAGTCGATCTACCTCGAGATCGTGATGGCTAAACCCTAGCTGTCTAGCTTATGTAAATTCGGATAGCCTCTACGGACTAAACCCTCCGGTTTATATAGACACCGGAGGGGCCTAGAGTTGAACAAAGTCGTTTTATAGAGAAAGGAAACTATACATCCAGACGTCAAGCTTGCCATCCACGCAAAGGAGAGTCCCATCCGGATACGGGGGAAGGCCTTCTATCTTGTATCTTCATGGCCCATCAGTCCGGCCCATGCTACACAGCCCGGACACCCGAGGACCCCATAATCCAGGACTCCATCAGTAGCCCTCGAACTTGCCTTCAATGGCGGCGTAGTATTCGACTCGTGTCTTCGGCTTTGCAAGGCGGGTTCTTCATTATAATCCGGTCCAATGACAATCCATCGATAACCTTGATGTCTTTTATGATTCCTCCCCTGTCAACGCTTTGATTTTCGCACGCCGGGCGAATATGAACAGTCTATGTTTTTTTTACAAATAAGCCCCTCATTATGCTTGGATGGTACCTATAAAAGAGATGTAGATCTCCAAATGTCATCTCACATCGCGCAAAAGGAAAACCACCAAGTTTAGCCACGAGCAAACCCTTCCATCATGGCCAGCGCCCCAGGCTCCTCTTCGCGCCCTCATGGCCCTCAAGAGGGTGATTGGCTGAGTTGCTCCGTGCCTCATCTTCAGCTGAGCCAACTCCAGACGCAGGGTTATCCCCCCCTCGCAGATCTAGTCTCCGTTCGAGCGGGCTTGTAATCAATCGACAATGATGCGATGGCTGAGAACTTACCCAACCCCAATAAGGAGGAGAGGGTGTGCTTCGTCCCATTTTACGCCAGGGCACAGGATTTCAGTCCATCCCTTCCTCCGGTTATTGGAATTTTACGGCATCCAACTACACAACCTCCCCCCAGGTTCGATTCTGCACATCTCAGGCTTTGTCGCCCTCTGCGAGCTATTCTTAGGCATTGAGGCCCATTTTGAATTATGGAGGAAATTCTTTTGCCTCGTTCCCCGCCACCGAGAAGGTTCCATATTTGAAGTAGGTGGTGCCGAAGTATGGCATATAGCCGGGTCCGGATACCTTGTAGGAACACCTAAAGGGGTATACCCGCAGCAGTGCTCAGAATGGTTTTATATGAACGATGTCCCGCTGCCGGACCCAGTCCGGCAGGGTCTTCCCGAAATCTCCAATGCTCCTTTAAGGAAGTGCCTCAACTTGCGTCCCCACAGTCCCAAGGAAGAGGACAGTGCGGAGATAAAGAGGTTGGTTAGCAAGGTCAGGTTGCTAGCCCATACCTAGGTCTCTATAGTTGAAGTCATGGCCATTGCAATAAAGAGGTGTGATCAGCCTCTTTAATCCGGAGTAACTCCCTTATGGTGCTACAACGGAGAAGATGACGCGTCCCGCTACGGACGAAAGGGTCCGGATACCCTAGCCGAACTGGCCTCCATTTTAGTTGAACTGTATAAGGGCGAAAAAGAAGATTTTCTCCGGTTAAACTGCCGGGAGGCTTATTCTATGTACACTCCTATTGAATGGGTAAGATCTCGATCGCCTATTCTTATTTTATTGCATTGCAGACTCTAATCGAATTTGCTCTTTGAAGCCACGAACAGTCGTGGAGGAGGATGAACGAAGACGACCACTGTCCTGCTCCCCGGCCAGAGGATCATAATTGTGATAAAGATCCTGGCTTTTGTGAGGAACTGGACATATATATATATATATATATATATATATATATATATATATATATATATATATATATATATATAGAATTCGACTATGGGGTATTCTATCACGCGAGCCTTGGCGGTTCAGAAGTGGCCATCACCTCCGACTACCCTCGCCTTTACCCATTCTATATCGTGAGTATCTGGAGACTTCCTAAAAGGATATCCTCATCTGCATCCTTACCCGGTGTACTGATCCAGATTTTAGCAGGATCGGCGCTCTAGGGACCATATCTCCTGAAGGGCGGTCCCTACATAAGGTCGTCGTTCAAAACAAGAAGTAACTGGGAGTTCTACAGAGACCTCACAGTCTTCCAAGAGGTATGTGTGTTTTAATATATGCCTAGACATGAGTCCGGGTTGTTAAGAGTCTCCCTTTTTATCCTTGACATCAGGAGGAGTACGCGGCAGAAGGTGGGAAAACGCCCGATTAGCCAAATGTCCACTAATCTGGTGCTCGACTCGTCAACTAGGTCGCGAGCCGATGCAACGTCGGTTACACCTCCTCAAGAAGATTCGGATGGCGTATCAGTCACGGATTGCGAAGTGGAGAGCGTGATGAATCACCGTTGATTAAAGGAGGCTATGCGTGCTCCAGCTTTTTTCGAACAAGAGTTTGCCGCACTGAGTTTGGTGGATGCATATATACAAGCCGCTCGAGACGGACTTGCCAGAGTCATTCGGCTGTTTTCAAAGGATATATAGTTAAATTTGATGCAATTGTGTATGGTCATATGCTAGTAGCCCCGGAGACTTGAAACGGTGAAGCGAACCGATTTCAGGAACGATAACTTTTGCAGGTTCTGAAAGAAGAGAACACTATGCTATCCCAGGAGCTGAACACAAACCAGAGGCAACTAAATGCAGTAACTGCCGAACTAGCGGAATTGAAAGAGACCACAACAGGCGCATCTAGGGAGAAAAAACTTGAAGAGGAAAAGAACAAACATTCCGAAGAGATAGAGAGCTTGAAGGCTCATCTATCGGCCTTTCAGAAGGAAAATGAAAAACTGAAGGGCGGCATGTTCGGTATGTCTTCCACTCTTATTTAGAACCACCATAGGTGCTCATGTTTGGTCCGTAATGCAGAATATCATGACTTTATTGCTGTAGGTCTGTTAACTGGTCGGCCCGAAGAGGAAGTATCCGGATTTCAAGGCGACGTGCTAAAGGAGTTGTCTGTCGTGCATGCTCGAGTCCAGAAAGCCATGAGGAATATGGTGAAGGCATTATGGCCATCTGATACCCCTCCAGAAAGTATGGAGGGCCTGGCGAACATGTTCAAAGGTGCCGACGCCGGTTTGAGCTACGGAAGACATCTGCCTGACGTGAAGGCGCACGAGAAGCCTATGCGCCATGGTGAAGACACGCTTCAATAAACTGGACCCGAATCATATGGCCCGAGTAGGACCGCAAGGACCAGATGGGAAGGAAATCCCTATAAATTTGGTCTATGATCAAGTAATGATTGCTGCCAAATATGCGCAGGAAGACTGTAGATTAGACAGCCTTATGGACGAAATAGAGAAGGAATAAGTTGTTGACTTAATGTATTAATGTACATTTATGATCAACCTTTGGTTTGATCCAAACATGTGAAATGATTTTGTCATCGCAGGCTTTCGGCTTTAACCTCCGGACCAGAATGGTGTAGTGTTTCCGGATATTTTAAGAAAAAGGAAGTATTTGTCCGAAAACCAGGCAACCGAGTCATTGTGCTCGAACAGATAAAAAATTCGAGTTTGGGATGTATGTTATATTATGTATGTAAGATACATCTTCCAAGGAAAATAGTTCCACTAAGGGTACCTTTCCTTGGTTCGGAATATTATGATTACACGTGTCAGTGTGTATGGTCCGTAATACGGAAAAACTGTCTCGCAGTGCTTGAAATTGTTGCAATACGGCAACAATCTGTCGTTTTAGTGCCGACCAATTATTCCCTTAAGAACGCTAGCTTTCGGCTTCATCCATCTGAGGTACATGTCCGGATGACCCCGCTGTAACAATCATAGAGGTGCTCCCTTTATACCCTAGCCGAACAATAGGAACATAGGGCATAAGCACAGGAGCCAGGCAACCCAGCTTGGCAAAACTTAAGTCATAGAGGTGCATATAATGGCAAAAAGGATGTATATCCGCAAACGACACATATATTGTGAGCTCTAGGCTTGGTAGAATAATGAGCTTCTACTTACAGAAGCCCCCCGTCATGGTGGGGTGTGTACATTTAAGGATGTGTACCCCTCAAGTGTTCGGCTTATTCGAACACACCATGGGGAACGTACAAAGACGAAAAAAGGAAAAAAAAATGAAAAGTATACAAAAACGAATAGAAAGCATGGTCGAACTTATGCGTAGAATCTTTGGAGCCGGGCAACGTTCCAAGGGTTCGAATCTAAGCGATTATCCGAAGCATTGCAAAGGCAGTAGGCTCCTCTTGTGAGAATTTCATCTATAATGAAAGGACCTTCCCATTTTGGTTTAAGTTTGTCCTTTTTCTTCTCTGGAAGGCATAAAATGAGCTCACGGACGTTATAAGTCTTTGCCCGCACTTCTCTGCTTTGGTATCTCCGAGCTTGTTGTTGATAGAATGCGGAACAGGCTTTTGCGACATCGCTCTCCTCCTCCAGGCCATCTAAGTAATCCTGCCGATCGAGCTCGGCCTCTCTCTCTTCATACATGCACACCCGAGGTGAGTCATGAATAATATTGCAGGGTAAGACAGCCTCTGCGTCGTACACCATGAAGAACGTTGTGTATCCGGTCGTGCGGTTGGGCGTGGTCCGCAGCCCCCAGATTACGGAATCGAGTTCCTCGACCCCGTCTTTATCCAACTCCTTTAGGGATCGCACTAGTCTGGGTTTGATGCCGCTGATTATCAGGCCATTAGCCCGTTCGACCTGACTGTTTGTTTGAGGGTGATATACGGAGGATGCCCAGGTTAGCACACGAATTTTTCACCTCATTGGCTGTGAAGTTAGAGCCGTTGTCACTAATAATGCTATGCGGGACACTGTAACGGTGTATGACACTGGATATAAAATCTATCACCGGTCCGGCTTCATCCGTTTTTACTGGTTTGGCCTCTATCCACTTAGTGAATTTGTCCACCATAACCAGCAAATATTTCTTCTTATGGCTTCCCCCTTTAAGGGGTCCGACCATGTCTAGCCCCCAGACCGCGAAAGGCCAGGTAGTGGGGATTGTTCTTACGGCGGTGGGCGGCATATGGCTCTGATTGGCAAAGAGCTGGCATCCGACACATCGTTGTACAAGGGCCTGTGCATCTGCTCGGGCCGTGGGCCAAAAGAAACCTATACGGAAGGCCTTGCTTACGAGGGCCTGAGCTGCGGCGTGATGGCCGCCGAGGCCAGCATGTATTTCGGCCAAGAGCTGCCACCCCTCCTCTTCGAAGATACATCTCTGAAGAACCCTAGTAGTGCTTTTCTTGTAGAGTTCTCCTTCGTGAACTTTGTAGGCTTTCGAACGTCGAACTATACAACGGGCCTTGTTCTGGTCATCAGGGAGCTCCTGCCTATTAAGGTAGGCTAAGAAAGGTTTGATCCGTTGAGCGATTACTGCCATGATTACATGGGCAGAAGGCGTTGGTTCGGTGCCCGAGCCCCCGATGATAACTGAATCATGTTCTGTATCTGGGGGTGTGATCGGTGCCGGACTGGTATTTCCGCTCCCATCCTGCCATACCACGGATGGATTCAAAAGCCTTTCCACAAAGGTGTTAGGTGTGATGGGGTCGCGTTTAGCGCCCATTCGAGAAAGGATGTCCGCTGCTTGATTACTTTCTCGAGCCACATGATGAAACTCAAGCCCCACAAACCGAGCTGATATTTTGAGTACGCCGTTGCGGTAGGCCACCATCTTTGGATCTTTTACTTCGAATTCTCCATTTATTTGAGATATCGCGAGGTTCGAATCCCCACGCACCTCGAGGCGTTGTATGCCCATAGAAATGACCATCCGAAGACCATGCAGTAGTGCCTCATATTCGGCCGCGTTATTGGAGTCTGTATACATGATTTGTAATACATAACGGATTGTGTCCCATGTAGGGGAGGTTAGGACGACACCAACCCCCAATCCGGCAAACATTTTAGAGCCGTCAAAGTACATCACCCAGTTGGAGTATGTGTTGTACTCTTTAGGGAGTTCGGCTTCTGTCCATTCGACAACAAAGTCGGCTAACACCTGAGATTTAATACCTCAGCATGGCTTGTATGTTATTTCAAATGGTAAGAGCTCAATAGCCCATTTGGCAATCCGGACGATGGCGTCTCGATTATTTATGATGTCATTGAGTGGTACTTCAGAAGCCACCGTGATCGAGCACTCCTGAAAGTAGCGCCGCAGCTTCCGAGATGCCATGAAGACCGCATATGCTATCTTTTGATAGTGCGGGTATCGGGATTTGCATGGCGTAAGGACCGCTGATACATAGTATACTTGTTTTTGGAGTGGGAATTTATGTCCCTCTTCCTCTCGTTCGACGACGAGCACGACACTCACCACCTGGTGAGTTGCCGATATGTAGAATAGCATAGGTTCGCCAACGTTTGGTGCGGCAAGGATTGGGTTGTTTGCTAACAAGGTCTTTATTTCTTCCAATCCGGCTGTTGCTGCCACCGTCCATTCGAAGTGGTCGGTACACCAGAGCAGGCGATAAAGCGGCAGTGCCTTTTCTCCCAATCTAGAGATAAAGCGGCTCAAGGCTGCCACGCACCCGACTAGCTTTTGGACCTGTTTTAGGTCTGTTGTCATTGCCAATTGCGATAGGGCTCGGATTTTGGCTGGATTTGCTTCGATTCCTCTATTGGAAACAATGAACCCGAGCAGCTTTCCAACCGGAACACTGAAAACGCATTTTTCCGGATTGAGCCGTATGTCATATGTCGGAGGTTGTAGAATGTAAGGCGCAAGTCGTCCACCAATGATTCAACATGTTTAGTTTTTGTAAGTGCATCTAGTGCCAGCCCTAGTTGGTTTTGGAGTATTGACGAAAACTTGGTTGAGGGACTAATTAATGTGTTTGTGAGAATTGCAGGATAACACAGGTAGTAGTCCCTCATTGATTCGGTTTTCCTACCAGAGATGACCCCTAAAAATGTATGAAGACATTGAAGACAATGGTGGTCTGTGAAGATATTCACAACGAAGATTATGACTCGAGAAGACATTCATGTGAAGACTATGGAGTGCGAAGACATAGTAGTTTCATAGTTTCCTTTTCTTCTTTGTTGAGTCATAGGAACCACCGCACTGTTAAGTGGGGTCCAAGTGAACAAAGTCAGAGTGACTGATGTGATGCTCAACCAAATCCAATGTCTTCAGCGAAGACAATGAAAGTGAATCTTATCCAGAGCTGGATAAGTCTGCTTTACTTGTGGCCCAAGTCAAGCTGCCGCGTGCGTTTGAAATCTGACCGTTGGACACGTGTCAGTTCCTTAGTGACCCAGGGTCATTTTGGACAAATCAGGTCGGGTTGCCTCCTGGTTATAAATAGCCCACCCCTACACCATAAATTGGTGGCTGCTCAGAATTAGTGCACGACTTTTGTCGTTTGAGAGCAACCCACCTCCGAAGCATTTGAGAGAGAGAGATCCTTGCGAGGACAAAGCCCAAACCACCCAGAGCTAAAGAGTGTTAGGCATCACTGGAGTCTTTCTGTCTGCGTGACCTGAAGACTTGTTACACTTGAGGACTGTGAATCCTCCAGCCGGTTAGGCGTCACGTTCTGAGCATCCAAGAGTCATTGTGGGTTGCCAGTGAACAAAGTCTGTGAAGGTTTGGAAGTCTACCTTGAAGACTTACCAGAGTGATTAGGCGAGGACTAAGTGTCCTTAGCTTAAGGGGAATAAGGTGAAGACTTGGTCTTCTGAGTTAAATCTCAGCCTCCCTAACCAGACGTATAGTTGTCACAGCAACTGGAACTGGTCCAACAAATCCCTGTCCTCACCAAGCTACTGGTTCTATCTCTTACCTCTCTTTACTTACAGTTTGTCTTCGTGAAGTCATTGCCTGCTTGCTTGATCTTATTGACTTCACTGTGTGATGACTATTGTTGTTTGGCTTCATACTATCTTCCATCCTGATCCATACTACCTAGCTGCTAATAGTCTTTGTGCTTTCACTTCACTGCTTACTTGACTATGGCTTGCCTGGTGTAGTCTACCTTCCACTGCATGTCAATAGGTTCATTTCTATTGTTTGTCTTCAAAGCCCCCATGTTTTGAAGACTTTCATAAAAATCGCCTATTCACCCCCCTCTAGTTGATAACTAGCACTTTCAATTGGTATCAGTGCAAGGTGCTCCCTTGTTCTGTGTGATTCGATTTAACCACCTGGAGTTTTAGCTATGTCGACTGCAGGGATAATCAAAGTCTCCGCTGCGTGCCCTGTCTTCGATGGCACTGATTACCACTACTGGAAGAATAAGATGCGAATGCATCTTGAAGCCATTGATGTCGACCTCTGGTATGTCGTCAAGAATGACATTCCCAAGGCCAGTGAAGGTGTCACCCCTGCTGATGTCAAGAGGTTCATTCAACTGGATTCTACAACCAAGAACATCATCTGTGGTCATCTGACCAAAGGACAGTATGGTCGTGTGAGTGCTCTGGAAACTATGAAGCTAGTCTAGGGCTGGCTCTCCAAGGCCAACGAAGGCGTCTCAACCCAGAGAGACTCAAGGATCAGTGTTCTTTGCAACCTGTTCAACCGCTTCAAGAGAAATGACAATGAGAATGTCCATCTCACATTTGATCGCCTTAATGATATCACAAATGAGCTTCACGCACTCGGCGCCACTGAGATCACCAAGCATGAAATTGTCAAGACACTTCTGAGATCGTTTGACAGCTCATTCGACACACTGGCCCTGATGATTCAAGAACGCCCTGACTTCAACTCTCGATCCGTCTGACATACTTGAGAGGCCCAACACACATGAGTTCCAGTTATCTGAGAAAAGAGATATCTATGGTCCCAACTATGGCCGTACTCGCGCTTTGAAGGAAAAGGCTGTTTCCTCATCTGAAGAAGAATCATTGCAGCCTGGGATCCTGAAGACATTGGAAAGGAGCTTGCTATGCTTGTGAAGAAGTTCTAGAAATTCACTAAGAAGAAAGCCTTCAGAAAGTCTTCAAGATCTAGCTCAAGAAATGATGAAGCTTCTACTCATGACCACAAGAAGAGAACATGCCACAAGTGCAAGAAACCTGGTCACTACATCTCTGAATGTCCGCATTGGGACAATGAGACCAAGAAGAAGAAGAAGAAGAAGAGCAAGGGATATGATTCTGATGACAAGAAGAATAAGAAATCCTCAAAGTCTTCTTCCAAATCTTCATTGAAGTCTTCATCGCACAAGAAGAGATCATCAGGCAAGGCTCGTGCTTTTGTTGGCAAGGAGATGGATTCTGAGGAGGAGTCTGCTTCTGAGGAGGCAGATGTGGAGTCTTGCTCTTGTTGCCGTTGCGAGTCTTACTCTAGCTACAGCCTACGTTGCCAAGTCCATCTTCAACACTGAAGACATTGGCTCTGTCACCAACACTGATGCTAATGACAAGGATGACTCTGCTCCCACCTACTGCTTCATGGCACGTGGTGCCAAGGTAAACTCACGCGATGCCTACTTTCAAAGATCAAGTGAAGATTGTTGGATTACGGGTTCCGGCAGACCCTTAAGGTTCGAACTCTGGGGTGCGCGCGAAGATCCAACCCTCCACCGTCTCGTACCTCGCCGAATCGCAGGGACCTAAACTACTAACAAGAACAACACAAGAGACACAAGATTTATACTAGTTCGGGCCACCGTTGTGGTGTAATACCCTACTCTGGTTTGTGGTGTGTGGATTGCCTCTGGGGCTGATGAAGAACAGTACAGGGAAGAACAACCTCGCGAGGGTCTATTCTTGGTGGGTGTGATGAACTGCTAAGTGGTATCCCGTCGCTCTAGCCTGAGGAGCGGGTTTCTCTCTCTCTCTGGATTCCGAATGCTGGATCCTCCATTTTCCTATTCTATGGTGGCTAGTTCTACTTATATAGACGAAGGCCCTGGGCCTCTTCCCAAATATTGAGCGGGAAGGGCGCCAACAATTGGCCATTTTGAAGGGGAACAGCGGGTACACTTATCCTGACTAAAGTTGGTCCTCGCCTGCCAAAGGCTCTGGTGATGACGCCTTCTTGGGCTCCACGATGACTGCATTCCAGCCGTTGGGGCTGGTCTTGGTCTTGTTGCACCGAAACGGATGCCTTTGCTTGATGCTCTTGCCTGCGCTTGCCCCTTTGCACCAAAGACGAAAGGAGGACGGCTACAGTCGGGCGCCTCGATCGGGCGCCCTTGGTAAATCATGGCTTGCGTCACCGGCACCTCGCGAGGTACCCTGCCTTGAGATCTCCGCCTCCTCATGAGCCAGCCTGACGAGGCCACGCCTGAGGAAGCTCTTGGTCGTCCGCCCCCCGAGGCTTGGCCCCTCGCGAGGGTCTTGAGCTTGTGTTGATGAAGATGGGCCGTCTTGGGCCTCCTTTGAGCCACGCCGCAGGCCGCAGGCAGGCAAGTCTGGGGACCCCCGTTCCCAGAACGCCGACAGTAGCCCCCGGGGCCACGACGCGCCCGGGCTTGGCCGTGTAGAGAGGCGAAAGGGCAAGTGCGAAGCATTGTGGGCCCTAACAGCCTGCGGCCTTGGGCGCCGCGTGGCGGTTGATTGGATGTGGGTGCACTGCATCCCCATGACGCCTCGGTAACCGCCCGGATTCGACAGGTCCTTGCATGCAGAGCTGGGTATGATGACTGGTGATCGTGGAGGTCGACGGTTGGCCTCCGCCGGCTATAAGTACGGAACGACGTGCGCCCTTCCAGTCTATCCTTCTGCTTCTCCTCTTCCTCGTCTCGTCTGGTTGCCATGGCTCCGATCCGTCGGTTCTCCAGGGAAGAAAAGGGAAAGGCTCCTCAAGAGGATCCTGACCCTTTCGCCCAAAGAAGCGGCTTGCTCTCTGGTGTTAGGGCAGGAGCGCGCGCGGGGAGGCGCCCGTGCCCTGGTGGGTTTCCTCTTCCCTTGTACGCGCAGATTGGTGGCCCCGAAGGAGGTGACGTCGGGCGCCACGAGCGACGCCGTCGACGACGCCGGCGGGTCACGAAGGTGTGCGTCTTCCCCCCTGGAGTTCACGCCGAGGGCTCCTGCCGGGAGTTCGTGCTTCGCGTCTCCGCGCCTCCCAAGTCTTGGATTCGTCTTCCTTCTTTCTTTGCTTCCGTCGTCCGGCAGGGGGAGCCCCACAGGACTCTGGCTGCAAAGACGCCGGCTGCGGCACCCTCGCGACGGGCAGGTTGCGGTAGTTGCCCCGGGCGAGGTCTTCATGACTCGAGGCTGGGACGAGGTCGCCCGGGTCTGCAGGGCGAGGGGCGCCCTCACGATCCACCTGGAGTACGACGGTGCTTCGGTGATGTCCTTCAAGCTCTTCGACGCGGAGGGTCGTCGGCTGGAGTGCTGCCCCGGGAGAGGTGGTCGGGGCCCTGCTGTGGTGAGATAGAGGCCAACCGCCTGCTCCCTTGGCAGCTCCTCAGGCGACGAAGGCGTCGGAGGATCCAGCGACTCCGTCGAGCTCTTCGCGACGTCGGTGACGAGTGGCAGCCACGAGCCCCGAGCCTGCGCCCGCTCCGGGCAGGCGGGCTCGTCAGGCCGTCGTCGCCCCTGATCTGGATGGGGTTGGCTCCGGACCGGGTGTCCCACTGTTGATGATGGCGTCTGCCGCAGTGGTCCCTGTAGATAGGACTCCTTAGGATCCGCGTCTTTTGTCCCTGCGAGGAGCCAAGAATGTACCCTGCGGGGGCTTGTAAGATATTTGTAGCTTCGTTTGTCAATGTGATCCTTGTTATGGGGAAATGCGGGATGCTCATTCCGTTCTAGCTCAGTTTCTTCCTTTCGCACCTTGTGAGGGCTTGGTGCTCATACGGCATGTGTCCCAGTCCCAAGGCGGCTTCGCCGTCATTGGTATGCTAGGTCGCGATGCCGTGGTCAAGGCCAGGAGGTGAGCGGCCGAGGTCCGGTAAGAGCCTCTGAGTCGCGATGCTCAGGGGGTCCCCCTTGGCGCTCAAGCAGCCATCATTCGGTGAGAAAGGAGGGTGACGTTGCTAACACGGAGTTGCATTGAGTGTGGGGATGGTGTCGCGATGACTAGCGTGTCCGGAGGGTGACTTATCTCGAGGGTTAGGGCGATGCTTCCTGGCGCGGCGCCAGGTCCGTGCCCTGGCCGGCGAGAGATTGCGTGGCGAGGTCGTTCCGTGCTCCTCGGAGGGACCCTGCAGGTTCACCACAAAGGGAAAAAGAGCTCGCCGGGGCGATCGTCAGTCCTGCCGTTAGTTGCTTTGGAGTGGCGCGAGAGGCCTCGCGAGGTGTCTTGGGCACTCGTGAGCCAGCCAGCAGGACTCACGAGGCCGTACCTCAAGGCGGGTTGCGCCTGGCTCTGGGCCTTATCTTCGAGTGTGTTCCTGCAAAATTGGCTAGATGCCGGTGCTCTACGTCTTCGGGTCCCGACTCTCGGGCTGGTCTCTACCGTCGCTGGCAAGCCAGGTCGTGATGCCATGGACAAGACCAGAGGGTGAGGGCCGGAGAGCCGGTAGGAGCCCTGAGCCGGTAGGAGCCCCATTTAACGCGCAAGCTGGATTAGATGACGCAACTCTACGTCCTCGGGTCCCGGCTCTCAGGCTGGTCTCTACCGTCGCTGGCAAGCCAGGTCGCGATGCCGTGGACAAGACCAAAGGGTGAGGGCCGGAGAGCCGGTAGGAGCCCTGA
The DNA here is from genome assembly GCA_021605145.1 of Aegilops bicornis. Lineage (NCBI taxonomy): Eukaryota > Viridiplantae > Streptophyta > Magnoliopsida > Poales > Poaceae > Aegilops > Aegilops bicornis. The sequence goes on along the minus strand of CM038671.1, from coordinate 627,278,675 downwards.
GTCGCGATGCTCAGGCACCCCCCCTTTAACGTGCAAGCTGGATTGGATGACGAAACTCTACGTCCTCGGGTCCCGGCTCTCGGGCTGGTCTCTACCGTCGCTGGCAAGCCAGGTCGCGATGCCATGGACAAGACCAGAGGGTGAGGGCTGGAGAGCCGGTAGGAGCCCGAGTCGCGATGCTCGTGAACCCCCCTTTAACGCGCAAGCTGGATTGGATGACAAAACTCTACGTCCTCGGGTCCCGGCTCTCGAGCTGGTCTCTACCGCCGCTGGCAAGCCAGGTCGCGATGCCGTGGACAAGACCAGAGGGTGAGGGCCAGAGAGCCGGTAGGAGCCCTGAGTCACGATGCTCAGGCACGCCCCCTTTAACGCGCAAGCTGGATTGGATGACGAAACTCTACGTCCCCGGGTCTCGGCTCTCGGGCTGGTCTCTACCGTCGCTGGCAAGCCAGGTCGCGATGCCATGGACAAGACCAGAGGGTGAGGGCCGGAGAGCCGGTAGGAGCCCTGAGTCGCGATGCTCAAGCACCCCCCTTTAACATGCAAGATTTCGCCACCCAGGAGAAGGCACCAAATAACAAGCATGGTGGAGCGAGAGCATAATCCTAAGGAAAACACATGATGGATACATGCCACTGGGACTGGCCCGAGCGGCTTGGGGATGATGCGGCCCGAGGGGCGCCCCCAACAGGATAAGCTAAAGACATGAAATAAAAGGGATACATGCCGCAGGGACGGACCACGTGGCCTGGGAATAATGCGTCTCAAGGCGCTCCCAGTAGGAAATTAAACTTAAAGATGTCACCTGGTGATGTTGGGGATGAAGGGTTGTTGATGTAGCAGACTCGGTGGGCTGCGGGAGCCGATCCTCACGAGCCCCCAGGCCCAGGGGCCTCGGGAGGCTCCGGAGGCGCTGGCGGACCCTCACGGGCCATCTCCATCTCCGCCAGGGCTACGGCGTGCCTGGCCTCTTGAGCTTCCAGGATGGTCCTCATGAGACGCTGGTGTGCAGCTACCGCGTTTGGCAGGCCATAAGGCACGCGTACGTAGCTGTGGGGCGGACCCTCGCAACGTCCCACTCGCGAGGGCCAGAGGCGCTATTGAGATGCGGCTCGGTTGAGCCCTGGTATGTCGATGCAGACACGCAGCCCACCATCCTCGCCTAGATGGGGGGCCACAGCGGGTAGGCGGCGGCTGCCCCTCATGACCCTTGACTCCTGTAACTCCTGAATGGCCTTGCTGATGAACTCTCGGGGGTTCTGTCCTCCTGGTCTTGCTCCTTGCGGGAAACGTGCTTCGAAACACGCCTCCACGTGGTGCCCAAGCGCCTCCCTCGAGACCTTGGCGAGGTCGGTGGCCCTCCAGGGGAGAGCCCCCGAGCCCTGCCTGAGGAGGGTGCCAGGCGCGCTTTCCTATGCGATGGAAGGAGGCTCCCCCTGTCTCGGTGTGGGCCCTGAGGGGCCTGTCTCTTAATGAGCCGGGTCGGTCAATGTCTTCTTCTTCTTGGGTGCTGCCTCGGGAGGCGTCCCGCTGCTGTGGTCCGGGTCTTCCAAATGACGCTGCCCTGAAAAGCTTCGCTCAGGAGCACATCGCATCTCTCTCTTCACGAGGCACCGTGATGACCCCGCCGCTTCACGGCATCTTGAGGATGTTGTACCCATGGTGGGTTATGGCCATGAACTTGGCCAACGCTGGGTACCCGAGGATGGCGTTATGCTGTGGCGAATGTGGGCGACGTCAAAGTCGATGAGCTCGGTGTGGTAGTTGTCGCGGGCCCCGAAGGTGACAGGAGGCGGACTCTGTGATCGGGACCGTGGAGCCGTTGGTGACTCCGGAGAAGGGCTTGGTTGGCTGAAGCCGATCAGTAGGGCACTTGAAGATTGTTGAATGTCTCCACGGACAGGACGTTGAGCCCTGCTCCACCGTCGATGAGGGTCTTGGTGACCAGCACATTGCTGATGATTGGCTGTGGCTGCGCACTTGAGCTGATCCACTGAGTTGAACTTGATGGCGCACGCCGACCACCTGATAGGGCGCGTGGACTCGAGCTTGGGGAGGACTGCATTCACTTCACGGGCGAACTGCTTGAAGATGCGGTGAGAGGTCGGGCTTGAGCTCCGCCCAGGATGCAGCGATCGCACGAGCTTCCCGGAAGCCCCCACCCCTCGTCCGAGCATCGGTCTTGATTCTCCTTGGTGGCGGAGGCAGCGGAGGGAGGCTCTGCGTTCCTTGCGGACGATCCTCACGAGGCTGATCCCTCCAGCCCCCCTCGCGAGGTGGGTCTTGCCAGTGGTCCTCGCGAGGTTGGTCGCGCCACCATTGGCACGGGCCGCGGTCTTCCCAGCGTCCTGCGTTCCTTCCTCCTCCTCGGCCATAGCCCCGGTCGCTGCGCTCGGGGCGTCTGCCGACCCTTCCTTCAGCGCCGGCCGGAGTTCTTGACATTCATTGGTCTTTGTGGGTGTGGAGATCGTGGTACACGCAGTACGGGCTGCCCTTGGAAGACTCGGGCTGATCTCTGCCCGCTTGGTGTCCTGGTTCGCCGCGAGCACGGCAGCCCCTTGCGCTTTTACGCCCTTGGCCTTGTACTTCTTCTCTTGGGATCCGCGGCAGGCAGCTCGAGGAGGGAGAGGCGCCCTCCTCAGCCTGGCGCACTTGGTCGCCAAGTTGAACAGCTCGGGGAGGTGCACAGATCTTCATGCATCGCCAGCTCCTCCTTCATCTTGACGTCGCGCCGCGCCGTCGGAGAAGGCAGAGATGATGGCCTCCTCCGTTACCACAGGGATCTTGAGGCGTAGCGTTGTTGAAGCGCTGGATGTACTTTTGCAGGGTTTCCCAGGCTGCTGCTTGATCCGGCGCATGTCGCCACGGCGGGTGTCCGGTCGCGGTACCTTGGAAGTTGGCGATGAAGCGGAGTGCGCATCTCGGCCCAGAAGAGATCGCGCACTGGGCGGTTCAGAGCCAGTGTGGGCTCCGTCCTTGAGCGGCATAGGAAACCAGTTCGCCATGACCTTTTCATCTCCGTTGGCAGCCTCGATCCCCAGCTCGTAGAGCTGGAGGAACTCCGTAGGGTCAGCCGTGCCTTCGTAGCGTGGGGGCAGGTCTGGCTTGAACTTGGCGGGTCACGCGACGCCGCGCAGCTCGGTGGTGAAGGCGCGGCAGCCCGCCGTGGCCGCGGGGGGACTCGGACGGCAGAGAGCTTGGTCCTGCAGGCCTCCCTGCGCCGCGGCTGGGGGCAGCGCAGGGTCTTGACGTGCTGGAGCGGGGAGCGCTCGGGCAGCTTCCTGCGGGCGAGGAACTTCTTGGCAGCTCTGCTCTTGCCGCGCCGGCGCCTGGCGGAACGGGTTCCGCCCAGGAGCCGCGCGCCTTGGGGCCAGGGCGCCGTCTTGAGGAGGAGGCGGCTGAGGCGCCCCGGGAGCTTCATCGCCCAGCGGCGGGTGCGGTGCAGCGAGGCAGACGGCGCGGGTCGCCTCTGCAGGCGGACGAAGCTTCGGCGACGCGGTCGAGCCATTCTTCGTGACGCTGCCGACGGGCGGTAGCGCAGGAGCTCGTTAGCGCGATGAGTGCAGCTCGGGCCTCCATGGCGCGCAAGGCACGCGCGACGAAGAACCAGCGGGGTGAGCGAGGCGTGGCGGTGCGGCCGTCCGCCTCATGGACGGGTGCTTTGGGGCGACGCTTGCTGCTCGTTTCCCGCCCGGGCGGTGGCGGCGTTGACAGCGAGTGGCGAGAACGACGAGGACGTTCGCCGACGGGAGCCGCTCGGGCGACGTGGGAAGCGAAGCGGCTCGGCGCTTCAGCGCGAGCCCGACGAAGCGTCGAACATGGTTGCGATGGTCGGGAAGAACGAGGCGACGAAGGTAGATTCCGGCGCACTTTACCGGGCGCGCCAAATGTCGGATTACGGGTTCCGGCAGACCCTTAAGGTTCGAACTCTGGGGTGCGCGCGGAGATCCAACCCTCCACCGTCTCGTACCTCGCCGAATCGCAGGGACCTAAACTACTAACAAGAACAACACAAGAGACGCAAGATTTATACTAGTTCGGGCCACCGTTGTGGTGTAATACCCTACTCTAGTTTGTGGTGTGTGGATTGCCTCTGGGCTGATGAATAACAGTACAAGGAAGAACAGCCTCGCGAGGGTCTGTTCTTGGTGGGTGTGATGAACTGCTAAGTGGTATCCCGTCGCTCTAGCCTGAGGAGCGGGTTTCTCTCTCTCTCTGGATTCCGAATGCTGGATCCTCCGTTTTCCTATTCTATGGTGGCTAGTTCTACTTATATAGACGAAGGCCCTGGGCCTCTTCCCAAATATTGAGCGGGAAGGGCGCCAACAATTGGCCATTTTGAAGGGGAACAGCGGATACACTTATCCTGACTAAAGTTGGTCCTCGTCTGCCAAAGTCTCTGGTGATGACGCCTGCTTGGGCTCCACGATGACTGCATTCCAGCCGTTGGGGCTGGTCTTGGTCTTGTTGCACCGAAACGAATGCCTTTGCTTGATGCTCTTGCCTGCGCTTGCCCCTTTGCACCAAAGAGGAAAGGAGGACGCCAGCTGGGCTGGCGCCTGACGGGCGCCTCTTGGTCGTCATGGCTATGCGTCACGGGCACCTCGCGAGGTACCCGCCTTGAGCTCTCCGCCTCCTCATGAGCCAACTGACGAGGCCACGCTGAGGAAGCTCTTGGTCGTCCGCCTCATGAGGCTTGGCCCCTCGCGAGGGTCTTGAGCTTGTGTTGATGAAGATGGGCCGTCCTGGGCCTCCTTTGAGCCACGCCGCAGGCCGCAGGCAGGCAAGTCTGGGGACCCCCGTTCCCAGAATGCCGACAAAGATGACTCTGATTGTCAATCCAAACCCAGCTACAAAACACTTGCTAAAATTGCAACTGAACAACAGAAAGCTATGGAACATATTCAAAAATTGCTAGGCAAAAGCGATGACCCGTTAGACGCGGAAATGAGCCTGTCTCAGTCTTTAATTGAAGACATCAAAAATCTTCATGTTAAATACGAGGAACTTGAAAGTCGTCATGAAACGCTCTCAACAACTCATGAAAAGCTTTCGTATGATTATCTTTAAAGGAAGCAAGAACTTGAGAAATTGAGAGCGGCTCAGGAAGATCTTCAAAAGGAGAACGAGTCACTTTGCGCCTAATAGATCAGTCCCGCTCAGGAAGGATTTGAACCACCATGTCTAAAATGTCAGGAGCGTGATAATGCTGTCTCTATTGCTGAATGTTCTACTGCTGCTACCACTACTAGGGAAAAGCTTATAGGCAGACACTTACTAGTAGCGAGGGTTTATAACCCTCGCTACTACTACTTACTAGTAGCGTGGGTTTTTACCCCTCGCTACTACTAAGTTGATAGTAGTAGCGCGGGTTTTTAACCCTCGCTACTACTAAGCGGTCTCTACCGTGCCCCCCGGGACATGCCATAGTAGCAGCGAGGGGTATAAACCCGCGCTACTACTAAGTTGATAGTATTAGCGCGGTTTTATACCCCTCGCTACTACTAAGTACGAGGTAGGTGACGTCCCCATATCCTCGGCCGAATCCCTCCTCTCTCCCTCACTCTCTCCCTCTCTCCATAGGCTCTCCCATAGTGTTGCACACCTCCTCCTCCATGGCACCCAACGAGTTCACCTCCTCGCGTCGCGTGCCTCCTCCTCCATGGCGCCAAAAGAGGGAGGCCGCCTCGAGTCGCCGGCGTCCCGGAGCTCGCCGGTCTTCCCCGCATCTCCATGCCACCACGTCGGACCACCTCACCACCAACGACGAGCCCTGGTGCGCCCTCCATCTCATTACTTTCTTCCTTGTTTCTCCTTTTCCCTCTCCACGTCCCTCTGATTTTACTCACCTCCCATGCCCATGCCTACGCAGGTCGTCGACATGGCCAACGAGGAGCTCTCTCCCTTGGCTGTGAAGAGGAACCTCACACTGCCGTCTTGCTCTCCTCTGCACTGGATCCGGTCCCTCTACAACAGTTGTCGCTGGATCTGGTCTCCGCTGCCCGTCCGCACCTCCGGCGACCCTTGTCGTCGTTGGATTGAACCATTGACACCATTGACAGCACACACGGGGTCGACATTTTTTTTGGTTTTTGAATTAATAGTAGTAGCGCGGGCCACAGTCACGCGCTATAGATAGTTAGTAGTAGCGCGTGTCGAACCCGTGCTACTACTAACACACGTACTACTAGAGCGGGATGCACCGTGCTACTAATACTAGTTAGTCAGAAGGCTGTAGTAGTAGCGCAGTAATCGCGCTACTACTAGCTTTTAACCCGCGCTACTACTAGGCTTTTTTCTAGTAGTGTACCGCTGCAATATCTTCAATTGCTGATGTGGTAACTAACCCCTCTACTGAGGATACCACTACTATTGCTGATGAGAATGCCAGGTTGAAGAAATTGCTTGAGACAGGGATGTACAAAAGTCTCAAAGGGCATCAGACACTATGTGATGTCCTCAAAAAGCAGATTCTGAACCGAAACCCTAGGAAAGAGGGTGTTGGGTTCGAGAGGAAAATGAATGTTGATGGTTCTTACTGGAAGCCTGAGCAGTACCCCAAAACCACATGGGTTGCTGCAAAGGGACCTTCAGTGGATCCATCTACCCTGTCTGGCTTCACTTGTGCTAACCCGATTATCATTGATGAATCCTTTGATGCAAACTATAAACTGTTTAAGAATCAGAATGGTAAAGTGTTTGCCAGGTATATTGGTACTAACTGCAGGAATGGACCACCTATGAAGAAGATATGGGTACCCAAAAGTTGTCTTGAGAATCTTCCTATGAATGTCATCATGACACCACCTAGGAAGAAGACAAACCCCAGACCAAAGGCTTCATATGGTCCAAAGGCTTCATACAGGCAGAGGACTCACCCGAGTCACCCTAATGCCAATGTTTTGCAGGGAAATCATACTCAGACTTGTGAATATGAGCGGGTTTCATCAAACCGCTATGTTCATAAGACCAAGAAGTATTCTGCTTATTCATATGAGTATTATTCACCTCCTGCAAGGCTATTTGCTAGGGCTCCAAAGCCGAAGTTCTCAGATGTTGCACTTAGACTCATTGCTTCTAAGCCACCCCTGAAAATGTGGGTGGTTAAGAAAACTTAACTCTCTTTTGCAGGGAAGGGTCTCCAGCCGGAAATCAAAGGCGTATGATGCTTATGCTGAGGACCTAAAACATCTTGTGGAGCGCAAGATAAAATGCCCAAATGGTCTTACTATGTATTTTGTTTCTGGTTTCCTTGACAGTCATCCTATCTATCCTAACTAGGATCTGAACTTTCATAATCCACTCGTTCGTCAAATGTCTATGCTTCACAATACCCTTGGTGAAGCCTATCCCCCTAACTGCACTGTAGGGTATGACATCAAAGGCTTCAGAATGGATATGCACAGTGGATGCACTAACCACATAACTGGTGATCGAAGTCTTCTCATGGACTCAACCTTACGTCCATCTGACAAGAGTCAAATCACATTTTCTGACACTGGTAAAATCAAGGTATTGGGTGTAGGTAGAGTTGCAATCTCAAAGGATCAGCACATGGATAAAGTGATGCTTGTTGAATCCCTTGGTTTCAACTTAATGTCTGTCTCAATGCTTTGTGATTTGAACATGATTGTGATATTTGGAAAATATCGTTGCCTTGTGCTTATGGAGTCTAACAAATCTCTAGTATTTGAAGGATATCGAAAGGACGATTTGTACATGGTAGATTTCTCAGCAGGACCACAGATGGCCATATGTCTTCTAGCAAAAGCTTCAGAATACTGGCTCTGGCATCGGGGGCTAGGGCATGCTGGCATGAGGAACTTGTACACACTCGCGAAGAAGAAATATGTCGTAGGCATCGAGGGCGTCAAGTTCAAGAAGGATCATCTGTGGTGCTGCGAAGCCGAAAGATGACAAGGGCCAATCATCCCTCGAAGACAATCATGACGACATCTCAACCCTTCGAGCTGCTTCACATGGACTTATTTGGCCCTACTCACTACTCAATTCTCACTGCCACTGCTTGCCTCTATGGCTTCATCATTGTTGATGATTATTCAATATACACATGGGTGCATATAATCCTTTACAAGAATGAAGTGCATGATGTCTTCAGACGCTTCGCCAATCGTGCCATGACGAACTATGGCATCGAGATCAAGCACATCATAAGTGACAATGGCACAGAGTTCAAGAACACCAGCCTCGACACTTATCTTGATAGATTGGGCATCACTCATGAGTTCTCTGCTCCATACACACCTCAGCAGAATGGCATCTTGGAGCACAAGAACAGAACACTCATTGAGATGGCACAGATGATGCTTGATGAGTACAAGACTCCAAGGAAGTTCTGGCCTAAAGCCATTGATACTGCATGCCACATCATCAACCGTGTTTACCTTCACAAGCTTCTACAGAATACATCCTATGAGCTTCTAACTGGTAAGAAGCCAAACGTCAGTTACTTCAGAGTATTTGGTGCTAGGTGCTGGATCAAGGATCCACATCACACTTCAAAATTTGCACCGAAAGCACATGAAGGTTTTATGCTTGGTTACGGAAGGATTCACACTCCTACAGAGTCTTCAACCTCTTTCACTATAAAGTGGTTGAAACTGTGGATGTGCGGTTCGATCAGGCTAACGGTTTGCAAAGAGAGCACCTGCCAAATGTGCTAGATGAAGTCCCACCTAGTGAATCCATCAATCTTATGGGAACTGGAGAAACCATACCTTCAGAGGTACAGGCTCAAGAAAAACTTATCATTTATGCACCCAATCAACCTGAAGACACTGCTCAGCCTGAAGCCAATGCTGAAGAAGAAGACAATGGTCAGCAAGGGCAAAATCTTCCTCCAGTTCATCCTCGTGTTGCAAATGAAGTACAGATTGAGAAGATAATTGATAGCATCAATGCACCTGGTCCACTCACTCATGCAAGAGCAACACAGCTAGCAAATTTCTATGGGCACTTTGCATTTGTCTCTATATCTAAACCGAAGAAAGTTGCTGCAGCCTTCATGGAACCTGAGTGGATTCAAGCTATGCAAGAAGAGCTTCAACAGTTCGTGCTGGACAATGTGTGGGAATTAGTCAAGCGTCCTGACCCACGCAAGCACAATATCATTGGCATGAAGTGGATCTATCGCAACAAACAGGATGAGCATGGTCAAGTTGTCAGAAACAAGGCTCGTCTTGTTTCTCAATGATACACTCAAGTTGAAGGGATTGACTTCAATGAAACATTTGCTCCGGTGGCTTGGCTTGAAGCCATTCGCATACTGCTAGCCTATGCCAACCATCACAACATCCTTCTATATCAAATGGATGTGAAGAGTGCCTTTCTTAATGGCAAGATTGAAGAAGAAGTGTATGTTGCAATGTTGCACAACCACCTGGCTTTGAAGATCCAAAACATCCTGATATGGTATACAAGCTCAACAAGGCACTGTATGGCCTCAAACAAGCCCCTCGTGCTTGGTATGACACACTCAAAGACTTCCTGAAGAGCAAAGGCTTCAAACCTGGTTCCCTGGATCCCACTCTCTTCACAAAGACATACGATGGTGAACTGTTTGTGTGCCAGATCTATGTGGATGACATTATCTTTGGCTGCACTGACAAAAGATACAGTGATGAGTTTGGGCACATGATGCAAGAGCAATATCAGATGTCCATGATGGGTGAGCTGAAGTTCTTCCTTGGTCTTCAAATCTGTCAGGAGAGCAACGACATCTTCATATCTCAAGAGAAATACCTCAAGGATTGCCTGAAGAAGTTTGGAATGCAAGACTGCAAAGGTTACACGACTCCAATGCCAACCAAAAGTCATCTGGGTCCCGACGACAATGGTAAAGAGTTCGATCAAAAGATATACCGCTTCATGATTGGTTCTTTACTCTATTTATGTGCATCTAGGCCAGATATCATGCTTAGCATTTGCATGTGTGCCCGATTCCAAGCGGCACCAAAGGAATCACATCACTTAGCTGTGAAGCGAATTCTTCGATATTTGGCTTACACCCCAACACTAGGATTATGGTATCCAAAGGGCTCAGAGTTTGATCTAGTTGGATTCTCAGATGCTGATTATGCTGGTGACAAGGTTGATCACAAGTCCACATCAGGCACATGTCACTTTCTTGGACGATCTCTTGTCTGTTGGTCTTCAAAGAAGCAGAACTATGTGTGTCTCTCCACTACTGAATCTGAATACATTGCTGCTGGATCTTGCTGCGCTCAGCTTCTATGGATGAAGCAAAGACTCAAGGAATATGGCATCCATCTGAAGCAAGTGCCACTCTACTGCGACAATGAAAGCGCCATCAAGATTGCCAACAACCCAGTTCAGCACTCGATGACAAAGCACATTCAGATGCGTCATCACTTTCTCAGAGATCATGTCATGAAGGAAGATATTGATATCATTCACGTCAACATTAAAGAGCAATTGGCTGATATCTTCACAAAGCCCTTGGATGAGAAAAGGTTTTGCAAGCTGCGGTGTGAGCTAAATATCTTAGAATCCTTGAATGTCCTGTGATTGGACACACATTCTGACGCTTATGCATGTTGATGACTTAGATGTGCAACACACGAAGTAAAGTATATCTTCAATAAATGAAGACATACACTCTAAGTGTGAATACATTAATGCGGAATTTGACTTCGGAGCGCCACGATAATTGTGCGCCGTGTCTGGGTCTAATACTTCCTATATGGTGGGTAACGCCACCACCAAACTCTTGTTTGAAGTGTTTTAATTGGCATCACATTTGCATAATCTTCGCATTTGATTTGTCTTCAACATTGCTTTGACTTCTTGTTTATCTTCACAATGTTGATTTGGTCTTATACTGATATATACATATATTTGTGTTCTGTCATCTACAACATTCACTTATAGCTATGTCTTCATGTTTGAATCTTTTGATCTAAGTGAATGTGATCGGACCCTAACCCCTTCTATGCTTCTATCTCAGATTCTATCTATCCAAATCATATGCATTCTATTGAAACTGTCGATTGTCTTCTCTGAGTCCTTGTCAGCAGAAGACACATAGACAAAAATTGAATCTGTTTTAATGCTATATCCTTATTGCCTGAAATACGGAGAAGCCGGAACAACCACCCGACAATCCAGGCGTGCGTGGGAACATGGAACAACTTTCAATGTGTTGCATGCATGCCACGTGTCCTTCTGATGTGAACCGCCAGGGGCACCTGCGTAATTATGTTGTGATGTCTCTTTCCTTATAAATACACAACTCACCACGGTCACAATCTCTTCTTCCACCTCGCCACCTCGCACAAACCCTAGCGCCTCCGCTAGCCCACAACGACGCCAGAGACAAAGCGCTTAGCTGCCGCGACTTCTTCGACGCCGTCCTCACATCAGTCATGGACCTCCTCCTCTCCGTCGCCACCGTAGGTGTCTTCCGCCGCCAAGTTAGGGCGCGGGAGATTGAACTGCTCGACCTCCCTCTTCGCCTCGTCTAGTAGTTTGTCAAGGGTAATTAAAACTTACTTTTTACTGCCTTTTTGATCCGTTAGTTCCATCGACTTCAATCAAAAGTGGTTTCTAAACTTCCAAATCTGGATCTGTCTTGTTCTGTGTCTCATATCATACCAAGTATATTCACTTATGCATCACAACTAGTTAGATTCCTCACTTGTACTTATTCATGGATTCATACAAATCTGGAACCAACTCTCATCGAATAAGTGAATGTCTTCGCACTATGAGGTCAATGTCTTCAAACTGATATTCTTCAAAATCTTCTGAGAATGCATATGACCTCTTCCCCTTCCCTCGCACCTCTAATGTTGTCACAGGTACATGTCCGTGGGAGAATCCCTTGGTTCTCATAGTATGCATTCATTTGTAGAGTTCTTACAGTGTCACATCAACTCTCCTGAAGCCAGTTCCTGTCTGACCAGCAAGAGGAAGCGATTCATAGTCTTGAAGCCTTTCAGCTTGAATATAATGGCCACTGAGAAATCAGCTAGAAAAGGCGGCAGGCAACACCATGGGGATACCGCTAAGGATTAGCCACCAGATCTATTTGAAATGTACAAGATAGATCCTGAAGAAAATTACAATCAGCGCAAGACTCGAATCCAATGGATTCGAAGATATTGGGCAGAAAAATGGTTCCAATACAGATTTGTGACTGCCGAATATGCTGAAAAGAACGCCATCAAGCGACCATGGGGAGATATTCTATACAAAAATCTTCAGCCCAAGTCCAAGTCCGAAGCCATTGCTGAAGGCTTCTATCCTCGCATGGTCCGAGGACCACAGCTAGAGAATGCCGACCCATCATCATTGTTTTATGGTGTCGCGATGACAATCTTTTCAAGCGCAACTACCAGTTTGCCAAAGATTCTACTGTGAAGAACAAGAAAAATCTTGGCATCAACTTCAACCCTGGTCCGTCTGCTCCAAGGGCTGAGGGCACACACGATGCCAACCCCAATGTCATCGGCCCCTTTGACAAGTTTGATGGTCTCCTCTCCTACATCGCTTCTCAGAGGGCCATAGTGGAGCAATCAGCTCATGACGCAGATTTTGATGAAGCGCCATCTCCACCTAAGCCGCAGAAGCAGAAGAAATCAAAAGCTTCAAAGCCCTCTGCCGCACCAAAAGCTTCTCGTGCGAACCCATTGGCAACTGCACCTCCTGAACTCAGTGCGCAATCTGAAGATATTTCTCGTGTCTCCAAGAAGATGGAGAAGCCCAAGAAGAAGAAGCCCATGAAGGTTTCTGGGCATGAACTAACTCCAGCTGTCGTTCTGCGGAACGGAACTGAAGCCATTGATCTGTTAAGCGACGAAGATCTTGGTGATGATGCTCTTGAGCTACTAATTAAGAGCAAGCAAGAGGCGGAGATCTTCAACGATCTGCCCCTCTTTGATGTGTATATTCTGAACAACTTCATCGATGAGTGGTTTGACAACCCGAGCCTCAGCATTGATGATCTTCAGCTCCCGATGGACATAAGCGTCACCTTCCACAGAGCCATTGCTAATGAGCTGGCTCTGGCTCAGAAGATCGTCGAGCTGAAGAACAAAATTGATTATGAAAAGGCTCAATTCAAGAAGAACATGGCCAAGCTCAGCGTGGCTGATGTTCAAAGATTCAAGGAAATGCTACATGTGCTCAAAGAACAGTTTCACAAGAAACGTGAAGAAGAAAAAGGTTCAAGAGAGCGGATGAAATACTTTGCAGAGAAATGTGTTCAAGCACGCAATGACGCAGAAAAGCGCAAGGCTCTTGGGCGTCCAGGTATCGACCTCAAGATGGCTGCCAAACTGAAGAAGAAGCCTGTTGTGGACCAAGATGAAGCATCAACGGAGGAAGCACCTCGCATTGTCTTCCCTACTAGCATGACAGGCTCGAAGCCTAAGGTCCCCACAACAGCTTCAGAACTCAAGAAGACAAGGGCAGCTAAAGCCGAAGCCAAGAAGCGCAAGCACAAGAATGTTTCTGATGATGCTCCATCAAAGAAGAAACTGAAAAAGACTGCAAAGAAAGAGCGTGATGCGGCCTCTGAACCTCTTGTTCTCGAGCCCATTTCTGTTGCTCATCCTGCCTCCACCAACCAAGAGCGTCAACTTGTGATCCACGAGCCTGCTTTCACAGAGGCTCCTGAAAATGAAGACATTCCAGCTGTCGACCCCATCATAGCTAAAGACATTGGTCGTGAAGACAATGTAGATGATGATGAAGTCCTTTCTCAAATCGAGCACCAACCGGTATCATCGCCTGTTCTTCAAACAACAAACTCATCAGCATTGGTCATCCTTTGACGCCAGTTGCTCATGATGATTCGTGGGCTGATCGCCATCAACAAGACACCCCCATTGATGATGAGACACCCAGAACTCCACCACCTCAAGCCACCACTTCGGAGCTTGACAATGACAATTACATGGTGCTGACCACTCCATCACCACAGGCGTCGCCCGCTTTCTGCAGGCTTCGCAAAGGCCCTAGGCCACAGGCCACCATGTCGAGCATTCCAGAAGGAGAAGTGCAACAAAGCTCAGTTGCACGCGAAGTGTTTCCTGAAGTCACTCCTACTGCGAATGTCTCTGAGTCCGAAGCAAAAGCTGCTGAAGACATTCCGGATGCATCAGCCGATGACAATCAAGAACCAAGACAAGAAGAAGAAAGAGTTGCCACACCCCCTCTCACTCAAGAAGTCGTTCTCGAGGAGAACGTGATTGTGCCTGACCCTCCTGTCATTGAAGACACGGAGGTTGCGAACACTAAGGCTGCCACCAACAATGATACTGAAGCCAATGACGTTGTCATGGATGAAGACAATGTGGAGCCTGAATCCAATGTTGTGCCTGAAGCTCAAGTGCAACCTGAAGCCCATGTGGATACTGATGCCACTGTTCCAGCCCAAAGGCCTCACATAATTGAACATGCCTATAATCGTGGTGAACTTGTCACAGTTCGGTGGCCCATCATGGTGCCTCCCACTGCTCCCGGACCTCAATATGACTATCATGTGGAGCAGCGGCCACAAGTTCAGAAGCCAAAGCCCAGGCTACCAAGGCTTCCAGGTACTGATACTTCACCAGGATCCTTCGGTGTCAACAGCTTCAGAGCCCACAACACCTTCTTTGATAGCGCCAAGAATCCATACTCGAAGCCAAAGATCTCATCTGATCGCTTCTGGAGCTATCAACAGCGCAACTATTATTCATGTGTCTTATACAATCAAGAGCGAATCCTTCCGCACATGCGTCTGGATTGTGAAGCCATTGCTGGTCTGGCCTGCCTGGAAGAAGCTCTGGACTGTTTCAGAGAAGTTGGTCTTCTTCCATTCATCACGGATAAAGAGCACTGGAATGAAGAGCTCATGTTGCAGTTCTACGCCACACTTCACATTCGTGGCTACAACAAGGATCCGAAGACATGGGTCCTTGAGCGGATGTCAGGTGAATCCAAAGCTCAAGACGTTATTGAGCTTACTTCCCTGCCCACTCCAGGTGAAATCTATGAGCCTGGTTGTCAGCTACACCAAATGAACTGCAGAGTATCTTCCAGCAGCCTGAACCAAATATGAGTCAGATGCTCGGTATGATGAAGCCATTGCCTCAAGATGCTGATTATCCCAAGGAATTCTTCATCAAGGACCTTGAGTACCTGCTCCGCACAATCTATCATGTTCTGAGGCGTACTCTTTGGCCCATCAAGGGATACTCAGTTGAAGCCAAACTTGAAGGAGCCATGAAGACTTTTGTGTTCTAATTTTTTTTACTGTACACAGTAAGGCAATGCGCCACTGCAATCTTTATAAATATATCAAAAGGTCTTATACAAAGAACAAAATAAAGGCTTGAGCTAAGCCACTGAAGAAAAGAAGAAAGACAGGGGAGAAAAGCAAAAAGAAAGAAAAACTAGTCTGAAGGACTAGAAGGAGAAAAAACAACAAAAGTAAATTACAACAGATTGTCCAACCAGGCATGAAATTCAGTAGCATATTTCTTCTTGATTCTGTGCTTTAATCATTGTAGCTCCTGAAAGAAGATTGCTCTCCAGCCCTGAAATGATGGCTGGATTTGGTTGAAAATCATATTATTCCTTGAAATCCAGATTGCCCAAGCCCCAAATATGATTATGTCCATGAAAAAAGGTAGTCTGAGTTTGTCCTTCATATCATCCAATGCTTCCCAAATTGAGATAGGGTTAGTTCTATTTGGTCAAATGAAACTCCAGCATCTGTCAGCAAATGGGCAACCCAAGAAAAGATGAAAGAGAGTTTCCTCCTGGCCACAATCCATTAGAGCACAGTTGTAAGTTTCCAAGTAAAAAGTTTTCCTCCTGAAAAGATTTCTGGTATTGACCCTGTCATGTAGTAACATCCAGAAGAAAATTTTGTGTCTTGGCTGGCAAGAACTATTCCAGATCCATTGGAACTGAGGAGGAACTGTTTTATCCCAAGCAGTACTGTATAAGCCTTCTTAGCACTAAACTTCTCAGAACCCCAAATGTATGACCAGGTATCATTACAACGTGCCAGATTCAAGTTTCTTTGTTCCTCACAAATGTTCTCCAATTGTAAAAACTGTTCATAAGCTTGCACTGTGAGAGGAAGATGAAACAGGTCTTCAAGGAACTCAGTCGGCAGGGTCTCAAAGACAGTGATGTTGGTGTTCTTAGCAAAGGAGAAAAGGTGTGGGAAACTATGGTGCAGGCATGAAGAGTGCCATAAGTGAGTCCAGAGCAGAGCAGATTTCCCATCACCAAGGTTACACCTAGCCATTGATTTGAACTTATCAATGAGCTTTAGATTTGCTTTCCACCAAAAGGAGCCTATTATTTGTTGTCCTGGTAATTGTCCCTCTGCGTAGTAAGCTTCCCATATCATATTGACCCAAGGGATGTCTTGTCTATTGTAGAACTTGTGAAGATTTTTCAAAAGAAGTGCATGATTTTGAGCTGTAATGTCTTTCACTCCAAGACCTCCTTGATTATTTGGCCTACAGACCACAGTCCATTTCACCATAGCAGGTTTGTGATCCTCTAGGTCAGGTCCTCTCCATAAGCAATGCCTCAGGTATTTATTGATTTGTTTTCTGATTGTTTCTAGTAGATCTAGGAAGCACATTGCAAATATTGGTAAAGAAGCTAGGATGGACTTGACAAGGAGGAGTCTTCCTGCTTGAGTCATAAAAGTGGCCAGTCCAAGCAACTTATTAGCAATTCTCTTGACGAGGGGTAAACACTGTTCCACAGTTGGTTTATACAAACCCAAAGGCAACCCAAGATATGTGAAAAGGGAATGTTTCCCTTTTGCAGTTTAAAGTTCTGATCAGGAGTTCCACTCTTTCCTCAGAAACATTGATGGTGATCAAGCTGGACTTGGAATTATTCACCCTGAGGCCAGTAGCATCATCAAAAGTATTTAGGATAGCCTTGAGAAACACCAGTTGTCTAGTATCAGCTTGTAGAAGGATGAGTGTGTCATCAGCATACTGCACTATAGGGAAGTCAGGGCAGGAGTTGAACTACAAAGGTGATGTAAGCAACCCTTGATGCATTGCCTTGTTCAACATTGACTGCAAGAGGTCAGCAAAAATAACAAAAAGTAGAGGGGATAGTGAATCACCTTGTCTAACTCCTTTCTTACAATAAAACTTTTTTCCTGGCACTCCATTCAATAGAACAGAAGAGGAAGCAGAGTTGAATAGGAGGCCCATCCACATGATCCATCTCTCACCAAAGCCTTTAGCCCTGAGAATTTCAATAATTGCCTTATGTTCAATGCAATCAAAAGCTTTAGCAAAATCTAGCTTCAAGACCACCATCTCTTCTCTAGATTTGTGACACTGGTGTAGATACTCATAAGCCCAGCTAAGGAAGTCATGAATTGCTCTGTCTTTTAGAAATCCATACTGATTAATGTGCACAATCTTGAGTATAATCTTTTGAAGTCTATTAGCCAGTAGCTTGGTGATGATTTTCAGGCATGTGTTTAACAGGGATATAGGTCTGAAATCATATGCAGTAAGTGGAGCTGTGATTTTTGGAATGAGTGTGATTTGAGAGGTGTTGATACTTTCCAAATTGACATTCCCATCATAGAAGTCATGGATAAGTTTCCTGATATCATCACCAATGATATCCCAGCAATCCTTAATGAATTCATTGTTAAAACCATCAGGACCAGGGGATTTGTCAGAAGGCAGATTTTTGATTACTCATCAATTTCCTCAGTAGTGAACTTCTTCTCCAGATCATTAAAAATTTGTGGGTCAGAGATTGGACCATACAAAGATTGTAAATCAAAGTGCATGTGGGTGTCCTTAGAAGTCCCCAATCTCTTCCTGAAAGATTCCCATAACAAAGCAACTTTGCTTTCATGATCTGTGAATTCCACCCGGTCTTCATTCTGAAGCATAGCAATGTGATTATGTCTGTGATTAATTGTTGCTTTGGTATGAAAAAAATTTGTGTTCTCATCCCCAAATCTGACCCCTTTAATTTTTTCTCTTTGCATCCAATAAATCTTCTGGTTCTTGAGCAAAGTGAGGAGTTCCTCTTTCAACAATTCCTACAATTCCATTCAAAGTCACTAAGATTTCTGAATTCTTCAACCAAATCAAAAAAGAATATGATCTCATTCAGATTCTCAATTTTTCTCTTCAGACAAATGAGAGTTTTGGCCCAATGCTTTAAAGCCCTCATCGTGTTCTATATTCTCAATGGCATCAGATTCAATTCCCAGGATTTCTTCATCAGACAGCTTGTTGCATCTGGAATTGATCTGTTTGGCTTGAAGTTTTATGCCCCATGGGTGATGCGCTTAATCAAGCTTCACTCTTCTGTCGACTATCAGCCTTCAGCACGCAACCACCTTGTCTTTTTGCCTGAAGTTGATATGTCTATCGAAGCCATCTACTCTGAGCCCGCCAAGGATCCACTTTATCTTCATAATGTTGATCGCCAAAGCTTCATGCAACCAATTGAGGGAGTTCTTGCTGCAACTCGGGTCTATCCTCTGGCTGGAAATATGCGTGCACCTCATCGTGCTAATACTGAAGCCACTGAAAGCACCATTGCTCAAAGGCCTCGGAAGCAATCTCGTGTACTCAATGACCGAGAGCTTCTTGTGGCCTTACATCAGAAACATGGTAGACACCTTGACTGGCTAAAGCGTCAGATGCAGAGCCTCTTGGTGGATGTTAACCGCATTCGCAATCTTGCCACCAAGAACGCATTCGTGGCACATGAAGCCTGTCAGCGGTCTTGGAAGAGTCTTTCATTGATAGGCTCTGAAGACGATCTTCGCGAAGATGGCTTCATAGAGCGCTTCAAATTTGATTCCACGCCTCCCCAGAATGTCGTATTGTGTCGGACTCCTTCCATAGAAGACTATGAGTATTCATCTTCGGCTGCAACTGTTGTTGCGAGAGCCATCGATGAGGAAGATGATGCCACTTCACCAACCATGACTTCGCCGCGTCTCGACACTGCACTAGGCCCCTCTGCACCACCGAACTCCAACATCGACCCTGCACCTTCATCTACTCCTGATGGGAACGAGTAGATGTTCTATGTCTTAAAACCTTCTTGGTCCTTACTGACAAAAGGGGGAGAAGCATATGAGTTGATAGTCTTCAAGTGGGTTCGTATGGGTGGTTGCTATATTTTTTGCCAAGTGGTTACAACTCTCATTTTTGATACATTTGGTTCTTCGGATTGTAACACTTAAACTCGATGGTCGTCTGCTACTTTTTCTTCTACTTTGTGATGCGATGATAAATTGCGCATGAAGTCATTCCGCAGACGTCCATTTTTCATTATGCATGTCATTATCTTCGTTATATCCTTATATGCATGATGAATTGTCTTCATAAGTTGAAGAGGATCTCCACAAGTAAAACCTGCCATGTGCATTTGCATTCAAGAGCAAATTACTTATATGCTCCAATGGCTGTTGTTTTATGAGGATTCGTTGGGTGTACTTGAAATTTGACTATTTCGTCTGCTGGCTTAAAGGAAGTGGATTTGGACCTCTTGTCGAGGATTACATCGTCCTTGTCCACTATAGAGCGCAGAGTTGTTAGTTACTCGGCCGCGAGGGCCTCGGATAGCGCCTCGAGGGCCAGGGATGCAATTTTGTTTTTGGCGCACAGTGTTATATCCGGATCACTAGTGATAGTGATAACTCCGTTGGGCCCTGACATTTTGAGCTTCATGTACCCATAATGGGGTATGGCTTGAAAGCGTGTGAATGCGTCTCGCCCTAACAGGGCGTGATATCCGCTGTTGAAAGGTGCCACGTGGAAGAGCAACTCTTCGGCTGGCGTGCCGAATACAACGTCGAGTGTGATCTTCCCCGAGCTTCGTGCTTCTCGACTGGGGATGATTCCTCGGAAAGTGGTGCCGCTTTGCTCGATGCGACTTTTGTCCATCAGCATTTTTTGGAGCGTACCTTCGTAGACGAGGTTCGGTCGCTGCTGCTATCCATGAGCACTTTTGTGAGCCAAAAGACATCCACTATTGGGTTTATGACCAAGGGCCCTTGGCTCGTCATCGGCGGTGAAAGTTATCGCCATGTCGTTCCAAGGATTTATTGCGGCTACCCGGTTAACTTCGGATAGGTCACGTAATGCCCTTTTGCACTGGTTATTGGAAGAAAAGGTCTCGAAGACCGTAAAAACATTTAGATCAGCATCTTCCGAAGAGTGCCTCTCTAGAGAGGATGGCCTCACCACTCTTACCCACCTGCCAGAGTACCCAACATGCCCGAAGGCTATGTGTTGGTTAGGTATTCGGCGTCGTATGTATCTGACAGGGTTTGTCGAGCAAATTGTCAAGGACAGTTATGTGTCTTTGTCCATGAGATGACGATCGGGTGTCTTGTAAGGGTGCATCCTTTTTGTCCGTCCGGTGGGCTGCTTAAAGGCAGGCGGTTCCCACTGGGTTGTCTGGGCTTTCCAGACGTTTTCAATTGCGTAGTACTTCTGTACGATATGTGCCAAATCTGCAAAGTGTAGTATGCGGTGGTGGTTGAGGGCGTTGAGGATTCCCTTGTCCGTACAGTTGCAAAAAAATATTGAAACCGCGTCGGCTTCGCAGCAATCGTTTTTAACCAGGAGGAATCGAGCCCAAAAGTGATGGACTGTTTCCTCAGGTTGCTGCCGCACATACATTAGGTCGCATACGTCTGCAGGGCCTGAATTGCTGGGGAATATTGATTGTGGTGGGTGGGCGGGTTGATATCTGAACCCTGACCCACTATTGTATCCGGAGTTTGAAGGATTTGCGAGGTCACTGACCCAGGATCCGGAGTGTCCTAGCGGCTTTTGGGCTCAACACCCGGTTCTATGTTCGGAGGACATGAGGTTGATGACCCACAAGTATAGGGGATCTATCATAGTCTTTTCGATAAGTAACAGTGTCGAACCCAACGAGGAGCAGAAGGAAATGACAAGCGGTTTTCGGTAAGGTATTCTCTGCAAGCACTGAAATTATCGGTAACAGATAGTTTTGTGATAAGGTAATTTGTAACGGGTAACAAGTAAAAAAAGTAAACAAGGTGCAGCATGGTGGCCCAATCCTTCAAGGACAAGCCTGGAAAAACTCTTATATAAAGGAAAACGCTCCCGAGGACACATGGGAATTATCGCCAAGCTAGTTTTCATCATGCTCATATGATTCGCATTCGTTACTTTGATAATTTGATATGTGGGTGGACCGGTGCTTGGGTACTGCCCTTCCTTGGACAAGCATCCCACTTATGATTAACCCCTCTTGCAAGCATCCACAACTACAAAAGAAGTATTAAGGTAAACCTAACCATAGCATGAAACATGTGGATCCAAATCAGCCCTTACGAAGCAAAGCATAAACTAGGGTTTAAGCTTCATCACTCTAGCAACCCATCATCTACTTATTACTTCCCAATGCCTTCCTCTAGGCCCAAATAATGGTGAAGTGTCATGTAGTCGACGTTCACATAACACCACTAGAGGAAAGACAACATACATCAAATGAATACCAAATTCACATGACTACTGATAGCAAGACTTCTCCCATGTCCTCAGAAACAAACGTAACTACTCACAAATCATATTCATGTTCATAATCAGAGGGGTATTAATATGCATAAAGGATCTGAACATATGATCTTCCACCAAATAAACCAACTAGCATTAACTACAAGGAGTAATCAACACTACTAGCAACCCACAGGTACCAATCTGAGGTTTGGAGACAAAGATTGGATACAAGAGATGAACTAGGTTTTGAGAGGAGATTGTGCTGGTGAAGATGTTGATGGCGATTGACCCCCTCCCGTCGAGAGGATCGATGGTGATGACGATGGTGATGATTTCCCTCTCCCAAAGGGATGTTTTCCTGGCAGAACAGCTCCGCCGGAGCCCTAGATTGGTTTCGCTAGGTTCCGCC
Organism: Aegilops bicornis; assembly: GCA_021605145.1. Lineage (NCBI taxonomy): Eukaryota > Viridiplantae > Streptophyta > Magnoliopsida > Poales > Poaceae > Aegilops > Aegilops bicornis. Next base: position 627,256,733 of record CM038671.1, on the reverse strand, counting down.
TCGAGACGGCGGCGCTTCGTCCCAAAAGCTTCCTTCCGATTTTTTCCAGGGGGAAAGACTTCATATAGCAAAAGATGGGCATTGGAGGCCTGCCAGGTGGCCCACGAGACAGGGGGCGCGCCAAGGGGGGTAGGGCGCGGCCCCACCCTCGTGGCCAGGGTGTGGCCCCCCTCTGGTTGATTCTTTCGCTAGTATTTTTTATTAATTCCAAAGAGTACCTCCATGCAGTTTCAGGACTTTTGGAGTTGTGCAGAATAGGTCTCGAATATTTGCTCCTTTTCCGGCCCAGAATTCCAGCTGCCGGCATTCCCCCTCTCCGTGTAAACCTTGTAAAATAAGAGAGAATAGGCATAAGTATTGTGACATAATGTGTAATAACAGCCCATAATGCAATGTATATCGATATAAAAGCATGATGCAAAATGGACGTATCAACTCCCCCAAGCTTAGACCTCGCTTGTCCTCAAGCGGAAGCCGATAGCGAAAAATATGTCCACATGTTTAGAGATAGAGGTGTCGATAAAATAAAATACGGACATGAGGGCATCATGATCATTCTTATAACAGCAACATATATATATTGTCATATGATTTCTTATGCTAAAGTAACAATCTATTCACAATGTCAAGCATGAATCAGAAACTTCATTGAAAACTAACAAACTATGATCTCGGTCATTGAAGCAATTGCAATTTATCATAACATCGGAAATAGTCAATATAAGAGCTTTTCTACAAGTCCACATACTCAACTATCATTTAGTATTTCACAATTGCTAACACTCACGCAATACTTATGGGTATGGAGTTTTAATCAGACACAGAGAAAGATAGGGGCTTTTAGTGTTGCCTCCCAACCTTTTACCTCAAGGGTAATGTCAACAATAATAGTTTATGATAACTTACATCCAATTAGATATATATATATATATATATATATATATATATATCAGGATCTTTCCAACATAATGTGCTTGCCAAAGGATAAAATGTAAAAAGGAAAAGGTGAAGATCACCATGACTCTTGTATAAGATATAAAACAAGAATGAAAGATAGGCCCTTCGCAGAGGGAAGCAGAGGTTATCATTTGCTTTTATGGTTGGATGCACAAAATCTTAATGCGAAAGAACGTCACTTTATATTGCCACTTGTGATATGGACCTTTATTATGTAGTTCGTCGCTTTTATTTCTTCCACATCACAAGATCGTATAAAGCTTATTTTCTCCACACTAATAGATCATACATATTTAGAGAGCAATTTTTATTGCATGCAACAATACAACTTACTTGAAGGATCTTACTCAATCCATAGGTAGGTATGGTGGACACTCATGGCAAAACTGGTTTAAGGATATTCGGAAGCACAAGTAGTATCTCTACTTGGTGCAAAGAATTTGGCTAGCATGAGCGGGAAAGGCAAGCTCAACATGTTAGATGATCCATGGCAATATACTTTATTTCGGATATAAGAAAACATAACCCATTACGTTCTCTTCCTTGTCCAACATCAACTTTTTATCATGTCATATTTTAATGAGTGCTCACAATCATAAAAGATGTCCAGGATAGTATATTTATATGTGAAAACCTCTCTTTATTTATTACTTCCTATTAGTTGCAACGATGACCAAAACTATGGTTGTCAACTCTCAACAACTTTTGTTCATCATACTCTTTTATACGTGAAGTCATTACTCTCCATAAGATCAATATGATCTCTTTAATTCTTTTATACTTTCTTTTATTCCCTCAAGATCATAGCAAGATAGCAAAGCCCTTGACTCAAAACTAATCTTTGTTATATATAGGTCACAGACTCGATTAAATAGAAGGATCGTAAAGCAAAACTCAAAACTAGATCATACTAAAACTTTATTCTACTAGATAAAGATATTACCAAAAAGATCGAACTAAGAAAAATGGTAAAGATAGGAGTGTGATGGTGATACGATACTGGGGCACCTCCCCCAAGCTTGGCAGTTGCCAAGGGGAGTGCCCATACCCATGTGATTATGTCTCTTTCTTCGGAGGTGGCCCAAAGTGGTCAACATCGCTGTTTGCTCCTGGTCCCGGTGTCGGATGACTGGATGAGACACCCGACTCTCCTCGACTGACTCTTGAGAAGACATCTTTCTCTAATCTGTGGTATAAACAACTCAAAACAAAAACAGAGGATATTTGCGAGGTTCAGTGGTCAAAACCTTCGGGAGATTATTTAATGATTTTTTACCGACCAAAAGAAGTATCGTGCAAGAAAACGGAGTCCGGAGAGCACACGAGGTGCCCACGAGGCAGGGGGGCGCGCCCAGGGGGGTAGGGTGTGCCCTCCACCCTCGTGGATGTTGGAAATATGCCCTAGAGGCAATAATAAATTAGTTATTATTATATTTCCTTGTTCATGATAATCGTTTATTATCCATGCTATAATTGTATTGATAGGAAACTCAGATACATGTGTGGGTACATAGACAACACCATGTCCCTAGTAAGCCTCTAGTTGACTAGCTCGTTGATCAATAGATGGTTACCGTTTCCTGACCATGGACATTGGATGTCGTTGATAACGGGATCACATCATTAGCAGAATGATGTGATGGACAAGACCCAATCCTAAGCCTAGCACAAAGATCGTGTAGTTCGCATGCTAAAGCTTTTCTAATGTCAATTATCTTTTCCTTAAACCATGAGATTGTGCAACTCCCGGATCTTTGTAGGAATGCTTTGGGTGTACCAAAGCGTCACAACGTAATCGGGTGGCTATAAAGGTGCACTACGGTATCTCCGAAAGTGTCCATTGGGTTGGCACGAATCGAGACTGGATTTGTCACTCCGTGTGACGGAGAGGTATCTCTGGGCCCACTCGGTAGGACATCATCATAATGTGCACAATGTGACCAAGGGGTTGATCACGGGATGATGTGTTACGGAACGAGTAAAGAGACTTGCCGGTAACGAGATTGAACAAGGTATCGGCATACCGACGATCGAATCTCGGGCAAGTACAATACCGCTAGACAAAGGGAATTGTATACGGGATTGATTGAGTCCTTGACATCGTGGTTCATCCGATGAGATCATCGTGGAACATGTGGGAGCCAACATGGGTATCCAGATCCCGCTGTTGGTTATTGACCGGAGAACGTCTCGGTCATGTTCAAGATGGTTCCCGAACCCGTAGGGTCTACACACTTAAGGTTCGATGACGCTAGGGTTATAGGGAATAGATATACGTGGTTACTGAATGTTGTCCGGAGTCCCGGATGAGATCCCGGACATCACGAGGAGTTCCGGAATGGTCCGGAGGTAAAGATTTATATATGGAAAGTTGTTGTTCGGGTTCCGGGAAAAGTTCGGGTTTTTCTGGTATTGTACCGGGAAGCTTCCAGAAGGTTCCGGAAGATTCTGCAAATTGTTCCACCACGTCCAATATAGAAGCATGGGCTGTAATGGGGCGCCCTAGCCTTAATGGGCCAGGGGCACCATCCCCCCAAGGCCCATGCGCATGGGAGAGGGGAAACCCTAAGGGGGAGGGCCTCCACTTGACTTGGGAGGCACTCCTCCCCCCTTGGCCGCCCTAGATGGGATCTAGGGCTGGCCGCCCGCCCTAGGGTGGAACCCTAGGTGGGGGCGCAGCCCCCCCTCTCCCCCTATATATAGTGGAGGCAAAGGGGCAGCCCAACACATGAAGTTCTTCTCATGTTGGCGCAGCCCTACCTCTCTTTCTCCTCATATCTCGTGGTGCTTGGCGAAGCCCTGCTGGATCACCACGCTCCTCCACCACCACCACGCCGTTGTGCTGCTGCTGGATGGAGTCTTCTCCAACCTCTCCCTCTCTCCTTGCTGGATCAAGGCATGGGAGACGTCAACGGGCTTTACGTGTGTTGAACGCGGAGGTGCCATCCGTTCGGCACTAGGACCTCCGGTGATTTAGATCACGACGAGTACGACTCCTTCAACCCCGTTCTCTTGAACGCTTTCGCTTAGCGATCTACAAGGGTATGTAGATGCACTCTCCTTCCCCTCGTTGCTGGTTTCTCCATAGATAGATCTTGGTGACACGTAGGAAAATTTTGAATTTCTGCTACGTTCCCCAACAGTGGCATCATGAGCTAGGTCTATTTCGTAGATTCTTTGCACGAGTAGAATACAAAGTAGTTGTGGGCGTTGATTTTGTTCAATATGCTTACCGTTACTAGTCCAATCTTGTTTCGACGGTATTGTGGGATGAAGCGGCCCGGACCGACCTTACACGTACACTTACGTGAGATGTGTTCCACCGACCGACATGCACTTGGTGCATAAGGTGGCTAGCGGGTGCCGATCTCCCACTTTAGTCGGAACGGATTCGATGAAAAGGGTCCTTATGAAGGGTAAATAGCAATTGGCATATCACGTTGTGGTTTTGCATAGGTAAGAAAGCGTTCTTGCTAGAAACCCATAGCAGCCACGTAAAACATGCAAACAACAATTAGAGGACGTCTAACTTGTTTTTGCGGTGGTATGCTATGCGATGTGATATGGCCAAGAAGAATGTGATGAATGATATGTGATGTATGAGATTGATCATGTTCTTGTAATAGGAATCACGACTTGCATGTCGATGAGTATGACAACCGGCAGGAGCCATAGGAGTTGTCTTAATTTATTGTATGACCTGCGTGTCATTGAACAACGCCATGTAATTACTTTACTTTATTGCTAACCGGTAGCCATAGTAGTAGAAGTAATAAGTTGGCGAGACAACTTCATGGAGACATGATGATGGAGATCATGATGATGGAGATCATGGTGTCATGCCGGTGACGATGATGATCATGGAGCCCCGAAGATGAAGATCAAAAGGAGCAAAATGATATTGGCCATCTCATGTCACTATTTGATTGCATGTGATGTTCATCATGTTTATACATCTTATTTGCTTAGAACGACGATAGTAAATAAGATGATCCCTCATTAAAATTTCAAGAAAGTGTTCCCCCTAACTGTGCACCATTGCGAAAGTTCGTCGTTTCGAAGCACCACGTGATGATCGGGTGTGATAGATTCTTACGTTCACATACAACTGGTGTAAGCCAGATTTACACACGCGAAACACTTAGGTTAACTTGACGAGCCTAGCATGTACGCATATGGCCTCGGAACACAAGAGACCGAAAAGGTCGAGCATGAGTCGTATGGAGGATACGATCAACATGAAGATGTTCACCAATGATGACTAGTCCGTCTCACGTGATGATCGGACACGGCCTAGTTGACTCGGATCATGTAATCACTTAGATGACTAGAGGGATGTCTATCTGACTGGGAGTTCATGAGGTGAACTTAATTATCCTGAACATAGTCAAAAGATCTTTGCAAATTATGTCGTAAGCTCGCACTTTAGTTCCACTGTTTTAGATATGTTCCTAGATAAAATATAGTTGAAAGTTGATGATGGCGATTATCTGAAGACGAAGAAACCTTATGTCCTTAATGCACCGCTCAGTGTGCTGAACCCCGAACGTCGTCTGTGGATGTTGTGAACATCGGACATACACGTTTTGATAACTGCGTGATAGTTCAGTTAAACGGTTTAGAGTTGAGGCACCAAAGACGTTTTTTGAAACATCACGGAACATATGAGATGTTTCGAGGGCTGAAATTGGGATTTCAGGCTTGTGCCCACGTCAAGAGGTATAAGACCTCCGACGATTTTCTTAGCCTGCAAACTAAGGGAGAAAAGCTCAATCGTTGAGCTTGTGCTCAGATTGTCTGAGTGCAACAATCACTTGAATCGAGTGGGAGTTGATCTTCCTGATGAGATAGTGATGTTTCTCCAAAGTCATTGCCACCAAGCTGCTAGAGCTTCGTGATGAACTATATCCTTGAAATATTCGCGATGTTTGACACCGCGAAAGTAGAAGTCAAGAAGGAGCATCAATTGTTGATGGTTAATGAAACCACTTGTTTCAAGAAAGGCAAGGGCAAGAAGGGATACTTCATGAAACGGCAAATCAGTTGCTGCTCTAGTGAAGAAACCCAAGGTTAAACCCAAACCCGAGACTAAGTGCTTCTGTAATGAGGGAACGGACACTGAAGCAGGACTACCCTAGATACTTGGTAGATGAGAAGGCTGGCAAGGTCGATAGAAGTATATTGGATATACATTATGTCAATGTGTACTTTACTAGTACTCCTAGCAGCACCAGGGTATTAGATACCGGTTCGGTTGCTAAGTGTTATTAACTCGAAATAAAAGCTACGGAATAAACGGAGACTAGCTAAAGGTGAGCTGACGATATGTGTTGGAAGTGTTTCCAAGGTTGATGTGATCAAGCATCGCACGCTCCCTCTACCATCGAGATTGGTGTTAAACCTAAATAATTGTTGTTTGGTGTTTGCACTGAGCATAGACATGATTGGATTATGTCTATCACAATACGGTTGTTCATTTAAGGAGAAAAATGGTTACTCTGTTTATTTGAATGATACCTTCAATGGTCTTGCACCCAAAGGAATGGTTTATTGAATCTCGATCATAGTAATACACATTTTCATGCCAAAAGATATAAGATAGTAATGATGGTACCACTTACTTGTGGCACTGCCATGTAAGTCATATTGGTATAAAAGCATGAAGAAGCTCCATGTTGATGGATCTTTGGACTCACTCGTTTTGAAAAGTTTGAGACATGCGAACCATGTCTATTGGTGTATACGCATGAAGAAACTCCATGCAGATGGATCGTTTGGACTCACTTGATTTTGAATCACTTGAGATATGCAAATCATACCACATGGGCAAGATGACTAAAAAGCCTCGTTTTCAAGAAGATGGAACAAGATAGCAACTTGTTGGAAATAACACATTTTGATGTGTGCAGTCCAATGAGTGCCGAGGCATGCAAAGGAATATCGTTATGTTCTTACTTCACGATGATTCGAGTAGATGTTGAGTATATTTACTTGATGAAACACAAGTCTGAATTATTGAATGGTTCAAGTAATTTCAGAGTGAAGTTGAAGATCATTGTGACAAGAGGATAAAATGTCTATGATATGATCATAGAGATGAGTATCTGAATTACGAGCTTTGGCACACAATTAAGACATTGTGGAAATTGTTTCACAATTAATACCGCCTGGAACACCATAGTGTGATGGTGTGTCCGAACATGATAGTTGCACCCTATTGGATATGGTGCGTACCATGATGTCTCTTATTGAATTACCACTATCGTTCATGAGTTAGGCATTAGAGACAACCGCACTCACTTTAATAGGGCACCACGTAATTCCGATGAGATGACACCGTGAGAACTATGGTTTAGAGAAACCTAAGCTGTCGTTTCTTGAAAGTTTGGGGCTGCGACGCTTATGTGAAAAAGTTTCATCATGATTAGATCGAACCCAAAACGGATAAATGCATGTTCATAGGATACCCAAAATGGTTGGGTATACCTCCTAATTCAGATCCGGAAGCAAAAGTGATTGTTTCTAGAAACGTGTCCTTTCTCGAGGAAAAGTTTCTCTTGAAAGAATTGAGTGGGAGGATGGTGGAGACTTGATGAGGTTATTGAACCATCACTTCAACAAGTGTGTAGCAGGGCACAGGAAGTTGTTCCTGTGGTGCCTACACCAATTGAAGTAGAAGCTTATGATAGTGATCATGAAGTCATTACCGTACCTCGTAGGGGGACAAGGATGCGTACTACTTCAGAGTGGTACAGTAATCCTGTCTTGAAGGTCATGTTGCTAGACAACAATGAACCTACGAGCTATGGGGAAGCGATGGTGGGCTCATATTCTGACAAATGGTTAGAAGCCATGAAATCCGAGATAGGATCCATGTATCAGAACAAAGCATGGAATTTGGTGGACTTGCCCGATGATCGGCAAGCCATTGAGATAAATGGATCTTTAAGAAGAAGACGGACGTGGGACGGTAATGTCACCGTCTATGAAGCTCGACTTGTGGCGAAGAGTTTTCACAAGTTCAAGGAGTTCACTACGATGAGATTTTCTCATCCGTAGCGATGCTTAAGTACGCCGGAATCATGTTAGCATTAGCTGCATTTATGAAATCTGGCGGATGGATGTCAAAACGAAGTTTCCTTACCGGTCTTAAGTAAGGAAAGGTTGTATGTGATACAATCGAAAGTTTTTGTCGATCCTAAGGATGCTAAAAGGTATGATGGCTCCAAGATCCTTCTAAGGACCGGAGTAAGCATCTCGGAGTTGGAATGTGCGCTTTGATGAGATGATCAAAGATTTTGGGTTTATACAAAGTTTATGAGAAACTTGTATTTCCAAAGAAGTGAGTGGGAGCACTATAGAATTTCTGATGAGTATATGTTGTTGACATATTGTTGATCAGAAATGATGTAGAATTTCTGGAAAGCATATAGGGTTGTTTGAAAAGTGTTTTTCAATGGAAAACCTGGATTAGGCTACTAGAATAATAAGCATCAAGATCTATAAGATAGATCAAAATGTTTAATAATACTTTCAAATGAGCACATACCTTGACATAATCTTGAAGATGTTCAAGATGGATCAGTCAAAGAAGGAGTTCTTTCCTGAGTTGTAAGGTATGAAGTTAAGAGTTAAAGCTGGACGACGTCGAGAAAGAGAGAAAGGACGAAGGTCGTCCACTATGCCTTAGACGTAGGCTCTACGGTATGCTATCTTTGTGTACCGCACCTGATGTGTGCCTTGCTACATATCTGGCAAGAGGGTACAAAGGTGATCAAGGAGTGGATCACCAGATAGCGGTCAAAATTATCCTTAGAGGAATAAGGATATGTTTCTCGGTTATGGAGGTGATAAAGAGTTCGACGTAAAGAGTTGCGTCGGCAAGCTTAACACATATCCGGATAGCTCTGAGTAGAGATACCGGATACGTATAATGGAGCAACAATTTGGAATAGCTCCAAGCGGAACGTGGTAGCAGCATCTACAATATGACATGAAGTTTTGCGAAATACATAGGGATCTGAATATTGCAGACCCGTTGACTACAACCTCTCTCACAAGCATAAACATGATCAAACCCAGAACTCATTGAGTGTTAATCACATAGTGATGTGAACTAGATTATTGATTCTAGTAAACTCTTTGGATGTTGGTCACATGGCGATGTGACTGTGAGTGTTAATCACATGGCGATGTGAACTAGATTATTGACTCTAGTGCAAGTGGGAGACTGTTGGAAATATGCCCTAGAGGCAATAATAAATTAGTTATTATTATATTTCCTTGTTCATGATAATCGTTTATTATCCATGCTATAACTGTATTGATAGGAAACTCAGATACATGTGTGGGTACATAGACAACACCATGTCCCTAGTAAGCCTCTAGTTGACTAGCTCGTTGATCAATAGATGGTTACAGTCTCCTGACCATGGACATTGGATGTCGTTGATAACGGATCACATCATTAGCGAGAATGATGTGATGGACAAGACCCAATCCTAAGCCTAGCACAAAGATCGTGTAGTTCGTGATGCTAAAGCTTTTCTAATATCAAGTATCTTTTCCTTGGACCATGATATTGTGCAACTCCGGATACCGTAGGAATGCTTTGGGTGTACCAAACGTCACAACGTAATCGGGTGGCTATAAAGGTGCACTACATGTATCTCCGAAAGTGTCTGCATTGGGTTGGCATGAATCGAGACTGGATTTGTCACTCCGTGTGACGGAGAGGTATCTCTAGGCCCACTCGGTAGGACATCATCATAATGTGCACAATGTGACCAAGGGGTTGATCACGGGATGATGTGTTACGGAACGAGTAAAGAGACTTGCCGGTAACGAGATTGAACAAGGTATCGACATACTGACGATCGAATCTCGGGCAAGTACAATACTGCTAGACAAAGGGAATTGTATACGGGATTGATTGAGTCCTTGACATCGTGGTTCATCCGATGAGATCATCATGGAACATGTGGGAGCCAACATGGGTATCCAGATCCCGCTGTTGGTTATTGACCGAGAACGTCTCGGTCATGTCTGCATGGTTCCCGAACCCGTAGGGTCTACACACTTAAGGTTCGATGACGCTAGGGTTATAGGGAATAGATATACGTGGTTACCGAATGTTGTTTGGAGTCCCGGATGAGATCACGGACGTCACGAGGAGTTCCGGAATGGTCCGGAGGTAAAGATTTATATATGGAAAGTTGTTGTTCGGGTTCCGGGAAAAGTTTGGGTTTTTTACGGTATTGTACCGAAGCTTCGAGAAGGTTCCTAAGATTCCGCAAATTGTTCCACCACGCCCAATACAGCAGCATGGGCTGTGAGGCGCCTAGCCTTAATGGGTCAGGCACCATCCCCCAAGGCCCATGCGCATGGGAGAGGGGAGACCCTAAGGGAGGGCCTCCACTTGACTTGGGAGGCACTCCTCCCGCTTGGACGCCCCTAGATGGGATCTAGGGCTGGCCGCCGCCCCTAGGGGTGGAACCCTAGGTGGGGCGCAGCCCCTCTCCCCTATATATAGTGTAGGCAAGGGCAGCCCAACACACGAAGTTCATATCATGTCGGCGCAGACCTACCTCTCTTTCTACTCATATCTCTCGGTGCTTAGCGAAGCACAGCTGCATCACAACGCTCCTCCACCACCACCACGCCGTTGTGCTGCTACTGGAAGGAGTCTTACCAACCTCTCCTCTCTCCTTGCTGGATCAAGGCATGGGAGACGCCACCGGCTGTACGTGTGTTGAACGCGGAGGTGCCGTCCGTTCGGCACTAGGATCTCTGGTGATTTGGATCACGGCAGTACGTAATCCTTCAACCCCGGTCTCTTGAATGCGTCCGCTTAGCGATCTACAAGGGTATGTAGATGCACTCTCCTTCCCCTCGTTGCTGGTTTCTCCATAGATAGATCTTGGTGACACGTAGGAAAATTTTGAATTTCTGCTACGTTCCCCAACAGTGGATGCCTCGTGTCCCTTTCAGACTACTTCTTTTTTTCCTATTTTCTTAAATATTCCAAAACGGAGAAAAATGCTATTAGAACTGTTTTGGAGTCGGTTTACTTACTGTACTACATACCTATTCCTTTTCGGAGTCTGAAACATTCTGGAAAGTGTCCCTTATGTACTCCTCCGGTGTTACGGTTTCAATCACATTAGTTTAAACATTTATGGGATTACGTGAGATATAATGTTTGATTCTTTGACCGTTCACCATCTTCAGATTTGTGCCTTCGAAGTTGTTGATTTTTATGGAACCGGAACGATAGACCTCCTCGATAACGTAAGGACCTTCCCATTTAGAGAGGAGTTTTCCTGCAAAAAATCTTAAACGAGAGTTGTATAGCAAAACATAATCCCCTACATTAAACTCGCGCTTTTGTATCCTTTTGTCATGCCATCTTTTAACTTTTTCTTTAAACAGTTTGGCATTCTCATAGGCTTGGGTTCTCCATTCATCAAGTGAGCTAATATCAAATAGTATCTTCTCACCAGCAAGCTTGAGATCATAATTGAGATCTTAAATGGCCCAATATGCCTTATGTTCTAGTTCGAGAGGTAAATGACATGATTTTCCATAAACCATTTTATATAGAGACATTCCCATAGGATTTTTATATGCAGTTCTATAGGCCCATAATGCATCATCAAGTTTCTTGGACCAATTCTTTCTAGACCTATTAACAGTCTTTTGAAAAATTAATTTAAGCTCTCTATTACTCAGTTCCACTTGACCACTAGACTGTGGGTGGTATGAAGATGCGATTTTGTGATCAACATCATACTTAGCAAGCATTTTATGAAAAGTACCATGAATAAAATGTGAACCACCATCAGTAATTATGTATCTAGGGACTCCAAACCTCGGAAAAATAACTTCTTTAAGCATCTTAATAGAGGTGTTATGATCAGCGCTACTAGTTGGAATAGTTTCTACCTACTTAGTAACGTAATCAACGACAACTAAAATATGTGTATACCCATTAGAGGAAGGAAACGGTCCCATATAATCAAAGCCCCAAACATCAAATGGTTCAATAACAAGTGAATAGTTCATAGGCATTTCTTGATGTCTACTAATATTACCAATTTTTGAACATTCATCACAAGACAAGACAAACAGACGGGCATCTTTGAAGAGAATAGGCCAATAAAAACCGGATTGCAATACCTTATGTGCAGTTCTATCTCCAGCGTGGTGTCCTCCATAAGCCTCGGAGTGACACTTGCGTAGGATCTGTTCATGTTCATGCTCAGGTACACAACGTCTAATAACACCATCTACTCCTTCTTTATAAAGGTGTGGGTCATCCCAGAAGTAATGTCTTAAATCATAGAAAAACTTTTTCTTTTGCTGGTATGTGAAACTAGGTGGTATAAATTTAGCAACAATGTAATTAGCATAATCATCATACCATGGCGCAGTACGAGAAGCATTTATGACAACTAATTTTTCATCAGGAAAGCTATCATAAATAGGTAGTGGGTCATCAAGAACATTCTCTAACCTAGATACGTTGTCTACAACAGGGTTCTCAGCTCCCTTTCTATCAATAATATGCAAATCAAATTCTTGTAGTAGGAGAACCCATCTAATAAGTCTAGGTTTAGCATCTTTCTTTTCCATAAGATATTTAATAGCAGCATGATCAGTGTGAATGGTTACTTTAGAATTAACAATATAGGGTCTGAACTTATCACAGGCAAATACAACTGCTAAAAAATCTTTTTCAGTAGTAGCATAATTTCTTTGGGCACTGTCTAGAGTTTTACTAGCATATTGAATAACATTTATTTTTTTATCAACTCTTTGTCCTAGAACAGCACCTACAACATAATAACTAGCATCACACATAATTTCAAAGGGTAAATTCCAATCAGGAGGCTGAACAATAGGTGCAGAAATCAAAGCTTTCTTAAGTATTTCAAATGCTTCTACACAATCATCATCAAAGACAAAAGTAACATCTTTTTGTAAGTGATTAGTCAGAGGCCTAGAAATTTTTGAGAAGTCTTTAATGAACCTCCTATAAAAACTGGCATGACCAAGGAAACTTCTTATACCTTTAATGTCCCTAGGACACAACATCTTTTCAATAGCATCAACTTTAGCTTTATCAACTTCAGTACCTCTTTCAGAAATTTTATGTCCCAAGACAATACCTTCATTAACCATAAATTGGCACTTCTCCCAATTCAAGACAAGATTAGTTTCTTCACATCTCTGCAAAACTCGATCAAGGTTGCTTAAGCAATCATCAAAAGAAGTTCCATAAATGTAGAAATCATCCATAAAAACCTCAACAATATTTTCACAAAAGTCAGAGAATATAGCCATCATACATCTTTGAAAGGTAGCAGGTGCATTACATAAACCAAAAGGCATACGTCTATAAGCAAAGGTACCGAATGGGCAAGTAAAAGTGGAATTTTCTTGATCCTCTTTTGACACAGGTATTTGAGAGAAACCAGAATAACCGTCTAGAAAGCAAAAATGTGTATGTTTGGATAATCTTTCTAGCATTTGATCAATAAAAGGTAAAGGTTAATGATCCTTTTTAGTTGCTTTATTTAGTTTGCGGAAATTGATTACCATTCTATATCCTGTAATAATTCTTTGTGGGATCAATTCATCTTAATCATTAGGAACAACAGTAATACCTCCCTTCTTAGGGACACAATGGACAGGACTTACCCACTGACTATCAGCTAGGATAAATTATACCTGCCTCCAGAAGCTTTAGTATTTCTTTCCTTACCTCTTCTTTTATCTTAGGATTTAACCATCGTTGGTGATCAACAACTGGTTTAGCGTCTTTCTCCAATTTTATTTTGTGCTGGTATAGAGTGGGACTAATGCCCTTAAGATCATCAAGAGTATATCCAATAGCAGCACGGTGCTTCTTCAGAGTTTTCAATAATTTCTCTTCTTCACCTTTCTGAAAGGTTAGCACTAATAATAACAGGATATATCTTCTTTTCATCAAGATAAGCATATTTAAGAGTATCAGGTAATGGTGTAAGCTCAAACACGGGATCACCCTTGGGTGGAGGAGGATCCCCTAGAATTTCAACAAGCAAATTGTGTTTCAAAATAGGTCCCTATTTAAAGAATACTTCATCTATTTCCCTTCTTTCATTCATAAACATATCATTTCATGGTCTAGCAAATATTGTTCCAAAGGATCATTAGGAGGCACGACAATAGAAGCAAGACCAATAATTTCATCTTTACTAGGCAATTCTTTATCATGGGGTTGTCTATGAAATTTAGCAAAATTAAACTTATGAGACATATCCCCTAAAACAATAGTAACAACATCCTTTTTGCAATCTATCTTAGCATTAACAGTATTCAAGAAGGGTCTACCAAATATAATGGGGAAAAGGTCATCTTGTGGGGAACCAAGAACAAGAAAATCAGTAGGATATTTAACTTTCCCACACAAGACTTCAACATCTCTAACTATCCCAACTGGTGAAATAGTATCTCTATTGGCAAGCTTAATTGTAACATTAATTTCTTCTATCTCAGCAGGTGCAATATCATGCATAATTTCTTTGTATAAGGAATGAGGTATTGCACTTGCACTAGCACCCAGATCACACAAGTTGTGATAACAATGATCTCCTATTTTAACAGAAACAACAGGCATGCCAACAACAGGTCTATGTTTACCCTTAGTATAGGGTCTAGCAATTCTAGCAACTTCATCACAGAAGTAAATAACATGGCCATCAATATTATCGGCCAAGAGATCTTTAACCATAGCAATACTAGGTTCAACATTAATTTGCTCAGGGGGGTAGGTGTTTTAGTATTACTCTTACGACCCACAGTTGAAGCTTTAGCATGATCCTTTATTCTAACAGGGAAAGGTGGTTTCTCAATATAAGCAGTAGGAACAATAGGATCAACATTATAAGTGATAGTCTTTTCTTCAACTTTAATAGGTTCAACTACTTTTACTTCAATGGGAGGATGATATTTAAACCACTTCTCCTTAGGGAGATAAAAATGAGTAGCAAAGGATTCACAGAAAGAAGCTACTATCTCAGAGTCAAGTCCATATTTAGTGCTAAATTCACGAAAAGCATCGGTATCCATAAAAGATTTAATACAATCAAACTTAGGTGTTGTACCTGACTCCTTACCTTCGTCAAGTTCCCAATCTTCATAGTTGCATTTAATTCTTTCCGATAAATCCCATCTGAATTCAATAGTCTTCATCATAAAAGAACCAGTACAAGAAGTATCATGCATGGAGCGATTATTGAGAGAAAGCCGAGCATAAATTTTTTGAATAATAATTTCTCTTAAGAGATCTTGATTGGGGCATGAATATAACATTGACTTAAGCCTCCCCCAAGCTTTAGCGATGCTTTCTCCTTCGCGAGGCCAAAAATTATATATATAATTACGACACGATGAACCAGATGCATAGGATAAAACTTCTGATGAAATTCCAATTTCAATCGTTTGTAGTTCCATGATCCAATATCATCACATAGCCTAAACCATGTCAATGCCTTTAGCTTCAAAGATAAAGGGAAGACCTTCTTCTTGATAACATCATCGGGCATACCTGCAAGCTTAAATAATCCACAAACTTCATCCACATAGATTAGGTGCAAATCTGGATGCAATGTTCCATCTCCTGTTAAAGTATTACCTAGCAAATTCTCTATCATACCCGAAGGAATTTCAAAGTAAACATTTTCAGTAGGTTCAGTAGGATGAGGAGCAACTCTTTGCTCTACTGGTCGGGGTGAAGATACCCCGAACAAGCCCCTCAAAGGATTACTTTCCATAGTAACAAGTGACAGTAAATTTCAGCACACTATATAAATTTTTCCTTACCAATTTCCACTTACCAAAGGCACTTCACTCCCCGGCAACAACGCCAGAAAAGAGTCTTGATGACCCACAAGTATAGGGGATCTATCGTAGTACTTTCGACAAGTAGGAGTGTCAAACCCAACAAGGAGAAGAAGGAAATGACAAGCGGTTTTCAGTAATTTATTCTCTGCAAGCACTGGAATTATCGGTAATAGATAGTTCTGTGATAAGGTAATTTGTAACGGGTAACAAGTAACAAAAGTAAACAAGGTGCAGCAAGGTGGCCCAATCCTTTTTGTTTCAAAGAACAAGCCTGGACAAACTCTTATATAAAGGAAAACGCTCCCGAGGACACATGGGAATTATCGCCAAGCTAGTTTTCATGATGCTCATATGATTCTCGTTGGTTACTTTGATAATTTGATATGTGGGTGGACCGGTGGTTGGGTATTGCCCTTCCTTGGACAAGCATCCCACTTATGATTAACCCCTCTTGCAAGCATCCACAAGTACAAAAGAAGTATTAAGGTAAATCTAACCATAGCATGAAACATGTGGATCCAAATCAGCCCCTTACGAAGCAACGCATAAACTAGGGTTTAAGCTTCTGTCACTCTAGCAACCCATCATCTACTTATTACTTCCCAATGCCTTCCGCTAGGCCCAAATAATGGTGAACTGTCATGTAGTCGATGTTCACATAACACCACTAGAGGAAACACAACATACATCTCATCAAAATATCGAACGAACACCAAATTCACATGACTACTTATAGCAAGACTTCTCCCATGTCCTCAGGAACAAACGTAACTACTCATAAATCATATTCATGTTCAAAATCAGAGGGGTATTAACATGCATAAAGGATCTGATCATATGATCTTCCACCAAATAAACCAACTAGCATCAACTACAAGGAGTAATCAACACTACTAGCAACACACAGGTACCAATCTGAGGTTTTGAGACAAAGATTGGACACAAGAGATGAACTAGGGTTTGAGAGGAGATGGTGCTGGTGAAGATGTTGATGGAGATTGACCCCCTCCCGTCGAGAGGATCGATGGTGATGACGATGGTGATGATTTCCCCCTCCCGGAGGTATGTTTCCCCGGCAGAACAGCTCCACCGGAGCCCTAGATTTGTTTCGGCAGGTTCCGCCTCGAGACGGTGGCGCTTCGTCCCGAAAGCTTCCTTCCAATTTTTTCCAGGGCGAAATACTTCATTGTCGGTGCACAAAAGTAGGGGCTCTCCTTTTTCACCCCTTTACTTGTGCACGAGCAGTCAGAGCCACGCCTGCGGCCACACTAAGCAGGGCAGAGGATGGAAGCAAAGGCACAAGACGGCCAAAGCAACACCGAGATAGAGACACAAAGAACAAGAGGGCGAGGAGGACTCCCCTGGCAAGACCCTTGCCGGGGAGGCCTCCGCGGCCCCGGCAAGACCCTTGCCGGGGTAACTTGCCCAACGCCCGCAGAGCCGCGCCACCCTTGAGCCCAAAGTTCGAACACCATCCACCACATTGGAACCGAGGCTCGGGAGGCACTTCCGTGGTGGCATGCAGATCTTTGTGAAGATCATAAACATACAAGATCAGATGAGGACCAGAAGACGATGATACTCGGCGAGATCCTAGCTGAGGAAATCCATGAGACCCTCGGCAAGACCCTTGCCGGGGACGATCACGATGCCACGGCAAGACCCTTGTCGGGGCCCCGGCAAGACCCTTGCCGAGGACACTCGCAGGGCCACAGCTAGGCCCACATCTACCGAAACTCCATCGGTGTTCCCATGCAGTTGCCAGCCCAACCAGCTGGGCAGGCACCTGTGTGGCACTGCATGCCTCATAGGCCTGGGCGCGTGTCAGAGCGAGGCGGAGCAGTGACGGACGGGACGGGCCTCGTCGCCATCCCCAATAAAGCAACAGGACACCTAAGGGGCGCATTTAATGCGCCTTGTCCCATAATAACATGCAATAACTTAGCCACTGTATACCTTTCCACTTCCTGTGTGCCACTGTAGCAGCCCCTTTTTGTCTATAAAAGGAGGCCCAAGGCGTACAGGGGAAGGATTCGGATCTTTTGGGCTACACACGCACCGTAGCTAGTTCGAGAGCTCAAGAACACTCAAATCTATACACCAAAGCAGGACTAGGGTATTACGCATCCTCGCGGCCTGAACCTGGGTAAAATGATCTTTGTGTTGACTACCAGACCCGCTCTTTGCGCAACACCGCGCCCGCCAACCGTAGAAGGGATCGCAGTGATTCCATAGGTGTCGTTTCCCCCGAAATCTTTGGCGCGCCAGGTAGGGGGGCGCAGTTGTGAAAATCTGGTTTGGTTGGAGTAGTGGCTTCGTCGTGGTCGTCGCTCCAAGAAAGAAGATGACTAAAGGAGCGGCATCATCGACGGATGTGGTGGACGCTCACGCAACGACAGAAAAACTAAGTCATGCAAAAATTTGAGCAATCCTTTCTTTTTATATACATATGGTTATCATCCCCGAAGATCTTGCCCCGCGTATGGAAAACCTGCACGCAATGGGGCCCTTCCACTATTGGCAATGCCCTTGCTCTGTTTTGAGTCCACTCAACAGTTCGAGCGGCTGCGTCGAGGGCGGCACGGTGGCCTTCTGCAATTGGCAACGCTCTCGCTCTGCCTCGAGTCTGCTCGACAGATCGAGCAACCGCGTCAAGAATGGTAAGGTGGTTTGCCTGGCGGCAAGCACGCCCGGCAGGCCATTGGGGATCCGTCCTCAAGGCGTCGCGCCCTGAGTTTACGCGCCGGCAAGCCTACCCGATTAACGTAGGGTGGACATACAAGGGTAGATCAAACGGGAAAATAACATGCATCATTTCTGGATACTACAGAGTTATATTACACAAAATAATCGCTGCGGTTCTAACTTAAGATAAAACTGTCTTAGTTTTGAACTTGCAGTGGTGATAAGAAACGGGGTGACTAGTCCCGGCGCTGGCCCTGGATCCTCCGAACTCCATCGACGTGGCTAATGATGGGCTCAATACGCTCGTCGAGCGCCGCAAGATCCACTCCCTCCGGCAAGCTCTCCAGCGCGGCGTCGAAGTCGAGGTTGGGGTTCCAGTATGCCACCTTGGTGAGGACCTTGGTCTTGGAACCCCGGCAAAGCCTCCGGGCCTCATCGGCCAGAGAGGCCGCCCTGTTGGAGCGGAACAGCTACAGGGCTCCAAGAACACCCTCTAAGAACAGGGTCAGTTTGGCATTGGGACTCGCATTCGGCTCTGGGGCGTACCTTACATGCGGCATCCCCATGGTGGCCAGCTGCGTGGTGATCCTGCCGGTGACGTCGGCGAGGCGGCTGATCCAGAGGTTTTCGCCCTTCACAAAATCCGTGTGGTTGGCGGCGTCATTCTTTCGCAGCTGCCTCTCCTTCTCTAGATTCTTCTCCAGGGTCTCCTCCCGGGCCCTGACCTCCGAGAGCGTCCCCTCGAGAACCTCCAGCTTCAGCTTGAGGTCCTTGATGGAGTCGTTGGCTTTGGAGAGCTCCTCAGCCTTGCCGAGGACTACGCCCTGCGCCTCCACCAAAGCATTGTTGAGCGTGTCCTTCTCCTTCACCAGCTTTAGAGCGTGCTCCTTTAGCCCGTCTCGTCCCACCTCCAGCTCTTTCACCTTGCCGGCATGGGCCAGAGCTTGAGCGTCGAGCGCCTCCTTGTGCTTCTGCTCCAGCTCCTAGGTCTGCTTCACGACAAGCTTATCCACCTCCTCGTCCTTGCCACGGAGTGTTGCGGCAAGATTCTCCTCGCGAGCGGCAAGGTCCTCCTCCTGGGAGTTTAGCTCGGCCTGGTGCTGGTGCCCAGCGGCCTCGTCTTTGGCGGCCTGCTCCTTTGCCAGCTCCTAGGCCTTCTTGATGTCGGCCTGCTTCATGACGAGCTCCAACTTGCGCTCGGCCAGCAGGTCTTGGGCAACCTTCAGCTCCTCATGGGCTTGGCGAAACCAAGCCTGCGTCTCAGTGACGCGCCTCGCGAGGTCCGCCTCCGCCTTGTCCACCGCCGCCATCCTGGACTTTGCCTTGTCCAGGCGGGCACGATGGAGCGCCTGGAGCTTCTGGAAGTTGGCGCTCATGCCCCGAAGGAGCTGCTCCTCCTGGGAACTGCCACCACCAGCGCCCGGTTCGTCGACAACCTCGAGCCCGGAAGCGGCGAGCACCTCGTCGTCGAAAACCTCCCCCTCGATGGGTACTCTGGTGCTCGCCGTCCCTGAGAGGTGGACGAACAGATCGTCGCCCACCTTCAGGTACTTGCCCGAGCTGGAGGCAGCAGAGGAGGAGGGCTGATTATCGACCATCCCCTCCTCAGTAGTGGCCTTGCCGGCCTCCCCGGCAGCAGCCTTGCCGGCCTCCTCGTCGGGCCCCTTGGCGGCGTCCTCAGCAGTGGTATTGGTGGCCTCCTCGGCGGTGATCTTGCTGGCCTCGGCCTTAGCTGTCGGATTTCGGGTTCCGGCAGACCCTCTAGGTTCGAACTCTGGGGTGCACGCGGAGATCTCACCGCCTACCTACCTACACCTCGTCGCCTCGCTAGGATCTAAACTAAACAAAGAGCAACCCAAGGGACACAAGGTTTATACTGGTTCGGACCACCATTGTGGTGTAATACCCTACTCCAGTGTGTGGTGTGGTGGATTGCCTCAGGGACTGATGATGAACAGTACAAGGAAGAACAGCCTCGGAGGGTCTGTTCTTCGCCGGTGCGATGAACTGCTAGGGGGAGTTTGGTCGCTCTCTCTCTAGATTGCTTGATCTCTAGCTCTGCTCTCGATTCCGGATCCTTCTACCCTATGGGTGGCTAGTCCTATTTATAGGCAAAGGCCCTGGGCCTCTTCCCAAATATTGAGCGGGAAGGGTGCCAACAATTGGCCATTTTGAAGGGGAACATCTAGTACACTTATCCTGACTAAAGTTGGTCCTCGCCTGCCAAAGGCTCTAACGATGACGCCGGCTTGGGCTCCATGATGACATGCTTCCTACCGTTGTGTTGGTCTTGGTCTTGTTGCACCGAAATGGTTGCCTTTGCTTGATACTCTCGCCTGCGCTTGCCTCCTTTGCACCAAAGATGAAATGAGGACACTGCGCGGGCTGGCGCCCGCCTGGCGCCCTTGGTCGTCATGTCTTGCGTCATTGGCACCTCGTGAGGTACCCCGCCTTGATCTCTCCGCCTCCTCGCGAGCCAGCCTGACGAGGCCGTGCCCGAGGAAGCTTCCTGTCATCCGCCCCGCGAGGCTTGGCCCCTCACGAGGGTCTTGAGCTTGTGCTGATGAAGATGGGCCGTACAGGGCCAGCCCTTGAGCCACGCCGTAGACCGCAGGCAGGCAAGTCTGGGTACCCCAGTTCCCAGAATGCCGACAGTAGCCCCCGGGCCCAAGGCGCGCCTGGACTTGGCTTAGCAGAGAAGCGAAGGGGCAAGTGTGAAGCGCCACGGGCCCTAACAGCCCGCGGCCTCGGGCGCCGCATGGCGATTGATTGGACGTGGGCGGCCCTGTTCCCCCACGCCTCCTTATTTTGCGCCCAGTTAGGCGGACCCGTGGTTGCACACAGTCATCCCTCTCCTTGCCGCTCGAGTGTCTCCTGCTCTTCTTCCTCTCGAGCTCTAGTCTCCGCTTCCAATCCGATCTCGAATCCTCCCCCTTTCTATCGCCATGGCTCCGATGAAGAAGGGAAAGGAAAAAAAACCTGTGCCTCTGCCCCGCTCGCCGCCGCCGACGGCTCCTGCTGTCGATCTGTCGATCATACTCAACCGAGAAGGCTTGGACAAGGTCAGCTCTGCCCTTGCCACCATCTTCAATGAGTGCGGGAGGACGACGGCCTGGCCCGCGTCTCACTTCTCCATTGACAGAATAGTCACCGAGGTCGGGTACTTCGCCGACGCCCTGTGGGCGGGACTGGTTCCCCCCTTTTCCAGTTTCTTAAACGTTGTGCTTTCCATTACCAGATCCACATGATGCATTTGGGTCCCGAATCCATTACTCTTCTTGCCGTTTTTGCCTTTGGCTGCGAGGCGATGATGGGCATTCCTCCTTCAATTGCCTTGCTGCGCCACTTCTTCTCCTTGCGCCTCAGCAACCCCACCCAATGCTCAGGGTGCGTGAGCTTCATTGCCGCACCAGAAATAGCGGCTTCAGGGATTGATTTCAGCCTTCCTCCGCCCGCGCCTGGGTTCCGCGAGTGGTGGCTGTATGTGGATGCCGGGGTGCCCAGCCCCTGCTTTCGGAGCCAACATTACCCGCTATCCCCAATTCGGGCTGGGGCCAGGAGACGCTCATGAGCCCCCGGCTCGTCTTCGTCTGGCATCGCTTCGTGTACTTGAGGTCGCTTGGTGTGAAGGCGCCCAAGGTGGTGAAGGAGTTCCTCCTATTCCGCATTGCCCTCTCGGCGCCATTCCCGCCGGATGTGGGCCTTTGGTGGGCGTGAAGACCGCATGAGGCTCCAGGAGGAGGACCTGACGCCTGAAGTGCTGAGGAAGGTTCTCATGGTCCTGACTGGGGACCCTTCCCCTGGCAGCATCCGGCAAGGGGGTGCCCTGCTGTACCTTTGCTCGAATAGGGGTGATTTCGTGAAGCAGATGCCCAACTTCGATGAATGGGGGCTGCGCCCCGGAGGCCTCACGGGACCTCGTGAGAACCCAGTTGTGGTGGCTGCCCTTCCGGTTGCCCACGGCGGCCCTTCCTCGAGTGGTGGAGCAGGGAGGCAAGGTCCACCGGGGGCTGAGGGGGCCTCCGCCGGTATGACGACGCCAGGCGGCACTCCTGAGGTGGCAGCTCCTGGGCCCCGCCCTGCGGCGGCTGAAGGCATTGAGCCGCGGCCCGCGGCTCCCGTGGCAGAGGCCCCTGAGGCCCCGGCTACCCTTCTTGGTGAGGCGACTGGCGGCGTGCGCCACGACGACGCCCCTGATGCTGGCCACTTTGGTGCTTCTTCCTTGTCGCAGGTTGACCCCTGCGCCGAGCTCCTGGGCCGCTTCCGCGTGGACTTCGAGGCTCTCCGAAAGAGAAAGGAGGCCTTGGGTGATGATTACCCTTGCCGCCCCATCAAGCGCAGGAAGTATTTCGCCATTGATGAGTAAGCCTTCCCCTTTCTTAGTTCCTTATTTTCCCGTTGCTTCGGCTGATCCTCGCTCTGCAGGGCCCTCCCTGCCGAGCTCACGGAGATGGCTGAGGAGCCATCCCCCCAGGCCTCGCCCTCTCCATCGTCCCTAAGTGCTCCAAGCTCGAGCACTGTCCTCGTGGTGAGGCCGGTTGGAGAGGTGAGCCATCCTGTGGTGCATCATGATTCTGCGCACCTCACGACCCTCCTTCGCGAGCCTTCCCGGGGTATAGCCAGCTTGCCTTGGGCTCTTCGATTGGTCGTGGACGGTGATTGGCTGAGGTCGGCCCTGCGCTCTTCATTTGAGGATGAGCCGGCTCCGGCCGGGCTTCTGGAGAGGCGTGCCCGACCATCACGAGGGCGCCAGCCCCCAGCCCCCAGCCCAGAGGGGGAGTGCTGATTCGTGGCCCCCCGCGCACACCTGGGGCAGAGGACACCGCGGAAGACGTGCTCGAGCGCGCCCGGGAGCGCCGCGCCTTTCACCAAGGGTTTCTCCGGAGGGCGGCTGACGCAGTGAGCCAGCTTGGTGTAGAGCTCACTGACGAAGACGCGCGCCTTGAAGCTGAGGGCCTGCTCCTAGCTGAAGAGAGGCACAAGCTGAAGGTGGCTGTTGCCCTTGCGCGCCACCAGCGTGACCTCGACAATGAGGAGGCCGAGGTGTTGCTGGCGGCTTCTCAGGAGGCCCATTCCCGGGCCGTCGAGGAGGCCCGGGAGGCTGCCCGGCGGCATACGGCGGTGGAGGAGCGGGCGCGGGAGCTCCAGGCCTGGAGGAATTACCTGGAGGAGAAGGTGGAGCTTCATGAGACGGCCCTCGCGTCGATGAAGGGGGGCTTGGTCGACCAGTGAGCCTCGAGGCGTGAGGAGGCATTGACGCTGGAAGCTGTCGAGCGTGCCCGTGACCTCGAGCAGCTAGAGACGAGAGAGTGCTTGGTGGCGCAGGCGGAGGACGATGTCGCTGCGTGGGAGGCCTGAGTCTTGGAGGAGGTTGATCACCGGGTGGCGGCAGCCCGCTCGAACCTCGAGCGCGAGTTCGAGGAGAGGCTGGAGTTGCTCATGGCCGAAGCGGAAGGCAGGACCACCACCCTGAGGGCCAAGATGGGTGAGGTGACGCGGTGGGCTGATGCTTCCCGGGCCGCCCTTGGCGCGGCACAGGAGGAGCTGACTTCCTCCCGCGGCAAGGTGCTTCTTCTCTGCCAACGGGTGGATGCGGTTGAGACGTTGCGCGGCGGAACGAGGACGAGATACGCCAGCGGCAGATCCTGGAGCACGAGCATGGCCCTATGCTCCGCACGCTACGGGAAAGAGCTAACACAGCTTTGGGAAACATCTGTGAGGCGGCCGTTGGGGAGCCTCACGCGGTTAACTATGCTGGTAACCTCCAGTTCTTCACTGATGTGGTGACGCAACTGAAGACGCGGTCGGGCAGAGCCAACAGGTTGGTGGAGGAGAGGAGCCGCGCCCTGCTCGGGCGTGCTTTTTCCCACGTCTTCAGCCATCTTCGGAACATGGATCCCAACTTTGACTTTGATGCCGCCATCGCCCCGGTACCCTAAGCCATCCGGGGCGACCTGGCGTACTGGGTGGAGGACAATGTGGATGCCCTCGTCAGGGCCTTTACTACGGACAACGATACGGCGTGGTCGTGGCTGCCGATGAAGGCGGCGTGGTGAACGGCCCTGATGCCGCTGACGACGACGCGGAGGGTGATGGTGAGGCCAGCGACGCCAGCGACGATTCAGGAGGTGCCCTTGAGGATGCACTGGGGGATTTATCCGACTGACCGCGTGTTGTTCCTGCTTTCTTACCCTGCGCAGATAGTGTTCGGGCTTCGCCCTGAAAATTGTAAGAGCATTTTGGGAGGGGGAGCCCCTCGTGTAAAAACTTGCAGTTAGCATATTAGTAGATGCGATATCACCCGTACACCTGCGCCAAGTGGCTGACCTTGCGACGAGCTGGCTGGCTTGTTTACCTTTGACCCGCGTGGGCCCCAAGATAGACTGCGGAGGGCTGTGGTGTCCCGAGTGCCTCCTGAACGAGCCCATTGAACTTGTAATGAGAACCTCCTGAGAGGGCGTGGTGACGGCAGTCCGGGCTGCACGCATGCTAGGCCTGGCCCGGCTCACGAGGGGCTCACGAGGGGAGGCATCTGAGGCAAAGTGGTATCCAGAACGCGAGAGATTGCTTGAACGAGACTAAACACCCCTTCCCCGAACACACACAAATCTCAAGCTCAAATCCAACTTAAATCCAAATGGGGAAAAGCAGCGGCCAAGGGGAAAAGCAAGAAAAGCAGAAAAAGGCGCGTCCGGCACCTAGTCTAGTCTTGGACGTCTTCGCACCAGTGCGGAGCTAAGAGCTGCCACTGGGCGTGGGAGGGAGTCCCAGGGCCTGAGGCCGGCGCTCCTGAGACACCGGGGCATGTACAGCCTCACTCATTATTACGTGAGAGTGTCACGAGGCGGCGAGCTTCACAGGCACTGGGCCTTCTTCACAGGTACCGGCCTTGCTTCATATCGCCAGACGAGGGCCCCGCCTTGCGCCACACTCTAGTGCCATCGACGACGGCCGGAGACCGAGGACGCCGCTGATGGGGTAGAGTGGTTGCCAGCGGTTCCCCCGACGACCACGGGTCCTCTGCCAGGGGTAGGCCCTGAGGCACCTCCCCGGCAGAGGGCCTACCTCCTGAGGACGCCTTGCTCCGAACGCCGCGGTGGTGATGCCGGATCTCGGCCCCTCTCCTGCAGCCCCCGGCGCCCTCCTCCTGAGGGGTAGGAAGCCGCTGGATTGGGGCAGCCATCTGCCACGACGACCTGTACCTCCTGCGATCCACGGTTAGCGTATGCCTGCTCCTGAGGAATTAGCGGTACCCGATAATCGCTGCCTCCAGCGCGGTCGACGGGGCCTTCCCGGGGCTCCTGAAAGAGCTCAGCTTCGGGTGTTTCTTCCCCCCAGCTTGGGCCGAGCAGCGAGCCATGGTCCTCCTCCTGCGCGTGCCCTTGATCCATCATGTTGGACACATACTCTTCCGGGGCCGCCACCCTGAATGCTTTGCTGTAGTGCCCCGTGTGCCACACAGCCCTGCTCGAAGCGCCCACCTGGGGGTGGTAGCGCGGCGGCCCACTGGGGCCGTGGGCTGTGGCGAGTCCTCCTTCGCTGGCCGGGGGCGGAGGCAGCGCTGCTGTTAGCCTGGTGGTGACGGCCTGGTTGGCGTTGGAGTGGCCTTGGAGACCGCTTGGAGCTGTGCGGGCGCGTGCGGGGGCCTCCGTGTGGCCCGCCTTGGATCTGAGGTGGCAGCTGGGTGCAGAAGGTGTGAGCCCCCAATGCGGCGAAGCCCAGGAGCTCTGCCACCCGCTCCAGCAGCACGTCATGGCCGCCCTCCAGCAGCCTGCATTGCAGTAGCTCTCGGGCCACCGTGAGCGCAGCCCTTGAGTTCGCCTGCTCCCGTCGGGTGTACGGCGCTGTGGCCGCGGCGTGGTTCGAGGCCCTTGCAGCCAACCGCACCTGTCGTGGCGTGAGAGCTGACGTTGCTTGACCGCGTCGCCCACGGCCCGCAGCTCCCTGCGGACCGCGGGCTGCCTGGGGCACGGGGTTGAGGTCATTCAGGGCAAGTGGCTTTGCATGGGCGGGCCAGGCCGCCCAGGGATCAGGGTTGCCCGTTGGGTCGCCGGACATGATGAGGACGATGCGACGGTGCGCGAGGCGGCAGAAGACAAATTCCGGTGCAACCCTACCTGGCGCGCCAAATGTCGGATTTCGGGTTCCGGCAGACCCTCTAGGTTCGAACTCTGGGGTGCACGCGGAGATCTCACCTCCTACCTACCTACACCTCGTCGCCTCGCAGGGATCTAAACTACACAAAGAGCAACACATGGGACACAAGGTTTATACTGGTTCGGGCCACCATTGTGGTGTAATACCCTACTCCAGTGTGTGGTGTGGTGGATTGCCTCAGGGGCTGATGATGAACAGTACAAGGAAGAACAGCCTCGCGAGGGTCTGTTCTTAGCCGGTGCGACGAACTGCTAGGGGGAGTTCGGTCTCTCTCTCTCTCTCTCTCTAGATTGCTTGATCTCTAGCTCTACTCTCGATTCCGGATCCTTCTACCCTGTGGGTGGCTAGTCCTATTTATAGGCAAAGGCCCTGGGCCTCTTCCCAAATATTGAGCGGGAAGGGCGCCAACGATTGGCCATTTTGAAGGGGAACATCTAGTACACTTATCCTGACTAAAGTTGGTCCTCGCCTGCCAAAGGCTCTGATGATGACGCCGGCTTGGGCTCCACAATGACCTCCTTCCTGCCGTTGTGTTGGTCTTGGTCTTGTTGCACTGAAATGGTTGCCTTTGCTTGATACTCTCGCGTGCGCTTGCCTCCGTTGCACCAAAGTGGAAATGAAGACACTGCGTGGGTTGGCGCCCGCCTGGCGCCCTTGGTCGTCATGGGCTGCATCATGGGCACCTCGTGAGGTACCCCGCCTTGATCTCTCCGCCTCCTCGCAAGCGAGCCTGACGAGGCCGTGCCCGAGGAAGCTTCCTGTCGTCCGCCCCGTGAGGCTTGGCCCCTCGCGAGGGTCTTGAGCTTGTGCTGATGAAGATGGGCCGTACTGGGCCAGCCCTTGAGCCACGTAGCAGGCCGCAGGCAGGCAAGTCTGGGTACCCCCATTCCCAGAACACCGACATCAGCGTCCCTGGCGACATCCCCGATGACGGTGTCGATGTGCTCCTTGTCCGCCGAGGAAGGGCCTGGGCACCAACAAAGGCAATGAGGCGGAGCCAAGGTCAGGGCCCGAGAAGAAGAAAGGAAGAAGAACAAGGGCAGAATGCGAACAAACTTACCTGCACCGGGCTGGGAAGAAGTGGCGCCCTCCCCGCCAACGTTCGTTACCGGGGTGGGGCCGCCAGCACCCAAGTTCGTCTCCTCCTCCCCCATGGGCGTGGGCTCGGTGGTGGATGCCCTAGCCGGGGACGCCCCCCTGGGCGGCGTGGTCGAGAGGGGCGGCATGTTGGGGGTAGCCCTCGGCAGCTCCTCCCGCTGTCGTTCCCCCAAAAGTTCATCAATGAAGGAGTAAGTGATGGACTTACGCTCGGGGATGAAGCGGGGGCTGTTCTCCGGGCTGCTCTCAACCACCAGCGGCGTGCTCGAGGTGCCCACCGGGGCCTAGCTGCACGACGAGGCCATGGCTCTCTTCGCCACCCTCTAGGCCAACGTCTCCACGTCCCTGCAAAGATGAAAACAAGTCAAGAAAAGCGGCAGGATTGAGGGGACAGAGCTGACAAAAGACAAGATACTTACTCATCCTCCGCTTCCTCTTTTGTTGCCTTCATCTTCCTCCTCGGGCTAAGGGACCCAAAGTTGAAGACGACCTCCGTGTCGTCATCCGCGGGAGGAGGGGAAGCATGTGGAGTCCGAGGACGCTTGGACGAAGAAGAGGCGGTCGCTTTCCTCTTCGCCACCGCGGCCTTCACCACCTTCTTTGCTGCCGCGGCCCTCGTCAGGCGCACGGACTCCCCCTGGACTTCTTGCCGCTGCTCGATCCTGCCGGGCCGGACCGGCTCGCCGGAGCTGGCCCGCCGCAGGACACGCTTTTTTTCCAAGGCCGGAGGGTCGTCAGCCTCGGCCTCTTCCTCGGTCGACTCGTCGACCACATCTTCGATGAGAGGGTCCCCGGTGTCGGCGTTGCTGGCCTCCCAGGCAGGCCCCACCCATCTGGCGATCTCTTTCTCCTCCGCGGCAACCTCGGCCTCGTCCTCCACGTGGCCCGCGCTGCTGGCCTCCTTGGCGAGCTCCGCCTCTGCCTCCCTGGCGGCGATGTAATACAACTCCACTTGGGAGGTGTCCTGGATGAGCAGCGGCTCGGCATGGACGTACCTCTCCGACGGGTTGTCGAAGAACTCCTGCACCTGATCCGCCCCCAGCTCGGCCCAATTCGGGTCAAGGCCGTGCGCGTTGAAGTGCGGCATCATGGCGATGATGTCGGTCCGGTGGGAGTTGCTGCTCAGAGGGACCACCCCTGCCGGCAACCCAAATAGGGGCCCCTTGACGACCTTGCCGGCCTTCGCGGCCTTGCCGGACCTCTTGGCCCTGCCGTCGCAGTGCACATCAAGCTGAAAAAGCCTTTGGCACAAGTGGGCGTGCCTGATCAGCGTGAGGTTGTGATCCAAGCCAGGGCGAAGCCTCATGATGTCGGCCGCGTTCGTGAAGAGCCAGGCCGACCTCCCCTTGTTGTGAAGTGGAGCAATTCAGCGACGGATTAAATCTACCCCAATCATCTCAAGGGTGAGCCCGGCACAGTGAGGTGATGAATCCTGGTGGTGGCGATCGTGAGCTTCTCATCATCGGCGTCGACATTGCTCCAATCATCTCTGCGAATCAGCGGCGCCTGGCGAACCCGGCAAAATTCCTGCGGATCCTCCTCCTCAATCCAGCACCACCAGCCCCGCCACTCCTCCCACCTCTCCTTTTGAGAACCCTCCGGATATGTCCCCTTCCCCTGGTTCCTGGGGATCCAGGTGACACAGCCGGAGATGGCGCCTCCCTTTTGGATGTGAGGAAAGAAGTAGTGGCGGAAGAGTGCCTTGTTGGGATGCACCCTGGCGAAGCCCTCACAGAGATGGGAAAAAAGAGCCATGCACGCCACGGCATTTGGATTAAAATCCAGAAGGTGGAAGCCATAGATGTGCATGATGTCATTGAAGAAATCGGAGAAAGGGGGCAAAGCCCGCAGGAATAGTCAACGAAGAATGGGTACCGATTCGGTTCGGCCTCAGCGAAGCCGGCGGGGATGATGCGCGTGGCAGGGTGCCCCTTCGTCTTACACCCCACAGGGGCTTGAAGTAATCTCGGAGGTGGATCGCGTCGACCGTCGACGGAAAAAAGGCGATTTGCGTCCGCCGCGCCGCCAACTCACTCTCCAGCGCCTCCCTCTCCCCGGCATCCTTGGCCACTCCCTTGCCCATGCTGGTCTTTGGCGCCATGGCGGCTGGAGGAGTGACAAAGAATCAAGAGCAATGGGGGCGGCGGCGGCGAGTGATACGTCTGCAACGTATCTATAATTTTTTATTGTTCCATGCTATATTATATTCTGTTTTGGATGATTAATGAGCTTTATTATACACTTTTATATTATTTTTGGGACTAACCTATTAACTGGAGGCCCAGCCCAAATTGCTGCTTCTTGCCTATTTCAGTGTTTCGCAGAAAAATAATATCAAACGGTGTCCAAACGGAATGAAACCTTCGGGAAAGTGATTTTTGGAACAAACGTGATCCAAAGGACTTGGAGTGGACGTCAAGCAATCAACAAGGAGGCCATGAGGCAGGGGGCGCGCCTACCCCCCTGGGCGCGCCCTCCACCCTTGTGGGCCCCTCGTAGCTCCACCGACCTACTTCTTCCTCCTATATATACCTACGTACCCCCAAACCATCAGCAGAGGAGCAAAAACCCTATTTCCACCGCCGCAACCTTCTGTACTCGTGAGATCCCATCTTGGGGCCTTTTCCGGCACTCCGCCGGAGGGGGCATTGATCATAGAGGGCTTCTGCATCAACACCATAGCCTCTCCGATGATGTGTGAGTAGTTTACCTCAGACCTTCGGGTCCATAGTTATTAGCTAGATGGCTTCTTCTCTCTCTTTGGATCTCAATACAAAGTTCTCCTCGATTCTCTTGGAGATCTATTTGATGTAACTCTTCTTTTTGCGGTGTGTTTGTCGAGATCCGACGAACTATGGGTTTATGATCAAGATTATCTGTGAACAATATTTGAATCTCCTCTGAATTCTTTTATGTATGATTGGTTATCTTTGCAAGTCTCTTCGAATTATCAGTTTGGATCGGCCTACTAGATTGATCTTTCTTGCAATGGGAGAAGTGCTTAGCGGTGCTCAATCCCAGTGACAGTAGGGGAAATGACACGTATTGTATTGTTGCCATCGAGGATAAAAAGATGCGGTTTATATCATATTGCATGAGTTTATCCCTCTACATCATGTCATCTTGCTTAAAGCGTTACTCTGTTCTTATGAACTTAATACTCTAGATGCATGTTGGATAGCGGTCGATGTGTGGAGTAATAGTAGTAGATGCAAGCAGGAGTCGGTCTACTTGTCACGGACGTGATGCCTATATACATGATCATACCTAGATATTCTCATAACTATGCTCAATTCTATCAATTGCTCGATAGTAATTTGTTTACCCACCGTAATACTTATGCTATCTTGAGAGAAGCCACTAGTGAAACCTATGGCCCCGGGTCTATTTTCCATCATATTAATCTTCCGTCAACTAGCTATTTCTTTTGCCGTTTATTTTGATTTCTTTACTTTTACTCTATCATAAAAATACCAAAAATATTATCTTAGCATCTCTATCAGATGTCACTCTCGTAAATGACCATGAAGGGATTGACAACCCCTTTATCGCGTTGGTTGCGAGGTTCTTATTTGTTTGTGTAGGTGCGTGGGACTCGAGCGTGGTCTCCTACTGGATTGATACCTTGGTTCTCAAAAACTGAGGGAAATACGTACGCTACTTTACTGCATCACCCTTTCCTCTTCAAGGGAAAACCAATGCAGTGCTCAAGAGGTAGCAAGAAGGATTTACGGCACCGCTGCCGGGAGTCTACGCACAAGTCAAGACATACCAAGTACCCATCACAAACTCTTATCCCTCGCATTACATTATTTGCCATTTGCCTCTCGTTTTCCTCTCCCCCACTTCACCCTTGCCGTTTTATTCGCCCTTCTTCTGTTCGTCTTTTTCATATGCCTTTATGTCTTACTTGGCTCGTTTGCTCGTTTGGTTGGAATAGTTGTGTATTTATTGCTAAACAAAGAACCTAGGATCTATGGATCCTCATCCGCTTGCCAATCTTTTTAAGAGATCCAATTATGTTGAACCAATTCGTAGTGATGTGGGTGCACTAGATTATCTTTATAAGGTTTTGCTTGAAATCCGTGAATCTGAAAATTGTAATGAAGTGCTTTATGAAGTGATTCACGATAGATCTTTGAATAAAAAGCATGATTGCAATGATGTTATTATTAATTCAATTAATGTCAATTGTGCTAATAATATGCAAAACCCTAAGCTTGGGGATGCTAGTTTTGCTATGTCTACTACTTGTTGCAATGATCATGATTGGGGTGATTCTTCTTATGATCTTGAAAAAAAATTTACGCCCCATGATGAATATGAGATTGATAATAGTGTTTGCAATATTATTGAAAGTGGGTTTGGAAGAGTGTCAACTTTAGATCCCACATATTTGGAGAATGTTCAATCTTATGAATTTTTTTATAAAAGTGGGTTTGGAGAGGTCATGACTTTAGCTAATGTTAATCCCACTATTTTGGAAGAGTGTCAACTTTGCATACATGTGGATCGTGTTAAGCATATGTTTTGTGATAGCTATATTATTGAATTTGCTTATGATCCTACATGTAATTATTATGACAGAGTAAAATATGGTTGTAGAAATTTTCATGTTACTAAATTACCTCTCGTTATGTTGAGATTGCTATTGTTTCTTTTCGCTTCCTTGCATATGCTAGTTTTTGCTTGCCTTGATAATTTGTTTTCCTATAAGATGTCTATGCATAGGAAGTATGTTATACTTAGATGTGTTTGTCACGTGTTTTATAATGCTCTCTTTGTGCTTCAATTCTTGTCTTTCATGTGAGCATCATTAAAATTATCTATGCCTAGCTAAAAGGCTTTAAAGAAAAGCACTTGTTGGGAGACAACCCAATGTTTTTCCTTGCTGTTATTCAATAAATAATTGATCTAGCCTCTGGTTATATTTATTTTTGTGTTTTAATTAGTGTTTGTGCCAAGTTAAACCTATAGGATCTTCTTGGATGATAGTTATTTGATCTTGCTGAAAATTCCAGAAACTTTCTGTTCACGAAAACAATTGTTAAAATCACCAGGACGTGATAAAATATTGATTCCAATTGCAGCAGATCAATAAACAAATATTTTAGGTCGTCCTATTCTGGTAGATTTTTTGGAGTTCCAGAAGTTTGCGTTAGTTACAGATTACTACAGACTGTTCTGTTTTTGACATATTCTGTTTTTCGTGTGTTGTTTGCTTATTTTGATGAACCTATGGCTAGTAAACGAGTTTATAAACCATACAGAAGTTGGAATATAGTAGGTTTAACACCAATATATATAAAGAATGAGTTCAATACAGTACCTTGAAGTGGTGTTTTGTTTTCTTTCGCTAATGGAGCTCACGAAATTTTCTGTTAAGTTTTGTGTTGTGAAGTCTTCAAGTTTTGGGTAAGGATTTGATCGATTATGGAACAAGGAGTGGCAAGAGCCTAAGCTTGGGGTTCCCAGGGCACCCCAAGGTAAATCTGAGGAAACCAAAAAGCCAAAGCTTGGGGATGCCCTGGAAGGCATCCCCTCTTTCGTCTTAATCCATCGGTAACTTTACTTGGAGCTATATTTTTATTCACCACATGATATGTGTTTTGCTTGGAGCGTCTTGTATGATTTGAGTGTTTGCTTTTTAGTTTACCACAATCTTCCTTGCTGTACACACCTTTCGAGATACACACACATGATTCGGAATTTATTAGAATACTCTATGTGCTTCACTTATATCTTTTGAGCTATATAGTTTTTGCTCTAGTGCTTCACTTATATCTTTTAGAGCACATCGGTGGTTTTGTTTTATAGAAACTATTGTTCTCTCATGCTTCACTTATATCATTTTGAGAGTCCTACAAAACAGCATGGTAATTTGCTTAAATTGAGAAATTAGTCCTAATATTAGGCATCCAAGATTAGTAAAAACTTTTTATAAGTGCGTTGAATACTAAGAAAAGTTTGATGCTTGATGATTGTTTTGAGATATGGAGGTAGTGATATTAAAGTTGCGCTAGTTGAGTAGTTGTGAATTTGAGAAATACTTGTGTTGAAGTTTGCAAGTCCCATAGCATGCACGTATGGTAAATGTTGTGTAACAAATTTGAAACATGAGGTGTTATTTGATTATCCTCCTTATGAGTGGCGGTCGGGGACGAGCGATGGTCTTTTCCTACCAATCTATCCCCCAAGGAGCATGCGCGTAGTGCTTAGTTTTTGATGACTTGTAGATTTTTGCAACAAGTATGTGAGTTCTTTATGACTAATGTTGAGTCCATGGATTATACGCACTCTCACCCTTCCACCATTGCTAGCCTCTTCGGTACCGTGCATTGCCCTTTCTCACCTTGAGAGTAGGTGCAAACTTCGCCGGTGCATCCAAACCCTGTGATATGATACGCTCTATCACACATAAACCTCCTTATATCTTCCTCAAAACAGCCACCATACCTACCTATTATGGCATTTCCATAGCCATTCCGAGATATATTGCCATCCAACTTTCCACCATTCTGTTTATCATGACACGTTTCATCATTGTCATATTGCCTTGCATGATCATGTAGTTGACATCGTATTTGTGGTAAAGCCACCATGCATATTATTTCATACATGTCACTCTTGATTCATTGCCCATCCGATTACATCACGGAGGCATTCATATAGAGTCATACTTTGTTATAATATAGAGTTGTAATCATTGAGTTGTAAATAGATAGAAGTGTGATGATCATCATTCATAGAGCATTTTCCCAAAAAAAGAGAAAGACCAAATAAAAAAAAGGCCCAAAAAAATAAAATAAGGAAGGGACAATGCTACTATCCTCTTTTCCACACTTGTGCTTCAAAGTAGCACCGTGATCTATATGATAGAGAATCTCTTGTTTTGTCACTTTTCATATACTAGTGGGAATTTTTTATTATAGAACTTGGCTTGTATATTCCAACAATGGGCTTCCTCAAATGCCCTAGGTCTCCGTGAGCAAGAAAGTTGGATGCACACCCACTAGTTTCTTTTGTTAAGCTTTCATACATTTATAGCTCTAGTGCATCCGTTGCATGGCAATCCCTACTTCTTGCATTGACATCAATCGATGGGCATCTCCCTAGCTCGTTGATTAGTCGCGTCAATGTAAGACTTTCTCCTTTTTTGTCTTCTCCACATAACCCCCATCACCATATTCTATTCCACCCATAGTGCTATATCCATGGCTCATGCTCATATAATGCGTGGAAGTTGAAAAAAGTTTGAGATTACTAAAGTATGAAACAATTGCTTGGCTTGTGATCGGGGTTGTGCATGATGAGAGAATTCTTGTGTGATGAAAATGGAGCATTACCAAACTATATGATTTTGTCGGGATGAACTTTCTTTGGCCATGTTATTTTGAGAAGACATAATTGCTTAGTTAGTATGCTTGAAGTATTATTACTTTTATGTCAATATTAAACTTTTATCTTGAATCTTTCGGATCTGAATATTCATACCACAAATAAGATTATTACATTGAAAATTATGCCAAGTAGCATTGCACATAAAAAATTCTGTTTTTATCATTTACCTACTCGAGGACGAGCAGGAATTAAGCTTGGGGATGCTTGATACGTCTCCAACGTATCTATAATTTTTTATTGTTCCATGCCATATTATATTATGTTTTGGATGATTAATGGGCTTTATTATACACTTTCATATTATTTTTGGGACTAATCTATTAACCGGAGGCCTAGCTCAAATTGTTGTTTTTTGCCTATTTTAGTGTTTCGCAGAAAAAGAATATCAAACGGAGTCCAAACAGAATGAAACCTTCGGGAACGTGATTTTCGGAACAAACGTGATCCAGAGGACTTTGAGTGGACTGTCGGTGTCAAAACCGGCGGATCTCAGGTAGGGGGTCCCGAACTGTGCGTCTAGGCGGATGGTAACAGGAGACAAGGGACACGATGTTTTTACCCGCGTTCGGGCCCTCTCGATGGAGGTAATACCCTACTCCTGCTTGATTAATATTGATGATATGGGTAGTACAAGAGTAGATCTACCACGAGATCAAGGAGGCTAAACCCTAGAAGCTAGCCTATGGTATGATTGTTGTTCGTCCTACGGACTAAAACCCTCCAAT
This sequence comes from Aegilops bicornis, assembly GCA_021605145.1. NCBI lineage: Eukaryota > Viridiplantae > Streptophyta > Magnoliopsida > Poales > Poaceae > Aegilops > Aegilops bicornis. The sequence continues at coordinate 627,220,821 of CM038671.1, read as the reverse complement.
TTATATAGACACCGGATAGGGTTAGGGTTACACAGAGTCGGTTACAATGGTAGGAGATCTACATATCCGCATCGCCAAGCTTGCCTTGCATGCCAAGGAAAGTCCCATCCGGACACGGGACGAAGTCTTCAATCTTGCATCTTCATGGTCTAGGAGTCCAGCCAACGGTGATAGTTCGGCTATCCGGACACCCCCTAATCCAGGACTCCCTCAGTAGCCCCCGAACCAGGCTTCAAATGGCGATGAGTCCGGCGCGTAGATTGTCTTCGGCATTGCAAGGCGGGTTCTTCTCCAAATTCCATATACTTGTCGAATAGTGTCCGGCTTCTGATAAATGCTGCGCTCCTTGGCTTCTACGCCCAATAATGGCCATCTTCCACGTGCTTGAATGAATGCGAAAAGCCAGGGTATTTTTACACTTACCCCCCTAGTTGCGCAAATGAGTCGCCTATAAAAGGGACGAGGATCTAGATCTGAGTCACACCATCCCCCCATGCGAGCTTTCATCGTAGCGCCTCTGACAAAAACCCATTCCATAATGGACAGTCGACGCGGCTCCTCCTCTCGCGCTCCCAGCCCTCAGCCTGGAAATTGGGAGAGATGCTCAGTCCCGCATAGCGAGCTAGTTATACTCCAAACCAAGGGATTTCTTCCCCCGGCCTTCATGGTTCCGGTTCGAGCCAGACTCGCCACCTACAAGGGCGGAAAGCAAGCGGAGAGTGTCCCCGATCCCTCTAAAGGAGAGCGGGTGTGCTTTGTATCTTATCTAGTAAGAGGACTCAGATTTCCAATTCATCCGTTTCTCCGGGGGCTCTTGGAGTTCTACGGCCTCTAGCTGCACCACCTTACGCCAGCCTCCATTTTGCACATCGCGGGCTTCGTGGCCCTGTGTGAACTGTTCTTGGGCATCGAGGCTCATTTTGCGCTGTGGAAGAGACTATTCTGCCTAGTACCCCGTTCTCATGAGGGGTCAATATATCAAGTGGGCGGAGCCAAACTATGGCGCATCGCCGGGACCGGATATCTATCCGGAACCCCGAAGAAGGCGTCCGAAGACTGGCATTCGGAATTGTTTTACATGGAGGACATCCCGCTGCCGGATCCTGTTCGGATCGGCCTTCCGGAGTTTAGCAATGCTCCTCTGAAGAAGCGCCTAAGCAGGCGCCCGCGGAGCCCCTGGAGGGAAAATGACCGGGACGTCCTTTACTTAATGAGCCGAATAAGATTACTAGCTCATGCCGGATTGACCATGACTGGAGTCATGGCAATCTGCATTATGAGGGGAGTGCAGCCGCTCCAATATAGGGGCCACCCCATGTGGGATTTCAACGGGGAGGAAGATGCCACCCGCCATGGCCGCAAAGGGCCGGGATCGGTCACCGAACTGGTGAAGACCTTGTCCGCCATGTACAAAGGGGAAGAGGAGGATTTTCTCCGCCAATCCATCGAGCAGGTTTTCTTGAATAATCCTCGAAGTTGGGTAAGCAAATATCTTTGTGGCCTGTCCGATCCATGTTCCCGTGGTTAAATATCTCATTTTATGGTTTCTACGCAGGAACTGCGCCGGGCCGTGGAGAAGATACAGCCCGCCTCCACAACCCGAGGATCCGAACGGTCTCTCGATCCGGCCTCCGGAAGAGGACCCGGATATAAAGGTGGAGCTGATCGACGGGTGTTCCACCAACTTAGCATCGACAATGCTTTGGTTGCCATTACGCCGACTACCCCGGATTATTTCCGGCCTCCCGTAACCGTGACCGGCACGGATACCATGACCCACCCGTGCTTTACTCGATCACCACGTATTTGATGGTGTTTCGCAGGGGTGCCTTCGAGGTAGGAGGCCGAGCCAGCGGTTAGCCAACAAGGGCGACGGCCCGCGGTTAAAAAGAAGTGCGGTCCGGATCGAAACTCCGCCGCATACGGTATGGCGTGCCACCATATTCCTGTGATTGATTCCTGGAAGGCCTACTAATGCTAGTGCTCTTTTCAGAAAGAGCGCCACGGACTGAGTCCGGAGAGGTTGCCAATCGAACCTCCGCCAGCCAGGCTCCAAAGCCGGGTCCGAAAGCGGAGGCGAGCACGAGGCGTGCGTCGGATGCTCCTCCGACAGAGGATGCCGACAGATTGTCCGCCACCAACTCCGAGGTGGAGAGCGCCATGAATCACAGGCGCCGCCGGATAGTTCTTCGTGACGCATGTTTGTCCCAAGAGGCCTTAAATGCCTTCAATTCGGGAGATGCGCACCTCCGTGCTGCTCAAGATGGTCTAGCCAGAGCCACGGAGCAGTATGTAAAGGACATACGGGTGGGAAAATTTGACACTTATATATGCCAGTAGCCCCCGAGACTTAAAATAGTTAGAATAACTGATTTAAGGATCATTTGTTATGCAGGATCTTACAAAAAAGAATACCCGACTGTCCCAGGAGCTTGAAGAATGCAAGGCCCAACTTGTGGCCACACTAGCCGCTATAGGGGGAGCCACAGGGACCCCCTCTGGTAATATATGCCTCAAAAGATAAATAGTTTATGAAGTGCGGCGTGTGTAAATCTGACAATAATATTGCAGATGGCGCCGGACTAGATCCGGACAAGCAACAGCTCCTGCGCCAGCTAAAGGCCGGCGAGAGCGTGCTTACGAGGGTGAGGCAGGAGAAAAATAACCTCCAAGATGCCAACACCCAACTGGGTGAGGAACTAAAGGATGTTCATGCCCAGTTGTCCGACTCAGAAGGAGAATCGGCGGCTTCGTCGCGGCATTTTCAGTAAGTGCTTGAGCGAACTTTGAAAGAGTTCGGCGAGGAAGGCGACTAACATCAACATGTATGTAGATTTTCTCACAGATCGTCCTGAGGAGGAGATGCCCAGTTCTTCGGGTGATCTTCTTCCCGAACTGCGTCAGCTGCACGAACGAGTCCGGCAGGTGATGAAAGGCGTTGGCCAGGCCTTGTGGCCATCTATCTCCCTGCCCGAAGGGATTGGGGAGCTGGCAGAGCGGCTTCAAGGAGCACGTTGGCGCTTTCGACTATGGAAGATATCGGCATGCCGTCAAGGCGCCAGGGAGGCCTAGGCCATGGTAAAGACGCGGTACACGAAGGCTGACCCAAACCACATGGCCGAGGTCAGACCTGTGGGTCCTGATGGGAAGGAGATCCCTGTAAGCTTAGTGTACGGCCAAGTAGAATTGGCCGCCAAGTATTCCCAGCAAGATTGTAAATTAGATAGCCTATTAGATGGCATTGAGGAGGAATACAATGAGTCGAGTTGACTATGTAATTGAATATGACATGAAAAATGTCTTCTAGCCGGATTGTAGATCGTTTGTCATAGCGGACCTTTTTGCTTCGACCTCGGGACCCAACAGTCCGGAGTGTGTCTGAATACCCTCGCGGTTATATAAGAACCGGGGCATGCATGGAGACAAGGTGTAGGGGTCATTATTGCTGTATCAGACAAGTGCCCAACTAGTTATGTTATATTACATGGATAGTAAGAAACATCTTCCAGGGAGAATAGTTCCGTTAAGGGTTCCTTTTCATTTGGGAGTCATGCCCTAAAGTGCATGTCAAAGCTGCTAAGAAAGTAGAAAATCATCCGGGGCAGATGGATAAATAGTTAAAAATCATCTTTCAGTTCACCGACCGAATATTCCCTTAAGAACGCTTAGCTTTCGGCTTCACCCAGTCTGAGGTACACATCCGGTGACCGACAAAGAATAATCGCAGAGGTGCTCCCTTTACCACCTAGCCGAACAATCGGGAACGTAGGGGTAAGAACAGGAGCCGAACAACCCAGCTTGGCCAAAACTTAAGTCATATCGATGCATATAATGGTGAATAAAAGGTACATGCGGAAGTTTGGCGCATGTGTTGGGCATGAAGCCCGTATAAATAAGCTTCATAAAGAAGCCCCTGTATAATGAGTGCGGACAGCGCGTCAAATATGTGCGAACAAAGCGCAAATGAGCCTCGAAAGGCTTCAAGAAGAAGGATGAGGAAGGAGAGAAATAAAAGACAGCAAAAATAGAAAATGTGGACGAAGGAAGGAGACGAACTTCGAGTCCGGCGCTTAGGCGTAGAATCGTCGTAGACGGGCTGTGTTCCATGGGTTCGGCTCGAGTCGGTTATCCTATGCGCGTTCGCAGACGGTATGCTCCGCCGGTCAGGACCTGGTCGATGATGAAGGGACCTTCCCATTTGGGCTTGAGTTTCTCCTTTTTCTTGTCCGGCAGGCGTAGAACTAGTTCGCCAACGTTGTAAGCTTTGGCCCGTACTTCCCAGCTTTGATATCTTCGAGCCTGTTGTTGATAAAATGCGGAACGAGCTTTTGCCACGTCGCGCTCCTCCTCCAATGCGTCCAAACTGTCCTATCGATCGAGCTCGGCTTCTCTTTCTTCATACATGCGCACGCGAGGTGAGTCATGAATTATGTCGCAGGGCAAGACTGCCTCTGCACCGTACACCATAAAAAATGGTGTGAATCTGGTAGTGCGATTCGGCGTGGTCCGCAGCCCCCAGAGTACGGAGTCGAGCTCCTCAACCCAGTGTGTGTTAGATTCCTTGAGGGACGGCACTAGTCTGGGTTTAATGCCGCTCATTATTAGACCATTTGCTCGCTCGACTTGGCCGTTGTTTTGAGGGTGATAGACTGAGGCATAATCGAGCTTGATGCCCATGTTTTTGCACCATAATTTGACCTCATCGGCCGTGAAGTTGGTGCCGTTATCAGTGATGATCTTGTGGGGACGCCGTAACGGTGCACTACCCCCGATATGAAGTCTATCACCGGTCCGGATTCGGCCGTTTTAACAGGCTTGGCCTCTATCCATTTGGTGAATTTATCCACCATGACCAATAGGTATTTTTGCTTGTGGGTTCCTCCCTTAAGGGGTCCAACCATGTCAAGCCCCCAAACCGCGAACGGCCAGGTGATGGGTATAGTTTTGTGGGCGGTGGGTGGCATGTGGCTTTGGTTAGCAAAAAGCTGGCAACTGACGCATCGTTCAACTAAATCCTGTGCATCTGCCCGGGCCGTCGGCCAATAAAATCATGTACGGAAGGCCTTGTCTACAAGGGCCCGGGCTGCGGCGTGGTGCCCACCCAGTCCGGCATGAATTTCAGCCAGGGGGTTTCGCCCTTCCTCTTCGGAGATACACCTTTGAAGGACTCCTGTTGTGCTTTTTTTATAGAGCTCTCCCTCATGGACTTTGTAGGCTTTAGATCGCCGTACTATGCAGCGAGCCTCATTTTGGTCTTCGGGGAGTTCCTGCCTAGTTAGGTAGGCTAGGAATGGTTCCGTCCACGGGGCGATAACCGCCATTATTTCGTGAGCGGAGGGTGTTATCTCGGTGGCACAGCCTCCGATTGTGTCAGAGTGTTCGGTGTCAGGCAGTGCGGTTGGGTCCGGATTTTTATTTCCGGACTCCCCTTCCCATAGTACGGATGGCTTGAACAGCCGTTCCAGGAAGATGTTGGGCGGGACGGCATCGCGTTTTGCACCGATGCGTGCCAATATGTCCGCCACCTGGTTGTTATCCCGGGCTATATGATGAAATTCAAGCCCTTCGAAGCGTGTTGACATTTTTAGGACCGCATTGCGGTACGCTGCCATTTTCGGATCTTTGGCATCATAGTCTCCGTTTATTTGAGATATCGCGAGGTTCGAATCCCCGCGCACCTCTAGGCGTTTGATGCCCATAGAGACTGCCATCCGGAGGCCGTGCAGAAGGGCCTCGTATTCGGCTATGTTGTTGGAGTCCGTATACATTATCTGAAGGACGTATTGGACTGTGTCCCCGGTTGGGGACGCTGAGCAACGCCAGCCCCAGCGCCGCCAACATTTTGGAGCCGTCAAAGTGCATGATCCAATTGGAGTATGCGCCGTACTCTTTAGGGAGTTCGGCCGTCCATTCGCCACGAAGTCGGCCAAAACCTGCGACTTAATAGCTCGTCGTGGCTTATAGGTTATGTCGAATGGAAGGAGCTCTATGGCCCATTTAGCAATCCGGCCCGTCGCCGCGGTTGTTTATAATGTCGTTAAGAGGTACTTCGGAGGCTACCGTTATCGAACACTCTTGAAAGTAGTGTTGCAGCCCGGATGCCATGAACACCGCGTATGCTATCTTTTGATAATGTGGGTACCGGACTTGCATGGAGTGAGGACGGTGGACACATAATAAACCGGTTTTGAAGAGGGAACCGTGTCCGTCCGTTCTCGCTCGACGACGAGCAATCACAATGACAACTTGATGTGTTGCAGCGATATATAATAGCATTGGTTCGCCCATGTTGGGCACGGCCAGGACCGGATTTGTTGCCAATATGGCTTTTATTTCTTCGAGTCCAGCCGTGGCGGCATCCGCCCACTCGAAGTGTTCGGTGTGCCGGAGGAGGCGGTAAAGGGGTAACGCCTTTTCTCCCAAACGGGAAATAAAGCGGCTTAGAGCCGCTATGCAATGAGTCGTGTCCTGCTGTAGCGTCGATAATTTGATCAATTCGAGGGAGGGGGAAGGGATCGTTTGGGCAAGCCTTATTAAGGTCTTTGAAATCAACACATAGGCGCCAGGATTTATCCTTCTTTGGTAGCATCACCAGGTTTGCTAGCCAGTCCGGATGTTTTATATCCCTGATGAATCCGGCTTCCAAAAGTTTGGCTAGCTCCTCTTCCATGGCCTGTCTCTTGGGTTCGGAAAAGCACCGAAGAGCCTATTTGACTGGCTTGAATCCTTTTAGGTTATTTAGGCTGTGCTCGGCCAGCCGACGTGGGATTCCTGGCATGTCTGAAGGGTGCCGAGCAAAATGTCCCGATTTTTCTCGTAGTCTGGCGTCTACATCGTGGTTTAATTGTGCCCCAATGGAGGCCGTCTTTGCGAGGTCCGTTGGGTGGACTTGGAATTTGACTATTTCATCCGCTGGTTTAAAGAGGTGGACTTGGATCTTTTATCAAGTATCACATCGTCCCTGTTCACCGTGGAGCGTGTCGCGATGAGTTCCTCGGCCGCTAGGGCTTTGGATAGTGCCTCGAGGGCTAGTGCGGCTGTCTTGTTTTCGGCGCGAGTGCTATGTTCGGATCACTAGCGAGAGTGATGATTCCGTTAGGTCCGGCATTTTAAGATTCATGTACCCATAATGGGGTATAGCTTGAAAAATTGTGAATGCCTCTCGCCCTAATAAAGCGTGATATCCGGCTGCTGAACGGGGCCACTTGAATGTGACCTCCTCGGACCTGTAATTGTCCGTGAGCGAACACTACGTCCGGTGTGATTTTTCCTGTGCAGCATGCTTCCTGGCTAGGGATTATTCCTCTAAAGGTTGTGCTGCTTCGCTCAATGCGGTTCCAGTCTATTTCCATTTTTTAGAGGGTTTCCTCATAGATGAGGTTTAGTCCGCTGCCGCCATCCATGAGTACCTTAGTAAGGTGAAAGCCGTCCACTATTTGGACTGAGGACCAATGCAGCTGGTGCTCGGGCTGTTCGGAATTTGGGTTCGTCACTGGCATTCAAGGTAATAGCCGTGTCACTCCATGGATTTATTGTTGCTACTTGGTAGACTTCGGCAAGGTTGCGGAGTGTTCGTTTCCGCATGTTATTTGATGCGAAAGTCTCGAAGACTGTTAACACCGTCTTGGTGTCTTTGGCTGGGATTCAAGCTAGAAGCTCTTCGCCACTTTTGGCCACCTGCCGTAGTATCCAATATGCTCAAGGCTATGAGTTGGAGTGGCGCCCTCGTGCTATGAATTTTGCAGGTCCGCTTAGCCAACCCTCCAAAGACGGTTCCGTACCCTTTAGGGGGTTTTGGTTTTTTGGTGTTTAACCCAGGTGCTTGGTAATGATGCACCCTTTTATTTCGGACTAGGGATGTATTCGGGGACAGATTATCCCAAAATTTACTTTCGGTTTTCTGCACTCTCCATCGCACAAGACTTTTGTACTATGGTCACCAAGTCAGCAAAGCGTGTAATTTCGCGACGACTTATGGCGTTTAGGATTCCCTTGTCCGTGCAATTATTGTAGAAAAGTGGGATTGCGTCCTCCTCTCGGCAGTCCTTTATCCTGTCCATAACCAAGAGGAATCTGGCCCAGTAATGATGTACTATTTCAGCGGGCTCTTGCCGAAAATTCGAGATAGATCGCTAATGTTTGGGTGGGCGGGTGGAACTAGATCCGGAACCCCGTCCAATTTAAGACTCAGGGGCCGAGAGGTCCGAACTCGGAAGTTTGGATTTTTTGAATGCTATCCAATGAATCCAACCCGCCGCCTGACTTTAAGTTCAGGGCTTGATCGACATCCGTCCCTCTGCGGGAATCCGGCATGGAGGGATCGGGAATCCGTACGTAGCTAGTCCTTAAGATAGAAGAACAATCGCCGTATTGCTCATCTATCACAGCAACATGATGGGTAGCCTGGGGAGAGTAGATCTCTCTCAGATCGGTTTTAGGCCCGATCCGGTCATAGTCTATGGCGACACCCAGGGCGGCGATGCGATCCAAGAGCTCGTTTACGAAGGAGAGCTCGATCGGATCCAACTGTTCGGCAAGTTCCGAATTAACGTGAAGATTGGTTTCGATGACTCGAGAGGTCATCGTCGGCGCGGTGGCCGAACTGGCGGTCATAAGAAAACCACCTAGCCGAAGAGTTGACCAGTGGCCAAGGCTCCTTTGGCGATAGTATCGTCTTTAAAAACGGGATGAGGCATCCTTCCTGACGGTGACGACACAGAGGAACTCTCAATAAAAGCACCAATGTCGGTGTCAAAATCGGCGGATCTCGGGTAGGGGGTCCCAAACTATGCGTCTAGGCGGATGGTAACAGGAGACAAGGGACAAGATGTTTTTACCCAGGTTCGGGCCCTCTCGATGGAGGTAATACCCTACTCCTGCTTGATTAATATTGATGATATGGGTAGTACAAGAGTAGATCTACCACGAGATCAAGGAGGCTAAACCCTAGAAGCTAGCCTATGGTATGATTGTTGTTCGTCCTATGGACTAAAACCCTTCGGTTTATATAGACACCGGATAGGGTTAGGGTTACACAGAGTCGGTTACAATGGTAGGAGATCTACATATCCGCATCGCCAAGCTTGCCTTCCACGCCAAGGAAAGTCCCATTCGGACACGGGACAAAGTCTTCAATCTTGCATCTTCATGGTCTAGGAGTCCGGCCAACGTGATAGTTCGGCTATCCGGACACCCCCTAATCCAGGACTCTCTCATGGAGGTTAAGCAATCAACGAGGAGGCCACGGGGCAGGGGGGCGCGCCCTCCACCCTCATGGGCCCCTCATAGCTCCACCGACCTACTTCGCCGTCCTATATATACCTACATACCCCCAAACCATCAGCAGAGGAGAAAAAACACTATTTCCACCACCGCAACCTTCTGTACCCGTGAGATCCCATCTTGGGGCCTTTTCCGGCGCTCCGCCGGAGGGGGCATTGATCACGGAGGGCTTCTACATCAACACCATAGCCTCTCCGATGACGTGTGAGTAGTTTACCTCAGACCTTCGGGTCCATAGTTATTAGCTAGATGGCTTCTTCTATCTCTTTCGATCTCAATACAAAGTTCTCCTCAATTCTCTTGGAGATCTATTTGATGTAACTCTTCTTTTTGCGGTGTGTTTGTCGAGATCCGATGAATTGTGGGTTTATGATCAAGATTATCTATGAACAATATTTGAATCTCCTCTGAATTCTTTTTATGCATGATTGGTTATCTTTGCAAGTCTCTTGAATTATCAGTTTGGTTTGGCCTACTAGATTGATCTTTCTTGCAATGGGAGAAGTGCTTAGCTTTGGGTTCAATCTTGCGGTGCTCGATCCCAAAGGATGAGGGGAAATGACACGTATTGTATTGTTGCCATCAAGGATAAAAAGATGGGGTTTATATCATATTGCATGAGTTTATCCCTCTACATCATGTCATCTTGCTTAAAGTGTTACTCTGTTATTATGAACTTAATACTCTAGATGCATGCTGGATAGCGGTTGATGTGTGGAGTAATAGTAGTAGATGCAAAGTGTGAGTCGGTCTACTTGTCACGGACGTGATGCCTATATACATGATCATACCTACATATTCTCATAACTATGCTCAATTCTATCAATTGCTCGATAGTAATTCGTTTACCCACCTTAATACTTATGCTATCTTGAGAGAAGCCACTAGTGAAACCTATGGCCCCCGGGTCTATTTTCCATCATATTAATCTTCCGTCAACTAGCTATTTCCTTTGCCTTTTATTTTGCTTTCTTTACTTTTACTCTTTATCATAAAAATACCAAAAATATTATCTTATCATCTCTATCAGATCTCACTCTCGTAAGTGACCGTGAAGGGATTGACAACCCCTTTATCGCGTTGGTTGCGAGGTTCTTATTTGTTTGTGTAGGTGTGTGGGACTCGAGCGTGGTCTCCTACTGGATTGATACCTTGGTTCTCAAAAACTGAGGGAAATACTTATGCTACTTTACTGCAACACCCTTTCCTCTTCAAGGGAAAACCAACGCAGTGCTCAAGAGGTAGCAGCGAGCAAAAGCAATAGCTTGAGAAGGAAGAAGGGAGGGACGGCGTTTCCAAGATCGGAGAAGGCATAGAGGGTAAATGGGCGTCGCGCCCGCGATTTCTCCTTTTTTATGGGGAAGGCGCGTGCCGCTTTGTTACCATTTACCATGATGTGACGCATGAGGGCAGTAGCCGCCCCATGCATGCCCCCCACGTCACGCACGACCCTCCACGATGCACATTCAACGCGGGTCATGGGGAAGCGCAAGCGAGCAAATGATTACTGCGGTAAAATCCCGCCCCGCCTGCCCGCGCATCGTTCTGGGCCCGACCCAACAATGCGTTGCGCTTATGTGTGGCCCAGGCCCGGGGGCTCCTGTTGGTGCACAAAAGTAGGGGCTCTCCTTTTTCACCCCTTTACTTGTGCACGGGCAGTCAAAGCCATGCCCGTGGCCACACTAACCAGGGCAGAGGATGGAACCAAAGGCACAAGACGGCCAAAGCAACGCCGAGACAGAGACACAAAGAACAAGAGGGAGAGGTGGACTCCCCCGGCAAGACCCTTGTCGGGGTGGCCTCCGCGGCCCCGGCAAGACCCTTGCCGGGGCAACTTGCCCAACGCCCACATAGCGCACCACCCTTGAGCCCAAAGGTTCCAACACCATCCATCCACCCTTGCCGGGGCCCCGGCAATACCCTTGCCGAGGACACACGCGGGTCCACAGCCAGGCCCACATCTGCCGAAACTCCACCGCCGTTTCCATGCAGCTGCTAGCCTAACCAGCTGGGCAGGCACCTGTGTGGCAACGTGCGGCCTCCAGGCCAACTCAGCAAGCATCTGTGTGGTGGCATGCAGATCTTCGTGAAGATCCTGCCACCGCGCCATCACAGCAGCCTGCCAGCCTGCGTGGCGCTGCATGCCTCGTAGGCCTGGGCGCGTGTCAGAGCTAGGCGGAGCACCGACGGACTGGACGGGCCTCTTCGCCATCCCCAATAAAGCAACGGAGCACCTAAGTGGTGCATTTAATGCGCCTTGTCCCGTAATAACAGGCGATAAACTTAGCCACTTATACCTTTCCACCTCCTGTGTGCCACTGTAGCAGCCCCTTTTTGTCTATAAAAGGAGGCCCAAGGCGTACAGGGGAAGGATTTGGATCTTTTGGGCTAGACACGCACCGTAGCTAGTTCGAGAGCTTAAGAACACTCAAATATATACACCAAAGCAGGACTAGGGTATTACGCATCCTCGCGGCCCGAACCTGGGTAAAATGATCTTTGTGCTGACTACCAGACCCGCTCTTTGCACAACCCCGTGCCCGCCAACCGTAGAAGGGATCCCAGTGATTCCATAGGTGTCGTTTCCCCCGACATCCATATAGCAAAAGATGGGCACCGGAGGCCTGCCAGGGGGCCCACGAGACAGGGGGGCGCGCCCCCACCCTCGTGGCCAGGGTGTGGGCCCCCTCTGGTTGATTCTTTCGCCAGTATTTTTTATTAATTCCAAAAGGTTCCTCCGTTCAGTTTCAGGACTTTTGGAGTTGTGCAGAATCGGTCTCTAATATTTGCTCCTTTTCCAGCCCAGAATTCCAGCTACCGGCATTCTCCCTCTCCGTGTAAACCTTGTAAAATAAGAGAGAATAGGCATAAGTATTGTGAAATAATGTGTAATAACAGCCCATAATGCAATAAATATCGATATAAAAGCATGATGCAAAATGGACGTATCAGAGGCCTCTTCGTGAAGATGGGTATCCGGCTTGCAGGGCTCGGAAATCCGATCATAGCTTGTTCTTAACTTAGGGGGAGAAGTGTTCTCGGCTTGCTCCTCGACGACCGCTACCAGATGGGTGATTGATGGGGACTTGATTTCCCTCTGACTGGGTTTATGCCCAATCCGATCGTAGTCTGTTGCAACTCCCAGGGCGGCGATGCGATCTAGTAGCTCGTTTAGGGATGAAACATCCGCTGGATCCATCTTTTCGGGGTGTTCAAGGCCGATGCGAAGACGATGTTTGGCGATTTCGAGGGCTGCCTTTGGCTTAACGGCCGTGCAGGCGCCCATGGTGAAACCGCCGAGCTGGAGGGCCTGTCCCGGAGCTAGGGCCCTTCCAGAGGTAACGTTGTCGTTAATGACAAGGTGAGCCATCGATCCCATCGTCGACGACACAGTGGAACTCTCAATGAAAGCACCAATGTCGGTGTCAAAACCGGCCGATCTCGGGTAGGGGGTCCCGAACTGTGCGTCTGAGGATCGAAGGTAACAGGAGACAAGGGGACACGATGTTTACCCAGGTTCGGGCCCTCTTAATGGAGGTAATAACCTACTTCCTGCTTGATTGACTTTGATGAGTATAGGGGTTACAAGAGCCGATCTACCTCGAGATCGTGATGGCTAAACCCTAGCTGTCTAGCCTAAGTAAATTCTGATAGCTTCTATGGACTAAACCCTTCGGTTTATATAGACACCGGAGGGGCCTATGGTTGTACAGAGTCGGTTTATAGAGAAAGGAAACTATACATCCGGACTTCAAGCTTGCCATCCATGCAAAGGAGAATACCATCCGGATACGGGGGAAGGCCTTCTATCTTGTATCTTCGCGACCCATCAGTCCGGCCCATGCTACACAGCCCGGACACCCAAGGACCCCATAATCCAGGACTCCCTCACCCTTAACTAGGCATAAGATTTCAACGATGCTCACACGATAGATAATAATTGAAACACAAAGAGAGCATCATGAAACATGTGACAAATTCATTTAAGTCTAACAAAATTCCTATGCATAGGAATTTTATAAGCAAACAAATTATCAAGACAAGAACCATCTAGAAGAAGAATATAACATTGACGATCTCAACATAACGAGAGGTAATTTAGTAACATGAAAATTTCTACAACCATATTTGCCTCTCTCATAATTTCATGTAGGATCATATTCAAATTCAACAATATAACTATCACAAACAATATTCTCTTCATGATCCATATGCGTGTAAAGTTGACACTCTTCCAAAATAGTGGGATTATCATCAAATAAAGTCATGACCTCTCCAAGCCCACTTTCATCAAAAATTTCATAAGATTGAACACTCTCCAAATATGTAGGATTATTCTTAGCTAAAGTTGACACTCTTCCAAACCCACTTTTAATATTATCGCAAGCATATTCATCATGAGATTTAAATAAATTTTCAAGATCATAAAAATCATCACCCCAATCATGATCATTGCAACAAGTAGTGGACATAGCAAAATTAGCATCCCCAAGCTTGGGGTTTTGCATATTAATTGCAAAATTGGCATTAATAGAATTTATAGGAAAATCATTGCAATCATGCTTTTCATTCAAGGAGCTATCATGAATCACTTCATAAATTTCTTCATCACAATTTCCAGATTCACGAATCTCAAGCAAAACTTCATAAAGATAATCTAGTAAATTCAATTCACTAGCAATGGGTTCATCATAATTGTATCTCTTGAAAATATTAGCAAGTGGATGAGGATCCATATCAATTGTTTTTAGCAAGCGAAGATGCAAGCAAATAGAAGACACATGGCAAAACAAGAAAACATCAGATCTGACGAGAAAACGGCGAACAAAAAAGAGGGCGAATAAAAATGGCAAATTTTTGTGAAGTGGGGGAGAGGAAAACGAGAGGCAAATGGCAAATAATGTAAATTGCGAGGAGATGAGATTTGTGATTAGGAACCTGGTATATGTTGAAGATCCTCCCCGGTAAGGGCGCCAGAAATTCCTTTTGATGTCTGCTAGGACTACATCGGTATTTCCCCAAAGAGGATGGGATGATGTAGCACAGCGACGGTAGGTATATTTCCCTCGGTGATTAAACCAAGGTTATCGAACCAGTAGGAGAACCAAGCAACACAATGTGAACAACCCCTGCACACAAATAACAACCACTCTCAACACGACGTGTTAAAGGGGTTGTCAATCCCTTTCGGGTAACGGCGCTAGAAATTGCTGCGTGGACGGTAGAAAGTTGTAACAGATTGGATAAATATATCGCAAATAAAATAAAGTGCAGAAAAGTATTTTTGTATTTTTGGTTTAATAGATCTGAAAATAAATGCAAAGGAAAATTAGATCGCAAAAGCAAATATATGAGAAAGAGACCCGGGGGCCGTAGGTTTCACTAGTGGCTTCTCTCGAGAAAGATAGCAAACGATGGGTGAACAAATTACTGTTGGGCAATTGATAGAACTTCAAATAATCATGATGATATCCAGGCAATGATCATTATATAGGCATCACGTCCAAGATTAGTAGACCGACTCCTGCCTGCATCTACTACTATTACTCCACACATCGACCACTATCCAGCATGCATCTAGTGTATTAAGTTCATGGAAAAACAGAGTAATGCAATAAGAACAATCACATGATCTAGACAAGATTTATCTATGTAGAGATATACCCCATTGTTTTATCTTTAGTAGAAACGATACATACGTGCCGGTTCCCCTTCTATCACTGGGATCAAGCACCGTAACATCGAACCCACTACAAAGCACCTCTTCCCATTGCAAGATAAATAGATCAAGTTGGCCAAACAAAACCAAATGTAGCAGAAGAAGTACGAGGCTATAAGCAATCATGCATAAAAGAGATCAAAGAAACTCAAATACTTTCGTGGAAATAAAAAGGTATAACTGATCACGAACTCAAAGTTCATCAGATCCGAACAAACACACCGCAAGAAGAGTTACATCATATGGATCTCCAAGAGACCATTGTATTGAGAATTCAGCGAGAGAGAGGAAGCCATCTAGCTACTAACTACGGACCCAAAGGTCTACAAAGAACTACTCACGCATCATCGGAGAGGCACCAATGGAGGTGGTGAACCCCATCCGAGATGGTGTCTAGATTGGATCTAGTGGTTCTGGACTCTGCGGCGGCTGGATTAATATTTCGTCGACTCCCCTAGGGTTTTGGGAATATTGGGGTATTTATAGAGCAAAGAGGCGGTATAGGGGGCACCCGAGGTGGGCACAATCCACCAGGGCGCGCCAGGGCCTCCTAGCGCCCCCTGGTGGGTTGTGCTCTTCTCGGAGCACCCCCTAGGCGCAGCCAAGGCCCATTAGCTGTCTATGGTCCAAAAAATCTCCGTGAAGTTTTGTTGCATTTGGACTCCGGCTGATATTGATTTCCTGCGATGTAAAAAACATGCAGAAAACAGCAACTGGCACTTGGCACTATGTCAATAGGTTAGTACCAAAAAATGATATAAAATGATTATAAAGCATCCAAGATTGATAGTATAATAGCATGGAACAATCAAAAATTATAGATATGTTGGAGACGTATCAACTGCCGTTTAGGTCATATTGGTGTAAAGCATGTGAAGAAACTCCATGCGGATGGGCTTTTGGAATCACTTGATTATGAATCACTTGATGCTTGCGAACCATGCCTCATGGGAAAGATGCTAAGACTAAGTTCTCCAGAACAATGGAGCGAGCCACTGACTTATTGGAAATAATACATACTGATGTATGCGGTCCGATGAGTGTTGAGGCTCGCGGCGGGTATCATTATTTTTTGACCTTTAAAGATGATTTGAGCAGATATGGGTATATCTACTTAATGAAACAAAAGTCTGAAACATTTGAAAAGTTCAAAGAATTTCAGAGTGAAGTGGAAAATCATCGTAACAAGAAAATAAAGTTTCTACAATCTTATCGTGTAGGCTAATATTTGAGTTACGAGTTTGGTCTTCATTTAAAACAATGTGGAATAGTTTCGCAACTCACGCCACCTGGAACACCACAACATAATGGTGTGTCCGAATGTTGTAATCGTACATTATTAGATATGGTGTGATCTATGATGTCTCTTACCGATTTACCAGTACCGTTTTGGGGTCATGCATTAGAGACAACTGCATTCACGTTAAATAGGGCACCATCTAAATCCGTTGAGACGACACCATATGAAATGTGGTTTGGCAAGAAACCTAACATGTCGTTTCTTAAAGTTTGGGGTTGCGATGCTTATGTGAAAAAGCTTCAGACTGATAAGCTCGAACCTAAATCGGAGAAGTGTGTATTCATAGGATACCCAAAAGAAATTGTTGGGTACACCTTCTATCACAGATCCAAAGGCAAGATATTTGTTGCTAAGAATGGATCCTTTCTAGAGAAGTAGTTTCTCTCGAAAGAAGTGAGTGGGAGGAAAGTAGAACCTGATGAGGTAGTCATACCTTTTCTCGAGTTGGAAAGTAGTTCATCATAGAAATTAGTTCCACTGATGCCTACACCAATTAGTGAGGAAGCTAATGATGATGATCATGAAATTTCAAATCAAGTTACTACCGAAGCTCGTAGGTCAACCAGAGTACGTTCGGTACCAGAGTGGTACGGTAATCTTGTTCTATAATTCATGTTACTAGACCATGACGAACCTACGAACTAAGAGGAAGCGATGATGAGCCCAGATTTCGCGAAATGGCTTGAGGCCATGAAATTTGAGATGGGATCCATGTATGAGAACAAAGTATGGACTTTGGTTGACTTGCCCGATGATCGGCAAGCCATAGAGAATAAATGGATCTTCAAGAAGAAGACTGACGCTGATGGTAATGTTACTGTCTACAAAGCTCGACTTGTTGTGAAAGGTTTTCGACAAGTTCAAGGAGTTGACTACGATGAGACCTTCTCACCCATAGCGATGCTTAAGTCTGTCCGAATGATGTTAGCAATTGCCGCATTTTATGATTATGAAATTTGGCAAATGGATGTCAAAACTGCATTCCTTAATGGATTTCTTAAAGAATAGTTGTATATGATGCAACCAGAAGGTTTTCTCGATCCTAAAGGTGCTAACAAAGTGTGCAAGCTCCAGCGATCCATTTATGGATGTGTGCAAGCCTCTCGGATTTGGAATATACGCTTTGGTAGTACGATCAAAGTATATGGTTTTATACAAACTTTTGGAGAAGCCTGTATTTACAAGAAAGTGAGTGGGAGCTTTGTAGCATTTCTAATATTATATGTGGATGACATATTGTTGATTGGAAATGATACAGAATTTCTGGATAGCATAAAAGGATACTTGAATCAGAATTTTTCAATGAAAGACCTCGGTGAAGCTACTTATATATTGGGCATCAAGATCTATAGAGACAGACCAAGATGCTTAATTGTACTTTCACAAAGCACATACCTTGATAAAGTTTTGAAGAAGTTCAAAATGGATCAGTCAAAGAAAGGGTTCTTGCCTGTGTTACGAGGTGTGAAGTTGAGTCAGACTCAATGCCCGACCACTGCAGAAGATAGAGAGAAAATGAAAGTCATTCCCTATGCCTTAGCCATAGGTTCTATCATGTATGCAATGCTATGTACCAGACCTGATGTGTGCCTTGCTATAAGTTTAGCAGGGAGGTACCAAAGTAATCCAGGAGTGGATCACTGGACAGTGGTCAAGAATATCCTGAAATACCTGAAAAGGACTAAGGATATGTTTCTTGTTTATGGAGGTGACAAAGAGCTCGTCGTGGTTACGTCGATGCTAGATTGACACTGATCCGGATGACTCTAAGTCGCAGACCGGATACGTATTTATATTGAATGGTGGAGCTGTCAGTTTGTGCAGTTCCAATAAAAGCGTCGTGGCGGGATCTACGTGTGAAGCGGAGTACATAACTGCTTCGGAAGCAACAAATAAAGGAGTCTGGATGAGGAGTTCATATCCGATCTAGGTGTAATACCTAGTGCATCAGGTCCAATGAAAATCTTTTGTGACAATACTGGAGCAATTGCCTTAGCGAAGGAATCCATATTTCACAAGAGAACCAAACACATCAAGAGACGCTTCAACTCTATCGTGATCAAGTCAAGGAGGGAGACATAGAGATTTGCAAAATACATACGGATCCGAATGTTGAAGACCCGTTGACTAAGCCTCTTCCACGAGCAAAACATGATCAGCACCAAGACTCCATGGGTGTTAGAATCATTACAATGTAATCTAGATTATTGACTCTAGTGCAAGTGGGAGACTGAAGGAAATATGCCCTAGAGGCAATAATAAAGTTGTTATTATATCTCCTTATATCACGATAAATGTTTATTATTCATGCTAGAATTTTATTAACCAGAAACTTGATACATGTGTGAATACATAGACAAAACAAAAGTGTCCCTAGTATGCCTCTACTTGACTAGCTCGTTAGCTTAGCATAATGATCATTAAGTTTTATTGCTATTGCTTTCTTCATGGCTTATACATATTCCTTTGACTATGAGATTATGCAACTCCCGAATACTGGAGGAACACCTTGTGTGCTATCAAACGTCACAACGTAACTTGGTGATTATAAAGATGCTCTAAAGGTGTCTCCGAAGGTGTTCGTTGGGTTGGCACAGATCGAGATTAGGATTTGTCACTCCATGTATCGGAGAGTTATCTCTGGTCCCTCTCGGTAATGCACATCATGATAAGCCGTGCAAGCAATGTGACTAATGATTTAGTTGCAGGATGATGCACTATGGAACGAGTAAAGAGACTTGCCGGTAACGAGATTGAACTAGGTATGAGGATATCGCCGATCGAATCTCGGGCAAGTAACATACTGATGACAAAGGGAATAACTTATGTTGTCATTGCGGTTTGACCGATGAAGATCTTCGTAGAATATGTAGGAACCAATATGAGCATCCAGGTTCCATTGTTGGTTATTGACCGGAGATGTGTCTCGGTCATGTCTACATAGTTCTCGAACCCGTAGGGTCCGCACGCTTAACGTTCAATGACGATTTGTATTATGAGTTATGTGTTTTGGTGACAGAAGATTGTTCGGAATCCCAGATAAGATCACGGATATGACGAGGAGTCTCTAAATAGTCGAGACGTAAAAATTGATATATTGGACGATAATATTTGGACACCGGAATGGTTCCGGAGTGTCTCTGGTATTTATCGGAGTACCGGGAAGTTACCGAAACCCCCCGGGGAAAGTTATGGGCCACATGGGCCTAGGGAGGGAGGCACACCAGCCCACAAGGGGCTGGCGCGCCAGCCACTTGGAAGGGGTCCGAATTGGAGTGGGGAAGGTGGCGGTGCCCCCCTTTCCTTCTCCTTCTCCCTCTCCTTTCCCCTTTCCCTCTCCGATGAAAGGAAAGGGGTCCGAATTGGACTTGGATTCCTAGTAGGACACCTCCCCACTTGGGGGCGTGCCTAGGCCGGCCTCCTCCCCTCTCCTCCTTTATATACGGGGGCAGGGGGCACCTCTAAACACATCAATTGTTTCTTAGCCGTGTGTGGTTCCCCCTCCACCGTTTACTCCTCCGGTCATATTGTCGGAGTGCTTAGGCGAAGCCGTGCGCGGATCACATCACCATCACCGTCACCACGCTGTCATGCTGACGAAACTCTCCCTCGACACTATGCTGGATCAAGAGTTCGAGGGACGTCATCGAGCTGAACGTGTGCTGAACTCGGAGGTGTCGTACGTTTGGTACTTGATCGGTTGGATCGCGAAGACGTTCGACTACATCAACCGCGTTATGCTAACGCTTCCGCTTTCGGTCTACGAGGGTACGTAAAGACACACTCTCCCCCTCTCATTGCTATGCATCTCCTAGATAGATCTTGCGTGATCGTAGGAATTTTTTGGAAATTGCATGCTATATTCCCCAATAGTCATTCCTTCACCACTTGCATCATCATCAGAGATGTACTCTTCTTGCGCATTGATGTCTACTACACAACCTTCTTCTTGTAGACGTTGTTGGGCCTCCAAGTGCATAGGTTTGTAGGACAGTAGCAAATTTCCCTCAAGTGGATGACCTAAGGTTTATTAATCCGTGGGAGGCGTAGGATGAAGATGGTCTCTCTCAAACAACCCTGCAGCCAAATAACAAAGAGTCTCTTGTGTCCCCAACACACCCAATACAATGGTAAATTGTATAGGTGCACTAGTTCAGCGAAGAGATGGTGATACAAGTGCAATATGGGTGGTAGATATTGGTTTTTGTAATCTGAAAATATAAAAACAGCAAGGTAACTAATGATAAAAGTCAGCACAAACGATATTGTAATGCGTTGAAACAAGGCCTAGGGTTCATACTTTCACTAGTGCAAGTTCTCTCAACAATAATAACATAATTGGATCATATAACTATCCCTCAACATGCAACAAAGAGTCACTCCAAAGTCACTAATAGCGGAGAACAAACAAAGAGATTATTGTAGGGTACGAAACCACCTCAAAGTTATTCTTTCGGATCGATCTATTCAAGAGTCCGTAGTAAAATAACACGAAGCTATTCTTTCCGTTCGATCTATCCTAGAGTTCGTATTAGAATAACACCTTAAGACACAAATCAACCAAAACCCTAATGTCACCTAGATACTCCAATGTCACCTCAAGTATCCGTGGGTATTGTCGGTGTCAAAACCGACGGATCTCGGGTAGGGGGTCCCGTACTGTGCGTCTAGGATCGATGGTAACATGAGACGGGGGACACGATGTTTACCCAGGTTCGGGCCCTCTCTATGGAGGTAATACCCTACTTCCTGCTTGATTGATCTTGATGAATATGAGTGTTACAAGAGTTGATCTACCACGAGATCGTAATGGCTAAACCCTAGAAGTCTAGCCTATGTAAATATGGTAATGAATCTACCCCCATCTGGACTATACTCTCTGGTTTATATAGACACCAGAGAGATTTAGGGTTACATGAGGTCGGTTACATAGGAGGAAATCTTCATAACAGGTCGCCTAGCTTGCCTTCCACGCCAAGTAGAGTCCAATCCGGACACGAATATTGTCTTCGGCCTTCGTATCTTCACGGCCCATCAGTCCGGCCCATGGATAACGGGTCGGACGCCCGAGGACCCCTTAGTCTAGGACTCCCTCAGTAGCCCCCGAACCAGGCCTCAATGACGAGGTGTTCGACGTTCGGATTGTCTTCGGCATTGCAAAGCGGGTTCCTTCTCCAAGTAATGTATTCGGCTGTTGACTCAATATTGTTCCCCTCGGCTTCTGTGCGCTAATAACTTCGTCTTCCACGTGTCGAGTGAATGCGGAAAGTCAGGGTATTTTTGCAAATAACACCCCGTCCATGCAAGGGAGCGCAACTATTAAAGATACTGGATCTAAAATCCATGCGACACCACACCGAGAAGATCCCCGGAGACTGCTAGGAGAAACCATTCCAACATGGCTAGCATTCCCGGCTCCTCCTCCCGTTGCAGCCCAAAGAAAAGCAAGTGGGAGAAGTGATCTGTGTCTCACAGTCAGTTAGCAAAATTGCAAACACAGGGATTTCTTCCTCCCGCGGATCTGGTCCTTGTTTGAGCAGGGCTGCCTTCCTTCAATGGTGTGACTCGGGCGGAGGACTCCCCCATTCCGTCCGGGGGAGCGAGTGTGCTTTGTACCCTATCTGATAAGAGGCGTCGGATTTCCAGTCCACCTTTCCTCCGAGGGCTTCTGGAATATTATGGCCTTCAGCTGCATAACTTCACTCCCGCAACGGGAAAAAGAGGAGGAGATTGGGAAAGAGAGGACAAATAAAACGGCAAGGGTGAAGTGGGGGAGAGGAAAACGAGAGGCAAATGGCAAATAATGTAATGCGAGAGATAGGGATTGTGATGGGTACTTGGTATGGTTGACTTTTGCGTAGCCTCCTCGGCAACGACGCCAGAAATTCTTCATACTACCTCTTGAGCACTGCGTTGAATTTCCCCGAAGAGGAGAGGATGATGCAGCAAAGTAGCGTAAGTATTTCCCTCAGTTTTTGAGAACCAAGGTATCAATCCAGTAGGAGGCCACGCACAAGTCCCTCGTCCCTGCACAAAACGATAGCTCCTCGCAACCAACGTGATTAGGGGTTGTCAATCCCTTCACGGTCACTTACGAGAGTGAGATTTGATAGATATGATAAATAATATTTTTGGTATTTTTGGTATAGAGATGCAAAGTGAAAAGTAAAAGGCAAAGTAAAAACAAAGCAAGTATTAGAGTGATGGAGATTGATATGATGAGAATAGACCCAGGGGCCATAGGTTTCACTAGTGGCTTCTCTCAAGAGCATAAGTATTCTACGGTGGGTGAATAAATTACTGTTGAGCAATTGATGAATTGAGCATAGTTATGAGTATATCTAGGTATGATCATGTATATAGGCATCACGTCCGAGACAAGTAGACCAAAACGATTATGCATCTACTACTATTACTCCACTCATCGACCGCTATCCAGCATGCATCTAGAGTATTAAGTTAAAAAGCAGTAACGCCTTAAGCAAGATGACATGATGTAGAGGAATAAATTCATGCAATATGATAAATACCCCATCTTGTTCTCCTCGATGGCAACAATACAATCGTGCCTTGCTGCCCTTCTCACATCCTTGGGAAAGGACACCGCAAGATTGAACCCAAAGCTAAGCACTTCTCCCATTGCAAGAACTACCAATCTAGTTGGCCAAACCAAACGGATAATTCAAAAAGACTTGCAAAGATAACTCAATCATACATAAAAGAATTCAGAGAAGATTCAAATATTATTCATAGATAAGCTGGATCATAAACCCACAATTCATCGGTCTCAACAAACACACCACAAAAAGAAGATTACATCGAATAGATCTCCACGAGAGAGGGGTAGAACATTGTATTGAGATCCAAAAAGAGAGAAGAAGCCATCTAGCTACTAGCTATGGACCCGAAGGTCTGAAGTAAACTACTCACACTTCATCGGAGAGGCTATGGTGATGACGTAGAAGCCCTCCGTGGTGGATGCCCCCTCCGGCGGATCTCCGGAACAGGCACCAACATGGGATCTCGTGGATACAGGAAGTTGCGGTGGTGGAATTAGGTTTTTGGCTCCGTGTCGATCGTTTGAAGTGCGTAGGTATATATAGGAGGAAGGAGTACGTCGGTGGAGCAACAGGGGGCCCACGAGGCAGGGGGCGCACCCTAGGGGGGGCGCCCCCACCCTCGTGACCGCCTCCGTTGTTCCTTGGCGTAGGGTCCAAGTCTCCTGTATCATGTTCGATGAGAAAATCACGTTTCCGAAGGTTTCATTCCGTTTGGACTCCGTTTGATATTCCGTTTCTTCAAAACACTGAAATAGGAAAAAAAAACAACAATTCTGGGCTGGGCCTCCGGTTAATAAGTTAGTCCCAAAAATAATATAAAATTGGAAAATAAAGCCCAATATAGTCCAAAACAGTAGATAAAGTAGCATGGAGCAATCAAAAATTATAGATACGTTGGAGACGTATCAGGCATCCCCAAGCTTAATTACTGCTCGTCCTTGAGTAGGTAAATGATAAAAAAAAATTGATGCGGAGTGATACTTTGGCATAATTTCAATGTAAATCTTCTTAATTGTGGTATGAATATTCAGATCCGAGAGATTCAAGACAAAAGTTCATATTGACATAAAAATAATAATACTTCATGCATACTAATCAAAGTAATCATGTCTTCTCAAAATAGGATGGCAAAATAAAGTTCTTCCCTACAAAATCATATAGTTAGGTTATGCTTCATTTTCGTCACACAAAGATGTTCCCAACTTCTATACCCCCGATGACAAGCCAAGCAATTGTTTCATACTTAAATAATCTCAAACTTTTTCAACCTTCACGCAATACATGAGCGTGAGCCATGGATATAGCACTATGGGTGGAATAGAATATGATGATGGGGATTGTGTGGAAAATACAAAAAAGGAGAAAGTCTCATATTAACAAGGATAATCAACGGGCTATGGAGATGCCCATCAATTGATGTCAACATGAGGAGTAGGGATTGCCATGCAACGGATCCACTAGAGCTATGAATGCTCAACAAAAGAAAACTAGTGGGTGTGCATCCAACTTGCTTGCTCATGAAGACCTAGGGCATTTGAGGAAGCCCATCGTAGGAATATACAAGCCAAGTTCTAAAATGAAAAATTCCCACTAGTATGAAAAAGACAACTTATGAGACTCACTATATGAAAAACATGGTGCTACTTTGAAGCACAATATATGAGACTCACTACATGAAGAACAAGGTGCTACTTTGAAGCACTAGTGTGGAAAGAGATAGTAGCATTGCCCTTTTTATTTATTTTCTTTTTTTGGGCCTTTTTTTTATTTTTGGCCTTTCTCTTTTTTTTGATTGGGCAATTCTCTAATAATGATGATCATCACACTTCTACTGATTACAACATAAGGATTACAACTCGAAACTAGAACAAGATATGACTCTATATGAATGCCTTCGGCGGTGTACCGGGATGGTGCAATGAATCAAGAGTGACATGTATGAAAAATAATGCATGGTGGCTTTGCCACAAATACGATGTCAACTACATGATCATGCAATGGAAATATGACAAAAGTAAAGTGTGTCATGATGACGATGAACAGAACGGTGGAAAGTTGCATGGCAATATATCTCGGAATGGCTATGGAAATGCCATAATAGGTAGGTATGGTGGCTGTTTTGAGGAAGATATAAGGAGGTTTATGTGTGATAGAGCGTATCATATCACGGGGTTTGGATGCACCGGCGAAGTTTGCACCAACTCTCAAGGTGAGAAAGGGCAATGCACGGTACCAAAGAGGCTAGCAAAGGCGGAAAGGTAAAAGTGTGTATAATCCATGGACTCAACATTAGTCAAAAGAACTCATATACTTATTGCAAAAATTTAGAAGTCATCAAAAATCAAGTACTACGCGCATGCTCCTAGGGGGGTAGATTGGTAGGAAAAGATCATCGCTCGTCCCCGACCGCCACTCATAAGGATGCACAAGCCAGGTACACTTCATGTTTCAAAATTGTTACACAAATTTAACCATACGTGCATGCTACGGGACTTGCAAACCTCAACACAAGCATTTCTCAAATTCACAACTACTCAAATAGCATGACTTTGATATTATCACCTCCATATCTCAAAACAATTATCAAGCATCAAACTTATCTTAGTATTCAACGCACTCAAAAGAAAGTTTCACATATCTTGAATACCAAGTATATTAACATTAAGCAAATTACCATGCTATTAATGACTCTCAAAATAATCTAAGTGAAGCATGAGAGATCAATAGTTTCTTTAAAACAAATCCACCACCGTGCTCTAAAAGATCTAAGTGAAGCACTAGAGCAAAAATTATCACGCTCAAAATATATAAGTGAAGCACTATGAGCAAAACTATCAAGCTCAAAAGATATAAGTGAAGCACATAGAGTATTCTAGCAAATTCCAATTTATGTATGGCTCTCTTGAAAGGTGTGTACAGCAAGGATCATTGTGGTAAACTAACAAGCAAAGACGCAAATAATACAAGACGCTCCAAGCAAAACACAAATCATGTGGTGAATAAAAAGATAGCTCCAAGTAAATTACCGATGGAAGTAGACGAAAGAGGGGATGCCTTCCGGGGCATCCCCAAGCTTTGAATTTTTGGTGTCCTTGGATTATCTTGGGGGTTCCATGAGCATCCCAAAGCTTAGGCTCTTGCCACTCCTTGTTCCATAATCCATCAAAAGAATTCACCCAAAACTTGAAAACTTCACAACACAAAACTCAATAGAAATCTCGTGAGCTCCGTTAGAGAAAGAAAACAAAAGACTACTTTAAGGTACTGTAATGAACTCATTCTTTATTTATATTGGTGTTAAACCTACTGTATTCCAACTTCTCTATGGATTATAAACTATTTTACTAGCCATAGATTCATCAAAATAAGCAAACAACACACGAAAAACAGAATCTGTCAAAAACAGAACAGTCTGTAGTAATCTGTAACTAAAGCAAACTCCTGTAACTCCAAAACATCTACCAAAATTATAAGACCTAGACAATTTGTTTGTTGATCAGCAGCAATTGGAATCCGTATTTTATCATGTTCTGGTGATTTTTAATAATTCGGGCACTGAGCGCAAAGTTTCTGGAAATTACAGCAAGATCAAATAACTATCATCTAAGAAGATCCAATAGGTCTAGCTTGGCACAAACACTAATTAAAACATAAAACCACATCTAAACAGAGGCTAGATGGATTATTTATTCCTAAACAGAAGCAAAAACAAAAAAATAAAAATAAAATTGGGTTGCCTCCTAACAAGCGCTATCGTTTAACGCCCCTAGCTAGGCATAAAAGCAAGGATAGATCTAGGTATTGCCATCTTTGGTAGGCAATCCATAAGTGGCTCTCATGATAGATTCATATGGTAATTTTATTTTCTTTCTAGGAAAGTGTTCCATGCCATGCCTTTCTTTAATGGAAATTGGAATCTAATATTCCCTTCCTTCATATCAATAATTGCACCAATCGTTCTAAGGAAAGGTCTACCAAGAATAATAGGACATGAAGGATTGCAATCTATATCAAGAACGATAAAATCTACGGGCACATAATTCCTATTTGCAACAATAAGAACATCATTAATTCTTCCCATAGGCTTTTTAATAGTGGAATCTGCGAGATGCAAGTTTAGAGAGCAATCATCAAAGTCACGGAAATCTATCAAATCACACAAAGTTTTGGGAATAGTAGAGACACTAGAACCCAAATCACACAAGGCATGAAACTCATAATCTTTAATTTTAATTTTAATAGTAGGTTCCCATTCATCATAGAGCTTTCTAGGGATAGAAACTTTCAACTCAAGTTTTTCTTCATAAGATTGCATCAAGGCATCAACAATGTGTTCGGTAAAGGCCTTATTTTGACTATAAGCATGAGGAGAATTTAGCACGGATTGCAACAAGGAAATACAATCAATCAAAGAGCAATTTTCATAATTAAATTCCTTGAGATCCAATATAGTGGGTTTAGCAACATCTAGGTTTTTATTTCTTTCAATCCCACATTCATCAATTTCATCATCAAGATCTAAAAACTCCGAATTCTTAGAACGCCTTCTAGGTAAAGGAAGATCACATTCAGTTTCATCAAGATTCATATTGCAAAACAAAGATTTAATGGGGGACACATCAATGACTTTTAGATCTTCATCTTGATTTTCATAGGAATTGGAAGAACACGCTTTAATAAAGGCATCTTTGGAAGCACGCATCCTAGTGGTTCTTTCTTTGCACTCATCAATGGAAATTCTCATAGCTTTGAGAGACTCATTGATATCATGCTTAGGAGGAATATATCTAAGCTTTAAAGAATCAACCTCAACAGAAATCCTATCAACGTTCCTAGCCAAATCATCAACTTTAAGCAATTTCTGTTCAAGCAAAGCATTAAAATTCTTTTGTGAATTCATAAACTCTTTAACACTACTCTCAAATTCAGAGGGCATCTTATTAAAATTTCCATAAGAGTTGTTGTAGGAATTTCCATAATTATTAGAAGGATTACTAGGATAAGGCCTAGGATTAAAATTCCCTCTATACGCGTTGTTACCAAAATTATTCCTACCAACAAAATTCACATCCATAGATTCATTATTATTCTCAATCAAGGTATACTAAGGCATATCATTAGGATCGGAAGAAACACTCTTAGTAGCAAATGATTTCATAAGTTCATCCGTCTTTCCACTCAAAACATTAATTTCTTCTATCGCATGCACTTTTTTATTAGTATATCTTTCGGTATGCCATTGAGAATAATTAACCATAATATTGTCTAGAAGTTTAGTAGCATCTCCTAGAGTGATTTCCATAAAAGTGCCTCCCGCGTCAATCTAAAAGATTTCTAGAAGCAAAATTCAATCCGCATAATTTTTTGTATAATCATCCACAAGTTCAAACCATGAGTAGGACAATTACGTATCATTAATTTCATTCCCTCCCAAGCTTGTGCAACATGTTCATGATCAAGTTGCTTAAAATTCATAATATCGCTCCTAAGAGAGATAATCTTAGCGGGAGGAAAATACTTAGAGATAAAAGCATCTTTGCACTTGTTCCAAGAATCGATACTATTTTTAGGCAAAGATGAAAACCACGCTTTAGCACGATTTCTAAGCGAAAAAGGAAATAGCTTCAATTTAATGACATCATTATCGACATCTTTTTTCTTTTGCATATCACATAAATCAATGAAGCTATTCAGATGAGTAGCGGCATCTTCACTAGGAAGGTCGGCGAATTGATATTTCATAACAAGATTCAACAAAGCAGTATTGATTTCACAAGATTCAGTATTGGCAAGAGGAGCAATCGGAGTGCTAAGGACATCATTATTATTGGTATTGGTGAAGTCACACAATTTAGTAGCATCTTGAGCCATCGCGACAAACAAGCAATCCAACACACTAGCAAACAAGCGGACGAGAAAAAGGCAACGGGAAAAAGAGGAGGAGATTGGGAAAGAGAGGGCGAATAAAACAGCAAGGGTAAAGTGGGAGAGAGGAAAACGAGAGACAAATGGCAAATAATGTAATGCGAGAGATAGGGATTGTGATGGGTACTTGGTATGGTTGACTTTTGCGTTGCCTCCCCGACAACGGCGCCAGAAATTTTTCTTACTACCTCTTGAGCACTGCGTTGGATTTCCCCGAAGAGGAGAGGATGATGCAGCAAAGTAGCGTAAGTATTTCCCTCAGTTTTTGAGAACCAAGGTATCAATCAGTAGGAGGCCATGCACATGTCCCTCGTACCTGCACAAAATGATAGCTCATCGCAACCAACGCGATTAGGGGTTGTCAATCCCTTCACAGTCACTTACGAGAGTGAGATCTGATAGAGATGATAAATAATACTTTTGGTATTTTTGGTATAGAGATGCAAAGTGAAAAGTAAAAGGCAAAGTAAAAACAAAGCAAGTATTAAAGTGATGGAGATTGATATTATGAGAATAGACCCGGGGGCTATAGGTTTCACTAGTGGCTTCTCTCAAGAGCATAAGTATTCTATAGTGGGTGAACAAATTACTGTTGAGCAATTGACAGAATTGAGCATAGTTATGAGTATATCTAGGTATGATCATGTATATAGGCATCACGTCCGAGACAAGTAGACCGAAACGATTATGCATCTACTACTATTACTCCACTCATCGACCGCTATCCGGATGCATCTAGAGTATTAAGTTAAAAACAGAGTAACGCTTAAGCAAGATGACATGATGTAGAGGAATAAATTCATGCAATATGATAAATACCCCATCTTGTTATCCTCGATGGCAACAATACAATACGTGCCTTGCTGCCCTTACATCCTTTGGGAAAGGACACCGCAAGATTGAACCCAAAGCTAAGCACTTTTCCCATTGCAAGAACTACCAATCTAGTTGGCCAAACCAAACGGATAATTCGAAAAGACTTGCAAAGATAACTCAATCATACATATAAGAATTCAGAGAAGATTCAAATATTGTTCATAGATAATCTAGATCATAAACCCACAATTCATCGGTCTCAACAAACACACCGCACAAAGAAGATTACATCGAATAGATCTCCACGAGAGAGGGGGAGAACATTGTATTGAGATCCAAAAAGAGAGAAGAAGCTATCTAGCTACTAGCTATGGACCGAAGGTCTGAAGTAAACTACTCACACTTCATCGGAGAGGCTATGGTGATGATGTAGAAGCCCTCTGTGGTGGATGCCCCTCCCATGAGCTCCTAACAGGCCCCAAGATGGGATCTCGTGGATACAGGAAGTTGCGGTGGTGGAATTAGGTTTTTGGCTCCGTATCTGATCGTTTGGGGGTACGTAGGTATACATAGGAGGAAGGAGTACGTCGGTGGAGCAACAGGGGGCCCACAAGGCAGGGGGCGCGCCATAGGGGTGGCGCCCCCACCCTCGTGACCGCCTCCGTTGTTCCTTGGCGTAGGGTCCAAGTCTCCTGGATCACATTCGGTGAGAAAATCAT
The DNA here is from genome assembly GCA_021605145.1 of Aegilops bicornis. NCBI lineage: Eukaryota > Viridiplantae > Streptophyta > Magnoliopsida > Poales > Poaceae > Aegilops > Aegilops bicornis. The sequence goes on along the minus strand of CM038671.1, from coordinate 627,190,500 downwards.
GTTTCCGAAGGTTTCATTCCGTTTGGACTCCGTTTGATATTCCGTTTCTTCGAAACACTGAAATAGGCAAAAATAGCAATTCCGGGTTGGGCCTCCGGTTAATAGGTTAGTCCTAAAAATAATATAAAAGTGGAAAATAAAGCCCAATATAGTCCAAAACAGTAGATAAAGTAGCACGGAGCAATAAAAAATTATAGATACGTTGGAGACGTATCAGAAGGCATCCAAAGAATGGCCTTCCGAGTGGTTCTACATCGAGGACATTGCGCTTCCCGACCCAGTTCGAAAGGGTCTCCCTGAATTTGCAAGTGTTCCGCTAAAGAAACGCCACAGCTTGCGCCCCCAGAGCCTTGAGGAGGATGACAGTTCGGAGGTTCGTCAACTCTTGGGCGAGATAAAGACGCTCGCCCAGTCCGGATTAACAATGGTTGAGGTAATGGTGACCTCCATAACGCGAGGGGTTCAGCCGCTTCAATACAGAGGGCTCTGTCGGATTTCGGGTTCCGGCAGACCCTCTAGGTTCAAACTCTGGGGTGCACGCGGAGATCGCACCTCCAACCTACCTACGTCTCGTCGCCTCGCAAGGATCTAAACTACACAAAGAACAACACAAGAGACACGAGGTTTATCTTTGGTTCGAGGCCACCATTGTGGTGTAATACCCTACTCCAGTGTGTGGTGTGGTGGATTGCCTCTGGGGATGATGATGAACAGTACAAGGGAAGAACAGCCTCGCGTGGGTCTGTTCTTGGCTGGTGCGATGAACTGCTAGGGGGAGTTCAGTCGCCTCTCTTTCTCTCTCTCTAGATGCCGATGCAGATTTCGATCCATCTCTCCCCCTACCCGGTGGGTGGCTAGTCCTATTTATAGTGGGAGGCCCTGGGCCTCTCCCCAAATATTGAGCGGGAAGGGCGCCAACAATTGGCCATTTTGAAGGGGAACATCTAGTACACTTATCCTGACTAAAGTCGGTCCTCGCCTGCCAAAGACTCTGACGGTGACGCCGGCTTGGCCTCCACGATGACCTCCTTCCTGCCGTTCTGCTGGTCTTGGTCTTGTTGCACCGAAATGATTGTCTTTGCATGATGCCTTGGCCCGCGCTTGCCTCCTTTGCACCAAAGGGGAAATGAGGACACTACGCGGGTTGGTGCCCGCCTGGCGCCCTCAGTCGTCATGGCTTGCGTCATGGGCACCTCGTGAGGTACCCCGCCATGGTCTCTCCACCTCCTTGTGAGCCAGCCTGGCGAGGCCGTGCTTGAGGAAGCTTCCTGTCGTCCGCGCCGCGAGGCTTGGCCCCTCGCGAGGGTCTTGAGCCTGTGTTGATGAAGATGGGCCGTACTGGGCCACCCCTTGAGCCACGCTGCAGGCCACAGGCAGGAAAGTCTGGGTACCCCCATTCCCAGAATGCCGACCGTAGCCCCCGGGCCCAAGGCGCGCCTGGACTTGGCTTAGTAGAGAAGCGAAAGGGCAAGTGCGAAGCGCCACGGGCCCCAACAGCCTACGGCTTTGGGAGCCGTGTGGCGGTTGAATGGACGTGGGCGTCCCTGCTTCCCCATGGCGCCTCGGCAACTGCACGAATTGACAAGTCCCTGGATGCAAAGCGGGTCATGATTACCTGTGATCGTGGAGGTCGACGGTTGGCCTCCCCCGGCTATATGTACGGAACAGCGCGAGCCCTTCCAGTCCATCTCTTCTTGCTTCTCCTTCTTCTCCATCCTTGCCCTTGCTCCACATTGCGACAATGGCTCCGATCCGCCGGTTCCTCGCAGAAGAGAAAGGAAAGGCCCCCCGAGAGGGTCCCGATCCGCTTCCGCCGAAGAAACGGCTAGCCCTCTGCCGCCGAGATGAGGGCGCCCGGCAGGAGGTGTCGAGGCCCTGGTACGAGCGGCCACCGCCAGGGTTCCCGCTGCCCTTGTACGCCCGCATTGAGGGCCCTGAAGGAGTTGACGCCGAGCGCCACGGACGATGACGCTGTCGGCGTCGGCGGGTCACGACGGCGCGCGTTGTTCTGCCCGGAGTCCATGCCGAGGGCTCCTCCCGAGAGCTTGTGCTCCACGCCGCCATGCCTCCTCAGACTTGGATTCGCCTTCCTCCCTCCTTCGCCTTCGTGATTCCGCAGAGGGGCTCTCTGGAGCTCTGGTTGCAGCATGCCGGCTGCAGCACCCCTGCGACCGAAGCGGAGGTTGCGGTCGTCGCTCCGGGCAAGGTCTTCATGACCCGAGGCTGGGGCGAGATCGCCCGGGTCTGCCGGACGAGGGGCGCCCTCGTGATCCACCTGGAGTACGATGGCGCTTCCTTGATGTTCTTCAAGGTCTTCGACGTGGAAGGACGCCGGCTAGAGTGCTTCCCTGAGAGAGGCGGCCGGGGCCCTGCCGTGGCAAGGACTAGGCTCGCCGACCGCTCCCCCAGCAGCTCCTCAGGCAGCGGAGGCGTCGGAGGATCCAGCGACTCCGCCGAGCTCTTCGCGACTCCGGAGACGAGCGACGACAGCTGCGAGCCTCCAAGCTTGCACTGCGCTCGGAGCCGGCGGGCGCGTCAGGCTCCCAGCGCCGGTGATCTGGATGGGGTTGGTGCCGGTACCTGGCGGCCCACTGTTGATGATGGCGTCTCTTGCAGTGGCGCACGTAGTTAGCACCCTTTATGATTTGCTCCTTTTGTTCCCTGCGAGGAATCGAAGAACACACCCCGTGGGGGTTTGTAAGGTGCTTGTAGTTCAATTTGTTAATATGATCATTCTCATGAAGCGGTGAGGGATGCTCGTCCCGTCTTAGCTTAGTTCCTCCTTCGAACCTTGGAGGACTTGACGCCTTTCTGTGACAGGTCCGGTCCCAAAGGCAGGCTTCACCGTCATTGGTATGCCAGGTCGCGATGCTGTGGTCAAGGCCAGGAGGTGAGCGGCCCGGGGTCCAGTAAGAGCCCCTGAGTCGTGATGCTCAGGAGGTCCCCTTTAGCGCTCAAGCAGCCATCGTTCGGTGAGAAAGGAGCGCGACGTTGCCAACACGGGATTGCATTAGGTGTGAGGTCGGTGCTACGATAGCTAGTATTTCCGAAGGATGACTTATCTCGGGAGCCAGGAACCGCCTCTTGGTGCGGCGTTAGGTCCGCGTCTCGGCAGTTGAGGAGTTGCCCGGCGAGGTCCCCGCGTGCCTCTTCCCTCTCGCCTTTACTCCCCTTTCTGCTCTACGTCCTCGGGTCCCGGCCCTTGAGCGAGCTTAGCCATCGCTGGTATGCCAGGCCGCGATGCCATGGACAAGGCCAGGAGGTGAGGGATGGAGAGCCAGTAGGAGTCCATGAGTTGTGATGCTCAGGTACCCCCCCTTTAACGTGCAAGCGGTTCGCGCGGACGAGAGTGAAGGAGACGTCGCAAAGGCCTTGCCTGACACTGCTCCTTGAAGAGATCCTGCAGGCTCATCACAAGAAGAACGAGAGTTCGCCATGACAATCGACAGTCAGCCGTTGGTTGCTCTGGAGGGGTGACGAGGCACTGAAGGCTTGACGAGGTGGCGCCTTGCGGGGCTGCCGCGGCCAGAGCTCAGCCATTCAGGTTTGTCGACGTTGCAGGGATGGACCCATGCGCAAGCGTCGTGCCGTTAGGGAGCAGCTCCATCAGTTGGTGCCAATCGAGCGGGCGATTAGGTCAAACACGTTAATCACGAAGGAGCAAATCCATTTAGATAGGCGCAGAGAAGGCGAACATCGCTGGGTCGGGCCCGAGCGACTTGGGGATGACGCAGCCCGAGGGGCGCCCCCAATAAAGTAAACTAGAAACATGAATCAAAAGGGATACATGCCGCAGGGACGGACCCACGCGGCCTGGGAATGATGCAGCCCTGGGGGGCGCTCCCAACTGAAAATGAAATTCGAAGGACGTCACCTGGTGATGTTGGGGACGAAGGGATGCTGAAGTAGCGGACTTCGTGCGTTGCGGAAGCCGATCTTCACGAGCCCCCAGGCCCAGGAGCCTCGGGAGGCGCTGGTGGCTCTTCGCGGACCATCTCCATCTCCTCCAGGACTGCGGAACGCCTGGCCTCTTGAGCCTCCAGGATGCTCCTCATGAGGCGCTGGCACGCGGCAGCCGTGTTCGGCAAGCCGTAAGGCATGCGAACATAGCTGTGGGGTGGACCTTCACAGCGTCCCGCGCATGAGGGCCAGAGGCGCTCCTGAGAGGCTGCTCGGTTGAGCCCTGGTATGTTGATGCAGACGCGCAGCCAACCATCCTCGCCCGGATGGGGAGCTACGGCGGGTAAGCGGCGGCTGCCACTCATGATTCTTGACTCCTGCACCTCCTGAATGATCTTGCTGACGAACTCCTGAGGGTTTGGCCCTCCTTGCCTTGCTCCGTCCTGAGGGAAATGTGCTTTGAAACACGCCTCCAAGTGGTGCCCGAGCGCCTCCCTCGTGGTCTTAGCAAAGTCGGTGGCCCTTCAGGAGAGAGCCTCCGAGCCTTGCTCGAGGAGGGCGCCAGGCGCGCCTTCCTACGCGACAGAAGGAGGCACCCCTGGAATGGGCGCGGACTCTGAGGGGCCTGCCTCCCGAGGGCTATGACCAGGGGATGTCTTCTTCTTAGGGACCACCTCGGGAAGCCCTCCACTCCTGCGATCTGGATCTTCAATTGACGCGGCTTGAAAAGGATGCTCCAGGGAACACACTACGTCTCTCTCTTCACAAGGCACCGTGATGACTCCACCGCTTCCTAGCATCTTGAGGACATTGTAGCCGTGATGAGTCACGACCATGAACTTGGCCAGGGCTGGGTACCCAAGGATGGCATTGTACGGCAGGCGAATGTGAGCGACGTTGAAGTCGATGAGCTCGGTGCGGTAGTTGTCGCGCGTCCTGAAGGTGACAGGAAGGCGAACCTGCCCTATCGGAACCGTGGAACCATCAGTGACTCTGAAGAAAGGCTTGGTTGGCTGAAGCTGATTGTATGGCACTTGGAGATTGTTGAATGTCTTGACCGATAGGACATTGAGCCCTGATCCGCCATCAATGAGTGTCCTGGTGACTTGCACATTGCTGATGATTGGGGAACAAAGCATCGGGAGGCCTCTGGCTGTGGCTGCGCACTTGAGCTGATCCCCTGAGCTGAATGTGATGGCGCACGCTGACCACCTGAGGGAGCGTGTGGCTTCGAACTGGGAGGACTGCATTCACTTCATGGCGAATCGCTTGAAGATGCGCTGAGAGGATGGGGCTTGAGCTCCGCCCGGATGCAAGCGATTGCTGCGGCTCTGGAAGCCCCCAGCCCCTCGTCTGATGATGGTCTTCATTTCTCCTTGGCTGCGGTGGCAGAGGAGGGAGGCCTGTGTTGCCTTGTGGGCGATCCTCGCGAGGCTGATCCCTCCAGCCTCCCTCGCGAGGCGGGTCCCTCCAACCTCCCTCGCGAGGCTGATCCTACCACCAGTCCTCGCGAGGTCGGTCACGCCACCCTTGGTGAGAGCCACAGTCTTCCCATCATCCTCCACCTCTTCCTCCTCCTCGGCCATAGCCCCGGTCGATGCGCTCGGGGCATCGGCCGGCACGCACGTCTCGCACGGCCCTGAGCTCTTGGCATTCGTTGGTGTTGTGGGTGTGAAGGTCATGGTACACGCAGTACCAACTGCCCTTGGATGACTCAGGCTGATCCCTTCCTTGCTTGGTGCCCGGCTCTGCTGCAAGCACGGCAGCCCCCTTGCGCTTCACGTCCTTGACCTTGGGCTTCTTCTCTTCTGGGTCGGCAGCCGGCAGCTCGAGAAGGGAGAGGCATCCTTCCTCAGCCCTGGAGCACTTGGTCGCCAAGTTGAACAGCTCCAGGGATGTGCACAGGTCTTCATGGATCGCGAGCTCTTCCTTCATCTTGACGTCACACACACCGTCGGAGAAGGCTGAGATGATGGCCTCCTCAGACACCCTGGGGATCTTAAGGCGAGCGTTGTTGGTTGGATGAACTTTTGCAGGGTCTCCCCTGACTGCTGCTTGATGCGGCGCAAGTCACTCATGGCCGGGGGCCGATCGTGGGTGCCTTGGAAGTTTGCAATGAATCGGGTGCGCATCTCGTTCCAGGAGGAAATCGTGCCAGGAGCCAGGTTCAGGAGCCAGGTACGGGCACCGTCCTTGAGCGCCATGGGAAACCAGTTCGCCATGACCTTCTCGTCCCCGTTGGCGGCTGTGATGCCCAGCTCATAGAGCTGGAGGACCTCCGCAGGTCGGCCGTGCCATCGTAGCATGGGGGCAGGTCTGCTTGGACTTGCCGGCCAGCCACGCCAAGGCAGCTCGGCGGTGAAGGCACGACAGCCTGCAGTGGCCACGGGAGGCCTTTGGTGACGGAGGGCTTGATCTTGGAGGTCTCCGTGCACTGCCCCCAGGAGCAGCGCGGGGTCTTGATGCGCTGGAGCAGGAGCGTGGTCATGCCGGGCCGGTGCGGGGAGCACACAAGCGACTTCTTGGGGACGAGGGATCTCTTGGCAGCTCTTCTCTTGCTGCGCTGGTGCCGGACGGAGTGGGTTCCGCCCAGGGGCCATGCGCCTTGGGGCCAAAGCGCCTTCTTGAGGGGGAGGCGGCTGAGGCGCCTCCGGAGCTTCATCGCCTGCGCAAGGCGGGGCGCGGTGCAGCGAGAGGGATGAACCTTCATGAAGACAACCTTGTGGCCTTGCCATTGATAAACTTGTTTGTGGAGGCATGCCACGTCATCTTCCTGTGTAAGCTTGACAAGAACAGTATGCCTCACAAACGAAGGAGTAGCTTTGAAATTCTTGTGCTTCAGTACACCCTGGACAACACGCCTGACAACAGTGAGGCTGGAATACAACTCTTCATTGGTATAACCGCAAATGGCTTCCAGGATCCAACAGCCTAAGAACTATGTTTTCCTAGTGCGTATATTCAAGTCGTCCGCCTCATAGCGAGTGACATGTACAACCACACAATCCTTGTCTGCATCAGGGCTCTAATTGAAACAGAAACAAATTCTGAATTACTTTTCAAAGATAAGAAACACAATTTATTTAAACCACTATGTATAGCATGGCATCGAAGCTAAGAAACTTTTGCATTATTAATCACCACATACTTCCTTTTCTAAAAAATCACCACATACTTAGATGAAAAACCACAATCGAGATTGGCAAAGAAGGAAACCACCTTGGGCAACTCAACGCGGGGGGGGGGGCACATCCTCGAAGGGGGAAAACTGCTCCTGCAGTGCCACGGGGGCTGTAACCTCAAACGGGGCGTTGACCATCTGAGTAGTGGTCTGAGCGTATCTGGGGTCAGCTCGGTGGTTGCCTCCATCTTCTTGGAGCTCTCTGTCTCGTGGGAATCAGCCTCCTGCATCTGCTCCAATATCGGCAGATCTTTGCCTGGTTCTCCTTGGTCCATCATGAAACTGACGAATACTAGGAGACCATTGAAAGGAAAACACAATCGCAATGACAATGAAACAAAAAAGAGAGTGAGGATCGGTTACTGCTTTGCAAAAGTTCTTTTTTTTCTCTGAACGATAATATACCAACATCACGGATTTGCTTACCTTCCCTTCATTCGGAGAGAAGAATAGTGGCAGATGCAAGTGTTGCCTTTCTTGAAGATGGTGAAGGAGAAGGGGATTCAGCGAAGAGTGAAATGATGGTTGCTTCGTCCGTCAAACTTAGACTGCGGGGAGGTGGGGTTTTGTGATACGACGGCTCGTTTACTGCTGCCTTCTGACCAGTGGTGACACTCACCGCATATTGCCTTCTAATTTGGTGGATGGCATTTGGGCCCTTGTCATGGCCCGCATGTCGGTGAACAAAAGTATAACGACATTCAATAGAGGGAGACGTTTCAATGACCTAGGAGGAGCCAGGCGGTAGAGTGTCTCCACCGTACTAGTAGTAATTGTTTTTCCGGGTAGTCAGAGAGTGTCTCCACTGTACTAGTAGTAATTGTTTCTCTGGGCCCAAGACAAAACATCCCATCCACACTAGTAAATAGTAAAATCAATTCAAAGCCCATATATTTACTGAATGAGAGGCGCTACCCACACCCAGCACACCCCCCCAAAAAAAACCTGGGTGCTCTTCTTCCTCCTCGCTCCCACCCACCTCACGTCAGCTCACTCCACTCGTACCCCCAAATTCCACACCTCACTCCTACAGAAAACCCCAGCTCCCCTTCTTCCTCACTCCTACAGAAAACCCCCAGCTCCCCTTCTTCTTCGTCAGACTACAACTAGGCTCGTCATTCACATTACTCTGCTCAAATCCGTGGCGTGACGCGACGCCCTCGAGGAAAATGGAGTCGGTGACCCCAAAGACTAAGAAGATGAGGCTCCGCCAACAAGCGACGCTGTGTAGCTCCTGCACCCGGCAGCTGGGAGAAGCAGCGACCCGCCCCCACCAGATCCTGTGAACCCGTAGAATCTCGAGTGGACCGTGATCAGCGATCTCCTGACGCCGTCCTTGGGAGATCATCTCGCTTCTCCCCACCAAGGATTGCTGCCGCACTCCAAGTCCTCTCAATTTGGTGGCGCCCTCCATGGCGTGCCGTGCCCTTAATCTCGATCGCCGTCACTATCTCTCTTCAATGATTTTGAAATCCCCGAGCCATCATCTCCTCCCACCAGGGCTCCGTTCAAAGCCTCTCGCATCCCGTCATGCTACCCGAGCAAGCATACCATGCCCTGCACGATGGACGCCTTTGGCTGAAATCCCCAATTCACAGAACTACAGCTGCTTGAGTTCTACTATTCCCACAAATCACATACCACATACCGACGCCATGAACTTGTGCCCTCAAAGACCGATGTCCATCTCAGCGGTTTTCCTCCTCTCTCCACACCGACACCTTTGCGTTGTGCTACCTACCAGACAATCTGGTACTAAACCTTCAACACCCATTTCTCAAGAAACTTTCACTTGTGCGGGTTCGTATATCGGAGGCCTCATTGCATAGCATCATCCACTCCAGTTGCCCTGCGCTGGAGTGCTTGGTGCTTGTTTTCACAGTTAGAATCGGTTATCTCCAAATAAAGACTCCTAACCTTGTAAGATTGGAATTTCTTTTGACGGAAGGCAGCTCATCATCCAAGATGCCCCTTCACTTCAAAGGTTGATCCTTGATTCTAGTTATTCACCGTTGCAAATAACCGTCCTCTCTGCGCCTAAACTGGAGACCTTGGGTGTAATACATGATCTTTGTGCTCATTTCAATATGGTGTTTGGCTCCACAGTTCTTGGTACTTTATATTATCATCTACACTTGTAACCATAAGCTGCATTTTAAATTTCTGCGCATAATTTATATATCATCTTGGAGTACACATTTTGTACTAATATTATGTTCTATGCTCAATGAAGAGTTTCTCCATGGATGGCCTATCAATGGTGTTGGATTCTGTCAAGATCTTATATACCCAAATGAATAGTTTTGATCTGAACAAGATTATTTGCTTGCTGCAATGATTTCCATGTCTGGAGAAGTTGTATATAAAGGTGATAATTTCACGCACATTGGAAGCCTGCATATAGTGTACTAGAATTTAACGTTCCGTTGTTGCTCTTTCGACACTCTTCTTTTAGACCTTAACTGTTTTCAATCTTCATGTCTATTTAGGCAACAGGACGGGGTAAGAAAGTTATAACCAATCGGTGGATTCGTAGGCATCGGGATTTTCTCACTTCTCATGAGATTCGATTGAAGACAATAACGCTAGAACGATATGTAGCCAACCGTGCAAACACAAGATTTGTCACATTCTACCTGCTGAATGCGAGGTTACTATTGTCCATCAAGCTTAAGTTTATCAGCAGCATGGTTTTGATGGATGGGTATGTTGAAGAGCAAAAAAAGGAGTTTCGGTGGGCAAAAGAGCTTACGAACGTGTCGGGCTTCTATTTACAACATATTGTGGTCATAATCCAAAGAATTTTACGACCCGGGATGTTCGTTCTATGGACCTCGACCGATGCATTTGATTTGATCTGCAGAAAACAGTCTTTGGAGTTAGATGTTGTTGCCCTTTTCAATCTGGGTTTTTGTAAACCTGATGAACAATTAACCCTCGTGCTTTTTGTACAGTTTGTAAGCTGGAGTAAGATGTTCCTGCCCTTTTCAACTCGGCCGTGATCGCCATATTTTCTTTGAAACAAGGCAAATGGCTTGCCATTCGTTTAATTTAGAGTGAAATATTGTAACAAATCCCAACCAAGGGAAATAACATCACTCTCACCGGCTGCTTGAGCTCACTGTGCATTACAGAAGCCAAGTGATTAGCCCCCACCAGCACCCACAAACTTATTTCGAACTAGCACATCAAATGGGCTGCAAATTTTCATAGGAAAGGCTGCATGACCGTGACAGATCTGGATTCTGACATTTGGGACCCGTGAGGAAATAGCCTATCCAAGGTGGTGTCGACTTACTAGCCAGTCAACAAACGATTCTGCCTACCAGCCATTGGATTGACATCCAACATCTGTCATGTATCTTCTATCTCTTGTCTTCTTCTTCCTCCACGCCCAAACCAAACCACCCGTCGGCTCACTTTGCTCCTGCCTCCCATGGCTGGCTGCGCCTTCGCCGCCCTACCGTACGTACCCTCCAACGTTGGCTAGTCCCTCCCTCTATTCCCCCACATGTCCTGTTATTCTCCGGCGACGTCAGCCCCAACGCCAGCACTCCGCTGAACCATTCAACCTCAGATTCTCCGCTCGCGATCGACCGACGCATGTTCAACGGCTCCTGTTTGTTCCGTCCGAGGCCTCGCCGTCGTCCTCCGCCTTGCGGCCTTGGTTCGCTCGCCGTGCGCGGTGCGTAGCCCTTTTGCGTTGTCAACGTCGTCAACAACCGAGAGGAACAAGGAGATGATCAGACGTGGAGAGGATGGTGAGGAGTCCGGATTAGGGGTGTCCGGATAGCGAACTATCACCGTTGGCGGACTCTGGACTATGAAGATACATGATTGAAGACTTCGTCCGGTGTCCGGATGGACTTTCCTTGGCATGGAAGGCAAGCTTGGCTATACGGATATGTATATCTCCTACCATTGTAACCGACTCTGTGTAACCCTAACCTATTCGGTGTCTATATAAACCGGAGGGTTTTAGTCCGTGGGACGAACAACAATCATACCATAGGCTAGCTTCTAGGGTTTAGCCTCCTTGATCTCGTGGTAGATCTACTCTTGTACTACCCATATCATCAATAGTAATCAAGCAGAGTAGGGTATTACCTCCATCGAGAGGGCCCGAACCTGGGTAAAAACATCATGTCCCTTGTCTACGTTACCATCCGCCTAGACGCACAGTTCGGGACCCCTACCCGAGATCCGCGGTTTTGACACCGACTTGGTGCTTTCATTGAGAGTTCCTCTGTCTTTATGCCGCCGTCAGAAGGATGCCTCATCTCGTCTTTAAAGGCGATACTATCGCCAAAGAAGCCTTGGCCGCTGGTCGACTCTTGACTAGGTGGTTTTCTTATGACCGCCAGTTCGCCATCATACCGACGATGACTTCTCGAGTCATCGACACCAATCTTCACGTTAATTCGGAACTTGCCGAACAGTTAGATCCGATCGAGCTCTCCTCCGTAAACGAGCTCTTGGATCGTATCGCCGCCCTGGGAGTCGCCGCAGACTACGACCGGATTGGGCCTAAAACCGATCTGAGAGAGATCAACTCTCCCCAGGCTACCCATCATGTTGCTGTGATAGAGGAGCAATGCGGCGATTCTTCTTCTATCTTAAGGACTAGTTACGTCCGGATTCCCGATCCCTCCATGCCGGATTCCCGTAGAGGGATGGATGTCGATCAAGCCCTGAACTTAAAGTCAGACGACAGGATGGATTCATTGGATAGCACTCAAAAATCCAAACTTCCGAATTCGGAAACTTCCCGGCCCCTGAGTCTTAAATTGGACGGGGTTCTGGATCTAGTTCCACCCGCCCACCCAAACATTAGCGATCTATCCCGAATTCGGCAAGAGCCCGCTGAAACAGTACATCATTACTGGGCCAGATTCCTCCTGGTTATGGACAGGATAAAGGACTACCGAGAGGAGGACGCAATCCCACTTTTCTGCAATAATTGCACGGACAAGGGAATCCTAAACGCCATAAGTCGTCGCAAAATTACACGCTTTGTCGACTTGGTGACCATAGTACAAAAATCTTGTGCGATGGAGAGCACCCGAAAACCGAAAGTAAATTTTGGGATAATCCGCCCCGAATACATCCCTAGTCCGAAATAAAAGGGTGCATCATTACCAAGCACACTGGGTTAAATACCAAAAACCAAAACCCCCTAAAGGGTATGGAACCGTACTGGGGGGTTGGCTAAACGGACCCTGCAAAATTCATAGCACAGAGGGCGCCACTCTAACTCATAGCCTTCGAGCATGTTGGATACTACGGCAGGTGGCCAAAGGTGGCGAAGAGCTTCTAGCTTCAGAATCCCAGCCCAGCAACACCTGTACGGTGTTAACAGTCTTCGGGACTTTCACATAAAATAACATGCGGAAACAAACACTCCGCAACCTTGCCGAAGTGTACCAAGTAGCAACAATAAATCCATGGAGTGACACGGCTATTACCTTTAATGCCGCGATTTAACCTAAATTCGAACAGCCCAAGCACCAGCCGCATTGGTCCTCGGTCCGATAGTGGGCGGCTTTCGCCTTACTAAGGTACTCATGGATGGCGGCGTGGACTAAACCTCATCTATGAGGAAACCCTCCGAAAAATGGAAATAGACTGGAACCGCATTGAGCGAAGCAGCACAACCTTTAGAGGAATAATCCCTAGCCGGGAAGCATGCTGTACAGGAAAAATCACACTAGACGTAGTGTTCGGCTCGCCGGACAATTACAGGTCCGAGGAGGTCACATTTCAAGTGGCCCCGTTCAGCAGCGGATATCATGCTTTATTAGGGTGAGAGGCATTCACAATTTTTCAAGCTATACCCCATTATTGGGTACATGAAGCTTAAAATTCCCGGACCTAACGGAATCATCACTCTCGCCAGTGATCCGAACATAGCACTCCGCTACCGAAAACAAGACAGCCGCACTAGCCCTTGAGGCACTATCCGAAGCCCTAGCGGCCGAGGAACTCATCGCGATGCGCTCCACGGTGAACATGGACGATGTGATACTTGATAAAAGATCCAAGTCCACCTCTTTAAACCAGCGGATGAAATAGTCAAATTCCAAGTCCACCCAACGGACCACTGCAAAGACGGCCTCCATTGGGGCACAATTAAACCCTGATGTAGACGCCAGACTACGAGAATTTCTACGAGAAAACTGGGAAATCTTTGCCTGGCACTCTTCACACATGCCAGGAATCCCACGTCGGCTGGCCGAGCACAGCCTAAATATCCTAAAAGGATTTAAGCCAGTCAAACGGGCTCTTCAGCGCTTTTCCGAACCCAAGAGACAGGCCATGGGAGAGGAGCTAGCCAAACTTTTGGAAGCCGGATTCATCAGGGATATAAAACATCCGGACTGGCTAGCAAACCTGGTGATGGTACCAAAGAAGGATAAATCACAGGCGCCTATGTGTTGATTTTAAAGACCTTAATAAGGCTTGCCCAAAGGATCCCTTCCCTCCCTCGAATTGATCAAATTATCGACGCCTTACAGCAGGACACGACTCATTGTGCTTCCTCGACAGAGTCTTGGCCGGCTACCACCAAATCAAGATGGCAGAGCCGCACTAAGCTGCAACAACATTCATCACTCCATACGGCCCGCTCGCTTCAACACAATGCCCTTTGGGCTCAAAAACGCCGGCGCAACATATCGGCGCATGATTCGTATATGTCCGCAAACCAGATCGGCAAAACAGTGGAAGCATATGTAGATGACGTGGTCGTCAAAACCAAGCATGTCGAAACTCTAGTAGACAACTTGAGGCTCACATTCGACAATCTTCAAAAATATGACATCAAGCTCAATCCGTAAAAATGCGTCTTCGGCGTTCCAGCCGGAAAGCTCCTGGGCTTCATTGTGTCCGTAGAGGAATTGAAGCAAACCCAGCCAAGATCCGAGCTCTGTCACAATTGGATATTCCAAAAGACCTCAAACAAATACAAAAATTGACGGGATGTGTAGCGGCTCTAAGCCACTTTATTTCCCGTTTGGGAGAAAAGGCGTTACCCCTTTACCGCCTCCTCCAGCGCACCGAACACTTCGAGTGGACGGATGCCTCCACGGCCGGACTCGAAGAAATAAAGGCCATTTTGGCAACAAATCCGGTCCTGGCCGCGCCCAACGTATGAACCAATGCTATTATATATCGCCGCAACACATCAAGTTGTCGGCGGTGCTCGTTGTCGAACGAGAACGGACGGACACCGGTTCCCTCTTCAAAAACCGGTTTACTATGTGTCCACCGTCCTAACTCCATGCAAGTCCGGTACCCACACTATCAAAAGATAGCATACGCGCTGTTCATGGCATCCCGGAAGTTGCGACACTACTTTCAAGAGTGTTCGATAACGGTAGCCTCCAAGTACCTCTTAACGACATTATAAACAATCATGACGCGACGGGCCGGATTGCTAAACGGGCCATAGAGCTCCTTCCATTCGACATAACTTATAAGCCACGACGAGCTATTAAGTCGCAGGTTTTGGCCGACTTCGTGGCGAATGGATAAGCCGAACTCCCTAAAGAGTACGGCGCATACTCCAATTGGATCATGCACTTTGACGGCTCCAAAATGTTGGCGGCACGGGCTGGCGTCGTCTGGCGTCCCCAACCGGGGACACAGTCCAATCGTCCTTTAGATAATGTATACGGACTCCAACAACGCAGCCGAATCTGAGGTCCTTCGCACGGCCTCCGGATGGCGATCTCCATGGGCATTAAACGCCTAGAGGTGCGCGGGGATTCGAACCTCGCGATATCTCAAATAAACGGAGACTTTGATGCCACAGATCCGAAAATGGCAGCATACCGCAATGCGGTCCTAAAAATGTCAGCACGGTTCGAAGGGCTCAAATTTCATCATATAGCCCGGGATAACAACCAGGCGGCGGACATATTGGCACGCATCGGTGCAAAATGCGATGCCGTCCCAGCCAATATCTTTCTGGAATGGCTGTTCAAGCCATCCATACTATGGAAGGGGAGTCCGGCAATAACAATCCGGACCCAACCGCACTGCCTGACGCCGAACACTCTGACACATTCGGAGGCTCTGCCACCGAGATAACACCCTCCGCCCATGAAATAATGGCGGTTATCGCCCCGTGGACGGAACCATTCCTAGCCTACCTAACTAGGCAGAAACTCCTTGAAGACCAAAATGAGGCTCGCTGCATAGTACGGCGATCTAAAGCCTATAAAGTCCATGTGGGAGAGCTTTACAAGAAAAGCACTACAGGAGTCCTTCAAAGGTGTATCTCCGAAGAGGAAGGGCGAAACCTCCTGGCTGAAATTCATGCCGGACTGGGTGGGCACCACGCCGCAGCCCGGGCCCTTGTAGGCAAGGCCTTCCGTACATGATTTTATTGGCCGACGGCCCGGGCCGATGCGCAGGATTTAGTCCAACGATGCGTCGGTTGCCAGCTTTTTGCTAACCAAAGCCACATGCCACCCACTGCCCTAAAAACTATACCCATCACCTGGTCGTTCGCGTTCTGGGGGCTTGACATGGTTGGACCCCTTAAGGGAGGAACCCAGAAGAAAAAATACCTATTGGTCATGGTGGATAAATTCACCAAATGGATAGAGGCCAAGCCTGTTAAAACGGCCGAATCTGGACCGGTGATAGACTTCATATCAGGGGTAGTGCACCGTTACGGTGTCCCCCACAGTATCATCACTGATAATGGCACCAACTTCACGGCCGATGAGGTCAAATTATGGTGCAAAAACATGGGCATCAAGCTCGATTACGCCTTAGTCTATCACCCTCAAACCAACGGTCAGGTCGAGCGAGCAAACGGTCTAATCATGAGCGGCATTAAACCCAGACTAGTGCGGTCAACTCCGTACTCTGGGGGCTGCGGACCACGCCAAATCATACTACCAGATTCACACCATTCTTTATGGTGTACGGCGCAGAGGCAGTCTTGCCCTGCGACATAATACATGACTCACCTCGCGTGCGCATGTATGAAGAAAGATAAGCAAAGCTCGATAGGCTGGACATTTTGGACGCATTGGAGGAGGAGCGGTACGTGGCAATAGCTAGTTCCGCATTCTATCAACAGCAGGCTCGAAGATATCAAAGCAGGGAAGTACGGGCCAAAGCTTATAACATTGGCGAACTAGTTCTACGCCTGCCAGACAAGAAAAAAGACAAACTCAAGCCCAAATGCGAAGGTCCCTTCATCATCGACCAGGTCCTGACCGGCGGAGCATACCGTCTGCGAAACACATCGGATAACCGACTCGAGCCGAACCCATGGAACGCAGCCCGTCTACGAAGATTCTACGCCTAAGCGCCGGACTCCAAGTTCGTTTCCTTCCTCCGTCCACATTTTCTATTTTTGCTGTCTTTTATTTCTCTCCTTCCTCCTCCTTCTTCCTGAAGCCTTTAAGAGGCTCGTTTGCGCTTCGTTCGCACATATTTGACGACCTTGTCTGGCGCTCATTATACACAGGGCTTCTTTACGAAGCTTATTTATACGGGCTTCATGCCCAACACATGCGCCAAACTTCCGCATGTACCTTTTATTCACCATTATATGCATCGATATGACTTAAGTTTTGGCCAAGCTGGGTTGCTGGCTCTGTGCTTACCCCTCGTTCCCGATTGTTCGGCTAGGTGGTAAAGGGAGCACCTCTGCGATTATTATCGCGGGTCACCGGATGTGTACCTCGATCGGGTGAAGCCGAAGCTAAGCGTTCTTAAGGGAATATTCGGTCGGTGAACTGAAAGATGATTTTAACTATTTACCCATCTGCCCCGGATGATTTTCTCGCTTTCATAGCAGCTTTGACATGCACTTTAGGGCATGCATCCCAAATGAAAGGAACCCTTAACGGAACTATTCTCCTGGAAGATGTTTCTTACTATCCATGTAATATAACATAACTAGTTGGGCACTTATGCGATAAAGAACAATGACCCCTACGCCTTGTCTCCATGCATACCCGGTTCTTATATAACCACGAAGGTATTCGGACACACTTCGGACTATTGGGTCCTGAGGTCGGCCGAAAAGGTCCGCTATGACAAACGATCTACAATCCGGCTAGAAGACATTTTTTCATTTCATATTTTTACATAGTCAACTCGACTCATTGTATTCCTCCTCAATGCCATCTAATAGGCTATCTAATTTACAATCTTGCTTGGGAATACTTGGCGGCCAATTCTACTTGGCCGTACACTAACTTACAGGATCTCCTTCCCATCAGGCCCCACAGGTCCGACCTCGGCCATGTGGTTTGGGTCAACAACCGTGTACCGCGTCTTTACCATGGCCCGAGCCTCCTTGGCGCCTTTGACGGCAGGCCGATATCTTCCATAGTCGGAAGCGCCGTCGTGCTCCTTGAAGCCGCTCTGCCAGCTCCCCAATGCCTTGAGCGGGGAGATAGATGGCCACAAGGCCTGGCCGACGCCTTTCATCACCTGCCGAACTTCGTTCGTGCAGTGACATAATTCGGGAAGAAGATCACCCAAAGTATTGGGCATCTCCTCCTCGGGGCGACACTGTGAGCAAACCTACATACATGTTTATGTTAGTCGCCTTCCTCTTGAACTCTTTCAAAGTTCGCTCAAGCACTTACTGAAAATGCCGCGACGAAGCCGTCGATTCTCCTTTACGGAGTCAGACAACTGGGCATGAACATCCTTTAGTTCCTCGCCCAGTTTGGTGTTGGCATCTTGGAGGTTATTTTTCTCCTGCCGCACCCTCGTTAGCACGCTCTCGCCGGCCTTTAGCTGGCGCAAGAGCTGTTGCTTGTCCGGATCTCATCCGGCGCCATCTGTAATATTTTTGTCAGATTTACACACCCGCCGCACTTCATAAACTATTTATCTTTTGAAGCGTATATTACCAGAGGGGGTCTCTGTGGCTCCCCCTATAGCGGCTAGTGCGGCCTCAAGTTGGGCCTTGCATTCTTCAAGCTCCTGGGACAGTCGGGTACTCTTTTTTGTAAGATCATGCATAAGAAATGATCCTTAAATCAGTTATTCTAACTATTTTAAGTCTCGGGGGCTACTGGCATATATAACTATCAAATTTCCTCACCTGTATGTCCTTTACATACTGCTCCGTGGCTCTGGCTAGACCATCTTGAGCGGCACGGAGGTGCGCATCTCCCGAATTGAAGGCATTCAAGGCCTCTTGAGAGAAACATGCGTCACGAAGAACTGTCCGGCGGCGCCTGTGATTCATGGCGCTCTCCACCTCGGAGTTGGTGGCGGACAATTTGTCGGCATCCTCTGTTGGAGGAGCATCCTACGCACGCCTCGTGCTCGCCTCCGCTTCCGGACCTGGCTTTGGAGCCTGGCCGGCGGAGGCTCGATTCGCAACCTCTCCGGACTCAGTCCGGCGAGCGCTCTTTTTCCTAAAAAGAGCACAAGCATTAGTACGCCTTCCAGGAATCAATCCTGGGAATATGGTGACACGCCATACCGTTGCGGCGGAGTTTCGATCCAGACCGCACTTCTTTTTAGCCTGCGGGGCCGTACTGCCCCTTGTTGGCTAGCCGTCGCGGGCTCGGCTTCCTGCCTCGAAGGTACCCCCTGTGAAACACCATTGGTATATGGTGATCAAGAAATAAGCACGGATGGGTCATTATCAGAATATTGGGACCTCGGTCTCAGTTACCTGTGAGGCTGGAAGTATTCCGGGGTAACCGGCCGTAATGGCAACCAAAGCATTGTCGATGCTAAGTTGGTGGAACACCTCGTCGATAAACTCCACCTTTATATCCGGATCCTCTTCGGAGGTTGGATCGAGGGACCGTTCCGGATCCTCGGGTTGTGGGGGCAGGCTGTGTATCTTCTCCATAGTCCGGCGCAGTTCCTGCGCAGAAACCATGAAATGAGATATTTAACCACGGGAACATGGATCGGACAGGCCACAAAGATGTTTGCTTACCCAGCTTCGAGGATTATTCGAAGAAAACTCCTTCAGTGGATTGACGCGGAGGAAATCCTCCTCCTCCCTTTTATACATGGCAGACAAGATCTTCACCAGTTCGGTGACCGATCCCGGCCCTTTGCGGCCATGGCGGGTGGCATCGTCCTCCCCGTTGAAGTCCCACATGGGGTGGCCCCTATATTGAAGCGGTTGCACTCCCCACATAATGCAGATTGCCATGGCTCCAATCATGGTCAATCCGGCATGAGCCAGTAACCTTATTCGGCTCATCAAATAGAGGACATCCCGGTCATTTTCCCTCCGGGGGCTCCGAGGGCGCCAGCTTAGGCGCTTCTTCAGAGGAGCATTGCTAAACTCCGGAAGGCCGATCCGAACAGGATCCGGCAGCGAGACGTCCTCCATGTAAAACCATTCTGAAGGCCGGTCTTCGGACGCCTTCTTCGGGGTTTCAGATAGGTATCCGGTCCCGGCGATGCGCCATAGCTCGGCGCCGCCCACTTGATATATTGACCCCTCATAAGAACGGGGTACTAGGCAGAATAATCTCTTCCACAGCCCGAAATGAGCCTTGACGCCCAAGAACAATTCGCAAAGGGCCACAAAGCCCGCGATGTGCAAAATGGAGGCAGGCGTAAGGTGGTGCAACTGGAGGCGGTAGAACTCCAAGAGCCCCCAGAGAAACAGATGGATTGGAAATCCGAGTCCTCTTACTAGATAAGAGATGAAGCATACCCGCTCTCCTTTAGAGGGATCGGGGACACTCTCCGCTTGCTTTACGCCCTTGTAGGTGGCAAGTCCGGCTCGAACCGGAACCATGAAGGCCGGGGGAATAAAACCCTTGGTTTGGAGTATAACTAGCTCGCTATGCGGGATCGAGCATCTCTCCCAATTTCAGGCTGAGGGGCTGGGCGCGAGAGGAGGAGCCAGCGTCGGCCCATGATGGAATGGGCTTTGGTCGAGGCGCTCCGATGAAAGCTCGTGAAGGGGATGGTGTGACTCAGATCTAGATCCTCGCCCCTTTATAGGCAGCTCATTTTTGCGCAGCTAGGGGGTAAGTGTAAAAATACCCTGGCTTTTCGTGATTTATTCAAACACGTGGAAGATGGCCATTATTGGGCATAGAAGCCAAGGAGCGCAGCATTTATCGTAAGCCGGACACTATTCGACAAGTATATGGAATTTGGAGAAGAACCCGCCTCGCAATGCCGAAGACAATCAACGCGCAGGACTCATCGTCATTGAAGCCTGGTTCGGGGGCTACTGAGGGAGTCCCAGATTAGGGGGTGTCCGGATAGCCGGACTATCACCGTTGGCGGACTCTGGACTATGAAGATACAAGATTGAAGACTTCGTCCGTGTCCGGATGGACTTTCCTTGGCATGGAAGGCAAGCACAGCGATACGGATATGTAGATCTCCTACTATTGTAACCGACTCAGCATAACCCTAACCTATCCGGTGTCTATATAAACCGGAGGGTCTTAGTCCGTGGGACGAACAACAATCATACCATAGGCTAGCTTCTAGGGTTTAGCCTCCTTGATCTCGTGGTAGATCTACTCTTGTACTACCCATATCATCAATATTAATCAAGCAGAGTAGGGTATTACCTCCATCGAGAGGGCCCGAACGTGGGTAAAAACATCGTGTCCCTTGTCTCCTGTTACCATCCGCCTAGACGCATAGTTCGGGACCCCCTACCTGAGATCCGCCGGTTTTGACACCGACAATGACAGTAGGGACCCACCAGCGTCATGGCAGTACGCAAGCAAGTGCCTTTATAGCACAAGCCCAAAAATATGGTTCCTCCTAATGGTTGGACATCTGGGGCTCACGCCATTATCAACGTAGTGAATAAACGAGAGAATTACACTATGAGCGGCTGACACCAGGGACCCAGCAAGTCGTGCAGTTTTTTTTGAGGAACAAGCAGTTGTTATTTATACTAGTTTTAGCGACGGATTAGGGTAACAACGGGGCTGTATGGGGGCTGTGACCCGTCTAGCCAGGGTTTTATTTGTGTTTACCACATCATGAGCCCAGTTGTGTTTTTTTCTTGCTGAAAATGGCTAGCCCAGTTCTATTTTTTTTAAAGAAATACCCAAACAAGGCCTACTTGCTTTATCGGCCCTGTTGGGCTGCAAATCTTTCAAGACGAGGAGAGTTTCATTCGGTTTGCCTTAAATGGGTCAGACATTTTAAAACACATCAAACCAGGAATTAGTTTCTATTTTTTTTCATTACAAGATCTTAAATTCCATTGATTTTATGCATAGACAATTATTTGGATTTTATATTTATATAAATTATTTTTCAAAATAGTTTGAATGTGAATCGATATTTCTGGATTAAAACAGTTGACCGCTTTTGAAATATGCAAAATTTCAGATACTTTTTAACCGTGGCCACAATATGGGGTGTAATGCTAACAAAAAGAAGATGGGCTCCAAAAAAATTCTTAAGAATTAGAAAATGGGCTGTACATTATTAGAAATAATGGCAGGTGGGATGTTTGTTGTTTTCCACAGATTTGAGGCTGACTTGTGCGCCTACTACAGGTTGACGTGTATGCTTTCATAAAAAAAGGTTGAAGCACACGCATACGCCTGTCAACTTAGTGAACACACGAGAGCAAAGGATCGTTGGATGTCCATCCAACGGCTGTCGTGCTTCTTCAATCTCTGCTCTTCATGCTCCAAACCGCTCAAACAAGCGCCGGCAGGACTGCCTGCTCCCTCCTCCCGCGGCCGGCTATGCTGCCGCGCAGGCCTCACGGCCCCACCGTACTCCCATCGCTGGCCTAGCCATCCCTCTACTCACCCACACATGCTATTATTCTCCGGCGACGGCAGACGAACCAGTAAACCCTCGTACTCCTCCGCGTGGGAAACAACTGCCGAGTATTCCCTGGCTCCGTGTCGTTCCCTTCCTTGGCCTCGCCGTCGTCCACCGCCCTGGTGCTCTCGGCGCGGCCTAGTCAACATGGTCAATGAACGACATCCATCGGAAGTGGACTGTACGTGGAGAGGTTGACAGCTGGGTCCACGGCCGCACGCAAGGAAATGCCTCCTTATTAGGCGCAAAATAATGATTCCTCCACCTGACAGCTAGGACCCACAGGAAGGGCCTCTGTATTTCACGAAAAAATGTTCCCCCACGATGTGTCGGACCCACCAGCTATATCTTCGCATGCAAGGAAGTGCCTCCTTATTACGCCCAAAAAAATGAATACCCCCCTGCTAGCTGGGACCCACCATATTGTTGGGCTGACTTGTGGGCCTACTAAGTTGGCGGGGACGAAGTTGACTTGTGGGCCAACTTAGTCAATACTCCAGTGACCGTATGATGTCCATCCAACGGCCATAGTGCTTCTTCAACCTCTGGTCTTCTTGCTCCAGCCGCCCAAAGCAGCGTCGGTCGTGCCGCCTCCTTCTTCCTCCCGTGGCGGGTGTGCTACCGCTGGAGGCCTCACCGCCCCATACTACTCCCACCATCGCCAGGCCATCCCTCCACTCACCCACACCCTCGTTATTCTCACGGCGACGGCAGCCTCACACCGCAGCCGAACCAATGAACGCTCGAACTCCTCTCTGCGTGGGCATCCACTGCCGCGTCTTGCCCGGCTCCGCGTCTTCGCCTTCCTAGGCCTCGCCGTCGTCCATCGCCGTGGTGCTCTCGGCACGGCGTGGTCAATATGGTCAACGACCGACTTCCATCGGAAGAGTATCAGACGTGGAGAGGTCGATACCGGGTCCACGACAGCCGCAAGGAAGTGCCTCCTTATTACGCTGAAAATCATTATTCCTCCACTGACAATGAGGACCCACCGGACAGGCCACCAAAGATTTCGCAAAAAATCGTTTCCCCGATCACTGGGACCCACCGGACGGGCCACCATATTTTGCGAAAAAACGTTCCCCATTGTCACCGACCCACCGGAAGTGCCTCCTTATTACGCACAAAAAAATGAATACTCCCCCGGCTAGCTGGGACCCACCTTGGTGGGAGGCTGACTTGTGGGCCTACTAAGTTGACGGGAACGAAGGGCTTTGTCAACTTAGTCAATATGAACGATTCTAGCTCCAGTGACCGTACGATGTCCATCCAACGGCCGTAGTGCTTCTTCAACCTCTGGTCTTCTTGCTCCAGCCGCCCAAAGCAGCGTTGGTCGTGCCGCATGCTCCTGCCTCTCGTGGTCGGTTGTGCTGCCGTAGAGGCCTCACCGCCCCCTACTATTCCCACCGCTGGCCAGGCCCTGCGGTGACGGCAGCCTCACACCGCAGCCGAACCAGTGAACCCTCATACTCCTCTCCGCGCGGGCTTCCACTATCGCGTCTTCCCCGGCTCCGCGTCGTCCCCTTCCTAGGCCTCGCCGTCGTCCACCGCCGTGGTGCTCTCCGCGCGGCATGGTCAACGTGGTCAAGGAACGACTTCCATCGGAAGAGTAATCAGACGTGGAGAGGTGACAGCTGGGTCCACGGCCACAAATGAAGTTTTTTGTGATTTGCCAAGTAAGTCGCTTTGTCGGGCCTGTTGGGCTGCAAATCTTTCAAGACGAGGAGAGCTTTCATTAATTTGGCCGAGAAAATGGCCCATCAAGAATGAGAAATGGGTTGTACATTTTAAAACACATCAAACCGCAATTAGTTTCAAATATCTTTTTTCATTTCAAGATTTTAAATTACATTAATTTTTATGCGTGGAGAATTTGTTGGATTTTATATTGATATACATTTATTTTTAAATCAATTTGAATGTGAGTCAAAATTTCGGATTAAAACAGTTCGACCGCTTTTGAAATATGCAAAATTTCAGATAATTTTTAACCGTGGCCACAATATGGGCTGTAATGCTAACAAAAAGAATATGGGCTCCAAAAAAACCTTAAGAATTAGCAAATGGGCTGTAAATTATTAGAAATAATGGCAGATGGGCTGTATGCTGTTTTCCACAGATTTGAGGCTTTCCAAAAATAACGTTGACGCACAAGAAGTGACTGTTGGATGTCCATCCAACGGCCGTCGTGCTTCTTCAATCTCTGCTCTTCCTGCTCTAGCCGCTCGAACAAGCGCCGGCGGGACTGCCTGCTCCCTCCTCCCCGCGGCCGGCTGTGATGCGGCGCAGGCCTCACCGCCCCACCGTACTCCCACCGCTGGCCTAGCCATCCCTCTACTCACCCACACCTGCTGTTATTCTCCGGCGACGGCAGACGAACCAAGAACCCTCAGACAACAGACTCCCCTCCGCGTGAGCAACAACTGCCGAGTCTTCCCTGCCTCCGTGTCGTCCCTTCCTAGGCCTCGCCGTCGTCCACCGCCGTGGTGCTCTCGGCGCGGCGTGGTCAATGTGGTCAACGACCGACTTCCATCGGAAGAGTACTGTGCGTGGAGACGCTGACAGCTGGGTCCACGGCCGTAGCAAGGAAGTGCCTCTTTATTACGCACAAAATAATTATTCCTCCACCTGACAACGGGGACCCACCGGACGGGCCACCGTATTTTGCAAAAAAAAATGTTTCCCCCTGACTACTGGGACCCACCAGCTACACCTTCGCACGCAAGGAAGTGCGTTTGGGCAAGAAAAACAAAACGATTCGCCCCCTGACTGCTGGGACCCACCAGCTACATCTTCGCACGCAAGGAAGTGCGTCCGGGCAAAAAAACGATTCGCCCCCCTGACTGCTGGGACCCACCAGCTACATCTTCGCACACAAGGAAGTGCCTGACAGTCGGGACCCACCTGGTCGAAGCGTACGTAGCGTTGTCATTCTGGTCGCGAACGTGTACGTACATATATACTGGTCGATGTAGAGGCGCGCACGTGTCGTAGTAGAGGCGCGTACGTGTCATAGTAGAGGCGCGCACGTAGCATGTACACGTACGTACAGCGGCCAGGGTGCAAGAAAGAAAATACGGCCACGTACGTACATACGGGCAGGGTCTCGAACGCCTACTCGCGCATACGTACGGCCAGGGCTCGTACATGGCTGGGTCGGAACGGAGAAACATCGCCGCCGCCGTGTTCATGGGGAGGCAACGGAATGCGTCGTGTTCATCGGGAGGCAACGGAACGCGTGGGAGCCAACCGGCTGGGTCGGAGCGGAATGCGTGGTCGTGTTCATCGGGAGGGCTTGGACAGAACAGGCGATGGAAACGAGGCCTGGCGTACCGCACAACGGAGGAAACGGACCTCCTACATTCGGAACGGGGTCCTGTTGATCGGGAGGGTAGCATACCGCAAAACGGAGGAAACGGACCTCCCTACGGTCGAAACGGGGTCCCGTTGATCGGGAGGGGTGTGGCGACCGCAAAACGGAGGAAACAGACCTACTACGGTCAAACGGGGTCCCGCTGATCGGGAGGGTGTGGCGTACCGCAAAACGGACGAACGGACTTACATTGGAGTGCTACGGTCGAAACGGGGTCCTGTTCATCGGGAGGGTGTGGCGGCATAAACGGGACTCCACGGGATACTGTTCATCTCCACCGTCGAGCTCCTCCAGCCTCCACGGGCTACCGTCGACCTCCTCCAGCCTCCACAAGCTCCTGTTCATCCAGCCTCCACCGCGTGCTACTCCACCGGCTATTGTTCAACCACCCCTCCACCAACTACTGTTCATCCAGCCCTCCACACCACGGGGTCCTGTTCAACCACCCCTCCACGGGCACCCCTTGTAACGCCCTCGATGCAGCTATATCTCCCACGTGTCGAAGCACGACTTAGAGGCATAACCGCATTGAAAGCAATGTCGCAAGTGAGGTAATCTTCACACAACCCATGTAATACATAAGGGAAAGAGATACATAGTTGGCTTACAATCGCCACTTCACACAATACATGAGTAAAGCATTACATCATACAGATACAATCAAGGTCCGACTACGGAACCAAAATAAAAGAAGACTACCCCAAATGCTACACAGATCCCCGATCGTCCCAACTGGGCTCCACTCTTGATCAATCAAACGAAACAACACAATGAACAAGATCTTCATCGAGCTCCTCCTTGAGCTCGGATGCGCCACCGCACGATTTAAATGGCACACCGCAAACTGGTTTGGAAGTATCTGTGAGTCAGGGGACTCAGCAATCTCACACCCGCGAGATCAAGACTATTTAAGCTTATAGGTAGGACAGAGTTGTGAGGTGGAGCTGCAGCAAGCGACTAGCATATATGGTGGCTACATTCGCAAAAGAGAGCGAGAAGAGAAGCAAGGCACGGTCGAACAACTATGATCAAGAAGTGATCCTGAAACTACTTACGTCAAACATAACTCCAACACCGTGTTCACTTCCCGGACTCCGCCGAGAAGAGACCATCACGTTACACACACGGTTGGTGTATTTTAATTAAGATCAACTTCGGGTTTTCTACAACCGGACATTAACAAATTCCCATCTGCCTCATAACCCCGGGCACGGCTTTCGAAAGATAATACCCTGCAGGGGTGTCTCAACTTAGCCCATGATAAGCTCTCGCGATCAACGAAGGATATTCCTTCTCCCCGAGAAGACCCGATCAGTCTCGGAATCCCGGCTACAAGACATTTCGACAGCAATAAAACAAGACCAGCAAAGCCGCCCGGATGTGCCGACAAATCCCGGTAGGAGCTGCACATATCTCGTTCTCAGGGCACACCGGATAAGTCAAGCTACGAGTAAAACCAAGCCTCGAGTTTCCCCGTGGTGGCCCCAAGAAGTTGCTCGGTTCGGACCAACACTGGAGGAGCACCGACCGGGGCTAAAATAAAGATGACCCTTGAGTCTGCAGAACCCAAGGGAAGGGGTATATGTGGTAGGTAGTCAAATGGTAAAACCAAGGTTGGGCCTTGCTGGAGAAGTCTTATTCAAAGCGAACTGTCAAGGGGGTCCCATAAATCACCCAACCACGTTAGGGACGCAAAATCCGGGAACATAATACCGATATGACGGAAACTAGGGCAGCAAGAGTGGAACAAAACACCAGGCATAAGGCCGAGCCTTCCACCCTTTACCAAGTATATAGATGCATTAATTAAATAAGATATATTGTGATATCCCAACAAGTAAACATGTTCCAACAAGGAACAACATCTCCATGTTCCAACAAGGAACAAACTTCATCTTCACCGCAACTAACAACGCTATAAGAGGGGCTGAGCAAAGCGGTAACATAGCCAAACAACGGTTTGCTAGGAAAGGATGGTTAGAGGTTTGACATGGCAACATGGGAGGCATGATATAGCAAGTGGTAGGCATCGTAGCATAGGCATAGCAAAAGAGCGAGCATCTAGCAAGCAAAGATAGAAGTGATTTCGAGGGTATGGTCATCTTGCCTGAAATCCCGCAAGGAAGAAGAACAAGTCCATGAAGAAGACAAACGGACGTAGTCGAACGAATCCTCACAACTCCGGAAGGAAACCGAAGCTAACGAGAGAAGCAACCTGGAAAGAAACAAACAACATAGTAAACAACCAAGCACAAACATGGCATGATGCACAACCAAGTATGATGCATGTCCGGTTTAAATAGCATGACATGGCAATATGCACAAACTAAACTACAAGTTAAATGGAGCTCAATATGCAACGAGTTGCATATTGACGAAACACCACATCAATTATTTAGTTCTCTCTCGTTTAGGAACACAACAATATTAAATGTTGTTAAACATGGCAAGAGGTGAAGCAACAGTAAACTACACATCTAGGCAAGTTTAAATGAGGCCGGAAATAACAAACAACAATTCCGAAAATCCCCATATGTCATTTAGTAGTTTAAAGAAAACACAATTTTAAGCATTTAAATGTTGTTATCGTGATGCGGATGACATATGCAAGTTTTAAGCAATTTTATGAAAATGTTGACATGAGCATGTTATGAAGCATTTGGTCACCATGGCGGAACGAAAGGGGTGCCACGGCAACGACAACAAAAATGGTGCCACGGCAACATTCCGATGATCCGACAACTCGTCGAGATGTCGGTGCGAAAGAAAGTGTGGACGTGCGGAACATGCAAAAGATGGTGGGGTGATCCCGGTTACCGGGTTCCCACGGGTTAGTGGCAAGGAAACGAGTGACAATTCGGACACGGTGCAAACACGAGCATCTCATACAACACACTAGCATTCGTTCGCGGGCGGTCGTCTCGGGTTATACCTTCGAAGCGTGTGTTTCGGAGCGGTTCGGGTTCGGTACGATGTAGAGGAAGTAGACGTTCTCGTAGCGGTCGTAGAGGAAGTAGTTGTTCACGTGGCGACGGTAGTGGAAGTAGTCGTTCTCGCGCGGTAGTTGTTCGTGGTCTTGGCGGGTCGTCGTGTAGCCATACATGTTCAAGCAGAACTTAGCGTATCCATGTAGTCGTACTAGGCATCCGATGAACTTGGCGAAATCCACGAAGGCGTAGACGTTCCAAGGTACTTGATGCATCAGCAGTGTAGTCGATCTTGACTATCCAAAACGAAGCAACACCGAGGGCCTCGAGTGGCAGCAGCAAGGAGGCGAAGGAGCCCTGGCCGGAGATGGTTTAGGCAGCGGCAAACCATGAGCAAGATGGGGCTGCCGGGCCAAGGTGGAGGCGGACAGCAGCGGACAAAGGCGGCAGTGAGGCGACGGGGGACAAGGGCGGCGGCGTCGCGGGGTTGCGGGAAGCCAGGCGGCTGTGGCTGCTGTTGGTGAGGCGGCACATGAGGAGGAGGTCGGGATGGGTCATTGAGGCTGGAACCAGGTGGAGGCGCACAGAGGAGGCTTGAGGCACGCTGGAGGTGGTGGTCCTCGCGGGTGCAAGGCGGCCGGTGTTGGGGTTCACGAACTCCGCCAAACGGAGGGGACGAGCGGCGGGGCTCTCGCTAGGCGCAGAGGACGACGGATGCAGCGCAGGTGCTCGAGGAGCTCCTCTCCTCGAGCGCCGGGCGACGGGACTGATGGTGCCGGTGGAGATGCAGGTGTGGAGCCACCGGAGTTGGACAAGGAGGAGGCGGGATGAGCGGCAGCGGCCTGGTTCTCGGTGGCTGGCAGCGGATGCAGCGATGAGGAGGAGGCCGAGGGGACGGGACGAGGCGTGGCGCTCTCTCTCTCTCTCTCTCTCTCTGACGGCGCAATGAGGGAGGAGGGATCGAGCGCTGGGCTCTCTCATGGCGATGTGCGTGTGTGAGTGGCGGCGCGAGGGAACGAGAGGGATGGAGCGGGTACGAGGGGAGATGCTCGCTAGGGTTAAGGGTTAGCGAGCTGGGCCTTGGGCCATGGAGGAGCTGGGCTGCGGATGGTGGGGCTGAAGAGGTGGGCTGGCACAGGCTGTCTCTCTTCTCTCTCCCTCTAATTTTCTAGCAGAAAAGAAATAGAGAGAGGAAAAGAAAGAGAGGGTTAGGGAAAGATTTGCGCATGGGGATAATTTTCCCGGACTCGCAAAAATGAGTTGGAACCAAGAAAAATAGAATGGCCATGATTGAAAGATTTAAATTCAAACTCATTTGAATTTAATTCAAATGGGTTTGAACTAGGACTTGATAAAGGGAAGGTCCAAAAATGTTCGGATTTTTGGTGGAGCTCCGGAAAATGACGAAATAATTTATGGGCAAGGTTGGAGACCAAGAAATGAGATAACAAAGGCATGGAGAATTATTTGCAAGTGTGTTATGGTGATACCGAAACAATGGAATAATTTTATTATAGCTCCCTAATAATATTGAGAGGCTTTAATATGTTATAAAGAGAAATCACCATGTGAATCCTCGATTTAAATGGATCAAAGATCCATGCCATTTATTTAGTTGAGTTGCAAAAGATTTATGAGATGATGGCATGATGACATGATGAATGCAACAATAAATAGAGCAAGCACAAAAGAAACACACGGCGAAACTCGGAATAGCTAGAAGTCTTCTCGAGCATCGGTCTCGGGGCGTCACAACACTCCACCACTACGAGAGGATCTCGTCCCGAGATCTAGGATGGCACCGGAGAGAAACGGAAGAGGAAGAGAAGAGGTAAAACTAAGTTGCTTCTTTGTGACGAGCAGGTGAAACCATGAACCTTGAGAGGTTGAGAAATTTAAAAGAAAGAGTACAACAGAGATGAACGAGATTGCAAACAATCCGTTAGAAAAGAGGAACAAGGAACATTACGAGAACTAAGAGGTTAAGTGACAAGATATATATTTAAACCACTCCGGTTAAAACAAGATAGGGAAGGAATAAGAATGATATAATTTGGGCAGCACTCCGACTATAAATGGAAGGAATTGAACATGATCTTGACAAGATGAGAGGATACTTGATGAAATCAACAAACACTGCCTCTGGAACTACTGAAAAAAATGGCACAAGGGCTAAGAAAGATTTCAGACCGCACTCTGGTTGAGAAGGGAGGCAAAACTTGATAAGATGAGAGAACTCGAATGAAAACATGACACTCCGGCTAAACGGAGAAGCAAGGAGAAGAACATGATCTTGACAAAACAAGATGATGGGTCGAAGAGAGCAACATCACAATGCCTCCGTAAGAAATGAAAGAATGGAATGGAATGGACGAAGGAAACAAGATCTTGAAAGAGCACGCTTACAAGAAATGCTAGAACGGAGTTGTTGGATTATCAACAACGAAAGGAACAAGCTTGTTGTGGGCTTATGGAACACATCTCAAAATTATGAGGTGACAACCCGCCACTAACGGAAACAGTTGATTGGATTAAGATCAACAAGAAGATGAAAACTTCTTTCATTGAGAGGATAGGAGGAAAACTTGGATCATTGATAAGCACCATAATAGCAACATTCCTTAGGGAAGGCTTTAGGTGTAACATGACACAAGATGACTCCAACGAAGAGATTGGTGGATTTAAAATATCTCATTCTTGACAACATGTGAATCATGAAACATGAAGAGAAATTGTCAAGAATGATATAACATCACCTCAAAAGATAAGGTAGAAAGAATTGCACTTCGGAATGCAAGATGAAGAATGCTTGAACTCCTCAAAACAAAACATGTGTTGAGCACCATGTTTATTTTGAAGTATGGCTTGACGGATCTTAACTCCGAGAGAAATCTTGATGAACAATTGAAGAATGAAAAGAATCCTTGACGAAGCACCATGTAGAGCCTCCATGAAGAACTCCGGTAAACAAAAGGGTGATAGAAAGAAAGAGAAGTTGAAAACACAAGGTGAAGCCTTGCAGTGATAAGAAGAAGCTTTGAAATGATATAACCGAGAAAACTTTGAACTCCGGAAAGAAAAGATGAACAAATGAAATCAAGAATTTTGATGATCCTCCGGAATAAGGAATTGAATTTACTCGATGAAACAAGAATAAGAATTACATTATGCTCATCCTTCACCAATTAAATTGATGTCAAGCAATGGATTTGGCATACTACTTATTCTCGTAGAAAGGATTAAGATAGATATGGCGCAAACTTGGGAAGGTCTTCCACGAACCACCGGTAGGATTGAAAAGAACGAATGAATCTATATGATAACGAAGGAAGAGAACTCTTGAACGAGCCACCGTAAGAATTGAAAATGAACAAAGAAAAATAACGAATCACCGTAAGGAATTAGAAATGAACGAAGATACTTGAGAGAATTTAGATACATGAGAACGGAGAGATCATGAACTGATTAGTGAATACTTGAATGATGCACCGGTAAGATTTGGGGAACAAGAGCTGAAAGCTGGAATGAATAATTATGACATGATGGGCTTAGAAGAATCAAACTGAAAAGACTCCTGAATTGCTCCGGATGGGTGAAAAGAATTCTCACAATCAAAAACAACTATGAGAGGGCGGCATCAAACTAGAACCATGAATCTTGAAGAGAATGGAGCAAGACTTAAGAGAAACTCTTCTTTGGTCTTCAAATGTTGAGAATGACGATGAGAAACACCAGCATGAATTGTTGAGATACTCCGGGATGAAAATTAGAAAGGTTGAACCAACGATGAAAAGAATTTGGAAGATCTTGGAGAAAGACATTTGACTGATGATAACTCATTCTTACGTCAAACTTTGAAAGAATTTGAGAATCGCTCCGGATAAATTTAGAAGAGTCAGGTAAGATACTGGAAAAAGACCTGTGGGTTAGGGCCCACTCAAAAGAACCACCGTTGAACAATTGTTTGAAAGGGAGGTTGCACCAGTTGATTTAAATGGCTTGAATGAGATAACAATCTCGAAATAACTTGAATGGATTAAGAATGGAAACACGAATCTTTTGAGATATCTTCAGCACTCCGGAACAAATGGAAAGCGAGAGGTGAAAGATTAAGAGATACACCGGCATGAGAAAAACATTTGAAACAAGGAAAGGAATGTGACCAACATTGAAGGCTTGAATTTAGTCCACCGGAGAAGAAAAAGGATGAAGAATGATAAACTTGAAGAACATCTTCATGAGAACCACCGGGTAAGAACATTGATTGAAAAGAATGAAGGGACTTCACAGCAATAAAATGGGTACTTGGTTAAGAAATCTGAGTCCTTGAAGAAAAAGGGTGGGAGGGCGGGAAAACAAAGGCAACTTGGGTCGGATGAAACGAACACCGTTGAGAAAAAAACTTAGAATTGATCTTGCGAATGTTGCAATGATCGGATTTACTTGGAGAGAAGCACACGGTTGGAAAGGATTGAAAAGACGACCTTGATGAACAAGAAGGATTAGCATCCACATAGAAATATGAGAACACCGTTTAGAATAAGGTATGGAATCAACACTTGACTTCGAAGCTACTCGAATACCACAAAACGGAACAAAAACAAAGGATTTGGCTTGCAGAATAAGCCGGAACAAATACATATGATAGAGATTTACCCAATCCCGTATCATGCCTCTGTCGGAAAGATATCCTAGGAGCTACTTGAATTCCCACCTATAAAACTCCCGAAACTTTCTGGTTATGCAATCTGGTGTTGGGGATACAGGGGACACAATATATATCACCCAAACTAACAATACCTAGATCCAGCTGTATCCATCCTTCAACACATAACCAAGAAACCTTCGGAAATCGTTTACCTCGACCTTCGAAAAGCATCCGTTATACGAGTTATGGCAATACTCTCGAGCTCGCCCCGATCGGGTTATCGAGGTTATCTCACCAACAACTTCATAAAAGAGATTTTCGATGTCGAAAGCTCGTATTCCAGAATCTGCAACGATAAAATTGTGACGACAACACCTCGGAGCTCAACTCCCCGGGACACTGCCACAACCCCTAAATGTCAGGAGGCACCAAGAACAATGTTCTCGTCACAAAACCATCGGAACGATTCCAAGATACCCGCGTGATCCTAAAAAAATTTAGTGAAATTTGAGGAGAGAAGAGTCAAAACTTCTACGTCAGGAGACCTCACCAGAGCGACGAGGGACTGAGGAGTAAAAATAATCCTACTCTCCGATATATAATCCTAAGACTCAAAACATTTTTGTTCTAGACTCAACAAAGTCAGCGATTCAATCAAGCAGGGGGCTCCTAAGTCGGGGATGGCTCTGATTACCAACTTGTAACGCCCTCGATGCGGCTATATCTCCCACGTGTCGAAGCACAACTTAGAGGCATAACCGCATTGAAAGCAATGTCGCAAGTGAGGTAATCTTCACACAACCCATGTAATACATAAGGGAAAGAGATACATAGTTGGCTTACAATCGCCACTTCACACAATACATGAGTAAAGCATTACATCATACAGATACAATCAAGGTCCGACTACGGAACCAAAATAAAAGAAGACTACCCCAAATGCTACACAGATCCCCGATCGTCCCAACTGGGCTCCACTCATCGATCAACCGAAACGAAACAACACAATGAACAAGATCTTCATCGAGCTCCTCCTTGAGCTCGGATGCGCCACCTGCACGGTTTCGCCGGCACCGCAAACTGGTTTGGAAGTATCTGTGAGTCACGGGGACTCAGCAATCTCACACCCGCGAGATCAAGACTATTTAAGCTTATAGGTAGGACAGAGTTGTGAGGTGGAGCTGCAGCAAGCGACTAGCATATATGGTGGCTACATTCGCAAAAGAGAGTGAGAAGAGAAGCAAGGCACGGTCGAACAACTATGATCAAGAAGTGATCCTGAAACTACTTACGTCAAACATAACTCCAACATCTGTTCACTTCCCGGACTCACGAGAAGAGACCATCACGATTACACACGGTTGGTGTATTTTAATTAAGATCAACTTCGGTTTTCTACAACCGACATTAACAAATTCCCATCTGCCTCATAACCGCGGGCACGGCTTTCGAAAGATAATACCCTGCAGGGGTGTCCCAACTTAGCCCATGATAAGCTCTCGCGATCAACGAAGGATATTCCTTCTCCCCGGGAAGACCCGATCAGTCTCGAAATCTCGGCTACAAGACATTTCGACAAAGAATAAAACAAGACCAGCAAAGCCGCCGGATGTGCCGACAAATCCCGGTAGGAGCTGCACATATCGTTCTCGTGGCACACCGGATAAGTCAAGCTACGAGTAAAACCAAGCCTCGAAGTTTCCCGTGGTGGCCCAAGAAGTTGCTCGGTTCGGACCAACACTCGGAGGAGCACTGGCC
The DNA here is from genome assembly GCA_021605145.1 of Aegilops bicornis. NCBI lineage: Eukaryota > Viridiplantae > Streptophyta > Magnoliopsida > Poales > Poaceae > Aegilops > Aegilops bicornis. The sequence goes on along the minus strand of CM038671.1, from coordinate 627,155,938 downwards.
CGGGGGCTAAAATAAGATGACCCTTGAGTCTGCATAACCCAAGGGAAGGGGTATATGTGGTAGGTAGTCAAATGGTAAAACCAAGGTTGGGCCTTGCTGGAGAAGTCTTATTCAAAGCGAACTGTCAAGGGGGTCCCATAAATCACCCAACCGCGTTAGGGACGCAAAATCCGGGAACATAATACCGATATGACGGAAACTAGGGCGGCAAGAGTGGAACAAAACACCAGGCATAAGGCCGAGCCTTCCACCCTTTACCAGATGCATTAATTAAATAAGATATATTGTGATATCCCAACAAGTAAACATGTTCCAACAAGGAACAACATCTCCATGTTCCAACAAGGAACAAACTTCATCTTCACCTGCAACTAACAACGCTATAAGAGGGGCTGAGCAAAGCGGTAACATAGCCAAACAACGGTTTGCTAGGAAAGGATGGTTAGAGGCTTGACATGGCAACATGGGAGGCATGATATAGCAAGTGGTAGGCATCGTAGCATAGACATAGCAAAAGAGCGAGCATCTAGCAAGCAAAGATAGAAGTGATTTCGAGGGTATGGTCATCTTGCCAAATCCATAAGGAAGAAGAACGAGTCCATGAAGAAGACAAACGGACGTAGTCGAACGAATCCTCACAACTCCGGAAGGAAACCGAAGCTAACGAGAGAAGCAACCCGGAAAGAAACAAATAACATAGTCAACAACCAAGCACAAACATGGCATGATGCACAACCAAGTATGATGCATGTCCGGTTTAAATAGCATGGCATGGCAATATGCACAAACAAAACTACAAGTTAAATGGAGCTCAATATGCAACGAGTTGCATATTGACGAAACACCACATCAATTATTTAGTTCTCTCTCATTTAGGAACATAACAATATTAAATGTTGTTAAACATGGCAAGAGGTGAAGCAACAGTAAACTACACATCTAGGCAAGTTTAAATGAGGCCGGAAATAACAAACAACAATTCCGAAAATCCCCATATGTCATTTAGTAGTTTAAAGCAAACACAATTTTAAGCATTTAAATGTTGTTATCATGATGCGGATGACATATGCAAGTTTTAAGCAATTTTATGAAAATGTTGACATGAGCATGTTATGAAGCATTTGGTCACCATGGAGGAACGAAAGGGGTGCCACGGCAACGACAACAGAAATGGTGCCACGGCAACATTCCGATGATCCGACAACTCGTCGAGATGTCGGTGCAAAAGAAAGTGTGGATGTGCGGAACATGCAAAAGATGGTGGGGTGATCCCGGTTACCGGGTTCCCACAGGTTAGTGGCAAGGAAACGAGTGACAATTCGGACACGGTGCAAACACGAGCATCTCATACAACACACAAGCATTCGTTCGCGGGCGGTCGTCTCGGGTTATACCTTCGAAGCGTGCGTTTCGGAGCGGTTCGGGTTCGGTACGATGTAGAGGAAGTAGACGTTCTCGTAGCGGTCGTAGAGGAAGTAGTTGTTCACGTGGCGACGGTAGTGGAAGTAGTCGTTCTCGCGGCGGTAGTTGTTCAGGGTCTTGGCGGGTCGTCGTAGCCATACATGTTCGAAGCAGAACTTGGCGATCCATGTAGTCGCATTAGGCATCCGGTGAACTTGGCGAAATCCACGAAGGCGTAGACGTTCCAAGGTACTTGATGCATCAGCAGGTGTAGTCAGTCTTGACTATCCAAAACGAAGCAACACCGTGGCCTCGAGTGGCAGCAGCAAGGAGGCGAAGGAGCCCTGGCCGAGATGGTTTAGGCAGCGGCAAACCATGAGCAAGATGGGGCTGCCGGGCCAAGGTGAAGGCGGACATCCGCGGACAATGGCGGCAGTGCGGCGTCAGGGGACAAGGGCGAGGCGACGTCGCGGGGTTGCGGGAGGCGAAGCCACAGGGCGGCGCGGCTGCTGTTGGTGAGGCGGCACATGAGGAGGAGGTCGGGGATGGGTCATCGAGGCCGGAACCAGGGTGGAGGCGCACAGGAGGAGGCTTGAGGAGCGCTGGAGGTGGTGGACCTCGCGGGTGCAAGGCGGCCGATGCTGGGCTCACGAACTCCGCCAAACGGAGGGGACGAGCGGGCGGGCTCTGCTAGGCGCAAAGGACGACGGATGCAAGCGCAGGTGCTCGAGGAGCTCCTCTCCTCGAGCGCCGGGCGACGGGACCGATGGCGCCGGTGGAGATGCAGTGTGGAGCCACCGGAGTTGGACAAGGAGGAGGCGGGATGAGCGGCAGCCGCCTGGTTCTGCGGTGGCTGGCGGCGGATGCAGGCGATGAGGAGGAGGCCGAGGGACGGGACGAGGGCGTGGCGCTCCTCTCTCTCTGACAGCGGCAACGAGGAGGAGGGGATCGAGCTGGGCTCTCCCCTGGCGATGTGCGTGTGTGAGTGGCGCGCGAGGGAACGAGAGGGATGGAGCGGGGGTACGAGGGAGATGCTCACTAGGGTTAAGGGTTGGGGCGAGCTGGGCCTTGGGCCATGGAGGAGCTGGGCTGCGGATGGTGAGTCAAGAGGTGGGCTGGCACAGGCTGTCTCTCTTCTCTCTCCTCTAATTTTCTAGCAGAAAAGAAATAGAGAGAGGAAAAGAAAGAGAGGGTTAGGGAAAGATTTATGATGGGGATAATTTTCCCGGACTCGCAAAATTGAGTTGGAACCAAGAAAAATAGAGGGGCCATGATTGAAAGATTTAAATTCAAACTCATTTGAATTTAATTCAAATGGGTTTGAACTAGGACTTGAAAAAAGGAAGGTCCAAAATGTTCGGATTTTTGGTGGAGCTCGGAAAATGACGAAATAATTTATGAGCAAGGTTGGAGACCAAGAAATGAGATAACAAAGGCATGGAGAATTATTTGCAAGTGTGTTATGGTGATACCGAAACAATGGAATAATTTTATTATAGCTCCCTAATAATATTGAGAGGCTTTAATATGTTATAAAGAGAAATCACCATGTGAATCCCTCGATTTAAATGGATCAAAGATCCATGCCATTTATTTAGTTGAGTTGCAAAAGATTTATGAGATGATGGCATGATGACATGATGAATGCAACAATAAATAGAGCAAGCACAAAAGAAACACACGGCGAAACTAGGAATAGCTAGAAGTCTTCTCGAGCATCGGTCTCGGGGCGTCACACCCCTCCACCGTCTACTGTTCATCCAGCCGTCCACCACACCATGGGGTCCTGTTCATCCAGAGGCAACGCCACCGCTCACGGTTCATCCAACCCCCCTGCAACGCTCACTGTTCATCCAACCCCCCCCCCCCCGCAACGCTCACTGTTCATCCAATCGATCAGCTTCAGTTAGCAGCAGTAGCGAAGGAATCGCTCGATCGGGTTCAGTTAATAGCCATCGATCGATCGCTCGGGTTCGATGAACGCGTAGCCTGCGGTAATCGCCGGGTTTAGTTAGAGCCCAATGCCTCGCCGGGTTCGATTAGAGCCAACGCCTCACACACACGCCAGACGTGCAGTACGAGAGAAACGCGCATCGCCGCCCCGACCTCCCACCGTGAATCGTAACTCCTCAAATTTTCCTCCCCTCGCTTCTACCATGGTTTTTCCGTCATGGACGGCCCAAAGAATGTCATGCAGCTGCGTCTCCGCCCGCCCAGGACGAAAAACCCATTTTCTGTCATGATTTTTTGTCATAGAAGTAGGAGCCCACCACATCTATGATGATACCGGGTTTTGTCACAATTATCATCATAGAAGTGTCATATGTATGACAGAATTTTTTTTTGTTCGGCCCAACATGTCACGGATGTGTATTTTTTTGTAGTGCTCGAAAGAGCTTCCTCGCACTACCTCACCCATCGCACTATTTCGTGATCCACAGGGGAGACGTTCGGCGCGTCACACTACTCCAGGGGCGGCTCCAAAGAGGGCGGCTCCAGCGCCGAGCTAGGCTTCTAAAAGGAAGGTCGGTGAAGTCACGACCGGTCCCTCGTCAAAGAGGTAAGGATTTAAAGGTATACTTTAACAGTCACATCCAACTGTAACTTGTACACTTGTTTGACACCAGGAAAAAGGTTCACCGGACTCAATCCGAGGGTCCAGCCAGCCGTACTCCCTGCGCCCGGGATTTAAACCCTGTTGGAAAGGCGGGAGCCAACATAGGAACAGTGTCGGACTGCCCTTCGACCGAGGGTTCGGAGAATATGTCTGTTACCAACTCGGAAGTGGAGAGCGCTATGAATCATCGGCGCTGCAGGGCTGTTTTACGAGACCCTGAGTTTTCGGAAGAGGCATTCAATGGCTTTAGCTCGGCCTATGCGTACATCCGAACTGCTCGAAACAGGCTTAATAGAGCCATGAAAAATTATTTAACAGATGTGCGGGTAAGTTTTCTTTGTCCGAATAGGTTAACCATATGCCAGTAGCCCCCGGGATTGAAAGCAGTTGGTACAACTGACTTAAGGACCGTTGTATGGCCAGGTTCTTATAGAGAAGAACAACCCGCTATCCCAAGAGTTGGAACAATGTCGGACGCAGCTAAATGCTGCTACCGCCGAACTGGAAATGTCCAAGAAGGCGTCACCTGGTAATATTCCCCTCCAATGAGAAAATATACTTATATGCCCCGAATACTAACAGTCTTGCTTATACCATAACATAATGGTCAGGGGGACTCAAAGAGGTGTTGGAAGTCGCGCAAGCGAATCAGCAAGAAGCCAAAAGGCTACAAGCTACAGGCGATCGTGTGCTGAAGCAGGCCATTATTGAGAAAAACCAGCTCCAGGATTGCAAGACCCAGCTAGGCGAAGAGCTGAAAGATGTGCGGGCCCAGCTAGCCGATTCCGTGAAGGAGAACAAGCAGCTGCGGGGCGGCATATTCAGTATGTATCTGAACTATGTTGAGAGTAGTTCGGCGATAGGAGAAACTGATATAGCTATGATCGCAGGTATATTAACGGGCCGTCCTGAAGAGGAGGTCTCCGGATCATCGAGTGATCTGCTGCAAAAGCTGTCGCAAGTGCACGAACAGGCACGGCTGGCAATGCGGAGTGTTGCCAAGGCTCTATGGCCATCTGCCTCCCCTCCAAGAAGTATGGAGGAGCTTGTAGAGCGGTTCAAAGGAGCGCGGCGGCGTATCCGGCTATGGAAGATATCGGCCTATCGAGAGGGTGCGCGAGAGGCTTAGGCCATGGTGAAGACTCGGTATACCAAGCTTAATCCTAATCACATGGCGCGGGTCGGACCGGTAGGGCCGAATGGGGAAGTAATTCCCTTTAGTTTAGTGTATGACCAAGTAGAGGTGGCCACCAAATATTCCCAACAGGATTGTAAGTTAGATCGCCTGTTGGACGGTATAGAGGAGGAAGTGTTTTCCCAACAGGATTGTAAGTCCAAGTGACTATGTATTTTGCTCACCGCGTGGAATTCTAGCTGAATTGTATATCATTTGTCATGGCAGACCTTTTCGCTTCAACCTCCGGACCCGAAGGTGCGGAGTGTTTCCGAATACCGTCACGACCGAATAGGCTGGGGTACGCGTGGAAAACTAAGCGTAGGGGTCATCATTGATTGAGCAGACAATTTGTATCTAGCTTGTTGATGACACACAAGTATAGGGGATCTATCGTAGTCCTTTCGATAAGGAAGAGTGTCGAACCCAACGAGGAGCAGAAGGAAATGATAAGCGATTTTCAGCAAGGTATTCTCTGCAAGCACTGAAATAATAGGTAACAGATAGTTTTGTGATAAGATAATCGGTAACAAGCAACAAGTAACAAAAGTAAATAAAGTGCATCAAGGTGGCCCAATCCTTTGTGTAGAAAAGGACAAGCCTGGACAAACTCTTATATGGAGAAAGCGCTCCCGAGGACACATGGGAATTATCGTCAAGCTAGTTTTCATCACGTTCATATGATTCGCGTTCGGTACTTTGATAATTTGATATGTGGGTGGACCGGTGCTTGGGTGCTGTTCTTACTTGAACAAGCATCCCACTTATGATTAACCTCTATTGCAAGCATCCACAACTACAACAAAAGTATTAAGGTAAACCTAACCATAGCATGAAACATATGGATCCAAATCAGCCCCTTACGAAGCAAAGCATTAACTAGGGTTTAAGCTTCTGTCACTCTAGCAACCCATCATCTATTTGTTACTTCCCAATGCCTTCCTCTAGGCCCAAATAATGGTGAAGTGTTATGTAGTCGACGTTCACATAACACCACTAGAGGATAGACAACATACATCTCATCAAAATATCGAACGGATACCAAATTCACATGACTACTAATAGCAAGACTTCTCCCATGTCCTCAGGAACAAACGTAACTACTCACAAAGAATATTCATGTTCATAATCAGAGGGGTATTAATATGCATAATGGATCTGAACATATGATCTTCCACCAAATAAACCAACTAGCATCAACTACAAGGAGTAATCAACACTACTAGCAACCTACAGGTACCAATCCCGGACATAGATACAAGAATTGGATACATGAGATGAACTAGGGTTTGAGAGGAGATGGTGCTGGTGAAGATGTTGATGGAGATTGCCCTCTCCCGATGAGAGGAGCGTTGGTGATGACGATGGTGATGATTTCCCCCTCCCGGAGGGAAGTGTCCCTAGCAGAACAGCTCTGCCGGAGCCCTAGATTGGTTCCGCCAAGGTTCCGCCTCGTGGCGGCGGAGTCTCGTCCCGAAAGCTTGCTTATGATTTTTCCTCGGACGAAAGACTTCATATACTGTAAGATGGGCACCGAGGGAGAATAGCAGGGCCCCCACTCGTGGCATGTGTGGAGGCCCCCGATGTATTTCTTCCGCTCAATATTTTTATTATTTCCAAAAATAACTTTCGTGGAGTTTCGTGACTTTTGAGTTGTGCAGAATAGGTCTCTAATATTTGCTCCTTTTCCAAATTTAATTCCAGCCGCATTCCCTCCTTATGTAAACCTTGTAAAATAAGAGAGAATAGACATAAGTATTGTGACATAATGTGCAATAACAGCCCATAATGCAATATATATCGATATAAAAGTATGATGCAACATGGACGTATCAACTCCCCCAAGCTTAGACCTCGCTTGTCCTCAAGCGGAAACCGATAAAGATAAATATGTCCACATATATAGAGGTAGAGGTGTCGATAAAATTAACATACGGCCATGAGGGCATCATGATTATTCTCATAACAGCGACACATATAGATATTGTCATATGATTTCTTATGCTCAAGTAATCATCTATTCACAATGCAAAGTATGAATCAGAAACTTTATTGAGAACCAACAAACTATAATCTCAGTCATTGAGGCAATTGCAATTTATCATAACTTCAGAAAGAGTCTATGTTAGAGCTATCTAGCAAGTCCACATACTCAACTATCATTTAGTCTTTCATGATTGCTAACACTCACGCAATACTTGTGGTTACGGAGTCTTAATCGGACACAAAGAAAGATAGGGGCTTATAGTTTCGCCTCCCAACCTTTTACCTCAAGGGTAATGTCAACAATAATAACTCATGCTAACTTATATCCAATTAGATATATCTAATAGGATCTTTCCAACACCATGTTCTTCCCAAGGATAAAATGTAAAAAGGAAAGGTGAAGATCACCATGACTCTTGCATACGATAGAGGATAATAGTAATAGATAGGCCCTTCGCAGAGGGAAGCAGAGGTTGCCATGCGCTTTCAGGGTTGGATGCACAAAATCTTAATGCGAAAGAAGGTATATTGCTACTTGTGATATGAACCTTCATTATGCAGTCTGTCGCTTTTTATTTCTTCCACTTCACAAGATCGTATAAAGCTTATTTCCTCCACACCAATCAATCATACATATTTAGAGAGCAATTTTTATTGCTTGCACCCATGACAACTATCGGTGTACAAAAATAGGGGCTCTGCTTTTGACCCCTTTACTTGTGCACGGGCAGTCAGAGCCTCCCGCCATGACCACACATAGAAATGGCAGGAAAGGGGAGCTGGAGAGGAGCCAAAGCCATGAAGACAAATGAAGCAACGACAAGGACCAAGGCCTCAAGGATCGGATGGGCGAAGCAGGTTTTCCCGGCAAGGACCCTTGCCAGGGAAGCCTCAGCGGCCCCGACAAGACCCTTGCCGGGGCAGCCCGCCCACGCCAGCCGAGCGAGCCAGCCTTGAGCCCACCAATGCTCAGACAAATGCGTTGGGACAGGGCTCGGGAGGCACCTCCGTGATGGCATGCCGATCTTTGTGAAGACATAGAATGCTCAAGATCAAATGAGGATAAGAGGGCAACCATCCTCACCGAAAAACCCACAAAACCCCCGGAAAGACCCTTGTCGGGGAGGCCAGCATGCCACGGCAAGACCCTTGTCGGGGAGGCCAGCGTGCCACAGCAAGACCCTTGCCGGGCCACCCGGCAAGACCCTTTCCGGGCCACCCGAAAAGGCCCTCGCCAAAGTGCACCAGCTGGGCCACTGCCAGGCCCGCACCAGATAAGTCTTCGCAGTCGTTTGCATGCGGCTGCCGAGCCAACCAGCTGGGCAGGCACCTGCGTGGCGGCATGCAATCCTTCGTGGAGGCTCCACCACCGCGCCACCTCAGCTGCCTGCTTGCCTACATGGCACCGCATGCGTCGCTGGCCAGGGCACGTGTTGAAGCAAGGAGGAGCGGCGATGGATGGGACGGGCCTCGCTCCCGTCCCCAATAAAGTGAAAGGACACCTAAGCCTCGCATTAAATGCATCTTGTCTAGTAATACGAGGGATAACCTCACAACACTGTACCCTTTCCACCTCCTGCTTGCCACTGTGACGACCCCTTTCCCTATAAAAGGAGGCCCGAGGCGACTAGGAAAAGGATTCGGCTCTTTGGAACCTCGCAGCACCTAGAGCTAGTCCGAGATCTCAAGAACACTAAATACATCCACCAAAGCAGGACTAGGGTTTTACGCATCCTCGCGGCCCGAACCTGGGTAAAATCCCTTTGTGTTGTCTGCTGGTCCCGCTCTCCTCATGATCCCGCGCCCTGCAACCGTAGAAGGGATTCCAGTGATCCCATAGGTGTCGTCTCCCATCGACATCTTTGGCGCGCCAGGTAGGGGGCACAATTGTGAGAATCTGGTCCAGCAGTTGACCTAGCTGTTCTTCATCGCCATGGCTCCTAAAAAGAAGGCGACCACGGCGATCGGTTCGTCCGGAACCGGGTTGGTACCGGCGCGGACCGGCAGTGGGCCAGTCGCGGAGAGGACCCGTGGCGCGGCTCGAGAACATCCACATCGCCCTGATGGCCCGGACCTGGCGAGCGGCATCGTTCGCGCGCCGGGCGGCGAGCCACCAGTCGCGGGCTCCGGAGACGGAGTCGGGCCCCCCGCAGGCGGCGCGGGGCCCTCCAGGGGTGCCGCCGTTCCGCCAGGCGGCGGCACGGCGATCTCCAAAACGCCAACACCGGCGCCCACGGCGCGCTCCTCTCAGGTTGTGCGTGATGAGCAGCGTCACCCTGCTGGTGACCCTGCGCGCCGCCCTGGGAAGAGTCTCGTGCGTCCGTCACATGAAGGAGAGGGCCAGCATGCGCGCCGAGGTGCTGCTGGAGGTGGCGAACGGCTGCGGAGCCGCGACGCAGATCCTTCTAATGTGGTTAGGAGTCGAGGCGCATCGCGGTCCACCCAGCTTTCGCCGCCACCCACGCCAGCGGAAGCCCTAGCGCGCGCACAGCTGCTCCTCGATTTTCCTCCCGCCACGGAGAATCTCGACGAATGGAGGGCCACCGTCGGGAGCCTCGTCGGCATCGCCAACGACGACAGGCTGCGGCTGGCGGAACCCGTCGGCCGTCGCTCCGCCGGGCTGCCACCTGCTAGCGGAGGCCACGCCGAAGGCGACACGGCCACGGTGTACTCCCCACATCCATCCCGACTGCCCTGGGCGTCGGCCTGTCACGGCGACGCTCATGATGATATCTCCATCGCGTCGTCCGACCCGCGGACCAACCGCGATCAGCACCAAGTCCTTCGGGAGCGGGCTCACGAGGACGCTCGAACTACGATCGAGCGCCGACGTGACGCGTGCCACCAGTCGGACAGGCGGGCAGGGCCCGCTACGGACCACCCAGTGCCGGGAGGCTACGGTGGCCTACCTTACGAGGTGGGTTGTCCGGCCTTCACCCGTGAGCTGCGGCAGTTCCAGTGGCCCTCCCACCGTACGTTCAAACCCGACGTTGGCGAGAAGTACAACGGCAAGACTCACCTGTCAGAGTTCCTCAGCATTTACACCATCGCAATGCAAGCTGCCGGGGCCCGCGACGATAAGGTGCTTTCCAACTACTTCCCGTTGGCACTCAAGCCAAATGTTATGTCATGGTTGATGCACTTGCCGGTGGATCTGTGCCATGAGTTTGTTGGCGCCTTCACCAGAGGTCACCAAGCTCATCGCCAGGCGAGTGTTTTACACATCATCCCCCAGAAGGAAGGAGAAAACCTGCGCAAGTACATCCAAAGGTTTAGCCGGGTACAGTACAACATCCCCGGTGTTCATCCCACCACCGTGATCAGTGTGTTCCATCAGAACATGCGCAATCGCAAGATGCGTGAAGAGCTGGCGATGAACAAGGTTAAGGATGTGGCAGAACTCTATGTTCTGGCCGATCGGTGCGCTTGTGCCGAGGAAGGAAGGAAGTACCCCGACGAAGATACCGGTGCGGAAACCGACTCCACTGGCGATACCGCCACCCCAGCAAAGAAAGGTCGACGCCGTAATAGGAAGCGCCAGGGGCAAGGCTGTGCTTGCCGTTGAGGGATCCGACAACACCGGTACCACCAAGAAGACCAAGGCAAGCGACCCCGGCAAGGAGATTGCCGGGTGTAATGCTTGTCGGGCCTTGGCGGTTGCCGACTAGCCAGGAGGCTCCGACAAGCAGTACTGCAAGATCCACCGCACCAAGGGCCACGACCTCCAAAACTACCGGCAGGTAGAGCTGCTCGCCGAGAAGCAGAAAGCTGAGTATGAGCAGCGGGACAAGGAGAAAGGCCCAGATGGTGCCGAAGGATCCGGCAAGAAACGTGGTGGCCAAGGAGGCCTCTGCAGCAAGGAGAGTCAACAAGAGAGGCCTGCCCGGGGCCGCGACAAGAAGCAGGAAGACGATGATCATGACGAGGACGGCGAGTCCGGCGACCACGAGTTTCAGAAAGCCACAGAGGCCATGTGCATCGATGGTGGCGCCTCGCTGCACACATCCCATCGCCAACTCAAGCAGTGGGCGTGTGAGATCACAGCGGTGGAGCCACCGTTTGACGCACGGAAGCCGCTGAAATGGTCCAGCACGCCCATCATCTTCGACACCGAGGACCACCCTGACCGCACCATCGCGGTCGGTGCTTGCCATTGTTGGTTTCACCAACGATCCACAACCTCAAGGTGACAAATATATTGGTTGACGGCGGGCCGGCCTGAACTTGATCTCGCCTGCTGTGGTTAGAAGGCTGCAGATCCCCGATGGAGACCTCGAGGAGACGGGTACGCTCCAAGGGGTTAACCCGGGAGGAGCCAGCCAAAGGGAAAGATCACACCGCCTGCGTGACATTCGGAGGCAAGCTGAACCACGTGATCGAAGAGGATTTTTGATGTAGCCGAGATCCCCTTGCCTTACAACGGATCCTCGGCCGCTTCTAAGACCGCCAAGTTCATGGCGGCTTCAAGACTACGCCTACAACATGTTGAAGATGCCCGGGCCGATGAGCATCATCACCGTCCTCCAACAAGAAAGATTTGTTGATCTCAACCGACCAACTCTACCGGGAAGCAGCTTGCAGCAGCTGCCGCTAAGGTACCTGCTCCTGCCGACGGAGCCCCGGGGAAGAAGACCGGTGAGACTCCTAGCACCCACTCCGGCAAGCGCACCTCTACGGGGTGTTGCGCTCCCGTTGAGGACGTGCCAAAGAGCTCCACCGGCAAGAGCAAGAAGTCCAGAGCCACGCCACCAGAGACCAAGAAGGTGCCCGTCAAGGAGGACGGTACGGGGGGGGTTTTTACTATAAGCTCCACCATCGATGGCAAATAGGAAAGCAAGCTCGTCACCTTCCTGCGGGCGAATGTCGATGTGTTTGCATGGCAAGCCTCCGACATCCCCCTGCTCCTGTGGAGGACATTGAGCACCACCTTGTCATGCCCGTCTCACGCTGCGGGCCCGTCAAGCGAAGGTCGTGAAGCAAGCTCGAGAGGCAGGAGTTTATCACGGAGGAAATCGAAAGCTAGAGGCGGCAGGCTTGGTGAGAGGAGTACTCCACCCAACGTGGTTGGCCAATCCGTAGTAGTCGCCAAGGCAAATGGGAAATGGAGGCTGTGTATTGATTACACAGACATCAATAAGGCCTGCCCAAAGGATCCTTTCCCGTTGCCATGCATTGACCAGATTGTTGACTCCACGGCTGGGTGTGACCTCTTATCGTTCCTGGACGCCTACTCAAGATACCACCAGATCTTCATGACAAAGGAAGACGAGGAAAAGACAGCATTCATCACCCCATGTGGTACGTATTGCTTTTTACGGATGCCTTTCGGGTTGAAGAGTGCTGGCTCGACCTTTGCAAGAGCAGTCCAAATTGGTTTTGTGCCCAAGCTACATAGAAATATGGAAGCTTATATGGATGACATAGTGGTCAAAACCAAGGACAAAGCAACGCTCGTGCAAGATCTGGAGGAAACATTTGGGAACCTGCGCAAGATCAACCTCAAATTGAACCCTGAGAAGTGTGTCTTCGGCGTCCCATCCGGCAAGCTTCTCGGGTTCTTTGTGTCCCAGCGGGGGATTGAAGCAAGCCCAGATAAGATCAAGGCTATCGAGCACACTGAGGTACCCAAACGGATCAAGAACGTGTGTCGGCTCACTAGCTGCGTTGCTGCCATGAGCTGGTTCATCTCCAAGTCCGCGGAGCGTGCCCTTCCTTTTTTCAAGATTTTAAAGAAAGCAGGACCAATGGAGTGGACCCCAGAGGCCGAGGCAGCACTGCAAGATTTTAAAAAATACCTATCCTCTACCCCAGTGCTGGTTGCGCCCAGACCACAAGAACCGTTGCTGCTTTATATAGCGGCAACGAATCAGGTGGTTAGCGCCTGTAACGCCCTCGATGCGGCTATATCTCCCACGTGTCGAAGCACGACTTAGAGGCATAACCGCATTGAAAGCAATGTCGCAAGTGAGGTAATCTTCACACAACCCATGTAATGCATAAGGGAAAGAGACACATAGTTGGCTTACAGTCGCCACTTCACACAATACATAAATAAACATTCATCATCCAGATTACACTCAAGGTCCGACTACGGAACCAAAATAAAAGAAGACTACCCCAAATGCTACATAGATCCCCGATCGTCCCAACTGGGCTCCACTACTGATCATCAGGAAAAGACACATAGTAACGACCACGCTCCTCATCGAACTCCCACTTGAGCTCGGTTGCGCCATCTGCCGGCATCGCCGGCACTGCAATCGCTTTTGGTAGAATCTGTGATTCACGGGGAATCAGCAATCTCACACCCGCGAGATCAAGACTATTTAAGCTTATAGGAAGGACAGAGTTGTGAGGTGGAGCTGCACCAAGCGACTAGCATATATGGTGGCTACATTCGCAAAAGAGAGCGAGAAGAGAAGCAAGGCACGGTCGTGAAGCTAGTAGCGATCAAGAGGTGATCCCGAAACTACTTACGCCAAACATAACTCCAACACCGTGTTCACTTCCCGGACTCATGAGAAGAGACCATCACGGTTACACACGCTGATTGATGTGTTTTAATTAAGGTCAACTTCGGTTTTCTACAACCGACATTAACAAATTCCCATCTCGCCTCATAACCGCATGCACGGCTTTCGAAAGATAATACCCCGCAGGGTGTCCCAACTTAGCCCATAATAAGCTCTCACGGTCAACGAAGGATATTCCTTCTACCGAAGACCCGATCGATCTCGGAATCCCGGACTACAAGACATTTCGACAATGGTCAAACAAGACCAAGCAAGACCACCCGATCAGGCCGACAAATCCCGATAGGAGCTGCACATATCTCGTTCTCGTGGCACACCGGATAAGCGAAGCGTCAGCACCAACGTGACCCAAGTTGCCAAGGGACGGTCCCAAGACGATGCTCTAGTTTGGACCAACACTGAGGAGCACCGCCCGGGGTAAATAAAGATGACCTCGGGCTCGCGAAAACCCGAGGGAAAAAGGCTTAGGTGGCGAATGGTAAAACCAAGGTTGGGCCTTATGGAGGAGTCTTATTCAAGGCGAACTGTCAAGGGGTCCCATAAATCACCCAACCGTGTAAGGAACGCAAAATCAAGGAACATAACACCGGTATGACGGAAACTAGGGTGGCAAGAGTGGAACAAAACACCAGGCATAAGGCCGAGCCTTCCACCCTTTACCAAGTATATAGATGCATTAATTAAATAAGAGATATTGTGATATCCCAAAATATCCATGTTCCAACAAGGAACAAACTTCATCTTCACCGCAACTAGCAACGCTATAAGAGGGGCTGAGCAAAGCGGTAACATAGCCAAACAACGGTTTGCTAGGAAAGGATGGTTAGAGGTTTGACATGGCAATATGGGTGGCATGATATAGCAAGTGGTAGGTATCGCAGCATGGGCATAGCAAAAGAACGAGCATCTAGCAAGCAAAGATAGAAGTGATTTCGAGGGTATGGTCATCTTGCCTGCAAGGTTCTCAGAGTTGTCGAAAGCTTGATCCTCGCTCGCGTACTCAACAGGTTCCTCGTTCACGCATCGCCTCCCGGCTCTACCCAAAGCAAGAACACAAGCAATGGAAACACAATAAATCACGGGCGATGCACAAACAACATGATGCAAAACATGGCATGATATGCGAGATGTGAGATGCAATGCATATGCGTGTTCGGAAGGAAAATGATGAACAAGGCATCAACTTGGCAAACCAAGTATGCTGCTGGAAAGGTGAGATGATTTGGTTGAAATCGATATAAAGATCACCGGAATCGGATGCACGGTTTGCAAATGGCAAGCAAAACAAGAATGGCACAAATCTGCCATTAACAGCATGATACCACATAGCAAGCAACAAGAAATTAAGCTACTGCACCCAAACGTACCAACAAAGCATATGGCAGTAATCTACTCAAGATTCTTGACAAAAGATGATCACTGAGCTACGGCTAAATCACACCATAACAGGTCCAAACAAGCATGGAAAAAGTGCAAAATATATCAGCTTCACAGACTTGAACATACTACCATGCCAGAAATTAACAACAGGAAGGCATGTTTAGAGCAAGCAAACAACCTGCTACAGGAACAAGACATAGCAAAATATGGCATGGCATGAATATACTCAAGGTATTGAACAAAAGTCCATTACTGACAAAGAGCCAAACGGGATCAGAAAATGTAATAGCACCCATGTCAATATAGCAAGTTTCATAATGATTCAAAGAAACAGGGCATGACATTGACAGAATTATGAAGGCATCTTCGCGAGCTCGGTGCACTCACTACAGAGCATTTCATGATAAACTAATCAAATATCCATCAAGAATATATGGCATAGAAGCTATACATGGCAAGAACAACATCATAGCATACCCGGATCAACTACAACAACCTTGGCAAAATTGAACATGTAAACCTGCCAAGAAACATTTTATAGCAAAAGTAGAGCTCGATTGACTCAAGCTATGGCACCCCATAATTGCAAACAAGGGCATGGATGGATAGAGGATAACCATATGCTAAAAACATCCTTACTGAAGTATCTCAAAATAAGCATGGATCTCTCTGTAGCATCAAGTTTACATGGCATAAAAATATCAGCAGAACAGGGGCTGAAATCAGCAACATCATGAAGCCTAGTTTGCATGCTTGTGCTAGTCACCACAGAGATCACAAAAATACATGGCATACACCCCTGTAAAGATGGCATGGCATATTACAAAACAAATGTAGGGCTCAAGTTCATAGGGTGCACACATCAATCATGGCAAAAATGACAAAAGTGCATGTTCTGATAAGAATCTGAAACTAACATCACATAGCCCTCTTCTAACAGAATTTTTGGCATCAAGATGAGCTCAAATGAAAATGTTGCAATGAGATGAAATGATGAACCCGTCGATACGAACAATTAGGTATGCTACACGCCAAAAACGGAGCCACAGGTGCAAAGTTATGATGTGATGAACATGCAACAAAATTTATGACAGATAAGGACTTGGACGAAAAACGGGGGAGGAAGAAAGTCAACCCTAGTGGATCTAGATCCGGCTCGGCGCGCGGATCGAGGCAGCGCCGAAGCCTCGCCGGAGTAGGAGCTTGGTGTAGGAGGGAGATGGCCGGAGGAGGACGGGCCGGCCGGAGGCGGGGCCGGGCGACGCCGGCGCGACTGGGCGACGGCGGGGAGCCATGGGACGGGCGGACGAGGCGGCGGCGACGGGCGGAGGGCGGCCGCGGCGGGCGCGGCCGAGGACGAGGCTGAGGCCGGGCGCGGTCGGGCGCGGCACGCGGCGAAGGGCGGCATGCGCTGCTGGCCGGCTGGCTTCCTGCTGGCTCGGGCGGCGCTGGGCGGCGCCACGGGCTCCCGATTCGCCGGGCGCGGTGGCGGACGCGTCTGCCTCCGTCGGACGTGTCCGCGGCGCGAGAGGAGCGGGCTAGGGTTAGGTGGAAATGACTCGGGATTTCGGGGGAGGGGGTGTTTTTATAGGTAGAAGGAGCTAGGAGTGTCCAAATGGGGTGTGGTTTTCGCCCACACGATCGTGATCGAACGGCGGAGAGGATGGAAGTGACTTAGATGGGTTATTGGGCTGTTTTGGAGGGGTGTTGGGCTGCAACACACAAGAGGCCTTCGCGGTTACCCGGTTAACCATTGGAGTATCAAACGACCTCCAAATGGCACGAAACTTGACAGTGGTCTCCGATGGTGTACCAAGGCCACTTGACAAACCTCGGTCCATTCCGAGAAAGTTTAGTACCGCTCACGGAAAAATGTAAAAGGGGACGCCGGGGACATAGGAGTGCCGGATTGCAAAACGGACAACGGGGAAAATGCTCGGAATCATGAGACGAACACGTATGCCAATGAGATGCACATGATGACATGATATGAGATGCATGACATGGACAAAATGCAAAACAAAATACAAAAACCCAACCACGGAGGGAATATCATATCACAATGCCGAAAATGGCAAGAGTTGGAGTTACAAATATGGAAAGTTACATCCGGGGTGTTACAACACTCCACCACTATAAGAGGATCTCATCCCGAGATCTAGGACTGAAAGAACTCCGGATATTCGGAACGGAGGTGATCCTCGCGCCCTGTGTGGCTTCTCGGTCGGAATGGTGTGACCACTTCACTTTCGTGAATTTGATTGACTTGTTGCGTAGTCTTGCGCCGGTTTCTTCAAGAATAGCAACGGGTGCTCATGATAAGAGAGATCTTCTTGGAGGTCAATTTCTTGAAGTTGATAGTGCGCCAGGAGTCTTGAAGCACTTGCGAAGGCCGTGAGACGTGAAACACATCATGCACGCTCGCCGAAGTTGGACGGAAGTTCGTTGATAGGCGAGATCGCCTCTTTTGCCAATGATCTTGAAAGGACCCACGATCTAGGGGCAAGCTTCCCTTGATACCAAGTGACGAGTGTCTTTCATTGAGAGACGCGGAGGTAGACATGGTCTCCGATTTCAAAAGCCACATCACGGTGCTTGTCATCATAATAGCTCTTCCGGCGCCGATTATGCGGCTTTGAGATTCTCATGAATGACTTTGCACATTTCTTCGCTTCGTGATCAAGTCGCTGCCAAGAAGTTGGCGTTCACCTGTCTCGGACCAATTAAGAGGACTACGGCACTTTCTGCCATAGAGAATTTCGAATGGGGCCTTGCCCGAACTCGCTTGGAAGCTGTTGTTGTAGGAGAACTCGGCATATGGAAGACAATCTTCCCACTTCATACCAAAGGAAATGACACAAGCCCTGAGCATGTCTTCGAGGATTTGATTGACTCGCTCGACTTGGCCACTTGTTTGAGGATGGAAAGTTGTGCTGAAACGAATGTTGGTGCCCATAGCCTTCTGAAAGGAGTCCCGTAACTTAGAAGTGAAAATGCTTCCACGATCTGAAGAGATCAATTGTGGAATACCGTGCAAGGAGACAATTCTGGAGGTGTATAGCTCTGCCAGCTGAGCTACTGTGATAGATTCTTTGATAGGAAGAAAATGAGCCACTTTTGTAAGCTTGTCAATGACAACAAAGATAGCATAATTTCCACGCCTGGACTTAGGAAATCCAGTCACAAAGTCCATCTCGATATGATCAAACTTCCATTCGAATAGCAAGAGGTTGGAGGAGACCATTGGTCATTGGTGTTCTGCTTTCACCCTTCTCGCAGACATCACACTCATTCACGAATTGAGCAATTTCTCGCTTCATTTGAGTCCACCAATACGATCGCTTGAGGTCATGGTACATCTTCGTACTTCCAGGATGAATGGATAGAAGGGAATTGTGCGCCTCATTCATAATGACTTTACGTAGATCACCCTTTGGAACCACAATCTGGTCCTCGAAGAAAAGAGCATCTTTGTCATCAATGTGGAAGCACTTGTATTTGGAAATGCCCTTGTCGATACCACGTTTCACCTTTTTCACCATGGTATCCAGGAGTTGAGCCTCACGAATTTGATCTTCCAAAGTAGGAGAGACTATGAGGTTGGCAAGAAAGCCTTGAGGAACAACTTGAAGATTCAGCTATGGAAAGCTTCACAAAGGTCCGTTGGAAGGGCTTGAGGATTAAATTGTTGCAATAAGCCTTCCTGCTCAAAGCATCTGCAATGACATTGGCCTTGCTCGAGTATATTCAATACTGGGTTGTACTCTTGAATCATTTCGACCCATCGAGTTTGCCTGAGGTTGAGGTTGGGTTGAGTGAAGATATAATTGAGACTCTTGTGATCGGTGAATATGTCCACTTTCCTTCCCAACAAGAGATGTCTCCATGTTATCAATGCATGGACAACTGCCGCCAACTCAAGATCGTGAGTGGGGTAGTTCTTTTCGTTGGGCTTCAGCTGACGAGAGGTATAGGCCACAACTTTCTTCTCTTGCATTCACACAACACCGAGACCTTGAAGAGAAGCATCACAGAAAACTTCGAATGGCTTGGATTCATCAGGAGGAATTAAGACATGAGCTGTGACGAGTTTATCTTTGAGAGTATTGAAAGCAACGTCACACTCAGGAGACCAGACATACTTGACATGCTTCTGGAGGAGGTTGGAAGGAGGCTTTGCAATCTTAGAGAAGTTCTCAACGAATCTTCGGCAATAGCTTGCAAGTCCAAGAAAATCGCTAAGTCGCTTGACATTCGAGGAGGTTCCCAATTCACAACCGCAGACACCTTCTCGGGATTAACAGCGATGCCCTTGGCGGAGATGATGTGACCAAGATAAAGCACTTCATCAAGCCAAAATTCACATTTGGAAAATTTCGCATAGAATTGATGCTCTCTGAGCTTGTCGAACACCAATCGCAAATGTTTGGCATGATCCTTCTTATTCTTGGAGAAGACCAAAATATCATCGAGATAGACCAAGACAAATTCATTGGTGTAGGGGTTGAAGATGAAGTTCATCATTCGAGAGAATGTTGGAGGAGCATTGACAAGGCCAAAAGACATGACAGTATACTCATAAGAACCAAAACTTGTTCTCAATGTCAGCCTTGGGAATATCTTGTTCACGAATGCGAATTTGGTGATAACCCATACAAAGGTCAAGCTTGGAGAACACTTTAGCACCTTTGAGTTGCTCGAAAAGCTCATTGATGTTGGGAAGTGGATACTTGTTCTTGATTGTCTTCTTATTCAATGGACGGTAATCGACGCAAAGTCGGTCCGTGCCATCCTTCTTCTGGACAAAAAGAACTCCACAACCCCATGGAGATGAACTCGGTCTGATCAAACCCAGACGCTCTTGTTCATCGAGTTGTTTCTTCAATTCCTTCAGCTCATTAGGTCCAAGCTTGTATGTACGCTTGCAAACGGGTTCCGTGCCAGGCTCAAGATCGATAACGAATTCAACTGGCCGGTGAGGAGGCATACCCGGAAGCTCTTCTGGAAAGACATCTTGGTACTCACAAATGACTGGAATCTAAGATATTGCATCTAACTCGCCCTACTCAATGAGAGATAATAACCGAATGGTTTCGTCACGAGCGGCATATATGATCACATCGTCAAGAGTGTGTCAATTGAATTTCCCCGGCAGCACAATCAAGTCGAGCTTTGTGCTGAGAAAGCCAGTCCATCCCGAGAATTAGATCAATATCCGAGTCACCAAGAACAAATGGTTTAGATAGAAATCTATAGTCGCCCATCTTGATAGAGACATCATGAACTATTGAGTTGGCTCTCATAGACTTCCCGTAGAAACAACACCCAAAGGTTTATCCAGGTAAGACCAAGTAAAATCATTCTTTGCAAAGAACGATCTTGACATGAAACAATGCGATGCACCAAGATCAAATAAGACTTTTACAGAATATCATTAATCGAGAGATTACCCATTATCACATCGTAAGAATCCTCCGCTTGAGCTGCATTCATCATGTTCACCTTTTGCAGACTTGGGATTATGCTTGACCACCGCATTGCCGGAAGATCTCACAGAGGAGGAGGCGGAAGGCGCCTTTGGTTGAAGCACTTGTTCGTGTAGTGACCTTTCACGACATTTGTTGCAAGTCACCTCTCGAGAGCGGACGGTGATAAGGAGCATTTGACCTTGGAGCTTGAGAATTTGACTTGTTCGATAGCCGGGTTGGGTGGGTGGGAAGATCCACGACCACCGAGTTCTTCTGGCGATAAGGCCGATTTGAACGGAGGAGGAGGAAGGTAGAACTTTTGCTGCTTAGCTGCCACTTGTGAGGAAGAAGAAGACCGAACAAGATCCCCGATTCTCTTCTTAGAAGCCTCACATTTGAGCTGGGCAGCTTCTTGCTTCAAAGTGCCATGTTGTAGAATTCATCATACTTTTCCGCTGAAAAAGCACGAGAGCTAATTGCAGATCTTCTCCGAGGCCACCTCTAAATTGATAGATCATACTCTTTTCATCGTGACATCTTGCTTAGCGAAGCGAGCGAAGTTTCGAACTGGATATTGTATTGATACACGTACATGTTGCCTTGCTTGAGATTGCGGAACTCCTCACGCTTGCTCTCAACAACACTTTGTGGAATGTGGTGAGCTTTGAAGTCTCGCGGAACTCATCCTGTAATTACACGACCTCCTCTCGAATCTTTGTATTGTTGATACCACTCGGCAGCTTGGTCCTTGAGTTGAAACGAAGCAAACTTGACAAAGTCCTCGTGTCCGACATTGCTACATTCAAAATGTTTGCAGATGTCCACAAGCCAATCGTCAAGCGCCTGTGGCCTCGACACGTTTGAAAGACTTCGGCTGATTAGCAAGGAACTGATTGAGGGTAGCAAAGTGCGGCTGATTGTTGCCTTGGCCTTGATTTCCTTGGTTGCCTTGCCCTTGGGTACGCTCTTGCAAGAGTTGCAAAATCATCTGAGCATTTGCGTTGGTGGCTGCCATGATAGCTTGCCATGCCTCCGGAGGCGGAGGTGGAGGTGGAGGGTCTGACCGACTCCCATCATTGCGCTCCGGATTCGTACGCCACATGGAGCCATCCTCAAGAGGGTGACATCCGTTAGCATCTTGATAGACAGATAGACAAGTTGAATCAACGGATAGAAATTGCAACATATAGTCTTCACAATAAACATTCGAACAAGGATGCACGAATGAATTCCAAAAGCTAACATCACACGCCCATTAAGGTGAGAAGCCACTTGATAAAGGGTTGATGAATGAAAAAAAAACAAGGTACGATCGAACAAATAAGTGGTAAGGATTACCCAATCACAAACCGAATATCTGCGGAAGAAATGCTAAGAGCTACTTGAATCCCACCTATAAACTCCCGAAACTTTTTGGTTATGCAATCTGGTGTTGGGGATACAGGGGACACAAAATATATCACCCAAACTAACAATACCTAGATCTAGTTGTATCCATCCGTCAACACATAACCAAGAAACCTTCGGAAATCGTGTACCTCGACCTTTGAAAAGCATCCGTTATACGAGTCATGGCAATACTCCCGAGCTCGCCCAAGATCAAGTTATCGGGTTATCTCACCAACAACTGTACAAGAGATTTTCGATGTCGGCAAAGCTCGTATTCCAGAATCGCAACGATAAAATTGTGACGACAACACCTCGGGAGCTCAACTCCCCGACACCGCCACAACCCCTAAATGTCGAGGCACCAAGAACAATGTTCTCGCCACAAAACCATCAGAACGATCCCAAGATACCCGCGTGATCCTAAAAAAAAAATTAGTGAAATTTGAGGAGAGGAGAGTCAAAACTTCTACGTCAGGAGACCTCACCAGAGCGACGAAGGGACTGGGGAGTAAAAAGAATCCTACTCTCCGATATATATAATCCTAAGACTCAAAACATTTTTTTTCTAGACTCAACAACACCAGCAAACAATCAAGCAAGGGGCTCCTAAGTCGGGGATGGCTCTGATTACCAACTTGTAACGCCCTCGATGCGGCTATATCTCCCACGTGTCGAAGCACGACTTAGAGGCATAACCGCATTGAAAGCAATGTCGCAAGTGAGGTAATCTTCACACAACCCATGTAATACATAAGGGAAAGAGACACATAGTTGGCTTACTGTCGCCACTTCACACAATACATAAATAACCATCCATCATCCAGATTACACTCAAGGTCTGACTATGGAACAAAAATAAAAGAAGTCTACCCCAAATGGTACACAGATCCCCGATCGTCCCAACTGGCTCCACTATCGATCATCGTGAAAAGACACATAGTAACGACCATGTTCCTCGTCGAACTCCCACTTGAGCTCGGGTTGCGCTATCCAGACCGCATCGTCGGCACTGCAACTGTTTTTGGTAGAATCTGTGAGTCACGGGACTCAAAGCAATCTCACACCCACGAGATCAAGACTATTTAAGCTTATAGGAAGGACAGAGTTGTGAGGTGGAGCTGCAGCGACTAGCATATATGGTGGCTACATTCGCAAAAGAGAGCGAGAAGAGAAGCAAGGCACGGTCGTGAAGCTAGTAGCGATCAAGAGGTGATCCTGAAACTACTTACGCCAAACATAACTCCAACACCGTGTTCACTTCCGGACCACGAGAAGAGACCATCACGGTTACACACGCGGTTGATGTGTTTTAATTAAGGTCAACTTCGGGTTTTCTACAACCGGACATTAACAAATTCCCATCTGCCTCATAACCGCGGGATGGCTTTCGAAAGATAATACCCTGCAGGGGTGTCCCAACTTAGCCCATAATAAGCTCTCACGGTCAACGAAGGATATTCCTTCTACCGGGAAGGCCCGATCAGTCTCGGAATCCCGGACTACAAGACATTTCGACAATGGTAAAACAAGACCAGCAAGACCACCCGACCGTGCCGACAACTTCCGATAGGAGCTGCACATATCTCGTTCTCGTGGCACACCGGATAAGAGAAGCGTGACAGTACCAACGTGACCCAAGTTGCCAAGGGACGGTCCCAAGACGGTGCTCTAGTTTGGACCAACACTCGGAGGAGCACCGCCCGGGGTAATAAAGATGACCCTCGGGCTCGCGAAAACCCGGGGAAAAAGGCTTAGGTGGCGAATGGTAAAACCAAGGTTGGGCCTTCTTGGAGGAGTCTTATTCAAGGCGAACTGTCAAGGGGGTCCCATAAATCACCCAACCGTAAGAAACGCAAAATCAAGGAACATAACACCAGATGACGGAAACTAGGGTGGCAAGAGTGGAACAAAACACGTGCATAAGGCCGAGCCTTCCACCCTTTACCAAGTATATAGATGCATTAATTAAATAAGATATATTGTGATATCCCAGAATATCCATGTTCCAACAAGGAACAAACTTCATCTTCACCTGCAACTAGCAACGCTATAAGAGGGGCTGAGCAAAGCAGTAACATAGCCAAACAACGGTTTGCTAGGAAAGGATGGTTAGAGGTTTGACATGGCAATATGGGTGGCATGATATAGCAAGTGGTAGGTATCGCAGCATTGGCATAGCAAAAGAACGAGCATCTAGCAAGCAAAGATAGAAGTGATTTCGAGGGTATGGTCATCTTGCCCGCAAGGTTCTCGAGTTGTCGAAAGCTTGATCCTCGCTCACAGACTCAACAGGTTCCTCGTTCACGTACTCGTCTCCCGGCTCTACCCAAAGCAAGAACACAAGCAATGGAAACACAATAAATCACGGGTGATGCACAAACAACATGATGCAAAACATGGCATGATATGCGAGATGTGAGATGCAATGCATATGCGTGCTCCGGAAGGAAAATGATGAACAAGGCATCAACTTGGCAAACCAAGTATGCCACTTGAAAGGTGAGATGATTTCGGTTGAAATCGATATGAAGATCACCGGAATCGGATGCACGGTTTGCAAATGGCAAGCAAAAAAAGAATGGCACAAATCTGCCATTAACAGCATGATACCACATAGCAAGCAACAAGAAATTAAGCTACTGCACCCAAACGTACCAACAAAGCATATGGCAGGGATCTACTCAAGATGCTTGTCAAAAGATGAACACTGAGATACGGCTAAATCACACCATAAAAGGTCCAAACAAGCATGGCAAAAGTGCAAAATATATCAGCTTCACAGACTTGGTGAACATACTACCATGCCAGAAATTAACAACAGGAAGGCATGTTTAGAGCAAGCAAATAACATGCTACAAGAACAAGACATAGCAAAATATGGCATGGCATGAATCTAATCAAGGCATTTAACAAAAGTCCCTTACTGACCAAGAGCCAAAAGGGATCAGAAAATGTAATAGCACACATGTCAATATAGCAAGTTCCGTTAACAGATTCAGCAAACAGGGCATGACATTGACAGAATTATGAAGGCATCTTCGCGAGCTCGATGCACTCACTACAAAGCATTTCATGATAAACTAAGCATATATACATCAAGAAGACATGGCATAGAAGCTATACATGGTAAGAACAACATCATAGCATACCCGGATCAATTACAACAACCTTGGCAAAATTGAATAACATGTAAACAACCTGCCAGGAAACATTTTATAGCAAAAGTAGAGCTCGATTGACTCAAGCTATGGCACTCCATAATTGCAAACAAGGGAATGACTAGATAGAGGATAACCATATGTTCAAAACATCCTTACTGAAGTATCTCAAAATAAGCACGGATCTCTCTGTAGCATCAAGTTTACATGGCATAAAAATATCAGCAGAACAGGGGCTGAAATCAGCAACATCATGAAGCCTAGTTTGCATGCTTGTGCTAGTCACCACAGAGATCACAAAAATACATGGAATAGACCCCTGTAAATATGGCATGGCATAATACAAAACAAATGTAGGGCTCAAGTTCATAGGGTGCATACATCAATCATGGCAAAAATGACAAAAGTGCATGTTCTGATAAGAATCTGAAACTAACATCACATAGCCCTCTTCTAACAGCATTTCGGGCATCAAGATGAGCTCAAATGAAAATTATGCATTGAGAAGAAATGATTTAATCGTCGATACAAACAATTAGGTATGCTACACGCCCAAAACGGAGCCATGGGTGCAAAGTTATGATGCGATGAACATGCAACAAAATTTATGACAGATAAGGACTTAGACGAAAAACGGGGGAGGAAGAAAGTCAACCCTAGTGGATCTAGATCCGGCTCGGCGCTGGATCGAGGCGGCACCGAGCCTCGCCGAGTAGGAGCTCAGGTAGCAGGGAGATGGCCGAGGAGGACGGGCCGCCGGAGGCGGGCCGAGCGACGCCGGCAGCGACCCGGGCGACGGCGGCGTGAGCCGCGGTGACGGGCGGCGACGAGGCGGGCGGCGATGAGCGAGGCGGCTGGCGGGCGCGCCGAGGACGAGGTGGCGGAGGTTGCGACGGCGGCGTGAGGCCGGCGGGTTTGGGCGGGCGCTGGGCGAAGCGGCGGCGGCGCAAGGGCCGGGCGGGCTTCCCGCTGGCTCAAGGGGCCGGGCGACGCTGGGCGGCTGAGCGGCCACATGGCGGCTCCCGATTCGCCGGGCGCGGTGGCGGACGCTGTCTGCCCTGGCTCGGACGCGGTCCGCGGCGCTGGAGAGGAGCGGCTAGGGTTAGGTGGAAATGACCCGGGATTTTGGAGGAGGGGTGTTTTTATAGGTAGAAGGAGCTAGGAGTGTCCAAATGGGGTGCGGTTTTCGCCCACACGATCGTGATCGAACGGCGAAGAGGATGGAAGTGACTTGGATGGGTTATTGGGCTGTTTTGGAGGGGTGTTAGGCTGCAACACATAAGAGACCTTCGCGGTTACTCGGTTAACCGTTGGAGTATCAAACGACCTCCAAATGGTACGAAACTTGACAGGTGGTCTCCCGGTGGTGTACCAAGGCCACTTGACAAACCTCGGTCCATTCCGAGAAAGTTTAGTACCCGCTCACGGAAAAATGTAAAAGGGGACGCCGGGGGACATAGGAGTGCCGGATTGCAAAACGGACAACGGGGAAAATGCTCGGAATCATGAGACGAACACGTATGCCAATGAGATGCACATGATGACATGATATGAGATGCATGACATGGACAAAATGCAAAACAAAAGACAAAAACCCAACCACGGAGGGAATATCATATCACAATGCCGAAAATGGCAAGAGTTGGAGTTACAAATATGGAAAGTTACATCCGGGGTGTTACAACGCCGCACTAGTGGCGCAGAGAGAGGTTGATGAGGAGACAGCAGCGGCGACAGAGTCGACGGTTGGCGGGCCGGAACCCTTCCCGGCAGGGCTCAGCCCCGGCAAGGCTGAGCCCGGCAAGGTTCGCCCGGCAAGAAGATCGGTGCCGTGACGGGACCCACGCGACCAGGTGAAGAAGCACAGAAGAAGAAAATGATGCAGCACCCAGTTTACTTCGTCAGCTCCCTTTTGCGGGGGGTTAGGTCGAGGTACTCAGGTGTGCAAAAGCTGCTCTTCGGTCTCCTTATGGCTTCGAGGAAGCTGCGCCATTACTTCCAAGCGCACGAGATCACGGTGGTCACCCGCCTCCCGTTGCAACGGATACTGCATAACCCAGATGCAACAGGGAGGATTGTGGAATGGGCCCTAGAGCTGTCAAGTTTCGGTTTGAGGTTCGAGAGTACCTCGACAATTCAGACTGGAGTCTTGGCGGAGTTTGTTGTAGAATGGACTTCGACGCCCGACAAAGAGGTACAGGAGACCACTCTCCCCGGCAAGGAAACGAGTCGCAACTGGATCATGTACTTCGATGGTGCCTTCTCGCTGCAAGGCGCCGGTGCTGGTGTGCTGCTTGTCGCGCCCACCGGAGAGCACCACAAGTATGTCGTCCAGATGCACTTCCCCCAGGAGATGTCAACCAACAACACCGCCGAGTACGAGGGTTCACTTGCCGGTCTCAGGATCGCGGCAGACCTCGGAGTTAAAAAGCTCATCGTTAGGGGCGAATCACAGCTCGTCGTCAGGAAGATCAACAAAGACTATCAAAGCCCGTTGATGGAAGCTTACGTAGATGAGGTGAGGAAACTGGAGGAGCGCTTTGACGGTATACTGATACGTCTTCAACGTATCTATAAATTTTTATTGTTCCATGCTATTATATTACTTGTTTTGAATGATTATGGGCTTTATTATACACTTTTATATTACTTTTGGGACTACTATTAACAGAAGGCCCAGCCCATAATGTTGTTTTATTGCCTGTTTCAGTATTTCGAGGAAAAGGAATATCAAACGGAGTCAAAACGGAATGAAACCTTCGGCATCGTTATTTTTGGGAAGAATATGATCCTGAAGACTTAGAGATCAAGTCAGAAGATACTCGAGGAGCCCAGGAGATAGGGTCGCTCCCCCCCCCCTACAGGGTGCGCCCCCTGTCTTGTGGGCCCCTCGAGCACCTCCCGACCGACTTCTTTCGCCTATATAAGCCTACGTACCCTAAAACCATCGAATATCAAGATAGATCGGGATTTCCGCCGCCGCAAGCCTCTGTAGCCACCAAAAACCTCTCGAGCCCATTCCGCACCTCACGGAGGGGGAACCCCTCACCGGTGGCCATCTTCATCATCCCGGCGCTATCCATGACGAGGTGGGAGTAGTTCACCCTCGGGGCTGAGGGTTTGTACCTGTAGCTTTGTGTTTGATCTCTCTCTCTCTCTCTCTCTCTCTCTCTCTCTCTCTCTCTCTCGTGTTCTCTCTCGTGTTCCCTCTATGGCACGATCTTGATGTATCGCGAGCTTCGCTATTATAGTTGGATCTTATGATGTTTCTCCCCCTCTACTCTCTTGTGATGAATCGAGTTTCCCTCTTGAAGTTATCTTATCGGATTGAGTCTTTGATTTGAGGACACTTGATGTATGTCTTGTCGTGCTTATCTGTGGTGACAGTGGGATTTCACGTGCCACTTGATGTATGTTTTGGTGACCAACTTGCGGGTTCCGCCCATGAACCTATGCATAGGGGTTGGCACACGTTATTGACTCTCCGGTAGAAACTTTGGGGCACTCTTTGAAGTACTTTGTGTTGGTTGGATGAATTTGAGATTGTGTGATGCATATCATATAATCATGGCCACAGATACGTGAGGTGACAATGGAGTATCAAGGTGACATTAGGGCTTTGGTTTATTTGTGTCTTAAGGTGTTATTCTAGTACAAACTCTTTAATAGATTGATCCGAAAGAATAACTTTGAGGTGGTTTTGTACCCTACCATAATCTCTACGTTTGTTCTCCGCTATTAGTGGCTTTGGAGTGACTCTTTGTTGCATGTTGAGGGATTGTTATATGATCTATCTATGTTATTATTGTTGAGAGAACTTTCACTAGTGAAAGTATGAACCCTAGGCCTTGTTTCCTATCATTGCAATACCGTTTACGCTCACTTTTATCATTAGTTACCTTGCTGTTTTTATTATTTCAGACTACAAATACCTTTATCTACCATCCATATTGCACTTGTATCACCATCTCTTCGCCGAACTAGTGCACCTATACAATTTACCATTGTATTGGGTGTGTTGGGGACACAAGAGACTCTTTG
This sequence comes from Aegilops bicornis, assembly GCA_021605145.1. Taxonomy (NCBI): domain Eukaryota; kingdom Viridiplantae; phylum Streptophyta; class Magnoliopsida; order Poales; family Poaceae; genus Aegilops; species Aegilops bicornis. The sequence continues at coordinate 627,126,791 of CM038671.1, read as the reverse complement.
TTATTTGGTTGCAGGGTTGTTTGAGAGAGACCATCTTCATCCTACAGATTGATAAACCTTAGGTCATCCACTTGAGGGAAATTTGCTACTGTCCTACAAACTTGTGCACTTGCAGGCCCAACAACGTCTACAAGAAGAAGGTTGTGTAGTAGACATCAAGCTCTTTTTCTCGCGCTGTCGGGAGGTGAGTGCTTGAAGGTATATCTTTAGATCTTGCAATAGATTTTTTTTGTTTCTTGTTTTATCACTAGTTTAGTCTATAAAAGCAAACTACAAAAAATGGAGTTAATTTTGTCTCATACGCTTCGTCTTTTTAATATCTTTCATGAGTTTGATGGAAAGGAAAATTGTGCTCAAGTGCTAGAAGGAGAGTGCATTAAAATGCTTGGTACTGAATCTTTGAATGATGAGCATGATTGCAATGTTGTTAGTATGAATTCCTTGAATATCCATGATGCTAATGATATGCAAAGCCACAAGCTTGGGGAAGCTATGTTTGATGAAGATGATATTTTTTTGTCCCCAAAGCTTTGATGAGCAAATTTACTATGATGAAAGCATGCCTCCTACCTATGATGATTATATAAATGAAAGTGGGTTCGGAAGAGTGTCAACTTTAGGAAGTAGTGATCCCACTATTTTGGAGGATGTTGAATTTTATTGTGATGAATATGAAAGTGGATTTGGAAGAGAGTCAACTTTATTTAGTGATTCCACTATCTTGGGAGAGGTTTCAATCGATTATGATGAGAACGAAGTTGCTACTTATGATGATTATTGTGATGAAACTTATTATATAAAAAGTAGTGATGATTATATTTACAAATCTTGTCATGATTATGATTACCCTTTTTCTGAACATTACTCTTTTAATCTGGAAACAATTTTTAGTGTTCAAGTCTCTTATGATACTCCCACTATTCTGAATGAGAAGAATTTTGCTTATGTGGAGAGTAGTAAATTTTCTGTGCTTGTAGATCATGAAAAGAATGCTTTAGGTGCTGGTTATATTGTTGAATTCATCCATGATTCTACTGAAAATTATTATGAGGGAGGAACATATGCTTGTAGGAATTGCAATAATATCAAGTTTCCTCTCTATGTGCTTAAATTTTTGAAGTTATGCTTGTTTTGTCTTCCTATGCTTGTTGATTATTATTACCATAAGTTGTTTGCTAGCAAAATCCCTATGCATAGGAAGTGGGTTAGACTTAAATGTGCTAGTCATATTCTTCATGATGCTCTCTTTATGTTTCAATTCTTATGTCTTATGTGAGCATCATTGAAATCATCATGCCTAGCTAGGGGCGTTAAACGATAGCGCTTGTTGGGAGGCAACCCAATTTTATTTTAGTTTATTTCTTTTTGGTTCTGTTTAGTAATAAATAATCCATCTATATTCTGTTTATATGTGGTTTTATGTTTTAGTTAGTGTTTGTGCCAAGTAGAACCTTTGGGAAGACTTGTGTGAAGTCTTTATGATCATGCTGTAAAAAACAGAAACTTTAGCGCTCACAAGATTAGCTTCACCTTTTTACTGGAGAGTGATATTTAGTTGATTATTTTTGAAGATGATTACTATACAAATTCCCCAGATCCACAAATTTGTTTTAGAATTTTTGGAGTTCCATAAGTTTGCGTTAGTTACAGATTACTACAGACTGTTCTGTTTTTGACAGATTCTGTTTTCATTGTGTTGTTTGCTTATTTTGATGAATCTATGGCTAGTAAAATAGTTTATAAACCATAGAGAAGTTGGAATACAGTAGGTTTAACACCAATATAAATAAAGAATGAGTTCATTATAGCACCTTGAAGTTGTGTTTTGTTTTCTTTCGATAACGGAGCTTACGAGTTTTCTGTTAAGTTTTGTGTTGTGAAGTTTTCAAGTTTTGGGTAAAGATTCGATGGACTATGGAATAAGGAGTGGCAAGAGCCTAAGCTTGGGGATGACCAAGGCACCCCAAGGTAATATTGAAGGACAACCGAGAGCCTAAGCTTGGGGATGCCCCGGATGGCATCCCCTCTTTCGTCTTCGTTCATCGGTAACTTTACTTGGTGCTATATTTTTATTCACCACATGATATGTGTTTTGCTTGGAGAGTCATGTCATTTTCTTTAGCTTTGCTTGCTGTTTGAATAAAATATCAAGATCTGAAATTATTAAATGGGAGAGTCTTCACATAGTTGTATAATTATTCGACTACTCATTGATCTTCAGTTATATCTTTCGGAGTAGTTTGTCATTTGCTCTAGTACTTCACTTATATATTTTAGAGCACGGCGGTGGTTTTATTTTGTAGAAATTAATGAACTCTCATGCTTCACTTATATTATTTTGAGAGTCCTAAACAGCATGGTAATTTGAATGAAAACTTTCATAGGAGGTGAATTGGATGCTATGATCAATTTGATACTTGATAATTGTTTTGAGATATGGAGGTAGTGATATTAAAGTCATGCTAGTTGGGTGATTATGAATTCAAAGATTGCTTGTGTTGAAGTTAGAAAGTCCCGTAGCACGCATGTATGGTTAAAGTTGTGTAACAAATTTGAAACATGAAGCGTACCTAGCTTGTGCATCCTTATGAGTGGCGGTCGGGGACGAGCAATGGTCTTTTCCTACCAATCTATCCCCCTAGGAGCATGCGTGTACTACTTGATTTTTGATGACTTCTAAATTTTTGCAATAAGTATATGAGTTCTTTTGACTAATGTTGAGTCCATGGATTATACGCACTTTTACCTTTCCACCTTTGCTAGCCTCTTGATCTTGTGCATTGCCCTTTCTCACCTTGAGAGTTGGTGCAAACTTCGCCGGTGTATCCAAACCCCGTGATACGATACGCTCTATCACATATAAACCTCCCTATATCTTCCTCAAAACAGCCACCATACCTACCTATTATGGCATTTCCATAGCCATTCCCAGATATATTGCCATGCAACTTTCCACCGTTCCGTTCATCATCATGACATACTTTACTTTTGTCATATTGCCATTGCATGATCATGTAGTTGATATCGTATTTGTGGCAAAGCCACAATGCATTATTTTTCATACATGTCACTCTTGATTCATTGCACCATCCCGGTACACCACCGGAGGCATTCATATAGAGTCATATCTTGTTCTAGTTTCGAGTTGTAATTCATATGTTGTAATCAATAGAAGTGTGATGATCATCATTATTAGAGCATTGCCCAAAAAAAGAGAAAGGCCAAAAAGAAAAAAACAAAGGCCAAAAAAAGAAAATAAATAAAAAAGGGCAATGCTACTATCTCCTTTTCCACACTGGTGCTTCAAAGTAGCACCTTGTTCTTCATGTAGTGAGTCTCATATATTGTGCTTCAAAGTAGCACCATGTTTTTCATATAGTGAATCTCATAAGTTGTCTTTTTCATACTAGTGGGAATTTTTCATTATAGAACTTGGCTTGTATATTCCTATTATGGGCTTCCTCAAATGCCCTAGGTCTTCGTGAGCAAGCAAGTTGGATGCACACCCCCTAGTTTTCTTTTGTTGAGCATTCATTTATAGCTCTAGTGCATCCGTTGCATGGCAATTCCTACTCCTCATGTTGACATCAATTGATGGGCATCTCCATAGCCCGTTGATTATCCTCGTCATGTGAGACTTTCTCTTTTTTGTCTTCTCCACACAATCCCCATCATCATATTCTATTCCACCCATAGTGCTATATCCATGGCTCACGCTCATGTATTGCGTGAAGGTTGAAAAAGTTTGAGATTATTTAAGTACGAAACAATTGCTTGGCTTGTCATCGGGGGTATAGAAGTTGGGAACATCTTTGTGTGACGAAAATGAAGCATAGCCTTACTATATGATTATGTCGGGATGAACTTTCTTTTGCCATGCTATTTTGAGAAGACATGATTACTTTGATTAGTATGCTTGAAGTGTTACTATTTCTTTTATCAATATGAACTTTTATTTTGAATCATTTAGATCTGAACAGGAAACTAGCGAGCCCCGCCCGCTCCCGAGCCTTTCCGCCGGCGGCCACTCTGGCCCCGGCGTCCACCGAGCCGCCTCCGCCTAGCCATGGCTTCCCCCTCCCCGACGCCTTCTTTGGGCCGCCCGCGCGCCCAGCGCTGGCTCAACTCGAGCCCCTCTTCCGCGGGATCTGGCCGGGAGTGCTCCCCTCCTCCCTCCTACCGAGATGCTACGTGGTGTGGGCCGCTCGGCCGCGTCCCCTTTCGGCGACGCCGTCCAGCCGCCGCCTGGCCCCTCGCCCCCTCTGGCCAGGCGCGGTCCGCGCTCAGAGATCCACCGTGTCGGGCCCTCGCCGCCTGCTCATCGCCGCCGCCGACGAGGGGGCTGGCAGCTCGCCACCGTCCGCGCTCCCAGCGCCTGCGTCGCCATCCCGTCCACGGCCCCGCTCGCCCCCCGCCCCGGCCGCGGCCTCTCCGGCGGGCGCGTGCTGCCCCCGCTGCCTGGACCCGGGCCACCCCCGCATCGACTGTCGCAAGGACGTGCGCTGCAAGCGCTGCAGGTTCTTCGGCCACATCGCCAGGAACTGCACCCTGCCACGCCCCCCCTAGCCGGACGGTGCTATGGTCCCCACCGCGAAGCGGCCGCGTGTATCTTCCCCACGGCCTGCGAGCTCCTCCGCATCCAGCGTCAACGGCCCCTGCCGCCCCGTGTCCTCCGGACCGGCCCTGCCTTCGTCCTCATCCCCGACCCCGTCGGTCCCCTCTCCCACGCCCTCCTCGCCTCCCGTGTCTTCCGAGATGCTCGGCTCCTCCTCGCGCGCCCCCTCCTCGACGACGGCTCTTCCGCTCTCGGGTCACCCGTCGCTTCGTCCCGCCGAGGCAGTGTGCTACCTGCCCCGCTCCGGCGACATCATCGCGGCGGAGATGACCCTGCGCAAGGCTCTCGTCGCCACCATCCCAGCCCCCCCGCCCTGGGGTCTCCTGCGAGGACGTTAAGGCGCTCCTCCTGCGCCAGTTTGATCTGCCGGTCTCGGCCCTCTCGGTTCATCGTCGCCACCCTGAGGGGTTCCTCATCCGCTTCGCCGACGCCGAAGGGTCGCTACCGTGCCTGTCCGCTCGCCCAAGTTCCGCCTTTTGCTTCACCCGTGGCGCAGCCTCGCCGGAGGCGAGCCGGTGCGCGTCGTCTTTAGTGTCGAGCTGGAGATCGTGGGCATCCCCGAGCATGGTTGGCACCGCTCGTCGGCGGACACCTTGCTGTCCCCGTTCTGTCTCATCGAGCACCTGGCGCCCGAGAGCGTGATGGACGCGACATGTCCAACTTCCGTCTCAGCGCCTGGATTGCCAACCCCGACGCCATCCCTCGGACCTCCGAGCTCCTCCTGCCGGAGCCTGGCACACTTGTCGCCAGTGATGACCCGGACCCCGTTTCCAACTTCGTCGTCAGCCTCATCTGTTTTCCGGTGTCCATCCACGTCGCCCGCTCCGAGGATTTTCGTCTCCCGGCTACGCCGCCGCCGCCCCCTCCGCGCTTCCCAGACGGGGCGAGCGACGCCCCGCCAGACTCACCTCCTCTCCCTCCCTCCTGGCCCCAGCGGCATGATCTCCCCGTGCAGGACGGGCGTTCCCGCGGGCACCACTCCGGCGGTCTCTCCGGCGGCCGGCGCCAGCGGCGCTCCTCGCCGCCGTTCCGTGGCTGGCACGGGGTGCTTGGGGCGCACCCTTCGGCGGTCTCCAGTCAACAGGCCCCACCCGTGCGTCAGTGCTTGTCCTTGCCTGACCCTGCCGTGCGCCAGCTTGAGGCACAGCCTACCGACAAAGCGGCTTTTCCCGCGGAGACCGATCCTGACCCCGCGGGCCACCCCATCGACGACCGCCCGTTGGCCATGATTCAATCCAGCCGCCACTGGCGGGCCCTCCCCTCCGTGGCGGCCGATCCCCACGCTTCCTGGTGGGCCCGGCACAGGGATCCCATTGGCGCTTCCTCTGTCGCACCTGCCGATGGGACCAACCCTCCATCGCCCGGCCCCGCTCCCGCCAGTCCTCGGGCATCACCTGTGTCCCCCCAGGTGGCCCCCGCGACTGTGTCTCCCGTGACTGGGCCGCTGGCTGATTCCCCTGGCGCGGATCCCTCGGCTGCCCCCCATCGACAGCCCCTCCCCAGCGGTCTGATTCTGGCCCAATCATCGCCTCCCCCAATGTGGGCTGCGAGACCCCACCACTATCGGATCCCGCGGGCGCCCCGCCCACTTCATGCGCGCCACATGCACCGCAGGAATTGGCGCTCTGCCCCCTGCCCATGCACGTCCAACCCGCATGCAACCCAACTCCGGTGAACCTGGTGGATTTCCTGTGCGCCATGCAAGCCCCCGCTCCGTCTGTCCTGCCTTCTCCGGTCCCCCGCAAGCGCCGCAATGCGATCCGGCCCAACTTCACGCCTCGCCGCTGTGGGCGCATTGCTCGGGCTGACCGTGGCCTTGACTCCGAGATGAAGGCTAAACGGGTCTTGCTGCATAGGTTGGGCCTGCTCAAGGAGGATGAGCCTCTAGATGATGCCACTCTGGCCCGCTACTCTGCCCTCTTCCAGCAGCCGCTCGCCGAGGATGTGATCTTGGCTTTCGCGGATTTCTACGGCTGGAGCCTGCCTCCCTCATCCTCGCTTGTTGGCGCCTGGCCCGCAGTTTCTCCATGCCTCGTGGAGGGTTAATCTCCCCCCCCCCCACGTCTTCTTCGCCCCCCCCCCCACCCTTTTCATGGATTGTGATCTGAGCATTGTATTTTGGAACGTGCGCGGCCTCAATTCACGGGCTAAACGCACGGCAGTTCGTAGCGTGATCTCCTCCGCTAGACCTTGTATTGTTTGCCTTCAAGAAACTAAACTCGAGTTGGTCTCGTCCTCATTGGTCTCCGAGATGTTGGGGGCTTCCTTTGGTGATTTCTTCTTCCTTCCAACGACTGGCATGTGCGGTGGAAGTTTACTTGCGTGGGACAGCTCCAAGATTGCCCTCTCCCATCCTGAAATCGGCTCCTACCACGCCTCGGCGCTCGTCACTCCCCTCTCGGGCAACCATCACTGGTGGCTCTCGGGTGTTTATGGCCCTCAGTCTGATGCCGACAAGCTCGCATTCCTCACCGAGCTCCAAGATTTTTGGAGCACTTGCGCGGGCCCCTGGGTAGTTGGTGGGGATTTCAACATGATTGTCTCCGCCTCTGACAAGAATAATGGCCGGATCAATCACAGGTCCATGAATCGCTTCCGCCGCTTCATCGCCGACATGGAACTCTCGGACATATACCTTCATGGCCGTCGATACACCTGGTCCAACGAGCAAGATCACCCCACGCTTGTGCACAATGATCGTGTGCTATGTACCCCCTCCTGGGAGGCTGCCCAACCTAGCTGCCGCTCCGTTGCTTGGCTTCGGCAGGTCTCAGACCACTCCCGCTCCTCATCGACTGCACAACCCCTCGAAGCGCAAGCAACGCTTCCACTTTGAAAGCTATTGGCCCAAGATAGATGGCTATCTCGCCGTGGTAGCAGAGGCTTGGAACTCCATGGAGCGGACCCGACCCCTTCCGCCCGATCTCTGACCGTCTCAAGGTCACAGACGCAAATTGCGCTGGCCGGGCTCATGGCGCATGGCGCGATTTCTCTCCAACTGCTTCTTGCACGTGAGATCATCACGCGGCTCGACGAGGCTCAAGACTTCCGCCCCCTTTCCGCTCTGGAAACGTGGTTGCGCTGCAAGTTGAAGCATACCTACCTCGGTCTGGCATCCCTGGAGCGATCCCTCTCTCGCTAGCGATTACGTTTCTTTTGGCTACGCGTCGGCGCTGCCAACTCTGCTTTCTGCCGGATACACGCATCCCGGCGCCTCCAGAAGAAGAGAATCCACATGCTTCAGGTCGGGGACCAGTGCCTCACCGATGAGGCGGCCATGGCCCAGGCGGCTTTCGAGCACTTCTCCCGCTCTCTGGGCTCCGCGGACTCGCGTGCCTTCTCCCTCAACTTCCCAGCCTTTGAGCCGCGCTCCTTCGACCTCTCGGCTCTTGAGCTCCCATTCTCTGCTGACGAGATTTGGCACGCCGTCAAGCTCCTGCCCACCGGGAAAGCGCCCGGGCCTGACGGATTTACGGCTGAGTTCCTTCGCTCTGCTTGGACGATCATCAAGGACGACATCGTCGAGGCCTTTGGCAAGTTATACGAGCTTAACGGTCAGAGCTTCCAGCGGTTGAACGAGGCCCTCCTCACGCTGCTCCCCAAGAGACCAGACGCTTCCTCCCTCTCTGACTACTGGCCGATTAGCTTGATCCACCTCCTCGCAAAGCTCTTTGCGAAGGTTCTCTCCCTTCGGCTCGCCCCCAGGCTTGGGGAAATGGTCTCCCCAAACCAAAGCGCATTCATCTCGGGCTGTTGCATCCATGACAACTTCTTCCTTGTCCAACAAACCGCCAGGCACCTTCATCATCGCAAGCTGCCTCGAATCCTCCTCAAGCTCGACATTGCCAAGGCGTTCGACTCGGTCTCCTGGCCGTTCCTCCTTGAGACTCTCCGCCATCTTGGATTCGGCCCTCGGTGGAGGGAATGGATTTCCATCCACCTCTCCACGGCCAGCACCAGGGTATTGATCAACGGGCATCCTGGTCCGCCCATCCCCCATGCCAAGGGCCTCCGCCAGGGGGTTCCGGTCTTCCCGACGCTCTTCACAATCGTCATCGACATGCTCCACTCCCTCATCCAGCACGCTGTCTGCTGTGGTGTTCTCAGACGCCTCACTCCGCAATGCGCGACCCCCAGCGTATCCCTCTTCGCAGACGATGTGGTGATCTTCTGTCATCCGGATGCCCATGACCTCGACGCGGTGCGAGAGATACTCCGGATTTTTGGGGTGGCCTCTGGCCTCCATACCAACTACGCCAAGTGTTCCATCTCTCCCATTCGCTGCTCTGATGAGCTGTCTGTGGAGGCGAGCGCCGCCCTAGCATGCCCTATTGCCCAGTTTCCGATTACCTACCTCGGCCTCCCTCTGTCACTCCGTAAGCTGCCATCCTCCGCCTTCGATCCGCTCATTGTTCGCCTCCAGAAGAAGCTGCCCACCTGGCGAGCCGCCCTGCTCTCTAGGGGCGAGAGGCTTGCGCTGGCTCGTCACGTCCTCTCTGCCATGCCGACTCACATCCTGGCGGCAATCACGCTCAATTCCAGCACCCTCAAGCGCGCCCGGCGTGATCCGCGACTTCACAGCGCAGGCGCAAGGATGCAGCGTCGAGATGCTGCCACATCAGCTGGCGCGAGTTGTGCATGCCCCTCGGCCTCGGCGACACAGGCGTCTTGCGATCTCTTTTCGTGTGGGCATTGCCCTCCGGGTCCGATGGCTCTGGCTCCGGCTACTTGACCGACAACAACCGGCCGTGGAAACACCTCGAGCTCCCCCATGACGCAGAGGTCCGCGTGATCTTAAGGCGTCTACCAATTGGACCATTGGTGATGGCCACACCGCCGCTTCCACTGATCACTGGATCCAGGGACAATGCGTGGCCGAGTTTGCTCCGGCGATCTTTGCCCTTGTTCCCAAATGGCGCCGAAAAACCCGCTCGGTGGCGGACGGCCTTCATCTTCGCTCCTGGACCCAGGACATCCAAGGAGCTCTTGGCCCCATGGCGGCTCTTCAGTACTTAGAGCTTTGGCGTCGCGTCCGCGACACCCTCCTCTCCTCAGCTCCTGACGCCATCCGCTGGCGGTGGACGGCTTCGGGTGTATACTCTGCAAGATCCTGCTATGATGCCCTCTTTCTTGTTCCACCACGGCGCCGCACGCCCAGCTGATCTGGAAAATGTGGGCTCCGCTTTGCTACAAGGTCTTCATCTGGCTAGTCACTCTCGACCGATGCCGGATCATGGAGCGCCACGCCCGCCATGGCCTCCCCCACAGCCCTACCTGTGTCCTTTGCGACCAGACCCTCGAGACGATCGACCATCTCCTGGTTGGTTGCCCGTTCTCCCGCGAGGTATGGAACCGTGTGCTATCGGGCCTCAGTCGATCATGCCATCCCGACAGCTCAGGACAGATTCATCGACTGGTGGAGCGCTGCCACCCTCAACACCCCGCGCTCGCTTCGCAAAGGCTTCGCCTCCCTTGCCGTTCTTACTGCTTGGAGCATATGGAGGCACCGTAATGTTGTGCTCTTTGACTCCGCCCGCCCATCTACCGACCTAGTCATGCAAAACATTCTTGACGAGTCACGGACCTGGGCCCTGGCTGGGGCTCGAGGACTTGCCGCGATCACGCAATTCGAGCCGCCTTAGGCGCGCCTCTGCTCTGTTTTCCGGCTGAGCATCCCGGTCTCTTCACGAACCTAGTTTCTAGCTCTCCCGTTGGTGTTGGAGTTGTAATTGGGCCCCTGTAACTCTCGCTTTCTACCTATCAATGAAATGATACGCAACTTGCGTATTCACCAAAAAAAAGATCTGAACATTCATGCCACAATAAAGAAAATTACTTTGAGAATCATGCTAGGTAGCATTCCACATCAAAAATTCTGTTTTTATCATTTACCTACTCGAGGACGAGCAGGAATTAAGCTTGGGGATGCTTGATACGTCTCCAACGTATCTATAATTTTGATTGTTCCATGCTATTATATTACCTGTTTTGAATGATTATGGGCTTTATTATACACTTTTATATTACTTTTGGGACTAACCTACTAACCGGAGGCCCAGCCCATATTGCTGTTTTATTGCCTGTTTCAGTATTTCGAGGAAAAGGAATATCAAACGGAGTCCAAACGGAATGAAACCTTCGGCATCGTTATTTTTGGGAAGAATATGATCTTGGAGACTTGGAGATCAAGTCAGAAGAAACTCGAGGAGCCCAGGAGATAGGGGGCGCCCCCCCCCCTACAGGGCGCGCCCCCTGTCTCATGGGCCCCTCGAGCACCTCCCGACCGACTTCTTTCGCCTATATAAGCCTACGTACCCTAAAACCATCGAATATCAAGATAGATCGGGAGTTCCGCCGCCGCAAGCCTCTGTAGCCACCAAAAACCTCTCGAGCCTGCTCCGCACCTGGAGGGGAAACCCATCACTGGTGGCCATCTTCATCATCCCGGCGCTATCCATGACGAGGAGGGAGTAGTTCACCCTCGGGGCTGAGGGTATGTACCAGTAGCTATGTGTTTGATCTCTCTCTCTCTCGTGTTCCCTCTATGGCACGATCTTGATGTATCACGAGCTTTGCTATTATAGTTGGATCTTATGATGTTTCTCCCCCTCTACTCCCTTGTGATGAATTGAGTTTCCCTATTGAATTTATCTTATCGGATTGAGTCTTTGATTTGAGAACACTTGATGTATGTCTTGCCATGCTTATCTGTGGTGACAATGGGATTTCACGTGCCACTTGATGTATGTTTTGGTGACCAACTTGCGGGTTCCGCCCATGAACCTATGCATAGGGGTTGGCACACGTTCTTGACTCTCCGGTAGAAAATTTGGGGCACTCTTTGAAGTACTTTGTGTTGGTTGGATGAATCTGAGATTGTGTGATGCATATCGTATAATCATGCCCACGGATACTTGAGGTGACAATGGAGTATCTAGGTGACATTAGGGTTTTGGTTGATTTGTGTCTTAAGGTGTTATTCTAGTACGAACTCTTTAATAGATTGATCCGAAAGAATAACTTTGAGGTGGTTTCATACCCTACCATAATCTCTACGTTTGTTCTCTGCTATTAGTGGCTTTGGAGTGACTCTTTGTTGCATGTTGAGGGATTGTTATATGATCTATCTATGTTATTATTGTTGAGAGAACTTGCACTAGTGAAAGTAAGAACACTAGGCCTTGTTTCCTATCATTGCAATACCGTTTACGCTCACTTTTATCATTAGTTACCTTGCTGTTTTTATTATTTCAGATTACAAATACCTTTATCTACCATCCATATTGCACTTGTATCACCATCTCTTCGCTGAACTAGTGCACCTATACAATTTACCATTGTATTAGGTGTGTTGGGGACACAAGAGACTCTTTGTTATTTGGTTGCAGGGTTGTTTGAGAGAGACCATCTTCATCCTATGCCTCCTACGGATTGATAAACCTTAGGTCATCCACTTGAGGGAAATTTGCTACTGTCCTACAAACTTGTGCACTTGCAGGCCCAACAACATCTACAAGAAGAAGGTTGTGTAGTAGACATCATATACAAGCGGAGCATGTCCCTCGGGCGGAGAATGACATTGCCGACTACCTGTCAAAACGCGCTGCCCTCAAGTTACCTGTGGAACCAGGTACTTATGTGCTTCAGTTAACCCAGCCGTCCGTTGAACCATCGACCGGGCAGAACAAGCGGAGGAAGCTAGGACCCGGCAAGTACTTCCCCACCGAGCTTCCCGGAGCCGCCGGCGAAGATGTTGGCACGGATGCTGATCCTGCCACGGGGCAACCGACTCCGGCAGGACCTCAGGTCATGGCCGTGGAGGCGGCCGCTCCCGTGGCAGAAGAGATGGCTTTGGTCCTTGTCGTCGAGCCACAGGCTCTGGAATGGGCACAGCACACCGTCCAATTCCTTAAGGAGAGCTTCCTGAGGAGCAGGAAGAGGCAGAAAGAGTAGCCCATCGGTCTGCTCTGTACCAATTCATTGACAGCGTATTGTACAGAAGAAGACCGAATGGGGTGAAATTGATGTGCATCTCCCGGGAGGAAGGACTAAAGCTGTTGGCGGAGATACATGGAGGCATATGCGGCTCCCACATAGGGTCGAGGGCCCTTGCCGGCAAGGCTTTCCGGCAAGGTTTCCTCTAGCCCACCGCCTTCCAGGATGCGACAGCACTAGTAACCAAGTGTGAAGCATGCCAGTTCCATTCGAAGAAGCTTCATCAACCAGCTCAAGCCCTCCAAACCATCCCTCTCTCCTGGCCCTTCTCGGTATAGGGGCTCGACATACTGGGCCCTTCCCCCGTGCCGTCGGGGGCTTTGAGTACTTGTACATCGCAATCGACAAGTTCACAAAGTGGCCAGAAGTGGAAGCAGTAAGGAAGGTGATAGCGCAGTCAGCCATCAAGTTCTTCAAGGGACTAGTGTGCCGTTTTGGGGTGCCCAACAGGATCATCACCGACAACGACACACAGTTCACAAGCCATGCCTTCATGCAGTACATTGAGGATCTCGGCAGTAGGGTTTGTTTTGCTTCCGTGGCACATCCATATAGAAACGGCCAAGCGGAAAGAGCAAATGTTGAAGTCCTGCGAGGCTTGAGGACAAGGACTTTTGATAGACTGCGCAAAAGCGGGAGGCGCTGGATTGATGAGTTGTCGGGGGTTCTTTGGTCGATTAGAACGACGCCAAATCGAGCCACCGGCCAGACACCCTTTGCCCTGGTTTACGGGGCAGAAGCAGTCCACGGAACTCATATACGGGTCACCTCGAGTGCTCGCTTATGATGATCTTGAGCAAGAGCGATTGCGGCAAGATGACGCGATGCTCCTTGAGGAAGATTGTCTCCGGGCGGCTGTGAGAGCATCACGCTACCAGCAACCCTTGCGCCGCTACCATAGCCGCAAGGTTCATGCCCGGAGCTTTGAGGAAGGCGACCTTGTTCTTCGGCACGTTCAGTCGGCCAAGAATTCCAACAAGTTGACGCCAAAGTGGGAAGGCCCTTATCGGGTAACACGAGTCACCAGGCCCGGCGCAGTCCGGCTGGAGATCGAAGATGCCATTCCAGTGAGTAACTCCTGGAACATCGAGCATCTTCGCAAGTTTTACCCATAAGGCGCGGCTGCCGGGCCTCCCGGTGAGCCACCCTTTTGTACAAGCCTTGTCGGCAAGGCATGTAACCCTTTGTACAAAGCCAAGCGCAGACCCTGAGCATAAATAAACGAAGCGCTGGCGCCCTAAGTTATTGCATGCAAGCTAGGTTGAGTCTCTTCCTTGGTTAGGGTTGATAGTGCTTAGCGGCGGCTAACCCCTAGCTTAGAGGTCGAGTGTGCGTCTCTGTTTCTTCTCTCTGTCTCCTTTGGTTTGCAGGGCACGTAAGTATTCTTGCCGAGCTGTTTTGGAAGAAAGGGAACAGACCGGCGCCCGGGCCCCGGCAAGCCGGAGTTGCCGGGGGCTGCAAGAACAAGGGTCCCTCCACGGCAAGCCAAGATCGCCGGGGGCTGCAGATCCAGATAAGTCCTTTATCCTCTATCATGCATTTCGTTATGGACTGGGATACATGAAACCATGTTCTATCTCTGAGCTACCGTGCTCCCCCTTCTCGGCACCCAAGGATTATCCCCTGGGTCTGGATTTGGTCGTAGCCGCGGCAGCAAAGAGAAGGAATGGGGGGGCCTAAGCCCACCTTGTCCCTGCCTCCGCCAAGAGCGTGAGAAAGGTCGAGCGAAGTGGGGAAACGGCAAGGCCTGTTGCCGGGCGAGAAAACGTTTGTCTTAAAGATAACAAGGACTCACTCCTTGTTGTGGGTTCCTCCCACGAACGAAAATCCCGGCAAACATCCCTTTTTCATTAAAAAACATCCCGTACAGGTACAGTTCATACGAAATGAAAAACATGAGCAATGTGATTACAAGCTTTAAATTCTACTAAGGCCCGAAGGCTTACAAACTAAAAAGAGATAAGGTGCTCAGAATCCCTTTCTTGTCCCTCTCCTCGTGAAATGGAACAAGAAAAGCAGGAGGGAAAAAGGCGCCTAGGCGAAGCTACGGTGGCGAAGACACCAAGAGAACATCTTGGTGGCCGTCCAAGGGCTGGAAGGTGATGGCGGCGCCGAGGCGAGCTCAAGACGAGGCGGCAGGACGTCAAGATGCTGACGAAGGCGTCGGTGCCCACGATTCGACTTGACGGCCTTGCCGCCCGCCTCTTCCTTTTCCGCAGCCTCCCAACGCCAGCCGCCCAAGGAGACGACCCCGAGAAGTTCAAGGAGCCGGCGACACGGATGATGGGGTCACCGGTGCCGCCCGGAGCGGCGCCCGACGCCTAGTCGGACCCGTCATCCTCCTGCCCGCTGGCCTCGCCGTCGCTTCCATTGTCCTCCTCGTCACTCTCGCTCGAGGAGGAATCCTCATCATCAGAAGAGCTCAGCACCTCACGCGGGTCCCGAAGTGCCCGAAGATTTTGACGGAGAGAAGGCCGCCCTCCATTAGTTTGAAATGGAGAGCGAGCCCATCCGTCAAGTTGTGGAGGAGAGCGAAGGTCTTCCACCCTCGGTGAAGATACATGACGTGAGGGGCGGGGAACTCGACGTCGACCCATGTGCCGCTGTTCCCACAACCCCTCATGTGTAGCCGCAGCGCTTGCGGCGGATCCAGCTCCATCTCCCGCGCAAATGGGGTCGGGAGGCGAAGGCGACGGCGCGGTGGATGGCGCAGCCTGACGAAGAATTCGCAGGGGTTGTCCCCGGCGTGGCCCTCCATCAGAGGAGGGGCTGCTGGGGGAGGCGAGGTCGATCTACCGCCCCGTCCTCCTCTCCCTCGAGTACCGCGACGGCCTCGGCCTCGCCCCCTTACCCTCCCTCTAGCGGTCGGCTCCGCCACTACGAGCTCTTGGGGAGGAGCGACACGTTTTCTGGCCGAAACCCTCGCCGCCACCGATGAAGCGTCGTCACGCCCCCTCGCCATGGCAGGAGAAGAAAGGACGTAGGAATGGAGAGAGCCAGGTGGCGAAAGATTGAGGGGCACCGCTCCTCCTGCTCCCCTCCTTATAAAGGGGCGGGGTAGGGTTCAGCCACCCCCTCTCGGCCAATCCGACTTCCTGAAGTGACAGCAAGCGGGGCCGTCGACCGTCGTCCCTGCTCCATTGAAGGCGTGTGGGAATCGACCCGCACGCGCGCGACTACCCACGTCCCGTGCGCCTGTCACTGGCTCTGTGTTATGCATGCGGCGAACGTGGCGCAAGGGGCGGGCACAGTAGGACACGTGGAATGACGGTTCCCAAGTGAGGGCAGTAAATGGGAGGCGCTCCTGCGGTTTCAAAGAGACACGCAAGCCGCCTCTTTACTGTCCACCACAAGGTGACGCCAGCATGCTTCCATCATGCGCGCGCGCACGACCCCCACACCGCGCATTCAACACGGGTCGTGGGGAAGCGCAGGGGACGAAACAGTGGCCGCGGTAAAAATCCGCCCCAACTGCCCCCGCACCGTTCTGGACCTGGCCCAACAACGTGTTGCGCTTATGTGTGGACCAGGCCTGGGGGCTCCTGTCGGTGTACAAAAGTAGGGGCTCTGCTTTTGACCCCTTTACTTGTGCACGGGCAGTCAGAGCCTCCCGCCACGACCACGCATAGACATGGCAGGAAGAGGGAGCCGGAGAGGAGCCAAAGCCATGAAGACAAATGAAGCAACGACAAGGACCAAGGCCACAAGGATCGGATGGGCGAAGCAGGTTTTCCCAGCAAGGACCCTTGCTGGGGCAGCCTCAGCGGCCCCGGCAAGACCCTTGCCGGGGCAGCCCGCCCACGCCAGCCGAGCGAGCCACCCTTGAGCCCACCAATGCTCAGACAAATGCGTTGGGACAGGGCTCGGGAGGCACCTCCGTGGTGACATGCAGATCTTTGTGAAGACATAGAATGCTCAAGATCAAATGAGGATAAGAGGGCAACCATCCTCACCGAAGAAACCCACAAGACCCCCGGCAAGACCCTTGCCGGGGAGGCCAGCGTGCCACGCAAGACCCTTGCCGGGCCACCCGGCAAGACCCTTGCCGGGGAGGTCAGTGTGCCACAGCAAGACCCTCGCCGGGCCACCCGGCAAGACCCTTGCCATGCCACCCGACAAAGCCCTCGCCAAAGCGCACCAGCTGGGCCACTGCCAGGCCCGCACCAGATAAGTTCATCATTGTCAGATGCGGCCGCCCAACCAGCTGGGCAGGCACCTACATGGCGGCATGCAATCCTTCGTGGAGGCTCCACCACTGCGCCACCTCAGCTCCCTGCTTGCCTACAGGGCACCGCATGCGTCGCTGGCCAGGGCACATGTCGAAGCAAGGAGGAGCGGCGACGGATGGGACGGGCCTCGCTTCCGTCCCCAATAAAGCGAAAGGACACCTAAGCCTCGCATTAAATGCATCTTTTCCAGTAATACGAGGGATAACCTCGCAACACTGTACCATTTCCACCTCCTGCTTGCCACTGTGGCGACCCCTTTCCCTATAAAAGGAGGCCCGAGGTGACCAGGAAAAGGATTTGGCTCTTTGGAACCTCGCAGCACCTAGAGCTAGTCCGAGAGCTCAAGAACACTAAATACATCCACCAAAGCAGGACTAGGGTTTTACGGATCCTCGCGGCCCGAACCTGGGTAAAATCCCTTTGTGTTGTCTGCTGGTCCCGCTCTCCTCACGATCCCAGCGCCCTGCAACCGAAGAAGGGATTACAGTGATCCCATAGGTGTCGTCTCCCACCGACAATAACTTACTTGAAGGATCTTACTCAATCCATAGGTAGGTATGGTGGACTCTCATGGCAAAACTGGTTTAAGGGTTTTTGGAAGCACAAGTAGTATCTCTACTTGGTGCAAAGAATTTGGCTAGCATGAGGGGGAAAGGCAAGATCAACATGTTGGATGATCCATGACAATATACTTTATCTCAGATATAATAAAACATAACCCATTACGTTGTCTTCCTTGTCCAACATCAACTCTTTAGCATGTCATATTTTAATGAGTGCTCCCAATCGTAAAAGATGTTCAAGATAGTATATTTATATGTGAAACCTCTCTTTCTTTATTACTTCCTATTAATTGGAACGATGACCAAAGCTATGTTTGTCAACTCTCAACAACTTTTAATCATCATACTCTTTCTATGTGAAGTCATTACCCTTAATAAGATCAACATGATATTTTTGTTTCTTTTTATTCTTTTCTCTTTTCTTTTATTCATTGAAGATCATAGCAAGATAATCAATCCCTTGACTCAATAATCTTTATTATATAGCTCACGTACTCGATTACATAGAGAAATCATAAAGCAAAACTCCAAACTAGATCATGCCAAAAACTTTATTCTACTAGATCAAGATACTACTAAATAGGATCGAACTAAGAAAAACGGTAAAGATAAGAGTGTGATGGTGATACGATACCGGGGCACCTCCCCCAAGCTTGGTAGCTGCCAAGGGGAGTGCCCATACCCATGTGATTATGTCTCCTTTGCTAGTGAAGGGATTGTTGATGATGTAGGCTTGTCATCCATCTTCCAAGGCATAGGCTCACCATCATAGAAGGATGATCGAGTCTCCGGGATCCTTAAATCTGCAGCCAAACTCATCCTTTTGAATCTATATTCATACTCACAGTTTTGGTTTTGCAGGTCATAGATTTGAGCTTGGAGGTGCTCGATTTTCTCGTGGAGCTTGAAGATGGCCTCCTCAATATCCTTGGCATCCAGCTTGTGGTTGTTGGTGAACTCCGTGATCATTATGTGATTGGAATCAAGTCCACGCTCCACCATCTCCTGGCACTTGAAAACTTCTTGCTCCATTGCTTCAAGCCTTGTCTCCACGCTTCCGGTCCTCCGTGGTCCCTCAACATCACGGATGTGCGGCAACCCATCACGCATCTCAATGGTTTGCGGGTGTTGCAGCACCTCCGTGAGGTAGGGGTTCATGACCTTCTCGAAAAACTTGTCCTTGGGGTGCTTGGAGACGTCATGATGATCTAGATCTGTCAGAAAAATAGCTCGAAACAAGAACAGAGGATATTTACGTGATACAGAAGTCAAAACCTTCGGGAGAATATATAATGAATTTTTACCGACCAAAATACGTATCGTGCAAGAAAACGGAGTCCGAGGTGCCCACGAGGTTGGGGGGCGCGCCCAGTAGGGTAGGGCGCGCCCTCCACCCTTGTGGAGCCCTCGTGTCCTTCCCGGGCTGCTTCTTATTTTTCTATTTTTCTAAATATTCCAAAACGGAGAAATATTGCCTTAAAAACTGTTTTGGAGTCGCTTTACTTACTGTACCACATACCTCTTCCTTTACGGAGTCTGAAACGTTCTGGAAAGTGTCCTTATGTATTCCTCCGGTTACGGTTTCAATAACATTGGTTTCAACATTTATAGGATTACCTGAGATATAATGTTTAATTCTTTGACTGTTCACCACCTTCGGATTTGTGCCTTGAAGTTGTTGATTTTATGGCACCTAACGATAGACCTCCTCGATAACGTAAGGGCCTTCCCATTTAGAGAGAAGTTTTCCTGCAAAAAATCTCAAACGAGAGTTGTATAGCAATACATAATCACCTACATTAAACTCACGCCTTTGTATTCTTTTGCCATGCCATCTTTTAACTTTTTCTTTAAACAACTTGGCATTTTCATAAGCTTGGGTTCTACATTCATCAAGTGAGCTAATATCAAATAACCTCTTCTCACCGGCAAGTTTGAAATCATAATTGAGCTCTTTAATAGCCCAATATGCCTTATGTTCTAGTTTGAGAGGTAAGTGACATGCTTTTCCATAAACCATTTTATACAGAGACATACCCATAGGATTTTTATACGCAGTTCTATAGGCCCATAATGCATCATCAAGTTCTTGGGCCAATTCTTTCTAGATCTATAAACAGTCTTTTGCAAAATTAATTTGAGCTCTCTATTACTCAACTCTACTTGACCACTAGACTGTTGGGTGATAAGGAGATGCAATTCTATGATTAACGTCATACTTAGCAAGCATTTTACGGAAAGCACCATGAATAAAATGTGAACCACCATCAGTCATTAAATATTTAGGGACTCCAAACCTCGGAAAAATAACTTTTTAAGCATTTTAATAGAAGTGTTATGATCAGCACTACTAGTTGGAATAGCGTCTACCCACTTAGTAACGTAATCAACAACAACTAAAATATGTGTATATCCATTAGAGGCAGGAAAAGGTCCCATATAATCAAAGCCCTAAACAGCAAATGGTTCAATAACAAGTGAATAATTCATAGGCATTTCTTGACGTCTACTAATATTACCAATTCTTTGACATTCATCACAAGATAGGACAAACTTACGGGCATCATTGAAGAGAGTAGGCCAATAAAAACCGGATTGCAATACCTTATGTGAA
This sequence comes from Aegilops bicornis, assembly GCA_021605145.1. Lineage (NCBI taxonomy): Eukaryota > Viridiplantae > Streptophyta > Magnoliopsida > Poales > Poaceae > Aegilops > Aegilops bicornis. Next base: position 627,106,775 of record CM038671.1, on the reverse strand, counting down.
GTTCTATCTCCAGCGTGGTGTCCTCCATAAGCCTCCGAGTGACACTTGCGTAGGATCTTTTCCTGTTCATGCTCAGGTACACAATGTCTAATAACACCATCTACTCCTTCTTTATAAAGATGTGGGTCATCCCAAAAGTAATGTCTCAAGTCATAGAAAAACCTTTCTTTTGTTGGTATGTGAAACTAGGTGGTATAAATTTAGCAACGATGTAATTAGCATAATCAGCATACCACGGAGTACTACGAGAGGCATTTATGACATTTAATTGCTCATCAGGAAAACTACCATCAATAGGTAGTGGGTCATCAAGAACATTTTCTAACCTAGACAGGTCGTCTGCAACGGGGTTCTCAGCTCCCTTTCTATCAATAATATGCAAATCAAATTCGTGTAGCAAGAGAACCCATCTAATAAGTCTAGGTTTAGCATCTTTCTTTTCCATAAGATATTTAATAGCAGCATGATTCGTGTGAATAGTTACTAGAATCAACAATATAAGGTCTGAACTTATCACAAGCGAATACAACTGCTAAGAATTATTTTTCAGTAGTAGCATAATTTCTTTGAGCATTGTCTAGAGTTTTAGTAGCGTATTGAATAACATTTAATTTCTTATCAACTCTTTGCCCTAGAACAGCACCTACATCATAATCACTAGCATCACACATAATTTCAAAAGGTAAGTTCCAATCAGGTGGCTGAACAATAGGTGCAGAGATCAATGCTTTCTTAAGTATTTCAAATGCTTCTACACAATCATCATCAAAGACAAATGGTATATCTTTTTGTAATAAATTAGTCAGAGGCCGAGAAATTTTTGAGAAGTCCTTAATGAACCTCCTATAAAATCCGGCGTGACCAAGTAACTTCTTATACCTTTGATGTCCTTGGGACATGGCATCTTTTCAATAGCATCAACCTTGGCTTTATCAACTTCAATACCTCTTTCAGAAACTTTATGCCCCAAGACGATACCTTCATTAACCATAAAGTGGCACTTTTCCCAATTCAAGACAAGATTAGTTTCTTCACATCTCTGCAAAACTCGATCAAGGTTGCTCAAGAAATCGTCAAAGGAGGATCCATAGACAGAAAAATCGTCCATGAAAACCTCACAAATCTTTTCACAAAAGTCGGAGAATATAGCCATCATGCATCTTTGAAAGGTAACAGGTGCATTACACAAACCAAAAGGCATACGTCTATAAGCAAAAGTACCGAAAGGGCAAGTAAAAGTAGTCTTTGATTGATCATTGGCTGACACAGGTATTTGAGAGAAACCAGAATAACCATCCAGAAAGCAAAAATGTGTATGTTTAGATAATCTTTCTAGCATTTGATCGATAAAAGGTAAGGGGTAATGATCCTTTTTAGTAGCTTTATTTAATTTGCGGAAATCAATTACCATCCTATATCCTGTAATAATTATGTGCAGAATCAATTCATCTTTATCATTAGGAACTACGGTAATACCTCCCTTCTTAGGAACACAATGGATAGGACTTACCCACTGACAATCAGCAACGGGATAAATTATACCTGCATCAAGGAGCTTTAGTATTTATTTTCTTACCACTTCCTTCATCTTAGGATTCAACCGTCGTTGATGATCACAAACTGGTTTGGCATTTTCCTCCAAATTTATTTTGTGTTGACATAGAGTGGGACTAATGCCCTTAAGATCATCAAGAGTATATCCAATAGCAGCACGGTGCTTCTTCAGAGTTTTCAATAATCTCTCTTCTTCATGCTCTGAGAGGTTAGCACTAATAATAACAGGATATATTTTTTCTCATCAAGATAAGCATATTTAAGAGTATCAGGTAATAGTTTAAGCTCAAACACGGGATCACCCTTGGGTGGAGGAGGATCCCCTAGGATTTCAACAGGCAAATTGTGTTTCAGGATAGGTTCCTGTTTAAAGAATACTTCATCTATTTCCCTTCTTTCATTCATAAACATATCATTTTCATGGTCTAGCAAATACTGTTCTAAAGTATCACTAGGAGGTACCGCAACAGAAGCAAGACCAATAATTTCATCCGTACTAGGTAAGTCCTCTTCACGGTGTTCTCTACTAAATTTAAAGAAATTAAACTCATGAGACATATCACCCAAACCAATAGTAACTACATTCTTTTCACAGTCTATCCTAGCATTAACAGTGTTCAAGAAGGGTCTACCAAATATAATGGGACAAAAGCTATCTTGTGGGGAACCAAGAACAAGAAAATCAGCAAGATATTTAGTTTTCCCCACACAAGACTTCAACATCTCTAACAATTCCCATTGGTGAAATAGTATCTCTATTGGCAAGTTTAATTGTGACATCAATATCTTCTATCTCAGCAGGTGCAATATCATGCATAATTTCTTTGTATAAGTCATAAGGTATTGCACTAGCACTAGCACCCATATCACACAATCCATGATAACAATGATCTCCTATTTTAACAGAAATAACAGGCATGCCTACCACAGGTCTATGTTTATCTTTAGCACAAGGTTTGGCAATTCTGGCAGTTTCACCGCAGAAATAAATAACATGCCCATCAATATTATCAGCCAAGAGATCTTTAACAATAGCAATATTAGGTTCAACTTTAATTTGCTCAGGATATGTATAAGTTCTAATATTGCTTTTACGAACCACAATTGAAGCTTTAGCATGATCCTTTATCCTAACAGGGAAAGGTGGTTTCTCAACATAAGAAGTAGGAACAATAGGATCATTATAAGTGATAGTATTTTCTTCAACTTTAACAGGTGCAGCTACTTTTAATTCTATCGGAGGATGATATTTAAACCACTTCTCCTTAGGGAGATCAACATAAGCAGCAAAAGATTCACAGAAAGTGGCTACTATTTCATAGTCAAGTCCATATTTAGTGCTAAACTTACGGAAAACATCGGTATCCATAAAATATTTAACACAATCAAACTTAGGTGTCATACCTGACTCCTTACCTTTGTCGAGATCCCAATCTTCAGAGCTGCATTTAATTATATCCAATAAATCCCATTTGAATTCAATAGTCTTCATCATAAAAGAGCCAGCACAAGAAGTATCGAGCATGGTGCGATTGTTATCAGAAAGCCGAGCATATAGATTCTGAATAATCATTTCCCTTGAGAGCTCATGATTGGGGCATGAATATAACATTGATTTAAGCCTCCCCAAGCTTGAGCAATGCTTTCTCCTTCGCGAGGCCAAAAGTTATATATATAATTGCGATCACGATGAACAAGATGCATAGGATAAAATTTCTGATGAAATTCCAATTTGAGTCGTTTGTAGTTCCATGATCCCGTATCATCACATAGCCTATACCATGTCGATGCATCTCCCTTAAAAGATAAAGGGAAGACCTTCTTCTTAATAACATCATCGGGTATACCTGCAAACTTAAATAATCCACAAACTTCATCCACATAGATTAGGTGCTCATCAGGATGTTTTGTTCCATCTCCTACAAAAGGATTAGCCAGCAGTTTTTCTAACATACTCGAAGGAATTTCAAAGGGGACATTTTCATTTTTAGTAGGTTCAATAGGTTGAGGAGCAACTCTTTGCTCTACTGGTCGGGGTGAAGATACCCCGAACAAGCCCCTCAGAGGATTACTTTCCATAGTAACAAGTGACAGTAAATTTCAGCACACTATATAAATTTTTCCTTACCAAATTCCACCTACCAAAGGCGCTTCACTTCCCGGCAACGGCGCCAGAAAAGAGTCTTGATGACCCACAAGTATAGGGGATCTATCGTAGTCCTTTCGATAAGTAAGAGTGTCGAACCCAACGAGGAGCAGAAGGAAATGATAAGCGGTTTTCATCAAGGTATTCTCTGCAAGCACTGAAATAATAGGTAACATATAGTTTTGTGATAAGATAATTGGTAACAAGCAACAAGTAACAAAAGTAAATAAAGTGCAGCAAGGTGGCCCAATCCTTTTTGTAGCAAAGGACAAGCATAGACAAACTCTTATATGGAGAAAAGCGCTCCCGAGGACACGTGGGAATTATCGTCAAGCTAGTTTTCATCATGTTCATATGATTCGCGTTCGGTACTTTGATAATTTGATATGTGGGTGGACCGGTGCTTGGGTGCTGTTCTTACTTGAACAAGCATCCCACTTATGATTAACCTCTATTGCAAGCATCTGCAACTACAACAAAAGTATTAAGGTAAACCTAACCATAGCATGAAACATATGGATCCAAATCAGCCCCTTATGAAGCAACGCATAAACTAGGGTTTAAGCTTCTGTCACTCTAGCAACCCATCATCTACTTATTACTTCCTAATGCCTTCCTCTAGGCCCAAATAGTGGTGAAGTATTATGTAGTCGACGTTCACATAACACCACTAGAGGATAGACAACATAAATCTCATCAAAATATCGAACGAATACCAAATTCACATGACTACTAATAGCAAGACTTCTCCCATGTCCTCGTGGAAGAAAGCGTAACTACTCACAAAGCATATTCATGTTCATAATCAGAGGGTATTAATATGCATAATGGATCTGAACATATGATCTTCCACCAAATAAACCAACTAGCATCAACTACAAGGAGTAATCAACACTACTTGCAACCTCACAGTACCAATCACGGACTTAGAGACAAGAATTGGATACAAGAGATGAACTAGGGTTTGAGAGGAGATGGTGCTGGTGAAGATGTTGATGGAGATTGCCCTCTCCCGATGAGAGGAGCGTTGGTGATTACGATGGCGATGATTTCCTCCTGCAGGGAAGTGTCCCTGGCAGACGCTTTGCCGGAGCCCTAGATTGGTTCCGCCAAGGTTTACGCCTCGTGGCGTGAGTCTCGTCCCCAAAGCTTGCTTATGATTTTTCTTGGACGAAAGACTTCATATACCGGAAGATGGGCACCGGAGGGCCAACAGGGGCCCACGAGGCAGGCGCGCCCGGGGTAGGGGTGCGCCTCCCACCTCGTGGGAGGTGGAGGCCCTCGATGTATTTCTTCCGCTCAATATTTTTTACTATTTCCAAAAATAACTTTCGTGGAGTTTCGGGACTTTTGGAGTTGTGCAGTAATAGGTCTCTAATATTTGCTCTTTTCCAGCCTGTAACTCCAAATGCCGCATTCCCTCCTTATGTAAACCTTGTAAAATAAGAGAGAATAGACATAAGTATTGTGACATAATGTGTAATAACAGCCCATCATGCAATATATATCGATATAAAAGCATGATGCAAAATGGGCGTATCACTAGTTATGTTATGTTATATTACATTGAGATTGTAAGAAACATCTTCCAGGGAGAATAGTTCCGTTAAGGGTTCCTTTCCCTGGGTGTGCATGCATTAGTAGACATGTCTGAATTGTGATGTGAAAATCACAGTGTGTATAGCTTCTGGGGGTTCACAATTGAGTGAGTGCAAAAGAGGTTTTGCATCCACCGACCAAATATTCCCTTAAGAATCCTAGCTTTCGGCTTCACCCAGTCTGAGGTACACATCCGGATGACCCGGCAGTAACCATCGCAGAGGTGCTCCCTTTACCAACTAGCCGAACAATCGGGAACATAGGGGTAAGCACGGGATCCACGCAACCCAGCTTGGCCAAAACTTAAGTCATATCGATGCATATAATGGCAAAGAAAAGACATGCGGGAAGACGTGCATGTGTGATGAGCTTGATGCTCAGAAAATAATAGTAACAAGCTTCTGTTAAAGAAGCTCCCAGGTATAATGGGCGTACATATGTAAATATGTGTATGTCAGCAGTGTTCGGTCGAGCCGAATGAGTGCTTTAAAGCAAAAAAAATTGTGTAAAAGGGAGAAAGAATAATGGAAACTATAGGGGAGAAGGATACTAACAAAGAGTTTGGCGCTAGGCATAGAACCTTCGGAGTCTGGCCGCGTTCCAGAGGTTCGGCTCTAGGCGATTGTCTGATGCGTCACGAAGACGGTACGCTCCTCCGGTGAGAACTTCGTCGATTATGAAGGGACCCTCCCATTTGGGCTTGAGTTTATACTTTTTCTTCTCCGGTAAGCGTAGAACGAGTTCGCCAACATTGTAAGTATTGGCCCGTACTTCCCTGCTTTGATATCTTCGAGCCTGTTGTTGATAAAATGTTGAATGGGCTTTGGCGATGTCGCGCTCCTCCTCCAGGGCGTCTTGGCTGTCCTGCCGATCCAACTCGGCCTCTTTCTCTTCATACATACGCACTCGAGGTGCGTCATGTATAATATCGCAGGGCAGTACAGCCTGTGCACCGTACACCATGAAGAAAGGTGTGTATCCGGTAGTACGGTTGGGCGTGGTCTGCAGCCCCCAGAGTACGGAGTCGAGCTCCTCGACCCAGTGCTTGTCTGATTCTTTCAAAGACCGCACTAGTCTGGGTTTGATGCCGCTCATAATAAGACCATTGGCTTGCTCCACCTGACCGTTTGTTTGCGGGTGGTAGACAGAGGCGTAATCGAGCTTAATGCCCAGATTAGCACACCAGATTTTTACCTCACCAGCTGTGAAATTCGAACCATTATTGGTGATGATGTTGTGTGGTACACCGTAACGGTGTGCCACATCGTATATAAATGCAATCACCGGTCCGGACTCGACCGTTTTAACTGTTCTAGCCTCTATCCACTTGGTGAATTTGTCCACCATGACCAACAGATATTTTTCCTTATGGCTTCCTGATACGTCTCCAACGTATCTATAATTTTTTATTGCTCCATGCTACTTTATCTATTGTTTTGGACTATAATGGGCTTTATTTTCCACTTTTATATTATTTTTGGGACTAAACGATTAACCGGAGGCCCAAATTGTAATTGTTGTTTTTTGCCTATTTCAAGTGTTTCAAGAAACGGGATATCAAACGGAGTCCAAACAGAATGAAACCTTCGAACGTGATTTTCTCACCGAACGTGATCCAGAGACTTGGACCCTACTCCAAGGAGTGCCAGAGGCGGTCACGAGGTGGGGGCGCCCCTCCCCAGGCGCGCCCCACCTCGTGGGCACCCCGACGCTCCACCGACGTCTCCTTCCTCCTATATATACCTACGCATTCCCAACAGATCGGGACGGAGCCAAAACCTAATTCCACCGGCCAGAACTTCATGTATCCACGAGATCCCATCTTGGGGCCTGTTCGAGCTCACGGAGGGGGCATCCACCACGGAGGGCTTCTACATCAACACCATAGCCCCTCCGATGAAGTGCGTAGTAGTTTACTTTAGACCTTGGGTCCATAGCTAGTAGCTATATGGCTTCTTCTCTCTTTTGGATCTCAATACAATGTTCTCCCCCTCTCTCGTGGAGATCTATTCGATGTAATCTTGTTTTTGCGGTGTGTTTGTTGAGACCGATGAATTGTGGGTTTATGATCCAAATTTTATCTATGGAAAATATTTGATTCTTCTCTGAATTCTTTTATGTATGATTAAGTTATCTTTGCAAGTCTCTTGAATTATCCGTTTGGTTTGACCAACTAGATTGGTAGTTCTTGCAATGGGAGAAGTGCTTAGCTTTGGGTTCAATCTTGCGGTGACCTTACCCAGGATGTAAAGGGTTGCAAGGCACGTATTGTATTGTTGCCATCGAGGATAACAAGATGGGGTTTTTATCATATTACATGAATTTATCCCTCTACATCATGTCATCTTGCTTAAGGCGTTACTCTGTTTTTAACTTAATACTCTAGATGCATGCTGGATTGCGGTCGATGAGTAGAGTAATAGTAGTAGATGAGGAATCGTTTCAGTCTACTTGTCACGGACATGATGCCTATATACATGATCATTGCCTGGATAACCTCATAACTATGCTCAATTCTGTCAATTGCTCAACAGTAATTTGTTCACCCACCGTAAAATACTTATGCTCTTGAGAGAAGCCACTAGTGAAACCTATGGCCCCCGGGTCTATTCTCATGATATCAATCTCCATCACTTTATTTACTTGCTTTGCTTTTACTTTTTACTTTGCATCTTTATACCAAAAATACCAAAAATATTATCTCTATCAGATCTCACTCGTAAGTGACCGTGAAGGGATTGACAACCCCTAAGCGTTGGTTGCGAGTAGCTATCGCTTTGTGCAGTACGAGGGACTTGCGCGTGGTCTCCTTGGATTGATACCTTGGTTCTCAAAAACTAAGGAAATACTTACGCCATCTTGTGCTGCATCATCCTCTCCTCTTCGAGGAAATCCAACGCAAGCTCGAGACGTAGCAAGAAGAATTTCTGGCGCCGTTGCCGGGGAGGCTTACGCAAAAAGTCAACATACCAAGTACCCATCACAATCCCTATCTCTCGCATTACATTATTTTCCATTTGTCTCTCGTTTTCCTCTCCCCCACTTCAGCCTTGCCGTTTTATTCGCCCTTTCTTCGCCTTCTTCCCGTATGTATTTTTATTTGTGTTTCCATGTGCCTTCTATTTGCTTGCATCTTTGCTTGCTAAAAATCTATTGATATGGATCCACTTAAAGTGTTCTACTTGGATCATCTTCGATCCTTATGCCCTCGTGCTGAAACCCCAACTAACCTAGTTGATGGGAAATCTTTAGATGAGCATGCTCATTATGTGCATCATCGTTTTTCTGAAAAAGGGAGACTCTTATGGAGTCAAATAAACAGATTGCTGTGTTATGCTTGGAATCTTTGTGAAATTTATGATTTTACTTGTTGCTCTAAGAACCCTAAAAACACCTTCCTTACCTATGGTAGTTTAATGAAAATGAAATCTTATCTTCTTATGCAAAGGGTGTTTATAGTTACTATGATATCGAACAAATTGAAGAATTTGTTGCTTTTAAGGGTGCTTATGAAGTTGCTTCATTGATTGAAAAGTATGATATTACTCTCTACGAATCTGAAAATTTTGGCATACTTAAATATTGCTATGAAAACTATGCTCATAATGTCTATGTAAAAGAATTTATTGAGAGAATGACCGTTGCTTTGGAAGGAAATAATGATATGCATGAATCTATAGTCAATGATGATTTCGATGATTTGATTGAAATATCCCTTGATGAACATGATGCTTGCTATTCTTGTGGCCATGATGCCAATATTTATGAAGATGAATTTGCTATAGTTCCTTATGTTAAACATGAGATCGTTGCTATTGCATCCATACTTGGTAGTTCCTTCGATGAAAAGCATGATTGCAATGATTTTACTATAAATTCTCTTGATGTCAATCATGCTAATAATATGAAAAACCCTAAGCTTGGGGATGCTAGTTTTGCTATGTCTACTACTTGTTGCAATGATCATGATTGGGGTGATTCTTCTTATGATCTTGAAAATTTATTTAATCCCCATGAAATATGAGATTGATAATATTGTTTGCAATAATATTGAAAGTGGGTTCGTAAGAGTGTCAACTTTAGATCCCACATATTTGGAGAATATTCAATCTTATGAAATTTTTGATAAAAGTGGGTTTGGAGAGGTCATGACTTTAGTTAATGTTAATCCCACTATTTCGGAAGAGTGTCAACTTCGCATGCATGTGGATCGTGTTGAGAATATGTTATGTAACAGCTATATTGTTGAATTTTCTTATGATCCTACATGTAATTATTATGAGATAGGAAAATATGGTTATAGAAATTTTTATGTTACTAAATTACCTCTCGTTATGTTGAAATTGCTATCGTCACTTTCTTCTTCCTCGCATATGCTAGTTTTTGCTTGCCTTGTAAATTTGTTTGCCTATAAGATGCCTATGCATAGGAAGTATGTTAGACTTAGATGTGTTTGTCACATGCTATATGATGCTCTATTTGTGCTTCAATTCTTGTCTTTCATGCGAGCATCATTGAAATCTCAATGCCTAGCTAAAAAGGCTTTAAAGAAAAGCGCTTGTTGGGAGACAACCCAATATTTTTCCTTGCTGCTTAGTAATAAATAATCCATCTAGACTCTGTTTAGATGTGATTTTATCTTTTAATTAGTGTTTGTGCCAAGTTGAACCTATTGGATCTTCTTGGATGATAGTTATTTGATCTTGCTGTAATTTCCAGAATCTTTGTGCTCAGTGCCCGAATTGTTAAAAATCACCAGAATGTGATAAAATACTGATTCCAATTGCTTCTGATCAATAAACAAATTTTCCAGGTCGTCTAATTTTGGTAGAATTGTTTGGGTTCCAGAAGTTTGCGTTAGTTACAGATTACTACAGACTGTTCTGTTTTTGACAGATTCTGTTTTGCGTGTGTTGTTTGCTTATTTTGATGAATCTATGGCTAGTAAAATAATTTATGGTCCATAGAGAAGTTGGAATACAACACCAATATAAATAAAGAATGAGTTAATTACAGTACCTTAAAGTAGTCTTTTGTTTTCTTTCTCTAACGGAGCTCACGAGATTTCTATTGAGTTTTGTGTTGTGAAGTTTTCAAGTTTTGGGTGAATTCTTTTGATGGATTATGGAACAAGGAGTGGCTAGAGCCTAAGCTTGGGGATGCCCATGGAACCCCCAAGGTAATCCAAGTACACCAAAAAGTCAAAGCTTGGGATGCCCCGGAAGGCATCCCTCTTTCGTCCACTTCCATCGGTAATTTACTTGGAGCTATATTTTTATTCACCAACATGATATGTGTTTTGCTTGGAGCGTCTTGTATTATTTGAGTCTTTGCTTGCTAGTTTACCACAATCATCCTTAATGTACACACATTTTGAGAGAGCCATATATTAATTAGAATTTGATAGAATACTCTTTGTGCTTCACTTATATCTTTTGAGCTTGATAGTTTGCTCATAGTGCTTCACTTATATTTTTTGAGCGTGATAATTTTTGCTCTAATGCTTCACTTAGATCTTTTAGAGCACGGTGGTGGATTTGTTTTAAAGAAACTTGATCTCTCATGCTTCACTTAGATTATTTTGAGAGTCGTTAATAGCATGGTAATTTGCTTAATGTTAATATACTTGGTGTTCAAGATAGGTGAAACTTTCTTTTGAGTGCGTTGAATACTAAGATAAGTTTGATGCTTGATAATTGTTTTGAGATATGGAGGTAATAATATCAAAGTCATGCTGGTTGAGTAGTTGTGAATTTGAGAAATGCTTGTGTTGAAGTTTGTAAGTCCCGTAGCATGCACGTATAGTTAAAGTTGTGTAACAAATTTGAAACATGAAGTGTACCTGGCTTGTGCATCCTTATGAGTGGCGGTCGGGGACGAGCGATGGTCTTTTCCTACCAATCTACCCCCCTAGGAGCATGCACGTAGTACTTGAATTTTTGATGACTTCTAAATTTTTGCAATAAGTATATGAGTTCTTTTGACAAATGTTGAGTCAATGGATTATATGCACTCTTACCTTTCCGCCATTGCTAGCCTCTTCGGTACCGTGCATTGCCCTTTCTCACATTGACAGTTGGCGCAAACTTCGCCGATGCATCCAAACCCAGTGATACGATATGCTCTATCACACATAAACCTACTTATATCTTCCTCAAAACAGCCACCATACATTATGGCATTTCCATAGCCATTCCGAGATATATTGCCATGCAACTTCCACCATCATCATCATGACATACTTTACTTTTGTCATATTGCCATTGCATGATCATGTAGTTGACATCGTATTTGTGGCAAAGCCACCATGCATTATTTTCATACATGTCACTCTTGATTCATTGCACCATCCCGATACATCACGGAGGCATTCATATAGAGTCATACCTTGTTCTAGTTTCGAGTTGTATTGTAATCAATAGAAGTGTGATGATCATCATTATTAGAGCATTGCCCAAATAAAAAAAGAGAAAGGCCAAAATAATAATAAAAAAAGGCCCAAAAAAAGAAAAGAAAAGGGCAATGCTACTATCTCTTTTTCCACACTTGTGCTTCAAAGTAGCACCATGTTCTTCATGTAATGAGTCTCATATTTTGTGCTTCAAAGTAGCACCTCGTTCTTCATGTAATGAGTCTCATATATTGTGCTTCAAAGTAGCACCATGTTTTTCATATAGTGAGTCTCATAAGTTGTTTTTTTCATACTAGTGGGAATTTTTCATTATAGAACTTGGCTTGTATATTCCTTCGATGGGCTTCCTCAAATGCCCTAGGTCTTCGTGAGCAAGCAAGTTGGATGCACACCCACTAGTTTTATTTTCTTGAGCATTCATAGCTCTAGTGCATCCGTTGCATGGCAATCCCTACTCCTCATGTTGACATCAATTGATGGGCATCTCCATAGCCCGTTGATTAGCCTCGTCAATGTGAGACTTTCTCCTTTATTGTCTTCTCCACACAAGCCCCATCATCATATTCTATTCCACCCATAGTGCTATATCCATGGCTCACGCTCATGTATTGCGTGAAGGTTGAAAAAGTTTGAGATTATTTAAGTATGAAACAATTGCTTGGCTTGTCATCGGGGTATAGAAGTTGGGAACATCTTTGTGTGACGAAAATGAAGCATAGCCTAACTATATGATTTTGTAGGGATGAACTTTCTTTGGCCATGTTATTTTGAGATGACATAATTATTTTGGTTAGTATGCTTGAAGTATTATTATTTTTATGACAATATGAACTTTTGTCTTGAATCTTTCGGATATGAATATTCATATCACAAATAAGAAGATTTACATAGAAATTATGCCAAAGTATAACTCCGCATCAAAATTCTATTTTTATCATTTACCTACTCGAGGACGCAGGTGAATTAAGCTTGGGGATGCCTCGATACGTCTCCAAAGTATCTATAATTTTTGATTGCTCCATGCTACTTTATCTATTGTTTTGGACTATAATGGGCTTTATTTTCCACTTTTATATTATTTTGGGACTAACCTATTAACCGGAGGCCCAAATTTTAATTGCTTTTTTGCCTATTTCGGTGTTTCAAGAAACGGAATATCAAACGGAGTCCAAACGGAATGAAACCTTCGGGAACTTGATTTTCTCACCGAACGTGAACCAGGAGACTTGGACCCTACTCCAAGGAGTGCCAGAGGCGGTCACGATGGTGGGGGCGCGCCCCTGGCACGCCCGCCTCGTGGGCCCCAAGCTCCACCGACGCATTCTTCCTCCTATATATACCTACGCACTTCAACAGATCGGGACGGCCAAAACCTAATTCCACCGCCAGAACTTCATGTATCCACGAGATCCCATCTTGGGGCCTGTTCCGAGTTCTCCGGACGGGTCATCCACCATGGAGGGCTTCTACATCAACACCATAGCCCCTCCGATGAAGTGTGAGTAGTTTACTTCAGACCTTCGGGTCCATAGCTAGTAGCTAGATGGCTTCTTCTCTCTTTTGGATCTCAATACAATGTTCTCCCTCTCTCGTGGAGATCTATTCGATGTAATCTTCTTTTTTGCGGTGTGTTTGTTGATATCGATGAATTGTGGGTTTATGATCCAAATTTTATCTATGGAAAATATTTGATTCTTCTCTGAATTATTTTATGTATGATTAAGTTATCTTTGCAAGTCTCTTGAATTATCCATTTGGTTTGGCCAACTAGATTGGTAGTTCTTGCAATGGGAGAAGTGCTTAGCTTTGGGTTCAATCTTGCGGTGACCTTACCCAAAGGATGTAAAGGGTTGCAAGGCACGTATTGTATTGTTGCCATCGAGGATAACAAGATGAGGTTTTCATCATATTGCATGAATTTATCCCTCTACATCATGTCATCTTGCTTAAGGCGTTACTCTGTTTTTAACTTAATACTCTAGATGCATGCTGGATAGCGGTCGATGAGTGGAGTAATAGTAATAGATGCAGAATCGTTTCGGTCTACTTGTCACGGACGTGATGCCTATATGCATGATCATTGCCTGGATAACCTCATAACTATGCTCAATTCTGTCAATTGCTCAACAGTAATTTGTTCACCCACCGTAAAATACGTATGCTCTTGAGAGAAGCCACTAGTGAAACCTATGGCCCCCGGATCTATTCTCATCATCAATCTCCATCACTTTATTTACTTGCTTTGCTTTTACTTTTTACTTTGAATATTTATAGAAAAAATACCAAAAATATTATCTCTATCAGATCTCACTCTCGTAAGTGATCGTGAAGGGATTGACAACCCCTAAGCATTGGTTGCGAGTAGCTATCGTTTTGTGCAGGTACGAGGGACTTGCGCGTGGTCTCCTACTGGATTGATACCTTGATTCTCAAAAACTGAGGGAAATACTTACGCTACTGTGCTGCATCATCCTCTCCTCTTCGGGGAAATCCAACACAAGCTCGAGACGTAGCACTTCCCCCTTTAAGGGGTCCAACAATGTCCAAGCCCCAGACCGCAAAGGTCCATGTAATGGGGATTGTTTGTAGAGCGGTTGGGGCATATGGCTTTGGTTGGCGAAGAGTTGGCATCCGGCACAGTGTTGGACGAGGTCCTGTGCGTCTGCCCGGGCCGTAGGCCAGTAAAATCATGTACGGAAGGCTTTGCTGACAAGTGCCCGGGCTGCGGCGTGGTGCCCATCGTGACCGGCGTGAATTTCTGCCAAGAGTTGCCGCCCCTCCTCCTCGGAGATACACCTTTGAAGGACCCCGGTAGTTCTTTTCTTGTAGAGCTCTCCTTCGTGAACTTTATAACCCTTCGAACGCCAGACTATGCGGCAAGCCTCGTTCTGATCTTCTAGGAGCTCCTTCGTACTAAAGTAGGCCAAGAATTGTTTGGTCCACGGGGCAATTACTGCCATGATGAGGTGGGCCGATGGCGTTACTTTGGTGGTTGAGCCTCCGATGATATCGGCGTGTTCGTTATCTGTGTTTGTGTTTGGAATGGGACTGTCGTTGCTATCTCCCCCTTGACATACCACGGATGGCTTAAAGAGCCTTTCGAGGAAGATGTTAGGTGGGACGGGGTCACGCTTAGCGCCGATGCGAGCAAGGACGTCTGCCGCCTGGTTATTTTCATGGGCGATGTGATGAAATTCGAGTCCCTTGAACCGAGCCGACATCCTCAAAACGGCATTGCGATAAGCTGCCATCTTTGGCATCAAAGTCTCCATTAATTTGGGATATTGCGAGGTTTGAGTCCCCGCGCACTTCCAGGCGTTGTATGCCCATTGATACGGCCATCCGGAGGCCATGTAGCAAGGCCTCGTATTCGGCTGCGTTGTTGGAGTCTGTGTATAATATTTGGAGTACGTACTGGATGATATCTCCTGTGGGGGACATTAATACGACGCCCGCCCCTAGCCCTGCCAACATCTTGGAGCCGTCAAAATGCATCACCCAGTTGGAATACGCGTCGTACTCTTTAGGGAGTTCGGCTTCTGTCCATTCGGCGACAAAGTCAGCCAGTACCTGGGATTTGATGGCTCGATGTGGTTTGTACATGATGTCAAATGGCAGGAGCTCAATGGCCCATTTGGCAATCCAGCCCGTTGCATCCCGGTTGTTAATTATATCATTGAGGGGCACTTCGGAGCCACCGTGAGAGAGCACTCCTGGAAGTAGTGTTGCAATTTTCGAGATGCCATGAAGACTGCATATGCTATTTTTTGATAATGAGGGTACCGAGATTTGCATGCTGTGAGGACGGTGGATACGTAGTATACCGGCTTCTGGAGCGGAAATTTGTGTCCGTCATGTTCTCGTTCGACGATTTAGTACGGCGCTCACCACCTGGTGTGTTGCTGATATGTATAAGAGCATTGGTTCGCCGGCGTTTGGCGCGGCCAGGATTAGGTTGCTTGCTAGAAGGGCTTTTATTTCTTCCAGTCCGCCCATCGCCGCGTCTGTCCACTCGAAGTTATCGGTGCGTCGTAGAAGGCGATAGAGCGGCAGCGCCTTTTCTCCCAACCTGGAGATAAAGCGGCTTAAAGCTGCCACGCAACCAATGAGTTTGTGGACCTGCTTGAGTTCGGTTGGCGTAGCCGGTTGTGACAGAGCTCGGATTTTGGCTGGATTTGCTTTAATTCCTCTATTGGAAACGATGAAGCCCAATAGTTTACCGGCGGGGACGCCGAAGATGCACTTTTCCGGGTTAAGCTTGATGTCATATGTGCGGAGGTTGTCGAATGTGAGACCCAAGTCGTCTATTAGTGTTTCGACGTGTCTAGTTTTGATGACGACATCGTCCACGTAGGCCTCCACTGTTTTGTCGATCTGTTTCTCGAGGCATGTTTGGATCATGCGCTGGTAGGTGGCGCCGGCGTTTTTTAACCCGAAAGGCATGGTGTTGAAGCAAAACGGCCCGTATGGTGTAATGAATGTTGTTGCGGCTTGATCGGACTCCTTCATTTTGATTTGATGGTATCCGGAATATGCATCAAGGAAGCACATCGAGTCGTGACCTGCGGTAGCGTCAATGATTTGATCAATGCGGGGAAGAGGGAAGGGATCCTTAGGGCAAGCCTTGTTAAGGTCCTTGAAATCGAGACATAGGCGCCAAGATTTATCCTTCTTTGGTACCATTACCAAGTTTGCCAGCCAGTCCGGATGTTTAATGTCTTTGATGAATCCGGCCTCGATGAGTTTGGCTAGCTCCTCCCCCATAGCTTGTCGTTTGGGTTCGGAAAAGCGCCGCAGAGTTTGCTTGACCGGCTTACATCCCTTTAGTATGTTGAGGCTATGTTTGGCCAACTCGCGTGGGATTCCCTGCATATCGGAAGGATGCCAGGCGAATATATCCCAGTTTTCACGCAGGAAGTCTCGTAGTGCGGCGTCGACTGCAGGGCTGAGTTGCGCTCCGATAGACGCTGTCTTCTTCGGGTCTGTTGGATGGACTTGAAATTTGACTATTTCTTCTGCTGGTTTGAAGGAAGTGGATTTGGGTCGTTTGTCCAAGATCACATCGTCCTTATCCACAGTGGAGCGTGGTGCGGTTAGTTCTTCGGCCGCAAGGGCCTCAGACAATGCCTCGAGAGCCAAGGATGCAGTTTTATTCTCAGTGCGGAGGGCTATGTCTGGATCGCTGACGAGGGTGATTATTCTATTAGGCCCGGGCATTTTTAGCTTCATATACCCATAATGAGGTATGGCTTGAAAGCGCATGAAGGCCTCTCGCTCTAACAGGGCGTGGTACCCACTGTTGAAAGGGGCCACATGGAAAGTTATTTCTTCGGACCGATAATTCTCCGGCGTGCCGAACACCACATCGAGTGTAATTTTTCCCGCACACCGAGCTTCCCGGCTGGGAATGATACCTGGAAAGGTTATGCTGCTTTTCTCGATGCGGCTCCTGTCTATTTCCATCTTGTGGAGCGTGTCCACGTAAATGAGGTTTAGTCCGCTGCCACACTGTTCTGTAGGTTCGTCACTGGCATTGAAGGTTATGGCCATGTCGTTCCAGGGGTCAATTGCAGCGACCTGGCAAACTTCGGCGAGATCGTGCAGGGCCCTTTTACGCTTGTTGTTTGAAGCGAATGTCTCGAAAACTGCCAATACTCTATTGTCGTCGTTTGCTGGAGGGTGTTGTTCTGGGGTGTCCTTGATAAGGATGTCCCTGTCGCTCTTGGCTACCTGCCGAAGTATCCAACATGCTCTAAGGCTGTGGGTTGCCACGGTATCCAGCGTCGTGTGTATTTTGCATGGGCCATTGAGCCATCCCTCCATAACGGTGTCGTGCAATGTAATAGGTTTATGTTTTTTGACTGTTCGGCTGGGCGTGCCACGGGGGCGCGTCCTTTTTTCCTGTAGGGGCAGCCGGGATGGTTCCCAGCAAGCTGCCTGCGTTTTCCAGGCGCTTTCCATCGCGATGTACTTTTGTACGATAGTTGCTAGGTCAGCGAACTTTGGTATGCGGCGGCGATTGATGGCGTTAAGGATACCTTCGTCTGCCAGCTTGTTGGAGAATGCCGCTATCGCGTCTTCGTCATGGCGATCTTTTACCTTGTCTTTAACAAGGAGGAATCGCCCGTAAGTGGTGGACTGTTTCACGAGATCGTTGTTTGATGCTCCTGAGAGCATCTATGTCCGGGTGGGTGGGTGGAATTGAATCCGAACCCTGACCCGATTCTGGATCCGGAGTTTGGATTTCTACCGGGCCGGACAATTCGGGCTCCGGGATATCGACTGATTTTTTAGGCTCGTCATACGACTCTATGTTCTGAGGAAGAGACATGCTTTTCTGCCGGAAAATATCCGGCTCTTCAAGATCGGCGATCCGAACATAGTTCGTCTTCAATATAGTGGAGGAGTTGCTCCGCCCCTCGACTACTGCTATCTGATGGGTGATCGGTGGAGTTTTAATTTCTCTCTGGTCGGGTTTAAGCCCGACCCAATCGTAGTCTGTAGCGACCCCCAAGGCGGCCATGCGATCCAGGAGTTCGTTCAACTACGATAACTCCATTGGATCCATGCGGGCGGAGTATTTGGGGTCAACGCGGAGGCGATTTTCGATTACTTGGCAGGCCATCGTCGGCTTAAGGGCCGAGCCGGCGGTCATGACGAAGCCGCCGAGACGGAGGGTCTGGCCTGGGGCCAGGGCTCCTCCGGAGATGATATTATCCTTGACACAAGGCGAGCCATCAACCCTCTTGGCGACGGCACAGTGGAACTCTCAATGAAAGCACCAATGTCGGTGTCAAAACCGGCGGATCTCGGGTAGGGGGTCCCGAACTGTGCATCTAGGATCGATGGTAACAGGAGACGGGGGACATGATGTTTACCCAGGTTCGGGCCCTCTCTATGGAGGTAATGCCCTACTTCCCGCTTGATTGATCTTGATGAATATGAGTGTTACAAGAGTTGATCTACCACGAGATCATAATGGCTAAACCCTAGAAGTCTAGCCTATGCGAATATGGTAATGAATATGTCCCTATCCGGACTATACTCTCCGGTTTATATAGACACCGGAGAGATCTAGGGTTACATGAGGTCGGTTACATAGGAGGAAATCTTCATAACAGGTCGCCTAGCTTGACTTCCACGCCAAGTAGAGTCCAATCCAGACACGGGTATTGTCTTCGGCCTTCATATCTTCACGGCCCATCAGTCCGGCCCATGGATAACGGGCCAGACGCCCGAGGACCCCTTAGTCCAGGACTCCCTCAGGTATGATTATACGATATGCATCACACAATCTCAGATTCATCTATTCAACCAACATAAAGTACTTCAAAGAGTGCCCCAAAGTTTCTACCACATAGTCAAGACGAAAATGTGTGCCAACCACTATGCATAAGTTCACAAGGTCACTGAACCCACAAGTTGATCACCAAAACATACATCAAGTAGATCACGTTTATATCCCATTGTCACCACAGATAAGCACATGCAAGACATACATCAAGTGTTCTCAAATCCTTAAAGACTCAATTCGATCAGATAACTTCAAAGGGAAAACTCAATCCATTACAAGAGAGTAGAGGGGGAGAAACATCATAAGATCCAACTATAGTAGCAAAGCTCGCAATACATCAAGATCGTGGCGAATCAAGAACACGAGAGAGAGAGAGAGAGAGAGAGAGAGAGAGAGATCAAACACATAGCTACTGGTACGCACTTCAGCCCCGAGGGTGAACTACTCCCTCCTCGTCATGGAGAGCGCCGGATGATGAAGATGGCCACCGGTGAGGGATCCCTCCAAATAGGGTGCTTAACAGGTCCCGATTGGTTTTTGGTGGCTACAGAGGCTTGCGGCAGCGGAACTCCCGATCTAGGTTTCTTTCTGGAGGTTTGGGTATTTATAGGAATTTTTGGCCCAACTCTTTTACTCCGGGGCTTCTTTTGGTCCATAAAAAATCATCAAAAATTGGCACGTCAATTGGACTCTGTTTGGTATTCCTTTTCTGTAAAACTCAAAAACAAGGAAAAAACAGAAACTGGCACTGGGCTCTAGGTTAATAGGTTAGTCCAAAAAATCATATAAAATAGCATATAAACGCATATATAACATCCAAGATGGATAATATAAATAGCAAGGAACAATAAAAAATTATAGATACGTTGGAGACGTATCAAGCATACCCAAGCTTAACTCATGCTCGTCCTCGAGTAGGTAAATGATAAAAACAGAAATTTTGATGTGGAATGCTACCTAACATATTTATCAATGTAATCTTCTTTATTGTGGCATGAATGTTCAGATCCGAAAGATCCAAGGCAAAAGTTTAATATTGACATAAAACTAATAATACTTCAAGCATACTAACCAAGCAATTATGTCTTCTCAAAATAACATAGCCAAAGAAAGCTCATCCCTACAAAATCATATAGTTTGCCCATGCTCCATCTTCGTCACACAAAATGCTCTCATCATGCACAACCCTGATGACAAGCCAAGCAATTGTTTCATACTTTAGTGTTCTCAAACTTTTTCAACTTTCATGAAATACTTGAGCGTGAGCCATGGACATAGCACTATGGGTGGAATAGAATATGACGATGGAGGTTGTGTGGAGAAGACAAAAAGGGAGAAAGTCTCGCATCGACGCGGCTAATCAATGGGCTATGGAGATGCCCATCAATTGATGTCAATGCGAGGAGTAGGGATTGCCATGCAACGGATGCACTAGAGCTATAAATGTATGAAATCTCAACAAAAGGAACTAAGTGGGTGTGCATCCAACTTTCTTGCTCACAAAGACCTAGGGCATTTGAGGAAGCCCATTGTTGGAATATACTAGCCAAGTTCTATAATGAAAAGTTCCCACTAGTATATGAAAGTGACAAAATAGGAGAATCTCTATCATGAAGATCATGGTGCTACTTTGAAGCACAAATGTGGAAAAGGATAGTAACATTGTCCCTTCTCTCTTTTTCTCTCATTTTTTTGGGCCTTCTCTTCTTTTTGGCCTTTCTCTTTTTTGGCATTTATATTTTTTTATTTGGCCTTTCTCTTTTCTTTTATTTTTTATTTGCTCACACGGGACAATGCTCTAATAATGATGATCATCACACTTCTATTTATTTACAACTCAAGGATTACAACTCGATACAAGAACAAAATATGACTCTATATGAGTGCCTCCGGCGGTGTACCGGGATGGGCAATGAATCAAGAGTGACATGTATGAAAATTATGAATGGTGGCCTTGCCACAAATACGATGTCAACTACATGATCATGCAAGGCAGTATGGCAATGATGAAGCGTGTCATAATCAACGAAATGGTGGAAAGTTTCATGGCAATATATCTCGGAATGGCTATGGAAATGCCATGATAGGTAGGTATGGTGGCTGTTTTCAGGAAGATATAAGGAGGCTTATGTGTGATAGAGCGTATCATATCACGGGGTTTGGATGCACCGGCGAAGTTTGCACCAACTCTCGAGGTGAGAAAGGGCGATGCCATAATAGGTAAGTTGGATGGTGGAAAGTTGGATGGCAATATATCTCGGAATGGCTATGGAAATGCCATAATAGGTAGGTATGGTGGCTGTTTTGAGGAAGATATAAGGAGGTTTATGTGTGAAAGAGCGTATCATATCACGGGTTTGGATGCACCGCTAAGTTTGCACCAACTCTCAATGTGAGAAAGGGAAATGCACGGCATCAAGAGGCTAGCAATGATGGAAGGGTTAGAGTGCGTATAATCCATGGACTCAACATTAGTCATAGAGAACTCACATACTTATTGCAAAAATCTACAAGTCATCAAAACCAAGCACTACGTGCATGCTCCTAGGGGGATAGATCGGTAGGAAAAGACCATCGCTCGTCCCCGACCGCCACTCATAAGGAAGGCAATCAAAGAACACCTCATGCTTCAAATTTGTCACACAACGGTTACCATACGTGCATGCTACGGGACTTGCAAACCTCAACACAAGTATTTCTTAATTTCACAATTACTCAACTAGCACGACTCTAATATCACCATCTTCATATCTCAAAACAATCATCAAGTATCAAACTTCTCATAGTATTCAATGCACTCTATATGAATTTTTTTATTATATACCTCTTGGATGCCCATCATATTAGGACTACATTCATAACCAAAGCAAATTACCATTTTGTTCTAAAGACTCTCAAAATAATATAATTGAAGCATGAGAGTTCATCTATTTCTTCAAAATAAAACTACCGTCGTGCTCTAAAAAGATATAAGTGAAGCACTAGAGCAAACGACAAACTACTCCAAAAGATATAAGTGAAGATCAATGAGTAGTTGAATAATTATGTAACTATGTGAAGACTCTCTAACATTTAAGAATTCCAGATCATGGTATTTTATTCAAACAGCAAGTAAAACAAAAGAAAATAAAATGAAGCTCCAAGCAAAACACATATCATGTGGTGAATAAAAATATAGCTCCAAGTAAAGTTACCGATGAACGAAGATTTAAAGAGGGATGCCATCCGGGCATCCCCAAGCTTAGGCTCTTGGTTGTCCTTGAATATTACCTTGGGGTGCCTCGGGAATCCCCAAGCTTAGGCTCTTGCCACTCCTTATTCCATAGTCCATCGAATCTTTACCCAAAACTGAAAACTTCACAACACAAAACTCAACAGAAAACTCGTAAGCTCCGTTAGTATAAGAAAATAAATCACCACTTAGGTACTGTTGTGAACTCATTCTAAATTCATATTGGTGTAATATATACTATATTACAACTTCTCTATGGTTCATACCCTCCGATACTACTCATAGATTCATCAAAATAAGCAAACAACACATAGAAAACAGAATCTGTCAAAAAGAGAACAGTCTGTAGTAATCTGGTAACTTTCCATACTTCTGTAACTCCAAAAATTCTACCAAATTAGGAAAACCTGAGAAATTTGTGTACCAATCCAGAGCAAAAATAATCAGATCAAAATCACGTATCTGTGAATAATAAAAACTAATTTACTGGGCGCAAAAGTTTATGTTTTTCAGCAGGATCAACACAACTATCATCGTAAGCTATCCTAAAGGTCTTACTTGGTACTTTATTGAAACAAACGCTATAAAACATGATTACTACAGTTGAATAATCATGTGAACACACAAAAACATTAAAGGTAAATATTGGGTTGTCTCCCAACAAGCACTTTTCTTTATTGCCTTTTTAGCTAGGCTTGATGATTTCAATGATGCTCGCATAAAGGATAAGAATTGAAACATAACGGGAGCATCATGAAGAATATGACTAGAAAAGTTAAGTCCAACCCACTTCATATGCATAGGTATTTTGTGAGCAAACAACTTATGGCAAGAATGAACTAGCATAGGAAGGCAAAACAAGCATGACTTCAAAAATTTCAACACATAGAGAGGAAACTTGATATTATTGCAATATGTAGAAGCATATGATCCTCTCTCATAATAATTTTCAGTAGCATAATGGATGAATTCAACCATATAACCAGCACATAAAGCATTATTTTCATGACACACAAGCATAGAAATTTTACTACTCACCACATAAGCACAATTCTTCTCATTCGAAATAGTGGGAGTAAACTCAACAAAATAACTATCATGTGAGGCATAATCCAATTGAAAGTTAAAATAATGATGACAAGTTTCATGGATATCATTATTCTTTATAGCATACGAGTCATCACAATAATCATCATATATAGGAGGGATACTATCATCATAATAAATTTGCTCATCAAAACTTGGGGGACTAAACATATCATCTTCATCAAACATAGCATCCCCAAGCTTGTGGCTTTGCAAATCATTAGCATCATGGGTATTCAAAGAATTCATACTAACAACATTGCAATCATGCTCATCATTCACATGTTTATGCCAAGCATTCCATGTAATTCTTCTTCTAGTACTTGAGCACAATTTTCCTTCCCATCATTTTCATGAAAGACATTAAAAAGATGAAGCATATGAGGCACCCTTAATTCCATTTTTTTGTAGTTTTCTTTTATAGACTAAACAAGTGATAAAACAAGAAACAGAAAGATTGGATTGCAAGATCTAAAGATATACCTTCAAGCACTAACCTCCCTGGCAATGGCGCCAGAAATTGCTTGATGTCTACTACACAACCTTCTTCTTGTAGACGTTGTTGGGCCTCCAAGTGCAGAGGTTTGTAGGACAGTAGCAAATTTCCCTCAAGTGGATGACCTAAGGTTTATCAATCCGCGGGAGGTGTAGGATGAAGATGGTCTCTCTCAAACAACCCTGCAACCAAATAACAAAGAGTCTATTGTGTCCCCAACATATCCAATACAATGGTAAATTGTATAGGTGCACTAGTTCGGCGATGAGATGGTGATACAAGTGCAATATGGATGGTAGATATAGGTTTTTGTAATCTGAATATATAAAAACAGCAAGGTAACTAATGATAAAAGTGAGCACAAACGATATTGCAATGCGTTGAAACAAGGCCTAGGGTTCATACTTTCACTAGTGCAAGTTCTCTCAACAATAATAACATAATTGGATCATATAACTATCCTTCAACATGCAACAAAGAGTCACTCCAAAGTCACTAATAGCGGAGAACAAACGAAGAGATTATTGTAGGGTACGAAACCACCTCAAAGTTATTCTTTCTGATCGATCTATTCAATAGTACGTAGTAAAATAACATGAAGCTATTATTTCCGTTCGATCTATCCTAGAGTTCGTACTAGAATAACACCTTAAGTCACAAATCAACGAAAACCCTAATGTCACCTCGATACTCCAACGTCACCTCAAGTATCCGTGGGTATGATTATACGATATGCATCACACAATCTCAGATTCATCTATTCAACCAACACAAAGTACTTCAAAGAGTGCCCCAAAGTTTCTACCAGAGAGTCAAGACGAAAACGTGTGCCAACCCCTATGCATAAGTTCACAAGGTCACTAAACCCGCAAGTTGATCACCAAAACATACATCAAGTAGATCACGTGAATATCCCATTGTCACCACAGATAAGCACATGCAAGACATACATCAAGTGTTCTCAAATCCTTAAAGACTCAATCCGATAAGATAACTTCAAAGGGAAACTCAATCCATTACAAGAGAGTAGAGGGGGAGAAACATCATAAGATCCAACTACAATAGCAAAGCTCGGGATACATCAAGATCGTGCCATAGAGGGAACACGAGAGAGAGAGATCAAACACATAACTACTGGTACATACCCTCAGCCCCGAGGGTGAACTACTCCCTCATCGTCATGGATAGCGCCGTTACGATGAAGATGGCCACCGGTGATGGATTCCCCCTCCGGCAGGGTGCCGGAACAGGCTCCCGAGAGGTTTTTGGTGGCTACAGAGGCTTGCGGCGGCGGAACTCCCGATCTATCTTGATATTTGGTCCATAAAAAATTGGCATGTCAATTGAACTCCGTTTGGTATTCCTTTTCTGTAAAACTCAAAAACAAGGAAATGACAGAAACTGGCACTGGGCTCTAGGTTAATAGGTTAGTCCCAAAAATCATATAAAATAGCATATAAATGCATATAAAACATCCAAGATGGATAATATAATAGAATGGAACAATCAAAAATTATAGATACGTTGGAGACGTATCACGCATCAACCCCTTTTGTGGCACCTTCTTGGTGAAGTTGTTCTTGTTGGGGAATGACTTTTGCCTTGTCTTTGCGAATGAGCTTGCCACCATTGTCTTCCATTTTCTCATAGGGGCAATCCACCACAAAGTGACTCACATTGCCACAATTGTAGCAAGTTCTTAAACATTGCTTGCCCTTGGAGCCACTTGAGTTGTTCTTGGAGTAATTGGGCCTTGAGTTTCTCTTTGTTGCCCCAAAATTGCCTTGATACAAGAGCCATGTGCTCGATAAGCATATTTGGTGTCTTCGGGGCAAGTCTCTTCTTCTTACTCTTCTTCTTCTTCCGGCATTGCCTTGGCCTTCAAAGCAAGGTTGGGTGAGGCTCTCTTTGACTGTTGAACATGAGCTAGAACATTGTCGATGGTCTTGTTCAAGATGTTCATGGCAATAAACTCATCCAAAACATCACTTGAGGACAAGGTGTAGAAGTCCGGTCTTTCACGGATCATGGAGGATATGGCCTTGTTGAATGGCATGATAGCCTTGAGGAATTGCGCTTGATCCAACTATCATATGTATCCTTGCTCTTATGATCTTGAAGTGAGACCGTGAGAGTTGTCAACCTCCAATAGA
This sequence comes from Aegilops bicornis, assembly GCA_021605145.1. NCBI lineage: Eukaryota > Viridiplantae > Streptophyta > Magnoliopsida > Poales > Poaceae > Aegilops > Aegilops bicornis. Next base: position 627,080,803 of record CM038671.1, on the reverse strand, counting down.
GCTCACGAGGATCCTCATCTTCATTCATCACAAACTCGTCGGCCTCATCAAGTACCACCTCAAAGTTGGATCATTGGATGCTTGAGCTTCCCTTGTACAAAGAGTTAATATGTTCCCAACAATATTTTGCACGAGTGAATGGCCGCAAGTGAGCTAGATCTTTGAAAGGCACCACGGCTTGAAGGATGAACAAGGAGGAGTGTTTGAATTGATTGTCCACCTCTTCTCTTGGGGTGAAGTTGCTTGGATCATGCGGGTAGAAGCCTTGTTCAATGATTCTCCAAAGATGTGTTGAGCTGTGATTCAAATGAGAGTTGATACGAAAAACGAAATTAGGGAAATCATTCTTCACGAGCTTAGGAGGAGGACCAAGGTTGTTAATATGAGGTGATGGTATTGGTCCTCCATAGTCCGGGGGAGGGGCAACCGTGGCATGGGTGCCCGTCCCATTCTTACCTTGAGAGGAGAAAGTTTGAGTACCTTTAGCCACTTCCTTACCAGAGTTGGACTCGGACTCCGATGCGGTGCGATTAACCACTTGCAATGGACCGGTAGAAGTTTTCAATCCCTCAAGGAGTTCTTTAAACATGGACTTGACCTCGTCCGTCATAGACGTGTTAAGTGAAGCCATAGATTCATTTAAGTCATCTCGGGTGATCGAGTTCAACCCCACGGCCTCGGGTATATCTTCAACACTTTCCCCGTCGTCAACCATACTCTTCGGATAGTAAAACCCTTAATAAAGAGACGAGGCTCTGATACCAATTGAAAGGATCGATATGGTTGACTAGCGAGGGGTGAATAGGCAACTACCATTTTTTAGTTTTTCTTAACAAATTAGGTTTAGCAACAAATAAGTTGTCTACATATGCAACTAGGTGAGCAAGCTATATGATGCTAGCAACAACAACACAAGCAAGCAAAGGATACAACACAAATAAAGCTTGCACAAAGTAAGGTAAGAAGTAATCACAGGTGGAGCTAGTGAAGACGAGGATGTGCTACTGAAGTTCCTTCCCTTTGAGGGGAAGTACGTCTTCGTTGGAGCGGTGTGGAGGCACAGTGCTCCCCAAGAAGCCACTAGGGCCACCGTATTCTCCTCACACCCTCTCACAATGAAACATGTCGTGATTCCACTAGTGGTGCCCTTGAAGGCGGCGACCAAACCTTTACAAACAAGGTTGGGGCTATCTCCACAACTTAATTGGAGGCTCCCAACATCACCACGAAGCTTCACCATAATGGAATATGGTTCCGAGGTGACCTCAACCGTCTAGGTTGCTCAAACACCAAGGGTAATAAGATCCGCAAGGGATTAGTGGGGGGGATAAAATTTCTCTTGATGGAAGTGTAGATCGGGGCCCTCTCAACCAATAACTAGAAAATCAACAAGTTTGATTGGCTAGGGAGAGAGATCGGGTGAAAATGGAGCTTTGAGCAACAATGGAGTTTTGAGGAGGAAGAGGTGAGTCTTCTTGGGGAAGAAGACGCCTGAGGGAGTCCTGGATTAGGGGGTGTCCGGATGGCCGGACTATAACCTTTGGCCGGACTCCTGGACTATGAAGATACAAGATTGAAGACGTCGTCCCGTGTCCGGATGGGACTTTCCTTGGCGTGGAAGGCAAGCTTGGCGATACGGATGTAGGTCTCCTCCCATTTGTAACCGACTCTATGTAACCCTAACCCTCTTCGGTGTCTATATAAACCGGAGGGTCTTAGTCCGTAGGACGAACAACAACCATACCATAGGCTAGCTTCTAGGGTTTAGCCTCTCTGATCTCGTGGTAGATTTACTCTTGTACTACCCATATCATCAATATTAATCAAGCGGAGTAGGGTTTTACCTCCATCGAGAGGGCCCGAACCTGGGTAAAAACATCGTGTCCCTTGTCTCCTGTTACCATCCGCCTAGACGCACAGTTCGGGACCCCTACCCGAGATCCGCCGGTTTTGACACCGACATTGGTGCTTTCGTTGAGAGTTCCTCAGTGTCGTCATCTTTAGGCCCGATGGCTCCTCCGATCATCAACAACGATGCAGTCCAGGGTGAGACTTTTTCCCGGACAGATCTTCAGATTCGGGCTTTGCATCGCGGGCCAATTCGCTTGGCCATCCGGAGTGATCGAAGCTACGCCCGCCATCGTGTCAGATTTGGAAGTTTGAACTACACGGCCGACGTCTGCGGAGACTTGATCTTCGACGGATTCGAAGCATACCAAGCACGCCAGACCGCTCACAATGGGCATGATCTAGCTCGCCACCGAACAGTGCCTCGAGGCCGCACTCAAGTCCGCTCCGACCCTCGCCTTTGGAGCCGATCAAGGCTAATCGAGGACGGGTGGCTGGACATCACGGGGGCTGCAATCTCTGGCGATTGAGCGAACACCAGCCTTGTCCTTTGCAAAGCTTGTGACTCCAAGGTGCGGACTCCTCCGGACCGAACCTTTCGCGACCACCTTAATCGAATCCGATTGGGCGCCGATCATGGAGTTCACCGCCACGGACATCTTTCAAAGACTTCGCCTTCGGCGACATTCTCAATTCACTAAAGTCTCTCTCTTTATCGAGAGCCTGGCGGACTATGGTCGGCAAGGTTGGGATGCGGACGACGAAGAAATTCAAAGCCCACCCACCACCCACTTCAGAGCCACCGCCGATGATTTAACCGACATGCTCGACTTCGACTCCGATGACATCGACGGTATGGACGCCGATGCAGGAGACGACCAAGAACCAGCGCCTATAGGGCACTGGAAGGCCACCTCGTCGTATGACATATACATGGTGGACACCCCAAAAGAAGGGAAGGCGATGGACCAACAGAGGATGACCCCTCCAAGAAGAAGCCTAAGCGCCAAGGCGTCGATGGCGCCGCTCTAAATCCCGCCAAAGCAAAAACGACGATTCCGCACGGGAGATAATAACACCCGGACAAGGTCAAGACAACCCTCCAACAGGATTCAAAGACAGAGGATGGAGGAGCCAGCCCTCATGAGAGAGCGGCAGACAGAGAGGTAGAGGACGATAATTACATGCCTCCCTCCGAAGACGAGGCAAGCCTCGACGACGACGAATTTGTCGTGCCTGAGGATCCTGTCGAACAAGAGCGTTTCAAACGCAGGCTTATGGCCACGGCGAGCAGCCTCAAGAAAAAACAGCAACAGCTTAGAGCTGACCAAGACTTGCTAGCCGACAGATGGACTAAAGTCCTTGTGGCCGAAGAGTACGAACTCGAATGCCCCTCCAAGAGCTACCCAAAACGCAAGTTGCTGCCCCGATTAGAGGAGGAAGCACCTAGACCTACATCACCAGCGCATGATGCGGCCGACCGGCCACCTCGTGGCCGCGACAGAGAGGCCTCTCGGCCCTCCACTCAAGTCGCACCCTGGCGTCGCTCAAAGAATACCAAGGCACGGGGAAATGCGCCAGACCTGCGAGATATATTGGAGGACAAGGCAAGAAAACAAGATCGATCTATGGATCGCGTGGGCGCCCCACGACACGTGACGATAACCGACATGCCGGATATGGTAAATCCGGCTGGGCCGAACAAAGTGGACAAAGCTCGTTTGAGCTACGTCATGATATAGCCCAAAGATGTAGGCGCCAAGACACCCACTATGCTTCATAGATGAAGTAATGGATCATCAAATCCTCGAGGGTTTCAAACCCGTAAACATCGAATCATACGATGGCACAACAGATCCTGCGGTATGGATCGAGGATTATCTCCTTCATATCCACATGGCCCGCGGTGATGATCTACACGCCATCAAATACCTCCCGCTCAAGCTTAAAGGACCAGCTCGGCATTGGCTTAACAGCTTGCCAGCAGAATCAATTGGTTGTTGGGAGGACCTGGAAGCCGCATTCCTCGACAATTTCAGGGCACCTATGTGCGACCACCGACGCCGATGACCTAAGCCACATAATTCAGCAGCGGAGGAATCGCCGGAACAATTACGGACACGGTTCCTAACCAAGAAAAATCAAATAGTCGACTGTCCGGACGCATAGGCCCTTGCAGCCTTCAAGCATAACATCCGCGACAAGTGGCTTGCCCGGCACCTAGGACAGGAAAAGCCGAAATCCATGGCAGCCCTCACAATACTCATGACCCGCTTTTGCGCGGGAGAAGACAAATGGATAGCTCAGAGTAATAATATGACCAAGAGCCCTGGTAATTCGGATACCAAGGACAACAATGGCAGGTCGCGTCGCAACAAGCAAAAGCGCCACATTAACGGCGACAATGCTGAGGATACGACAGTTAATGCCGGATTCAGAGGCTCTAAACCCGGTCAGCGGAAAAAGCCATTTAGAAGAAATACTCCGGGCCCATCCAGTTTGGACCGAATACTCGATCGTCAGCGGATCCACGGCACTTCGAAAAACCAGCCAATCACACCAACAGGATTGTTGGGTGTTCAAGCAGCAGGCAAGTTAAGTGCGAAAAAAAGAGACAAGGGGCTACATAAGCGATGACGAGGAGGAGCCCGGCCGAACAATAGGGGATGTAAGGGTTTCCCCCACAAGTGCGGACGATGAACATGATATACGCAACCCACATCCCCAAAAGGGAGCGGAAGCGTGCACTCGTGGACGATATGCGTTGGAGCCAGCCGCCCAAAGTTCAACCCATGGTCCTCCTGCCCGATCACTTTTGATCGAAGGGACCACCCCACTAGCATCCGCCATGGCGGATTTGCCGCATTGGTTCTAGACCCAATCATTGAAGGATTTCACCTCACTAGATTCCTTATGGACGGCGGCAACAGCCTGAACCTGCTTTATCGGGATACAGTGCGAAAAATGGGCATAGATCCCTCAAGGATTAAACCCACAAAGACGACCTTTAAAGGCGTCATACCAGGTGTAGAGGCCAACTGCAGACAGCTCGATTACACTTGAGGTTGTCTTCGCATCCCGGATAATTTCCGGCGAGGAGTTAATCTTCGACATAGTCCCGTTCATGATGGCTATCACGCGACCGCTTCGGATGAGCCGTGACGGTAAAGTTCAATGCGGTGCCACACTACGCATACCTCAAGCTCAAGATGCCAGGCCCTCGAGGAGTCATTACGGTCAATGGAAACATCGAACGCCTTCTCCGAACGGAGGAGCATACGGCTGACCCTCGAGGCGGAAGTACAAAGCAGCCTTTCAAGGCAATCCCCGATCCGGCTATTAAACGTCCGGACACCGCTGCCGCCCGAGTAACCTACAACAAGACCGCCTCGCACGCTCCGAGAAAGCGTAGTAATGCGGCCCCAACCCCAGCCCTCGCGAAATTGCGAAACCAAGATTACGCTGTACATAACTACGCCTGGAAATACCATGGGCATAGGGGAGGGCACGACCACGGCATGCCCAAAATGCGGCTCAACCGCACTGTGGGCCCCGATTTTGTCATTCTTTTCTTCTTACTTTCGTGACTCCACTCTACGGAAGACCTGTCCGCAAGATAATCGCCGAACACACGATGCAACAGCCAGGGAGGCAGAAAGCTACATCGAGTGTCCAGGTAGTCTCTATAACGAGCAGTATAATTGTTTCACATATCATCCCACAGCTCGCCCCTGGAGGGGGACATGTCAAATAGTCCCATCTCTTGCTTATCGCACTATTTGTATCGTCCTGCTTTTACCGCAGCCTTTTCGAATAAACAATACATAGCTTTCGTCTATTATTGCATTCCTTTTTATAAAAATATGTTCAGTTATGACATTACGCAACCGTACACTTTGGTACGGCCAATACACCCGAGGCTTACGTACCCCATAATATGGTGTGAGAAGTCCGAACACTCTCATGAGTGTGGCACCCCGAACTTATAGCATTATATGCATCGGCTCCGAATCATGTCTTGGGTCAATAGTTGGGTTTGCCTGGCTCCCATGTTTTGGTACCTTACGTTCCGTTATATCGGCTAAGGTAGCGCTGGGAGAACCACTGCGATTGTGCCCCGGTTGAGCTGGGCTAAGCACCTCGGAGAAAGCTAAACCGACTGGCCATGATAGTGCGAGAGCTGGTCGCTGTTCGAGAGGTTTTCGAGTCCCTAAAGACTTATGCCGCTTAGAGCGAGGAGTCGGATTTGTCCGGCCTAGGCGTGGATAGCGCCCCGAACTCGGTCTTCCGAATACTAGGGGCTTCGCCAAAATTTAAAATTATAGAATTCTATGGCTAAGTGAGAGTGTTCAAGCATTATAGTCCGATTGCCTTGTTCGTTGTGTTGAGCGCCTCCCTCGAAGGACCCAAGAATGGGAAAAAGAGCGCTCAAGTTTATCCCTAACACCCCACCACTCGTGGCTTGGGGGCATAACCCGCCTAATCGCCATCTCTCAAATTTAATAAACGGCCGCATCGAAGGTAATATTTTAAATTCACAAGCGTTGCTTAGCGATATGAACAAGTTTTCAGCGTATAGGATCACAAATGCGAGTTTACTCAAAAATTACATCTTTGGAGCACTCATCCACTATAAGGCGGGCACCCTTCAGGACGCCCTCATAATACATCTCGGGCTTGCGATGCTCCTTGTCCGGCGGTGGTCCGTCCGTCACAAGCTTATCAGCGTCCATCTTGCCCCAGTGCACTTTAGCACGGGCAAGGGCCATACGGGCACCTTCGATGCATACGGAGCGCTTGATGACTTCAAGCCATGGACATGCATCCACCAGCCGCCTTTCCAGCCCAAAGTAGCTCCTGTGCATGGCTTCCCTGTGCCACACCAGACGAGACCCTTCATGGCCTCTTCGCCACCTTATGGAGCTCGACCACCGCTTCACCGGTCGCTCATATCGGTGTCCGCCTCGATATCGAGACCAGAACACCTTCTCTGTCGAGCTCCCCTCTTCGGCTCGGTAGAATGCGGCAGCATCGGACACACTCCGGGGAAGATCTGCGAATGCTCCTGTAGAGCTCCGGACTCGGGTAAGTAACAAGTAATTCAATTTCACGTGCTTGCTTTGCATAAAGAATGCCTTACCCGCCGCTATCTTCTTCATCGCCTCAATTTCCTGGAGGGCTTTTTGGGCTTCGGCCTTGGCAGATTTGGCGCTCTCAAGCGCCAAGGCGAGCTCGGACTCTCGAGTCTTTGAGTCAAGCTCCAAACTCTCGTGTTTTTCCAGGAGAGCCTGTAGCTCTTGCTGCACCTCCGCCACCCGCGCCTCCTGCTTTTCTTGCTGGGTACGCTCCACGGCCGCATTTTCTTCGGCCTTGGACAGCGCTTCCTTCAGGGTCGCCACAGGTTGTGGCCCCTGTAATACTCACGTTGGTCCTGTCATTTTTTGCAACCACATATTTTTTATATACTTACATAAGGTATTACTTACCTTCCTTGTCCTCGAGCTGCTTCTTGGCAAGGCCGAGATCGTTCTCGGACCGCTTGAGGCTCTGCTTCAATGCATCGACCTCCGTAGTCAGTGCGGCCGAGGTCAGCAGCACAGCCTGCATTCCCATATTGACATACTTATGTTAGACTCCTGTGTATTTCTTTTTGATCCTCAATTCGGCTTTTCTTTCCGAACACCAAACTAAGCATCAGGGGCTACTGTCTATGCGGTAATATTTTTACATATCTTAAATAGATACCTCAAAGCCTGTTAGAAGGCTGGCACGAGCTTCAGTCAGCCCGCTCTTGGCGGATCGAACCTTCCGGATCACCACACTCATAATAGTGCAAGGTTCCTTGTTGATGGAGGCGCCGTTAAGCACCTCCAGCCAGATTATCCGTGCCTCCGGTTGGACGGAGGTCACCGGCGTCAGAGGCTTGCCCTTCCTACTAGGGGCGCTCACGGACTCCGGAACCACCAAGGTTCGGGCGGTGTCCGCCTAGGGCCGGACTTGGAGCCCTTGGGGTTTTGTCCCCTTTGCGCCTGGAGTCAGGGAGGTCGCCTTGCGGCGCCTCCAGGACCACCTCCTCCTGGCTTGGCCCCTTTTGGGACGCCACCTCGGCATCATCCGCAGCGCGAGGAGAGGAGGTGGCCGGAAGTGAAGTGCTATTCACATTCGACGAACCCAGGGAGCCGCTCGACTAAGCATCGAGCCCGGCCTTGGGCGGACTGCATGATTATATTCAGTGTCAGAAGATACTGTGCAACAAAGGAACGCCATGAGTTATTCTAGTATCCGGATACTTACGATTTCGCAAGGGGCTTGGCCCTGGATGGCCACTCCTCTTCGCCGTCGTCGGCGTTGGTGGAGTAGTCCGGAGGAAGGGTCCTCCCCTTCTTGGACCCTCCGCCCCCACCCCCACCCCCGGTTGGGGCGGTCTTCCTTTTAATTCCTCCCCCCGCTGGAGGGGGAGAGGCCTCTTCTTCCTCCTCCTCGTCTTCGGAGGAGGAGTGCGCCTCAGAGTCATCGGACGATGAATCGGACACCATCGCCGGAACTCTTTCGAGTTCCGTGGTTTTCTTCTCCCAAGACGTAATGGTGCCGGAACCAAGAGCCCCGCTGCCGGGCGTCCGCTGGGTCTTTGGGCAAGGGAGCCGGATAGTCAATCTGTCCGGACGTCTTCTGCCAATCTTGTCAAAGGTAAGGGAGTTTAGATCCCGCATAGAATCAAACTATGGAAAACAAGTAACCCGCAAAGGGTAAAATAGCTTACCGTGTTGGCTTGATGCTGCGCGCTGAATCCGCGATCCTCGATAGCGGATGCGGGGGCCTCGGCGCCCTTGAACAGCACCTTCCAGCGCCTTCAGACGTAGTGTCGAAGAGCCTACTCAGGGTTCGGTGTTGTGCCAGATCGAACTCCCACAAACTGAAAGCCCGTTGTTGGCACGGGAGGATCCGGCGGTTGAGCATGACCTGGACTACGTTGAAGAGTTTGAGCTTCTTGCTCACCAGGTTTTGGACGTAGGTTTGGAGTCCGGTCAGCTCCTCCGAATTACCCCACGACAAGCCCGTCTCTTTCCAGGAGGTGAGCCATGTAGGGAAGCCAGATCGGAATTCGAGGGCTGCTGCCCATTCAGGGTCACGCGGCTCGGTGATGTAGAACCACCCCGATTGCCACCCCTTTATGGTCTCCACGAAGGAGTCCTCAAGCCATGTAACGTTGGCCATCTTGCCCACCATGGTGCCTCCGCACTCCGCTTGGCGGCCGCCCACTACCTTCGGTTTGACATTGAAGGTCTTCAGCCATAAGCCAAAGTGGGGCTGGATGCAGAGGAACGCCTCGCACATGACGATGAACGTCGAGATATTGAGGATGAAGTTCGGGGCCAGATCGTGGAAATCCAGGCCGTAGTAGAACATGAGTCCCCGGACAAATGGGTGAAGTGGGAAACCTAGTCCGTGGAGGAAATGGGTGAGGAACACCACCCTCTCATGGGGCCTGGGGGAGGGGATGAGCTGCCCCTTGTCGGGGAGCCGGTCTGGCGATGTCATTAGACAAGTATCCGGCTTTCCTCAACTTCTTGATGTGTCCCTCCGTGACGGAGGAGACCATCCACTTGCCTCCCACTCCGGACATGGCTGGAGAAGGTTGAGGTAAGATGTGCGGACTTGGGCGTTGGAGCTCGAGTGCGCGAAAATGGATAGGCAAAGGAGGAAGAAGGCGTAGATGGAAAATGTGGATCCTTATTCCCTTATATGGGCGGATTTAAACTATGTGCCCCCACCACCGGGTAAAACTCGCTTATCTCCCAAGCACCGTAAATTAATGGCACGGTTGGGTTACCCACGCTGTATTGATGAGAATCCCGGAATAAGGGGACACGATCTCTGCTCGACAAGACGCGTTAAGGTAACCGCCTCGCTAAGTGCTACCGAGGTGGGACAAGAAAACGATTCAATAAAGGCTTGGTCGTAGTGTGATGTCACGCCATGGAATACGCCGCCAGATTGGATTTGTGTAAATGTTATTCTCTACGGTGGTATGTGGAACTTATTTTGAAGAGCCGGACACTATCCTTGTGTTCAAAATCTTCTATGAAGTATTCGAGGAGGAACCCGCCTTGCAATGCCGAAGATAATCTGCGCGCTGCACTGCTGCCATTGAAGCCTGGTTCGAGGGCTACCGAGGGAGTCCTGGATTAGGGGTGTCCGGATGGCCGGACTATAACCATTGGCGGACTCTGGACTATGAAGATACAAGATTGAAGACTTCGTCCCGTGTCCGTATGGGACTTTCCTTGGCGTGGAAGGCAAGCTTGGCGATACGGATGTAGATCTCCTCCCATTTGTAACCGACTCTATGTAACCCTAACCCTCTCCGGTGTCTATATAAATCGGAGGGTCTTAGTCCGTAGGACGAACAACAATCATACCATAGGCTAGCTTCTAGGGTTTAGCCTCTCTGATCTCGTGGTAGATTTACTCTTGTACTACCCATATTATCAATATTAATCAAGCAGGAGTAGGGTTTTACCTCCATCGAGAGGGCCCGAACCTGGGTAAAAACATCGTGTCCCTTGTCTCCTATTACCATCCGCCTAGACGCACAGTTCGGGACCCCCTACCCGAGATCCGCCGGTTTTGGCACCGACAACGCCCTTTATATAGTGGGAAAGATTCCAACTGTTACCGTGCTCTCAATCCACACCAAGCGGTACTACCGCTTGGGCGGTAGTACACATAGAGCAATGCAATGGCATGAGGCCATGAGGCGGTAGTTCCACCGGAGCGGTACTGCCGTTGGGGTTGCAGCCCAGAGTACTAAGGAAGTAGGGTAGGCCAGGTGGGGTGCGGCACTGCTGCAACACCGGTACTACCGCTAGACATGAGCGATACTGCCGCTTACAGGCAGTACTGCCGCTCACCCACTCCCGCTCTATAGCTGGGAGTGTAGGAGCGGTAGTGAGCGGGCGGTACTACCGCTTACAAGATGTATTACTGCTCGTACTACTGTCTCACTGCCGTGCAACCCGACATGAAAAGTCGAGTCCCCAATGGTAGCGGCAATACACGCGGCACTGGACAGGGGTACTACCACTTATAAGCAGTACTACCGCTTCCCAGCACGGTACTGCCACCTGAGGCCTACGTGATACATGCACAGCCAACATAGCTAGGAGCAAACTCCATCGACACATGAAAGGTTTGAGGGTGCAAATGAAAATGTGTATGTGTTGATTCTACCCAATCTTTTTCGAAGTGGACCCTCTCTTAATAGTACGTTTTTCCTATGACTCAAATCCACCGAAAAAATACAAGAAAATATATGTCTTCACTTTTAAAACTCCGAGGGGCATGAATCGTCTTGTGCCATATGATAGATTATCTGAAATGCTCAATGCACACGATTAGTCTGCAATGCACTATCATCAATCACCAAAACCACTAAGGGAGAAATATGCCCTAACAATGGTGCGGCACCTCGTCCTCCTCCTCGGACTACGACTATGCTGTGACCTCATTAATCTCATCTCAAGATTGAATATCTTCGACCTTCGAGGCGAACATGCTCGCCATGCTCGGGGTCGACCTTATGCTCGTCGACAATGGACCAAAATATATATTCTTTCACTGCTAGGATATCTGGCTCCTCCGCAATAAGCTTCGTTGTCACCTACTTGTACAACCTATGGGCATTCAGTTGCTCGTGCGCCTTCCATCAATCTATCTCCTCACAGTGGGAGACAATCCAAGCGGAGGGAGGGGTCAAGTGTGGTCATGCCTGCGGTCTTAGCTGGAAAATTGAGTGTGCCCCGCCACCTGAAAAAATCGTCGGTGATGGCGTCGTATGCCCTACAGCACCTCCTCTATGGTGTAAAAGGTACCAAACAATTGATGGCCAAGGTCGCGGTGACAGATTTCCGCCGCTAGATGCGGAATTTTAAGTTTCAGTTTATGGAACTTGCGCTTTATGGTTTGTTTGTACCAAGTTTTAGCAGTTGAAATATAACAAAGCCGTAAAACTCGTCAAATCATATTCAAAATATATCTTATTTGAAAGCCCTCATCACAAGAAACATGAATATGCAAACGAAATATAAACTGGACTTTTGGTTTAATAGATATAATAGATTTAAATTTGAAGTAAAAAAATAAGTGACATATGAGACGGGTGGAGTCGTCAAAAACTACAAAAGTTACATCATTGACCCAGCTAATCTCTACTACTTAAAAAGGACGTAAAATTCACATTTCACCTTTCTTCCGACCACCTCTTCGTCCAACCTTCCATGTATGATAATCAATCAACTTAATTTGCATACCTTCTAAAATAATTTAACTTTAATTTACTTACCAAACTTCTGATCAAAATATATGGTAATTCACGGGCAGAATTTGACGAACATTTATTTACACTATCGTATTAGAGATAAATGCACCATTCGTCATTGAACTCTTGCGAGATGAGCACATTGGTCACACAAGTCTCAAAACATGGAAAATGGGTCAGTTTGGTTTGATATATGAGCAAATGGGTCACTTTCTTTGAGGGAGTCCTGGATTAGGGGGTGTCCGGATAGCCGAACTATAACCTTTGGTCGGACTCCTGGACTATGAAGATACAAGATTGAAGACTTCGTCCCGTGTCCGGATGGTACTTTCCTTGGCGTGGAAGGCAAGCTTGGCGATACGGATATGTAGATCTCCTCCCATTTGTAACCGACTCTATGTAACCCTAACCCTCTCCGTGTCTATATAAACCGGAGGGTTTTAGTCCGTAGGACGAACAACAAACATACCATAGGCTAGCTTCTAGGGTTTAGCCTCTCGATCTCGTGGTAGATCTACTCTTGTACTACCCATATCATCAATATTAATCAAGCAGGAGTAGGGTTTTACCTCCATCGAGAGGGCCCGAACCTGGGTAAAAACATCGTGTTCCTTGTCTCTTGTTACCATCCTCCTAGACGCACAGTTCGGGACCCCCTACCCGAGATCCGCCTGTTTTTACACCGACATTGGTGCTTTCATTGAGAGTTCCTCTGTGTCGTCATCTTTAGGCCCGATGGCTCCTCCGATCATCAACAACGACGCGGTCCAGGTGAGATTTTTCTCCCGGACAGATCTTCAGATTCGGGCGGCTTTGCACCGCTGGCCAATTCGCAGCCATCCGGAGCAGATCGAAAGCTATGCCCCGCCATCGTGTCAGATTTGGAAGTTTGAACTACATGGCCGACGTCCGCGGAGACTTGATCTTCGACGGATTCGAGCCACGCCCAAGCACGCCAGACCGCCACGATGGGCATGATCTAGCTCTGCCGCCCACGATTCAAAGGCCACGAGGTCGCACCAATGTCCGCTCCGACCCTCAACTCGGAGCCGATCAAGGCTTAATCGAGGATGGGTGGTGGACACCGCCTCGGGGCTGCAATCTCTATGGCGATCGAGCCGAACACCAGCCTTGTCCTTTGCAAAGCTTGTGACTCAAGGTGCGGACTCCCCTTCTGACTCCGAACCTTCCGCCCGCTAATCGAATCCGATTGGGCGCCGATCATGGAGTTCACCGCCCGCGGACATCTTTCAGACTCGCCCTTCGCGACATTCTCAAATCACTAAAGTCTCTCTCTTTATCGGGAGAGCCCTGGCGGACTATGGTCAGCAAGGTTGGCATGCGTATCGAGGAAGAAATTCAAACCCCACCCACCACCCACTTCGTAGCCACCGCCGATGATTTAACCGACATGCTCGACTTCGACCAAGACATCAACGGTATGGACGATTTATGTAGGAGACGAGCAGAACCAGCGCCTATAGGGCACTGGACAACCACCTCATCCCACGATGTATACATACATGGTGGACACACCTAAAAGAAACGACGACGAGGAACAAAGGAACGCAACGAGGGATCATTCCCTCCAAACCCCACCTCGACAGAGACAGCAGCCATACAGACCCAGCCATAGAGCAGGGCGAACCGACAGACGATGAACATGCCATCGAGCAACCGTCCGAACAGGACAACTTGGATAAACAACCCGTCCCGGTGAAGATAATACCGGACGACCTCACGCCGGACAGATTGTCGGAGCAGAAGAACCTCCAAAAAGGCTCATCGCCATCAAGCACAAAGCCTGAAAAAGCAGAAACGGAAGCTCAAAACAGTGAAAGATGCACTCAGAATTAGATGGAGCAAATACTCAACACCGCAGAAAAATACGGCGACAGTCGCAACACAAAGAGCTATCCGAAGCAAAAATTACTGCCGGAATTTGATGAAGAGGCGTTAGAGCCTCCGCAATCAAAAAATAAGGAAGCCACCCGGTCGGATAAATGACCCCATGGACAACATAGTGCGGCAAATGGCGCCGCACATAAGCAGGCACGCGATCCGCACAAGGATTCACATCAAAAAGATGGCCCAGGTAGATCTATCTACGGTCCAGGAAATCAAGCTCTAGTAAGCAATGCAACGCATCAAGTATCCGAATATCACGGTACACCCAAATATAGGGGTGCCACATACCCCTATGTTTCACCGATGAGGTGCTGGATCATGAATTTCCAGCGGGATTCAAGCCCGTAAACATAGAAGCGTACGACGGAACAATGCACTGGAGTCTCGGATCGAGGATTACATCCTCCACATACACATGGCTAGAGGAGATGATCTCCACGCCATAAAATACTTACCCCTCAAGCTCAAAGGGCCAGCCCGGCATTGGCTTAAAAGCCTTCCCGAAAGCACCATTGGAAGTTGGGAAGAGCTCGAGGATGCTTTTCGGGCAAATTTTCAAGGGACCTATGTCCGACCTCCATGCAGACGATTTAAGTCATATAACTCAACAACCTGGAGAGTCAGCTCGGAAACTCTGGAACAGATTTCTTACTAAAAAGAACCAGATAGTCGACTGTCCGGACGCTGAAGCCTTAGCAGCTTTCAAACACAATGTTTGAGACGAATGGCTCGCCAGACACCTCGGCCAAGAAAAGCCAAGAACAATGGCCGCATTAGCAAGCCTCATGACCCGCTTTTGCGCAGGAGAGGATAGCTGGTTGGCAAGATGCAAGATTAACGACCCAAGTACATCCAAAGTTAGGGATGGAACGGAAACCGCAACGCAGAAGGACCAAATCGGACCAAGAGAAACAGCCTGAAGAGCACGACAGTCAACGCCGGATTCAAAAGCTCTCGGCAGAATCAAAAAAATCTGCCCCTCAAGGATAACAGGGACGAGCTATCTAACTTAAACCAAATCTTGGACAAGATATGCCAAATCCACAGTACTCCCGGGAAGCCTACAAACCATACCCACAGAGATTGTTGGGTCTTCAAGCAATCTGGCAAACTCAACGCTGAACACAAGGGGCTCGACACACCAAGCGAGGATGATGACGAACCCCAAAAGCAGAGCACCGGAAAGCAAAAGAATTTCCCACAAGAAGTCAAAACAGTAAACTCACTTCACGTGACAAAAGGGAAAAACATAGTGGCGCCTATAGAGATACGCGCCATACGGCCTTTAAACCAATCACCTTCGAGAAACATGATTACTCTAGAAGTATCCGGAACGCAGGCTGGACTGCCTTGGTATTAGATCCGATAATTGACGGACTCCACTTTACACAAGTCCTAATGGACGGCGGCAGTGATCTAAACCTACTATATCAGGACACAATCCGCAAAATGGGGATAGACCCAACAACAATTCGCCATAGCAACACTTCCTTTCAAGGGGTAACGCCAGGCCTAGATGCCCATTGTACGGGCTCTCTCCTGCTAGAAGTTATGTTCAGCTCACCCGACAACTTCCGCCGCGAAAAGCTAACCTTCCACATCGCCCCATTTACAAGTAGCTATCAAGCACTAATGGGACGTGAAGCTTTCGCCCGCTTTAACGCAGTACCGCATTATGCATCTCTTGTACTTAAAATGCCCGGTCCGCGGGGCATCATCTCATTAAAGGGAAATATCGAGTGTTCCTCGAGCGCGGAAGATTGTGCGGCTTCCTTGACAGCCACACACTAAACTGGCTTCACTAATCAAAGCACCTAAACAGGTCGTTCAGACCCCGGACATGGCTAGATGAGTCTGGCGTAAACATACAAGGGCTTACTAGCCGCATACCCCCGTACAAGGGGCTCCGCGCATGTACAACAAGAGACAATAATGCTCACTTTTATTCATTTTTTGAATTGTACTTTGTTTATTTAATATAACGTACATTTCCGCACGATCTCTTTCAACTAAGTTCCTCTCTTTTACAGATGAACACCGTGCTACACCCGTCCAGGATACGGCACAATGGAGACACAGCGCAGCGCAAGAGGGACCAGCCCAAGGATTCTTTTCAGATTAAGACCCTGCGTAAACCTTTTTAATGTCTCTTGTTGATACACATCCCCGGTTTCTTGCTATAACCGAGGTGGAGGCTGGCGCCTTGGCATGTGGCCACGCTGAATTTTATGCGTGTACCGGACACCAGGCTTATTACTAAGGGCGTTCTTCAGCCCGTTTTCATAAAGACCGAATACCTTAGGGAGTGTTCGGCGTCATGAAGTTTGGCCTTATATGCATCAGCTCCGAATCATGTCTTTGGTCAAATGTTGGGTTTGCCCGGCTCGTGTTTTGCTGCCTTACGTTGCGCTCTATCGGATAAGGCGGCACCGGAGAACTATCACGATTGTGCCCCGGTTCGCCAAAGTAGCACCTCGAGAGAAAGCCAAAACTGATCACATGATATAGCATGAGACTGGTCAACCACTGATGACCCGCCGGAATCTTTAGGATTCCTCCGCATTAACGGCGGGCCGTTTCGGCCAGCACACATGCGCCTGAATTCGGGTGAGTGCGGTGCCCTGTGGGCTATATAGTAGCCCCACCACAAACTCCTATGGCTAAGTGAAAGTGTTAAAGCATTATAGTCCGGTCTCCTAGTTCGCTGCGCTATCACCTCCTTTATAGGACCAAGACGTTGGATCAAGTGTGAAAATGCGCGCATGCGAACACCCCGCATTATATGCGTAATGGGCCGGCGACTGCCATCTTTCGGGTTACATATACATTAACGCCCACACAGGAGGTATCTTAATTCTTGAAGGCACAAGTATAAAAAGCTTTTATATTCCCTTGAAACATTGTTTTACAATAATACATGTTATTCGAACATAATATCCTTCGAGCACTGCGTCTCTATTAAATGAGCGCCATGCAGAACTTCCTGAAAATAGTGCTCGGCAGGTATTCGGCTCTCGTCCGAATCTTGGGATGCAACAGCGGTGGCCTTCATCTCCGCCCAGTATGTCTTGACACGGGCAAGTGCCATCCGCGCACCCTCTATGCATGCTGACCTCTTCATTGCATTGACATGCGGCACCGCACCAAGGAATTGATGCACCAAGCTAAAATAACTCTTCGGCTCGGGCCTTTCCGGCCACAGATGACTCACGACATACTTCATGGCGAGTCCGGATAACCTATTCAGCTCCGCCCATGCGGCCAAATGATCGATTAATGGAAGTGGACGCTCTAGATTGTGGAACTGCGACCAAAAAAGCTTTTCCACTTCGTGATCCTTTTGATCCGCGTCCGCGGCACTAGCCGCCAAGTCCAGGTAAGTATCCGCCGCACTCCACAACCGGTCCAATTGAGCATATTTAGGATCCCCGAACTTCATCCGCAGCATAAAGGGCTTTCCAGCCGCGATATCTCCTACCGACGTAGCTCCTCCTTCATAGCTCTCATTGCTGAGCGAGCATCCTTGGCCTCGGTAGTGGCCTTCTCCAGGTCCTTCTGTTCCGCCCGATCTTGTTTTTCAAGAAGCTTGCAATGGTCGGCAGCATTCTTCAACTTCACAGCCATCTCGGCCATTTCCTTCTTGCTTCGGCAGTGAGCAGCATGTTCAGCTTTCAGCTCTTCGGCCGCCTTTAAGGCAGCCGCATCACTTTTCCCTCGGCTCCTTGGCTCGGGCGAGTTCCGCCCGAAGATTCTCCATGGCAGCGGCACCATCTGCATCAAGCATACATGTTATAAGGCATGGACATCAAGCCCCTTACCAGGTGTCCACGGAGAAATCGCATACCTTGGGACTCGTCAAGCCGCTTGTTGACAAGCGCGATGTCGGCATCTGCCACGTCAAGTTGCCGCTTTAGCTCGGCAAATTCATCAGTCCGGCTAGGCACCGGACACTTCGCCACCTACATAGGAAAAGCGACATATCATACCAGGGATTATGATCCTCGGCGCGCCGTCATTTTTGACAACGCACCGAGTCTCAGGGGCTACTATCTATACAGGGCGCATCTTTTATATGCGGAATCACAAGAGGTACATCATTCCGCGTACCTCAAAACCTGTCAGTAAACTCCTGACGGCCTCGTGCAACCCGCTCTCCACGGATGAAATCCTCTCAATCACCGTGCCCATCAATGCATGGTGTTCTTCTGAGATAGATGCTCGCCCGAGCAGGTCCTTCAGCTCCTCCGACCATGCACCGGACGGTGCCGTACTCGTCCGATGGCCTTTTTCGAAGGCCGGACACGGAGGGCTTTGGGGAGCCATACGACTGCTTTCCGGCCCTGCCGGATTCAGAGAAATCCTCCGTGACGACACCTCAGGGTCGCCCGCCTCGCAAGGCGGTACGGCAGGGGGAGGTGTTCTGCTCTCCATCATCTCCCACGAAGATCCTGAAGATGAGCTTTGCTGAGAAGGGCTGAGATCCGAACTACAAGGTAAAAATTCGGTTATCTTCCTCCGAAATAGAACACAAATGTCTCTTATTTTAAAACTCCCCTCTCTACTTACGGCTCGCTAGAGGGTTGATCCCCTTGGGGGCATAGTGCGTCCGGGGCATCTCCCGGCGCAGGACCCTCTGATGAAGATTTCTTCCCCCGCTTTCAGACCATGGTCTCCGGGTCTTGAGGCGGTCCTCTTCTTCCCTTGGATGGAGGGATTCTTGATTCCTCCTTTATCGACAGCCTCCTTCGGGAGGCGGTAGCTTCCTTGTTCCCCTTCACCTTCTTCCAAAGGCGCAACCTCCAAAGATCATGGTTAACACGGGATCCGGCGTGGTCTCAGGGAGGGGGGCCGGACACCTGATTAGCTTTACTTTCGCTATCCACTCCTGTTTAAGGGGCAACTCTTTTAAGGGCAATTTTATGATAAACATACGGATGGTGTGTCCGGGTACTGGACTACTTACTTGAGTATCCGGGCGATTGCAGCTTAGACCTGCGTCCTCGGTCGAGTCCGGACACACCGCCAGTGATCCAAGAACAATTTGTACATCTCCATGGGCGTCACGCCCGTAAAATGTTGGAGAGCTCATGGTCCCTCCGGATTAAACTCCCACAGGCGGAGGGGGCGACGTTTGCAGGGCAAGGTGCGGTGAATCAACATGACCTGCGCCACCGCGACCAGATTGATGTCTCTCTCTAGGAGATCTCGAATGCGGCCCGGCAACAAGGGCACGTCCTTGGACAGCCCCCAGTTAAATCCTTTATTGACCCATGACGCTAGCTGTTGTGGGGGACCGGAGCGAAAGGCAGGTGGCGCCACCCACTTGGTGCCCCTAGGAGCTGTGATATAAAACCACTCTCGTTGCCATAAGCTAAACTCCTCTTGAAAAGAGCCCTCGGGCCATGGAGCGTCGGCATTCTTGCTTATAACAGCGCCTCAAGACTCCAGCGTCGCCCCTCGATCATCTTCGGCTCTACTTTGAAGGTCTTAAGCCACAATCCAAGTGAGGAGTAATACGGAGGAAGGCTTCGCACATGACGATGAACGATGAGATGTGGAGGATGGACTCCGGAGCCAAGTCGTGAAATTCCAACCCATAATAAAACATGAGCCCCCTCACGAAGGGGTCCATCGGGAAGCCTAGCCCCCGAAGGAAGTGAGACGCCAACACCACGCTCTCACCAGGCTTGGGAGTGGGAATAACCTGCCCTTGAGCAGGCAGCCTATGCGAGATTTCGCCGATTAGATACCTGGCATCTCTCAGCTTGAGCACGTCTTCTTTCGTAACGGAGGAAGGCATCCACCGGCCTTGAAGGCCGGAGCCGGACATCATCGAAGGTCCGAAGCGCCTGAATCTGGAGCTTTGGGTGTTGGAACTCGAGGCGAGAGGCGGATTCGATTGAGTTTGAAAGAAAGGAGCA
The DNA here is from genome assembly GCA_021605145.1 of Aegilops bicornis. Taxonomy (NCBI): domain Eukaryota; kingdom Viridiplantae; phylum Streptophyta; class Magnoliopsida; order Poales; family Poaceae; genus Aegilops; species Aegilops bicornis. The sequence goes on along the minus strand of CM038671.1, from coordinate 627,060,808 downwards.
AAGCCTTGGTCTCTTTATAAAGAGATTGAATACCAAGAGCCCTCCCCGTGACCGTTTGGGACTCGCCTTCGACTGAGGAAATGGACCAACGGGCACGATTTGGTTACCCACGCCCGTATTGATGAGAATCCCAGAATAAGGGGACACGATCTCTGCTTCGACAAGACGTGCCAAGGAAACCGCCTCGCTAAACGCTACCGAGGTGGGACAAGAAAACGATTCGAATAAAGGCTTGGTCGTAGTGTGATGTCACGCCGCGAATACGCCGCCAGATTGGATTTGTGTAAATATTATTCTCTCTACGGTGGTATGTGGAACTTATTTTGCAGAGCCGGACACTATCCTTGTGTTCAAAATCTTCTATGAAGTATTCGGAGGAGGAACCCGCCTTGCAATGCCGAAGACAATCTGCGCGCCGGACCCGTCGTCATTGAAGCCTGGTTCAGGGGCTACTGAGGGAGTCCTGGATTAGGGGGTGTCCGAATAGCCGAACTATAACCTTTGGCCGGACTCCTGGACTATGAAGATACAAGATTGAAGACTTCGTCCCGTGTCCGGATGGGACTTTCCTTGGCGTGGAAGGCAAGCTTGGCGATACGGATATGTAGATCTCCTCCCATTTGTAACCGACTCTATGTAACCCTAACCCTTTCCGGTGTCTATATAAACCGGAGGGTTTTAGTCCCAGAGGACGAACAACAATCATACCATAGGCTAGCTTCTAGGGTTTAGCCTCTCTCGATCTCGTGGTAGATCTACTCTTGTACTACCCATATCATCAATATTAATCAAGCAGGAGTAGGGTTTTACCTCCATCGAGAGGGCCCGAACCTGGGTAAAAACATCGTGTCCCTTGTCTCCTGTCCCCATCCGCCTAGACGCACAGTTCGGGACCCCCTACCCGAGATCCGCCGGTTTTGACACCGACACTCTTCTTTTGAGTCATTGGCGCTGCCCACGTGGCATTGTGAGTCAGCGGTGGCTTGGTGTACACTTGCAAGAAAACCCCTAGAAAGAAAAACATATTCAGTACCGACCCCCGCATACCGCACTCCACCCCCCAAACCCCGACCGGGCGACCTGACGGCGGCTGGGTGCCCGTCGGCGGCAATGGCAAGCCCGTTGGCTGTCTACATAGGTTGCGGCGACGGAGAGGATGGCGAGGTAGCCTCCCCCTACAGTAGCCTCTCCGGCTGACGACGGCAACGAATCTACAGACACTGACGTCGGATGTGATTGTGGTGAAGCCGTTGCTGGTGTGGTTGATGCCGGTGGACGCGCGGGTGCTGAACTTCTTCCTCGGCGGCAATTTCCCTGGGATGATGCACCCCAGTATGGTAAGATCTTCTCACTGATTCTCTTCCCCTTCCTTTGTGCCTCTCGACAGTGTTTGCTAGGGTTTCAAAATTGGGTATTTTTTGTTAGAGAAGTGATGAATTTAGGTTCAAATAAGTGTTTACGGGTTAGTTTCCAGTGGAGACGTTTGTAGTTGTCAGTAAAGAGATTAATTTGTAGTTTTTCTTGCAATGCCGGGGATTGCATCGATTTATTTAGCTTAGTAATACATCACAATGGATGTTTCTGTGGTGTTGGACCGAACCGTATTTACATGCAGGAATCAGTAGATGTTTTTGATGGCTGTGACAAGGGTACATTCTGTTGTGCTCTGGTGGATTGGATGATCAAGCAACTAGGATATGCTTTGCCATCCATGGGGTCTCAAGTGTACTAGTTGGATCCTGGCAAAACAGTTGTAGATGGTTTGAACCAGATGAACTCTTAAATGCATGCATTATCTATGGCAGATTCAGCTTACGCAAGAGGTGGCCACAAAGTGCATGTTTATGTTGATCATGATAATGTTCTAGAGAAACAACTTTGGGATGATGTTCTTGTGAAATCAGTTGAGCTACCTACAGTGATAAGTCCTTGCAAGAAAGAATTTCAATCAGAGGACATACCAGCTAGCAATTGTATGCCTACATTCAGTGAGCAAATGTTCAACATGATGCCAGGTAGATATGAAGATTTGTGCAACAACAATAGATCCATACCTGCTAGGAGGAACTTGAGTACTGATTTTGTGAAAGAAGAATTTTACATGGAAAAGAAAGGGAAGGAGAATATGTTTCCTGAGGTTTTACAGCAAGAAGAAGAATTTGCTGCTGTGAGAGAAGATGAATTTGCTGGTGTGCAAGAAGAAGAATTTGCTGCTATGCAATAAGAAGATTTTGCTGATATGGAAGAAGAAGATTATGCTGCTGAGAGTGAAGATGAAGAGTTTGGTATGCATCAGACTCAAGTATTGATCCAGATTTTGCAGATTCCGACTATGATTTTAAGGCTGGAGATGACACTTTATTTGATGAAAATGTTGACACTTCTTTCCAGATGACATAATAGCTGCAACTAGGAAAGTGCTGAAAGAAGATGCAAATGGTGATGATCCAGATGTTGTTGATACAGAGAAATTAGAGCTCTTAGAGAGTGAAGACAGGAGAAAAGTTTATTTCCCTGCTTTCAACAAATTGACAAACATGGAAGACCCAACATTTAAACTTGGCATGGTCTTTTCAAACCCTGCAGAATTAAGAAATGCTTTGTCCATGTACATAGTGAAGAACAGAGTAAAAATAAGGAAGACAAAGAACAATGCTACCAGAATTGAAGCAAAATGTGTTGAAGGCTGCCCTTGGAGAATGATTGTTGTTAAAGATAGCAGAGTTGAGTACATGCTGATAAAGACATATGTTGGAGAGCATACCTATGGGAGGGTGTGGGAAGTGAAAGAAATGACAGCTCCTTTACTAGATGGAAAATTCGTTGAAGAATTCAGAGATGACCCAAAGATGAGTTTGACAGCTTTTCAAAACAAAGTTTAGAAGAAGTACAACATGAAGCCAAATAGATTTAAGTTAGCAAGAGCTAGGTTGTCATGTCTAAAAAAGATTAGAGGAGATGAAGAGGCCCAATATGGACAGCTTTGGGACTATGGACATGAGCTAAGGAGAGCAAACCCAGGCACTACTTTCTTCTTGAAAAGGATGGGTGAAACATTGAACACTTTGTACATATGTTTGGATGCCTGTAAAAGAGGATGGCTACTTGGTTGTAGGTCCATTATTTGTCTTGATGGAACACACATAAGGACCAAATATGGTGGACAGATATTGACAGCAATTGGAGTAGATCCCAATGACTGCATATACCGAATTGCAATGGCTGTTGTAGAGGTGGAGTGCCAAGCCAGCTAGAAGTGGTTTCTCACTAATTTGAAAAATGACCTAAACATACTTAACACATCAGCTATCTCTATAATGAGGGATAAACAGAAGGTGTGGTGAAAATAAAAAATTCCTTATATGTATGTGATTACAACACTGTAACTTCTGTCTTAACATAACATAATCAAGTTATTTGTTTTGTCAGAGGGTTTGATTAGAGCAGTCAGAGAAATGTTCCCTGACTCTGAACATAGGTTTTGTGTCAGACATCTCTATCAGAACCCGAACCAGCTTCACAAGGGAGAAACAGTAAAGAATCACTTGTGGGCATGTGCAAGGTCAAGCAACACTACAAGATGGCAGCAAAACATGGACAGGTTCAAGGCAGATTGTCCTGAAGCACATGCTTGGTTAGATGAAAAGAAGCCATCTAAGTACTGCAGAGCTTTCTTCAGTGATTTTGTCAAGTATGACATACTTACAAACAGTTCATGTGAAGTTTTCAATAAGTATTACCTTCTTCTCTTTACTATTGCTTATTAAATGTCTAGTGCTTACTTCTGTTTATGGACCTGCCTACTAATTAGGTGGATATTAGAAGCTAGAGAGCTGCTATCCTGTCTATGTTGGAGAACATTGCTTGCAAGATAGGGACAAGATATAACAAAATGCAAAAAGAGGCTCTACAGAAGTGGACTGGTCAGATTTGCCCAAAGTTTAGACAAAAAGTTCAGAAAAATGCAGATTATGCAGCAAACTGCTTTGCTACTGAATATGAAAAATCAACTTTTAAAGTTTTGAGCAATGATGTTACATATATTGTAGAGTTGAACATGAGAGCTTGCACTTGTAGAAGATAGCAGTTAACTGGAATTCCATGCAACCATTCAATAGGTTGTTGTAGGCATGAGAGAATTAAACCTGAACAGACGGTATGTAGCCGCTATTCTCTGAATGCTTTCATGCAAGCTTATGGTCCTGTGGTGAAGCCTGTTAGAGATAAGTCGGAATGGGAGCATGTTAATGGCCTGGTAGTCAAACCTCCATCTTATGAGAAGGTTGTTGGCAGGCCCTCAAGCAAAAAAATAAAAAAAGCTCCTGAAGAAAATGAGGATGGTACAAAGTTGAGCAAACATGGGGTCACTATTCATTGTGGATATTGTGGAAATATAGGCCATAACAGGAAAGGATGCCCTAGATTGAAAGACATTGCAAGGGCGTATAAAGACAAGCAAAGCAGCAAAGACAAGCACCAGAAACCCAAACAGAGGACAACTCACAGGAGCAACAGCAAGAAAGACCAAAGAGAAGGAGAAGAAGAATCGTGGAAGAGCAAGTGGACATTCCAATCTCCATGCCAAACCCAAACAGAGGCCCTACAATGGTTGATGAAAATGGAGATGCTGATATTCCTGAGATACTAGAGGTAATGTGCAGCATATACTTACAAATAATTCCAGTTTGTATAGGCAATACTAACTCATTGTGTATTGTTTTGATCAACACATTGATCATGTACAACTAGATCCTAGGAAGGATCCAAGCAATGTGAAAGAATCTATGATATCTCAGCTAGCCCATGAGGTGAAGACCAAATTCTTATAATATAGTACTTGTAACTTGTTTCTATTTTGTTCTTCCAATAAAACAGAGTTATCTGATTCATAAAATGCAGGCACCAGAAATTGCCATTGAAGAAATAGAGCCATTCCCTAGTGAATCTGCTTTTGTTGCACAATATAAAGCTAACATTCCACCACCAAGGACATCAATAGTCACAGCACAGGTTTTGAGAGGTCAAGCAAAGGAGAGGCCAGGAAGAAGAAGAGAAGCTAGAGCTGCAGCTAGTGCAATTAACAGGAATGCAAACACAGCTGGCACAAGCAACAATGCAACATGTGTTGGAGGATTTCAATATCTTCTGTTTGGAGAGAGAGGAGGAGGTGCAGCTACAAGAGGAAGAAGAGCAGGAAGAAGAGGAGGAAGGGGAGGAAGAAGAGGAGGAAGAGGGGGTAGAAGAGGACCAACATATGCAACTGGCATAAGCATGGATGAAGAGGAGATCAACAACACACAATCAGCACCACGAGACTGAGATCATGCTTTGTAATTCAGTAATGTAGTAGTTCCAAAATAAACTTGTTCTTCTGGTAGTGTTCTTTGTAGGTACTTTTGGTACATCTAATCCTTTTGGATGAAAAAAAAGATCTCTGCAAGATAATTTCTCTGTGGTTTCTTCTCTTTTGTTAAATGAGATATCTCTTGTCAATTCAATTGCATATACTGTCATCTCAATGTTGTGCAACAATAATTGAATTTCATGCAACAGTCTCACACCAGTCACACATCATAAATAGAACCATATTGCATGAAGCAGGTCTAGATACAATAGTCTTACATACATAGGCTCACAACCCAACATACTACATGAAGCAGGCATGGATACAATAGTCTTACAGACATGGGCTCACATTGTCACACAACAAACATATAGGATACATTGCCAAATAAAAGAGATGCAACATCTCTATCTCATCTACATCTTGAACAAACCACCTGCACGGCCATCGGACCCTGGACCTGCAAAACCATGTCCACCACCAATTTATGCCCTCTCTGTGCCATCTATTGTACCAGGATAACAAGTGAAAGTGTGACACCGAGCGTTGTTCGATTCTTCATCATAATCATAAGCAGGCGGCAACTTTGTTAAGATCGGGCTGCCATCTATAACCTACAGAACACGGATCTTCAGAAAATGAACAACTATTGGCTTCTCATCTTTCAGACGACTAGTAGGCGGTGAAATTGGCCCATCAGAGTCAGAGGTTGGGTAATCTTGTCGTAATTCGTGCTCCGCAGCTCCACTTCATATAATTTAGGCAATTTGTTTGGGTTCTTCATCCACGCTTCAACAACGACGAAGCATCGATCGGTGGGCTTCAACATCTTAACGAGATCGCCGCCGAGACTGCTAACAAGGTTGGTAACGAATTCGACCTCCCATGCCTCTTGCGGGAGCCCATCAAAGCTCAACCTTGTCAAAAACTTCATAGACGACTCCTCGCCACCCATCCCACGATGCCAGCGGCTAAACTGGATTGTCTCTCCGCCGACAGCAAGCTTGCGGGAGTGGTAGATGAGCACGCAAGTGCAGTCCTCGCCGGACCGAAACCGTACAAGAAAATCCGCCGGAGGCGAACATACCTCAACCATGACGTCGTCGCGGTAGACGCCGCATCGCGCCTCCAAAGCAGCAACCACCTGTGCCGGCGACACGGAGGCCGGTTCCCTCCATTGTACCCACCAACAAGACGCATCACAGAAGCTTCTCCTCTAGCCGGTACATCCAAATTGCGGCGCCCAAAGACACAAAGGCCGACCTCGCAACTCCGGCTCGCCACGCCTCCAGCTCTCCGCCGGGAAGAAGATACTACCCTCCCCGTTCTCCGGCCGCCAACTCACTCCCTCAAACTGGTCCATCTCGAGTGAGGTGAGGCGGCGGCGATGGCTGTAGCAGATCGAGAGAGGGGAGAAGGTGAGAAGAAAAGCTAGGGTTTTCCCCGAATCGGGCAGAATTGGGGATTTTGACCAAGGTGAGGATGCACAATTTGCAAAAAAAAACCATCACAAATATCCTGACAGTGGGCCATATGCTGAGTCAGCAAGCCAAGTCGGCCCCGTAACGGCTTGAAACGGGGAAGTGACACATTCGCTCATAAAGCAAACCAAACTGACTACTTCTCCATGTTTTGATACTTGTGTGACCAATGTGCTCATCTCGCGAGAGTTCAGTGACCTATGATTAAGTAAATCACAAGCTAACGTATTAGAATGTTTATATCTCGTTGCGACACACGGGCTTTGTTCTAATAAAGTAATTAAAGGCTAAAACACAATCAAAGACCAAACCAGTTTCCAAATCATGAAGCCGTGAAACGACAAGAAATCTAATGCGTGCCGCCACACCTGCACAAACCATCTTCCTAGGAAACACGGCGATGATTTGAAGTGCGTACAAGGCCACAAGCTACGAATTAACCACACAGACGCACATTTCTGATTGTCGTGATTAGATCAGCTTGGCCGTGTCGTCGAGCAGCGACGAGGCAATCAACGGATCGATCTCCTCTATGGCTGATATTTTGGGTTTGATTTGGCAATACGGTGTCTGCGCTGGTGTGGACGGGAGCCTCACACGTACGACCACATCACGTCATCTCACCTGATGCAATGGAATCTCAATCTCCCGTTCGTTTTCGCTCGAGAGCCATCGATGTCTGTCGCCTCTTGATTTCCCGGCTGGATATATCCCAGACGTCACTTGGAGCAATTCGGTTCAGGCTTCGCCACCAGCGACGTCAGTTAAATCGGGCGTACTGAAGTACTTGGACGGTATTGCCTCCGGCCAACGATCGACGCTTCGTTTTTATAAGACGTGCCATAACCTGCGGGCAGTGCCGGTTATGGCCTGGCTGGCCTCGTCTCGTCGTGACAGGAAACTGTTCAGAGAAGAGGATGCTGTTTGGTCTCTTTCTTGTGAGCACCGTCCGGAAATGCACAGACACAATTAATTAAGTGTTAGCTGATCGATCACTAGGCTCTATGTTCAAGTACGTACGTACGGACTAAACCTCTCTAGGCACCGTCCTCGAGTAGTTAATAGAACCATTTTGAACCAGACGTACGAGAGGGAGCGTCACACAATTAGGAAACACCGTGCAGCAACGTTAGTCGTTCGAAACCGGCCGTGCATCTGACTGCACCTCCGGGATGCACGGAGCGGCGAGGCCGGGGCGCGTCTGCGTACGTATGTCGGCCGGGATTGGCACGTCTGGGAGCGAGCTCTGGTCCGCGCATGGGGCCAAAGCCGCGAAAGCGTGCGGTTCACATCCACCGTCTGTCTGATAGGAACACCTGGATCTCTGGGGGCGGGGGGCCCTGGCCGACGACATGACGCGGGTCGGTCGATCCTGCGATGAACTGTGGAGCTTTTGATCTCGATCGGCCGCATGTGGCCGGCCGGGCGGGGCGTGGTGGCCCAGCCGAGGAAAAAACGCCAAAAGCTAGCAACGCCCAGAAGCCCTCGTCCGTCAGTAGCCAGCCCTAGTAGGGCGAAAGAGACGGCACGGCCGGTGGTGCGCTGCGTAGGTTAGTTCACTCATAATAACGATCAAGGAAGATGGCAGTTAGCGTAGTTACCTAGAAGGTGATCATCACACGCTCGCTGGCTCGCTCGCTTTTACTAGTAATTAGCGTAATTGTTGCTTCTGCGAGTGCATGAGATGAGTGAACGCCCTCGACTTTTAGTTTACAGTGGTGCCGGTCGGTGATAATTGATATCGGTCGTTGATCTGGTTGCATTTCGATCGATCACTTTATTCTCTGCCTAGACTTTTCACATGTAGAGTGACAGCTCCCACCAATTTCTTTTTTAACATGTAGAGTGACAGCGAGCACCGTGTGTGTGATGTAAACCCGGAATGCATGCGTGCATGCGCTTTATGTTGTGTTACGGGCCGGTGAAGACGTACTGAAAAGATCAGAGCATGCATAGTAGCTACGGCAGATAAGAGGGAGAACACTGCGTAGTGGCCGGAGCGATCAGTGGAAATGCCGGATCCTTTGGCACCGCGTGAAAGATCAGTGAAGAGGAAAGAGGCATGCATAAGTGCATGCCAAGGAAAGGCGGTATGAACCCGGATCACTTGCGAGCTGCGACGCGTAAAGCAACAGCGAGAGGAAACGGGCCAAGGAACGAAACGAGCTGAAAATAGCATGCATGGAGGATGGTGCTACCGCGCACTGACTATTCTCGCAGCGGATCGAGCAGAGCAGTCCATTGTGCGGGACGAGAGAGGCGGAAGGGGAGGACAGCGACGGCCGCCGCACCGCCGTATCGTAGTGCGTTCTCCGGTTCGACCCGAGCCCGGCCGGTCGCGCGCCGACCTGGCACGGGCGTCGACGTCGAGAGGGCACGGCCAGCTCTAGTGCTGGGAGGCCCGCCCTGGCTCTGGCCGTCGTCGGTCTTGCACGACTGTAATAGCTACCCGGCACCGCCCGTGCCGTCCCTGGGTAAAAGCGTCGTGGACCGACCGCGCCGGCTTTGCGGGAAAATCCCTGCCCGCCGGCAGTCACGGCCCGCGGTGGGTTGGTGCGGTTCGGTGGCCCGGTCCAACGGAAACATTTCACGTTCTCAGCTCTGTCGCCAAAGACATGAGAGAAAGCTGACCATGGTCTGCATGCGTCTTTGGTATGGAGAGTAGATCGCGCCGTGGACCATTCCAGTTCGCGGGGGCGAGTGGGGCGATCAAGACCTCTGCACGGTGGTGCATAGTACTACTCCTGCAAGCTGCTGGCAGTGGGCCAAGCATTTCCAAGCGAGCCATTGAATGTCGAATCAATTGGACGTCGACGCGCCCCATCGATCCACAGCGCTCTGTGGGGTTCGCCCGGCGCGTGACGCCGCCGTGACGCCATGATCGCGTCGACGCTTGGTCGACGTCGGTCTATCGCGCCGAAGGAGAAGGGAAACGGAAACCGCAGCAGCACAGGCGAGGTAGCTAGCCGAGCGGTCGCAACCGAGCTACAGAGGCACCAGCGCGGCATCGGACGCGCCCACGTGTGCGCGTTTCAAGTGAGGTGGCTGCTAGCTGGCTGGCTGGGGCATCGACGGACTGAGGCACTGAGCCATTCAACCGATCGCCCTAGAGTACGGCCTTCATTGCAGCGACTCTGAAACCGTACACGTACAATTATTAAATTTTGGATCGTGCTTGCATATGTCTGTCTTGCTAGCTACGTGTACTGTAGTAGTAGTATCTACTATGCCCAAACAGGCGGTGTTTAACGTATTCGTATGCATCATGATGATGAAGATGTGATGCAGTATACATCATGCAAGTGTTATTACTTTCGGGACAAGAAAAAATTGACCGAGGTGGCCTTTTTGCAGATCCAAGTGCTGTCTCCACGAAATTATCTGCCGGGATACGAGAGCGGCGTTTTGGCTCTTAGATGCATATGATCTATTGTCAAAATACATATTTTAAAAAATTGAAAAATTCGGAACAAAAATTCCACGTGTATATCCGGACATTTTATGTGCGTTCACAAGGTTTCGGTGAAAAACGACGTTTTTTATGGCTTGTTTAAAAAAGATAAAAAAATGCCTCGTGAATAGTTAGAATGAAGCATCAGAAATTGTCTTTTTTACACAAGTCATGAAAAACGTCGTTTTTCACTGAAACCTTGTGCACGCACATAAAATGTCCGGATATATACACGGGATTTTTGTTCTGAATTTTTCAATTTTTTAAAATGTGTATTTCGACAACGGATGCATATGCACCTAGGAGCCAAAGGCAATTACCGCCGGGATACGCCTTTTAGACCTGCCCTTTCCCGGCCATAGACAGTATAACTAGGAGTGATACCAAGCAGGGACAGGGCATTTGCGTTGCATCTTTCCGAGAGAATAGCAATAGGCCCGGCCAAAAATCTCTCGTATATAATATCAGCTACATATATGTTGACGAGGTAGGGCGTGATGATGAGATACTCTTCTAGAAGCCTAGCTAGACGAAGGACAAATCTTTAAATTCATGCATGCTAGCTCACTGGTACGTACTCATCCGTGGTGGTAGCGACAGCTAGCACTTGTAGTGCATGCAGAGCGTCAACACAGCTCCATTTTGCCTACATATGTCAGTCGTGCATGCAGGCAATGCACACGGCTTCGCTGAGAAAATCCAAGAATAAATGTGTACTCCCTCCGTTTTTAAATATAAATCTTTATACAAATTTCATTATAGACCACATACAAATGTATACAGATGCATTTTAAAAATAGATTTATTTATTTGGTTTCATATAAGTCTATAGTAAAATCTCTACAAAGACTTTTATTTAGGAACGGAGGAAATATATCCTCAGACCTTAGCTAGAATACGTAGGATGCACTGTACTGACTACTCCAAAGCTAGTGCCAAGCTCTCCCACGGTCCCGACCACCGCATGCCGCCATATATATGTACGGCCAACGCTGAAAGCTGCTCTAGCTTGATCGATGAGAGGCAAAGCGGCAGGCGCTAGGGCCTAGCACGCGCGGCGTACGTGGTCCCTCTCTGTCCCTGCTCGAGACGTGGAAGGAGCGCAATCGCCGAGTTTTTCGACCATAAGAGCAACTCGAACGGGTCGACGCAAACATACCGTAATTTTATCTTTTTTGTCCGTTTGAATCGGCCAGGCGAACAGGGACGTCCGCTTCCGCGTTTGGGTCAGCATATGTGTCCAACGCTCGCCCGATCTATTTTGACGGCGCCGACAAAAAAATTGTACATGCATATTTAAATAAAAACAACTTAATTAAACATTAAAACTGGCTAGGAAGGCCGGCGAGAGTCCATGCGTCCACATTAGTATTAAATAAAACTAAAAACAAACTAAACTATGAGGCGGCGTGCTGCCTTAGGCGTCGTTATCGTCGTCGTCCTCGGGGCCGGTGAGGTCGATGAGCTGACCCAAGGCGATCGAGGAACGCCGTGTTCGGTGCGGCGATGTAGGCTGCGAAATTTCATTCCGTGAGGCGGGGGCGGGGGTTGTCTTGACCCGCGGCTGGCGCGCCTCCTCCTCGACCTCATGCTCCTCCTCAGTCGCTAGAGCATCTCAAGTACTCGCCATGACTCCTCGGCAGTGGCTGGCGCCGCATCTCTCCAGTGCGCTTTGCTCCTGCGCCGGCGTCGCCCCCATTCCAAACCGGTGGCGCCGAGACCCACTCGCGTAGTACTCCGTCACGAGTAGCGCCGATGGGGGCGGCTCGGCTCGAACTCATTGCGACTCGGCTCGGCCTTGGCCAGCGGGGTCGGGGGCAGGGGGCCACCGTGGCCTGCCGATCGCCGGCGCGGAGAAGCGATGGCTGCGCCATGGCCGCCAGACCGAGCCTCCTCTTCCTCCACCGCCTCCACCCTGCGCCGCTCGTCCTCCTCTCTCTCGCGGTAGACCGCCGCAAGGGACGCCTGGTCCTCCTTGCGGACGACGAGCAGGGGCGGCGGCACGCTGTGGTCGACCTCGCGCACGCCGCGTCGCCTCGCCTCCTCGTGCTCGAAGGCGAACCACCTCTTCCAGTTCGGCGAGTCGGACGCGTAGGTGGCGTCGCGGCGCTCAGCAGCGCCCACCGGCGCCGCACCTCCTCCGCGTGCGCCCTAAGCCGACCGCCGGGCCGCATGGGATCCTCTTCGATCCGAGATGCGATCGTCTGGCGAGTAACGTCGAAATGCAGCGAGAAACGCAGCAGGGCTGCGGTGCCACTCCGCTGATATGCCTTGCGTTCACGCTCACTGTCTTGCGTGACGGCCGCCCGTGAAGGAGGAACTCCGAAGGGAAAGGGACGGCGGGGTCCTTGCCCTTGGCCTTCCTACTGCTGCCGGCGCCGGAGAAGAGCCCCATTTGGCACGGCTTGGATGGCTAGGGTTGTCTAGGGTTTGCCGGTGACGGGGGTGCGAGCGTGCCTAGATGTGGACGGGGGCTGGCTGGATGAGGACGGCCGTGCCGCACGGTCGGCTTAAAAAAGGGTGACCGCCGTCGCTGACGTGTGGGCCCCTGATCATAAATTAAACTGACCAGGTAGGTGATGGGTCGTTGGACGACCGCCAAGTGGGGCCATGACGGACACCGAGAAGGCGCGCGTGGCGTTCATTTCGCGTCCGCGTCGATGCATTTAGGGCGCAAATTTGGGCCGCAAATGCGTCGGCGCGGACGCGAAGCGGACGCCATTTAGGTTTGGGTCGCCACATTGAGCCATCAGTTTTGCCCGTGCCTTCATCAGTGTCGTCGACCTTACCCAGTAGGCCAGTAGAATTAGATATGACGAGGAGGCAAGGCCACGGGAGAACCCATTTGTTTTAAGACTAGTCATAGTGGGTAGTAATATAGAGTAGTAACATTCTTATGTTATTAGTCTATGTTACTACCTCCATAGTGGATAGTAACATAGAGGTAGTAACTTGAGGTTTTCATTTATTGTTTTGTGGGATCTATACTAGTACTTTAACTTTGTGATCTATATGTGGCATGTATCAATATGAAATTTTGTTTGCCAGTACCCATATATAAATACAAGAACACAAATTCGAATGGACCCATAATATGAAATTTTGTTTGCCAGTACCCATATATAAATACAGCATGTCCTAACTAGTGTCTCGATGTGATATATCACTTGTTCAATGAAGAAAGCAAAAGCAAAAGGATGTCAACTGAAGCTCACGGTTTTGGTAGACTTAGATGTGAGTAAACACTTGGCAGTACAGAAATTCCCTAAAGAGCTACACACGCTGAATCAGGTATTCGAGCTAAAGGAATTGCAATTGGCGAAGATTGAATTAAAAGCAGAAATTTATACCATGTAGGGTTTGCAGCAGAGGATTCCATGAGAGGGAAGTACATGTACGGTGGTGTGGAGGGGCTGGCGGACGAAGCTCGTCGGGCCTTGAGGTAGAATAGTTGATGTGGCCAGCGGTTGGCGCATGAGCTTGCCGGGCGCCGGGATGTCTTCTTCTTGGCGAGGTCGCCGATGACGGATCGGCGCCCGCCTCCTTACGGGCACCAGACTTGGCCATGATTCAGTGGCCTCGCGTCGCCCGGCCAGGCTGCCACGCGGCGAGACGGAGAGCGGGCGAGGGAGATGGAGGCGGAAGGAGGGAGAGGATGGAGCGGCAGGGAGGAAGAGGATGGAAGCGGTGGGAATTTTCCTTCGTGATGGGGGACGCGCAATGGATCGATTTGCATTAAAAAATTGTGGGACCAAGCGCGAAGTTACGATAACCAGCTATGTTACTGCTATACTCTCTCCTCATTAAATCATTGCCACGTATGCAAATCTGTTGAGTTGGAATCTATGTTACTGCTAAGTTACTACCCACTATGGCTAGTCTAAGAGCAATGTACGCTTAATTGACAGAAAGAAATGTGCAACCAATATCAATATATTTACATCGAAAGGGATGAGAGATGGTCCAGATATTTGGAGAAAAAGGGATCACTTAACTAGTGGCAGCAAAATAAAATGCATTGCACATATTATTTACGCCTTATCGGGTCCACTGATCGATACACACACACACACACACACACACATATATATATATATATATATATATATATATATATATATATATATATATATATATATATATATATATATATATATTCATCACCCAGTGCGAATAAGTTATTCTTCACCCGAGGTAATCTTATGATCATTTCATAATTAAATTACGTTTGAAATTCAAATAGTTACATTTCTATTGATTCATTACGTAAAATTTGGCATAAGAAAATAAAAATATAGGTCATAAAACAAGAAAATTTGCAGTTTATGTATATTTTACATTATGTTTTTACGTTTGTAATTTTACATGACATAAATATATTTTCTGACGATTATATATTTTCTTACGGTCTCTTTTTACGTCGGAAATAAGAAAAACTTACGGAACGTAAAATTACAGTGTATTGATGGTAAAATAGAGGGGGTGAAGAATAACTATTCCTAACCCAGGGTGACGAATAGTCAATCTATAAATGCTATTGCTTCTGCCCATCCGCGTCATATTTTGCAGCTACGTAAGTCAATTATTATGGACCGCTATAAATAAGCGAAAGGTTTGGAGTTCTATATCGAAGTAGAAAAGACGACAGATATTAGAAAAGGCACTTAAATAAAAACTAGGTTCAAATGATTTTATGAAAACGTTCATATTTAGCTGCTTTAGTGCCTTATTTTTAATTTCAAATACATTTATTCATGTGAATGCATGGGGTTTCTTAATTATATATACAATTATAATTATAAAAGGAGAAAATTTCTTCACCAATTCCATCATACGTTTGCTCCATGCGAAGTAGCTTGCAGATGGCGGGCCTCATGTTGAGCTCGATGAGATTAATTGTTTAAGTTTTAAGCATGAGTAGCATGGTTCACTGACATATGTGTTGTGCGATATTTTTCCTATTGTAACGCACGGACATATTTACTAGTCTATATCTATACCTAATAATAAAGGGCTATTCATTCTGGCGGTACGTCATAGAAATTGTCCCCAAAATTGCCAAATATTACCCACCAATGCCACTTACAAGTATCCCTAAAAAATGCCACCTATAAGTGATAAAAGCGTTTTATACAGAGGAATCCCCCGCCTGGGCCGACCCTTATGCAGTACGGACCGCCTATACTGCGCTTTGCGCGCTAGGAGAAGGCCCAACATGCCCGTTTGGACCGGCTAATGTCTGGGCGGCCTACCTTCAAATTATTTTTTTCTTTTCCATTTCCGTTTTTTCTAATTTAAATAATTTGGGACTTTAAAAAAGTTCAGAAAATTTAAAAAATTAGGAACTTTTGAATAAATTTTTTAATAAATATTTAAATGTTTGTGGATTCAAAAATGTTTCGATTTTTTGAAAAAAATTGCTAATTCAAAAAATGTTTGAAATTCAGAAAACAAATGGCCGGGACATCAAAAAATGTTCATGATTTTTTAAAAGTTCGTGTGTTAAAAACTTCTAATGAAATTGAACAAAATTTTGCCAAATCAAAAAATTTTAATGAATGAAAAAATATCCTAAAAATTCAAAAAAATTCTCTGACTTACAAAATAGTTTATTCATTCATAAAATGTTTGCTGATAAATGATCATGCATTTCAAAAAAATGTTCGTAAATTTCAAAAATTGTTCCGCCAATTTCCAAAAAAGTTCAGTGCTCTAGAAATGTTTGCCGATTCAAGAAACTTGTTTACAAAAATGTTCACAATTTAAAAAAATAATATTTATAAGTAGTATAAAATGTTCATGAATTCAAGAATCTTCTATATTTTAGAAAGTGTATGAAAATTAGTAAAAGTGTTCACGAATTTGAAAAATGTTCACGATTTCAGTTTTTCTCACTAGTTTAAAAAATGTTCGTAATTTCAAAAATTGTTAATGATTTCACGAAATTGAGAATGCAAGTGTATGTTGGTGATGTAGCAAAATGTGGTCATGGCCATTGAGTATTATGAATTTTTTTTTCCGTTGCAACCCACGGGCCCTTTTGCTAGTTAAATCTCAAGAGCTTGGTCGGTGTCAATTAGAGAATAAAACACATGGCTTGGGCATTGGGCTCTGGTCAGTGTTATCCTCTGCTCCACTTTCTTAAGGGCATCTTCAACGGCAATCCGTAAATTTCAACCCGCAAATTTCCTCCTGCATCCGTCCGCAGACACCGGTACGGGAGGCCGTCAGCCAACAATAACCGCATATATAGGATACAGACTTTTAAATAGCCGCATGCAGTAGTAGTTCAAATATTACATCCCAATATTGTTTTCCCCTTACCCGCCCACTGATGCTGGTAGAGACGTAGAGTCCGGTCAGGGGTGTGCTGTGGCAGCCAGGGTGGTGGAGCGGTGGCGAAGGCAAGAGAGAAAGAAGGAATAAGAGGGGGAGGATGGAGGAACGGGATCCGGAAATGATTTGGGGGGGGGGGGGCGTGTCAGAGTCCTACGTGTCTGGTGTTCGGACTCATGCAAAGCTCCCCCATATTTGTCTCCGGTTTGCGCGAGAAAATGCGTCCGAACCGCCCCGCGGACCGATACAGGCCCGCACTGGATGGCTTCTGCGGCCCGGACAACTCAGTCCGGGCGGATGCAGTCGGTTTTGCGGGTCCTCCTTGGAGATGCTCTAAGAGACCTTTTTTGCGGGTTCACTTTCTTAAGAGATACCTCACAATTCACCCCACAACTCGGTACCGGAGGCCACATGCATGGCTCGTGCGAGCATGCTCGACGGCGACCATTGGTAGACATGGGGTTGTGTCTCCCCCGGTCCACTGGGACTGACAGGGGATACAGGTGTGGGCACCTCCTATGGTGGAGGCGCCGACCTAGACTTCGTGGCTAATGTAAGGCTAGGAGGGAAAGTAGCTACCTTTTTACTCTTCCTACCATGGCAGGTGCTCCGTGTTGTGGGCGGTGTCGTCAACATGGATCCCGGGTGGCAGCCCCGGATGGTGATCCGCATGGTTGGCTCTCCGGCGTGCACCATGGCGGCGGTGATGGCTTTCCCTCTTGGTCGTGTGCGCGGCAAGAGGTGTACCACCGTGTGGCTCAGGCGTGCTTTCTATCATTGGTAGTTTCGGCGTCACGATCCTGATCTGGGGATCTATACTCGGCGCGCGTGTCCTGGAGGCCTTGTGGTGACATGGTGGAGCTGCCGAGCGAAAGCTCCGCGCTTTGTCGCTGACGACGCTCATAGGTGTGGCTCTCTTCCTGAAGACGCCGTCGTGGTGCTCCTTTCTGTGTCAGGGTACCGGGTGAAGACCCCTGTCCATTGCAGAATTGGTAGTGGAGACGCTTTGCGCCGTAATCGCTCTTGAGGGCGTTGTCGTGGAGTTTAAGTGTTTTAGGGTGTTGCATGGCATTGCACTCAGACATCTGTGTTCTCTCTTTCGGTAGCATGGTTCCTGCGTGTTCCGGTTATCCTGGGATCTGTGTTGTATGAGGGCTACCCATCACCTTATATTGTTCGGCCGTGTACTATGTTTTATTGTTGCTTTATATATAAAGCATGGCGAAATCCTGTTTAGAGAAATTCAGGTTAACTACATCTTTACTGAAAGAAAAACAAAAGTGAACTACATCGCTATATTTGGCTCAACAGAGCCCAAGTGACAAGAGATTGTCCTACCTTCGAAGGACATGAATATGGAAGTTGCGTTTTCCTGGCATCATTTTCATTTCTACAACAGTTCTAGAGCCTAGAGAGGGACTAGTGCTAAGTGGAGCATTCACCAGCTGTGATGTAGGCGTTTATCTATGTGGACAAAAATAAGCCGATAACTTTGGAAAGTTCCCGCTAAAAACAACTTTGGGAGTGCATGGGCTAGCGGCCCGTCCCACTTTGTACTTTTCATCAACTGGGATGCCAATTGTGTAGACTCTGTAGACTGGTAGTGGTACCCTTTATAAAAAAAAAGATAGTGTATCCTTCATTTAGTTGTTTTTTCAGTTTGTCTAAAAAAGTTTTTTTTTCAGTTAAAGCTTACTATTCCCTCTGGTTCACAAAATATTTGAAGTTTTGGATATCCATATGATCTTCAAGATGTAATTTTGACACTACTTTTAACTTTCATTGAATTATTTATATATGTATAATGCTAAAAAATAATTTCCAACAACACTTTTCAGACAAACATATATATCTTTTTACCAAGTTTTCAATCTAATTATTTAAAATAAAAACATGTGATTAATAATGAACCATAATATTTATATTGAATTATTTATAAAGTTGAATATATTATTAATAACAATTGTTGGGATGGCCTAGTTGGTCTAAGGCGGCACATTAGGGGTCTGTTTTGAAAGGGCGTGGGTTTGAATCCCGCTCTCCACATATAATATAATTTTCTCTTCAAGTAAAATGTTTCCCCTTTAGTTTTGCCTTTTCAGTCACCCTTCAATTTTGCTGGATGTATACTTCTTGTAGGGGGGACGTGGAGGCATTTCCTATACATCGCCGTAAGCACCGCTTAAAGGCCATTCTGTACATGGCACACCCCCATGTACACCAGGTCTAATAGCGGGCTCAACCATTTTCTTTCTCTGTTTGGTTTTTTCTGCGTTTCCAACTGGTTTTCTACGTTTTATTTTTTTCCTTCTTTAGTTTTTTTTCAAATTCCAAAAAATTTAAAAAACTTGGTGAACTTTTCCAAAACTGATTAACTTTAAAAAAAATTGATGAAGCTTTTTCAAGTTTGTGAACTTTTTCAGAATTGAAGCACTTTTTTTTCAAATATGTGATTTTTTTCCCAAAATGGATGACCTTTTTTTCAAATTCATGAACGTTTTAACATTTTGATGATTTTTTAAAAACCAATGAACTTTTTTCAAATTCATGACTTTTTTCCAAATGCGTGAACATTTTTGAATTCATGATCTTTTCTTGAAACTTTTCATTTTCTTTATTTTTTTTGTATTTTCCAATAGTCAACGGACCGCATGGGTCCAATGCGTTTGAAGCTACCAGGGTGCGACCACATGGCACCCGCCAGGTTCGGGTGCGTGTACTGGTCACCCAAACCCGTATCCGTCTCTACATTCTTCGCCCAAACCTGTACCCATACCCGTACCTGCACCTCGGGTTTTGAACCGTTACCATACCCATACCCGGGCGGGTCCGAGTAATACCCGCGGGTAAAAATACCTATCTCGGCCACCTTACCCTATTCACACTTCACAATGTATTTTTCAGCATTTCCACATATATACACAACATTTCAGCATGTATACTTCGACATTTCAGAACATATATACCACATTTTAGCAATTCAACACATATATATCATGATTTGTTGTGTGATGGAATAAAAAGAATGGTATTAATTTTCTGAAGTGGATATCAATAAGCATGAACTAGATGGCACTAAACAATGTTCACTTGCATTCATGGATGCATTCATGGATGAGTAGCCTGTATGTCAACTTTTTAGAGAATCATTCGCATATGTTCTTTCTTCTTTTTTCCAATTACAAGACAAACAAGAGGGACACAATTTTCTCTATTTTAATTTTATTGAAGATACATCTGCAGCCCGTACTTCGAAATGATCAAATGAAGGAGACTATATCATAAGATCAACAAAATCAGAGACAAAATAATGTGTTCACAAAACAGGGTCAACACATTTAAACAAGATCATCCACATGGGTAAGGAGAGGGGATTTTAGGTCGAGGCTAGCGGCTGCTTTAGCCCAGGGTAAAGCGGCTACTTTTTATTCTTGAGTAAACGACACATGGGACCTACCTGTTAGAAGGAATTAGCATATGAGTATGAGGGTACGCGGGTATGGGATTGTCTTCCCATACCAGTATCTGGCTTAGCTGATGGGTACAAAATTTTCTCATTTATAAACTCATGGGTATTTATTTTTTACAAACCCTTGCCTTAATACGGTCTTTATCCGGTGGGTTCGCGGGTTGCGGGTAATCATTGCCAGGTTGAGGTGCGAACAAACGAGACTGCTCGATCGAGAGCTCGCCTTCTTCTTTGGGCTGACCCATTAGCGGGGGCACGTGGCGCCAGGAAACTGTTAAATGCGCATAAGGCGCCGAACCGCCGAACAGGAACTCCGATCTTGGATGTACATTTAAAACGACCGTCCAGCCAATGTGATATAGTTTGAGGCCCAACTTCTTAGGGCCAACCCATTTTCCCGTGGGTCTTTCTTACCATTTTCCTTTTTTCTTAGATAGAAATGCGAAAGTCTCTAAAAAAGAGATAAAACCGCTGAAACATAATTCTCCAAAAAAAGATAGAAAGCCCGAAATCAAGAAAAAAAATTATGGAATGGAGAAGTCGCTTTTGAAAACAACACAAGCTACTAAAGTTTTGAAATATTTCCGAAAGGGTGTGGGTTCAAATCCCACTCTCAACAAACAAACCTTTTTGTCTCTATGACATTTTTTTCCTTTAGTTTTCAATGGATTATTCCTTCTATAAAGCATTCGGAGATGGTTTTTAAGTTGCCCCGGAGTTATTCAGTTTGAGGCCCAGCTTCTCAGGTGCAGTAGGAATCCCCTATTGGGCCGAGCAATTCAACGCTGTATCTTTTCCCCTTTTTGGGTGGATCAACATATTTTTTAATATACAATGTATGTTCTTAAACTCATAGTGAATATTTTTTGGAAACATATATTTTTAGTAAGGTCTGAAATATTTTACTTCCGTAAAAAAAGAGCTGGTTCTTTAGG
Source organism: Aegilops bicornis (assembly GCA_021605145.1). Classification (NCBI taxonomy): domain Eukaryota; kingdom Viridiplantae; phylum Streptophyta; class Magnoliopsida; order Poales; family Poaceae; genus Aegilops; species Aegilops bicornis. The sequence continues at coordinate 627,039,792 of CM038671.1, read as the reverse complement.
TGGAAAACCATCTAGAAAAACGAAGGAAAAAATAAAAACATAAAACCTCTTTGCTCCATTGTGGGCTGGCCCGTTTGTATTGCATGCAGGCGTGGCCTCCAATGTTTACGCCTATAAGCATCATACATGAGGTCTCCCTTTTTGTGCTAAAAAAGTCGGGAGCTGAGTGCCGGTTTCGATTACTGGCGCTCGAAGGTGGTGCTACTTGGGCCGGACCAGCAAATCTTCGTTCGCTAGCTCGCGGGCAGCTCGAAAAAATAACACAAAAAAGTAGCGCTCTGGAGGATCGAACTGGCGCTGCGATTAAAACGTACGACGGCGTTTCCTAAACGGCGCCCGCTGCGCCAGTTAATGTGTTACCTGCAAACCGGCGCACACCGCCGCACGAATCTGGGCCGGCCCGTTTAGGTCTTCTTTTCCCGTCTCAAACTGCAAAAATATACGTCCGCAAGTGAGTTTGCAGCAAATCGAACTTCGGATCTCGCTATAGTTGATACTAGGACATATGCCCGTGCGTTGCAACGGGAGAGGTATTTGGGTATCCACGGTACGATGGAGGCGCGTGTCGAGGTCTAGCAGAAATGCATATGAGCCGTGCGTAATAAAATCACGAAATAAGTCATAATGTTTTTTTTGAATCATAATGTTGATGGTAAGGAATCCTGAAATCTACTCCCTCCTATCCGATTTGTTGGGTGTATCTAACAAAGCAACTAATGTAGACACTGAGTGAAGAGGGACTTCAGAAAACTTCGAGATGTTGAAAAACTGATGGGATTTAATGTAAAATGGCGAGGTGAGGCTATTAAATTTGTAAACTGACCCCACATTTTATCACGAAGCATAGGATAGCATTATTGGTTTGATCCAGTGGGATTAAACTGGAGGTCACGAGTTCGATTCCATATGACCAACTATTTCATAAAAACTGAAGTGAGGACGCACTATAATGTATTGCGGGTTGATTCTTAGAAACCTTAGGGATATTTCTAAAAAATGCGCGCCACAAATTAAGAACGTCACCTCCTTTTATTAAGAAGTTATAGATTATATTAGATGTCTGATCGTGAGATCGAGTCCCCACATGACCATATTTTGCGGTCAAAATAGGCCGCGCACAAAAGCGGAAGCCCCTTGACGGACTTAAAAAATTTAGTGTAGAAGATGAACTTTGTAAGTTGTGGTTCTCAATCCGAGCAGATTTTCTTCTGGATGTGATCTCTGATGAGATCCTGAACTTTTCTTAGTTAAGTAATAGAACGGCCTATTCATCCTCCAAAAAAAAGCAAGGAAAAAATCTTAAAAAATATAACATGATTGAAAAATCAAAGAAGCACACCTTCTTTTATTTTACTCTCTCCGTCCGGAAATAATTGTCATCAAAATAAATAAAAGGGGATGTATCTAGACGTATATTAGTTCTAGATACATCTCTTTTTATCCATTTTTTATGACAAATATTTTCGGACGGAGGGAGTACTATATTTAATATATATAGATAGATGAAGTAGAATTTCAAAAGAAAAAGAAAAGTAAAGTAGAGAAATACAGGGAGTAATAAACATGCTATTTTTCTACCTTGGGGGACGGTCCGTCTTGGCCCAGCCGCCCCAGCCAGCCAGCTCACGGTGCCACGTGCCGGCCCCCTGTGTATGTGTGTGTTCTCCTCCATGTCTCACGTTTTATAACCCTCAAAAAAAGTCTCTGCTGCTTTTCTCCTCCCTCACGAACTCTCTCACTCCCTCACTAAAGCTCTCCTCCATCCCCTTCTCCACCTCACGACCGTCGGTCAATTCTAGCTGTCACCGGTGAGAATCATAGCTTCAAAGACCGCTCTCTCAGCCCACACTACCTCCTCCATCGAAAGTGAATTCAACATGTTCGTTCTCGGCGGCCCTACATCGTGGATCTGGTCCCATGTTGTCGTGGATGTGGTCGTTGACCTTGACGGCGCACGGTCGCCATGGTCGTGGCCGCTTATTGTGTGCGCAAGAAGCGTAACCGCATCACGCAGATGGATTAGGCGATCCGCCGCCGCCAAGACGACGCTTAACCAGGAGCAGAAGTAGGTGATGCGCTCAAGCCCACCTTCGCCACCATCGAGCGCCTTGCTTCCGTAGTGGGTGTCTCCAGCCGCGACGCACTCCAGGCATATGGCCATCACGCCCACTTATGGCTCGCCCACGCCGATGAGCCGATCCACCCTGGCTCCTCTGTTACTTGCATTGTGAGTGTTATTGATATATTAGATTTGTTATCTGGTTTTTATTGGAAATGATTGCTGACTCAAACCTGTGGCTTTTGGCTGTAGTTGGTGTGGTGAGGGCTAAGTTGGACAGGATAATGGCATCAGACTACTACACAACAGCTGCAGTGGGAGGGAGCTACGGAGCTGAAGATGTGCAGGCACAGGAGAGTATTACTGTCTGACCAGAGGCACCTTCAGTCCAGGAGAACCTAGCTGCTGAAGGTCACAAGGTGAAGTGGCAAATTACAGTCATCTTGTAATTTAATACAGTATATGCTTACCATGCTGCAGTTATCATTGCCCTGAAACTATGTTTTGATCTTTGTTGATGATTGATCTGTTGTAGTGCACAATACTCCTAGTATTATTACTATTTGCTGCTGCTGTTTCTGTCGATTCAGTAGTAATGATCAATGTAGATTATATAAATTTTAAGTGGAAAACAAGGTCGCTCCATTTGGGGTGTAGATTATGCTATTTCATATGGCCGTTGTGGGCCGTTGCTCAGGTACAACAGACTGTGCATTGCTGTTCCAGAAAATAACGCTGAAAATAAGAAGTTAACCACTATGATCTTTGTACAATATTATGTGTAGTGTCACCACTATCTAGGTACTGGATGATCTCTATGCTGATGGGTCTTCACAGTTTGCAACATAGTAATTGAGTTTTTTCGTTAGAAATTTTGTTTTATCAAGGATCTCTGTTTACTTTCCTTACTTGTATCATCCGAAGTACAGAAGGGATGTTAGATTTGTTAGTTCAACATAATGATAGGATTCATTTGTGCAATGTCTGCTCTCCTAATCTTATTAAGTGTTGGCACTAAAAAGGCAAAGCATTGTGTAGTTACTCATCACGCACCACGCCTTGAAAACATTGAGGTTTAGGTTTAGCCCCTATGCCAAAGTTGTGACCTTGTGGAATAGAGTCTGCTACAATCAAGAGACGAAGGCCATAATTTTAACCTGACCGCCGCGTAATTTATGTTGCGTGGCTGACTCAACATCATCCCGAGCAGCCTGAGATGTCCAAACGTGCCTCATGCAGTCCACAATTTTATTCTACTGTTTTTCTGAATCTATATTCAGTGTCCTCATTTTTATTTACTTCCTTGAATTCTCCTTTCTTTATTTCACAGGACAACTCCTTGATACCCAGCAAACATAAAAACGTATATAAACTGAAAGTATTGTGTGCAAGAAACCGAGGTGGGATTAAAACAAACCAACCTTTGCATCTACTATCCAAACCGATATGGACGTATGCAGTCATGGTATTGATCCATTCAGGTCTGTAGAATTGAGATCATTGTCGTGTCTTGGTAACCATCATGATGTACAGCCTCGGAGATGTCAGCCAACAATACCAACATCCATGTGAAATCTGGAACTATATATTAGCATCCATTGGAAATCCTGATCCTTCTTTCATTGGATTTCAGTTTGGAATATTGAGGGCCTAACAAATTAGAAGCATTTTAATTCATCTCATCAATCAGCTTATGTGCTAGCTATCTGGCAGCGGTGTTGCGAGAGAACACGCACACCATGTCAGACCTTGGCATGCAAGACCATGCCCTCGCCGACCTCCATATCCCTCCTACTCCGTCAGCGATGGGCGATGGAGACTACCAGAGTCCAGCTCTGGGGCTGATGGTGACCATGTGCGCAGGGAGGGCGTCGGGCACCCGGGACGCGGCTACCACTGCCCCACCACCCATCCTCTTCCCGGAGAAGGTACCGGCGCGAGGAGCACGCAGCCCGCCAGCGCGAGGTTCGCCATGCGACACTCCCCCCCGCCATCAGACACCACGTCGTCGCCGCCAGCCCACCACCTGCCCCGTCGACGACGGCTGCCTCTGCATCCTCACCACCACCGCCGTCGCGTCCCCCCTTCCAGGCCAGGCCATGTTGTTCCCCCGCGCTCCATGGACGTCGTGGTCGACCGGCTGGATCTGATGGTTCTTCTATTTGTGGGATGCCTCCCCACATATGGATTCTGCAATGGCATGGGGAAGGCCCAGTGGCGAGGGGTTGGGTATGATCTGGGAGGAGTGTCGCCGAGGTCGGGTGGGATGTGAGGTTGCCTTGCCTCCATGACCTCTGTTTCCCCATGGCCTCTTCCCAGAGGAGGCGCGCTGCCGGCCGCGACCACACCGAACGGAGAAGTATTGAAGGTGGGAGGAGGGTTGGAGGTGGCGGCGCTTGGCCGGCAGCGGCGCACGGTGAGTCAGGCGGGCATGGCAGGAGGTCGCGGCGTGCTGGATGGGGAGATGAGATTGGGAGCACGGTCCTGCGGGTGTTTTTTTTCTTTCTATCGTGCATACCGGTTCGGTTGACTTACCATGGGGAGCGCGGGTTGAATACGTATAAACATAGGGACTATTTTGCAAAAGTGTTGATGGACGGCCAGAAACACTCCGTGCTTTATCTATACTACTATTAAAAGAGCAAACACAACTCCCCCCAAGACCACACAACAAACTGTACACAGGATAACCAGAGCCCTATGATCAAATTAAGTTAAACACATCCTACTGTCCATATTACGTCAATGTTCCGCAACCCAAATCAAAGGCTCGGATTAATTGTTCTGCCGGCAGACGCCGTGGTCTGCCCATTGTGCTAGCGCTCCGTGTCCCCCGGTCCTCGCGGCCCCATTACCTCAGCCCTCTCCCGATCCAATCTCCCTCCGAAAAATCGCCATCGCCAGCCCGCCGCCGCCACTCCTCCTCTTCGCCAGATGGCGCTAGCGAAGGATTGCCACCACCGAAGCGACCGAGCGGGCGGCGGCGGAGGAAGGGAAAGATGGCGGGCGGCGGGGAGGAGACGCGTTGCGGGCGGCGGGCATCCTGATCAAGCACGAGGGGTCCCAGGCGTCTGGAAGAACCCCGAGGGTCGGGTAATCTCCGCCACCACGGCCACCGCACGCCTCGGCGAAGCTCCGCAACTAATCCTCGCCGGTCGCGCCTCCTTCGCCCGACCTCGAGCGCAGCATTCCACCCTCCGTAGATCGTGCTGCACCATCTCCTTTCGCCGCCGCCGTCCGTATCCTATCTCCCCGACCCGGCCCATGCCACATCTCTCCTTTCTCTCTCCCGATCGGACTTGTGCGGTGTACGCATCTCCCGCCAACGATGTGGCGCCATGCTGTCACGGTGGCGAGATGATGTCGGGGCCCGGTGCAAAGAATGACCACAGATTCGCAGTCCCACGTTGGTGGACGTCGCTGCGGAGTATAGCGAGGCGTGTGGATCGTGGAAGCGGGCGGAGCTCCGGCAGCACTGCAGCCGTCGTTCTCGACCTGTTCTCTGAGCGTGTTAACCTGCTTTCCTGATCTAACTGACGGTGCAAGTAGTCATTTAACTGCAGGTCGGCACATATCTATGTCCATTTAACTGGTGGCGCACTGGTCCTTCTGGCCAGCATCGCAGTCGGCGAGCCTGCCGAATGGCGTGGTGGAGCAGCCCTTGGCCGGCTAGCACATCACGAGCGGCTATGGCGTGTGAAATCCTTAAGGATTGTAACCGCAGGGGAGTAGATAAGAGACCATGTCTCTTTGACTTTTTTGGTACTGTATTTTATACAGAATGGCAAGGATAGGCCAAAATCATGGACATGTTATATAGTCCTTGTTCATACTTGGGGACTCCAGTATGATGGATTGTGCTTGCTATTATTAAACATAACGATATTATTCTTTCTTGTATTGCAGATTATCAAGACATTGGTGATCACATTAAACCAACATAGTAAGCTATCATATTTCTTAGTTACGCTGAAGTAAGTACAACTATTGGTCATACTTCGCCCATGGAGATGGATGAAGTAGGTACATGTACTGAAGGAATGTTTAATTAGCTCATGCAGCATGCCACAATGTAAAGAATTACATAGCAGATTATAATATTGGGAGCAACCCAGAAGCCTTACCTGGGGTTTAGTGATGTTGATTAATATACTCCCTCCATTACATAATACTTGTCCTGGTTTTAGTTTTAGTTCAAATTTGAACTAAAACCGCGGCAAGTATTTTGGAATGGAGAATAGTATATTTGTCTTCATAGTTTCGGTTCTACCCGTTACCTTTAATATTTTTAAATCTGACATTTCGGTGAAGGTTACACTGGTGGAAGAGATCTCATAGCATGTGTGCACGGTATCACCCGTAGTGAATCATCAGTAACTAAGGTATATTCTCTGCCAATATCTGTATTTTGTTTTTACATGATATCTTGATTTAACTCAGTTTTACCATGTTATGCCTTGGCGTAGAGCTCACTCTATTTAGGTAGAGACTGGTATTTTAAAATGTGTATTTATACACTTTGCCTTTTCTTTTCATTACCTTGCTTCTTCCTTGTTTTCTGTTTTGTGGAAACTTGGAGCAATAGTTGATTTGTAATATTATGTTGTGCTACCAGATTATCTTCTATATGCATGTGAATTCTCATATCTATGTCTTGCTAGGCAGCCAGACCCACCAGATTTCAGAGAAAAGTACAAAACAAACCTATAAGCATGCTAAAGGCATCAATGGATATATATAGGAGGTATGAACATGACAATCGAGTAGGCTTTTATGCAAGTTGTGTCCTTACTTAGTAGGTACTTAAATGTCGTGATCATTGTGTTGTCCCTTCCTAACAATTCTGCATGAAAAGTATTGATTTATCTCAAATTCACAATTTTCTGAAAAATTCGGAATCATATCGATTGGCATTATGCAGGTTTGTGAGACACTACTTCCCATAAATCTTGTTGAGCGCTATGATATTTTTGTAGCCGTGATCATTTGAGATTCTCTTTACATTATGTTTGCCGCCATCCTCATGGATATGAGTGGAAGAAGGATTCTTCTAACGACATAAGATGATAAATTGTCGAGCTGATGCAAATGAAGACAAAGTATTAAGTAGGATTTCGTTTTGAGAATCTTTTTTTTCAGATCTACACATCTGGAACATTCGAGCTTCCTTTTCACATGAATATCATTCTACCTCTAGGTAACAACATATTTGTGAACCGTAGTGATAGAAAAATGATCATGGGAGACTAGCATGCTATCATAAAGTTGATGTTAAAAAGAAAAGCAGTGGCAAGGAAAACTTATTTTGTTTATTGTTTCTGTATGTAACCTGAACACTAAATGATGTTTTAGGCACATTGTTTATTCTCGTAATATGTTCCCCCATTGGCCCTTTCCAACATCATGGTAAGGAGTATGTCACTCATTATCTGCATTGTATTCTGTTTGTTAGGGCCATTGTATTTTGTTGTAGTATGGTTCTAATGATTTTTGAAAAATGTATCTTCTGAATGTGATATTCACTTGGAGTATGGCTCCAATGAGTTTCGAAATCATTATCTTTTGAATGTTGACCAACTATCCAATCTGATGAAGGTTTTCACTTTGTGAAACCATGATTGATGTGTATAATTTATGTTGCAGTAGAATAACCTTTTTATATGTATATTTTCAAAACAATGGGGGTTTTGGATAGCTTTTATGCAGAATGCTAAAACTGAAAATCAAGACAAGCCTTGTGCCCATACACCAATAAAGGCTGGTTAAGAGAAATGCTATTACTATGCACTCATGGAACACAATGGTGGCCATGCATTCTGCTTGGACGTGATCTAAGTTACAACTTACAACCTAGCAACATTATCTTTTCCTGGCTGCAGGAATTAAATTACGGCTTCAGTGTTCCTGATGATTTATATCTCAATGTAGCACTGAATCCTTTGTTGTGACCGGAAAGTCATCTGAAGGCATATGATATGTTGTCTTTACTGGGTATTTTGCAGCAACAAACATGCATGAAGTATTGTTTGTGCCTATTAGTTGAGACGTGCTCTCAGTCTTCAAATCTTGAATTCTAACGAAACGCGCGTTGCACGTGCACGCTTACTAGTATTAGTAGGGAAAGAAATGGCCTTGACCACCCGGATTACCTCGTCTGTTGTGATTTCTTCTCCCTTTCTTTGTTTTTCTTCTATCTCTTATTTTTATTTTTTATTTTCTTTTTCTCTTCCCTTTTGATTTCTTTTTCCTTTTTCTTAATTTCGTGAACTTTTTGAGAATCCGTGACTTTATTCCAAATTGATGCTTTTTTCGAAATTCATGAACTTTTATTCGATTTTTGTGAACTCTTTTTGAAATCGATGAACTCTTTTTCGAGTCTATGAACTTTTTTTGATAATCAATGAACTTTTTTCCAAATGGATGATTTTTTTCAAAATTGATGAACTTTTATTCGAATTTGTGAACTCTTTTTGAAAATCGATGATTTTTTTTCAAATTGATGAACTCTTTTTTCGAAATTCATGAACTTTTATTTGATTTTTGCGAACTCTTTGAAATCAATGAACTCTTTTTCGAGTCTGTGAACTTTTTTTGAAAATCAATGAACTTTTTTCCAAATCGATGATTTTTTTAAATTGATGGACTTTTATTCGAATTTGTGAACTCTTTTTGAAAATCGATGATTTTTTTTTTCAAATTGATGAACTCTATTTCGAAATTCATGAACTTTTATTCGATTTTTGTAAACTCTTTCTGAAATCGATGAACTCTTTTTCGAGTCTGTGAACTTTTTTTGAAAATCAATGAAATTTTTTCCAAATCGATGATTTCTTTTCAAAAGTGATGAACTTTTATTCGAATTTGTGAACTCTTTTTGAAAACTGATGATTTTTTTTTCAAATTGATGAAATCTTTTTTCGAAATTCATGAACTTTTATTCAATTTTTGTGAAGTCTTTTTGAAATCGATGAACTCTTTTTAGAGTCTGTGAACTTTTTTTGAAAATCAATGAAATTTTTTCAAAATTGATGAACTTTTATTCGAATTTGTGAACTCTTTTTGAAAATCGATGAACTTATGTGAATTCATGAACTTTTTTTGAAAATTGATGAACTTTTTTTCAAATTGATGAACACTTTTCCGGACTTGTGAACTTTTTTCGAATTTGGGAACTTTTTTGACAATCGATGAACTTTTTTTTCAAAATTGATGAACGTTTTTCAAAATCAATGAACCTTTTTATAATTTTTGAACTTTTTTAAAATTTGGTGAAAGTTTTTGAATACATGAACTTTTTCTAATTCGCGAATTTTTAGAATTTATTTCAGACTATTTTTCTTTTCTAAAAAATCACGTCTTTCTAAATTGATTGTACCAGAAATAGTGCGGTTAGTGTTGGTGTTAACCATCTCGTGCTGTAATCAATCACTAGGTTGTAGTAGATGTACTGGTTAGGCACGCTGGTCTGGCAAAAAAAAAGGCAGGCTGGATTGTAACTAAACGGCGGGAGATTGAATCCTGTTGGGAGCCACTTTTGTGGGAGGTTTTTTCTCTGCGTGTTCCTGGGCCGGCCCACCAGATAGCGACAGTGGGCGCCAGTTGGCTGTACCGGCGCATGCGCCGTATAGGAGCTCCCAACGACCATGGCAAACCACCACAGCAACTATGTGGTAGCGACCAATTTAGGCCGAACTTTTCAAAGAATATGTGGCAGCGCAATTAATTGCATGGTTATATTAACCGTAGCACTTTGATTCGTGAATTATTTCAAAACTATTATGGAAAAATGTGTTTTTTCATGTAAACAAAAAATTGAAAGTTCATAGATTTTTTTATAAAAACGCGTATTAAAATAAAAGGCATGAATACGAAAAAGTTCATGGGTTAAAAAAATTTCAAAAAGAAAAAGAGTTCATCGATTTTGAAAAGAGTTCATCGAATTGAAAAAAAGTTCATAGGGTTTTGAAAAAAAGTTCATAGGATTTGAAAAGTGTTCATCGATTTTGAAAATAAGTTCATCGATTTGGAAAAGGAGTTCATCAATTTTGAAAAGAGTTCGTCGATTTGGAAAAAAAGTTCATCGATTTGGAAAAGGAGTTCATCGATTCTGAAAAAAAAATCATCGGTTTTGAAAAAGAGTTCATCAATTTGGAAAAAAAAAGTTCATCGATTTGGAAAAAGAGTTCATCAATTTTGAAAAGAGTTCATCGATTTGGAAAAAACAGTTCATCGATTTGAAAAAGGAGTTCATCGATTCTGAAAAAAAATTCATCGGTTTTGAAAAAGAGTTCATTGATTTTGAATAACAGTTCAGGAATTTGAAAACGTTCATCATATTTTGAAAAAATAGTTCAAGCATTTAACAAAGAAAAAAAGAACAAAACCATTCCAACAAATGAGAAAAAGGAACAGGAAAAAGGAAAAAAGAAAAAAGAAAAAGAATGAAGATTGAAGAAAAGAGTGAGGAAGACAAACGAACATACCTGGTGTGGTTGGCCGGTTGGTTACTGCGGTTCGATTCCCACCCACGCGTTTGCTTTTTTTGCGGATAAAAGCAGAAGAAAGAACGTAGATGGGCCGAGTCCAAGTCGCTGAGGGGGGTATGCGCCTGTTAGTGAAAACAGCTAAAACGGGCGCAGCAGGGCCGTTTAGGATTTGCCAAAAAGTCTCCCTTTTTGTTTGCTATTATTTTTCTTAAAAAGGTGCACAAAGCAGTACATCAGTACCCTAGTCTAAAATGAGAATAGTACCTGCCCAGGGTCACCCCCCGAGCCACCCAGCTCAACTTGCGCTGATAGCACAGGGAGGGTGCACGATTTGATTAGGGAGAGTTAGGGAGGTGTCGAGTTGTTCGTTTGGACTGGAATTTTGACTCATGAATTGTTTAGCTCATTTATTTCTTAGGGCGAGATCTTCATAATTAGATCATATTAATTTATATTACCTAAAAGGAATATAATAATTTTGCCAACATTTTTCTATATGTAAATAGGAGCTCCTCACTGTATGATTTTGCCAACAATAGGAGGACGTAAGTCTCGTCATCCATAGCATCAAAAAGAAAGTATTGTAAGCATGCAGTAGGACAAAATCCTTCTTGGCACTTTAGAGGATGATCCTATTATTAAAAATTGTAAAGATCCAACGAGATTAAACAGTTAATCGATTTCAAGAGAAAATGTAGAACTGTGATCCATTATTCTACATCCATAATGCAAACTACACACACACACATTGTCCATGATTAATTTGCACTAGTGATTAAACTAAATTAATTCATAAGTGCACTCCCACTCAAATCAATATCTCTCATAATTGTAAGTGAGTGATTCAAGACCCTGATCTTATTCACAGCCATTGATGTGGACACCACTGATGACATGAACTTCAACCGGTATGCAAACTTTTGCCGATCATATCTCCATATGACTATTGTCCATCTGTCAGTGCTTCATGCTCCAAGCTCAGAACGATTCTGCTAGAACTTCAAGACAACCAAGTGTTTCTGCTTGCACGGTCTGACCACACCCGTATTACACCTCATGAACCATTTGTACTCATGTGGACATACACACTCCAGAAATCTACGTGTTATAGACAGTTGCAACACTAGAAAGAGCACTTTTAACTTGATATTTTTTTTGTGAGAGATCACCCTAATAATTAAGTACCCAATCAAATGGTGCAGACACCAAAGGGATAAATATCTAGGCAATTCATAATCGCATGATATGGTATAGCCCTGGTCGTCGGGAAGTTTTCACAGTCTTCTTGAATCTTCAGTCGAAACGTCGTCGTGGCAGCCGGAAAAATCGTTGTTGTGGCAGCTGTTTCGAAAGCACAACTGTGGCAGCAATTTCAGAAGTCGTTGCCGTGGCGACCATTTCAAAAACGTTGCTGTGGCATGAAAAAGTTTTAGCTCCTCCTCCATGCGCCTCCTCCTTGCGTCGGGGTCCTCCGTGCAAGCTTATCACCATCACTTGTAACCTATAGGCTATTTCTACATCTATTCTATTACATTAAAGTGACAATCCCGTGGCTCCAACCATCATGTCGTACTATGACATGCAGGTCACTTAACGTTACAACATATAACCATTTCATACATAAACTTGTATCATGACGATGGCTATACCATATCACATGCATCCTGCAAAACAAAGTTAGACTTCCTCTAATCGGTTTGGCAAATCTTAATTACATGGATACTGGGGTTTCTGGGTAACTCTAGCTACCTACATCCACCGTTAAGGCAATAATTCTTGTTGCTAGATTAACATTCGGGGTGTGTGAGGAAGAGACTTACTTAAAAACCTCTAGCCCACACTAAACTTTGTCAATACACGTGACCCCCCTAGAAGATCGAACATTTTCATCGCTCTCTCGTGTTTGTGACAATTCACTATGCTTGACTATGATGAAGCCCAAAGAACTATTAGCAGATCGTCGACAACCAAAGCCGAATGATTATCAGAACTTTGTAGAAAACTTCATCATGCCGTCAATGAACTGAACCGAAGCAACACTCGAGGGAAGCATATCAAGAACATTAAACCATCACATCCACATGTGATCTAGATTGAAACTAGCCTGTACTCATAGAACCACTCATGATGCCACTATTGGGAAATGTAGTAGAAAACAAAAAAATCGCCCTACAATCACTCAGGAACAATATGCATATGCATTAACGGTTTGGTTTTTATCGTTATTGACTTTGATTGCAACGGAAGAAGACAAGTCGGTGTAGATCATACTTGGATTCCCTCGAACCGTAGATGAACGATCTCGCAAATCACCCATGAACAACCCCTTGAACGGAAGACCAAAAGAACGGCCTCTCTACGAGCTGCAAGCGTACGGTCTTCATGATCGTGCAGCGATTCACCGTCCGGAGCTAATCATTGCCGGAGAATTAGAGGGAGGGGACTAGAACCACACTGGGATTCTAATTATGAGGATTCAAGGATCTAGGTCTAGCTCTAATTGATCAACTGGGACCAACAAGAACTAGAAATAGAGAACTAGAGGAGGCTCCAAAACTTGTGTGTCCAAAAGTGCCCAAAACCTCTAGTATATATAGGTTGGAGGAGGAGGAGAGGGCGCCATGAGCAGGGGGCTTGGCGGGCAAGGGAGGGGATTCCCTCCATTCGCCTCCCTCTCTCCTTTCCATGGGGAGAGGGGTGCCACCTATATTGGGCCCTTGTGTCCCTATATGCTTTCCACCACTTAGCCTTTTAAGGCCCGCTGATATTAAATTAAATATAAATCCTCATAACTAGTATTAGAGTCTTTTATTATTAATTTAACATCACCGGAAACATTTTTCACCTATATATTATTTATTGGAAATACCCGGTATTGCCCGATAAACTTCGAAACCCTTCCAGTGACCCCGAAACGCTTCCGGTTCCTCTCAAAACTATTTCGAATGTTAGTGAAACTATTTGACAAATATATTCGCATTATTACCGTCCTACATACACTCAGCAAATCAAGATAATTTTAAGCTTGTGAACCTGTAGGTTCGGTAAATCATAGACATGAACATAACCCCTTTCGTTCAATGACTGATAGCGGAGTCGTGCACATCCATATCAATCCCTATGAGTAAACGACTAACATTCGAGAGAACTTTTGGTTATCATGTGCTATTCCCTTTGCTTCACTATTGAAGGAAATATGCCCTAGAGGCAATAATAAAGTTGTTATTTATATTTCCTTATATCATGATAAATGTTTATTATTCATGCTATAACTGTATTAGCCGGAAACTTAGTACATGTGCGAATACATAGACAAACATAGTGTCACTAGTATGCCTCTACTTGACTAGCTCGTTGAATCAAAGATGGTTAAGTTTCCTAGCCATAGACATGATTTGTCATTTGATTAACGGGATCACATCATTAGAGAATGATGCGATTGACTTCCCATTCCGTTAGCTTAGCACTTGATCGTTTAGTATATTGCTATTGCTTTCTTCATGACTTATACATGTTCCTATGACTATAAGATTATGCAACTCCCGAATACCTGAGGAACACTTTGTGTTCTACCAAACATTACAATGTAACTGGGGGATTATAAAGGTGCTCTACAGGTGTCTCCGATGGTACTTGTTGAGTTGGCATAGATCGAGATTAGGATTTGTCACTTCGATTGTCGGAGAGGTATCTCTGGGCCCTCTGGGTAATGCACATCACTATAAGCCTTGCAAGCAATGTGACTAATGAGTTAGTTGCGGGATGATGCATTACGGAACGAGTAAAGAGACTTGCCGTGAATCTAGATTGAACTGGGTATTGAGATACCGACGATCGAATCTCGGGCAAGTAACATACCGATGACAAAGGGAACAACGTATGTTGTTATGCGGTTTGACCGATAAAGATCTTCGTAGAATATGTGGGAGCCAACATGAGCATCTAGGTTCCGCTATTGGTTATTGACTGGAGACATGTCTCGGTCATGTCTACATAGTTCTCGAACCTGTAGGGTCCAAACGCTTAACGTTCGGTGACGATCGGTATTATGAGTTTATGTGTTTTGATATACCGAAGGTTGTTCGGAGTCTCGGATATGATCACGGTGAAGAGGCAATAATAAAGTTGTTATTTATATTTACTTATCTCATGATAAATTTTTATTATTCATGCTAGAATTGTATTAACCGGAAACTTAGTACATGTGTGAATACATAGACAAACAGAGTGTCACTAGTATGCCTCTACTTGACTAGCTCGTTGAATCAAAGATGGTTAAGTTTGCTAGCCATAGACATGATTTGTCATTTGATTAACGGGATCACATCATTAAACAATGATGTGATTGACTTGACCCATTCCGTTAGCTTAGCACTTGATCGTTTACTATATTGCTATTGCTTTATTCATGACTTATACATGTTCCTATGACTATGAGATTATGCAACTCCGGAATACCGGAGGAACACTTTGTGTGCTACCAAATGTCACAATGTAACTGGGTGATTATAAAGGTGCTCTATAGGTGTCTCCGATGGTACTTGTTGAGTTGGCATAGATCGAGATTAGGATTTGTCACTCCGATTATCGGAGAGGTAGCTCTGGGCCCTCTCGGTAATGCCCATCACTATAAGCCTTGCAAGCAATGTGACTAACGAGTTAGTTGCGGGATGATGCATTACGGAACGAGTAAAGAGACTTGCCGGTAACGAGATTGAACTAGGTATTGAGATACCGACGATCGAATCTCGAGCAAGTAACATATCGATGACAAAGGGAACAACGTATGTTGTTATGCGGTTTGACCGATAAAGATCTTTTGTAGAATATGTGGGAGCTAATATGAGCATCCAGGTTCCGCTATTGGTTATTGACCGGAGACGTGTCTCGGTCATGTCTACATAGTTCTCGAACCCGTAGGGTCCGCACGCTTAACGTTCGGTGACGATCGGTATTATGAGTTTATGTGTTTTGATGTACCGAAGATAGTTCGGAGTCTCGGATATGATCACGGACATGACGAGGAGTCTCAAAATGGTCAAGACATAAAGATCAATATATTGGATGACTATTTTTGGACATCGGAATAGTTCCGGGTGAGTTCGGGCATATACCGGAGCACCGGGAGGTTACCGGAACCCCCTCGGAGGTATATGGACCTTATTGGGCCATAGTGGGAGAGAGGAGAAGGGGGCAAAGGAGGGGGCGCGCTCCTCCCCCAAGCCCAATCCAAATTGGGTGGGGGGCCTGCCCCCCTTTCCTTCCTCCTTCCCCCCCTTCCTTCGTCTCCTAATCCAACTAGGGAAGGGGGGGGGGAGTCCTACTCCCGGTGGGAGTAGGACTCTCCTTGGGGCGCGCCTAGGAGGCCGGCCCTCTCCCCCTCCTCCACTCCTTTATATACGGGGGAGGGGGCACCCCATAGACACACAAGTTGATCATTGATCTCTTAGCCGTGTACGGTGCCCCCTCCACCATAATCCACCTCGGTCATATCGTCGTAGTGCTTAGGCGAAGCCTTGCACCGGTAGCTTCATCATCACCGTCATCATGCCGTCGTGCTGACGAAGCTCTCCCTCGACACTCTCCTGGATCGTGAGTTCGTGGGACGTCACCGAGCTGAATGTGTGCAGATCATGGAGGTGCCGTATGTTCGGTACTAGGATCGGTCGATCGTGAAGACGTACGACTACATCAACCGCGTTGTCATAACGCTTTCGCTTACGGTCTATGAGGGTACGTGGACAACACTCTCCCCTCTCTTTGCTATGCATCACCATGATCTTGCGTGTGCGTAGTATTTTTTTTTGAAATTACTACGTTCCCCAACAGTGGCATCCGAGCCAGGTTTATGCGTAGATGCTATATGCACAAGTAGAACACAAGTGAGTTGTGGGCGATAATAGCCATACTGCTTACCATCATGTCATACTTTGATTCGGCGATATTGTTGGATGAAGCGGCCCGGACCGACATTACGCGTACGCTTACACGAGACTGGTTCTACCGACGTGCTTCGCACACAGGTGGCTGGTGGGTGTCAGTTTCTCCAACTTTAGTTGAATCGAGTGTGGCTATGCCCGGTCCTTGTTGAAGGTTAAAACTACACATACTTGACGAAAAATCATTGTGGTTTTGATGCATAGGTAAGAATGGTTCTTGCTTAGCCCGTAGCAGCCACATAAAACTTGCAACAACAAAGTAGAGGACGTCTAACTTATTTTTGGAGGGCATGTTGTGATGTGATGTGGTCAAAGACATGATGCTAAATTTTATTGTATGAGATGATCATGTTTTGTAACGGAGTTATCGGCAACTGGCTGGAGCCATATGGTTGTCGCTTTATTATATGAAATGCAATCACCATGTAATTGCTTTACTTTATCACTAAGCGGTAGCGTTAGTCGTAGAAGCAATAGTTGGCGAGACGACAACAATGCTATGATGGAGATCAAGGTGTCACGCCGGTGACGATGGTGATCATAACAGTGCTTTGGAGATGGAGATCAAAGGCACAAGATGATGATGGCCATATCATATCACGTATATTTATTGCATGTGATGTTTATCCTTTATGCATCTTATTTTGCTTAGTTCGGCGGTAGCATTATAAGATGATCTCTCACTAAATTTCAAGGTACAAGTGTTCTCCCGAGTATGCACCGTTCAGAAAGTTAAATGCGTCGTTAGAGACACCACGTGATGATCGGGTGTGATAAGCTCTACGTTCACATACAATGGGTGCAAGCCAGTTTTGCCCATGCAGAATACTCGGGTTAAACTTGACGAGCCTAGCATATGCAGATATGGCCTCAGAACAGTGAGACTGAAAGGTCGAGCATGAATCATATAGTAGATATGATCAACATAGTGATGTTCACCATTGAAAACTACTCCATGTCACGTGATGATCGGACATGGTTTAGTCGATATGGATCACGTGATCACTTAGATGATTAGAGGGATGTCTATCTAAGTGTTCTTTAGTAATATGATTAATTGAACTTTAATTTATCATGAACTTAGTACCTAATAATATTTTGCATGTCTATGTTGTTGTAGATAGATGGCCTGTCTTGTTGTTCCGTTGAATTTTAATGCGTTCCTAGAGAAAGCTAAGTTGAAAGATGATGGTAGCAACTACCCGGACTGGGTCCGTAACTTGAGGATTATCCTCATTGTTGCACAGAAGAATTATGTCCTGGAAGCACCGCTAGGTGCCAAACTCGCTGCAGGAGCAACGCCAGATGTTATGAACGTCTGGCAGAGCAAAGCTGATGCCTACTCGATGAGTCGATTGTGCCATGCTTTCTACGGCTTAGAACCGGGACTTCAACAATGTTTTGAACGTCATGGAGCATATGAGATGTTCCAGGAGTTGAACTTAATATTTCAAGAAAATGTCCAGATTGAGAGATATGAAGTCTCCAATAAGTTCTACAACTGCAAGATGGAGGAGAATAGTTCTGTCAGTGAGCATATACTCAAAATGTCTGGGTATAATAATCACTTGATTCAACTTGGAGTTAATCTTCCTGGTGATAGTGTCATTGATGTAATTCTTCAATCATTGCCACCAAGCTACAAGAGCTTCGTGATGAACTATAATATGCAAGGGATGGATAAGACAATTCCCGAGCTCTTCACAATGCTAAAGGTTGCGGAGGTAGAAATCAAGAAGGAGCATCAAGTGTTGATGGTCAACAAGACCACCAGTTTCAAGAAAAAGGGTAAAGGGAAGAAGGGGAACTTCAAGAAGAACGGCAAGCAAGTTGTTGCTCAAGTGAAGAAGCCCAAGTCTGGACCTAAGCCTGAGACTGAGTGCTTCTACTGCAAAGGGACTAGTCACTGGAAGCGGAACTGCCCCAAGTATTTGGCGGATAAGAAGGATGGCAACACTACTAGGGAAAAGCTGATACACGGGATCTTACCAATGAAGTTTTAAATTAAGGCGCTGCAATGTAGCAAAGAGCGCTCGGCGATACTCATTCTTTGAAATAACGTAGCGATGGGCGCCTCCTCTAAGCCGCTTCTGCTATAATTCCCACGACCGCCGCTGAAGCTAGTTCTAGCAAAGAAGTTAATTGAGCGCTATCGCTAGGTAGTTTAGCAGTAGTGCCTTTACCTTTAGAGCGCTACTGATAAAAATAGCTATCTCCCACCCCCACGCTCTGCTCTATCCGATCCACACTCAAACTCACACTCACTCCATCTCCCACACAACCCCCCCCCCCCCCCCCGTGCGTCGGTCCTCCACCGCCGACCGCCGTCGCCTACCCCTCTTCCCTTTGCGGCGCCGTCAACTCCTCCTCCTTGCTGGACTCGGTACCTCCCACCTCCTCCGTCCTCCCTCAACTCGCCGCCGGCCGGCCCCTCCTCGCTCCGCCCTTCCTCCTCCGTCCTACTCTCTCCTCCCTCCTCTAGTCGCCCCTCCTTCTCCCTCCTCCCTCCTCCATCCACAACCCCTCCTCCGTGCTACATTTTGATTTAGTAGGCTAGTTCATATGCAACATTTTGATTTTGTTCATATGATTTAGTTGATTTAGTAGGCTAGTTGATTTAGTTGATTTAGAACATTTTGATTTAGTAGGCTAGTTGATTTAGTTGATTTATAGAACCTTCTGATTTAGTTTATTTAGTAGGCAAGTTGATTTAATAGGCAAGTTGATTTATAGAACATTTTGATTTAAAAATTATTTTTCTTTCCTGTGAAGTTGATCGTTAATCATTGCTCATATTGCTTTAGGAAAATGGCGCCACCACCACCACCACCACCACCACCATGTCGATTGTGCAAGTCAAGGTGCGCCAGCAGCCTTGCAACTGGCAAGCTGTTCGGCATCTACTTCCAGCCGAGTTTTCGTCATGCGGCGGTAAGAAATTATATGAAATGTAACAACTATTTTATTTTTAGTGTTGGCATTACTGCATTGTGTCATTTTGCTATTTTTAGACAGATCGTCCCATGCAATGTGAGGTTGAAATTCAACAAGCTGACAGGAGACACTGTGACATTTGAGGCTCCTGGGGGGCAGTACACTATGGAGGTCGAGAAAGGACGCAATATGTCACATATTGGAGGAGATGGGTGGGCCCGTTTCCTCGCCCACATGCGTCTTACTGGTGGTGAGTTGATCAGCTTCTCCTTCAGAGAAGAAAGACCCAAGCTGACTGTCATTTATATCAACCTGGTGGAAGATGATGAAGATGACGAAGATGATGAAGATAATGAGGACCCACTCGATGAAGATGATAAGAACCCACTTCATGAAGCCATCGTAGCTCAAAGAATGAGGCTAAGCGAGGAGGATGTGTGCAACCTATGGGACCACGTGATGACTTTGTCGGGGTGCCATTCGTGACCCGCCTGACAAGTACCATGGTCGATCGGCATGAAATGGTATGTTATACTGACGGTAGTAATTTGATGATATATATATGCTTTATTGGTATACTTACAAATGCAAATTATCCGATGATATGCTTAGTGAATCCGATGATATGCTTAGTGTAGAGTCCAATGATATGCTTTGTGGAATCTAGTCGATGATATGCTTTAGTGTAGAGTCTGATCACATGCTTATTAGTGTAGAATCCAAGGAACTATTAATAGTGTAGATAATCTATATATACTTATTAGTAGAATTCATGCTTAATTAGTAAAAATGCGTAGTACTGTGTCTTTTGATAGTGTAGAAATCTATACTTAATAGAAATATATTTGCAAGAGTATGTGCGAGGCTATTTATTAATTGATATGTTTTCTTATTCAGAAATTGCCAAAGAACTTATCTGTGAGTTATGGTATCGAGCCTGATGAAGAAGGCTCAGCTGGACTACACCTTACCGCAAGGGGCTCCGTCACCACATGTACTTACCGCATGGACATAGACGGTCGCACACACTTAAACTCGGTTGGGTGGAAGAGATTCCTTGTTGGAAAGAATGTTCGTGTTGGACAGGCCATCCTAATTACTATCAGGAACACCCACCGCCCAGGCTTTAGGATGATGATCGTCGTTGATATCATCTAGAACTACATATTTGTGTGTGGCTATATCATCTAGAACTACATATGATGATCGTCAACGATATCATGTAGAACTACATATGATGATCGTCGTCGATATCATATAGAACTACATATGATGATCATCATCGATATCACCTTGTACTGCTTGAGGATGCATGTTGACTATATATGAAATTGTTATCTAGTACTCCCTCCGTTCCAAATTACAAATGCGTGGTTTTAGTTCAAATTTGAACTAAAACCATGACGAGTAATTTGGAACGGAGATAGTACTACCTAATACCTATAATGCTTTATGAAATTGATATCTAGTACTACCTAGTATCTGGAAATTGCAATTTATTGAAACTGAAACTGGGTAGGAAGCGGGGGATGATGAAACACATAGCGATGCACGGGCTAGGAAAGCGCTGCAGCTAACTAATAGTAGCGTGTTCTGGGAAAGCGCTGTGATATAGTCTATAGTAGTAGCGCGGGCACATACCGCGCTACTACTAATAGTTAGCTGTAGCGCCTTATTAGTAGCGCGGCTGCCCGCACTGCTGATAGCCTTAAAACCCGCGCTACTACTAGGGTTTTCCCTAGTAGTGCAAGGTGAACAAAGGTATATGTGTATACATGTTATTGATGTGTACCTTACTAATGCTCGCAGTAGCACCTGGGTATTTGATACTGGTTCTGTTGCTAATATTTGCAACTCAAAATAGGGACTACGGATTAAGCGAAGATTGGCTAAGGACGAGGTGACGATGCGCGCGGGAAATGGTTCCAAAGTCGATGTGATCGCCACAAGACGCTACCTCTACATCTACCTTCGGCATTAGTTTTAGACCTGAATAATTGTTATTTGGTGCCGCGTTAAGCATGAACATTATATCTGGATCTTGTTTGATGCGAGACGGTTATTCATTTAAATCTTAGAATAATGGTTGTTCTATTTATATGAGTAATATCTTTTATGGTCATGCACCCTTGAAGAGTGGTCTATTTTTATTGAATCTCGATAGTAGTGATACACATATTCATAATATTGAAGCCAAAAGATGCAGAGTTGATAATGATAGTGCAACTTATTTGTGGCACTGCCATTTGGGTCATATTGGTGTAAAGCACATGAAGAAGCTCCATTCTGATGGACTTTTGGAACCACTTGATTATGAATCACTTGGTACTTGCGAACCATGCCACATGGGCAAGATGACTAAAACTCCGTTCTCTGGAACAATGGAGCGAGCAACAATTTTTTTGGAAATCATACATACTGATGTATGTGGTCCGATGAATGTTGAGGCTCGCGACGGGTATCGTTATTTTCTCACCTTCACAGATGATTTGAGCAGATATGGGTATATCTACTTGATGAAGCATAAGTCTGAAATGTTTGAAAAGTTCAAAGAATTTCAGAGTGAAGTGGAAAATCATCGTAACAAGAAAATAAAGTTTCTACGATCTGACCGTGGAGGAGAATATTTGAGTTACGAGTTTGGTCTTCATTTGAAACAATGCGGAATAGTTTCGCAACTCACTCCACCCGTAACACCACAACAGAATGGTGTGTCCGAACGTCAGTAATCGTCGTACTTTACTAGATATGGTGCGACCTATGATGTCTCTTACTGATTTACCACTATCGTTTTGGGGTTATGCTTTAGAGACAGCTGCATTCACGTTAAATAGGGCACCATCTAAATCCGCTGAGATGACACCATATGAACTGTGGTTTGGCAAGAAACCAAAGTTGTCGTTTCTTAAAGTTTGGGGCTGCGATGCTTATGTGAAAAACTTCAACCTGATAAGTTCGAACCCAAATTAGAGAAATGTGTCTTCATAGGATACCCAAAGGAGATCATGGGTACACCTTCTATCACAGATCCGAAGGCAAGACATTCGTTGCTAAGAATGGATCCTTTCTAGAGAAGAAGTTTCTCTCGAAAGAAGTTAGTGGGAGGAAAGTAGAACTTGATGAGGTAACTGTACCCGCTCCCTTATTGGAAAGTAGTTCATCACATAAATCTGTTCCTGTGACTCCTACACCAATTAGTGAGGAAGCTAATGATGATGATCATGTAACTTTAGATCAAGTTACTACCAAACCTCGTAGGTCAACCAGAGTAAGATTCGCACCAGAGTGATACGGTAATCCTGTTCTGGAGGTCATGTTACTTGACCATGACGAACCTACAAACTATGAGGAAGCGATGATGAAACCAGATTCTGCGAAATGGCTTGAGGCCATGAAATCTGAGATGGGATCCATGTATGAGAACAAAGTGTGGACTTTGGTTGACTTGCCCGATGATCGGCAAGCCATCGAGAATAAATGGATCTTCAAGAAGAAGACCGACGACGATAATGTTACTGTCTACAAAGCTCGACTTGTTGCGAAAGGTTTTCGACAAGTTCAAGGAGTTGACTACGATGAGACCTTCTCACCCGTAGTGATGCTTAAGTCCGTCCGGATCATGTTAGCAATTGCTGCATTTTATGATTATGAAATTTGGCAAATGGATGTAAAGACTGCATTCCTGAATGGATTTCTGGAAGAAGAGTTGTATATGATGCAACCTGAAGGTTTTATCGATCCAAAGGATGCTAACAAAGTGTGCAAGCTCCCGCGATCCATTAATGGATTGGTGCAAGCATCTCGGAGTTGGAATAAACGTTTTGATAGTGTGATCAAAGCATATGGTTTTATACAGACTTTTGGAGAAGCCTATATTTACAAGAAAGTGAGTGGGAGCTCTGTAGCATTTCTAATATTATATGTGGACGACATATTGTTGATTGGAAATGATATAGAATTTCTGGATAGCATAAAAGGATACTTGAACAAGAGTTTTTCGATGAAAGACCTCGGTGAAGCTACTTATATATTGGGCATCAAGATCTATAGAGATAAATCAAGAAGCTTAATTGGACTTTCACAAAGCACATACCTTGATAAAGTTTTGAAGAAGTTCAAAATGGATCAAGCAAAGAAAGGGTTCTTGCCTGTGTTACAAGGTGGGAAGTTGAGTCAGACTCAATGCCCGACCACTACAGAAGATAGAGAGAAAATGAAAGGTGTTCCCTATGCTTCAGCCATAGGCTCTATCATGTATGCAATGCTGTGTACCAGACCTGATGTGTGCCTTGCTATTAGTTTAGCAGGGATGTACCAAAGTAATCCAGGAGTGGATCACTGGACAGCGGTCAAGAACATCCTAAAATAACTGAAAAGGACTAAGGATATGTTTCTCGTTTATGGAGGTGACAAAGATCTCATCGTAAATGGTTACATCGATGCAAGTTTTGACACTGATTCGGATGACTCTTAAGTCACAAACCAGATACGTATTTATATTGAACGGTGGAGCTGTCAGTTGGTGCAGTTCTAAGAAAAGCGTCGTGGCGGGATCTACGTGTGAAGCGGAGTACATAGCTGCTTCGGAAGCAGCAAATGAAGGAGTCTGGATGAAGGAATTCATATCCGATCTAGGTGTACCTAGTGCATCGGGTCCAATGAAAATCTTTTGTGACAATACTGGTGCAATTGCCTTGGCAAAGGAATCTAGATTTCACAGGAGAACCAAGCACATCAAGAGACGCTTCAATTCCATCCACGATCAAGTCAAGGAGGGAGACATAGAGATTTGCAAGATACATATGGATCTGAATGTTGCAGACCCATTGACTAAGCCTCTCTCACGAGCAAAACATGATCAACACCAAGACTCCATGGGTGTTAGAATCATTACTGTGTAATCTAGATTATTGACTCTAGTGCAAGTGGGAGAGTGAAGGAAATATGCCCTAGAGGCAATAATAAAGTTCTTATTTATATTTCCTTATATCATGATAAATGTTTATTATTCATGCTAGAATTGTATTAACCGGAAACTTAGTACATGTGTGAATACATGGACAAACAGAGTGTCACTAGTATGCCTCTACTTGACTAGCTCGTTGAATCAAAGATGGTCAAGTTTCCTAGCTATAGACATGAGTTGTCATTTGATTAACTGGATCACATCATTAAAGAATGATGTGATTGACTTGACCCATTCCGTTAGCTTAGCACTTGATCTTTTAGTATATTGCTATTGCTTTCTTCATGACTTATACATGTTCCTATGACTATGAGATTATGCAACTCCTGAATACCGGATGAACACTTTGTGTGCTACCAAACGTCACAACGTAACTGGTTAATTATAAAGGTGCTCTACAGGTGTCTCCGATGGTACTTGTTGAGTTGGCATAGATCGAGATTAGGATTTGTCACTCCGATTGTCGGAGAGGTATCTCTGGGCCCTCTCGGTAATACACATCACTGTAAGCCTTACAAGCAATGTGACTAACGAGTTGGTTGCGGGATGATGCATTACGGGACGAGTAAAGAGACTTGCCGGTAACGAGATTGAACTAGGTATTGAGATACCGACGATCGAATCTCGGGCTTGTAACATACCGATAACAATGGAAACAACGTATGTTGTTATGCGGTAAAGATCTTCATAGAATATGTGGGAGCCAATATGAGCATCCAGGTTCCACTATTGGTTATTGACCGGAGACGTGTCTCGGTCATGTCTACATAGTTCTCGAACCCGTAAGGTCCGCACGCTTAACGTTCGGTGACGGTCAGTATTATGAGTTTATGTGTTTTGATGTACCGAAGATAGTTCGGAGTCCCGGATATGATCACGGACATGGCGAGGAGTCTCAAAATGGTCGAGACATAAAGATCGATATATTGGATGACTATGTTTGGACATCAGAATAGTTCCGTATTAGTTCGGGCATATACCGGAGCACCGGGAGATTAGCGGAACCTCCGGGAGGTATATGAGCCTTATTGGGCCATAGTGGGAGAGAGGAGAAGGGAAGAAAGGAGGGGGCGCGCTCCCCCCCAAGCCCAATCCGAATTGGGTGGGGGCCCGGCCCCCCTTTCCTTCCTCCTTCCTCCCCCTTCCTTCCTCTCCTAATCCAAATAGGGAAGGGGGGTGGGGGATCACTACAAAAAAAAGACACATCCGTGACATTTTGGGCCGAACGAATTTTTTTCCTGTCATACTTATGACACTTCTATGATGATAATTGTGACCAAACCCAGTATCATCATAGATGTGGTGGGGTCCTACTTGTATGACAAAAAATCATGATGTAAAATGGGCTTTTTCGTCTGGGCGGGTGGAGACACCTGCATGACATTCTTTGGGCCGTCCATGATGGAAAAAACCATGGTAGAAGCGAGGGCGAGTAAAATATCGGGGTGTTCCCGGTTACGGTGGGTGGTCGGGCCGGCGATGCGCTGCTTTCTCAGACACGCACGCTGCTGCGGTGCGAGGCGTCTCGTACACGCACGCGCGTGGGTGCGAGGTGTTGGGCTCTAACTGAACCCGAGCGAGGCGTTGGGCTCTAACTAAACCCGAGCGATTGCACTGCAGGCTACGCATTACTGAACCCCGAGCAATCGATCGGCGGATGTTAACTGAACCCGATCGAGCGATTCCTTCGCTACTGCTGCTAACTAAAGCCGATCGATGCTGCCTCTGGATGAATAGTGCGCGTTGCTGGGGCGGGGTTGGATGAACAGTTCCCGGTGGGGGTGGATGAACAGGACCCCATGGTGGTGTTGCCTCTGGATGAACAGGATCCCGATTGATCGAGCCGGTTGGGGCTGGATGAACAGGACCCCGTGGAGGGCAGGATGAACAGGACCACCCCGTGGAGGGTAGGATGAATAGTAGATGGTGGAGGGTTGGATGAACAATAGCCCGTGGAGGGGTGGTTGAACATGAGCCCGTGGAGAGGGTTGGTTGAACAGTAGCCGGTGGAGTAGCGCACGGTGGAGGCTGGATGAGCAGGAGCCCGTGGATGAACAGTCGCAGGTGGAGGCTGGAGGAGGTCGATGGTGGATGAACAGTAGCCCGTGGAGGCTGGAGGGGGTCGACGGTGAAGATGAACAATATCCCATGGAGTCCCGTTTTGCGGTACGCCACACCCCTCCCAATGAACAGGACCCCCGTTTCGACCGTAGCGCTCCAACACAAGTCCGTTTCCTCTGTTTTGCGGTACGCCACACCCCTCCCGATCAACATGACCCCATTTCGACCGTAGGAGGTCCGTTTCCTCCGTTTTTCGGTATGCCAGACCCCTCCCGATGAACAGGATCCCGTTTCGAACGTGGCCGGTCGAACACAAGGTCGTTTCCTCTGTTCTGCGGTACGCCAGGCCTCGTTTCCATCGGTTGTTCCGTCCAAGCCGGTTGGCTCCCATGCATTCCGTTGCCTCCCGATGAACACGACGCGTTCCGTTGCCTCCCCATGAACACGACGACGATGCAGTTTCTCCGTTCCGACCCAGCCATGTACACGAGCCTAGGCCGTACGTACGCGCGAGTAGGCGTTCAAGACCCCACCCGCATGTATGTATGTGGCCGTATTTACTTTCTTGCACCCTGGCCGCCATACGTACGTGTACATGCTACGTGCGCGCCTCTACTACGAAACATGTGCGCCTCTACATCGACCAGTATGTACGTACACGTTCGCGACCAGAATGACAATGCTACGTACGCTTCGACCAGGTGGGTCCCAACTGTCAGACACTTCCTTGCATGCGAAGATGCAGCTGGTGGGTCCCAGCAGTCAGGGGGCGAATTGTTTTTTTTTGCCCAGACGCACTTCCTTGCATGCGAAGATGTAGCTGGTGGGTCCCAGTAGTCAGGGGGAAATGTTTTTTCATGAAATACAGTGGCTCGTCCGGTGGGTCCCCGCTGTCAGTTGGAGGAATAATTATTTTGCGCATAATAGGGAGGCACTTCCTTGCCGCATCCGTGGACCCAGTTGTCAGCCTCTCCAAATACGGTCCACGTCCGATGGAAGCCGTTCCTTGACCACGTTGACCACGCCGCGCCGAGAGCACCAGGGCGGTGGACGACGGCGAGTCCTAGGAAGGGGACGACGCGGAGCTGGGGAAGACGCTGCAGTGGATGCCCACGCGTAGACGAGTATGAGGGTTCACTGGTTCGCTGCGGTGTCAGGGTGCCATCATGTGAGTAGAGGGATGGCCTGGCCAGTGGTGGGAGTAGTAGGGGCGGTGAGGCCTCCATGAAAGCACAAGTGCTCCCTAGGTGGTTTTGGTAATTAATGTCAACATATCTCTTGTTGGACTAACACTTTTATCTAGTATGTTTCAGATAAGTTCAACAATGGAGTGGCATGGACTAAAGGATGTGGGAACTCCTTCAAGATGCTAAGGACAAAGGATTGGCTCAAGCTTCAAGCTTAAGACTCTTCATTTTACATTTTAGTGATCCAAGATCACATTGAGTCTATAGGAAAAGCCAATACTATCAAGAAGGGATGAGGTGTTGCTTAATGAGCCTCTTGCTTCATGTGCTTAGTGATATGCTCCTAAAACCCTCAACTACTTTCCCACTTCCGCACATATGACCTAAACCTGAAGTCAAACTCGGCCCTACCGATTCTTTCTATCCGGCGCCACCGAGTTCAGATGTCATAGCCACTGCCACAAACCCTAAGCAAATCGGTATCACCGATAGGGATCTCGGTCTCACCGAGATGGGATTGTAATCTCTCTGTATGTCCATTACCAAAATCGGTCTCACCGAAGTTTGTGCTATCTGTACTACAGATATTACAATTCAAACTTTCTGTTTAACTTATTACCAAAATCTTTCCCATCGAGTTTGAGTAATCAGTTCCACCGAAGTTTGCTCGACCAACTCTCTCCGTTAGCTAATTACCAAAATCGGTCCCACCGAGTTTGTGTAATCGGTCTCATCGAGATTACGTTATGCCCTAACCCTAACCATATCGGTCCTACCGAGTTGCATATCAGTCCCACCGAAAACCCTAACGGTCACTAGGTTTACTAAATCGGTCTAACCGAGTTTGTTGATTCGGTCCCACCGAGTTTGGTAAATTTTGTGTAACGGTTAGATTTTGTGTGGAGGCTATATATACCCCTCCACCTCCTCTTCATTCGTGGAGAGAGCCATCAGAACAAGCCTACACTTCCAGCATCCTATTTCCGAGAGAGAACTACCTACTCATGTGTTGAGGCCAAGATATTCCATTCCAACCATATGAATCTTGATCTCTAGCCTTCCCCAAGTTGCTTTCCACTCAAATCTTCTTTCCACCAGATCCAAATCCTATGAGAGAGAGTTGAGTGTTGGGGAGACTATCATTTGAAGCACAAGAGCGAGAAGTTCATCATCAACACACCATTTGTTACTTCTTGGAGAGTGGTGTCTCCTAGATTGGCTAGGTGTCACTTGGGAGCCTCCGACAAGATTGTGGAGTTGAACCAAGGAGTTTGTAAGGGCAAGGAGATCGCCTACGTCATGAAGATCTACCGCTAGTGAGGCAAAGTCCTTCGTGGGCGACGGCCATGGTAGGATAGAAAAGGTTGCTTCTTCGTGGACCCTTCGTGGACTCACGCAACCGTTACCCTTCGTGGGTTGAAATCTCCATCAACGTGGATGTACGATAGCACCACCTATCGGAACCACGACAAAAACATCCGTGTCTCCAATTGCGTTTGAATCCTCCAAACCCTTCCCTTTACATTCTTGCAAGTTGCATGCTTTATTTTCCGCTGCCTACATACTCTTTGCATGCTTGCTTGTTATGTATTGAAAAAGTTAAACTTGTGCCTAAACTTCACTTAAACCTAAAAGAAGTTAAAAACTGCAACTTTGGTACTTAGTGTCTAATCACCCCCTCTAGACACCTCTTCTCAAGATCCTACAAGTGGTATCAGAGCATTGGTCTCCATTGCCTTGGTTTAATCACCATTGGAGGAAGATGGATGAGTCTACTTTGGGGAGTCTTAGACATAGAGTGCCTATTCTTGATGGAGAGTATTTTCATGAGTGGAAAAATGAGATGCTTGTAATTTTCAATCAATATCATTTGAACAAGTACATTGCTAGCCCTTGTGCACCTCATGTTGATCCTATGCATCCTACCCTTGATGAATCTATTGACATGACTAGGAATCTTAGAACTGTTAATCTTATTACTAGAGGCTTGCCTAGAAACTTAATTAGAATCTTGCCTACTCTTGAGTGTGCCTACACTATATGGAAATTTCTTGAGGAACGCTTTCCAAATTATTCCTTGAAAAGTCTAGATGAAATTCTCTATAAGTCTAGTGCCTTGAGTAAGATGAATACTAGTGATCCTATGTTTGGTGATCGTCTGTTTGAACTTACCGATCTTATGCGTGCCAAAGGAGATGTTGGAATTATTGGTGATATTATTTCCGAAGCTATAAGAATTCATAAGCAAGATCATTGTCAAACTCACTCTAATGAATTACCCTCTCTAGGACTTGATCCACCACATGACGATGTTGAACATGGATACTATGATTAGGATGATGATAGTGACTTGATCTTGATGATGCAATGAGACATTTTGGTCTTATGGCAAATCTTGAGGATATGTGTCGAGGAAAGGAATGGGTTCTTGACAGTGGATGTACCGATCACATGACCGGAGATAAAGACATGTTTCGTGAGCTTGCTGAAAATGATAGTCCTCGAAAGTATGTCACTTTCGATGAAAACTCAAAGGGTAAGGTGGTTGGCCTTGGTAAGGTGGCCATCTCACATGATAGCTCCATTCAAAATGTCATGCTCGTTGAATCTCTTGGCTACAACTTACTTTCAGTATCTAGACTTGCTGATTTCGGTTTTAATGTCCTATTTACTGAAGTAGATTGTCAAGTATTTCGTCAATACAATCATAAAATGGTCTTTACCGGTATACGTAGAGGTGATCTTTACATTGTTGATTTCTCTAAAAAGGCACAACCTAAAACTTGCTTCATTGCTAAATCCTCAAAAGGTTGGTTATGGCATAGACGACTAGGTCACGTTGGCATGAGAAATCTTGACAAGCTTATTAAAGGAAATCATATCCTTGGAGTTAACGATGTCATATTTGATTAGGATAGACTGCGGTGCTTGTCAAGCGGGTAAACAGGTTGGAGGAAGGCATCCGTGAAGAACATCATGACCACAAGGAGGCCACTCGAGCTACTTCATATGGATCTCTTTGGTCCCAACGTCTACAAAAGCCTCGGTGGAAATTATTTTGGTCTAGTTATAGTTGATGATTTTTCAAGATTTACGTGGGTGTTCTTTCTCGATGATAAATCACAGGTCCAAAAGATCTTCAAAAACTTCGCTAGGAAGGCCCAAAATCAGTTTGAAGTGAAGATCAAGAAGGTTCAGAAGCGACAACGAGCGGAGTTCAAGAACGCAAATGTGGACACCTTTCTTGACGAAGAAGGGATTTCACACGAGTTCTCGGTTACGTACACACCTCAACAAAATGGAGTTGTTGAGAGGAAGAACCGGACGCTCATCGAAATGGCGAGAATGATGCTTGATGAGTACAAGACGCGAAGCACTTTTAGGCGAAGCGGTTGAGACAGCTTGTCATGCAACAAATCGCTTGTATCTTCACAAGCTACTTGGCAAGACTGGCATCTGAGCTCCTCACCGTAACAAACCCCAAGTTGGATTCTTTTGAGTATTCGCTCAAAGTGCTACATTCTTGATAAGCATAAATGGTTCAAAGTTTGCTCCTAAGTCTCATGAAGGTTTCCTACTAGGTTATGGCTCAAACTCTCACACTTACCGTGTCTACAACAATTTCACCCGAAAGGTTGAAGAGACGGTAGATGTGAAGTTTGATGAATCTAACGGCTCGCAAGTAGAGCAATTGCCAATTGATGTAGGAGACAAAGACCCTTCAGAAGCAATCCAAGACTTGTCTATTGGCAAGGTCCGTCCGACGGAGGTGAAGGAGAGTACCTCGTCTGTTCAAGTGGAAGCTTCTACTTCGCGACAAGGTGAACCAAGAGTTGATACGGAAGCATCCACAAGTGGAACACACCAAGAAGAAGAAAACGAGGAAGAACATCACGAACGTCAACAACCTCCTTCTCCACCATGACAAGAAAACGACAACGCCAACAATGAAGAAGATCAAGAAGAAGAAGAAGAACAAGATGAAGAAGATGTTCAACCGAGACCCAAGCAAAAGCTTTCACGAGTTCGAGCAAGAGTTGCTAAAGACCATCCCGTCGAGAAAATCTACAATGATATTCAAACCGGGAGAATCACTTGCTCTAAAACTCGTTTAACTAACTTTTGTGAAAACTATTCTTTCATCTCTAGCATTGAACCTATGAAGGTCGAAGAAGCATTGGAAGATCCGGATTGGATAAATGCTATGCATGAAGAGCTACACAACTTTGAGAGAAACCAAGTTTGGACATTGGTTGAGAAGCCCGACAACAACCACAACATCATCGGTACCAAATGGGTGTTTCGCAACAAGCAAGATGAAGATGGACAAGTAGTTCGCAACAAAGCATGTCTCGTCGCCCAAGGCTACACACAAGTCGAAGGTATGGACTATGATGAGACTTATGCTCCCGTTGCTAGACTTGAGTCCATTCGCATCTTACTTGCCTATGCTAATCACCATAATATCACCTTGTACCAAATGGACATTAAAAGTGCTTTTCTAAATGGTGAAATAGAGGAGGAAGTTTATGTTAAACAACCTCCCGTCTTCGTCAATCCTAAGAAACCAAATCATGTTTACAAACTTCACAAAGCCCTTTATGGTCTTAAACAAGCTCCTAGTGCATGGTATAAATGCTTGACCAAGTTTCTTCTCGAAAAAGGCTTTGAAATTGGGAAAATTGATTCCACACTTTTTACTAAAAGGGTTAATGGAGAATTATTTGTATGCCAAATTTATGTTGATGATATCATATTTGGATCAACTAACCCTCATTTTAGTGAAAAGTTTGGGAAACTAATGTCGGAGAAGTTTGAGATGTCAATGATGAGTGAACTCAAATTCTTTCTTGGGTTGCAAATTAAGCAAACTAAGGAAGGTACTTTTGTCTCTCAAACGAAGTACACAAAGGACTTATTCAAGAAGTTCAATATGCAAGAGTGCAAAGGTATGTCTACACCCATGCCTACTAGTGGACATCTTGATTTGACCAAAGATGGTAAACCGGTTGATCAAAAGGTTTATCGCTCTATGATTGGATCATTGTTATACCTATGTGCTTCACGTCCCGATATTATGCTAAGTGTGTGCATGTGTGCAAGATATCAAGCTGCTCCTAAAGAATGTCATCTTAAGGCTGTAAAAGGGATAGTGAGAGACTTAATTCATACACCAAATTTTGGCATTTGGTATCCTAAGAGGGCCTCTTTCGATCTTGTTGGCTACTCCGACTCGGACTATGCCGGAGACAAGGTTGATAGAAAGTCCACTTCGGGTACTTGTCAATTTCTTGGTAGATCTCTTGTGTCTTGGTCCTCCAAGAAACAAAACTCGGTATCCTTATCTACAGCCGAAGCGGAGTACATTACCGCTGGTTCATGTTGTGCTCAATTACTTTGGATGACCCAAACTCTTAAAGATTATGGGATATATGTGAAACATGTTCCATTGCTTTGTGACAATGAAAGTGCTATCAAAATTGGTCATAACCCCGTACAACATTCTCGAACTAAGCATATTGAAGTTCGTCATCACTTCATTCGAGATCATGTTGCTAAAGGTGACATTAATCTTAAGCATGTTCGCACTGAAAAGCAATTAGCAGATATATTTACTAAACCTCTTGATGAGAAAGTGTTTTGCAGGTTGAGAGGAGAATTGAACATCATAGATGCTTCAAACTTGGAGTAGATACTCCATTGGATACATGCAAGACATGAGCTTAAGACTAATCCATGATATCTCTTTTATGATGAAAATATTATATCCTGGATATATTTGCATCTTGCATGTTATCTAACCCCTGTAGGTACTTGGTTGAATCAAATTCCATGAGATTGTAATCTACTCACATCTTGAGAAATCTCTACATCACCAAGTCTCTACACTATGGTGGCTGAATACAAGGAAGCACAGAATCATTCAAACATATCCTTTGACAAACTCTATGTTGAGCTTCATGATTTCATTTTTGGATACACAAGTGCTCTTCCTTGCAAGAACTAACCCATGTAGGTAGATGGACTCAACTTCCAAGTGGTGCTCCCAACTCTTGATAAGCTACATCAACCTTGAGCAATCCACACAAGTTCAACTACATGGTCAACACCACCAACCAAGGTATGTTATGCCATCTTAGAGAAGCTTTACTCCAAGTAATGAGCTAAAGCAACCCGACAAGATGTGAATACATCAAGATGCTTAAACGAAAAATGGTAACCCCATTTTGATCTTAAACGATGAGTATGACCTATGATCAAGTGATCTCACTTGACTCCTAAGTCAATATACTCTAACATAGGTGACTTTGTCACCGACCATATCTAGATGAAGTTCTCTCGTGTTCTTTTCTGTGTTTCTGCATTTGTCTCATGCATATTTCCCCTTTCAAAAAAAAAACTTCATCTAGATTTTCTTCTGTTTGCTCAGCATTTCCTGCATCCAATTCATTGCACGTCATTCAGTAAATTCCTTGCAAATCTTTGTGAGATCTTACAAGTCTAGTGAGCTGAGGTGACAAGTGTTTTCTCTGAGATGAACTCGGTTTCACCGATTTGTTGCGTTCGGTCCAACCGAATCCTTTCGGTACAACCGAAGCATACAACTTGGTGCCACCGATTTCACAACAGGAAAAACAGCTTGCCACTTATTCTGTGTTTCTTCTGATCCAGCTCCACTCAATGAATCTTGTCCTCTACAAGCATCACAAATTTTATCCGGTGATTTGTGTTGTGACTCAAGGACCAAACCCATTCACAACAAATTCCAGAAGACCCTTCTTGGAAATTGATGTCAAAGGGAGAGAGAGAGCTCACATCAAAGCTTATCTCTTCCAAAAGGGAGAGAGTAGTATTAAGGGGGAGAAAGAGATCTCCAGGGGGAGATAATACTCAAGTAGAAAGTATTTCTCAAGGATCCCAGATGCTTGGTGTTCAAGAGGAGAGATGCCACATGTCTTTTTGGGGGAAAGACATGTTCATGTGTGCTTATTTGCCTTAAGCTCTGTTCTTTTATATCTTTCAGCTCTGTTTTCAGCTCTGATTTTTTGTTCCCTATCTTCTCCCAGTATCCCATGCTAGATTCAGGGGGAGCAAGACATCTAAGGGAAAGGAATCATTCAAATTCATTGCATATCTTTACTCTTGGGGACAGGTCTAATCCAATGTGGCACTTAGTACTCACTCTCTACATGTCATCCCAGTCTTGGTATTCTTGTGGTTTCTTGTGTTTGCTCTGGCTAGTAGATGTACCTGTGTTATCTAACCTTGTTTGTGCAGGTTCATTTCACCCTAAGCCAACTTAAGACTACAAGGTAAGTATATGCATCACACTCATGTGTATGAGGAAATCTTGCTGATGTACATACTGTTTGCAAGAAGGACTCATAAGCATGGAGGTATTTTCTTTAATATTCTTTGCTCTGATGCATATGGCCAAGATACATGTAACACATTGCCTACTCTATCATGGTTATGCTCTCACATGTTCTTATATTTCATACTCACATGTTTGCATACATGTAGGGGGAGCCTATGCTTGTTACATGTCTTTCCGAAGCTTTACTTGCTACTCTTTATATCTTTATCTAAAGCTTTGATGTGTGTTGCCATCAATTACCAAAAAGGGGGAGATTGAAAGCACAAGTGCTCCCTAGGTGGTTTTGGTAATTAATGTCAACATATTTCTTGTTGGACTAACACTTTTATCTAGTATGTTTCAGATAAGTTCAACAATGGAGTGGCATGGACTAAAGGATGTGGGAACTCCTTCAAGATGCTAAGGACAAAGGATTGGCTCAAGCTTCAAGCTCAAGACTCTTCATTTTACATTTTAGTGACCCAAGATCACATTGAGTCTATAGGAAAAGCCAATACTATCAAGAAGGGATGAGGTGTTGCTTAATGAGCCTCTTGCTTCATGTGCTTAGTGATATGCTCCTAAAACCCTCAACTACTTTCCCACTTCCACACATATGATCTAAACCTAAAGTCAAACTCGGCCCTACCGATTCTTTCTATCCGGCGCCACCGAGTTCAGATGTCATAGCCACTGCCACAAACCCTAAGCAAATCGGTATCACCGATAGGGATCTCGGTCTCACCGAGATGGGATTGTAATCTCTTTGTGTATGTCCATTACCAAAATCGGTCTCACCGAGTTTGTGCAATCGGTACTACTGAGATTACAATGCAAACTTTCTGGTTAACTTATTACCAAAATCGGTCCCACCGAGTTTGAGTAATCGGTTCCACCGAGTTTGCCTGACCAACTCTCTGGTTAGCTAATTACCAAAATCGGTCCCACCGAGTTTGTGTAATCGGTTTCACCGAGATAACGTTATGCCCTAACCCTAACCATATCGGTCCTACCGAGTTGCATATCAGTCCCACCGAAAACCCTAACGGTCACTAGGTTTACTAAATCGGTCTGACTGAGTTTGTTGATTCGGTCCCACCGAGTTTGGTAAATTTTGTGTAACGGTTAGATTTTGTGTGGAGGCTATATATACCCCTCCACCTCCTCTTCATTCGTGAAGAGAGCCACTAGAACAAGCCTACACTTCCAGCATCCTATTTCTGAGAGAGAACTACCTACTCATGTGTTGAGGCCAAGATATTCCATTCCAACCATATGAATCTTGATCTCTAGCCTTCCCCAAGTTGCTTTCCACTCAAATCTTCTTTCCACGAGATCCAAATCCTATGAGAGAGAGTTGAGTGTTGGGGAGACTATCATTTGAAGCACAAGAGCAAGGAGTTCATCATCAACACACCATTTGTTACTTCTTGGAGAGTGGTGTCTCCTAGATTGGCTAGGTGTCACTTGGGAGCCTCCGACAAGATTGTGGAGTTGAACCAAGGAGTTTGTAAGGGCAAGGAGATCGCCTACTTCGTGAAGATCTACCGCTAGTGAGGCAAGTCCTTCGTGGGCGACGGCCATGGTGGGATAGACAAGGTTGCTTCTTCATGGACCCTTCATGGATGGAGCCCTCCGTGGACTCACGCAACCGTTACCCTTCGTGGGTTGAAGTCTCCATCAACGTGGATGTACGATAGCACCACCTACCGGAACCACGACAAAAACATCCGTGTCTCCAATTGCATTTGAATCCTCCAAACCCTTCCCTTTACATTCTTGCAAGTTGCATGCTTTATTTTCCGCTGCCTACATACTCTTTGCATGCTTGCTTGTTATGTATTGAAAAAGTTAAACTTGTGCCTAAACTCCACTTAAACCTAAAAGAAGTTAAAAACTGCAACTTTGGTACTTAGTGTCTAATCACCCCCCCTCTAGACACCTCTTCTCAAGATCCTACACTCCAACGGATCGTAGCCGGCCACGGGAGGCAGGAGCACGAGGCACGACCGGCGCTGGTTTGGGCGGCTGGAGCAAGAAGACCAGAGGTTGAAGAAGCACTACGTCCGTTGGATGGACATCGTTTGGTCAGTGGAGCTAGAATCGTGCATATTGACTAAGTTGACAAAGCCCTCCGTCCCCGTCAACTTAGTAGGCCCACAAGTCAGGCTGCCAGTATACTGGGTCCCAACTAGCGGGGGAGTATTCATTTTTTTGTGCGTAATAAGGAGGCACTTCCTTGCGTGCGAAGATATAGCTGCTGGGTCCAAGCTGTCAGTGGCGGTAACGTTTTTTTCGTGAAATACATAGGCCCTTTCGATGGGTCCCAGATGTCAGGTGGAGGAATCATTATTTTGCGCGTAATAAGGAGGCATTTCCTTGCGTGCGGCCGTGGACCCGGTATCGGCCTCTCCACGCATCTGATCCACTTCAGATGCATGTCGGTCGTTGACCACGTTGACCAGGCCACGCCGAGAGCACTAGGGCGGTGGACGACGGCGAGGCCTAGGAAGGGAATGACACGAAGGCAGGGAACACTCGACAGTTGTTTCCCTCGCGGAGGAGAGTATGACTGTTCGAGGGTTTACTGGTTCGTCTGCCGTCGCCGGAGAGTAACAACAGGTGTGGGTGAGTAGAGGGATGGCTAGGCCAGCGATGGGAGTACGGTGGGGCGGTGAGGCCTGCGCGGCAGCACAGCCGGCCGTGGGGAGGAGGGAAGCGAGCAGTCCACTTGGCGCTTGTTTGAGCGGCTGGAGCACGAAGAGCAGAGATTGAAGAAGCACGGCGGCCATTGGATGGAAATCCAACAGTCACTGCTTGTGCGTCAACCTTTTTTTAGGAAATCCTCAAATCTGTGGAAAACAACATACATCCCATCTGCCATTATTTCTAATAATTTACAGCCCATATTCTTTTTGTTAGCATTACAGCCCATATTGTGGCCACGGTTAATTTTTTTTACGAAATTTTGCATATTTCGGTGCGGTCCGAACTGTTTTTAATCCCGAAATTTCGAGTCACATCCAAACTGATTTTAAAAATATATGTATATCAATATAAAATCCAACAAATTGTCCATGCATAAAAATCAATGCAATTTAAAATCTCGAAATGAAAAAAATAAATTTGAAACTAATTGTCGGTTTGATGTGTTTTAAAAATGTACAACCCATTTCTCATTACCGATAGGCCATTTTCTCGGCCAGCTGAATGAAGCCCTCCTCGTCTTGAAAGATTTGCAGCCCGACAGGCCTGACAAAGCGACTTACTTGGCAAATCACAAAAAATTGGGCTGTGGCCGTTGACCTAGCTGCGGCCATGGACCCAGCTATCAGCCTCTCAACGTATAGTACTCTTCCGATTGAAGTCGGTCGTTGACCACATTGACCACGCCGCGCCGAGAGCACCAAGGCGGTGGACGACGGTGAGGCCTCGGAAGGGGACGACGTGAAGCCGGGGAAGACGCGGCAGTGGATGCCCACGCGGAGAGTAGTACGAGGGTTCACTGGTTCGGCTGCGGCGTGAGGCTGCCGTCGCCGCAGAATAACAGGGGGTGTGGGTGAGTAGAGGGATGCCCTGGCCAGCGATGGGAGTAGTAGGGGGCGATGAGGCCTCCGCGGCATCACAGCCGACCGTGGGAGGCAGGAGCACGCGCCACGACCGGTGCTGCTTTGGGCGGCTAGAGCAAGAAGACCAGAGGTTGAAGAAGCACTATGGCCGTTGGATGGACATCGTACGGTCACTGGAGCTAGAATCGTTCATATTGACTAAGTTGACAAAGCCCTCCGTCCCCGTCAACTTAGTAGGCCCTAAGTCAGCCACCCACTATGGTGGGTCCCCAGCTAGGCGTATTCATTTTTTGTGCGTAATAAGGAGGCACTTCCTTGCGTGCGAAGATATAGCTGGTGGGTCCGACCTGTCATCGAGGGGAACATTTTTTTCGCGAAATACAGAAGCCCTTCCCACGTACAGTCCACGTAAAGTGCGTAATAAGGAGGAACTTTCCTTGCGTTCGACCATGGACCTCGTGGGTCCCAGCCGTCAGGCTCTCCACGTACAGTCCTCTTCCGATGACTCTCGTATGTTGACCACGCCGTGCCGAGCACACCGAGGCGGTGGACGACGGCGAGGCCCAGACTGGAACGACCCGGAAATGGGGAAGACGCAACAGTGGAGTCGCAGACGGAGAGGAGTGGGAACCTTGACTGGTTCGGGTGCAGGGTGGGCCTACACTCGGCAGAGAATAATAGGAGGTGCGGAATGGAGGGATGGCCTGGCCGTCGGCGGGGTAGCGTTTTGCTGAGGAGCGCAAAATAACGCTGCTGGACGCCGGAGGCTGGAGCAGGCGGTCCCGGCAGCGCTGGGGGAAGAAGACGAGAGATTGAAGACGAATGCCGGCCGTTGGATGTAAATCCAACGCCTTCTTAGGCTTCGACCTACTGACCTACATGTCAGCCAGTCCATTTGGTGGGCTGGGTGAAACAATGATGCAACATCTATGCAGCCCGTTTATATATGTGGTAGAATTTAAAGCCCATTTGCATTTTTCTCAAAATCCGTGGACTTGCTGGGCTGGGTGAAAATATCATGTTGGGCTAGACGGAGAAATGTTATAAAAACATAAACACATGATTGCATGTCTATTACTGCATTGGTCAAGAAATCTTTGCAAGCTTATATGCATAATCACTAGGAGTTAACTTGCCAAGTTATATATAAACAATTATTATTATTATTTTGTAAGAACTTTCAACTTACGAAATAAAATATCATTTAAATTTGATGAGTTAATAGTACGTGTGATATTATTATTTTTTAGACTAGACGTGGGACAGTTGAGTTTGTTCTAGGGAAAAGTACTGGGAGAAAACTCAGTTTACATCGAAAAAGAAAGTGGGAGAAAATTCAGATATAGGATTAATGAAAACGAAAAATAAAGGAAGTAGGAAGGTCTATAAAATGTTTGGACGAACGACAAGTTTAACAGAAACTTATGTTGTTTCTAATATATATATATATATATAATAAAATAAGATATAAATATAGGTTCAGTTTTGCATTCTTATAGAAAAATAGAACTGAGTTGTGCCTCGTCTTGAAAAAACAAACATAAATTGGGTTGCTGATGTTATAGACAAGCTAGGTTGGGAGGCCCAGAGGCCGCTTGATACCTGCTGGATACAAAAAATGTTGAAACATGTCGTGGGCTGCCCATGTTAAATAACAAAACCTAGGCCATGGACCTGGTGGGCCCTGGACTGTCAGCCTCTCGATGAACAGTTGTCTCCCGATTCCTCTTGTTTTGCTGACCATGTTGGGAACGACAGACGGCGGCGCCGCGGCTAGAGCACGAAGGCGGAGGACGACGTCGAGACCTAGTACCGAACGAACCGGAGCGGGGGAAGACGCAGGCGGAGGGGACTACAAGGATTGACTTGTTCGGGTGCAGGGTGGGCCGGTGGAGCTGCCGCAGCTGTAGCGAAGGTGCAATCGGCGCTGCCGATGAAACGGGCGAATGCTCCAGAACCTCTGATGGCCCTACAGAAGTGGTAGATGAAAACCTCGTCCCGCACACATACCTGGGCAACGGCGATCGGCCGGTCCCTGTCAGGAGACGAATGGATGGGCACAAGGTCTAGTCCTGCAACCATGTGCTTTCTCGTCCTATAGGTACTGCTTGAACTCGGCGAGGCAGAGCTTCACCGAGTCCGGATCGTTGGTGTACATCACATTCAACTTGGTGCAACCATAGGACTGAACGGCGAACTCAAAGGGGAACTCCTTGCTGAATTCCATATCCAGCAGGCTCACCCCTCAGATCGCCATTGGAGTCTCTTCAAGTGAACGAGTATGTAGGCGGCGGCAGTTCGTTTTCAGCTCTTGGGGAACTGGATTCAACGATGAACCGAGTGTTTACAGCGACAAGCATTACTACCCTCCCTCATCCGCAGCACGCCCGTCGAAGATGCACCCTCGGCGCATTCAAACGCCTCCATTAAGAAACCTACTCCGACCACACGTCGGTTCACGAAATGGTCTGTATTGGTCTTGTAATAACAGGAGTTAGTGGTCACTTTAATTAAATTTAATTAGCTTTAATAGAAATTTATACTTAAAACAAGCAATGCATTGGCTTGTTCTATCAGTGCCACAGGATCAACACGCACAAGAATTATAATTATTATTCTCATGACGCACACGATCAGCACATTTGTCGCACTTTCACAAAGATAATACTACCAAGTTTGAACTGTTTGTTATGGTTGTTGTCCTGCATCATCATGCCGTGTTTCCCGACTTGCAAGATTCGTAACCAACAAATAAGATCCAAATAATAAGTACAACAAAGATGCCGACACATCTCATTGATTCCCGACTTGCAAGATTCGTAACCAACAAATAAGATCCAAATAATAAGTACAACAAAGATGCCTACACATCTCATTGATTCTCAGCTTGCAAGATTCGTAACCAACAAATAAGATTCAAATAATAAGTACAACAAAGATGCCTACACATCTCATTGATTCCCGACTTGCAAGATTCGTAACCAACCCATTAGAGCCTTTTGATAAAGTGAATATCGGGATTAAATCCATCTTGGCTAGCCATGTCATACAATCGAAGAACTTGGCGAATGCTATTAACCGTCACAACATCTGTAGTTGAGTATTCCTGTTTGCACAGCACAAACAAGAAGAGCATGATTTCACTTTAAAAGTGGCCTCCTTGAACTCAACCTGCAGCTCCACTCGGATGAGGCCTGCCTGGAGTTCCATGATTCAATTCATGCGCCTTTTTCGGCAGTTCACCTAAAATGAAGCAAAGATTGCATCATTCAGCTAGCAAGAAGTACTTGCTCTCGTGAGCTGACAAGTTCTTCTTTAGTAGTTGCACTAAAATTGAGGAACATTAAGGTTGGCTGTCCGGCTCATGTAAGGTGCAACTATAATTTTCTTATCCTTTTGTGCAGTTCCACTAAAATAAAGTGCCATTGTGGTGACAGTTGACGGTGTCCTGGACTATGAGGTACTCACCACGTCGTCTCCCGATCAGTTAGATTGGGCCGAGGACCCCTGAGGGAGTCCTGGATTAGGGGGTGTGCGGATATCCGAACTATCACCGTTGGCCGGACTCCTGGACTATGAAGATACAAGATTGAAGACTTCGTCCCGTGTCCGGATGGGACTTTCCTTGGTGTGGAAGGCAAGCTTGGCGTCTGAGATATGTAGATCTCCTACCATTGTAACCGACTGTGTAACCCTAACCCTATCCGGTGTCTATATAAACCGGAGGGTTTTAGTCCGTAGAGACGAACAACAATCATACCATAGGCTAGCTTCTAGGGTTTAGCCTCTCCGATCTCGTGGTAGATCCACTCTTGTACTACCCATATCATCAATATTAATCAAGCGGAGTAGGGTTTTACCTCCATCGAGAGGGCCCGAACACAGGTAAAAACATTGTGTCCCTTGTCTCCTGTTACCATCCGCCTAGACGCACAG
Organism: Aegilops bicornis; assembly: GCA_021605145.1. Taxonomy (NCBI): domain Eukaryota; kingdom Viridiplantae; phylum Streptophyta; class Magnoliopsida; order Poales; family Poaceae; genus Aegilops; species Aegilops bicornis. The sequence goes on along the minus strand of CM038671.1, from coordinate 626,997,298 downwards.
TTCGGGACCCCCTACCCGAGATCCGCCGGTTTTGACACCGACATTGGTTCTTTCATTGAGAGTTCCTCTGTGTCGTCATCCTTAGGCCCGATGGCTCCTTTGATCATCAACAACGACGTGGTCTAGGGTGAGACTTTTCTCCCCGGATAGATCTTCGTATTCGGCGGCTTTGCACTACGGGCCAATTCACTTGGCCATCTGGAGCAGATTGAAAGCTCGCCCTGGCCATCGAATCGATTTGGGAGTTTGAACTACACGGCGGCATCCGCAGAGACTTGATCTTGACGGATTCGAGCCACAGCCAAGCGCGCGCCTTTGTCTCGATGGGCACGATCTAGCTCTGCCCATTTGGGCGGTGCCACAGGCCCGCCGACATCCGCTCCGACCCTTAGCTCGGAGCCGACTCCGCCGATCGAGGATGAGTGGCTGGACACCGCCTTGGGGGCTACAATCTCTACGATGATTGAGCCGAACACCATCCCTGTCCTTTGTGAATCCCGTGACTCCAAGGTGCCGGACTCCTCTCCGGACTCCGAACCTCCCGCTCCCCGGCTAATCGGATCCGATTGGGCGCCGGTCATGGAGTTCACTGCCGTGGACATCTTTCAGCACTCGCCCTTTGGCGACATCCTGAATTCACTAAAGTTTCTCTCTTTATCAGGAGAGCCCTGGCCGGACTACGGTCAGGAAGGTTGGGATGCGGACGACGAAGAAATTCAACGCCCACCCACCACCCACTTTGTAGCCACTTGTCAATGATTTAACCGACATGCTCGACTTGACTCGAAGACATCGACGGTATGGGCGATGATCTTGAGAGCGACCAGAACCAGCGCCTCTGAGCCTTTGGAAGGCCACCTCGTCATACTACATATACATGGTGGACATCCCAAAAGATGGGAATGACGATGGAACAATGGAGGATGACCCCTCAAGAAACAGCCCAAGCGCCCGACGTCGTGGCGCGCCGCTCTAAATCCCGCCACAACAAAAGCGGTGATTCCGGCACGGAGATAATAACACCGGACGGTGCGAAGACAACCCCCTCAGCAGGATTCAGACAGAGGAGGGAAAAGCCAGCCCTCATGATAGGCGGCAGCGGGGAGGTGGAGGGCGATAATTATATGCCTCCCTCCGAAGATGAGGCAAGCCTCGGCGGCACAATTTGTCGTGCACGAGGATCCCACTTGAGCAGAGGCGTTTCAAACGCAGGCTTATGGCCACGGCAAGCAGCCTCAAGAAAAAGCAGCGGCAACTTAGAGCTGACCAAGACTTGCTAGGTGACGGATGGATGAAGTCCTTGCAGCCAAGAGTACGAACTCGAACGCCTCCAAGAGATACCCAAAACGCAGGCTGCTACCCCAATTAGAGGAAGCAACACCCAAACCTACATCACCAGCGCATGATGCGGCCGACCGGCCACCCCGTGGCCGCGACAGAGAGGCCTCTAGACCCTCCATTCTGTTGGAAATATGCCCTAGAGGCAATAATAAAAGGATTATTATTATATTTCTTTGTTCGTGATAATTGTCTTTTATTCATGCTATAATTGTATTATCCGGAAATCGTAATGCACGTGTGAATACATAGACCACAACATGTCCCTAGTGAGCCTCTAGTTGACTAGCTCGTTGATCAATAGATAGTCATGGTTTCCTGACTATGGACATTGGATGTCATTGATAACGGGATCACATCATTAGGAGAATGATGTGATGGACAAGACCCAATCCTAAGCATAGCACAAGATCGAATAGTTCGTTTGCTAGAGCTTTTCCAATGTCAAGTATCTTTTCCTTAGACCATGAGATCGTGTAACTCCCGGATACCGTAGGAATGCTTTGGGTGTACCAAACGTCACAACGTAACTGGGTGACTATAAAGGTGCACTACAGGTATCTCCGAAAGTGTCTGTTTGGTTGACACGCATCGAGATCGATTTGTCACTCCGTATGACGGAGAGGTATCTCTGGGCCCACTCGGTAATGCATCATCATAATGAGCTCAAAGTGACCAAGTGTTTGGTCACGGGATCATGCATTACTGATGCGAGTAAAGTGACTTGCCGATAGCGAGATTGAATGAGGTATTGGGATACCGACGATCGAATCTCGGGCAAGTAACGCATCGATTGACAAAGGGAATTGTATACGGGGTTGCTTGAATCCTTGACATCGTGGTTCATCCGATGAGATCATCGAGGAGCATGTGGGAGCCAACATGGGTATCCAGATCCCGCTGTTGGTTATTGACCGGAGAGTCGTCTCGGTCATGTCTACGTGTCTCCCGAACCCGTGGGGTCTACACACTTAAGGTTCGGTGACGCTAGGGTTATAGAGATATGAGTAAGCAGCAAACCGAAAGTTGTTCGGAGTCCCGGATGAGATCCCGGACGTCACGAGGAGTTCCGGAATGGTCCGGAGGTAAAGAATTATATATAGGAAGTGCAGTTTGGCCATCGGAAAGTTTCGGGGTTCACCGGTATTGTCTGGGACCACCGGAAGGGTCCCGAGGTCCACCGGTGGGGCCACCTATCTGGAGGGCCCGTGGGCTGAAGTGGGGAGGAACCAGCTCTGGTGGGCTGGTGCGCCCCTTGGGCCCCCTCTGCGCCTAGGGTTGGGAACCCTAGAGGCGGGGCGCCTCCACTTGCCTTGGGGCACTCAACCCCCGGCGCCGCCCCTTGGGAGATCCTATCTCCGGGGCAGCGCCTCCCAGGGGCCTATATAAGCGGGGGAGGGAGGGCAGCCGCACCACTGAAGTCTTGGCGCCCCCCTCTCCCTACTACACTTCTCCCTCGCGAAGCTCGGCGAAGCTCATGGGAACCTGCTGCATCCACCACCACGCTGTCGTCTGCTGGATCTTCTTCAACCTCTCCCTCCTCCTTGCTGGATCAAGGTGCGGGAGGCGTCATCCGCTCGTCACGTGTGTTGAACGCGGAGGTGTTGTCCGTTCGGCACTTGGTCATCGGTGATTTGGATCACGACGAGTATGACTCCTTCAACCCCGTTCTCTTGAACGCTTCCGCTCGCGATCTACAAAGGTATGTAGATGCACTCCTATCACTCGTTGCTAGATGAACTCATAGATGGATCTTGGTGAAATCGTAGGAAAATTTTTATTTTCTGCAACGTTCCCCAACAGTGGCATCATGAGCTAGGTCTATGCGTAGTTCTCTTTGCACGAGTAGAACACAATTTGTTGTGGGTGTAGATGTTGTCAACTTTCTTGCCACTACTAGTCTTATTTTGCTTCAGCGGTATTGTGGGATGAAGCGGCCCGGAACGACCTTACACGTACGCTTACGTGAGACAGGTTCCACCGACTGACATGCACTAGTTGCATAAGGTGGCTAGCGGGTGTCTGTCTCTCCCACTTTAGTTGGAGCGGATTCGGAAAAAGGGTCCTTATGAAGGGTAAATAGAAGTTGACAAATCACGTTGTGGCTTTTTCAGTAGGTAAGAAAACGTTCTTGCTAGAACCCTATTGCAGCCACGTAAAAGATGCAACAACAATTAGAGGACGTCTAACTTGTTTTTGCAGCAATTGCCTTGTGATGTGATATGGCCAAAAGTTGTGATGAATGATGACTGATATATTGTGATGTATGAGATCATGTTCTTGTAATAGGAATCACGACTTGCATGTCTATGAGTATGACAAACGGTAGGAGCCATAGGAGTTGTCTTAATTATTGTATGACCTGCGTGTCATTGATTCAACGCCATGTAATTACTTTGCTTTATTGCTAAACCGTTAGCTATAGTAGTAGAAGTAATAGTTGGCGAGCAACTTCATGTAGACACGATGATGGAGATCATGGTGTCATGCCGGTGACAAGATGATCATGGAGCCCCGAAGATAGAGATCAAAGGAGCTATATGATATTGGCCATATCATGTCACTACTATATAATTGCATGTGATGTTTATTATGTTTATGCATCTTGTTTACTTAGAAGGACGGTAGTAAATAAGATGATCCCTTATAATAATTTCAAGAAAGTGTTCTCCCTAAGCGTACGCCGTTGCTAAAGTTAAATGCGTTTCAAAGCACCACGTGATGATAGGGTGTGATAGATTCCTACTTTCTCATACTTCGGGTGTAAGACAGTTTTACACATGCAAAACACTTAGGTTAACTTGACGAGCCTAGCATGTACTGACATGGCCTCGGAACACAAGACTCAGAAAGGTCGAACATGAGTCGTATGGAAGATACGATCAACATGGAGATGTTCACCGATGATGACTAGTCCGTCTCATGTGATGATCGGACCACGGCCTAGTCGACTCGGATCATGTAACACTTAGATGACTAGAGGGATGTCAAATCTGAGTGGGAGTTCATTAAATAATTTGATTAGATGAACTTAATTATCATGAACATTAGTCTAAAATCTTTGCAAAAATGTCTTGTAGATCAAATGGCCAACGCTCATGTCAACATGAACTTCAACGCGCTCCTAGAGAAAACCAAGCTGAAAGATGATGGCAACAACTATTCGGACTGGGTCCGGAACCTGAGGATCATCCTCATAGCTGCCAAGAAACAATATGTCCTAGAAGCACCGTTGGGTGAAGCACCCACCCCGGAGAACCAAGACGTTATGAACGCTTGGTAGTCTCGTGCTGATGATTACTCCCTCGTTCAGTGCGGCATGCTTTACAACTTAGAACCGGGGCTCCAAAAGCGTTTTGAGCAACACGGAGCATATGAGATGTTCGAGGAGCTAAAAATGGTTTTCCAAGCTCATGCCCGGGTCGAGAGATATGAAGTCTCCGACAAGTTCTATAGTTGTTAGATGGAGGGCAGCCGCACCGTGAAGTCTTGGCGCCTCCCTCTCCCCTGCTACACCTCTCCCTCTCGCAGAATCTCGGCGAAGCTCTACCGGAACCCTGCTGCATCCACCACCACGTCATCATGCTGCTGGATCTTCTTCAACCTCTCCCTCCTCCTTGCTGGATCAAGGTGCGGGAGACGTCATCCGCTCCGTACGTGTGTTGAACGCGGAGGTGCTGTCTGTTCGGCACTTGGTCATCGGTGATTTGGATCATGACGAGTACGACTCCTGCAACACCGTTCTCTTGAGCGCTTCCGCTCGCGATCTACAAAGGTATGTAGATGCACTCCTATCACTCGTTGCTAGATGAACTCATAGATGGATCTTGGTGAAACTATAGGAAAAACTTTATTTTCTGCAACGTTCCCCAACACATTAAAGCCGCACTCCGGCATCGCTCGAAAAGTACCAAGGCACGGGGAAACGCGCCATACCTGCGAGACATATTGGAGGACAAGGCAAGGCTAACAAGATCGATCTACGGATCGCGTGGGTGCCCCACGACACGCGACAATAACCGTCACGTCAAATACAGCAATTCCGGCTGGGCCGAACACAGTAGACAAAGCTCATTTGAGCTGCGTCGTGATATAGCCCAATACAGAGGCGCCGCACACCCACTATGCTTCACAGACGAAGTGATGGATCATCAAATCCCGAGGGTTTCAAACCTGTAAACATCGAATCATACGATGGCACAACAGATCCTGCGGTTTGGATCGAGGACTACCTCCTCCATATCCACATGGCCCGCGGTGATGATCTACACGCCATCAAATACCTCCCACTCAAGCTTAAAGGATCAGCTCGGCATGGGCCTAACAGCTTGCCAGCAGAGTCAATTGGTTGTTGGGAGGACCTGGAAGCCGCATTCCTTGATAACTTCCAGGGCACATATGTGCGACCACCCGAGCGCCGATGACCTCGACCACATAATTCAGCACCGGAAGAATCGGCCGGACAATTACGGACACGGTTCCTAACCAAGAAAAATAAAATTGTTGATAGTCCGGATGCAGAGGCCCTTGCAGCCTTCAAACATAACATCCGCGACGAGTGGCTTGCCCGGCACCTAGGACAGGAAAAGCCAAAATCCATGGCAGCCCTCACAACGCTCATGACCCGCTTTTGCGCGGGAGAGGACAGCTGGCTAGCTCGTAGTAACAACTTGACCAAAAACCCTGGTAGTTCGGATACCAAGGACACCAATGGCAGGTCGCATCGCAACAAGCACAAGCGCCGCATTAACGGCGATAATGCTAAAGATACGACAGTCAATGCCGGATTCAGAGGCTCTAAACCCGGTCAGCGGAAAAAGCCGTTCAAAAGAAATACTCAGGGCCCGTCCAATTTGGACCGAATACTCGATCGCTCGTGCCAAATACATGGCACCCCCGAAAAACCAGCCAACCACACCAACAGGGATTGTTGGGTGTTCAAGTAGGCAGGCAAGTTAAATGCCGAACTCAATGACAAGGGGCTGCATAGCGATGACGAGGAGGAGCCCGGCCCCCAAACAATAGAGGACGAAGGGCTTCCCCCACAAGTGCGGACGGTGAACATGATATACGCAACCCACATACCCAAAAGGGAGCGGAAGCGTGCACTAAGGGGCGTATATGCGATGGAGCGATCATACGAAGTTCAACCCATGGTCCTCCTGCCCGATCACCTTTGATCGAAGGACCACCCACTAGCATCCGCCACGGGCGGATTCGCCGCATTGGTTCTTGACCCAATCATCGACGGATTTCACCTCACTAGAGTCCTAATGGGTGGCGGTAGCAGCCTGAACCTGCTCTATCGGGATACTGATCATAAAATGGGCATAGACCCTCAAGGATTAAACCCACAAAGGCGACCTTTAAAGGCATCATACCAGGTATATATGCCAATTATGCGAGCTCGATTACACTCGAAGTGGTCTTGGATCCCGGATAACTTCCGAAGCGAAGAGTTAATCTTGACATAGTCCCGTTCATGGCGGCTATCACACCTTGCTTGGGCCGAACCGCATTTGCAAAGTTCAATGCGGTGCCGCACTACGCATACCTCAAGCTCAAGATGCCAGGCCCTCGAGGAGTAATCACGGTCAATGGAAACACCAAACGCTCTCTCTGAACGGAGGAGCATACGTCGGCCCTCGCGGCGGAGGTGCAAAGCAGCCTCTGACATCAATTCTCGAGTCCGGCTACTAAACGTCCGGGCACCGTCAAGCGCACCCGAAGTAATCTACAACAAGACCGTCTGGCACGATCCGAGCACGCGTAGCAATCCGGCTAACCCAGCCCTCGCCAAAATTGCGAAGCGATTACTCTGGCGTACATAACTACGCTCTGGCGATACCATGGGCATAAGGGAGGGCACGACCACGCACGCCTGCACGCGGCTCAACCGCACCAGGGGCTCCCGATTGTGTCATTCTTTTTCTTTCTTCCTTTCTCTTACTTTTAGGACTCCGTTTTCCAGAAGCCCTGTCCGGCACTACAATTGCCGAACTCACGATGCAACAGCCAGGGAAGCAGAAAGCTACGTCGAGTGTCCAGGTGGTCTCTACTACGAGCATTATACCTATTTTACATACCATCCCGCAGCTTACCCCTGGAGAGGACATGTTAAATAGTCCCATCCCTTGCTTATCGCACTATTTGTATCGTTACGCTTTCATTGCAGTACCTTTTGAATAAACAATACATAGCTTTTGCCTATTATTGCACTCCTTTCTTTATCTATATATATGTTCATTCATGACATGTTGCACCCGTACACTTTGGTGCGACCAATACACCGGGGGCTTAAGTACCACAAAAATATGGTGTGATAAGTCTGAACACTTTCACAAGTCGGCACCCGAACTTATAGCATTATATGCATCGGCTCCGAATCATGTCTTGGGTCAATAGTTGGGTTTGCGGCTCCCATGTTTTGGTACCTTACGTTCCGTTATATCGGCTAAGGTAGCTGGGGAACCACTGCGATTGTGCCCCGGTTGAGTTGGGTTGAGCACCTCAGTGGAGAAAGCTAAAACTGACCGTCATGATAGGGCGAGAGCTGGTCGCTGTTCAAGAGGTTTTTTCGGGTCCCTAAAGACATATGCCGCTTAGAGCGAGGAGTCGGCATTGTCCGACCAAGACGTGGATAGCGCCCGAACTCGGTCTTCCGAATACTAGGGGCTTCGCTGAAATTTAAAATTATAGAATTCTATGGCTAAGTGAGAGTGTTCAAGCACTATAGTCCGGTTGCCTTGTTCATTGCGTTGAGCGCCTCCCTCGAAGGACCCAAGAATGGGAACAAGAGCGCTCAAGTTTATCCCGAACACCCTGACACTTTCGTGGCATGGGGGCTGAAGCCAACAACTTTCCATCTCTCAAATTTGATAAACGGCCGCACAAAAGGTAATATTTTAAATTCACAAGTGTTGCTTAGCGCCTATGAACAAGTTTTCAGCGTACAGGATAACAAATGCGAGTCTATTCAAAAATTACATCTTTGGAACATTCACCCGCTATAAGGCGGGCACCCTTCAGGACGCCCTCATAGTACATTTCGGGCTTGCGATGCTCCACGCCTTCTTGGTGGCCCGTCCGTCACAAGCTTCTCGACATCCAGCTTGCCCCGGTGCACTTTAGCATGGGCAAGGGCCCGACGGGCACCTTCAATGCAAACGGAGCGCTTGATGACTTCAATCCATGGACAGGCCTCCACCAGCCGCCGCACTAGCCCGAAGTAGCTCCCAGGCATGGCTTCCAATGGACACAGCCGGATTATGAGGCCCTTCATGGCCTGTTCGGAGACCTTGTGGAGCTCGACCAGCTGCTTCAATTTGGTCGCTCGAAACACCGGATGTCCGGCCTCAGCATACTGAGACCAGAACACCTTTTTCGTCGAGCTCCCCTCCTTGGCGCGGTAGAACGCGGCAGCATCAGATACACTACGGGGCAGATCTGCGAATGCTCCTGGAGAGCTCCGGATTCGGGTAAGTAATAGATAATCCACTTTCACATGCTTGCTTTGCATAAAAAATGCCTTACCCGCCGCTATCTTCTTTAATGATTCAATCTCCTGGAGGGCTTTTTGGGCTTCGGCCTTAGCGGCTTTGGCACTCTCAAGAGCCGAGGCGAGCTCGGACTCTCGAGTCTTCGAGTCACGCTCCAAACTCTCGTGTTTTTCCACGAGAGCCTGGAGCTATTGCCGCACCTCCGCCACCCGCGCCTCCTGCTTCTCTCGCTCAGTGCGCTCCGCGGCCGCTTTGCTTTCGGCCGTGGACACCGCTTCCTCCAGTCGCCACCTCGTTCGTGGCCCCTACAATACCCACGTCGATCCTGTCATTTTTGCAACCAAATCCTTTCTATAAGGTATTACTTTAATAAGGTATTACTTACCTTCCTTGTCCTCGAGCTGCTTCTTGGCAAGGCCGAGCTCGTTCTCGGACCGCTCGAGGCTCTACTTCAATGCATTGACCTTCACAGTTAGTGCTTGTGCGAGAGGTCAAGACGCAGCCTGCATTCCCATATTGACATACTTATGTTAGACTCCTGTGTATGTCTTTTTAGATCCTCAGTCCGGCTTTTCTTTCCGAACACCGAACTAAGCATCAGGGGCTACTGTCTATGCGGTAATATTTTTACATATTCTAAACTTACCTCAAAGCCTGTTAGAAGGCTGGTACAGGCTTCAGTCATCCCGCTCTTGGCGGACTGAACTTTCTGGATCACCACACTCATAACAGTGCGGTGCTCCTCGTCGATGGAGGCGCCGTTAAGCGCCTCCAGCAAGCTATCCGGTGCCTCCGAATGGACGGAGGTCACCGGCGATCTTGCCCTTCTTACGAAGGGGCCGCTTGTCGGACTTTGGAACCACTGAAGGTTCCGGTACGGAGTCCGGCACAGGGCCGGACTTAGAGCCCTCTGGGGTTTCGGCCCCTTTGCGCCCAGAGTCCGGGAGGTCGCCTTGCGGCGCCTCCAGGACCACCTCCTCCTGGCTGGGCCCCTTTTGGGACTCCACCACAGTGCCATCTGCGTCACGAGGGGAGGAGGCGGTTGGAAGTGAAGTGCTATTCACATCCGACGAATCCAGGGAGCCGCTCGACGAAGCGGCGAGCTCATCCTTGGGCGGGCTACATGGTTATATTCAGCGTTAGAAGACACTATGCGACAAATAAAAAGTCATGAGCTATTCCGGAGTCCGGACACTTACGATCTCGCCAGGGGCTTGGCCCTTGGTGGCCACTCCTCCTCGTCGTTATCGGCGTTGGTGGAGAAGTCCGGAGGAAGGGTCCTTCCTTTCTTGGACCCTCCGGTCTGCCCAGTCGGGGCGGCCTTCCTTCTCTTCTCTCTCTCCGCTAGGGGATAGGCTTCTTTTTCCTCCTCCTCGTCCTCAGGGGAGGATTCCGCCTCAGAATCGTCGGACGATGAGTCCGACAGCACCTGGCGCCGGGAGCTCCTTCGAGTTCCCGTGTCCTTCTTCTTGGCCTTCTTCTCCGGCACCACGTGAGGTGCCGGAGCCAGCAGCCCCATCAATCGGGCGTCCGCTGGGTCTTCGGCAAGGGGCAGACGGTTAATCTGTCCGGGCGTCTTGACCGATCTGTCAAAGGTTAGGGAGTTTTAGATCCCGCATAGAGTCAAACTATGAAAAAGAGTCCCATAAAGGGTAAAATAACTTACCTCGCTGGTTTGGCGCTGCGAGCTGAATCCGCGATCTTGATGGCGGATGTGGGAGCCTCGGCGCCCTTGAACAGCACCTTCACGGCATCTTCGTACATAGTGTCGAAGAGCCTTTTCAGAGTTTGGTGCTGTGCCGGATCGAACTCCCACAATTTGAAGGCCCGTTGTTGGCATGGGAGGATCTGGTGGATGAGCATCACCTGGATTACGTTGACAAGCCTGAGATTCTTGTCCACCAGGTTTCGGACGCAGGTTTGGAGTCCGGACAGCTCTTCTGAATAACCCCACGTCAGGCCCGTCTCTTTCCATGATGTGAGCCGTGTGGGGAATGTTGGGGAACGTTGCAGAAAATTAAAAAATTTCCTACGGTTTCACCAAGATCCATCTATGAGTTCATCTAAGCAACGAGTCGAGGGAGAGAGTTTGCATCTACATACCACTTGTAGATCGAGTGCGGAAGCGTTCAAGGGGATGGTGATGATGGAGTCGTACTCGCCATGATTCGGATCACCGATGACCAAGTACTGAACGGACAGCACCTCCGTGTTCAACACACGTACGGTACGGACGACGTCTCCTCCGTCTTGATCCTGCAAGGGGAAGGAGAGGTTGAGGAAGATTGCTCCAACGGCAGCACGGCCAGGCGTGGTGATGTTGGTGCAGCAAGATTCGGCAGGCTTCGCCAAGCACGTCACGGAGGAGGAGAGGTGTTGGGAGGGAGGGCTGCGCCTTGGCTTGGGTGTGCAGCCTCCCTCACCCCTCTATTTATAGGGGAAGGAGAGAGGGCGGCCCCTCTAGATGGCATCTAGAGGGGGGGCGGCCAAGGGAGGGCTTGCCCCCAAGCAAGGGGCGCCTCTGGGGTTCCCCCTCAACCCTAGGCGCAAGGGCCCAAGGGAGGGGTGCGCCCAGCCCACCAGGCTGGCCCTTCCCACGCAGCCCAGTGGCCCCAGGGGTGGCCCCTCCCGTGGACCTCCGGAACCCTTCCAGTGGCCCCAGATTACTACCGGTATGCCCAGAAACTTTCCGGTGTCCGTTTGAAAACTTCCCATATATAAATCTTTACATCCGGACCCTTACCGAACTCCTCGTGACGTCCGGGATCTCATCCGGGACTCCGAAAAACATTAGGTAATCACATACAAGTCTTCCTAATAACCCTAGCGTCACCGAACCTTAAGTGTGTAGACCCTACGGGTTCGGGAGACATGCACACATGACCGAGACGCTCTCAGGTCAATAACCAACAGCGGGATCTGAATACCCATGTTGGCTCCCACATGCTCCTCGATGATGTCATCGGATGAACCACGATGTCGAGGATTCAATCAACCCAGATACTATTCCCTTTGTCAATCGGTGCGTTACATGCCCGAGACTTCGATCGTCGGTATCCCAATACCTCGTTCAGTCTCGTTACCGGCAAGTCACTTTACTCGTTCCGTAATGCATGATCCCGTGACCAAACACTTGGTCACTTTGAGCTCATTATGATGATGCATTACCGAGTGGGCCCAGAGATACCTCTCCGTCATACGGAGTGACAAATCCCAGTCTCGATACGTGTCAACCCAACAGACACTTTCGGAGATACCTGTAGTGCACCTTTATAGTCACCCGCCACGTTGTGACGTTTGGTACACCCAAAGCACTCCCTACGGTATCCGGGAGTTACACGATCTCATGGTCTAAGGAAGAGATACTTGACATTGAAAAAGCTCTAGCAAAACGAACTACACGATCTTGTGCTATGCTTAGGATTGGGTCTTGTCCATCACGTCATTCTCCTAATGACGTGATCCCGTCGTCAACGACATCTGATGTCCATAGTCGAGGAAACCATGACTATCTGTTGACCAACGAGCTAGTCAACTAGAGGCTCACTAGGTACGTATTGTGGTCTATGTATTCACACATGTATTACGATTTCCGGATAATACAATTACAGCATGAATAAAAGACAATCATCACGAACAAGGAAATATAATAATAATGCTTTTATTATTGCCTCTAGGGCATATGTCCAACAGTCTCCCATTTGCACTAGAGTCAATAATCTAGTTACATTGTGATGAATCGAACACCCATACAGTTCTGGTGTTGATCATGTTTTGCTCGCGGAAGAGGTTTAGTCAACGGATCTGCGACATTCAGATCCGTATGCACTTTGCATATTTCTATGTCTCCATCTTGAACATTTTCACGGATGGAGTTGAAGCGGCAACTTGATGTGCCTGGTCTTCTTGTGAAACCTGGGCTCCTTGGCAAGTGCAATAGCTCCGGTGTTGTCACAGAAGAGTTTGATCGGCCCCGACGCATTGGGTATGACTCCTAGGTCGGTGATGAACTCCTTCACCCAAATTGCTTCATGCAATTGCCTCCGAGGCTGCAATGTACTCCGCTTCACATGTAGATCCTGCCACGACGCTCTGCTTGCAGCTGCACCAGCCTACTGCTCCACCATTCAACACATACACGTATCCGGTTTGTGACTTAGAGTCATCCAGATCTGTGTCAAAGCTAGCATCGATGTAACCCTTTACGACGAGCTCTTCGTCACCTCCATAAACGAAACATGTCCTTTGTTCTTTTCAGTACTTCAGGATATTCTTGACCGCTGTCCGGTGTTCCTTGCGGGATTACTTTGGTACCTTCCTACCAAACTTACGGCAAGGTTTACATCAGTGCAGTACACAACATGGCATACATAATAGATCCTATGGCTGAGGCATAGGGGATGACACTCATCTCTTCTTTATCTTTTGCCGTGGTCGGGCATTGAGCTGAGCTCAATCTCACAGCTTGCAGCACAGGCAAGAACCCTTTCTTGGACTGATCCATTTTGAACTTTTTCAAAATCTTATCAAGGTATGTGCTTTGTGAAAGACCTATGAGGCGTCTCGATCTATCTCTATAGATCTTGATGCCTAATATATAAGCAGCTTCTCCAAGGTCCTTCATTGAAAAACACTTATTCAAGTAGGCCTTAATGCTGTCCAAGAATTCTATATCATTTCCCATCAAAAGTATGTCATCTACATATAATATGAGAAATGCTACAGAGCTCCCACTCACTTTCTTGTAAACGCAGGCTTCTCCATAAGTCTGCATAAACCCAAACGCTCTGATCATCTCATCAAAGCGAATGTTCCAACTCCGAGATGCTTGCACCAGCCCATAAATGGATCATTGGAGCTTGCATACTTTGTTAGCATTCTTAGGATCGACAAAACCTTCCGCTGCATCATATACAGCCTCTTCCTTAAGATGCCCGTTAAGGAACGCTGTTTTGGCGTCCATCTGCCATATCTCATAATCATAGTATGCGGCAATTGCTAACATGATTCGGACGGACTTAAGCTTCGCTACGGAGAGAAAGTCTCATCGTAGTCAATCCCTTGAACTTGCCGATAACCCTTAGCGACAAGTCGAGCTTTATAGATGGTGACATTACCATCCGCGTCCGTCTTCTTCTTAAAGATCCATTTGTTTTCTATCGCTCGTCGATCATCGGGCAAGTCAGTCAAAGTCCATACTTTGTTTTCATACATGGATTCTATCTAGGATTTCATGGCTTCTAGCCATTTGTTGGAATCTGGGCCCGCCATCGCTTCTTCATAGTTCGAAGGTTCACCGTTGTCTAACAACATTATTTCCGTGACAGGTTGCCGTACCACTCTGGTGCGGGCGTGTCCTAGTGGACCCACTGATTCAAGAGCAACTTGATCCGAAGTACCTTGATCATCATCATTAATTTCCTCTCCAGTTGGTGTAGGCACCACAGGAACATTTTCCTGAGCTGCACTACTTTCCGGTTCAAGAGGTAGTACTTCATCGAGTTCTACTTTCCTCCCACTTACTCCTTTCGAGAGAAACTATTTTTCTAGAAAGGATCCGTTCTTGGCAACAAAGATCTTGCCCTCGGATCTAAGGTAGAAGGTATACCCAATGGTTTCCTTAGGGTATCCTATGAAGACGCATTTTTCCGACTTGGGTTCGAGCTTTTCAGGTTGAAGTTTCTTGACATAAGCATCGCATCCCCAAACTTTTAGAAACGACAGCTTAGGTTTCTTCCCAAACCATAATTCATACGGTGTCGTCTCAGCGGATTTAGACGGTGCCCTATTTAAAGTGAATGTAGCTGTCTCTAGAGCGTATCCCCAAAATGATAGCGGTAAATCGGTAAGAGACATCATAGATCGCACCATATCCAATAGTGTGCGATTACGATGTTTGGACACACCGTTACGCTAAGGTGTTCCAGGCGGCGTGAGTTGTGAAATGATTCCACATTTTCTTAAGTGTGTACCAAATTCGTGACTTAAATATTCTCCTCCACGATCTGATCGTAGGAATTTTATTTTTCGGTCACGTTGATTCTCTACCTCATTCTGAAATTCCTTGAACTTTTCAAAGGTCTCAGACTTGTGTTTCATTAAGTAGACATACCCATATCTACTCAAGTCATCAGTGAGAGTGAGAACATAACGATATCCTCCGCGAGCCTCAACACTCATTGGACTGCACACATCGGTATGTATGATTTCCAATAAGTTGGTTGCTCGCTCCATTGTTCCGGAGAACGGAGTCTTGGTCATCTTGCCCATAAGGCATGGTTCGCATGTGTCAAATGATTCATAATCTAGAGACTCCAAAAGTCCATCTGCATGGAGCTTCTTCATGCGCTTGACACCAATGTGACCAAGGCGGCAGTGCCACAAATATGTGGGACTATCGTTATCAACTTTACATCTTTTGGTATTCACGCTATGAATATGTGTAACATTACGCTCGAGATTCATTAAGAATAAACCATTGACCATCAGAGCATGACCATAAAACATGTCTCTCATATAAATAGAACAACCATTATTCTCGGATTTAAATGAGTAGCCATCTCGCATTAAACGAGATCCAGATACAATGTTCATGCTCAAACTTGACACCAAATAACAATTATTAAGGTTCAAAAGTAATCCCGTAGGTAAATGAAGAGGTAGTTTGCCGACGGCGATCACATCGACTCTGGAACCATTCCCGACGCGCATCGTCACCTCGTCCTTCGCCAGTCTCCGCTTATTCCGCAGCTCCTGCTGTGAGTTACAAATATGAGCAACGACACCGGTATCAAATACCGGGAGTTACTACAGTCTTGGTAAGGTACACATCAATTACATGTATATCAAATATACCTTTGGTGTTGCCGGCCTTCTTATCCGCTAAGTATTTGGGGCAGTTCCGCTTCCAGTGACCCTTCCCCTTGCAATAAAAGCACTCGGTCTCAGGCTTGGGTCCATTCTTTGACTTCTTCCCGATGGCGGCTTTACGGGCGCCTTCTTTATCCTTGCCGTCTTTCTTGAAGTTCTTCTTGCCCTTGCCCTTCTTGAACTTAGTGGTCTTATTGACCATCAACACTTGATGTTCTTTCTTGATCTCAACCTCTGCTGACTTGACATTGAAAATACTTCGAGAATGGTCTTCACCATCCCCTGCATATTGTAGTTCATCACAAAGCTCTTGTAGATTGGTGGGAGCGACTAAAGGATTCTGTCAATGACCGCCTCATCAGGGAGGTTAATATTCAGCTGGGTCATACGGTTGTGCAACCCAGACATCTTGAGTATGTGCTCAGCACGCAACTATTTTCCTCCATCTTACAACTATAGAACTTGTCGGAGATGTCATATCTCTCGACCCGGTGAGCTTGGAAAACTAGATTCAGCTCCTCGAACATCTCATATGCTCCGTGATGCTCAAAAGCGCTTTTGGAGCCCGGTTCTAAGCTGTAAAGCATGCCGCCTTGAGCGAGGGAGTAATCAATGACGAGATTGCCAAGCATTCATAATGTCTTGGTTCTCGAGACAGGTGCGTCACCTAAGCGGTCCTTCTAGGACATATTGTTTCCTGGCAGCTATGAGGATGATCCTCGGGTTCCGGACCCGATCCATTATAGTTGCTGCCATCATCTTTCGACTTGGTTTTCTCTAGGAGCAGCGTTGAAGTTCAAGTTGACATGAGCGTTGGCCATTTGATCTACAAGACATATTATGCAAAAGTTTTAGACTAAGTTCATGATAATTAAGTTCATCTAATCAAATTATTTTAATGAACTCCCACTCAGATTAGACATCCCTCTAGTCATCTAAGTGTTACACGATCCGAGTCGACTAGGCCGTGTCCGGTCATCGCGTGAGACGGACTAGTCATCGTCGGTGAACATTCTCATGTTGATCGTATCTTCCATACGACTCGTGTTCGACCTTTCGGTCTCCGTGTTCCGAGGCCATGTCTGTACATGCTAGGCTCGTCAAGTTAACCCTAAGTGTTTTGCGTGTGTAAATCTGTCTTACACCCGTTGTATGTGAACGTAAGAATCCATCACACCCGATCATCACGTGGTGCTTAGAAGCGGCGAACTTTAGCAGCGGTGCACAGTTAGGGAGAACACTTCTTGATATTGTTGTAAGGGATCATCTTATTTACTACCGTCGTTCTAAGTAAACAAGATGCATAAACATAATAAACATCACATGCAATTATATATAGTAGTGACATGATATGGCCAATATCATAAAGCTCCATTGATCTCCATCTTCGGGGCTCCATGATCATCTTGTCACCAGCATGACACCATGATCTCCATCATCGTGTCTTCATGAAGTTGTCACGCATAGCGACTACTTCTACTTCTATGGCTAACGCGTTTAGCAATAAAGTAAAGTAATTTACATGGCGTTCTTCAATGACACGCAGGTCATACAAAAAATAAAGACAACTCCTATGGCTCCTGCCGGTTGTCATACTCATCGACATGAAAGTCGTGATTCCTATTACAAGAACATGATCTCATACATCACAATATGTCATTCATCATACATCACAACTTGGCCATATCACATCACAAGACAATTGCTGCAAAAACAAGTTAGACGTCCTCTAATTGTTGTTGCATCTTTTCTGATGGCTGCAATTGGGTTCTAGCAAGAACGTTTTCTTACCTACGAGTAACCACAACATGATCTTGTCAACTTCTATTTACCCTTCATAAGGACCCTTTTCATCGAATCCGCTCCAACTAAAGTGGGAGAGCAGACACCCACCAGCCACCTTATGCAACTAGTGCATGTTAGTCGGTGGAACCGGTCTCACGTGAAAGAGCACGTGTAAGGTTGGTCCGGGCGCTTCATCCCACAATACCGTTGAAGCAAGATAAGACTAGTAGCGGCAAGCAAGTTGACAAGATCTCGCCCACAACCAAATTGTGTTCTACTCGTGCAATAGAGAACTACGCATAGACCTAGCTCATGATGCCCTTTGTTGGGGAATGTTGCGAGAAAATTAAAATTTTTCCTACGGTTTCACCAAGATCCATCTATGAGTTCATCTAAGCAACGAGTCGAGGAGAGAGTTTGCATCTACATACCACTTGTAGATCGAGTGCGGAAGGCGTTCAAGGGGATGGTGATGATGGAGTCGTACTCGCCGTGATTCGGATCACCGATGACCAAGTCTTGAGCGGACAGCACCTCCGTGTTCAACACACGTCACGGTATAGACGACGTCTCCTCCGTCTTGATCCAGCAAGGGGAAGGAGAGGTTGAGGAAGATTGCTCCAACGGCAGCGGCACGGCGTGGTGATGTTGGTGCAGCGATCTCGGCGAGGGCTTCGCCAAGCACGTGCGGAGGAGGAGAGGTGTTGGGGAGGGAGGGACTGCGCCTTGGCAGGGTGTGCAGCCTCCCTCACCCCTCTATTTATAGGGGAAGGGAGAGGGGCGGCCCCTCTAGATGGCATCTAGAGGCGGCGGCCAAGGGAGGGCTTGCCCCCAAGCAGGCGCCCCTCTGGGGTTCCCCTCAACCCTAGGCGCAAGGGCCCAAGGGAGGTGCGCCCAGCCACCAGGGCTGGCCCCTTCCCACGCAGCCCAAGTGCCCCGGGAGGTGGCCCCTCCGGTGGACCTCCGGAACCTTTCCGGTGGCCTCGATACAATACCGGTATGCCCCGAAACTTTTACGGTGTCCGTTTGACAACTTCCCATATATAAATCTTTACCTCCGGACAATTCCAGAACTACTCTTGACGTCCGGGATCTCATACGGGACTCCGAACAACATTCGGTAATCACATACAAGTCTTCCTAATAACCCTAAGCGTCACCGAACCTTATGTGTAGACCCTACGGGTTCGGAGACATCTTGAACATGACCGAGGCGCTCTCGGTCAATAACCAACAGCGGGATCTGGATACCCATGTTGGCTCCCACATGCTCCTCGATGATGTCATCGGATGAACCACGATGTCGAGGATTCAATCAACCCGTATACTATTCCCTTTGTCAATCGATGCGTTACATGCCCGAGACTTCGATCGTCGGTATCCCAATACCTCGTTAGGTCTCGTTACCGCAAGTCACTTTACTGCGTACCATAATGCATGATCCCGTGACCAAACACTTGGTCACTTTGAGCTCATTATGATGATGCATTACCGAGTGGGCCCAGAGATACCTCTCCGTCATGCAGATGACAAATCCAGTCTCGATCTGTGTCAACCCAACATACACTTTCGGAGATACCTTAGTGCACCTTTATAGTCACCCGATTCGTTGTGACGTTTGGTACACCCAAAGCACTCCTACGGTATCCGGAGTTACTACGATCTCATGGTCTAAGGAAGAGATACTTGACATTGAAAAAGCTCTAGCAAAAAGCGAACTACGATCTTGTGCTATGCTTAGGATTGGGTCTTGTCCATCACGTCATTCTCCTAATGGCGTGATCCCGTCGTCAACGACATCTGATGTCCATAGTCAGGAAACCATGACTATCTGTTGACCAACGAGCTAGTCAACTAGAGGCTCACTAGGGACGTATTGTGGTCTATGTATTCACACATGTATTACAATTTCCGGATAATACAATTACAGCATGAATAAAAGACAATCATCACGAACAAGGAAATATAATAATAATGCTTTTATTATTGCCTCTAGGGCATATTTCCAACAGGGAAGCCGGATCGGGATTCAGGGGCCGCCGCCCATTGAGAGTCGCGCGGCTCGGCGATGTATAACCACCCCGATTGCCATCCCTTTATGGTCTCCACAAAGGAGCCCTCGAGCTATAGGACTTTGGCCATCTTGCCAACCATGGCACCTCCGCACTCCGCTTGGCGGCCGCCCACTACCTTCGGCTTGACATTGAAGGTCTTCAGCCATAAGCGAAGTGGGGCTGGATCTGAAGGAAGGCCTCGCCTGACGATAAACACCGAGATGTTGAGGATGATGTTGAGGGCGGATCGTGAAATCAGGCCGTAGTAGAACATGAGCCCCGGATAAATGGGTGAAGCGGAAAACCTAGTCCAGCGGAGGAAGTGGGTGAGGAACACCACCCTCTCATGGGGCATGGGGGTGGGAATGAGCTGCCCTCGTCGGGTGGCAGTGCGCAATGTCATTTGGACAAGTATCCGGCCTTCCGCAGCTTTTGACTTGTCCCTCCGTGACGGAGGAGACCATCCACTTGCCTCCCGCTCCGGACATGGCTGGAGAAGGTTGAGGAGGATGTCTGCGGACTTGGTATTTGGAGCTCGAGTCTTGTGAAATGGATGAGCAAAGGAGGAAGAAGGCGTAGCTGAAAAGGTGGATCCTTATCCCTTATATGGACGAATGAGCTATCGTCCCCTTGACTGGTAAAACTTCGCTTATCTCCCAAGCGCCAAAATCAATGGCGCGGTTGGTTTACCCACGCCCGTATTGATGAGAATCCCGGAATAAGGGGCACGATCTACGCTCACGATAAGACGTGCCAAGGAAACCGCCTCGCTAAACGCGCTGAGGTGGAACAGTAAAAACGATTCATATAAAGGCCTGGTCGTGGTGTGATGTCACGCCGCGGAATACATCAGCAGATCTGTGCAAAGGTTATTCTCTCTACGTGGTATGTGGAACTTGTTTTGTTGAGCTGGACACTATCCTTGTGTTCAAAATCTTCTATGAAGTATTTGGAGGAGGAACCTGCCTTGCAATGCCGAAGACAATATGCGCGCCGGACTCATCGTCATTGAAGCCTGGTTCAGGAGACTCTTGAGGAGTCTGGATTAGGGGGTGTCCGGATAGCGAACTATCACCGTTGGCCGGACTCCTAGACTATGAAGATACAAGATTGAAGACTTCGTCCCGTGTCCGGATGGGACTTTCCTTGGCGTGGAAGGCAGGCTTGGCGATACGGATATGTAGATCTCCTACCATTGTAACCGACTCTGTGTAACCCTAACCCTATCCGGTGTCTATATAAACCGGAGGTTATTAGTCCGTAGGATGAACAACGATCATACCATAGGCTAGCTTCTAGGATTTAGCCTCTCTGATCTCGTGGTAGATCCACTCTTGTACTACCCATATCATCAATATTAATCAAGCAGGAGTAGGGTTTTACCTCCATCGAGAGGGCCGAACACAGGTAAAACATTGTGTCCCTTGTCTCCTGTTACCATCCGCCTAGACGCACAGTTCGGGAACCCCTACCCGAGATCCGCCGGTTTTGACACCGACAACCCCCATGGCCGTATACTCACGGGCCAGTTCGGACAGTTGCCGCATACAAGGAAGATTCCACAAGACTTGGTGATCAAGACAAGGACTCCTCCCCACCGGCGTATTCGGCTAGGACTCTTGTTATCCTAGGCCTCTGGTACGTTATATAAACCGAGGCCAGGCTAGTCGATAGATCATGACATTTCTCATCATACCTCTAGGGTTTAGACCACAACATATGATCTCAGGGTAGATCAACTCTTGTAACCCCTATACTCATTAAAGTCAATCAAGCAGCATGTAGGGTATTATCTCATCAAGGGAGCCCGGAGCTGGGTAAAATCCCGTGTTCATGTTACCATCGATCCTAAGACGCACAACTTGGGACCCCCCTACCCGAGATCTGCCGGTTTTTACACCAACGATGGTGCTTTCATTGAGAGTTCCGTTGTGTGATCGGCGAAAGGATCAACGGCTCGACTGCAGGTCAACTGCGACGTTGGTTTCTTCGTCACCAGCTTGACTGGTCACCTTGGCTTGACCGAGGACTGCGCCCTACCTCCGATCGTCATGTTCGGATGAGGGCCTTCATCAACATCAACTCCGATCTCTATCAAGATCATGGAGGAGTCATCCATGGAGCTCGGGGGCTCAACATCAACATTGCCCTCGGGCGACCGTGCTGTTTTTCTGGACAGCAAACTCGTATCCACCGCCACCGCCTCCTCGAGTGTCGCTTAAATGATCGCTTTGGTGGAATTGTGCGTAATTGAGTCTACAACAACGCTGCAAAATTTCGTCGAGTTCCGACGGAGGAATCTACGGCAATCTCCAATATACCGGAGTCGTATTGAATCTGGACGAGAATTCGGACGAGTTTAGAGCGTGGTGTCCAGCATATAGCTCGAACGTCCTTTGGAAGATCCAACCGTTGATCGGCTGCGGAATTCCTATATCTACCACCTGTCAAAAATTCAACTCTATCCGACCGTCCAAACTCCGGGAACCTTCTGATTAATGCATCACTTTTCGGATCGGTTTTCTGCGTGAGAACGAATCTAACCCGAGTTCATCTTCTTTATGAACGGGATTTCGGACATCCTTTTTGAAGGAAGTTTTCGTATGGGGTATTGTGTCTTATTCTCAAACACGTCCCACTAATATTATAAGTATTTTTCCAATACAATATTCACCGTCGCGCCGGTGTCAAACCAGCCTGACAACATCACTCCATGGCGGCCGACCTGCGCTAGACACGTTGTCGCTTTGTTGAGCCGAGCTCAACTTCTTCGGATCATCATCTCGGCCAGCCGAACAATAGTTCGGCATCGCGAAGGATAAATCGTCACCAACACCACTGCCCCACGGATTACACGGAGCGGGCACACCGGCATCACCGCGCGGTCACTTCATCAAGCCAGTGTTGACCACGTCGCAAGTTACGACCTGCATCGGCATGGCCGAACTGTTGCTTCATCGAGCCAATGCCACCAACGCCGAACTACTTCAACACCTCGGCTGACATGGAAGCTGCAACATCTCCTCATCGATCTGCTCAGTCATCCCTTTATCCGCACACTCCGGTGACTCCGGCGACACCAGCCGACCAGCTTCGTCACGTCGGCTGGACCGGGGGCTTTGCCTTGGCAAGCCAACCTTTACCAGCGTCGCCATGCCATCGCTTCACCGCCCATCAGGCAATGGGTACGGTGATCGAGTCCCAATTTTGGGAGTCACTTTTCCTCCGGGCTACTACAACAAATGAACCAGGTGCTATTAATCCTAGTAATGTTTTCTTGCTTGGGTTTATCTTTTTTTTTCGAAAAATTATTACTCTGGCTTGTTCCATCATCTGTACATAGGTCTATCAAATGATGGCCGCATTAACGATGGTGGCGCGATGGCTCGGTCCGTCTCCCGTCTGTAGTTCGGCGAACGCCTCATCTGGAGCCCGGGCCCTGCAAATTCAGGCCTTGTCACGCCTTCACTGCGTCACGCCGACGCCCTGCATCGACATTGGCTTCGGCACCAGGCCACATCTCTTTACATAAATTATTTTTGCGTAAAGCAATTATGCAAGGATTATATATATATATATATATATATATATATATTATTATTATTTCCTGGACCACACTGTTTTATGTGTGCAGGTAATCGATTTTGACTGCGTTACGCGGTCACTACTCCGGAGTGCCGAACTCCTTGCTCGGACACCTCGGGCCTGGTGGCTAGGACCTCGGCCATGCCGAGGGCTGCAAACCTCGTCGGATCTGTCGCAGATCAATGGGCGTCTTCGTCCCGCCACAAGCCCGAATCGCATCATCAACACCGAGCACATTAACCAGCTAAGTTGATTTCATGCTCAAAAACTTTCAGTCTTAAATTTTGTTCGGTTCGAACAAGCATTATACTTTTTGGCACAAAGTTGTTTGTGACAAAGTTCCTTGTCCAAACTTTGTTTGTGACACACAAATTCAAATACCCCATTTATTTGGGGGCTTCCTTTGTGGAGCTTTTTCTCTTGCATATGATTATACTTGTACGGCTTCGTTCCTTGTTCGTGTATTACGCCACAATATGCACCATGTTGACTTAAGAGACTTGCAAGCTGGGTTGCCTGGCTCCTGTGCTTACCCCTACGTTCCCGATTGTTCGGCTAGGGAGTAAAGGGAGCACCTCTGCGATTATCACGTTCGGTTCATCCGAGCGGACCTTAGGCTGGTGAAGCCGAAAGCTAGCTCTCTTCTTTGTTTTCAACAATGGTCGGCACTAGCGGAACTCATGAGTACAAAAAATCTATTGCACAAGTCTCATAATAATAATGAGCAACCGATGATAGGTATCGGTGGGGGTACTATTTTCTTCGAAGATGCTTCTTACACTTTGTTAGTAATATAGCATAAGTTCCACTGGCGCCGCTTTATGCATTACAGCCTTATGGCCTGATTGCCTGGTTATCGGAAACACCGTCGATATTCTCGATAGGTGGCATACATAACACTTTTCGGTCCTTCACCGAAGAGGGAGAAGCCGACGGTCGGTTAAGACGCGTATAAAGTTTGGGTGAACACATATATGATATAAGTACTTCGGTACATACAATCATTATACATAAAATCCTTTTACCCAAGTCACTCGGGGGCTCTTAAATTTATTTGAACTGTTTTATAGTAAATGTGTTTTCTTCTTGGTTGTTGCAAAGTATTTTTCTATCACTCCCTTTTCGACGCGAGTGTGCGGTCAATAGCCGGGTAGCCTAATTTCTCTCTCAAAGCCGCTAAAGTTTGCTAAACTGGCCTAACGAGAAGTACTCCGCCTTTGGGATAGGAGGTTGAAGCCGTCGGCTGACCCGCTTGAAGTCTTGAGATAGGATGTGTCATGTTAAAGCACGACAGAAGCACATTTTTTTCTAAAGACCAATTTCCTGATTGGCACCGAACAATTGATCTAGTTCGGACGTCGAGTTTTTCCTGAAGTTTTTTGGTTTTCCAATCCTACGGCACTTTTCAACTATTTGTGTGTTTTTCGCATAAGTCTCGCCATGCAACGCCGGACACCTTTAGAGATTCGGCAAAAATTCTCGGATATCGCTATATATGCATCAGTTTCGAATTGTGTCTTCAGTCAATAGTTGGGTTGCCCGACTCCTATGCTTGCCTCCTATGCTCAGCTTTGTTCGGCTAGGTGTGCAAAGGGAGAACCACTGCGATTGTGCTTCCAGCTCGCATGGTTAAGCACCACAGTGGAGAAAGCCGAAAACAATGACAGGTTGTTCATAACTTTGGCCGAAGTGTTTCCGGCTTGACCTCGGATGTCGCCGAACACTAACCGGGGGGCTACTTGCTGGCCTCCCAACTTTAAGCTCCTATGACTAAGTGAAAGTTATAAAGCCCGCATATCTGATTGCCTCGTTTCCGCCAACACAACCGCCTTCGGGCACCGAGACGTCGGCTAAGGGTTGTTTTGTTATTTCGGAAACACCCTGCGTAGCATCTACAAGGGGGTAGAAGCCGACGATGGCCACTTTCAGATTAAAAGCAGTGCATAAAGAAGTACATATTTGGGTTCATTTAGACCACAGAGTTTGGAAGCTTTCCCCGAACTAAATCCTCAGTATTTTCCTCCCACGTTGATCGGAGCTGAGGTTTCATGATCATGCTTAGCATGAAAACCCAAAGAAAGGAGCCGCTAGCGGGACTGTATTCTTTGGAAGATGTTTCTTACATTAAAAAGTAATATAACATATCTCTCCGCGTACCTTTGTTTATAAAACCGTATGGCCGGATTGCCTTGTTTTCCATAAATCTTTGCCCTTATAGTGGCTTCATAAAGTAGGAAAACACTCCTCAGCTACTGGCCGAAGAGGTTGAAGCCGATGGTCGGTCAACAAAGTTTTGTACAATGCGGATCCAAGCATTAATGATGTAAAGTACTTGGATACATAGAGTCATTACACATAATTTGTGATTATACTATGGATATCAATCCTTAATTGACCACCCGTGCACTGCATTAAGGCTCGGCGGCCTCTTGGGCTTCGGGCTTATTATTTACAAATATTAAAGGGCACATCGATCCCCACGATGCAGTGTTGCCACCCAACCAGTGTCTCGGGGGCTACTGCATTGCCTATTCAATGCAGAAAATTCAAAGTGCTCAGTATTCGGCTTAACCGAACTATGCGCAATCGCGTCTTCGGACAACAATAGGTACCATATGGACCTATCTGGCGTCAAGCTAATATAGTGCGGCAACTTGTCAAGACCCTCTCTCAAGGGCCCGTTCACCGATCACTATTATCTCTAATATATTACACTGTGTTTCTATTCCCATGTATGCTGCCGAGCTAGGAGTTGGTCCTCATGCTGATTTCGTGCATCGACCTGAGTCTCAGGGGCTACTAGGATCAGTAGTTTCATGTTTTCCTTCAGGTGCATCTCGGGTTTTAGACCGACACACACACCTTGAGGGCTACTGGCTATATATCTCGGCAGAGAATAATTTGCACCAATAAAAAAATCAGCCTGCAGTCAGGGGTGGTGCACCACCTCGGAAGCCGTCCGTCATAAAACTCGGGCACCAGTGGCTGGCTCCATAGAGGGCATTTCCGGCATTAAGCACGGCTAAACTCCTTCAACTTTTTAGAACCAAGGTGCTCTATGACACCTCGGATACAGCCTGACATTGGTGCTCGGCTGTAAAAGATACCTCGAATGCAGTCCGGTGTTGGAGCTCGGACGCAAGAGGACAATGCCGCCCGGGAACAATTTCAAACCCGAGGTGTGGCATAAAAATAGCAAGGCATTGATAAAGGTCGTAAACTTAAAGGGGCTCCTCGGATACCCGACGTGTAAACTCTTCGGATTTGCATCGGCGATCCTCAAGATCAAGGATAAGAAGATTTGTTGAACCAGTTTTCAAGACCGACGACCGAAGATGAAGAATAGTTCGGAAGAATCGAGGAGCGTCCCCAACTTGAAGACCGGTTCATGGGGCTACTGACGGTGTCCTGGACTATGGGGTACTCACCACGTCGTCTCCCGATCAGTTAGGTTGGGCCGAGGACCCCCATGGCCGTATACTCACGGGCGATTCGGACGATTACGCCATACAAGGAAGATTCCACAAGACTTGGTGATCAAGACAAGGACTCCTCCCCACCGGCGTATTCGGCTGGGACTCTTGTTATCCTAGGCCTGCAGTGCGTTATATAAACCGAGGCCAAAGCTAGTCGATAGATCATGACATTACTCATCATACCTCTAGGGTTTAGACCAAAACATATGATCTCAGGGTAGATCAACTCTTGTAACCCCTATACTCATTAAAGTCAATCAAGCAGCATGTAGGGTATTATCTCATCAAGAGAGCCCGAAGCTGGGTAAAATCCCGTGTTCGTATTACCATCGATCCTAAGACGCACAGCTTGGGACCCCCTACCCGAGATCTGCCGGTTTTGACACCGACAACAGTGACGGCTCATCTTGCAAAGGCTAATAAAATGTTGCACGATATTACCAGCAGAACTTGACGGAGATTTTGGAAACTCCAATCACCATTTTGTGCAGTTCCACCAAAACTGAGAGATGTTGCCCACGTGACATTTTAGTTGAACTGCACAAGACACGCATTCCAAAAAAAGTGTTTTGTGCAGTTCACCAAAAGGTCACAATAGCAACAAGGTGAAATGGATATCGCTATCTGCACAAAAAGATAGAAAGTAAACAGTTGTTGGTCAATAAGAATATACGAAACATATACGAAATGAAAAAAAGCATCTTAATTATGTTCATGGCAATCACGCAAGGACAGTAGAAATTTTAAAACGTCAACAATGCTTCATGTTACCAGAAGCATTACGATCAACAATGAGATTCCTCAAATATGGGATTACTTTAATGGTGGCATTGCTTGTTTACTAGATACAGTAAATCAACAACAACTAAAGAGTTGGTTTAAGGGCATGGGACTGTGGGGACACCAGGACACTCAGCAGCATAAAGGAGCAACTTACTTATCATACTGGGGAAAACAACAGGAGTGCCATTTGTAACAAAGTTTAATTGCATCTTATCATTGGAGGCATTAGATTAACAATAACACTGGTTAGACAAGTCCCTAAGGTAACAGTGTGATCGCTTCATTTTACATGCGCCATTACATTAACAACAACAAAAGGTTGGTATAAGGACATGCGACAGTGAACGCATCAGCACAATTAATGTAGCTACAAGGAGGCATAAAGTGGCGATGCCGAGTTTGTTCATGCTATGTGAGGGCAGCAAATCTAATCCCGGAGACCTTTTACTATGTGAGGGCAGCAAACCTAATCCTGGAGACCTTGTACTATGTGAGGGCAGCAAATCTAATCCTGGAGACCTTTTACTATGTGAGGGCAGCAAATCTAATCCTGGAGACCTTTTATTATGTGAGGGCAACAAATCTAATCCTGAGACCTTTTACTATGTGAGGGCAGCAATTCTAATCCTGGAGACCTTTTACTATGTGAGGGCAACAAATCTAATCCTGGACATACTTTGTTGACTTGTCCACCAGCCGCCACTTTCTATCCTTTTTTCAACCAATAATAGATCTGTTCCTTATCCAGTTTGTACTGCGTTTTCCCATTATTTCCCTTTTCAACCAAGAGACCGGTTGGGTATCCGGTCTCTACTACTTTCCCCATATTATTTCCTCTTTGAATCAAGTCCTAGATTCATGCTACAACTTTCCCCCCTTTCTTCGTTGTTTGAACAAATCCCTAGATTTGAATGCATGAAGTAGCTTTACCTCTAATAATATTAAAAATTTAGGTGGCTTTGGAAGAGCTGATGGGAGTAGAAAAAGATGCACATGCAGACACGTGGGGAGCTGGGGCAGTAGAGCAAGGTCGCTTTTGAAGAACTTATACCTGAGGGTCATCGGGATGTCAGCTGCGGCAGGTCGGATCTGCGGACAATACGACAGGGAGGAAGAAGGGTCGGAGGACCTCCCGAGTCGGCGCTGTGTCGGAGAGAACGGCAGGGGCAGAGGATCGGGCCCCTCCGGCAGCTGTGGGATTCCTCCTTCGCCGGCGATGACCGCGTGAACGGTGCACCTAGTCCTCTACACACACCAACCGAAGGGATCTGGCCGGATCTGTGGCCAGCGGTGAGCAGAGAGAAAATGTCACTACCGCTGTCTTGTTTATATCTGGAGAGGATGAGAGAATGAAGAGAGCAACCCTAGTAAAGCAAGCGATCAGGCCCCTGCGTACATATATAGTGGAGTGATTTTTTTCTCTCCACAACAAGTGTTTCAAGTTGTGTACGTGGCATTAAAGAAAAGAAACTCTCTATTTAAGGTGATTACATGTACGACTCCTACTTACTAGTACTAGTAGTAGTATTGTTCACTTGTGGTCCCCGGCCCTCCATTCATTGAACAACCCCACGGGTGAATAAACATACAGTACTAGTATTTATATAGAACGAACAAGCTCGAACATTTTCGCGTAGTTAAAAGTTGAGGGCGGGGCTTTTCCCGGGCAGTACGTGCGGTAGTTTTCGCGTAGGCGGTTTGACAGAGAGGCGAGGAGGGTGAGGGAGTAGCGGATTCAACTTACTTACTGCTGGAAAGGTCGTGCTGTGCGATTTGACGGCACGTTACTATTTGGATCCATGTGTTAGAGTTAGTTTGGGTTAGTTTGAACTCAACTAACCCAAAAATATCGAAACAGGAGGGTTAGTTTGGGTTACTGTTTGGATCCATGTGTTAGAGTTAGTTTGGGTTAGTTTGAACTCAACTAACCCCAAAAAAATCTAACCCACCCAAGAGGTGCTTATTTGGGTTAGTTCTTCTGAGGACACTAAAAAACACATTTTTCTCTCGCTCTCCGCGCAGCAGATCCCTCCCCACTTCCTCGAAGCTTCTCGTCCTCTCCCTCCCTCCCTCTCGCACCGCCCATGAAGGCACCTCGCCATATCCGTGCTCCATCTAACCCTTTCATCCAAACACCTCTTTCGCTAGAGTTACTTCAAGATTAGAATCTAACTCTAACCTTTAACTGAGTTAGAGTATCCAAACAGGTCCAGGCGGTACGACCGGGGTGATGCCCCCCTTCCATTCCACACTCTAATCTGGTGCATGACACGTATTACGTCGACCCGGATGCTGCTAGTTGTCCCCCATGTCGGTGATGTAGTACGTAGTAGTAAGAAGAAGCAAAGAATCATGCGGTATAAGTCTTTCTAGAGATTCCAACAAGTGACTAGACTACACCGCGTGCAGTATCTCAAATCTCAAATCTCCCTTCCGGTTTATAGGGCTCAAATCTCAAATATCATCAACCAAGGTATTTTGCGATTGGAGGAATGTATCTCGTACTTTACAAAACTACCCTAATTAAAATCATGCATTAATTACATAGTTCTCTCGTTTTCCTCTCCGCCTTGGTCGCGGTGCACAATATTGATCACTCCTACTGTATATGACTAGCCGCTCTATCTACATGCAGGACATCTAAGCATCCGGGCCCGCGTGCCATCCACCAAATCACAGCGAGGTGCTATAGTAGAAACTCACCGGTCACCCGGGTGTGGCCGTCATGACCCGTCATATCAGAAAACCCAGACCTTTACCAGCAGTGGTAAAGTGGCCTCAAATTTGGACTGGATGAAGCAACCATCATTTCACTGGAACGCTCGTTGAAGCCCTTTCTCCCCTTTCTTGAAGAAAACCTCACTCCAGGCTACTCACTTCTGCCCTTTTTCTTATGTACCGACGAAGGAAAGGTGGGCGAATTAGTGATGCTGCTATATTTTCATTCCAAGAATCTTCTTTTTGCGAAGCACCGACTGATTCTCACAGCCTATTCTTTTCCCCTTTTCATTGTGATTGTGGTTTCCTTTCGATTGCTTTTTATTTGTTAGTTCATTGATGGATCCTGGAGCACTAGGCAAAGTGTTGCCGGCGGACAACCCACTGGAGACAGTGATCTCTAGGAAGCGAGCACCGACGAACGAGTTGACCATGTTGGCGGGCCAACCCATGGAGATGAAGAACTCCAAGAAACAAGCACTTGCCAAAGAGTTGACGACGTTGGCGGACAAACTCCTCAAAGGAAGTTGGAAGAACGACAAGGGCCCCACCGTGCCAACCCCAGAAACTCTGATGGACACCTATGCGAGGCTCAAGGCCGAGTTTGAGGAGATAGTCGCTGTTGAGAAGCAGTATTCCCCTGGCAAGGTGATGGCCCCCATCGAGGACGAGGAGATGGCCCCGGAGGATGGGATCCCGGTGAGCTGCACAAGGTAAAAATAATGGCTTATTACCGAAAGTTGTGGTTTTTGATTATTTGCAATGTGCTTGCTAATATGTTAGGGTTGTGCAGTGCGGTGGGCGTCCTTGATGATTCCGATGTCGCGCCCGTCCGTGGACAACTCCCGAAGATCGCTTTTGGTGTCGCGGTCTGCATCTGTTGGCATCGCCCGGAGATCGATTCCGATGCCGCTGTCCATCCTGTGGACATCGCCCGAAGATCGATTCCGATGTCACGGTCGATCTGTGGACATCGCCCGCAGATCGATTCCCATGCCGCTGTCCGTCTTTGTGGTCATTGCCGGAAGATCGATGACAAGAAATAGTTGGTCGCGCTAATCCTTGGGGTAATTTGCATTGCCACATGTTTAATTACCAGAATGATGCGTGTTATCAAACCATCTTAGGGCTAGTGCACTGTCTTGTGTGGGCGGTACTTGCTACTTTTGTTTAATAGTGAATCATGCGAACTCTCTCCGAGTTATGGAAACAGATGTATCCTCACCAGCTTTTGATGTAATATATGGCATGCTTAGATGTAAGTTTGAACTATTTATCATATTAGCATGGCTTATTTGATGATTCTTGGTGTTAGTAGGCTAGCTATTGTGTGAGCTATAGTACTTGCAAAACACTCACCGAAGAGAAATGTTGGGGCTGATGAGCTAGTGGTACGCTTATACTGATCCGTTGTCGATCGGCCAATAGCCCAAGCTCCTAAAATTGTAGGCTTAGAGATCGACCAGACAATAGTCGACACAGATACATTCAGGCCTCATTTGGTTCATAGGATAGGAAAATCATAGCAAAAGTACAGAGACGTACAACACAAAATCATAGCAGTAGAGAGACGTCCCTCCGTTCCAAAATAGATGAGTCAACTTTGTACTACTAACTTTGAAACGAAGGGAGTACAAATCCTAGGCAGGCTAGTTTGGCCTAGTGGGTTTTAGTGATATGACGTGGTACAATGTCGTTCAGTCTTCGCGTGAGGTAGCAGTACTACGGGAGAAGCGGAATTCAATGAAGTCATGATGGTTCCTTCGTCCGACTAACTTACAGTGGGAAAGGTTGAGTCTGCGCTACGACCGGGTGGACCAGGATAATTTTGTGCATGGCAGGTGGACCAGGATGGTCGACGTCCCACATGTCGGCGAATGAAAGTATTCTTTCCGATATAGTGGATGAGCAACGAGTATTCATTGTTTATTTTCGATGAAACCTATTGTCTCCACTGTTATGACGGAGGAGTGTGAAACACGGCAGCCCAGTGAACTTGGCATGTGCACCACTCCCTCCTTCCTCATGTAATACTACCATAGTGTTGACTATAAGGTTACAAATTTTCTCACTCTCTCTCTATCTATTTCCTCTCAAATGTTTTTTACCTTTCTTTTTTTAGACACAATTGTTTTTATGCCTCTTTTTAGAATTAGTTTATTTATACCTAGGAGCACGTGTAGAGGCGGGCTCCTGCAGATCCCACTCCTTGACTTTGTCAATGCCTCTCTCTCCTCCACATAAGCGGGCTTGTCGAGAAGACAAGAGATGATCTCTTAGCACAATATGTTTCACCATGTTTTTAGGAATAACTAGTTATTGAAGATAAGGCTAAGAGATGATCCATTGTACACATGTTTTTTTGTCATCTCTAAATTACATGCAAGACTTATGATAAGACTATCTTATCAACCATTGTACATGCCATTTATAGCCCATAATTTTACTGGTACTACTTGCTATGAATGAGGGCAGCTGGCCTCTGAGGGGGGAGCGCGCGCGGGGAGGTGGTGGGGTGGGGGAGGGGTTCTGGTGGGCCAGGGCGGTAAGAATCGGGCTTGGAAGCGGTGCGGACACCCGCATGGCCCACCTCACATTATCACCACATATTTCTTGGAGTCCGTGCACGGCGGGCGGGCGATCTCTTCTCCCTCCCCCGTCTCTCTCCTCTCAGCTGACGCCCGCCGAGCGATTAGATTTCGGCTATCGACGGTTTATTCAATTGCAGTCCCACATGTCAGTGAAAATGCAAGACAACGCGTGTCCCCTCTGGTAGCGGCGTGCGAGCCGGACTGTCGGGGGTGCGACGTGAACACGACGCGTATGAGTTGTAAGTGTGCCGCCTTTTCCTTTTGAACTTGCAAACGTAACATTTTCATGCGATCAATTGATAGAAATCCAGAACAAAATGACGAGGGCGGTGCTTTCCCGCGTGTTAGGCGGGCTAGTTTGAGTGATATGACGTGCTACAGTGTCGTCCACTTGCTCCATTTTTATGTAAGCAAGAGTCTACGCTCTTACGTGGGAGGAGTGCGAAACACGGCGGATTTGATTTTGATCGAGGGATAACTGTTCCCTGCAAAATAATGGAGCACTGTTAGCGATTATAGCATGATAGTTAGGGCATCTCCAGCGCTGGCCCTCAAATTTACATCGGCATCTGTCCGAGGACACTGATGGATGCCATCCAATGCTGCCCTCATACCTTTCGACAACTACATGAACTAACCGGATGAAATTCGTGCAAACAAAGCAAATTTCAAATTGACCGGATGAAATTCATTACATTTCAAGAACTTTTCCTATAAAGTAGACAAAATTCATTACATATTACGCACAAACTATACTAAAACCTACTGTAAACCTAATCTAAACGATCGTCGGGCCCCGACCACCATGTCCGGCCATGAACCCGAGAAAGCCGGCCATTGCCTTTGCCTCCTCCTTATCCGCCTCGATAACCTCCTCCTCCGGAGCACAAGGTTATGAAGATTTCCGCCTCCATGTCGCCGTCAAGCGGCTAATCGCCCGCCGATTTTTATCCCACAAGTTTGGCGTCGACTGAGTGGAGGAGCGGTGGCCTTCCTGGGACCAGAGCGGTGGCGACCTACCGTGTACTACTCTTCCTCGCTTCTAGCTGCACCCGCGCACGCGCGCCGGCTTTGTGGTCGTGGCGGCGGAGGGCGGCCGGGGGGGGGGATCCGGCGATCTCCTTCGTCTGCTCCTGCGAGAGTACGTCCAAGAGAGCTTTGGAGCGCGCCCGGAGCGGAGCCACCGATGTCCTTCGTCTACTCCTGCGACAGTACGTCGAAGAGAGCTTTGGAGTTCCCGGAGGGCATGGTTGGAGTGGTGCCAACAGAAGGAAGGGACCGGAGGAGAATGAGTGTGGGTCTTTGGCTATGGCTGGGAGCTGGGGCTCAAGTTAATATAGCGGGCGAATGGCAATGAGCCGCCGCAGACGGATGGGCGGCTGGCACCGGAGTAGGTTCATCGGCAGTCGTGGTGTCATTAACGCGGAGCAGTCGCTTGCACCGGGATGCCGTGCAGGTGGCGCTCTCTCGGCCGTCGCGCTGCTGTAATGCCAGCGCCAGTGAGAGGTCGCGTCGGGCGTGAATGCGGATCTTTGCCGGTGACTTAACCGCAGGTGCGTTGTCTCACTGACATGTGGGCCCAACGGGCATCAGGCCCGCATGCCAGTGACACACCAACTGCACCTGCAGTTAAGGCCGGTGAATGCGGCATTGACATCCTGGAGAGACGGTGATCGTTTCAGGCGGGAAGCGCGCACTAGAGATGGAAGGGGTTTCGGTAGGCGAGGGCGGTTAGATGCTGGCGTGGTGGTAAAATGTGAACTCATGGATGACGAGCCTTTGAAGCGTATGCGGCATGTATTGACAACCAGGCATCCATGCAACCGCTCTTGTCGCCAGCTAGCATTTGATGATCACCATTAGACACCACACAACCATACATAACTTACGAATAATGGACGAATCGATCAGACACACACTCGTGTGAAGTGGCACTATGATCGGTTGCCCACGATAGTACATACTCCGCACCATAGTACCCTCTCTAGCTAGGCTGTTTTATAGATTGTCGTTGTGATGGACAATATACATGAGCAAGGCGCCGAGTCATGAGTATGACCGTTGGTGTTGAGCCAGGTCAATACATGCTCGGTGTTCGCGGAGGCCTCAAGCAAACGTCTAAATAGTAATGTCAGATACGCATAATTTTGGTTTTTATTTCTTTCTCCAATCGGGTAGGCCCGCATAGATAGATAGATAAATAACACGAGCTGATGAGGCGATACGGACTGTTGACTGGTCAACCAGACAAATATGGAGCTATCTGTTGAGCCGATGACCGTATAATCACCATATCTCGTATACAATGATCAAAGTGAGCTATCAAGACAAGTTCAATGACCGCCAATGCATTTTACTCGGTAATAAATGACCAGGATTGAAGGGGAATCCAAATTTCCTTCGTCTTTTGTCCTTGAGCTCTTGACAAACCAATGCACTTTACGGTTGTCCGGCCACTCCACCCTAGATTTCACCAAGCGTCGTTCATGCCACTGCGCTGCACACTAACTGCTATGGAAGCGATGGCATCCCGCCGCGCCGAGTTCCTCGCCGCCCACGATCACACACAGAATGGTAGGCAAGCGGTGGCATCCCGCCATGCCGAGTTCATCGCCACTCGCATCCTCACACCTATGTGGGCGGAATTTGAAGCTGCCAAAGTGATACATCCATTTTGCATCATGGTTTTATATCGATATTTATTGCATTATGGGCTGTTATTACACGTTATGTCACAATACTTATGCCTATTCTCTCTTATTTTACAAGGTTTACATAAGGAGGGAGAATGCCGGCGGCTGGAATTCTGGGCTGGAAAAGGAGCAAATATTAGAGACCTATTCCGCGCGACTCCAAAAGTCCTAAAACTCCACGGAAGTCAATTTTGGAAATAATAAAAAATATTGAGCGGAAGAAGTTCACCAGAGGGGGACCCACCTGGCCACGAGGGTGGGGGCGCGCCCTACCCCCTTGGGCGTGCCTCCTACCTCGTGGGCCCCCTGCTGGCTCTCCAATGGCCATCTTCTGCTATATGAGGTCTTTCGTCGATGAAAAACTCATAAGCAACCTTTCGGGACGAAACTCCGCCGCCACGAGGCGGAACCTTGGCGGAACCAATCTAGGGCTCTGGCAGAGCTGTTCTGCCGGGGACACTTCCCTCCGGGAGGGGGAAATCATCGTCATCGTCATCACCAACGCTCCTCTCATCAGGAGAGGGCAATCTCCATCAACATCTTCACCATCACCATCTCATCTCAAAACCCTAGTTCATCTCTTGTATCCAATTCTTGTCTCCAAGTCCGGGATTGGTACTAGTAGGTTGCTAGTAGTGTTGATTACTCCTTGTAGTTGATGCTAGTTGGTTTATTTGGTGGAAGATCATATGTTCAGATCCTATATGCATATTAATACCCCTCGATTATGAACATGAATATGCTTTGTGAGTAGTTACGTTTGTTCCCGAGGACATGGGAGAAGTCTTGCTATTATTAGTCATGTGAATTTGGTATTAGATTCGATATTTTGATGAGATGTATGTTGTCTAGCCTCTAGTGGTGTTATGTGAACGTCGACTACATAACACTTCACCATTATTTGGGCCTAGAGGAAGGCATTGGGAAGCAATAAGTAGATGATGGGTTGCTAGAGTGATGAAGCTTAAACCCTAGTTTATGCGTTGCTTCGTAAGGGCTGATTTGGATCCATATGTTTCATGCTATGGTTAGGTTCACCTTAATACTTTTGTTGTAGTTGCGGATGCTTGCAATAGAGGTTAATCATAAGTGGGATGCTTGTTCAAGTAAGAACAGCACCCAAGCACCGGTCCACCCACATATCAAATTATCAAAGTACCGAACGCGAATCATATGAATGTGATGAAAACTAGCTTGACGTTATTCCCATGTGTCCTCGGCAGCGCTTTTCCTTATATAAGAGTTTGTCCAGGCTTGTCCTTTGCTACAAAAAGGATTTGGCCACCTTGTTGCACTTTATTTACTTTTGTTACTTGTTGCTCACTACAAATTATCTTATCACAAAACTATCTGTTACCACTTATTTCAGTACTTGAAGAGAGTACCTTGCTGAAAACTGCTTATCATTTCCTTCTGCTCCTTGTTGGGTTCGACACTCCTACTTATCGAAAGGACTACGATAGATCCCCTATACTTGTGGGTCATCAAGACTCTTTTCTAGCGCCGTTGCCGGGGAGTGAAGCGCCTTTGGTAGGTGGAATTTGGTAAGGAAAAATTTATATAGTGTGCTGAAATTTACTGTCACTTGTTACTATGGAAAGTAATCCTCCGAGGGGCTTGTTCGGCGTATCTTCACCCCAACCAGTAGAGCAAAGAATTGCTCCTCAACCTATTGAACCTACTGAAAATGAAATTATTCCCTTTGAAGTTCCTTCGGGTATGTTAGAAAAACTGCTTGATAACCCTTTTACAGGAGATGGAACAAAGCATCCTGATGAACATCTACTCTATGTGGATGAAGTTTGTGGATTATTTAAGCTTGCAGGTATACCCGATGATGTTGTTAAGAAGAAGGTCTTCCCTTTATCTTTGAATGGAGACGCATCGACATGGTATAGGCTATGTGATGATATGGGATCATGGAACTATAAACGAATGAAGTTGGAATTTCATCAAAAGTATTATCCTATGCATCTTGTTCATCGTGATTGCAATTATATATATAATTTTTGGCCTCGCAAAGGAGAAAGCATCGCTCAAGCTTGGGGGAGGCTTAAATCAATGTTATATTCATGCCCCAATCATGAGCTCTCAAGAGAAATAATTCTTCAAAAAAATTATGCTCGGCTTTCTGAAAACAATTGCATCATGCTCGATACTTCTTGTGTTGGCTCTTTTATTATGAAGACTATTGAATTCAAATGGAATATATTGGATAAAATTAAACGCAACTCTGAAGATCGGGATCTCGACGAAGGTAAGGAGTCAGGTGTGACACCTAAGTTTGATTGTGTTAAGTCTTTTATGGATACCGATGTTTTCCGTAAATTTAGCACTAAATATGGACTTGACTCTGAGATAGTAGCTTCTTTCTGTGAATCTTTTGCTACTTATGTTGATCTCCCCAAGGAGAAGTGGTTTAAATATCATCCTCCCATAGAAGTAAAAGTAGCTGCACCTACTAAAGTTGAAGAAAAGACTGTCACTTATAATGATCCTATTGTTCCTACTTCTTATGTTGAGAAACCACCTTTCCCTGTTAGGATAAAAGATCATGCTAAAGCTTCAACTATGGTTCGTAAAAGTAATATTAGAACTTATACACCTCCTGAGCAAGTTAAATTAGAAACTAATATTGCTATTGTAAAAGATCTCTTGTCTGATAATATTGATGGGCATGTTATTCATTTATGCGGTGAAACCGCTAGAGTTGCCAAACCTTGTGCCAAAGATAAACATAGACCTGTGGTAGGCGTGCATGTTATTTCTGTTAAAATAAGAGATCATTGTTATCATGGCTTATGTAATATGGGTGCTAGTGCTAGTGTTATACCGCATACTTTATACGAAGAAACTAAGCATGAAATTGCACCTGCTGAGTTAGAAGGAATTGATGTCACAATTAAACTTGCCAATAGAGATACTATATCAGCAATGGGAATTGTTAGAGATGTTGAAGTCTTGTGTGGGAAAACTAAATATCCTGCTGATTTTCTTGTTCTTGGTTCCCCACAAGATAGCTTTTGTCCCACTATTTTTGGTAGACCCTTCTTGAACACTGTCAATGCTAAGATAGGCTGCGAAAAGAATGTTGTTACTATTGGGTTGGATGATATGATTCATGAGTTTAATTTCTCTAAATTTAGTAAACAACACCGTGAAGAAGAATTGCCTAGTAAGTATGAAAATATTGGTCTTGCCTCTATTGCAGTACCTCCTAGTGATCCTTTAGAACAATATTTGCTAGACCATGAAAATGATATGTTTATGAATGAAACAAGGGAACAGATGAAGTATTCTTTAAGCAGGAACCTATTCTGAAACACAATTTGCCTGTTGAAATCCTAGGGATCCTCCTCCACCCAAGGGTGATCCGTGTTTGAGCTTAAACCGTTGCTGATCATCTTAAATATGCTTATCTTGATGAAAAGAAGATATATCCTGTTATTATTAGTGCTAACCTTTGAGCATGAAGAAGAGAGATTATTGAAAACTCCAAGAAGCACCGAGCTGCTATTGGATATACTCTTGATGATCTTAAGGGCATTAGTCCCACTCTATGTCAACATAAAATAAATTTGGAAGAAGATGCCAAACCAGTTCGTGATCATCAACGACTTTAATCAATCCTAAAATGAAAGAAGTGGTAAGAAAAGAAATACTAAAGCTTACGGGGAAGGTATAATTTATCCCGTTCTTTGATAGTCGTTGGGTAAGTCCTGTCCATTTTGTCCCTGAAAAGGGAGGTATTACTGTTGTTCCTAATGATAAAGATGAATTGATTCCGCAAAGAATTATTACAGGTTATAGGATGGTAATTGATTTCCGCAAATTAAATAAGGCTACTAAAAAGGATCATCACCCCTTACCTTTTATCGATCAAATGCTAGAAAGATTATGCAAACATACACATTATTTCTTTCTAGATGGTTATTCTGGTTTCTCTCAAATACGTGTCACCTAAAGATCAATCAAAGACCACTTTTACTTGCCCTTCGGTACTTTTTCTTATAGACGTATGCCTTTTGGTTTATGTAATGCACCTGCTACCTTTCAAAGATGCATGATGGCTATATTCTCTGACTTTTGTGAAAAGATTTGTGAGGTTTTCATGGATGACTTTTCCGTCTATGGATCTTCTTTTGATGATTGCTTGAGCAACCTTGATCGAGTTTTGCAGAGATGTGAGGAAACTAATCTTGTCTTGAATTGGGAAAAGTGCCACTTTATGGTTAATGAAGGTATTGTCTTGGGGCATAAATTTTCCGAAAAGAGGTATTGAAGTTGATAAAGCCAAGGTTGATGCTATTGAAAAGATGCCATGTCCCAAGGACATCAAAGGTATAAGAAGTTTCCTTGGTCACGCCGGATTTTATAGGAGGTTCATTAAGGACTTCTCAAAAATCTCTCGGCCTCTGACTAATTTATTACAAAAAGATATACCATTTGTCTTTGATGATGATTGTGTAGAAGCATTTGAAATACTTAAGAAAGCATTGATCTCTGCACCTATTGTTCAGCCACCTGATTGGAATTTACCCTTTGAAATTATGTGTGATGCTAGTGATTATGATGTAGGTGATGTTCTAGGGCAAAGAGTTGATAAGAAATTAAATGTTATCCATTATGCCAGTAAGACTCTAGACAATGCTCGGAGAAATTATGCTACTCTTGAAAAAGAAGCATTAGCGCAGTTTTATTTGCTTGTGATAAGTTCGCACCTTATATTGTTGATTCTAAAGTAACTATCCACAGTGATCATGCTGCTATTAAATACCTTATGGAAAAGAAGGATGCTAAACCTAGACTTATTAGATGGGTTCTCCTGCTACAAGAATTTGATTTGCATATTGTTGATAGAAAGGAGCTGAGAACCCGTTGCGCATAACTTGTCTAGATTAGAAAATGTTCTTGATGACCCACTACCTATTGAAGATAGCTTTCCTGATGAACAATTAAATGTTATAAGTACTTCTCATAGTACTCCATGGTATGCTGATTATGCTAATTACATTGTTGCTAAATTCATACCACCTAGTTTCACATACCAACAAAAGAAAAAGTTCTTCTATGATTTGAGACATTACTTTTGGGATGACCCACATCTTTATAAAGAAGGAGTAGATGGTGTTATTAGGCGTTGTGTACCGAGCATGAACAGGAACAGATCCTACGCAAGTGCCACTCCGAAGCTTATGGAGGACACCATCTTTGGAGATAGAACTGCACATAAGGTATTGCAATCTGGTTTTTATTGGCCTACTCTCTTCAAGGATGCCCGTAAGTTTGTCTTATCTTGTGATGAATGTCAAAGAATTGGTAATATTAGTAGACGTCAAGAAATGCCTATGAATTATTCACTTGTTATTGAACCATTTGATGTTTGGGGCTTTGATTATATGGGACCTTTTCCTGCCTCTAATGGATACACACATATTTTAGTCGCTGTTGATTACGTTACTAAGTGGGTAGAAGCTATTCCAACTAGTAGTACTGATCATAACTCTTCTATTAAGATGCTCAAAGAAGTTACTTTTCCGAGGTTTGGAGTCCCTAGATATTTAATGACTGATGGTGGTTCACATTTTATTCATGGTGCTTTCCGTAAAATGCTTGCTAAGTATGATGTTAATCATAGAATTGCCTCTCCTTATCACCCACAGTCTAGTGGTCAAGTAGAATTGAGCAACAGAGAGCTCAAATTAATTTTGTAAAAGACTATAAATAGGTCTAGAAAGAATTGGTCCAAGAAACTTGATGATGCATTATGGGCCTATAGAACTGCATATAAAAATCATATGGGTATGTCTCCGTATAAAATGGTCTATGGAAAAGCATGACACTTACCTCTCGAACTAGAACATAAGGCATATTGGGCTATTAAAGAGCTCAGCTATGATTTCAAACTTGCTGGTGAGAAGAGGTTATTTGATATAAGCTCACTTGATGAATGGAGAACCCAAGCTTATGAAAATGCCAAGTTGTTTAAAGAGAAAGTTAAAAGATGGCATGACAAAAGGATACAAAAGTGTGAGTTTAATGTAGGTGATTATGTATTGCTATACAACTCTCGTTTAAGATTTTTTGAAGGGAAACTTCTCTCCAAATGGGAAGGCCCTTACGTTATCGAGGAGTTCTATCTTCCGGTGCCATTAAAAACAACAATTTCGAAGGCACAAATCCGAAGGTGGTAAACGGCCAAAGAATCAAGCATTATATCTCAGGTAATCCTATAAATGTTGAAACCAATGTTATTGAAACCGTGACCCCGGAGGAATACATAAAGGGACACTTTCCTAACATTTCAGACTCAAAAGGAATATGTATGTGGTAATCGTAAGTAAACCGACTCCAAAACAGTTTTTAAGGCAATATTTCTCCGTTTTGGAAGATTTAGAAAAATAGAAAAATAAGTAGCCG
This sequence comes from Aegilops bicornis, assembly GCA_021605145.1. Classification (NCBI taxonomy): domain Eukaryota; kingdom Viridiplantae; phylum Streptophyta; class Magnoliopsida; order Poales; family Poaceae; genus Aegilops; species Aegilops bicornis. Next base: position 626,955,486 of record CM038671.1, on the reverse strand, counting down.
TCCGGGAAGGACACGAGGGCCCCACACGGGTGGAGGGCGCGCCCTACCCCCCTGGGCGCCCCCTACCTCGTGGGCACCTCGTGTGCCTTCCGGACTCCGTTTTCTTGCACGATACGTATTTTGGTCGGTAAAAATTCATTATATATTCTCCCGAAGGTTTTGACTCCTGTATCACGCAAATATCCTCTGTTTTTGTTTCGAGCTATTGCTGCTGCAGATTAGAGCAAGATGTCTTCTCAAGAGTCAGTCGGGGAGAGCCGGGTGTCTCATCCGGCATTGGAACCAAGGGAAAACAGCGACGCTGACCACTTTGGGCCAGCAACGGAGGAAGAGATGGAGGCTGACTTGATGAGAGTAGATGCCATGGAGGATCAAGAAGTCACTTCTCACTTCCGAGCTGGGTTCACGATGGGGGAACTACAGAGCTCAACTATTCCAAACTCGGTTATCCCTTCCAATGTTAGATTTCTTTCTTATGAAAATATGAAGAGGAGTGTCACTTGTTCTCCCGCAGCTATGCAACACCCTTGGGTGCAAGGAGCCTTAGCTGTTACAGGAAAGCTTCGCAAGGAAATAATGGACCTCAAGCAGCAAGTCAATAAGCTCGAGGAGGAGAATCGTATCCTGAAGGGCATCATCGCCAAGAATATTTCACCAACAACAAAGAAGGAGACATAATCACATGGGTATGGGCACTCCCCTTGGCAACTGCCAAGCTTGGGGGAGGTGCCCGGTATCGTATCACCATCACACTCCTACCTTTACCGTTTTTCTTAGTTCGATCCTATTAGTAGTATCTTGATCTAGTAGAATAAAGTTTATGGCATGATCTAGTTTTGAGTTTTGCTTTATGATCTCTATGTAATCGAGTCCGTGAGCTATATAATAAAGATTAGTGTTGAGTCAAGGGCTTGATTATTTTGCCATGATCTTGTGTAAATAAAAGAAAGAGGAAAAAAAGAAACAAAGAGTTCATATTGATCTTCTTGAGAGTAATGATTTCACATAGGAAGAGTATGATGATTAAAAGTTGTTGGGAGTTGAAAAACATAGCTTTGGTCATTGTTGCAATTAATAGGAAGTAATAAGGAAAGAGAGGTTTTACATATAAATATATTATCATTGACATCTTTTATGATCAGGAGCACTCATTAAAATATGACATGCTAAAGAGTTGACGTTGGACAAGGAAGACAACGTAATGGGTTATGTTTTCTTATATCTAAGATAAAGTATATTGTCATGGATCATCCAACATGTTGAGCTTGCCTTTCCCCCTCATGCTAGCCAAATTCTCAGCACCAAGTAGAGATACTACTTGTGCTTCCAAAAACCCTTAAACCAGTTTTGCCATGAAAGTCCACCATATCTACCTATGGATTGAGTAAGATCCTTCAAGTAAGTTGTCATCGGTGCAAATTAATAAAAATTGCTCTCTAAATATGTATGCCTTATTAGTCTGGGAGAAAATAAGCTTTATACGATCTTGTGATGTGGAAGAAATAAAAGCGACGGACTACATAATAAAGTTTCATATCACAAGGGGCAATATAAAGTGACGTTCTTTCGCATTAAGATTTTGTGCATCCAACCATAAAAGCGCATGGCAACCTCTACTTCCCTCTGCGAAGGGCCTATCTTTTATTATAATCTCCTACCTTATGCAAGAGTCATGGTGATCTTCACCTTTCCTTTTTCATTTTACCCTTTGGCAAGCACAGTATGTTGGAAAGATCCTGATAGATATATCTAACTGGATGTAGGGGAGCATGAGTTATTATTGTTGACATTACCCTTGAGGTAAAAGGTTGGGAGGCGAAACTATAAGCCCCTATCTTTCTCTGTGTCCGATTAAAACTCCCTAACCACAAGTATCGTGTGAGTGTTAGCAATTATGAAAGATTAAATGATAGTTGAGTATGTGGACTTGCTATTAAGCTCTGACATAGACTCTTTCTGATGTTATGATAAATTGCAATTGCTTCAATGACTGAGATTATAGTTTGTTGGTTCTCAATAAAGTTTATGATTCGTACTTTTGCATTGTGAATAGATTAGTACTTGAGCATAAGAAATCATATGACAATATCTATATATGTTGCTGTTATGAGGATAATCATGATGCCTTCATGTCCGTATTTTATTTTTACCGACACCTCTACCTCTAAACATGGGGACATATTTATCGTTATCGGCTTTCGCTTGAGGACAAGCGAGGTCTAAGCTTGGGGGAGTTGATACATCCATTTTGCGTCATGCTTTTATATCGATATTTATTGCATTATGGGATATTATTACACGTTATGTCACAATAATTATGCCTATTCTCTCTTATTTTACAAGGTTTACATAAGGAGGGAGAATGTGCGGTAATTTGGAATTTTGGAAAAGGAGCAAATATTAGAAACCTATTCTGCGCAACTCCAAAAGTCCTGAAACTCCACGAAAGTCATTTTTGGAAATAATAAAAAATATTAAGCGGAAGAAGTTCACCAGAGGGGGACCCACCTGGTCACGAGGGTGGGGGCGCGCCCTACCACCCAGGGCGCGCCCCCTACATCGTGGGCCCCCTACTGGCTCTCCGATGGCCATCTTCTTCTATATGAGGTCTTTCATCGAGGAAAAAATCATAAGCAACCTTTTGGGACGAAACTCCGCCGCCACGAGGTGGAACCTTGGCGGAACCAATCTAGGGCTTTGGCAGAGCTGTTCTGCCGGGGACACTTCCCTCCGGGAGGGGGAAATCATCGTCATCGTCATCACCAACGCTCCTTTCATCTGGAGAGGGCAATCTACATCAACATCTTCACCAGCACCATCTCATCTCAAAACCCTAGTTCATCTCTTGTATCCAATTCTTGTCTCCAAGTCCGGGATTGGTACTAGTAGGTTGCTAGTAGTGTTGATTACTCCTTGTAGTTGATGCTAGTTGGTTTATTTGGTGGAAGATCATATGTTCAGATCCTATATGCATATTAATACCCCTCTGATTATGAACATGAATATGCTTTGTGAGTAGTTACGTTTGTTCCCGAGGACATGGGAGAAGTCTTGCTATTATTAGTCATGTGAATTTGGTATTCGTTCGATATTTTGATGAGATATATGTTGTCTAGCCTCTAGTGGTGTTACGTGAACATCGACTACATAACACTTCACCATTATTTGGGCCTAGAGGAAGGCATTGGGAAGTAATAAGTAGATGATGGGTTGCTAGAGTGACAGAAGCTTAAACCCTAGTTTATGCGTTGCTTCGTAAGGGGCTGATTTGGATCCATATGTTTCATGCTATGGTTAGGTTCACCTTAATAATTTTGTTGTAGTTGCGGATGCTTGCACTAAAGGTTAATCATAAGTGGGATGCTTGTTCAAGTAAGAATAGCACCCAAGCACCGGTCCACCCACATATCAAATTATCAAAGTACCGAACGCGAATCATATGAACGTGATAAAAACTAGCTTGACGTTATTCCCATGTGTCCTCGGCAGCGCTTTTCCTTATATAAGAGTTTGTCCAGGCTTGTCCTTTGCTACAAAAAGTATTGGGCCACCTTGTTGCACTTTATTTACTTTTGTTACTTGTTGCTCACTACAAATTATCTTATCACAAAACTATTTGTTACCACTTATTTTAGTACTTGCAGAGAATACCTTGCTGAAAACTGCTTATCATTTCCTTCTGCTCCTCGTTGGGTTCGACACTCCTACTTATCAAAAGGACTACGATAGATCCCCTATACTTGTGTGTCATCACAAAGCCGAATGGGCGGTAGAGCAAGAGGCGGCCAAAGCCGCACAGAGGGAGCACAAAAGTCAGAAAGCAACCAAGAAAAGAGTGGCCCGCCTCCGCAAGAAAGAAGAGGATGCACGCGCTGCTACGGAGAGGTCGGCGGAGATCCAAGCACGGTGGGGTGTCGCCGACAAAGCCGGGAAGGAGAACGACGGCGTCTGTCCAGCATGTGAGAAGTAGTAGTACTAGTAGTTAGTGTGTGTGTCTGTGTCGCCTGTACGTTTGTTTAATTAATTACAAGCATGTAACAGTACTACTAGTTACTATTGTAGTTTCTAGAGCAAATTACCAGTACATTAGCCTAGACTCAATGGAAAAATTTCTATCATATGCATCAAATGGCATCTCTTTCTCTATAGGAATTGAGATGCATGTCATCTCACTTCCTATGATTTTCATATTCCTATAAAATTCCTATCCTATGAACCAAAGGAGGCTTCTCTTTGGAGTAACTATCAGTAGCTAGCGATCTATTTGATACAGTAGTTTTCTTCAAGAAGCGGAATTCAACGAAGTCATGATGGTTCCTTCGTCCGAGCAACTTCACAGTGGGTAAGGTTGGGCCTATGATTTGATGGCTCATTATTAATTACTGCGGCGCGACGACCGGGGTGACTCTCCTTTGGAGTTCTGCGGGCATGGCAAGTGGACCAGGATGGTCGACGTCCCACATGTCGGCTAGCGAAAGTATTATTTCTGATATCGAGGAGCAAGGAAACCGCGTGGTATAGTTTCACTGGTGATTTATATTTATTTTTTATTTCTAATGAATGCTAGCGTTTCAACTCTTACGACGAAGGAGTGCCAAACACTGCGGCGGCGTCTTTGGATGTCGCACACGTCAGCGAAAGGAGTGGGACATGAACAACGTGGTAGAGCATCTCCACTTCTTGGTCGGAGCCCACACGTAGTAGTACTACTGTACTAGTGGTATGAACAGTACAAAGTGCGACCCGGAGAGAAAGACACGTCTAGTTGGAAGGTCTCGAGGCATACACGTAAACGAATATAAAACCTAATATGTGCCTCCAATTAATATAGTAGTAGTAGAACACTTAGTCACGTACTCCATAACATCACCAGGCATTGCACGTACAAAATTTAGTGGTAGGAAGAGACAAATGCCTATATGCCACACATGTTCATACTATTTGTGCCTTTCTACTTCACTTACTGCACTACATTACACAGGTTCGCACGTCCACTCCTGGGTACATGTCCGTCTCTTAGTTCCACTCCCACGTGTTCTCCATATAGATGGAACGATCCTTGCATGACACGTGCACCTTGATGCTAGATGTGTCGCGTGTTGGCAAAAGGATGAACAAAGCTCACGTAAAAAAAGAGTGGAATAACATAGATTCCCGACGACCGAGAAGGAGCAAGAAACCTCGGGGTGGAGCGTCTGCACTCAAAATATTTTATATTATTCAGCGATATAAAATCAACCAATCATCTCCACAATGGACTGGAAGAGTACAAACACGACAGCCCAGTTTAGTTACATCATACTAGTACATGGCTAACCCACGCTATCACCATATTTCTTGGCTTCCGTGCGACACCTATCTCTAGTAATCCAGCAGCCCGTATCGCTTCTCCCTCCTCGTTTCTCTCAAAGTGCGGCAGGCTGGCGTTTTTTCCATCTATTGTGGTCGGTTAAGTCATCACATGCTAGCGACATGCCAAGAGAATTCTAAAAAAAATTCCTTTCACATTCCGTTTTCAAAAAGAAAAAATCCTTTCACGTACGAATTTGACTGTATGCTTTGAGCAACTTGCATGTCCCATACTGCTCTTGTTTGGATACTCTAACTTAGCTAGAGGTTAGACTAACTCATGACTAAACCTGAACTAACTATAGCCAAAGAGATGTTTGGGTGACAGGGTTAGATTGACAATAAATGCACTTGATGGAGAGAGAGAAGTGATTTTTCAGTGGTCCCAATGAGAACTATCTCCAGTTAGCACCTCTTGGGTGGGATAGTTTTTTTTGGTGGGTTCGGTGCAACTTGCTCCAATTTAAACCCTCATGCTTGGATACTTTAGGGCTATTTGAGCCCCAACTAGCTCAAACTAACTCTAATCCATGGATCCAAACAGGGCCTATGGCTAGCCTCGACGCGGAGCAGTCGGTGCACCGGGAAGCGGCGCTCTCTCGGACGTCGCGCCGCTTCAAAGCCGGCGCCAGTGAGAGGTCACCTCCGCTCTGGCTAGGCATTAATGCGGCATCGACGCTCTGGCGACTCGACTGCGTTTCACGCGAAGCCTGCTACCGCAAGAAGAGTATAGGTTTTGAACCGTTTCAGGTGTAGTACTGGTAGTTTGCAAAACTACTCAATTATTGCACTCAGTTTCCTAAGAAATTGTGGTAAAAAACGTTACTCCACAGCCCGCTTCCCTTCTCCTTCCTCTTCCACCGCCCACGCACGTCCGCGGGAAGCGACCGGTCAACCCTTATATAGGAGTGCTAGCACAAAAAGATGCATGCATGACCACTAAAATTTCTAGATTAAAGAGCCGCTCCGGCGGGAGTATGGCGTATGTTGTTACCTTCGGCCGGGCCATGGCTACCAGGCGGGACATGGATCCTCCGACGTGGCTATCATCGCTTACCTCGCTTTTCCTTCGCTGACTGGAGGGACACACGCTTGGGGGTCCCACATGTCAGTGATAGAATGGTAGGATTGTTCACGTCAGGGGATCCTCATCTGGGCGACGACAACCAGAGAAGAGGTGGCAGGAGGGGAATGAATGCAGCTACTGTTTGGGTTCGCCGTCCGGCTTAAATAAATGCGCAGCATCACGTGTACCCGCGGGTGCACAAATTGTAACATACGTGTCTGCTTAAGTGGGCGTCATGTAACTGGTGTGTGTGTGTGTGAGATTCTGAGAGATAGAGTGCGTGTGTGCGACTCTACTCTTTGGACATGTACTCAACCTTTTGCATCAGGATATAAGTATAATGGTATTTACTTTAGCTAATGATTTACGTGGCCATGTTAACGTGGTTGTGTAAAAAAATGTCATTTCCTGATCGTGATTTGCGTTATATAATTACAAGCAAGATGCTCGTGCATTGCACGGAACATCAATATGCATTTTTTTTACAAAACACATGTTGTGATTTACCCATGCAGGAGTAATCCCATGTGTAAAAACTAATGATATTTCGAGAATTTTATCGGAAAGCTGATATCTCGAGAATGTCATCGAAAAAATGAAAGATGAGAGATAAGGTGAGGAGGAGTGGAGCGTGGTGGTGACTGGTGGTCGGAATGGGCGGAGGCATGGGGATGGACGGCGCCGGCAGGTGGCGGCGTCCACCATGCTAAATTGTTCCGGAGACTATCTTTTTTAATTGCTCAGCAATGAGGTGTGGGAGATAAGGATGCGGAGAGAGGTGCGGCTATCTTTTGTAAAATTATCATAGTTTGCTTTCTATCCGTCAGATATAGATCAAACGGTCTATATTACAAGATGGCAGGCACACCATCATCGCCAACTCGGTTTTTATAAGGGTACAGATGATAAGTTTGCTAACTACTAAAGTAAAGTGGAATTTGTCCATGTTATACAAGTAAATTAAGGTGATTGTTTATCATACGGGTAAGGGTGGATGAAGGGTGGTAGCAACAAATGCTCCGCCTAGAGCATGTGTGTGTGAGATGGAGTCTCAATGTGTGTGTGTGTGTGAGAGAGAGAGAGAGAGAGAGATGGAGTCTTAGTGTGTGTGTGTGTGATGGAGTCTTACTGTGTGTGTGGGTGGGTGGGTGCGTGCGTGCGTGAGTGTGTGTGTGTGTGTGTGTGTGTGTTTGTTTGTGTGTGTGTAGGTGTGTGTGTGTGTCACGGGGTCCTCGGTGGCGTATGTAATTTAAGTGTGCATGGCTTCATCATAGAGAGGTGATGTGTATGGCAGAGGCCACCAACGATGGGGTGCGAGAGAGAAAATGCCCGTAGAGAGGGAAGAGAAGGTGTGTGTGCGTGAGAGTAGTCGACATCAAGAGAACGTGTTTGTTCGAGAGACACCGAGGAAAACTACTATATATCTATGGTGCATGTAGGCGGGAATTAAACGAAGGGATGGTCTTATTGGTTTTAGGGATATAGGGGAAGAGTGAGAGGGGGGGTTGCTACAAGGAGATTGTTAAGTGTGAGTGTGTGTTTTACCCATCCAGGCGGAAGTTATGTGCACACAAGAAGAGAATGTTCGATGTGGCGTTAGGGTTGAGGGTAATTAACTACGTATGGAGACATAGAGACCTTCAACGTGCATGTGTGAGAGGTATACATGTATATGTGGGATGTGTGTGTGTGCGCGCGCGTGCATGATCGAGATAAAAGAAAGAAGACATAAGTCATAAGCTAAGATCAACGACATGGGAGAGACGGATCGGTATGACAATATGCATGCATGCGAGAATGCAGGGAAGAAGGCCCGACAATTGAGCATGTGTTTTTGTCTTTAAGAGATAGTGGCGTGGGCTGGAGCATGCATCTATGGCGAGCAGAGGGAGTGAGGCACAACGATTGTTCAATAGAGATCAAACTATAAATGAAAGAAGGTTGATGGAGAAACAGATAAATAGAAAGATAAAGATGCTAGCTAGTGTGCGTTAGAGATAGGAGTCGAATGGATCAGAAGGCTGAGTTATGGGTGTGGGTGTGAGAGAGATGAAGAAAGGGTGCATGTGACTCACATACAAACAAATATAAGAGAGAAATGAGATCCCGAGAGACGGAGTTTTGTGTCTGTGAGAGAGAAAGATATTTCAAAACGAGAGAACAGTGGAGAAATATGAGTTTTGTGTCTGTGAGAGAGTGTGTGTGAGCGACATACAAGAGAACAGTGGAGAAATATGAGACCCTGGGAGACAGAGTTTGTGTTTGTGTGTGAGAAAGAGATATTTAAGAGGAAGAGTCGTAGGTTCTCATACCTAAGGAGCGAAAGACATCTCTGTATGAGGGGTGTGCGAGTGGCACACAGGGGAATAGTAGAGAGAAATGAGACCCCGGAAGACAAAGTTTTGTGTTTGTGTGAGAGAAAGAGATTCCACATGGAGAATCATAGTTAGAGACACATAGCAGGGAGCAAGATATACTTAGAGAGAGATAGAGTGATGAAGGTCGAGGGAGAGAGTACCGTCAGTGTGTTATGAAGATAAAAGATCATTGTCGACATACAGGTAGCACAAGAGATACCCGAGAGACGATGAACGCGTATAGGTCTAGAGAGATAGTCCTATATAAGCATGAGTGATAGTTATATGAGATGAATATCTAGATTAAATGGGATTCAAATATTTAAACTGGAGATCACGACATCTATAATATCATAACGCAAATTGGTGTATCAAACATGCATATTCATTTGAATTTGGGGACACATGTAATGTTATATAGTTTATCAATATTGGTGATCCATAGATTCTTTAATTAGAAACAATGCATGGTTTATATGCAATTAATATCTAAACGGGATTACACTATATGTTGCGTGTGTGAAACACATTATACATGTTTGAGAAGTAAAAAAACCGCATGAAACATACATTAATTGGAGACAGTTAGCGAGGAATGCATACATTGGATTTCAACATAAAGTGGTTTCAAATATTTGAAAATCCAAATTGATGGATACAACCTTATGAATATGAGATCATGCCATTTGTAAACCATATTTATGTATAAAGGGTGTTGTGCTTTTGAAAGTATATATAAAAAATGATGTATATAGAATTTTATTCCAATAAAAAATGGATCCCGCCCAAAAAATAGAATACAAACGGGATTATAATTGAGTTGGCATGGTAAGCGTGCACTCTGCAAAATTTGAACGAAGCGGGGAAAGTCACAGTAACCGCCCGAAACCAAAATCTGCGAGATGGAAATTACTACTGCCTATACCTGCCACGCAAAGCCTATATACTCGATTTCTATAGGTTTGGATAGGGGTAGGTTTGTAATTTCACTCAAACGTGACATAACCGCCTCTCACCCGGATTCATACACGGTGGGCGCCAAAACACAGTGTGTCCTCGGCCAAAATTGACTCCCTCCCCGATTCATACACGGTGGGCGCCAAAAACAAACTCTCGTCGGCAAATATTCGGTGTATGCGAGATTACCGTCCTATCCCCAACCGACTAATATTGCTGTGATGTAGAAAATTTGAAATGGGGGCTAAGTTTGTAAATTTCCTCGCATTTGAGACAAGCGCATACCAAGACATGGTTCCTCCCTTCCTCTCCACCTCCATTTCCCCATTCAGACTCGTGGGCGCCAAAACACCCTCTCCACCCCAGCCTCCTCCGTCCGCCACCCCATCCACCGCCGTCCTCCTCCACCATGCCGGAGCTGATACCCGACGTCAGCTGGCCCATTACAAGAGATCGACCTCTCTCATCCACGGCTTCAGACCGGGATCCTTGCATCCCGTCCTCTCGCTTCATCCCCGCCGTAGTCCACCTTGCCGGCGCCACTCCTACGACCCTCTCGTCCAGCATGCCCCGCCGCCACCGTCTACCCTCCTAGATCTGCTTCCACGCCGCCGACAGCCATCGCTACCGCAGCACCATCAAATTCTCAGCAGATGCATACAGGGCACCACACCAGAGGCGGTACTCTTTCGTATCTGCTCAACTTATTTATCGTAGCAAGAAAATAGATCGCCACTACTTTATGTTGATTTCTTGTCCATCACTTACTTGCTAGTTGAGAGCAAACATTGGTTGCGAAGTTGCCTTTGTCCGGTTTGCACCTTCAGATCCGTCATGGCACGCTCAACACTATACTTCCAATGCTTATGGTTTTCCCCTTTTATTCCACACTAGTTAAATCACAGAGACTAAATTTCAAAATTGGGTCAGTTGATTTTTCAGAGCTCGCGGGAGTTCGCCGGTGCGAACGAAGGGGCTCGGGTGGGGACTTTGGTTGGGGGGCGGTGGTGGGGCCTCGCCCAACGAAGAAAACTCGATACGTGTTGGAGCGGGGGTGGGGGGTGGCGGAGGAACACATGCGGTGGGGCCCGGTGGTCCGGCCGGCGGCCCGTGCGGTGTTCTGTATGGGAAGAATCAGAGACGAGGAAGAAGAAGGGTTAGGAGACATAGGATCTTCATCCAACCTCCTGAAATGGTCGACTGACCCAAATGACAAAAGTCACGCGACTTGCATGCAGACATGCCTTTATATTCAAGACCATCATCGCATTCGCTAGCACCGCTCCTGAATCCATCAAGGTAAACAACGTGCCACTCATAATTCCAAACTTGTTGCTCAAGTACGAATCGATATGATGCTGATATTATTAAAACAGATAACATTTAATTGGTCAGTTAATGTTCCTACTTTACTTTCGAAAAAGCACGTGCACCACATATAGAGAGACAGCAGGGAGTTGCTTTCTTAATGCGCTCTGGTTCATCATGTGTGGGCACTGCGCAACGAACATTTTATTATCCAAAATCTGGTTGCTCTTCTTTAGCATGTTCCTCTTCCGTTCTTCTTTAATAAGCACTCTCTCCATTCCTAAATACAAGTATTTGTATAGATTCACCATGGACTACATATGGAGCAAAATGAGTGAATCTACACTCTAAAATGTATCTGGATACATATGTATGTGATCCATAGTGGAAATCCCTACCAAGACTTATATTTTGGAACGGAGGGAGTATGATAGTAGTACAGTATGTTCCTTGTAGTGAAGATGAGCAGGGACATTTGCAGTGTAGTGGTCTATACGGTCGGTTGGTATGGACACTTTGAACTCTTCGGGCCTCTTTGATTCATAGGATTTTGTAAACATGGGAATAGGATTTGTAGTGGCCTGCCCACTTGAATCCTATAAGAATAGCAAGGAAATGCGGGGAGCTGTGTCGCCTTTGAGAGTTACACTGATATTAATAAGACGCACCTTCAGTTGAAGAGAGCTGGTATCCAAAGCCTTTCTAGCCGTACCGGCAATACTAGCACATATATTCCAGCAAGTTCCACTTTGCTGATTTTACTTTGATGCTTACGGTTTTCCTGTTATATCTACACTATGATCTGTGTAGCTTCTTTGTGTCACACTAGCAGCAGTCCACTCTTGAAGCTAAACACTGTAATGAATTACAAAATTGGCACGAAGGCATTGAGTGCCATTCTGGATGCAATGAAACTCATACGCTCACCACCTGTTGACTCTTGTTCAGAATATGATCCTAATGACTCTTGTTCAAAATTGCCACATATAGAGAGACATCATGGAATTGCATTTCTTTGGGCACTGTGATTCATCATGAGTGGGCAACCAACATTGTATGCAATTAAGCGGAACCTCAAGAATATGCTTCCTCTTCTGTTCTTTAACATGTTCCTCTTTTGTTATTCTGTATTTAGTACGTATAGTATGTTCCTTGCCAGGAAGGGGAGCAGGGACATCTGCAGTCAACAGCTAATAGAGCTGGTATGTACTTGAACGATAGGCTTTCAATTAATAGCGGCAATACTACACTGTATTTTCAAGCCAGTTCCAATTTCCCGATTTATATACCGTGGTTATGGTGTACCCCTTTTATGTACACTATGATCTGCCTAGTTGCTGTGTGCTCTTGTTATCATGGTTTGGCAATAAACTCTCTATATAGTATATTTTGAACCTATCATCTACCAACTATCCTCACTTCTGGAGCCTATTTTTTTGTGTACTTGTGCCAAATTATATAAATGCACGCACCATATTACAGCACACATGAGCTCTCTCATCAGAATCCAGTGATAGCACACAAGTGTTTACAGGGGCGCCCCTATATTAGAATATCCTCTGCATTACAAAGATAATCTCACAACTATTTATCTTTTCATGGTTCTCAGATATTATACGTAATTACAGTGAATATCAGAATCCGCGCATCAGAAGAATATTGTGGAACACTGCAATGACTTACAAAATTGGCACCAAGGCATTGAGTGCCATTCTGGATGCAATGAAACTCATACGCTCCCCACATGTAGATTCTTGTTCAGAATATGATCCTAATGACTATTCTAACCTCGAGGAGTCAAAGGCAGATGGCCTGTCATGTTCACCCATCAAGGTGCCAGCTCTAATTTGGCAAGGTTTTATTGATTGCACATATCTTGCATATGTTGTCTTGCATTTCTTCTACTTTGTTGCACCGCCATCTGCTTAGTTTACTCATCATATATGTCGAGATGCTATGCCCATCCATTATCAATACCTATTCCATCTGTCATCATACCATGTTTTTCCACTCAAATGCTGTTCTTGTGCATCAGACATCAAAAAGGAAGAGGGTGATTGCCGAGCCTGAAGGAGCACCAGCAAAGTCCTTGAAAAATGTGGTTGTGCCAGAGAAATCAGACAGCACCCCACTTATATTGGCTGTACAACCAGTGACACAAAACGTAGGACCGACTCCAGCAGACTGTACCCATACTTCACTGGCCACACCACTAGCCCCACCACGCAGGACATGCACTCCAGCAAAAGGTATGCCGATTTCAGTTGCCATAGCACCAACCGTACCACAGAAAAATCCCACTCCACCAAAAAGTAAAGCAAGTCCACCGGCCGAAGACCTATCCCAACTGCAGAGACGGCCAATTCCTATAGATTGGAACCCCATTCCAGTTATTCCCAGTTTAAAAGACAATGCTTTCAATGTTGTTAGGGACTACATGCATATATTCCCATCATTGGAAGATTATAGTGAAGACAAACACCATTTTCACATCTTCCTGTCCCACTTACGTGTAAGTGCTATTATTCATGGTGATTATTTTCCTGTTTTCTGCTGATTGAACACATCAATGATTTACATTACATTGTTGTAAGTAGGCGAGGGTCAATCTGGATAGTCATGACGAGCAAAGCTTGCTTGCGCTTTTCAAGGAAGCATTGCAGTAGTGTCGGTGTTACCTGAGGAAATCACACTTTGATGGCAAGTCTATAAACGAATTTCTGGTGAAGTCTCCTATGCTAAATTTAGAAGACATTGAATGGAAAATCCTTGTTATGCACTGGTCTTGTTCCGAGGATGAGGTATTGTTTATGATATCGCATGACAATTTGAACTTCTACTTTTCCGCATGTGCCTTACGAATCTTTTTTGCAGGAAATCTGCTTGAAAAAGAATTCCGGTTTGAAAAGAACGACATGATATCGCAAATATGCTGCCCGCTGCTTTGCACTTGTTAGTACCTGTTGTCCTGTATCACTGTACTTGCATACATACCTGGTTCATTATGTGACAACAGTATGCATGATAGCTTGCTTATCAATTGTTCGCTCAAAATTATCTGATATGTATGAATGGTTACATTAGGGTTGAATATATCCAATGCCAATGAAATTTTTTAGCTCTGCATTGTTCTTGTAAGTACCTGCTGTCCTTTATCAGTGTACTTATATTGACAAGTAGTTGTTCATGTACCATCACTCTGCAGCTTATTTTCCTTTGCCCTCCATTTTCTAGACATGAGATCTATATTTACTCTTACCATAAGGTTGGATAACAACGATGGTACTGAAGAAGTTTAGCTCTGCATTGCTCTTGGTTGTACCTTTTGCCTGTATCGTTGTACTTACATTTATAGCTACTTGGTTATGTAGCATCACTCTTCATCTTATCTTAAATATTCTCCATTTTTTCTTATATTGTCACATCTATATTTACTCTTAACAAAATGTAGAATAAAGGCAATGCTTATGAAGAATATTCTGTGGTAAACTTCTTGAATAGCCCCCCCATCAGCATGGACAAGGGCTTTATAGAGCCTGCCTTCACCAATAATGTAAGTTTGTCCTTCTCAAGCCTTCAAACTTTGTTGTGCATATTTGGTTAGGCATGACCGCAATTACTGTTTATTTTTGGTGTTTGCATCAAATTGCATGTTTAAAGTTTATTATGTACTCCAGTTCATAAACAAAAGTTTGTCCTTCTCAATTTAAGTTTTTAGGTTGTACAACCAAGTTCCTTCTTCATACCATGTAAATTAAACTATACAGAGCAAGTGATCTTATTTTGCCAATCTGAAATGGGATAAATTGACAGCACACTAACCATTGATATTTATGAGTTCTTGATCTGTAATCCAGTGGTGTTGTGAAGCTGCCAACTCCTTCATAATGTCATTTCCTGCCATGGCTTGACCTGAACAATACCATATTGTGTTAATGCTATTTTAAACTGTGTCACTTTATTCGTCAGTAAGAAATGTGATGAATTGTCAGCACTGATACTTATATGTGCAAAACCTATCATCTGTCTACTTGTTTATCTTTCAGAGTGCGGAGGATATAAGTGTCAAACAAGTGCAGTCTCACCAGCTTGCTCAGCTGCTTGTCTTTGCAGACTCGAAAGGAGCTAACCTTTCTTGAACTCTATTGAAGTCTTTGTCGCTTTTGTATATTATTTTGTCGGCGTGTTTAGTTGCACTGGTGGTGATCTTTGATGCCCAGTGTATGTAATCTGTTGTCTGCTTGTGCTTTGTTATCATAGTGGCGAACTTTGATTCCCAGTGGATGTAATATGCCGTAATTTCTTTATTGTATAGTCTAGGTTTTTTTTTCTTATTCACGATGTTGTAGTTATTTTACTGTATATATATATATATATCCTGTCTTCGCAGTAAACCGGCCAAACCATAAAATTACGGTACATAATCGGGCCGTCATGCAAATCACCATGTATGCGCATCATGGGCCCCGTCATCTTGGTTCGTTATAAGGCCTAAATGTAAACTGGCTCACTAGTAGATTCGGCCCTTTAATAGGCCGAGTAAACCACCGGCCCTATTTTCCCAAGAAAACTCAATGGGCCTTTAGGAGGCTGAAAAGTAGGTTGGGCCTGAAACGTGCCGAACAGCTCACGGGCCGACAGCAGACCGAAATAGACCCCCACCCATGAATGTGCCAATCAAATCATGGGCTTATAACAGGCGAAAATTGTCTCGGTCCTTGTTTGGCCCAATCAGATTATCGGCTGCGAGCAGGCCGGATGCAAACCGCGCCGTAGTTAGGCCCAACTATATGACGGGCTTTTAACAGGCCGAAATTATTATAGGGCCAAAATGTTAAACGAGCCCTTAACAGGCCGAATTACTAAATGGGCCTTTAGAAAATGGGCCCAAAAGCATAGCGTCCAGTTGACGGGCCGAATCTGATATGGGCCATAATTTAGCCCAAAGCCTCTTAAAGGGTCGGACCTGATCTGGGCCGTAATTTGGCCCAGAACGTGGTAGGCTTTTAACAGGTCGGATCTCATATGGGCCATTATTAGGCCCGGAACATGGCAGGCCATTAATGAACCGGATCAAATATGGGCCGGCATTTGGCCCAAAACATGGCAGCTAGTTTAATGGGCCGGTCTACTAGGGTCCTCAAAATCTTGTGGGCCTACAGCTGGGCCGGCCCATTAATGTCGGTGAAATCTCGTGGGCCTTCAGCTGGGCCGGCCCATTATGGTCCACAAAAATCTTGTGGGCCTTCACCGGGGCTTGGCCAATTATGGCCCGCAAAAATCTTGTGGGCCTTTACCTGGGCCGGCCCATTATGGCCCGCAAAATCTTGTGGGCCTTTAGCTAGGCCGGCCCATTATGGTCCGCAAAATCTTGCGGGCCTTTAGTTGGTCTGGCCCATTTAAACTTTATGGGCCATTTTTGGGCCGGTCCACGTGTTAACATATCATAGGCGCATCTCGCCCAATGGATGAGTGACACCTGTGCCAACACGGGGCTGACACGTGTTTCCTACAGCCAATGATGATTTTACACGTGGAAATCCCCATTGGTCCGGGCTATTAACGAGTTACCGGATCCAAAACCGGACCCGATAGCTTAACGGCGTTCCGTTACGGTGGATGCCACGTGTCGGTCACCCTTGACGAAAGCACTTATGTGACGTGCGATTTATCGTCATGGAAGTGGACATTTCCGTGATGATAATTTTGGTAATGTCATGGAACACTTCTACGACAAAGACAGTATGACTATCTTGATTCTGTCATAAATTTGTCATGGATGTACATGCATGACAGAAAGCGTGACCTACTGTGACAAACACGTATCATCACGAAAGTGTATTTTTTTGTAGTGAATCCTACTCCCGGTGGGAGTAGGACTCCCCTTGGGGCGCGCCTAGGAGTCCGGCCCTCTCCCCCTCGTCCACTTCTTTATATACGGGGGAGGGGGGCACCCCATAGACGCACAAGTTGATCATTGATCTCTTAGCCATGTGCGGTGCCCCCCTCCACCATAATCCACCTCGGTCATATCGTCGTAGTGCTTAGGCGAAGCCCTGCGCCGGTAGCTTCATCATCACCGTCATCACGCCGTCGTCCTGACGAAGCTCTCCCTTGACACTCCGCTGGATCGTGAGTTCGTGGGACATCACCGAGCTGTACGTGTGCAGATCGCGGAGGTGACGTACGTTCGGTACTAGGATCGGTCGATCATGAAGACGTACGACTACAGCAATCGCATTGTCATAACGCTTCCGCTTACAGTCTACGAGGGTACGTGGACAACACTCTCCCCTCTCGTTACTATGCATCACCATGATCTTGCATGTGTGTAGGAATTTTTTTGAAATTATTACGTTCCCCAACACACGGACATGACGAGGAGTCTCGAAATGGTCGAGACATAAAGATTGATATATTGGATGACTATGCTTGGACATCGGAATGGTTTCGGATGAGTTCGGGCATTAACCGGAGTACCAGGGGGTTACCGGAACCCCCCGGGGAGTATATGGGCCTTATTGGGCTTTAGGGGAGAGAGAGAGAGGGGTTGCCTACGGCAGGCCGCTAGCCCCCCCCCCCCCCAAGGCCTAGTCCGAATTGGACTAGGGGGAGGGGCAGCGCTCCCTCTTTCCTTCTCTTCTCTCTTCCCCTTCCTTCTCTCCTACTCCTACTACTTGGAAGGGGGGAATCCTACTCCCGGTGGGAGTAGGACTCCCCAGGACGCGCCATAGTAGAGGGCCGGCCCTCCCCCTCCTCCACTCCTTTATATACGGGGAGGGGGGCGCCCCATAGACACACAAGTTGATCATTGATCTCTTAGCCGTGTGCGGTGCCCCCCTCCACCATAATCCACCTCGATCATATCGTCGTAGTGCTTAGGCGAAGCCCTGCGCCGGTAGCTTCATCACCACCGTCATCACACCGTCGTGCTGACGAAACTCTCCCTCGACACTCTGCTGGATCGTGAGTTCGTGGGACGTCACCGAGCTGAACGTGTGCAGATCACGGAGGTGTCGTACGTTCGGTACTAGGATCGGTCGATCGTGAAGACGTACGACTACATCAACCGCGTTGTCATGACGCTTCTGCTTTCGGTCTACGAGGGTATGTGGACAAAACTCTCCCCTCTCGTTGCTTTGCATCACCATGATCTTGCGTGTGCGTATGAAAATTTTGAAATTACTACGTTCCCCAACAGTGGCATCCGAGCCAGGTTTATGCATAGATGTTATATGCACCAGGAGAACACAAGTGAGTTGTGGGCGTAATAGTCATACTGCTTACCAGCATGTCATACTTTGATTCGGCGGTATTGTTGGATGAAGTGGCCCGGACCGACATTATGCGTACGCTTACGCGAGACTGGTTCTACCGACGTGCTTCGCACACAGGTGGCTGGAGGGTGTCAGTTTCTCCAACTTTAGTTGAATCGAGTGTGGCTACGCCCGTTCCTTGTTGAAGATTAAAATAGCACATACTTGACGAAAAATCGTTGTGGTTTTGATGCGTAGGTAAGAACGGTTCTTGCTAAGCCCGTAGCAGCCACGTAAAACTTGCAACAACAAAGTAGAGGACGTCTAACTTGGATTTGCAGGGCTTGTTGTGATGTGATATGGTCAAGACGTGATGAGATATAAGTTGTTGTATGAGATGATCATGTTTTGTTGAAGTTATCAGCAACTGGTAGAAGCCTTATGGTTGTCTCTTTATTGCATAAGATGCAAGCGCCAAATAATTGCTTTACTTTATTGCTATGCGATAGCAATAGTTGCAAGAGCAATAGTTGGCGAGACGACCATGTGACGACACGTTGATAGAGATCAAGATGATGTAGATCATGGTGTCATGCCGGTGACGATAGAGATCATGACGGTACTTTGGAGATGGAGATCAAAGGCACAAGATGATGATGGCCATATCATGTCACATATTTTGATTGCATGTGATGTTTATCCTTTATACATCTTATTTTGCTTAGTTCGACAGTAGCTTTATAAGATGATCCCTTACTAAAATTTCAAGGTATAAGTGTTCTCCCTGAGTATGCACCGCTAAATAGCTTCTTCGTGTTGAGACACCACGTGATGATCGGGTGTGATAAGCTCTATGTTCACATACAACGGGTGCAAGCTAGTTTTGCACACGCAGAATACTCAGGTTAAACTTCAAGAGCCTAGCATATGCAGATATGGCCTAGGAACACTGAGACCGAAAGGTCGAGCATGAATCATATAGTAGATATGATCAACATAGTGATGTTCACCATTGAAAACTACTCCATCTCACATGATGATCGGACATGGTTTAGTTCATTTGGATCACGTGATCACTTAGATGATTAGACGGATGTCTATCTAAGTGGGATTTCTTAAGTAATATGATTAATTGAACTTTAATTTATCATGAACCTAGTCCTGGTAGTATTAGCATATCTATGTTGTAGATCAATAGCTCGCGATGTAGCTCCTCATTTATTTTTTATATGTTCCTAGAGAAATATAAGTTGAAAGATGATAGTAGCAATGATTCGGACTTGGTCCGTGATCTGAGGATTTTCCTCATTGCTACACAGAAAAATTATGTCCTTGATGCACCGCTAGGGGACAGAACTATTGCAGGAGCAGATGCAGACGTTATGAACGTTTTGACAAGCTCGGTATGATGACTAATTGATAGTTTAGTGCACCATGCTTTACGGCTTAGAACCGGGACTTCAAAAAACATTTTGAAACGCCACGGAGCATGTAAGATGTTCCAAGAGCTGAAATTGGTATTTCAGACTCATGCCCGAGTCGAGAGGTATGAGACCTCTGACAAGTACTTTGCCTACAAGATGGAGGAGAATAGCTCAACCAGTGAGCATGTGCTCAGAATGTCTGAGTACTACAATTGCTTGAATCAAGTGGGAGTTAATCTTCCAGATAAGATAGTAATTGACAAAGTTCTCTAGTCACTATCACCAAGTTACTAGAACTTAGTGATGAACTATAATATGCAATTCCCAAGCTTATCGCGATGCTGAAATCGGCGAAGGTAGAAATCAAGAAATAGCATCAAGTGTTGATGCTTAACAAGATCACTAGTTTCAAAGAAAAGGGCAAAGGGAAAGAAAGAGGAACTTCAAAGAACAATAGCAAGCAAGTTGCTACTCCTATGAAGAAGCCCAAAGCTAGACCCAAGCCTGGAACTGAGTGCTTCTACGACAAAGGAAATGGTCACTGGAAGTGGAACTGCCCTAGATACTTGGCGGATAAGAAGGATGGCAAAGTGAACAAAATTATATTTGATATACATGTTATTGATGTGTACTTTACTAGTGTTTATAGCAACCCTTAAGTATTTGATACTGGTTCAATTGCTAAGAGTAGTAACTTGAAAGGGGAGTTGCAAAATAAACAGAGACTAGTAAAGGGCGAGGTGATGATGTGAACTGGAAATGATTCCTAGGTTGATAAGATCACCATCGCACACTCCCTTTACCTTCGGTATTAAACCTAAAATAAATGTTATTTGGTGTTTGCATTGAGCATAATATGATTGGATCATGTTATTGCAATACGGTTATTCATTTAAGTCAAAGAATAATTGTTATTATGTTTAGATGAATAAAACCTTTTGAGGTCATACGCCCAAAGTGAATGGTTTATTGAATCTCGATCGTAGTGATACACATATTCATAATAGTGAAGCCAAAATATGCAAAGTTAATAATGATAGTGCAACTTATATGTGGCACTGCCGTTTAGGTCATATTGGTGTAAAGCGCATGAAGAAACTCCATGCTGATGGGCTTTTGGAATCACCTGATGCTTGCGAACCATGGCTCATGGGCAAGATGACTAAGACTCCGTTCTCCGGAACAATGGAGCGAGCAACTGACTTACTGGAAATAATACATACTGATGTATGTGATCCGATGAGTATTGAAGCTCGCAACAGATATCGTTATTTTCTGACCTTCATAGATGATTTGATCAGATATGGGTATATCTACTTGATGAAACATAAATATGAAACATTTGAGAAGTTCAAATAATTTCAGAGTGAAGTGGAAAATCATCGTAACAAGAAAGTAAAGTTTCTATGGTCTGATCATTGATGAGAATATTTGAGTTACGAGTTTGGTCTTCATTTGAAACAATGGGAAATAGTTTCGCAACTCACGCCACCTAGAACACCATAGCGTAATGGTGTGTCCGAACATCGTAACCGTACTTTATTAGATATGGTGCCATCTATGATGTCTCTTACCGATTTACCACTATCGTTTTGGGGTTATGCATTAGAGACAACTACATTCACATTAAATAGAGCACCATCTAAATCCGTTGAGACGACACCATATGAACTGTGGTTTGGCAAGAAACCAAAGTTGTCGTTTCTTAAAGTTTGGGATTGCGATGCTTATGTGAAAAAGTTTCAGCCTGATAAGCTCAAACCCAAATCGGAGAAATGTGTCTTCATAGGATACCCAAAGGAGACAGTTGGGTACACCTTCTATCATAGATCCGAAGGCAAGACATTCGTTGCTAAGAATGGATCCTTTCTAGAGAAGGAGTTTCTCTCGAAAGAAGTGAGTGGGAGGAAAGTAGAACTTGATGAGGTAATCAGACTTGCTCCCTTATTGGAAAGTAGTTCATCACAGAAATCTGTTCCTGTGACTCCTACACCAATTAGTGAGGAAGCTAATGATGATGATCATGTAACTTCAGATCAAGTTACTACCGAACCTCGTAGGTCAACCAGGGTGAGATCCGCACTGCAGTGGTACGGTAATCCTGTTCGGAGGTCATGTTACTTGACCATGACGAACCTACGAACTATGAGGAAGCGATGATGAGCCCAGATTCCGCGAAATGGCTTGAGGCCATGAAATCTGAGATGGGATCCATGTATGAGAACAAAGTGTGGACTTTGGTTGACTTGCCCGATGATTGGCAAGCCATAGAAAATAAATGGATCTTCAAGAGGAAGACGGACGCTGATAGTAGTGTTACTATCTACAAAGCTAGACTTGTCGAAAAGGTTTTTGACAAAGTTCATGGTGTTGACTACGATGAGATTTTCTCACTCGTAGCGATGCTTAAGTCTGTCCGAATCATGTTAGCAAATTTCCACATTTTATGAATTCTGGCAAATGAATGTCAAAACTACATTCCTTAATGGATTTCTTAAAGAAGAGTTGTATATGATGCAACCAGAAGGTTTTGTCGATCCTAAAGGTGCTAACAAAATGTGCAAGCTCCAGTGATCCATCTATGGACTGGTGCAAGCATCTCGGAGTTGGAATATACGCTTTGATGAGTTGGTCAAAGCATATAGTTTTATACAGACTTGCGGTGAAGCCTGTATTTACAAGAAAGTGAGTGGGAGCACTACAACATCTCTGCTAAGTATATGTGAATGACATATTGTTGATCGGAAATAATGTAGAATTTTCTGGAAAGCATAAAGGAGTATTTGAAAGGAGTTTTTCAAAGAAAGACCTCGGTGAAGCTGCTTACATATTGAGCATCAAGATCTATAGAGATAGATCAAGACGCTTGATAAGTTTTTTCAATGAGTACATACCTTGACAAGATTTTGAAGTAGTTCAAAATGGAACAGTCAAAGAAAGAGTTCTTGCCTGTGTTACAAGGTGTGAAATTGAGTAAGACTTAAAGCCCGACCATGGCAGAAGATAGAAAGAGAATGAAAGTCATTCCCTATGCCTCAGCCATAGGTTCTATAAAGTATGCTATGTTGTGTACCAGAGCTATTGTGTACCTCACCATGAGTTTGGCTAGAGGGTACAATAGTGATCCAGGAGTGGATCACTGGACAGCGGGTCAAAATTATCCTTAGTGGAATAAGGAGATATTTCTCGGTTATGGAGGTGATAAAGAGTTCATCGTAAAGAGTTACACCGATTCAAGCTTTGACACTGATCCGGATGACTCTAAGTCTCAATCTGGATACATATTGAAAGTGGGAGCAATTAGCTAGAGTAGCTTCGTGCAGAGCATTGTAGACATAGAAATTTGCAAAATACATACGGCTCTAAATGTGGCAGATCCGTTGACTAAACTTCTCTCACAAGCAAAACATGATCACACCTTAGCACTCTTTGGGTGTTAATCACATAGCGATGTGAACTAGGTTATTGACTCTAGTAAAACCCTTTGGGTATTAGTCACATGGCGATATGAACTAATCACATGGTGATGTGAACTATTGGTGTTAAATCACATGGCGATGTGAACTAGATTATTGACTCTCGCAAGTGGGAGACTGAAGGAAATATGCCCTAGAGGCAATAATAAAGTTGTTATTTATATTTCCTTATATCATGATAAATGTTTATTATTCATGCTAGAATTGTATTAACCGGAAACGTAGTACATGTGTGAATACATAGATAAACATAATGTCACTAGTATGCCTCTACTTGACTAGCTCGTTGAATCAAAGATGGTTAAGTTTCCTAGCCATAGACATGAATTGTCATTTGATTAATGGGATCACATCATTAGAGAATGATGTGATTGGCTTGACCCATTCCGTTAGCTTAGCACTTGATCGTTTAGTATATTGCTATTGCTTTCTTCATGACTTACACATGTTCCTATGACTATGAGATTATGCAACTCCCGAATCTTTGGAGGAACACTTTGTGTGCTACCAAATGTCACAACGTAACTAGGTGATTATAAAGGTGCTCTACAGTGTCTCCGATGGTACTTGTTGAGTTGGCATAGATCGAGATTAGGATTTGTCACTCCGATTGTCGGAGAGGTATCTCTGGGCCCTCTCGGTAATGCACATCACTATAAGCCTTGCAAGCAATGTGACTAATGAGTTAGTTGCGGGGTGATGCATTACGGAACGAGTAAAGAGACTTGCCAGTAACGAGATTGAATTGGGTATTGAGATACCGACGATTGCATCTCGGGCAAGTAACATACCGATGACAAAGGGAACAACATATGTTGTTATGCGGTTTGACCGATCACTACAAGAAATCTGTTAATCCATGACGGATTTCTCATGACGTTCTCCTGAACCGTCACAGCAACCGTCATGGATCTGCAAGATGCGAATGGGCCACAAGACGATAACCCCATTATGATGGACATTGAAGTTCCGTCACAAAAACCGTCATGGATTAACGTGATGGGCCTGGTCGGGCCTAACTTTTTTTCTTCATACACCATTCGGACCGTCACGAGTGGCTCCTGCTGTGCGTGCTATTTTTATTGGCCTACATGTCAGTCAAATGCAATAGTGAATAGGAGAAAAAAGTGAAGATTAAAACGAACAGAGCGCGCGCTAGAAGGGCAATTTTAAGTCCCAAGCGCCGGGAGTGAAAACTTTCGAGCCAGCCCATTTAACTATAGAGTCCACACAACCCTAACCCTAATCGCCCTTTTCTCGTCTCCTCCCATACCCCGCCGCCACCACTCCACCTTCCCTCACGTCGCTCCCTGTTGCCACCGGCGGCGCCGGCGTTGAACCATCATGCGCCAGCCCCCCTCCCATCTATCCCACAGCAGACCCCTCCCCGTCTACCTCACTCCATGGCCCTTCTGTGCAGATCGCGCCGACCTCGCTGGCAGCCCGATCCGCATATCGAAATGATGCGGCCACGGTGGCGGCGGGACTGACTGCCGGGTTTGGAACCCCCTGATGTCGCCGGCGACGGGCATGGATCCAGCTCCATCCAGTGCCGAGACACACACGCGCGCTTCTCCTCGAATGGCCAGCCGCAAATCTGAGATGCACAACGACGCACCGGCCACATCGATTTCAACTGGTGAGTGCAGCTCGGCAAATCGCTTGCTTTTACTTGAGTTCCAGATTTGTACTTTTGTTTGGATTCCATTGTTGGATGTTGGCTCTAGGATTTGTCCATTGCTGCAACTTCAATCTTCACTGGATGGATATACTGCTGGTTGTTAGTACGACAGCGCAAGAAATCAAGTAATGTGAATTAAACCTTCAGGTTCATAACCATCTCTTGTTGATTTCAGGTATTGCTGAAGTTATCCACGAGAACCATTTCCTCTCCTACACAATTCCTGCTATAGGAACTGAATATCTCATGAGAAAGTCACGCACAGGGGTAGTACTCTCCCTCACCCGGCTTCTGAATGTGAACTTATATAAATTTTATGTATTGTAGGCAGCTCCTTGCAATGTAGAATGCAGTGCCTGATCTAGTACATATGTTGTCCTAATGGATATGGGCATTTACAACTGAGTTGAGATCCTTTCATATAACTACTATCACTATCACCAGGAGGATAGTTTCTAAAATGAAGCCTACTAGGTAACTATCATAGTGCTGTATCAGATTGCTGGGCTGAGTTTGGTCCTCAATATGCATTACTACACAACATATTCTTGGCTGCATAAATGTGATTTCCTTTTGTCCTTTTATCAATTATATGCACAAGTGAGTTGTTTTATACCGATGTTATGATACTGAATTGGTGCTCTCGCGGAGACTTCTAAACCAGTTCTGATGTATATTAGGGTGTTATCATGCAATTCTCTATCATGTCATGTTATTCCTGAAGTTAAAGCTCCTTCGTATTTATGTTGCTTCGGTCTCCCATAATTTCTGAAGCATACTGTGTGCTTAGCCTGCATGTATCTGATGTTTACTAATTATGCTTTGAATATGACTTGTTCAGTTAACAAATTGGTTCTGTATATAACCATAATTTTTACTTATGATGCAACTAGTACTCTAGATGATTATTGTTTACTATTGTCAGTGCTTTAAGATTAACTGGCAGCATAAACTTTGAGTTTCATGTGTAACTTGTTGACACATGAACATTTGAAGTTTTTGCTGACCGGGTCGATGCGCAGCGGCTCAGTGTCATGGATATTGTTAGTTACTGATGCCATTTTTTGGCGTATTTATATGGCCTTAACTGTTCCTGCTATAGTACTTGGAGTTCTGTGATGTGTATTTTGTTACTATCACTTATACGTCAACTTGAGAATTTATAGGTTCTTTATAGTTAAGCACTTGTACCTCTGCCTATCTCCTCTGTTGTGAGCTCGTGGCTGAACCATACACTGTTTCATGTAGACTACTAGCTTGCATGGGCCTGAAGAATCGAGTAATTTAGCAAGTAGGAATTCTGTTTTTTCTTGCATGAGCTGTTGCACCTCTAGTTTGTTCTATTGTGTCCTGGACAGTGAGGGAAATTGAAGGAAGTATTTTGTAGTTCATAATTTCCTGGGTTAATATGCATATCACTTATACATATATATTTCAGTTGTTCAGCTGTGGTAATTTTCTTGGCTAATATGCACAGCGTAGCTTGTTTCACTTAGTAATTTTTTAGTGTTTGATTTGATAGGTATAGCAGAGAAGTGAATGTGTGACGGTGATGTCGATTGTTGGCTGCCAGTGTGAACCAACAAATATGTCGAGACAACAGCAGTTGATGGAAGCGTCCAAGTCGAGCCAGGCCAGCAAGTCATGAATCTGAACACCCCTGTTTCAGATGTTGTTGGCTTGAAACTGAAGGTCAATTAATGTGTATACCATGTGCTTCCTAGCATCCTTGCTGCTAGGAAACTAAATTTGTATAGCACTAGGTGTCTGCACTATAACTTTGTTTATCATGCATGCAGTATGACATTAGAACAACACATGTCTTAGCATATGTTGTTTTGCTGCTGATGCATATACATGCTTGCACTATTAATATACATGCAGTGATGATGAATCGTCTCTCACATATTAATATACCTCCTAACTTGATTGATTCATCCTCAAGTGCCTATTTTGTCTTTTTTATATTGTTGTTTTATGAACAAATTGCAATTCTTTGTACTTGATAGTGTGGTTATTTGTATATTTGAACTAGTTATTGTAGGCCAGAATGTGTGAAGCATGCCATTTTTTGACAATGCATATATGATGGCATACTTCTTTATGAATTACATCATTTACCAATCATTCTATTACAATGAAGTGAAATTTCAATTAATAAATTTAGTTATGCGCAAACTTGTTTTACATGTTTGTGTGAGTGAGGTTATGTATATTTGACTTGTTAATCTTCCTTAGTTTAGATCAATGTTATTCTCATTCGTAGGCCTTTGCAAGATTTAAGAATTTTGTACAACATATAGTTCATTTTATTTTTGTTGTAATTCTCTTATTTCTATGATCTATTCATATGTACAAATATCTAACAAGGTTCTTGTAAATATGCGAGGTAAGATTAGGTAGCGAGCTACTTGGTGCTGCCATCACAACCAGCCACGACATGATAGTTGCCACAAGAGGATCGACGGCAAGAACATGAATTACAACCTCAATAGTTTATATGTTATGTTGATGTAGAATGGATTGTACTGGTTCCTAACCTTGCTGTGTGATATATTGTCAATCTATGCTATAAGTTATCATTTCAAGATGATTTTATAAACTGCTATGTTGTATTTACATACGGATGGCTGCAAACTGGATCAACTATGTAATGTTCTGACACTTTCCATATGCTTCCTCTTGGGCCAAAATTGGCATTTGCATTTGTGAGACGCATTATGCTAAAAACATGCTTGGTCAAAATTAGGCAGAAATAAATGGGCTAATGAGGCAGAAATGAATGGGCTAATGCGCTCGGCCAAATTTAAATTGTGCCCAAATTGATGAAGAATTTTGTGATGGAAAATAGTATCCACGTAGGAAGACATGTCATTCGAATTGGTCAATCAAAATCCTACGTGGCGTTAGTCCATGACGGTTTTTCCCGTCACAGATGTTTGGGCTTGGGCGGGCTCGGTGTAGATCCATGACGGTCAAGAACCGTCAAGGAATGTATGATGTCAAATTATGACGCGATATACATGACGGATTTCAGGTCGGTCATGTAAGGGGACCCATGACAGTTTTCCACTGATCCGTGACGGACTAGATCCGTCATGTATTAACAGGTTTCTTGTAGTGGATAAAGATCTTCGTAGAACATGTGGGAGCCAATATGAGCATCCAGGTTCCACTATTGGTTATTGACCGGAGACATGTCTCGTTCATGTCTACATAGTTCTCGAACCCGTAGGGTCAACACGCTTAACGTTCGGTGACGATCGGTATTATGAGTATATGTGTTTTGATGTACCGAAGGTTGTTCAGAGTCCCGGATATGATCACAGACATGACGAGGAGTCTCGAAATGGTCGAGAAATAAAGATCGATATATTGCATGACTATGTTTGGACATCGGAATGGTTCCGGATGAGTTCGGGCATTAACCGGAGTACCGGGGGGTTACCGGAATCCCCCGAGGAGTATATGGGCCTTATTGGGCTTTAGGGGAGAGAGAGAGGGGCTGCCTAGGGCAGGCCGCACGTCTCCCAAGGCCTAGTCTGAATTGGACTGGGGGTAGGGGCGGCGCCCCTCCTTCCTTCTCTTCTCTCTTCCCCTTCCTTCTCTCCTACTCCCGGTGGGAGTAGGACTCCCCAGGGCGCGCCATAGTAGAGGGCCGGCCCTCCCCCTTCTCCACTCCTTTATATACGGGGGAGGGGGCACCCCATAGACACACAAGTTGACCATTGATCTCTTAGCCGTGTGCGGTGCCTTCCTCCATAATAATCCACCTCGGTCATATCGTCATAGTGCTTAGGCGAAGCCGTGCGCCGGTAGCTTCATCATCACCGTCATCACGCTGTCGTGCTGACGAAACTCTCCCTCGACACTCTGCTGGATCGTGAGTTCGTGGGACGTCACCGAGCTGAACGTGTGTAGATCGCGGAGGTGCCATACGTTCGGTACTAGGATCGGTCGATCATGAAGACGTACGGCTACATCAACTGCGTTGTCATAACGCTTCCGCTTTCGGTCTACGAGGGTACGTGGACAACACTCTCCCCTCTCGTTGCTATGCATCACCATGATCATGCGTGTGCGTAGGATTTTTTTTCAAATTACTACGTTCCCCAACAACTATACCGATCTCCTCGTTGCCGGTTCTGTTCTTCTTTCTCGTTGACATGTCCCGGCATCCCCGTGACATTGTCACCTGTGTCTGTCTAGACGATGATGGATGTCATCACACCGAGAGGGCCATAATAATATATCTTCATTCTTCAGAGGAGCAAATGCCACTCTTGAGCTATCTAGTCCCTTGTCACACTTTCCGATGAACCTGTAAGTTGTCCTTATGATCACCGTGTTACAGATGGCGTTTAAGCAACCCCAAAGTTCATCGTACGGTAAGAAGTGACTCGATACTCTCATGGTCTAAGGAACTAAATCACATGTTAACACTCCATGTTATAACAAATTGACTTCTGACAATTGTATCTCAAAGTATAACAAACAAGTTTGGGTCGATTCAATATGATCGTTCTTATAGGACTATCGTAAAAGTTAACGATATCCTAAGATACGGAAAACATGATCATAAACAACACTTGAGCTAGTCTTAGAGGCGAGACTAGGAATTTTATTAATACCGTTTATCATTCCACACGTGCATATGAATTTTTCACTAAATCACATATTCCAGGATCATAGCAGTTATAACATAGAATATAAACTCTTAATTATGAATATGGAGATATAATAGTACAATATTATTACCTCTAGGACATATTTCCAACACATAATACATAACAAGTTCCATATTTTGCTCATTATGATTTATAATCGTTGTTCCCGTATAATAAGTAAGTATTAGAGTCAGCTGATTCTGTTGGCAAGATATAACATATATCTATGTTTCCTTGCACCATGCTTCACTTACAACTTTAAGAGGTAAATAGCATAGCTATCCGCTGATGATGCTTTCAATTGTTTAAACCGTATCAGGTGTCTACTTACGTCTCTCTCTCCCTCCCCCCTCTCTCTCTCATGGATATTCGTCAAATTGGAGAACAATGGTTGTCCTATATTTTTAAAGAATATATTTTATGGCTATGCACCTGTTAATAATGCATTGTTTATTATGGATCTGGAATGTACTAATTTGATCTTTAACACTGACGCTAAACGTCTTAAAATGATTGATAAGACAAATACTCCCTCCGATCCATATTAATTGTCATAGATTTAGTACTTAATCAGTGACAACTAATATGGATCAGAGGGAATACCACATTTTGTGGCACCGACGTCTTGATCACAACCGAAAGAAACGCAAGAAGAAACTTCATAGTCATGGAATTTTGGAGTCTTTGATTTTCAATCATTTGGCAATTGAGAGTCTTGTCTAATGGAAAAAATTACTAAGACGCGATTCGCCGGCCATATGGAACATGCAAGTGACTTATTGAAAATCATACATACTGATTTCTATGGTCCAATGAGTGTACTAGAGCATAATGGATTTCTCTACTTTGTAACTTTTACCAATGATTTAAGTAGATATGGGGATATATTTACTTAACGTGACATAAGTATGGAACCTTTGAAAAGTTCAAAGAATTTCATAACAAAGTAGAAAATCATAGTAACAATAAAAATTAAATTTTCGCGATCAGATCACGGGCAAGAATATTTGATTTATGAGGTTAGCGGGGATCTTAGATATTGTGGAATTGTTTAACAACTTACGCACCGGAACACCGCAAACAAATGGTGTGTATGAGAGTCCTAAGCGAACCCTATTAGACATGATTCGATCTGTGATTTCATTAACGAAGTCATCACTATCTTTTTGGGGTTATACTTTAGAACCCGTTGCTTTAACACTAAATAGAGCTCCATCGGAGTTTGTTTAAACGACGCCATATGATAAATGGAATGGGAGGAAATCTAACTTGTCTTCCATATGTAAAACATTTAAAAGCAAATAAGGTCGATCCCAAATCAGACAAATGCTACTTTCTAGGTTATCCCAAGAAAACAATGGGGTATTAATTCCACCACCAAACTGAAGGCAAAGTGTTTGTCATGAAAAAAAGAGTAATGCGAAGAATTTCTCATGAAAGAGTGAGCGGGGGGACAATACAACTTGACGAGATTGTAGAATCTTTGACGTCAAATCAAAGGACCGTACTGCCAAAAGTTATTCTGGAGGTCACTCTTGTGACTGAACTGGAAGCAACTACATGTGTTGTAGAAATTTCGGTCAAGACTGTGGCTGAACCACGTAGGACATGAAGAAATCGTTCTCAACCTCTGAGGTATGAAGATGAAATTTTCTTATGTGAAAATGAAATTTTTTTACGAGAAAATGATGAACCTGTGAATTAAAAGGAAGCAATGGTAGGCCTTGACTACAGGAAATGGCTCGGTGCCATGAAATATGAAATATAATCCATGTACGAGAATCAAGTTTGAAACTTAGTTGATCCTCCAAAGCATGTGAGATCAATAGAATGTAAATGGGCCTATCTATTAAAAAAAGACGCAAATGAAAATGTATCCGTCTACAAAGCTCGACTTATCGCAAAAGTTTTTTAAACAATTCAATGAGTTGACTTCAACGAGACATACTCGCATGTAGGGATGCTTAGGTCTGTTCGAAGATGAGGACCCCACATGTTGTAGGAGCAAAAAAATTCAGAAAAGCTAACTGGCAGGGCATGACATTTCGAACATGTTTTTCGTGCCGGTTTTAGTTGTATCGGGGGTGATAGTTTCTTCATAATAACATGACATTTTCTGCGAGGACGACAGTTTTGGGCCTTCATTTCAAAATATATCATGCTGTTTTCAAGAAATTGCAAACCCCAATCTAATAAAAATGTCATCAAAACGTTCGCAAATGCCATCCCTCCTAACGAACAGTCGCGAGACAGGAGGGTCCATGGTACTCTGGCGCACGAACGTGAAACATGAAACGGCGAGGAGGGGTGGTAGGAGTACTGGAGAGCAGACACGCAACAGTGGGCACGATCCGAGGTCGCGTATAGCCGCCTCCACCGCACCACGTGCAGCATTTCTCAAGATTTGCGCGCGCAAGCAGTCGGCAGCTCCTAGTCAATGCCAGCCACCAGCTGTACCACATCATTCCGCATCGCCAAAAACAAACCAGAACGATCTACTCCGTCAGTAGGCCGTATTCGCGTCTCGCTACGTGTAGTACGTGCGTGCGCCCACCGTCGGGCCGCCGGCCGGCCAGTCAGATCACGCGAGGTGCAGGTCAACAAGACCGGAGCTAGCCATAGTTAACCTTTGCGCCACGTCAAACTATTCACCAGGCACACGGCAGTCTGTACCAGTAGCAGTACCGGCGGTACAGATCGATATGTGCAGGTAGGAATTCGCTGGTGCTCCGTTCCGTGCTGGGGTTTCCGAGGCCAGCGAAGGAGACTTTCAAGCATCGGCATTGGTGTTGAGTGCAGACAAGCAGATGGCCGCCATCTCAAGCAAGCACGACGGTGGACCAAATCCCATCACATCATACACGCGCACAGTGACACAGGCCATGCCATGCACACACGCCAAGCTCCCCAGCGCGCCCTCTGCTGGCCATCCGTCCGAGATAAAACAAACCATCGATCGGCCCAGTGATGGTGTGTAGCTATTCTAATGCCACCGGCGGGCGTTCCTGGTAGCCTAGCTGCTTTACCGGCTTTGGTTGGAGCTCAACTGGAAGTAGTACGTACGGTCACGACTTACGAGCGAGCTGAATGCAAACCCTGCACGCCAAGGAAAGCCCCTTCCTACTACAGGTTTGTACATTAGCTAGCTAGCTGCCTAGTCATTGACATGATGAAAGAGCCAGCACATCTGTACATTACATTATCAGCATGCATGCCAAGACGCTACTGTGAGACTCTGACAACTGACAACTCATACTACATGTTAGGCAAACAGAACAAATTTTCAGAAGTGCAACAAAAAAGAGATAAAATAAAATTAGGGCATGCGTGCGTGCATGCATTACCTGATCGCTACCGCTACCCGAAAAGAACTATACTTGGTCAAGAAATAAGTCTATAAATATTGCGAACTGAGCGAATAGATTCGTTGTGGTGGAACTAGCTCACCAGAGTATAAGTCTTCAACTTACACCGGTGCTCGCACTAATCCCTCTATGTTCATTTAGTCGGAGGAGTCGTTTTCGTCAACTACAAAACGTCTATGACGATCATATTAAGCCGACTTGGTATCTTGAAGATACTCATACAAGTAGGGTATGTGCGTGCGTGCGTCAATAGGGTGCGTGTATGTGAGCATTGCGATTGTATTGTAGTATTAAAAAAAAGGTCAGCCCATATTTGAGTCAGAAAAGAATACGTTCACCTATATGCACGTGAAGTTCTTTAAATTGAGCCAGAGTGCCTATATATGGAGTCATTTTTCCGTGTCTAAATTTCTTTGGCCCATCCATCAAAATCGCTGTATGCATGAACAAAAATCCTCTATCATCATTCTCAAAAAAAAAATCCTCGATTGACGTTTTAGCTTTACCGGGAAATGAAATCTTCCTATGATATGCTTCAGAAAAATAAATAAACTGAAGATGATCATATTATATACTCTCAGTTTTGTAGATGCACTAATTTCAATTTGCATATATGACAAATTGAAATTAGTGCATCTACAGATCGTATTGAGTAACATATATGCATCTTTTTTGCGGCACAACATAGTATACTGTATATGCACATAATACTGCTACATATGGAGTGTAGACATGTATGGATACAGTAACTTGTTATGTCGTTTCCATCGCAAGTTCTGTAGATGCACTAATTTCAATTTGTCGTATCAATGTACAGTATTCTTGAGCAAAAATAACGAATTGCCAAAACAAATCGGTTAGCTAGTGAACAATGATAAAGATGTGACTTAAGTAGCTTTAAAAAAAATGTGACTTAACTATCAGAATTGACATGCATGCATTCACAAATGCATGCCATATCAACACCCTGTCAGGCTCATATGTGTCATTTCCGCTAATCAGTTAAAAAAAAACTTGATTTTGGCCCCAGTATGATTGTAAACCCTTTTCAGCTTAATGAATATATTCAGAAAAATTTGCTCCAGATTTAAAAGGTTGGAGGGAGAATGAAGACACATACTCAACTAATGTGAGATCCCCAAACTTTCGATGTTAATTGACCTATGTACAGAGGAGAAGGTGCTGAAAATCTGTAGTGCTGTAGTACTGTTAATCTGTTATGACTCATGAACATGCTGAAAATGCTAGCTTACACGCAAATTCATATCAATCATTGAGAAATTCATGGAATCAAATAGCTAAGGAGAAAACGACGGATCCTATTGAGTGCAAGCGAGCACAACATAAAACTAGCGCACTGCTTAGCAAAAATAACCACGTTGAAATATATACACACTTGCAGATGCAGTGTTAAACACTCATCATAAAAGAACAAAGAAAACAAATACTGTCGATTATTCTATTTCCAACTAATTCTAAGCCTGGCAACTAGTGTCAGTTAAAGTGTGAGCTCTAAGTTTTTATTTTACAAATCAATCAATTAATTAAATCAACCAAGCAATCACACTGGATGAGTGGACACACACAAGAAATTTATGAGGGCAGATACATCTCGATCACTGGACAATATTTTTCTCACCCAAGATATCCACAGCAGCTATATCTAGTTCTAGAGAAGATACATGTATAGAGAGAGTTATACTTGCACATAAAGTTTATTTGGCGAGTTAATTAATCGATTGTGATCTCCATCAATCACCAGAACCGCAAGTAAATCCATGCATGTCAACCAAAGTATGCATCATGCTCACTTGTGTCGAGGGAGCTGTAGTCAGTGCTCGACGGCTGTCCGGCAGCGTACGCCGTGGCCGTGGCCGTCAACGGCATTACCGCCACTTCTTGGCCGGCCTCCGCCACGGACACCACGTCAGCGGTGTGCACCAGCGACGTGGCAGGAGCCATGAAGCCGCCGGCTGCAGCGGCACTGACGTCGTCGTCGACAATGAGGTTTGCCACGCCGACGCCGGCCTGCCGGTACCTGTGCTTGAAGATCTCGGCCCTGACGGCCTGCAGCTCGGCCTCCAGCGCGTTCACCTGCTGCTGCAGCATGGAGATCGCGCCCATGCAGCCGTACACCGGGTCGCGCAGCCTCAGGTTCGCCTCGTACACCAGGCTGCTCGCCGCGTCGGCTCTCTCCGCTTCGGGCACCTCCTGAAACAGCGCGTGACATGCACCGACGTACGCCATTAATTAACACAAAACACGGACGGTGGAATTAACCAAAAAAAGGAAACCATTAAAATAGTTTGATGGTACCAGGAGCATCTTGGAGACGTTGCTGGCGCCGAAGACCTTGTGGACGGCGGCGAACTTGTGGGGCTCGTGCGGGGAGAAGTAGGGGGCGAAGGGGCACTCGTGCGCGCAGCGCCGGCGGAGGAGCTTGCACGCGGCGCACGGGGTCGCTATGTTCGCGGCGCCGCCGATGCCTGGGCCAACGAGGCCTAGGCGGCGAGGGACGTGGTGCTCGGTCGGTGAGACGGCGACTACGACGCCCGCGATGGCGGCGGCGGGGTCCGGCTCTCGCTTGATCTTCTTACCGATCTCGTCGAGTCTCTCCCTGGTGGAAGCCCGAAAGATTAGGGTTTATTTTGGATGGAATTAAGTAGCGGGGATCTCAAAGCGCGCGATGCAGACCGAAGTGCTAAAATTGTGGCCGCAAGAACAGGAAAAGGCACTGCTATCATAGATCTCTCGATAAACCTTTTAGGCAAACGTCATATATAGATAGAAAAAACACATCTAAATTAGATTCCTCTGACCAGAAAGGATAATCCAAACAAACAAAGGGAGCCTTTTATTTAAAAACAAAACAAGTACAAGCATCGAAGCAGCATGGTTTCTTGAGGGACTCTTACCTCTCCGTGGACATAGAGGCATGCTCCCCTTGCTTGGGAGACGGAGAGACGGAGAATGACAGAGGAACAATTGAGAGCGAGGGGGAGGGAGACGGACAGGTAGTAGAGAAGTGTAAAGTTTGGAATTGCGAGGAAGGAAAGAGTGCTTAAAAGGCAAGGCATTGATGAGGGGGATGGGCGTAAAGCATGCACACAATTGGTAGTAAGTAAATGGGCGAGGGAGGAGGAAGAAATGTTGGCAAGCCAAGCCAAGGAACGTTGACTCGATTAGTTGGCCGGCCCTCCCTCCCTCGTGCCCCTGCGCCCTGGTGCTTCTGCTCATGTCAAGGGAATGAAAGAAATGCTGTTGAAAACAAGAAGCTGCTTGGGGATCCCACTTGACCATTTTACCTCGGTTACAATTCGTACTTCGATGGTTCTAACATAAAATGCGAGTAAATAAATAAAAATAAGGGGAGTCGGCCGATGGCTCTCCTCTCTCCCTCCCCTCTCTCCCCGCGGCGGTGGCCGGTGGTGTGCCCTTCCCCACCTCCTCTTCTCCCTCCCCGCGCCCCCCTGGGTCCATCGGTCCGGCCTCCCCCTCCCCATCCGCCTTGTCGCTTCCGTCGTCTGCGGTGCTTCCTGTCAACCGCTTCTGGGCCCTCGATTCGGATGACGTCGAGTCGGAGGATGAGGAGGTTGCAGGTTCGCTGCAGGCGCCGGGCCGACCGTGCCTAATACGTCTTCATTGTCTCTACTTTTTCTAACGCTTTTACTCTTGTTTTGGACTCTAATTTACATAATTTGAATGAAATTAACACAAACTAACGATGTTTTTAGCAGAACTACTATGGTGTTGTTTTTATGCGGAAATAAAAGTTCTCGGAATATTCCGAGAACCATTTAGAGAATTATTTTGGAATATATAAAAATTACTTGAACCAAGACCCACTGGAGGGGCCCCTAGCTGCCCACTAAGCACCAAGGCGCGACATCCCGCCACCCCCATCTGGCGCGCCCTGGTGGGTAGTGGGGCCCACGAGGCTCCGCTGATCCTAATTCCAACGCTATAAAATTCTATTTTTGGAGAAAAAAATAGGAGAGGAAGTTTCACCGTGTTTCACGATACGGAGCCGCCGCCACCTCCTGTTCTTCATCGGGAGGCCAGATCTGGAGTCTATTCGGGGCTCTGGAGAGGGCGATCTTCCGTCTTCGTCATCGCCAACCCTCCTCCATCACCAATTTCATGATGCTCACAGCCGGGAATGAGTAATTCCTTCATAGGCTTGTTGGACTATGATGGGTTGGATGAGATTCATCATGTAATCGAGTTAGTTTTGTTAAGGCTTGACCCATAGTATCCACTATGTTCTGAGATTGATATTGCTATGACTTTGCTATGCTTAATGCTTGTCACTAGGGCCTAATGTCTACTACGCACCTTTATTCTTCTAGACTCGTGTTGGGTCTCCAAGCGCAGAGTTTTGTAGGACAACAACAAATTTCCCTCAAGTGGATGACCTAAGATTTATGAATCAGTGGGAGGCGTAGGATGAAGATGGTCTATCTCAAACAACCTCGTAACCAAATAATAAAAAGTCTCTTGTGTCCCCAACACACCAAATACAATGATAAATTGTATGGGTGCACTAGTTCGGAGAAGAGATGGTGATACAAGTATAGTAATGATAGTAGATACTGATTTTTGTAATAGTAACAATAAAAAACAACAAGGTAACGAATAGCAAAAGTCAGAACAAACAGTATTGCAATGCTTGAAAATGAAGCCTAGGTCCGTACTTTCACTAGTGTAATCTCTCAACAATGCTAATATAGTTGGATCATATAACCATCCCTGAATGTGCGATGAAGAATCACTCCAAAAAAATTATCTAGCAGAGAACATAAGATAAAATTGTTTGCAGGGTATGAAACCACCTCAAAGTTATCTTTTTCGATCGATCTATCGAGCTATCCCTATAAGTGTCACAAACAGCCCAAGAGTTCGTACTAAAATAACACCATATGATACACATCAACCAACTCAAATGTCACCTAGATACTCCAATGTCACCACGAGTATCCGTGAGTTGATTATACGATATGCACCTAACAATTTCACATTCATAATACTCAATCCAACACAAAGAACTTCAAATCGCGCCAAAAGATTTCTACTGGAGAAACAAGGACGAAAACATGCATCAACCCCTATGCATAGATTACCCCAATGTCACCTCGGGAATCCGCAAGTTGAGTGCCAAAACATATATCAAGTGAATCAATATGATACTACATTGTCACCACGACTATTCATAGCAAGACATACATCAAGTGCTCTCAAATCCATAAAAGTATTCAATTCGGTAATAAGGAAATCTCAAAGGGAAACCTCAATTCATCACAACAAGATAGAGAGTGAGAAACACCATATGATCCAACTATATTAACAAAGCTCGCGATATATCAAGATGGTGCCAAATCAAGAACACAAGAGAGAGAGAAATCAAACACATAGCTACTAGTATAAACCCTCAGCCCCGAGGGTGGACTACTCCCTCCTCATCATGGTGACCGTCGGGGTGATGAAGATGGCCTCTGATGATGATTTCCCCCTCCGCAGGGTGCCGAAACAGGGTCCAGATTGGTTTTTCGTGGCTACAGAGGCTTGCGGCGGCGGAACTTCTGATCTAGGGTAACTTTCGGGGGTCTCTGAATATATAGGATTTTTTTGTGTCGGTTTCACGCGAAGATGGGCCTCAGGGGGCCCACTACCCACCAGGGAGCGCTAGGGGTGTGGCACGCCCTGGTACCTTGTGGGCAGCAAGGGGCACCTCTGGTAGTTCTTTGCTCCAGTATTTTTCATTTCTTCCAGAAAAAACGTCAAAAAGTTTCGTCCAATTATGAGAACTTCTATTTCTGCACAAAAAACAACACCATGGTAGTTCTGCTGAAAACAGCGTCAGTCCGAGTTAGTTCCATTCAAATCATACCAAAACCATATAAATTTGTTGTAAACATGGCATGAATACTTCATAAATTAGAGATACATTGGAGACATATCAGCATCCCCAAGCTTAATTCATACTCGTCCTCGAGTAGGTAAATGATAAAAGAAATAATTTATGAAGTGTGAATGCTAGCATAGTGCATAAGTTTGATCAATGATAATTTCAATCACTTTTCCTAGCATCATAACAACAACTCCTTCTCATAAAACTCATCATGATAAAGTAGCAATCAATTCACATGTTACGATTCAAGCAATGCCTTCTCTTGAAACTTAACAACCTATGTTCTTAGTCACCAAACGATTGCAATTCAACCTATTCAACAAAGTCTAAGTAAGAGCTCCACATACTCAATCATCATATAATCTTCTATGATTGCTAGTACTCAAAGCATATTTTTAGAACAAATGGCATCCATCGAACTCAGAGAAAAATAGGGGCTTAATGTTTCGCCTCCCAACTCATTTATCATAGAGATAATTGTCAACGGTAATAAATCATGATCTTTCCCCACCACATGATGCTTGCCAACTAGAGAATAACTGAGGTTGAAATGAGTATGCATACTATTGACTCTTGCATAAAAGGAAATACTTAAAAGTAAAAGATAGGTGATACGTCTCCAACGTATCTATAATTTTTGATTGCTCCATGCTATATTATCTTCTGTTTCGGGCAATATTGGGCTTTATTTTCCACTTTTATATTATTTTTGGGACTAACCTATTAACCGGAGGCCCAGCCTGCATTGCTGTTTTAGCCTATTTCAGTGTTTCGAAGAAAAGGAATATCAAACGGAATCCAAAAGACCTAAAACTCCACGGAACCTGTTTTTGGACCAGAAGAAGCCCATTGAGTACAGGAAGCTCACCAGGGGAGTCCCGGGCTGCCCATGAGGGTGGGGGGCGCGCCCACCCCCCGAGGGTGCGCCCCCTACCTCGTGGTCAGCCCGAAGTCCACCGACATCCTCCTGCACCCATATATACTCGCACTCCTAAAACTTCTAGAACGGAGATTAGATCATAAGTTCCGCCGCAAGCCTCTCAGCAGCCACGAGAAATCAATCTAGGCCCTCTCCACCCCTCACGAGGGGGCCATCATCACCGGTGGCCATGGAGGAGTATCCCGGAGGGGTCTTCATCATCATGAAGGCCAAGTACCAGAGGGTGGAGGCCATGGAGGAGGAAGCACAAGGGGGAGAACCTCTCCTCCTCTCTTCCGGTGGCGCCGGAGTGCCATCGGGAGGGGAATCATCGCCACGGTGATCGTCTTCATCAACATCGCCATCATCATCACCATCCTCATCTCTTTTACGCGGTCCACTCTCCCGCACCCCGCTGTAATCCCTACTTGAACATGGTGCTTTATGCCACATATTAGGATCCAATGATGTGTTGCCATCCTATGATGTTTTGAGTAGATATCTTTTGTCTTTGGGTTGATTGATGATCTAGATTGGTATGAGTTGTATGTTTTACTTTGGTGCTGTCCTATGGTGCCCTCCGTGTCGCCAAGTAAGCGTGAGGGATTCCGTTGTAGGGTGTTGCTATTCGCTCATGATTCGCTTATAGTGGGTTGGTGAGTGACTGAAACACAAACCCGAGTAAGAGGGATTGTTGCGTATGGGAATAAAGAGGACTTGATGCTTTAATGCTATGGTTGGGTTTTACCTTAATGATCTTTAGTAGTTGCGGATGCTTGCTAGAGTTCCAATCATAAGTGCATATGATCCAAGTAGAGAAAGTATGTTAGCTTATGCCTCTCCCTCTTATGAAACTGCAATAGTGATTATCGGTCTTGTTAACAATTGCCTAGGACAATTCCGCACACCGATCCACCATTATTCCACACTCGCTATTTATATTATTTAGTAATATATTCTAACTTTATGATAACATCACCTACTTTTATGTTTTAGCTCTCCGTTACCATGCAAAGTTATCCTCTTCATACCCACAATGTAGTTTTATTTCTTGTTGCTAGTTGGAAGCAAACGTCCGATTGCGTGAGAGTCGTATCGGTGGCAGATAGGGCTTGAGAGAATATTGATCTTACCTTTAGATCCTTGTGGGTTCGACACTCCATACTTATCACTTCCACCTTTGGAAAGTGCTACGATGATTCCTTGCACTTGGGGATTATCAAGCTCTTTTCTGGCGCCGTTGCCCGGGAGCAATAGCGTGGGGTTGATATTCTTGTGTGTGCTTGTTTGCTTCCTTCACTAAGTAGATTTTGTTTTTCCTTTTTGTTTCTGTTTAGTTGTGGGTGAAACATACAAAATAATTTTAAAATGAAAATACAAAAAAAAATTACTTGCCTTTCATGCCTAAAAAGTTTTTCAAAAAGAGAAGTGATTGGAAGGTTTTGCATTGAAGAAGTGAGGGTCGACCTTGAGCACTTGTGCTCATGCTCACGGAAACAATTTAGAATTTTTCATGGAAGTTTATCTGTAAATAATTATCCCCTTGTATATATCCATTGTATTATAAAAAT
Organism: Aegilops bicornis; assembly: GCA_021605145.1. Taxonomy (NCBI): domain Eukaryota; kingdom Viridiplantae; phylum Streptophyta; class Magnoliopsida; order Poales; family Poaceae; genus Aegilops; species Aegilops bicornis. The sequence continues at coordinate 626,914,182 of CM038671.1, read as the reverse complement.
AATATGCCAAGCTTTGGTTTTAGGATGATTAGATTGCTTGTTTACTTTGTGCAAAATAAAAACAGAAACTTTGGCTTTAGTGCATGAATTTACATTTTTAACTGGAAAGTCAAATGGTTCTGATTCTTTTTGCACATTACTTCTGTAAAAATTGTTCAAATTATCAAATTTAGTTTATAATTTTAGGAGTTACAGAAGTTTGGCAAACTTCCAGATTACTACAGACTGTTCTGTTTTTAACAGATTCTGTTTTGCGTGTGTTGTTTGCTTATTTCGATGAATCTATGAGTAGTATCGGAAGGTATGAACCATAGAGAAGTTGTAACACAGTAGATTTAACATCAATACAAATAAATAATGAGTTCATTACAGTACCTAAAGGTAGTGATTTGCTTTATTACACTAACGGATCTCACAAGTTTTTGTTAAAGTTTTGTGTGGATGAAGTGTCCGAAGGTCGAGGAGCTATCAATATGAGAAGAATAAAGAGAGTCAAGAGTTCAAGCTTGGGGATGCCCAAGGCACCCCAAGTAAATATTTCAAAGTATTACTCAAGCATCTAAGCTTGGGGATGCGCCGGTTGGCATCCCATCTTTCTTCTTCAACAAATATCGGTATACTTCGGTTTTTGTTTTGTTCACATGATTTGTGTCCTTTGTGTTTTTCCTTTTCTTCAAGAACCATGCTAGCATGAGATAGCCCTTCATTGATTTATAGAATACTTCATGTGCTTCACTTAAATCTTTTAAGTATGATATTATAGAATTACTCTTTGTTCTTCACTTAAATCTTTTGAGTATGGTTTTATAGAATGCTTCATGTGCTTCACTTATACACTTTGAGCTTGGATATTGGTTAGTTGTAGAATCCTCCATGAACTTCACTTATATCTTTTGGAGTATAAATAATGCTATCATTTAAAGTGGGTTTGGAAGAGTGTCAACTTTAGGAATTAGTGATCCCACTATTTTGGAAGTGTTGAATCTTAGTGTGATATTTATGAAAGTGGATTTGGAAGAGTGTCAACTTTAGCTAGTAATGATTCCACTATTTCGGAAGAGGTTCCAATTGAGTATGATAACTAAGTTGCTATCCATGATACTACTCAAAATTATTATGAGGGAGGAATACATGCTTGTAGGAGTTGCAATAATATTAAGTTTCCTCTCTATGTGCTTAAAGTTTTGAAGTTATACTTGATTTGCCTTCCTATGCTAGTTGATTCTTGTTCCCATAAGTTGTGTGCTCACAAAATCCCTAGGCATAGGAAGTGTGTTAGATTTAAATATGCTAGTCATATTCTTCAAGATGCTCTCTTTGTGTTTCAATTCCTATCTTTAGAGTGAGCATCATTGAAATCATCATGCCTAGCTAAAAGGCATTAAAGAAAAGCGCTTGTTGGGAGATAACTCAATATTTACCATTACTGTTTTTGTGTGTTTACATGATTAAGCTACTGTATTAATCATGTTTTATATCTTTTATTTCAATAAAGTGCCAAGTAAGACCTTTGGGAAGACTCGGGTGGAAGTTAATGTGATCTTGCTGTAAAAAAACAGAAACTTTGCGCTCACGAGAATAGATGTCATTTTTTTACAGAAGAGTGCTTTTGAGTTGATTATTTTTGCAGAAGATTAATAGACAAATTCCTCACGTCCGCCAATTTATTTCATAATTTTTGGAGTAGCAGAAATATGGTTATTGTTCAGATCATTACAGACTGTTCTGTTTCTGACAGATTCTGTTTTCATTACATAGTCTGCTTGTTTTCTAGTTTCTATGGATTATATTTCTCAATATAATTTGTAGAAATGATATGGTACAGTAGGCATTGTGTGAAAACAATTATGAACCTTGTCTTTGTCAGTACCAAAGTGAATGGTTTGCTCTTTATCATACTAACCTATCTTACGAAGTTTGGCTAAGTTTTGTGTGATTGAACTTTTCAAGTTTTGGGTGAGATGTCGATATGAGGAGAATAAGGAGTGGAAAGACCCTAAGCTTGGGGATGCCCGAGGCACCCCAAGGTAATATTCAAGGAAGACTCAAGCGCCTAAGCTTGGGGATGCCCCGGAAGGCATCCCCTCTTTCGTCTTCAAAACTATCGGTACATCTTACTTGGAGCTATATTTTTATTCGTCACATGATATGTGTTTTACTTGGAGCGTCATTTTCTTTTGTTAATATTAGCTAGCTGTTATTTATAATAGTGTTTTGCATCTTTTCTTTCAATAAAAATGTCAAGGATAGTCTTTACCATGCTTATTTTGCTATTATACATGTTGCTGTTTGAAAACAGAAAGTTTACCGCTGTTGCAAAAATTCTCTAGAAAAGTCAGAGCATGATATAATGTTGAAACTTTTTGCATAATGAGCTATGATAAATATACTACAGTGGGAATTTTCTCTCATAAATTTTGGAGTTAGGGAAGTATTGATACTCTTGCATTCTTTACAGGCTGTACTGTTTTGACAGATTGCTATTATGTTTGCATTGTTTGCATATGTTTGCTTGTTTAATGATTCTATTTGAGGATAGGAGTATTAAATATGCAGAGTCATTTAGTATGCAATGTTGAATAATAATTTTAGCGGTTTGTTACAGTAGAAAATGATAAGGTTTTGCATTTGTTTATACTAACCTATCTCACGAGTTCTTGTTGAGTTTGGTGTGGATGAAGCTTCCAATAAAAAGAGAAACCATGATATGAGAGGAATTAAGGAGATTTAAAAGCTCAAGCTTGGGGATGCCCAAGGCACCCCAACATAATATTTCAAGAAGTCTCAAGAATCTAAGCTTGGGGATGCCCCCGTAGGCATCCCACCTTTCTTCTTCAACAACTATCGGTTAGTATCGGTTGAGCCTAAGTTTTTGCTTCTTCACATGAGTTGTGCTATCCTTGCAATGTCATTTTATTTGTTTTACTTGCTGTTTGAATAAAATCATTGGATCTGAAATTTTGAATAGAAAAGGAACCCTCCCATGGCTAGTTAATTATTTGACTACTCAGTGTCCTTCACTCATATCTTTTGGAGTAGTTTATCATTTACTCATGTGCTTCATGTATATCCTATGAGTAAATGGGGGAATGAATTGAATGTCATAAATCTGAATTTTCATATGCTTCATATGCTTATAACATGGTTAGTAATGACTTCACACATAGAAAGTATGAGGCATAAAAGTTGTTGAGAATTGGCATACGTAGTTTTGGTCATCGTTGCAATTAATAGGAAGTAATAAGGAAAGAGAGGTTCACATACAAATATATTATCTTGGACATCTTTTATGATTGTGAAGCACTCATTAAGTATGACATGCTAAAAGAGTTGACGTTGGACAAGGAAGACAATGTAATGGTTTATGTTTTCCGACATCTCGCTTAAAGTATATTGTCATTGACCTTCCAAACATGTTGAGCTTGCCTTTCTCCCTCATGCTAGCCAAATCCCTTGCACCAAGTAGAGATACTAGTTGTGCTTCCAAATACCAGAAACCCAGTTTTGCCATGAGAGTCCACCATACCTACCTATGGATTGAGTAAGATCCTTCAAGTAAGTTGTCATCGGTGCAAGCAATAAAAATTGCTCTCTAAATATGCATGACTTATTAGTGCAGAGAAAATAAGCTTTGTACGAACTTGTTGTGGAAGTAATAAAAGCGACAGACTGCATAATAAAGGTCCACATACAAGGGGCAATATAAAGTGACGTTCTTTTGCATTAAGATTTTGTGCATCAACCCTAAACGCGCATGACAACCTCTGCTTCCCTCTGCGAAGGGCCTATCTTTTACTTTATGTTTTTACTCTATGCTTGAGTCAAGGTGATCCTCACCATTCCCTTTTTCATTTTATCCTTTAGCAAGCTCCTTGTGTTTGAAGATCATGATATATATATCCAATTGGATGTAAGTTAGCATGGGCTATTATTGTTGACATCACCTAAAGGTGAATACGTTGGGAGGCAACACAATAAGCCCCTATCTTTCTCAAAGGTCCACGAAACTCCATAACCACAAGTATTGTGTGAGTGTTAGCAATTGTAGAAGACCATATGATAGTTGAGTATGTGGACTTGCTGAAAAGCTCTATTCTTGACTCTTTTTGATGTTATGTTAAATTGCAATTGCTTCAATGACTGAGATTATAGTTTGTTAGCTCTCAATGAAGTTTCTGAACCATGCTTGACATTGTGAATAGATTGTTACTTGATCATGAAAAGTTTTATGAGATAAGCTGCTATTATGACACATATTGATGCTAGAAAAAGTGATTGGAATTATCATTGATCAAACTTAAGCACTTACTAGCATTCCGCAATAAAAATTATCTTTTTATCGTTTACCTACTCGAGGACGAGCAGGAATTAAGCTTGGGGATGCCTGATACGTCTCCAACGTATCTATAATTTTTGATTTCTCCATGCTATATTATCTTCTGTTTCGGGCAATATTGGGCTTTATTTTCCACTTTTATATTATTTTTGGGACTAACCTATTAACCGGAGGCCCAACCTGTAATTGTTGTTTTTAGCCTATTTCAGTGTTTCAAGAAAAGGAATATCAAACGGAGTCCAAAAGACCAAACTCCACGGAACCTGTTTTTGGACCGTAAGAAGCCCATTGAGCATGTGAAGCTCACTGGGAGTCCCGGGCTGCCCATGAGGGTGGGGGCGCACCACCCCCGGGCGCGCGCCTACCTCGTGGACAGCCCTAAGTCCACCGATGTCCTCCTGCACCCATATATACTCGCATTCTAAAACTTCCAGAACGGAGATTAGATCAGAAGTTCCGCCGCAAGCCTCCTCAGAGCCACGAGAAATCAATCTAGGCCCTCTCGCGCGCCGGAAGGGGCCATCATCACCGTGGCAATGGAGGAGTATCCTGAGGGTCTTCATCATCATGAAGGCCAAGGACCAGAGGGTGGAGGCCATGGAGGAGGAAGCACAAGGGGAGAACCTCTCCTCCTCTCTCTTGGTGGCGACGGAGTGCCATCGGGAGGGGAATCATCGCCACGACAATCGTCTTCATCAACATCACCACCATCATCACCATCCTTATCTCTTTTACGCGGTTCACTCTCACGCACCCCGTTGTAATCCCTACTTGAACATGGTGCTTTATGCCACATATTATGATCCAATGATGTGTTGCCATCCTGTGATGTTTTGAGTAGATATCTTTTGTCTTTGGGTTGATTGATGATCTAGATTGGTATGAGTTGTATGTTTTACTTTGGTGCTGTCCTATGGTGCCCTCCGTGTCGGCATAAGCGTGAGGGATTCCCGCTGTAGGGTGTTGCAACACGTTCATGATTCGCTTATAGTGGGTTGGTGAGTGACCAAACACAAACCCGAGTAAGAGGGATTGTTGCGTATGGGAATAAAGAGGACTTGATGCTTTAATGCTATGATTGGGTTTTACCTTAATGATCTTTAGTAGTTGCGGATGCTTGCTAGAGTTCCAATCATAAGTGCATATGATCCAAGTAGAGAAAGTATGTTAGCTTATGCCTCTCCCTCATATGAAACTGCAATAGTGATTATCGGTCTTGTTAACAATTGCCTAGGGCAATTCCGCACACCGACCCACCATTATTCCACACTCGCTATTTATATTATTTAGCAATATATTCTAACTTTATGATAACATCACCTACTTTTATGTTTTAGCTCTCCGTTACCACGCAAAGTTATCCTCTTCATACCCACAACGTAGTTTTATTTCTTGTTGCTAGTTGGAAGCAAATGTCCGCTGCACATAGAGTCGTATCAGTGGCAGATAGGGCTTGAGATAATATTGATCTTACCTTTAGCTCCTTGTGGGTTCGACACTCCATACTTATCACTTCCACCTTTGGAAAGTGCTACGATGATTCCTTGCACTTGGGGATTATCAATAGGCCCTTCACAGAGGGAAGCGGAGGTTGTCATGCGCTTTTAATTTTTGGATGCACAATCTCTTAATGCAAAGGAACGTCATGTTATATTGCCCCTTATGATAGCAACCTTTATTATGCAGTCCGTCACTTTTATTACTTTTCCATCACAAGTTTGTACAACCCTTATTTTCCCTTACAATAAAAGATCAAACATATTTTAGGAGCAATTTTTATTGCTTTATGCACCGATGACAACTTACTTGAAGGATCTTATTCAATCCATAGGTAGGTATGGTGGACACTCATGGCAAGAAACTGGGTTTAAGGGTTTTTGGATGCACAAGTAGTATCTCTACTTAGTACGAATTTTTGGCTAGCAAAAGATCCTAAGCAAGCACCACATGTTGGAGGATCCATAACAATATAACTTCTATGCAAATATACACAACCATAACTCATTACGTTGTCTTCCTTGTCCAACTTCAACTAACTTGCTCAAGTTTGAAAATAATTAATGGGTATTCACAATCATAGAAAATTTCCAAGATAATATATTTGTATGTGAAAGTTCTCTTCCTTATACTAATCATTCATGAATTGCTTGTATGACCAATATTGCGATTGTCAAGATTCAAAACATCTCACTTTTTAAACCCGATGTGAAGCTACTACTAGGCATGATATGAACATATAATTTCAACTTCATGATATTCAATTCATTCAACAATTTACTCATAGGATATAAGTGAAGCATAAGATTAAATGACAAACTACTCCAAAAGCATATAAGTGAAGATCAAGCGACTAGTTAAGTAAATGGGTAGCCATTTGAGGACTCTCTCTCTCAAAAAAGCTTTCAGATCTAAGTATTTTATTAAATTAGCAAGCAAAATAAAATAAAATGACATTCCAAGAATAGCACACATCATGTGAACAAGCAAAAACTTAGGCTCAACCAAGGCTAACCGATAATTTTTGATGAAGAAAGGTGGGATGCCTACCGGGGCATCCCCAAGCTTAGATGCTTGAGAATTCTTGAAATATTATCTTGGGATGCCTTGGGATCCCCAATCTTGAGCTTTTGTGTCTCCTTAATTCCTTTTATACCATGGTTTCCCTAAATCTTAAAAACATCATCCACACAAAACTCAACAAGAACTCGTGAGATAAGTTAGTACAAATCAATGCAATAACCTTATCATTCTCTACTGTAGAAAATCACTCAAATTATTATTTAACCTTGCATACTAAGTGCCTCTGCATATTTAATACTCATATCCTCAAATAGAATCATTAAGTAAGCAAACATAATAGCTATCTGTCAAAACAGGACAGTCTGTAAAAGGATGCAAGAAGAATCATACTTATTTAACTTCAAAAATTCTGAAAAATTACCACACTGTAGAAAATTTTATCATAGCATACTGTGTAAAAATTTGAAGATTTTATCATGTTCTGACATTTTTTTACAATTCAGACAATGATAGAAAACTTTATGTTTTCGAAACAACAACATATAGACTTGCAAAATAAGCATGGTAAAGGCTATCCTTGACATTTTTATTGAAGTAAAAGATAAAAAACATTATTATAAATAACAGCAATAAAATCTCAACAAAATAAAATAACACTCCAAGAAAAACAGATATCGTGTGACGAATAAAAATATAGTTCCAAGTGAGGTTACCGATGATGTTGAAGACGAAACAGGGGATGTCGGGGTATCCCCAAGCTTAGTTGCTTGGGTATTCCTTGAATATTACCTTGGAGTGCCTTGGGAATACCCAAGCTTAGGTTCTTGCCACTCCTTATTCTTCTCATATCGACATCTCACCCGAAACTTGAAAAATTCAATCACAGAAAACTTAATGGAACTTAGTGAGATAGGTTAGTATGATAAAGACAAATCATTCACTTCGGTACTGTAAAAAACAAGATTCATAATTGTTCTCACACAATTCCTACTGTACCTTATCATTTACACAATATTTATTGAGCAATATAAGCCATAGAAACTAGAAAACAAACAAACTATGCATTGAAAAACAGAACAATGTGTATTAATCTGAACAATGGCCACACTTCTGCTACTCCAAAAATTCTATAAAATTAGGACAACGTAGAAACTTTGTATATCAATCATCTATAAAACATTTTGAATTTTATCACGTTCTAGTGAATTGAAACAATTCTGTTACTGGAAGAAAAAGTTTCTGTTTTGCACAGAATCAAGTCAACTATCATCCACACTATCCCAAAGGCTTTACTTGGCACTTTATTGAAACAAAAGCTATAAAGCATGATTACTATGGTAGATTAATCATGTGAACACACAAAAACAGTAGGTATATGTTTTGAGTTGTCTCCCAACAAGTGTTTTTCTTTAATGTGTTTTAGCTAGGCATAATTATTTCAATGATGCTCGCATAAAAGCAAAGAATTAAAACATGAAAAACAACATCATGAATCACATGGCAAGCACACTTAAGCCTAACCCACTTCCTATGCATAGGGATTTTGTGGGAAAATAATTTATGGGAGCAAGAATCAACTAGCATAGGAAGGTAAAACAAGCAAAACTTCAAGATTTTCAACACAAAAAGAGGAAACTTGGTATTATTGAGATATGTCAAAGCATATGTTCCTTTCTCATAATAATATTCAGTAGCATCATGAATGAATTCAACAATATAGCTACCACATAAAGCATTCTTTTCATGATCCACAAGCATAGAAATTTTATTACTCTCCACATAAGCAAATTTATTCTCATGAATAGTAGTGGGAGCAAATTCAGTAAAATAACTATCATGTGATACTTGATTGGCATAATCCAATTGAAAATTAAAATCATGATGACATGTTTCATAGTTATCATTACTCTTTATCGTATACATGTCATCACCATAATCATCATAGATAGGAACTCTGTTGTCATAATCAATTGAAACCTCTTCCAAAATAGTGGATTCATCACTAAATAAAGTTATGACCTCTCCAAATCCACTTTTATCAATTTTGTGAAAAGATTCAACACCCTCGAAATTAGTGGGATCATTGTTACATAAAGTTGACACTCTTCCAAACCCACTTTCATCATTGTAATCATCATAAAAAAGGAGGCATGCTATATTCATAATAAATTTGCTCATCAAAACTTGGGGACTAAAAATATCGAACATCTCCAACATTGCTTCAACAAGGCCCCAGTGCGACTTTTCGTCACGGCCAAAAAATCGGCCCAACATGCCCCCAAGGGCCCAATTTTCACGGCTCAGCCGAAATTACGCCAAGGACCCAACCCGAACCCGGCGTGCTGGGGGGCGCTCGGGGGCACCGGGTGAATCGTTTTTGGCGCGAAAGAGCCGCGGGCCCTCCTTGCCAGCGACTCGTCTCGCTCCTCGCCGCTTCGTCGTCCTCATCGCCTCGTTTCCCGCGGCGAATCAATGCCAAAGCTGTCGCGCGCTGCCGCGCCGGTCAGCCTCCGCCACTGATGCCTCACGGGCGGCGTAGTGAAGACGAGACGACGCGTGTCCCCTCGCACGCCACACGTAAACGCGGCGGCCACGTGTGCGCGCGGCGGCTACGCCTATATAAGCCGACCCCTAGCGCGTCGGTGGCACGCACAGAGTCTCCACCGCCGACGCGCCCTTTCTCCCCCTTCCTCCCTCTTCTCTCGCTGTCTCCAGTTCAAAGAATGGCCGAACGCTTCCCAGGCGACGGCGCGGCGGCGAACAACTTTGGCCGCCGCCACCTTCACGAGGACGAAGCCCGGCTCCTCTTCGAGGCCGAGTACCCGGTCCCGCCGGACATGCGGGTGCCCGGGGCGTGGAGAATCAGCGCCGGCGGGGTCCAGGTGCCACCGCCGCCCAACGGGGCGGCGCGGCGTGCGAAGATCGCGCGTATCCGCGCCTCCCTGCCGCGGGCGGCGAGGGAGGGGCCATGCTACGTCCCCGACAGCCCACTCTGAGAGCCATACTTCCGCCGCTGGCACGCCGAGCAGCTCGAGGCCACCAACGGCGTCGTGCCCTCCGGCAGGTTCAACTCCGAGGGTCGGCGCCGATGGTGGGGCATGCCCGGCCGCACGCTGGAGGCCGTCCTCGAGTACATCGAGGGCGGTAACACGCCAAGGCTGGAGTACCCCGACCCCTCGTCCTTCTCTCGCCGCCGTGGGAGCTCGTGGATGCCGAGGCGCATGGATCTCGGGGCGTCCTCCTCCTTGTCCGGTCGGTCGACCGGCTCTCCCTGCCTCTGCCCCGTCAAGACGGAGCCCCAGGACACGCCTGTCAGCCGGCGCACCCGCAGCTCCGGCGTCCACATCGCCGACTCCACCCTCGCCTCTGGCCGCCTCGTCCTCGTCGCACCCAAGCCGGAGCCGGGCCTCCCCCCAGAGTACGAGGAGATAGCCCGACGCGGCTTCTCCGACGAGGACGCCCTACGGTGGGCGCACGACGACTACCTCCGCGACGAGATAGTCCGGCAACGCCGGGCCCTGGAGGAGATAGCCGCCCGCAAACGTGGACGCGAGGACGAGCACGGCGTCGTGATCCTCGACAGCGACGACGACAAGGACGCCCCCGGACCGTCCAACCCGCTGCGCCAACCGGGGGAGGTTTGCAGCAGGGACGGCGGCCGCGGCAGAGGTGACAACGACGACGACGACGATGGCGGCGACTACACGCGGTTCTACAGCCTTCTCGGCATGTAGAACTGCAAGGGCGGCGGGCGGCGAGGGAGACGGCGAGGAGCAGACTAGTAGCGTTTTTTTTCTTTTTTGTAAAATATTTTAAATATGAACGAACTCGCCGAAGTTTGGTTTACTTTGCGCCGTGTTTGTGACAAAATTTAAGTTTTCAAAAACACAGGCGCCCATGTTGGGGCATCACGCCCCCAAAGACACAGTTACGCCGGTGCGCCTCTGTGGGCGATTTTTAGTGCCTCCTGGGGGGCCAACGGCTGGAGATGCTCTCATGTTCATCAAACATAGAATCCCCAAGCTTAGGGCTTTGCATGTCATTAGCATCATGGATATTCAAAGAATTCATACTAGCAACATTGCAATCATGCTCATCATTCAAATATTTTATGCCAAACATTTTATTGAATTCTTCTTCTATAAATTGAGCACAAATTTCCTTTCCATCATTTTCAAGAAAGACATGATGAAGGTGAATAATATGAGGCAACCTCAATTCCATTTTTCTGTAGTTTTGTTTTTATAAACCTAAAGATATACCTTCAAGCACTCACCTCCCCGGCAACGGCGCCAGAAAAGAGCTTGATGTCTACTAAGAAACTTTATTCTTGAAGTCTCGTGTTGGGCCTCCAAGCGCAGAGTTTTGTAGGACAGCAACAATTTCCCTCAAGTGGATGACCTAAGGTTTATCAATCCGTGGGAGGCGGAGGATGAAGATGGTCTCTCTCAAAAAACCCTACAACCAAATAATAAAAAGTCTCTTGTGTCCCCAACACACCAAATACAATGGTAAATTGTATAGGTGCACTAATTTGGAGAAGAGATGGTGATACAAGTGTAGTAATGATAGTAGATATTTATTTTTGTAGTAGTAACAATAAAAACAGCAAGGTAACGAGTAGCAAAAGTGAGCACAAATGGTATTGCAATGCTTGACAATGAGGCCTAGGGTCCGTACTTTCGCTAGTGCAATCTCTCAATAATGCTAATATTATTGGATCATATAACCATCCCTCAACGTGCGATGAAGAATCACTCCAAAGTTCTTATCTAGCGGAGAACATAAGATGAAATTGTTTGTAGGGTACAAAACACCTCAAAGTTATCCATTCTGATCGATCTGTCGAGCTATCCCTATAAGTGTACAAATAGCCCAAGAGTTCGTACTAAAATAATACCATATGATACGCATCAACCAACTCTAATGTCACCTAGATTCTCCAATGTCACCACAATTATTTGTGAGTTGATTATATGATATGCACCAAACAATTTTAGATTCTTACTCAATCCGACACAAAGAACTTCAAAGAGTGCCCCAAGATTTCAACTAGAGAAACAAGGACGAAAATGTGCCTCAACCCCTATGCATAGATTACCAAATGTCACTGCGGGAATCCGTGAGTTGAGTGCCAAAACATATATCAAGTGAATCAATATGATACTGCTACCTCTTGAGCACTGCATTGGTTTTCCCTTAAAGAGGAAAGGTGATGCAGTAAAGCAGCGTAAGTATTTCCCTCGGTTTTTGAGAACCAAGGTAACAATCCAGTAGGAGGCCACGCACGAGTCCCTCGCACCTACACAAACAAATAAAATCTTCGCAACCAACGCAATAAAGGGGTTGTCAACCCCTTCACGGTCACTTACGAAAGTGAGATCTGATAGATATGATAAGATAATATTTTTGGTATTTTTATGATAAAGATGCAAAGTAAAATAAAAGACAATAATAATAACTAAGTGTTGGAAGATTAATATGATGGAAAATAGACCCGGGGGCCATAGGTTTCACTAGTGGCTTCTCTCGAGAGCATAAGTATTACGGTGGGTAAACAAATTACTGTCGAGCAATTGACAGAATTGAGCATAGTTATGAGAATATCTAGGTATGATCATATATATAGGCATCACGTCTGTGACAAGTAGACCGACTCCTGCATGCATCTACTACTATTACTCCACACATCGACCACTATCCAGCATGCATCTAGAGTATTAAGTTCAAAAGAACAAAGTAACGCTTTAAGTAAGATGACATGGTGTAGAGGGATAAACTCATGCAATATGATATAAACCCCATCTTGTTATCCTCGATGGCAACAATACAATATGTGCCTTGCTGCCCCTACTGTCACTGGGAAAGGACACTGCAAGATTGAACCCAAAGCTAAGCACTTCTCCCATTGCAAGAAAGATAAATCTAGTAGGCCAAACCAAACTGATAATTCAAAGAGACTTGCAAAGATAACTAATCATACATAAAAGAATTCAGAGAAGATTCAAATATTGTTCATAGATAAACTTGATCATAAACCCACAATTCATCGATCTCAACAAACACACCGCAAAAGAAGATTACATCGAATAGATCTCCATGAGAGAGGGGGAGAATTGAGATCCAAAAAGAGAGAAGAAGCCATCTAGCTAATAACTATGGACCCGAAGGTCTGTGGTAAACTACTCACACATCATCGGAGAGGCTATGGTGTTGATGTAGAAGCCCTCCGTGATCGATGCCCCCTCCGTCGGAGCTCCGGAAAAGGCCCCAAGATGGGATCTCACGGGTACAGAAGGTTGCGGTGTTGGAATTAGGTTTTGGCTTCGTATCTGGTAGTTTGAGGGTACGCAGGTATATATAGGAGGAAGAAGTACGTCGGTGGAGCAACATGGGCCCCATGAGGGTGGAGGGCATGCCTGGGCGGGGGGGGGGGGGGGGGCTTGGTGCGCCCCCTACCTCGTGCCTTCCTGGTTGCTTTCTTGACGTAGGGTCCAAGTCCTCTGGATCACGTTCGCTCCAAAAATCACGTTCCCGAAGGTTTCATTCCGCTTTGGACTCCGTTTGATATTCTTTTTCTCATAAACTCAAATAGGCAAAAAACAACAATTACGGGTTGGGCCTCCGGTTAATAGGTTAGTCCCAAAAATAATATAAAAGTGTATAATAAAGCCCAATAATGTCCAAAACAGAATATAATATAGCATGGAACAATCAAAAATTATAGATACGTTGGAGACGTATCAAGCATCCCCAAGCTTAATTCCTGCTCGTCCTCGAGTAGGTAAATGATAAAAACAGAATTTCTGATGTGGAATGCTACTTAGCACAATCTCAATGTAATTCTTCTTATTGTGGCACGAATTTTCAGATTTAATATGATTCAAGATAAAACTTTAATGTTGACATAAAAACAATAATACTTCAAGCATGCTAACCAAGCAATTATGTCTTATCAAAATAACATAGCCAAAGCAAGTTATCCCTACAAAATCATATAGTCTGGCTATGCTCCATCTTCCCCACATAAAATATTCATATCATGTACAACCCCGGTTTTAGCCAAGCAATTGGTTCATACTTTTTAACGCGCTTCAGTCTTTTCAACTCTTACGCAATACATGAGCGCAAGCCATGGATATAGCACTATGGTGTAATAAGGTATAATGGTAGGGGTTATGTGGGAAGACAAAAAAGGAGAAAGTCTCACATCAACGAGGCTAATCAACGGGCTATGGAGATGCCCATCAATTGATGTCAATGCAAGGATTAGGGATTGCCATGCAACGGATGCACTAGAGCTATAAGTGTATGAAAGCTCAAACAAAATAAACTAAGTGGGTGTGCATCCAACTTGCTTGCTCACGAAGACCTCGCGAATTTTGAGGAAGCCCATCATTGGAATATACAAGCCAAGTTCTATAACGAAATTTCCCACTAGTATATGAAAGCGACAAAATGAGAGACTCTCTATCATGAAGATCACGATGCTACTTTGAAGCACAAGTGTGGTAAAAGAATAGTAACATTGTCCCTTCTCTCTTTTTCTCTCATTTTTTATTTGGGCCTTTTCTCTTTTTTATGGCCTCTTTTTTAGTCCTAGTCTCATCCCGACTTGTGGGGGAATCATAGTCTCCATCATCCTTTCCTCACTTGGGACAATGCTCTAATAATGATGATCATCACACTTTTATTTACTTACAACTCATGAATTACAACTCAATACTTAGAAAAAAATATGACTCTATGTGAATGCCTCTGGCGGTGTACTGGGAGAATGAATCAAGAGCGACATGTATGAAAGAATTATGAATGGTGGCTTTTCCACAAATACAATGTCAACTACATGATCATGCAAGGCAATATGACAATGATGGAGCGTGTCATGATAAACGAAACGATGGAAAGTTGCATGGCAATATATCTCGGAATGGCTATGGAAATGCCATAATAGGCAGGTATTGTGGCTGTTTTGAGGAAGATATAAGGAGGTTTATGTGTGGTAGAGCGTATCATATAACGGGGTTTGGATGCACCGGCGAAGTTTGCACCAACTCTCAAGGTGAGAAACGGCAATGCACGGTACCGAAGAGGCTAGAAAATTGCGGAAAGGTAAGTGTGTGTATAATCCATGGACTCACATTAGTCATAAAGAACTCATATACTTATTGCAAAAATTTATTAGCCCTCGAAGGAAAGTACTACTACGCATGCTCCTACGGGAAGGGTTGGTAGGAGTTAACCATCGCACGATCCCGACTGCCACACAAAGGATGACAATCAATAAATACCTCATGCTTCGACTTTGTTACATAACGGTTCACCATAAGTGCATGCTACGGGAATCACAAACTCCAACACAAGTATTTTTCAGTTCCACAATTACTCAACTAGCACAACTATGATATTACCACCTTTATATGTCAAAACAATTATCTAGTATTAAATTTCTCATGATTAGTTAAAGCAAATTGCCATGCTATTTGAAGACTCTCAAAATAATATAAGTGAAGCATGAGAGATCAATAGTTTCTATAAAAAAATCCACCACTGTGCTCTAAAAGATATAAGTGATGCACTAGAGCAAAACTATATAGCTCAAAAGATATAAGTGAAGCACATAGAGTATTCTAACAATTTCCGAATCATGTGTCTCTCTCTCAAAAGGTGTGTACAGCAAGGATGATTGTGTTAAACTAAAAAACAAAGACTCAAATAATACAAGACGCTCCAAGCAAAACACATATCGTGTGGTGAATAAAAATATAGCTCCAAGTAAAGTTACTAATGGAAGTAGACGAAAGAGGGGATGCCTTCCGGGGCATCCCCAAGATTTGGATTTTAGGTGTCCTTAGATTATCTTGGGGTGCCATGGGCATCCCCAAGCTTAGGATCTTGCCACTCCTTGTTCCATAATCCATCAAATCTTTCACCCAAAACTTGAAAACTTCACAACACAAAACTTAACAGAAAATCTCGTGAGCTCCGTTAGCGAAAGAAAACAAAACACCACTTCAAGGTACTGTAATGAACTCATTATTTATTTATATTGGTGTTAAACCTACTGTATTCCAACTTCTATATGGTTTATAAACTATTTTATTAGCCATAGATTCATCAAAATATGCAAACAACACAAGAAAAACATAATCTGTCAAAAACAGAACAGTCTGTAGTAATCTATAACTAACGCAAACTTCTGGAACTCCAAAAATTCAGCCAAAATAGGAAGATCTAGACAATTTGTTTATTGATCAGAAGAAATTGGAATAAATATTTTATCACGTTCTGGTGATTTTCAACAATTATTTTCGTGAACAGAAAGTTTCTGGAATTTTCAGCAAGATCAAATAACTATCATCCAAGAAGATCCTATAGGTTAAACTTGGCACAAAAACTAATTAAAACATTAAAACACATCTAACCAGAGGATAGATCAAATATTTATTCCTAAACAGAAGCAAAAAGCAAAAAACTAAAAATAAAATTGGGTTGCCTCCCAACAAGCGCTATCGTTTAACGCCCCTAGCTAGGCATAAAAGCAAGGATATATCTAGGTATTGCCATCTTTGGTAGGCAATCCGTAAGTGGCTCTCATAATAGATTCATAAGGTAATTTTATTTTGTTTATAGTGAAGTGTTCCATGCCTTTCATTAATGGAAATTGGAATCTAATATTCCCTTCCTTCATATCAATAATTGCACCAATCGTTCTAAGGAAAGGTCTACCAAGAATAATAGGACATGAAGGATTGCAATCTATATCAAGAACAATAAAATCCATGGGCACATAATTCCTATTTGCAACAATAAGAACATCATTAATTCTTCCCATAGGTTTCTGAATGGTGGAATCCGCAAGGTGTAAGTTTAAAGAGCAATCATCAAAATCACGGAAACCTAGCAAATCGCAGAAAGTTTTTGGAATCGTGGAAACACTAGCACCCAAATCACACAAAGCATAGCATTCATTATCTTTAATTTTAATTTTAATAGTAGATTCCCACTCATCATAATTCTAGGGATAGAAACTTCCAACTCAAGTTTTTCTTCATAAGATTGCATCAAAGCATCAACGATATGTTTAGTAAAGGCTTTATTTTGACTATAAGCATGTGGAGAATTTAGCATGGATTGCAACAAGGAAATACGATCTATCAAAGAGCAATTATCATAATTAAATTGCTTAAAATCCAAAATAGTGGGTTCTGTAATATCTAGAGTTTTGATCTCTTCAATCCCACTTTTACCAATTTTTGCATCAAGATATAAAAACTCCGAATTTTTGGAACGCCTTCTAGGTAAAGGTGGATCATATTCAGTCCCATCATTATCAAGATTCATATTGGAAGACAAAGATTTACAAGGAGACACATCAATAACTTTTAGATCTTCATCTTTATTTTCATAGAAACTAGAAGAACATGCTTTCACAGAACAATCTTTCTTAGCACGCATCCTAGCGGTTCTTTCTTTTCACTCATCAATGGAAATTCTCATGGCTTTGAGAGACTCATTGGTATCATGCTTAGGAGGAATAGATCTAAGTTTCAAAGGATCAACATCAAGAGAAATTCTATCAACGTTCCTAGCCAATTCATCAACTTTGAGCAATTTTTCTTCAAGCAAAGCATTTAAATTCTTTTGCGAATTCATAAAATCCTTAACACTAGTCTCAAATTCAGAGGGCATCTTATTAAAATTTGCATAAGAATTGTTGTAGGAATTACCATAATTATTAGAGGAATTACTAGGGTATGGCCTAGGATTAAAGTTTCCTCTATACGCGTTGTTACCGAAATTATTCCTACCAACAAAATTCACATCCATAGATTCATTATTATTCTCAATAAAAGTAGACAAAGGAGTATCATTAGGATCAGAAGAAACACTTTTATTAGCAAATAATTTCATAAGTTCATCCATATTTCCACTCAAAACATTAATTTCTTCTATCACATGCACTTTTTTAGTAGTGGATCTTTCGGTGTGCTATTGAGAATAATTAACCATAATATTATCTAGGAGTTTAGTAGCTTCTCATAAAGTGACTTCCATAAAAGTGCCTCCCGCGGCCGAATCTAAAAGATTTCTAGAAGCAAAATTCAATCCGGCATAAATTTTTTGTATAATCATCCAAAGATCCAAACCATGTGTAGGGAAATTACGTAACAATAATTTCATCCTCTCCCAAGCTTGTGAAACATGTTCATGATCTAGTTGCTTAAAATTCATGATATCATTTCTAAGAGAGATGATCTTAGCGGGAGGAAAATACTTAGAGATAAAAGCATCTTGGCACTTATTCCAAGAATCAATACTGTTTTTAGGCAAAGACGAAAACCAAGCTTTAGCACGATCTCTATGAGAAAAAGGAAATAGCTTCAATTTAACAATATCATTGTCCACATCTTTATTCTTTTGCATATCACACAAATCAACGAAGCTGTTTAGGTGAGTAGCGGCATCTTCACTAGGAAGGCCGACGAATTGATCTTTCATGACAAGATTCAACAAAGCAGCATTAATTTCACAAGATTCAATATCAGTAAGAGGAGCAATCGGAGTGCTAAGGAAATCATTGTTGTTGGTATTGGTAAAGTCATACAATTTAGTATTATCTTGATCCATCGTGACAAACAAGCAATTCAACACACGAGCAAACAAGAAGCAAGCAAAAAAAGAGACGAACGGAAAAGAGAGAGGGCGAATAAAACGGCAAGGGTGAAGTGGGGGAGAGGAAAAAGAGAGGCAAATGTCAAATAATGTAATGCGGGAGATAAGGGTTTGTGATGGGTACTTGGTATGTTGACTTTTGCGTAGATTCCCCGACAACGGCGCCAGAAATCCTTCTTGCTACCTCTTGAGCACTGCGTTGGTTTTCCCTTGAAGAGGAAAGGGTGATGCAGTAAAGAAGCATAAGTATTTCCCTCAGTTTTTGAGAACCAAGGTATCAATCCAAAGAGGAGGCCACGCACGCAGTCCCTCACACCTACACAAACAAATAAAATCCTCGCAACCAACGCAATAAAGGGGTTGTCAATCCCTTCACGATCACTTACGAAAGTGAGATCTGATAGATATGATAAGATAATATTTTTGGTACTTTTATGATAAAGATGCAAAGTAAAATAAAAGACAATAAAAATACCTAAGTGTTGGAAGATTAATATGATGGAAAATAGACCCGGGGGCCATAGGTTTCACTAGTGGCTTCTTTCGAGAGCATAAGTATTACGGTGGGTAAACAAATTACTGTCGAGCAATTGACAGAATTGAGCATAATTATGAGAATATCTAGGTATGATCATGTATATAGGCATCACTTCCGAGACAAGTAGACCGACTCCTGCCTGCATCTACTACTATTACTCCACACATCGACCGCTATCCAGCATGCACCTAGAGTATTAAGTTCAAAAGAACAGAGTAATGCTTTAAGTAAGATGACATGATGTAGAGGGATAAACTCATGGAATATGATATAAACCCCATCTTGTTATCCTCGATGGCAACAATGCAATACGTGCCTTGCTGCCCCTACTGTCACTAGGGAAGGACACCGCAAGATTGAACCCAAAGCTAAGCACTTCTCCCATTGCAAGAAAGATCAATCTAGTAGGTCAAACCAAACTGATAATTCTAAGAGACTTGCAAATATAACCAATCATACATAAAAGAATTCAGAGAATATTCAAATATTGTTCATAGATAAACTTGATCATAAACCCACAATTCATCGATCTCAACAAACACACCGCAAAAGAAGATTACATCGAATAGATCTCCACGAGAGAGGGGGAGAACATTGTATTGAGATCCAAAAAGAGAGAAGAAGCCATCTAGCTAATAACTATGGACCCGAAGGTCTGAGGTAAACTACTCACACATCATCGGAGAGGTTATGGTGTTGATGTAGAAGCCCTCCGTGATCGATGCCCCCTCCGGTGGAGCTCCGGAAAAGGCCCCAAGATGCGATCTCACGGGTACAGAAGGTTGCGGCGGTGGAATTAGGTTTTTGGCTCCATATCTGGTAGTTTGAGGGTAAGTAGGTATATATAGGAGGAAGAAGTACGTCGGTGGAGCAACGTGGCCCCCACGAGGGTTGAGGGTGCGCCCTGGGGGGGGGGGGTAGGCGCGCCCCCTACCTCGTGCCTTCCTGGTTGCTTTCTTGATGTAGGGTCCAAGTCCTCTGGATCACGTTCGTTCCAAAAATCACGTTCCCGAAGGTTTCATTCCGTTTGGAGTCCGTTTGATACTCTTTTTCTGCGAAACTCTGAAATAGGCATTGGAGAATATAATATAGCATGGAACAATAAAAAATTATAGATACATTGGAGACGTATCAGATACCACATTGTCACCATGGGTATTCATAGCAAGACATAAATCAAGTGCTCTCAAATCCATAAAATTGTTCAATCCGATAATAACGAAATCTCAAAAGGAAAACTCAATTCATCACAACAAGATAGAGAGGGAGAAACACCATATGATCCAACTATATTAACAAAGCTCGCGATACATTAAGATCGTGCCAAACCGAGAACATGAGAGAGAGAGAGAGATCAAACCCATAGCTACTAGTACAAACCCTCATCCCCGAGGGTGGACTACTCCCTCCTCATCATGGTGGCAGCTGGGATGATGAAGATGGCCTCCGGAGATGATTTTCCCCTCCGGCAGGGTGCCGAAATAGGGTCCAGATTGATTTTTCGTGGCTACAGAGGCTTGCGGCGGCGAAACTTTTGATCTAGGGTAACTTTCGGGGGTTTCTGAATATATAGGATGTTTTGGCATCGTTTTTACGCGATGATGGGCCTTAGGGGGCCCACTACCCACTAGGGTGCACTAGGGGGTGGCGCGCCCTGGTGCCTTGTGGGCAGAAGGGGCCCCCTTTGGTGGTTCTTATCTCCAGTATTTTTCTTTTCTTCCAAAAAAATCGTCAAAAGTTTCGTCCAATTCCAAGAACTTTAATTTCTGTAGAAGAAACAACACCATGGTAGTTCTGCTGAAAACAGTGTAAGTCCGGGTTAGTTCCATTCAAATCATACCAAAACCATATAAAATTGTTGTAAACATGGCATGAATAATACATAAATTATAGATACGTTGGAGATGTATCAGGGCCCGAGTGCCATGATTTTAGATCTGAATTGTTTATGTTTTCACCATTATATTTATGTTCTAGATTTGATCTTGCTAGTTATATGCACCTATTACATGTTATGACCCGCATACCCCGAGGTGACGACAATTGGGATTCTTTCGAGTGATTACCGTAATTTTAGGAGTTCATGTATTCACTATGTGTTAATGCTTTGTTCCGGCTCTCTATTAAAAGGAGGCCTTAATATCCCTTAGTTTCCTTATGGACCCCGCTGCCACGGGAGGGTAGGACAAAAGATGTCATACCTATTAAAAGGAGGCCTTAATATCCCTTAGTTTCCTTATGGACCCCGCTGCCACGGGAGGGTAGGACAAAAGATGTCAGGCAAGTTCTTTTCCATAAGAACGTATGACTATTTATGGAATACATGCCTACATTATATTTATGAACTGGAGCTAGTTCTGTGTCACCCTAGGTTATGACAGTTATATGATGAATATTATCCAATGTTATCACGGATCCAATGCCAACGAGCTTTTTCACATATTGATCTTTCTTCATTACCGTTACTATTGCTATTACTATTACTGCTACTACAATCAAACAATCATACTACTGTGCTACTGATCATCTTGCTGCAGATATTTAATCGCCAGTTGTGGTTGAATTGACAACTCAACTACTAATACTTACAAGTATTCTTTGGCTCCTCTTGTGTCGAATCAATAAATTTGGGTCGAATACTCTACCCTCGAAAACTGTTGCGATCCCCTATACTTGTGGGTTATCAAGACCTTTTTTCTGGCCCTGTTACCGGGGAGCATAGCTATATTTGTTGAGTCACTTGGGATTTATATCTATTGATCACTATGATGAATCTTAAGGATGATAGAACCAAGATCGTTCCCTCTAAGACGAGGTGAGGTAAGGAACTTCCATCTAGCTCTGCACTTGATTCACCTTTTGTTTTAAGTAAGCTTGCAACACCACAACCTACTATCAAACCCATTAACCGTCACCAAAATGGCGCCTCCTCGCGCTGCCCACCTCTTCATTTTTACTGTGCTGGCGAGAAAAAAGGGGTAAAAAGGGGTGGACCGAGCGGAGTCACAATTGGGCAAAGTCCTAGCCCGGGGTCTCCGCACAGCTCCTTCTCTCTTTGACGCCGCCGCCTCCTCTCCTCTCCCTCGATTCTTCTTGCGCCGCCACACCTGCTCCGACCCCCCCTCCTATGCATCACGGATGAGGAAGATGTGCTCTTCCATGGTGTCGAGAGGAGGAGGCGCTTTTCCTGCCAGATGCGTGGCCACCACGTCGCTATCAACGTTAGATAAGTACCATCCTTGACAAGATCCCGCGCCAGCCCACGCAGCGGCGGCGGGGTAGTGGAGGAAGCTGTGATCCGGCGGCTTCTCCATCCTCTATGGCAAGTGCAGGTATGCCCTACTACCACCTCCCTCCGTTTGTGCTTGTTGTGTGCGTGCGTAGTTTCCTCCGCTTGTGCGCTCATGGATGGTTGGCTGGCTCTCTGGCTTGAGGGTTGATTCTTTTCCACTCTCTGCCCCCCTTTTCCTATGATACTGGTGTTGGTAAACATAGCATGCAATTTCAAAAAAATTCCTACGCTCACGCAAGATCTATCTAGGAGATGCATTGCAACGAGAGGGGGAGAGTGTGTCCACGTACCCTCGTAGACCGAAAGTGGAAGCGTTTGACAACGCGGTTGATGTAGTCGAACTTCTTCTCGTTCCGACCGATCAAGCACCGAACGTGCGGCACCTCCGAGTTCTGCACACATTCAGCTCGATGACGTCCCTCGAACTCTTGATCCAGCAAAATGTCGAGGGAGAGTACTGTTAGCACGACGATGTGGTGATGGTGAAATGATCCATGCAGGGCTTCGCCTAAGCACTACGCACTACAAAAAAGAGACACTTGCGTGATGATACGTGTTTGTCACAGTAGGTCACGTTTTCTGTCATGCATGTACATCCATGACGCTTTTATGACAGAATCAAGATAGTCATACCTGTGCTGTCGTAGAAGTGTTCCATGACATTACGCAAATTATCATCACGGAAGTGTCCACTTCCATGACCATAAATCGCGCGTCATAGAAGTGCTTTCGTCAAGGGTGACCGACATGTGGCATCGACCGTAACAGGACGCCATTAAGCTACCGGGTCTGGTTTTGGATCCGATAACCCGTTAACAGCCCGGACCAATGGGGATTTTCCACGTGTAAAATTCTCATTGGCTGGAGGAAACACGTGTTTGCTCACCGTTGGGACAGATGTCATCCACTCATTGGACAGGAGGCGCCTATGATACGTCGACACGTGGCAAAGCCCAACAGAGGCCCATTCCGGTGAAAAGGCCGGCCCAAAGGCCCACCATGTTTTTTCACACACTAGTGGGCTGGCCCGTTAACAACCTGCCATCTTTTGGGCCAAATTCAGGCCCATAGCAGATCAGGCCCATTCACATCCTGCCGTCTTTTGGGCCAAATTATGGCCCATATCGGATCAGGCCCGTTAACAGGCCACTATTCTTCTGGGCCCATTCTAAGACATGTTTGTATTTCAGCCTGTTAAATGCCCGTTAACCAGTTTGGCCCGATAATAGTTTCGGCCTGTTAGCGGCCCGTGGTGCATCTGGGTCGTTGTCGGCCTGGTTTAACTTTAGGCCCTTTAACCGCCCATGCAGAAACATGGGCCTTAGGCAGTTTCGGCCTGTATTGGCCCGTGAACTTTTCGGCCCAACGCTGGCCCAATCTAGGTTTTAGCCTGTTAAAAGCCCATGGTATTCTCTGGCCCAGCTGGCTAGAACTTTACTTGGCCTGTTAAAGGCGGGAAACTACTATAGGTTTAGACCTGCTAATGCCCAAGATGATTATAGGCCCACGTTTTGGCCCATATGAGTAACGGGCCGGCCTGAAGACCGACAACACTGAGATGCACTGAACCTTCCGGCCCAAATTTCAGCATACCGACCAAAGAATAAACCTAGACTATACAATAAAGAAATTACAGCATATTACATCCACTGGGAATCAAAGTTCGCTATCTGTGATAATAAAGCGAAACGTGACCGTGAATTACATACACTGGGCATCAAAGGTCACCATCAGTGCACATAAACGAACCGACAAAAGAATATACAAAACTAAGAGCACTTCAGAAGGCACTAGGCCTTTCCAGGACAGGCCCCGCAAGCAGCCGAACAAGCTGACGAGACCTCAGTTGTGTCAAAGATGGATGCTCCATCCCTAGCTATATGGCACGATAGTGCGCATGGCAGTCCTCTGACATCTTCTTTGCATCTTTGACTTCAAGTCGGAGCTGAGCTGAAGCAAGCCTTTCCGCTTTAAGTTGAGACTGAAGCGGTCAATCGATTGAGGCAAAGAATCGCATAGAGGTTGTCTCACACCTGCTGGTGAGTAGCTTCAACTCACTGTCTTCATCAAGACAGGACCTTGGGGTCATCTCACAGTCCTCAATATGTTTTGGCTCACTATCTTCCCTAAAGTTCTGCCTGACATAAGAGATACGACTACAAATGTAAAACAAGGAGACACGTAATGAGTTTCACAATTATATAAGAAAATAAATGGATCTGTTTCGCATAAGGAACATGTTTTTACAACTACAATTTAAAATCGGTAGTTGTTGCAAACATCCAATCAGATGTAAACAACAAAGTAAACAAAGAAGGAGGAAATGATGCCTATCCAACTCTATACTAGAACAAAGTTTGAAGGCTTGAGAAGGATGAACTTACATTACATGTTAACACGGGCTGGACAAAGCCCATATCCATGTTGATGGAAGGATAATTCAATAAATTCCCCAAAGAAAATTCTATATAAGCGTTGCCATTTTTCTACATTTTGCAAAGAGTAAATATAGATCAAATAATATTGGAAGAAACAGAGGATAATGAAGCTCAAGTGCAGACTAATGATACATAATAAATAGCAATTAATTAAGTACAGGGTTACAAGGCAAAAGGTACCGACAAGAGGAATGCAGACATCAACGTGTGCAGTGGCATTGGCTTTATTCAACATTTTGGTAAGAGTAAATGTAGATATGATAATTTGGAGAAAGTGGAGGGCGGGGCATGATAAGGTGCGAGTAATGCTAGACAATCAACTATCTCGCGATGCAAGTAATGAATACTAATACCACCGTCCGTTATTACTTGTCGCTCAAATGGATGTATCTAGCACTATTAAGTTCTAAATACATCCAATTGATCAACAATTAATTCGATACAGAGGGAGTACATGACAACAGGTACATACATGGCAATCCAAAACTTCATAACCATTGTGTTGATTCTAAATTTATCTAAGAGTAAATATAGATCTTATAATTTCAAGCAAAGGGAGGATAAAGAAGCGAACATTTACAGTGATGCTACATAATCAAACAACAATGAGTGTACGTATGCTGACAAAGGGAAAGAGGTACTGACAAGAGCAATGCAGAGCCCAAGATTGTTGTGAGATCCTATGATCCTTTGAGCAAGGAGCTTCATCTGAAATTAGTTTTCATACAAGAGAGAAGGTAAGGCACATGCAGAAATTTAGGAGTTCAATTTTTGAATTGATCATAGACAGTACCTGACGCTGGGCTATCAGCAGTTCTAATAGGGGTTTGGCCAGTGGAGCAGGGGTAGAGTGTGGTACAGTTGGGCGTGTGTTTTCTGTGGCTGATGATCTATCTAATTTATCAGGCATCACTACCTTTTCCAAATACCTAGTTTGTACTCCTTGAGGATCTGCACTCACCCTCTTCCTTTTGGACATCTATTACGAAACAACAACATTTGACTAGAAAAACATAGTATGACGACACATGGAATAGGTATATAAAATGGATAGGTATGGCATATACTCATATATGATGCTTAAACTAAGCAGATGGTGTAACAAAGTAGAAGTAATGCAAGAGGTCAGATGCAAAATATGTGCGACCAATACAACCTTGCCAAGTTAGAGCAAGCACCTTGATGGGTGAATAAGATAGGCCATCCTCCACCATGCCAAGTTTGTTAGCCAGTGGATTGTTCCGCAATATTCCTCTCATGCACCATTCTCATATTCATTTTGATAATGTTTAGTACCTGACATGCATGAAAACATAAAAACAAGTGATATTATCTTTGTAATGCAGAAGTGATTCTAATCCAATCGCCTCCTCAGAA
The DNA here is from genome assembly GCA_021605145.1 of Aegilops bicornis. Lineage (NCBI taxonomy): Eukaryota > Viridiplantae > Streptophyta > Magnoliopsida > Poales > Poaceae > Aegilops > Aegilops bicornis. Next base: position 626,888,005 of record CM038671.1, on the reverse strand, counting down.
AACCCCTTTGTGCTATCTCTGCAATTCTTATGAGAGATGCCATGCATGTTGTAACTTGGTGTGTGCATGAATATAATGTGGCCTACTACTCAAAATATGAGAGCTCCAGAAGTGATGATACTTCGCAGATGACAGCTTCAACATATAATAAATAAGAACAAGTCGACCTGACCTGACAGATTCAAAATATACTAAGGGAGAACAACTCGACCTGACCAGTCGACAACAAATGTCTCTGCTACTCTTCCCAACAAAGAACATACTTATTAAAGAAGAGAAGAGGATCATCTTAAAGAAGAGCATAAGAGCAAGCAGAGTGAAGATATTACAAGTCTTTCTATACAATGTCGGTTGCCCACCCATGATGAACCAGAGCACACAGAGAAATAGTATTCCTTCCGGTCTCTCCATATGTGGCTCACATGCATTTTGAAACGAAAGTAGGAATATTTAGCTGACCAATTAAACATCTCTTAGTTTTACTAATATCGGCATAATATCATACTTGAATTTGTACAACTAAGCTTGTTTAGCTCGATGGGTGGAGAAGTGCTATTACAACACAAACCACGTAGGCTGTTTGTGGTCATCATAAAATGGGGAAACCGTAAGCATGATGAGTATAGTGTTGACCGTGGCAGTGGGATGGCAGATCTGAAGCTGAAAACCGCGCAAAGGGTAGTTAGCAACCGACCTTTGCTTTGAAGTAACGACTAAGATTTGGTATGGACAAGAAAGTACAGTCAACAAGTGACAAAGAAATGCAATTCTGCTGTCTCTCTATATGTCGCGACATGCATTTGGAAACTCAAGTGGGACCTTTAGCTAACCAATTAAATGTGTCTGTTAACTAATATCAGTATCATATCATAATCGTATTTGAACAACTAAGCACTGTGTTGTTTAGCTTGATGGGTGGAATCATGCTAGTACGACATAAAGCACCTAAGCAGATCATAGTAGAGTAGATAAAAGGGGAAAACCCTAAGCATCGAGAGTAAAATCAGGAAAGTGGAACTAGCTGGACTAGTTTGTGGTGCACATGCTTTTCGAAACGAATATAGGAACATTAGGTGACCAATTAAACATTCTCTGTTTTAGTAATATGAGCATCATATCAGATTCGTATTTCAACACCTAAGCTTTGGAATTACGAGTGGCATATTGTTTTGCTTGATGGGTTGAGGTCTTGAGGAGTAGTGGTAGCACGACACGAAGCACCTACGATGATGGTAGTGAATATAAAGGGGGAAAACCATAAGCTTTACAAGTATAGTGACCATGCCATGGCGGATCTGAAGGTGCAAACCGGACAAAGCTACTTTGTAACCAATGCTTGCTTTCAACTAGCCACTACGATTTGGTACTGTCAGATCACGGGTTCTGGCAAAACCCTCAAGTTTCGAACACTGGGGTGCGCACGAAGATCTCCCCCCTACCGATCCATGTCCTAGCTTCTCTAAGATCTCAAGGACTAACTCGACGAACTCACAACACAAGGAACACAAGATTTATACTGGTTCAGGCCACTGTTATGGTGTAATATCCTACTCCAGTGTGTGGTGGTGGATTGCCTCTTGGGCTGAGGATGAACAATACAAGGGGAAGAACAACCTCTTGAGGAGAGGTGTTCTTGTGCTTGGTGAACTTGTGTGGGTGAGGATGATCTGAATCCGTTCAAGATCAGATGCCTCCTACTGTGGTGGCTAGTCCTATTTATAGAGTCCCCGGTACTCTCCCCAAATATTGAGCAGGAAGGGATCCCACAACGGCCAATTTGAAAGGGGACAACTAGTACAGCTTATCCTGACAAAAGCAGTCTTCGCCTGCCAAAGGCTCTAGTGGTGGCACCGCCTTGGGCTCCATGGTGACCTCCGTCTTGCCGTCCTGCTGGTCTTGGTCTCATTGCACCGATATGGAAACCTTTGCTTGATGCCTCGGTACTCCGTGCCTGGGCTTGCCCCCTTAGCACCAAAGAGGAAACAAGGACACTGTGCACGCTGGCGCCCGCCAGGCCTTGATCTTCATGGCTCACGTCACGAAAGCCTCGCGAGGTTTTCCTTGCCTTGATCTCTCCGCCCCTCGCGAGCCAATCCGGTGAGGCCGCTCCCGAGGAGGTCTTGCGTCGTCCGCCTCGCGAGGCTTGGCCCCTCGCGAGGGTCTTGAATGCCTTGTTGATGATGATGGGCCGTACGGGCCCACTTGCAGAGCCACGCCATGGGCCGCAGGCAGGCAAGTTTGGGGACCCCCATTCTCAAAACGCCAACAGTAGCCCCCGGGCCCAAGGCGCGCTCGGGCTTGGCTTTTGGGCGAAGCCAAAGGGCAAGCGCGGAGCGCAGCGGGCCCCAATAGCCTGCGGCCTTGGTCGGCACGTGGCGGTTGATTGGACGTGGGCGTCTCCGCTTCCTCACGCTGCCTCGGCAACTGTCTGCCTTGACAAGTCCCTACGACATGCAAGGAAAAACCATCATTACCTGTGATCGTGGGGGGCGCTGGTTGGCCTTCTCTTGCTATAAAATGGGGAGGGGGCAGAGCCCCCGTCGCCCATCTCTTCCCATTCCGCTTGCTTCTCCTCCTTTGCTCCACCACTGACACCAATGACGCCGTCGAAGAGGTTCTCTGCCGTCGAAGAGGTTCTCCCCGGCGCCCAAGCATGGACGTGCCGTCCCCGCAAGCACACCGCGACCCCGCCGTGGCCCCTCGCTCCCGTGGTGGCACCGCTGCGCGTGGCAGGGGTCGTTCTAGTCGTGGCAGCCCTGTCGATGGAAGATACGTGCCATGGTTGCACGGCCTCCCCGGCCGCGCTTCCACTCGGCGGAGGTGCTGCTGGAGTTCGTCGTCTGGTCGGAGGACCCGGCCGGCAACTGGCTTCAGCTCCCGCGCTTCTTCGCCAACAAGCTGCCAGCCTCCGGTCCAGGTGGGCTCTGGCTAAAGGCGGACGGTTGCTGCAGCAGGGCTTCTTGGGTTGCAGTTGAGGTCTCCATCGCGGGCAACATGGCTCTGGCCCGCGGTTGGCCGGCGTTCACCCGCGTGCGCGGCCTGGGCAGGCGGTGCACCCTCCATTTCAAGTACGACGGTGATGCGACCCTCTACGTGAGGGTGTTTGGGGAAGATGGTCGCCGCGCCGGGTGCTGCCCCGAGGTGAACGACAGCGAGGAGGTGCTCGGCCTCGGCGATGGTCGGGACGAGGAGGAGGGTGAACCCGCCCTTGGTGCCGACCGCGTCTCGTCCAGCTATGGTGGCTCTTCTCCTGGCGACAGCTCCAGCAGTGGTGGCTACGACCAGCCGCCATGCCCGCTTTGAAGGTGGCAGTGGGTCATCTTGTTGCCGCGCCTCCGTGAAGCGCAAGGAGGGCTGAGCTCAGGACGTCGCCAAGATCCCGTCCCCGTGAACCACTTTAGGGGCAGGCGCCACTTTTATCTTGTTCTTCCTTTCCTTCTTGTATCAAAAAAGAAACCAGTATGGGCCCCGGAGGGCGTGTATCGAACCATGATTCCTCAATCACTATGTTATGCTTATCGTTTCTGTGATGTGCCATTGTTTTGCGTAGAGACAACTTAACTTAGAACGCTTGGGGTAGCCTCCTCTTCACGAGGCACTTGTTTCCTGGCGCCTCTCAAGGCCTTCCTTGACTCAGTGGGCGCTTAGGAACTACAAAAAATTTGTTTGGAAGCTTGCTAGGAGGTTTATCGTTCACCCGAGCCTTGACCCATCGCTTCATATTGCGGTACCTGAGGGGCACGGATCAGGAGAGATGCGCTAGCTTGTGGGCTCGAACGAGGGTGCCTTGCGAAAAAACAGACGGGAAGAGAAAAGGAAAAACGCTCGCGAGGGCACCTGCCTAGCCCCCTCGCGGGGAATGCGGGAGAGAGAACAGGTTAAACCGGAGTCGGAAATAGCGGCAAAAGGCGACGGAACCAAATCAGCAAGGAACACCAGAAGCAAATTTCAATTAAAAGGAGACGAGCCAACTACGGAAAGCAAATGGAAAGCCGCGTCCGGCACCTAGTCTAGTCTTCAAGTCTTCTCACCAGCGTGGAGCTAAGTGCTGCCACTAGGACGTGGGAGGGAGTCCCTGAGGCCCGAGGGCGGCACTCCTGAGACTCCAGGGTGTGTACAGCCCCACTCGTTATTACGTGAGAGTGTCACGGGTGGCGAGCGGCGATCTTCACAGGCACTGGGCCTTCTCACAGGCACTAGGCCTTTCTTCATGGGTAGAACTTCCGGAGGTGCTGGATGTTCCAGGCGTTCTGGATGGGTACCCCGTCCCGTGTCTCCAGGTGCGCGGCGCCAGGCCTGGAGACACAGACGACCTTGAACAGGCCCTCCCACATGGGCGAGAGCTTATGCAGCCCTTCCCTGGGAGGACCCGCCTCAGGACTAGGTCACCCGCCTTGAGCGTCCTGGAGCGGATGTTTTTTTGAAATTTTACAGTAGGGAAAAATCCCTACTGTTTTCCATATATCTATATAAATGGGGTGTTTACATAGACATATCACGTAGCCAAGTTACAAGGTGCACCTTTTCACCTAGTGTGCAGTTGGGAACTCTAGAACAATGTAAGTTGTGAGCTAAACAATAGAATTACAAAAAGTGACAAAGGCAGCTCTACGCGCTGCTTTAACTCTATGTTGAAGAAGTTGGAGGTCCCCTTTGAATTGTGCCAGCCAGGTCTCAACCGAAGGAGCCACTCCTCTGAAATGGTTATTGTTTCTCTCTTTCAAGATGCTCCAAGCCGAGGTGAGGAATGTTTCAAAGAAGAAAGGGTGCGGCCAGGAGTCTTTTGTAGTTTGAAGAAGATCAAGGCGGCTGTCAAAAGGCACCCAAACAATGTTGAGCTTAGCCCAGCAGCTTTGACTGAACGGGCAAGTGAAGATCATATGATCAACAGTTTCCTCGACGTGTTGCCCACATAGTATGCAATCAAAATTATCACCAATGTTATAATGCCGCCTTTTGAGCATGTTGCGTGTGTTGAGCCTGTCTAGGAAGAGTAACCAGCCGAACACTTCGATCTTCTTGGTGCAACGTGATTTCCACAGACGATGGAAGGCATGGTGCGCCTCCCCATCCCTGAAGTAGTTTTTATAGTAGTCCTTTGGGCGATAACATGCCGACCCCCACGAGTAGTGCCATACATCATGTAATGAGGTCGAGGGGGATATCCAATGAGAGGAGGAGCGCATATCCTGAATTTCTTCAAGCGCTTGCGGCAAGACGGGTAGGTGAAAGGTTTCATGCATATCCGCACTGTTCAAAGCCTCGGCCATAGAAATGTCTTCATGGACGGCAAACGAAAAAGCCCGAGGGCGGGATGTTTGTAGAATTTCCTCCATCCACAGATCTTTCCAAAACAGCGTCGTCTTGCCGTCCACCACCTGAACCGAAGTAATTCCGCGGAATATGGGAGTGAGTTTTAGGATGTCTTTCCACCAGAACGAGCCAACTGCATCGACCGCATGAGGAATTTTGTGAACGTAAAGATTATCCCAAATGAGATTCACCCATGGAATATCTAGTTTGTTGAAGAACTTGTGCAGGAATTTTAGGAGCAGAGCCTCATTATGAATCTTTAAGTTGATCAGTCCAATCCCTCCCTTTCTCTTGGGTCGGCAAACCAAGTTCCACGCGGCCAGAGAGTTACATTTGTCACCCTGCTCAGTTTTCTTAGTCCAAAGACATCTGCGTCTGATTTTGTCAAGGTTCTCAATAAGCTTAGGAGGGAACTTAAGTGTGCACATGGCAAACACAAGGAGCGACGTGACCGAGCATTTAACCAAGGAAGTTTGCCTTCATACGACATCATAGCAATTGTGGACGTGAGTTGTCTTTCTAACCTGCAGACCAGAGGCATGAGCTCTTGGATGAAGGTCTTTGTCGTGCCTAATGGGAGTCCAAGGTAGGTGAAGGGCATAGATCCAACTGCACATCCAAACACTCTAGCCAGACTGTTCGTAGCTTCCACGTCTAGGTTGATGGGTATTAAAGTGGACTTTTGAAAGTTGATCTTAAGCCCAATAGAGGAAGCATAGTCAGAAAGGAGCTGCTTAATCAATGTGGCTTGCTGGATGCATGCAGGTAGAATTTTGAGTGTATCGTCTGTGTATTGAAGGACAGGATAATCAGTTTGTCCTCTGCAGGGGAAGGGGAGATGGATTCTGCCTTGCCTGAACATATCATTAACTGCAGCCTGGAGTAACTCAGCTGCAAGGACAAAGATGAGCGGGGATAGCGGGTCACCCTGCCGGACCCCACACTTACAGAGGAATTGTCGGCCCGGTACTCCATTTAAAAGAACTGAAGATCGACCAGAGGAGAAGAGGCAGTTGATCCAAGTGATCCAACGTTCGTTAAACCCCATATGCCTCATTATATTGATCATGGGCTCATGAGCAATAGTGTCAAACGCTTTGGCGAAATCTAGCTTAAGCAGAACGATCTCCTTGCCCGAAGTGTGACATTGGTGAATATATTGATAAGCCCACGCCAGACAATCCTGTATGGTCCTCCCTTTGAGGAATCCATATTGATTACGGTGAACTAGTTGAAGGATAACTCGCTGTAGATGGTTAGCTAGCAATTTCGTGATCAACTTTAGACAACAGTTAAGAAGAGTAATCGGTCTGTAATCATTGACTGACTCAGGCGAGTTGACCTTGGGTATCAGTGTAATGAAACCATCATTGATGCTAGTGATGTCCAGAGTGCCTTCATGGAATTGGGAGCAAAGCGCATAAAATTTATGCTTGATAATGGGCCAGCAAGCTTTGAGAAAAGCTCCACTGAATCCATTAGGTCCAGGGGCTCGGTCAGGAGGCATTTCTTTTACAATTCCATCAATTTATTCCTCGGTGAACGGATCAGTAAGATGATCAAGATTACATGCACATGGAATGATGGCTGGCAGATCAAATCTCATATCACAAGGGGCTGTGGTGCCTAACCTGGCTTTATAAGTGGAATGAAGGAGGGCTTCTTTTCCAGGGTGATCTTCGACCAAACTACCATCATCAGCTCGAAATGAAGCAATGTTATTCTTATGAAACCTTTCAGTGGCAATGGCTTGAAAAAATTTGGTATTCTCATCCCCAAACTTGATCCAACGGATTGTGCAACATTTTTACCAATAGAGCTTATGGTATTTTAGCAGCTTGAGCAGATGAGTTTTGAGGATGTTTCTGAAGTTAGATTCAGGTATTGTGAGGCATCTCTTGTTTTCTAACTCATCTAAATCAGCCAGGACCATATTACAGTTGCTTATCGCAATGGAGAGCTTTGAGATATGTTTACTCCAAACTTTTAGTGCACGTCTGAGGGCCTTGAACTTGTGGGCTAGTGTGGCCGCTGCATTTTTTTTAAAGACAGGCTTATTCCAAACCTCTTGAACTACATCCATGAAACCAGGGTGCAAAATCCAGTAAGATTCAAATCAAAAGGGTTTGCTGCGAGGGATTTTAGTCTCAATAGTAACCACGCAAGGGATATGGTCAGAAACTGGTTTGCCAAGAGGTTTAACCAGGGTTTTAGGATACGTGTTGGTCCAGTGCAGCGAGGTAAGAAACCAATCAATTTGTTCGAGCAATGGGTCATGTTGCATATTGCTCCACGTGTACGTTCTGGCTTGAACCGGAATTTCAATTAGTTGCTGTTTGCGGATGATATCGTTGAATGTGATCATGTCATTTAAGTTTCCACCCGGCTTGTTACGATTATCAGGGGCTCGCATATAGTTGAAATCACCTAGAAGAAGCCAGTCCCGTCCATTAGGGATTTGGACGTCATATAGCCAACTGGTAAACGCCTCACGGTCATCCCCCGTACAAGGACCGCAAATATTAAAAAGGGACCACACTTGTGAAGATTGTGTGCTGACAAAACTGACAGTAAGCGCAAGAACATCAGCAGAAACGATGGTACCTGTGAATAGGGCACTTTTCCACATAGTAAGAAGGCCTCCAGAGGCACCACGCGAGGGGACAAAAGCAAAATGGTCGAATTGTTTAGGAAAGCAGGTTTTAATAAACGCAAAAGAGACATCAGGCAGTTTAGTCTCCTGCAAACAGACGACCGCGCAACCGCTAGAGATAATCGCATTATTAAGGGCTAACTGTTTCTTCTCGGAGTTTAAGCCTCTGACATTCCAAGATAGCACATTCCAAGAGCGCAGATGAGGCATAAAGATCAAACTGATTACTCAGAAGTTGAGGGAGCCAACTCCCCTTGCATATCATCATGCACTGGTGCAGCCGATGGAGCAGCGAGTAAAGCTTCAGAAGATAATTCATTCTCTAGGATCGCACAATGGTTGACACCAATCGCTTGCAGAGTGGCGATAGATGTAGGTGGAGGGATGTCACCAGCAGAGCTAGAGGAGCCAATAGAGGGCACAAAGCGGGACTGTACCTTGGAGGAGATGGTGCGAATATCTTTGACAGCTTGAGAGTTTAAGCCATCATATTTGTTGGCGCGCTGACTGCGTCTGACTGCCGTAGTGGATGTCGGAGCCGGTGCCTTTGGACGTCTGGCCCGAGGATTTGGGACAGGCGGTGCAGGGAGCAATGCAGGAGAGGAATTCTGTATCTCATCAGTAGAAGGCTCCACAATGTCAGTAGTGATGTCTTCAATGACCACAGGCGAAGCAACTGAAGACTAAAGTTGACGCCCTCGAGTATCAGTACTCTGCACTGTACTGTCATTAGGGAGTTCCTCAATAACCATAGACGAAGCCGCTGCAGTGGTTGAAATGGCAGACTGAACCCGAGAGAAGTTGAGGCCCTCAGAGTCAATAGAGACTCTGACAGAGATAGAAGTAGCAGCAATCCTCATGCCATATCCCTGCTGCCAAGGCCCAATAGAAGCAATGGCTGGTCGCAGGACCTGAAAAATGAAAGCGTTGAGACGCTGCCTAGGTATGGTCTCATTCATAAGGACAGACAACAGTTACTCCCCTTGAGCAGACAGGCCAAATCGAATACCATGTGCATGTAAATCCACAGAGATAGTCAGAGATTCAGAAAAATCAGCCCTGCTAACCACTTCCTCATTTGGATCAGACAACACAGCCAGAGCCACATTCAGACCAGGCAGAGTTGCATCCTCATCCAGGGAGGCACTAGAATTGTCAGATACAGTGATGGAATCGTTCCAAGCCTGAAAAGCATTGTCAGTAATGTTGTTTTCAGGCACCATGCCATGCTGGACTGTCAGACCCTGGGATGCAAGCCAAGCATGATAGTTGACAAGGTGGGGTGGCATTGGAGGGAGTTGCACAGGCTATGGAGGAGGCCAAGCACCCCAACCACCTTGATTTTGGGCATCCTGGACAGCATCTTGACCTTCAGCTTGACCTGCATTGTTAGCTACAGGTGGAGCACCATTCTGAACAAGCCAGTTGTGTACCTGTTGCTGGTACAACTCTTCTGCTGTGAGATCGGGCCCAAAGAGAGGATGTGGATTGCCATCAGGTGGTGGCGGCTCCTCCCCAGGCGGCAACATTTCTGGTAAGAGACCATTCCAGTCGTTACTGCGCAAGATTGTCACCTGAACTGTCCAACAATCATGAGCTCCCCTGAGTTGCCAAACCACAAATCTTTTGGGGATTAACTTCAAACGGATCACTCTTGCTTTGAGCAGCACAAAACGGCGATCCTGCCTCGGGTTATACTAGGAAACTAGTGAACCATACCCTCCCAGAGCCTTGGTGATGCAGTAGTCAGTTTGATAATCATATGGAAACCCGAAAAACATCAACCAAACTTCAGGCCCAAAAGAGGTGGTGCGCCTATTCAGTGCCTCATTGTGGGGAACAAAAGTAACCAGCAGATCCTCTTCTTCTAACTCAATAGGTGTGTTAACCGCCGTATCTCTCAAGAAGGAATCAACAAAACCAAAGATCCCAATCCCAAACTGGTGATCACTGACCTCGGTGGTGAATAACTGGGACTCATGGAGCAATGCAGTGATATGGTCGCGGATGTTAGAACGGCGATGAAGAGGAACATAGTGGCTGGTCTCTGCAATCGCCAGGAACTCATGGCTGAGTGGCGCAATGGGGCCAACCACCATGCCACTACGAACCAGGCGGTCCGCCGGGCCGGGCTCGACGGCGAACCCCGGCGGGAGGAAGGGTACTGGATTCAGAGGGTAGTTGGCCATGGTCAAGCGTCGCGAGAGAGGGAGTGATTGTAGGGGCGATGGGACAGGGCTGAGCGGGGGCTTTTGTGTTTTCAAGGTGGAAGACGGAGCGTGAGGGGGTGAATGGGCCGGTTGGATTTTTACAACCCACCTCCATTTGTTCTGAAATTTCAGCCGACGACAAGATTGCTCCATGTGTCCATAGAATCCACAGACTGGATAGCGGATGGACGGTTTAGATCTGAGCACGGGCTGAGGAGAAGAAGCGGACTATCCCAAAAATCCGGCCAAATTGATCGCCTTGTTACCAATTAAAGGAACTAGCCCATTATTTTGAGATGTGATGACACGCTTGGGGAAATCAATGGCATGGTGATCAGGACCGGAGCAATAAATGCAAATGAGCCTACCTTGGCAGTGAATCCGGCTGTGTCCCCATTGCAAGCAATTAGAGCATAAAGCAGCCCATCTCGCCTCCAAATCCTCAATTTCACTCTGTGTGTATTGGGCCTGGGCAAGATCCGCTTTTTGTTGGGCTTTAAGCTTTGGATGCCAAGCCACATAGGGAGGAGCATATCTGAAGGCCGATTTCAGAAAACAGAGAGGCAGCGGGGCATAAGGCATGGTAAGAGGACATTTAAACGTACCTAATAAAAGGTAGTTATACTCTTGATTCTCCTCAGACTTCGCTTGCGCCAAGTAATGGTTCATTAATGCAATATGATTAGCGCCCTGAGCTAGAACCACGCCCGAAATGTCGCATGAAGAACTTGAGGCAATTTGAGTAGGAATTTGAATTTGCGCCAATGATCCAGAGGAAGAAGAAGCTTCATGAGCGTCTTTGTTTGAAAAGGACCAATTTTTTAAAGGAATAAGTCCAAATTTACTAAGCTCCTTGACAGAAGAATGATCAAGACTCTCCTTGTGAGATGACAATTGCAGAGAAGGTTTGACAACAATAGAACGCCTATCCACAATATCATGTAACGCTTGATCCGCGTGCCATCGATTGTCAATTGCATGTGCTTTGGAAAAACAACCATTGAACAAGTGGAAGTGACAAACAAAATCAGGACAAATGCGATCTTTGAGCCCATATATGAAGTGACCCACTTTGTTATTGGCAACCGAGAAACGAAATGAACGTTGAGTGATCGGTAGCACATTGAAACCAGAAGAAATCCCTTCAATGCAACACTGTAACGCAACACCCACAGATTCCACCGAAAGAGAACAAAGCCGAAGAAAACGAGACCACCAGAAAGAACTCCTTGATGTCTCGGGAGGGGGAGAAATGAACTGTAGAGCCAAATTTTCTTCTCACCTGGTCTGCCAAGGCCAAGCCCGGGGCGAAGTCCCAATGTAGCAAGCTTTCCATGGTTGCTAGGGTTAGAGATCGCCATTGTAGGTGGTGGGCAGGTGGGAGGAGAGGAGAGGAGAGGTGGGGTGGAGGAGAGTCATCCGGAATGTTCCTGGAGCGGATGTTGTGGCAGTGGTATCGCCGCAGCGCCTGCTGATACCTTGCCTCCTGCAGTGAGGCTTCGCGGCGACATTCCTCCCCCAGCAAGAGGTCCATCCCTCGCGTGGCGTCCTGTTGCGCTTCATCAAACTCTAGGAACCGTGCGGAGCGATGCTTGACATCATGAGTGAGGACCACTTCTACTCCATAGACAAGGAAGAACGGGGTCTCTCCCGTTGGCTTGGTGGCGGTGGTGCGGATGGACCACAACATGGACTGGAGCTCGTCGTACCAGCCCCTGCCGCAGGCCTCGAGCTTCTTGTTGAGGGTCCTGGTCTTGAGGCCCCTCAGGACCTCTGCGTTGGCGCGTTCGGCCTGACCATTGCTCCTGGGGTGAGCCACCGAAGCATAGCAGATCTGCGTTCCAAGGTTAGCACAATACGTCTTGAAGAGATTACTAGTGAACTGTGAGCCATTATCAGTGATGATCTGGTTGGGGACCCCGAAACGGCTCACGAGACCCTTGATGAACTTGACCGCGGACCCGTTGGGATGGTGCGGACGGCTTCCACCTCCACCCACTGGGTGAACTTGTCAATGGTGACGTAGAGGTAGCGGTAGCCCCCAGGCGCTCGAGGGAATGGGCCCAAGATATCCAGCCCCCAGAACATGAACGGCCATGCGAGTGGGATGGTCTGGAGGCCCTGAGCCGGCTGATGGATCTGCTTGGCGTGGAACTAGTAGGCTTCATAGGACTTCACCAGCTCGGTTGCGTCGTTGAGCACCGTGGGCCAGTAGAATCCGCTGCGGAATGCCTTGCCGACGAGGGTCCATGATGACGAGTGGTGCCCGCAATCTCCAGCGTTTATGTCGGATAGCAACTCCTTCCCCTGATCCCTGGAGATACAACGCAGCGAAACATCATTTGGTCGCTTGCTGTACAACTCACCGTCCTGAATGCAGTACGCCGTGGCTTGCCGGGCCACGCGCTCCGCATCCTCCTCCTCCTCCGGCAGCTCCCCTTGCATCAGGTATTCCTTGAATTCCTTCGTCCAACATCCCTCCTGGGGCTTGAGCGCCAAGACTAACCGCGCTCCCGAAGTCGGGCCACAGGCTGGGGCTCCCGTGGCAAGCGGCTGTGGGAGTTCCTCCCGAGGCTGAGCTGTCCTTGAAAGTGGTGGGGTCGCCGATGGCTTGAAGTGCCGCTCCTTGAAGACTCCGGGCTCTTGGAGCTGCCGCTTGGATGCCCTCCTAGCGATGTCGTCAGCTTCCTTGTTGGTGTCGCGGGGCACGTGCTGCAACTCCAAGCCTAGGAACTGCTTCTCCATCTTGCGCACCTCTGCGAGGTGTGCCTCCATGTGCTCGTCCTTTGGCTCGTATACCTTGTTGGAGAAGTTGACGAGGAGAAGCAAGTCGCCCCTAACGGTGAGGCGCTTCACCCCCAGAGCTTTCAGGCCAGCTATGAGGCCTTCGTATTCTGCGATGTTGTTGGAGACCTTCTCGCCCCGCTGAAAGCAGAGCTGCACGGCGTAGTAGAGCTTGTCTTGGGTGGGCGAGATAAGTACTGCTCCAGCCCCCACGCCCTGGTGCACAAAGGCGCCATCGAAATACATGACCCATCCATCTAGCGCCTCACTTCCCGACGAGGTGGACTGGTCCTCGCCCTCTTCAAGCATCAGGGCATCCGTCCATTCTGCCACAAAATCAGCGAGTGCGGCTCCCTTGATGACCCTGGTAGTGCTGAACTCCAACTGGAACGCCTGCAACTCGATGTTCCACTCAGCGACCCTTCCAGCAGAGTTGGGGCTCCTGAGCACTCTCTCCAATGGGTAGGCTGAGACGACCTTGATGGGGTGGCCCTGGAAGTAGTGCCGCAACTTATGCGAGGCCACCAGGAGCGCGAGTAAGAGCTTCTGAGGCATGGGATATCATGCCCTTGCGTCCCGCAATACCGTGCTGACGAAATACACCGGGTGCTCGACGAGAGCTGGCGCGTTGGCGAGGCTCGTGTCTTGCGGGAGTCGGGGCGTCTCCTGAGGTAGTGGAGCTCCCGACGCTTGATCACTTGTTGGGATCTCGGCGGCATCGTCCTGCCGAGCTTGGTCCTTTGTGGATGCTGCTACGGCTCTTGCGGCGCCTTCGTGATCTTGTGTTGTCTCGGCTGGCGGCGTAGCTTGGTGCGATGCGCCTTTGGCTTGGCGCTCCTCCCGAACCGCCGCCAGAGCCGCGCTGGCAGAGTACGGGGTGGCGGCAAGATAAAGCACTAGGGGCTCGAGGGGCCGTGGCGCCACCATCACCGGAGGGCTGGTCAGGTATCACTCGAGGTCTTGAAAAGCTCGGTCGGCCTCCGGGGTCCACTCAAAGGGGCCCTTCTTCTTCATTAGCTTGAAGAAGGGGAGGGCGCGCTCTCCCATCTTGGAGATGAAGCGCCCCAACGCAGTCACCCGACCAGCCAGCTTCTGCATTTCCTTGAGGGTCTGCAGTGGGCTCATGTATTCAATGGCCTTGATCTTTTCTGGGTTCGCCTCAATCCCTCTGTGGGACACGAGGAAACCCAGCAGCTTGCCGGAAGGGACACCAAACACGCACTTCTCCGGGTTAAGTCACAAGTTCACCTGGCGCAGGCTCGCGAAAGTCTCCTCCAGCGCGTTTCTCCCGAGCTGCCGCCCTAAGGCGATGTGCATCAACCGCTGAAAGGTTGCGCCCGCGTTACACAGTCCGAAGGGCATGCAAGTGTAGCAGTACACCCCACATGGGGTCAGGAAGGCTGTCTTCTCTACATCTTCTACCGCCATCTTGATCTGGTGATACCCTGAGAATGCATCCAGGAAACATAGCAGGTCGCACTCGGCGGTGGAGTCGATGATCTGGTCGATGCATGGAAGTAGGAACAGATCATGGGGACGGGCCTTGTTGAGGTTGGTGAAGTCGACGCACATTCGCTCCTTCCCACCTTTCTTCGGCACAACTACGGGGTTTGCCAGCCATTCGGAATATCGAACCTCGTGAATGGCACCCGCCGCCTCTAACTTGCAGGTTTCTTGGACGATGAAGGCCTGCTTCTCCGTGGACTGCCGTCTCGCCCGCTGCTTCACAGAGCGTACATTGGGGCACACCCTTAAGTGATGCTGAATCACCTCTCTCGGGACCCCCACCAGCTGCTTGGGTTCCTATGTGAATATCTCCTTGTTTGCGTGCAAGAACTTCACTAGTGCTTCCTCTTGGCTTGGGTGGAGGTTGGCACCTATGGTAAAGGTGGCTCCTGAGGACCTGTCCTCATCGACCGGCACCTTCTTGGTTTCCGCCTTGTCCTGGGTGAACAACTGCTTCTTCTTGGTTGGTGCAGCTCCCTTGGCCTCGGAGGTGCCTGCATCGGCAGGCTGTTCCGCCACGGTGGTCTTGAGGGCAAGCTTGAGCGCCGCCAGGGCCTCCTTGGCACCCCCCTTGATGGTGAGGACGCCCTTGCTTCCAAGCATCTTCATGAGGTTGTAGGCCGGATGGGTTGCTGCCATGAACTAGGCCAGAGCTGGGTACCCGAGGATGGCGTTGTACGGGAGGCCGATGCGGGCGATGTCGAAGTCGACCAGCTCGGTGCGGTAGTTGTCGCGCGTGCCGAAGGTGACAGGGAGGCGAATCTGCCCCAGGGAGTGGGCGGCGCCGCCGCCAACTCCTGAGAAAGGCTTGCTGAGGCTGAGCCGCTCGAGCGGTACATGAAGAAGGCTAAAGGCCTTCACAGAGAGCACGTTGAGGCCGGCGCCACCATCGATGAGGGTCTTGGTAAGGGCCACGTTGCAAATAGTGGGCGTGCAAAGCATCGGGAGAATACCCGAGCCGGCGGTGGTGACGGGGTGGTCTTCCGAGTCGAAGGTGAGGTCGGCCTCGGGCGTAGCCCAGCCCGGCGGAGCCCCCGAGCGCTTGGATGCGGCGCTGATTCGGCGAAGGAATGGCTTGATGTGGCGATCTGAAGGTGGTGCTTGAGAGCCGCCTAGTAGGTCCGCGACCGCGTGGTGCGCCGGTGCCGCGTAGCGCGCAGTGAAGAGGCCGCACAGCTCCTCCCAAGATGCCACCATGGATCCAGGGAGGGTGAGCAGCCAGGAGCGCGGCGCGCTGGTGAGGGCCATGGGAGACCAGTTGGCCATGACCTTGTCGTTGCCCCCGGCCTCGAGGACGGCCTCCTCATATGCCAGCAGGAAAGCTGACGGGTCCGCCGCGCCGTCATAGCGTGGCGGCGTCTCCGGCTTGAACTTGGCGGCCATCGCACTCGCCGCAAAGCGGGGGCCAGGCTCGAGCCCTCGCCCCCGCTGCCGGTGTCTGTCGTCGGAGCCGGGAATGGGACGCCTGCCATGAGGGTGGAGCGCGGTGGTGGCGGAGTGCAGATCGATGGAGGGAAAGCTACGACATACCCCTACCTGGCGCGCCAAATGTCGGATCACGGGTTCCGGCCAAACCCTCAAGGTTCGAACACTGGGGTGCGCATGAAGATCTCCCCCTACCGATCCACGTCCTAGCTTATCTAAGATCTCAAGGACTAACTCGACGAACTCGCAACCCAAGGGACACAAGATTTATACTGGTTCAGGCCACTGTTATGGTGTAATACCTACTCTAGTGTGTGGTGGTGGATTGCCTCTTGGGCTGAGGATGAACAGTACAAGGGGAAGAACAGCCTCCTGAGGAGAGGTGTTCTTGTGCTTGGTGAACTCGTGTGGGTGAGGATGATCTGAATCCGTTCAAGATCAGATGCCTCCTACTATGGTGGCTAGTCCTATTTATAGAGGCCCCGGTCCTCTTCCCAAATATTGAGCGGGAAGGGATCCCACAACGGCCAATTTGAAAGGGGACAACTAGTACAACTTATCCTGACAAAAGCAGTCTTCGCCTGCCAAAGGCTCTGGTGGTGACACCGCCTTGGGCTCCATGGTGACCTCCGTCTTGCCGTCCTTCTGGTCTTGGTCTTGTTGCACTGATGTGGAAACCTTTGCTTGACGCCTCGGTACTCCGCACCTGCGCTTGCCCCCTTAGCACCAAAGATGAAACAAGGACACTGTGCGCGCTGGTGCCCGCCTGGCCTTGATCGTCATGGCTCATGTCACGAAAGCCTCGCGTGGTTTGCCTTGCCTTGATCTCTCCGCTCCTTGCGAGCCAACCTGGTGAGCCCGCTCCCGAGGAGGTCTTGCGTCGTCCGCCTCGTGAGGCTTGGCCCCTCGCGAGGGTCTTGAATGCCTTGTTGATGAAGATGGGCCGTACGGGCCCACTTGCAGAGCCTTGCCGGGGGCCGCAGGCAGGCAAGTCTGGGGACCCCCGTTCCTAGAACGTCGATAGGTACAGACAAGAAAAGTACAGTAAACTATTTACGATCTATTTTCCGGGTGAGATCAATTACTTAAGCACATATGGAAGAGTACCACCTCTTTTGCGACGCTGTGTGGGCCCCTACTGATACGTTGAGGATGCTGCGGGTGCAATGGCTGTCGGCGGCGGGGACTTTAGATGGCAGACGGCCGGGTCGGGGGATAAATCCTGTTGCCGTGGACGAGGCTGTCGTAGGAGCGGCAACGGCAAGGTGGACGACGGCACCGATGAAGTGAGTGGACGCGATGAAAGGATCCTTGTCCGGCGCCGTGGATGAGAGACGCCCATCTCTTGTAGTGGACGACGGGGTAGCGGCTCCGGCAAGGTGCAGGATGGGGTGGCGGACGGAGGAGGCTGGCTGTAGTGGGGAGGTTGTTGTGGCGCCGACGGTGTATGAATGGGGAAATGGAGGGGGAGGGGGGATCTCACACTTTGGGACGCGCTTGTCTGATATGTGGGAAATTTACGAACTTATCCCCCATTTAAAATTTTGGAGATCACGTCGGTTGGGGATAGGACGGTAATCTCGCATCTCCCAAATATTTGGCGGTAGCGATTTCGGGTGAGGAGACGGTGTTTTTCCACCCACGGTAGGCGTCCACGGTGTATGAACGGGGCTGACAGGTAGGGCGGTTGTGTCACGTCTGAGGGAAGTTACACATCTGCCCCTATTTAAAATATTTGCCTACATCGATTTCGGGCGAGGTGAGTTTTTTTGCCGCCCACCGTGTATGAATGGGGAAATGGAGGGAGAGACACATGTCTTTCGTACAAGCTTGAATCAGAAGTGTTTTTGCCGCCCACGTTTGGCGCGCACCGTATGGGAATGGGCTCAGAGGCGGTCATGTCATGTCTGATTGAAGTTACTAGTCTACCCCTATCGACAACAGTGTAAATCTGGTCGATAAGGATGTCAAAGTGTCAGGGTAGATAATAATTTCCATCTCGCAAACACTTGCTTCGGGCAGCCCACGAATGATAGTGGGTGTTTAGATGCTTCGTTCGAAACTTGGGAGAATTAGCATTCACGTTTGCCCGGGGCCCTGGCAACTAAATTCAAATCCAATCTTTATTTGATTACGAATATCCATCGATAATTCTACGTTTTGTTACTTATTTCTTCAAAACCACAACAAAGACTATTCCACCTTTATATATGATTATGATTTAGAAATGCCATGAGATTTCGAATTCAGTAGGTTGGATACACTTTGAGTCAAATAGTTATTTCATCCAATACAATATGCTCACACGAAAAACAGTTCACCTTATGTCAATCATACAAGTACCGAGGATTACCTCGCCTAAAAAATTTGGATCATTACAACACATGGACAACATATGGGGTCTTACAACATAAGCCATTCAGAGACATGACACAACATGCAAGTACAATAATCTATTGACAATTTCAATGGTATCTAAAGAAGAACTGAGATTACCCTGGGCTTCAGATAGCAGAAACAGCAGGACCTCTTCCGTCTTCAAATGCAGCATTCTTACTTCCTCCAATTCTTGGGTTGCTTGCATAATGTGTGCAGCTAATTGCATAATTTCCAGCCTCAAGATCAAGATTACCTTATTCATGGCAGCCACACCATCTCTTTTTGCCTCTAGTAGAGCCTCAAGAACTATAATATCTGTGCTCAGACTGCTCTCCGGCGGTGTTGCCCCTGAACTGCTACCATCTGGTAACATGGATGGTGTACTAATTCCACAAATAGATTCCGGGGTTGTGCATTGTGTCCTAGTGTGAACGGCATCCTGAAAGGTTTCCGCTGGACATAAGTAAGAGATAGTTATCGCATGATCCAGGCAGTAAGCTTACATGGTAAACGACATACGAATTATTGCCGAGAATGGCAAGCTATATTTAAATGGTTCAAAGCAGCATCAGCTGAAAAGAAATTAAAATGGTAAGATGAAACTAGGGATGTAAGTGGAAAATAAACAACATCCGCCAGTCCCATCTAGTTAGTTTTTGCTAGCTCACTAGTTCATTTTCCTCAAAAAAACAAAAACTCTTTTGAACTATCATACCACTAGTGGACTTTAATCGGGATTAAACGGGACCCAGTTGACATCCCTAGTTGAAAGGGAGTGTACCACCGCTATATTTAAGTTGCCAAGGCATCAAAGCAGTTCAAATAATCTGAGAAAGCACTTAAGAGTGTGGCCTCATATAAACTACGAAGACAGCCTTGTGATGAAGTTCAGAGGAAAAGTTAAGGACTCAAATGAACTAGGCATGCATTTCTTTACGATAGTACAACAGGCACTACTGACATATTGGCCAACTCACGTATAGCCTAACAAGTAACATACAAGCATTCGAATCAAGCAATACAGCAAAGCAGACAACTGAACTATTTGTAATTCTGTCGGATTACAGGATGAGTGCACAAGCCAAGAAAGCAACCCACACGCGTTACAATTCACATGTACTAAAACACACTTGCTTACCATATGTTGCTATGAAGCCTCACTGTTGTTGCAATGTTCTTTGAAGATATCGTCAGCACCCCTTGGTTGCAAATCTAGTTGTTGTAGTTTATTCTGCACCCTCTATTTACCTAAAATTAATTTTAATCGCATGCGCTGGTTCGAATTGATCATCAATGGTTCATCTGAACTAATGAAAGAAGGGCGTGTGCTTACACGACAATATATCTGCTTCACTCTATTTTTATGCTTGTTCGAGGTGCCAGCCCCAAAAGAACAAATATTTTGCTTGATGGGGTTGGCAGCTCCATAATTAATCCTTACTTATGAAGCCTGTTATCCCAAACAAGTTGGAGTAGGCTAGATAAGAAACCCTTTCACGAGGACTTCCCAGGAGGTCACCCATCCTAGTACTACTCTCGCCCAAATGGTTTTCATACCCAAAAGACTGGCAAGTTTTTCATTAGTCATGCAACTTGGGAAGATCAAGAACACACAAAAAAGTAATGAACAGAGGCTCGGAGCAATGATGTAATAGCTAGCATCAGAAAATGTAGGGTAAGACGAACAAAAAGTAGCGGAACCACATGCTAGTTTGCTGATGTGTAATTAAGCATAGACAACATGAAACAGTCTGATGGAACCAACAGGTGGCATCAGAACAACACCATTATCATAAATATAGCATGAAAGAAGTAAAATAGTGGGCAGTGATATCTAGGAAGTACAGTAATACTTAGGACAAAACTAAAGCATATTAACTATATGTGCACTCGTATGTAATTTAGCACATGTAACATGTTCACTGCCAGAAGTATGGCCCTACAGGTGCAAGCAGAATAATGCGTCTCATGAAAAATTGAATGACACCGTGAAGAAATTCAAAGGTGCGGTGCTTATGCTAAGAAAGTGAACGTAGGCGCCGACCGTTGGATAATAGTACCTGATTCTCGGCGGCGTATGGGTATCATTGTCATACTTGATAGCTAAGGACCGTCGATGGTGCTCGTGTTTCAGTTCAGTTTGGGCCGGCTATCGCCGTCGTTGAAGCGGCTCCGGTGCTTTGGTTGCGGCGCCTGTTGACATATAAGAAAGCTCATCGGTGGTAAGTGAACAGTTGCACGATAAAGAAGAGAAAAACCGAAGGAGTAAAAATTGAAATAACCTGATGAGGCTGCGGCGTCAGTAAAGCAGGGCCGGTGGAGTTGAATATGGCGTCCATGGAGCGGCTCCGGTGCAGTGGACGAAGGCTTCGGCGGGCACGGTGTACAGTGCTTTCGGTGAGGCGGATCTATTGCGGCGGACGAGGGCTTGTATGAAGGGTCAACGATGGGGCGGATGAGGGAGTCAGTGAAGGGCCTACACTGTGGTGGACGAGGGCGCCGGTTAAGCAGATCCGGTGCGGTGGACCATGATGGTGGTCAAGGAGATCTGGAGCGGTGGACAAGCCAGTCGGTGAAGCGGCTCCGGTGAAGTGGTGAGTTGGCAGTTGGGGGTTCCAAGGTGCGGAAGGTAGATCCGGCGTGGTGTGAGGTCCACCGCTGCGGCGAAGGACTAGATTCAGCGGCTTGCCGTGGTTGGGGGGGGGGGGTCAGGGAGGGGAATGGGAGGGGCTCTGGGGAAGAATGTTGGGGGCAAAGAGGGGAAAACAATGGAGTTACCAAAGCAGTCCTTTTCCGTTCATGTGGGAGGGGTAAAACAGGAATATCGCAGGGCTAAACTTTCGGGTGCGAGATATTTCGATGTGAGCGGGAAGTTTGAAAGCTTTTGGCGCCTCAAATTATAAGTGTTCTGCTCTTGTACGGCCGACTATGATATCATGGCCGAGAATTTATTTGTTTTGCACCAAAAAAAAGTGCAAGTTTTGAAAAACAATGTCTCCAACTCAAAACTTAGATTGTCCATTCAATTCAAATATGGATCATTGAGCTAGTACAAGTAAATACCATCATACGGTCCAATTCAAATGAAATTCCAAATGTGTTTATCCTAAATATGATGACAAAAGAAAAAAATGCGTATGTGTATGAATAATGTGGATGATTATAAAGTCTGAACATGCCCATATGTGTATATCTCTAGGTTTGATATATGAATTTGAAATCACGAAATCCGGCTTAAAAAAATGTACCTCCGTTTAAATAAATTACAAAAGCTAATGATGGAGTTGAATTCCAAAATTCCAATCTTAGGTTTGTAATTCTAGTACATCAAGTTATATCACGCATGTTCAAAAGTACCGTTATCTCATAGTCCAAACTGTGAAACAAATTGATCAACCATGAGTGCACACACTATTGACCATATATATCTCAATTACGCTAAAGTCCCTCAAATATAGACACCTAACTCATTATCTGAAGCCAAGCCCCCACCCCACCCCTCCGTCAGCCCCCACACACACACACGCCTGCTCTCTCCCTGCACATGAACACATGAGCACATTAACACCCCCTCTCTCTGAAGTCCGGACCCCACTATAGGTCTCGTATCATTTTGTCTGGCGGGCAGGCACACAGCTCTTCCCCACTCTCCGTGTCTCCGGCATCTCTCTTTCCCAAGCACACGCACTATGTAGAGTGTATCTTTCTCATACACACAAAATGTCGCCCCCAAACGTCTATCTCCCTAGTTATGTGGTTCTCACACACTCACCTCACACACCACCCCCACTGCAAACAAGCACACTTTGTCTCCTTGTGCACCACTCTCCTCTTTCTATCTCTCCCTCATGTGGACCCACCCCAGCTCCTTCCCTGTATACATATATGCTGTGACTCTTTCCATAGCTCCCTAATGTCTCATCGTTCTCAATCTCGCACGTTGTTCTCTACACCATCTATTCTAGATCTCTCATGAAGTCCCTATCACACACACACGATGACCTGCTTCCCTTGCATCTCCGTACATAGGTCAATTTCAAACAACATCAACATTGTCTCCCTATCTATACGCCACTTATGGACACAAACGACCCCTCCCCCACTCTTTTCCTCTCTCTCTCTCTCTCTCTCACACACACACACACACCCCTCTCCCACACACACTCGATGTCTCTTCCAAATAGTCTGCTCCCCGCCCGCACCCATGCTATCCCGCTACTACACATGCCTTTGTCTCTCTTTGACACACATGTCACACCATTCCCCTTCCCTTATACTAGGTTTACATCATTAGTGGTCTCTCTACTCCACATACACACACTCCCTCTCACACACAAACGTGCGCACAAACACACACAGACATGCGCAAACACCCATCTAGCTATCTGGATCCTTCTTTTAAGACACACACTTGCATATTCTCTATAGCTCTACATATGTATATACCCCCCTCTCTAGCTCAGATGCACACCAAAATTCTCTATCTCTCTAACTCACACATCTCTCCCCATGCCCGCATGTGTATCTCACACACTCACTCTGTGATTATGTCTATGTGTCTCCACGTTACACAACACAAAACCCCATGTACATGTCTCTCTCTATCCTCCACACACATAGACACAAAGAATCTATTATCGAGATATCACAAACGCACATTCTCTCTCTCTCTCTCTCTCTCTCTCTCTCTATCTCTCTCACAAACACGCTCAACAAGGGTTTCCCCGTGAATAACTTACCGTCTGTTCATCAACAGTCGTGGCAGTACGCGAACACGAGACGTGAAAAAGAATAAATCTACATGTGCGTAGACTGATGACCCACAAGTGTAGGGGATCTATCGTAGTCCTTTCGATAAGTAAGAGTGTCGAACCCAACAAGGAGCAGAAGGAAATGATAAGCGGTTTTCAGTAAGGTTTTCTCTGCAAGCACTGAAATTGTAGGTAATAGATAGTTTTGTGATAAGATAAATAGTAACGAGCAACAAGTAAATAAAGTAAATAAAGTGCAGCAAGGTGGCCCAATCCTTTATGTAGAAAAGGATAAGCCTGGACAATTTCTAATAATAATAAAGGAGCTCCTGAGGACACATTGGGAATTATCGTCAAGCTAGTTTTCATCACGTTCATATGATTCGAGTTCGGTACTTTGATAATTTGATATGTGGGTGGAACGGTACTTGGGTACTGCCCTAACTTGGACAAGCATCCCACTTGTGATTAATCCCTATTGCAAGCATCCGCAACTACAAAAGAAGTATTAAGGTAAACCTAACCACAACATTAAACATACGGATCCATATCAGCCCCTAACGAAGCAACGCATAAACTAGGGTTTAAGCTTCTGTCACTCTAGCAACCCATCATCTACTTATTACTTCCCATGCCTTCCTCTAGGCCCAAATAATGGTGAAGTGTCATGTAGTCGATGTTCACATAACACCACTAGAGGAAAATACAACATACATCTCATCAAAATATCGAATCTAATACCAAATTCACATGACTACTAATAGCAAGACTTCACCCATGTCCTCGGGAACAAACGTAACTACTCACAAAGCATATTCATGTTCATAATCGGAGGAGTAATAATATGCATAAAGCATCTGAAAATATTAACATCCAACAAGTAAACCAATTAGCATCAAATACAATGAGAAATAAACACCACTAGCAACCCACAGTACCAATTTGTGGTTTTGATACAAGATTGGATACAAGAGATGAACTAGGGTTTTGAGAGGAGATGGTGCTGGTGAAGATGTTGATGGAGATTGACCCCCTCCCGATGAGAGGATCGTTGGTGATAACGTTGGTGATGATTTCTCCCTCCCGAAGGGAATTGTCCCCGGCAGAACAGCTCCGCCGGAGCCCTAGATTGGTTCCACCAAGGTTCCGCCTCGTGGCGGCGGAGTTTCGTCCCATAAGCTTGCCCACGATTTTTTCCAGGGTAAATGTGATGATATAGCAGAAGATGGACGCCGGAGGCCCACCAGGGGGCCCAGGAGATAGTGGGGCGCGCTCTATAGGGGGGGGGGGCGCCCCTGTCTCCTGGACAGGGTGTGGTCCCCCTGGCATATTTCTTTTGCTCAGAAATTCTTGTTAATTCCAAAAAGTTGTTTCGTGGAGTTTCAAGACTTTTGGAGCTGTGCAGAATAGGTTTCCAACGTTTGCTCCTTTTCTGGCCAGAATTCCAGCTGTTGGCATTCCCCCTCTTCATAGTAAACCTTGTAAAATAAGAGAAAATAGCCATAAGTATTGAGATATAACGTGTAATAACAGCCCATAATGCAATAAATATTGGTATAAAAGCATGATGCAAAATGGACGTATCAACTCCCCCAAGCTTAGACCTCGCTTGTCCTCAAGCGGAAGCCGAAATCGAAAAATATTTTCACATGTTTAGAGATAGAGGTGTCGAAAAAAATACGGACATGAGGGCATCATGATCATTCTAATAACAGCAACATATATAGATTTTGTCATATGATTTCCTATGCTCAAGTAACAATCAATTCACAATGTCAAGTATGGTTCAAAAACTTCATTGGGAACTAACAAACTATAGTCTTAATTATTGAAGCAATTGCAATTTATCATAACATCAGAAAGAGTCAACAATAGAGCTTTTCAGCAAGCTCACATACTCAACTATCTCGTAGTCTTCTACAATTGCTAACACTCACCCAGTACTTGTGGTTATAGAGTTTTAGCCGGACACTGAGAAAGATAGGGGCTTATTGTGTTGCCTCCCAACGTATTCACCTTTAGGTGATGTCAACAATAAGAGCCCATGCTAACTTACATCCAATTGGTTATATATATCATGATCTTTCAAACACGAGGAGCTTGCCAAAGGATAAAATGAAAAAGGGAAAGGTGAGGATCACCTTGACTCAAGCATAAACTAAAAACATAAAGTAAAAGATAGGCCCTTCGCAGGGGGAAGCAGAGGTTGTCATGCGCGTTTAGGGTTGATGCATAAAATCTTAATGCAAAAGAACGTCACTTTATATTGCCCCTTGTATGTGGACCTTTATTATGCAGTCTGTCGCTTTTATTACTTCCACAACAAGTTCGTACAAAGCTTATTTTCTCTGCACTAATAAGTCATACATATTTAGAGAGCAATTTTTATTGCTTGCACCGATGACAACTTACTTGAAGGATCTTACTCAATCCATAGGTAGGTATGGTGGACTCTCATGGCAAAACTGGGTTTAAGGATATTTGGAAGCACAAGTAGTATTTCTACTTGGTGGAAGGAATTTGGCTAGCATGAGGAGGAAAGGCAAGCTCAACATGTTGGGAAGGTCAATGACAATATACTTTAACTGATATGTCGGAAAACATAAACCATTACGTTGTCTTCCTTGTCCAACATCAACTCTTTTAGCATGTCATACTAAATGAGTGCTTCACAATCATAAAAGATGTCCAAGATAATATATTTATATGTGAACCCCTCTTTCCTTATCACTTCCTATTAATTGCAACGATGACCAAGGCTACGTTCATCAACTCTCAACAATTTTTATGCCTCATACTTTCTATGTGCGAAGTTATCACTATCCATAAGATCAGTATGAACTCTTTTATTCTTTCTACTTTCTCAAGATCATAGCAACATAGCAAAGCCGTTGACTCAACACTAATATTTATTATAGATAGCACACGGACTCGATTACGTAAAGAGATCACAAAGCAAAACTCAAAACTACTTGATATCAAAACTCCAAACCACTAGATCAAGATACTACTAAATGGATCGAACTAAATAAAGCGGTAAAGATAGGAGTGTGATGGTGATACGATACCGGGGCACCTCCCCCAAGCTTGGCTGTTGCCAAGGGGAGTGCCCATACCCATGTGATTAGGTCCTTGGAGGTGGTGAAGTAGGAATTGTTGATGATGTAGGCTTGTCGTCCGTCTTCCAAAGCATAGGCTCTCCATCATAGAAGGATGATCGAGTCTCCGGGATCCTTAAATCTGCAGCCAAACTCATCCTCTTGAATCTATATTCATAGTCACAGTTCTGGTTTTGCAGGTCATAGATCTGGGCTTGGAGGTACTCGATTTTCTATTGAAGCTTGAAGATGGTCTCCCCAATGACTTTGGCATCTAGCTTGTGGTTGTTGCTGAACTCCGTGATCATCATCTGGTTGGCGTTGAGTCCACGCTCCACCATCCCTTGACACTTGAAAACTTCTTGCTCCACGGCTTCGAGCTTTGTCTCCACGCTCCCGGTACGCCTTGGTCCCTCCACATCGCAGATGTGCAGCACCCCTCACGCATCTCAATGGTTTGAGGGT
Organism: Aegilops bicornis; assembly: GCA_021605145.1. Lineage (NCBI taxonomy): Eukaryota > Viridiplantae > Streptophyta > Magnoliopsida > Poales > Poaceae > Aegilops > Aegilops bicornis. The sequence continues at coordinate 626,861,421 of CM038671.1, read as the reverse complement.
GTTGCAGCACCTCCGCGAGATAGGGGTTGATAACCCTGTCGAAAAACTTGTCCTTGGGAGCGCTTGGAGACGCCATGATGCTCTAGATCTGAAACAGAAACAGCTCGAAACGAAAACAGAGGATATTTGCGATACGGTGGTCAAAACCTTTGGGAGTATATATAATGAATTTTTACCGACCAAAATACGTAATGTGCAAGAAAACGGAGTCCGGGAGGCACACGAGGTGCCCACGAGACAAGGGGGCACGCCCTACAGGGGGGAGGGCGCCCTCCACTCTCGTGGGAGCCTCGTGTCCCTTTCGGACTACTTCTTTCTTCCTAAAAATTCTTAAATAAACCAAAACTGATAAAAATGCCATTAAAGTTTTTTTGGAGTCGGTTTACTTACCGTACCACATACCTATACCTTTTCGGAGTCTGGAACATTCTGGAAAGTGTCCCTTATGTTTTCCTCAGGGGTTACGGTTTCAATAATATTAGTTTCAACATTGATAGGATTACCTAAAATATAGTGTTTGATTCTTTGACCATTCACCACCCTCGGATTTGTGCCTTCGAAGTTGTTGATTTTTATAGCACCAGAACGATAGACCTCCTCGATAACGTAGGGACCTTCCCATTTTGAGAGAAGTTTGCCTGCAAAAAATCTTAAATGAGAGTTGAATAATAACACATAATCTCCCACGTTAAACTCACGCTTTTGTTTCCTCTTATCATGCGAGCGTTTGACTTTTTCTTTGAAAAACTTGGCATTCTCATAGGCTTGGGTTCTCCATTCATCAAGTGAGCTAATATCAAACAACCTCTTCTCACTGGCTAGTTTGAAGTCGTAGTTGAGCTCTTTAATAGCCCAATATGCCTTATGTTCAAGTTCAAGAGGTAAATGACACGCTTTTCCATAAACCATCTTATATGGAGACATACCCATAGGATTTTTGTATGCAGTTCTATAGGCCCATAATGCATCATCAAGTTTTTTGGACCAATTCTTTCTAGATCTATTCACATTCTTTTGCAAAATTAACTTGAGCTCTCTATTTCTCAACTCTACTTGACCACTAGACTGCAGATGATAAGGAGATGCTATTCTATGATTGACATCATACTTAGCGAGCATCTTACGGAAAACACCATGAATAAAATGTGAACCACCATCAGTCATAAGATATCTAGGGACTCCAAACCTCGGAAAAATAACTTCTTTAAGCATTTTAATAGAAGTGTTATGATCAGCACTACTAGTTGGAATAGCTTCTACCCACTAAGTAACGTAATCAACAGCAACTAAAATATGTGTATAACCATTAGAGGCAGGAAAAGGTCCCATATAATCAAATACCAAAACATCAAATAGATCAAAAACAAAAGAATAATTCATAGGCATTTCTTGACGTCTACTAATGTTACCTATTCTTTGACATTCATCACAGGATAAGACAAACTTACGAGCATCCTTGAAGAGAGTAGGCCAATAAAAACCAGATTGTAGTACCTTGTGTGCAGTTCTATCTCCAGCGTGGTGTCCTCCATAGGATTCGTGAGTGACACTTACGTAGAATCTGTTCATGTTCATGCTCAGGCACACAACGTCTAATAACACCATCTACTCCTTCTTTATAAAGGTGTGGATCATCCCAGAAGTAATGTCTTAAATCATAAAAGAACTTTTTCTTTTGCTGGTATGTGAAACTAGGCGGTATAAATTTAGCAACAATATAATTAGCATAATCAGCATACCAAGGAGCAGTACGAGAAGCATTGACGACCGCTAATTGTTCATCAGGAAAGCTATCATTAATAGATAGTGGGTCATCAAGAACATTCTCTAACCTAGACAAGTTATTTGCAACGGGGTTCTCAGCTCCCTTTCTATCAATAATATGCAAGTAAAATTCTTGGAGCAAGAGAACCCATCTAATGAGTCTAGGTTTAGCATCTTTCTTTTCCATAACATATTTAATAGCAACATGATCAGTGTGAATAGTAACTTTGGAATCAACAATATAAGGTCTAAACTTATCACATGCAAACACAACTGCTAAGAACTCTTTTTCAGTAGTAGCATAATTTCTCTGGCGTATCAAAGAGTCTTACTAGCATCTTTGGATAACATTCAATTTCTTATCAACTCTTTTCCCTAAAACAGCACCTACAAGATAATCACTAGCATCGCACATAATTTCAAAAGGTAAATTCTAATCAATTGGCTGAACAATAGGTGCGATGATCAAAGCTTTCTTAAGTACTTCAAACGCTTCTACACAATCATCATCAAAGACAAAAGGAATATCTTTTTGGAATAAATTAGTCAGAGGCCTAGAGATTTTAGAAAAGTCCTTAATGAACCTCCTATAAAAACCGGCGTGACCAAGGAAACTTCTTATACCTTTTATGTCCTTGGGACATGGCATCTTTTCAATTGCATCAACTTTGGCTTTATCAACTTCAATACCTCTCTCAGAGATCTAGTGCCCCAAGACAATGCCTTCATTAACCATAAAGTGACACTTTTCCCAATTCAGGACGAGACTAGTGTCTTCGCATCTCTGCAAAACTCGATCAAGGTTGCTCAAACAATCATCAAAAGAGGATCCATAGACTGAGAAGTCATCCATGAATACCTCACAAATCTTTTCACAAAAATCAGAGAATATAGCCATCATGCATCTTTGAAAGATAGCAGGTGCATTACATAAACCAAAAGGCATACGTCTATAAGCAAAAGTACCAAAAGGGCAAGTAAAAGTAGTTTTAGATTGATCCTTCATTTGATACAGTATCTGAGAGAAACCAGAATAACCATCTAAGAAGCAAAAATGAGTGTGTTTGGATAGTCTTTCTAGCATTTGATCAATAAAAGGTAAAGGGTAATGATCTTTCTTAGTAGCTTTATTTAGCTTACGGAAATCAATTACCATCCTATAACCTGTAATAATTCTTTGCGGGATCAATTCATCTTTATCATTAGGAACAACGGTAATACCTCCCTTTTTAGGAACACAATGAACATGGCTTACCCATTCACCGTCGTGACAGGATAAATAATACCTGCCTCAAGGAGCTTTAGTATCTCCTTTCTTACCACTTCCTTCATCTTGGGATTTAATCGTCTTTGAGGATCTCTAACTGGTTTGGCATCGTCCTCCAATGTAATTTTGTGTTGACATAACGTGGGACTAACGCCCTTAAGATGCGTCCGTAGTATATCCAATAGCAGCTCGGTGCTTCTTCGTAGTTTTCAATAATCTTTCTTCTTCTTTCTCTGAAAGGTTAGCACTAATAATAACAAGATATATTTCTTTTCATCAAGATAAGCATACTTAAGATTATCGGGTAATGGTTTGAGTTCAAACACGGATCACCCTTGGGTGGAGGGGATCCCCAAGAATTTCAACGGAAGGTTATGTTTCAAAGATAGGTTCCTGTTTAAGGAACACTTCATCTATTTCTTCCCTTTCCTTCATAAACATATCGTTTTCATGGTCTAGCAAATATTGTTCTAACGGATCAGTTGGAGGAACAACAATGGAAGCAAGACCAATAATGTCATCCTTACTAGGTGGTTCCCTTTCACGAGGTTATCTACTAAACTTAGCGAAATTAAACTCATGAGACATACCATCTATGCCAACAGTGACTATATTCTTTTCACAATTAATCTTAGCACTAGTAGTATTCAAGAAGGGTCTACCAAAAATAATGGGACAAAAATCATCTTGCGGGGAACCAAGAACAAGAAAATCAGCAGGGTATTTAACCTTCCCACACAAAACTTCAACATCTCTAACAATCCCAATAGGTTTAATGGTATCCCTATTAGCAAGCTTAATAGTAACAACAATGTCTTCTAATTCAATGGGTGCAATGTCGTGCATAATTTCTTTATAAAGATCATAAGGTATCGCACTAGCACTAGCACCCATATCACATAAGCCATGATAACAATGATCTCCTATTTTAACAGAAATTACAGGCATGCCTACGACAGGTCTACGTGTCTTAGTATCAGGTGTAGCAATATTAGCAGTCTCACCCAAGAAAGAAATAACATGCCCATCTAAGTCCTCATCCAAGAGATCTTTAACCATAGCAATACCAGGTTCAACATTAATTTTCTCAGGAGGTGTATAAGTCCTAGTATTACTCTTACGAACAACATTCGAAGCCTTAGCATGATCCTTTATCCTAACAGGAAAACGAGGTTTTTCAACATAAGCAGTAGGAACAATAGGACCACTATAGGTAATAGTATTTTCTTCGACTGTAATAGGTGCAACTACTTTCACTTCAACGGGATGATTATATATAAACCACTTCTCTTTAGGGAGATCAACGTGAGTAGCAAAAGATTCACAAAAAGTAGCTACTATCTCAGAGTCTAAGTCCATACTTAGCGCTAAATCCACGAAAAGCATCGGTATCCATAAAAGATTTAACACAATTGAACTTAGGTGTCATACCTGACTCCTTACCATCGTCAGAACCCCAATCTTCAGAGTTGCATTTAATTCTTTCAAATAAGTCCCATTTGAAATCAATAGTCTTCAGCATATAAGAACCAGCACATGAAGTATCGAGCAGGTTGCGATTATCAAGAGAAAGCCGAGCATAAAAATTCTGTATAATCATTTCCCGAGAGAGATCATGATTGGGGCATGAATATAACATTGACTTAAGCCTCCCCCAAGATTGAGCGATGCTTTCTCCTTTGCGAGGCCAGAAATTATATATGTAATTGCGATCACGATGAACAAGATGCATAGGATAGAACTTCTGGTGAAATTCCAGCTTCAATCGCTTATAATTCCAAGATCCCGTATCATCACATAGCCTATGCCATGTCAATGCATCTCCCTTCAAAGATAAAGGGAAGACGTTCCTTTTTACAACATCATCGGGAATACCTGCAAGCTTAAATAATCCACAAACTTCATCCACAAAGATAAGGTGTAAATCGGGATGCAATGTTCCATCTCCTGCAAATGGATTAGCTAGCAGTTTCTCTATCATACCGAAGGAATCTCAAAGTAAATATTTTCATAAAGTTCAGTAGGTTGAGGAGAAACTCTCTGCTCTTACGGTTGGGGTGAAGATACCCCAAACAAGCCCCTCAAAGGATTAGTTTCCATAGTGACAAGTAATGTAAAATTTCAGCACACTATATAAATGTTTCCTTACCAAGTTCCACTCACCAAAAGCGCTACACTCCCTGGCAACGGCGCCAGAAAAGAGTCTTGATGACCCACAAGTGTAGGGGATCTATCATAGTCCTTTCGATAAGTAAGAGTGTCGAACCCAACAAGGAGCAGAAGGAAATGATAAGCGGTTTTCAGTAAGGTTTTCTCTGCAAGCACTAAAATTGTAGGTAATAGATAGTTTTGTGATAAGATAAGTAGTAACAAGCAACAAGTAAATAAAGTAAATAAAGTGCAGCAAGGTGGCCCAATCCTTTATGTAGCAAAGGATAAGCCTGGAAAATTTCTAATAATAATAAAGGAGCTCCCGAGGACACATTGGGAATTATCGTCAAGCTAGTTTTCATCACGTTCATACGATTCGTGTTCGGTACTTTGATAATTTTATATGTGGGTGGACCGGCACTTGGGTACTGCCCTAACTTGGACAAGCATCCCACTTATGATTAACCCCTATTGCAAGCATCCGCAACTACAAAAGAAGTATTAAGGTAAACCTAACCACATCATTAAACATATGGATCCATATCAGCCCCTAACGAAGCAACACATAAACTAGGGTTTAAGCTTCTGTCACTCTAGCAACCCATCATCTACTTATTAGTTCCCGATGCCTTCCTCGAGGCCCAAATAATGGTGAAGTGTCATGTAGTCGACGTACACATAACACCACTAGAGGAAAAGACAACATACATCTCATCAAAATATCGAACGAATACCAAATTCACATGACTACTAATAGCAAGACTTCGCCCATGTCCTCGGGAACAAACGTAACTACTCACAAAGCATATTCATGTTCATAATCAGAGGAGTAATAATATACATAAAGGATCTGAACATATGATCTTCCACCAAGTAAACCAATTAGCATCAACTACAAGGAGTAATGAACACTACTAGCAACCCACAGGTACCAATTTGTGGTTTTGATACAATATTGGATACAAGAGATGAACTAGGGTTTTGAGAGGTGATGGTGCTGGTGAAGATGTTGATGGAGATTAACCCCCTCCCGACGAGAGGATCGTTGGTGATGACGTTGGTGATGATTTCCCCCTCCCGGAGGGAATTGTCCCCGGCATAACAGCTCCGCCGGAGCCCTAGATTGATTCCGCCAAGGTTCCGCCTCGTGGCGGCGGAGTTTCGTCCCGTAAGCTTGCCCACGATTTTTTCCAGGGTAAAAGTGATGATATAGCAGAAGATGGACGCCGGAGGCCCACCAGGGGGCTCAGGAGATAGGGGTGCGCGCCCTATAGGGGGGGCGCCCCCTGTCTCCTGGACAGGGTGTGGTCCCCCTGGCATATTTCTTTCGCTCAGAAATTCTTGTTAATTCCAAAAAGTTGTTTCATGGAGTTTCAGGACTTCTGGAGCTGTGCATTATAGGTTTCCAACGTTTGCTCCTTTTCCAGCCAGAATTCCAGCTGCCGGCATTCCCCCTCTTCATAATAAACCTTGTAAAATAAGAGAAAATAGCCATAAGTATTGAGATATAACGTGTAATCACAGCCCACAATGCAATAAATATTGATATAAAAGCATGATGCAAAATGGACGTAGCATAGACCACCTTGTCGACGTTCTGGGAACGGGGGTCCCCAGACTTGCCTGCCTGCGGCCTGCAGGGTGGCTCAAGTGGGGGCCCAGCACGACCCAGCTTCATCAGCTCAAGCTCAAGACCCTCGCGAGGGGCCAAGCCTCGCGGGCGGACGACAAGAACCTCCCTCGGGAGCAGCCTCGTCAGGCAGGCTCGCGAGGAGGCAGAGAGATCAAGGCAGGGTACCTCGCGAGGGTGCCCCGTGAGGCAAGCCATGACGATCAAGGCCAGGCAGGCGTCAGGCGGGCGTCAGCCCGCGCAGTGTCCTCATTTCCCCCTTGGTGCAAAGGAGGCAAGCACAGGCCAAGGCATCATGCAAAGGTTACCGCTTCGGTGCAACAAGACCAAGACCAGCAGAACGGCAAGATGGAGGTCATCGTGGAGCCCATGACGGCGTCACCGTTAGAGTCTTTGGCAACCGAAGACCAACTTTAGTCAGGATAAGTGTACTAGATGTTCCCCTTCAAAATGGCCAATTGTTGGCGCCCTTCCCGCTCATTATTTGGGAAGAGGCCCAGGGCCTCCCTCTATAAATAGGACTAGCCACCACCAAAGTAGAAGAGGATCGAGATCACATAGAGAGAGAGAGAGAGAGGCGATCGTACTCACCCAAGCAGTTCGTCGCACCAGCTCAAGAACAGCCCCTCGCGAGGCTGTTCTCCCTTTGTACTGTTCTTTTCATCAGCCCCTGAGGCAATCCATCACACCACACACTGGAGTAGGGTATTACACCACAACGGTGGCCCTAACCAGTATAAACCTCGTGTCTCTGTGTTGTTCATCGTTGGTAGTTTAGGACCTTGCAATCCATGCACACATGAGCTGGTAGGGGAAAGATCTCCGCGCGCACCCCAGTGTTCAAACCTCAAGGGTCTGTCGGAACCCGAAATCTGACACACCTAGTATGACTACTAGGACTAGAGCAAGCCGAAAGCGCGCCGCCGTCACCCCCTCCTTACCGGCGACGGGAAAACCTTTCTTTTACACAGTCGAGAAGTCATTGTGCTAAGGCCCCACATGCTGAGCCATTGAATAGAATGTAGATCCTAGTTTACAGAAACAAGCTAGTATCGAGAATACATTTGTATCTCCATACTTATATTTCTTCTCTTATAAAAAAACCGAGTTGGTGATGATGGTATGCATGCCATCTTGCAATAGACCGTCCGATCTATATCTGATGGATGGAAATTTGACTAAAAGATACCCGCACCTCTCTCCACATTTGCAGACAAGGCCTTCCCTCGTTCATCCTTATCTCCAACAACCTCATTGTTGAGCAATTAAAAAAAGAAGCCTCTGGAACAAACTGGCCTGGTGGCCGCCGTCGTCGTTGTCCATCCCCTTGCCTCCGCTCAGTCCGACCACCAATCACCACCACACCCCACTCCTCTTCACCTTATCTCCTCTTTTACGAGATATCATTAGTTTTTACACATGGGATTACTCCTGCATGGGTCAGTCACAACAAGTGTTTTATAAAAATATGCATCTTGATGTTCCGTGCAATGCACGGACATCTTGCTAGTACTCCTCTGTAAGACTAAGTTGGCGATGATGGTGTGTCTGACATCCGTCATTTCTGACCATTAGATCTACATCTAATGACTGTGAGGTAGGTTGTTGCCTTTTCTCACCAACATCCCACTTATCTTCCAATTTGTAGAAAAAACCCATAATTACTATCTTAAAACCAACCACACCCCTCCCTCACCTCAAAGAAAAGCAGGCCAATGAATATTTTACGATTGAAACATAATATATCTCTAGTGATATATGTATATCAAAATTAGAGTGTCTTGTATCAAGTTTGTGAATAAGTATTATTCTAATTATGATCCATTTATAGCATACGTGAACATTGCTAGTATTTCCAACCATTCCAAGAAAATGCTAGTATTTCCATAGTTTCGAGTTTTCCATCAAGATATTAGTCACTCATGGTTGATATTTACTTTCAATCACGTACACACAGGCACTATGTAACTAGCCTTGCTTATTGACTTCCAAAGCTTAACTTTCACTCCTACTTACAATATGTAGAGTATTGAACAAAAAACTACCACTTCCAACCAGCCCTAGGAAGAAACTATTGTACAAAAAATAGCGAAAACATACCCAAAATTTCTTAATCCATGCCAAAAACTACTACCTAGTGCCGATTAGGCTCGTTTAAACCCGTTTATGACAGGGTTGGCCCACACGTCCGTGCTGACGAGGCAGCTTAAACCTGTAAGTGCGTCTAGTGCCCCTTAGTGATTTTGGTGTATTGAAGACTTGTAGGTTAAGGGACTAATGTGTTTATGAGTGTACACATGTCTATATGTCTATGAGGAGTTTGATATTTACAGATAAAGTCGACCCCTAAAAATGAAGTTCTTCGACTAAAGACTTTGGATTTATGAAGACTTTCTGAAGACTTTGAAAGTGAAGAAATTGGTGTGACCTTGAAGACTTGACATTCATTCGAGGATCATGAAGCGTGAAGACTTTTGTTTTCGTAGTTCCATTTTCTCTTTCTTGAGTCATAGGAAACACCGTACTGTTAAAGGGGGTCGAGGAAATACTAAGGAAAAATTTCCATGTGATGCTCAACTCAAAATCCTACACCTACCAATCCCTTCGAGTGAAGCCATTGGAAATCTCATACAGTTCGATCAATTTCTCCAAAGGATGTGGATGAAGTTCTTCTGGTCGCTAAGGATTTTGTTCTGACTGAGGAGTTAGGAATTCGCCAGTGCGGATTGCCTACACAGTGAGGAACATGATAGCCCTGTGGAATTTGTACCTCAAATTTCCGACCGTTGCTGTGCTACGTGCCAGCTGTCCCAAAATATCTTATCCACCTAACGGTCATATCATTGAAGGGCATTTATGTCTTATCATGTCGGGCTGCTCCCTAGGCTATAAATAGCCGCCCCTACAACCACTAGCTGGTTGGCTGCTCCGGGAGAAACTAACACTTGTCATTTGAGAGCATCCCATCCTCCGAGGACTTTGAGCGAAAATCATCAAGTGAGGAAAAACCCAAACCCGAACACCTACAAACCCAAAGTGATTGAGCATCACTGAAGAGATTGATCCTGCGTGGATCCGACGCTTGTTACCTTTGATGACTGTGCTTCTTCCAGACGGTTAGGCGTCATGGTCTAGAGCATCCAAGAGGAAATTGTGGATCACCGAGTGACCGAGTTTGTGAAGGTTCGGAAGTCACCTGAAGACTAACCACGAGTGATTGGGCGAGGTCTGTGTGACCTTATCTCAAGGGGAATACTGTGAGGACTAAGTGTCCTGGACAGCGTGTTCAGGACTGGGTGTCCGGGACTGGGTGTCCTCAGGTTTAAATACCTAGCCGCCCTAACCAGACGTACAACTGAGACAACAGTTGGAACTGGTCTACCAAATCATTGTCTTCACCAAGCCAACTGGTTCTATTTCCTCAACTCTTTCATTTCCTCATTCTTTGTGTTGTGTGCTTGTCATATACGTGTTTGAAGACTTTGACTGAAGACTTTCTCAATTCCTCAGTTCAATTTCTTCAGTCTGTTTGTCTTCATCCTGTGTTATCCTGTGATTACGCTTTCTATACTCTGTGCTTATCTTCATTTCTACATGATGACCATGCTTGTGTTCTGTTATGTTTACTTCTGAGTACTTATTCCGCTGCAAGTAGTTCTTCGCTAAAGAATTTCCTCACCCACAAATTCCTCAGTGAAAAATTCATAAAAATCGCCTACTCACCCCCTCTAGTCGATATAACCCACTTTCAATTGGTATCAGAGCAAGGTACTCCCTTGTTCTGTGAGATTCAAGCAACTCAACTCTCAAGCGAAGAATATCATATGTGGCCATCTGAGCAAAGGACAGTATGGAAGAGTGAGTGCTTTGGAAACTGCTAAGATTATCTGGGATAGGCTTTCCAAAGCGAATGAAGGAGTCTCAAGTCAGCGTGACTCTCGAGTTGATGTTCTTCGAAATCTCTTCAACCGTTTCAAAAGACTCGACAATGAAAATGTTCAATAAACCTTCGATCGCCTCACTGACATCTCAAATGAGCTTCAAGCGCTTGGTGCCCATCGACATCACCAACCATGAGGTGGTGAAGAAATTGTTGAGATCGCTTGATTCCTCATTTGATACTCTGGCATTGATGATACAAGAACGAGCTGATTACAAGTCACTTGATCCCGCTGATATCCTCGAGAGGCTAAATACTCATGAGTTCCAGCTTGCTGACAAGAGAGATCTCTATGGTTCGATCTATGGCAGGTCACGTGCACTGAAGGCCAAGGCAGTTTCTGAGTCTGAAGATGAAGACTCTGGCAGTAGCCTTGGTGATCCTGAAGAACTGGGCCATGAACTAGCACTGCTCGTGAAGAAATTCCAGAAGTTCTCAAGACGTGGTCGCTTTGGAAGACCCTCAAGGAGTAATGATTCCTCATCCAGTGACTACAAGAAGAGGCTTTGTCACAAATGCAAGAAACCTGGACATTACATTCAAGATTGTCCTCAGTGGGAATCAAAGAAAAAGAAATACAAGGATTACAGTTCTGATGATGCGAAGAAAAAGAAGAAATCCTCAAAATCTTCATCATCAAAATACTCAAAGTCTTCATCTCACAAGAAGAGCTGCTCCAAGAAGGCTCGGGCATTCATTGGCAAGGAAATGGACTCTAAGGCTGAATCTAAAGAAAATGAGGAAGAGGAGGCATCTGAGGAGTCCGAATCCTGCGTGGCGAGCCTAGCCCTCGCTACTGCATTCGTCAGCAAGTCTATCTTCAACACTGAAGAAAATGACCTCACCAACAAGGCTGATGAAGGCAATGATGACTATGATCCCACCTATTGCTTCATGGCAAAGGGTGCCAAGGTACTCAAATATACCTCCTCTGAATCTAGTGAGAATGAATCTGATGAAAACCTTAAGCCCATCTATTCTAAATTTGCAAAGATTGCTGTGAAACAACAAAGGGCTTTTGAAAAGGTTCAAAACATGCTAGACAAAAGTGATGATATGTTGGGTGAAGAAATGGATCGCACTAAAACCTTGACTGAAAATCTTCAGAGACTTCAGACCAGGTTTGACAACCTTCAAGGTCATCATAACACTCTCTTATCTGATCATGAGAAGCTTTCCTATGAATTTCTTCAAAGAAATCAAGAGCTTGAGAAGCTAAGAGTGAGTTATGAAGATCTTCAGAAGGAGTGCGATTCTTTACTTGCTCAACAAATCAGTGCTGCTCACGAAGAATTTGTTCCTCCATGTTTGATATGCATTGAACGTGAATCTGCTAATTCTTCACCTGAATGTTCAAATGCTTCTATTGTTACAAATTCTTACCTGCCTCTGCTATCACTAATTCCTCATCTGAGGACATTGCTAGTATCACTGACGATGTAGGGCTGAAGGAATTGTACATGACAGGCATGTACAAAAGCGTCAAAGGGCATCAGACTCTTTGTGATGTGCTTAAAAGCAGATCCTCAACAGGAACCCTAGGAAAGAGGGTATTGCCTTTGAGAGGAAACTCAATGCTGATGGTACATATTGGAAGCCTGAGCAGTACCCCAAAACCTCATGGGTTGCTGCAAAGGGACCTCCAGTTGATCCATCTAATTTATCTGGCTTTACATGTGAATCTTCTCATTCTTCTGATGAGTCATTTGACTCCATCTATAAAATGTTCAAAAATCAGAATGGTGAAGTATTTGCTAGATATGTTGGCACTAACTGCAGGAACGGTTCCCCTATGAAGAAAATCTGGGTCCCCAAAAGGTGCCTTGAAAGTCTTCAGGTGAATGTCCTCATGACACCACCTGCGAAGAATAGGAACCCCAGATCAAATTCTTCATATGGATCCAAGTCCTCATACGGATCAAATTCCTCAAAAGGATCAAAGTCCTCATATGATTGTCATCGTGCTAACAACTCTGTTTCGCAGGGAAGAGCTAAGGGCTATGAATATGAGCATTATTCTTCTAATCATTATGTTCATAAGTCCTCGAAGAATTTCTCTGCTTATTCATATGCTTACCCTAACTCCTCTTATGTTAAACGAAATGGATTGGCTTCTCTGCCACCATTCTCATATGGAGCTCGCAGAGTGATGAACTCTTTGCCACCCCTTCAGATGTGGGTGGTGAAGAAAAAGAACTAATCTCTTCTGCAGGGTCAGGTCTCCAGACGTGCGTGAACGTCTGAAGAATTTGCTGGAGACCTGAAAACTGCCTGAAAGTACGCAGGCTAATCATGAGGAAATGAACTCTCATTTCTCACGTCCTCATACTGCTATATCTATCTTACTGCTTGATGAAATTTATCTGATGAATTGATGTCATATTCTTCACTGATGAAGTATATGAGTTCGTAAGCTGCACTAATTCATCTGCAGGATGATCAGCCCAAAGCCACTGAGTGGGTCCTCGATAGTGGATGTACAAATCACATGACCGGTGACAAGAATCTATTGATGGATGCTCCCTTATCACCATCGCATCTGAAGCATATCATCTTCGCTGACAAAGGCAAAAGTCAGGTATTGGGTCTAGGTAAGGTTGCGATCACAAAGAATTGACACATGGACAAAGTCATGCTTGTCGAGTCCTTAGGATACAACCTTATGTTTGTCTCAATGCTTTGTGATCTTGATATGGTTGTTGTCTTTGGCAAGTATCATTGTGTTGTGGTTATGGAAGCTGACAATTCCAAAGTCTTCGAAGGCTTTAGGAGAGGAGACTTGTATATTGTTGATTTCTCTACAGGTTCACAACCAGCCGTGTGCCTACTTGCAAAAGCTTCAGAAGGCAGGCTATGGCATCAACAACTTGGTCATGCAGGCATGAGGAATTTGCACACGCTTGTGAAGAAGAAGCATGTCATTGGCATTGAGAATGTCAAATTCCTCAAGGATCACTTGTGTGGAGCTTGTGAAGCTGGAAAGATGACCAAGGCCAAGCATCCAGCAAAGACTATCATGACCACTACTAGACCATTTGAATTGCTACATATGGATCTCTTCGGTCCTAACCATTATTCTGGAGTCACAAATTAAGCATCTCAATATGGCTTTGTTATTGTTGATGATTGCTCTCGTTACACATGGGTACACCTTGTTACTTACAAACATGAAGTGCAGGAAGTCTTCAAACGATTTTCCTCGAGGGCTTCAACCAACTTTGGTGTGAAGATCAAGCACATCAGAAGTGACAATGGAACTGAGTTCAAGAACTCTGGTCTCGATGACTATCTTGATGAACTTGGTATTACTCATGAGTTATCTGCTCCTTATACTCCTCAGCAGAATGGCGTCGTGGAGCGCAAGAACATAACTCTTGTTGAGATGGTTCGCACTATGCTTGATGAGTACAAGACGCCTCGTCACTTCTGGATTGAGGCAATTTATACTGCGTGCCACATCATCAACAGGGTATATCTTCGCAAATTCTTCAAGAAGACTGCCTATGAACTCCTCACTGACAGGAAACCCAATGTGAGTTATTTCAAAGTCTTCCGTGCTAAATGTTGGATTAGAGATCCTCATCACAATGCTAAATTTGCATCGAAAGCACATGTAAGTTTTATGCTTGGTTACGGAAAGGACTCGCACACCTACAGAGTCTTCAACAACGTTCTTCACAAGGTTGTTGAAACTGTAGATGTGCGGTTCGATGAAACTAACGGCTCGCAAAGAGAGCACCTACCTTCTATGATAGATGAACCAGCACCTGAGGATTCTATCAAGTCCAAGGCTACTGAGGATGTCATTCCTACCGAAGAATCTGCTGAAGAATTCATTCCAAAACGTGAAGAACGTTGAGCTGATGCACCTGAGGAAAATGCTGAAGACAATGGTGTTGAATAAAATGATGATCAAATTCCTCAACGATAACCAGCTCATCCTCGCGTTGCAAAAGAAGTGCAAGTGGAGAAGATCATCGATGACATTAGAGCACCAGGTCCTCTCACACGCTCAAAAGCTTCACATTTATCTAACTTTTGGCACTATGCTTTTTTCTCTATCACAGAGCCCACTAAGGTAGATGAAGCATTTCTGGAGCCTGAATGGATTCAGGCCATGCAAGAGGAATTACATCAATTCGAGCTCAACAACATCTGGGAGCTGGTCAAACGTCCAGATCCTTGCAAGCACAATATCATTGGCACAAAGTGGGTCTACCGCAAAAAGCAAGATGAAAATGGCCTTGTGGTGAGGAATAAGGCACGGATTATAGCTCAAGGCTACACACAGGTTGAAGGAATTGTTTTCGATGAAACTTTTGCACCTGTTGCTAGACTTGAGGCTATTCGCATATTACTTGCTTATGCTAACCATCATGATATCACTTTATATCAAATGGATGTGAAAAGTGCATTCCTCAATGGTAAGCTTGAGGAAGAAGTATATGTTGCTCAACCCCCAGGTTTTGAAGATCCAAAGAATCCTAACAAATTCTTCAGACTCAATAAGGCCCCCTATGGCCTCAAGCAGGCCCCTCGGGCATGGTATGATACTTTGAAGGAATCCTCATGAAGAAAGGCTTCAAATCCGGTTCACTCGACCCTACTCTTTTCACTAAATCTTATGATGGTGAACTGTTTGTGTGCCAAATATATGTTGATGATATTATCTTTGGCTGTACTGACCAACGTTATAGTGATGAATTTGCCTATATGATGAGTGAAGAATATCAAATGTCTATGATGGGAGAGTTGAAATTCTTCTTAGGTCTTCAAATTCGTCAACAACACAATGGCATATTCATATCTCAGGAGAAATACCT
The DNA here is from genome assembly GCA_021605145.1 of Aegilops bicornis. Lineage (NCBI taxonomy): Eukaryota > Viridiplantae > Streptophyta > Magnoliopsida > Poales > Poaceae > Aegilops > Aegilops bicornis. The sequence continues at coordinate 626,845,846 of CM038671.1, read as the reverse complement.
CAAGGATGTACTGAGGAAATTCGGCATGCAAGATTGCAAAGGCGTCAATATTCCTATGCCCACAAATGGCCATCTATGCACTGATGAAAATGGTGTTGACTTTGAACAAAAGGTATACAGCTCCATGATTGGTTCTTTATTGTATTTATGTGCATCTAGGCCAGATATAATGCTTAGTGTTTGCATGTGTGCCCGATTTCAAGCTACATCGGAGGAATCACACCATAAGGTTGTGAAACATATTCTTCGATATCTAGCTCACACACCAACACTTGGACTATGGTACCCCAAGGGCTCGGGTTTTGATCTCATTCGATATTCTGACTCTGACTATGCTGGTGATCATGTGGACCGCAAGTCAACATCTGGTACATGTCATTTCCTCGGACGATCTTTGGTCTGTTGGTCCTCAAAGAAATAGAACTGCGTATCACTGTCTACTGCTGAAGCTGAGTACATTGCTGCTGGTTCTTGCTGTGCTCAATTGCTATGGATGAAGCAAACTCTCAAGGACTACGGCGTCAACGTGAAGAATGTGCCTCTCCTCTGTGACAATGAGAGTGACATCAAGATTGCTCACAACCTAGTTCAGCACTCTAAGACAAAGCACATTCAGATTCATCATCATTTTCTTCGTGATGATGTGTTGAAGGGCGATATTTCTATTGAGCATGTGAAGACTGAAGACCAGCTAGCCGATATGTTCACAAAGCCCTTGGATGAGAAGAGATTTAGCAAGTTGCGGTGTGAGCTAAATAACTTAGAATCTTCGAATGTTCTTTGAAAAGGACACTCATCCTAACACTTATGCAAAATTGATGACTTAGATGTGTAACACATGAAGAAACGTTTTTCTTCAATCAATGAAGAATAACACTCTAAGTGTGAAGAAATTAATGAAGAATTTGATTCTCGTAATCCTCGACAATTGTACGCGGTGTCTGAAATCATCATTCTTATACGGTGGGTCACGCCACCACCAAAGTTGAAAATCTTCAATTTGAGTTTTTCCTCGGTTGTGAAATTCCTCGGTTCTTCAAATTCTTCAACTTTGCAAAATCTTCACTTTGTTTCCGCCGTTTTCTTCATTTGACTATATATATATATATATATATATATATATACATATATATATATATATATATATGAGTTTATGTCCTCTACAACATTCACTTATGGCTAATTCTTCAAGTTGCGTTTTCTGCTAAGTGAATGTGATCGGACCCTTCCCCCTCTATGCTATACTCAACCCAATCTATTCACAAATTTTTCATGTGCGTTCTATTTGAAACTCGTTCAAAATCTTCACTGTGTCCTTGTCAGCTGAAGAATTTGCGAACGGAACTTTTAACTTATCTTAGCCAAATTTTCGGCTTTGCCGCTCAAACCGTTCTGCATCCCACGATATACTTATCTATTCACCCACGATCTACCACGATCTACACTTCTCAGTACGTGGGTGACACATGTCATGCAAATGAGAAGGGTCAGGGGCATGTTCGTCCAAAATCTTTGGGCGAACAGTTTTTCACCGTGGCTATAAATACCCCCTCTCCCCTTCCTCACTTCCTTTACTCCACTCGACCTCTCTCTCCCACTCAAGCTTCTCAAACCCTAGCGCCGCCGCTACTCCATCGTCGCCGGTGAGGAAGAGCTTCACTGCCTCGACCTCGTCGCCGACGTACTCGCGCCGGTCCCGGAAAGCTTCACTCCGCCGTTGTCGTAGCCGTCTTCCTCCGTCGAGTTAGGGCGTGGAAGATCTGCACAGACGAACTTCACTTCTCCATCTGACTGTTCATCGTGTTCTTCGTTCAGGGTAATTAGAAGTTACTTTTACTGCCCTCTTTGATTCAAATGATTTCTTCAAAATCCTCAAAAGTGTTTTTCTTCAAATCCTCACACACTAAACACCTCACATGTCATCTGTTCTCGATTATTTTCTCTAAGCATCATTTTTCTTCAAGATTTCTCAAGCGTGTGGATCTTCGATCTATACAACTCTGAAACCTAAGACAAAGAACGCTTAGTGAAATTCTTCAAGACTCATCTGGTCAAATTCCTCAAACTTGTTCTTTTGAAAAACCTTACGAGAACGATATGACCTCTCCAAATTCCTCGCAACTATACTCTATTCACGGTACTCATGTCCGTCTTTGAATCACTAGGTTCTCATCAACTTATCTCATTTCCAGCATTCCTCGAGGAAAAGTTGCATACTTCTTCAATAATTCGATTGTTCAAATTCCTCAATCAAGAAAATGGTCACGAAAAGAAGCCACGAAAGGAGGAAAGAGGCCTGAAATAAACCGCCTTTGAGATCCACGATGATATATACAAAGACTATTGTACTCCTGATGAGGCCAAGTTTGGTAAGGAGAACAAAAATCAGCGCAAGGTGCGCATCCAGAGGATAGAAAGGAGATGGGCAAGAGAATGGAGGGAGTACATGTATGTAACTCCAAAGTACATGAAGAAATTCGCACTCAATCCTCCATTCCCAAGACCTACATTGGCACCTGGCCAAGAAGCAGATCCCACCAGCCTCAAGCGCGGTGAGGACTATCCTGATGAATGGGCCAAGCGCCAGGCCAAGTTGGCTAGACAAGCCAAAGAAGCAGTGAGGAAATTCAATGAAGACTCTGCTGCTGCTGCTGCTGCTGAGGCCTCTGTCAAGCCGAAGAAATCTATGGCAAAGAAGCCTGCACGTAAGCCAAGTGCTTCACCTACAGTGCCCTCAAGGCCAAGTTCCTCAGCAATGCCCTCACGGCCAGAATCTTCAAAGCCCTCAAGGCCAATTCCTCATGCTGCTCCTGCTCCTCCAAAGTCCTCAGCTGCTCCGACAAAGTCCTCAGCACCTGTGCATCTTGCCACGTGCCAAAGGACAACTGGCATCTCTATTTCCTCAGGAGGCTCTGCAAGTTCCTCAGCTGCACCAAATTCCTCAACAGGACCATCTCTGCTGGGCGAGGTCCTCGCCCTAGTCCTCAGAAGAAGCAGGTTGCCTTCCAAGTGTCGTCTGAAGAAGACGAAGTTGATGATGAAGAATTTGCTGAGATCATCAGAGATAGGCAAGTCAGGGCCACTACAGCCAAATGCATAAATGTGCCACTGCTTTTGGATCCAAGGTTGATCCTCGACTATATTGATCTTTGGCACAAGGACCCAAACACTCCTATGCCTGATTTCAATTTGACACCTGGCCAAAGTCACATGCTGACCCATTTCATCCAAGATGAAAAATGGAAATATGACAAGGCCAGGCAGATCAAGAAAGCACAGTATAGGAAAGAGAAGTTTCTGAAGAACAACGTTGTCTCAATGACAACTGATGAACTTGTAATAATCCAGTCTGAAATCAAATCCCTCAGCGATGACTTCAATGCTTACTATGCTGATGGGCAAGGAGCCAAAGTCAGGTTTGTTAAACTGACTGAGAAGTTCACCTCAAATGTTGCAGCCTCATCGCAACAAGAAATTCCTCAGGCTGAAGCATCTGCCAAGCCGACTGAAGAACATGCCAGCACCGCTGATGACTATCAGTCTTTGAAGAAAATGTGAGTTCGGGGCTGATGACCGCATTCCAAATTGAAGAAATTGCCAGGGCATCCACAAGTGGTGCGCCTGAAGAAAGTGAAGAAGTCAGGGCAACTGCATCAGTTGTGCCTGAAGAAAATCAACCAGATTCCTCTGCTCCTCTTGCGCCTACCCCAACTCCAATCCTTCCATCTGCATCAGATGTGAAGAAGACCAAGGCTGCAGAGCGTGCAGCTGTGAAGAAAAGGAAAGCATCAGTCACTTCAGATTCTTCAGCTCCGAAGAAGATGAAGCCTTTGACCAGTTCGTTTGCAAATCCCATTGATGCTGTTCCGATCTCAACCATGCCATCAAAGGAAATCGTACCTTTCGATGAAGAATATGTGATCCCTAGCGGATCTGATGAAGAAAATCCTTCTGCTGCTTCATCAGAGCAGATGGATGAAGAAATTGAAGTGGATAAGATCCCTTCAACACCAATCGTTTCCTCGCTATGCCTCAGTTCACAGCTGAAGAGGCTGGATTTGAAGAAATGGAAGATGAAGATGTGGACCTTGGATGCACCACTCCAGTGATGAATGATGATTTTTGGGAAAGTCAGCATCCCAACTCTCCACTGTTCACACCTTTATAGCAAATTCCTCAGTCCCCTGCACCAACCGTTCAAATGGGCTCTGAAGAAACTCACCCCACTTCGTCAGTACGTGAAGAAATTCCAGCCACTAGTGCTGAAGAAACTGCTGCTGCTGATCATCTGAAGACGCAGACTGCCACTGAAGAGGAACCAGAAATTCCTCAGCCTGAAGAACCTGAGATTGCAATTCCTGAGGTTGTGATGCAACTCACTGACACTCCTATGCCCAAGCCAAAGGATCCATTCTCAAGGAAGCAAAAATTCAAGGCTGAAGATTTCTTCGGCGAGCATGTATTCTTCACTGACTACAACCCCTATGACTCTGCTCGCATAAGGAAGAGGCATTTCTGGACGACCAGCCAGGCTAATTTCTATTCCTCAGTGCTGTTCAACAAAGACAAAGTCTTCGATCATGTGCACATTCCTCATGTGGATATGGAATCTCTGCCGTGCTTCGAGCCAGTCCTCAGTGCTCTTCACGGCCGGATCATTAAATTTCTGCACTGACATCTGCGATTGGAATGAAGAACTCATTCTTCAATTTTATGCAACACTGCACATCACCGGAGATTCTGAAGATGTGAATTCATGGCTGCTGGATTGGATGTCTGAAAACACTCACTAAAAGGCACCAGCTACTGAATTGCTTCGTGCCTTACCACTCAGTCCTCCCCTTGAAGCTGCTCGTTGCGTGTACAGTGAACCTGAGCTTACAGATCATTACATGCAAGTGCTGATGAAGCCTTTGAAGTCAGGTCAGGCCCCACGAACCAAATTCCTCGTGAAGGAATTACTATATGTGCCTCGGACTGTCTATCGCATTTTGACAAAGACATTGAGTCCAATGAAGGGCCACGACTCAAATGAAGAAGAAGTCATTTGCATCATGAAGAATATGCTTTTCAATATCATCCATGGCGTTCCTGTCAACTTCCATGATTTCTTCATGAGGACTCTGGCCAATATCGCTATGTCACCATTTCAGCTGAAGCCTTATGCACCTTGGATTATGAGATTCATCAGAACAAGGTCTTCACTCAACTATAAAGATGATACACTGAACCATTGCAGCTATTTGCCTCCGATTGAAGTCCTCAAGCGGACATATTCCTCAGCTGATGACAAGGGCAAGGCCGCTGCTGTTATAGATGAAGGCATTTGTCCATTGGATGATCAATTTTGCAAGGCTGCATCCTACTCAACCAATGACGACTCTGCCACCCATGACTCTGCCGCCAACACAGCCAAGCAAAATCCTCAAGGCACAGCACCCAGGGTGATGGCTGATCGTGAGCTTCTCCTCAGTCTTCATCAAAAGGTTGATCACAATCATAAATGGGTCAAGCGACAGTTTGGTTCAATTCTTCACAACATGACCTCAACCCACAATGCAGTGAAGAAAAACCACTACTACCTCCATGAAACCTTCAACCATACCTGGGCTGTTTTGTCTCATGTCTATAGAGAAGAAGATCTAAAGAAAAAGGGTCTCAAGGAAGACTTTGACTGGTCTGCACCTCCACCGAAGAAATACAAGAAGGTCAAGGTTCCTTCCTTGGTGGCCAGCTCCTATTCTTCATCGCGCGACACTGATGAGCATGAAGCCTTGGACGACACTGCAGCAGGCCCTACTACGACAAACGACCCCAACAACATTGGCGCTCCTTCATCAACTTGATATTCTTCAGGGGCGTTAGTCCTCATTTTCGATCCTTTTGGTCATTCGATGACAAAGGGGGAGAAATTTGAGTTAGTCTTCAAGCGGGTCTATTATATGGGCGTTTTTTGTTAAGTTACAACTCTCGTTCTTCTGATGACTTTGTTGGATCGAGTTGTAAACTTAAACCTGATGGTGCTCTGATATTCTTGATGTGTTATTCTGCATGCTTAATCCTCATTAATATTATTGCACGCATGCTGAATTTCATCAGTCACCATATTTCATCATGCATTTCAAATTCTTCACATTATATGTCAAATGCGTGTATGAATTACAAGATATAGGGGGAGATCTCCATGATTCAACTCTTCATGTGTGCATTGCTTCAAAAGCAAATTCCTCACTATGCACATCTTCAGGGGGGTGTTCTTCTATATCTTGCAATCAAATTCCTCGATGTCAGTATTTACACTTCATATGTTTATCCCGTTGAAAACTTAACCTATATTGTCATCAATCACCAAAAAGGGGGAGATTGTAAGTGCATCTAGTGCCCCTTAGTGGTTTTGGTGTATTGAAGAATTATAGGTTAAGGGACTAATGTGTTTATGAGTGTACACATGTCTATATGTCTATGAGGATTTTGATATTTACAGAGAAAGACGACCCCTAAAAATGAAGTTCTTTGACTGAAGACTTTGGATTTCTGAAGACTTTCTGAAGAGTTTGAAAGTGAAGAAATTGGTGTGAGCTTGAAGACTTGGTATTCATTCGAGGAACATGAAGCGTGAAGACTTTTGGTTTCTTAGTTTCATTTTCTCTTTCTCGAGTCACAGGAAACACCGTCTTTTATTAGCAGAAGTCGAGGAAATACTAAGGAAAAATTTCCATGTGATGCTCAACTCAAAATCCTACACCTACCAATCCCTTCGAGTGAAGCCATTGGAAATCTCATACAGTTCAGTCAATTTCTTCAGTGACAGAAACGAAGTTCTTCTGGTCCCTGAGGAATTTGTTCTGACTGAGGAGTTAGGAATTTGCCAGTGGGAATGGCCTACATAGTGAGGAACATGATAGCCCTGAGGAATTTGTACCTCAAATTTCTGACCGTTGCTCTGCTACGCGCCAGCTGTCCCAAAATATCTTATCCACCTAACGGTCATATAATTGAAGCGCATTTATGTCTTATCATGTCGGGCTGCTCCCTAGGCTATAAATAGCCGCCCCCTACAACCACTAGCTGGTTGGCTGCTCCGAGAGAAACTGACACTTGTCATTTGAGAGCATCCCATCCTTCGAGGACTTTGAGCGAAAATCATCAAGTGAGGAAAACCCAAACCCAAACACCTACAAAACCAAAGTGATTGAGCATCACTGAAGAGATTGATCCTGCATGGATCCGACGCTTGTTACCTTTGAAGATCATGCTTCTTCCAGACGGTTAGGCGTCATGGTCTAGAGCATCCAAGAGGAAATTGTGGATCGCCAAGTGACCGAGTTTGTGAAGGTTCGGAAGTCACCTGAAGACTTACCACGAATGATTGAGCGAGGTCTGTGTGACCTTAGCTCAAGGGGAATACAGTGAGGACTAAGTGTCCTGGACTGCGTGTTCAGGACTGGGTGTCCGGGACTATGTGTCCTCAGGTTTAAATACCTAGCCTCCCTAACCAGACGTACAACTGAGACAACAGTTGGAACTGGTCTACCAAATCATTGTCTTCACCAAGCCAACTGGTTCTATGTCCTCAACTCTTTCATTTCATCATTACTGTGTTGTGTGCTTGTCATATCTGTGTTTGAAGACTTTGACTGAAGAATTTCTCAATTTCCTCACTTCAATTTCTTCAGTCTGTTTGACTTCATCCTGTGTTATCCTGTGATTACGCTTTCTGTACTCTGTGCTTGTCTTCATTTCATCATGATGACCATGCTTGTGTTCTATTATGTTTACTTCTGAGTACTTATTCCGCTGCAAGTAGTTCTTCGCTAAGGAATTTCCTCACCCATAAATTCCTCAGTGAAGAATTCATAAAAATCGCCTATTTACCCCTCCTCTAGTCGATAAAACGCACTTCCAAACCAACACATTTTGTTTGACCGTTGACACGAGGGACCAACATCTGACCTTCTATCCTGTTATATTCCCCCTCAAATCATTATTTTTCCTGAACATTACTTCAATCAAGATCGATGCATGTTAAATCGGTGGCGCCCGGTGATGAGGGAGTTGGCCACCGCTTGGCCGGACGGGGCGGCCGAAACCGCCTCCCTCCGCAGGTTGGCAGGCTGGCCCGGCGTGACACATGCGCGAGCAAGCCGCCGCCTGGCCTTCGCCGAGCTGAGCCGGATGGCTGGCCTTAGCGGCTGCCAGCGAGCAAGCTGCCGTGCCAATCTAGCTAGCAAACCTTGCGGACAAGCAAGCTGGATGAGCTATCTTGGCTAGCTAGCGGCCCGTGGCGCCGGACAGGCTAGCATCCTGGCTGCCGCAAGATGGGCTCTGCATCATGGCGGTTTTGACCTGCATATACATGTGACGGTAGCTTCGTCCCATGGCCAAGGATGACTAGGTGGACGGGCCGGAGGTAGGAGGTCACTCGGGGATTTTTGTGCAGACTGGCATGTAGGTCCCACAAGTCATAACACCCAACTTTCCGGTCGAATAGAAGGCGTTGACTTAAGGGGCGACATGGGTTGAAATGTGCCTATAACGGTACTTTGTAGAGTAGTCATTTCTTGGTAGGGCTTGTTGGTAAGGGCATGTAGAATGGTTGATAAGGTAGTCTTATCTTAAGTCTGCCACGTATGCAAGTTGTAGTAGTTTCTTGGCATTATTAGTGGTTTCTTTCCATTATTAGTGGTTTCTTGTAAGGAACAATGTAGTACTAGCGACAAAAGGCGATTCCAGGTTGCGTTGTACTCCAACGAGTACTACTAGTGGTCGCAGGAGTGTATACCTCATTTTGTGGGTTCGATCCCGGCCGAACGCACGTCGACCTTTTTTTAAATAGTAACTTCGTTGCGAGCCAATATTGTACACGGTTAGTTTGAGTTTTGAAGTCGAACGGACGTGTCGCACCACAATCTGGGTGCACTGGATAGCCCAGCCACGTGAACGGGTTTTCCTTCCCATCATCTCATGGCTCGCGTGCTCGCCCTAGCCGCACCTCGCTTGCAGCTTCCTCATCAGCTAGTAGCATATTTAAACTAGCGCCTCCCAATTAAGCCTGAGGAGCCGGAAAAGCCTGGTGCGGCATTGGGAACTATGCAATATGTCTCTGTACGTAAAGTGCTAGTACTCTACTACTATATAGCTTGTGGCATTGCACGCATGGACTTCACTCCATTATCGGCTCTATAAAAGAAATTCCTCTTGACGTGATTTTTTTGGTTTTGAAACGGAGGCAAAAACTTTGCCTCATCTCATTCATAAAGAAGGAACCAGTAACAAAGTTCGACGAGATCCATTACACCTCCACAAATGGAAGCGAAAATCCTAGTCTCGCTGTATCAAATAACTCAAATGTTCTCTTGTGATAACCATCGCTGATAAACAGGCTGCTAGTGTGTGCGTGAGAGGAGCGGCTGAGTAGGCCAGCTATGCGCTTGAATAGAGAACCGAGATTACCCACTACGCAGGTGTACTTTCCCTGCGTTGATAGTACAACAATGGTTCTAGAGAACAGTACTACCCTCCACTTCCAACTGTAGCTCCTTGGCCCTGAGATTAAGAGTTCAAAACTGGTGCACTATACTAGAAGCACAGTACATCGCACTACTAGTTGATAAAGTAGTACTAGTACTGCTACAGTAGGAGTACGTAGTAAATAATAGCCTCACCCCTTCGCTAAGGAACGATCGAGGAGCTACAGTTGGAAGGGACGAGGCCCTACGGTTACTACGTTCTTATCTCCTCCTCGCCAGTTCCCCTCCCCCCGAAGAGAAGGCAGTTCGTCGCTGCTCCCATGGATTCGCCAGGCGGTTCTCCTACCCGTCGGGGATGGGAGACCTTGGACGATGATCCTCTAGGAGAAATCGCACGCCACTCTGATGTCCTCACCGCTGCAAGACTCGATGCTTCCTGCACCAACTTTTTCAAGATGGTGCTTAAACAGGCTTGTGAAACGGCCATGCTTGTTGGTCTTCCATGCATCCTCGAGGAGAAGGTTCTTCTATGGGACAATCCTTCGAACAGTCCACCGCTCCCTGGCCATGGTTGCACGTTGACTCTGCTAGAGCTGCCAACGTTGAGAGGTAGTCCGATTTTGTCCGATGAGCAGGTCAGTCATGGAGTTTTATCATGTAGTACTTAGTTATTCCATTTCCATCCCGTAATTTCTCCACTGCCCACCGTCTTATATATAGGTCTGGGTCGGTGCCAACGAAGATTGGCTTGCATACCTCCGACCGGATACCACCATCATTTTGCACAACATCCACAGCAGTGCGGCCGTTCCCATAGACCCCTTCTCAACCATTGGGATCGGCCTTGCGGACTGGCTGGGCTTGGATATGTATGATGATGCCTACATGAGATTGAAGAAGATAGAAATTGCGGACCCGCCGACAAAGCGACGCGGCTACGGTGATTACTATCTCATCGCGGTGTTCGACATAAGGATTGCCATCAATGCAAGAGGCAGTAACGGCAGAGGCTGGCGCATGTTGGCCGCGATAGATTTGTACCCCTACACGTTCGAAGACACCGTGCGCCATCTAGGCCGCATCTTCACGGTGACAAGCCCGGGGACTTGTTTCATCTGGTTTCCATCCTACGGTACGGGAGATTACAAACGGAATGCACAAACAATCATTTGCATCCCTAACGGTACTCCATTATTTTGCAGGGACCAGTCATCCCCCGATCAAAATAAGATCGCTGATCCTACATGTGCATTTGCATCCGCGATTCGGTCTAACCTGGAACCTTGTAGCTGACTTTGGCATATTGGGATCAACTATCTTAGCAGTCGTTACCCATGGTACCACTGATGTGCAACATGGTCACACAATCTACCATGATCGGACCGTCACCATCTACCTAGGTATTCCATTTAGTATTATATTTTTTTAACCCTCTCGCCTTCTCTTTCGTTGTTGTACTACTTACTAGTACCAGTAGGAGTTTACACAAAAAAATAGTACTAGTAGGAGTACTTTTTACCTTGGAGGATGCATATAGCTAGCTAGGCCCTTGAAGACTTGAACCCACTAGATGCCACCATTTTTGTTTTTCCGTGTCTTACTATCTCATCCATGTAGCCAAGAGTGGCTATATATAATAAGCCGGTTATTTTACTTCCTCTATACCAGAGTAGTACTATTTGTTGCACAGTATTACTGACCGCCATATTTGAGCACAACATTATTATGCATGGACCTTGACTGTATATGTCACCATGTGTCCAGATCTGATATGCCGCGTGTACCAGATGAAATGCGCCGAGTTCGACCCCCGTGATGCTACGTGGGTGCCGAGGAACACTCTTGGAGAGTACTCGCTTTTCATTGGGGACAGCTACCCCATTGTGAAGCGGATGCCACCTTCCGCGCACGACACCGAAGGCCTGCCGTTCATGAAGCATGCTTGTGTCTTTAGTGCGCACCACAGGATGAACGACATGCTGGGACACGCTATCCCTGATTTATGCCGCTTCAGCTTGGATGAGTCTCCATCGTGTGGAACCAGACTAGAAAGCTGTGACAATGATTCCCGTTGCCCACCGCTATGGATCGTGCCATCCATGAAGAACACACAGGAATTTGGAACCTGGAGGAGGACATGTAGCCCATCTATAACGTAAAAGTGGGGTATGGTAAATTGTGAACGGTAGCGCTGTGAATATATGTAGACTAGTCATGCACAAATTTATCACATGCATTGGAGATGAACTTGTGTGGCATACTGGCATTTGTCCTTTAGAATTTATTACTAGTAAATGTGTTATGTGTACGTGCAACTTGTGTGGTTGTTGCACGGGATCCAACACGCTCGTCGAGAGAAAAAGGTGGCATAGCTTTGGATATAAGTGACGTGGCGGCATCATACAGTAGCATCATTCGCTATAGTTGTAATACTCCTACTAGGACGACAACTCCTATAAAACCTTGCGCTTGGCTCTTTGCCTCTTTGGGAGGTTCAACAGTTCATACTCGTGTGAACCTTGCACTTGGCTCTTCGCCTCTTCGGAAGGTCCAACAATGATGATACTATAGTACAATATGCTTCTGGCAATCTGACACCGATTGAACTGCTGCACGTCCACCGCAAGGGCGAGGGCGATCCAGAGGGGGAGGGAGAGGGCGTTGTAGTCAAAATCCTCTCCTCGTCCTGCAAGCCACCGCGCGCATGGGCAAGGGAGAGGCGTAGTAAGCAAGCTTCTCCTTGTTCTTTTTTTGTGGGGAGCTTCTCCTTGTTCGGCGAGTTGACAGGACACATCAAAGAAGTACTAGTACTAGTCCTTTCCGGTTAAATATGGCTTAATTTGAAACAAGAAAAAATACACTGGCGGTCAATGTATGTAACAATATGCTCTTTACGGTGACTATATATAGTTTTGCGGTGATTATACGATCACTAGCTCATCGTAGAGCACCGTATTGCACCCTACTGACCGGCCACATAGTCGACGTGGCACTTTGTTGGTGGTTAAATTGTCACCTGGTTTACGGGTCCCACACGCTGGTTAAGCGAGCAAAGAAATCAGTTAAACAAAACTTTACACAGGCGTGACAGGAGTCCAACCCTTGCGCGTGAACCACCCTGGCTGTGTATGTGAGTGCATGCACGTGTACTCCCTCAGTCTTCCAACAAAGAGTAAAAGCCTCCCTCTGTTCTGAAATACGTAGTATTTGTCTTTCTCGAGATTTCAACAAGTGACTACGTATGGAGCAAAATGAGTGAATGTACACTCTAAAATATGTCTACATACATCTGTATGTTGTATTCCGTTTCAATGTCTAAAAAGACAATATTTAGGAACGGAAGGAGTAGAAAATAAACATTAAGTTCTCTTGTTTTTCCCTCCTTGGTCACGGTGCACAACCAAAGATGACTTATTCACCTGGATGGAGGGAGTAGATGGTCAAAAATTGAGTGTTTTTGCAAAGTACAAAAATTATTCCACCACTCATCATCTACCTTGGTTGATGAGATTTTTGAATTGAGCCCTATAAACTAGAAAGGAGGTAGTACTAGTACTCCTACATTATTGGCGCCGGGTGCCTGGGCCAATGTTTCATCTTGTTGGACACGATGATGAGCGTACATGCATAGGGATACTGTAGATAGGAAGTCTTTGCGATCCATTATTCCCCATCTCGGCCAGAGAGAACTATTCAACTAGTCTTCACAGTGAAGTGACAATACACGATGCAGGAGATGGGACACTTAATTAATAAGCTGAACCAACGTCTTGGTGTTACTAAATTAGCCTTACCCAGTACTGCCATCATGTTTGCCAGTGGAGCATGCTTCCGCAAATACGACTATGCACCTCTCTCTGTTAACTGACATATGGGCCCTCTTGAGGTAGATCCACATGTCATCGGCGTAACTATTTACACTCTGAAGGACAGTATATCCTGGTAGTAGGTAGAATGGAGATTTAATGCACTTTCTTCCCCGTCTTTCAGTCTTCTTCCTCCTCTCTTATTCTTCCTCCTCTCTTCCCCATCGTCGGCTGCACACCATTTCCCCCCGCTCACTGCTCGCCCGCCCGTGCCATCTTCCTTGGTAGCTCGCGCATACCATATCCCCCCTCTCACTACTCGACCACACACGCCATCTTCTTCGCTCGCCCGCCCGAATCCACTTCCCCGCTGGCTCGCAGGCACCGAAAACCCCAGTCACTCAGCGCCCTAAAAAACCCTATGGCAGAACCAACTAACACGCAGAGCTGTGACTGGAATTCCCTCCCCGATGTTCTCTTGGAGCAGATATGTATCGTATGGACCTGCTCAACACCGTCCGTCTGGCCGCATGCTCGGTGTCTTTGTACCGTCTACCCGTCTGCAACCGGTCGGCTCTTTTCAAGACACCCTGCTTGCTGATGCCCGATCCTCGCAGGTGGCCTAGACACCGACTTGATGATCCAACGGAGGTTGCCGTGGTGCCCCTTGACATGCTACCACTACCCGTCCACCTGTCCTTCATGCGCGGCCACTACTGGGCAGACATGAAGGCCAACTGGATCGTCCTCATCCACCAATCCGGTAGTCCGTGGCATCTCATGGATATCTACACCCAGCGAGAGATCACCCTTCCATTGTTGGATACCGCCGCCATCGAGCCTCGCGGCCCGCCAGACACTCCTGCCTACTACGCACGAGACGCGTCGAGCTTTTGGCTCGACCTCTGTTTGCTGAAGGTTGTAATCCGCGAAGTTCCCACACCATCAGAAGACTACATGGATTACAAGCTCATTGCCGTGTTCAACATGGGATTAGTCTATTTGGAATCCGGTCTCCATACATGGTTATGGCTCATCGTCAATCCTCTTCAGCCAGCATTTATGTCTGATGCTATAGTGCATGATGGCATCGTTTACACGGTCGACGCACAGATTGGCTGCCTATACTGGTGGAATCTATCATCGTGTAATTGTTCTCTCATCTTTACCTTATGAATACGACTGTCTGTTCATTGTTACAAATTTAGAATATATAGTATGTCTATAACCACATCATTGCTATATGTTCCTCTCATTTCCTAGATTTTTATGACCACACATGTTATTGTTAGAATTGATTGAGAACAATTGGCATCTAATGATTGTTAGAATAGATATTATCAGTATAACCTCATGATTGCTATATGTTACTCTCATTTTCAGGATTTTTATAACAACACATGTTATTGCTTATAGTTGATATGATAACTGTAGTAATTTCTATGGTAGAATATGAGTAGGCCCTATCATATGTGTTTTCCTCTCATTGTTACATGAAGTTTGAACCATGATATATTGCTAGAATATGAAAGCCATTGGCTTATTTTTTTACTTGGGGTATGATTATGACCACGACATTGCAATTCTCTGTCTATGATATGTGTCACTGTTATAATAATCTTAATTCCACACATACTCTAAACATGATTGTTTATTTTTGTCCTTTTGGTCTCCAATTTGAATTGTTGCGGTAGACGCAAATGCGCTGGCCTTCATGATTCCAGGACCTGGAATCATACCAGCAGATGGGTGGTGGTTTATCGCTCGTTCAGCTGACAGCGGTCATTTGATGCTCATTTGCATGTACCAAATTGACCAAACCATTCCATCAAACCACATGCAGTACAATGCCTGTGGCGTTCGTGACATTGATGGCTATGGCTGCTTCGTGTTTGAGAAAGATCCTAGCTCCGTTGGGCCAGGCGTATTCAATTGGAGGCGGGTTTACAGCCTCGGCAACCACTCCATGTTCCTCGGGCTCAATTATCCGATAATCCAACCAATCATCGATCATATCATCGGCGATGATTACCGTGCTATGCAACTTCCATTCACCAGGGGGGAACTGTGTTTACACATCATACCATGGGTTTCATGAATCACCATATCTAGAGATTCGTCGACACAACTTGTTGCTAGATAGTCTTCAGTGTGCGAAAGGCATCAAGCTTCCATGCGATGGATGGCTTTTGCAAACCCGACATGCGGCGATGTGGTTCATGCCAACAGCAAATATGCACAACTTGATTCGTACTGATATCTAGACTGAGCCATGTATCCTGCTACTGTAGCATGACCCTCTTTTGTTGGATATTATGTAATGTTGTTAATTTGAAGCACTCCTCTAGTTTGAAGGATAGATACCTTTATGGGATCAAGTGCATCCTAACTCACCTACGTAGGATGTACATGGAGATGCTGTGCAGAAGCCATATATATATATATATATATATATATATATATATATATATATCTATTAGGCTTCAAGTGTGTACTTATTGGTGAAAGTGTTGTCCAATGGGAATTATATTTTGTATTACTCATGTAGCCTACAAAGTCTGTCGCACTGCCTTGTAACTTCTTACCCCATTTCTAAATTTGTACTAGTCCTCTATACCATATATTGCGCTGCTCGTACTACTACCTCCCTCCTAGTTTACTGGTCCCCTTCGTAATTTGTGTCAAATTTTTACCATAAATTTCACTGACGAAATTTTAATGCATGTCACAAAAAATTATATCATTTTATTCGTATTTGAAAATAATTTCCAATGGAATACTTTTCGGTGACATGCATTGACATTTTGTTAGTTAAACCTATGGTTAAAATGTGACACTAAATACGACTAGTAAGTAGTACAGTAGCAGTACTAGAATAGGTCGGTCAAAATATTCATTATGTCCTCACATTGAACTAACGTGACAAGATGCTGCGCGTGAGGTGGCATAAGAATCCCGGCGGCGTGTTCGGGTATTGTGGACTTTAGATTCGGAGTACTACCACTTATCTGTTGAAATCTTTCATCATTCACTTAAAACAGTTGATTGATCATACATTGAGTACTATATAACTGGAATTAACAGATGCAACTCAAAGAAGGATTGGCCGGTGCTGCCGGCTGGCGTCAAGTTCGATCCCACAGTTCAGGAGCTCGTCAAGCACATTCAGGCCAAAGTGAGTGCTGACAGCACGAGATCTCACCCTCTCAACAATTTCTTCATACCAACCATTGACAGCGAGCACGGCATATGCTACACCCATCCTGAGAAACTTCCAGGTAAGACACTGATCGGCCGTCTACTTTCACAAACATATTCCTTTGTTTATAGCTCTATTTTTCTTTTTAGACGCATACCTAGTGAAGCAATTACAATTTGACAGTTAATAAAAAGTGAAACAAGTGACTGCAACATGCCAAAGATGTTATGAAAATGCCAACTACGTACACTAAAACCTGTATTCGACAATACTGCAGTATCACACCGAGTGGCCTAAGCAAGCATTTCTTCCGGTAGCAATTCCAGGCGTTCAAAGGGGGAGCACGTGGACGCCGTCAAGAATCTGATCGAGTGCGGCATGCACGCGATGTGGCGCAAGACCGGCAATACCTTGTCGGTGATGGTCAATGGCCGGCAAACGGGCAGCAAAAAGGTTCTAGTGTTGCACACCAACAATAACTTCGACCATTCCCGCAAAAAAAAAACTTTGACCAGCAGAGGACAAACTGGGTGATGCACCAGTACCACCTCGGGGACCTGGAGCAACAGAAGGAGCGGGGGCTGGTCTTCTGCAAGATTTTCTACCAGATGAACACTAGGGCCAGGACTAAATATATTATAAGTTAGTAGTTTGGTATTGGTACTTGTACTACCTTGTCGTCCACAAGTTGGTATTGATGTTAACGATCTTTCGGTATGAACTTGGCATTTGCTTCCAACCATCATGCCGAGAGTCGACGTGGATATAAAGCTGAATCATCAGTTTTGAAACTAATTTTCAGGCACCTGATTTTTATTTGATGGGTAGCATAAGCACCTGCCGTTCGAATTCCCAGTTCTCCAAATTTTTTGAAACAAGTGCATGCACTTATTATCACGATGAAAGAACAATATACCTGTTGTATCCCAGTTATCAGTCTGTACTTGTAGAATTCTCTCGTTTATTGAGCAGGTATATTATTTTTTCAGGTCGAGCAAGTTTCAACTGGGTTGTAGACTGCACAAGCTTGGTTTTGTTTTCAACAGGCCTAGCCTATGACAACAACGGGGCACAAAGATCCAGCAGGTATCTACTGGCCTTTGGCCTGCCAGTGTTAGTTATATTTTGTCTTACAACATCCGCAGGCAGTTTTTTACTAAATCAAGCACACAACCCAGTTCTATTTTCCGCTTGAAACGCCATGTCCTACTTCCGTTTTCTACTCTCTACCTATAGTTTTACTAGTTCATATACACGTATCATTATATTGAAAATACACAAAGTTCCCTTTTCATATTTACATCCTTATTTTTGTTGTTGTTTTCCCTCCCAACGCTGATTTTTTTACCACTGGTTTTCCCTTAAACCAACTCAATTGTCCCACGTCTTATTTGCTTACAAAAACAAAACAATTTTTTTGGCAAATCAATAAGTTCTTAAAAAATGTTTATCATTTCGGGATTACAACAGTTCGGACTCCACCGAAATATGCAAAATAAGGTTGAACTTTTTGACCGTGGTCCTGGGCAGAAAATGGGCTGTAATAAATTACTAAAGAATTAGCAAATGGGCTGCAAATTATTAAAAAATAGCTAATGGGCTCTATGTTGTCTGCCATAGATTTGGAGGCTGACTTGTGGGCCTACTAAGTTTATGCGTGCGCAAGGTTTCTCAAAAAAAGGAACTTAGTCAACAATTGACTCTACCAGCGTCAGACCGTTAGATGTCAATCTAACGGCAATCGTGCTTCTTCAGTCTCAGATCTTCCTGCTCCAGCCGCCCAAACCAGCGCCGGCGGAACCGCCTGCTCCCGCCTCTCGTGGCCGGCTGTGCTGCTAGGCAGGCCTCACGGCCCCACCATACTCGCATCCCTGGCCTGGCTATCCCTCTACTCACCCACACCTCCTGTTATTTTCTGGCGACGGCAGCCGAACTAGTCAACCCTCGTACTCCCCACCGCGTGGGCAGCCACTACCGTGTCTTCCCCGGCTCCTGTCGTTCCCTTTGTAGGCCTCGCCGTCGTCCACCTCACTGGTGCTCTCGGCACGGCTTGGTCAACATGGTCAATGAACAACATGCATTTGAAGTGGACAGTACGCGGAGAGGCTGACAGCTGGGTCCATAGCCGTACGCAAGGAAATGCCTCCTTATTACACGCAAAATAATGATTCCTCCACCTGACATCTGGGACCCACCGAAAGGACCTCTGTATTCCGCGAAAAAAAACATTCCTGCCGCTGACAGCTCGGACCCACCAGCTATATCTTCACACGCAAGGAAGTGCCTCCTTATTATGCACAAAATAAATAAATACTCCCCCTGCTAGCTGGGACCCAGCATAATGGGAGGCTGACTTGTGGGCCTACTAATTCGACGGGGACGGAGGGCTTTGTCAACTTAGTCAATATGAACGATTCTAGCTCTAGTGACCATACGATGTCCATCCAACGGCCGTAGTGCTTCTTCAACCTCTGGTCTTCTTGCTCCAGCCGCCCAAACAAGCGTGCCTGCTCCTGCTCCCGTGTCCGGCTGTGCTGCCACCGCTGGCCATGCCATCCCTCTATACTCACTCACACCTCCTGTTATTCTCCGGCGACGGCAGCCTCACACCGCGGCCGAAGTAGTCAACCCACGTACCCCCCTCCGCGTGGGCATCCACTGCCACGTCTTCTCGTCACCTTCCTAGGCCTCGCTGTCGTCCACCGCCTTGGTGCTCTCGGCGCGCCGTGGTAAATGTGGTCAATGATCGACTTCCATCGGAAGAGTACTGTACGTGGAGAGGCTCACAGCTGGGTCCACGGCCACAGCAAGGAAGTGCCTCCTTATTACACACAAAATAATGATTCCTCCGCGTGATAGCAGGGACCCACCAGACGGGCCACTGTATTTCGCGAAAAAAATGTTTCCCCCTGACTGCTGGGACCCACCAGCTACATCTTCGCACGCAAGGAAGTGCGTCCGTATTACGGGAAAAAATGATTCGCCCATGACAGCAGGGACCCACCAGGTACATCTTCACACGGAAGGAAGTGCCTGAAAGTCGGGACCCACCTGGTCGAAGCGTACGTAGCATTGTCATTCTCGTCGCGAATGTGTACGTACATACTGGTCGCGAACGCGAACGTTGACAGTCGGGACCTCCCAATGAACCGTGGCCATGTAACGAAGGGCACGTGTCGTAGTAGAGGCGCGCACGTGTCGTAGTAGAGGCACGCACGTAGCATGTACACGTACGTACATCGGCCAGGGTGCAACAAAGTAAATACGACCACGTATGTACATATGGGTGGGGTCTCTGTCGGTGTTCTGGGAACGGGGGTACCCAGACTTGCCTGCCTGCGGCCTGTGGCATGGCTCAAGGGGTAATCCAGTACGGCCCATCTTCATCAGCACAAGATCAAGACCCTCGCGAGGGGGCCAAGCCTCGCGGGGAGGACGACATGAAGCTTCCTCAGGCACGGCCTCGTCAGGCTGGCTCGCGAGGAGGCGGAGAGATCAAGGCAGGGTACCTCACGAGGTGCCCATGACGCAAGCCATGACGACCAAGGGCACCGGTAGGCGCCAGCCAGCCAGTGTCCTCATTTCCTCTTTGGTGCAAAGGAGGCAAGCGCAGGCAAGAACATGAAGAAAAGGCAACCGTTTCGGTGCAACGAGACCAAGACCAACACAACGGCAGGAAGGAGGTCATCGTGGAGCCCAAGCCGGCGTCATCGTCAGAGCCTTTGGCAGGTGAGGACCAACTTTAGTCAAGATAAGTGTACTAGATGTTCCCCTTCAAAATGGCCAATTGTTGGCGCCCTTCCAGCTCAATATTTGGGAAGAGGCCCAGGGCCTCTGCGTATAAATAGGACTAGCCACCCACAGGGTAGAGGAATCTGGAATAGAGCTATAGATCAAGCAATCTAGAGAGAGAGAGAGAGAGCGACCGAACTCCCCCTAGCAGTTCGTCGCACCGGCCAAGAACAGACCCTCGCGAGGCTGTTCTTCCTTGTATTGTTCATCATCAGCCCCTGAGGCAATCCACCACACCACACACTGGAGTAGGGTATTACACCACAATGGTGGCCCGAACCAGTATAAACCTTGTGTCCCTTGTGTTGCTCTTTGTGTAGTTTAGATCCTTGCGAGGCGACGAGGTGTAGGTAGGTTGGAGGTGAGATTTCGCGTGCACCCCGGAGTTCGAACCTAGAAGGGTCTGCGGAACCCGAATCGACATTTGGCGCGCCAGGTAGGGGTGCACCGGAATCCTCCTTCCGCAGCCCTGTTCTTCGCCGCCCCTCGCATCCTTGTCAGACGCTCGTCGGGCCCGCGCCGAGCGCCGGGCCACTCTCGCTATTCGTGTCGCCTAGACGGCCCCCGTCGGCGGCCGCCCCCGCCGTTCCCCGTCGCCTGCCATCAACGCCGCCACTGGCCCGGCGGGGAACGAGCAGCAGGCGTCGTCCCAGCATCCATCCGTGAGGCGAGACGGCCGCACCGCTACTCGCCGCTTCGCCCGGTGGTTCTTCGTCCCGCGCGCTCCGCGCGCCCATGGAGGCTCGAGCCGCTCTCATCGCGGCAAACGAGCTTCTGCGCTACCGCCCCATCGACGACGTCTACGAGGAGTGGATCGACCGCGTCGCCGAGCTCGTCCGTGCCGCGGGGGGCTCCCCCGCGCCGTCCTTCTCGCTGCACCGCCGCGCGCCTTCTTGTGAGCGATGAAGCTCGAAGCGCCTCAGCCGCCTCCCCTCAAGAAGGCGCCTTGGCCCCAAGGCGCGTGGCCCCTGGGCGGAACCCACTTCATCCGGCACCAGCGCAGCAAGAGCAGAGCTGCCAAGAGGTCCCTCGCCCCAAGAAGCTGCCCGAATGCTCCCTGCACCCGGCCGTCACACGACAGCGCTCTGCTCCAAAGACGCTAAGACCCCGCGCAGCTCCCATCGGCAGCGCACGGGGACCCGCATGATCAAGCCCTCCGTCACCAAAGGCCTCCTGTGGCCACTCCAGGCTGCCGCGCCTTCACCACCGAGCTACGCAGCGTCGCATGGCCCGGCAAGTTCAGGCCAGACCTTCCTCCTCGCTACGACGGCACGGCCGATCCTTCGGAGTTCCTCCAGCTCTACGAGCTGGGCATCGAAGCCGCCAACGGGGACGAGAAGGTCATGGCGAACTGGTTTCCCATGGCGCTCAGGGCGGTGCACTGCACTCTGAACCTGGCTCTCGCACGATCTCCTCCTGGGACGAGATGTGCACCCGCTTCATCGCCAACTTCCAAGATACTCGCGACCGGCCTCCTGCCGTGAGCGACATGCGCCGCATCAAGCAGCGGCCAGGAGAGACCCTGCAGAAGTACATCCAGTGCTTCAACAACGCACGCCTCAAGATTCCCAAGGTAACCGAGGAAGCCATCATCTCGGCCTTCTCCGACGGTGTGTGTGACGTCAAGATGAAGGAGGAGCTGGCGATGCATGAAGACCTGTGCACATCCCTGGAGCTGTTCAACCTGGAGACCAAGTGCGCCGAGGCGAGGAAGGACGCCTTTCCCTCCTCGAGTTGCCGGCTGCCGACCCGGAGAAGAAGCCCAAGGTCAAGGACGTGAAGCGCAAAGGGGCTGCCGTGCTCATGCGTAACCGGACACCAAGCGAGGCAGGGATCAGCCCGAGTCTTCCAAGGGCAGCCGGTACTGCGTGTACCACGACCTCCACACCCACAACACCAACGAATGCCAAGAGCTCAGGGCCGAGCGAGAAGGGCGAATCGGTCGACGCCCGGACCGCAATGATCGAGGCTACGGCCGAGGAGGAGGAAGAAGCATAGGACGTTGGGAAGACCGTGGCCCTCGCCAAGGGTGGCGTGACCGACTTCGCGAGGACCGCTGGCAGGACCCGCCTCGCGAGGGAGGCTGGAGGGATCAGCCTCGCGAGGATCGCCCACAAGGCAACACAGGCCTCCCTCCTTTGCCACCGCCGCCAAGGATAAATGAAGACCATCATCAGGACGAGGGGGCTGGGGGCTTCCAGGAGCCACGCGCAATCGCTTGCATCCTGGGCGGAGCTCAAGCCCCAGCCTCTCATCGCATCTTCAAGCGGTTACGCTGCGAAGTGAATGCAGTCCTCCCAAGCTTGAAGCCACGCCCTCTCGGGTGGTCGGCATGCGCCATCACGTTCAGCTCAGCGGATCAGCTCAAGTGCGCAGCCACAGCCGGAGTCCTCCCGATGCTTTGTTCCCCAATCATCAGCAACGTGCAAGTCACCAGGACCCTCATCGACGGCGGAGCAGGGCTAATTGTCATGTCCGTCGAGACATTCAACAATCTCCAAGTACCTTACAATCAGCTTCAGCCAACCAAGCCTTTCTCCGGAGTCACTGATGGCTCCACAGTTTCGATAGGGTAGGTCTGCCTCCCTGTCACCTTCGGGGCGCGCGACAACTACCGCACCGAGCTCATTGACTTCGACATTACCCACATTCGCCTGCCATACAATGCCATCCTAGGGTACCCAACTCTGGCCAAATTCATGGCCGTGACTCATCACGGCTACAATGTCCTCAAGATGCCAGATAGTAGTGGAGTCATCACGGTGCCTTGTGAAGAGCGAGACGCAGTGTGTTCCCTGGAGCGTGCTTTTCAAGCCGCGTCAATTGAAGACCCAGATCACAGGAGCGGGAGGCTCGTCGAGGCTGCTCCTAAGAAGAAGAAGACATCGCCTGGCCCGACCCCTCGGGAGGCAGGCCCCTCAGGGTTCGCGCCTGCTCAGGGGGCACCTCCTTCTGTCGCATAGGAAGGCGCGCCCGACGCCCTCCTCGAGCAAGGCTCGGGGGTCTCTCCTGGAGGGCCACCGACTTTGCTAGGATCACGAGGGAGGCGCTCGGGCACCACTTGGAGGCGTGTTACAAAGCATGTTTCCCTCAGGAAGGAGCGAGGCAAGGAGGGCCAGACCCTCAGGAGTTCGTCAGCAAGATCATTCAGGAGCTGCAGGAGTCAAGAGTCATGAGTGGCAGCCGCCCGCTACCACGCCATAGCTCCCCATCCAGGCGAGGATGGTGGGCTGCGCGTCTGCATCGACATACCAGGGCTCAACCGAGCCGCCTCTCAGGAGCGCCTCTAGCCCTCACGCGTGGGGCGCTGTGAAGGTCCACCCCACAACTACGTTTGCATGCCTTACGGCTTGCCAAACGCGGCTTCCACGCGCCAGCGCCTCATGAGGAGCATCTTGGAGGCTCAAGTGGCCAGGCGTTCCGCAGTCCTGGCGGAGATGGAGATGGTCCGCGAGGAGGCACCAGCACCTCCGGAGCCTCCCGAGGCTCCACAGGCCTGGGGCTCGTGAAGATCGGCTTCCGATGCACGACGTCCGCTACTTCAGCGTCCCTTCATCTTCAACATTATCGGTGACATCCTTCGAAGTTTCATTTTCAGCTGGAGCGCCCCTGTGGCTGCATCATTCCCGCAGCAGGGTCCGTCCTGCGGCATGTATCCTTTGATTCATGTTTCTAGTTTACTTTATTGGGGCGCCTCGGGCTGCATCATCCCCAAGTCGCTCGGGCCAGACCCAGCGATGTCTGCCTTCCCTGCACCTATCTAAATGAACTTGCTCCTTCATGATTAAAGTGTTTGACCTAGTCGCCCGCTCGATTGACACCACCTGATGGAGCTGCTCCCTAACGGCACGAAGCTTGCGCATGGGTCTATCCCTGCAACGCCGACAAACCTGAATGGCTGAGCTCTAGCTGCGGCAGCCCCGCATGGCGCCACCTCGTCAAGCCTTCGGTGCCTTATCACCCCTCCAGAGCAACCAACGGCTGACTGTCGATTGTCATGGCGAACTGTCGTTCTTCTTGTGATGAGCCTGCAGGATCTCTTCAAGGAGCAGTGTCAGGCGAGGCCCTCACGGCGTCTCCTTCACTCTCGTCCACGCGAACCGCTTGCACGTTAAAGGGGGGGGGGTACCTGAGCATCGTGACTCATGGGCTCCCTCACCGCTCTCCAGCCCTCACCCTCTCAGCCTTGTCCACGGCATCGTGACCTGGCATACCAGCGACAACTGAGCTCGCTCAAGGGCTGGGACCCGAGGACGTAGAGCAGAAAGGGGAGTAAAGGCGACAGGGAAGAGGCACGCGGGGACATCGCCAGGCAACTCCTCCTCTGCCGATGCGCGGACCTAACGCCACTCCAAGAAGCGGTTCCTGACCCCCGAGATAAGTCCTCCCCCAGAAATACTAGCTATCGCAGCACCGACCTCGCACCTAAGACAATCCCGTGTTAGCAACACCTAAGACAATCCCGTGTTAGCAACGTCGCGCTCCTTTCTCACTGAATGGTGGCTGCTTGAGCGCTAAAGGGGATCTCCTGAGCATCGCGACTCAGGGGCTCTTACTGGACCCAGGGCCTCTCACCTCCTGGCCTTGACCACGGCATCATGGCGGCATACCATGACGGTGAAGCCTGCCTTGGGACCAGACACAGCCGGCAGAGCATCAAGCCCTCGTGAGGTTCGAAAGGAGGAACTAAGCTAAGATGGGATGAGCATCTCGCACCACTTCACGACAAGGATCGTATTAACAAAGCGTAACCACATGCACCTTACAAGCCCCCCACGGGGCGCGTTTTTCGATTCCTCGCAGGGAACAAAGGGAGCAGATCCTAAAGAACGCTAACTACACGCGCCTCTGCAGAAGACGCCATCATCAACGGTGGGCCGTCAGGCACCGGTGCCAACCCCATCCAGATCAGTGGCGGCGGCGGCCAGACGAGCCCGCCCTGCTTCGAGAGTGACGTACGCTCGGGGGTTCGTAGCTGTCGTCGCTCGTCTCCGGGGTCGTGGAGAGCTCGGCGGAGTCGCTGGATCCTCCACCGCCTCCGCCGCCTGAGGAGCTGCTGGGGGAGCGGTCGGCGAGCCTAGTCCTCGCCGCGGCAGGGCCCCGACCACCTCTCTCAGGGCAGCACTCCAGCCGGCGTCCTTCCGCGTCAAAGACCTTGAAGAACATCACGGAAGCGCCGTCGTACTCCAGGTGGATCACGAGGGCGCCCTCGTCCTGCAGACCCGGGCGATCTCGCCCCAGCCTCGAGTCATGAAGACCTTGCCCGGAGCGACGACCGCAACCTCCGCTCTGGTTGCAAGGGTGCTGCAGCCGGCGTGCTGCAACCAGAGCTCCAGAGATCCCCTCTGCGGAATCACGAGGCGAAGGAGGGAGGAAGGCGAATCCAAGACTGAGGGGGCATGGTGGTGTGGAGCACAAACTCTCGGGAGGAGCCTTCGGCATAGACTCCAGGAGGAACAACACACACCGCCATTACCTGCTGGCACCGACGGCGGCATCGTCCATGGCGCTCGGAATCAACTCCTTCAGGGCCCTCAATGCGGGCGTACAAGGGCAGCGGGAACCCTGGCGGTGGCCGCTTGTACCAGGGCCTCGACACCTCCTGTCGGGCGCCCTCATCTCGAAGGCAGAGGGCTAGCCGTTTCTTCGGCGGAAGCGGATCGGTACCCTCTCAGGGGGCCTTTCCTTTCCCTTCTGCGGAGAACCGGCGGATCGGAGCCATCACCGCAATGTGGAGCAAGGGCAAGGATGGAGAAGAAGGAGAAGCAAGAAGGGATGGACTGGAAGGGCACGCACCGTTCCGTACTTATAGCCGGGGAAGGCCAACCGTCGACCGCCACGATCACAGGTAATCATGACCCGCTTTGCATGCAGGGACTTGTCAATTCGTGCAGTTGCCGAGGCGTCGTGGGGAAATAGAGACGCCCACATCCAATCAACCGCCACGCGGCACCCAAGGCCGCAGGCTGTTAGGGCCCGCGGCGCTTCGCACTTGCCCCTTCGCTTCTCTGCTAAGCCATGTCCAGGCGCGCCTTGGGCCCGGGGGCTACTGTCGGCGTTCTGGGAACAGGGGTACCCAGACTTGCCTGCCTGCAGCCTACGGCGTGGCTCAAGGGGTAGTCCAGTACGACCCATCTTCATCAGCACAGGCTCAAGACCCTCGCGAGGGGCCAAGCCTCGTGGGGCGGACGACAGGAAGCTTCCTCAGGCACGGCCTCGTCAGTGGCTCATGAGGAGGCGGAGAGATCAAGGCGGGTACCTCACGAGGTGCCCATGATGCAAGCCATGACGACCAAGGCGCCAGGTGAGCGCCCGACCAGCAGTGTCCTCATTTCCTCTTTGGTGCAAAGGAGGCAAGCGCGAGAGCATCAAGCAAAGGCAACCATTTGATTAACGAGACCAAGACCAACACAATGGCAGGAAGGAGGTCATCGTGGAGCCCAAGCCAGCGTCATCGTCAGAGCCTTTGGCAGGCGAGGACCAACTTTAGTCAGGATAAGTGTACTAGATGTTCCCCTTCAAAATGGCCTATTGTTGGCGCCCTTCCCGCTCAATATTTGGGAAGAGGCCCAGGGCCTCTGCCTATAAATTGGACTAGCCACCCACAGGGTAGAGGAATCTGGAATAGAGCTAGAGATCAAGCAATCTAGAGAGAGAGAGAGAGAGAGAGCGACCGAACTGCCCCTAGCAGTTCGTCGCACCGGCCAAGAACAGACCCTCGCGAGGCTGTTCCTCCTTGTACTATTCACCATCAGCCCCTGAGGCAATCCACCACACCACACACTGGAGTAGGGTATTACAGCACAATGGTGGCCCGAACCAGTATAAACCTTGTGTCCCTTGTGTTGCTATTTATGTAGTTTAGATCCTTGTGAGGCTACGAGGTGTAGGTAGGTTGGAGGTGAGATTTCTGCGTGCACCCCAGAGTTCGAACCTAGAGGGTCTGCCGGAACCCGAAATGTGACAGTCTCGAACGCCTACTCGCGCATACGAACGGCCAGGGCTCGTGTACATGGCTGGGTCGGAATGGAGAAACTGTGTTGTCGTCGTGTTCATGGGGAGGCAACAGAGTGCATCGTGTTCATCGGGAGGCATCGGAACGCGTGCTGTTCATCGGGAGCCAACCGGCTTGGACGGAACAGGCGATGGAAACAAGGCCTGGCGTACCGCAGAACGGAGGAAACGGCCTTGTGCTCGACCGGCCACGGTCGAAACGTTATCCTGTTCATCGGGAGGGGTCTGACGTACCGCAAAATGGAGGAAATGGACCTCCTACGGTCGAAACAGGGTCCTGTTCATCGGGAGGGGTGTGGAGTACTGCAAAACGGAGGAAACAGACTTGTGTTGGAGCGCTACGGTCGAAACGGGGGTCCTGTTCATCTGGAGCGGTGTGGTGTACCGCAAAACGGGACTCCATGAGATACTGTTCATATCCACCATCGACCTCCTCCAGCCTCCACGGCCTACTGTTTATCCACCATCGACCTCCTCCAGCCTCCACCTAAGACTATTCATCCACGGGCTCCTGTTCGTCCAGCCTCCACCGCGCTCTCCTCCACCGGCTACTTTTCAACCAGCCCTCTCCACGGGTCCTGTTCAACCACCCCTCCACGGGCTACTGTTCATCTAGCCCTCCACCGGCTACTTTTCAACCAGCCCTCCACGGGGTCGTCCTGTTCATCTAGCCCTCCACGGGGTCCTGTTCATCCAGCCCTCCGCAGGGTCCTGTTCATCCACCGGCTTGATCGATCGGGGTACTGTTCATCCAGCGGCAACGGCCTCTACTACCACAGGGTCCTGTTCATCCAACCCCCCACCGGGAAATGTTCATCCAAACCCCCTCAACAACGCTCACTGTTCATCAAGGGAAGGAGGCACCAGTGTTCGACCAGCTTCAGTTAGAAGCAGTAGTGAAGGAATCACTCGGGTTCAATTAATAGCAAGGGATCGATCGATCGCTCGGGTTTAGTAACGCGTAGCCTGCAGTGCAACCGCTCGAGTTCAGTTAGAGCCCAATGCCTCGCTCGGGTTCAGTTAGAGCCCAACGCCTCGCACACGCAGCACGTACGTCTGAGAAAGCAGCGCATCGCTCGCCCCCGACCACCCACCATAACGGGAATTCCCGATATTTTCCTCGCCCTCGCTTCTACCACGGTTTTTCCGTCATGGACGGCCCAAAGAATGTCATGCAGCTGCGTCTCCGGCCCGCCCAGGACGAAAAGCCCATTTTCTGTCATGATTTTTTGTCATAGAAGTAGGATCCCACCACATCTATGATGATACCGGTTTTTGTCATAATTATCGTCATAGAAGTGTCATAAGTATGACAGAAAAAAATTCGTTCGGCCAAAATGTAATGGATGTGTCTTTTTTTTGTAGTGACGTGAATATGACCGGAGGCGTAAACTGTGGAGGGGGGCACCGCACACGGTTAGGAATCAATGTTGTGTGTTCTAGCGGTGCCCCCCTCATATATATAGGTTGGAGGGGAGGAGAGGCAGCCAAGGGGGCGCCCCAAGTAGGAGGAATCCTAATTGGGCGCCTCCCAATTCGGCCTCCCCCTTCTATATTCATCCGGAGGGGGGATGAAGGAGGGGGGAGGAGAGAAGGAAGGGGGAGGCCGAATCCCCCCTTCCTTTCCCTCTTCTCCTCTTTCCTTCCTTCTATTTTGGCCTATATGGGGCGCACCAGCCCCCTAGGGGCTGGTCTACCCCCTTCTTGGCCCATTAGGCCCATGTAGTTGCCGGGGGGATGCCCGGAACCCCTTCCGGTCACCCGATACGTACCCGGTTCCCCCGGAACACTTCCGGTGTCCGAATACTACCGTTCTATATATGAATCTTTACCTCTAGACCATTTCGAGACTCCTCGTCATGTCCGTGATCTCAACCGGGACTTCGAACAACATTCGATCACCAAAGCACATAAGTCATATAATACAAAATCGTCATCAAACGTTAAGTGTGCGGATCTTACGGGTTTGAGAACTATGTAGACATGACGAGACACCTGTCCTGTTAATAACCAACAGCGGAACCTGGATGCTCATATTGGTTCCCACATATTCTACGAAGATCTTCATCGGTCGTACCGTAATGACAACATACGTTATCCCCTTTGTCATCGGGCTGTTACTTGCCTGAGATTCGATCGTTGGTATCTTCATACCTAGTTAAATATCGTTACCGGCAAGTCTCTTTACTCATTCTGCAATACATCATCCCGCAACTAACTCATTAGTCACATTGCTTGCAAGGCTTATTATTAAGTGCATTACTGAGAGGGCCCAAAGATACCTCTCCGATACTCGGAGTGACAAATCCCAATCTCGATCTATGCCAACCCAACAAACATGTTCGGAGATACCTGTAGAGCATCTTTATAATCACCCAGTTATTTGTGATGTTTGATAGCACATAAGGTATTCCTCCGGTATCCAGGAGTTGCATAATCTCATATTCGAAGGAATATGTATTTGACATGAAGAAAGCAATAGCAATAAAACCGAATGATCAACATGCTAAGCTAACGTATGGGTCTTGTCCACCACATCATTTTGCTAATGATGTGATCCCGTTCATCAAATGACAACACATGTCTATGGTTAGGAAACATAAGCATCTTTGAGTAACAAGCTAGTCTAGTAGAGGATTACTAGGGACACTATGTTTTGTCTATGTATCCACACATGTATCAAGTTTCCGGTTAGTACAATTCGAGCATGAATAATAAAAAATTATCATGACAAAAGGAAATATAAAATAACAACTTTATTATTACCTCTAGGGCATATTTCCTTCAGTCTCCCACTTTCACTAGAGTCAATAATCTAGTTCACATTGCCATGTGATTAACACGAATAGTTCACATCACCATGTGATTAACACCCATAGTTCACATCGCCATGTAACCAACATCCAAAGGGTTTACTAGATTCAGCAATCTAGTTTACATTGCCATGTGATTAACACACAAAGAGTACTAAGGTGTGATCATGTTTTTCTTGTGAGAGAGGTTTAGTCAACTGGTCTGCCACATTCAGATCTGTATGTATTTTTCAAATTTCTATGTCTACAATGCTCTGCATGGAGCTACTATCGCTAATTGCTCCCACTTTCGATATGTATCCAGATTGAGACTTAAGAGTCATCTGAATCGGTGTCAAAGCTTGCATTGATGTAACACTTTACGACGAACTCTTTATCACCTCCATAACCGAGAAATATATTTCCCTAGTCCTCTTAGGTAACTAAGGATAATTTTGACTACTGTCCAGTGATCTACTCCTGGATCACTACTGTACCCCTTGCCGAACTCATGGCAAGGTACACAATATGTCTGGTACACAGCATGGCATACTTTATAGAACCTATGGCTGAGGCATAGGGAATGCCTTTCATTCTCTCTCTATCTTCTACCGTGGTCGGGCTTTGAGTCTTACTCAACTTCACACCTTACAATACAGGTAAGAACTCCTTCTTTGACTGGTCCATTTTGAACTCCTTGAAATCTTGTCAAGGTATGTACTCATTGAAAGTCTTATCAAGCATCTTGATCTATCTCAATAGATCTTGATGCACAATATGTAAGCAGCTTCACCGAGGTCTTTCATTAAAAAAATTCTTATTCAAATATCTTTTTATGCTATCCAGAAATCATTTCCAAACAACAATATGTCGTCCACATATAATATCAGAAATGCTATAGAGCTCCCACTCACTTTCTTGTAAATACAGGCTTCACCGCAATTCTGTATAAAACTATATGCTTTGATCAACTCATCAAAGCGTATATTCCAACTCCGAGATGCTTACACCAGTCCATAGATGGATCGCTGGAGCTTGCACATTTTGTTAGCACCTTTAGGATTGACAAAACCTTCTGGTTGGATAATATACAACTGATCTTTAATAAATCCATTAAGGAATGCCATTTTGACATCCATTTGCCAGATAAAATGTGGCAATTGCTAACATGATTCGGACAGACTTAAGCATTCACATGAGTGAGAAAATCTCATCGTAGTCAACACCTTGAACTTGTCGAAAACCTTTTGCGAAAATTTGAGCTTTATAGATAGTAACAATATCAGCAGCATCCGTCTTCCTCTTGAAGATCCATTTATTCTCAATGGCTTGCCGATCATCGGGCAAGTTTACCAAAGTCCACACTTTGTTCTTATATATGGACCCTATCTCAGATTTCATGGCCTCAAGCCATTTATCGGAATCAGGGCTCATCATAGCTTCTTAATAGTTCATATGTTCGTCATGGTCTAGTAACATAACTTCTAGAACAGGATTACCGTACCACTTTGGTGCGGAACATGCTCTGGTTGACCTATGAGGTTCGGTAGTAACTTGATCTGAAGTTTCATGATCATTATTATTAGCTTCCCCTCTAGTTGGTGTAGGCATCACGGGAACGGTTTTCTATGATGAGCTACTTTCCAATTAGAGAGAAGGTACAATTACCTCATCAAGTTCTACTTTCCTCCCACTCACTTCTTCCGAGAGAAACTCCTTCTCTAGAAAGGATCCATTATTAGCAACAAAGATCTTGCCTTTGGATCTGTGGTAGAAGGTGTACCCAACAATTTCTTTTGGGTATTCTATGAAGACGCACTTCTCCGATTTGGGTTCAAGCTGATCAGGCTGAAGCTTTTTCACATAAGCATCGTAACCCCAAACTTTAAAAACAACATCTTAGGTTTCTTGGCAAACCACATTTCATACGATGTCGTCTCAACGGATTTAGATGGTGCCCTATTTAACGTGAATGCAACACTCTCTAATGCGTAACCCCAAAACGATAGTGGTAAATCGGTAAGAGATATCATAGACCACACCATATCTAATAAAGTACGGTTACGACGTTCGGACACACCATTATGCTGTGGTGTTCCAGGTGGCGTTAGTTGTGAAACTATTCCAGATTGTTTTAAATGAAGGCCAAACTCGTTAATCAAATATTCGCCTCCGCTCAGATCATAGAAACTCTATTTTCTTATTACGATGATTCTCCACTTTACTCTGAAATTCTTTGAACTTTTCAAATGTTCCAGTCTTGTGTTTTATCAAGTAGATATACCCATATCTGCTCAAATTATCTGTGAAGGTCAGAAAATAACGATGCCCGCCGCGAGCTTCAACACTCATCGGACCACATACATCGGTATGTATTATTTCCAATAAGTCATTAGCTCGCTCCATTGTTCCGGAGAATGTAGTTTTAGTCATCTTGCCCATGCGGCATGGTTACAAGTATCAAATGATTCATAATCAAGTGACTCCCAAAGCCCATCTCGCATGGAATTTCTTCATGCGCTTTACACCAATATGACCTAAACGGCAGTGCCACAAATATGTTGCACTATCATTATCAACTTTGCATCTTTTGGCATCAATATTATGAATATGTGTATCACTACGATCTAGATTCAATAAACCATTGAGTGCATGACCATAGAAGGTTTTATTCATGTAAATAGAACAACAATTATTCTCTGACTTAAATGAATAACTGTATTGCAATAAACATGATCAAATCATATTTATGCTCAACACAAACACCAAATAACATTTATTTAGATTCAACACTAATCCCAAAGGTAGAGGGACTGTGCTATGGTGATATTGTTAACTTTGGAATAACTTCCAACACACATCGTCACCTTCCCCTTAACTAGTCTTTGTTCATTTTGCAACTCCTATTTTGAGTTACTAATCCTAGCAACTGAACTGGCATCAAATACCCAGGGGTTACTATGAACACTAGTAAAGTACGCATCAATAACATGTATATCAAATATACATTTGTTCACTTTGCCATCCTTCTTATCCGCCAAGTATTTGGGGTAGTCCCGCTTCCAGTGACCATTCCCATTGCAGTAGAAGCACTCAGTTTCAGGCTTAGGTCTAGTTTTGGGCTTCTTCACGGGAGTGGCAGCTTGTTTTCCATTCTTCTTTTAAGTTCCCTTTCTTTCCCTTGCCCCTTTTCTTGAAACTAGTGGTCTTGTTAACCATCAACACTTGATGCTTTTTCTTGATTTCTACCTTCGCTGATTTCAGCATCGCGAAGAGCTCGGGAATCATTTTCGTCATCCCTTGCATATTATAGTTCATCACAAAGTTCTAGTAGCTTGGTGATAGTGACTAGAGAACTCTGTCGATCACTATCTTATCTCGAAGATTAACTCCCACTTGATTCAAGTGATTGTAGTACCGAGACATTCTGAGCACATGCTCACTGGCTGAGCTATTCTCCTCCATCTTTTAGGCAAAGTACTTGTCAGAGGTCTCATGAGACTGAAATACCAATTTCATCTCTTGGAACATCTCATATGCTCTATGGCGTTCAAAACTTTTTTGAAGTCCCGGTTCTAAGCCGTAAATCATGGTGCACTAAACTATCAAGTAGTCATCATACCAAGCTTTGTCAAACATTCATAACGTCTACATCTGCTCCTACAATAGGTCTATCACCTAGTGGTGCATCAAGGACACAATTCTTCTGTGCAGCAATGAGGATAATCCTAAGTGTCGCGAGAAACCACGGCCACCTATGGGACCAGGAGGCCCCTTGCTGGTTCGGCAGGGGGCGACGCATTGTACAAATAGCAGACGAGCATGGAGCAACACGGCAGGGATCACACAAACAATTTACCCAGGTTCGGGCCGCCGCGAGGCGTAAAACCCTACTCCTGGTTTGGTGGATTGATGGTGGAAAAGGTGGTGGTGGAGCGTAGTACACTTGCCCGGCAGGGGTTGCCTTATGGAAGTAGCGACTACGCGTGTATGGGGGTGTGAGTTATCCAACCTCCTTTTATAGATCAAGGGGTCACCACAATGGCAAAGTAGTCATTATGCACTGATATGATAGCATATATTTCTATCATACCTAACACTATGGGCTGACAAGGCACATTAAATGCACCCCTTAGTGTCACATCGCTGGTTGCCCGGCAAGGCTTGCCGGGCTATCTTGTCAGCTCCGCACCTGCTTACTTGACACATCGCAGGACGGCTGTCACCTGTGGGTTTTCCCTGTAAGAAGAGGCAGCCATGTGGCGAATGGCTGCCTCTCAGTAACCTTGCAGCTTGACACCGCACTGATCGACGACGTGGGTCATGATGGAGTGGTTGGTGAGGTGGTTTTGCCTCCGTGAGCCCCGTCAGGCCCTGCCGGGGCGCTTTGGTCACCTGCTTCTGGGGGTGGCCTTGCCCATTGCCGGGCTCGCCTGTCCGACAAGGGAGGCTTTTCCCTTGGCGATATCCTGCTTCTCTGGCTTGATCTTGATCCCTCTGATCTGCATGTTGGTCCTTTGAATCTCTTGGTTCCTTGAACATCTTGGCCCGATCTTGGCCTGTCCGTGCACGAGTCAGGGGAAAATACATACCCTTGTACATTTTCCCCGACATAATCCCCCGGGCCTGAGCCACACGTGTCGCGTGGCACGTTAGGTTAGGCCCCAAATAGTCAATCCAACGTCCACTCTGCGCAATTACTGGGTGTTGTAGGGTTGTGGGATTGTTGCAGTTAAGGTAAAACGGTAACTTTCTGAAGCGTCACGCCCTCGGTCCGCTTTTCCCCCTTAAGAGCAGGGAAAAACAGAGCGGCGCGATCCACCTATCTCTTGCCCTGCTGCCCCATCTTCTTCCTCTGCAAGCCAAGCAACAGTTCCTCCTCCCATTCTCCCTTCCACCATCGCCCTCCCCATCGAATCCTCCCCGGCATCGCCCGCTGCGAATGGGAAGAAACCCCTTGGAGAAGAAAAGGCGGATAGCTGCAGCGAAGGAGACTGCCATCGAGGGAAGAAAAAGAGGGGTGGAGCTGAACAAGAAGCGGAGTGAAGATGTCGTCTTCATCCCATCGAACTTGAGCGGTCCAGTCCTTCAGGCGAGGTACGGATATCTATGGGGGAGGCCCATTGAAAAAGGGCATGGAGCACCCGTAGTTTATGTAGCGGGGAAGGAAGATCTGCCGGATTCTTATCACTTCTTTCGTGCTTATTTCATCTGCAGCCTCTATCCCCCCTTCTCCGTGTTCTTTGAGGCTATCATGAATATCTATGGATTCCACCTCCTTTATTTCACACCAAATGCAATGGCGACCATGGCCATCTTCGCGCATTTGTGCGAGAATTTTGTTGGGGTCGGGCCCAATGTGGATTTGTTCCGGCATTACTTTGTTCCGTGAGTGGAGAGCAAGGTCAGTCACTCCAGAATCCTTAGCTGGATGCCGCGCGTGGCGAGGAAGTTTTGGGATTACCTCCCTGGGTACCAGCGCGAGAGGTGGGATGAATGGAGAGGGGATTGGTGCTAGATCCAGGACAAGGAAGCTCCCGAGTTCTGCGAAGCACGGAAGGTGTGTGTCGAGCGCGGCAAGAATTGGAGCCTCAAAGGGCACACTGAGGATAGGCTGCGTCTGGCAATTAACAGGATCACCCGTTTGAGGGCTGCTGGGTTGACCATCGAACATGTGGGGGAAGATTTCCTTCTCCGCCGCTGCAGGAAAGGGACAGACCCGCGTGGCTGTATGGTGATGCCACGGATAGGATGAGGCTGCTTCCAGGGTTGGCCAACAACTTATCAGTTTATGGTCATGCCTGGTTGTGCAACCAATTTTTTGGTCGCTTTGAGTTGTTCAAGCTCCCGGCAGCCGTCATTCCCCTGAATATCAATTCTGCCAGTGACCAGATACTGAAGTGGATGCCGGACTGCAATGCTGAAGGGGTGGAGAGCACTTGGCAGCTACCCACCCTAGATGAAGAGCTCGAGTGGTCGAACACTCTCGTGGAGAAGGCCACCAGGACCGAAACCAGAATGTATAAATGCACCTCCTCGCGCCGAGGTGGCGTATATCTTGAAGAGGGTTGAGGAAGACAAGGGCGCCCGCCTCGCAGAGATGGAGAAGGGAGGAAAGGCTCGGAAGGGCAAAGGGAAGGCTGGGGACGGGAGTTCTTCCCAAGGCGGCAGGGAGGCGCAAGCCACAGAAGAATCTGCCAGGGATAACTTTGTCGGGCTAGAGGCTCTAGCCGTGGCAGCGACGGAGCTTCAGGAGGAGGAGGAGGAGGTTGGCGAGGTGGTGGGTGATATGTCCATTTTGCAGCATGTTTTCTTGCTGTTATTTAGGATGTTTTTATCCGTAATAATGCTTTTTGGTGTAATTCTAATGCCTTTTCTCTCATAATATGCGAGGTATACACAAAGAGGGAGAATTCCGATGGTGGAAATCATGCACAGAAAAGCTACGTCAGGCCACCTATTCTGCACAACTCCAAACAAGCTGAAACTTCACAAGGATTTTTTATGGAATATTTGAAGATTATTGGAGCAAATAACTACCAGAGGGGCCCCACCAGGTGGGCACAACCCACCTGGGCGCGCCCTGGTGGGTTGTGCTCACCCAGGCCCATCTCCGGTGCCCATCTTCTGGTATATAGGTCATTTTGACCAAGAAAAAATAAGGAGAAAACTTTTGGGACGGAGCGCCACCGTCTCGAGGCGAAACTTGGGGACGAGCACTTTTTCCCTCCGATGGAGTGATTCCGCCAGGGGAACTTCCCTCCCGGAGTGGGAAATCATCATCATCATCATCACCAACAACTCTCCCATCTTGGGGAGGGCAATCTCCATCAACATCTTCAACATCACCATCTCATCTCAAACCCTAGTTCATCTCTTGTGTTCAATCTTGTTACCAGAACTACATATTGGTGCTTGTGGATGACTAGTAGTGTTGATTACATCTTGTAGTTGATTACTATATGGTTTATTTGGTGGAAGAATATATTTTCAGATCCAATATGCTATTTAATACTCCTCTGACCTTGAGCATGGTTATTAATTGTGAGTAGTTACTTTTGTTCTTGAGGTCACGAGAGAAATCATGTTGCAAGTAATCATGTGAACTTGATATGTGTTCGATATTTTGATAGTATGTACGTTGTGATTCCCTTGGTGGTGTCATGTGAACGTTGACTACATGACACTTCACCATATTTAGGCCTAAGGGAATGCATTGTGGAGTAGCAATTAGATGATGGGTTGCGAGAGCGACAGAAGCTTAAACCCCAGTTTATGCGCTATTCCGTAAGGGATCGATTGGATCCAAAAGTTTAATGCTATGGTTAGAATTTATTCTTAATACTTTTCTCCTAGTTGTGGATGCTTGCCGGAGGGTTAATCATAAGTAGGAGGTTTGTTAAAGTAAGAACAACACCTAAGCACCAGTCCACCCACATATCAAATTATCAAAGTAGCGAACCCAAATCGAACCAACATGGTGAAAGTGACTAGATGAAAATCCCGTGTACCCTCAAGAACGCTTTGCTTATCATAAGAGACCATTTTGGCCTATCCTTTGCCTCAAAAGGATTGGGCTACCTTGCTGCACTTTTGTTACTACTATCGTTACTTGCTCGTTACACATTATCTTGCTATCAAACTACTCTGCTACTTACAATTTTAGCACTTGCAGACATTACCTTACTAATAACCACTTGTCATTTCCTTATGCTCCTCATTGGGTTTGACACTCTTATTGAAAAGAGCTGCAATTGATCCCCTATACTTGTGGGTCATTAGTGGGGCTCGAGGAGTGGCTCGCGGCTGGGCCACAAGCCCCCGAGCTAGACCCCGAACAGCGCACCCGCAGACGCGCGGCTGCCCAAGGGGCAGCAGCCTCTAACCCAGCACCAGCCGCCAAGAGAGTGAAGAAGACCGCGACCAAAGCTAACAAGGCTGAGGTAGCGTGCCGCCAATCTCCTCGTCTGGGCCAGACCAAGGCTTCTTCCGCCAAGTGGCCGACGGACGTGGAGGCGGAGTGCAGCCCCTCCTCTGGCTCGAGCTCCTCGCAGAGCTCGTCCTCCCCGGAGCTCATGGCGTCACGGCAAGCACCGAAGTTGTCGGGGAGCTCTGCCCCTCCGTCCGTGAAGAGAGGGCGGGAGTCTCCACCTCCCATGGAGTTCAACTTGAGCTCCATGCTCATTGCAGAAGAGTAAGGAGGATTTCTACTTTCATGGATAACTTGTGCATGTCTAGTTAATTTTTCTGACTGACCTCTTGTTCTTGTGGTTGTCGGCAGGGAAGTGGAGGAGGACACGAAAACCCTCATCCACCATTCCTAGAAGGGGCTCCGGCGTCTTGGGTCGTTGAAGGGCGCAGAGAGCCCGGTCTTGGCGGGGGGTGATGCGGAGGACCCCGTGCCAAGCCCCCAGCTCAGCCCCCGGCCCGGGAGCGGAAACTTGCCCCCATCTGCTGGGGGTGACGGGGGCGGCCTTCCTGTTTCCCTCGATGGAGGAGGAGGTGAGACGACACAGGGCGAGCCCCTCCCTGAGGGGCATGCTCCCCCCCGTCGCTCGACCGGAAGAAATCGCCGTGGAGCCTTCCGCGACAGAGGCAGCACAGAAGGCCGTTGAGTCTTCCCCGGCGGAGGACGAAGCCCATGACCCAGCAGCAGTTGTTGCCGGGGAGACAGAGATTTCTGCCCGGCAGACCTCTCCGGGTATCTTATTCAATCCTTCCTTTTCTTCATGCTCTGATTACTTCTGCTGACTTCTCCGCTCGCTCGAGACTTCTGTTTCTTCATTATTTACTGGCCCTTTCATATGCGGCCCCTCAAACTGAGGAACCAGACCTGCTGGAGGTGGTGGTTGATATAGGGAGGGCCGCCATAGACGAAGCCGCAGAGCTTGCCGCTGCAGAGGGATAGGATCTCGCTACCGGGGAAGCACGGGGCTCCTTGGCAGTGGTGGAGCACTCTTTAGAGGACGCACCGGTACAGGAAGTGGTTATCAAGGCGAAGATTCCCCTCCAAACCATGGGCCGACTCCCCTCTTCCGGGGTTGTCGCTGAGGCCCCGCCGTCTTCCTCAAACACGCTGGCTATGGCGCTGTCATTGCCTGACATTGGAGCCTCCGGCGACGGACGCGGAGCTCGACGAAGAACTTCGACGCCTCCTGGCACCGTTGTACTTGGGAGCCGGGGAGGTCGACGAATCAGCTGCTATCACAATGGATTTGTCCTTCATGGAGTCCATGACAGTGGGTGTGAAGGAAATGCCGGCCCGGCACCGTCAGAAGTGGCAGGAGCTCAAGGAACGGCGTGAATCCGCCGGCAAGGTGGACCTGAAGCTGAAGGACAAGTGCTTGGAGTTGCGCAAATGGCACGACAGGCAGTTCAAGGCGCTCATGAGGCAACAAGAGACCCTCCAGTTGATGAGGGAGGATGTCATCGCTAGGGAGGCGTGTCTCGCAGACCACAAGGAATCTTTGAACGCCAGGGAGCGAGGGATCTCCCTCCCGGAGGAGATACTCGAAGATATTCTTCAGGCCAAGGATGAGGATCTGGAGGCTCTTGTGCGACAGCATACCAAGGAGCTGGAGGACAAGCACGGAGCCGCCTTGGACGCTCTTACCGCTGACCATGCTGCCCAGTTGAAGAAGCTTACTGAAGATCTGGACAATGCGTCTGGCGCCAAGATTGAGCTCGACCGGCAGGTGGCTAAGATGAGTGAAGATCTTGCTGGGAGCACCAAGGTGGTGGATGCGCTTAAAGAGAAAGCACGGCAGGTGGAGATCCACTTGATTGATGCATAGTCGTAGCTTGCCTCCAAGACCTAGAGCCTTGATGCCGCCAACGGTAACATCACAAACATGAAGGCGAGGATTGGCTCACTGGAGCAGTCGGCGGAGTCCCTTGAGTCCTGCCAGCAGTTGCTGTCCAGGGACTTGGAAACCCCTAGGCAACTCTGGCAAGATGCCAAGGACAAGTTGAAGAATCGGGTCGACACGAGTAACCTCTGGATCAAGAGCCTGGTCGACATTGCCGACCATCTTGGTGCCCAGGCTGCGGCGATGGGTATGGACGACCCAGTTTTCTCGGCAAACAAGCAGGAGGTCCCAAGCGTCAAACTGGGGCTCTTCTTCAACGAGCTGATCGAGAAGCTGGAAGTGCATGAAGAGGGGAGGGCCGAGTGCTTCGCGACCGAGTCCCGGAGGCTTGCCCGCGAGGCCCTATTCATGGTCTTGAGCAATATCGCCTGCCGTCACCCGAACCTCGAGCTTGATGACAGATTCAAGAGGCCGCCAGCGGGTGCCGACGTTGCTGCCGCTAAGGAGAAAGCTGCATCCCAGGACGACAGGGTTCTTCAAGTTTGAGCTATTCCGCCCGGCCATCGGGCCAAGTATCGGGCAAAAACTTGGTTCTCTTCTTTGCCTAAAAATAGTATTAATTCATGGAATAAGTGTAAAGATTCTTTTATCTCTAAGTATTTTACTCCCGCTAAGATCATTTCTCTTAGAAATGATATTATGAATTTTAAGCAACTTGATCATGAGCATGTTGCACAAGCTTGGGAGAGGATGAAATTAATGATACGTAATTGCCCTACACATGGTTTGAATTTATGGATGATTATACAAATAAATGATGCCGGATTGAATCTTGCTTATATAAATCTTTTAGATTCGGCCACGGGAGGCACTTTTATGGAAATCACTTTAGGAGAAGCTACTAAACTTCTAGACAATATTATGGTTAATTATTCTCAATGGCACGCCGAAAGATCCACTAGTAAAAAAGTTCATGCTTTTGAAGAGATTAATGTTTTGAGTGGAAAGATCGATGAACTTATGAAATTGTTTGCTAATAAAAGTGCTTCTTCTGATCCTAGTGATATGCCTTTGTCCACTTTGATTGAGAATAATAATGAATCTATGGATGTGAATTTTGTTGATAGGAACAATTTTGGTAACAACGCGTAGAGGAAATTTTAATTCTAGGCCGTTTCCTAATAATTCCTCTAATAATTATGGTAATTCCTACAACAACTCTTATGGAAATTTTAATAAGATGCCCTCTGATTTTGAGACTAGTGTTAAATAATTTATGAATTCGCAAAAGAATTTCAATGCTTTGCTTGAAGAAAAATTGCCTAAGATTGATGAGTAGGCTAGGTTCGTGTATAGAATTTCTCTTGGTGTTGATTCTTTGAAACTTAGATATATTCCACCTAAGCATGACATCAATGATTCTCTCAAAGCCATGAGAATTTCCAATGACGAGTGCAAAGAAGAACCGCTAGGATGCGTGCTAAAAAAGATTGCTTTGTGAAAGCGTGTTCTTATAGTTTTCATGATAATAATGATGAAGATCTAAAAGTGATTGATGTTTCTCCTATTAAATCTTTGTTTTCCGACATGAATCTTGATAAATATGGGACTGGAGATGAGTCAACTTTAGTTAAAAGGCGTCCAATGATTTGGAGTTTTTAGATCTTGATGCAAAAATTGGCAAAAGTGGGATTGAAGAGGTCAAAACTTTACATAGCAATGAACCCACTATTTTGGATTTCAAGGAATTTAATTATGATAATTGATCTTTGATAGATTGTATTTCCTTGTTGCATTCCATGCT
Organism: Aegilops bicornis; assembly: GCA_021605145.1. Lineage (NCBI taxonomy): Eukaryota > Viridiplantae > Streptophyta > Magnoliopsida > Poales > Poaceae > Aegilops > Aegilops bicornis. The sequence goes on along the minus strand of CM038671.1, from coordinate 626,804,160 downwards.
AAATTCTCCTCATGCTTATGATCAAAATAAAGCTTTTACCAAACACATCGTTGATGCTTTAATGCAATCCTATGAAGAAAAGCTTGAACTAGAAGTTTCTATCCCTAGAAAACTTTATGATGAGTGGGAACCCACTATTAAAATTAATATTAAAGATTATGAATTCTATGCTTTATGTGATTTGGGTGCTAGTGTTTCCACGATTCCAAAAACTTTGTGTGATGTGCTAGGTTTCCGTGAATTTGATGATTGTTCTTTAAATCTGCATCTTGCGGATTCCACCATTAAGAAACCTTTGGGAAGGATTAATGATGTCCTTATTGTTGTAAATAGGAATTATGTGCCCGTAGATTTCATTGTTCTTGATATAGATTTCAATCCTACATGTCCTATTATTCTTGGTAGACCTTTCCTCAGAACGATTGGTGCAATTATTGATATGAAAGAAGGAAATATTAAATTCCAATTTCCGTTAAGGAAAGGCATGGAACACTTCCCTGGAAATGAAATTAAATTACCTTATGAATCTATTATGATAGCCACATATGGATTGCATACCAAATATGACAATACCTAGATCTATTCTTGCTTTTATGCCTAGCTAGGGGCGTTAAACAATAGCGCTTGTTGGGAGGCAACCCAATTTTATTTTTGTTCTTTGCTTTTTGTTCCTGTTTAGTAATAAATAATTCATCATGCTACTGTTATGATTGTGTTTTTTGTGTTTTAATTAGTTTTTGTGCCAAGTAATGCCTTTAGGATCTTCTTGGATGATAGTTGTTTGATCTTGCTGAAAAAGACAGAAACTTTGTGCTCATGAAAATAATTTTCATAAATCACATAAAAGAACTTTTAACCTGATTCTTTTTGAAGTAGATTAATATACAAATTACCCTGGTCATACTAATTTGGTAGAATTTTTGGAGTTCCAGAAGTATTCGAAAGTTACAGATTGCTACAGACTGTTCTGTTTTTGACAGATTCTGTTTTGTGTGTGTTGTTTGCTTATTTTGATGAATCTATGGCTAGTATCGGGGGTATGAACTATAGATAAGTTGGAAAAAAGTAGGTTTAAAACCAATATAAATAAATAATGATTTCATTACAGTACCTTAAAGTGGTGGTTTATTTTCTTATACTAACGGAGCTCATGAGATTTTCTGTTTAAGTTTTGTGTTGTGAAGTTTTCAAGTTTTTGGGTAAAGATTTGATTGATTTTGGAATAAGGAGTGGCAAGAGCCTAAGCTTGGGGATGCCCAAGTTACCCCAAGGTAAATTCAAGGACAACCAAAAGCCTAAGATTGGGGATGCCCCGGAAGGCATCCCCTCTTTCATCTTATCTATCGGTAACTTTACTTGAGGCTATATTTTTATTCACCACCTGATATGTGTTTTGCTCGGAGCGTCTTGTATGATTTGAGTCTTTGCTTTTTAGTTTACCACAATCATCCTTGCTGTACACACCTTTTGGGAGAGACACACATGAATCGGAATTTATTAGAATACTCTATGTGCTTCACTTATATCTTTTGAGCTAGATAATTTTGCTCTAGTACTTCACTTATATCTTTTTAGAGCACGGTGGTGGTTTTATTTTGTAGAAATTATTGATCTCTCATGCTTCACTTATATTATTTTGAGAGTCTTTTAGAATAGCATGGTAATTTGCTTTGGCTATAAAATTATTCCTAATATGATAGGCATCCAAGATGGGTATAATAAAAACTTTCATATAGAGTGCATTGAATACCATGAGAAGTTTGACACTTGATGATTGTTTTGAGATGTGAAGATGGTGATATTAGACTCGTGCTAGTTGAGTAATTGTGAAATTGAGAAATACTTGTGTTGAGGTTTGCAAGTCCCGTAGCATGCATGTATGGTAACTGTTGTGTAACAAATTTGAAGCATGAGGTGTTCTTTGATTGTCTTCCTTATGAGTGGCGGTCGGGGACGAGCGATGGTCTTTTCCTACCAATCTATCCCCCTACGAGCATGCACGTAGTGCTTGGTTGATGACTTGTAGATTTTTGCAATAAGTATGCGAGTTCTTTATGACTAATGTTGAGTCCATGGATTATATGCACTCTCACCTTCCATCATTGCTAGCCTCTTCGGTACCGTGCATTGCCCTTTCTCACCTCGAGAGTTGGTGCAAACTTCACCGGTGCATCCAAACCCCATGATATGATATGCTCTATCACACATAAACCTCCTTATATCTTCCTCAAAACATCCACCATACCTACCTACTATGGCATTTCCATAGCCATTCCGAGATATATTGCCATGCAACTTTCCACCATTCCATTTTTCTATGACACGCTTCATCATTGTCATATTTCCTTGCATGATCATGTAGTTGACATCGTATTTGTGGCAAAGCCACCGCTCATAATTTTTATACATGTCACTCTTGAATCATTGCACATCCCGAAATACCGCCGGAGGCACTCATATAGAGTCATATTTGTTTCTAGTATCGAGTTGTAATCCTTGAGTTGTGAATAAATAGAAGTGTGATGATCATCATTATTAGAGCATTGTCCTGTGTGAGGAAAAAAAAGAGAAAGACCAAATAAAAAAAGAGAAGGCCCAAAAAAAGAGAAAGGCCAAATAAAAAAAGAGAAGGCCCAAAAAATGAGAGAAAAAGAGAGAAGGGACAGTGCTACTATCCTTTTTCCACACTTGTGCTTCAAAGTAGCACCATGATCTTCATGATAGAGAGTCTCTTATTTTGTCACTTTCATATACTAGTGGGAATTTTTCATTATAGAACTTGGCTTGTATATTCCAACGATGGGCTTCCTCAAAATGCCCTAGGTCTTCGTGAGCAAGCAAGTTGGATGCACACCCACTTAGTTTCTTTTGTTGAGCTTTCATACATTTATAGCTCTTGTACATCTGCTGCATGGCAATCCCTACTCCTCGCATTGACATCAATTGATGGGCATCTCCATAGCCCGTTGATTAGCCGCGTCAATGGGAGACTTTCTCCCTTTTTGTCTTCTCCACACAACCTCCATCATCATATTCTATTCCACCCATAGTGCTATGTCCATGGCTCGCGCTCATGTATTGCGTGAAAGTTGAAAAAGTTTGAGAATACTAAAGTATGAAACAATTGCTTGGCTTGTCATCGGGGTTGTGCATGATGGGAGCCTTTTATGTGATGAAAATGAAGCATGGCCAAACTATATGATTTTGTAGGGATGAGCTTTCTTTGGCTATGTTATTTTGATAAGACATAATTGCTTGGTTAGTATGCTTGAAGTATTATTATTTTTATGTCAATATTAACTTTTGTCTTGAATCTTACGGATCTGAATATTCATGCCACAATAAAGGAAATTACATTGAAAATTATGTTAGGTAGCATTCCCCATCAAAAATTCTGTTTTTATCATTTACCTACTCGAGGACGAGCTGGAATTAAACTTGGGGATGCTTGATATGTCTCCAACGTATCTATAATTTTTTTATTGTTCCATGCTATTATATTATCTGTTTTGGATGTTTAATGGGCTTTAATATGCACTTTTATATTATTTTTGGGACTAACCTATTAACCAAAGGCCCAGTGCAAATTTTTGTTTTTTTGCCTATTTCAGTGTTTCACAGAAAAGGAATATCAAACGGAACGAAACCTTTGTGAGGATCTTTCTTGGAACAAACGCAACCCAAGAGGCTTGGAGTACAAGTCCGGAAGTCCGTGAAGCTTCCACGAGGCAGGGGGCGCGCCCAGGGGGTAGGCGCCCCCATCCTCGTGGGCCCCATGGAGCTCCACCGACGTACTTATTTCGCCTATATATAACCTTGTACCCTAAAAACATCCAGGAGAGCCACGAAACCACTTTTCCACCGTCGCAGCCTTCTGTACCCGTGAGATCCTATCTTGGGGCCTTTTCCGACGATCTTCCGGAGTGGGATCCGATCACAGAGGGCTTATACATCAACACCATAGCCTCTCCGATGATGTGTGAGTAGTTTACCACAGATCTTTGGGTCCATAGTTATTAGCTAGATGACTTCTTCTCTCTCTTTGGTTCTCAATACAAAGTTCTCCTCGGTGTTCTTGGAGATCTATTCGATGTAATACTCTTTTGCGGTGTGTTTGCCGAGATCCGATGAATTGTGGGTTACGAACTTGATTATCTATGAATATTATTTGGTTCTTCTATGAATTCTTATATGCATGATTTGATATCTTTGCAAGTCTCTTCGAATTATCGGTTTATTTTGGCCTACTAGATTGATCTTTCTTGCAATAGGAGAAGTGCTTAGCTTTGGGTTCAATCTTGCGGTGTCCTTTCCCGGTGATGCGAGGGGCAGCAAGACACGTATTGTATTGTTGCCATCGAGGATAAAAAGATGGGGTTTATATCATATTGCTTGAGTTTATCCCTCTACATCATGTCATCTTGCTTAATGTGTTACTCCGTTCTTATGAACTTAATACTCTAGATTTATTGTAGCGACCTGACCCAACATCGGTCAAGTCTCTGTGTCTGTACCATCCCAAGATCATGCTGGTACTCACAGTACATCGATAAAGTAATCAAAGTTCAATCACACCTGAATTTTATTACACGATTCTCATATAGAGTCTTTATTACAAGGGAATAAATTCGCTCAAGGCCAACTCATGAGAATTAAACTACTAATGCTCTTGAGCGTCGAGGTAAAGCGAGTCCATCCGACTCAAAGGGCAATCGCCAAGCGGGCGTAGCCTCACTCTGATCGGAATATATCTCTGCAACATAATACGTTGCAGCCATGTAGGTCAGCTTTTGGAATAAGCTAGCAAGTCATGAAGAATAACAATAATAAAGTTACTACACTATATGCATTTTGGCTGTGGAGCTCTAAGTTTCATCATTTTGCGAAAAGCCAATTTTTATCCTACTACAGTGGACTTATTTGCAAATTACTACAAATTGTTGGTAGTTATTGAGATGGTTCCGCCAACCAATATCTCGTTCCCAATTATTAAGTCATAAACCCTCAAATTAATTCATTAGTTTTAGTGTTGAGATATCCGAATACTTCCAAGTTCCAGAGGCTCAAATGTCCGTAGCAGGGACACGGCTAATCGATTAGGTTATAACCCTCTGCAGAGGTTTGCGCACTTTCCCGCAAGAATCATTCCCTCCTTTAGAGTCTTCGCACTTCATGGTGTTTGAAGGCGGGACGAATGAAACAGGGTCTTCCAAAGAGTTCTTCCGCCACGCCGGTACCCATCCAATCCTACCGTTCGTCTACTTCTCGTAGTACCGCCCAGCCAGCGCCACTACTAGGGTCAACCCAGTGAGCCCATAATGGCTTGCGGCTGCACAGGTAAGCTTCGGGTCATGGGGCATCCATCCTTCTCTTCGTGGCTGGGTGAAGCTTTCCGCAGGATGTCATGGCGCTTCTCCATGCATCCCGGCCACCACTGGGTGCTCCAGGGTGCCCGTCAACCGTCCTCCACCCAGTAGTGATTTCCGAAGTCCATCTTGATCATTGTAGTTCATGGGGTTATCATCATCATTGACTCTCACATCTTGCTTATGAATATCACTCATACCAAATCCCGTCTCTGAGCATAGCAAAATTACTACTACGTCCAGGGTTCATGGTAACATGGGGATTGGTTCATCCTTCCACATGATACTACTCTAGTTTAATTACTTCAAGATTTCACTACTGCTTGCATGGTGGGGTGGTGACAACTACTAATGCTCAAAAACCTAGGTATAGAAATAACATGATCAAAACTTGCCTTCTTGATGATCCTCGTAAGCTAAAGAGTCGTAGTAGCAAGCTTAGCACTCGGAAACTCTACCGAGACAAACAATAACACAATAAGCACAAAGCAAGAGGATCACACAAGATAACAATAGTAACATAGCACAATAAAACAATCAAAACCAAATCCAAAAGAAAAACTCAAAGAAACAACTCAAAGTTTTTCCTACTCCAAACAATAGCTAAAAATAGTTTTTATATAACAAAAATTCCTTAATATAACCTAATCATGGTTTTAGGTTAACTTAACAGAAAAGGATTCACTAAGCAACTAGGAGCAAAAAGAATTAATTAAAAAGCTATTATAAAACTCATTCTAGGCCTAATCCAATTTCTATTAAGAAAAATAATTTAAAACTTTTATTAATTATAAATAAAAGTTCATCTACTAGAATGACAGAAACTAACCTAGAATAACTAATCACAAGTTAAAAATAAATTAATTTACTAATTAATTAATTGGGAAAACAGGAACTAGTTAATTAATTAGGATTAATAGGATTCTGTCTAAAACTAATTATTTATTAATCCTAAAATACCCAAATAAATTTCTAGGGTTTGGCAATGTCAAAATAAAGTGGTGACAAAAAGAATCATGCAAAAATAATTTTTCTAACTAAAGTTATAGCAGATTTGCTATTCTGGCTAAAACAATATTAAAGCATTTTTAATTACTTTTAACATAGCTATATATATATATATTTCAGAAACTACATAAAATTTGCAATCCAACAAAAAAAGAATCACTCAAAAATATTAAACAGAATAAAAGATATACTTTTTTGAAAACTGAAACTATTCGGCTAAAACAGAAAATCAAATAAAAGAAAAAGGCCTAATGGGCCTATACTGTGCACTAGGCGTAGTTTAGTCTAAACGGGCTCTAGGGTTTAAAACTAAACGAACCGGCCTAAACAAATAAACCTAAACTAAAAATAAACCGATCGGACCGGCCGGTTTTCTAACTAAAACATAACCCTTCGGGGTTCTAATCCTAGCCCTAGATCTAGGATCGAACGGTGGAGGGGGATTGCCGGTGACTTACCGGACTCACGGGCGGCGGCGGGCGGCGAGAGGTCAGGCGTCCAAGGCCGGCGAGTTCAGCGACTGCCCGAGGACGCGGGGAGAACGGGGTGGTTCGGTGGGGTCGGGGTGGTCGGGTGGACTAGGCGTCGACGGGCGGCGACTATGGCGGCGGGCGAGCCGGGCTCCCGACGTCGAGCGAGAGGAGAGGGGTGCGCGAGGTCTCGGGGAATGGGTGCGAGCTCGGCTTTTATAGCCTGGGGGTCGGGCCTTGCTTCGGGGGTCGATCGGGGCGATCGGGGGATCCCGGATCCTTCGGGATCCGGTCGATCTCCGGCGAGGTCGAAGCGTGGGCGAGGGGGGAAGAAGAGGGGCGGGGCCCACGGGTCAGCGAGAGGGAGAGAGGGGCGGGTCGAGCGGGTGGCCGAGACGGAGGGTTTTCGGGCGCGGGTGAGAGGGAGGGTGAGCTGGGCCGGTCGGTGGCTCGCTGGGCTAGCCACAGTGGGCCGGCCGGGCCAGCTGGGTCTTGAGGGAGGGTCTTGTTGGCTGGGCACAGGTGGCCTAATTTGGCGCCCGAGGGGTTTTCTTTATTATTTTTTAAATAAATACAAAAACAGAAATAAAACAATATCTATAAATATTTTATATAGGGTATATATATACCAAAATGATCAGGGGAATATTCCCTTTCATTTGAACATTTTTCCAAAGGCAAAATCCAAACTTCATAAAAATCTATTTTTTTCAAATTCAAATAAATTTCAGATTTGAATCCAAATCTTTTGGCATTGTTTCCTCTGATATTTTTGGAGTGTCATGTTTGCTCCTCTCATACTTTTGATCAAGTATTTATCAGGCTTGGTTTTTGAATTGTTTCCCACATGCCAAAATTTGAAATTCAAATTCAAAACTCAAAATTCTCTGAAACTTCAAATGGCATTCAAATTCAAACAGGATGCATAGGATGCTTATCTATAATTGTAAAACATTCCAAATAGGAAATTTGGGATGTTACAAACCTACCCACCTTAAGATGAATCTCGCCCTCGAGATTCGGGTTGGCTAGCAAATAGGTGCGGGTGGTCTCGAAGAAGGTCTTCTTAGCGTTCCCAGTGGCTTCTTCCTCGGTGTGGTGACTCCACGGACCTTGCAAAACTTGATGACCTTCTTTGCGGGTGACTCTGCTTGCAGTCTCGAGAATTGGACGGGTTTCTCCTTGTAAGTCAAATCACATCAAGCTGTATGGCCTCTAGGGGCACCTTTGTGTCTCTCAACGGAACATCGGCCATGTCGGCATGACCCTTCTTCACCGAGAAACATGGAAAACATCATGAACTCCGGACAATCCTTCCGGCAATTCCAACTTGTATGCAACTTCTCCACGACGTTCGAGGATTTTGTATGGGCCAATGAATCGGGGTGCTAACTTTCCCTTGACTCCAAACCTCTTGATTCATCCAAGGTCTGGGTTTCCAACACTATGAGGTCTGCGGGAAATTTATGGTTCCCGATGTTGAGGGTTGCAGGACAGCTTAAACCTGCCATCATTTCTCCTCCTGCGGAACTGACGCGAAGGGGGCTTCTAAGGGTTCTAGTGCGTAACCCGTACTTTCCACAACTACCCTTGATATGAATGAATGCGTTGCACCAGAATCAAAGAGAACCAAAACTGAACGTGAATTCAATAAAAACTTACCAACCACGATTGTTCGGCTGATCATAGACGTCCTCCACGCCGATGTGGTTCACCCGAGCACGAGGGAACGGATTGGGCTTCTTGGCTGAGCCTCCATTGCCATTACCATTCCTCCGCTTGGCCTCCGGGCAGTCGGTGGCGTAGTGCCCTGTCTTCCGCACTTGAAGCGGTGATGTGGCTCGAGATCCTTCGAGCCGGGGCAGAACGGTGCTGATTGCCATTACCATTTCCATTGCCATTGCCATTACCATGGCCTGACTTGTTGTCCTGGCTGCGGTTGTTCCCATTTCCTCCATGGTTATGGCCTCCATGGTTATGATGGGTGTGCCCTCCTGAGTACGGTGCATAGCGGGGCTTCACTGAGCTCCGAGTTGTGCTTCCCCTGGCTGTACTTCCGCTTGCGGCTTTCTATCTGCTGCTGCTTGCCTTCCAGAATGATGGCCTTATCTACTAGCTCCTGGTAGTTGTTGAAGGTAGCCACAATAAGCTGCATGCTCAGTTCATCATTGAGTCCCTCAAGGAACTTCTCACCTTGGCGGCGTCGTGGCCACATCATCGTGGGCATAGCGAGCAAGCTTGCTGAATTCATCCACGTCTTGTGCCACAAGACGATTCCCCTGGCGTAAGTTGCGGAACTCACGCTTCTTCGCACTCATGGCTCCGGTGGGACATGAGCAAAGGCGAAAAGGCTGCTGGAATTGGTCCCATGTGATGCCACCCATGGGAAAGTGGCGGTGTAGTTCTCCCACCAAGAAGCTGCAGGTCCATCCGGTTGATGCGCCGCAAAGCGCACCTTCTCAAAGATCGGTGCATCCAACGGTGACTAGCTCTCTTCCGATTTTGCGGAGCCAATCATCAGCCACAATCGGCTCGGTGCTACTAGAGAACACCCGGATTCAACCTCGTAAATCGAGTCAAGTTGTCCACGGTGGGTGGTGGTGGCGGTGGATTGTTGGCGGTGTTGTTCGATTCAATCAGAGCTGCATCGATGCATTCTGCTTTGGAGCATTTGGGTGAGCTCCGGCGGAAAACCAAAGGTCACGTCTCGGAGGCATCTCGTGTTTTTGGAGTGGGTGAGAAAATTAGAATAGAACAATGGTCTATGAGAATTACACTACCCATATGAATGCACAATCATAACACACCAAACATTTATTCATTCCACTCAAACATGGTTCAAACTCGATTACAAAAGCTCATGACAAATCGAAGGAAAACATCGGCCCTAACTGATCGGCGAAAAAGTAAAAGATAACATGGTGGTCGACTAAACAGTCTTCATCGGTGGCGCCTCCTCTTGGGGTTTCCTTCAAGGGTACTCCTTCAAAATCCTGATCATTGCTCACGAGGGTGCTTCACTCCACTCGGGTAAAGGTCCTCTCCCAAGTCCATCTTCTCCTCAATCGCGGCAAGCTTCATCTTCGTGTCGTCGACTATCTCCATGAAGTCCGTGATTTCTTCCTCATGGCCAAGGAAGTCTGCGCGTGCCTTCTCCTCCAGTTCAGTTCATGAACAAAAGCTTCGGTGTGTCTTCGAAGTTACGGCGAAGTCTGAATCTCCCGTTCCTCGAGAAGACACTCCAAGTCCTGGATGTACGAGAGGGTGGAATCGTCCTCGATGGTACGGATGATATCTCCATTCCTTGCCCTGCGAGAAACCATGGCGAGGTCTGAGTGATCGAAGCTCGGCCTGTACTCCTCTCGGAGATGTCCAAGTGCTCGTAGATCGCCACGTCCCTTCCGATGATCCAGCTTGAACTCGGTGAACTCAAAGTTGATAGGCTCCGTGTGTCCTCCAAAGGTCCTCCTTGGGATATGCACCTCAACTCAGAAGCGGGTGTCCGCTTAAGTGCATTAGTGGGTTTCCGGTGATCGAGGGTAGAGCTATCTTGGTGCTTCACCATCTGGACCAGCTTTCTTCCAAAGGGCATCGTCTCGTCGGGCCGGCGTAACTCCGGTAGCAAAACTGGGGTGAACTCGGCGGCCATCTAGAATGTTGCAAAGGGGAGAAGAGTCAGAATTGAACAAGGAAGAATTATAGAATGAAAAGGGGTTCAAAGTAAATGGTCTCTGCTTATGGCTTTCCGATCCTAGGGGTTACGATCCTACGGTCAGCGGGTGATCTGAAACCATCTCTCGTAGCGACCTGACCCAACATCGGTCAAGTCTCTCGTGTCTGCATTTCCATCCCAAGATCATGCTTTGGTACTCACAAGACATCGATAAAGTAATCAAAGTTCAATCACACCTGAATTTTATTACACGATTCTCATATAGAGTCTTTATTACAAGGGAATAAATTCGCTCAAGGCCAACTCATGAGAAATAAACTACTAATGTTGCGGAAGCGTCGAGGTAAAGCGAGTCCATCCGACTCAAAGGGCAATCGCTAAGCGCGGAGCGTCAGCCTCACTGATCGGAATATATCTCGCAACATAATACGTTGCAGCCATGTACGTCAGCTTTTAGAATAAGTCGGCAAGTCATGAAGAATAACAATAATAAAGTTACTACACTATATGCATTTTGGCTGTGGAGCTCTAAGTTTCATCATTTTGCGAAAAGCCAATTTTTATCCTACTACAAAGGACTTATTTGCAAATTACTACAAATTGTTGGTAGTTATTGAGATGGTTCCGCCAACCAATATCTCGCTCCCAATTATTAAGTCATAAACCCTCAAATTAATTCATTAGTTTTAGTGTTGAGATATCCGAATACTTCCAAGTTCCAGAGGCTCAAATGTCCGTAGCAGGGACACGGCTAATCGATTAGGTTATAACCCTCTGCAGAGGTTTGCGCACTTTCCCGCAAGAATCATTCCTCCTTTAGAGTCTTCGCACTTCATGGTGTTTGAAGACGGAGACGAATGAAACAGGGTCTTCCAAAGAGTTCTTCCGCCAACGCCGGTACCCATCCAATCCTACCGTTCGTCTACTTCTCGTAGTACCGCCCACCAGCGTCACTACTAGGGTCAACCCAGCCAGAGCCCATAATGGCTTGCGGCTGCACGTAAGCTTCGGTCATGGGGCATCCATCCTTCTCTTCGTGGCTGGGTGAAGCTTTCCGCAGGATGTCATGGCGCTTTCTCCATGCATCCCGGCCACCATCGGGTGCTCCAGGTGCCCGTCAACCGTCCTCCACCCAAAGAGTGATTTTCCGAAGTCCATCTTGATCATTGTAGTTCATGGGGTTATCATCATCATTGACTCTCACATCTTGCTTATGAATATCACTCATACCAAATCCCGTCTCTGAGCATAGCAAAATAACTACTACGTCCGGGTCATGGTAACAAGGGATTGGTTCATCCTACCACATGATACTACTCAAGTTTAATGACTTCAAGATTTCACTACTGCATGCATGGTGGGGTGGTGACAACTACTAATGCTCAAAAACATAGGTATAGAAATAACATGATCAAAACTTGCCTTGTCGATGATCCTCGTAAGCTAAAGAGTCGTAGTAGCAAGCTTCACTCCGGAAACTCTACCGAGACAAACAATAACACAATAAGCACAAAGCAAGAGGATCACACAAGATAACAATAGTAACATAGCACAACAAAACAATCAAAACCAAATCCAAAAGAAAAACTCAAAGAAACAACTCAAAGTTTTTCCTAATCCAAACAATAGCTAAAAATAGTTTTTATATAAAAAAAATTCCTTAATATAAACTAATCATGGTTTTAGGTTAACTTAACAGAAAAGGATTCACTAAGCAACTAGGAGCAAAAAGAATTAATTAAAAAGCTATTATAAAACTCATTCTAGGCCTAATCCAATTTCTATTAAGAAAATAATTTAAAACTTTTATTAATTATAAATAAAAGTTCATCTACTAGAATGACAGAAACTAACCTAGAATAACTAATCACAAGTTAAAAATAAATTAATTTACTAATTAATTAATTGGGAAAACAGGAACTAGTTAATTAATTAGGATTAATAGGATTCTGTCTAAAACTAATTATTTATTAATCCTAAAATACCAAAATAAATTTCTAGGGTTTGGCAATGTCAAAATAAAGTGGTGACAAAAAGAATCATGCAAAAATAATTTTTCTAACTAAAGTTATAGCAGATTTGCTATTCTGGCTAAAACAATATTAAAGCATTTTTAATTATTTTTAACATAGCTATATATATATATTTCAGAAACTACATAAAATTTGCAATCCAACAAAAAAAGAATCACTCAAAAATATTAAACAGAATAAAAAATATACTTTTTTGAAAACTGAAACTATTCGGCTAAAACAGAAAATCAAATAAAAGAAAAAGGCCTAATGGGCCTATACTGTGCACTAGGCGTAGTTTAGTCTAAACGGGCTCTAGGGTTTAAAACTAAACGAACCGGCCTAAACAAATAAACCTAAACTAAAAATAAACCGATCGGACCGGCCGGTTTTCTAACTAAAACCTAACCCTTCGGGGTTCTAATCCTAGCCCTAGATCTAGGATCGAACGGTGGAGGGGGATTGCCGGTGACTTCACTGGACTCCGGCGGGCGGGCGGGCGAGAGTGCGTCAGGCGTCCAAGGCCGGCGAGCTCCCATGAGTCGCCGGGAGGACGCGGGGAGCACGGGGTGGTTCGGTGGGGTCGGGGTGGTCGGTGGACTAGGGCGTCGGCGGCGACTATGGCGTGAGGCGAGCCGGCTCGGCGACGTTGAGCGGGAGGGAGAGGGTGCGGCGAGGTCTCGGGGAATGGGGTCTGTGAGCTCGGCTTTTATAGCACAGGGGTCGGCCTTGCTTGAGGTCGATCAGGCGATCAGGATCCCGGATCCTTCGGGATCCCGTCGATCTCAGCGAGGTCAAGCATGGGCGAGGGAAGAAGAGGGCGGGCCCACGGGTCAGCGAGAGGGGAGAGAGGCGGGTCGAGCGGGTGGCCGAGACGGAGGGTTTTGGCCGGGTGAGAGGGAGGTGAGCTGGGCGGTCGGGTGGCTCATTGGGCTAGCCAGTGGAGCTGGCGCCAAAGCGCTGAGTCTTGGAGGGTCTTGGCTTGGGTGCTGGGGTGGCTAATTTGGCGAGGGGGTTTTTCTTTATTATTATTTTTTAAATAAAAACAAAAACAGAAATAAAACAATATCTATAAATATTTTATATAGGCTATATATATACCAAAATGATCAGGAATATTCCCTTTCATTTGAACATTTTTCCAAAGGCAAAATCCAAACTTCATAAAAATCTATTTTTTCAAATTCAAATAAATTTCAGATTTGAATCCAAATCTTTTGGCATTGTTTCCTCTGATATTTTTGGAGTGTCATGTTTGCTCCTCTCATACTTTTGATCAAGTATTTATCGGGCTTGGTTTTGAATTGTTTCCCACATGCCAAAATTTGAAATTCAAATTCAAAACTCAAAATTCTCTGAAACTTCAAATGGCATTCAAATTCAAACAGGATGCATAAGATGCTTATCTATAATTGTAAAACATTCCAAATAGGAAATTTGGGATGTTACATTTATGCTGGATAGCGGTCGATGTGTGGAGTAATAGTAGTAGATGCAGAATCGTTTTGGTCTACTTGACATGAACCTGATGCCTATATTCATGATCATTGCCTTAGATATCATCATAACTATGCGCTTTTCTATCAGTTGATCAGCAGTAATTTGTTCACCTGCCGTAATGCATGCTATCTTGAGAGAAGCCACTAGTGAAACCTATGGCCCCCGGCTCTACTTTACATCATATAAGTTTCCAATCTATAATTCTAATTTTGCAATCTTTATTTTCCAATCTATACAACAAAAATACCAAAAATATTTATCTTATTATCTTTATCAGATCTCACTTTTGCAAGTGGCCGTGAAGGGATTGACAACCCCTTTATCGCGTTGGTTACAGGGTTCTTGATTCTTTATGCAGGTACTAGGCGACTTGCGTGTAGTCTCCTACTGGATTGATACCTTGGTTCTCAAAAACTGAGGGAAATAATTATGCTACTTTGTTGCATCACCCTTTCCTCTTCAAGGGAAAACCAACGCATGCTCAAGAGGTAGCAACATCCCTCGAGTCATAAATGATCACGTGATCCAAATCAACTAAACCATGTCTGATCATCATGTGAGATGGAGTAGTCATCAATGGTGAACATCTCTATGTTGATCATATCTATTATAAGATTCACGTTCGACCTTTCGGTCTCCAGTGTTCCGAGGCCATGTATGTACATGCTAGGCTCGTCAAGTTTAACCAGAGTATTCCGCATGTGCAAAACTGTCTTGCACCCGTTGTATGTGAACGTAGAGCCTATCACACCCAAGCATCACGTGGTGTCTCAGCACGAAGAACCTTCGCAATAGTGCATACTCAGGGAGAACACTTATACCTTGAAATTTAGTTAAGGGGTCATCTTATAATGCTACCGCCGTACTAAGAAAAATAAGATGCATAAAAGATAAGCATCACATGCAATCAAAAATATGTGATATGATATGGCCATCATCATCTTGTGCCTTTGATCTCCATCTCCAAAGCACCGTCATGATCTCCATCGTCAACGGCTTAACACCTTGATCTCCATTGTAACGTCGTGGTCGTGTCGCCAACTATTGCTTCTACAACTATCGCTAACGCATAGTGATAAAGTAAAGCAATTACATGGCATTTGCGTTTCATGCAATAAAGAGGCAACCATAAGGCTCCTACCAGTTGCTGATAACTTCTACAAAACATGATCATCTCATACATCAATGTATATCACATCATGTCTTGACCATATCACATCACAACATGCCTTGCAAAAACAAGTTAGACATCCTCTACTTTGTTGTTGCAAGTTTTACATGGCTGCTACGGGCTTCTAGCAAGAACCGTTCTTACCTAAGCATCAAAACCACAATGGCGATTTATCAAGTTTGTTGTTTTAACCTTCAACAAGGACCGGCCACAGTCAAATTCGATTCAACTAAAGTTGGAGAAACAGACACCCGCCAGTGACCTTTATGCAAAACTAGTTGCATGTTTGTCGGTGGAACCGGTCTCATGAATGTGGTCATGTAAGGTTGGTACGGGCCGCTTCATTAAACAATACCGCTGAATCAAAATAAGACATTGGTGGTAAGAAGTATGACAATCGCCGCCCACAACTCTTTGTGTTCTACTCGTGCATATCATCTACGCATAGACCTGGCTCGGACGCCACTGTTGGGAAACGTAGCATGCAATTTCAAAAGAATTCCTACGCTCACGCAAGATCTATCTAGGAGATGCATAGCAACTAGAGGGGGAGAGTATGTCCATGTAACATCGTAGACCAAAAGTGGAAGCATTTGACAACGCGGTTGATGTAGTCGAACTTCTTCTTGTTCCGACCGATCAAGCACCGAACGTAAGGAACCTCCGAGTTCTGCACACGTTCAGCTCGATGACGTCCCTTGAACTCTTGATCTAGCAAAGTGTCGAGGGAGAGTTCCATCAGCACGACGGTGTGGTGATGGTGATGGTTAAGTGATCCATGCAGGGCTTCGCTCAAGCACTACATGAATATGATCAAAGGCGTAAACTGTGGAGGGGGCGCCACACACGGCTAGGAATCAATGTTGTGTGTTCTAGCGGTGCCCCCTCATATATATATATATATATATATATATATATATATATGTATGTATATATATATATATATAGGTTGGAGGGGAGGAGTGGTAGCCAAGGGGGCGCCCCAAGAAGGAGGAATCCTACTTGGGAGCCTCCCAATTCGGCCTCCCCCCTTCCATATTCATCCGGAGGGGGAAGGAAGGAGGAGGGAGGAGAGAAGGAAGGGGGAGGCCGAATCCCTCCCCTTCCTTTCCATCTTCTCCTCTTTCCTTCCCCCCTATTTTGGCCTATATGCGGCGCACCAGCCCCCTAGGGGCTAGTCTGTCCCCTTCTTGGCCCATTAGGCCCATGTAGTTGCCGGGGGGATGCGCGGTACCTCTTCCGGTGACCCGATACGTACCCGGTACCCCCGGAACACTTCCGGTGTCCGAATACTATCGTCATATATATTAATCTTTACCTCTCGACCATTTCGAGACTCCTCGTCATGTTTGTGATCTCATCTGGGACCCCAAACAACATTCGGTCTCCAAATCACATAACTCATATAATACAAAATTGTCATCGAACGTTAAGTGTGCGGACCCTACGGGTTTGAGAACTATGTAGACATGACCGAGACACCTCTCCGATCAATAACCAACAATGGAACCTGAATGCTCATATTGGTCCCACATATTCTACGAAGATCTTTATCGGTCGTGCTGTAATGACAATGTATGTTATTCCCTTTGTCATCGGTATGTTACTTGCCTGAGATTCTATCGTCGGTATCTTCATACCTAGTTCAATCTCGTTACCGGCAAGTCTCTTTACTCGTTCCGTAATACATCATCCTGCAACTAACTCAATTGTCACATTGCTTGCAAGGTTTATTATGATGTGCATTACCGAGAGGGCCCAGAGATACCTCTCCGATACTCTCAGTGACAAATCCCAATCTCGATCTATGCCAACCCAACAAACATGTTCAGAGATGCCTGTAGAGCATCTTTATAATCACCCAGTTACGTTGTGACATTTGATAGCACGCAAGGTATTCCTCCGGTATCCGGGAGTTGCATAATCTCATAGTCGAAGGAATATGTATTTGACATGAAGAAAGTGAAGGAAATATGCCCTAGAGGCAATAATAAAGTTATTATTTATTTCCTTATTTCATGATAAATGTTTATTATTCATGCTATAATTGTATTAACCGGAAACATAATACATGTGTGAATACATAGACAAACATATAGTCACTAGTATGCCTCTACTTGACTAGCTCATTAATCAAAGATGGTTATGTTTCCTAACCATAGACATGTGTTGTCATTTGATTAATGGGATCACATCATTAGGAGAATGATGTGATTGACATGACCCATTCCGTTAGCCTAGCACTTGATCGCTTAGTATATTGCTATTGCTTTCTTCATGACTTATACATGTTCCTGTAACTATGAGATTATGCAACTCCCGTTTACGGAGGAACACTTTAGGTGCTACCAAACGTCACAACGTAATCGGGTGATTATAAAGGAGTACTATGGTGTCTCAAAAGGTACATGTTGGGTTGGCGATTTCGAGATTAGGTTTTGTCACTCCAATTGTCGGAGAGGTATCTCTAGGCCTTCTCGGTAATACACATCACATAAGCCTTGCAAGCATTGCAACTAATAAGTTAGTTGTGAGATGATGTATTACGGAACGAGTAAAGAGACTTCACCGCAATCTAGATTGAACTAGGTATTGGATACCGACGATCGAATCTCGGGTAAGTAACATACCGATGACAAAGGGAACAACGTATGTCGTTATGCGGTTTGACCGATAAAGATCTTTGAAGAATATGTAGGAACCAATATGGGCATCCAGGTTCCGCTATTGGTTATTGACCGAGAATAGTTCTAGGTCATGTCTACATAGTTCTCGAACTCGTAGGGTCCGCACGCTTAACGTTATGATGACAGTTTATTATGAGTTCATAAGTTTTGATGTTCCAAAGTTTGTTCGGAGTCCCGGATGTGATCACGGACATGACGAGGAGTTACGAAATGGTTGAGACATAAAGATTGATATATTGGAAGCCTATATTTGGATATCGGAATGGTTCCGGATGAAATCGAATTTTCCTAACACCGGGGTTACCGGAACCCTCCCGGGGGATGTTGGGCCTTAATGGGCCATAAGGGATAAGAGGAGGGCCGGCCAGGGCAGGCCGCGCGCCCCCTCCCCCCTAGTCCGAATAGAACAAGAAGAGGGGGGGCGGCGCCCCCTTCCTCTTTCCCCTCTTTCCCCTCTCCCCTTTCCTTCTCCAACAAGGCAAGAGGGGGGGAGTCCTACTCCCGATGGGAGTAGGACTCCTCCAGGCGCACCCTAGGAGGGCCGGCCGCACCTCCCCCTCCCTCCTTTATATACGGGGGCAGGGGGGCGCCCCATGACACACAAGTTGATCTACGTGATCGTTCCTTAGCTGTCTGCGGTGCCCCCCTCCACCATATTCCCCCTCGGTCATATCGTCATGAACTTAGGCGAAGCCCTGCCGGTGAAGCATCATCATCGTCACCACGCCGTCAGTCTTGTGGAACTCATCCCCGACACTTTGCCGGATCGAGTCCGGGATCGCCATCGAAATGAACGTGTGCTGAACTCGGAGGTGTCGTGCGTTCGGTACTTGGATCGGTCGGATCGTGAAGACGCACGACTACATCAACCGCGTTGTTATAACGCTTCCGCTTCTGGTCTCACGAGGGTGCGTGGACATACACTCTCCCCTCTCGCTGCTATGCCATCACCACGATCTTGCGATGTCGTAGGAAATTTTTGAAATTACTGCGTTCCCCAACAAAGTGGCATCCGAGCCTGGTTTTATGCGTTGATGTCATATGCACGAGTAGAACACAAGTGAGTTGTGGGCGATATAAGTCATACCGCTTACCAAAGCATGTCATACTTTGGTTCGGGCGGTATTGTGAGATGAAGCGGCCGGACCGACATTACAGACGTCACGCTTACGCGAGACTGGTTTCACCGCCGAGCACTTTCGTTGCTTAAAGGTGACCGGCGGTTGTCTGTCTCTCTCACTTTAGTTGAACCGAGTGTGGCTACGCCCGGTCCTTGCAAAGGTTAAAACAGCACCAACTTGACAAACTATCGTTGTGGTTTTGATGCGTAGGTAAAGAACGGTTCTTGCTCAGCCCGTAGCAGCCACGTAAAATTTGCAACAACAAAGTAGAGGACGTCTAACTTGTTTTTGCAGGGCATGTTGTGATGTGATATGGTCAAGACGTGATGCTATATTTTATTGTATGAGATGATCATGTTTTGTAACCAAGTTATCGGCAATTGGCAGGAGCCATATGGTTGTCGCTTTATTGTATGAAATGCAAACGCCATGTAATTGCTTTACTTTATCACTAAGCGGTAGCGATAGTCATAGAAGCAATAGTTGGCGAACGACAACGATGCTACGATGGAGATCAAGGTGTCGCGCCGGTGGCGATGGTGATCACGACGGTGCTTGAGATGGAGATCACAAGCACAAGATGATGATGGCCATATCATATCACTTATATTGATTGCATGTGATGTTTATCCTTTATGAATCTTATTTTGCTTTGATTGACGGTAGCATTATAAGACGATCTCTCACTAAATATCAAGAAGTGTTCTCCCTAAGTACGAACCGTTGCGAAAGTTCTTCGTGCTGAGACACCACGTGATGATCGGGTGTGATAGGCTCTACGTTCAAATACAACGGGTGCAAAACAGTTGCACACGCGGAATACTCAGGTCAAACTTGACGAGCCTAGCATATACAGATATGGCCTCGGAACACGGAGACCGAAAGGTCGAGCGTGAATCATATAGTAGATATGATCAACATATTGATGTTCACCGTTGAAACTACTCCATCTCACGTGATGATCGAACATGGTGTAGTTGATATGGATCACGTAATCACTTAGAGGATTAGAGGGATGTCTATCTAAGTGGGAGTTCTTAAGTAATATGATTAATTGAACTTAAATTTATCATGAACTTAGTCCTGGTAGTATTTTGCAAATTATGTTGTAGATCAATAGCTCGCGTTGTTGCTTCCCTATGCTTTTATATGTTTGTTTTGATATGTTCCTAGAGAAAATTGTATTGAAAATGTTAGTAGCAATGATGCGGATTGGATCCGTGATCTGAGGTTTATCCTCATTGCTGCACAGAAAAAAATATGTCCTTGATGCACCGCTAGGTGACAGACCTATTGCAGGGAGCGTATGCACGCGTTATGAACGCTTTGGCTAGCTCAATGTGATGACAACTTGATAGTTTAGTGCACCATGCTTAACGGCTTAGAATCGGGACTTCAAAGACGTTTTGAACATCATGGACCATATGAGATGTTCCAGGAGTTGAAGTTAATATTTCAAGCAAATACCTGAGTTGAGAGATATGAAATCTCCAACAAGTTCTATAGCTAAAAGATGGAGGAGAATCGCTCAACTAGTGAGCATGTGCTCAGATTGTCTGGGTACTTCAATCGCTTGAATCAAGTGGGAGTTAATCTTCCAGATAAGATAGTGATTGACAGAATTCTCTAGTCACCATCACCAAGTTAGTAGAACTTCGTGATGAACTATAATATGCAAGGGATAACAAAAGTGAATCCCAAGCTCTTCGTGATGCTGAAATCGACGAAGGTAGAAATCAAGAAAAGAGCATCAAGTGTTGATGATTGACAAGACCACTAGTTTCAAGAAAAGGGCAAAGGGAAGGAAAGGGAACTTCAAGTAGAATGACAAGCAAGTTGTCGCTCCCGCGAAGAAGCCCACAGCTGGACCAAAGCCTGAAACTGAGTGCTTACACAGCAAAGGAAATGGTCACTGGAAGCGGAAATGCCCTGAATATTTGGTGGATAAGAAGGATGGCAAAGTGAACAAGAGTATATTTGATATACAGGTTATTGATGTGTGCCTTACTAGTGTTTATAGTAGCCTCTGAGTATTTCATACTTGTTCGGTTGCTAAGATTAGTAACTCGAAACAGGAGTTACTGAGAATAAACAGAGAGACTAGTTGAAGGAAGTGACGATGAGTGTTGGAAGTAGTTCCAAGATTGATATGATCATCATCGCACACTCCCTATACTTTCGGGATTAGTGTTAAACCTAAATAAATGTTATTTGGCGTTATGCGTTGAGCATGAATATGATTTGATCATATTTATTGCAATACGTTATTCATTTAAAGTCGAGAATAATTGTTATTCTGTTTACATGAATAAAACCTTCAAATGGTCATACACCCAATGAAAATAGTTTGTTGGATCTCGATCGTAGTGATACACATATTCATAATATTGATGCCAAAAGATGCAAAGTTAATAATGATAGTGTAAATTATTTGTGGCACTGCCGTTTGGGTCATATCGGTGTAAAGCGCATGAAGAAACTCCATACTGACGGGCTTTTGGAATCACTTGATTATGAATCACTTGGTACTTGCGAAGCGTGCCTCATGGGCAAGATGACTAAAACTCCGTTCTCCGGAACAATGGAACGAGCTACTGACTTGGTGAAAATAATACATATCGATGTATGCGATCCAATGAGTGCTGATGCTCGTGGCAAGTATCGTTATTTTCTGACCTTCACAAGATGATTTGAGCAGATATGGGTATATCTACTTGATGAAACATAAGTCTGAAATAATTGAAAGGTTCAAAGAATTTCAGAGTGAAGTGGAAAAATCATCGTAACAAGAAAATAAAATTTCTACGATCTGATCGTGGAGGAGAATATTTTAGTTACGAGTTTGGTTTACATTTGAAACAATGCGGAATAGTTTCGCAACTCACGCCACCCGGAACACCACAACGAAATGGTGTGTCCGAACGTCGTAATCGTACTTTACTAGATATGGTGCGATCTATGATGTCTCTTATTAATTTACCATTATCGTTTTGGGGTTATGCATTAGAGACAGCTGCATTCACGTTAAAAAGGGCACCATCTAAATCCGTTGAGACGACACTATATGAATCGTGGTTTAGCAAGAAACCCAAGTTGTCGTTTCTTAAAGTTTGGAGTTGCGATGCTTATATGAAAACGTTTCAACCTGATAAGCTCGAACCCAAATCGGAGAAGTGCGTCTTCATAGAATACCCAAAGGTAACTATTGGGTACACCTTCTATCACAGATCTGAAGGCAAGAATTTCGTTGCTAAATTCGGATCCTTTCTAGAAAAGGAGTTTCTCTCGAAAGAAGTGAGTAGGAGGAAAGTAGAACTTGATAAGGTAATTGTACCTTCTCCCTTATTGGAAAGTGGTTCATCACAGAAATCAGTTCCAGTGATTCCTACACCAATTAGTGAGGAAGTTAATGATGATGATCATGAAACTTCAGATCAAGTTGTTACCAAACCTCGTAGGTCTTCCAGAGTAAGATCCGCACTGCAGTGGTACGGTAATCCTATTCGGAAATCATGTTACTTGACCATGATAAACCTACGAACTATGAGGAAGCGATGATGAGCCCAGATTCCGCGAAATGGATTGAGGCCATAAAATCTGAGATATGATCCATGTATGAGAACAAAGTATGGACTTTGATTGACTTGCTCAATGATTAGCAAGCCATGTTAAATAAATGGATCTTCAAGAGGAAGATGGACACTGATAGTAGTGTTACTATCTACAAAGCTCGACTTGTTGCAAAAGGTTTTCGACAAGTTCAAGGTGTTGAATAATGGCGAGATTTTCTCACTCGTAACGATGCTTAAGTCTGTCCGCATCATGTTAGCAATTGCCACATTTTATGAGATCTGGCAAATGGATGTCAAAACTGCATTCCTAAATGGATTTATTAAAGAAGAGTTGCATATGATGCAACCAGAAGGTTTTGTCAATCCTAAAGGAGCTAACAAAATGTACAAGCTTCAGCGATCCATTTATGGACTGGTGCAAGCATCTCGGAGTTGGAATAAAACGCTTTGATAGTGTGATCAAAGCATATGGTTTTATACAGACTTTTGGAGAAGACTGTATTTACAAGAAAGTGAGTGGGAGCACTACAACATTTCTGATAAGTATATATGAATGACATATTGTTGATCGGAAATAATGTAGAATTATTCTGCAAAGCATAGAGGAGTATTTGAAAGGAGTTTTTCAAACAAAGACCTCGGTGAAGCTGCTTACATATTGAGCATCAAGATCTATAGAGATAGATCAAGACGCTTGATAAGTTTTTCAATGAGTACATACCTTGACAAGATTTGAAGTAGTTCAAAATGGAACAGTCAAAGAAAAGTTCTTGCCTGTGTTGCAAACGTGTGAAATTGAGTAAGACTCAAATCCCGACCATGTCAGAAAATAGAAAAGAGAATGAAAGTCATTCCCTATGCCTCGACCATAGGTTCTATAAAGCATGCTATGCTATGTACCGCACCTATTGTATACCTTGCTCTGAATTTGGCAAGGAGTACAATAGTGATCTAGGAGTAGATCATCGGACATTGGTCAAGAACATCCTTAGTAAGGACTAAGGAAATATTTCTCGATTATGGAGGTAATAAAAGAGCCCGTCGTAAAGAGTTACATCGATGCAAGCTTTTTACACTGATCCAGATGACTCTAAGTCTCAATCTGGATACATATTAAAAGTGGGAGCAATTAGCTAGAGTAACTCCGTGCAGAGCATTGTAGACATAGAATATTTGCAAAAATACATAGGGCTCAATGTAGCCAGACCCGTTGACTAAGCTTCTCTCACGAGCAAAACATGATCATACCTTAGTACTCTTTGGGTGTTAATCACATAGCGATGTGAACTAGATTATTGACTCTAGTAAACCCTTTGGGTGTTGATCACATGACGATGTGAACTATGGGTGTTAATCACATACAGATGTGAATATTGGTGTTAAATCACATGATGATGTGAACTAGATTATTGACTCTAGTGCAAGTGGGAGATCAAGGAAATATGCCCTAGAGGCAATAATAAAGTTATTATTTATTTCTTATTTCATGATAAATGTTTATTATTCATGCTATAATTGTATTAACTGAAACATAATACATGTGTGAATACATAGACAAACATATAGTCACTAGTATGCCTCTACTTGACTAGCTCATTAATCGAAGATGGTTATGTTTCCTAACCATAGACATGTGTTGTCATTTGATTAATGGGATCACATCATTAGGAGAATGATGTGATTGACATGACCCATTCCGTTAGCCTAGCACTTGGTCGTTTAGTATATTGCTATTGCTTTCTTCATGACTTATACATGTTCCTGTAACTATGAGATTATGCAACTCCCGTTTACCGGAGGAACACTTTGGGTGCTACCAAACGTCACAACGTAATCGGGTGATTATAAAGGAGTACTACAGGTGTCTCCAAAGGTACATGTTGGGTTGGCGTATTTCGAGATTAGGTTTTGTCACTCCAATTGTCGGAGAGGTATCTCTAGGCCTTCTCGGTAATACACATCACATAAGCCTTGCAAGCATTGCAACTAATAAGTTAGTTGTGAGATGATGTATTACGGAGCGAGTAAAGAGATTTACTGCAACGAGATTGAACTAGGTATTGGATACCGACGATCGAATCTCGGGTAAGTAACATACCGATGACAAAGGGAACAACGTGTCGTTATGCGGTTTGACCGATAAAGATCTTCGAAGAATATGTAGGAACCAATATGGGCATCCAGGTTCCGCTATTGGTTATTGACCGAGAATAGTTCTAGGTCATGTCTACATAGTTCTCGAACCCGTAGGGTCCGCACGCTTAACGTTATGATGACAGTTTATTATGAGTTCATAAGTTTTGATGTACCGAAGTTTGTTCGAGTCCCGGATGTGATCACGGACATGACGAGGAGTCACGAAATGGTCGAGACATAAAGATTGATATATTGGAAGCCTATATTTGGATATCGGAATGGTTCCGTATGAAATCGGGAATTTTCTGGAACACCGGGGGGTTACCGGAACCCTCCCGGGGGATGTTGGGCCTTAATGGGCCATAAGGGAGAAGAGGAGGGCGGCCAGGCAGGCCGCCCCCTCCCCTAGTCCGAATAGGACAAGGAGAGGCGGCGCCCCTTCCTCTTTCCCTCTTTCCCTCTCCCCTTTCCTTCTCCAACACGGCAAGAGGGGGGAGTCCTACTCCCGGTGGGAGTAGGACTCCTCCAGGCGCACCCTAGGAGGGCCGGCCGCACCTCCCCCTCCCTCCTTTCACTACTGGAAACTGGGAATTTGCCATCTTCCAGCTCTTTGCCATCTGCCAGCTAATGGCAAAGAACATCTTTGCCATCTGCTTATAAAAAACAGATGGCAAAGAACTGACAGATGGCAAAGAACATGGTTGCCATCAGCCAATTCTTTGCCATCTGCTAGTGGATGGCAAATAATCTTTGCCATCTGCCAGCAGATGGCAAAGAGGTGGTAGGGTCCGATGCAACGGCTGTCAACCCACCTCTTTGCCATCTGCCGGATGGCAAAGAATCATTTCCATCTGTTGGCAGATGGCAAAGAAGTGGGTGGAGCCCAATGGGCAACGGCGTTATAACGGCCAGTAGCCCCACCTCTTTGCCATCTGCCAGCGGATGGTAAAGGCCCATATCTTTGCCATCAGCCAGCGGCTGGCAGATGGCAAAGAGGTCACCCCTCTCTCCCAGCCCGGCCCCTCCCCTCTCTCTCTCTTCCAGCCCGGCCCCACCCCCTCTCTCTCTCTCTCTCCCAACCTCACCCACCCACCAGCCAACAGAGCCCCGACCCGCGCGCCCCGACGACCCCTGCGCGCCGCCGGCTGCCACCGCCCCTCCCCGCCACCGCAAGCCTCCTCCGCCTCCCCGCCCCTCCCGCCACTCCCCGCCCTCCCCGCCCCTCCCCTGCCCCTCCCCGCAGCCCAAACCCTAGCTCAGACCGATCCCCCGTCGCACCCTTCCCCCAATCTCCTCGCCGCCGTCGCCCCCCTCTCGATCCACGCCTCTCCCTGCCCACGGCCCCCTTCCTCCGCACCCACCGCCCCGACCGCCGCGCCGCGCCGCGCCGCTCCGGGATCCATCCACCGACCCAGGCTGTCGTCATCCTTGGGTTCCGGCGCCACGCACCTCGCCCCTGCCTCTCCACCCACACGGCCATGCCCTACCTCTCCTTCGTCATGAGACCCTAGACCTCGACAACTTCGCGCATCCCTGCAGCAGCCCCTGCTCCTCGTCGTCCTCATCTCCCCCGGATCCCCTGCCAGATCCCGCGTCGGTGGCCATGGAGAACCTGATCTCGCTCGTCAACAAGCTGCAGCGTGCCTGCACGACGCTCGGTGACCACGACGAGGATAGCGCCCTCCCCAGCAGCAGCAGCAGCAGCACACGATGAGCGGCGCGAGGTGCGCGGCGGCGGCGCAATACGAGGAGCTGGAGCAGCAGGCGCTCATCTACAAGTACCTCGTCACCGGCGTCCCCGTCCTGCCGGATCTCCGCCTTCCCATCCGACGCGGCTTCGACTCCCTCGCCTCGCGCTTCTACCACGCTCGTACGTTCTCCTACCTCGGCAGAGTATTTCTTCTATAATCCACACACACGCTTTTTGCATTCGCCCGTGCGATTTGCTCGGCTTGATTACTGGGATCGAGAGATTCAGGTGTAGTCGACCCCCCTAGGTCGTCTCTTTGTTAATTGCTCCTAGTTATTTGTTAATCCTCCCTGGATTTGGTCGCGCAAAGATCTCATTATTCTGATTCAAGAAGCCCGTGATCTGTTCCAGATTTTCTCCTACCACCTACTACTACCATCTAGCATCTCCTGTCTTGGTGGGTCTTTTTATTTATTTGTTTCGATTCAAGAAGCCTCATGTGGTTCTATTTGATTAGATGGCCTGCGTTAGTTGATTTTGAGTCTTTGCTTGGCCCAGACTAAAAAAGTAGAGGAGGTGGGTTGGGTTAGTTTATTGGTCCTTCCTTGTCATGGGGGTTATTCCTGTGCTAGTTGATCAGATGATATTATGATGTGCATCTCATTCAGACTAGATTGCTTTTCCCCTTTATTTAGTGTTCTGTGCAAAACTTGCGTCACCAACGTTGTACATACATCTATCGTGAATCCATTTAACTACATTAGACGGAGCACAAGTATAGTGCAGAACAAAGATGTCATCTATGGTTTGGTTCAAACTTGATCATATTACACGATGAGTGCTTTGTTTGTAATGATTGGGAAATGGCAGTTGGCTCTGAATTTTTTAAATCTGAACCGTGAGCTTTATAGCAATGATTGGGAAATGACAAGTAAGATGAGTGCTTTGTTTGTAATATTTTATATGGTCATCTTGTAAACACAGAGATTTTGTATGCACTTCTACCTGATGATCTATACATTTCACATATGTGTCCTATCTTTGAAGCTCTACAATGCTTTACAGATATCAACAGGACCTCCTGGTCGGTACCCGCGTCTGACCGCAACCACGACCAAGGTATGGAAACATGGACATCTCCCTGACTTGCTGAAGCTCGACAGCAGCCTTCCCCGATCGAGGCCATATAAGGTCATCGCCGACGTGGGCGTGGAGCCGGCGTGGGAGTGCTTGGTCAAGGACTCGCCCGACCTCCGCGCCGTCGTCGATGTCGTCCAGGTAGTCTCTTCTTCGCTATACCGCCCGTGATCTGGATGGATGAAGCGGCTGATTTGTTAGCGCATCATCGGATCTTTGTCTTTGTATTTCTTCTTGCTCCATGAATTATCCAGCAATATGGTGCATAGATAAAAATTTCTCATTGATCCTGGTGTCGTGCTTGCACCTTTGGTCCGCATGGTTTTTGTGGGGATATGGTACCGGACTAGAGCGTAGAGGCCGATGATTTCTGGATGCATACAGATTGTGGATGCCATGTCTGAAACTGTTCAATTTTGGATGACTCAAACCGGCTCTAGCTAGCAATCTCTCTCTCCATCTCTTTGTATGTGCGCGCCTGTGCATCCATTGCATGTAAAATCACGTTTTCAAACTCTTCTACTGTCGGATAGACTTACCTTGAATGAACCAACACATTGTGTCAGTTTTCCATGCTCTGTCTAGTACTAGTTCTTAACTTCCGATACATATAGGAGTATTCGCTTGCTTTGGTTGCCAAACCAAAATACCATGGTCAGGTGACGTCAAATGCATCTCCGGGTTACGTTAGCATACTAGTACAACACAGCTAGTCATAACAAGGTTAGTTCATCATATCTGCGCTTGATATAAATGTTTGGGAATAAATTCTTCCATCAGTTTAATATGATTTACATTGATAGATTTGTCTAGAACTATTGAAATTGTGATCAACACAGATATCGTTGGGTTCTTACCCATAACATGAGGATATCTGTTTTTAAATGTGGAAGCCATCATAACATCAGCTGGTCATAGTTATACACATTGTTTAACTTTTTCTTCTTTGAATTTCACATTGCAGTTCTTTGTTGTAAGATAACTTTTTCTTCTTCAGCTGATAACAGGCTGGATGTCGGCCTG
This sequence comes from Aegilops bicornis, assembly GCA_021605145.1. NCBI lineage: Eukaryota > Viridiplantae > Streptophyta > Magnoliopsida > Poales > Poaceae > Aegilops > Aegilops bicornis. The sequence goes on along the minus strand of CM038671.1, from coordinate 626,775,594 downwards.
TCGATGCACCGGGCGCTACAGGAGGTTGAGAATGTCTGCACCACCCTCGTGCGCAAGAAGGCAAGCAACACGCTCTTTCCATCCGAAAAAATGTGATTGACCTAGCCCAATACAAATGCAAGCGTCTGTTAATCTGCCTTTGCGTTTTTGTACTCTACAACCGGTTTTTCATAGGAGCTGACGAGGTTGGCGTTGTCTGTTTGGAACTAAAAGGACTATTCCTGCATTTGTGGTAACAGAACTTTGCGTGTACATTGGGACTTCAAATATTGCGGGTCCATCATGTGACTAACTTCTACTTATTAGTTTTTTCCTGTTAACTAGAAAACCTTTTCTTGTTTTCTTGTTCACTCCAAAGATATAGTAGGTTTTAATGTATTGGTGAACTGAATGTAACTTCTATTTCTAGCGGCTTGTATATGTATGGTCCTGATTAATGTCACTCCAAGGAAGCCTTACAAGTACATATGTTTTACCTTTGAACAAGTGTATTTATGAGTTCGGAAATGGAAAACAATCAAACAAGTTATTGTTTTCCTCCATAGCATGCATCTAGTCTTTGGGGAATAGTTGTTCTGAAGTCATTACTGCACTATGTTTAGCTATGCCATCCCAGTGCTTGAGTCCTGATAACATCCAAGAACAAAGATTCTAGGACCTGGCTTGCATTTATGCTTCTTAAAATTGAAAACTGTGCTACTTAACTTTTTACACGATGTGACTAGCTTCCTACTTATCAATTTTTGCCTGTTAATAACTAGAAAACCTTTTCTTGTTATTTTTCACTACAACATGTAGGTTTTAATGCAATGGTGAAATGAATGTAACTTCTATTTCCAAGGGCCTGTATATGTTTGGTCCTCATTAATGTCACTTGAGGAAGCCTTACAAGACATATGTATGCAACCTTTGAACAAGTGTACATATATAATTTCCTAGTATATGTGAACTACACATCAGCTTACATGCTTGTGTTTCAGTTATACATGATTAAGTAGACCAGCTTGACACAAGCACATAAGCAAGGAGAAATATGACTAGATTGGCAGAATAAGACTGGGCATAAGATGCACGGTAGTGTGTCGTTATAGTATGCTCAAAATGACATAATAACCATACTTAGCTCCAAAATGACCTATTTTACAGATATAAGTTGCATCATAATAATCTTCACATTTTAGTTGCATCATAATAATCTTCTTCTTCTAACTTTCTTCTTTCCCATTTTACAGATTTGCTTAAGATCATGGAAGCTTGGGTTGATGGAGTGCTTGTATTTAGTTTTGTTTTGACCTTGTGAAACTTGCTACCTATGGATGAAACTGTGTAATATTGATGAAACTATGTATTTGTATGCGGATGAAACTTGCTACTATTGGTAACATGTGTTGGATACATATGTGTTCATGACTATTGGTAATATGTGTTGAATATGCTATATTGGTCATATAAATATATTTGTGTTTGATTTACGTGAAAATGAATTGATATAAGAAAAACAAAATTAAATGGGGCAATATAGTCACTTTGCCATCTATTTGGTCGATGGCAAAGAGCTCGCAACCTTTGCCATCTATTTGGTCGATGGCAAAGAGCTCGCAGCCTTTGCCATCGGTCGGTCGATGGCAAAGAGCCTACAGCCTTTGCCATCTGCCGGCCGATGGCAAAGAGCTGCAGCCTTGCCATCGGTGGTGATGGCAAAGAGTCGCACCTTTGCCATCTTCCGCTGATGGCAAAGTATGTCGTTAACCTCGACGGAGCTAACCCGTTAAGAGGCTTTGCCATCTGCTAGCGGATGGCAAAGCCTGAGCTCTTGCCATCGGCCGGCGGATGGCAAAGTTAATAGCTCTTGCCATCAGCCAGCAGATGGCAAAGAAGCCTTTACCGGCAGGGTTTCAGACGACCTGTTTGCCATCTGCTGGCTGATGGCAAAGCCTTTACCATCCGCCGAACATGCAGTAGTGTTTATATACGGGGGAAGGGGGGCACCCCATGACACACAAGTTGATCTACGTGATCGTTCCTTAGCCGTGTGCGGTGCCCCCTTCCACCATATTCCACCTCGGTCATATCGTCGCGGAGCTTAGGCGAAGCCCTGCGCCGGTGAAGCATCATCATCGTCACCACGCCGTCAGTCTTGTGGAACTCATCCCCGACACTTTCTTTGGATCGAGTCCGGGATCGCCATCGAGCTGAGCGTGTCGAACTCGGAGGTGCCGTGCGTTCGGTACTTGGATCGGTCGGATCGTGAAGACGTATGAATACATCAACCTCGTTGTTATAACGCTTCCGCTTACGGTCTACGAGGGTACGTGGACATACACTCTCCCCTCTCGTTGCTATGCCATCACCATGATCTTACGTGTGCGTAGGAAAATTTTGAAATTACTGCGTTCCCCAACAGAAAGCAATAGCAATACAACTGAACGATCAACATGCTAAGCTAACGTATGGGTCTTGTCCATCACATCATTCTTCTAATGATGTGTTTCCGTTCATCAAATGACAACACATGTCTATGGTTAGGAAACATAACCATCTTTGATTAACGAGCTAGTCTAGTAGAGGCTTACTAGGGACACTGTGTTTTGTCTATGTATCCACACATGTATCAAGCTTCCGGTTAATACAATTCTAGCATGAATAATAAACATTTATCATGATATAAGGAAATATAAAATAACAACTTTATTGTTGCCTCTAGGTCATATGTCCGTCAACTGGTCTATTACTGTATCACAACAACAGGAATGGATCAAATCTCTTTCAAGAGTAATCACACTTTTGTTGCATCTTGTGAAAATAGCAACCTCCCCGCTCTCATGTTGTTCCACATTCAAGATCTCTTCACATTGCCATCGCCGTCCACCCTCCTCGACAAATCGATCGAGTGAACGTGTGTCGACCACAGGTTGCCCCCTTCCACTTGTTCTCTCTGTCTTTATTTCCCATGAAAGATTTATTGCTCTAAATGTTCAGATTATTACTAATAGTGCCTAAACCCTAAACTTCTCTGACTATTTATATTAGGAGCCAAAATAAATTTGCTTCAGACTAAAATATGTTTATTTATTATCTGTATTTCGTGTAATATAGTGTGCCCCTTTTAAATGATCCAACAGGTAGTAACCGTCTTGATCATGGTGTTCAGCAAGCTGGACTTGAACCCGAGAAGGCTTCTCGAGGAGGCTCTTCAGCAATAGAATCAGGCGATGCTTGATATGGGGGACTTGGCTATGAGCCGCGTAACTAAATGTCTCTTGTATGTGTCCAAAAATGAAAGATCTTGAATTATCTCTTTATGAAATCTTCTGCTCATCTTTCCTATGCTATTATTCGCACTTACTGATTTGTCCCACTACTTTAGGGATGAGCATGGACTGTTGTCATGCACTGGATCTTGGTCTAATTCTTGTCAGAGCTTTAGGCGATTGCCTATGATTTGGAGAACCACCAATGGTTTGGTATCCTGTATTGAAAAAAGTGAGCAAAGTGAGTATGTTTTCTGGAAAGCATTTTGCCAAAGAAATTGAAAGGCGGCACTCTTATCAGTTGTCATTTATCGTTTCTTTTGATAAATCCCTGCTAGCTATTTCTCACAACAATGATATATAGGTTGCTCTTGGTTCATCTACTTTGTACTTATAAGTTATGAGATGTTTCTCTGTTTTAGATTGTGGAGTACTCATGTGATTTGTAAAATGTACTTCATACATACCAAAGAAAGTATTTGGATTTGCGAATTGTGTAATAAAAACCGGGATGTGGGCTTTCTAGAACAGGTTGAGGTTCAAATCCTGAAAGTTGGTGATGTAGCCATGAAAATCTGGGAAAGTTTTTTTATTTATCACATGAAATAAGTGCTATTATCACTTTATTCTTATTTTTTTCTTTCTACAATGATCGGGCATGAGTGTTATTTCGAAGTGAGCTTCATTTCTCTATAGTCAGGTCCATAGCTGTATGTAGCTTGTATTTTTTGAATATTTTCAGTGCCATGAAATGATCAAATTTGATAATTCACATGTATCAAACGACACAACTCAGCTGTTGTGTTCTTGTTCTTTCTATATACTTGCTTCATACTCTGACGGATCTAAATCCACAAATACAACAATGTTGGGTTGCTCTATTTAATCTACTATAATTTGCACGCCTATCTTTTAAAATTCTTATTGCTTCATTCACTTGTTGAAGCTCCTACAAACCTAAAGAGCCATTGTTCTCCTACCTAGGAGCGGATAGGAAGGATTTGGGTGCCGGCAACGTGGGGCCGAGAAGAAAGGAGGATGTGTGAGGACCGGTAGGGGCGTACTACAACCGCAACTAATGTGCGGCAGACCTGCCGCTGCCTGCTCACTGCTGTTGCTTGTAGTAAGCAGGGCGGCGTGCAACGCCCAGGCCGCTGCTGCAAAGGACTGATGAGGAAATCAAACCGAGGTCAACCCCCTCCCATATTTCTTCTTGCATGTGCACTTACATGTGACTTCCCTTGGTGATACTCAGCTGCTGGCCGGCTAAGCAGGATGTGCTAACTCCGCCCCGATGTGTGGGGAATGTACCAATGGCACTTACTCAGCTCTAGACTTATTATGAAGAACACTTGCTTGGCTCTTAATTGGACATGAGTAATCATCCCTCCCGATCTAGATTTATTCTTTTTCGTTTGTCGTGACTAGATCTATTTGTTACTCCATATATGCAATGCTATGACTGCTATCTACTATATGGAAGACAACAAGAAGCTAATGTAAAGAATTAAATATTCAGTGTGAGTATGAATTTAAATTCTTGTTGTTTTTAGCTACAATGAGGGATACATAGCTGATATATATTAATTGTATGTACCATTATTCATATGTATTTCATTTGCCAATCTCACATCGATTTCTTCTCGATGCTTCATTTAGAAGTTATAAGTACTATTTTCTAACTCAATCGTGCACATGTGATAGTTGATAAGCTTGGTTATTCCGCTTTAGTGTTCTGGATCTGATAGTCCGAACTTAAAAGTGAGGATTTTTTTAATGAAAACTTATTATCTAAAGGTGTTTTTATTTTAATGTGGCCCCTAACTGATGAACTCTTGGTCTGTAAATTAGAGTTATTCAGCAGGTGACTACAAGTCATTACAAGTGTAGTCTGTATTGTAGTATAGTTTACGCAAAAAGTGGGGAAACTAGCCAACTGGTAGATCTCAATACTATTAAGCTGCTCGCTTGTAGTTTTGTGAGTGACAGGGGCAGTGCAAAGTCAGCATCCTTTTTTCTTTGGCACTCTAGAACAATGACATCTTGATGCAAATCGCTTTCCTGTTTCTGTGTTTCTTACTGTGTAACTTCGTCAGTATTCTCGTATAGCCTATGGGGAGCAACGCACAACTGAATTTGTTGACACTTGAAATTTGGACTCATATGTTTGATACATATGCACTATTGATGTAGTCTTCTTGAATAGACAAATTTTATTTTAGTTTCAGGTATTAGGTTGATAAGGTATGATTATTTTTAAGATCAACAGTATACGGATTATTTTCATGCTCCCAGGTTGAGTTGTTCCAATTTTTATTTAATATTTGGGTATTGAGACAACATTAACTCACTATTATTGGTTCCCTAGGTCAACATTGGCGAAGTTCTCAACCTGATATGTCTGACAAGTTAAATGTGGCCTTAAATAACTACTCCTTTATATCACTAGCTTTTATGATATTTAAATTTGCGAGTTTTGGCTTACTGTATTATGTTTGTATATATGAAACCAAATGTTATTGTTTCTTAGTCTCATGGTATCTAGACCCAATCTTCATTAGTATGATTGTTCCTTCATCTCTGAATAGACTTGAATGATACTCCCCATGTCCCATAATATAAGAGCGTTTTGAACACTACACTATGAAGGAAATATTCCCTAGAGGAAATAATAAAGTTATTATTTATTTCCTTATTTCATGATAAATGTTTATTATTCATGCTAGAATTGTATATGCGAATGACATATTCTCGATCGGAAATGATTTAGGATTTTCTGGAAAGCATAAAGGAGTGTTTGAAAGGAGTTTTTACAAAAAAGACCTCGGTGAAGCTGCTTACATATTGAGCATCAAGATCTATAGAGATAGATCAAGATGCTTGATAAGATTTTTCAATGAGTACATACCTTGACAAGTATTTGAAGTAGTTCAAAATGGAACAGTCAAAGAAAGAGTTCATGCCTGTGTTGCAAGGTGTGAAGTTGAGTAAGACTCAAAGACCGACCACGGCAGAAGATAGAGAGAGAATGAAAGTCATTCCCTATGACTGAGCCATAGGTTCTATAAAGTATGCCATGTTGTGTACCAAACCTATTGTATACCCTGCCCTGAGTTTGGCATGGGAGTATAATTTTGATCTAGGAGTAGATCACTGGACAACGGTCAAAATTATCCTTAGAGGACTAAGGAAATATTTCTCGGTTATGGAGGTGATAAAGAGTTCGTCGTAAAGAGTTACGTCGATGCAAGCTTTGACACCGATCTAGATGACTCTAAGTCACAATCTGGATACATATTGAAAGTGGGAGAAGTTAGCTAAAGTAGCTCCATGGATAGCATTGTAGACATAGAAATTTGCTAAATACATACGGATCTGAATTTGGCAGACCCGTTGACTAAACTTCTCACACAAGCAAAACATGATCACACCTTTGTACTCTTTGGGTGTTAATCGCATGGCGATGTGAACTAGATTACAGACTCTAGTAAACCCTTTGTTGGTCACATGGCGATGTGAACTATGGGTGTTAATCACATGGTGATGTGAATTATTGGCGTTAAATCACATGGCGATGTGAACTATTGGTGTTAAATCACATGGCGATGTGAACTAGATTATTGACTCTAGTGCAAGTGGGAGATTGAAGGAAATATGCCCTAGAGGCATTAATAAAGTCATTATTTATTACCTTATTTCATGATAAATGTTTATTATTCATGCTAGAATTGTATTAACCGGAAACTTGATACATGTGTGAATACATAGACAAAACAGAGTGTCCCAAGTATGCCTCTACTTGACTAGCTCCTAATAAAAGATGGTTAAGTTTCCTAGCCATAGACATGTGTTGTCATTTGATAAACGGGATCACATCATTAGAGAATAATGTGATGGACAAGACCCATCCGTTAGCTTAGCGTTATGATTGTTACTGTTTCATTGCTACTGCTTTCTTCATGACTTATATGTTCCTCAGACTATGAGATTATGCAACTCCCGAATACCGGAGGAACACTTTGGGTGCTATCAAACGTCACGACGTAAATGGGTGATTATAAAGATGCTCTACAGGTGTCTCCGAAGGTGGTTGTTGAGTTGGCATAGATCGAGATTAGGATTTGTCACTCCGTGTATCGAAGAGGTATCTCTAGGCCCTCTCGGTAATGCACATCACTATAAGCCTTGCAAGCATTGTGACTAATGAGTTAGTTGAGGGATGATGCATTACGGAACGAGTAAAGAGACTTGCCGGTAACGAGATTGAACTAGGTATGAGGATACCGATGACAAAGGGAACAACGTATGTTGTTATGCGGTTTGACCGATAAAGATCTTCATAGAATATGTAGGAGACAATATGAGCATCCAGGTTCCGCTATTGGATATTGACCGGAGATGTGTCTCGGTCATGTCTACATAGTTCCCGAACCCGTAGGGTCCGCACGCTTAACGTTCGATGACGATTTGTATTATGATTTATGTGATTTGATGTACCGAAGGTTGTTCGAAGTTCCGGATGAGATCACGGACATGACGAGGAGTATTGAAATGGTCGAGACGTAAAGATTGATATATTGGAAGGCTATATTCGGACATCGGAAAGGTTCCGAGTGATTCGGGTATTTTTCGGAGTACCGCAGAGTTAGCGGAATTCGTCGGGAGAAGTAATGGGCCTTATCGGACTTTAGTGGAGAGAGGGGAGAAGTGCCAAGAGGTGGCGTGCGCCTCCCCCCTGCCCAAACCGAATTGGACAAGGGGTGGGGGCGTGCCCCCCTTTCCTTCTCCCTCTCCATCTCTTTCCTTCTCTCCTACTCCGGATATGAAAGAGGAGGGGAATCCTACTTGGACTGGGTAGTCCTAGTAGGATTCCCCACACCTGGCGCACCCCCTTGGGCCGGCCACCTCTTCCCTCCCCTCCTTTATATACGTGGCCAGGGGGCACCCCAAAGGCACTCAAGATTTGTCTTAGCCGTGTGCGGTGCCCCCCTCCACAGTTACACACCTCGGTCATATCGTCATAGTGCTTAGGTGAAGCCCTGCGCCAGTAACTTCATCATCACCGTCCCCATGCTGTCGTGCTGACGGAACTCTCCCTCGGCCTCAACTGGATCAAGAGTTCGAGGGACGTCACCGAGCTGAACGTGTGCAGATCGCGGAGGTACCGTGTGTTCGGTACTTGGACCGGTTGGATCGCAAAGATGTTCGACTACATCAACTGCGTTACTAGACGCTTCCTCTTTCGGTCTACGAGGGTACGCAGACACACTTTCCCCGCTTGTTGCTATGCATCACCTAGATAGATCTTGCGTGTTTGTAGGTTTTTTTTAAATTACTGCGTTCCCCAACACACTAGTGTCAAAAACGCTCTTATATTATGGGATGGAGGGAGTATTTGATTGCTTGCAGAACCTTGCAAACCCAACCCTTATGCTGAGTGTTGTTCTGATGTTGTGTTACTTTTAGTTTAACAACCAAGCAGATTGGATCCACAATGTTGTCTTCTAGGCTGTTGCCAAGGGAAGAACTACAGAATCACCTATCTTGGTGGAATGTCATCAACTAATCAACATCATAGCCAAAAAAAGGTTGCGATCACACCTAAGCACCAGCTTATGCTCTATTCTTTTTTTGGGCATACCAAGAGGGAGATGCAATGTTATGCTTGTCAAATTATTTGTTGTGCATTGGTTAGAGTTACAACATCCAGATGCTGTTGCCACAACTTAGGATAATATCGTGCCAGCAAGCTTATTTCAACCCCACTTAAACTGTGCGCTTCTTTTGGATATGTAAAAAGCGCTAGGTCTCACTTTTGCGTGTTTTGTATAATCCAAGGCTAAAAGTAACAATGCATTAGTTACATTTTTAACCACTATCATACCACTGTCTCTCATCTAGATTACCTATCTTTTCACTGGAGACTATTAACAAATACAACAACTAGATTAGTGCGCACAACCCCACTTCAAGAGACGCGCTAAGGGCACGTCCCAGCCACTAGTTATTTTTCATATGTCGCAAGTAATTGATGATGCTACTTCTACTATGAATGATGCTAGTGCTTTGCTTCATAATACTGTGACACTAGGAGAATTTCTTGATGAACAACTTGCTAAAGCTAAAGAAATTGAGAATGTTGAAACTGATGAGATTATGGACACTGAAAACTTTGAAACACCTATTAGACAAAAAAACTCCTAGATATGAATTGCCTGAGATACCTGAGGGTTATGTTATGGATGGAGAGGTAGCTAGAGACTTTCTTGCTCTTAAGGATAGAGATTATCTTAAGAAGTTGCTATGCAAGTTGAAATAAAAATCTTTAAATGCTAGAATGAAATATGATCCTAAGTTTGCTACTTCACCTATCTTTATTACTGATAAGGATTTTGAATTCTCAGTCGACCCAGAGTTAATTACTATGGTTGAATCTGATCCTTTCCATGGTTATGAAACTGAAACTGTTGTGGCACATCTTACTAAATTAAATGATATAGCCACCCTATTTTCTCATGAGGAAAAAATTTGCTATTACTATAATCTTAAGTTGTTTCCTTTCTCATTAAAGGGTGATGCTAAGATATGGTACAATACTCTTGCTCCTGGTTGTGTGCGTAGTCCCCAGGATGTGATTTATTACTTCTTTGAAAAATATTTTCCTGCTCATAAGAAACAAGCTGCCTTACAGGAAATATTTAATGCTTTGCCTGATCATCCTATTAAGAAAAATTAAATACTTGATATCTCTTATAATGGACTAACTGATGCATCTAGGGACTTCCTAGATAGTTGTGCTGGTTGTGTTTTCAGGGAACGAATCATTGAACAAGCTGAGGAACTATTGAATAATATATTGAAGAATCATGATGATTGGACACTTCATGAATCACCGCCTAAACCCACTCAGAAGAAGAGGGGTATTTTATTTCTCAGTCCTGAAGATATGCAAGAGGCAAAGAAATGTATGAAGGAAAAGGGTATTTAAGCTGAAGATGTTAAGAATTTAGTACCTATTGAAGAAATACATGGACTTTACACACCACCATAGGTGGTGGAGGTAAATTCTCTTTTAAAGTTTTATGAAGGTGATATCCCTTATAATAAACATTCTAGTCAATGCTTATATGAATTTGACAATTACGTTATGAAGCAAGATCATCTCAATGCGTATGTTACGAAACAGTTAAAGCAAAATTTTGATATGATTGCTCGCTTGAGTGACTTGTTATTTAGAATCACTAATGATGTTAGAGGAGTAGGAAAACATGCTTCTATGGTTCAAACTCAGTCAGGAGAAGTTGCTAAATCTCAAAGTGAATTGCTCAATGAAATGAATAATAATATGAATGATCATGATGTTAGAGTAATGACTAGAGCAGGTACAATGACTCAGGAGCCACTTGAAGGTCAGCCTAAAAGAATTGAAACAGACTCTCAAAGAATTAATACTGATGCACCTAGTCCTTCTAAAAAGAAAAAGAAAAAGAAAAAGAAAAATGATAGGACTTTTCATACTTCTAGTGGACCTGAAGTGGAAAAACCTTCTGAAGATAACAATGATATTTCTATCTCTCATGCTGAAACTCAATCTAGTAATGAACATTCATCTAGTGATAATGAAAATGATAATGATGATGTTCATGAAGATACTCAACCAGACAATGAAAATAACGGTTATGCTAAAAGAGACTTTGTTGCTAGAAAACATGGTAAAGAAAGAGAGCCATGGGTTAAAAAACCCATGCCCTTACCACCTAAACCATCCAAGAAAAAGGATGATGAAGAATTTGAACGCTTTGCTAAAATGCTTAGCCAAGTCTTTTTGCGTACACGTTTGACTGATATTTTAAAGATGGCCCCTTATGCTAAATACATGAAAGATATTGTCACTAATAAAATAAAAATACTTGAAGATGAAATCTCCATCATGCTTGATAATTTCTCTTAAAGACGGAGTACCTAAGAAACTAGGAGATCCAGGAAAACCAACTATACCATGTTCCATCAAAAGAAACTATGTCAAAACTATTTTATATGATTCAGGAGCTGGTGTTAGTGTTATGCCTTTCTTTTATATAAAAAACTTGATTTGTATAAACTCACATCCACTAAAATATCATTGCAAATGGCTGACAAATCAACTGCCATACTGTCCCGGGATATCCGTGGCCACCTATGGGACCGGGTGGCCCCTTGCTGGTTCGGCAAGGGGACGTCATGTTGCACAAAGAGCATATCAGCGCACGACAGCACGACTGAAAGCACACGAGCAACTTACCCAGGTTCGGGTCGCCGCGAGGCGTAAGACCCTACTCCTGCTTTGGTGGATTGATGATGGAATGAATGTGGTGGTGCGTAGTACACTTGCCCGGCAAAGGCTGCCTCGGGGCTGCAGCGACTATGCGTGTGTAGTGGCTTGGGCTTGCCAAGTTTCTAACCCTCTAACCCCTCCTACGAGTGCCATGGGCCTCCTTTTATAGATTAAGGGGTCACCAGAGTGGCAAAGTGGTCATTATCCACTGATATGATAACTAACAATGCTATCATACCTAACTCTGCGGGCTGACAGGGTGCATTAAATGCACCGCTTAGTGTCACATCACTGGCTATCCGGCAAGGCCTGCCAGGCTATCTCGCCAGCTCCGTATCTATTCTCTTGACATGTCGCATGACAGGTGTCATCTTTGAGTTTCTTCTGTAGGAGATGGCTGCCGTGTGGCGAATGGCTGCCACTTAATCATCTTGTGGCTTGACACCGCACTGATTGACAACGTGGGTCGTGCTTGAGTGGTTGGCAGGGTGGTTCAGCCCCCGTGAGCCCCGGCAGGCTCTGCCGGGGAGTCTTGGTTGCTTGCTTCAGGTGGTGGCCTTGCCCCTTGCCGGGCTCGCCTGCCTAGCAAGGGAGGCCCTTCTCTTGCCGATATCCTATTCCTTTGGCTCGATCTCGATCTCTCTGAGCTACTTGTTGGTTCTTCAAGTCTCTTCGTTCTCCGGTCTCTATCTTGAGTTGGTGCTTCAATCTTGATCTTGTGCATGTGCATAGTTGGGCAATAGAACTAGGGTTTGTTGCACCGACAGAAGCCCCGGGGCCTGCCCCGAATGCGCTGCTGAGCGTCGTCGGGGTAGGCCTAACAAGTGCACATGCAGAATTGCTGAAGGGGTTGATCCCTTGAGGTGTTTCATTGCTGCTTCATTAGTCTTGATTTCGGGGCAGTTTCTGATTCCCCCGCGCGTGGTGCGTGGCGTCATGGGAGAACTTGGAACGTGGCCCGCAGATTCTCCTCGCCCAATGATCACGGGGCTAAAACTGCCACCCCACTAGCCCCCCCCCCCCCCCGCCCCCACCGACCCACATACACCTCGCCACGTGCTCCGCATGCATTGGGCGTGGTAGGTTGTTGATGCGAAGGGCACGGGGAGGAGCGTTGTAGCTGAAACCCGAGCGTCGATGGTTGGGGCAGAGGGGCGGCCTCGGCCCTCAGAGCTATAGTGGGTGCAGAGAGGCTGCATTGGAGGAGAGGGGCGGAAGTTTCCTGTGGGAGGGGCCAGCCCCTCGCCCCATCTCCCTATAAAAAGGGCCCGGGGTGGTGTTCTTCAACACACACTCCTACTTCTCTTCCGTGAGCCTTCTTATCTGGCCATGGTGCAAGGGCGAGGGCGTGGTGGAGCTCCGATGGCAGCGACGAGGGCTTCTTCTCGACAGCGCGCCCCTCCTCCCCCGGACCCTGAGGCAGCGGAGCCATCCGCAAGGAGGGGAGGAAGGGGGCGTGGTCGTTGTCGCCGCGGTGCTCAAAGAGGAGGAGGACGGGGTGGTGCCCTGACGGCACCTCTGCCGGCGGCTCTACCCCCGATGGAAGGCCATGTCGGGGACCAACCTCGAGAGTTCATCATTAGGCTATAGAAGCGTTTGCACAGTCGCCTTCGTCTCCCGACCTTCTTTGCACGGGAGATAGAGCTCGTGCAACCGCGCGCCCTGAGGCTACACATGAGGGGTTATGGGGATGGGAGCACGAGGGTTGATGTCGATTTCCCTGCCACTCATGTAATATACCTCCGTCGCGGCTGGAAGACCTTCGCCCGTGCCCACAACTTCTCGGAGGGGAACATTTTCCATTTCAAATTAATGGAGAGCGGCCTGCTCTCCGTCAAGATCTTCGGGCGCTCAGGAGGCCGTTTAGGGTGCAGCGTGGATAGCTCGACCGACGACGAAAGCTCCTCCTCGAGCAAAACGACAAGGAGGACAGTGACGACAATGACGACGGGAGCAGGCGGAGGAGCGACGACTCTGACTCCGGATGATCATCGCCTGCACCATCTTCATCAGGCGGCAGCACCATCATCTGCACCTGCATCTCCTCCCTGGCAGTGCGATTTGTCGGGGAGTTGGATACAGAGGTGCGGATGGTGCTGCCGGGCTCCTCCAGCAGTCTTCCAGCTGGACTCCGGCAGGCTTCCTCTCGGGCTGCAACTCCGTTTGCCTTGCCAAGTCCTGCTGGGCCTGCTGGCATTGTTCGACGGGGTCGCCTTCTATCATGCTCTCAATCGAGGCGTTCCCTTGCGCTTCCGTTCCCTCCGGGCTACCTCTCCTGGAGCCCGATGAGAATGGGCCGGATCTTCGCCTTGGCACTCCATTTGCCATCCTTGCCTTCAGTGGCTGCACCTAGGAGGAGAGGGACAAGAAAGGGCATCACGGATCACTTATCTTTTTTCAATCTTAAATCTGTAGGCAATCGCCAAATTTTAATTCAAATAATGTAATACCCCAAGCCCATCTTTGTGTTTTGTAATGCTTGTACTTGTATCAGCATATGAATGAAAAAGATAAATCTTGCCGGGCACCCGTGCATGTGTATGTCCATGCAGAGGTGGAGTGCCTATTTAATAAAAATAAACGAGTTATCCCAGCAGGATATCCTGATGGCGAGGTTTCCTTATGCAAAGTTATAGCTTTACAGAACACTAATGGACAAGAGGTAAACTTATCTGTTTGGCTTGTCAGGGATTGTCATGCCGTGCAATCTTCTCGTTCCTTGTCGAAGTCAAGTTCACGGCAGGAACCTGCAACTCCATGTAGATGAGAATGAATGCATGATGCAATCTTAGCTATATGCATATGCGAATGCTCATGAAATGCTTATGCAGTGATCTGGGTGTTCTTGTGCATGCATGCAATCTTAGTTGCCCCCCCCCCCCCTACAGCGCTTCTTTATTCTATCTTGCATGGGGTCATCACCTTGGCTTGTACAGGGGTTACATGCAACTTCGGCAAGGCCATGTACAATGGGTGGCTGCCAGGCAGGGCCCGGCAGCCTCTGCGCCTTACGGGTAGAACTTTCGGAGATGCTCAATATTCCATGAGTTTTGCAACTGAGTGTCATCTCCGGTCCAGACGGACTGCGCCAGGTCTGGTGACTCCTACTACCTAGTAAGGGCCTTCCCACTTTGGTGATAACTTGTGTGTACCCTCGGCGGACTGAATGCGCCTAAGGACAAGGTCACCTTCCTCAAAACACCGGGCATGAACCCTGTGGCTATGATAACGACGCAGGACTTGCTGGTAGCATGCAGCACGTGTAACAGCCCGGAGACAGTTCTCCTCGAGTAGCACAGCATCGTCACGCCGGTGCTGATCCTGCGCTACTTCATCGTCGGCAAGCACTCGAGGGGACCCGTAAATGAGTTCCATGGGGATAACTGCTTCTGCCCCATAGACCAGGGAGAAGGGAGTCTGCCCGGTAGCTCGGTTCGGTGTCATACTGAGGGACAAGAGAACTACCGGCAGCTCCTCAATCCACCGCATGTCGTGCTTCTGCAGCGTATCGGAAGTCCTTGTCTTGAGTCCACGAAGCACTTCAGCGTTCGCCCTCTCAGCTTGCCCATTGCTCCGGGGGTGTGCCACAGAGGCGAATGAGATCTTGCATCCGAGGGCATGAATGTATTGCATGAAGGCGTGGCTGGTGAACTGGGTGCCATTGTTAGTGATGATCCTTGCCGGAACTCCGAAATGACACACCAATTATTTTAAGAACTTGATAGCTGACTGAGCAGTCACCTTCCTCATGGCAGTCACTTCCGGCCACTTTGTAAACTTGTCAATGGCAACGAACAAGAATGCAAAGCCCCCGATTTATCGGCGGAAGGGGCCGAGGGTATCGAGCCCCCAAACCAAAAATGGCCATGATAAAGGGATTGTCTGAAGGGCTTGGGCAGGAAGGTGTGTTCTCTTGGAATGGAACTGGAAGGGTCGCATGTCATGACGAGCTCAACTGCATCTTGGAGGGCTGTGGGCCAATAGAATCCTTGCCGGAATGCTTTCCCAACTAATGCCCTTGATCCAATGTGTGAGCCGCACATTCCTATGTGAATCTCAGCCAGCAGTTCCTTTCCATCTTCTCGGCAAACACACTTCAATTTCACACCGTTGGGCCTTCTTCTGTATAGAGTGTCATCAACAAACTAATGCATACTGGCCCTTCGGGCTACTTTCTCAGCTTCATCTTGGTCACCAGAAAGTTCTCCGGTTTGGAGGAAGCGGACGATGTGCCTTGCCCAAGTTGGATCCTGGGGCTCGGCAACGAGGACTAGAGGCACCTCCTCGGCTGAGCACCAACCTCGTTCGCGGGGTCCATAGGCCCGGCTGGAGGGGGCGGTCCGGCAGGCTGTGAGGAGTTGTATCCCGCAGGGTCTCTGCTGGGAAAGGATGGCTCTGTCGGGAGAGGCTTACCGTAGTCCAACTTTCTCCTTTTCCGGGCCATTGTGGATGCTGATACGGAGGGTTGAGAGAGATGGAGAACAAAAGTTCCTGGTTCCACAGGAAGCTTCTACGCAGCACACTTTGACACGTGACCAGCTATGCTATTTTCCGCATGGGGTACGTGCTCTGTTTGCAACCCATCAAAGTGCTCATCTAATCTCCTCACTTCCTCGACGTATGCTTCTATCACTGGGCTTTGATAATCCTTGTCGACTTGTCTCACCACAATCTGTGAATCTCCTCGAATGATTAACTTCTTGATTCCCAATTCTGCTGCAATTCTGAGCCCGGCAAGGAGCCCTTCATACTCAGATGTATTGTTGGTGGCTTCTTCCCGGGCAAAGTGCATTTGGACGACGTACTTCAAGTGCTCCCCAAAGGAGGCAAAAATAAGCACGCCAGCCCCTGCACCTTGTAGGGAAAAAGCACCATCAAAATACATAATCCATTCTTGGGGTGATTCCTTGTCGGGGAGAGATGTTTCTGTCATCTCTTCATTAGGACTTGGAGACCATTCTGCAATAAACTCTGCCAGTGCCGTGCTCTGAATAGTTGATGTGCTCTCAAACTTCAAACCAAAGCTGGAAAACTCCAAAGCCCAATCCACTATTCTGCCAGTAGCCTCAGGGTTTTGGAGTATCCTTTGCAACGGGAAACGAGTGACAACTGTAATCTCATGGGCTTGGAAGTAGTGGCATAGTTTCCTTGAGGCCATGATGAGGCCAAAGATCAACTTTTGCATGCCAGAGTACCTCGATCTAGCCCCTTGCAACAAGGAGCTCAAGAAGTATACTGGGCGCTGCACCACCTTCTTCCTTGACGCGTCCTTGGGGTTGCACTCATTGTCGTGCTCACTGCTGTCCTGGTCCTTTCCTGACTCTGTCGTGGTCTGGCTGCTCTCTGCTTCATCCACTTCTCGCTGTGCTACTAAGGCTACACTGACCACTTGGTTGGTTGCTGCCAAGTAAAGCAGTAACGGCTCTTGAGGTTCGGGTGCAACCAAGGTAGGTACAGATGATAGGTAGGCCTTCAACTCCTGCAAAGCTGCATCTGCTTCCGGTGTCCACTTCATAGGCCCTGCCTTTTTCAAAATTTTGAAGAATGGCAGGGCACGCTTGGCAGACTCTTGGAAATGAATCTGCTCAGCGCGCCAACGCATCCCGTCAAGCGCCTCGCATCCTTAACTGTCCTGGGCGCTTGGATCTGCTCAATGGCCTTGATCTTGTTGAGGTTGGTTTCAATCCCCTGATGGGACACGAAGAATCCAAGTAGCTTGCCGGAGGGAACACCAAATACACACTTCTCCGGGTTAAGCTTCAAGTTGATCTTGCACAAATTAGCAAATGTCTCCTCCAAATCCTGGATAAGGGTGGCGTTATCCTTGGTTTTGACCACAGTGTCATCCATATAAGCTTCTATGTTTCTGTGTAACTGTGGCTCAAAACCCATCTGGACTGTTCTTGCAAAAGTGGACCCGACACTCTTTAATCTGAAAGGCATGCGGACAAAGCAGTACGTACCACATGGAGTGATGAATGATGTCTTCTCCTCGTCTTCTTTGGACATGAAGATCTGGTGATATCCGGAGTATGCATCCAAAAAGGAGACCAGATCACATCCTGAAGCGGAATCCACGATCTAGTCGATGCTCGGCAAGGGAAATGGGTCCTTCGGGCAAGCCTTGTTGAGATCTGTGAAATCAATGCAAAGCCTCCATTTCCCATTCACCTTCCGGACTACCACTGGGTTTGCCAACCATGTAGGGTGTAACACTCCTCTGACTAAACCAGCTGCTTCCAGCTTATTGATTTCCTCGGCAATGAACTGCTACCGCTCCAAGGCCTACTTTCGAACTTTCTGCTTGACGGGTTGGGCATGCGAGCAGACAGCAAGGTGGTGCTCGATTACCTCCCTGGGAACACCAAGGATACCATATGGTTGCCAAGCAAACACATCGATATACGCCGCAGGAAGGCAATGAGCCCGATTTCCTATTTGTCATCAAGGGCGGCGCTAATTATGAAAGTACCATCAACACCAGCCAGCCCTGCCGGGACCTTCTTCACTTGGGGTACAGCAACCTTGGATCTCTTGCCGTTGGAACACTCCGGCACGTTGTCGACGGGTGCCGTGCACTCGGAGGGGGCACTCTTCCCGGGCTCCTTGTCTGAGGTCCTACAATCCCTCTTCTTTCCTTTGCTTTCCTTGGCGGGAGATGCTGCTGCCGCAGCCTCTGCCGCGACAGTATCCCGATACATCTTGTCCACGCAAATAATTGCATCCTTCTCATCTGATGGGATAGTGATGACTCCCAGCGGCCAAGGCATCTTCAAAGTGTTATAAGCATAGTGGGATGCTTCCATGAACTTGGCCAGGGCCGGGCGTCCCAGAATCCCATTGTGTGACAGGGGGAGATCAACCACATCAAGCACAATCTTCTCAGTCCGATAGTTCAGTTCTTCCCCAAACGTCACCAGCAGCGTAATCTTTCCCTTGGGACGAATCCTACCGGGATTGACTCCTTGAAACGTGCCGGTAACCTCTAGCTCTTCTTCTCCTATCTGAAGCTTGTTGATGAATGCCGGGGAAATAAGATTCAACCCGGCCCCGTCATACACTAACATCTTTGTGACCTTGAGGTTGTGAATTGTTGGGGAGACCAACAATGGCAAACACCCTACCGCTGTGGTGCGGCCAGGGTGATCCTCCTCATCAAAGATGATGGGCGTGCGGGACCATTTGAGCAGCTTCCGGGGCTCCGGCGCTGGTTCCATAGCATTGACCTCCCGTGCCCATCGCTTGAGTTGATGATGAGAGGTGTGCAAAGATGCACCTCCATCAATGCACAGGCGTCAGTGGCCTTCTGAAATTCCTGCTCAGTGGTTCCCTCTTCATTCCCTTCATCACTCACATCATCACAGACTTCCTTCTCTTGCCCCCTGGCGGGTTTTCCTTGATTCCGAAAGGGTTTGCCAGGGCGATTTGCTTCACCGCCTCGACCCTTACTACCAGCAGCATTCTGACCTTTCTCCTTATCACGCTTATCATACTCTGCTCTCTGTCTCTTGGCGAGCTGCTCAACCTGGTAGCACTCTTGAAGGTCATGGCCATTGGTCCGGTGGATCTTACAGTACGGCCCATCACCTTTCCCAACTTTTTCCGTGGCAGCGGCTTCCCGGTAGGCAGTGCATGTGGTAGCTTCCTTGCCGGGGGCCTCATCCTTGGCCTTCTTGCCGGTACTAGGTGAGTCCGAACCTTCTACAGTCATCACTGCCTTATCTCTTGGCTTCTTATTGCGCTTCTTTCCCTTTCTCTGACTAGTTGATTCATCTTCATCCTCTGAATCAACATTGATGCAATCCTCCTCTCCGAGCAACTTCCTTCCTTCCTCCATCCGAGCACACTTATCCACCAGTGTGTATAGCTCCTTCACAGTATTGGGCAACCATACATTCATCTTAGAACGAATGCGATGGTTGCGCACATTGGATTGGAAGGCTGCTATTACAGCTGCTGGACGGATATTTGGAATATTTTTATGAACTTCATTGAATCTCTGTAAATACTTACGGAGGGTTTCTCCTTCCTTCTGCTGGAGTATGTGTTGCAGCTTGATCGGACTCCTTCATTTTGATTTGATGGCATCCGGAGTATGCGTCAAGGAAACACAGTGAGTCGTGTCCTGTGGTAGCACTGATGATCTAATCGATGCGGGGGAGGGGGGAGGGATCCTTGAAGGCCTTGTTGAGGTCTTTGAAATCGACACACAGGCGCCAGGATTTATCCTTCTTTGTCACCATCACGAGGTTTGCTAGCCAGTCCGGGTGATTTATTTCTCTGATGAATCCGACCTCGATTAACTTGGCTAGCTCCTCCCCCATAGCTTGTCGTTTGGGTTCAGAAAAGCGCCGCAGTGTTTGCTTGACCGGTTTATATCCCTTCAATATATTGAGGCTATGTTTGGCCAGCCTGCGCGGGATCCCTGTCATATCAGAAGGGTGCCAGGCGAATATGTCCCAGTTTTCGCATAGGAACGCTCGTTGTGCAGCGTCGACTGCTGGGTCCAGCTGTGCCCCGATGGAGGCTGTCTTCTTGGGGTCCGTTGGGTGGACCTGAAATTTGACTATTTCGTCTGCTGGTTTGAGAGAGGTTGATTTGGGGCATTTATCAAGGATTACATCGTCCCTATCCAACGTGGAGCGTAGTGCGGTTACTCTTCGGCCGCGAGGCCCTCGGACAGTGCCTCGAGGGCTAGGGATGTGGTTTTGTTTTCAGCGCGGAGGGCTATGCCCGGATCACTAGCGAGAGTGATAATATCGTTGGGCCCGGGCATCTTGAGCTTCATATACCCGTAGTGAGGTATGGCCTGAAAGCGTGTGAACGCATCTCGCCCCAACACGGCATGATATCCACTGTTGAAAGGGGCCACTTGGAAGGTTATTTCTTTGGACCGGTAGTTCTCCGGCGTGTCGAATACCACGTCAAGTGTGATTTTCCTCGCGCACCGTGCCTCCTGGCTGGGAATTATTCCTCGGAAGGTCGTATTACTCTGCTCGATGCGACTCCTGTCTATTTCCATTTTATTGAGTGTGTCCTCATAAATGAGCTTTAGCCCACTGCTGACGTCCATGAGCACTTTAGTGAGCTGAAAGCCGTCCACAATTGGATTGAGGACCAAGGAGGCTAGTGCCCGGACTGTTCGGAGTCTTGGTGCGTCACTGGCATTGAAAGTTATGGCCATGTCTTCCAGGGGTTTATTGCTGCGATTTGGCAGACTTCGGCAAGGTCATGGAGTGCTCTCTTGCACCGATTGTTTGAAGAGAAAGTCTTGAAGACTGTCAATACTCTGAGGTCGTCGCCCTCCGGGCGGTGTTGCTCTTTGGTGAGGATAACCTCACCGCTCTTGGCCACTTGCCGGAGTATCCAACATGCTCTAAGGCTGTGGGTTGGTACGGTATCCGATGTCATGTGTATTTTGCATGGCCTATCGGAGCCATCCCTCCAGAACGGTTCCGCGTGCCGTAGCAGGCTTAGTTTTCTTCACTATGTGGTCAGGTGCCCCGCGAGGGTGCATCCTTTTTGCTCGCCAGGGGTGTGAGCGAAAACCGGGGGTTCCCAGCGAGCCGTCTGAGTTTTCCAGGCGCTTTCCATTGTGCAGTACTTCTGTACTATAGTTGCCAAGTCGGCTAAGTGTAATACGCGATGACGGTTGATGACGTTGAGGATTCCTTCGTCCGTGCAATTATTGCAGAATACTGAAATCGCGTCCTCGTTGCGGCAATCTTTAATCTTGTCTTTGACAAGGAGGAACCTGGCCCAAAAGTGATGGACTGTTTCCTGAGACTGCTGTTGTATGCACGTGAGGTCGCATATATTCGGATGACGGGAATTACTTGGCGAATATTGCTTGTGGTGGGTGGGTGGCTTTACATCCTAACCCTGACCCAGTTTGGAGTTCGGAGTTTGAAGAATTTCCGAACTTGACAGTTCGGGCTCCGGGATGTCAACTGATTTTTTGGGCCCAACGTCCGACTCTAGGTTCGGAGGGCTAGGAGTGTCGTTCCGCAGACAGGTATCCGGCTATTCGAGCTCGGATATCCACACATAGTTCGTCTTCAACATAAGGGAAGAGTATTTGTTTCGCTCTCTACGACCGCTATCTGATGGGTGATCGGCGGAGATTTAATTTCTCTCTGATCGGGTTTAAGCCCAATCTGATCATAGTCTGTAGCGACCCCCATAGCAGCGATGTGATCCAGGAGTTCGCTTAAAGATGAAAACTCCACCAGATCCATCCGTTTGGAGTATTCGGAGTCAACACGGAGGCGATTTTCGATGACCTGAGAGGTCACCGTCGGCTTAACGGCCGAATGGGCGATCATGGTAAAGTCGCCTAACCGGAGGGTTTGGCCTGAGGCTAGGGCTCCTCCAGAGGTGATGCTGTCCTTGATTACAAGGCGAGCCATCGATCCTGTTTTCGACGTCATAGTGGAACTCTCAATGAAAGCACCAATGTCGGTGTCAAAACCGGCGGATCTCGGGTAGGGGGTCCCGAACTGTGCGTCTAAGGTCGATGGTAACAGGAGACGGGGGACACGATGTTTACCCAGGTTCGGGCCCTCTCGATGGAGGTAATACCCTACTTCCTACTTGATTGATCTTGATGAATATGGGGGTTACAAGAGTTGATCTACCACGAGATCATAGTGGCTAAACCCTAGAACTCTAGCCTGTATGATTGTGATTGCCCCTACGGACTAAACCCTCCTGTTTATATAGACACCGGAGGGGACTAGGGTTTTAAAAATTCGGTTACAGATAAAGGAATCTTTATGTCCGAACGCCAAGCTTGCCATGCACGCAAAGGAGAGTCCTATCCGGACACGGGAGAGAGTCTTCTGTCTTGTATCTTCACGGCCCATCAGTCCGGCCCACGTCACATAGGCCGGACGCCCGAGGACCCCCTAATCCAGGACTCCCTCAGCTGTCGAGATGCTACTGATGCTGTTCTCCATCGACGTCTCCAGCCCCCGTGTCGGCCGCGGGGGGAGTGGTGATGGAGCCACCCCCTCCAACCACGCCCCCAGCAGCGCTCACGTTCTCGCTCCTCTCCGCATCCCCCACAGCGTTAGAGGCTGCAAGCTGCGGAGCCTTCGAGGTGGATGGCTGGGCCGAGGGCCGGACTTCTTCTTCTTGGGCGCCATGGTCGATGGCATCGTCGAAGATGACGATGAAGATAACGTGGTACACACGCTTTCGGGTTCGCGCAAGCGAACCCCCTACCTGGCGCGCCAAAGATGTCGCGGGATATCCGCGGCCATCTATGGGACCGGGTGGCCCCTTGCTGGTTCGGCAGGGGGACGTCATGTTGCATAAAGAGCAAATCAGCGCACGGCAGCATGGCAGAAAGCACACGCGCAATTTACCCAGGTTCGGGCCGCCGCGAGGCGTAAGACCCTACTCCTGCTTTGGTGGATTGATGATGGAATGAATGTGGTGGTGCGTAGTACATGCCCGGCAAGGGTTGCCTCGGGGCTGCAGCGACTACGCGCCTGTAGTGGCTTGGGCTCGTCAAGTTTCTAACCCTCTAACCCCTCCTACGAGTGCCATGGGCCTCCTTTTATCGATTAAGGGGTCACCACAGTGGCAAAATGGTCATTATCCACTAATATGATAGCAAACAGTGCTATCACACCTAACTCCGCGGGCTGACAGGGTGCATTAAATGCGCTGCTTAGTGTCACATCATTGGCTGTCCGGCAAGGCCTGCCGGGCTATCTCGCCAGCTCCGCATCTGTTCTCTTGACACGTCTCAGGACTGTGTCATCTGTAAGTTTCTTCTGTAGGAGATGGCTGCCGTGTGGCGAATGGCTGCCACTTAATCATCTTGCGGCTTGACACCGCACTGATTGACGATGTGGGTCGTGCTTGAGTGGTTGGCAGGGTGGTTCAGCCCCATGAGCCCCGGCAGGCTCTGCCGGGGAGTCTTGGTTGCTTGCTTCGGGTGGTGGCCTTGCCCCTTGCCGGGCTCGCCTGCCCAGCAAGGGAGGCCCTTCTCTTGCCGATATCCTGTTCCTTTGGCTCGATCTCGATCTCTCTGAGTTTGATGTTGGTTCTTCAAGTCTCTTGGTTCTTCGATCTCTGTCTTGATCTGGTGCTTCAATCTTGATCTTGTGCTCTGCAGTACGCTTGGGCAATGCACCTGTGGTTTGTTGTAGACCGACACATACCTATCGGTATTTGTGAGGATGTGCCCATTGTTGTTGCAAATATTACTATCTAGACAGACTTTCTTATACTTGAGATGCCCGAGGACGCACTGGTGCGCGTCGGTCCTAAACAAACGGTTTTTTACCCCTTTCCGCGACGGCATTTGGAACCGTCGCCAAGTGAGTGTGGGCGATAGGGGGGTCCTTCCCACACGACCCAGAAACCGTCGGGGATAGGGAGCCTTGATGCATACAGTTGTCCCTATATAACCATTTCCGATATGTCGAATATCCCAAACGCTTCATCCTTGCTACTCGATTGTGCTTGCATTGCCATCGCAATCAGAGTTTTGTGGTTCTTCCTAAAACCAGGCAGATTCTAGCCACAGGAGCTTTCCAGGCAGATCCTAGGCAGATTCCAGGCACGGGAGATTTACGATGCCTGGCACATCACAAACAGTTCATGATTATAAACCGTGTACGATAGGTAGACAATCACACACATTTAGTTTTCCCGCACCATATGTGATAGTGTTTGACATCACGCACGCTTTGTGAACGGCAACTGTGTGCATGCTTGCACACGTTTCCTCTCTGTGAACCGTCTAGGATTATGGTGTATATCGCAAACGTTTGTGTTTTACCAACCGTGTGTGCCGTAATGACATGCACAACATAATTTTGCCCTAATTTAATTACTGCTATTTAAAATTGTACCTAATTTAAACTTGAAAGTAGGCTATAGCTTTATTCATATCCATCAGGTTCAAACAACCAATGAATTATTCGATTCACGGGTACATATGTTTAAGAATTACAGAAGCACCAAATAAAGAATGATGTACCAGGGTTCTATACTTGTACTATTACAGATGGTAAAGAAAGAGACGACAGACATTCCAGTTGTTGAACAAGGTGAAGCGGAATGGCCCTATTGTGCTCTCCTGGATGCAAAAGGCATGCAGGACTCTATTCCAACCCCTTGTGATGGCCGACCGCCAATCATGCAGTTTGAGAGGTAATCTTGAGTAAACTGCTTCAGTATCCACTGCAAAATAAAAAAGATTCAGATATTGTCATCTAACACAACTCATCACGGGCAGTAAAAAGAAGGCTATAGGGTTCTTACTTACCATCCTGCAGTTCACTGTTGTCTTGCATAAATTGTAAACAAATAGTTCAGTTGACATCTTTTGACCCATTTTAGTAACAATCTTTATCAGTTTCCTCACTTGATGCTGGTTCATGAATATCTCATTGCCCCATGCGCAGAAAGGGTCGAAGTGTGGATCTTTGGCAATGATATATGTACCTAAAAGCACCAAGTTAATATTAGAAGCTAAACAACAATTGAAAAATGATGTAGTACAACATTCCATCCATCCCATTATATAAGATTATATTACATGTATATCTAGACATCATCAGAACATTAATGTAACACTCTTCCTTGTTGCTATGTAGCCTGGGATTGCATATTTAGTCATTCAGTACAATGCATGTTGCTAAACAACAATTGAAAAATGAAAAGGCATGTTAACTACAATATCCTTAACAACAACCAAATATCATAATTCATAGTGGTATTGTTGAAACTGTTAATGATGAAATTGAACACCACAACAAATAGTTGCACATATAGAGCATCACATTGTGAAGAACTGAAATAAACAAGTCATAAGGACATCTCTAGGCGATCCTTAAAAAGTTAAAGGACTAAAACCCTTAGTGGATATATATATATACTCCAGCAATTTCTGGCCTTTTCTAATCGATCCCCTGAACTTAAGGTTGTAAACTTCAATTTGATCAAGTTCAAAGCAGGTTCAGCCGAAATTAGCATGCATTCAAACATAAACATAGATAGTTGCATAACCGAACATAAAACATATATTGAAACTAAGCTAAACTACTTTCGGTCGAAGTAGAGGTCGAGCCAATCCTTCCTCGTCATGTATGGTGTGCCGCGAGCTGGGTCCGGGCCAGTACCGTCGTCGGGGTCGTTGGGGACGGCACTCCTCCACTCGTCGATGTCGATCTCCTCGTCCTCGGGGCCCAAGTCGACGCCCTCCGCACTGCCGTCGACGCCGCCTTCGACCTTGTCATCAGAGGAGAGCGCGATAACCTCGCCGCCCTCCGCGCCACCGTCCTCGCCGCCTTCGACCTCGTCATCGGAGGAGAGCGTGATAACCTCACCGCCCTCCGCGCCGGCAAAGATCGCCCGCTCCGCCTCCACGAGCTCCGGGTGCTGTCGGCGGAGCTCTTGCATGTAGGCCTCGTCGGCGGCCTCGGCCTCGAGACGCTCCCACGCCTCGCGGTCCTCCCGTACCGTAGCCGAGCTTACCACCCCTGGCTCCGGCGGAACAAGGTGGACCAGACATGTGCTGAAGGGGAAATTGAGCCTAGCTGCCGCGCCGTGGTAGCGGACCTGCCAACGGTCGTACTCCATGGCCGCGAGCTCGGCCGTGTGGAAGCTACCGAGCTACCAGCGGGTGTTGGTCTCTCGATCTGTAATCTCAACGACCCACATCCCCCACCGCCGCTGTCGGACCCCGAGGTAGGACTTCGTCGGCTGCTGGGCCAGGGGGAGGACGGGGAAGTCCTCAAACCAGCGTAGGGGCGCGGCGACGGCGGATCGGCCCCGCGGAGGACGACAGGGACACCTCGGCGGCCACCGCACCGGCGTCGGGCGAAAATGCCGTGATAAACATCTTTTTGGCCATTGGCTACTCGAGCTCCCCAGCACACAGGCAGAGGTTGAGGATTGAGGCGCCGGCGATGGCGGCGACCTGCCAATGGTTTCGAGGGTTGTGTGTGTCTGTGTGAGCGGAGGTTGTGTTTGAGGAAATACTGCGGCAACTGAAAATTTTACTAGGCGGGGGTAACAAGGCGGGGCTACTAAAAATTTGGATCAAGGGAAAGCAGATATTTTTGAGATTGCGAGGGATGCAGAGGCGGGAGTAAAATGCCAGGGCTACTAAAATTTTGAATCAAGGGACTGAAGCAGAGAGGGATGCAAAGGTGGGAGTTTTGGAGGACCGAGCTAGTGTGCTTGACTGGCCAGCTGTGGACTGTAGCCGACGCACCTTCTCGCGTAAGCCATAGGCATACTATACACCGACGGTGCTCCAAGATATTATGTACTACATCTCACACGGTTGGTGAGAATAAACTGTGTGGGATCTACTTGATTTGAATTAGAAAATGGGGTCACAACGGCAATGGACGTTGTTTGAATTGCTAGACCTTTTATCTGCAGTGAACATGCAACTGTATGTGTGTCGTAAAAGAATTGGAATTATTCAGGGTTCATTTGGACATTTCATACATTAAACTGGTTTTCTAGCCATTTCAGGTGCACAATTCAAAATTAAACTACATGCACATGCTCCGGTGCATACACGTTGGTTGAAAAGTGAAATATGTGTCCTTCAGTGCATGCTTAGGTCCCATGGAAGAAATGGGAATGAATTTTTCGGGGTTTTTTATACATTATCTGGGTTGTCTAGGCATTCCTTGTGCATAATTCAAATTTGAACTACCAGCACATGCTCCAATGCACTAAAGCTGGTTGAAAAATCACATGTGTGTCCTTGGGTGAATTTCTAGGTCCCATGCAAGAGATGGGAATGAATTTCAAACACCAGGGCACTGTTGATTGCTGGCACAACGTTGAGATACCTGGTTCTTAAATTCTAGTAAATCCAAAACTAGTCTGAAATTCATGAAACTTGGCATACTATCATGGAGCGGCATCCACATGACGTGATGAAAATTTTGTCCCATTTGGGGCAGGTTTGGGTATAAGCTTCTCACAAACCAGAGCTTCTCACAACAAGCATGATGGTTTCGATAGGGAACGTACCACCTTTGGGGACGAGACCATATCCATTGCCTCTTATTGCTTTCAAAAAATTTCTAGTGTCGACATAGAACAACAGGAGTGTTGTGTTCAATCTTGGAATTTTTCGGGGTTCGTTTCGCCATTTTTATACATTAACTGGATTTTCTAGGCATTTTATGTGCATAACTGAAATTTGAACTACAAGCACATGCTCCAATGCACCAAAGTTGGTTGAAAAATCACATGTGTGTCCTTGGGTGAATTTCTAGGTCCCATGCAAGAGATGGGAATCAAATTCAAACACCACGGCGCTGTTGATTGCCAACAAAACGTTGAGATGTCTGGTTTTGAAATTCTAATAAATCCAAAACTCGTCTGAAATTCATGAAACTTGGCATGCTATCATGGAGCGGCATAAACATGCCGTCGTGAAAATTTTGTCCCATTTGGGGCAGGATCGGGTATAAGCTTCTCACAAACCAGAGCTTGTCACAACAAGCATGATGGTTTCGATAGGGAACGTACCACCTTTGGTGACAAGACGATATTCGTTGCCTCTTATTGCTTTCAAAAAATTTCTAGTGTCAACATAGAACAACAGGAGTGTTGTGTTCAATCTTGGAATTTTTCAGGGTTCGTTTGGCCTTTTTATACATTAACTGGGTTTCTAGGCATTTTATGTGCATAATTCAAATTTGAACTACAAGCACATGCTCCAATGCACTAAAGTTGCTTGAAAAATCACATGTGTATCCTTGGGTGAATTTCTTGGTCCCATGCAAGAGATGGGAATGAAATTCAAACACCAGGGAACTGTTGATTGCAATCAAAACATTGAGATGCCTGGTTTTTAAATTCTAGTAAATCCAAAACTCGTCTGAAATTTATGAAACTTGGCATGCTATCATGGAGCGGCATCAACATGCCATGGTAAAAAAATTGTCCCGTTTGGGGCAGGTTCGGGTATAAGCTTCTCACAAACCAGAGCTTCTCACAACAAGCATGATGGTTTCGTTAGGGAATGTTCCACTTTGGGGACGAAACGATATCCATTGCCTCTTATTGCTTTCAAATATTTTCTTGTGTCAACATAGAACAACAGGAGTGTTGTGTCAATTTTTGTGATTTTTCGGGGTTCATTTGGACATTTTTATGCATTAACTGGTTTTCTAGGCATTTTATGTGCATAATTCAAATTTGAACTACAAGCACATGCTCCAATGCACTAAGGTTGGTTGAAAAATCTAATATGTGTCCTTGGGTGAATTTCTAGGTCCCATGCAAGAGATGGGAATGAAATTCAAACACCAGGGAACTTTTGATTGCCGACAAAACATTGAGATGCCTCATTTTTAAATTCTAGTAAATCCAAAACTCGTCTGAAATTCATGAAACTTGGCATGCTATGATGGAGCGGCATCAACATGCCGTGTTGAAATTTTGTTCCATTTGGGGTAGGTTCGGGTATATGCTTCTCACAAACCAGAGCTTCTCACAATAAGCATGATGGTTTCGGTAGGGAATGTCCCACCTTTGGGGAGGAAACGATATCCATTGCCTCTTATTGCTTTCAAAATATTCTCGTGTCAACATAGAACAATAGGAGTGTTGTGTCAATTTTTGGGATTTTTCGGGGTTCGTTTGGACATTTTTATGCATTAACTAAGTTTTTAATGCATTTATGTGCATAATTTAAATTTGAACTACATGCACATGCTCCGGTGCATATAAATTGGTTGAAAAATCAAATCTGTGTCCTTGGGTGCATGCTTAGGTCCCATGCAAGAAATGGGAATGAATTTCAAACACCAGGGCACCGTTGATTGCCGGCAAAACATTGAGATGCCTTGTTTTTAAATTCTAGTAAATCCAAAACTCGTGTGAAATTCATGAAACTTGGCATGCTTTCATGGAGCGGCATCAACATGCCGTGGTAAAATTAGTCCCGTTTGGGGCAGGTTTGGGTATATGCTTATCACAAACCAGAGCTTTCTCACAACAAGCATCATGGTTTCGGTAGGGAACGTCCCACCTTTGGGTATATCTGTCGATGTTCTGGGAACGGGGGTCCCCAAACTTGCCTGCCTGCGGCCCACGACGTGCCTTTGCTAGCGGGCCTGTACGGCCCATCTTCATCAACAAGGCATTCAAGACCCTCGCGAGGGGCCAAGCCTCGCGAGGCGGACGATGCAAGACCTCCTCAGGAGCGGCCTCGCCAGGCAAGCTCGCGAGGGGCGGAGAGATCAAGGCAAGGCAAACCTCGCGAGGTTATCGTGACGTGAGCCATGACGATCGAGACTAGGCGGGCGCCAGCGCGCACAGCGTCCTTGTTTCCTCTTTGGTGCAAACGAGGCAATCGCATGCGCGTAGTACCGAGGCATCAAGCAAAGGTTTCCATATTGGTGCAATGAGACCAAGACCAGCAGGACGACAAGACGGAGGTCACCATGGAGCCCAAGGCGGCGTCACAACCAGAGCCTTTGGCAGGCGAAGACTGCTTTTGTCAGGATAAGCTATTCTAGTTGTCCCCTTTCAAATTGGCCGTTGTTGGCTCCCTTCCCGCTCGGTATTTTGGGGAGAGGACCAGGGCCTATATAAGTAGGACTAGCCACCACCATAGGGGGAGGGCTCGATCTCATCTTGAGTAATCCTCACCCTCGCAAGTTCGCCAAGCACAAGAACACCTCATCCTCAGGAGGTTGTTCTTCCCCCTTTGTACTGTTCATCATCAGCCCAAGAGGCAATCCACCACCACCACACTGGAGTAGGGTATTACACCACAACGGTGGCCCGAACCAGTATAAATCTTGTGTATCTTGTGTTGTGAGTTCGTCGAGTTCGTCCGCGAGATCTTAGCAAGCTAGAGCATGAATCGGTAGGGAATGAACTTCGCGCGCACCCCAGAGTTCGAATCTTATGGGTTTTGCCAGAATCCATGATCCGACATTTGGCGCGGCCGTAGGGGTGCGCCGTAGCCTTCCCTCCGCCAATCTACGCTCCGCCACCACCGCGCTCCGCCCTCATGGCAGGCGCCCGCTTGACTCCTCGGCCGTGGCGGCAGCAGGACGAGGCTCAAGCCTGGCCCCCGCCTTGCGGCAGGTGCAGTGGCCACCCAAGTTCAAGCCAGAGATGCCACCGCGCTATGACGGCGCGACGGACCCGACAGCATTCCTGCTGGCATACGAGGAGGCCGTCCTGGGCGACGACTAGGTCATGGCCAACTGGTTTCCCATGGCCCTCACCGGCTGCGCTACCTCTTCACTGCATGCTACGCGGCACCGGCGCACCACGCGGTCGTGGACCTGCTAGGCGGCTCTCAAGCGCCGCCTTCAGATCACCATATCAAGCCATTCCTTCGCCATATCGGCGCCGCCTCCAAGAGCTCGGGGGCTCCGCCGGGCTGTGCTGGGCTGCACCCGAAGCCGGCCTCACCTTTGACTCAGAAGACCACCCCGTCACCACCGCCGGCTCGGGTATGATCCAGATGCTCTGCACGCCCACCATCTGCAACGTGGTCGTCACCAAGACCCTCGTCGACGGTGGCGCCGGCCTCAATGTGCTCTCCGTGGACGCCTTCAACCTTCTTCATGTGCCGCTCGAGTGGCTCAGCCTCAGCAAGCCTTTCTCAGGAGTTGGCGGCGGCACGGCCCACTCCTTGGAGCAGATCCGCCTCCCCGTCACCTTCGGCATGCGTGACAACTACCGCACCGAACTGGTCGACTTAAACATCACCCACATCGGCCTCCCGTACAACGCCATCCTCGGGTACCCAGCACTGGCCCAATTCATGGCCGCGACCCATCCGGCCTACAACCTCATGAAGATGCCTGGAAGCAAGGGCGTCCTCACCATCAAGGGGGACACCAAGGAGGCCCTGGCAGCGCTCAAGCTTGCCCTCAATACCACCGCGCGCGGCGCAGCCCGTCGACGCGGGCACCTCCGAGCCCAAGGGAGCCGCACCAACCAAGAAGAAGCTGTTGTTCACCCAAGACAAGGCGGAAACCAAGCAAGTGTCGGACGACGAGGACGGGCCCTCAGGAGCCACCTTTACCATAGGTGTCGACCTCGACCCGGGCCAAGAGGAAGCGTTGGTGAAGTTCTTGCGCGTAAACAAGGAGATATTCGCGTGGGAGCCCAAGCAGTTGGTGGGGGTCCCGAGAGAAGTGATTCAGCATCACTTGAGGGTGTGCCCCAATGTGCGCTCGGTGAAGCAGCGGGCGAGACGGCAGTCCACGGAGAAGCAGGCCTTCATCGTCCAAGAGACCCGCAAGTTGGAGGCGGCGGGTGCCATTCGTGAGGTTCGGTACCCCGAATGGCTGGCGAACCCCGTCGTAGTGCCGAAGAAAGGCGGGAAGGAGCGAATGTGCGTCGACTTCACCAAACTCAACAAGGCCTGCCCCAAGACCCGTTCCCGCTCCCACGCATCAACCAGATCATTGACTCCATCGCCAAGTGCGACCTGCTGTGCTTCCTGGATGCCTTCTCAGGGTATCACCAGATCAAGATGGCGGTAGAAGATGTAGAGAAGACAGCCTTCCTGACCCCGTGTGGGGTGTACTGCTACACCGGCATGCCCTTCGGACTATGCAACGCGGGCGCGACCTTTCAGCGGTTGATGCACATCGCCTTAGGGCGGCAGCTCGGGAGAAACGTGGAGGCCTACGTCGACGACATTGTGGTGAAGTCTCGGGAGGCAAGAACCTTGATCCAAGATCTGGAGGAGACCTTCGCGAGCCTGCGCCAGGTGAACTTGCGACTTAATCCAGAAAATGTGTGTTCGGTGTCCCTTCCGGCAAGCTGCTGGGATTCCTCGTGTCCCACAGAGGGATCGAAGTGAACCCGGAGAAGATCAAGGACATTGAAGACATGAACCCACCGCAGACCCTCAAGGAAATGCAGAAGCTGGCTGGACGGGTGACCGCGTTGGGGCGCTTCATCTCCAAGCTGGGAGAGCGCTCCCTGCCCTTCTTCAAGCTGATGAAGAAGAAAGGCCCATTCGAGTGGACCCCGGAGGCCGACCGAGCTTTTCAAGACCTCAAGAGCTACCTGGACAGCCCCCCAGTGATGGTGTCGCCTGATACGTCTCCAACGTATCTAATTTTCTAAACACTTTTTCCCTTGTTTTGGACTCTAACTTGCATGATTTGAATGAAACTAACCCGGACTGACGCTGTTTTCAGCAGAACTGCCATGATGTTGTTTTATGTGTAGAAAAGAGAAGTTCTCGGAATGTCCTGGAAATCCACAGAGGCACTTTTTGGAATTAATAAGAATTTTTGGCGAAAGAATTAATACCAGGGGCCCCACAGCCTATACACGAGACAGGGGGCGCCCCCCCCAGGGCGTGGCCTCCTATCTCGTGGGCCCCCTAGACCTCCTCCGACCTCAACTCCAACTCCATATATTCCGTTTCTGGGAGAAAAAATCAGAGAGAAAGTTTCATCGCGTTTTACAACACGGAGCCGCCGCCAAGCCCTAATCTCTCTCGGGAGGGCTGATCTGGAGTCCGTTTGGGGCTCCGGAGAGGGGGATTCGTCGCCGTCGTCATCATCAACCATCCTCCATCACCAATTTCATGATGCTCACCGCCGTGTGTGAGTAATTCCATCGTGAAGCTTGCTGGACGGTGATGGGTTGGATGAGATTTACCATGTAATCAAGCTAGTTTTGTTAGGGTTTGATCCCTAGTATCCACTATGTTCTGATATTGATGTTGCTATGACTTTGCTATGCTTAATGCTTGTCACTAGGGCCTGAGTGCAATGATTTCAGATCTGAACCTATTATGTTTTCATGAATATATGTGTGTTCTTGATCCTATCTTGCAAGTCTATAGTCACCTATTATGTGTTATGATCCGACAACCCCGAAGTGACAATAACCGGGATACTTCTCGGTGATGACCGTAGTTTGGGGAGTTCATGTATTCACTATGTGTTAATGCTTTGGTCCGGTTCTCTATTAAAAGGAGGCCTTAATATCCCTTAGTTTCCGCTAGGACCCCGCTTCAATGGGAGGGTAGGACAAAAGACGTCATACAAGTTCTTTTCCATAAGCACGTATGATTATTTACGGAATACATGCCTACATTACATTGACGAATTGGAGCTAGTTCTATATCACCCTATGTTATAACTATTGCATGAGGAATCGAATCTGGCATAATTATCCATCACTGATCCATTGCCTACGAGCTTTTCATATACTGTTCTCCGCTTATTTACTTTTCCGTTGCTACTGTTACAACTACTACAAAAACCCAAAAACATTTATCTTTACTTTTGCTACCGTTACCTTT
This sequence comes from Aegilops bicornis, assembly GCA_021605145.1. Lineage (NCBI taxonomy): Eukaryota > Viridiplantae > Streptophyta > Magnoliopsida > Poales > Poaceae > Aegilops > Aegilops bicornis. The sequence goes on along the minus strand of CM038671.1, from coordinate 626,741,735 downwards.
ATTATCATACCACTTTTGCTACTAAACACTTTGCTGCAGACACTAAGTTATCCAGTGTGGTTGAATTGACAACTCAACTGCTAATACTCAAGAATATCCTTTGGCTCCCCTTGTGTCGAATCAATAAATTTGGGTTGAATACTCTACCCTCGAAAGCTGCTATGCGATCCCCTATACTTGTGGGTTATCAAGACTAATTTACTGCGCCGTTGCCGGGGAGCATAGCTCTATTATCTGAGTCACTTGGGATTTATATCTGTTGATCACTATGAAGAACTTGAAAGACGCTAAAACCAAGATTTTTCCCTCAACTACGAGGGGAGGTAAGGAACTGCCATCTAGCTCTGCACTAGTTTCTCCTTCCGTTATTAGTAAGCTTGTGACACCTAAACCTGCTACTGCTATGAATTCTGATATGTCACATGTTATTGATGATGCCACTTCTGCTATGCATGATGAAGCTACTTCTGTGTGTGATACTACTTTGCCATTAGGTGAATTTCTTGATGAACAACTTGCTAGAGTTAGGGGGAATGAAAATATTGAAAAACCTATTACTGATGATAGTGATGATGAAGGTTCCCCCAATGATTATGTATTACCTGTTGTTCCTAAGGGTTATGTTATGAATGGAAAAGCTGCTATGGAAATTATTGCTTGCAATGATAGAAATGATCTTAAGAAATTATTAGCTAAATGGAAGCAGCAGTCTCTTAATGCTAGAATGAAACCCGATCCTGCTTTTGCTACTTCACCTATACGTATTCTTGATAAGGATTATGAATTCTCTGTTGATCCTGATATTATTACTTTAGTTGAATCTGATCCTTTTTATGGCCTTGAATCTGAAACTGTTGTGGCAAATCTTACCAAGTTGAATGATATAGCCACCCTATTTACTCATGATGAGAAGTCTCGCTATTTATATATCCTTAAGATATTTTCGTTCTCATTAAAGGGTTATGCTAAGACTTGGTATAATTCTCTTGCTCCTGGTTGTGTGCGTAGTCCCCAGGATATGATTTATTACTTCTCTGCTAAATATTTCCCTGCTCATAAGAAACAAGCTGCCTTGCGAGAAATATATAATTTTGTGCAAATCAAAGAAGAGAGTCTCCCACAAGCTTGGGGGAGGCTTCTCCGGTTACTTAATGCTTTGCCTGATCATCCTCTTAAGAAAAATGAAATACTTGACATCTTTTACAATGGACTAACCGATGCTTCCAAGGACTACTTGGATAGTTGTGTTGGTTGTGTTTTCAGGGAAAGAACAACGATTTAAGCTGAAATATTATTGAATAATATGTTGACTAATGAAAATAATTGGACTCTTCCCGAGCCAGTTCCTGAAGTAATTCCTGAACCAATTGAGCCAACTCCTGAGCCTATTCCTAAACCCACTCTGAAGAAGAGAGGTGTTTTATTTCTCAGTCCTGAAGATATGCAAGAGGCCAAGAAATCAATGAAATAAAAAGGTATTAAAGCTGAAGGTGTTAAGAATTTACCTCCTATTGAAGAAATACATGGTCTTAGTATACCGCCTGAAGAATCACATTATTTTGATAACCCGACACAAGTAGTAAAGGTAAATTCTCTCTACAGATATGATAAACTTGAAATACCCTCTAATAAATTTCATAGCCCGTGCTTAGATGAATTTGATGACTTTATGGCTAGACAAGAAAGTTTTAATGCTTATGTTGGTAGAGAGTTAAAGAATAATGCTTTCGAGATAGGACGCGTAGGTGATAATCTGGCTAGAGTTAAAGATGAACTTCACCGCGTTAGCAAATATGCTTCTATGGTTGCTACCCAAGCAAAGAAAGTACTTAAAGCTCAAAATGATTTTCTTGATGAATTAAATCATAAAACTGACTTTGCTGTTAGAGTGGCTACTAGAACTGGTAGAATGACTCAGGAACCTTTGTATCCTGAAGGCCACCCTAAGAGAATCGAGCAAGATTCTCAGAGAAATAATTTAGAGGCACCTAGTTCTTCTAAAAAGAAGAAAAATAAAAACGATAGAACCTTGCATGCTTCTAGTGAACCTACTGTAGACACACCTGAGAATCCCAATGATATTTCTATTTCGATCTTTGAAACACAATCAGGTGATGAACATGAACCTAGTGATAACGTTAATGATAATGTTCATGTTGATGCTCAACCTAGCAAAGATAATGATGTAGAGATTGAACCTGCTGTTGATCTTGATAACCCACAATCAAATAATCAACGTTATGATAAGAGAGATTTTGTTGCTAGGAAGCACGGTAAAGAAAGAGAACCATGGGTTCAGAAACCCATGCCCTTTCCTCCAAAACCATCCAAGTCAAAGCATGATGAGGATTTTGAGCGCTTTGCTGAAATGATTAGACCTATTTTCTTACGTATGCGCTTAACTGATATGCTTAAAGTAAATCCTTGTGCTAAGTATATGAAGGATATCATCACAAATAAAAGAAAGATACCGGAAGCTGAGATTTCCACCATGCTTGCTAATTACACTTTTAAGGGTGGAATACCAAAGAAACTTGGAGATCCGGGTGTACCAACTATACCATGCTCTATTAAAAGAAATTATGTTAGAACTGCTTTATGTGATCTTGGAGCCGGTGTTAGTGTTATGCTTCTCTCTTTATATCGTAGACTTGAATTGAATAAGTTGACACCTACTGAAATATCTTTGCAAATGGCTGATAAATAAACTGCTATACCTGTCGGTATTTGTGAGGATGTGCCTGTTGTGGTTGCAAATGTCACTATCTTAACAGACTTTGTTATTCTTGATATTCCTGAGGACGATAGTATGTCTATTATCCTTGGTAGACCTTTTCTTAATATTGCAGGGGTTGTTATTGATTGCAACAAAGGCAATGTCACTTTTCATGTTAATGGCAATGAGCATACGGTACACTTTCCGAGGAAACAATCTCAAGTTCATAGTATCAATTCTATTGAAAAAGTTCCAACTATTATTTTTGGAGGTTTTGAATTTCCTCTCCCTACTGCCAAGAAACAGTATGATATTCTTATTGTTGGGGATTTTCATATCCCCGTTGAGGTAACTTAGTGTTATTCGAAATTTCTCTGGTTCCGTGTTACTCAGAATGAGTTTGTTAACAAGACTTGATCAACCTTGTTAGTGGATTCATTTTGATGATCACGAGATGGATGAAACTAGAAGGCACAACCTTCTGTACCCTCTTTTTACTTTCTGTTATTTAGAATAAATAAAGCAAAAATAGTATTATCCGTCTGTTTTCTAAATTATCCATGCATTAAAAAATAGTCCAAACATAAAAGTGCTCCAAATGCCCTGCAAATTCAGTATGATTTTTTCTGGAATATTTGAGGATTTTAGGCACTGAAAACACTGCAGGAGGGGCAATCACCAGGCCACGAGAGAGGAGGGTGCGCCCCCTGTCCGTGGGCCCCTGGTGGCTCCCCTCCACTTATGCCAGCACCCAGACACTTCATCTTCTACCAAAAAAATCCCCATCCAACTCAAGCACGAGTTCTAGCTCATTTTGCTGCAATTTTCGATCTCTTAGCTCAAAGCTCCATTCACAAAACCGCTTTGGGAGATTGTTGCTTGGTATGTGACTCCTCCATTTGTCCAATTAGTTTTTGTTCTAGTGCTTTGTTCATTGCAAATTTTTGCTGCATAGGTGACCATGTTCTTGAGCTTGCATGTTAAATTTTTGAGGTCCCAAGCAATTCCAATGCATGATATAGGCTCTAGGCACTTGTAGGAGTAGTTGCTATCAATCTTGTTTAGTTTTATTCACTTTTATTTTGAAGTTACTAAAATTTCAGAAATTTTCAGAAAATGTTAAGGAGGCTTTTTAAAGGCTCTTCTAGCCAAAGCTCTCAGGAAAAACAAGCCAAAGAGAAGGAAAAAGCCAAGTATAATATTCCTCGCTTAGCGGAAGTACGGTCGTGCGAATGGCCATGTGAGTATTTCTTGAAAGAAGCTGGAATTCATGAAGACTTTTATGCTTTAATCGAGACTGCAGGCCTCACCATTTTCATGAACGACCGAATCGATCAGTATCTCTTACTCACCAATACTTTCGTCCAAAACTTTTATTATTATCCTAAGAAATCACCGCCTGAAGTATCATTTCATTTATATGATGAATTCAAAGAAATGTCTTTACGTCATTTTTGCGCGGTATGTAGGATACCTTATGAGGGAGAATTAGATGAACCCCATCATGAAGATGTGGGTGGCTTTGTTAATACTATTGCTATAGAGGAGCAAAAGAAGGGCTCCGAGGCGAAGGTCTCTAGCATACACTTCCTGTTTTACGCTACTTTGCCGTATTTGCTAGTAGATGCTTGATTGGTCGTGGAAATAGTGGAAATTTGAGCGTTCCAGATATTATTATTCTTCAAAAACATGCTTTGCTAGGAGACAATACTTTTAGTATGGGTGCCGTCGTTGCTAAACGGCTAGCCCTGAATCGTACAAAAGGCCCCATATTTGGAGGTATCTACGTTGCACGTCTTGCTAAACATTTTCAGATACCCATTAGGCACCATGAGAAGGATGAGATAAAATTGCATCCTCACATTTTAGATTACAAGAGCATGGTAGCACACAAATTTATTGTTGACAATGAAGAAAAGATGCTCTTGTATAAACTTAGATTTAACAAGAAACACTTTGAAATTATTATTTTGCCTGCACCTTTGTTGTTTGATTTGCTTGCAGAAAATTTTATTGTCACACCGGAAGCGGTGAACAATCATCGAGCTCAAGCTTTTACTCCAGAACCTGAACCTGAGCCGGAACCTGAACTGGACCCTTATCGTGCATCATCTGTCCAGTGGGATCCGGAGATGACCAGCCAGTGGTATCCTGATTACACCTCCCATTACACCGGGGATAGTAGCGGCGGTCCTTGGTACTAGACCAACTTAGGCCAAAATCCTAAGCTTGGTGGAGTACGTATTTCTCACCGACTTTACATTCATGTTAACACACTAGTCGTCGGTGCTCATACTCTTTCATTGTATTATCCATGCTAGTTTAATTTCTTTTTCTAGTTTTCTTCTTGTGCGTTTGATAAACCTTGAGAAAAACCAAAAAAATTAGTTAGTTTAATTTCCATGCTTGTAGTAGAATTAAAATGAAAACCCAAAAAGATTTCTAGTTCTTCTTCTTACTTGTTGGGAGCTTTCCCGTGTAAATAGTTTTCTTTTCTTTTCTTTCCTTTGGGGGTCGAGAAGACCGTATTGAAAATGCTTAGTGGCTCTTATATGCATGATTGTCTCTTTAATTTAGAGCCCATATTACTTGTCTTCTCTCTTGAGTTGAATGCTTGCAGATTCCAGCTTAGTCCAACGCACGTGCACTCTTATTATTATACACATCGTTCGGTCGTGCGAGTGAAAGGCAATAATGACGATATATGATGGACTTATTGGGATGAGAAAAGCTGGTATGAACTCGACCTCTTTTGTTTTTGTAAATATGATGAGTTCATCGTTCCTGAGTCACCTATTATGAAGTAAACATATTTGCAATAACATTTAGAGATTATAGTTGCTCATGCCGTGCTTGATTAGCTATGAGTTATAAAGGTTTACCTTGCGTGCCAACATGCTATTAGAATGATTATGATGTGGTATGATGGGATGGTATCCTCCTTTGAATGAATTGAGTGACTCGACTTGGCACATGTTCACACATGTAGTTGAATCAAATCAACATAGCCTTCATGATATTTATGTTCATGGTGGATTATATCCTACTCATGCTTGTACTCGGTGTGAATTAATTTTAATGCATGTTTACATTTGTTGTCGCTCTCTCGATTAATTCGCTTCCAGTCTTTTGCTAGCCTTCACTTGTACTAAGCGGGAATACTGCTTGTGCATCCAAACTCCTTAAACCCCAAAGTTGTTCCATATAAGTCCACTATACCTTCCTATATGCGGTATTTACCTGCCGTTCCAAGTAAATTTGTATGTGCCAAACTCCAAACCTTCAAATGAATTTCTTTTTTGTATGCTCGAGCAGCTCATGTTTCAACTAGGGCTGCCTATATCTTCCATGATAGGTGGGTTATTCTCAAGAGGAGTGGACTCCGCTCCTCATTCACGAGAAAGGGCTGGTAACCGGGATGCCCAGTCCCATGATCCAAAAGATCAAAGCAAATCAAAATAATTAAACAAAACTCCCCAGGGCTGTTGTATGTTGGAGGCACTCGTTGTTTCGAGCAAGCCATGGATTGATGCTTGTTGGTGGTTGGGGGAGTATAAACCTTTACCATTCTGTTTGGGAACTGCCTATCATGCATGTAGTATGGAAGATACAGCCATCACACAGTTATTGCGTTGGCAGCAAAAGTATGCCGCTCAAAATGTTATTCAATCTCTATTTTAAAATCTAGCCCTGGCACCTCTACAAATCCCTGCTTCCCTCTGCGAAGGGCCTATCTATTTAATTTTATGTTGAGTCATCACCCTTCTTATAAAAAGCACCTGCTGGAGAGCACACTGTCATTTGCATTCATTATTATTGGTTTATATTGGTTATGACTTGACTGGATCTCTTTTACCATGAATTACAATGTTTAGTCAGTCCTTGATCTTTAAAGGTGCTCTGCATTTATGTTTTGCGGTCTCAGAAAGGGCTAGCGAGATACCATTTTGTTATATCATGTTATAATCATTTTGAGAAAGTGTTGTCATCCGAGTTTTATTATTATGGCTCGCTAGCTGATTATGCTATTGATATGAGTAATTGTGAGACCTAAGTGTTATTGTGAGTATGGTTAGTCCATAATATCTTATGAAACTTGAATGCTGGCTTTTCATGTTTACAACAACAAGAGCAAACAGAGTTTGTAAAAGTTTTTCTTTATCACTTTCAGTTTATCAACTGAATTGCTTAAGGACAAGCAAAGGTTTAAGCTTGGGGGAGTTAATACGTCTCCAACGTATCTACTTTTCCAAACACTTTTGCCCTTGTTTTGGACTCTAACTTGCATGATTTGAATGAAACTAACCCGGACTGACGATGTTTTCAGCAGAACTGCCATGATGTCATTTTATGTGTAGAAAAGAAAATTTCTCGGAATGTCCTGGAAATCCACGGAGGCACTTTTTGGAATTAATAAGAATTTTTGGCGAAAGAATTAATGCCGAGGGCCTGACTGTCCACGAGACAGGGGGCGCCCCCCTAGGGCGCGGCCTCCTATCTCGTGGGCCCCCTAGACCTCCTCCGACCTCAACTCGAACTCCATATATTCCGTCTCGGGGAGAAAAAAAATCAGAGAGAAAGTTTAATCCCGTTTTACAACACGGAACCGCCGCCAAGCCCTAATCTCTCTCGGGAGGGCTGATCTGGAGTCCGTTCGGGGCTCCGGAGAGGGGGATTCGTCGCCGTCATCATCATCAACCATCCTCCATCACCAATTTCATGATGCTCACCGCCGTCGTGAGTAATTCCATCGTAGGCTTGCTGGACGGTGATGGGTTCGATGAGATTTACCATGTAATCAAGTTAGTTTTGTTAGGGTTTGATCCCTAGTATCCACTATGTTCTGAGATTGATGTTGCTATGACTTTGCTATGCTTAATGCTTGTCACTAGGGCCCGAGTGCCATTATTTCAGGTCTGAACCTATTATGTTTTCATGAATATATGTGTGTTCTTGATCCTATCTTGCAAGTCTATAGTCACCTATTATGTGTTACGATCCGACAACCCCGAAGTGACAATAATCGGGATACTTCTCGGTGATGACCGTAGTTTGAGGAGTTCATGTGTTCACTATGTGTTAATGCTTTGGTCCGGTTCTCTATTAAAAGGAGGCCTTAATATCCCTTAGTTTCCGCTAGGTCCCCGCTTCAACGGGAGGGTAGGACAAAAGACGTCATACAAGTTCTTTTCCATAAGCACGTATGACTATTTACGGAATACATGCCTACATTACATTGACGAATTGGAGCTAGTTCTATATCACCCTATGTTATAACTATTGCATGAGGAATCGCCAATTGGCATAATTATCCATCACTGATCCATTGCCTACGAGCTTTTCATATACTGTTCTTCGCATATTTACTTTTCTGTTGCTACTATTACAACTACTACAAAAACCCAAAAACATTTATCTTTACTTTTGCTACCGTTACCTTTATTATCATACCACTTTTGCTACTAAACACTTTGCTGCAGACACTAAGTTATCCAGGTGTGGTTGAATTGACAACTCAACTGCTAATACTCAAGAATATTCTTTGGCTCCCCTTGTGTCGAATCAATAAATTTGGGTTGAATACTCTACCCTTGAAAGCTGTTGCGATCCCCTATACTTGTGGGTTATCAGCGCCGTGACCTCTCGAGCCCCTAGTACTTTACCTTGCCGCCACTCCGTACTCCGCCAGTGCAGCACTGGTGGAGGTTTGGGAAGAGCACCAAGCCAAAGGCGCGCCGCGCTAAGCTATAGCCGAGGTGACGCAAGATCAGGAAGGCGCAGCAACAGCCGTAGCGGCACCAATAGGGGACCAAGCTTAGCAGGACGATGCCGCCAAGGTCTAAACAAGCGATCAGGCGCCAGAGGTTCCATCACCTTAGGAGACATCCCAGCTTCCGCAAGACACGAGCCTCACCAACGCGCCAGCCCTCGTCGAGCACCTGGTGTATTTCGTCAGCACGGTGTTGCGGGACACAAGAGCACGATACCCATGCCCCAAAATCTCCTCCTCGTGCTCTTGGTGGCCTCGTGCAAGTTGCAGCACTACTTCCAGGGCCACCCCATCAAGGTCGTCTCAGCCTACCCATTGGAGAGAGTGCTCAGGAGCCCCAACTCTGCTGGAAGGGTCGACGAGGGAGTCCTGGACTAGGGGGTGTCCGGATAGCCGAACTATCATCTTTGGCCGGACTCCTAAACTATGAAGATACAAGATTGAAGACTTCGTCCCGTGTCCGGATGGGACTTTCCTTGGCGTGGAAGGCAAGCTTGGCGATACGGATATGTAGATCTCCTACCATTGTAACCGACTGTGTAACCCTAACCCTATCCGGTGTCTATATAAACCGGAGGGTTTTAGTCCGTGGGGACGAACAACAATCATACCATAGGCTAGCTTCTAGGGTTTAGCCTCCTTGATCTCGTGGTAGATCTACTCTTGTACTACCCATATCATCAATATTAATCAAGCAGGAGTAGGGTATTACCTCCATCGAGAGGGCCCGAACCTGGGTAAAACATCGTCTCCCTTGTCTCCTGTTACCATCCGCCTAGACGCACAGTTCGGGACCCCCTACCCGAGATCCGCCGGTTTTGACACCGACATTGGTGCTTTCATTGAGAGTTCCTCTGTGTCATCACCTATAGGCCCGATGGCTCTTTCGATCATCAACAATGACGCGGTCCAGGGTGAGACTTTTCTCCCCGGACAGATCTTCGTATTCGACGGCTTTGCACTGCGGGCCAATTCACTTGGCCATCTGGAGCAGATCGAAAGCTACGCCCCTGGCCATCAGGTCAGATATGGAAGCTTGAACTATATGGCCGATGTCCGCGGAGACTTGATCTTCGACGGATTCGAGCCACAGCCAAGCGCGTCGCACTGTCTCGATGGGCACGATCTAGCTCTGTCGCCGGACAGTGCCCTGGAGGCCGCACCAGCGTCCGCTCCGACCCTTAGCTCGGAGCCGACTCCCCCGATAGAGGACGAGTGGTTGGACGCCGCCTCGGGGGCTACAATCTCAACGGCGATTGAGCCGAACTCCATCCATGTCCTTTGCGAAGACTGTGACTCCAAGGTGCCGGACTCCTCTCCGGACTCCGTGCCCCTGCCGATCGAATCCGGTTGGGCGCAGGTCATGGAGCTCACTGCCGCGGACATCTTTCAGCACTCGCCCTTTGGCGACATCTTGAAATCACTAAAGTCTCTCTCTTTATCAGGAGAGCCCTGGCCGGACTACGGTCAGGAAGGTTGGGATGCGGACGACGAAGAAATTCAACGCCCACCCACCACCCACATTGTAGGCACTGTCGAAAGCTTACACGACGTGCTTGATTTCGACTCCGAAGACATCGACGGTATGGACGACGATGCAGGAGACAACCATGAACCAGCACCTATAGGATGCTGGACAACCACCTCATCTCATGATGTATACATGGTGGATACACCTAAAGGAAGTGACGACGAGGAACAACGGGACGCTACGAAGGATAAATCCCTCGAAAAGCAGTCAAAACGGCAACGTAAATGCCGCACAAAGTCCCGCCTCGACAAAGACCCAGCCATAGAGCGAAGCGAACCGGTGGGCAGCGAACATGCTATCGAGCAACCGTCCGAACAGGACAACTCGGATAAACAACCCGTCCCGGCGAAGATAACAGTCGGGACGATCTCACGCCCGGACAAATTGTTGGAGCAGAAGAACCTCCACAAAAGGCTCGCCGCCATCACAGCGTAGCCTGAAAAAGCAGAAGCGGAAGCTCAAAACAGCGGAAGATGCACTCAGAATTAGATGGAGCAAAGTATTCAACACCGCAGACAATATACGGCGACAGTCGCCGAACAAAGAGCTACCCAAAGAGAAAACTACTGCCCGAATTTGACGAGGAGGCCGTAGAGCACCCACAATCAAAAAGCAAGAAGGCCACCCGGTCGGATGGACGACCCCACAGCAAACAGAGCGCAGCAAATGGCGCCGCACACAAGCCGGTACGCGATCCGCATAGGGATTCACATCAAAAGGATGGCCCAGTTAGGTCCATCTATGGGCCGAGAAAGCAAGATCTTCAAAGCAATGCAACACGCCAAATATCCGAACGTCACGGCACACCCAAATATAGGGGTGCCGCACACCCAAATATAGGGGTGCCGCACACCCCCTGTGTTTCACCGATGAGGTGCTGGATCACGAATTCCCAGCGGGATTCAAACCCGTAAACATAGAGGCATACGACGGAACAACAGACCCCGCAGTCTGGATTGAGGATTACATCCTCCACATACACATGGCTAGAGGAGATGATCTCCACGCCATAAAATACTTACCCCTCAAGCTCAAAGGGCCAGCCCGGCATTGACTCAAAAGCCTCCTTGAAAATACCATTGGAAGTTGGGAAGAGCTCGAGGATGCTTTTCGGGCAAATTTTCAAGGGACTTATGTCCGCCCTCCGGATGCGCATTTATTTAAGTCATATAACTCAACAACCCGGAGAGTCAGCCCGCAAATTCTGGAACAGGTTCCTCACTAAAAAGAACCAAATAGTCGACTGTCCGGACGCCGAAGCCTTAGCAGCTTTCAAACACAACGCCCGAGACGAATGGCTCGCCAGACACCTCGGCCAGGAGAAGCCGAGAACCATGGCTGCATTAACAAGCCTCATGCCCCGCTTTTGCACGGGAGAAGATAGTTGGCTGGCAAGATGCAGTACCAGCGACCCAAGTACATCCGAAGTAAGGGATGGAAATGGAAAACCATGACGCAGCAAGGACCAGCGCCGGATTAAGAGGAACGGTCCAAAGAGCGCGTCAGTCAACGCCGGATTCAAAATCTCACGGCAGAGCAATAAAAAACTGCCCCTTAAGGACAATAGCGATGAGCTATCCAACTTAAAAAAAATCTTGGACAAGATATGCCAAATCCACAAGATTCTCGGGAAGCACGCAAACCATACCCACAGAGATTGTTGGGTCTTCAAGCGATCTGGCAGACTCAACGCCCGAACACAAGGGGCTCGACACACCAAGTGAAGATGATGACGAGCACCACAAGCAGAGCCCCGGAAAACAAAAGAATTTCCCACAAGAGGTTAAAACAGTAAACTCACTTCACGTGATCAAAGGGAAAAAGCAGGCGGCGCCCACTAAAATGCGCGCCGCACAAACTACCCTAGCGGAGTACCAACACTGGTTGTCAAAACCAATCACCTTCGACCATCAGGACTATTCCGAAAGTATCCGGAACGCAGGATGGACTGCCTTGATATTGGATCCTATAATTGACGGATTCCAATTTACACAAGTCCTCATGGATGGCGGCAGTGATATAAACCTGATATATCAAGACACAATCTGCAGCATGGGGATAGACCCAACCAAAATTCGCCATAGCAACACCTCCTTCAAAGGGGTAATGCCAGGCCCATATGCCCATTGTACGGGCTCCCTATTGCTAGAAGTGGTGTTCGGCTCATCCGACAACTTCCGCCCATGAAAAGTTAACCTTCCACATCGCCCCATTCGAAAGTAGCTATCAAGCACTCTTTGGGCGTGGAGCTTCGCCGCTTTAACGCAATACCGCATTGTGCATCTCTTACACTTAAAATGCCCGGTCCACGCGGCATCATCTCATTAAAAGGGAGTATTAAGTGTTACTCGAGCACGGAGGAACGTGAGACTGCCTTGACAGCCCCACACTAATCCGGCTCCGCTTATCAAAACACTTGAATAGGTCATTCAAACCCCGGACACGGCTAGACGAGTCCGGCACCTACTAGCGGCATACCCCCCATACAAGGGGCTGCACGCATGTACAACAAGAGACAATAAAGCTCAAATTTATTCACTTTTCGAATCGTACTCTGTTTATTTAATATAAAGTACATTTTTCGCACGATCTTTTTTTTCTTCTTTTCAAACTAAGTTCTTCTCTTTTACAGATGAACACCGTGCTACACCCATCCAGGATACGGCACAACGGAGCACAGGCGCAGACGTGCAGCAGGGACCCGTCTCAAGGATTCTTTTCAGATTAAGACCCTGCGTAAACCTTTTTTACTGTCTCTTGTTGATATACATCCCCCGGTTTCTTACTATAACCGAGGAGGAGGCTGGCGTTTTGGCATCGGCCGCACCAGAATTTTTTCGCGTACCTGGACACAAGGGGCTTAGGGCATTATTCTGACCATTTTTATAAAGAACGAAAACCATAGGGAGTGTTGGCGTCTCGAGTTAGGCCTTATATGCATCAGCTCCGAATCATGTCTTTGGTCAAATGTTGGGTTTGCCCGGCTCCCATGTTTTGGTACCTTACGTTCCATTATATCGGCTAAGGTAGCCTTTGGGAGAACCACTGCGATTGTGCCCCGGTTGAGCTGGGTTGAGCACCTCAGTGGAGAAAGCTAAAACTGACTGTCATGATATAGCGTGAGACTGGTCAACCACTCGATGACCCAGCGGAATGTTTAGAATTCCCCCGCATTGACGAAGGGCCGTTTTCCGGTCAGGCACATCTGGCGCCCGAATTCGGAGAGCGCGGTGCCCCTAGGGGCTATATAGTAGCCCCACCATCGAGCTCCTATGGCTAAGTGAAAGTGATAAAGCATTATAGTCCGATTGCCTAGTTTGCTACGCTATCACCTCCTTCACAGGACCAAGATGTTGGATTAAGTGTGAAAATCGCCTTTTTGCAAACACCCCGCACTATGTGCGTGGGGCTGAAAGCCGAAGACTGCCATCTTTCGGGTTATATACACATATACATCAACGGCCGCCAGAGGCGTTTTAATACTTGAACGCACAAGTATAAAAAGCTCTTATATTATATTGAAACATTGTTTTCACAAATCATACATGTCATTTAAACATAATATCCTTCGAGCACTGCTTCTCTATTAAACGAGCGCCCTGCAGGACTTTCTCAAAATAGTGCTCGGCAGGTACTCGTCTTCTGTCCGAATCTTGGGATGCAACGTCGGTGGCCTTCATCTCCGCCCAGTATGTCTTGACACGGGCAAGAGCCATCCATGCTCCCTCTATGCATGCTGATCGCTTCATTGCATCGATATGTGGTACCGCACCAAGGAACTGCTGCACTAAGCCAAAATAACTCTTCGGCTGGGGTCCGCCTGGCCACAAATGAGTCATGACATGCTTCATGGCAAGTCCGGATAATCGATTCAGCTCGGCCCATTCGGCCAACCGATCGTTCAACGGAAGAGGACGCTCCGGACTATGGAATTGCGACCAATATAGATCTTCCCTTCTGTGTCCCTTCTGGCCTCGAAAGTGCTCAATCGCGTCCGCAGCGTTCGCTGCTAAGTCCAGATAAGCATCCTCCGAACTCCACAACTTGTCCAACTGAGCATACTTCGGATCCATATATTTCCTCCACAGTAGAAAAGGCTTTCCAACAGCAACATCCACAGCCTGACGCAGCTCCTCCATTGCAGCTCTCATTGCGGAGCGGGCATCCTTGGCTTCGGCGATGGCCTTTTTTAGGTCCTCTTGCTCCGCTTGATGTTCTTTCTCAAGAACTCCGACACGGTCGGTAGCATTCTTCAACTTTATGGCCATATCGGCCATTTCCTCTTTGCTTTGGCAGTGAGCTGCCCGTTCGGCTTTTAGCTCTTCGGCCGCCCTTAAAGCGGCCGCATTACTATTTCTGGCTTGCTCTTTAGCTCGGGCGAGTTCCGCCCGCAGCTCCTCCACAGCAGCGGCACCACCTACATTAAGCATACAAGTCGTAAGGCACGGGCGTCAAGCTCCCTTACCAGGTGTCCGCGGAGAGGTCGCATACCTTGTGACTCGTCAAACCGTTTATTGACCAGCGCGATGTCCGCGTCCGCCTCGTCAAGTTGCCGCTTTAGTTCGGCAAATTCATCAGTCCGGCTGGCCACCGGATGCCCCGCCACCTATTTAGGAGCGGTGATATGTTATAACTGAGATTATGATCCTCGGCACGCTGTCAATTTTGACAACATAACGAGTCTCAGGGGCTACTATCTATACAGGGCGCATTCTATATGCATAACTGTCAGTAAGCTTCTGACGGCGTCATGCAATCCGCTCTCAGCGGATGCAATTCTATCAATCACCATACCCATTACCGCACGGTGATCTTCTGAGATAGCCGCTCGCCCGAGCAGATCCTTCAGCTCCTCCGACCGCCGGAACCTCCGGCCCCGCCGGACTCGGGGAAACCCTCCGCGACGACACCTCAGGGGCGTCTGCCTCACATGAAGGTGCGACAGGTGGAGGCGTTTCGCTCTCCATCATCTCCGGAAAAAGATCCCCCGAAGACGAGCTCTGCTGAGAAGGGCTGAGATCCGAACTACAAGGTATAATTTCGGTTATCTTCAGAAATACATATAGGGATGACCTTTATTACAAGACCCCTTCTTTTTACTTACGGCTCGCTGGAGGGCTGATCCCCTTGGGGAAATAGTGCGGCTGGGGTACTTCCCAGCGCCGGACTCTCTGACGAAGATTTCTTTCCCCTCTTTGAGGCCTTGACCTCCGGATCTTCCGAAGCGGTCCTCTTCTCTCCTTGGAGGGTGGGACTTTTGATCCCTCCTTCCTCGAAAGCCTCCTTCGTGGAGGCAATAGCTCCCCTGCTCCCCCCTTCGCCTTCTTTAAAAGGCGTGGCCTTCAACATCTAGGTCAGCATGGGATCCGGCGTGGTCTCTGGGAGGGGAGCCGGACACCTTATCAACTTTGCTTTCGCTATCCACTCATGTTCAAGAAACAGCTCCTTTAAGGGCAAGTTTATGATAAATGAACGGACAACTTGTCCGGCACAGGACTACTTACTTGAGTATCAGGCGATTGCAGCTTAGTCCTGCGTCCTCGGTCAGTCCGGACACTTTTCTTGTGATTCAAGAACAGTTTATACATCTCCACGGGCGTCGTACCCATAAAATGTTGGAGAGCTCGTGGTCCCTCCGGATTAAATTCCCACAGACGGAGGCGGCGTTTGCAGGCGAAGGCGCCGAATCAACATAACTCGCGCCATCGCGACCATATTGATCTCTCTTTCTTTGAGGTCTCGAATACGGCCCTGCAATAGAGGAACGTCCTTGGGCGGCCCCAGTCGAGCCCCGGTTGACCCGATGATGCCACCGCTGTGGTGGACTGGCGGAAGGGGGAGGCGCCACCCATTTGGTGCCCCCCGAGCGGTGATATAAAACCACTCCCGTTGCCACAAACCAAGCTCCTCTTGAAAAGAGCCCTCGGGCCACGGAGCATCAAGCACACTTGCTTATGACCACCCCTCCGCACTGCTTGTTGCCCCTCGATCATCTTGGCTCCACCTTGAAGGTCTTGAGCCACAATCCAAAGTGAGGGGTAATATGGAGGAAGGCTTCACATACGACAATGAATGACGAGATATGGAGGATGGACTCCGGATTCAAGTCATGGAAATCCATCCCATAATAAAACATGAGCTCCCGCACAAAGGGATCCGTCGGGAAGCCTAAACCCCGAAGGAAGTGAGACACGAACACCACGCTCTCGCCGGGCTCGGGAGTTGGAATGACCTGCCCTGGAGCAGGCAGCCTATCTGAAATCTCGCCCGGTTAGATACCAGCGTCTCGCAGCTTTAGCACATCTTCTTCTGTGACGGAAGAGGACATCCATTGGCCGAGCTGGTCGGAGCCGGACATCGTCGAAGGTCCAAAGCGCCTAAATCTGAAGCTTTGGGTGTTGGAACTCGAAGCACGAGGCGAACTCGATGGAGGGTGGAAAAAAGAAGAGGGCCTTGGTCTCATTATAAAGAGGTCGAATACCAAGAGCACTCCCCGTGGTCGACTGGGACTCGCCTTCGATAGAGGAGGCGTGCCAACGGGCACGGTTGGGTTACCCACGTCCGTATTGATGAGAATCCCGGAATAAGGGGGCACGATCTACGCTTTGATAAGGCGTGCCAAAGGAAATCGCCGCTAAACGCTACCGAGGGGGAACAGTAAAAGCGATTTGTATAAAGGCTGGCCGTGGTGTGATGTCACGCGCGGGATACGTCGGCAGATCTGTGCAAAATTATTCTCTCTACGGTAGTATGTGGAACTTGTTTTGCGAGCGGACACTATCCTTGTGTTCAAAACCTTCTATGAAGTATTCGGAAGAGGAACCCGCCTTGCAATGCCGAAGACAATATGCGCGCGGACTCATCGTCATTGAAGCCTGGTTCAGGGGCTCTTGAGGAGTCCTGGACTAGGGGTGTCCGGATAGCGAACTATCATCTTTGGCGGACTCCTAAACTATGAAGATACAAGATTGAAGACTTCGTCCCGTGTCCGGATGGGACTTTCCTTGGCGTGGAAGGCAAGCTTGGCGATACGGATATGTAGATCTCCTACCATTGTAACCGACTCTGTGTAACCCTAACCCTATCCGTTGTCTATATAAACCGGAGGGTTTTAGTCCGTAGGACGAACAACAATCATACCATAGGCTAGCATCTAGGGTTTAGCCTCCTTGATCTCGTGGTAGATCTACTCTTGTACTACCCATATCATCAATATTAATCAAGCAGGAGTAGGGTATTACCTCCATCGAGAGGGCCCGGACCTAGGTAAAAACATCGTGTCCCTTGTCTCCTGTTACCATCCGCCTAGACGCACAGTTTGGGACCCCCTACCCGAGATCCGCCGGTTTTGACACCGACAGTCGCTGAGTGGAACATCGAGCTACAGGCATTCCGGTTGGAGTTCAGCACTACCAGGGTCATCAAGGGAGCTGCACTCGCTAATTTCGTGGCAGAATGGATGGATGCCCCGACGCTAGAAGTAGGAGAGGACCGGTCCACCTCGTCGGGAAGTGAGGCACCCGATGGCTGGGTCATGTATTTCGATGGGGCCTTCGCGCACCAGGGCGCGGGGGCTGGAGCAGTACTCGTCTCGCCCACTGAAGACAAGCTCTACTACGATGTACAGCTCTGCTTCCAGCAGGGCGAGAAGGTCTCCAACAACATCGCAGAATACGAAGGCCTAATAGCTAGCCTGAAAGGTGCGGCAACCCTGGGGGTGAAGCGCCTCACCGTTAGGGGCGACTGGCAGCTTCTCGACAACTTCTCCAACAAAGTATACGAGCCGAAGGACGAGCACATGGAGGCATACCTCGCAGAAGTGCGCAAGATGGAGAAGCAGTTCCTGGGCCTGGACTTGCAGCACGTGCCTCGCCGCACCAACAAGGAAGCTGACGACATCACCAGGAGGGCGTCCAAGCGACAGCCCCAAGAGCCTTGCGTCTTCGAGGAGCGGCTCTTCAAGCCGTAAGCAACGCCACCACTTTCAAGGACAGCTCAGCCTCAGGAGGATCTCCCGCAGCCGCCCGCCACAGGAGCCCCAGCCTGTGGCCCCACTTCGGGAGCGCGCCTACTCTTGGCGCTCGAGCCCCAGGAGGGATGCTGGATCAAGGAATTCAAGGAATACCTGATGGAAGGGACGCTGCCGGAGAAGGAGGAGGACGCGGAGTGCGTGGCCCGGCAGGCCATGACATACTGCATCCGGGACGGTGAGTTGTACAGGAAGCGGAAAAATGACGTTTCACTGCATTGCATCTCCAGAGACCAAGGGAAGGAGTTGCCGACCGACATACACGGTGGGGACTGCGGTCACCACTTGTCGTCGCGAACCCTCGTTGGTAAGGTATTCCGCAGCGGATTCTACTGGCCCATGGCCCTCAACGACGCAGCCAAGCTGGTGAAGTCCTGTGAAGCCTGCCAGTTCCACGCCAAGCAGATCCATCAGCCAACACAGGGCCTCCAGACTATCCCACTCACATGGCCGTTCGCGGTCTGGGGGCTGGATATCTTGGGCCCATTTCCTCGAGCGCCAAGGGGCTACCGCTACCTCTACGTTGCCATCGACAAGTTCACCAAGTGGGCGGAAGTGGAAGCTGTCCGCACCATCCCAGCTGGTTCCGTGGTCAAGTTCATCAAAGGTCTCGTGAGCCGTTTCGGGGTCCCCAACCGCATCATCACTGATAACGGCTCGCAGTTCACTAGTAATCTCTTCAAAACATACTGTGCTAACCTTGGAACGCATATCTGCTACGCTTCGGTGGCACACCCCAGGAGCAATGGCCAGGCCGAACGCGCCAACGCAGAGGTCCTGAGGGGCCTCAAGACCAGGACTTTCAAGAAGAAGCTCGAAGCCTGTGGCAAGGGCTGGTACGACGAGCTCCAGTCCGTGTTGTGGTCCATCCGCACCACCGCCACCAAGCCAACGGGCGAGACCCCATTCTTCCTCGTCTATGGAGCAGAAGCGGTCCTCCCTCACGAGGTCAGGCATCGCTCCGCACGGGTCCTGGCGTTTGATGAAATGCAACAGGACGCCACGCGGGGGATGGAACTCGTGCTGGGGGAGGAACGCCGCCGCGAAGCCGCACTATAGGCGGCAAGGTACCAGCAGGCGTTGCGGCGATACCACTGCCGCAACATCCGCTCCAGGACGCTAGAGGCGGGTGACCTCGTCCTGAGGTGGGTCCTCTCCAGGGAAGGGCTGCATAAGCTCTCACCCATGTGGGAGGGCCCGTTCAAGGTCGTCCATGTCTCCAGCCCTGGCGCCGCGTGCCTGGAGACACAGGACGGGGTGCCCATCCAGAACGCCTGGAACATCAAGCACCTCCGGAAGTTCTACCCAAGAAGCAAGGCCCAGTTCCTGTGAAGAAAGGCCCAGTGCCTATGAAGATCGCCGCCCGTGACACTCCCACGCCATAATGAGTGGGGCTATACACGCCCCGGAGTCTCGGGAGTGCCGCCCTCGGGCCTCGAGGGCTCCCTCCACATCTTAGTGGCAGCACTTAGCTCCGCGCTGGTGAGAAGACTTGAAGACGAGGCTAGGTGCCTGACGCGGCTTTTCATTTGCCTTCCGTAGTTGGCTCACCTTCTTTTAATTGAAAGTTTGCTTCTGGAGTTCCTTGTTGGTTTGGTTCCGTCGCTTTTTGCTGCTGTTTCCAGTTACAGTTTAACCTGTTTTTTCTCTCTCGTGTACCTTGTGAGGGGGCTAGGCAGGTGCCCTCGCGAGCCTTTTTTCCTTTCCCCTGCCCTTCGTATGTTTTTCGCAAGTGTAGGACCTTTGAGTATGTCTAGAGGGGGGGTGATTAGACTACTTAACTAATAAAAACTTAACCTTTTTCCCAATTTTAGAGTTTGGTAGATTTTAGCTATTTTAGGACAAGTCAAGCAATCATCACACAATTCAAGCAAGCATGCAAAGAGTGTATAGGCAGCAGAAATTAAAGCATGCAACTTGCAAGAAAGTAAAGGGAAGGGTTTGGAGGATTCAAACGCAATTGGAGACACGGATGTTTTTGGCATGGTTCCGATAGGTGGTGCTATCGTACATCCACGTTGATGGAGACTTCAACCCACGAAGGGTAACGGCAGCGCGAGTCCACGGAGGGCTCCACCCACGAAGGGTCCACAAAGAAGCAACCTTGTCTATCCCACCATGGCCGTCACCCACGAAGGACTTGCCTCACTAGCGGTAGATCTTCACGAAGTAGGCGATCTCCTTGCCCTTACAAACTCCTTGGTTCAACTCCACAATCTTGTCGGAGGCTCCCAAGTGACACCTAGCCAATCTAGGAGACACCACTCTCCAAGAAGTAACAAATGGTGTGTTGATGATGAACTCCTTTCTCTTGTGCTTCAAATGAGAGTCTCCCCAACACTCAACTCTCTCTCATAGGATTTGGATCTGGTGGAAAGAGGGTTTGAGTGGAAAGCAACTTGGGGAAGGCTAGAGATCAAGATTCATATGGTAGGAATGGAATATCTTGGCCTCAACACATGAGTAGGTGGTTCTCTCTCAGAACTGGTAAGTTAGAAGTGTA
This sequence comes from Aegilops bicornis, assembly GCA_021605145.1. NCBI lineage: Eukaryota > Viridiplantae > Streptophyta > Magnoliopsida > Poales > Poaceae > Aegilops > Aegilops bicornis. The sequence goes on along the minus strand of CM038671.1, from coordinate 626,721,186 downwards.
GGTTTGTTCTGATGGCTCTCTCCACGAATGAAGAGGAGGTGGAGGGTATATATAGCCTCCACACAAAATCTAACCGTTACACACAATTTACCAAACTTGGTGGGACCGAATCGTTAAACTCGGTCAAACCGATTTAGTAAACCTAGTGATTTGTTAGTGATTTTCGGTGGGACTGACATGCATCTCGGTGAGGCCGATTCGGTTAGGGTTAAGGCATAACGTAATCTCGGTGAGACCGATTACACAAACTCGGTGAGAACGATTTGGTAATAAGCTTTCCAGAGAGTTGGTCAGGTAAACTCGGTGGGACCGATTTGCTCTTTTCGGTGAGACCGAAATGTTACAAAAAGGAAACAAAGAGTTTACATTGCAATCTCGGTGGGACCGATCGCTCACTTCGGTTAGACCGAAACATTATGAAGGGAAACAGAGAGATTGCAACCCCATCTCGGTGAGACCGAGATCCCTATCGGTAAGACCGATTTGCTTAGGGTTTGTGGCAGTGGCTATGACTTTTGGAATCGGTGGCGCCGGATAGAAAGAATCGGTGTGACCGATTTTGGCTTTAGGTTTAGGTCATTTGTGGATGTGGGAAAGTAGTTGAGGGTTTTGGAGCATATCACTAAGCACATGAAGCAAGAGGCTCATTAAGCAACACCTCATCCCTTCTTGATAGTATTGGCTTTTCCTATAGACTCAATGTGATCTTGGATAACTAAAATGTAAAATGAAGAGTCTTGAGCTTTTGAGCTTGAGCCAATCCTTTGTCCTTAGTATTTTGAGGATCCACTTTCATCATCCATGCCATGCCATTCATTGAGCTTTCCTGAAACAATAGTCTTGGAATAGCATTAGCTCAATGAGCTATATGTTGTTATGAATTACCAAAACCACCTAGGGATAGTTGCACTTTCATTCTCCCCCTTTTTGGTAATTGATGACAACATATGGATCAAAGCTTCGACAAATGATAATAAAATTTAAATAACATCGTTGCTTTGAGAAGTATGTGATAAGCAAGAGCTCCCCCTAAATTTGTGCATAATTTTAGATTTGCTTTGGACTGCAAATGCACAATGAGTTAGGCTCATGGCTTACTCTTCCATGTCACATACATCTTGGTGGAGCGCTCAAAATACTAAACAATGAATACATGCACTCATCACCAAGCATAGTGAGTGATCACACAAGATAGATAGGATAATATCAAGCATGCATAAGTGTAGCTTATGATCAAACACATGATCATCAATGTCTCACAAGCATAGTATGTCACGCCCAATATGCGACCCTATCCAAAAGGAACTCGAAGGTCCCACCAAGGATAGACCCGCATATTGAAACGCTTTTACAAGGTGGATATCATTACATCAACATTACATAATAGATGGGGATACATACATAAGGCACAAATGCCACAAGAATACATCAATATCATATACAAGAGATCAACACCCGACTACGGATGGAACACAAACAGAAACTCAAACGACATCCACCCTGCTAGCCCAGGCTGCCGACCTGGAACCTATCCCCTGATCGGAGAAGAAGCAGAAGAACAACTCCAAAACAAGTAAACATCACTCTCCCGTCATGATCATCGCATAACCTGTACCTGCAACTGTTGTTGTAGTAATCTGTGAGCCACGAGGACTCAGCAATCCCATTACCATGGGTATCAAGACTAGCAAAGCTTAAAGGGAAAGGAAGGGGTAAAGTGGTGGGGTTGCAGCAGCGACTAAGCATAGATGGTGGCTAACATACGCAAATGAGAGCGAGAAGAGAAACAAGGAACGGTCGTCAACTAGTAATGATCAAGAAGTGATCCTGAACTCCTACTTACGCCAGTCATAACCCAGAAACCGTGTTCTCCTCTCAATCAACCCTGAAAAGAGACACTCACAGTTACGCACACGGTTGGTGTATTTTAGAAGAGTTTACTTCAAGTTTACTACAACCGGATATTAACAAATTCCCATCTGCCACATAACCGCGGGCACGGCTCTCGAAAGTTTATACCCTGCAGGGTGTCCCAACAGCCCATGATAAGCTCTCGCGATCAACGAAGGATATTCCTTCTCCCGGGAAGACCCGATCAGTCTCGGAATCCGGCTACAAGACATTTCGACAAGTAATAAAACAAGACCAGCAAAGCCGCCCGGATGTGCCGACAAATCCCAATAGGAGTCGCACGTACCTCGTTCTCAGGGCACACCGGATAAGTCAAGCTACGAGTAAAACCAAGCCTAGAGTTTCCTCGTGGTGGCCCCGCAGGCTGCTCGGTTTGGACCAACACTCGAAGGAGTACTGGCCCGGGGGGGCTAAACTAAAGATGACCCTTGGGCTCCGGAAACCCAAGGGAAAAAGGGCATAGGTGAGGCAAATGGTAAAACCAATGTTGGGCCTTGCTGGAGGAGTCTTATTAAAAGCGAACTGTCAAGGGGGTCCCATAAATCACCCAACCGCGTTAGGGACGCAAAATCCGGGAACATAATACCGATATGACGGAAACTAGGGCGGCAAGAGTGGAACAAAACACCAGGCATAAGGCCGAGCCTTCCACCCTTTACCAAGTATATAGATGCATTAACAATATAAGAGATATTGTGATATCCCAACATAAACATAATCCAAGATGGAGCAATCTTCATCTTCACCTGCAACTAGCAACGCTATAAGAGGGGCTGAGCAAAAGCGGTAACATAGCCAAACAACGGTTTGCTGGGAAGGGTGAAAAGGTTAGAGGCTGACATTGCAAATTGGGAGGCTTGAAGAGCAAAAGATAGGTAGTGCAGCAAAGCGATAGAACGAAGCAACTATCATAGCAATGATAGTAGTGAGATCAGGGTAGCGGACATCTTGCCTGAAATCCTGCAAGGAAGAAGAACGAGTCCATGAAGAAGACGAACGGGAGTAGTCGAACGAATCCTCACAATCGCAACATTACCGGAACTAAGAAGCAACACCGGAAAGAAACAAACAACATGGTAAATGCACAAGCATAAACATGGCATGATGCACAAACAAGTATGATGCATGTCCGGTTTAATGAGGCATGTTATGGCAAAGTGCACCAAACAATGCTACAAGTTAAGTGGAGCTCAATATGCAACGAGTTGCATATTGGCGAAACGCCACATCAATTATTTAGTCCATCTCGTTTAGGTACACAACAATATTAAATATTGTTAAACATGGCAAGAGGTGAAGCATAAGTAAACTAACTATTTAGGCAAGTTTAAATGAGGCCGGAACAACAAACAACAATTCCGGAAAATCCTCATTATGCATATTTCGAATTTGCTACTGTTCTTCCCTAAACACAATTTTAATGTTGCTAAACAGCAAAATAAAGTGCACCAAATTAATCTATGCATTTTTTCACCCAATTTACATATAAAGTTTATTTAAAACCGAGCTACGGTTATTTAATTATGAAATAAATGATTTTAACATTGCATTTAAGCAAATTTAAACAAACAGCAAGTTAAACATTTTAATCATGGATGGCAGCAGCATATTATTAATCTACACAAAATTCTAAGCATTTTACATGTTTAAATCATTTTAATCCGATGCACGGTTTGTGAATTATTAATGCATGAACATGGAGGGTCTTTCTGTAAAACAGTAATTCGCTGGATAATAGAGAAAATCGCAGCGCAGGGAAAAAAACTACGCGGGCCAAATCTGGCTGGAACAGCAGTGCACAGGAGAGGCTGGGGGGCTGCTCACCCTTGGGCTTCGGCCCGGTTCGATGCAAAGGCTGGAGGAGGCCGGTTCCTGGGCTGCTAGGCGCGCAGCTGGACCAAGCGAGATGGGGAGGAGCGGTCATGCGAGGCAGGACCTGGCGCAGGTCAACGCAGGGGCGGCGTGCTCGTGTTCTGAAACTGACAAAGCGGCGAAGGCATGATGCAGAGGAAGCAGACGCGAAGGCCGATGGCAGGGGAGGCATGCATCCGGGTGGTGGAGGCCGTTCCCGGCGGCAGACTTGACGGATCGTCGCAGGAGAAGGCCCTTGGCAGCCATAGCGGAGCTTCCGCTGCTCCTGCACCTGACGAGAGAGAGAGAGACCGGGGCATGAGAGAGAGGTTAGGGAAGGGGCACGGGATGGAGAGGAAGCAGCAGGGGCTCGTCGGCGGGACTCTTTGGCGAGGTCCGCCGTGGCGTGGCAGCGTCTTGGGTCTCCGGCAAAGGCAGCGGGGCGGTCGTAACCAGAAGATGGGGGAGTCGGCGGTGGAGAAACTCCAGAAGCGTCGCTGTCTCATGTTCGAGCAACCAGAGAGGGAGAGATGTGAGGTGAGGGAGAAAGATAGGGAAGGGAGAGGAAGGAGGTGGGGTGCGGAGGCGGCACGGATCACGGATCGTGGGTGGTGCAGCTCGCCGGCGGCTGTAGTCGAGGCCGGTATTTGGAGCCGAGGGGCTCGAGGAGCTCCTACCCTTGGTGCTGGACACGCACGCAAGCGGGGACACTTGGGTAAGAAGCTGGTTGCAAGCGCAGGAAGGAGGAGGCTCCGGCTTGCTGGTGGTTTGGGTGGCGCGGAAATCACGGGAGTTTGTCGGAGGCTGCGGTTGGAAGGGGTGGATCTGAGATGGATGGTGGTTGGCTCGGTGGGGAGGACGAGGAGGAGACCAGGTGGGTTGGCGGCGGCGGGGAGGATTTGATGGATGGAAGGGACAGGGCTAGGGTTGGACTATAAATATATAGGTAGGGATTAGGTTAGGGTTAATCCGGTCCGTCCGATCATAATCGGGCGATCGAGAATAAATAGGTTAGAGAGTTTAAATAAGAAAACGGAGATGTTTTATAGATGTTAGGGGATGATCCGGACCCACCGGTAGCAACAGAGCGGGTCGGGTTTGGAGCAGTTTCGGACACACACACGAGGGGTCAAGAGAAGTCAACGAGGACAAGGGCCTGACAAAATGACAACATTGGCAAAGAGAGAAAGGGCAATCATGACGGCTACAAGTTTTATGAAAACATGTAAATGCAATGCATGATGCTATGAGATGAGATGCATGACATGAACACAATGCAAAACAAAAGACAAAACCCAACCACGGAGGAAATAACATATCACATAGCCGGAAATGGCAAGAGTTGGAGTAACAATTATGGAAAGTTGTATCCGGGGCGTTACAACACTCCACCACTACGAGAGGATCTCGTCCCGAGATCTAGGATGGCACCGGAGAGAAAATGGAAGAGAAAGAGGTAAGACAAAGTTGCTTCTTTGACAAATGAGTGAAACCAAAGAACTTTGAGAGGTTGAAAAGTTGAAAGAAAGAACACAACGAAGATGAACAAAGTTGAAAACACTCCATTAGAAGAGAGGAACAACGGATACGATGAGAACTAAGAGTTTTAGTGATAAGATAGATATTGAAACCACTCCGATTAAAACTAGATAGAGAAGGAATAAGATTGATATAATTTGGGCAGCACTCCGACTGAAGGAAGAGGGAAAACTTGATAAGATGAAAAGAACTTGAAGAGATGACACAACACTCCGGTTAAATGGATAAGCATGAAAAGAACACGATCCTCACAATTCGAGATGATGAGTGAAGAGAGTAACATCACCATGCCTCCGGAAGAAAGAATAGAAGATAGATCATTGAAATAAAAGAATGGAGGAAAAAAATGCCAACTTCTGCCACAAATGAACTTGGAAAGTACCCTTCCAAGAAGGTTATAACGGAGTTGTTAGAAAACCAACAACGAAACGAATAAGCTAGTAGTGGGCTTATGGAAAACATCTCAAGACTGTGAGGTGAAATTTTTCCACTAACGAAAAACAATTGCTTGAGATATCAAAGAAGAGATGAAAAAAACTTCTTTCGCCGAGAGGATAGAGAGATAACTTGAATCATTGATACGCACCACAATAGCAACATTCCTTAGGGAAGGCTTTTGGTGAAACATGACACAAGATGACTCCAACGAAGAGATTGGTGGATTTAAAATATCTCATTCTTGACAACATGTGAATCATGAAACACGAACTCAAATTGTCAAGAATGACATAACACCACCTCAAATGATAAGGTAGAACGAATTGCACTTCGAAATGCAAGAAGAAGAATACTTGAACGCCTCAAAACAAAACATGTGTTGAGCACCATGTTTAATTTTGAGTATAGCTTGGTGGGTCATAACTTCGAGAGAAAACTTGAAGAACAATTGAAGAATGAAAAGAATCCTTGACGAGCCACCATGTTGAGCCTCCGTGAGAACTCCGGTAATAAAATCAAAGGATGATAACAAGGAAAGAGAAGTTGAGAACACAAGGTGAAGCCTTGCGATGATTTAGATGGAGCTTCGCGACGAGATAATGCAGAAAACTTGGAACTCCGGAAAAGAAAAGATGAAGCATCTCGAATTGAGAAATGTGACATGATGAACAACTCTGGAAAGAAGAAACTAGATCACTTGGATGAAACAAAAATAAGAATTACGTTATGCGTATCCTTCACCAATTTAAATTGATGACAAGCAACGGATTTGGCATACTACTTATTCTTCTCGAGGGATTGAAAAGAGATATAAGCGCCAACTTGAGAAGGTATTGATGGAACCACCAATGGGATTTGGAAACAACAGATGAATTAATATGATAACGAAGGAAGTGAAATCTTGAACGAACCACCATAAGAATTGAAAATGAAAGTAGCAAAGGCACAAATCACCGGGAAGAATGGGAAAACGAATGAAGATACTTGAGGGGATTTAGATACATGAGAACGAAGAGATCATGAACTGATTAGAGGGTATTTGAGCGATGCACGGTAAGATTTGGAGAATGATAGCTACTGTGGCGAGGATGAAGAATTATGACATGATGGCCTTCGGAGGAAGGAAATGGAAACAACTCATGAAATGCTCCGGATGGGTGAAAAGAATTCCCACAATCGAAAACAATTATGAGAGGATGGCATCAAGCTAGAACCATGAATCTTGAAGTGAATGGAGGAAGATTTAAGAGAAACTCTTCTTCGGTCTTCAAATGTTGAGAATGACGATGAGAAACCACCATGAATTGTTGAGATACTCCGGGATGAAAATTGGAAAGGTTTAACCAACGATGAAAAGAATTAGAAAGCGACCTTGGAGAAGGCGTGTGACTGATGGGATCCATTCTTACGTCACACTTGAAAAGAATTTGAAAATAACTTCGGGATAATTAGAAGAGTCAGGTAAGATCCTAGGAAAAGACCTGTGGGTTAGGGCCCACTCAAAAGAAAACACCGTTGAACAATTTTAAAGAGAGGTTGCACCGGTTGAATTGAATGACTTGAATGAGATAACAACCTCAAAATAACTTGAACAGATCTTGGAAGAAAAAACGAGCCTTCTGAGATATCTTGACACTCGGGACAAATAAATAGCGAGAAGTGAATGATTAAGAGGTGTATCGGCATGAGAAATCATTAGAAACGAGGAAAGGAATATGATGAATATCGAAAGCTTGAATTGGATACACCGGAGAAGAAACAACAATGAAGGATGATGAACTTGAAACTGTTGAGCATCTTCATGGGAAATCACCGGATAAGAACATTGAAAGAAAAGAATGAAAAGACTTCCCACAAATAAAAGGATACATGATTAAGAAATCTGAGTCCTTGAAGAAAAAGGGGTGGGAGGGCGGGAAAACAAAGACAACTTGGGACGGATGAAACAAACACCGTTGTGAAAACTTAGAATTGATCTCGCAAATGTTGAAATGATCGGATCCATTTGAAGAGAAGCACGCCGGTTGGGAAAAGAATTAACATGACGACCTCGATGATCAAGAAGGATTAGTATTCACATAGCAATATGAGAACACCGTTTAGGAAAGGTATGGATTCAACATTTGACTTGAAGCAACTCGAATACCACAAATAAAACAAAACAAAGGATTTGGCTTGCAGAATAAGCCGGAACAAATACATATGATAGAGATTTACCCAATCCCATATCATGCATCTGTCAAAAAGATATTCTAGGAGCTACTTGAATTCCCACCTATAAACTCCCGAAATTTTCTGGTTATGCAATCTGGTGTTGGGGATACAGGGGACACAAAATATATCACCCAAACTAACAATACCTAGATCCAGCTGTATCCATCCTTCAACACATAACCAAGAAAACTCCAGAAATCGTGTACCTCAACCTTCGAAAAGCATCCGTTATACAAGCTATGGCAATACTCCCGAACTCCCGATCTTTGGGTGGGCGTCGGCGTTATCTCACCAACAACTGCATAAAAGAGATTTTCGATGTCGGCAAAACTCGGGTATTCCAGAATCGCAACGATAAAATTGTGGCGACAACACCTCGGAGCTCAACTCCCGGACACCGCCACAACCCCTAAATGTCGAGGCACCAAGAACAATGTTCTCGTCACAAGACTATCGGAACGATCCCAAGATACCCGCGTGATCCTAAAAAAAATCGTGAAATTTGAGGAGAGGAAAGACAAAACATCTACGTCAGGAGGCCTCACCAGAGCGACGAAGGGACTGAGGAGTAAAAAGGATCCTACTCTCCGATATATATAATCCTAAGACTCAAAATAGTTTTCTTCTAGACTCAACAACGGCCAACAAACAAGAGGGCTCCTACGGTCGGTCGAGGCTCTGATACCAACTTGTCACGCCCAATATGCGACCCTATCCAAAAGGAACTCGAAGGTCCCACCAAGGATAGACCCGCATATTGAAACGCTTTTACAAGGTGAATATCATTACATCAATATTACATAATAGATGGGAATACATACATAAGGCACAAATGCCACAAGAATACATCAACTTCATATACAAGAGATCAACACCCGACTACGGATGGAACACAAACAGAAACTCAAACGACATCCACCCTGCTAGCCCAGGCTGCCGACCTGGAACCTATCCCCTGATCGGAGAAGAAGCAGAAGAAGAACTCCAAAACAAGTAAACATCGCTCTCACGTCATGATCATCGCATAACCTGTACACTGCAATCGTTGTTGTAGTAATCATGAGCCACGAGGACTCAGCAATCCCATTACCATGGGTATCAAGACTAGCAAAGCTTAAAGGGAAAGGAAGGGGTAAAGTGGTGGGGTTGCAGCAGCGACTAAGCATAGATGGTGGCTAACATACGCAAATGAGAGCGAGAAGAGAAACAAAGGAATGGTCGTCAACTAGTAATGATCAAGAAGTGATCCTGAACTCCTACTTACGCCAGTCATAACCTAGAAACCGTGTTCTCCTCTCGATCAACCCCGAAAAGAGACACTCACGGTTACGCACACGGTTGGTGTATTTTAGAAGAGTTTACTTCAAGTTTACTACAACCAGATATTAACAAATTCCCATCTGCCACATAACCGCGGGCACGGCTCTCGAAAGTTTATAGCCTGCAGGGCTGTCCCAACAGCCCATGATAAGCTCTCGCGATCAACGAAGGATATTCCTTCTCCCGGGAAGACCCGATCGATCTCGGAATCCCGGCTACAAGACATTTTGAAAGTAATAAAACAAGACCAGCAAAGCCGCCCGGATGTGCCGACAAATCCCGATAGAAGTCGCATACGTACCTCGTTCTCGAGACGCCTTTGGATAAGTCAAGCTACTGAGTAAAACCAAGCCTCGAAGTTTCCTCGTGGTGGCCCCTTGAGCTGCTCGGTTCGGACCAACACTCGAAGGAGCACTGGCCCGGGGGGGCTAAAATAAAGATGGCCCTTGGGCTCCGGAAACCCAAGGGAAAAAAGGCATAGGTGAGGCAAATGGTAAAACCAATGTTGGGGCTTGCTGGAGGAGTCTTATTCAAAACGAACTGTCAAGGGGTTCCCATAAATCACCCAACCGCGTTAGGGACGCAAAATCCGGGAACATAATACCGATATGACGGAAACTAGGGCGGCAAGAGTGGAACAAAACACCAGGCATAAGGCCGAGCCTTCCACCCTTTACCAAGTATATAGATGCATTAACAATATAAGAGATATTGTGATATCCCAACATAAACATAATCCAACATGGAGCAATCTTCATCGTCACCTGCAACTACCAACGCTATAAGAGGGGCTGAGCAAAAGCGGTAACATAGCCAAACAACGGTTTGCTGGGAAGGGTGAAAAGGTTAGAGGCTGACCTGGCAAATTGGGAGGCTTGAAGAGCAAAAGATAGGTAGCGCAGCAAAGCGATAGAACGAAGCAACTATCATAGCAATGTTAGTAGTGAGATCCAGGGTAGCGGTCATCTTGCCTGAAATCCCGCAAGGAAGAAGAACGAGTCCATGAAGAAGACGAACGGGAGTAGTCGAACGAATCCTCACAATCGCAACATTACCGGAACTAAGAAGCAACACCGGAAAGAAACAAACAACATGGTAAATGCACAAGCATAAACATGGCATGATGCACAAACAAGTATGATGCATGTCCGGTTTAATGAGGCATGTCATGGCAAAGTGCAACAAACGATGCTACAAGTTAAGTGGAGCTCAATATGCAATGAGTTGCATATTGACGAAACGCCACATCAATTATTTAGTCCATCTCGTTTAGGTACACAACAATATTAAATATTGTTAAACATGGCAAGAGGTGAAGCATAAGTAAACTAACTATTTAGGCAAGTTTAAATGAGGCCGGAACAACAAACAACAATTCCGGAAAATCCTCATTATGCGTATTTCAAATTTGCTACTGTTCTGCCCTAAACACAATTTTAATGTTGTTAAACAGCAAAATAAAGTGCACCAAATTAATCTATGCATTTATTCACCCAATTTACATCTAAAGTTTATTTAAAACCGAGCTACGGTTATTTAATTATGAAATAAATCATTTGAACATGGCATTTAAGCAAATTTAAACAAACAGCAAGTTAAACATTTTAATCATGGATGACAGCAGCATATTATTAATCTACACAAAATTCTAAGCATTTTACATGTTTAAATCATTTTAATCCGATGCACGGTTTGTGAATTATTAATGCAAGAACATGGAGGGTCTTTCAGAAACAAGTAATTACCGGATAATAGAGAAAATCGCATACAGGGAAAAACTCCGCAGGCCAAATCTGGCTGGACCAGCAGTGCACAGGAGAGGCTGGGGGCTGCTCACCCTTGGGCTTCGGCCCGGTTCGATGCAAAGGCTGGAGGAGGCCGGTTCCTGGGCTGCTAGGCGCGCAGCTGGACCGAGCGAGATGGGGAGGCGCGGTCACACGAGGCGAGACCGGCGCAGTCAACGCAGGGTGGCGCTCGTGTTCAAACCGACGGCAAGCGAAGGCATGATCACGAGTAAGCAGCCGAGGCCGGCAGGGAGGCATGCATCTAGGCGGTGGAGGCCGTTCCAGCAGACTTGACGGATCGTCGCAGGAGAAGGCCCTTGGCAGCCATAGCGGAGCTTCACGCTCCCGCACTGACGAGAGAGAGAGAGAGACCGGGGCATGAGAGAGAGGTTAGGGAAGGGGAACGGGATGGAGTGGAAACGAGCAGGGGCTCGTCGACGGGACCTGCTGGCGAGGTCCGCCGTGGCGTGGCAGCGTCTTGGGTCTCCGGCAAGGCAGCGGGGCCGGTCGTAACCAGAGATGGGGGGAGTCGGCGGTGGAGAAACTCCAGGAAGCGTCGCTGTCTCCTGTTCGAGCAAACAGAGAGGGAGAGATGTGAGGTGAGGGAGAAAGACAGGGAAGGGAGAGGAAGGAGGTGGGATGCGGGAGCGACCTGGATCGCAGATCGTGGGTGGTGCAGCTCGCCGGTAGGGCGGCTGTAGTCAAGGCCAGGCGCTGGAGCTGAGGGGCTCGAGGAGCTCCTACCCTTGGTGCTGGACGCGCACGGAAAGCGGGGACACTCGGGTAAGAAGCTGGTTGCAGGCGCAGGAAGGAGGAGGCTCCGGCTTCTTTGGTGGTTTGGGTGGCGCGGAAATCACGGGAGTTTGTCGGAGGCTGCGGTTGGAAGGGGGTGGATCTGAGATGGATGGTGGTTGGATCGGTGGGGAAGACGAGGAGGAGACCAGGTGGGTTGGCGGCGGTGGGAAGGATTTGATGGATGGAAGGGACAGGGCTAGGGTTGGACTATAAATATATAGGTAGGGATTAGGTTAGGGTTAATCCGATCCGTCCGATCATAATCGGGCGATCGGGAATAAATAGGTTAGAGAGTTTAAATAAGAAAACAGAGATGTTTTATAGATGTTAGGGGATGATCCGGACCCACCGGTAACAACAGAGCGGGTCTGGTTTGGAGCAGTTTCGGACACACACACGAGGAGTCAAGAGAGGTCAACGAGGACAAGGGCCTGACAAAATGACAACAGAGGCAAAGAGAGAAAGGGCAATCATGAACGGCTACAAGTTTTATGAAAACATGTAAATGCAATGCGCATGATGCTATGAGATGAGATGCATGACATGAACACAATGCAAAACAAAAGACAAAACCCAACCACGGAGGAAATAACATATCACATAGCCGGAAATGCCAAGAGTTGGAGTAAAAATTATGGAAAGTTGTTTCCGGGGCGTTACAACACTCCACCACTACGAGAGGATCTCGTCCCGAGATCTAGGATGGCACCGGAGAGAAAATGGAAGAGAAAGAGGTAAGACAAAGTTGCTTCTTTGACAAATGAGTGAAACCAAAGAACTTTGAGAGGTTGAAAAGTTGAAAGAAGAACACAACGAAGATGAACAAAGTTGAAAACACTCCATTACAAAAGAGGATACGACGAGAACCAAGAGTTTTAGTGATAAGATAGATATTGAAACCACTCTGATTAAAACTAGATAGAGAAGGAATAAGATTGATATAATTTGGGCAGCACTCCGACTGAAGGAAGAAGGAAAACTTGATAAGATGAAAAGAACTTGAAGAGATGACACAACACTCTGGTTAAATGGATAAGCATGAAAAGAACACGATCCTCACAATTCGAGATGATGAGTGAAGAGAGTAACATCACCATGCCTCCGGAAGAAAGAATAGAAGATAGATCATTGAAATAAAAGAATGGAGAAAAAAATGCCAACTTCTGCCACAAATGAACTTGGAAAGTACCCTTCCAAGAAGGTTATAACGGAGTTGTTGGAAAACCAACAACGAAACGAATAAGCTAGTAGTGGGCTTATGGAAAACATCTCAAGACTGTGAGGTGAAATTCTGCCACTAACGAAAAACAATTGCTTGAGAGATCAAAGAAGAGATGAAAAAAACTTCTTTCGCCGAGAGGATAGAGAGATAACTTGAATCATTGATAAGCACCACAATAGCAACATTCCTTAGGGAAGGCTTTTGGTGAAACATGACACAAGATGACTCCAGCGAAGAGATTGGTGGATTTAAAATATCTCATTCTTGACAACATGTGAATCATGAAACACGAACTCAAATTGTCAAGAATGACATAACACCACCTCAAATGATAAGGTAGAACGAATTGCACTTGAAATGCAAGAAGAAGAATACTTGAACGCCTCAAAACAAAACATGTGTTGAGCACCATGTTTAATTTTGAGTATAGCAGTGGGTCATAACCCGAGAGAAAACTTGAAGAACAATTGAAGAATGAAAAGAATCCTTGACGAGCCACCATGTTGAGCCTCCGTGAGAACTCCGGTAATAAAATCAAAGGATGATAACAAGGAAAGAGAAGTTGAGAACACAAGGTGAAGCCTTGTGATGATTTAGATGGAGCTTCGCGACGAGATAATGCAGAAAACTTGGAACTCCGGAAAAGAAAAGATGAAGCATCTCGAACTGAGAAATGTGACATGATGAACAACTCTGGAAATAAGAATTTAGATCACTTGGATGAAACAAAAATAAGAATTATGTTATGCGCACTACTAGCTTCATCCCAGTTGACCTCTGGGCTCTAGGCACTCTGGCAAATGCATCAGTTGTTGTTTTGCCCTTCCTCTCCTGCATGTCATCTTGTAGTTTCTCCACTGCAGACTGAATCTCAATTACTTTCACATCTAAGTTATAGAACTTTTGTTCTATGATTCTCTCCAAGCTCTCCTGATTTTGAGTGAGGGTGGCCAATCCCTTCTCAATCCTCAGGGTTGATGCTATTAAGTATCCGAGTTGCTCCTGCTTGTTCTTCAAGAAATACTCAGATGCCTCCTCTTGAGTTGGCATCTTGGCAGCCTTCTCCCTCTTTGCCTTCTCCTTCTTCTCCTGAGCTTGACCTGATTGTGGATCATCTTCATTCATGACAACCTCATTGTCCTCAAAGTCTGGATAAAGTGGAAAGTGTTCCTTATCCAACTGATATTTTCCTGTGCCCATCTTTGAATTTATCAATTCTTGAATCTGAGGTGCATATCCACAGCTCCTCTTCTGATCTGCTGCAGTCCTCTTGATTGTTTCAATGATCATGCTCATGACTTTGAAATTCTGTGGCACATCAAACACATGCAACATGTTGATGGCATGCCCTCTGATCATGTTGTGGTCACCAGACTTGGGCAACAAAGTGTGCCTCGTAATCCAATTTATGGTTGGCAACCCCGACAGCAGAAAGTGAACTGATCCAAACTTGTGAGTCTCTAATGCCTTGTCTGGAATTTCCTTGTACATGTGAGCCATTGAATTGTGACCCATCTTCTTCTTTGCATAAATGTCTAGGTCATCCTCATTCTCCTTGGGGGCATTGATCAGACTTTCCCATTCTTCAATAGTGGACTGGTACCTTGTACCTTCAGACATCCAAACTATTCTTCCATCTGGGTAAAAGTGTGCTGTGGAGTAGAACTGCATGATAAGCTCATCATTCCAGTTGGTGAACTTCTGTCCAACAAAATCTGCAACTCCACAAGCAATAAAGTTGTCTTGCACTCCAGGATAGTGTTGTTCATTTTCCTTGATGAATTTCCGGTCAACCCACCTCATGTCACAGACCATGGGCTTCTTGTCCAACAAAATTGTTTCATAGAAGTCCTGATGTTCCTTTGTGTGGAACCTGTAGTCAACAGCAGTTCTTCTTCTTGAAGCATATGGATCTTCCATTCTCCACAGTCTCAGCCCTGAATCCTTCCTGATTCTCATGTCCTCAGCCACAGGATGGGCATCATTGTGGTCTGGTATCTTGGGCTTGAGCTTCCTTAGAACTTGTCCTTCTTCATCTTCCTCATCAGCATCCTCAGGCACTGGGGCCTTGTTCTTCTCAGCAGCTGGAATACTCCTGGTATTCCTCTTTGGTGCAGACTTGGCCTTGGGGGAGCTTTGGGTGCTTCCTTGGGCTTAGATGTGGCAGCCCCTGATCTAATAGCATCACCCATAAGCTTTGGTGCCTTTGGAGCTGGTGCAGCAAGCTCTTCCTCTTCCATCATGGAAGGTTGACCAACAACTCTAGCCATGGTCTTCTTGACCCTTTCCTTTCTTTTCTTCCCTTCTGCAGCAGCTGGTTCTTTGGGTTGGGTTTCCAAAGAAGCTTGTGTAGACACTCAGGCTTTGGGCATTGGTTGTCTTCCTGCAGGCCTTTTGGTCTTCATGCCTGGCTTTGTATTCTTTGCTGAGCCATATTCCTTTTTGAGCACCACTTTCTTGGAAGTTGCCTCATCTTCCTCAGCTTTGTAATCTTTATCCTCTGAATCTGAAGTTCTTTTCCTCCTTTGCCTAGTTGCAGCCTTAGGCAAATTGCTAGGAGTACTTCTGCTCCCTTCATCTGAAGTTGAGGGACTAGTGCCCTCACTCAAGTCCATCTGCTCTTCTTACCTGTTCTGGATGTCACTTTGATCAGACATACTGCAAAAGCTGACTGCTGACCCTGTAAAGAGTTATAGATGAGATAGAAAAGATGAGCATCACAAAATGCAGAGGTTTTTGCAAAAGAATGACTCAAAAGTTCAGTCTTAGTTTTCCACAGAAAGCATTTCGAATCCATCAATTTTCAAACTCGGTGATACCGAAGCAGTTTTGGAACCTAAACTGATGATCTCGGTTGGACCGAGTTTCAGTTCGATGGTACCGAGACTGCTAGGGTTTCACAGAATCCTCAAATCGGTTGCACCGATTAGTAATTCTCGGTCAGACCGAGAGTCACTAGTGCAATGGCATAAGCCAAATCGGTGAGACCGAAGTTTTTCAACTCGGTGGAGTCTCGAGATGGTTTCGCGGAAACTTAACCCTAAAATTTGAATCACATCTAATCTATGAACTACTTTGGCTGGATAGAAGAGTTTCAATCGTGGCAAGAATCAATATGAAAACAATGTGCCAGGAATCAGACGTGGATAGCACAAAGATTAAGTCCATACCCTAACTTGGTGGTGGACTTGCTACGACGGCAACGGCGGAGACGAAATCCGTTGACGACGGCGGAGACCAGCGACAGGAGACTGCTGGCGACGAGGAGACGATCCGGAGACCATGATGGCAGAGCGAGCTGTTGCGCGGGCGAAGGGTTTCGGAGAAATTTCCAAAAAAATTCCCGTGGATATATATAGCTCGACCCTGTCGGTGTGACCGAGTGGAACAACTCGGTGGCACCGAGGTGCATAACTGTGTTCGATTCTGACAAATCGGTGAGACCGAAAAGTTCAAATCGGTTGCACCGAGATTGAAAACTCAGATCAACTTGATGATCTCGGTAGGACCGAAATGGAAGGATCGGTCGACCGAGAATCACTAAGAGGTTTTGGAAGTTTAAGTCTATGACGAATCGGGGACTCGAGTGCTCCTCACACGTAGTGGTTCGAATCGACTTGATCAAATTTTGTGATGTAGCATGAATAGAGTTTGAGACGAGAAAAGCATAGATAGCTAAAGAAGGTTCTTAGGCATTCTTGTCCATCCACTTGGCACAAAGAAAAGAATCCAAACAAACAAAACAACAAGTGGATGTCCTTGAATGAGTAAAATATGCACCAACATGCTCACACAATAAGATGGCAATTGAAATATGTGGCAAAGCATGCACAACCAATTTTAGCAACTATCAAGCAATTGGCGATGACTAGGTCATCTATATATGAGTATATTGACTTAGGAGTCAAATGAGAACATTTGATCATAGGTCATACTCATCGCTTAAGCTCAAGTGGGGTTACCACTTCTACATAATGCATTAATGTGTTCACACCATTAGAGTTGCTTTGACTCAATTCTTAGAGTTAAGCTCCCCTAGATGTGAGATCCCCCTTAGAGGGATGAACTAACCTTGGGTTTTGTCGATGATGACTTCATGTAGGTGTTGAAGATGTAGATGCTCAATGTTGATGTAGATTATTTGGAGCAATCCTTTGGAGTGAGTTGCACTTTCAACTTGCTCGCATGGGTTAGTCCCACAAGGAACAAACAAGAATATCCATAGACATAGAGTGATGCACACACAAGATGATGTCCATGAAAACATTAGGTTACCTTGTCCCTTGCCTTACCAACATGAGGGTTTGTGACTCCTTGAACTAGTGCAAGATGTGAAAGTTGATTGCACTTGTTCTTGCCAAAATGATATGAGTGAAGAATGTTGGCGGAGTCACCCTCAAGAACTCTCTAGTTCTTCTTATTCGGGATCCACATCATCTTGATGGGAATCCTTGGAGTTGTAGTTGTACTTGATGAAGTAGAACTTGACATAGTCTTGGGGACCCACTTGAACGAGGCTTTAGGTGCTTCTTCAAATGCATCAATCTCTTCTTGAAGCTTGTCCTTGCCATTGTTCTTGCGGTCTTGTGGTGGAAGATCATCTTGAGCTTGTGTCCCCTTGAAGGAAGTAGGATCATACTTCTCTTGTTGAGGAACAAACTTTGTCTTGGGGTAATGATCTTCTTCCCACTCAACTCCATTGGCGTTGAACTTTCGTTCAAAACCAACACATTGATTCTTCCGGTGCCTTCCTTGCTTGCGTACAATTTCCTCGAATTGCTTACTCCCGGCAAGGCTCTTGTAAACACCTTTCTCTATAATTCCCTTCAATAAACTATTTTCTTGCTCAAGTGTAACTTGGCTAAGAGAATCATTAGTGGAATCAAGAGAACTACTAGAAGCAACAACATTGGATTTGACATTATTATTGTTACTACTAGAGGAAGTTTCTTTCTTGTACTTGTTACTAGACTTGACTTGAGGCATGTAAGTAGATAAGAGTAAACGCTTGGCAATGTAAGAAGAACTTTTCTTGCGAAGATCATCATTGATTGCCTTTAAGAACTCATGCTCTTGCTCAAGATTGAGCTTTTCAAAGCGTAACTTCTCATGAGCCCTTAAAAGTTCTCGATGATCTTAGAAGATAGTTTCATGAGCCAACTTAAGAGTGTTTAGTTCTTTAGTTAGAAGCTCAATTTTCTCCTTATCATTGTCATTCGTTTGATTATCATGATTAATTGACGTTTCATCATAGTATTCATCACTAGAGTTGTCAACAAGTAAATCATCATCCACAAGCAAGTCATCTTCATCACTATTAAAATCAACATACTCGGGATGTGTTACCTTTGGACCTTTGTCCATGAAGCATATTCAACACCTTCATTTGGTGAGTCAAATATGTCGTAGGAGTTGGTTGACACAAGTGCTAGACCGGCAACACCTTCATCTTGAGTATATTCGAGTCGGAGTGATAGCTTCTCTCGGAGTGATTGTCGGAGTCGGAGCCGGAAACCCATTCACCAACATGAGCTTGATGTCTTAGTTTTGTGTAGCTCCTTGATGACTTGTCCTTTCTTTTCGAATCCTTACTTCTCCGTGAGGGTCTTCGTTCGTAACGATCATATCTACTCCTCCTCTCTCTTGGTGGTGATTCTTCTCTTTTGCTCCTTCTTCTTGGAGAATCTTCTCTTCTTTTGTAGGGTGCCGTACACTCATTGGAGTAGTGTCCGGGTCTCCCACAATTGTAGCAATTGCGCTCTCGACTAGGAGATCTCTTGCCATTGTAAGACCTTGACTTGGAGCTTCTTTTTTTGCTTCTACTTTTGTAGAATTTGTTGAAGTTCTTCACCATTAAGCTCAATTCTTCATTGAAGGTTGGTTTATCACTTGATGATGTGGGGGCTTCACTTGAGGCTTTGTAAGCACCACTTGACTTGTTGTGAAGTTCCTCCTTATCCTTGAGTGACATCTCATGAGCAACAATCCTTCCAGTGACTTCCGTTGGCTTGAGATCTTTGTAGTTTGGCGTCATTTGGATCAATGTGCACACGGTATCATACTTTCCATCCAATGCTCTTAGGATTTTCTTGATGATGAATTTGCCGGTCATATCTTCACTCCCTAAGCCGGCAATCTCATTTGTGATGAGAGCAAGCCTAGAGTACATTTCAGCGACACCTTCACCATCCTTCATTTTGAACTTGTCAAGCTGACTTTGGAGCACATCCAACTTGGATTCCTTGACGGACTCGGTACCTTCATGCATATCAATCAAAGTATCCCAAATTTCCTTTGCATTCTCAAGACGGCTGATTTTGTTGAATTCTTCGGGGCACAATCCATTGAAGATGATGTCACATGCTTGAGCGTTGTATTGCAGCATTTTCAATTCTTCCACATTAGCTTCACGGTTCGGTTCTCTCCCATCAAAGAATTCACCTTGCACGCCAATACAAATAATTGCCCAAAAGGCAGGGTTATGTCCAAGAATATGCATTTTCATCTTATGCTTCCAACTAGCAAAATTAGTACCATCAAAGTAAGGACCTCTACGGTGATAATTTCCCTCGCTAGACGCCATACTCTCCTAGGTTGTGAAACCAAGGCTATGACCACCAAAAGCTATGGAAATCAAAGCAAATGGAGACCAATGCTCTGATACCACTTGTAGGACCTTGAAGTATGTCTAGAGCGGGGGTGATTAGACTACTTGACCAATAAAAACTTAACCTTTTCCCAATTTTAGAGTTTGGTAGATTTTAGCTATTTTAGGACAAGTCAAGCAATCATCACACAATTCAAGCAAGCATGCAAAGAGTGTATAGGCAGCGGAAACTAAAGCATGCAACTTGCAAGAAAGTAAAGGGAAGGGTTTGGAGGATTCAAACACAATTGGAGACACGGATGTTTTTGGCGTGGTTCCGATAGGTGGTGCTATCGTACATCCACGTTGATGGAGACTTCAACCCACGAAGGAGTAACGGCCTTGAGTCCACGGAGTGCTCCACCCACGAAGGGTCCACGAAGAAGCAACATTGTCTATCCCACCATGGCCGTCACCCACGAAGGACTTGCCTCACTAGCGGTAGATCTTCACGAAGTAGGCGATCTCCTTGCCCTTACAAACTCCTTGGTTCAACTCCACAATCTTGTCGGAGGCTCCCAAGTGACACCTAGCCAATCTAGGAGACACCACTCCAAGAAGTAACAAATGGTGTGTTGATGATGAACTCCTTGCTCTTGTTCTTCAAATGATAGTCTCCCCAACACTCAACTCTCTCTCATAGGATTTGGATCTGGTGGAAAGAGGATTTGAGTGGAAAGCAACTTGGGGAAGGCTAGAGATCAAGATTCATATGGTAGGAATGGAATATCTTGGCCTCAACACATGAGTAGGTGGTTCTCTCTCAGAACTGGTAAGTTGGAAGTGTAGGTTTGTTCTGATGGCTCTCTCCATGAATGAAGAGGAGGTGGAGGGGTATATATAGCCTCCACAATAAATCTAACCATTACACACAATTTACCAAACTCGGTGGGACCGAATCGTTAAACTCGGTCGGACCGATTTAGTAAACCTAGTGACCGTTAGTGATTTTCGGTGGATCGACATGCATCTCGGTGAGGCCGATTCGGTTAGGGTTAGGGCATAATGTAATCTCGGTGAGACCGATTACACAAACTTGGTGAGAACGATTTGGTAATAAGCTTTCCAGAGAGTTGGTCAGGTAAACTCGGTGGGACCGATTTGCTCTTTTCGGTGAGACCGAAATGTTACAAAAAGGAAACAGAGAGTTTACATTGCAATCTCGGTGGGACCGATCGCTCACTTCATTAGACCGAAACGTTACGAAGGGAAGCGGAGAGATTGCAACCCCATCTCGGTGAGACCGAGATCCCTATCGGTAAGACCGATTTGCTTAGGGTTTGTGGCGGTGGCTATGACTTTTGGAATCGGTGGCGCGGATAGAAAGAATCGGTGTGACCGATTTTGGCTTTAGGTTTAGGTCATTTGTGGATGTGGGAAAGTAGTTGAGGGTTTTGGAGCATATCACTAAGCACATGAAGCAAGAGGCTCATTAAGCAACACCTCATCCCTTCTTGATAGTATTGGCTTTTCCTATAGACTCAATGTGATCTTGGATCACTAAAATGTAAAATGAAGAGTCTTGAGCTTTTGAGCTTGAGCCAATCCTTTGTCCTTAGTATTTTGAGGGATCCACTTTCATCATCCATGCCATGACATTCATTGAGCTTTCCTGAAATAATAGTCTTGGAATAGCATTAGCTCAATGAGCTATATGTTGTTATGAATTACCAAAACCACCTAGGGATAGTTGCACTTTCAGCAAGGCCCTTCGCCTATTTCTTCGTGAGGCACTCTCGTTCGAGCGAACAAGCTGGCGCACCTCTATTGATCCGTGCGCCTCGGGTATCGTGATACGAAGCGCTGGGTCTAGGCTCGGGTGAACGATAAGCCCCCGAGGGACGCTCCTAACAAGTTTTTTGCAGTTCCCTAACACCCGCAAGTCAAGGAAGGCCTCCGCAGGCACCAGGAAGCAAGTCCCTCGCGAGGAGGAGGCTACCCCAAGCATGCTAAGCTAAGTTACCCCTGCACAAAATAATGACACAACACGGAAACAACAAACACAACATAACAATTGGGAAATCATAGTTCGATACGCGCCCCCCGGGGCCCATACTGGTTTCTTCTTGATGCAGAAAAAAAGGAAGAACAAAATAAAGCGGCGCCTGCCCCTATGGCGGTCCACGGAGACAGGCTCTTGGCGCCGTCCTGAGCTCAACTAGACCCATCCTCGCACTTCACGGAGACGCGACGACGAGATGACCCGCTGCCACCTTCGAAGCAGGCGCGGCGGCTGGTCGTAGCCATCGCTGCTGGAGCTGTCGCCAGACGAAGAGCCATCATAGCTGGACGAGATGCGGTCGGCACCAAGGGCGGGTTCGCCCTCCTCCTCGTCCCGACCATCGCCAAGGTCGAGCACCTCCTCGCCGCCGTTCACCTCGGGGCAGCACCCGGCGCGGCGACCATCTTCTCCAAACGCCCTCACGTAGAGGGTCGCATCACCGTCGTACTTGAAATGGAGGGTGCACCGCTTGCCAGCCGCAGCTGCTGGCGTAACGCTCGCCAACCACGGGCCAGAGCTATGTTGCCCACGGCGGAGACCTCAACCACAACCCAAGAAGCTCTGCTGCAGCAGCCATCAGCCTGCAGCCAGAGCGCGCCTGGGCCGGAGGCCGGCAGCTCGTCGGTGAACAAGCGCGGAAGCTAAAGCCAGTTGTCGGCCGGTTTCTCCGACCAGACGACGAACTCTGGCAACACCTCTGCAGAATGGAAGTGCAGCCGGGGAGGCTGCGCGACCATGGCATGTCTCACTTCATCAACAGGGCTCCCACAACTGGAACGACCCCTGCCACAAGCAGCGGCGCCACCACGGGAACGGGGGGCCACAGCGGGGGTCGCGGTGTGCTTACGGGGACGGCCGCGTCCCCGCTTGGGCGTCGAGGAGCCGGGCCCCTCGCGAGGGGCCATTCCCTTCTCTGCGGCGGAGAACCTCTTCGACGGAGCCATTGGAGTTGGTGGTGGAGTAGAGGAGGAAGAAGCAAGTGGAATGGGAAGAAATGGGCGACGGGGGCTCTACCCCCCCTCCTCATTTATAGGAGGAGAAGGCCAATCAGCACCCCCCACGATCACAGGTAATGATGGTTTTCCCTGCATGTCGCAGGGACTTGTCAAGTCGGGCAGTTGCCGAGGCAGCGTGGGGAAGAGGAGACATCCAGGTCCAATCAACCGCCATGCGTCGACCAAGGCCGCAGGCTTTTGGGGTCCGCGGTGCTCCGTACTTGACCTTTGGCTTCGCCTCGAAGCCAAGCCCGAGCGCACCTTGGGCCCGGGGGCTACTGTCAGCATTCTGGGAACGGGGGTCCCTAGACTTACCTGCCTGCGGCCCACGGCGTGGCTTTGCTAGCTGGCATGTACGGCCCATCTTGATCAACAAGGCATTCAAGACCCTCGCGAGGGGCCAAGCCTCGCGAGGCGGACGATGCAAGACCTCCTCAGGAGCGGCCTCGCCAAGCAGGCTCGCGAGGGGCGGAGAGATCAAGGCAAGGCAAACCTCGCGAGGTTCTCGTGACGTGAGCCATGATGATCGAGACCAGGCGGGCGCCAGGCAGGCGCCAGCGCGCACAGCGTCCTTGTTTCCTCTTTGGTGCAAAGGAGGCAAGCGCACGGGCGGAATACCGAGGCGTCAAGCAAAGGTTTCCATATCGGTGCAACAAGACCAAGACCAGCAGGACGGTAAGACGGAGGTCACCATGGAGCCCAAGGCGGCGTCACCACCAGAGCCTTTGGTAGGCGAAGACCGCTTTTGTCAGGATAAGCTGTACTAGTTGTCCCCTTTCAAATTGGCCGTTGTTGGCTCCCTTCCCGCTCGGTATTTTGGGGAGAGGACCAGGGCATATATAAGTAGGACTAGCCACCACCATAGGGGGAGGGCTCGATCTCATCTTGAGTAATCCTCACCCACGCAAGTTCGCCAAGCACAATAACACCTCATCCTCAGGAGGCTGTTTTTCCCCTTTGTACTGTTCATCATCAGCGCAAGAGGCAGTCCACCACCTCCACACTGGAGTAGGGTATTACACCACAACGGTGGCCGGAACCAGTATAAATCTTGTGTCTCTTGTGTTGTGAGTTTGTTGAGTTCGTCCGCGAGATCTTAGCAAGCTAGGGCATGAATCAGTAGGGAAAGAACTTTGCACGCACCCCAGAGTTCGAACCTTAAGGGTTTTGCCGGAACCCGTTATCCGACAATATCCACTGCCTCTTATTGCATTCAAAAAAATCTCGTGTCAACATAGAACAACAAGAGTGTTGTGCCATTTTTTGTGATTTTTCGGGTTTCTTTTGGACATTCTTATGCATTAACTCAGTTTTCAATGCATTTATGTGCATAATTCAAATTTGAACTACATGCACATGCTCCAGTGCATATAAATTGGTTGAAAAATCAAATCTGTGTCCTTGGATGCATGCTTAGGTCCCATGCAATAAATGGGAATGAATTTCAAACACCACGGCACCGTTGATTGCCGACAAAACATTGAGATGCCTGGTTTTTAAATTCTAGTAAATCCAAAACTCGTCTGAAATTCATGAAACTTGGCATGCTATCATGGAATGGCGCCCGACATGATGTGGTATTTTTCGTGTCCATTTTGAGAGAAGGCGCACTCGAATAATGACAGCCAACAAAGGCATTTTGAAAAAATTGTTGCCACTTAATATCTCAAACGCGCGCGAGCTTGTGTACATGCCAACGCCCGTGCCCATGCCCATGTGTGCCCCTCCACCCACCGTGTCGCCGGCCCCCGTGCGTTTGGCTGCACCTGCCGCGCCCGTGCGCGCCCCTCCACCCACTGCGCCGCCAATCCCCGTGCGTTTGGTTGCACCCGCTGCGCCCGTGCCCGTGCCCCCCCCCCTCAGCGCCATGGGACGCTGCCATCGACCGCTACCTCTCAGCGGTGCCAGTTGACGTCCTCCCGCGCCCCGCCCGTCGATCACGCGATGACATGATGTTTGATTTACAAGTGAAGAACATTTAGTGGTGCCTTGAAGACTTCAACAACGGCGTCCCGGAGGACGACAACGACAACAACGACGCAGCACGTCGCCTCCGCTGCCACCGGAAATAGTTTTTTTGGGGTTTAATACTATATCTCAAATTCTCGATCATATGAATATAAATTCGCAGTGTGACTGAATGAAAGATATGGTTTGAACGAACTTGCGTTTTTCTCTCTTAATGTACAAACTTATCAAACAATTTTCTTTTGAAAAAAAGTCAACGGTTTTTAAATATAAAACACTCATCGCAAAAGTTTTAGTTAGAACACCCGTATGCAAACCGACAGCTTCCCCAGGAAGCCAAGGGAAAATGTGTCGAGCAGGATTTCTGCATCCCTTCAATGCAAACGGTTGTTTTGCAGGACCCGTGTGCAACCGCGTACAAACAATTGGGTAAGATTTGCATATCTGTCATTTTAGGTATGCTGCCATTTCTCAAACTGGAAAGATTGACATTTGTTTATCTAGTAACATTGCCATTTGTCAACCTTGTAACACTTCGATTTGTCAAAATATGCATCTACAAATCACTAGCACTATCTAATTTTTGCAACTAAAATCACTAGCATTGTTCATATGGACACCACTAGCAAAGCGTGAGTTCATTGACGCATATGCAAATGTACCATTGATTACATACAACAAGTCATCAACCCACAACGACAATGACGATACACGTTGGATTATAGATCATTTCCAACAAAACATTCTAGTAAAGTTTTTCTCACACAACAAATAACAAAGCTATGAAATGAACTTCAGCTCAACCACTCGTCGGCGTTGGAAACGCTTGCTTCGAACCAGAAGTGATTTTCTGGGAAGGGCCAGCTACTGTCAATCTCGAGACCAACACAGGACTGATCATCCAGGCTGAAGCGGCCTATTTTGATACCCATATTGGGACGGTAGGGAAGCATAGTAATGTCCGAGGTATAGATACAATTGCTTCTCATAAATGGTAGTAACATTGTGTCAACAGCAGCTAGATGGCCTTCCACCATCATTCGATAGTTTTGTCCAAGGAAGAGCGAGTTTCCTCCAAGACTTTCAATATGAACCAGGGAGAAGGTGTTGGCGCTAGTACACTAGTATCCATCCCGAATACCCTGCAACGGATGTTGGAATAGGTCCGGAGAGTGCGACCATATGACACAAAACCTTCTTCCTTAGTAACATCAGCAGAACCCCGTATATAGACAAGAAGAGGTGATCCATCGGAATAAGTTGCCGGGCGCCACTGAGTATATGGGTCCTGCTCATCCTCATGCTCGTGAATAAAATTTTCAAGTATAGGTAGTGGAATGTTCACAGGACCTTGGAAACACAAGAAGGTTAAGTAGTAAAGGGAAACTAGCTAACCCGCATGCATGTGGATGAAACAATTATAATTACGTTGGAAGACAAACGTACCGAAATCATGAGGATTCCATGCAAAAATAGTGCCATGAGTGGTGGAAGCAAACACAAGACCCTCGTATTGAATTGCATCACAGTACTCATCCGTGTATAGAAACTGATTTTTGAGCAATATCCATCGAGTCGAACCATGAAGTACAGCAACACGCTTGTCGAAGATAGCGACAACAAAAGCATTCCTATAACCCCAAGAGCGGTTGGGAACTCGACAAATTGCTATCTTCCGTAGACGACAGTCAGCATGATCGTATTTGAACTCACATAGAATATCGGTGTACTCAACCTCTAGGCAGTTGTCTGAGATTTTTCGAAGTGGAAACCGGTGACGAGTGTACACATTCACAAGTTCCCACTCTGTCAGGGGAAATCGACACCTATGGAATCACTGGGATCCCTTCTACGGTTGGCAAGCGCGGGGTTGTGCAAAGAGCGGGTCTGACAGGAAGCACACAGATCGTTTACCCAGGTTCGGGCCGCGGAGATGCGTAATACCCTAGTCCTGCTTTGGTGGATGTATTTGAGTGTTCTTGTGTTCTTGAGCTAGCTACGGGGTGTAATTTTCCCAAAAGATCCGAATCCTCCTCACAGTCGCCTCGGGCCTCCTTTTATAGACAAAAAGGGGTTGCCACAGTGGCACACAGGAGGTGGAAAGGTGTACAGTGGATGAGTCTATCCTCTGGCACCGTCGGACAAACACATTTAATGCGCTGTCGACATGCCCCTCTCGCTTTATCGGGGACGATGAGGAAGCACGTTGATAACCCACAAGTATAGGGGATCGGAACAGTTTTTGAGGGTAGAGTATTCAACCCAAATTTATTGATTCGACACAAGGGGAGCCAAAGAATATTCTCAAGTATTAGCAGTTGAGTTGTCAATTCAACCACACCTGGATAACTTAATATCTGCAGCAAAGTATTTAGTAGCAAAGTAATATGGAAGTAACGGTAATGGTAGCAAAAGTAATATTTTTGGGTTTTATAGTGATTGTAACAGTCTCAACGGAAAAGTAAATGAGCAAAGATCAATATGTGAAAAGCTCGTAGGCATTGGATCGGTGATGGAGAATTATGCCGGATGTGATTATTCATGCAACAGTTACAACATAGGGTGACACAGAACTAGCTCCAATTCATCAATGTAATGTAGGCTCAGATTCGAATATAGTCATACGTGCTTATGGAAAAGAACTTGCATGACATCTTTTGTCCTACCCTCCCGTGCCAGCGGGGTCATATTGGAAACTAAGGGATATTAAGGCCTCCTTTTAATAGAGTACGGGACCAAAGCATTAACACATAGTGAATACATGAACTCCTCAAACTACGGTCATCACCGGGAGTGGTCCCGATTATTGTCACTTCGGGGTTGTCGGATCATAACACATAGTAGGTGACTATAGACTTGCAAGATAGGATCAAGAACTCACATATATTCATGAAAACATAATATGTTCATATCTGAAATCATGGCAATCGGGCCCTAGTGACAAGCATTAAGCATAGCAAAGTCATAGCAACATCAATCTTAGAACATAGTGGATACTAGGGATTAATGTCGGATTTCGGGTTCCGGCAGACCCTCTAGGTTCGAACTCTGGGGTGCACACGGAGATCTCACCCCCTACCTACCTGCACCTCGTCGCCTCGCAAGGATCTAAACTACCCAAAGAGCAACACAAAGGGACACAAGGTTTATCTTTGGTTCGGGCCACCATTGTGGTGTAATACCCTACTCCAGTGTGTGGTGTGGTGGATTGCCTCTAGGGCTGTTGTTGAACAATACAAAGAAGAACAGCCTCGCGAGGGTCTGTTCTTTGCCGGTGCGACGAACTGCTAGGGGGAGTTCGGTCACTCTCTCTCTCTCTCTCTCTCTCTCTCTCTCTCTCTCTCTAGATTCAACGTGTCCCTACCCTGTGGGTGGCTAGCCCTATTTATAGGCAAAGGGCCTGGGCCTCTTCCCAAATATTGAGCGGGAAGGGCGCCAACAATTGGCCATTTTGAAGGAGAATATCTAGTACACTTATCCTGACTAAAGTTGGTCCTCGCTTTGTCAAAGGCTCGGCGATGACGCCGGCTTGGGCTCCACGATGACCTCCTTCCTGCCGTTGTGTTGGTCTTGGTCTTGTTGCACCGAAATGGTTGCCTTTGCTTGATGCTCTCGCCTGCGCTTGCCTCCTTTGCACCAAAAAGGAAATGAGGACACTGTGCGGGCTGGCGCCCGCCTGGCGCCCTTGGTCGTCATGGCTTGTGTCAGGGGCACCTCGTGAGGTACCCCGCCTTGATCTCTCCGCCTCCTCGTGAGCCAGCCTGACGAGGCCGTGCCTGAGGAGGCTTCCTGTCGTCCGCCCCGTGAGGCTTGGCCCCTCACGAGGGTCTTGAGCTTGTGCTGATGAAGATGGGCCATGCTGGGCCACCCCTTGAGCCACGCTGCAGGCAGGCAAGTCTGGGTACCCCCGTTCCCAGAACGCCGACAGTAGCCCCCGGGCCCAAGGCGCGCCTGGACTTGGCTTAGCCGAGAAGCGAAGGGGCAAGTGCGAAGCGCCGCGGGCCCTAACAGCCTGCGACCTCGGGCGCCGCGTGGCGGTTGATTGGACGTGGGTGTCTCCACTTCACCGCGACGCCTCAGCGACTGCACGAATTAACAAGTCCCTGTATTCAAAGCGGGTCATGATTACTCGTGATCGTGGAGGTCGACGGTTGGCCTTCCCCGGCTATAAGTACGGAACGGCCCGGCTATAAGTACGGAACGACGCGTGCCCTTCCAGTCCATCTCTTCTTGCTTCTCCTTCTTCTCCATGGCTCCGCCGAAGAGGTTCTTGGCCGCGGAGAAGGGAAAGGCCCGCCAGGTGGAGCCTGACTCTCCCCCAGCCAAGCGCGGTCGACGCCGTCCTCGCAATCACCCTGTGGCTCCCGTAGCGGCTTCTCGCGGCCGTGGAGGCGATCTCCCACGCGGTGACGGGCGTCAGGCCATTGATGGGGGGGCGCTACGACCGCGCAACCCCCTAGGCTGCGCTTCCATTCGGCAGAGGTGCTGCCGGAGTTTGTCGTGTGGTCGGCAGAGCCGACCAGCACCTGGCTCCAGCTTTCCTGCTTCCTTTTAGGTGAACTTCCAGTCGGCGCCCCGGGCGGCCTCTATCTCCAGGCGGACGGTTGCTGTAGCCGGGCCTCCTGGGCTTCGCTGGAGGTCTCCGCCGCCGGGAGCGTGGCCCTGACCCGCGGCTGGCAAACGTTTGCCCGCGCGCGAGGTCTGAGCCGGCGGTGCACCCTGCACTTCAAGTTCGACGGCGACGCCACCCTCTACGTGAGGGTGTTCGGGGAAGACGGTTGTCGTGTTGGGTGCTGCCCCGAGGACGACGACCGCGGCCGTGGGCCTAGCCTCGGCGACGATCGGGACGAAGATGATGGCGCGCGCGTGGTTGGCGGCGCTCGGGGTTCGTCAAGCTTCGGCGACTCTTCTTCGGACAGCGGCTCCTCTAGCGGTGGCCGTGACCAGCCTCCGCGCCGCCGCGCCCGCCTGGAGGGAGGTAGCGGGTCCGCTCGCCGTCGCACCTTGGTGAAGCGCGAGAGGGAGTCCGCTTGAGCTCCGAGGCAGTTCGAGCCTCCGCCGCGAGCTGGTGTCAAGCGAGCCGCGCCTGTCTTGTTATTTTCCTTTTCCCGCGCAAAGAGACAGTAGTGTAGGGCCCCGCGGGGGCGTGCTTGGAATGTTGTTGTTTAATTATCATACTGTTTCCGCTATTTTTGTATTAGGCTTCTGTGCCACACGCCTGCGCGTAGAAATTACTTAGCTTGGGGGCGACCGGTCGCGGTCTTCGCCTCCCGAGGCCGAGGCCTTGTCGAACGCTTCATGCCTTGCAAAGATTAGCCAGGAGAGGTAGTTTCCGGCCTCAGTCATGGAGGCAACCGACCCAGGTCCTGTGTTCGCGTCGCGGTGCCCGTGGGGCACGGACTGGAGGGGTGCTCCCGTAGCGAACCCGGTTAGGGAGGCCTCAAACAGTAGGGGCAGAAAACACTCGCGAGGGTGCCCTCGTTGCTCCCGCGCGAGACTCGTGCGAGAGAAATCGAGGTAGGAGAGCGAAGAAGGCAAAGAGTCGCAAGCCAAAGACGTCAACACCTTCAATAAAACTTCAAATGGGAGTGAACAAACCAACTGCAGAAAGCAAATGAAATAAGTTGCGTCCGGCACCTAATCTAGTCTTCGACGTCTTCTCACCAGCGCGGAGCTAAGTGCTGCCACTGGGCATGGGAGGGAGCCCGGGGCTGAGGCGGCGCTCTGAGCCTCCGGGCGTGTACAGCCCCAACTCATTATTACGTGAGAGTGTCACGGGCGGCGAGCTTCACAGGCGTTGGCCTTCTTCACAGGCACCGGGCCTTTTCCAAAACGCAACAACTTCACAGGCATTCGCCTTCTTCACAGGCACCGGGCCTTTCTCAGAAAGATAAGCTTCACAGGCGTTTGCCTTCTTCACAGGCACCGGGCCTTTTCCAAAATGCAACAACTTCACAGGCATTCGCCTTCTTCACAGGCACCGGGCCTTTCTCAGAAAGATAAGCTTCACAGGTGTTTGCCTTCTTCACAGGCACCGGGCCTTTTGAGGGGTAAAACCTCCGGAGGTGTTGGATGTTCCACGCGTTCTGGACGGGCACCCCCTCCTGAGTCTCCAAGCGCGCGGAGCCGGGCCTGGAAACATGAACAACCTTGAACGGGCCCTCCCACATGGGAGAAAGCTTATGCAGTCCCTCCCTGGAGAGAACCCGTCTAAGCATGAGGTCCCCTACCTCAAGAGTTCTGGGGTGAATGTTGCAGCAGTGGTATCGCCGCAGTGCTTGTTGGTACCTCGCCACTCGTAGCACGGCTTCTCGACGATGCTCCTCCCCCAGCACGAGGTCCGTCTCCCGCATGGCGTCCTGCTGCGCCTCGTCGAACGCCAGGACCCGTGCGGAACGACGTCTAACCTCGTGAGGGAGGACCGCTTCAGCTCCATAGACCAGGAAGAACGGGGTCTCGCCTGTCGGCTTGGTCGCGGTCGTGCGGATGGACCACAACACGGACTGAAGCTCGTCGTACCAGCCTCTGCCGCAGGCCTCCAGCTTCTTCTTGAATGTCCTGGTTTTGAGGCCCCTCAGGACCTCTGCGTTGGCCCGCTCGGCCTGACCATTGCTCCGTGGGTGCGCTACCGAAGCGTAGCATACCTTCGTCCAAAGGTTAGCACAGTACGTCTTGAAGAGGTTACTGGTGAACTGCGAACCGTTGTCGGTGATGATGCGGTTCGGCACCCCGAACCGGCTCACGATGCCCTTGATGAACTTGACCGCAGAACCTGCGGGATGGTGCGGACGGCTTCCACTTCAGCCCACTTGGTGAACTTGTCCACGACGACGTAGAGGTAACGATAGCCTCTGGCGCCCGAGGAAACGGGCCCGGGATATCCAGCCCTGGACTGCGAATGGCCACGAGAGGGTATAGTTTGCGCAGACCTCCCGCCGGGTGATGGATCTGCTTGGCATGGAATTGGCAGGCCTCGCAAGCCTTCACCGGTTCCACGGCATCATTGAGCGCGATGGGCCAATAGAACCGCTGCGGATACGCTTTGCCAAAGAGGGCCCATGATGACGAATGATGCCCGGTCTCCACCGTGTATGTCTGCGGCAGCTCCTTCCCTTGCTCCATGGAGATGCAACGCAGGACACATCATTTGGTAAAGCTTCACGGTAGAGCTCTCCATCCACGATGCAATCTGTTTGTGGCTTGCCCGCGTCCTGCGCTCGCTTCCTCCTCCTTTTTTCGGCAAGGTCCCTTGCGTCCAGGTAGCTCGAGCTCTGTGATCCTGCACCCCTCCCGAGGCTCAGCGTTAGGAGCGGGCCAGCTCCCAAGCCGGGCCACAGCCGGGCTCCCTGGCAGCGGCCCAGGGGAGCTCTTCCCGAGGCTGCACCGTGCTTGACAGTGATGGTGTTGCCAAGGGCTTGAAGAGCCGCTCCTCGAAGACGCCGGGCTCCTGAGGTAGCCGCCTGGATGCCCGTTTGGCGATGTCGTCAGCCTCTCGATTGGTGCCACGAGGCACATGCTGCAACTCCAGCCCCCATAACTGCTTCTCCATCCTGCAGACCTCTGCGAGGTAGGCTTCCATGTGCTCATCCCTCGGCTCATATACTTTGTTGGAGAAGTTGACAAGGAGTTGCGAATCACCCTTGATGGTAAGGCGCTTCACTCCCAGGGCAACCGCAGCCTTCAGGCCTGCTATCAGGCCCTCATATTCTGCTCTGTTGTTGGAGACCTTTTCTCCGTGCTGGAAACAGAGTTGCACGACGTAGTAGAGCTTGTCTTGAGTAGGAGATATAAGCACTGCACCAGCTCCCGCGCCGTGTCTGGAGAACGCCCCATCGAAGTACATGATCCAACTGTCCGGTGCCTCGCTTCCTGGGGAGAGGGATCGATCCTCAGCAGCCTTGAGGCCCGGTGCCTCCGTCCATTCTGCCACGAAGTCCGTTAGTGCGGCTCCCTTGATGACTCTGGTGGTGCTGAATTCTAGCTGAAACGCTTGCAACTCGATGTTCCACTCAGCGACTCTTCCAGCTGAGTTGGGGCTCCTAAGCACCCTTTCCAAGGGGTACGCCGAGACAACCTTGATGGGATGGCCCTGAAAATAGTGCCGCAGCTTGCGCGAGGCCACCAAGAGCGCGAGGAGGAGTTTCTGGGGCATGGGGTACCGCGCCCTCGCGTCGCGCAACACCGTGCAAACGAAGTACACAGGGTGTTCGACGAGGTTGGGAGTGTTGGTATTGTTGGCGTCCTTCGGAGGCCGTGGCGCCTCCTGAGACAGTGGAGCCCCCAGTGGCTGGTCGTCAGGGGGAGGGTCTCTTCATTCGAGTCGCTTCCTGCGGCGGTGATCCCTCTCGGTATGGTAGTGGTCTCTGTGAGGCCCCTTGATCCTGCCGCCTTGACCGGGCAGCTGCAGCGGCTTTGGTCCAACGCTCCTCCCTAACCGCCACGGGGCTGCGTTGGCGAGTAGGGGTGGCTGCAGGTAGAGCACCGAGGGCTCTTGGGGCTTGAGCCACCATCACCGGACGGCTGGTTAAGTACCTTTTGAGATCTTGGAGCATGCCTTGTCGGCCTCTTGATCCATTCAAAGGGCCCTTTTTCTTCATTAGCTTGAAGAAGGGTAGCGCTCGTTCCCCAACTTGGAGATGAAGCGTCCTAGTGCGATCCACGCCCGATGAGCTTCTGCATTTCTCTGAGGGTCTTCGGCGGGCTCATGTCCTCGACTGCCTTGACCTTTTCTCGGTTAGCCTCGATGCCCCGATGGGACACGAGGAAGCCCAAGAGCTTGCCCGAGGGAACCCCAAAAACACACTTCTCGGGAGGTTCACTGCGTTGAGGCTCGCGAAGGTTTCCTCCAGGTCTTGTATCAGGGTTCTGGCCTCCCGAGACTTCACCACAATGTCATCGACGTAAGCCTCAACATTCCTCCCGACCTGCGGACCCAAGGTGATGTGCATCAGCCGCTGAAAGGTCGCTCCTGCGTTACACAGCCCGAGCAGCATGCATGTGTAGCAAGACACTCCGCCGCAGGGGTTGGAAAGCCGTTTTTCCACGTCTTCTACCGCCATCTTGATCTGGTGATAGCCGATACGGCATCCAGAAACATAACAGGTCGCTTTTCGGCGGTGGAATCGACGATCTAATCGATACGAGGGAGCGGGAATGGATCCTGCGCGCAGGCTTTGTTGAGGTTGGTGAAGTCGACACACATGCGTTCCTTCCCCCTTTCTTTGGCACGACAACCAGGTTAGCCAATCAATCTGGATATCGGACCTCGCGAATGACCCCTGCCGCTTCTAGCTTGCGGGTCTCTTTGATGATGAAAGCCTTCTTTTAAGTGGACTGCCGTCTCGCTTTCTGCTTCACGGGGCGTACGTTGGGGCACACGTTGAGGTGGTGCTCGATTACGCCTCTCGGGATCCCTGCCTACTGATCAGGTTCCCATGCGAATACCTTCTTATTCGTGTGTAGGAACTTGATCAGGGCCTCCTCCTGCTCGGGCTGGAGGTTGGCGCCTATGGTGAAGGTGGCGTCAGTGGATCCGTCCTTGTCGACCAGTATAAGTTTAGTTTCTGCCTTGTCTTGGGTGAACAACTGCTTCTTCTTGGCCGGCGCAGCCCCCTTGGGCTCAGGGGCGTCTGAGTCGGCGGGTTGTGCCGCCGCCGCAGTCTTGAAGACGAGCTTGAGCACTTGCAACACATCCCCGGCGTCTCCGGACACGGTGAGGACGCCGTTGCTCCCGGGCATCTTCATGAGGTTGTACGCGGGGTGAGTCGCGGCCATAAATCGGGCTAGTGTTGGGTAGCCGAGGATGGCATTGTATGGGAGGCTGATGGGGGCGATGTCGAAGTTGATTAGCTCCGTGCGGAAGTTGTCGTAGGTGCCGAAGGTCACCGGAAGATGGATCTGCCCCAGGGAGCCGGCTGAACCGCCTCCGACGCCCAAGAAGGGCCTGCTGGGCTGAAGCCGCCGGCGGTATGTGGAGGAGGCTGAAGGCTTCAACCGAAAGCATGCTGAGGCCCGCGCCACCGTCGATGAGGGTCCTGGTGACGGCCACCTGGCAGATGGTGGGGGTGCACAGCATTGGGAGCGCGCCCGAGCAGGCTGAGTTGGAGGGGTGGTCCTCCGAGCTGAAGGCCAGATCGGCCTTGGGCGCCGACCGACCCGGAGGAGCCCCATGCTGCGCGGAGGCAGCGCCGATCTGGCGGACGAATGGCTTGACATGGCGGCCTGAAGGTGGCGCCTGCGAGCCGCCCAGGTGAGCTGCGACGACCGGGGGCACCGGCGCAGCGTGCTGGGCGAGGAAGAGGCCGCACAGCACCTCCCAAGAGGCCACGGAAGCTTGTTGGCAGTGGAGTAGCAGCCACATGCGGGGCGCCTATGAGGGCCATGGGAAGCCAGTTAGCCATGACCCTGTCGTCACCCCCCGCTTCGAGGACGGCCTCCTCGTACGCCAGCAGGAAGGCCAGTGGATCAGCCGTGCCGTTGTAGCGCGGTGGCGTCTCCGGCTTGAACTTGTTCGGCCACTGCACCTGTCGCAGGGCTGGGGCCAAGGCTCGGAGCCCCCTGGCCCCTGTGCCGGCGCTGGCGACCGGAGTGGGCGGCGCGCTGCTCATCATAGGGCGAATCACGATGTTGGCGGAGAGCAGGTCGGCGGAAGGGAAAGCTCCGGCGCACCCCTACCTGGCGCGCCAAATGTCGGATTTCGGGTTCCGGCAGACCCTCTAGGTTCGAACTCTGGGGTGCACGCGGAGATCTCACCCCCTACCTACCTGCACCTCGTCGCCTCGCAAGGATCTAAACTACCCAAAGAGCAACACAAGGGACACAAGGTTTTTTCTGGTTCTGGACACCATTATGGTGTATTACCCTACTCCAGTGTGTGGTGGGTTCGTTTGCCTCAGGGGATGATGATGAACAATACAAGGAAGAACAGCCTCGCGAGGGTCTGTTCTTGGCCGGGCGTATGACGAACTGCTAGGGGAGTTCGGTGGCTCTCTCTCTCTCTCTCTCTCTCTCTCTCTCTCTCTAGATTCAACGTGTCCCTACCCTGTGGGTGGCTAGCCCTATTTATAGGCAAAGGCCCTGGGCCTCTTCCCAAATATTGAGCGGGAAGGGCGCCAACAATTGGCCATTTTGAAGGGAACATCTAGTACACTTATCCTGACTAAAGTTGGTCCTCGCCTGTCAAAGGCTCTGACGATGACGCCGGCTTGGGCTCCACGATGACCTCCTTCCTGCCGTTGTGTTGGTCTTGGTCTTGTTGCACCAAAATGGTTGCCTTTGATTGATGCTCTCGCCTGCCCTTGCCTCCTTTGCAGCAAAGAGGAAATGAGGACACTGGGCGGGCTGGCGCCCGCCTAGCACCCTTGGTCGTCATGGCTTGTGTCAAGGGCACCTCATGAGGTACCCCGCCTTGATCTCTCCGCCTCCTCGCGAGCCAGCCTTACGAGGCGGTGCCTGAGGAGGCTTCCTGTCGTCCGCCCCCCGAGGCTTGGCCCCTCGCGAGAGTCTTGAGCTTGTGCTGATGAAGATGGGCCATGATGGGCCACCCCTTGAGCCACGCCGCAGGCCGCAGGCAGGCAAGTCTGGGTACCCCCGTTCCCAGAACGCCGACAATCAAACCTTAACAAATCTAACTCTATTACATGATAGATCTCATCCAACCCATCACCGTACAGCAAGCCTACGATGGAATTACTCACGCACGGTGGTGAGCATCATGAAATTGGTGATGGAGGATGGTTGATGATGACGATGGCGACGGATTCCCCTCTCCGGAGCCCCGAACTGACTCCAGATCAGCCCTCCTGAGAGAGTTTAGGGCTTGGCGGTGGCTCCGTATCGTAAAACGCGATGAATCCTTCTCTCTTATTTTTTTATTCCCGAACACGAATATATATAGTTGGAGTTGAGGTCGGTGGAGCTCCAGGGGGCCCACGAGGCAGGGGGCGCGCCCAGGGGGGCAGGCGTGCCTCCCACCCTCGTGGACAGGGTGTGGGCCCCCTGGCCTTGATTCTTTCGCCAGTATATTGTATTATTTCCAAAAATAATCTCTGTGAAGTTTCAAGTCATTCCGAGAACTTTTGTTTCTGCACAAAAATAACACCATGGCAATTCTGCTGAAAACAGCGTCAGTCCGGGTTAGTTCCATTCAAATCATGCAAGTTAGAGTCCAAAACAAGGGCAAAAGTGTTTGGAAAAGTAGATACGACGGAGACGTATCACACGTCCCAGCTGTCGCCGCCTCGCCTAGTTCCGACGCGCGTCCGAGCTGACGAGGCGTTGCTGCGCAACGCTGGCTGGCTGCTGGGCTGGCGCGGTGGTGGAGCCTGCAGGTGCTTGCTGGGTCGGTGTAAAAGTCGCTCGTCGCCACACAGGTGCCTGCCCAGCTGGTTGAGCTAGCAGCTACATGGGGACGGCGGCGGCGTCTTGGCAGACGTGGGCCTGGCGACGGCCCCGCTGGTGTCCTCAGCAAGGGTTTTGCTGGGGCCCCGACAAGGGCATCACCGTGGCGTCGTGGTCGTCCCCGGCAAGGATCTTGCCGGGGGTCTTGTGGATTTCCTTGGCTAGGATCCCGCCGAGGGTCGTCGTCTTCTGGTCCTCATCTGATCTCGTGTATTTATGATCTTGACAAAGATCTGCATGCCACCACGGAGGTGCCTCCAGAGCCTTGGTTCCAATGTAGTTGTTGGCAGCGCTTGGAACTCTTAGGCTCAAGGGTGGCTCGCTCTGCTTGTGTTGGGCAAGCTACCCCGGCAAGGCTCTTGACGGGGCCGCGGAGGCCGCCCCGGCAAGGGCCTTGCCGGGGGAGTCCACCTCGCCCCTTTGCTCTTTATTGTTTCTGGTCTTGGCGTTGTCTTGATCGTCTGGTGCTCCGGCTTCCCTCCTCTGCCCTGCTAAGTGTGGCCGCTGGCGTGGCTCTGACTGCCCGTGCACAAGTAAAGGGGTCAAAAGGAGAGCCCCTACTTTTGTACACCGACAGGAGCCCCCGGGCCTAGGACACACATAAGCGCAGCGCGTTGTTGGGCTAGGCCCAAAACAATGCGCGGGTAGGTGGGGCGGATTTTACTGCAGTAACTTTCCGTCCGCTGCGCATCCCGACGACCCGCGTTGAATGCGCGACGTGGAGGGTCATGTGTGACATTGGGGTCATGCGTGGGGCGGTCTCCGCACGCATGCGTCACATCGCAGTTAATGGGGAAAGAGGTGGCCCGCGCCTTCCCCGTAAAAAGGAATAATCGCGGGCGCGGTGCTCATTTACCCCATGCGCCTTCTCCAATCTTGGAATCGCCGTCCCCTTCTTCCTCCCTCTCAAGCTCTTTATCCCGCTCGCCGCCACCGTGCCTTTGTCCTCCTCAACCTCCATGGCGCCCAAAACTAGCAGAGGCAAGGGGGCGGCAAAGGATGCCGAGGAGAAGGAGCCACTGGAGAGTGAGTTGGCGGTGCGGCGGATACATCATGTCTACTTTCCGTCAACGGTTGACGCGGTCGAACTACGGGACTACTTCAAACACCTGTGGGGGTGTGTAGCGACCCGACCTCAGACGGTCAAGCCTCTGTGTTACTGTGCCATCCCTGGATCAGTATGCTGGCACACACAGTACATCAATGTATATATCAAAGTGCAATCACATGCATAAATAACGTAAAACTGATATATACCTCATAATACTCAGCGGAAACAAATCAAGCGGGTGTGGAGTCCCATCAACGCCATCGGCAGGTTGAGTGTAGACCGTAACCCTGCAATAACTCTTACTCGTCGAGGAAATATCTGCAACATGATACGTTGCAGCCGTGTAGGTCGATTACATTGAATGTACCGCAAGATCACAACATGAATAAACAGATGATAAAACTATACTATATGCAATATGGCTTTATGGCTCAGTATCTGAATTTTGTTTGCGTAAATGCTGATTTTATTTTACCTACATCAAAGGAATAGAATGAAGTCTGTACTAAGGAGTTTTCTATCATGACATGGTTCCGCCAACCGATGTCTCATAGCCCAAAAATTCATCATATGTTGCCCACAATTAAGTTATCAATCCGGTGTTGAGAGTTCCGAGATAGATCCAAGTCCGGATGCTCAAATTGTCCGTGAACGGGGACACGGCTAATCGATTAGGTTATAACCCTCTGCAGAGGTTTGTACACTTTACCCGCAAGATTCGATCCCTCTCTTTACATTCTCGCACTTCGTGGTGTTTGAGAACAAGATGACGAAACATGGTCTTCCAAAGAGTTCCTCGACCACCGTCCGTACTCAACCCATCCTACCGTAGTTCTACATCTGCTAGTACCGTTCCAGCCAGAGTCACAACTAAGGTCAACCAAGCGAGCCCATAATGACTTGCGGTTGCACAGGTAAGCTTCCGGGCATGAAGTATTCTTCCGTCTCTTCGAGTCTGGGTGAAGCTTTCCGCAAGATGTCATGGCGCTTCTCCATGCATCCCGGCCAACCACTGGTTTCTCCAGGGTGCCCGTCAACCGTCCTTCACCCAGTAGTGTGTATTGAATTCTTGTCTCGAGTCTTGAAGTCTTGAGGCCTTGAAGATGCAGTCCTTGCAGCTTTCATCAGGGTGTTGTCGTCATTGACGTAGATCCTTCATTCTCACACCACTCCACGAGCACTCATACCAAACCCGTCAATCAGAAAGCGTAGCATTAAAATAAATAACGTCCGGGCTTGGTAACAGGGTGATGGGTTCCTACCTCATGCATACTACTCAACTACAAGGATTCAATAACACTACTGAGGGGTGGTTGCAAGGATGCCACTAAATGCAATAAAAACATAGGTATGAAAGCAATGATCAAAGTGAACTTGCCAGGTGATGTAGACGAAGAAGAATTATAGATCTCAAGAAATAACTTGATAGACTACTCGTCACTCTCTGATGAAATCTATATAACAAACATATCATTCACATAAGCACTCACACTAACAATCAAAACAAAAGAGAGAGCGAATAAGAATCAGAAGGAACTTCAAATAAAACTAGGGAGTCTTCTTTTACAACATTCACAAAAATAGTTTTGTCTAACGGAAAATAAAACACTAAAATAACAGAGAATAAAATATAAATTTAGTTAAGACAAAAATATAAAGTATTTTTTTTTCATAAAGCTATTTTGAAAGTATTTTCAATTGGGAGTTAAAACAGTAGAGAAATCCATTGCAAGTTATTAGCGAACTTGAATTGATTTCACGATAACAAAATAAAAATAAATATAAAAACTTGTTGAACACCTACTATTTAACTAATAGAAACCAAACATAAAATTTCTGAAATATAAAATAAAATAATTTAAAAACAACTATAGAAAAAGAAGTAGCTATTATTCGAATAGAACTAAAACAGAATTTGTTTTACATGAAACAATAAGCTAAAATACTCAAACAATTTTGAACTTTTTACCACTAGTAAATATGATCACTAGTGATCAGTAGAAAAAGAATCAAATAAAAATCTATTTTTAAACTCCCGGAATAAGCAAAACAAGCTTTAATTCAAATCTGATCTAACTCAATTTTTATAAATCCAAACATAGACAAATTATATATTTTTGGAAACTACAAGAAAATTGTGATCTAACGCAAAAAGAATCAGCATCATTGGACTTCTGGATCAAAAGTTATAAGCTAAACAAGAACGGAACTAAATCTGTTACGGAAATAAATCTGAAAACGAAAAAAACAACAAGGAGTTACATGTACGTGAGGCAGAGATGGCAGGAAGGAGGCAGCGATGTGGAGGGCTGCTCAGCGAGGGGGCGAGGTCGCCGGCGAGGTGAGGTGGCGGAGGAGGGGTCGGCGCTTGGGAGGTGGCGCTGGGCGATGGGGAGGTTCCAGGAGAGCTCACGGTGAGCGTTCTAGGCAGGAAAAGGAG
This sequence comes from Aegilops bicornis, assembly GCA_021605145.1. Lineage (NCBI taxonomy): Eukaryota > Viridiplantae > Streptophyta > Magnoliopsida > Poales > Poaceae > Aegilops > Aegilops bicornis. Next base: position 626,680,611 of record CM038671.1, on the reverse strand, counting down.
GACGGTGGCGAGGAGGCTACGGGCAGGGAGGGTGTGGTGATGGGAAAAATGGAGCGAGGAGAGGGAGGGGGTTTTATAGGCGGTCTCGGGAGGCGCTGGGATGGAAAGACGAGGGAGATCGGGAAGGTGGAGTTTCCTGTCTCCATGGATATGGAAAGCTTCTGAGAGGAAACAGAGGAAGGAGATGATCTCTTGTTGGGCTAGAATAGGAAAGTGCTTAATGGGCCAGCAGGTTTTCCTAATAAAAACGATTCCATTCCTATTTTTAAAATTAGGAAACTAAAACAATAAAAAGGAAATCAAATCAATTCGGAATAAAGAGTTTTTATATACTAAAATTATCGGAAAAATAAAATGTAGATGATGAGCATTATTCCACGGCCAAAATAAAAACTTAAAAAATGTTTTTCAGAAAATCCCTAAAGGCTTTATTTTTTTTGCAAATAATTTTTAAATAAAAACTTTGGTTTTCTTGGCTCAAATATTTTCAAAATGCCCCTGATTTTGGAGGGTCATTTTCCTCCGCTCTTTCTTGCTTGCAAGAATTTATTTTTCGGGTATTTCTCGGGGAAGAAAAATAGAGAAGCAAGTGCAAATATTTGAAAGAATTAAATTGCAAAACTCCGTTCAAATTCTTTATAGTTGAAGAAGTCATGTCATCTTCTCTCATTGATTTTAATAGGATGAATTTGAATTTACGGAGAAGGGAAAGTCATTTTATTCCCTCTCATTCAAAAGTTTTTGAAAAGGTTCAAATTTCACTCAAGTTTAATTCACTCAAGCAAACAAACAAACAATTCAATTAATTATATTAACATTCCAAAATTTAGAATTTTGGGATGTTACAGGGTGGAATACGGGGCACGAGACGACGGGGAATCCGACCACGCGCGTCATTCCCGCCACTTTCGCCGAAGCCGGCCCGAATCGGTACCCATTTTTCGTTGATTATTTCTCCTGCGGGCTCTGTCCCCCTTTCTCTGATTTCTTCAATGATGTCATGCACACCTATGGCTTCCTCCTTCTGGATTTTACTCCAAATGCTGTGGCGCGCATGGCCCTTTTTTCTCATCTCTGTGAGGGCTTCGCCGGAGTGCATCCCAACACGGCGCTCTTTCGCCACTACCTCTTCCCTCGCATCCAAAAGGGAGGCGCCATCTCCGGTTGTGTCGCCTGGATCCCAAGGACCCAGGAGAAAAAGACATATCCGGAAGGTGCCCAGAAGGAGAGGTGGGAGGAGTGGCAGGGCCCGTGGTGCTGGATTGAAGAAGAGGATCCGCAGGATTTTTGCCAGGTCCGCCACGCGTTGCCGGTCCGCAGAAACGACTGGAGTGATGTCGACGAAAATGACAAGAAGCTCACGGTCGCCACCACCAGGATTCTTCGTCTCACCGAGGCCGGGCTCACCCTTGAGATGATCGGGGCGGATTTCATCCGCCGTCGAATCGCTCTGCTGCACAATAAGGGGAGGCCGGCCTGGCTCTTTACGAATGCGGCCGACATCATGAGGCTTCGCCCCGGCCTCGACCACAACCTCACAGTGATGGGGCACGCCCACTTCTGCCAGCAGCTCTTCCAGCTCGACGTGAAATGTGACGGCTAGGTCGAGCGGTCCGGCAAGGCTGCCAAAACCGGCAAGGTTGCCAAGGGGCCCTTGTTCGGGTTGCCGGCGGGGGTGGTCCCGCTGAGCAATAACTCGCGCCGAAACGACATCATCGCCATGATGCCGGAGTTCAACGCGCATGGCCTCGTCTCAAATTGGGCCGAGCCGCTAGAGGATCAAGTGCAGGAGTTCTTTGATACCTTGGAGGAGAACTACGTCCGCGACGAACCGCGGTTCATCCAGGACACCACCCAGGCGGAGCTGGACTACATCGCTGCCAGGGCGGCGGAGGCGTAGCTCGCCAGGGAGGCCGGCATCACCGGCGGCATGGAGGACAAGGCCGCGGTGGAGGCGGAGGAAAATGAGCTCGCCCAGTGGGCGGAGTCCGCTAGGAAGGCCAGCAGCGCCGGCACTGGGGCCCCTCTCATCGAAGATGTGGTCGACGAGTCATCGGAGGAGGAGGCCGAGGCTGTCGATCCCCCGGCCATGGGGAGAGGGCGAGTCCTGCGGCGGGCCAGCTCCGGCGAGCCGGTCCGGCCTGGCAGGGCCGTGCAGCTGCAGCAAACCCAGGAGGCATCTGTGTGCAAGACGAGGGCCGCGGCGGCGAGGAAAGTGGTGAAGGCCGCGGTGGCGAAGAAGAAGGAAACTGCCTATTCTTTGTCCAAGCGTCCATGGACTCCATCTGCTTCCCCTCCTCCAGCAGATGATGATGCGGGGGTTGTCTTCGATTTTGGGTCCCTCAGCCCAAGGAGGAAGAGGAAGGCAACAGAAGAGGAGGTGGAGGACGAGTAAGTATCTTGCTCCTTTTAGTCATCTGTGCCTCCTCAAACTGTGCCGCTTATCTTGATTAGTTTCCTTCCTTGCAGGGATGCGGAGACACTGGCCCAGAGGGTGAAGAGGGCCAGGGCTTCGACGAGCGGCCAGCCCCCGGCAAGTACTTCTGGTACACCGTTGGTGGTGTTGAGCACCCCGGACAGCAGCCCCCGACACAGCCCCCAGAGTAATCTCATCACTCACCCCTCGTCGACGTGTGTTGGGGTACGATCCCTTGGCGCTGACCTTGCCATGGTTGCAGGAGGAGGACAGCAGCAGGAGGAGCCACTGAAGCTACCCCCAACACGCCGCCCCCATCGACCGAGGGGCGTCCCCGGCAAGGGCGCCAAGCACCGAGCCTATGCACACGGAGGAGGAGGCAAACTCGGGCATTGGTGGCTTCGCCTGGGCCCCAGATGTTGGCGGGGAGGGGGCCTCTTCTTCCCAGCCCGGCACGGGTAAGTCACTCGCCTTCCGTCCCTGTTCTTTTCCTTTTTGAATCTTGGTCTTGGCTTCGCCTCACCCCCTTCTTGATATCCAGATCCTCCCTTGGTGGACCGGGAGGACATGGACACCGTCATCGAGGATGTCACCAAGGATGCCGCAGCGGAGGCCGAGAAGATCGCCGCTGAGGAGGCCGCCAAGGGTGCTGCTGAGGACGCCGCTAAGGGATCTACCGGGGAGCCCGGCAAGGCTGCTGCCGAGGAGGCCGTCAAGGGGCCTGCCGGGGAGGCCGGCAAGGCCGCTGCCGAGGAGGAGGTGGTTTATGACCAACCTTCCTCCTTCGCCGCCTCTGGCTCGGGCAAGTACCTGAAGGTGAGCGACGACCTGTTCGTCCACGTCCCAGGAACGGCGAGCACCAGGGCGCCCACCGATGGGGAGGTGTTCGACGAGGAGGTTCTTGCCGCGGCCGGGCTCGAAGTTGTTGACGAGCCGAGCACCGGTGGCGGCGGCTCCCAGGAAGAGCGGCTCCTATAGGCCATGAGTGCCAACTTCCAGAAGCTCCAGGCGCTCCACCGCGCCCGCCAAGACAAGATAAGATCCAGGATGGCCGTGGCGGACAAGGTAGAAGCAGATTTCAAGGAGCGCGTTACTAAGACGCGAGCCTGGCTTCGCGACGCCCACCAAGAACTGAAGGGCATCCAAGGCGAGCTAGCCCAGCATCAGCAAGAGTTCCTTCTGCAACAAGCAGATTTCGAGAAGGCCCGGGAGCTGGCGAGGGAGCAAGCCGCCAAGGAGGAGGCCGCTCGACAACAACACCAGGCTCTACTGAACTCCCAGGAGGAGGATCTTGCCGCCCGTGAGGGGAAGCTTGCTGCCACACTCCGTGGCAAGGACGAGGAGGTGGAGAACCTTGTCGTGCAGCAGACCTAGGAGCTGGAGCAGAGACACAAGGTGGCACTCAATGCCCAGGCTCTGGTCACGCTGGCAAGGTGAAAGAGCTGGAGGTGGAGCGGAACGGGCTGAAGGATCAAGCCCTGATGTTGGCCGAGGAGAAGGACACACTCAACGGTGCCCTAGTGGAGGCGCAGGGCGCAGTCCTCGGCAAGGCTGAGCAGCTCTCCACGGCCAACGACTCCATCAAAGACCTGAAGCTGAAGCTGGAGGGTCTTGAGGAGACGCTCTCGGAGGCCAAGGCCCGAGAGGAGGCCCTGGCAAAGGATTTGGAGGCCGAGAAGCAGCTACAGAAGAATGAAGCCGCCAACCACAAGGACTTTGTGGAGGGCGAGAACCGCTGGATCGGCTGCCTCGAAGACGCCGCCGGCAGGATTACCACGCAGCTGGCTACCATGGGAGGCCGAATGTGAGTTATACCCCGGAGCACAACGCGAGTACCAATGCCAAGCTGACCCTGTTCTTCGAGGGAAACTAGCTAAACCGCATGCATGTGGATGAAACAATTATAATTACGGTGGAAGACAAACTTACCGAAATCATGAGGATTCCATGCAAAAACAGTGCCACGAGTGGTGGTAGCAAACACAAGACCCTCGTATTGAATTGCATCACAGTACTCATCTGTGTATAGAAACTGATGTTTGAGCAATATCCATCGAGTCGAACCATGAAGGACGGCAACAAGCTTGTCAAAGATAGCGACAACATAAGCATTCTTATAACCCCAAGAGCGGTTGGGAACTCAACAAATTGCTATCTTCCGTAGACGACAATTAGCATGATCGTATTTGAACTCACATAGAATACCGGTGTACTCAACCTCTGGGCAGTCGTCTGAGATTTTTCAAAGTGGAACCCAGTGACGAGTGTACACATTCACAAGTTCCCACTCTGTCGGGAGAAATCAACACCTATGGAATCACTAGGATCCCTTCTACGGTTAGCGTGCGCGGGGTTGTGCAGAGAGCGGGTCTGACACGAAGCACACAGATCGTTTACCCAGGTTCAGGCCGCGGAGATGCGTAATACCCTAGTCCTGCTTTGGTGGATGTATTTGAGTGTTCTTGTGTTCTCGAGCTAGCTATGGGGTGTAATTTGCCCAAAAGATCCGAATCCTCCTCCTGGTCGCCTCGGGCCTCCTTTTATAGACAAAAAGGGGTTGCCACAGTGGCACGCAGGAGGTGGAAAGGTGTACAGTGGATGAGTCTATCCTCTGGCACCGTCAGACAAACACATTTAATGCGCTGCCGACGTGCCCCTCTTGCTCTATCAGGGACAGCGAGGAAGCACGTCCCAGCTGTCGCCGCCTCGCCTGGTTCCGACGCGCGTCCGAGCTGACGAGGCGTTGCTGCGCCACGCTGGCTGGCTGCTGGGCTGGCGCGGTGGTGGAGCCTTCACGAAGATTTGCATGCCACCACGCAGGTGCTTGCTGGGTCGGTGTAGAAGTCGCTCGTCGCCACGCAGGTGCCTGCCCAGCTGGTTGAGCTAGCAGCTGCATGGGGACGGCGGCGGCGTCTTGGCAGACATGGGCCTGGCGGCCCTGCTGGTTTCCTCGGCAAGGGTCTTGCCGGGGCCCCAGCAAGGGTCTTGCCGGGGCATTGTGGTCGTCCCCGGCAAGGATCTTGCCGGGGGTCTTGTGGATTTCCTCGACTAGGATCCCGCCGAGGGTCGTCGTCTTCTGGTCCTCATCTGATCTCGTGTATTTATGATCTTGACAAAGATCTGCATGCCACCACGGAGGTGCCTCCCGAGCCTTGGTTCCAATGTAGTTGTTGGCAGCACTTGGAACTCTTAGGCTCAAGGGTGGCTCACTCTGCTGGTGTTGGGCAAGCTGCCCCGGCAAGGCTCTTGCCGGGGCCACGGAGGCCGCCCTAGCAAGGGCCTTGCCGGGGGAGTCCACCTCGCCCCTTTGCTCTTTATTGTTTCTGGTCTTGGCGTTTCCTTGATTGTCTGATGCTCCAGTTTCCCTCCGGCTTCCCTCCTCAGCCCTGCTAAGTGTGGCCGTGGGCGTGGCTCTGACTGCCCGTGCACAAGTAAAGGGGTCAAAAGGAGAGCCCCTACTTTTGTACACCGACACACTCGTAGTTGTACCCAATATAAACAACCCAATCTCCATTTGCGCCTGCCCAAGCATTGCCCTCAAGTGATGGCATCTTAACATCATACGTATCATTATCAAGCGGCATCAACTTACACAAGGCGAGGCTTCCCTCGTCCCCGCGCCAGTCAGCAGGGTCACAGTGAAGAAGATAGGGGAGATCAAACCGCTCCTGAACCCTTGGGGTTCCTTGTAATGATTTTATTAGTTGAGTCGAGAATGGTCTATAACGAACCTGCCATGCTAGCCGAGGTGACGATGTCGCACCGATCAATGAGTTCCTCCACCGCGTCATCATTCAGATCGGGGCAAGAATAACGGGGTCGTTTCCGGATTGTTCCCTCCATGGAGAAGACGATCAAACAATGGCAGAAGGAAGGGTGAAGGAAAATGGAGGAGGGAGGAAGAGCTAGCGTGCGACAGCAGTTCCAAATCGAGAGGGAAAGGTGAAGAGTCAGTGGACGGTTGCCACGGTACACGAAGAGGCACCTGGGGAGCGAACGGTTGCCACAGAGATCACACACTGAGAACAAGGGCCGAGTGAACCGCATGCAATCCCATCACACAACACACACATCTTGTTAAGTTGAACTGTTTCTGTTCTCTTGTGTCAATGCAAACAGTTCATCCGAGTGAACCGCATGCCATATATCCCACACACCTTGATCTAGCTGAACGTTTCTTTTGTGTTGCCTAATCATTAACAGTTCATTCGAGTGAACCGTATGCTGTATATCGCACACACCTTCATCTGGCTGCCCATTTCTTATGTGTTGCCTAATCACAAACAGTTCATCCGAGTGAACCGTATGTTGTGCATCGCACACACCTTCATCTGGATGCCCGTTTCTTTTGTTCCTCCTCATCGCAAACAGTTAATTGAACTGAATCGTATGCCCTTCATCGCACATGCAACTAAAACCTGAACCGTGTTTGATGCATCCGTCATCGCAAATTTTTTATACATTTCTAACGGTTTTCATACAGCACTGTTTGCGATTATGGCGTCGCACACAGTTTCTTGAAGGGTCTCTGATTGTAGTGTCACGTTAGCAGCATCCTGCAGTAGTGACGACAACATGTCGATTATCCTTGGTAGACCATTTTTTAACACTGCAGGGGCTGTTATTTATTGCAATAAAAGAAAAGTTACTTTTCATATTAATGTAATGAGCATACGGTGCACTTTCCGAAGGAACTATTTCAAGTTAATGGTATTAATGTTATTGAAAAGTCTCCGACAATTACTATTGGAAGCTTTCAACTCCCTTTACCTACTGTCAAAAAGAAATATGAAACACTTGTTGTAGGGGAGATGAATATCCCCGTTGAGGTAACAGTGTTTTACGAAAGTTCTTTGGGTTCATGCTAATCAAAAGTGGTTATTAATAAGACTTGATCAACCTTATAAATGGATTATTTTCAAGAGGCATGTGGTCGATGAATTTAGTAAGCACAACCTTCTATACCCACTTTATATTTTCTATTACTTTTAGTTAGATTCAATAAAATGTCATGAATATCCTGTTTTCTGAATTATCCGTGCATTAAAAAAGTGCCCAAAAATAAAAGTGATCAGAATGCTATGAAATTTTAACACAATTTTTTCCTGAGTATTTAAGAATTTCTGGCACTGAAAACATCACAGGGGGTGCCCCTGGTGCCCACTAGGCACCAGGGCACGCCACACCCACCCGGCGCACCCTGGTGTCTAGTGGGCTGATGTCCAAGCGCAGAGTTTTGTAGGACAGTAGCAAATTTCCCTCAAGTGGCTGACCTAAGGTTTATCAATCCGTGGGAGGTGTAGGATGAAGATGGTCTCTCTCAAACCACCCTGCAACTAAATATAGGTTTATCAATCCGTGGGAGGTGTAGGATGAAGATGGTCTCTCTCAAACAACCCTGCAACTAAACAGTAAAAAGTATCTTGTGTCCCCAACACACCAAATACAATGGTAAATTGTATAGGTGCACTAGTTGGCGAAGAGATGGTGATACAAGTGTAGTAATGATAGTAGATATTGATTTTTGTAATAGGAACAATAAATAACAGCAAGGTAGCAATTGATAAACGGAGCACAAACGGTATTACAATGCCTGAAAATGAGCCCTAGGATCCGTACTTCGCTAGTGCAGTCTCTCAACAATGCTAATCTAATTGGATCATATAACCATCCCTCAACGTGTGATGAAGAATCACTCCAAAGTTCTTAAATAGCGGAGAAATTGTTTGTAGGGTACGAAACCACCTTAAAGTTACTCTTTCCGTTCGATCTATTCAATAGTTCATACTAAAATAACACAAAGTTACTATTCCCGTTCGATCTATCCAAGAGTTCATACTAAAATAACACCATATGATACGCATCAACCAAATCTAATGTCACCTAGATACTCCAATGTCACCACAAGTATCCATGAGTTAATTATTCAATACGCATCAAACAATTTCAGATTCATAATACTCGATCCAACACAAAGAACCTCAAAGAGTGCCCCAAGATTTCTAGCGGAGAAACAAGGACGAGAACGTGCATCAACCCCTATGCATAGATTACCCCAATGTCACATCGGGAATCCGCGAGTTGAGTGCCAAAACACATATCAAGTGAATTGATACGTCTCCAACGTATCTATAATTTATGAAGTATTCATGCCATGTTTTACAACAATTTTATATGATTTTGGTACGATTTGATTATAACTATCCCGGACTGACGTTATTTTCCGCAGAACTACTGTCGTGTCGTTTTTTGTGCAGAAATAAAAGTTCTCGGAATGGGCTGAAAACTTACGGTGATTTTTTATGGACCAGAAGAGCCCCTAGGTGACGGCAAGGGTGTAGAGCACGCCCACCCCCTAGGGCGCGCCCCCATATCTTGTCGCTGCCTAGTGGACCCCCCCCCCCCCACGTGAAACCGACTCAAAAATCCTATAAATCACGAAACCCTAGAAAGAAACCTAGATCGGGAGTTCGCCGCAAGCCTCTGTAGCCACGAAAAACCAATCGGAGCCCGTTCGGCACCTTGCGGAGGGGGAAACTCATCACCAAGGCCATCTTCATCATCCCGGCCGGTCTCCATGACGAGGAGGAGTAGTACACCCTCATGGTTGATGGTATGTACCAGTGGCTATGTGTTTGATATCTCCCTCTCGTGTTCTTGATTTGGCACGATCTTGATGTACCGCGAGCTTTGTTATTATAGTTGGATCTTATGATGTTCTTCCCTCTCTACCTTCTTGTGATGAATTGAGTTTTACCTTTGAGTTTTCACTTTTATCGGATTGAATACTATTATGGATTTGAGAACACTTGATATATGTCTTGTGTGGGAAACCCGTTGTGACAATGGGGTATTCTATTGATTCACTTGATGTATGTTTTGGCACTCAACTCATGGATTCGAGGTGACATTGGGGTAATCTATGCATAGGGGTTGATGCACGTTTTCGTCCTTGTTTCTCCGGTAGGAATCTTGGGGCACTCTTTGAGGTTCTTTGTGTTGGATTGAATATTATGAACCTGAAGTTGTTTGATGCATATCGTAAAATTGACCCATGGATACTTGTGGTGACATTGGAGTATCTAGGTGACATTAGGGTTGAATGATGTGTGTCATATGGTGTTGTTTTACTATGAACTCTAAGGCTATTTGTGACACTTATAGGAATAGCTCAATGGATTGATTGGAAAGAATAACTTTGAGGTGGTTTTGTACCCTACAAGCAATTTCATCTTATGTTCTCCGCAATAGGAACTTTGGAGTGACTCTTTGTTGCACGTTGAGGGATTGTCGTGTGATTTAATTGTGTTATCATTGTTGAGAGAACTTGCACTAGTGAAAGTATGAACCCTAGGCCTTGTTTTCAAGCATTGCAATGTCGTTTTTGCTCACTTTTGTTACTTGCTACCTTGCTGTTTTTATATTTTCAGATTACAAAAACCTATATCTACTATCCATATTACACTTGTATCACCATCTCTTCGCCAAACTAGTGCACCTATACAATTTACCATGTATTGGGTGTGTTGGGGACACAAGAGACTCTTTGTTATTTGGTTGCAGGGTTGTTTGAGAGAGACCATCTTCATCATATGCCTCCCACGGATTGATAAACCTTAGGTCATCCACTTGAGGGAAATTTGCTATTGTCCTACAAAACTCTGCGCTTGGAGGCCCAACACGAGTCTACAAGAAGAAGGTTGCATAGTAGACATCAAGCTCTTTTCCGGCGTCGTTGCCGGGAAGTGAGTCCTTGAAGGTATATATTTAGATCTTGCAATTGAATCTTTTAGTTTCTTGTTTTATCAATAGTTTAGTCTATAAAATAAAACTACAAAAAATGGAATTGAGGTTACCTCATATGCTTCATCTTTTTAATATATTTCGTGAAATTATGCCATAGTGTTAGAATAAGAAGTCAATAAAATGTTTGGCATAGAAACTTTGAATGATGAGCATGATTGCAATGTTGTTAGTATGAATTCTTTGAATATCCATGATGCTAACGATATGCAAAGCCACAAGATTGGGGATGCTATGTTTGATGAAGATGATATTTTTAGTCCCCCAAGTTTTGATGAGAAAATTAATTATGATGATAGCATGCCTCCTATTTATGATGATTATATTGATGAATGTGGGTTTGGAAGAGTGTCAACTCTAGGTAATGATCCCACTATTTTGGAGGGTGTTGAATCTTTTCACAATATTGATAAAAGTGGATTTGGAGAGGTCATGACTTTATTTAGTGATGAATCCAGAGGTTTCAATTGATTATGACAACAAAGTTGCTCTCTATGATGATTATTGTGATGACATGTATGCTATAAAGAATAATGATAACCATATAACTTGGCATAGTGATTTTAATTTTCAATTGGATTATGCCTCACGTGATAGTTATTTTGTTGAATTTGCTCCCACTACTATTCATGAGAATAAATTTGCTTATGTGGAGAGTAACAAAAATTCTATGCTTATGTATCATGAAAAGAATGGTTTATGTGATAGTCATATTGTTGAATTCATTCATGATGCTACAGAAAATTATTATGAGGGAGGAATATATGTGAGGGAGTCCTGGATTAGGGGGTATCCGGACTGCTGGACTGTGCACAACGTCCGGACTATTGAAGCGTGGAGATACAAGACTCAAGACTTCGGCCCGTGTCCGGATGGGACTCTCCTTTTCATGGAAGGCAAGCTTGTCAATTCGAATATTGTGTTTCCTTTCTTGTAACCGACTCCATGTAAACCCTAGCCCTCTCCGGTGTCTATATAAACCAGGGAGGTTGGTCCTTAGACGACCGATCACAATTACAATCATAATCATAGGCTAGCTCTTAGGGTTTAGCCTCTACGATCTCATGGTAGATCTACTCTTGTACTACCCATATCATCAATATTAATCAAGCAGGAAGTAGGGGTTTACCTCCATCGAGAGGGCCCGAACCTGGGTAAACATCTGTGTCCCTTGCTTCCTGTTACCATCAGCCTTGACGCACAGATCGGGACCCCCTACCCGAGATCAGCCGGTTTTGACACCGACATTGGTGCTTCTCTTAAGAGTTCCTCTGTGTCGTCGCTGCCAGGCTTGATGGCTCCGTCAATCATCGTCAACGACGCTATCCAGGGCGGGACTTTCCTCCCCGGACAGATCTTCGTGTTCGACGGCTTCACACTGCGGACCGATTCGCTTGGTCATCTGGAGCAGATCGCGTCAGGAGCGCCGAATAGTCGTGATGAGCACGGCTTAGACCTGCCGTCAGACGATGTTCAGGATATCACTCCGGCAGGCGATGAAGAAATTCGTTGCCCACCCACCACCCACTTCATAGCCACGGTTGATGATTTAACCGACGTGCTTGACTTCGACTCTGAAGGCATCAACGGTATGGACGACGATGTAGGAGAAGACTCAGAATCTATGGGGTACCGGATTCCCGCCTCGTCACATGATATATACATGGTCGATACGCCCAAGGAAGACGATGGTGAAAATCCGGAGGATAAAACCCCTGGGCAAAAACCAAAGCGACGGCGTAGACGCCGTTCCAAATCCAGCAACAGCAAAAATATCATCAAGAGCGCCAGAAGGATGGATACTCCGGTCAACCCTGAAGGAAACAACGACCAAATGGAACCAGCGATGGAGCAAGACGAACCAGGTCACGCCGAACATAGCTCAGAGCAGACGCCCGAAGACAATGATCCAGAGGGACGAGTTCATCAAACCGGCCCAGGACAAGAAGACAGTCCGGACGATGACGCATTCATCATTCCGGAAGAGCGCGTGGAACGAGAGAACCTCCACAGAAAGCTTATGGCCACAGCGAGAAGTCTGAAGAGGCAGAAGCAACGGCTTAAAGCCGCACAGGAAACGCTCAATCGCAGATGGAAAAAAGTGCTAGACACTGAAGAAAGATATGGCGACGATCGCCATAGAAAGAGCTACCCAAAACGAAAGCTACCGCGAGAATTGACGAGGCCATTCCACCAAAGAATAACACGACCAGGAGACAAGACATACCACTTCATAACCACAATAAAACAACTACCGAAGACGCCCGCGATCTACGTGAGCACCTGGATAAGAAAGCTGGCGCAGCTAGGTCCATCTACGGATCTACCCACCCCGGCGGGGGACTGTGGTCGTAAAAACAGTTATGACAACCAAATACCAGTTCAGAATAAACACCGAACACAACAACAGCCGACAGCATGCCACAGTACGTCCAAATACAGAGGGGCTGCTCACCCCCTGTGATTTACTTATGAAGTACTGGACCATGAATTCCCACATGGCTTTAAACCTGTGAACATAGAGGCATATGACGGAACGATAGACCAAGGGGTCTGGATCAAGGACTTTATCCTGCACATACGTATGTCTCGTGGGGATGATCTTCACGCCATCAAATACCTCCCCCTCAAACTGAAGGGACCATCTCGGCACTGGTTGAAAAGCCTCCCCGAAAATTCAATTAGGAGCTGGGAGGAACTCGAGGACACTTTCAGGGCCAATTTTCAAGGGACCTATGTCCGGCCTCCGGATGCTGACGACTTAAGTCACACAGTCCAACAGCCGGCGAGTCCACCCGCAAGCTTTGGAACAGATTCCTCACTAAGGAGAATCAAATCGTTGACTGTCCGGATGCCGAAGCCTTAGCGGCATTCAAACACGGCATCCGTGACGAGTGGCTCGCCAGACACCTCGGCCAAGAAAAGCCAAGGACAATGGCAGCCCTAACAAGCCTTATGACCCGCTTTTGCGCGGGAGAAGATAGCTGGCTACCCCGTAAAGGCACCAGCAACCCCAGCACATCCAAAATAAGGGATGGCAACGGGAAGCCACGGCGTCATAAAAAAACGCCAAAACAAGGAAGAGAGCCCGGATAACACGATGGTTAATGCCGGATTCAGGGGCTCTCGACCTAATTAGCAAAATAAGCCATCTAAAGGCAGCAACGAGGGACCGTTCGGTCTGAACAGAGTCTTGGACAGACTATGCCAAATTCATGGCACCCCTGACAAACCTGCTTACCACACGCACAGAGAGTGCTGGGTCTTCAAGCAGGCCGGCAAATTAAATGCTGAACACAAGGGAAGGGAAACACCAAGCGAGGACGAGGACGAACCTCGCCAGCAGAGCACCGGGGGACAGAAAAAATTCCCACCAGAGGCTAAAACAGTGAACATGATCCACGCGACTCGCCCACCCATGAGAAGGCACGAACGCGCGCATAAAGACGCGTGTGATACACAGTCTATTATTCCCACATATAACTACTGGATGTCCTATCCAATCACTTTCGATCACTTGGATGGCCTGACTAGTATTCGGCGCGGCGGATCAGAGGCCTTGGTGCTTGACCCAATGATCGACGGACACCGTGTCACCCGGGTCCTCATGGACGGTGGCAGCAGTCTCAGTTTAATATCACGAGGACCTTTGTCCGCGGGATGGGGATAAACCCATCCGGAATCAGCCAAAGCAACACCACCTTTGAAGGGGTGATACGAGCGTTGAAGCCTACAGCAGGGGCTCCGTCATACTGGAGGTAACATTCGGCTCTCCAGGCAACTCCAGAAGCGAAGAACTACTCTTCATCATCGCACCCTTCCAAAGCGACTATCACGCAGTGCTCGGAAGAACGGCCATCGCCCACTTCAACGCATTTCCGCACTATGGCTACCTTACACTTAAGATGCCCGGTCCACGTGGCGTAATCACCGTTAGCGGAATAACAGGCGCTAAATCACGCCTGCAGAGGAACACGGCGGCCCTCGCGGCCGGACTATAAGCGACCTCCAACATAAAAAAATGACCAGTCGTTAAGACCAGGGACACGGTTAGACGAGTCCGGTAGCCCAGATCGAGCCAGGGCACCGTATATGTAATCCTATAGCGGATACCAGGGGCTATAGCTACCTAATAAAGCCCCACACTTGGCTTAAGATTATTGGCAGGCCAACGGCTTACACTTTTATCCATCGCGTACTAACGTTGTAACCTCCTATGAGTTTTCTTTTTCCGCATACAGCTTTCGCGCGATACCCTTCCAGGATACGGCACAACGGATATAAAGGCGCAGACGTGTAGCAGGGCCCTGTTCAACAGGTTTCTTTTTAGATTAAGCCCCTGTGTAAACCTTTTCTATTGGCTCTTGTTGTTTAACCATCCCATGGGTTCCATACCCACAGAGGATACTGCCGTTTTTAGCATTTCGCCATGACAGATTAACGCACGTACCTGGACACATAGGGTTTATAATGAATAGGCATTCTTGAGCCTATCACCTATTATAAAGTCCGAATACCTTCGGGAGTGTTTGGCGTCACGAGTTAGGCCTTATATGCATCAGCTCGAATCATGTCTTTGGTCAAATGTTGGGTTTGCCCGGCTCACAGGTTTGCCGCCTACGTTCCGTTATTATCGGCTAGGCTGGCCAAAGGAGAACCTCTTGTGATTGTGCCCTGGTTATTCGGACGAGCACCTCGGTAGAAAGCGAAAACAGACTGTCATGATACGGTGAGAGACCGTCAACCACTCGAGGACTCACCGGAATCTTTAGGATTCCTCCGCATTAACGAAGGGCCATTTCCCGGCCAGGTACATACCCGCCCGTATTCGGATGCACGCGAAGGTACCAGGGGCTACATAGTAGCCCCACTTTAGAATCCCGTGGCTAAGCAAAAGTGTTACAGCTATATAGTCCGGTTGCCTAGTTCGTCGTGCGATCACCTCCTTAATGGACCAAGACGTTGGATCAAGTGTGATTAAGCATATTTTTTCGCGAACACCCCGTATTGTATGCGTGGGGCTGAAATAGCCAACGATCGCTAACTTTCGGATTACATATTTATATATACATATATATAAACGGCCGCACAGGGGAAATAATCATATTCTCAGGCAAATAGTATAAATCTAGCCTCATAATCAAAATAAACGTTGTTTTTACAATGATTCCGTTCATTTGAACAGGACATTGTTCGAGCACTGCGCCTCTATTAGATGGGCACCTGACCTGCGTCAAGTAGTGCTCGGCCAGATATTGGCCCCCCACCGGATCCTGGGCTGCTATCAAGGTGGCATCCATATCCGTCCAATAGGCTTTAACGCGGGCGAGCGCCATCCGTGCACCCTCTATACATGCCGATCTCCTCATGGCATCGATCCAAGGCACGACCCCAAGGAACTGCTGCACCAAACCAAAGTAATTGTCCGGCTTAGACCCCTTCGGCCAAATATGGTCTATTACAGACCGCATTGCAAGACCGGACAGCCTTTGTAGCTCCGCTACAGCAGCCATCTTGTCACTCAACAACAGCGGGCGGGTGGGAGCATGGAATTGCGACCAGAAAAGCTTCTCCACTTCCTTGTCACCTTGACCTTTGAAGAAGTCGGCAGCATCAGCCGTACTCTTCGCCAAATCCACATATGTGTCCACCGGACTCCAGCGTCCATCCAGGGGAGCGTACTTCGGATCGAAAAATTTCGTCTGCAGTAAATAGGAACCCCCAGCCGCGATTTCACCGGCCTGTTGAAGCTCCTCCCGCACACCCCTGAGCTCGGTCCGGATTTCCTTGGTGGCATTCCGCGCCTTGTTCAGCTCGGTCGAATTGCCCTCACACTCCTTTTTAAGGAGCTCATACCGGTCAGTGGCATCTTTTAACTCAATAGCCATCTTGGCTATGTTTTCCTCGCTTAGGCGATGAGCAGCCTGTTCGGCCCTCAGTTCCTTGGCCACCTTTAGGGCAGCCGCATTGCTCACCCGAGCTTGTTCCTTGGCTTGAGCAAGTTCCGCCCTCAGGGCCTCTACGACAGTAGCACCATCTGCAGTCCAAGCATACTACATCAACATCATGTCATCTTCATATTTTCCCTATACAAGGGATGGCACGACACATACCTTGTGATTTGTCCAGCCGCTCATTCACCAGCGTGATATCGGCATCAATCGATCCAATTTGCCTCGTTAATTCGGCAACTTCAACGTACTGGCCGGCGTCCGGACTCACAGGTACCTGCACACGTTTGCAGCACTATCACTGGTTTATGATCCCCCGTTTGCCGCCTAGGGCGGGCAACCAGAGTCTCAGGGGCTGCTATCTATATAGAGCACACCTAGCGCGTGCCTTACAACCAAAGAAATAGTGAATTCTCCATTACATACCTCTAAGCCTCTGAGCAGGCTTGTGAATGCTTCATTCAAACTGCTGGTAACGGATGAAATCTTCTTGAGCACCGCACTCATTAATGAGCGGTGCTCCTCTGAGAGTGCAGCTCGCTCCAGTAAATCCGTCAGTACGTCCGGCCGGACATCAAACTGCGTCGAACTCTTCCCATCACCCCCCTTTGTAGCCAAATGCTCCGGGTGCAGGGCGGCTGACGGATTGACTTTCGTCTTCGGCAGATCCGGACTCCTCCGTGACGACACCTCGGTGTCGCCCGCTTCATGAGTCGGAGAAGGGGGTGGGGTCTCGCTCTCCATCATCTCCGGAGGAAGGTCCCCCGAAGACGAGCCCTGTTGAGAAGAGTTGCTGGCCGGACTGCAAAAAGTTGAATCCTGGTTATTGATCTAGGAGAAACACAGTACCTTCGGATTGTAGATTGACTTACAGCTCGGTGGAGGGCTGGCCCGTTGGAGGGCATGGTGCGTTGGGGGTGACCGTCAGGGCAAGGCCCCCTGGGATGTCTTTTTCCCTAATTTGGGCATCTCCTCCTCCAAATCTTCGGAGGCGGCCCTCTTCTTCCCATGCGGGGAGGAGGCCTTAGCCTCTCCTCCCCGACTATTCTACTTGGGGGAGGTAACAATTCCCCCGGTTCGGATGCGTAGCACGTGGGGTTCAGTTTCTTCGTTCCTCCCCTTGACTTTCCCCGAGGGCATTCTCCTGAGTACCCGGTCGAGCATCTTGGCCATGGTGGGGGCGGGCGAGCCTTCGGGAAGTGGCGCCGAACATCTGATTCTCTCCGCCTTGCTGAGCCATTCCTGGACGCGGATTATTTTCAGAATAAACAATCATGACAAATACAAAACAGGGTGTCCGGTATCAAAGCTACTTACTTGAGTATCTAGGCGATTGCAGCTTAGGCCCGTATCCTCGGTGGTATCCGGACACACTACTTTCCGTCCGAAGAATAATTTGCACATCTCTTCGAGCTTCAAGCCGAAGAAGTCCTTGACAGTCCGTGAACCCTCCGGATTGAGCTCCCACATCCGGAGAGGCCGGCGTTGGCACGGCAACATCCGTCGGATTAACATCACTTGCATTATGTTGACAAGGTTAGTGTCCCTCTTAAGAAGCTCTCGGATGCCATTCTGCAGTACTGGTACATCACCAACGGGCCCCCAATTCCATCCTACGTCTGTCCAAGACGCCAACTATGATGGAGGGCCCGAGCAAAACTCGGGGGCGGCCACCCACTTTGTGCCTCTGGGAGTCGTGACATAAAACCAACTCCGTTGCCATACATCGGATACTTCTGGGAAAGTACCCTCTGGCCATGGGGCATCGGCGTTTCTGCTTATTATGGCACCTCCGCACTCCACATGTCGCCCCTCGATCATCTTCGGCGTCACATTGAAGGTCTTGAGCCATAAGCCGAAGTGTGGGGTGACGTGGAGAAAAGCCTCCCACACGATAATAAACAACGAGATATGGAGGATAGTGTCTGGAGCCAGATCGTGAAAATCCAACCCATAATAGAACATGAGCCCCCTCACAAAGGGATCGAGGGTGAAGCCCAAGCCGTGGAGGAAGTGCGGGACAAAAATGACGCACTCATTAGGCTCTGGTGTGGGGATGTCCTGCCCTGGAGCAGGAAGCCTGTGTTGGATGTCGGCGGTCAGGTATCCGACCTCCCTAAGCTTCGCAATGTCATCCTCTTGAATCGAGGAGGCCACCCACTGGCCTTGAGGGACGGATCCGGACATGTTGGAGGATCTGGGGTATTGAAGCTTGGGTTTCGGGTGTTAGAACTCGAGGTGCGAGGAGGCGTGAGGAAGGTGGAAAAGAGGCATAGGCCTCGACCCTCTTTATAAAGGGGATGAATATCAAGAGTCCTTGATGTGGCCATTTGAGGCTTATCTAAAAACACGCGGGGTAATACCAACTGCGTCACAGGGTCGCAGCTACCAGATAACGAAAATTCCCGTAATAAGAGGAACACGATCTCTACCTCGACGGGACATGCCAATAAAACCGCCTCGTAACACGAGTCGTTGTGGGGTAAGAAACGCCGGTCTGCGTTGGACCAGGCCATGATGCAAGGGCACGACGCCCGAAGATTGCCAGCGGATCGGGTTTATGCTATGTGGAGATCATCTTGCAGATCCGGACACGCTCTACGTGTCCAGTAATTACTTTGGAGTATTCGGAGAAGGAACCCGCCTTGCAATGTCGAAGACAATATTGCACGCCGGACTCATCGTCATTGAAGCCTGGTTCAGGGGCTACTGAGGGAGTCCTGGATTAGGGGGTATCCGGACCGCCGGACTATGCACAACGTCCGGACTATTGAAGCGTGGAGATACAAGACTCAAGACTTTGACCCGTGTCCGGATGGGACTCTCCTTTGCGTGGAAGGCAAGCTTGGCGATTCGGATATTGTGTTTCCTTTCTTGTAACCGACTCCATGTAAACCCTAGCCCTCTCCGGTGTCTATATAAACCGGGGAGGTTGGTCCTTAGACGATCGATCACAATTACAATCATACCATCATAGGCTAGCTCTTAGGGTTTAGCCTCTACGATCTCGTGGTAGATCTACTCTTGTACTACCCATATCATCAATATTAATCAAGAAAGAAGTAGGGTTTTACCTCCATCAAGAGGGCCCGAACCTGGGTAAACATCTGTGTCCCTTGCTTCCTGTTACCATCAGCCTTGACGCACAGATCGGGACCCCCTAGCCGAGATTCGCCGGTTTTGACACCGACAATATGCTTCTAGGAATTTCAATAATATCAGGTTTCCTCTCTTTATGTTGAAAACCTTGAAGTTTTGCTTGTTTTGCCTTCCTATGCTAGTTGATTCTTGTTCCCGTAAATTTTTTACTCACAAAATCCCTATGCATAGGAAGTTGGTTAGACTTAAATGTGCTAGTCATATGCTTCATGATGCTCTCTTTGTATTTCAATTCCTATCTTTTATGTGAGCCTCATTGAAATCATCATCCCTAGCTAGGGGCGTTAAACAATAGCGCTAGTTGGGAGGCAACCCAATTTTATTTTGTTTCTACCTTTTTGTTCCTATTTTCCAAAAACAATATCATCTAGCCTCTGGTTATATGTGTTTTTATGTTTTACTTTAGTGTTTGTGCCAAGTAAAGCCTTTGGGATAGTGTGGACGATAGTTGACTTGATTCTATGCAAAAATAGAAACTTTTGCTCTCAGTCCAGGAATTTTGAAAATTCACTAGAACGTGCTTTTGATCTGAATTTTTTACACATGATTGACATACAAATTGCCTACGTTGTCCTAATTTTGATAATTTTTGGAGTTACAAAAGTATACGAAGTTTTCAGATCATTACAGACTGTCCTGTTTTTGACAGATTCTGTTTTTAGTGCATAGTTTGCTTGTCTTCTAGTTTCTATGGCTTATATTTCTCAATGTAAATTGAAGAAATGATATGGTACAGTAGGAATTGTGTGAGAACAATTATGAATCTTGTCTTTGACAGTACCCAAGTGAATGATTTGCTTTATTATACTAACGCATCTCACGAAGTTCCGTTAAGTTTTGTGTGATTGAAGTTTTCAAGTTTTGGGTGAGAAATTGATATGAAGAGAATAAGGAGTGACAAGACCCTAAGTTTGGGGATGCTCGAGGCACCCCAAGGTAATATTGAAGGAATGTCCAAGCAACTAAGCTTGGGGATGCCCCAGATGGCATCCCCTCTTTTGTCTTCGTTCATCGGTAACTTTACTTGGAGCTATATTTTTATTCACCACATGATATGAGTTTTGCTTGGAGCGTCCTTTTCTTTTGTTGGGATTTACTTGCTGTTATTTATAGTAATCTTTTGCATCTTTTACTTCAGTAAAAAGGTCAAGTGTAGCCTTTACCATGCTTATTTTGCAAGTCTATATGTTGCTGTCTTGAAAACAGAAAGTTTTTTTTATCATTGTCTGAATATTTGTGAATAGTCAGAAGATGATAAAATCTTGAAATTTTTAAACAATGAGTAACAGCAAATTTTATATAGTGTGGTAATTTTTCAGAATTTTTTGAGTTAAATAAGTATGGATCCTACCTCATCCTTTACATACTGTTCTGTTTAGACATATTGCTCTTATGATTGCATTGTTTGCATATGTTTGCTTGTTTAATGATTCTATTTGAGGATGGGAGTATTAAATATGCAGAGGAATTTAGTATGCAATGTCAAATTATAATTTTAGTGATTTTCTACAGTAGAGAATGATAAGGTTTTTCATGGATTTATACTAACTTATCTCACGAGTACTTGTTGAGTTTTGTGTGTATGAAGTTTTTAAGATTTAGGAAAACCGTGATATAATAGGAATTAAGGAGACACAAAAGATCAAGCTTGGGGATGTCCAAGGCATCCCAAGTTAAAATTTCAAGAAGTCTCAAGCATCTAAGCTTGGGGATGCCCCGGTTTGTATCCCACCTTTCTTCTTCAACAACTATCGGTCAGTTTTGGTTGAGCCAAAGTTTTTGCTTCTTCACATGATATGTGCTATCCTTGCAATGTAATTTGTTTTGTCTGATTTTTGAATAAAATACATTAGATCTGAAATTTTTAAATGAGACACATTCTTCATATAGCTACATAATTATTTGACTACTCATTGATCTTCACTTACATCTTTGGGAGTAGTTTGTCATTTACTCTCGTGCTTCACTTATATCCTATGAGTAAATGGTTGGAATTGAATGTCATAAATCTGAAATTATATATGTTTCATATGCTTATCCCATGGGGAGTAATGACTTCACATATAAGAAGTATAGGTGGTAAATTTATTGAAAGTTAGCAAACATAGTATTAGTCACTTGAACAATTCATGAAAGAATATTGAAGGAAGAGAGATTTCACATATAAATATACTATCTTAGACATCTTCTATGATTGTGAGCCCCATTAATTATTTTCAAACTTGAGCAAATTAGTTGAAGTTGGACAAGGAAGACAACATAATGAGTTATGCTGGGGTATATTTGTATAGAAGTTATATTGTTATGGATCCTCCAACATGTGGTGCTTGCTATTTAGAATCTTTTGCTAGCCAAAACTTCTGTACTAAGCGGGAATACTGCTTGTGCATCCAAAATCCTTGAACCAAGTTTCTTCCATGAGTGTCCGCCATATATGCCTATATGCGGTATTTACCTGTCGTTCCAAGCAAATTTGCATGTGCCAAACTCTAAACCTTCAAATAATAATCTGTTTTGTATGCCTGAATCACTCATGTAGCGACTATGGGCTGCCAGTATCTTCCATGCTAGGTGGGTTATTCTCACGATGAGTGTTTATTCACTTATCATTCACGAGAGAGTGGCTGGTAATTGGGATGCCCAGTCCTATGATCAAAAGATCGAAAACAAAATCGCAAATAAATTAAACAAAACTCCCCCGGGACTGTTGTTGGTATGGACGGTACCCGTTGTTTCGGATCAGCCATGGAGTGTGATTGTTAGTGGAGGGGGAGTAAAAACTTTACCATTCTATTTGGGAATCGCCTATAATGTGTCTAGCATGGAAGATGGTGAGAACTCTTGGTTGTTATGTTGACAATGAAAGCATACTTCTCAAAACTATTTTGACCTCTGTTTTAAAAGCTTCAAGCTCTGGCACCTCTGCAAATCCCTGCTTCCCTCCGCGAAGGGCCTATCTTTTACTTTTATGCAAGAGTCAGTAGTATTCCTTCTCATTCCTACCTACTCTCTTTAGTTGTCAAGCATCATGTGATGGGGAAAGATCTAAGCATATATGGCCATTCAAATATATTTGATCATGAATTATTATTGTTGACAATTATCTATATGATAAATAAGTTGGGGGCGAAACATTAAGCCCCTATCTTTCTCTATGTTTGATGGATGCTATTTATTCTAAAAATATGCTTTGAGTGGTAGAAATCATGGAAGACTATATGATAGTTGAGTATGTGGAATTTGCTAAATCAAAGCTCTTACATAGACCCTTCCTGAAAATAAGATGAATTGCAATTGTTTGATGACTGAGAACATAGTTTGTTAGTTTTCAAGAAAGTTTATGGTCTATGCTTTAACATGTGAATAGCTTGTTACTTGATCATGAGAAGTTTTATGAGATGAGCTACTATTTATGATACATAATGATGCTAGAAAAAATGACTGAAATTATCATTGATCAAACTTGTGCACTTGCTAGCATTCACACTTCATAAATTATTTCTTTTCTCATTTACCTACTCGAGGACGAGCAAGAATTAAGCTTGGGGATGCTGATACGTCTCCAATGTGTCTAAAATTTATGAAGTATTCATGCCATGTTTACAACAACTTTATATGATTTTGGTATGATTTGATTAGAACTAACCCGGACTGGCGTTGTTTTCAGCAAAACTACCGTGGTGTCATTTTTTTGCAGAAATAAAAGTTCTTGGAATGGGCTAAAATTTTATAGTGATTTTTTATGGACCAACAGAGACCCCCGAAGCACCGGAGTTGGGCCACAAGAGTCCCGAGCTGACAGCAAGGGTGGAGGGTGCGCTCACCCCCCTAGGATGCGCCCCCTATCTTCTCGCTGCCTCGTGGACCCCCTGATGTGAAACCGACGCAAAAAATTCCTATAAATCACGAAACCCCCAGAAAGAAACCTAGATTGGGAGTTCCGCCGTCGCAAGCCTCTGTAGCCACAAAAAACCAATCGGGAGCCCGTTCCGGCACCCTGCCAGAGGGGGAAACCATCACCGGTGGCCATCTTCATCATCCCTGCTGTCTCCATGATGAGGAGAGAGTAGTTCACCCTCGGGGCTGAGGGTATGTACCAGTAGCTATGTGTTTGATCTCTCTCTCTCTCATGTTCTTGATTTGGCACGATCTTGATGTACCGTGAGCTTTGTTATTATAGCTGGATCTTATGGTGTTCTTCCCTCTCTACCTTCTTATGACAAATTGAGTTTTACCTTTGAGGTTTCACTATTATCGGATTGAATACTATTATGGATTGAGAACACTAGATGTATGTCTTGCATGGGAAACCCGTGGTGACAATGGGGTGTTCTATTGATTCACTTGATGTATGTTTTGGCACTCAACTCGCGGATTCCCGAGCTGACATTGGGGTAATCTATGCATAGGGGTTGATGCACGTTTTCGTCCTTGTTTCTCTGGTAAGAATCTTGGGGCACTCTTTGAGGTTCTTTGTGTTGGATTGACTATTATGAATCTGAAGTTGTTTGATGCATATTGTATAATTGACCCACGGATACTTGTGGTGACATTGGAGTATCTAGGTGACATTAGGGTTGATTGATGTGTGTCATATGGTGTTATTTTACTACGAACTCTAGGGTTGTTTGTGACACTTATAGGAATAGCTCAATGGATTGATCGGAAAGAATAACTTTGAGGTGGTTTCATACCTTACAAGCAATTTCACCTTATGTTCTCCGTGATATGAGCTTTGGAGTGACTCTTTGTTGCACGTTGAGGGATTTCCATATGATTTAATTATGTTATCATTGTTGAGAGAACTTGCACTAGTGAAAGTATGAACCCTAGGCCTTGCTTTCAACCATTGCAATATCGTTTTTGCTCACTTTTGTTACTTGCTACATTGCTGTTTTTATATTTTCAAATTACAAAAACCTATATCTACTATCCATATTACACTTGTATCACCATATCTTCGCCGAACTAGTGCACCTATACAATTTACCATTGTATTGGGTGTGTTGGGGACACAAGAGATGCTTAGTTATTTGGTTGCAGGGTTGTTTGAGAGAGACCATCTTCATCCTACGCCTCCCACGGATTGATAAACCTTATGTCATCCACTTGAGGGAAATTTGCTACTGTCCTACAAAACTCTGCGCTTGGAGGCCCAACAGGAGTCTACCAGAAGAAGGTTGCATAGTAGACATCACGAATCAATATGATACCCCATTGTCACCATGGGTATTCATAGCAAGACATACATCAGGTGCTCTCAAATCCATAAAAGTATTCAATCCGATAGAATGAAATCTCAAAGGAAAATTTCATTTCATCACAACAAGATAGAGAGGGGAAAACACCATACGATCCAACTATATTAACAAAGCCCACGATACATCAACATCGTGCCATCTCAAGAACATGAGATAGAGAGAGAGAGAGAGAGATTAAACACATAGCTACTGGTACAAACCTTCAGCCTCGAGGGTGGACTACTCCCTCCTCTTCATGGTGGCCATAGGGATGATGAAGATGGCCTCCGGTGATGATTTCCCCCTCCGACAGGGTGCCGGAAGGGATCTAGATTGGTTCTTCGTGGCTATAGAGGCTTGCGGCGGCGGAACTTCTAATCTAGGGTTACTTTTTATGGTTTCTCTATTTATAGGATTTTTGAGTGTTGGAATCACGCAAAGATGGGCCTCGAGGTGTGCACAACCCACCTGGGCGCGCCTGGGTGTCTTGTGCTCACCTCCTTCACTTTCTGGTCCTCCCACGAAGCTTCTAGTGCCTCTTTTGTTCCCAAAAAATTGTCAAAAAGTTTCGTTGCATTTGGAGAACTTTTATTTCTGCACAAAAAACAACACCACAGTAGTTCTTTTGAAAACAACATCAGTCCGGGTTAGTTCCATGCAAATCATACCAAACAACAACAACAACAACAAAGCCTTTAGTCCCAAACAAGTTGGGGTAGGCTAGAGGTGAAACCCATAAGATCTCGCAACCAACTCATGGCTCTGGCACATGGATATCAAGCTTCCACGCACCCCTGTCCATAGCTAGCTCTTTGGTGATACTCCAATCCTTCAGGTCTCTCTTAACGTACTCCTCCCATGTCAAATTCGGTCTACCCTGCCCTCTCTTGACATTCTCCGCATGCTTCAGCCGTCCACTATGCACTGGAGCTTCTAGAGGCCTGCGCTGAATATGCCCAAACCATCTCAGACGATGTTGGACAAGCTTCTCTTCAATTGGTGCTACCCCAACTCTATCTCGTATATCATCATTCCGGACTTGATCCTTCCTCGTGTGGCCACACATCCATCTCAAAGATACGCATCTCCGCCACACCTAATCGCTGAACATGTCGCCTTTTAGTCGGCCGACAATAGCCATACAACATTGCGGGTCGAACCGCCGTCTGTAGAACTTGCCTTTTAGCTTTTGTGGCACTCTCTTGTCACGAGAGAATGCCAAAAGCTTGGCGCCACTTCATCCATCCAGCCTTGATTCGATGGTTCACATCTTCATCAATACCCCATCCTCCCGCAGATTGACCCCAAATACCGAAAGGTGTCCTTCTGAAGTACCACCTGGCCATCAAGGCTAACCTCCTCCTCCTCACACCTAGTAGTACTGGAAACCTCACATCATGTACTCGGTTTTAGTTCTACTAAGCCTAAACCCTTTCGATTCCAAGGTTTGTCTCCATAACTCTAACTTCCTATTTACCCCCGTCCAACTATCGTCAACTAGCACCACATCATCCACAAAGAGCATACACCATGGGATATCTCCTTGTATATCCCTTATGACCTCATCCATCAACGATGCAAAAAGATAAGGGCTTAAAGCTGACCCCTGATGCAGTCCTATCTTAATCGGGAAGTCATCAGTGTCGACACCACTTGTTCTAACACTTTTCACAACATTATCGTACATGTCCTTGATGAGGGTAATGTACTTTGGTAGGACTTTGTGTTTCTCCAAGGCCCACCACATGACATTCCGTGGTATCTTATCATAGGCCTTCTCCAAGTCAATGAACACCATATGAAAGTCCTTCTTTTGCTCCCTATATCTCTCCATAAGTTGTCGTACCAAGAAAATGGCTGATGTCTACTACACAACCTTCTTCTTGTAGACGTTGTTGGGCCTCCAAGTGCAGAGGTTTGTAGGACAGTAGAAAATTTCCCTCAAGTGGATGACCTAAGGTTTATCAATCCGTGGGAGGCGTAGTATGAAGATGGTCTCTCTCAAGCAACCCTGCAACCAAATAACAAAGAGTCTCTTGTGTCCCCAACACACCCAATACAATGGTAAATTGTATAGGTGCACTAGTTCGGCGAAGAGATGGTGATACAAGTGCAATATGGATGATAGATATGGGTATTTGTAATCTGAAAATATAAAAACAGCAAGGTAGCAAGCGATAAAAGTGAGCGTAAACGGTATTGCAATGCTAGGAAACAAGGCCTAGGGTTCATACTTTCACTAGTGCAAGTTCTCTCAACAATAATAACATAATTGGATCATATAACTATCCCTCAACATGCAACAAAGAGTCACTCCAAAGTCACTAATAGCGGAGAACAAACGAAGAGATTATTGTAGGGTACGAAACCACCTCAAAGTTATCCTTTTTGACCGATCTATTCAAGAGTACGTAGTAAAATAACACGAAGCTATTCTTTCCGTTCGATCTATCATAGAGTTCGTACTAGAATAACACCTTAAGACACAAATCAACCAAAACCCTAATGTCACCTAGATACTCCAATGTCACCTCGAGTATCTGTGGGTATGATTATATGATATGCATCACACAATCTCAGATTCATCTATTCAACCAACACAAAGAACTTCAAAGAGTGCCCCAAAGTTTCTACCAGAGAGTCAAGACGAAAACGTGTGCCAACCCCTATGCATAAGTTCACGAGGTCACGGAACCCGCAAGTTGATCACCAAAACATACATCAAGTGAATCACGTGATATACCATTGTCACCACAGATAAGCACATGCAAGACATGCATCAAGTGTTCTCAAATCCTTAAAGACTAAATCCAATAAGATAACTTCAAAGGGAAAACTCAATCCATTACAAGAGAGTAGAGGGGGAGAAACATCATAAGATCCAACTATAATATCAAAGCTCGCGATACATCAAGATCGTATCACCTCAAGAACACGAGAGAGAGAGAGAGAGAGATCAAACACATAGCTACTGGTACAAACCCTCAACCCCGAGGGTTAACTACTCCCTCGTTGTCATAGGGAGCGCTGGGATGATGAAGATGGCTGCCGGTGAGGGATCCCCCCTCCAGCAGGGTGCCGGAACAGGGTCCCGATTGGTTTTTGGTGGCTACAGAGGCTTGCGGCGGCGGAACTCCCGATCTATTCTGTTCTCCGATGTTTTTAGGGTATATGGATATATATAGGCGAAAGAAGTCGGTAAGGGGAGCCACGAGGGGCCCACGAGGGTGGGGGCGCGCCCAGGGGGCGGGCGCGCCTCCCTGCCTCGTGGCCACCTCGAAGCTTCCCTGACGTCTACTCCAAGTCTCTTGGATTGCTTCTGTTCCAAAAATAACGCTCCCGAAGGTTTCATTCCGTTTGGACTCCGTTTGATATTCCTTTTCTTCGAAACACTAAAATAGGCAAGAAAATAGCAACTTGGGTTGGGCCTCCGGTTAATAGGTTTGTCCCAAAAATAATATAGAAGTGTTTAGTAAAGCCCATAAACATCCAAAACAGATAATATAATGGCATGAATACTTCATAAATTATAGATACGTTGGAGACGTATCAGCATCCCCAAGCTTAATTCCTGTTCGTCCTCGAGTAGGTAAATGATAAAATAAATAATTTATGAAGTGTGAATTCTAGCAGGTGCACAAGTTTGATCAATGATAATTTCAATCACCTTTTCTAGCATCATCATAAGTAATAACAGTACCTCATCTCATAAAACTTTTCATGATCAAGTAACAAGCTATTCACATATTAAAGCATAGATCATAAACTTACTTGAAAACTAACAAACATGTTCTCAGTCATCAAACAATTGCAATTCATCTTACTTTCAAGAAGGGTCTATGTAAGAGCTTTGATTTAGCAAATTCCACATACTCAACTATCATATAGTCTTCCATGATTGCTACCACTCAAAGCATATTTTTAGAACAAATAGCATCCATCGAACATAGAGAAAGATAGGGGCTTAATGTTTCGCCTCCCAACTTATTTATCATATAGATAATTGTCAACAATAATAATTCATGATCAAATATATTTGAATGGCCATATATGCTTAGATCTTTCCATCACATGATGCTTGCCAACTAAAGAGTGGGTTGGAATGAGAAGGAATACTACCGACTCTTGCATAAAAGTAATGAATAGGCCCTTCGCAGAGGGAAGGTGGATTTGCAGAGGTGCAGGCTCGAAGCTAAAACAGAGATGAAAATAATTTTGAGAGGTATGCTTTCATTGTCAACATAACGACCAAGAGTTCCCAATATCTTCCATACTAGATACATTACAGGCGGTTCCCACGCAGAAAGGTAAAGTTTTTACTCCCCCTCCACCAAAATTCACACTCCACGGCTTGTCTGAAACAACTAGTGTCGTCCAACTATCAACATTCCTGTGGGAGTTTTGTTTAAATTATTTGCGAGTTTGTTTTTGATCTTTTGATCATAGGACCGGGCATCCCAGTTACCAGCCATTTTCTCATGAATGATGAGCGGAGTCCACTCATCGTGAGAATAACCCACCTAGCATGGAAGATACTGACAGCCCCTAGTCGCTACACGATTTATCAGCATACAAAACAGATTATTATTTGAAGGTTTAGAGTTTGGCACATGCAAATTTACTTGGAATGACAGGTAAATACCGCATATAGGTAGATATGGTGGACACTCATGGAAGAAACTTGGTTCAAGGAATTTGGATGCACAAGAAGTATTCCCGCTTAGTACAGATATTTTTGGCTAACAAAGGATTCTAAATATCAAGCACCACATGTTAGAGGATCCATAACAATATAACTTCTATACAAATATACCCAAGCATAACTCATTATGTTGTCTTCCTTGTCCAACTTCAACTAATTTGCTCAGGTTTGAAAATAATTAATGGGGCTCACAATCATAGAAGATGTCCAAGATAGTATATTTATATGTGAAATCTCTCTTCCTTCAATATTCTTTCATGAATTGTTCAAGTGACCAATACAATGTTTGCTAACCTTAAAAAAAATTTACCACCTCTACTTCTTATATGTGAAGGCATTACTCCCCATGGGATAAGCATATGAAACATATATAATTTCAGATTTATGATATTCAAATCATTCAACCATTTACTGATAGGATATAAGTGAAGCACACGAGTAAATGACAAACTACTCCAAAAAGATATAAGTGAAGATCAATGAGTAGTTAAATAATTATGTAGCTATGTGAAGACTCTCTCTCATTTAAGAATTTTAGATCTTGGGATATTATTCAAACAGCAAGCAAAACAAAATAAAACAACATTTCAAGGGTAGCACTCATCATGTATAGAAGCAAAACTTAGGCTCAACCGATACTAACCGATAATTGTTGAAGAAGAAAGGTGGGATGCCTACTGGGGCATCCCCAAGCTTAGATGCTTGAGACTTCTTGAAATATTATCTTGGGGTGCCTTGGGCATCCCCAAGCTTGAGCTTTTGTGTCTCCTTAATTCCTGTCACATCACGGTTTCCTAAATCTCGAAAGCTTCATCCACACCAAACTCAACAAGAACTCGTGAGATAAGTTAGTATAAACCAATGCAAAAACCTTATCATTTTCTACTGTAACAAATAACTAAAATTATTTCTCAACATTGCATACTAAATGCCTCTGCATATTTAATACCCCTATCCTCAAATAGAATCATTAAACAAGCAAACATATGCAAACAATGCAAACATAACAGCAATCTGCCAAAACAGTACAGTCTGTAAAGAATGCAAGATTCATCATACTTCCCTAACTCCACGGTGGGCGCCAACTGTCGTGGAATTAACACGTCAGATGTCCTCATGAAAGGAATTAGTCGTGGAGCCATCGCAACGGGTTAGCTTGAAGGGGTTAAGCCGGACAAGGGACACGGGAGTTTATACTAGTTCGGCCCCTTCGATGAAGGTAAAAGCCTGCGTCTAGTTGTGATGGGATTGATTGGATTTCGATGACTACGCTTGCCTGATTCTCGAGTTGTTGTCTGTTGTCCCTGAACCGCCGCCGGGTCGTCCCTTTATATACACAGGTTGACGCCCGGCCGGTCTACAGAGCCCCGAGGCCGACTCATACAAAGTGTCCAGCTCGGTCTCTCCTTTCCTAACTTATATTACAAGTTTACATAGTCATGGCGGTTTACCACTATGGGCCCTAATCCGCCTTTGGGCTGTGGGCTTCTAAGCTTCGTTAGTAAAACACCATCTTCAGGATCTTCATGGGCTTCAGCATAGTCGAGGGTGAACCGGGCCCTCCTGGTCAGTTTACACTCAGCAGCTATATCCTCAACATTACTGTAGAAAATTTATCAGAGCTCAATATGCAAAAAGTTTCAACATTTTATCATATTCTGACTTTTCTAGGGAATTTTTGCAATAGCAGTAAACTTTCTGTTTTGAAACAGCAACATGTATACTTGCAAAATAAGCATGGTAAAGGCTATCCTTGACATTTTTATTGAAAATAGAGATGCAAAACATTATTATAAATAACAACAAGCAAATACTAACAAAATAAAATGACGCTCCAAGCAAAACACATATCATGTGGTGAATAAAAATATAGCTCCAAGTAAAGTTACCGATGAACGAAGACGAAAGAGGGGATGCCATCTGGGGCATCCCCAAGCTTAGGCTCTTGGTTGTCCTTGAATATTACCCTGGGGTGCCTTGTGCATCCCCAAGCTTAGGCTCCTGCCACCCCTTATTCCATAGTCCATCGAATCTTTACCCAAAACTTGGAAACTTCACAACACAAAACTCAACAGAAAACTCGTAAGCTCCGTTAGTATAAGAAAATAAATCACCACTTAGGTACTGTTGTGAACTCGTTCTAAATTCATATTGGTGTAATCTGTATTTCAACTTCTCTATGGTTCATACCCTCCGATACTACTCATAGATTCATCAAAATAAACAAACAACACATACAAAACAGAATCTGTCAAAAACAGAACAGTCCGTAGTAATCTGTATCAAACACAAACTTCTGGAACTCAAAAACTTCTACCAAAATAGGACGACCTAGAAAATTTGATTATTGATCTTCTGCAATTGGAATCAGTATTTTATCACGTTCTGGTGATTTTAAACAATTGTTTTCGTGAACAGAAAGTTTCTGGAATTTCCAGCAAGATCAAATAACTATCATCCAAGAGGATCCTATAGGTCTTACTTGGCACAAACACTAACTAAAACATAAAACCACATATAACCAGAGGCTAGATCAAATATTTATTACTAAACATAACCAAAATAAAGAACAAAAATAAAAATTGGGTTGCCTCCCAACAAGCGCTAACGTGTAACGCCCCTAGCTAGGCATGATGATTTCAATGATGCTCGCATAAAAGATAAGAATTGAAACATAAAGAGAGCATAATGAAGAATATGACTAGCACATTTAAGTCTAAACCACTTCCTATGCATAGGGATTTTGTGAGAAAACAACTTATGGGAACAATAATCATCTAGCATAGGAAGGCAAAACAAGCATAACTTCAAAACTTTAAGCACATAGAGAGGAAACTTGATATTATTGCAATTCCTACAAGCATATATTCCTCCCTCATAATAATTTTCAGTAGCATCATGAATGAATTCAACAATATAACCATCACATAAAGCATTATTTTCATGATCTAAGCAAAGAAAATTTACTACTCTCTACATAAGCAGAATTCTTCTCATTCGGAATAGTAGTGGGAGGAAACTCAACAAAATAACTATCATGTGAAGCATAATCCAATTAAAAATTAAAATCATGATGACAAGTTTCATGGTTATCTTTATTCTTTATAGCATACGTGTCATCACAATAATCATCATAAATAGGAGGGATGCTTTCATCATAAATTTTCTCATCAAAACTTGGGGGACTAAACATATCATCTTCATCGAACATAGCATCCCCAAGCTTGTGGCTTTGCATACCATTAGCATCATGGGTATTCAAAAAATTCATACTAACAACATTGCAATCATGCTCATCATTCACATATTTTATGCCAAGCATTCTATGTAATTCTTCTTCTAGTACCTGAGCACAATTTTCGTTCCCATCATTTTCACGAAACATATTAAAAAGATGAAGCATATGAGGTACCCTCAATTCCATTTTTTGTAGTTTTCTTCTATAAACTAAACTAGTGATAAAACAAGAAACTAAAAGATTCGATTGCAAGATCTAAGGATATACCTTCAAGCACTCACCTCCCCGGCAACGGCGCCAGAAAAGAGCTTGATGACTACTACACAACCTTCTTCTTGTAGACAGTGTTGGGCCTCCAAGTGCAGAGGTTTGTAGGACAGTAGCAAATTTCCCTCAAGTGGATGACCTAAGGTTTATCAATCAGTCGGAGGCGTTGGATGAAGATCGTCTCTCTCAAGCAACCCTGCAACCAAATAACAAAGAGTCTCTTGTGTCCCCAACACACCCAATACAATGGTAAATTGTAGAGGTGCACTAGTTCAGCGAAGAGATGGTGATACAAGTGCAATATGGATGATAGATATGGGTATTTGTAATCTGAAAATATAAAAACAGCGAGGTAGCAAGCGATCAAAGTGAGCGTAAATGGTATTGCAATGCTAGGAAACAAGGCCTAGGGTTCATACTTTCACTAGTGCAAGTTCTCTCAACAATAATAACATAATTGGATCATATAACTATCCCTCAACATACAACAAAGAGTCACTCCAAATCACTAATAGAGGAGAACAAATGAAGAGATTATTGTAGGGTACAAAACCACCTCAAAGTTATCCTTTCTGATCGATCTATTCAAGAGTCCGTACTAAAATAACACGAAGCTATTCTTTCTATTCGATCTATCATAGAGTTTGTACTAGAATAACACCTTAAGACACAAATCTACCAAAACCCTAATGTCACCTAGATACTCCAATGTCACCTCGAGTATCCGTGGGTATGATTATACGATATGCATCACAAAATCTCAGATTCATCTATTCAACCAACACAAAGAACTTCAAATAGTGCCCCAAAGTTTCTATCGGAGAGTCAAGACGAAAACGTGTGACAACCCCTATGCATAAGTTCACGAGGTCACGGAACCCGCAAGTTGACCACCAAAACATACATCAGGTGAATCACGTGATATCCCATTGTCACCACAGATAAGCACATGCAAGACATACATCAAGTGTTCTCTAATCCTTAAAGACTCAATCCGATAAGATAACTTCAAAGGGAAAACTCAATCCATTACAAGAGAGTAGAGGGGGAGAAACATCATAAGATCCAACTATAATAGAAAAGCTCGCGATACATCAAGATTGTATCACCTCAAGAACACGAGAGAGAGAGATCAAACACATAGCTACTGGTACATACCCTTGATACGTCTCCAACGTATCTATAATTTTTGATTGCTCCATGCTATATTATCTTCTGTTTTGGATGTTATTGGGCTTTATTATTCACTTTTATATTATTTTTGGGACTCCTATTAACCGGAGGCCCAGCCTAGAATTGCTGTTTTTTGCCTATTTCAGAGTTTCGCAAAAAAAGAATATCAAACGGAGTCCAAACGGAATGAAACCTTCGGGAAAGTGATTTTCAGAACGAACATGATCTAGGAGTCTTGGACCCTACATCAAGGAAGCTACCAGGAAGCCACGAGGTAGGGGGCGTGTTTACCCCTCAAAGCGCCGCTGAGGGAGTCCTCGATTAGGGGTATCCGAATACCGATCGTGTACAACGTCCAGACTATTGAAGCATGAATATACAAGACTCAAGACTTCGGCCCGTGTCTGGATGGGACTTTCCTTGGCGTGGAAGGCAAGCTTGGCGATCCGGATATTATATTCCCTTCCTTGTAACCGACTCCATGTAAACCCTAGCCCTCTCTGGTGCCTATATAAACCGGAGAGGTTGGTCCTTAGAAGGCCGATCACAATTACATTCATACCATCATAGGCTAGCTCTTAGGGTTTAGCCTCTATGATCTCGTGGTAGATCTACTCTTGTACTACCCATATCATCAATATTAATCAAGCAGGAAGTAGGGTTTTACCTCCATCGAGAGGGCCCGAACCTGGGTAAACACTTGTGTCCCTTACTTCTTGTTACCATCAGCCTTGACACACAGATCGGGACCCCCTACCCGAGATCCGCCGGTTTTGACACCGACATTGGTGCTTTCATTGAGAGTTCCTCTGTGTCGTCGTCATCAGGCTCGATGGCTCGTCTTATTGTCAAGGATGACATTACTTTGGAGGGGGCTCTGGCAGTAGGCCAGACGCTTCGGCTCGGCGGCTTTATCATGGCCGCCCCATCGGCGGTGGCGCCGACGATGACTTCTCGGGTCATCAATCATAACCTTCGCGTCAGTTCGGAACTTGCCGAACAGATGGATCCAATGGAGCTCTCCTCCCTTAACGAACTCTTGGATCGCATCGCCGCCCTGGGAGTCGCCATGACTACGACGGATTGGGCTTAAACCCGACCAAAGGGACATCAGGTCCTCGCCGGCCACCCATGAGATAGCGATAGTGGAGGAACCACACGCGGATTGCCCCTCAACTTTGAGGACAAGTTGTGTTCGGATCACCGAACTCCTTGACCCAAAGACCTGCTCAAAGGAAAACCTGACCCAGGTCCCGGACTTAGAGTCGGGCATCGGGCCTAAGAAATTGGGCACCCCGGATCCTGAGTTGTTTAGCTTGGGACCGCCCGCACCCTTGGGCGATAGATCGGATCAAAATCCGGACCCTAAACTGAACCTAAACTGTCTCTCCCACATCAGGCAAGAGCCCCAGGAAACCGTACATCGCTACTGGGCCAAATTCCTCCTTGCGCTTAACAAGGTCAGGGACTACCGCAAAGAGGACATGGTCTCACTTTTCTGCAAAAACTGCACGGACGAAGGACTCCTCAATGCTATAAGCCGCCGCGACATAGTACGCTTCCCGGACTTGGCAACCATAGTTTGGAAGTACTGTGCGATGGAGAGTGCTTGGAAGACCCAAACAGAATTTTGGGACAGTACTGCTCTTGCCAAAACCTTTGTCCGAACTAAACGGATGAACTCACGTAAGTCGTCCGACCCAACCCCCAAGAAACCAAAGCCCACGCCAGGCGGAGATCCAGATTGGAAGAATGGCTCGACGGGCCATGTAAGCTCCATAGTACTCCGGATACAACACCTACTCATAGCCTTAAGGCATGTTGGATACTCGGCAGGTGGCAAAAGTGGCGAGGATCTTCTTGTGGGCCATAAAGCGGAACAACATCCCGCCAAATGTAACACAATACGGTACTAACAGTATTCGAGACTTTCACCTCAAACAATAGGCGCAAGCGAAGCTCATGAAGCTCCGCTGAAATTTACCGTGTGGCAAAATAAACCCTTGGAACGACAATCGCTATAAATTTTAATGCCGGTGATGAACCTCGATTCCGGCTGTCCGCACCAGCCGCTCGTCCTTAGTCCGATCGTAGATGGCTTTCGGCTCACCAAAGTACTCATGGACGGCGGAAGCGGATTAAATCTGATTTATGAAGAAAAGCTCAGCAAGATGGAGATTGATAAAAGCCACATTGAACGAAGCGACACGACCTTCAGGGGAATCATCCCTACCCGGGAAGCGATGTGTGCGGGAAAAATCACACTCGATGTGGTATTCAGTACCCCGGAGAATTATAGGTCCAAGGAAATCACATTCCAGGTGGCTCCTTTTAACAGCAGATACCACGCCCTTCTAGGGCGGGACGCATTCACAAGCTTTCAAGCTGTACCCCATTATGGGTACATGAAGCTTAAAATGCCCGGACCCAATGGAATAATCACTCTAGCCAGTGATCCGGAAATTGCGCTTCACGCCGAAAATAAAACCGCAGCTCTAGCCTTGGAGGCATTATCCGAAGCCCTAGCAGCCGAGGAATTAACAGCACTGCGGGACATCGTGGATAGGGACGACGTAATACTCGACAAACGACCCAAGTCCACTGAGGGAGTCCTGGATTAGGGGGGTGTCCGGATAGCCGGACTATGACCTTTGGCCGGACTCCTGGACTATGAAGATACAAGATTGTAGACTTCGTCCCGTGTCCGGATGGGACTTTCCTCGGCGTGGAAGGCAAGCTTGGCGATACGGATATGTAGATTTCCTACCATTGTAACCGACTGCTGTAACCCTAACCCTATTCGGTGCCTATATAAACCGGAGGGTTTTAGTCCATAGGACGAACAACAATCATACCATAGGCTAGCTTCTAGGGTTTAGCCTCTCGATCTCGTGGTAGATCTACTCTTGTACTACCCATATCATCAATATTAATCAAGCAGGAGTAGGGTTTTACCTCCATCGAGAGGGCCCGAACCTGGGTAAAAAACATCGTGTCCCTTGTCTCCTGTTACCATCCGCCTAGACGCACAGTTCGGGACCCCCTACCCGAGATCCGCCGGTTGACACCGAAATTGGTGCTTTCATTGAGAGTTCCTCTGTGTCGTCGTCTTTAGGCCTGATGGCTCCTCCGATCATCAACAACGATGCGCCTGTGGTGAGACCTTTCTCCCCGGACAGATCTTCGTATTCGGCGGCTTTTCACTGCGGGCCAATTCGGCAGCCATCTGGAGCAGATTGAAAGCTACGCCCCTGGCCATCAGGTCAGATTTGGAAGTTTGAACTACATGGCTGACATCCGCGGAGACTTGATCTTCGACGGGTTCGAGCCACAGCCAAGTGCGCCACACTGTCCCGAAGGGCATGATCTATCTCTGCTGCCGGACGGTGTCCTGGAGGCCGCACTAGAGTCCACTCCGACCTTTAGCTCGGAGCCGACCGCGCCGATCAAGGATGGGTGGCTGGACACCGCCTCGGGGGCTGTGATCTCCACGGCGATTGAGCCGTACACCTACCCCGTCCTTTGCGAAGCTCGTGACTCCAAGGCGCCGGACTCCTCTCCGGACTCCGAGCCCTCCGCGCCCCCGCTAATCGAATCCGATTGGGCGCCGATCATGGAATTCACTGCCACGGACATCTTTCAGCACTCGCCCTTTGGCGGTATCCTGAATTCAATAAAGTCTCTCTCTTTATCAGGAGATCCCTGGCCGGATTATGGTCAGGAAGGTTGGGATGCGGACGACGAAGAAATTCAAAACCCACCCACCACCCACTTTGTAGCCACTGTCGATGATTTAACCGACAAGCTCGACTTCGACTCCGAAGACATCGACGGTATGGACGACGATGTAGGGGAGGAGCATGAACCAGCACCTATAGGGCACTGGAGAACCACCTCATCTCACGATGTATACATGGTGGACACACCTAAAGGAAGCGACGACGAGGAACAACGGGACGCTACGAAGGATCGCTCCATCGAAAAGTCAAAACGACGGCGTAAGCGCCGCTCAAAGTCCCACCTCGACAAAGACAACAGCCATACAGACCCAGCTATAGAGCAGGGTGAACCGGTGGACGACGAACATGCTATCAAGCAACCATCCGAACAGGTCAATCTGGATAAACAACCCGTCCCCAATGAAGATAACAGTCCGGACGAAGTCACGCCGGACAAGTTGCTGGAGCAGAAGAACTTCCACAAAAGGCTCGTCGCCACAACACGCAGCCTGAAAAAGCAGAAGCGGAAGCTCAAAACAGCGGAAGATGCACTCAGAATCAGATGGAGCAAAGTACTCAATACCATGAGACAAATACGGCGATCATGCGAACAAAGAGCTACCCAAAGCGAAAACTACTGCCCAAATTTGATGAGGAGGCCGTAGATCCCCCACAATAAAAAAACAAGGAGGCCACCCGGTCGGATGGACGACCCCATGGCAAGCAGAGAGCGGCAAACGGCGCCGCACACAAGCCGGCACGCGAACCGTACAAGGATTCGCATCAAAAAGATGGCCCAGTTAGATCTATCTACGGGCCAAGAAAGCAAGCTCTAGTAAGCAAGGCAACACATCAAGTATCCGAACATCACGGTACACCTAAATATAGGGGTGCCGCACACCCCCTATGTTTCACCGATGAGGTGCTGGATCATGAATTTCGGTGGATTCAAGCCCGTAAACATAGAGGCATACGACGGAACAACAGATCCTGGAGTCTGGATTGAGGATTACATCCTCCATATACACATCGCTAGAGGAGATGATCTCCACGCCATAAAATACTTACCCCTCAAGCTCAAAGGGCCAGCC
The DNA here is from genome assembly GCA_021605145.1 of Aegilops bicornis. NCBI lineage: Eukaryota > Viridiplantae > Streptophyta > Magnoliopsida > Poales > Poaceae > Aegilops > Aegilops bicornis. The sequence continues at coordinate 626,641,852 of CM038671.1, read as the reverse complement.
CGGCATTGGCTTAAAAGCCTTCCCGAAAACACCATTGGAAGTTGGGAAGAGCTCGAGGATGCCTTTCGCAAATTTTCAAGGGACCTATGTCCGACCTCCGGATGCCGACGATTTAAGTCACATAGCTCAACAGCCGTGAGAGTCAGCCTGGAAATTTTGGAACAGATTCCTTACTAAAAGAACCAAATAGTCGATCGCCTGCATCGTGAAGCCTTAGCAGCTTTCAAACACAACGTCCGAGACGAATGGCTCGCCAGACACCTCAGCCAAGAAAAGCCAAGAACAATGGCCGCATTAACAAGCCTCATGACCCGCTTTTGCACAGGAGAGGATAGCTGGCTAGCAAGATGCAGCACCAGTGACCCAAGTACATCCGAAATCAGGGATGGAAACGGGAAACCACGACGCAGCAAGGACCAGCGTCGGTCTAAGGGAAACAGCCCGAAGAGCACGGCAGTTAACACCGGATTCAAAAGCTCTAGGCAGAATCATAAAAAGCTACCCCTTAAGGATAACAAGGATTTAGCTCTCTAACTTAAACAAAATCTTGGACAAGATATGCCAAATCCACAAGATACTCCCGGGAAGCCTGCAAACCACACCCACAGAGATTGTTGGGTCTTCAAGCAGTCCGGCAAACTCCACGCCGAACACAAGGGGCTCGACACACCAAGCAAGGACGATGATGAACCCCAAAAGCAGAGCACCAGAAAACAAAAGAATTTCCCACAAGAAATCAAAACAGTGAACTCAATTCACATGACAAAAGGGAAAAACAGAGCGGCACCCATAGTGGTACGCGCCATACGGCCTATCCCAGAGGAGTCCAGCCACTGGTTGTTCAGACCAATCACCTTTGACCATCGGGATTACTCTAGAAGTATACTAAATGCAGGTTGGACTGCCTTGATATTAGATCCGATAATTGGCGGACTCCAATTTTCACAAGTCCTAATGGCGGCGGCAGTGATCTAAACCTGCTATATCAGGACACAATCCGCAATATGGGGATAGACCCAACCAAATTTCTCCACAGCAACACTTCCTTTCAAGGGGTAATGCCAGGCCCATATGCCCATTGTACGGGCTCTCTACTGCTAGAAGTTGTGTTCGGCTCACCCGACAACCTCCGCCATGAAAAGTTAACCTTCCACCTCGCCCCATTTACAAGTAGCTATCAAGCACTATTGGGACGCGAAGCTTTCGCCCGCTTTAACGCAATACCGCATTATGCGTCCCTTACACTTAAAATGCCCGGTCCACGTGGCATCATCTCATTAAAGGGAAACATCGAGGGTTCCTCGAGTCCGGAAAATTGTGCTGATGCCTTGACAGCCCCACAATAAACCGGCCTCACCAATACAAGCTCTTAGACAGGTCGGCCAGACCCCGGACACGGCTGGACGAGTCCGGCGTAAACAAACAAGGGATCACTAGACGCATACCCCATTACAAGGGGCTCCGCGCATCCACAACAAAAGACAATAAAGCTCAATTTTGTTCATTCTTCGAATTGTACTTTGTTTATATAATATAACATACATTTCCGCACGATCTTTTTCAAGTAAGTTCCTCTCTTTTACAGATGAACACCGTGCTACACTCGTCCAGGATACGACACAACGGAGACACAGGCGCAGACGTGCAGTAAGGACCCGTTGCAGGGATTCTTTTCAGATTAAGACCCTGCGTAAACCTTTTTTACTGTCTCTTGTTGATACACATCCCCTGGTTTCTTGTTATAACCAAGGAGGAGGCTGGCGTTTTGGCATAGGCCACGCTGCATTTCGCATCGCACTGGACACCAGGGCTTTTTATCAAGGGCGATTGTTCGACCCGTTTCCATAAAGACCGAATACCTTAGGGAGTGTTCGCGTCTCGAGTTAGGCCTTATATGCATCAGCTCAATCATGTCTTTGGTCAAATGTTGGGTTTGCCCGGCTCGTGTTTTGCTGCCTTACGCTCCGCTCTATCGGCTAATGCGGCACCAGAGAACTCTATCGATTGTGCCCCGGTTCGGCCAGGGAGCACCTCGAGAGAAAGCCGAAACCGGATCATCATGATATAGCATGAGACTGGTCAACCACTTTCGATGACCCGTTGGAATCTTTAGAATTCCTCCACATTGACGAAGGGTCGTTTCCGCCAGCACATACGCCTCAATTCGGGTGAGCGCGGTGCCCCTAGGGGCTATATAGTAGCCCCACTGTCGAACTCCTATGGCTAAGTGAAAGTGATAAAGCATTATAGTCCGGTTGCCTAGTTTGCTGCGCTATCACCTCCTTTACAGGACCAACACATTGGATCAAGTGTGAAAATGCGTTTTCTGCAAACACCCCCGCATTATATGCGTGGGGGCTGAAGCCAAAGACTGCCATCTTTCAGGTTATATACACATATACATTAACGGCCGCACAGGAGGTATTTTTAATTCTTGAAAGCACAAGTATAAAAAGCTTTTATATTCCATCGAAACATTGTTTCACAATAATACATGTTATTCGAACATAATATCCTTCGAGCACTGCGTCTCTATTAAAGGAGCGCCCTGAAGAACTTCCGGAAAATAGTGCTCGACAGGTTCTCGGCTTCCGTCCGAATCTTGGGATGCAACATCAGTGGCCTTCATCTCCGCCCAGTATGTCTTGACACGGGCAAGAGCCATCCGCGCACCCTCTATGCATGATGACCGCCTCATTGCTTTGATATGCGGCACCGCGCCAAGGAACTGCTGCACCAAGCCAAAATAACTCTTCGGCTCGGGCCTTTTCGGCCACAAATAAGTCACGACATTCTTCATGGCAAGTCCGGACAACCTATTCAGCTCCGCCCAATCGGCCAAACGATCGGTTAATGGAAGTGGACGCTCTGGACTACGGAACTGCGACCAAAATAGCTCTTCCATCTCGTGATCCTTTTGATCTCGGAAGTGTTCGGCCGCGTCCGCGGCACTCGCCGCCAAGTCCAGATAAGCATCCGCACTACTCCACAGCCGGTCCAACTGAGCATATTTAGGATCCATGAACTTCCTACGCAACAGAAAGGGCTTTCCAGCCGTGATATCTCCGTCCTGGCATAGCTCCTCCTTCATAGCTCTCATCGCAGAGCGAGCATCCTTGGCCTCGGTGGTGGCCTTCTTCAGGTCCTCTTGCTCCGCTCGACCTTCTTTTTCAAGAAGCTCGCAGCGGTCGGTAGCATTCTTCAACTTCACGGCCATCTCGGCCATTTCCTTCATGCTTCGGCAGTGAGCAACATGTTCGGTTTTTAGCTCTTCGGCCGCCTTCAAGGCAGCCGCATCACTTCTCCTGGCCTGCTCCTTGGCTCGGGCAAGCTTCGCCCGAAGATTCTCCATGGCAGCGACACCATCTGCATCAAGCATACATGTTGTAAGGCACGGGCATCAAGCTCCCTTACTAGGTGTCCGCAGAGAAACTGCATACCTTGTGACTCGTCCAGCCGCTTGTTGACAAGCGCGATGTCGGCATCCGCCACGTCAAGTTGCCGCTTGAGTTCGGCAAATTCATCAGTCCGGCTAGCCACCGGACGCCCTGCCACCTACATAGGAAGGGCGACATATTATATCTGGGATTATGATCCTCGGCACGCTGTCATTTTTGACAACGCACCGAGTCTCAGGGGCTACTATCTACACGGACGCATCTTATATATGTGGAACCGTCAAAAGGTACATCATTGCACATACCTCAAAACCCGTCAGTAAACTCCTGGCGGCCTCGTACAACCCGCTTTCCCGGACGAAATCTTTTCAATCACCGTACCCATCAATGCACGGTGATCTTCTGAGATAGACACTCGCCCGAGCAGATCCTTCAACTCCTCCGACCGTGCACCAGGAGGTGCCGGACTCGTCCGATGGCCTTTTTCGAAGGCCGGACACGGAGGGCTCCGAGGGGTCCTATGACCGCACTCCACCGCTGCCGGATTCGGGGAAACCCTCCACGACGACACCTCGGGATCGTCCGCCTCGCTAGGCGGTATGGCAGGGGGAGGCGTTCCGCTCTCCATCATCTCCGAACGAAGACCCCCCCGAGACGAGCTCTGCTGAGAAGGGCTGAGATCCGAACTACAAGGTAAAATTTCGGTCATCTTCAGAAATAAAACAGGGATGTCTTTTATTTTATGAACTCCCCTCTCTACTTACGGCTCGCTGGAGGGCTGATCTCCTTGGGGAAACAATGCGGCCGGGGCATCTTCCGGCGCAGGACCCTCTGGCGAAGATTTCTTCCCACGCTTTGAGGCCTTGGTCTCCGGGTCTCCAAAGGCGGTCCTCTTCTCCCCTTGGATGGAGGGATTATCGATCCCTCCTTTCTTGATAACCTCCTTTGTGGAGGCAGTAGTTTCCTTGTTCCCCCCTTCGCCTTCTTCTAAAGGCACATCCTCCATCATCTTGGTTAACACGGGATCCGGTGTGGTCTCAGGGAGGGGGGCCGGACACCACTCGCTTTGCTTTTGCTATCCACTCATGTGTAAGGGACAACTCTTTTAAGGGCAAGTTTATGATAAATATAAGGATAGCGTGTCCGTCACGGACTACTTACTTGAGCATTCAAGGCGATTGCAGCTCAAACCTGCGTCCTCGGTCAAATCCGGACACATTGCTTGTGATCTGAAGAAAAGTTTGTACATCTCCATGGGCGTTGCGCCCATGAAGTGTTGAAGAGCTCGTGGTCCCTCCGGATTGAACTCCCACAGGTGGAGGGGGCGACGTTTGCAGGTGATGCGGCGAATCAAGATGACCTGCGCATTACGACCAGATTGATCTCTCTCTCTAGGAGGTCTCGAATACGGCCCTGCAACAAGGGCACATCCTTGGATGGCCCCCAGTCAAGCCCTTTATTGACCCATGACGCCAGACGCGGTGGAGGACCCGAGCGAAAGGCGGGTGGTGCCACCCATTTGGTGCCCCTGGGAGCTGTGATATAAAACCACTCTTGTTGCCATAGACTGAGCTCCTTTTGAAAATAGCCCTCGGGCCATGGAGCGTCAGCATTCTTACTTATAACAGCCCCTCCGCATTCTGCATGTTGCCCCCTGATCATCTTCGGCTCCACCTTGAAGGTTTTGAGCCACAATCCGAAGTGTGGGGTAATGCGGAGGAAGGCTTCACATACGACGATGAACGACGGGATATGGAGGATGGACTCCGGATCCAAGTCGTGAAATTCCAGCCCGTAATAAAACATGAGCCCCCTCACTAAGGGGTCCATCGGGAAACTTAGTCCCCGAAGGAAGTGAGACGTGAACACCACGCTTCCACCGGGCTTGGGAGTGGGAATAACCTGCTCTTGAGCAGCAGCCTATGCTTGATTTCGCCGGTTAGATACCGGCATCTCTTAGCTTTAGGACGCCTTCTTCCGTGACGGAGGAAGGCATCCACCGCCTTGGAGGTCGAGCCGGACATCATCAAGGACCGGCGCCTGAATCTGGAGCTTTGGGTGTTGGAACCTCGAAGCGAGGGGCGGATTCGATGTAGATTGAGAAGAAGGAGCGGGGCCTTGGTCTCTTTATAAAGAGGTTGAATACCAGGAGCCCTCCCCGTGACCGTTCGGGACTCGCCTTCGATAGAGGAGGCGTGCCAACGGGCACGATTGGGTTACCCACGCCCGTATTGATGAGAATCCCAGAATAAGGGGACACGATCTCTGCTTCGACAAGACGTGCCAAGGAAACCGCCTCGCTAAATGCGCTGAGGTTGGGCAGTAAAAACGATTCGAATAAAGGCTTGGCCGTGGTGTCATGCCATGCTGCGGGATACGTCAGCAGATTGAACTTGTGTAAATGTTATTCTCTCTACAGTGTTATGTGGAACTTATTTTGCAGAGCTGGACACTATCCTTGTGTTCAAAATCTTCTCTGAAGTATTCGGAGGAGGAACCCGCCTTGCAATGCCGAAGACAATATGCGCGCCGGACCCGTCGTCATTGAAGCCTGGTTCAGGGCTACTGAGGGAGTCCTGGATTAGGGGGTGTCCGGATAGCCGGACTATGACCTTTGGCCGGACTCCTGGACTATGAAGATACAGGATTGAAGACTTCGTCCCGTGTTCGGATGGGACTTTCCTTGGCGTGGAAGGCAAGCTTGGCGTCACGGATATGTTGATCTCCTACCATTGTAACCGACTACATGTAACCCTAACCCTATTCGGTGCCTATATAAACCGGAGGGTTTTAGTCCATAGGACGAACAACAATCATACCATAGGCTAGCTTCTAGGGTTTAGCCTCTCTGATCTCGTGGTAGATCCACTCTTGTACTACCCATATCATCAATATTAATCAAGCAGGAGTAGGATTTTACCTCCATCGAGAGGGCCCGAACTTGGGTAAAAACATCGTGTACCTTGTCTCCTGTTACCATCCGCCTAGACGCACATTTCGGGACCCCCTACCCGAGATCCGCCGGTTTTGACACCGACATCCACCTCATTCAAACCTGTAGACGAGATAGTCAAATTCCAGGTCCACCCAACGGACCCCACGAAGACAGCTTCCATCAGGACACAGCTGAGCCCCACGATTGACGCCGCACTTCGAGATGTCCTACGTGAGAATTGGGACATTTTCGCCTGGCACCCATCGGACATGCCAGGCATCCCACGCAGACTGGCCGAACACAGCCTCAATATCCTAAAAGGATATAAACTACCAAGGCAGACCCTAAAGGCGGTTCTCGAGCCCAAACGACAGGCAATGGGGGAAGAGTTAGCCAAGCTACCGAGGCCGGATTTATCGTAGATATTAAACATCCGGATTACCGGCAAATTTGGTGATGGTGCCAAAGAAGGATAAATCCTAGCGCCTATGCGTCAATTTCAAAGACCTCAACAAGGCTTGCCCCAAGGATCCCTTTCCCCTCCCTCGCATCAATCAAATCATCGATGCCACAGCTAGACACGACTCGCTGTGTTTCCTCGACGCATACTCTGGATACCATCAAATAAAGATGGCAGAGTCTAACCAAGCTGCAACAGCTTTCATAACGCCATATGGACCTTTCTGCTTCAACACTATGCCTTTCAGGCTCAAGAACGCCGGTGCAACCTACCAACGCATGATTCAAACATGCCTGGAAAAGCAAATCGGCAAAACAGTGGAGGCATACGTGGACAACGTGGTCATAAAAACAAGACGCGTCGAAACCCTGATAGATGACTTGAAGCTTACATTTGACAATCTCCGGACATACGACATCAAGCTGAATCCAGAAAAATGCGTTTTTGGCGTCCCCTCGGGGAAGCTTTTCGGCTTCATCGTTTCCAACAAAGGAATTGAAGTGAATCCGGCAAAGATCCGAGCTCTCTCACAGTTTGCTATACCAACAGACCTCAAGCACATCCAAAAACTAGCGGGATGCGTGGCTGCTCTCAGCCGCTTTATCTCCAGGTTAGGAGGAAAGGCACTACCGCTTTATCGCCTTCTTAGACGCACCGAACACTTCGTATGGACGGATGCAGCCGCAGCCGGACTGGATGAAATAAAGACCCTATTGGCCAGTAATCCAGTATTAACAGCGCCGAATATTGACGAACCTATGTTGTTGTACATAGCTGCAACGCATCAAGTCGTAAGCGCAGTGCTCGTTGTTGAACGAGAGGCCGACGGATACAAATACCCACTCTAGAGGCCAGTCTACTACGTGTCCACGGTCCTAACCCCATGCAAATCCCGATACCCACACTATCAAAAAATAGGATACACGGTGTTCATGGCATCCCGGAAGCTATGACACTACTTTCAAGAGTGTTCGATTACGGTGGCCTCCGAAGTACCACTCAATGACATAATAAATAACCGCGATGCTACGGGCCGGATTGCCAAGTGGGCTATTGAGCTCCTGCCGTTCGACATAACATACTAACCACGGCGGGCCATCAAGTCGCAAGTGTTGGCTGACTTCGTCGCCGAATGGACAGAAGCCGAACTCCCTAAAGAGTACGACGCATACCAAACTGGATCATGCACTTCGACGACTCTAAAATGCTGGCCGGATTGGGAGCAGGGGTAGTCCTGACATCTCCCACCGGCGACACGGTCCAGTACGTCCTCTAAATATTATACACAGACTCCAACAATGCAGCCGAATACGAGGCTCTGTTGCATGGTCTTCGGATGGCAGTCTCTATGGGCATTCAACGCCTAGAGGTGCGCGGGGACTCAAACCTCGCAATATCACAGATAAACGGAGATTTTGATGCCAAGGACCCAAAAATGGCGGCTTACCGTAATGCCGTCCTCAAAATGTGGCTCGAGATCTTCCGTATTCCACCATGTGGCTCGAGAAAACAATCAAGCGGCGGATGTCCTCGCTCGCATCGGTGCTAAACGCGACCCTGTCCCACCTAATATATTCTTGGAAAGGCTGTTCAAGCCATCCGTAGTATGGGAAGGAATCCGCAATACTAGCACGGATCCGAATACATCCCTGCATTCGAACCATCGACATAGTCGGAGGTTCTACCCCAAAATAACGTCCTCGCCCACGAAGTCATGGCTGTAATTGCCCCTGTGGACCGAGCCCTTCTTGGCCTACCTAAATAAGGTGGAGCTCCCGAAGACCAAAATGAACCGCGATGCATCGCTCGGCGCTCTAAAGCTTACAAGGTCTACGAAGGGGAACTCTACAAGAAAAGCGCTACCGGAGTACTACAAAGATGCATCTCCGAAGAGGAAGGGCGGCAGCTCTTGGCTGAAATCCACGCCGGCCTGGGCGGGCACCACGCCGCGGCTCGGGCATTAGTCAGCAAGGCCTTCCGTACAGGCTTCTATTGGCCAACGGCCCGAGCGGACGCACAAGACCTCGTCCAACATTGCGTCGGTTGCCAGCTCTTCACCAATCAGAGTCACATGCCCCCTACCGCACTCCAAACAGTCCCCATAACTTGGCCCTTTGTGGTCTGGGGGCTGGATATGGTCGGACCTCTTAAAGGGGGAAGCCACAAGAAGAAATACTTATTGGTCATGGTGGACAAATTCACCAAACGGATAGAAGCTAAACCAGTCAAAACGGCTGAATCCAGACCAGTAATAGACTTCATATCTGGGGTCGTACACCGATACGGTGTCCCCCATAGCATCATCACTAATAATGGCTCAAATTTTACAGCCGACGAAGTGAAAACTTGGTGCGCAAAAATGGGCATCAAGTTCGATTACGCTTCCGTCTACCATCCACAAACTAACGGCCAGGTAGAGCAGGCAAATGGTCTCATTATGAGCGGCATCAAACCCAGGCTAGTGCGATCCTTGATGAGTCGGATACGACCTGGTGGAGGAGCTTCGACTCCGTACTCTGGGGCTGCGGACCACGCCAAATCGCACTAACGGATACACACCATTTTTATGGTGTACGGCGCGAAGCGATATTACCTTGCGACATAATACATGATTCGCCACGCGTACGCATGTACGAAGAGAAGGAAGCCGAGTTAGATCGGCAGGATAATTTGGATGTCTTGGAGGAGGAGCGCGATATCGCAAAAGCCCGTTCCGCATTCTATCAGCAGCAGGCTCGACGATACCAAAGCAGAGAAGTGCGGGCCAAAACTAACAATATTGGCGAGCTCGTTCTACGACTACCGGAGAAGAAGAAGGACAAACTCAAACCCAAGTGGGAGGGTCCCTTCGTCATTGACAAATTTCTCACCGGAGGAGTGTACCGCTTATGTAATGCATCCGGTAACAGACTCGAGCCGAACCCATGGAACGCGGCAAGACTACGGAGATTCTACGCCTAGCGCCGAACACAGTATTCGTCTCCTAACCCCTCCCTTTTAATTATGCCCCATCCCCTTTTCCTTTCTCGACCTTTTTCTCTCTTCACACAAAGTATTCAATACGGTCGGATTTCGGATCACTCCGCCGCACTAAGTGTGTAAGTTAATACTGGGGCTTCCTATACGGAAGCTAAAATGATTACTCACATGGCTTTCTGCCCGTCGCATATGCATTCTTTTTCCATATGTGCCTTTTCTTCACCATTATATGCACCGATATGACTTAAGATGTTGCCAAGCTGGGTTGCCTGGCTCTTGTGTTTATGCCCTACGTTCCCGTTAATTCGGCTAGGGCATAAGGGGAGCACCTCTGCGATTGTTACTGCCGGTTCAGCCGGATGTGTACCTCAGACTGGGTGAAGCCGAAAGCTAGCTTCCTTAAGAGAATATTCGGTCGGTGAACAAAAGATGTATTAGTTTATCATAACATAAATCCCTAGAAGTCTTGTATCCTGCGCCATCGTTCGCAGTCCGGACATGTGCATCGTCGCATGCGTACCCAGGGAAAGGAACCCCTAACGGAACTATTCTCTCTGGAAGATGTTTCTTACTATCCATGTAATATAACATAACTAGTTGGGTACTTGTCTGTTCAAGCACTTATGACCCCCTACGCCTTGTCTCCATGCATACCCCGGTTTAGTATAGCTGAGCGGGTATTCGGACACACCCCGGACTATAGGATCCGGGGGCTGAAGCGAAAAGGTCCGCCATGACAAATGATTTTAATCCGGCTAGGGTCTAATCATGCCCATGAAATTACACAGTTATTTGGACTGATTACATTCCTCTTCTATACCGTCCAACAAGCTATCTAGCTTACAATCCTGTTGAGAATACTTAGCGGCTAACGCTACCTGGTCATACACCAGACTAACGGGAATTTCTTGCCCATCGGGCCCCGCCGGTCCCACTTCGGCCATATGGTTCGGGTCCAGCTTGGTGTAGCGTGTCTTCACCATTGCCCAGGCTTCTCTTGCTCCTTGCCGGCATGCTGATATCTTCCATAGACGGAAGCGCCGCCGGGCTCCTTGAAGCAGGTCCGCAAGTTCCCCCATGCCATTCGGCAATAGGCTTGATGGCCACAAAGCCTGAGCAACACCGCATCACTTGCCGAGCTCGCTTCGCGATCATGAAAGGTCTTGCAGTAAATCATTTGTAGATGAGGGCATCTCCTCCTCGTATGCACCCGTTAACATTCCTGCAAGCAAAATTCTTTCAATATACTTCCTCGCCGAACTGTACAACAGTTTGTCTAGGCACTTACTGTAAATGCCGCGTCGAAGCCTCTTGTTCTCCTTCATGGAGTCCGCCAGTTGAGCACGGAGATCTTTTAACTCCATGTCCAGCTGGACTTTGGCATCTTGAAGATTGTTCTTCTCCCGCCTAACTCGTGTAAGAATGCGCTCGCTAGCCTCTAACTGCTTTTTGAGATGCGACGCGTCCTCTCCTACGCCCTCCGGATTCACCCCGAGATTGTCTGCAGAATTTTCGGTTAGACTTGTCATATTATCCATTCACTAACTGGTGCATCTTCGCACAATTGTGATAATTGTTACCAGATGAGGGCCTTTGGGGTTCCTCTAACTTGGCAAATGCGGCCCTCAGTTCGGCCTTGCAGTCCTCCATCTCCCGAAACAATTGCTCGTTCTTCTCTACAAGGACATGTACATAAATTGATCCTTAAAACTGTTGTTTCAACCGTTTCAAGTCTCAGGGGCTACTGCTATACATACTTATCAAAATTCCTCACCCGTATGTCTTTGGTATGCTGGTTTGTCGCCGCAAGCCCGCCTTCGAGCAGCTTGGACGTGTCGTCCGCCGAATTGAAGGCATTAAACGCCTCTTTGGAAAGATGTTGTTCCAAATGTACGCCCGTCGGCGCCTGTGATTCATGGCGCTCTCTACTTTGGAATTCGTGGCTGAGAGCAGGTCCGCACTCTCTGTCGGATAGCAATGCGGCGCGCCCGTGTCCGCCTCCGCCTCAAGCCGGGTTACATGTAATCTGGCTGGTGGAGGCGTGATTTGTAGGGTCTCCGGATATAGTCCGATTATTCTTCTTCCTGCCAGACACGAAGGGCGCTGTCATATTTTAAATTCTATAATTGCAGGACAGGTTATTGTTTTACCTCTGTAGCGGTGTGTCAACCCTCACCGCCTTCCTCTTGAGCCTGCCCGATCTGGACGCCCGTGGTTGACGAGTCCCTAAGGGCTCGGCCCCTCGCTCCGGCTGTCGTTTCTACAAGTAGAACGACGCCTCAAGGGTAAATTATAACACCTGAGGGGAGTCCTCTTCAAAGGACGGGGATTTCTATTTCGGCTTACACATGAAGAGGGGAGCAGTCCAGGGTAGTCGTCCGTAATGGCCACTAGGGCGCCATCCCAGCTCGCCTGATAAAATACCCCGTTGACAAGCTCCACAGTGATATCCGGATCCACTTTAAGTCCCGGATCTAGGGCCCTTCCAGGGTCCTCTGGTTGCGGGTAGGGGCTGAAGATTCCTTCTACGGCCCTCCTTAATTCCTGCCCAGAAGCATTGATGCAAGTAATCTTAGTAGAAGAATGCTAGAGCAAAGCGGGGGGGAAAGAATGGCAACTTACCCACGCTAGGGGGTTGTACATGGAGAATCTGTCCCGCGTTTTTATGCGAAGGAATTCCTCCTCTTCCCCTTTGTACAGATCGGATAATATCCTTGCCAGAGCAGCAACTTACCCACGGCCGCAGCGGGAGGCGTCGTCTTCCCCGTTGAAATGCCACATGGGCTTCCCCCGATATTGGAGCTGTTGCACTCCCCGTCTTATGCATATCGCCATAACCTCAACTATCCTCAATCCGGATTTGGCCAGTAACTTTATCCTGTCCATCAGGAGGAATATTTCCCTCGTGTTCTCTTCTTGAGGACCACAGGGCGCCGACTTAGCTGCCCTCGGCGGGCGTTCTTGAACTCACGGAGACCTGTCCGGACTGGATCCGGAAGGGGGACGTCATTTATATAAAACCACTCTGAAGGCCAGTTTTCTGGTGCCTTCTTAGGAGTGCCGGATAGGTATCCGGTCTCGTCAATGCGCCATACTTCGGCCCCGCCCACTTGACATAGGGACTCCCCTGGGTGCGGGGGACGAGGCAGAACAGCTTCCGCCATAATCCGAAGTGTGGTTCGCAGCCTAAAAACAGCTCGCACAGGGCGACATACCCCGCCATGTGCAGAATAGAGGTAGGGGTAAGATCGTGTAACTAGAGGCCGTAGAACTCCAGGAGCCTGTGAAGAAACAGGTGGATAGGGAACCCAACGCCCCTCAGCAGATGAGGGATCAGACATATACGCTCCTCCGGAGATGGGTTAGGAGATCCCTCAGCTTGGTATCCTCCGTCATAAGAGGCTATTCCAGCTCGGACGGAGACCATGAACGCCGTGGGAGAAACCCTTGGGTTTGTAACTTTGTCAAACGGGCCATTTAGGAACTGAACACTCTCCCTAATCCCCGACTTGGAACGAGAAGGGCAAGGTAAGAGCTGCGACGGCCGGCCATGTTGGAATGGCTTTTCGCGAGCGCCTGCTGGATGCTGGCTCTGGGAGGGAGAGTGAGGTTTGGATCTGAGAATCCCCGTCCCTTCAAATAGGCGGTTCGCCCGGAGGATCGAGGGTGGCAAATGCAAAAATGCCTCGACTCCTCGCATTCGCTCAACATGTGGAGATGGTCATTACTGAGGCATCGAAGCCGAGGAGCACAACATTGATTGGAGGCCGGACACTATTCGCCGTAACAAGCACTTTGGAGTATTCGGAGAAGGAACCCGCCCTGCAATGCCGAAGACAAGACTGTGCGCCGGACTCATTGTCATTGAAGCCTGGTTCAGGGGCTACTGAGGGAGTCCTGGATTAGGGGTATCCAGACAGCCGGACTGTGTACAACGTCTGGACTATTGAAGCGTGAAGATACAAGACTCAAGACTTCGGCCCGTGTCCGGATGGGACTTTCCTTGGCGTGGAAGGCAAGCTTGGCGATCCGGATATTATATTCCCTTCCTTGTAACCGACTCCATGTAAACCCTAGCCCTCTCCGGTGCCTATATAAACCGAAGAGGTTGGTCCTTAGAAGGCCGATTACAATTACATTCATACCATCATAGGCTAGCTCTTAGGGTTTAGCCTCTATGATCTCGTGGTAGATCTACTCTTGTACTACCCATATCATCAATATTAATCAAGCAGGAAGTAGGGTTTTACCTCCATCGAGAGGGCCCGAACCTGGGTAAACACCTATGTCTGTTACTTCTTGTTACCATAAGCCTTGACGCACAGATCGGGACCCCCTACCCGAGATCCGTCAGTTTTGACACCGACAACGCCCTCCACACTCGTGGGCCCCACATTGCTCCACCGACGTACTCCTTCCTCCTATATATACCTACGTACCCCCAAACGATCAGATATGGAGCCAATTACACCGCCGCAACCTTCTGTACCCACGAGATCCCATCTTGGGGCCTGTTCCGGAGCTCCGCTGGAGGGGGAATCGATCACGGAGGGCTTCTACATCAACACCATAGCCTCTCGGATGAAGTGTGAGTAGTTTACCTCAGACCTTCGGTTCCATAGTTATTAGCTAGATGGTTTCTTCTCTCTTTTTGGATCTCAATAAAATGTTCTCCCCCTCTCTTGTGGAGATTTATTCGATGTAATCTTCTTTTGCGGTGTGTTTGTTGAGACCGATGAATTGTGGGTTTATGATCAAGTTTATCTATGAAAAATATTTGAATCTTCCGAATTCTTTTATGTATGATTGGTTATCTTTGCAAGTCTCTTCGAATTATCAAGTTGGTTTGGCCTACTAGATTGATCTTTCTTGCAATGGGAGAAGTGCTTAGCTTTGGGTTCAATCTTGCGGTGTCCTTTCCCAGTGACAGTAGGGGCAGCAAGGCACGTATTGTATTGCTGCCATCGAGGATAACAAGATGGGGTTTTTTATCATATTGCATGAATTTATCCCTCTACATCATGTCATCTTGCTTAAGGCGTTACTCTGTTCTTATTAACTTAATACTCTAGCACTACAAAAAAATACACTTCCGTGATGATACGTGTTTGTCACAGTAGGTCGCGTTTTCTGTCATGCATGTACATCCATGACGACTTAATGACAGAATCAAGATAGTCATACCTGTCGTCAGAGAAGTGTTCCATGACATTACCAAAATTATCATCACGGAAGTGTCCACTTCCATGACGATAAATCACGTGTCACAGAAGTGCTTTCGTCAAGGGTGACCGACACGTGGCATCCACCGTAACGAAACGTTGTTAAGCTATCGGGTCGGGTTTTGGATCTGATAACCCGTTAACAGCCCCGACCAATGGGGATTTTCCACGTGTCAAATTATCATCGGTGGAGGAAACACGGTTCCGCCATCGCCGTTGGGTGGACGTAAGGCGCCTATGATACGTCGACACGTGGCACGGCCCAACAGAGGTCCATTCCTGTGAAAAGGCCAGCCCGTTTGACTTGGTCAAAAGGTGGCGGGCCGGCCGATGGAAAGCCTGTTAACGGCCTATTTGCATATAGCCCATTTACAGCCCGCTAACCCAAGGCCCGTTACGCCCTATCCGAATTAGGCCCAGTAGCGTCATATGGGCCATCCAATATGATTCCAGCCCCTTTTCACTTCTGGCGCATGTATGGCCCATGACGTCTTTCGGCCCATATGAGGACCTATGTAACTCTTGGCCTATTAACGGCCCGTGGTGAAACTGGCCCGTAATGAACAGAGTATCACTTTACACCCATTAACGGCCCATGGTGAAACTGGCCCGTAATGAATAGTGTATCACTTTATACCCATTAACGGCCCGTTATTCCATTGGGCCGTTTTCAGCCCATGTTATCTTTCGGCCTTCTCAGAACCCATTTATTCTTGGGCTCATTTCCAGCATTCATTTACTTACGGCCCGTTACTGTCATTTTCTGCTTGTGGGCCAAATTCAGCCCGTGGTTACAGTCGGCCCGTTTGTGATCCGTTAATACGTTGGGTCATTTTCATAGCGTCATCAAATACGGCCTATTAACAATGGCCCATTATGGTCGGCCCATGAACGGACGATTCCAACTCTAGCCCGTTTACAGCCATGATGCGGTCCGTTTGGCCCATGTTTGGCCAATCGATCATATGGCCTGTATAAGGCCCATTGATGATACGGCCCATAGAAAGCCCATTGTTTCTACGGCCCGTAGAAGGCCCATTGTTTCTATGGCCCGTAGAAGGCCCACTATTTCTACGGCCGAGGGAGGCCCAAAGGTCAAGACAAGAATATTAGCCCATGGTTATTGTGGTCCAATTTTAAAAAATAGGTTATTGCAGCCACTAGCAAACCGCGGAAAAAGAACTGCAATGACAACAACCAAACAAATAAACAAGACAACAAGGAAATAAATAAGCAAGCAACTAACGCTAGGCTATCACGGCTATTACACATATTACATCCACTGGGCATCAAAGTTCGCCACCAGTGCAAATATAGGGAACAAAGCAGCATATCATATACACTGGTTGTCAAAGTTGGCGACCAGCGCAAACAAACGCCGCAGCAAAACAAATCCAGAACTGAAACCAATTCAGAAGATCTCAAGAAACAATATCCTGGGTACCCATAATGCTGGAAAGATACTTAGCAAGCTTATTAACTTTCTCTTGTTTGGCGCTTAAATCCTCCAGCGCTTGCTATTGCACCAGAAAATATGCATCTGAATTCTGCAGGGACTTCCTCAGTCCTCCAGCTTCCTGTCGCAGCACATATGATCGATGTCTTTCAACTTGAAGTTGAGACTCAAGAAGACGAACTGATTCAGCAATGAAGTTCAAGAGCTTGTGCCAGCAGTAGTGGCCAGTAACTCAAACACTACATCAAGACATGACTTTTGGGTTCCCTCAATGTCGTCAAGATAGTTTTTATCAACTTTCTTGGAGACCAACAGGGATGTCTCACTATCTTGAACCTTATCTGCATTACTTCCTTTACCATTGGATAACGCAGTTGTTGTTCTCCAATATTTTGTCTGCATTCTAAAAGAGAAACAAGGCACACATCACATGTTTACTATGTTGTATATGAAACTCATTTTGGTAAATGAGTTCAAGAGTAAAGTGGACAGATAACAAAGATGAAACAAACATATATCTATGTACCATGGTTACTTTATGGTCTATATCATTCTAGTTTTTGTTGCCAAATCAAGATAGAGACACAGTTCAAATAATATTTGTTCAAGACAAAGCAGAATAGACAGGATGTAAGTGTGGGTAACTATAGAGCAATAACAACACTTGTAATGTGCATGACATGAGAACATAACTGTTTATTCAATTGAAACTGAAATCAACATAGAGCAGGTTACAACAAAGAAACCGCTTAAATAAACAGGTTTAAAACATACTGCTATGCGCCATTGGAGTTTCAATTCCATCCTTCAAATTTGAAAATAGTTGGTATGAGTAAATACGGTAATGCAATAGCAAAGGAGTATGAACCATAGCTACAGAACCTGACCTGAGAACAAATCTTATTCTCCTTTAAGCGTTGAGTTGGGATTCGGAGTGGTGGTCCTCGTGCTTTGGGCACTGCAGTTCCCTTACTAACTGCTCGTGTTTGGGTGCTCTGTGGTGGAGACGGTGTTGTGTCAACTGAACTGGGTTACTATCTGCCGGGTTGGGGTTAGAAGGGTGTAGCTGGTTCTTTGTCCAACCGGGTAGGGGTACAATCTGCGAGTCCGGGTTATGTGTGGTGGATCTGGTCCTTGGGCAAGTACAATCGTGGTTCTATCTCGCATCAACTGGTAGCACTATATTTTCGTAAAGACCGTGTTGTTACTCCTTAGATACCGCCATCACGCTCTCCAATTCAAATGGTCGATAAACAAGAAAAGTAATTGAAAGTATAGACATTGTATGATAGACAAAAGTGCAATGGATAGTGGGGAATAAAAGAGGGCATGAAATAATTCATATTTATGTTGTCTAACCAAACAGGATAGCATGACACAATTTCACATATATGATGGCTAACTAAACAGGATAGCATGACACAATTTCACATTATGACGGCTAACTAAAAAAGATGGAAAGACATAGTTCAAAATATGAGACTTTGTAAACAGGATGACATGACATAACTATATAATGTGTTTATTAAATATGTTGGCATGCCATAATTCACATACATTCACGGATAGAATGCCATAATTCAAAATATGATGACTGTAAACACTACACAGGATGAGATGATATAACTATATGATGTCTTTATTAAATGGGTTGCCATGCCATAATTCAGATAGATGATGTGAATGTACTATGTAAACATGATGGCATGATATAATTCAAATATATGATTTATATAGTAAGCAAGTAAGCAGAGATGGCAATCCATATATGATGTAAAAACTAAGCAATGCAAGACAACATGCATGACATGGGTAATATAACCCTGCCAAGTTTGAGAATAGACCTCGGGAAATAGGACTGGTCATCGCCTCTCGAATCCTCCTCCGAGGAGCTCTTCAGAATCAGCAAGATGTCTGCTTCAAAGGTAGCATTGTCTGTTCTGAATACCTTGTTTTCACTCCAGATACCTCCATCACCGCTTTAAATGGCTGATGCACAGGAAGTGTAGTTGAATATACAAACGTTGTCGACAAATGGAACACGTAATACAAAAAATGATAGCATGATATAATTCACATACATGATGATTGGCTAAACAGCATGGCATTGCATAATTCACATATATAATGCCTTTGCAACAAGATAGCATTGTATAATTCACATATATAATGTCTTGCAACAAGATGGCAATGCATAATTCACATATATGGTAATTAGACACTGAACAGGTGGCATTCACACAAAGCATGTCTAAACTAATCAAATGACATAGCAATGCGAGACACCATACGCGCGATATGAGCAACATAACCTTGCCAAGTTAGAGCATACACCTCGGGGGGAATAGGACGGGTCATCTGTCTCTGAATCCTCCTCCGAGGAGCTATCTGTATCCAACGAGATATGCGCTTCGTCAGATAGCATAGTCTGCTCTGAAGACCTTGTTTTCACTCCAGAATTTGCCATCACCGTGTCAAATGGCTGATGCACACGAAGAGCAGTTGAATGTACTAACATTGTTGACAAATGTAATATGTAATGCAAAAAAAGGATGGCCTGATATAATTTACATATAAGATGACTGGCTAAGCAGGATGGCATTGCAAAATTCACATATATGATGCCTGGCTAAACAAGATGGCGTTGCATAATTCACATAAACGATGAATAAACTAAACAGATGGCATTCACACAAAGGATGTCTAAACTAAGTAGATGACATATTTGATGTATAAAGTAAGCAATGCAAGACACAATATGCATGATATAACCAACATCAGCATGCCAAGTTAGAGCGAAGACCTCAGGGGGTAAATAGGAGTTGTCTTCTCCTTCTTAATCCCCCTCAGAATAGATATCTTTCTCTCGATTACAATCCGAAATGCGTGGAGGGGGGCTGCCTTTGCGCCTACCATGGAGCGACGTTTGCATGAAATTTTATTGCCACGCAAGGCTCGTCTCTTTTGCTCTACATGTTCAGTTCCATTATTCACAATAACTGTCATGCATAGGAATAAAACATAGTGAGATTATGTAAGGAGTGCATGCAGAAATCCAGAGTGATGGTAGCAACCTGTGGATAGACCCAAAACCAATAATAGCGAGTGATAATGGCTTCAGGTTAAAAAATACAGATAATGGCTTCTTTACTGTTTGTTTCCCACCCAACATGAAACTCATAGTAGACACCGGAGATTAACCAGATAGTAGATAGATACTATTGATAGCGGCCCGATATATACCGCACAACCATTTAAAAACTCAAGTTTGACCATTAGTTTGGAGCTGACTCGTAGTCTAATTGGTGAACAAGATGATAAAGTAGCATGTAATATTAAGCGATGCATAACGTGGCGGACACGAAAGAGTGCGACCTCTCTTGCGGACCCGTGTAGTCCTCGAGGTCGTCTGCTCGGTTGATGATGGTAATGCAGTTTTCATGGCTACCAGCGACGGGGAAGAAGATCTGAGGCGGCGAAAGATAGTCTGGAGGCCGGATCCCTGCTGTGCTGGACCCTTCTATCGTTGGAGCAACTGAGCTAGGGTGGACGACGGCGCAGCAGGAGTGGGACAAACGACGCAAGGTTTTCATTGACAACTATCTGTAAGAGAAGTAATTCTGTAAGTGCCTGTTTGAATTGGAGGATTCCAACAATGCAGGGATAGGAAATAGATAGGAATAGGATAGGAATGCACGTGCAAAACAGAGAATTTAAAAACACAGGATTTCTGCCAATCTGGGTGTTTGATTGACAACAATTGGAAGATCACAGGATGCAAAGAAGCATGGTGAGATTAAGTCAAACCACAAGAAAATGTACGGTTATAATGCTATTATGCTACTATCTCTTAGTCTTCTGCTTCATGAATAGGAATTTAAAAGGAGGACACGTGAAAATTAAAATTCCTAATGCTTTTTTCTTTCAAGGAGACACTAAAGGAACAAATATGTGTGCTCAGTGGACAACATATATAACATGTAGAGTAAAAAAGAGATGCAACAAGTGTACAACCTCTTTGGCGGAGCCATGTCGATCTCAGCGTGATTGGATTGGCCGGTGAGGATGCTCCGGCTGACTTTGCTGTCGGAGGAGGGGAAGAAGATCTTAGGTGTCTGGAGATGGAGCCCGAGGTACTGCTCCGCTGTGATGGAGGGTTTCGTCATTGGAGCAACTTCGATTGAGTTGTACGACGCCGAGGTCAAGCAGACAAGAGAGACAACGAACAACGTTAACCTGAGTGGAATTCTAATAACATCTCCAATACATGATGTAAAATACATAACCACAAAGTGCTAGATGTAAAATACATCAGCCGCTCATCTCTGAATTTAACTGTCGAAACTGAACTTAACTCTCGAAACTGAACTTAACTGTCAAAACTGAACTTAACTGTTGAAACTGAATTTTGCTGTCGAAACTGAACGCACTAGCAAGGTGAGGCTACACGTCGGTCGACTGACTTTTTCATCTCTGGTCAGTCGATTTTGCAGCCGTTAGATATGAAATCAAGGGCCTGCGGTTCATCTTCAACCTCCACCCCCTGAGCCGCCAGCCACCACCGGCCAAACAGCAGGCCCCCACCGCCCGCGGCCGGTGATGCGCTGCCCTGCCCGCCTCGAAAACACTCCACACCGCCGGTCCGCCGCCGCCCGGCCATCCCTCTAGGCCCCCCGTGCCGAGCTTTTTCTCCGGCGATCCCCACGCCACCGCCCCGCCAACGCCCCGCCACCGCCAGCGACCACCGCCCCCATCCTGAACCTAAGATAGATAGTGGGGTACCTCTCCAGTGAGCCCCCCTCCCCGCTGCGGCTGGTTCTTCCTTCACCCCGGCGAGCCCCCCCTACCACCTGAAAATCGACTTACCCAAAAGTCGAGTTAGTCGACTGAAGTGTAGCTAAATCGGAGCAGCATCGCAAGCAAGAGCAAGAGCGAGAGCAGCAGCGCGAGCAAGAGCAATAGCAAGAGCAGTCCTGGCAGGGGACCGAGAGCAAGAGCAGAGCAGCAGTGCGGGCGAGAGCTAAAGGTGCAGCAGCTCCTACTGATGTGGACGTCGCCGCCGAGGGAGCGACGCCGTGGATGAAGTGGCCGCAGACGCCGCTGTGGATGGAGCGCGCCGTGTCGGCTCGGGACCGAGCGCCGGCAGCACCGTGAGATCGAATCAAGAAGAAAATGCGGTGATTAGTGTACAACCTCTTTGGTGGCGCCGATTAGGCCGCAGCTTCATCCGAGGAAACAGAGATGATGATGCTCTTCCGGTGGTGCAGGTGAGGACGGCGGTGTGGGAATGGAGGTGGCGCGAAAGACAAGGGGAACGTCGGGGCAGCTCCTTGGAGGTGGAGGACGGGGTGGCTGAACCGGCGGGACGATGAGATCGACGACGGATCCTCATCCGGTACGATGGATGAAGGACGTCGAGGTGTTGCTGTGGACAACGTCGTCGGGGAAGAGGCTCCGGCTGGGTGCCGGACGGAGCAGGGTGTGGGGTTTCGTCGCGGGTTTTCGCGGCCTCGGTGTACGAATGGGTGGGCAGATGGGATGGCAGTGGGGAACCATGGCTTAGAGACACGCTTGTCCGAAATGTGGTGTAAGTTACGAAAGTACCCCCACCAATTTGAGGCGGTTCTTACGGTTCAGGGGTACTACGGGCATTTCACGTGTCGGGATTTCACAGGAGGTGGGAGTTTTCGCGCGTTTTGTAATTTCATAATAGCAAGGTGCGGGTTGAGATGGAGGGAGTTGTCGGAGCACAATGAGACAAAGATATATCTTAAATATTTCGGGCTAACAAGGCACGGGTTGAAATTTCCGGACAAGCCTAACGTGTACTGTACCAAATCAATGCGCACTACAAATGTCATTCAAAACTTTGAAGTCGTGTTATGTTCAATTAAAATATTCCCCTACGTGTATAATGCATGCAACCTACTACTCAAATGAACGTTTTAGTGCATTCCAAACGTATATACTACCGCTTCAATATGAACTAAATTTGAATTCGTTTCTCTATTTGAATAAGATCTACAGTAATGATTGTTGTGAAGTCAAAGACTTTGAATTAGTTTCTCTGTTTTAGTAAGATCTACAATCATCATTATTGTCAAGTTAAACCATCGTTTGTGTATTATCTTCACAGCACACCACATGATTAGTCTCAAGTTACATATGAACTATGTGTACTATATGAACTCGAACTAGATTTTTTAATCCACTTTATTTTGATTTCAAATCACATTACATTTCTAGCTCTAGCTAGATCTTCATAATCTAAACCATGTCTCATATGTATAATGTGTTTATCACATTATGTATGGTGCCCCGCCTCACGCCTACAAGTATTCAGATGTGAGTTGCAAACACCACACATTACCACAAATTCAAATAAAATGTGAGAATGTTCGATATATAGTATTGTTTAGATTGTTCGATATTTAGTTGTAAGCTGCAAACGCCACACATTATCACAAAGTCAAATAAAATGTGAGACTGTTTGATGTATAGTATGGTTTAGATTGTTCGGCATTTAGTTGTGAGTTGCAAACGCCATGCATTATCACATTATGGTATAACATGTGCACAGCACGTGTATCACCGCTATATTCATGCATGCAATGTTTAAAACACTATGATCTCCTCTTCAAATATATGAATCCGCTTTCATATCAAATTATGATCTCTGTTAGTCGCTTACACCCTAACCTTTGTAGCTACCACTAACTTCCTCTCGTGCATGCACACGCCCTCCTCGCCCTTCCCCTCCCTCGACATTCTATTCACCGGGCACATTCATTTTTTTCTTTAGGTCGTTCTCCCAGAGTCTCCACAACTCCTTTCCGACACACACCGATCGATAAACCTCTCCAGTGATGCATGCCTACAACATACACACACACCTTCAATCTCCTCCTTTATGTGTCCTTGCCTCGTGTCTCTCATACGGTCAGACACACGTGTAGACTCTCGCCCCTCTTTTCATCCATCTCACAACCGCACACTCCTCCCCCTATCTAGCTAGTAGTTGGGCCTCTCGCACCACCTCCTAGCTCCATTCTCTCTGTCTATCCGTCTCGATGGGTGAGGGAGTCCTGGATTAGGGGGTGTCCGGATAGCCGGACTATAACCTTTGGCCGGACTCCTGGACTATGAAGATACAAGATTGAAGACTTCGTCCCGTGTCCGGATAGGACTTTCCTTGGCGTGGAAGGCAAGCTTGGCGATACGGATATGTAGATCTCCTCCCATTGTAACCGACTGTGTAACCCTAGCCCTCTCCGGTGTCTATATAAACCGGAGGGTTTTAGTCCGTGGGGCGAACAACAATCATACCATAGGCTAGCTTATAGGGTTTAGCCTCTCTGATCTCGTGGTAGATCTACTCTTGTACTACCCATATCATCAATATTAATCAAGCAGGAGTAGGGTTTTACCTCCATCGAGAGGGCCCAAACCTTGGGAAAAACATCGTGTCCCTTGTCTCTTGTTACCATCCGCCTAGACGCACAGTTCGGGACCCCCTACCCGAGATCCGCCGGTTTTGACACCGACATTGGTGCTTTCATTGAGAGTTCCTCTGTCGTCATCTTTAGGCCCGATGGCTCCTCCGATCATCAATAACGATGCGGTCCAGGTGAGACTTTTCTCCCGGACAATTTTTCAGATTCAGCGGTTTGCATCAAGGGCCAATTCGCTTGGCCATCTGGAGCAGATCGAAAGCTACGCCCCTGGCCATCAGGTCAGATTTGGAAGTTTGAACTACACGGCTGACGTCCGCGGAGACTTGATCTTCGACGGGTTCGAGCCACAGCCGAGCGCGCCGCACTATCACGATGGGCATGATCTAGCTCTGCCGCCGAACAGTGCCCTGGAGGCCGCACCCGTGTCCGCTCCGACCCTTAGCTCGGAGCCGACTGCGCCAATCGAGGACGGGTGGCTGGACACCGCCTCGGGGGCTGCAATCTCTACGGCGATCGAGCCGAACACCAGCCTTGTCCTCTGCGAAGCTCGTGACTCCAAGGTGCCGGACTCCTCTCCGGACTCCGAACCTTCCGCGCCCCTGCCGATCGAATCCGATTGGGCGCCGATCATGGAGTTCGCCGCCGCGGACATCTTTCAGCACTCGCCCTTCGGCGACATTCTGAATTCACTAAAGTCTCTCTCTTTATCAGGAGAGCCCTGGCCGGACTATTGTCAGCAAGGTTGGGATGCGGACGACGAAGAAATTCAAAGCCCACCCACCACCCACTTCGTAGCCGCTGTCGATGATTTAACCGACATGCCCGACTTCGACTCCGAAGACATCGACGATATGGACACCGATGCAGGAGACGACCAAGAACCAGCGCCTATAGGGCACTGGAAGGCCACCTCGTCGTATGACATATACATGGTGGACACCCCAAAAGAAGGGAAGGGCAATGGAACAACGGAGGATGACCCTCCAAGAAGCAGCCTAAGCGCCAAGGCCAAGCGCCGCTCTAAATCCCACCAAAGCAAAACGGCGATTCTCGACACGGGAGATAATAACACCCAGACAAAGGATTTAAGACAACCCCTCCGGCAGGATTCAAAGACAGAGGATGGAGAAGCCAGCCCTCATGAGAGAGCGCGCATGCAGAGGTAGAGTACGATAATTACATGCCTCCCTCCGAAGACGAGGCAAGCCTCGATTTACGACGAATTTGTCGTGCCTGAGGATCCTGTCGAACTAGAGCGTTTCAAACGCAGGCTTATGGCCACGGCGAGCAGCCTCAAGAAAAAACAGCAACAACTTAGATCTGACCAAGACTTGCTAGCCGACAGATGGACTGAAGTCCTTGCGGCCGAAGAGTATGAACTCGAACGCCCCTCCAAGAACTACCCAAAGCGCAGGCTGCTACCCCGATTAGAGGACGAAGCACCTAAACCTACATCACCAGCGCACGACACGGCCGACCGGCCACCTCGTGGCCGTGACAGAGAGGCCTCTCGGCCCTCCACTCAAGCCGCACCCCGGCGTCGCTCAAAAAAATACTAAGGCACGGGGAAATGCGCCAGACCTGTGAGATATATTGGAGGACAAGGCAAGGCAAACAAGATCGATCTACGGATCGCGTGGGCGCCCCACGACACGTGACGATAACCCTCATGCCGGGTATGGCAAATCCGGCCGGGCGAACACGATGAGACAAAGCTCATTTGAGCTACGCCGTGATATAGCCCAAGATGTAGGCGCCGCACACCCACTATGCTTGATAGATGAAGTAATGGATCATCAAATCCCCGAGGGTTTCAAACCCGTAAACATCGAATCATACGATGGCACAATAGATCCTGCGGTATGGATTGAGGATTATCTCCTTCATATCCACATGGCCCGCGGTGATGATCTACACGCCATCAAATACCTCCCACTCAAGCTTAAGGGACCAGCTCGGCATTGGCTTAACAGCTTGCCAGCAGAGTCAATTGGTTGTTGGGAGGACCTGGAAGCCGCATTCCACGACAATTTCTAGGGCACCTATGTGCGACCACCAGACGCCGATTACCTAAGCCACATAATTCAGCAGCCAGAGGAATCGTCCAGACAATTCTGGACACGGTTCCTAACCAAGAAAAATCGAATAGTCGACTGTTCGGACGCAGAGGCCCTCGCAGCCTTCAAACATAACATCCGTTATGAGTGGCTTGCCCGGCACCTAGGACAGGAAAAGCCGAAATCCATGGCAGCCCTCACAACACTCATGGCCCACTTTTGCACGGAGAAGACAGCTGGCTAGCTCGTAGTAATAACATGACCAAGAGCCCTGGTAATTCGGATACCAACGACAGCAAAGCCAGGTCGCGTCGCAACAAGCACAAGCGCCACATTAACGGCGACAATGCTGAGGATACGGCAGTTAATGCCGGATTCAGAGGCTCTAAACCCGGTCAGCGGAAAAAGCCATTTAAAAGAAATACTCCGGCCCGGCCCAGTTTGGACCGAATACTCGATCGCCGTGCGGATACACGGCACCCCCGAAAAACCAGCCAATCACACCAACAGGGATTGTTGGGTGTTCAAGCAGGCAGGCAAGTTAAATGCCAAAAACAGAGACAAGGGGCTGCATAGCAATGACGAGGAGGAGCCCTAGCCGCCGAACAATAGGGGACAGAAGGGCTGCCCCCCACAAGTGCGGACGGTGAACATGATATACGCAACCCACACACCCAAAAGGGAGCGGAAGCGTGCACTCAGGGACATATATGCGTTGGAGCCAGTCGCCCCAAAGTTCAACCCGTGGTCCTCCTGCCTGATCACTTTTGATCGAAGGGACCACCCCACTAGAATCCGCCATGGCGGATTCGCCGCATTGGTTTTAGACCCAATCATTGACGGATTTCACCTCGCTAGAGTCCTTATGGACGGCGGCAGCAGCCTGAACCTGCTTTATCAGATACAAGCAGAAAAATGGGCATAGATCCTCAAGGATTAAACCCACAAAGACGACCTTTAAAGGCGTCATACCAGGTGTAGAGGCCAACTGCAGGCTCAGTTACACTTGAGGTGGTCTTCGGATCCCCGGATAATTTCCGAAGCGAGGAGTTAATCTTCGACATAGTCCCGTTCTGCAGTGGCTATCACGCACTGCTCGGACGAACGCATTTGCAAAGTTCAATGCGATGCCGCACTACGCATACCTCAAGCTCAAGATGCCAGGCCCTCGAGGAGTCATTATGGTCAATGGAAACATCGAACGCTCTCTCCGAACGGAGGAGCATACGGCGGCCCTCGCGGCGGAAGCACAAAGTAGCCTCTCAACGCAATTCTCCAATCCGGCTATTAAACGTCCGGACACCGTCAAGCGCACCCGGAGTAACCTACAACAAGACCGCCTGGCACGTTCCGAGCAAGCGTAGCAATGCGGCCCCAACCCCAGCCCTCGCGAAGTTGCGAAACCAGTACTACGCGTACATAATTACGCTCTGGAAATACCATGCGCATAGGGGGAGGGGCACGACCACGGCATGCCCAAAATGCGGCTCAACCGAACTAGGGGCTCCCGATTTTTCCATTCTTTTTTTCTTACTTTCAGGACTCCACTCTCCGGAAGGCTTGTCCGGCAGTACAATCGCCGAACACATGATGCAACAGCCAGGGGGCGTAGTTACGTCGAATGTCCAGTGGTCTCTATAACGAGCTAAATACCTGTCTTACATACCGCCTCGCAGCTTGCCCTCGGAGGAGGACATGTCAAATAGTCCCATCTCTTGCTTATCGCACTATTTGTATCGTTCTGCTTTCATAGCAGCCTTTTAATAAACAATGCTCAGCTTCGGCTTATTATTGCATTTTCTATTTATTTCTTTTTCAATAAATATGTTCAGTTATGAAATTTAGCACCCATACACTTTGGTACGGCCAAATACGCCAGGGGCTCAAGTACCCCATAATACGGGGTGAGAAGTCCGA
Organism: Aegilops bicornis; assembly: GCA_021605145.1. Classification (NCBI taxonomy): domain Eukaryota; kingdom Viridiplantae; phylum Streptophyta; class Magnoliopsida; order Poales; family Poaceae; genus Aegilops; species Aegilops bicornis. Next base: position 626,613,974 of record CM038671.1, on the reverse strand, counting down.
ACACTTTAACAAGTGCGACACCCCCGAACTTATAGCATTATATGCATAAGCTCCGAATCATGTCTTGGGTCAATAGTTGGGTTTGCCCGGCTCCTATGTTTTGGTACCTTACGTTCCGTTATATCGGCTAAGGTAGCGCTAGGAGAACTACTGCGATTGTGCCCCGGTTGAGCTGGGTTCAACACCTCAGTAGAGAAAGCTAAAACTGACCGTCATGATAGGGCGAGAGCTGGTCGCTGTTCGAGAGGTTTCGAGTCCCTAAAGACTTATGCCGCTTAGAGCGAGGAGTCGGCTTTGTCCGGCCTAGGCGTGGATAGCGCCCCGAACTCGGTCTTCCGAATACTGGGGGCTTCGCCGAAATTTAAAACTATATAATTCTATGGCTAAGTGAGAGTAATAAAGCATTATAGTCCGATTGGCTTGTTCGTTATGCTGAGCGCCTCCCTCGAAGGACCCAAGAATGGGAACAAGAGCGCTCAGGTTTATCCCGAACACCCCAGCACTCGTGGCATGGGGGCAGAAGCCGACGACTCGCCATCTCTCAGATTTAATAAACGGCCGCACAGAAGGTAATATTTTAAATTCAAAAAGCGTTGCTTAGCGCATATGAACAAGTTTTCAGCGCACAGGATAACACGAGCGAGTTTACTTAAAAAATTATATCCTTGGAACATTCATCCTCCATAAGGCGGGCACCCTTCAGGACGCCCTCATAATACATCTCGGGCTTGCGATGCGCCTTGTCCTCCTGTGGCCCATCTGTCACCAGCTTCTCAGCATCCATCTTGCCCCAGTGTACTTTAACACGGGCAAGGGCCCTACGGGCGCCTTCGATGCATACAGAGCGCTTGATGACTTCAAGATGTGGACAGGCATCCGCCAGCCGCCTCACCAGCCCAAAGTAGCTCCCAGGTATGACCTCCCCAGGCTATAGCCGGATTATAAGGCCCTTCATGGCCTGTTCGGCCACCTTATGGAGCTCGACCAGCTGCTTCAGCTGGTCGCTCAAAGGGCACTGGTGTCCGGCCTCGATATCGAGACCAGAGCACCTTCTCCGCCGAGTTCCCCTCCTCGGCCCGGTAGTATGCGGCAGCGTCGGACACATCAAGGGGCAGATCTGCGAATGCTCCTGGAGAGCTCCAGACTCGGGTAAGTAACAAGTAATTCACTTTCACGTGCTTGCTTTGCATAAAGAATGCCTTACCCGCCTCTATCTTCTTCATCGCCTCAATTTCCTGGAGGGCTTTTTGGGCTTTGGCCTTGGCAGATTTGGCGCTCTCAAGGGCCGAGGCAAGCTCGGACTCTCGAGTCTTTGAGTCAAGCTCCAAACTCTCGTGTTTTTTCACGGGAGCCTGGAGCTCTTGCTGCACCTCTGCCACCCGCGCCTCCTGCTTTTCTCACTCGATGCGCTCCACGGCCGCATTGTCTTCGGCCTTGGACAGCGCTTTCTTCAGGGTTGCCACCTGGGTTGTGGCCCCTGCAATACTCACGTTGGTCCTGTCATGTTTTGCAACCGCATATTTTTTATATACTTACATAAGGTATCACTTACCTTCCTTGTCCTCGAGCTGCTTCTTGGCAAGGTCGAGCTCGTTCTCGGACCGCTCGAGGCTCTACTTCAATGCATCGACCTCTGCAGTCAATGTGGCAGAGGTCAGCAGCGCAACCTGCATTCCCATATTGACATACTTATGTTAGACTCCTACGTATATATATTAGATCCTCAGTTCAGCTTTTCTTTCCGAACACTAAACTGAGCATCAGGGGCTACTGTCTATACGGTAATATTTTTACATATCTTAAATACATACCTCAAAGCCTGTTAGAAGGCTGGCACAGGCTTCAGTCAGCCCGCTCTTGGCGGACCGAACCTTCTGGATCACCGCACTCATAATAGTGCGGTGCTCCTCGTCGATGGAGGCGCCGTTAAGCACCTCCAGCAAATTATCCGGTGCCTCCGGTTGGACGGAGGTCACCGGCGTCGTAAACTTGCCCTTCTTACAAGGGGGTCAGCGGACTCCGGAACCCTTGAAGGTTCCGGCGGTGTCCGCCCGGGCCGGACTTGGAGCCCTTGGGGGTTTTGTCCCCTTTACTGGAGTCCGGGAGGTCGCCTTTGGCGCGCCCAGGACCACCTCATCCTGGCTTGGACCCTTTTGGGACTCCACCTCGGCATCGTCCGTAGGGCGAGGGGAGGTAGCGGTCGGAAGCGAATTCACATCCGGCAAATCCAGGGAGCCGCTCGACGAAGCGTCGAGCCAGGCCTTGGGCGGACTGCATGATTATATTCGGCGTCACAAGATATTATGCAATAAAGGAACGCCATGAGTCATTCTGGTATCCAAACACCTACGATTTTGCCAAGGGCTTGGCCCTATGCGGCCACTCCTCTTCGTCGTCGTTTTCGTGGGAGGAGGGTCCTTCCTTTCTTGGACCCTCCGGCCTCCCCCGTTGGGGCGACCTTCCTTTTCTTCTATCCCCCCGCTGGGGGAGAGACCTCTCTTTCCTCCTCCTCGTTTTTGTGGGAGGAGTCCGCCTCGGAGTCATCGGACAATGAGTCCGACACCACCATGCACCGGGAACTCTTTCGAGTTCCCGTGGCTTTCTTCTTGGCCTTCTTCTCCGGCACCACATAGGGGTCCGGAACCAGCAGCCCCGTCAAGCGGGCATCCACTGGGTCTTCGGGCAAGGGAGCCGGACAGCTGATCTGCCCGGACTTCTCCTGCCAATCCTGTCAAAGGTAAGGGAGTTTAGATCCCGCATGGAGTCAAACTATAAAAGACAAATATCCTGTAAGAGGTAAAAAAAAGCTTACCGCGTTGGCTTGACGCTGCGCGCTGAATCCGCGATCCTCGGTAGCGGATGCGGGAGCCTCGGCGCCCTTGAACAGCACCTTCCAGGCATCTTCGTACGTAGTGTTGAAGAGCCTGCTCAGGGTTCGGTGATGTGCCGGATTAAACTGCCACAAGCTGAAAGCCCGTTGTTGGCACGGGAGGATCCGGCAGATGAGCATGACCTGGACTACGTTAACGAGTTTGAGCTTCTTGCTTGCCAGGTTTTGGATGCATGTTTGGAGTCCGGTCAGCTCTCCCTTTTTGCCCCACGGCAGGCCCTTCTCTTTCCAGGAGGTGAGCCGCGTGGGGATTCCAGATCGAACTTCGGGGCTGCGACCCATGCAGGTCAGCGGCTCGGTGATGTAGAACCATCCCGACTGCCACCCCTTTATGGTCTCCACGAAGGAGCCCTCGAGCCATAGGACGTTGGGAATCTTGCCCACCATGGCACCTTTGCACTCCGCTTGGCGGACGCCCACTATCTTCGGCTTGGCATTGAAGGTCTTCAGCCATAAGCCGAAGTGGGGCTGGATGCAGAGGAAGGCCTCGCACACGACGATGAACACCGAGATGTTGAGGATGAAGTTCGGGGCCAGATCGTGGAAATCCAGGCCGTATTAGAACATGAGCCCCTGGACAAATGGGTGGAGTGGGAAGCCTAGTCCACGGAGGAAATGGGTGAGGAACACCACCCTCTCATGGGGCCTGGGGGTGGGGATGAGCTGCCCCTCTTCTGGGAGCCAGTGCGCAATGTTGTCAGACAAGTATCCGGCCTCCCTCAGCTTTTTGATGTGTCCCTCCATGACGGAGGAGACCATCCACCTGCCTCCCACTCCGGACATGGCTGGAGAAGGTTGAGGTGGGGTGTGCAGACTTGGGCGCTCGAGCTCGAGTGCGCGAAGATGGATAAGCAAAGGAGGAAGAAGGCGTAGATGAAAAAGGTGGATCCTTATCCCCTTATATGGGTGGACGAAACTATGTGCCCCCACCAGCCTGGTAAAACTCGCTTATCTCCCAAGTGCCGTAATTAATGGCACGGTTGGGTTACCTACGCCCGTATTGATGAGAACCCCGGAATAAGGGGACACGATCTCTGCTTCGACAAAGACGTGCCAAGGAAACCGCCTCGCTAAATGCGCTGAGCTGGGACAGTAAAAACAATTCAAATAAAGGCTTGGTCGTGGTGTGATGTCACGCTGCGGAATACGTCAGCAGATTGGACTTGTGTAAATATTATTCTCTCTACGGTGGTATGTGGAACTTATTTTGTAGAGCCGGACACTATCCTTGTTTTCAAAATCTTCTATGAAGTATTCGGAGGAGGAACCCGCCTTGCAATGCCGAAGACAATCTGCGTGCCGGACTCCTCGTCATTGAAGCCTGGTTCAGGGGCTACTGAGGGAGTCCTGGATTAGGGGGTGTCCGGATAGCCGGACTATAACCTTTGGCCGGACTCCTGGACTATGAAGATACAAGATTGAAGACTTCGTCCCGTGTCCGGATGGGACTTTCTTTGGCGTGGAAGGCAAGCTTGGTGATACTGATATGTAGATCTCCTCCCATTGTAACCGACTCTGTGTAACCCTAGCCCTCTCCGGTGTCTATATAAACCGGAGGGTTTTAGAAGAACAACAATCATACCATAGGCTAGCTTCTAGGGTTTAGCCTCTCTGATCTCGTGGTAGATCTACTCTTGTACTACCCATATCATCAATATTAATCAAGCAGGAGTAGGGTTTTACCTCCATCGAGAGGGCCCGAACCTGGGTAAAAACATTGTGTCCCTTGTCTCCTGTTACCATCCGCCTAGACGCACAGTTCGGGACCCCCTACCCGAGATCCGCCGGTTTTGACACCGACATTGGGCCTTATTTGCTTCTAACAAATGGACGTACGCCGACCAGTCTGTCGCTATACATATAGCTAGCTAGGTCCTTATAACTCGTTTTTACCCACACGTCGATCGATCTACCTCATTAGTTGTGTCTCTCCCTTCCCCCAACAAACAACAATTGATCTACCGATCTAGTTAGGTTTGCTTACCAAACACATGGTTCCCCTTCATCATCCATGGATACGTCCCAACAAATCTATCATGCACAGCCACACACAGAAACACATCTCCACTCTTATTGATAACATTGCAGTTCCACCCTCAGTTTGTCTAGTAGGCCTCTCCCACCATCTCCGAGAAGCAACTCCATCACCCATCCAGCACTCTACCCCTCTCCCTCCCTCTCTCTCTCCTCTCTCTCTCTCTGTCCCATCATATTTCCCGTCCTTCATTTATGTATGGATGTCTACCAATCTCCCTCAAGACAGAGCTTGGTCTCTCCTTCTCAACACATATACGAGTCGTTCTACCTCTATAGTTAGGCCTCTCCCTACCCCTCCCCCCACCCCCCTCCCCCCCCACACACACACCGATACATCGAGCGCTCTAGTCATGTCTCCCTGCCACACACAAACTTGACATGTGCCCTCTAATGTTCTGGTAGGCCAGTCGCCCTATATCTTTGACTTGCACACACACAATTTCGATGGCTCTCTTCATCGATCTCGCGCCCACCCACTTGATCCTCTCTTCGACTCTATCGATAGCTATGACCCCTCCCTCTCTTCTTGTGGATTGCCCGACCCTCTATGTATGATATGGATAGGCCTCCATTTCATACACATTGCATGCAAAATTTTGTTTGAGATGTCATCGACACATATTCCCACAAATAATTCACGAAATCAACCCCCCACCCCAAAACAAAAAACACTCACGGACGCGGTTTGTATCTCTCACACACACCCACTTAGGTGGGGGACTTGCAGGAAGAGAAGAGGTGCATGCACGCACGCATTCTCCCGTCTCTTTCCCAACCACACCTGCTGGTACACGGTGGAGCTCAATTCTGTACGAAAAAGGCAGCCCACATGGTAATTTGGCACGTGTACTAGTTGTCCACTTGATGGAGGGAGGATCGTCTACCACGGGTGAACAAACAAATTGCGACTTGACGTGTTATGTTAAAAAAGAGGCAAACCATGTGGGGCCTACCTTAGAGGCAAGACTTTTGATGTGTCCCACAACTCGCAGTAACAAGGAGAAGCTTGCTTAGTACACTGCCTCTCCGCCCACGGGCGCGGTGGCTCGCAAGATGAGGTGAAGCTTGCTCCGCCTTATGCCCGCTCCCTCGCCCATGCGTGCGGTGGCTCGCAGGACGAGGAGAAAAATTTACTACTCCCTCCGTTTACTCCTCGTCCCTACTACCTTGGTTATAGAGATTATATCATATTGTTCAGAATATATATGTCCTTTAGTAGATTTCAATATGAACTACTAGTACATACTCCAAACACTGATGTATATAGACGTATTTTAGAGTGTAGATTCACTCATTTTGCTCCGTATGTAGCACTCTCCCTCGCCCTCGTGGTGGACGTGAAACAATTCATTCGGTCTCATATAGCCAAAACAATATATACTGCACTACCATTATTGCTCGACTTCCCGAAGAGGTGAAGAGCCAATCGCAAGGTTAATATTTTGGAGATGCCAAGCGCAAGGTTATAGGAGAATGAGTAGTAGGTGTCGCGTCATTTATAAATAAAGTTTTTTTTCTTCAGTGGCACGTACGCAATATGATAGGTTCATATGGAGAGAAAAGGAAACCGCTCCACTATATACATAGTCGACGGGACAGCCTACACGGTTGCTTGTCGGGTTGTTCTCTTCACACTCTCTCGCATGAAACAATCGTGGCCACATCTCTAACATCCCGCGGATCACGCCCGCTTGGGGAAGGGGTGGATGCTTAGTGTAGATGCGGTGGCCGCCGACGACGATAACCCACCGCTTACGTCCGATCAGGGGTCCCCACCGTTCTCTCTCACAAAGCCGGTGAGGTTGCCTTCGTCCCTTGCTCACTTCGCTGACGTGGGCAGTTGCCACCTCCCGCCGCCCTCCTCGAGGTTGAGCTACGGCCCTCAGGTACACCGCCCGTTACAGCCGGCTTGCACCATCGCTTCAATGCCCACATCACTCCCTATGGATATTTCTCTACTTCTTTGCCCCACACATACCTCTACTGGCTTCTACGTACTGTATTTGTGATGAGTTTATGTCTCATCAACTAGTCCCAGTAATCTTATTCTAATCACACTTCTTCAATTTCTTTGCCACAAGGATGCTCATCTTGATTTTGGTGAAACTGCACAAAATGATCCGATGGTCAAAAGGTTGCAAACTTCATCTATTAGGAAGCTCGAGCGTTGCCAGCAAATTGAAGCCTGGTCAGGGTTCACGGTTCAAGGGCTAGGGACTGCATGGATCGGTTTTTTCTTTAGCAGCCTCTGTTCCAAAATAAGTGTCAACTTTAGTAATAGTAAAACTTTGTACTAAAGTTTGCACAAAGTTGAGACACTTATTTTGGAACGGAGGGAGTACATATTTGCTATGATCTGTCAATCATTGAGATGCAATAGCATGCATGTTAGTCTCCTTTGTATTTGATGAAATGTTGCAATGGGCAACCTTGGACGCAAGATACATGTACAGAAGCTGGAAGCTTCATAGCATTGTACAAATTTATCTCGCTGATAAATTACAGTATGTACTATACTAGTACTTCCTCCGTTCCTAAATATAAGTCTTTGTAGAGATTTCACCATGAACCACATGCGGATGTATATAGATGCATTTTAAGTGTAGATTCATTCATTTTGTTCCGTATGTAGTTCACCTAGTGGAATCTCTACAAAGACTTATCTACTAGTAATAGCTAGCCCCCACTACTAGGAATTCTCTATCCTCTCCTTGAGCCACATCATCAAAATTGATGTAGCCATTAGATGAAGTAAATCAGTCCATAATAGCCGCCCTGATCTAGACGTTGAGAGGCTCAAGACTAAGACACATGCAAGCATGCAGAAATACCGTGGCACATGCATGTGAGTGGGTTTTGAATCACATCAACATGTTCTGCATGCAAGCATGCACCGTAGCATGCATGTAAGTGAGCTTTTAAGTCCCATTAACATGTCAAAAAGAAAATATAATCCCATTATGCAAGAGGGAGTTGGCTGATCTTTTTTCCTTACGTGGGATGATCTAAATGATGATGGGAGTTTATTTAGTTTGGCTACCACATTTGTCATGCGGTTATAGATTTTTTTTTAGTTCTATGAAATCGATAATTTTGCGCAGAGAGACTCATCTAGTAATATTTAGGAACAGAGGGAGTACTATGTAAAGAGTTAGGTGTCGCACGGTGATAGTGTGAGGTGGGCCATGTAATCACTGAGCCTGCGTGTTTTCACTGCTCTTGCACTCCTCCACTGTAAGAATGGAGAAAATTGTAATCTAGTAGTAGTAGTACCTCCTTTTGCCGAAAGCGTGGGACATCCAAAGAGTCCTACCACCTCAGTAATAAAGACCAATGAGCCGTCAAATCACATAGACCCAGCAGTAAGTTGGACGGACGAAGCAACCATCACTCTTTCCCTAGTGAGAGGTCGCGTCCGCTCTACCCGGGCATGAATGCGGCACCGATTCTTTGGAGCGGCGCTGACCGTTTCGGGCGGGAAGCGCGCGCGGGCGATGGAGGGGTTTTGGGTGGGCCAGGCTGGTCCGGAGCGTGCGTGGCAGCTGTCCGCATGTCCCTACCGGACACGTCTGAAAACGAGAGGATGCACCGACTCTCGCGGCTAAAATCGTACAATACACACCATCTCTCTGTAGGAGTAGGTCGATCTATCGCACTCTCTAACACACACACGCACACGCACGCACCTTGGTCCCGTTGCACCTTCTAACGTGACTTAAATCGAATACAAGTGCCCAAAATTTGTGTGCATGTTATAATAAGGATTCGCTTAAAATAGTACATGAGCGAACAGAGGGATCAATTGGCCAGTGTTCCCGAGCAGTACCGAGATGTGTGAGGTAAGATACACCGCTGGCGCTTTTAATTTTTCTTATTAATTTGTTTGTTTCACCCTCTGACTGGTGGGACCCAACGTACTACGTGGAGAGAGGTAAGGTGACTAAGGCTGCATTATTTCTGCACCATTGTGGATAGTCTTACCACCAAAGCCACATGACACGATTATGATTGAAATCCCAATGACTCCCACACACACAAAAAAACATGGCATACTTGTCACACGAATGCAGGAATGTATAAAAGGTTATTTTCCTCTCGTTGAACATAAGGGGAGGGTTGTGTAGCTGGTTAGCTTGTTCGCTCATCAATTGAGGTCTTGGGTTCGATAACTACACTTGAGCATAATTTTTGCCAGGAGGATTCTTTGACTGGTCAAAATGTTTTCTAGGGTTTGCACGCTTCACACTCTCTCTCTAGTATATATGTACACGCTGGAGCCTCGGCGCTTGTAGTTGCTCTCTTCACACTCTCTCGCCCTCTCCAGCTGGAGCCTCAGCGCTTGTAGTTCCTCTCTTCACACTCTCTCGCCCTCTCCAGATCTAAACAAGACTTCGTTGGCCTCTCTCTCTCTCCCCTCACTGCTTCTCAAAGAGCTGGCAGGATCCGTCTGCCGGGAAGGGAAGGAGGCTTAACGTTGTCGCCGTCGGTGAGGGAGGGAATCCACTACCAGCACAGCTGTTCACTTTCCACCCAGCGGCGGCGCGGGAGGGCCTCCGACCCCTTCTTCTTTGTCGTCGTCCCGTCGCCCACCGAACCACGCCCCAAGAACCTTAAGGTATAATTTACTTACTCCACATGCATTGCTCTAGCTGCATGTATACCATGAATCTAGGACGTGGTTCAAAGAGGAAAGGAGTAGGGGAAAGTAGTGGAAAAGTTGTACTCCCTCCGTTCCTAAATATAAGTCTTTGTAGAGATTTTACTAGGACTACATACGGAGCAAAATGAATGAATATACACTCTAAAATGCATTTATATACATCCGTATGTTGTTCATAGTAGAATCTTTACAAAGACTTATATTTAGGAATGGAGGAAGTATATAGTATGAATCTAGGGCGTGGTTCAAAGAGGAAATGAAGGGGGAAAGTTGTATAGCATGAATCTAGGACGTGGTTCAAAGAGGAAAGGAATGTAGGAAAGTAGTGGGGAAAGTTGTATCGCATAAATCTAGGACGTGGTTCAAAGAGGAAAGGAAGGGGCAAAAGTACTAGTTCAAAAAGGAAAGGAAGGGACAAGGCTGTAGAGTTTGAGCAGGACTAGATTTGATGCGCTCACATAGGGAAACGTGTCTAAAGATAACAAAACTGGGACCAACACATATATGCTCCTTGGTTGTTTGTTCTTTGTTGCAACAGACTGTGCATGACCATAGTACATCGGTAGATGCACATGGTGTCAAAAGGCCCACCGTCTCCTGCAACTCATTATCTGTTGTTAATCTAAGGCCCTGCTTGATTAAAACTCCCTAGTCCCTACCGCTTGGTTCCGTGGACTAAACATGGACTAGAGGTTATTAAATGACATGCTAAAAGACCATGTTACCCCTAGTAATGAACTAATAGAAACAAGGTGCGATGTGTGGCAGGGGCAACTGTTGGAAAAAGTCCCAAAAAGACTCCCTCGGGGTCTTCTTTCTTTAGTCCCAAATGCCCACTTTTAGTCCCTAAAAGTCCCTCCTCCTTGGTTTAGATGGGACTGACAGGATTTTTTTAGTCCCTACACCAAAATGTCCCTGTAAACAAACACCCTCTAATAATGCCGCTGGAAAATTGATGCAATGCCACAGTTAAAAGCAAATTACATGTTTAATGAATTTTATTGTTAATATAATCTCTATGTTAATATTAATCAATGCCCCCGTTTGAGAAATGATACTGTCTTGCTTTCTTTCCCATTTAGATAAGGTAGATGCTTCTTTTTGTTGGCTTCTGTGTCATCCACCGTTATTGACCACTAATTGTTTCCTTTGCACCTACGTGTAAAAAAGGGTTATGTACTTCACCTCATTGCCATTGTGACATTTTGTTGCACTGCACAAAACACTTTTGTTTTAAGAGTGTTTTGTGCAGTTCAACCAAAATGTCACACCGACAATGTTGCTTGATTGCTTGATCTTAGTGGAAACAAGAGGAGATCTTACTTCCTATCCGTTAAGGCGAATTTGGTTCAGATCTTCTTCTTGTGAGTTGTTTGAATTCCGCATCATGAGAGGTCAGTACTAGCCTTCTTTCACATGATTCTGCAGTGTTCTTTCATATGTTGTGCTACTTGTACGATAATGTTGCTTGATTTTAGTGAACTGCACAAATCGAGACAAGACTTCCAATCAGATAAAGCGCCGTAATATCCCATTGAGGTAAGATAAGGATATTTCACAACAGTTGGCCTGTATTTTGCCACTTTCATCAGAAAATTAGGTTTAGTACTATACTTGTGCTCCCTAATTTACATGCCAAATCTTACATTGAAGGCGAAGCTTGTCTGCTATTGAACCAAGTGATGAAGGGGAAGGACAAGCGGAAGAAAAACAAAAATCAACTCCCGGTGCTGTAATGAAGCACTAGAACTGTGATGACAAAAGTAATGATATAGTTTTGCATCTTAATTTTGCTATGGCTGGAACGAGCAATTGTTTTGCCATTGATTTGATGCCATACATAATTATCTCTACTTGTGCAAACAGGGATCTTCTTTGAAGATACCATATATTTTAGTGGAACTGCACAAGAAGATGTTGGAAACATTAAACTAATCGAGGAGTATATAGTAAGCATGGCCACCCCGTAGATAGCAACAGATGGTTCCGGAGAAGTGCTTCATCTCAGTATGCTCTACACAATCAGCCTCCTAACAAAGGTTGGTACTGCCCACTGATTTCATCCATATGATTGAGCTTTGTCATCTCTATTGGTGTTGTGCTACTATTTAGATCTTGTCATGAAAAAGTGGTATTGTCCTTGAGAAGTGCTTCATCCGTGTTGTTTTAAATATTTCCTTTCCTTTTTTCGAGCAAACATGGATGCTAGCATTTAGTAGTCCTCTTGTCTTTGCACAACAGGATCATCTTCCTCCTGAAGAAGAATATGGAGTATGTGAAGTGACTAGTTACGATTATGCCGGGATGAAGAAGCCATGTCTATCTTCTCATCGGAAGGAGCGGTTGAAGGATGGTTACATTACTCCCCACAAGACCAAACTAACTTCATTTCGGAAGGACGACAAATCTCCATTTTTTTCTTTGTGATCTTGTGAGTACAATGTTGTTCTATGATTCTTTCTGGCGAGTTCCATTTTTCTCAAAGTGTGCTCTACATGGACCATGTATGTGCCTGTTTAAACTGTCAAATCATAGTACAATTTGCTTTATACTAATCACTTTTTTGTATTTGTGCAAACAGGGTGCTCGACTTGATTTCAATGGGAACTGCACAAAATGTTCATGAATACATCGAATTATTCATTTCCACCACAAGAAAGGAGGTGCCGATAAGTTCAAGGCGTTGCAACATATAAGGGCGAAATTATACAAGCTACGCGCGAATTTGGTTGATTTTGGTGGAACTGCACAAAAAGAACAGCTGGTTTATTTAGCACGAGGTGCCATGTCAATGTTCGAACTGATGGCAAACCCTGCCCATTCCACAATCGTAGGCATTTGATATTTTGGAATGGGACAACCTTGTCAAATTTTGCTCATTGATTTTAGCAAGACATGCGTTTGATATTTTCAAATGGGACGCCCTTCGCTGTCAGCAGCGTCGATCAATTTTTCTTTATTCTTTAGTTGTGCAGTAAATATTGCCTCTGACATGTGAGTCGCTGAGATGCATAATCATCGGTTGTTTTGAATGTTCTCTATGAATTGCCAGGCCTGTGTATTTGATTGCAATGTACAGAAACGCTAAAAAGCTTCTCAAACTTTGTACTCCTTCTGTTCCTTTTTACTTTGCACATTGTGAAAGTGCATACTTTTTGGTATAAGATTGGTCAAAGTAGAGATACTTTGACTGCAGACAAAACTTGTACGCAGACTAGAAAGGAACGGAGGGAGTACATGTGAAACTGCTGCAAACGAGGTGATCATCCTGGGAATAATGCTAGTACGTATTGTATTGCATGTTCATCCAATGCCAGTGATACAGGAATTCGAACTAATCAAAATAAATTCATTAATACACGGTCGGATTTCATATAAACAAGCCGGATTTCATTACATTTCATACATTCTTCAACTAAAAAGGGGTGGGCTGGAGGTATAATTAATTAACCGAAGCTATCCACCTGTGTCCCGCTGAGCCGAACAGAAGCTTCAGTGACTTAACTGCAGGTGCAGTTGCGTAAATGACATGTGGCCTGTTGGGACCACGTGTCAGTCAGCCAACTGCACCAGCAGTTAAGTAGAAGTAGCGTTCTTCTCCAGCGCAGCTCTCCGACTCCACGTCACCGCCAAGAAGCTAACCGGCCGTCAATGGCAGACCGGTCTTCCACATCGCCAAGGAACAGGCCGACCGTGCCTTTCGATCAAAGGAGGAAGCACCCACGTCACCAGCGCACGACATGGCAGACCGGCCACCCCGTGGCCGCGACAGAGAAGCCTCTCGGCCCTCCGCTCAAGCCACGCCCCGACGCTGCTCAAAAAGTACCAAGGCACGGGAAAACGCGCCGGACTTGCGAGATATATTGGAGGATAAGGCAAAGCATACAAGATCGATCTACAGATCGCGTGGGCGTAACGACTCAGATGATTACCGTCACGCGGATACTGACAAACCGGCCGGGCGAACCACGATGAACAAAGCTCATATGAGCTATGTCGTGATATAGCCCAATACAGAGGCGCCAAGACACCCACTATGCTTCACAGATGAAGTAATGGATCATCAAATCCACGAGGGCTTCAAACCCGTAAACATTGAATCATACGATGGTACCACAGATCCTGCGGTCCGGATCGAGGACTATCTCCTCCATATCCACATGGCTCTGCGGTGATGATCTACATGCCATCAAATACCTCCCACTCAAGCTTAAAGGACCAGCTCGACATTGGCTCAACAGCTTGCCGCCAGAGTCAATCGGTTGTTGGGAGGACACGGAAGCCGCATTCCTTGATAACTTCCAGTGGCACATATATGTGCGACCACCGACGCCGATGACCTTAGCCATATAATTCAGCAGCCGGAAGAATCGGCGGAACAATTACGGGCGTGGTTCCTAACAAAGAAAAATCAGATCGTCGACTGTCCGGATGCAGAGGCGCTAGCAGCCTTCAAACACAACATCCGCGACGAGTGGCTAGCCCGGCACCTAGGAAAGGAAAAGCCGAAATCCATGGGAGCCCTCACCACACTCATGACCCGCTTTTGCGCGTGAGAGGACAGCTGGCTAGCTCGAAGCAACAACTTGGCCAAACACCCTGGTAGTTCGGATACAAAGGACAGCAATGGCAGGTCGCGTCACAACAAGCATAAACGCGCCGCGTAACGGTGATAATGTTGAAGATCTGACGATAAATGCCGGATTCAGAGGCTCTAAACCCGGTCGTGGAAGAAGCCATTCAAAAGAAATACCAGTGGCCCGTCCAACTTGGACCGAATACTCGATCGCTTGTGCGGATACATGGCACCCCGAAAAACCAGCCAACCACACCAACAGGGATTGTTGGGTGTTCAAGCAAGCAGGCAAGCTAAGCGCCAAAAACAACGACAAGGGGCTACATAGCGATGACGAGGAAGAGCCCCGGCCGCCGAAAAATAGAGGATAGAAGGGCTTTCCCACACAAGTGCGGACGGTGAACATGATATACGCAACCCACATACCCAAAAGGGAGCGGAAGCGCGCACTAAGGGACGATATCTGTGATGGAGCCGATCGCCCAGTTCAACCCATGGTCTTCCTGCCCAATCACCTTCGATCGAAGGGACCACCCCACTAGCATCCGTCACGGCGGTTTCGCCGCATTGGTTCTTGACCCAATTATTGACGGATTTCACCTCACCAGAGTCCTGATGGACGGCGCCAGCAGCCTGAACCTGATTTATCAGGATACATTGCGCAAAATGGGCATAGACCCGTCAAGGATCAAACCCACAAAGATGACCTTTAAAGGCGTCATTCCAGGTGTAGAGGCCAACTGCACAGGCTCTGTTACACTTGAAGTGGTCTTCGGATCCCCGGATAACTTCCGGAGTGAGGAGTTAATCTTCGACATAGTCCCGTTCTGCAGCGGCTATCACGCACTGCTCGGACGAACTGCATTCGCAAAATTCAATGCGGTGCCGCACTACGCGTACCTCAAACTCAAGATGCCAGGCCCTCGAGGCGTAATCACGGTCAATGGAAACACGACGCTCCCTCCAAAGCGGAGGAGCATACGGCCGCCCTTGCGGAAGAAGTGCGAAACAGCCTCTTAAGGCAATTCTCTAGTCCGCCAATAAACAATGGGACAACATCAAAGCGCGCCGGAGTAACCTACAAGCAAGACTGCACAGCACGTTCGAACAAGCGTAGTAATGCAGCCCCAACCCCATCCTCGCGAACTTGCGAAGCGATTACTACGCTGCGTAATTGCGCTCTGAAGCACCATGGGCATAGGGGACGGGCCACGACCACGGCACGCCCAGAATGCGGCTAGACCGCACTAGGGGCTCCCGTTTGTGTCATACCTTTTTTTCTTTTTCTTCCTTTTACTTTCGTGACTCGTTCTCCGAAGCCACTGTCCGGCATTCGCGCCGAATACACGATGCAACAGCCAGGAAGCGAAAACTGCGTCAGTGTCCGGTGGTCTCTATTACGAGCAGTATACCTGTTTTACATACCACACCGCAAACTTACCCCTGGAAGAGGGACATGTCAAAAGTCACATACCTTGCTTATCGCACAATTTGTATCGTTCTGCTTTTATTTGCAGTTTCTTTTGAATAACCAATATATAGCTCTTGCCTATTATTGCATTCTTTCCCATTATATATGTTCATTTATGACATTGCTGCAACTGCATAATTTGGTTCGCCAATACACGAGGGCTTATGTACCCCAAAAACATGGTGTGACAAGTCTGAACACTTTCACAAGTGCGGCACCCAGACTTATAGCATTATATGCATCGGCTCGAATCATGTCTTGGGTCAATAGTTGGGTTTGCCCGGCTCCCATGTTTTGGTACCTTACGTTCCGTTATATCGGCTAAGGTAGCGCTGGGAGAACCACTGCGATTGTGCCCCGGTTGAGCTGGGTTGAGCACCTCAGTGGAGAAAGCTAAAACTGGCCGTCATGATAAGGCGAGAGCCGTTCGCTGTTCGTGAGGTTTCTTCGAGTCCCTAAAGTCTTATGCCGCTTAGAGCGAGGAACCGGCATTGTCCGGCCAAGGCGTGGATAGTGCCCCGAACTCGGTCTTCTGAATACTAGGGGCTTCGCCGAAATTTAAAATTATAGAATTCTATGGCTAAGTGAGAGTGTTCAAGCATTATAGTCCGGTTGCCTGGTTCGTTGCATTGAGCGCCTCCCTCGAAGGACCCAAGAATGGTAACAAGAGCGCTCAAGTTTATCCCGAACACCCGGCACTCTGGCATGGGGAAATTTGAAGCCAACGACTCACCATCTCTCAAATTTGATAAACGGCCGCACAGAAGGTAATATTTTAAATTCAAACATACAGGATAACAAATGCGAGTCTACTCAAATATTACATCTTTGGAGCATTCACCCGCTATAAGACGGGCACCCTTCAGGACGCCCTCATAATGCTTCTCGGGCTTGTGATGTTCTTTGCCCGGCGGTGGCCTGTCCGTCACCAGCTTGTCTGCGTCCAGCTTGCCCCAGTGCACCTTGGCATGGGCACCTTCAATACAGACGGAGCGCTTGATGACTTCGATCCATGGACAGGCATCCACCAGCCGTCGCACTAGCCCGAAGTAGCTCCCAGGCATGGCCTCATTTGGCCACAGCCAAGCTATAAGGCCCTTCATGGCCTGTTCGGCGACCTTGTGGAGCTCGACCAATTGCTTCAGTTGGTCGCAAGGGCACCGGGTGTTCGGCCTCAGCATACTGAGACCAAAACATTTTTTCCGTCGAGCTCCCTTCTTCGGCTCGGTAGAAAGCGGCATCATCGAAGACACTCCGCGGCAGATCTGCGAACGCTCCTGGAGAGCTCCGGATTCGGGTAAGTACTAGATAATTGACTTTTACATTCTTGCTCTGCATAAAGAATGCCTTACCCACCGCGATCTTCTTTATTGCCTCAATCTCCTGGAGGGCTTTTTGGGCCTCGGCCTTAGCAGCTTTGGCACTCTCAAGAGCTGAGGCAAGCTCGGACTCTCGGGTCTTCGAGTCACGCTCCAAACCCTCGTGTTTTTTCACGAGAGCCTGGAGCTCTTGCCGTACCTCCGCCAGGTGCGCCTCCCCCTTCTCTCGCTCGGTGCGCTCCACGGCCACTTTGTTTTTGGCCGCGGACACCGCCTCCTTCAGGGTCGCCACCTCGCTCGTGGCCCCTGCAGTACCCATGTTATTCCTGTTATCTTTTGCAACCACATTTTTTAAATTCCATAAGGTATTACTTACCTTCCTTGTCCTCGAGCTGCTTCTTGGCTTGGCCGAGCTCGTTCTCGGACCGCTCGAGGCTCTCCTTCAATGCATTGACCTCTGCAGCCGGTCTGGCGGAGGTCGGCAGGTAGCCTGCATTCCCATATTGACATAATTATGTTAGACTCCTGCGTATATCTTTTTAGATCCTCAGTCCGGCTTTTCTTTCCGAACACCGAACTAAGCATCGAGGCTCTTGTCTATGCGGTAATCTTCTTACATATATTGAAAACTTACCTCAAAGCCTGTTAGAAGGCCGTTGCGAGCTTGATCGGCCCGTTCTTGGCGGATGAACTTTCCGGATCACCACACTCATAACAGGCGGTGCTCCTCCTCGATGGAGGCGCTGTTAAGCGCCTCCGATGCTATCCGGTGCCTCGGTTGGGCCGGAGGACACCGGCGTCTTACCCTTCCTACGAAGGGGCCGCTTGCCGGACTTCGGAACCGCTGAAGGTTCCGGTATGGAGTTCGGACAAGGGTCGGGCTTAGAGCCCCTGGGGGTCTCGCTCCCCTCGCACCTGGAGTCTGGGAGGCTGCCTTGTGGCGCCTCCTGCGCCACCTCCTCTTGACCAGGCCCCCCTTGGGGCCCCACCTCGGCGTCGTCAGCAGCGTGAGGTGAGGAGGCGGCCGGAGTGAAGTACTCTCCACTTCCGACGAATTCGGGGACCCGCTCGACGAAGTGGCGAGCTCGTCCTTGGGCGGGCTGCATGATTGTTCGGCATTAGAGAACACTATGCAATGAAAAAAAACATGGGTCTCCGGACACTTCCGATCTCGCTAGGGGCTTGGACCTCAAGGGCCACTCCTCCTCGCCGTCGTTGGCATTGGTGGAGACGTCCGGAGGAAGGGTTCTTCCCTTCTTGAACCCTCCGGCCTCCCCAGCTGGGGCGGCCTTTCTTTTCTTCTCTCCCCCCGCTGGGGGAGAGGCTTCTATTTCCTCCTCCTCGTTTTCACGGGAGGAGTCCGCCTCCGAGTCGTCGGACGATGAGTCCGACAACACCTGGCGTCGGGCACTCCTTCGAGTCCCCGTGGCCTTCTTCTTGGCCTTGTTCTCCGGCACCACGTAAGGCACCGGAGCCAGCAGCCCCGCCAAGCGGGCATCTACTGGGTCTTCTGGCAAAGGAGCCGGACAGTTAACCTGCCCAGATCTGCTCCGCCAGTCTTGTCAAAGGCAAGGGAGTTTAGATCCCGCATAGAGTCAAACTATGAAAAGCAAGATTCCCGTGAAGGGCAAAATAGCTTACCTCGGTAGCTTGACGCTGCGAGCTGAATCAGCGATCTTACATGGCGGATGAGGGAGCCTCGGCGCCCTTGAACAAGGCACCTTCCGAGCATCTTCGTATGTAGTGTCGAAGAGCCTCTTCAGGTTGGATGATGTGCTTGGGATCGAACTCCCACAATTTGAAGGCCCGTTGTTGGCATGGGAGGATCCGGCGGATGAGCATAACCTGGACCACATTGACGAGCCTGAGATTCTTGTTCACCAAGGTCCACATGCAGGTTTGGAGTCCGGTCAGCTCTTCCGAATTACCCCACGCCAGGCCAGTCTC
This sequence comes from Aegilops bicornis, assembly GCA_021605145.1. Lineage (NCBI taxonomy): Eukaryota > Viridiplantae > Streptophyta > Magnoliopsida > Poales > Poaceae > Aegilops > Aegilops bicornis. The sequence goes on along the minus strand of CM038671.1, from coordinate 626,595,074 downwards.
CTTCCAAGAAGTGAGCCGTATGGGAATACCAGACCAAAATTCGGGGGCCGCCGCCCATTTAGGGTTGCGCGGCTCGGTGATGTAGAACCACCCCGATTGCCACCCCTTCACGATCTCCACAAAGGAGCCATCGAGCCATAAGACGTTGGCGATCCTGCCGACCATGGCGCCTCCGCACTCCGCCTGGCGGCCGCCCACAACCTTCGGCTTGACATTGAAGGTCTTCAACCATAAGCCGAAGTGGGGCTGGATGTAGAGGAAAGCCTCGCACACGATTATGAACGCTGAGATGTTGAGGATGAAATTCGGGGCCAGATCGTGGAAATCTAGGCCGTAGTAGAACATGAGCCCCCGGACGAATGGGTGAAGTGGAAAACCCAGTCCGTGGAGGAAGTGGGCAAGAAATATGACCCGCTCATGGGGCTCAGGGGTGGGGATGAGCTGCCCTTCGTCGGGCTGCCGATGTGCGACGTCGCCGGACAAGTATCCGGCCTTCCGCAGTCTTTTTACTTGGCCCTCCGTGATGGTGGAGACCATCCACCTGCCTCCCGCTCCGGACATGGCTGGAGATGGTTGAGGAAGAATGTGCGGACTTGGGTGCTGGAGCTCAGAGTGCGCGGAAATGGATGAGCAAGGGAGGAGGAAGGCGTAGGTGAATAGGGTGGATCCTTATCCCCTTATATGGACGAACGAGGCTATGCGTCCCCCACCAGCCTGATAAAACTCGCTTATCTCCCAAGCGCCGCAATCAATGGCGCGGTTGGGTTACCCACGTCCGTATTGATGAGAATCCAGGAATAAGGGGGCACGATCTACGCTTTGATAAGACGTGCCAAGGAAACCGCCTCGCTAAACGCGCTGAGGTGGGACAGTAAAAAACGATTCAAATAAAGGCCTGGCCGTGGTATGATGTCACGCCGCGAGAATCGTCGCCAGATCTATGCAAAAATTATTATCTCTACGGTGGTATGTGGAACTTGTTTTGCGAGCGGACACTATCCTTGTGTTCAAAACCTTACATTAAGTATTCGGAGGAGGAACCCGCCTTGCAATGCCGAAGAAAATATGCGCCCGGACTCGTCGTCATTGAAGCCTAGTTCGAGACTCTTGAGGAGTCCTGGACTAGGGGTGTCCGGATAGCGAACTATCATCTTTGGCCGGACTCTGGACTATGAAGATACAAGATTGAAGACTTCGTCCGTGTCCGGATAGGACTTTCCTTGGCGTGGAAGGCAAGCTTGGCGATCTGGATATGTAGATTTCCTACCATTGTAATCGACTACGTGTAACCCTAACCCTATTCGGTGTCTATATAAACCGAAGGGTTTTAGTCCGTAGGACGAACAACAATCATACCATAGGCTAGCTTCTAGGGTTTAGCCTCTCTGATCTCGTGGTAGATCTACTCTTGTACTACCCATATCATCAATAGTAATCAAGAAGGAGTAGGGTATTACCTCCATCGAGAGGGCCCGAACCTGGGTAAAAACATCGTGTCCCTTGTCTCCTGTTACCATCCGCCTAGACACACAGTTCGGGACCCCCTACCCGAGATCCGCCGGTTTTGACACCGACATCAACCCTCCTAGCTTGGCTTCAATCGGAGGGTAGCAGCGGTGGCCTTACTTGGACCCGAGCGGCGGCGGCCTACCGTGTTCTACTCTTCCTTGTTTTCTATGTGGCGCGGCCTCGTTGGCAGCGGGGAGGTGCCTCGGCGGAGCCGGTGATGTCCTCTATCTCCTTGCCGGCGGGCAGCGCCTCAGCGGAGCGGTGGAAATCCTCCCCCACGTTGCCGGCAGGGTGGGGCCTCGGCTGAGCCGGCGATGTCCTCTGCCTCGTTGTTGGCGGGGCGGGGCCTCGGCGGTGTCCTCTGCGTCGTTGTTGGCACCACGAGGCCTCGGTGAGCGAGGCCTCGTCGACGCCCAGTGAGCGGGACTCGTCGGGCCGGCATCGCCCTGCCTCGTCCTCGGTCTCGCCAAACAGCGCCTCGCCCGCTTCGCCGCCCTCTTTGCTAGCCTCTTTGTAGGCAGCCGCAGCCTCCGCCACCGCATGCGGTACCGCCCGGCCTTCGGCGGCCCTTGCGCAGCGGCGGTGCGAGTCGAGCAGCGCCTCCTGCTCCGCCCGCTCCACGGCGATCTGCTCCTCCGCTGCAGTGCTCTGGAGGAGATGGTGGTTGTAGGCGGCGTCGGCTGCGCCTCCAGCTGCTCCTCACGCATCTGCCTCACCCTATCCATATATTGGCGCGTGCCTCGCCGATGGTCATGGTGCAATGCACCGGCGAGGATGGCCTTGAAGGAGGGGTTGGCGCTGGATAAATCGCCGACTACCATGTTCTCCATTGGGACGTCGTCGTCCTCCTGCTGCCTGCCGGCCAGCCAGTCGGCAGCAATGCCTGCCATCTCCTTGTGGTCCGTCGTTCGCCAGTCCCGAAGAGCGCTGGAGCGCGAGGAAGCCATGGTGGGCAGTAGTGGTGTGGACAGGAGAAAGGGAACGTGTCACGGATGAGTGCGGCTATGGCGGCGCCTTGCTTTATATAGCAATGGTGGGCGGCGGAGGGGCGGGACGTGTGGCGCCGGAGTAGCCGCCTCGGCAACGCGTATCATTAATGTGGGAGGCATATGGGCCAGACGGACGGCACTTTTGTCGTTTGAAAGCGAACAATCGCCTGCCGGAAAGCGGCGGCGGCGCCGACTATTTGGGCGCATAAGCCTTGAGCGAAGATGACTTTACTTGGAGAGGATGACAATGGGGACCCACCAGGTCCATAGCCTCACGTACGAAAGTGCCTCCTTATTATATATATATATATATATATATATATACATAACTATAATTTATTTTGCTTCCTCCTGGTTTCCTGACATCACGGTCCCACACCATTGTGAACCTCCTGGAGTAGTCAATAAACGAGAGAATTGCACAAGAAGCGGCCGACAGCTGAGACCAAGCAGCTCGAGCAGTATTTGTGTAGAGTTTTTTGATGTTTAGCCCAGATATTAACTTTTCTCCTCTGAACAACAACGAAAAAATCGCTGCAGGTATTAACTTGGCGGGCTGTGGCCCGTCTAGCCCAGGCAAGATATTAATTTTTTTTCAAGCTGAAAATGGCTAGCCCAGCTATACTTTTTTTAGGAATACCCACGCAAGGTCAAGTTGTTATTCTCCGCCCCGCTGGGCTGCAAATCTTTCCTAGGAGGGATGCATTAGGCTTAACAAGAAAATGAGCTTTAAGAAATAATAAATGGGATGTAATTGTAAAAACTAGGCAATAACTATAAAAAATGCACCAAACACGTGATTACTTTATAAATTATTATTTTGGATATTGAAAATTTTAATTTCATTAATTGTTCTTGGCGCAATGTTTCGTTGGATTTTTACATAATATAAATTTATATTGAAATTGTATTTAATCTGACTAGAATTTTCGAGATAAAAATATTTCGGATCCCATCAAAATGTGGGAAATTTTATTGAATTCTGTTTTGAACGGTTGGTTGAAATGGGCTGTACTTTTAACAAACTGTAAATGGGTTGTAGTAAATTCCATTAGAATTCAAAAATGGGCTACACATTCTTACAAATCTCAAATGGGCTATAAGTTCTCTGCCACGCACTTACGGCCTTACTAAGTTGTGCGTCCCTAAAAAAAGCGAGTTGACGCGTATGCAAGGCTTTGTCAACTTATAGTCAACACACGGTTCTAGTAGCGATGGCCGTTGGATGTCCATCCAACGGATGCCGTCTTCTTCTTCAATCTCGGATATTCTAGCTTCACCCGCCCAAAAATGATTCCTCCCCGACATCTGGGCGCACCGTTTCGAAGCTGACCATGGGCCTACTAAGTTGATGTACCAAGGATTTGTCAACTTAGTCAATATAAACGGTTCTAGCTGCGGTGGACTGTCTGATGTCCATCCAACGGTGTCGTGCTTCTTCAACCTCTGGTCTTCTTGCTCCGGCCGCCCAAAGCAGCGCCGGTCGTGCCGCCTGCTCCTGCCTCCCGTGGCCGGCTGTGCTGCCGCGGAGGCCTCACCGCCCCCTACTACTCCCACCGCTGGCCAGGCCATCCCTCCACTCACCCACACCCCCTGTTATTCTGCGGCAACGGCAGCGCAGCCGAACCAGTGAACCCTCGTACTCCTCTCCGCGTGTGCATCCACTGCCGCGTCTTCCCCGGCTCCGCGTCGTCCCCTTCCTAGGCCTCGCCGTCGTCCACCACTGTGGTGCTCTCGGCGCGGCGTGGTCAACATGGTCAAGGAAAAACTTCCATCGGATGTGGACTGTACGTGGAGAGGCTGGCAGTTGGGTCCACGGCAGCCGCAAGGAAGTGCCTCCTTATTACGTGCAAAATAATTATTCATCCACCTGACAGCGGGGACCCACCAGACGGGCCACCATATTTCACGAAAACAATGATTCGCCCCCTGACTACTGGTACCCACGAGCTACATCTTCGCATGCAAGGAATTGCGTTCGAAAAAAAACGATTCGCCCCCCTGACTGCTGGGACCCACCAGCTACATCTTCGCACGCAAGGAAGTGCGTCCGAAAAAAAATGATTCGCCCCCCAACTGCTGGGACCCACCTGCTACACCATCGCACGCAAGGAAGTGCGTCCGCGCAAAAAAACGATTCGCCCCCCTGACTGCTGGGACCCAGCAGCTACACCTTCGCACGCAAGGAAGTGCGTGTGGGCAAAAAAAACCAAAACGATTCGCCCCCCTGACTGCTGGGACCCACCAGCTACATCTTCGCACGCAAGGAAGTGCGTCTGGGCAAAAAAAAATGATTCACCCCCTGACTGTTGGGACCCACCGGCTACATCTTCGCATGCAAGGAAGTGCGTTCGGGCAAAAAAAATGATTCGCCCCCCTGACTGCTGGGACCCACCAGCTACATCTTCGCACGCAAGGAAGTGCACGGCGATCGGGACCCACCTAGTCGGCGTACATAGCATTGTCATTACGGTCGCGAACGTGTACATACATATATACTTTGGTCAATGTAGAAACGCGACGTGTCGTAGTAGAGGCGCTTGTCGTGTGTCGTAATGCGGTAGCGCCGCGTAGCATGTACACGCACGTCATTACGCCAAGGTGCAAGAAAGAAAATACGGCCACATATGTGTACATACGGGCGGGGTCTCGAACGCCTACTCGCGCATACGTACGGCGAGGCTCGTGTACATGGCTGGGTCGGAACGGAGAAACAACGTCATCGTCGTGTTCATGGGGAGGAAACGGAATGCATTATGTTCATGGGGAGGCAACGGAATGCGTCGTGTTCATCGGGAGGCAATGGAATGCGTCGTGTTCGCCGGAGCAGCAGGCAGCGTGGGTGCCAACGGCTTGGACGGAACAGGCGATGAAGCGAGCCTGGCGTACCGCTGGCGGAGGAAGCGGCCTTGTGTTCAACCGCCACGTTAAAGCAGGGTCCTGTTGATCGGGAGGGTGTGGCGTACCGCCAAAAGCGGAGGAAAGCGGACCTCCTACGGTCGAAATGGGGTCCTGTTGATCGGGAGGGGTGTGGCGTGCCGCAAAATGGAGGAAGCAGACCTCCCTACAATCAAAGCAGGGGTCCTGTTGATCGGGAGGGGTGTGGCGTACCGCAAAACGGACGAAACGGACCTCCTACGGTCTAAATGGGGGTCCTGTTCATCGGGAGGGGTGTGGCGTACCGCAAAACATGACTCCACAGGATACTATTCATCTCCACCGTCGACCTCCTCCAGCCTCCACGGGCTACCGTCGACCCCATCCAGCCTCCACGGGCTCCTGTTCATCCAGCCTCCACCGCGCGCTACTCCATCGGCTACTGTTCAACCACCCCTCCACGATCACCCCTCCACCGTCTACTGTTCATCCAGCCCTCCACACCACGGGGTCCTGTTCAACCACCCCTCCACGGGCACCCCTCCACCGTCTACTTTTCATCCAGCCCTCCACACCACGGGGTCCTGTTCATCCAGAGGCAAACGCCATCGCTCATCATTCATCCAACACCCCGGAACACTCACTTTGTTCATCCCAGGCGGCATCGATCGGCTTGATTAGCGGCGATAGTGAAGGAATCGCCGATCGGGTTCGATTAACGAGACATCGATCGATCGCTCGGGTTCGATACTGCGGTGCAATCACTCGGGTTCGATTAGAGCCCAATGCCTCGCTTCGGGTTCGATTAGATCCAACGCCCTCGCACACGCATACGTCGTGTATGAGAGAAAGCAGCGCATCGCTTCGGCCCCGACCTCCCACCGTAACCGGAACTCCTCGAAATTTTCATCCCCTCGCTTCTACCACGGTTTTTCCGTCATGGGCGGCCCAAAGAATGTCATGCAGCTGCGTCTCCGGCCCGCCAGACGAAAAGCCCATTTTCTTCCATGATTTTTTGTCATAGAAGTAGGAGCCCACCACATCTATGATGATACCGGGTTTTGTCACAATTATCGTCATAGAAGTGTCATATGTATGACAGAAAAAAAATTCCTTCGGCCCAAAATGTCACGGATGTGTCTTTTTTGTAGTGTAGATGCATGTTGGATAGAGGTCGATGTGTGGAGTAATAGTAGTAGATGCAGGCAGGAGTCGGTCTACTTGTCTCGTACGTGATGCCTATATACATGATCATACCTAGATATTCTCATAACTATGCTCAATTCTGTCAATTGTTCAACAGTAATTTGTTCACCCATCTTAAAATACTTATACTCTTGAGAGAAGCCACTAGTGAAACCTATGGCCCCCGGTTCTATCTTCCATCATATTAATCTTCCAACACTTAGTTATTTCCGTTGCTTATCATATCTATCAGATCTCACTCTCGTAAGTGACCGTGTAGGGATTGAAAACTCCTTATCGCGTTGGTTGCGAGGATTTATTTGTTTGTGTAGGTGCGAGGGACTCGCGCGTAGCCTCCTACTAGATTGATACCTTGGTTCTCAAAAACTGAGGGAAATACATACGCTACTTTGCTGCATCACCCTTTCCTCTTCAAGGGAAAACTAACGCAGTGCTCAAGAGGTAGCAAGAAGAATTTTTGGCGCCATTGCCAGGGAGGCTTACGCAAGGTCAAGTCAAGATTTGGACTCCCGACAACGAGCCATTTCTGGCGCCGTTGCCGGGGAGGTCTGCGCAAAAGTCAACATACCAAGTACCCATCACAAACCCTTATCTCCCACATTACATTATTTGTCATTTGCCTCTCATTTTCCTCTCCCCCACTTCACCCTTGCCGTTTTATTCGCCCTCTCTTTTTCGTTCACCTCTTTCTCGCTTGCTTCTCGTTTGCTCGTGTGTTGGATTGCTTGTTTGTCACGATGGCTCAAGATAATACCAAATTATGTGACTTTACCAATAACAATAATAATGATTTCCTTAGCACTCCAATTGCTCCTCTTACCGATACTGAAAATTGTGAAATCAATGTTGCTTTGTTGAATCTTGTCATGAAAGATCAATTCGCCGGCCTTCCTAGTGTAGATGCCGCTACTTATCTAAATAGCTTCGTTGATTTATGTGATATGCAAAAGAAGAAAGATGTTGACAATGATATTGTTAAATTGAAGCTATTTCCCTTTTTGCTTAGAGATCGTGCTAAAGCTTGGTTTTCGTCTTTGCCTAAAAATAGTATTGATTCTTGGAATAAGTGCAAAGATGCTTTTATCTCTAAGTATTTTCCTCCCGCTAAGATCATCTCTCTTAGAAACGATATTATGAATTTTAAGCAACTTGATCATGAACATGTTGCGCAAGCTTGGGAGAGGATGAAATTAATGATACGTAATTGCCCTAAACATGGTTTGAATTTATGGATGATTATACAGAAAGTTTATGCGGATTGAATTTTGCTTCTAGAAATCTTTTAGATTCGGCCGCGGGAGGCACTTTTATGGAAATCACTTTAGGATAAGCTACTAAACTCCTAGATAATATTATGGTTAATTATTCTCAATGGCACACTGAAAGATCTACTAATAAAAAGTGCATGCGATAGAAGAAATTAATGTTTTGAGTGGAAAGATGGATGAACTTATGAAATTATTTGCTACTAAGAGTATTTCTTCTGATCCTAATGATATGTCTTTGTCTACTTTGATTGAGAATAATAAGGAATATATGGATGTGAATTTTGTTGGTAGGAATAATTTTGGTAACAACGCGTATAGAGGAAACTTTAATCCTAGGCCTTATCCTAGAAATTCCACTAATAATTATGGTAATTCCTACAACAATTCTTATGGAAATTTTAATAAGATGCCCTTTGAATTTGAGACTAGTGTTAAGGAATTTATGAATTCGCAAAAGAATTTCAATGCTTTGCTTGAAGAGAAATTGCTCAAAGTTGATGAATTGGCCAGGAACGTTGATAGAATTTTTCTTGATGTTGATTCTTTAAAACTTAGATCTATTTCTCCTAAGCATGATATCAATGAGTCTCTCAAACCCATGATAATTTCCATTGATGAGTGCAAAGAAAGAACCGCTAGGATGCATGCTAAGAAAGATTGCTTTATAAAAGCGTGTTCTTCAAATTTCTATGAAAATAAAGATGAAGATCTAAAAGTTATTGATGTGTCCCTTATTAAATGTTTTTTTTGCAATATGAATCTTGATAATGATGGGACTGAATAAGATCCACCTTTACCTAGAAGGCGTTCCAAAAATTCGGAGGTTATAGATCTTGATGCTAAAATTGGTAAAAGTGGGATTGAAGAGACCAAAACTCTAGATATTAATGAACTCACTATTTTGGATTTCAAGGAATTTAATTATAATAATTGTTCTTTGATAGATTGTATTTCCTTGTTGCAATCCGTGCTAAATTCTTCTCATGCTTATAGTCAAAATAAAGCTTTTACTAAACATATCGTTGATGCTTTGATGCAATCTTATGAAGAAAAACTTGAGTTGGAAGTTTCTATCCCTATAAAACTTTATGATGAGTGGGAACCTACTATTAAAATTAAAATTAAAGATCATGAATGCTATGCTTTGTGTGATTTTGGTGCTAGTGTTTCCATGATTCCAAAAACTTTGTGCGATTTGCTAGGCTTCCGTGATTTTGATGATTGCTCTTTAAATTTGCACCTTGCGGATTCCACTATTAAGAAACCTATGGGAAGAATTAATGATTTTCTTATTGTTGCAAATAGGAACTATGTGACCATAGATTTTATCGTTCTTGACATAGATTGCAATCCTTCATGTCCTATTATTCTTGGTAGACCTTTCCTTAGAACGATTGGTGCAGTTATTGATATGAAGGAAGAGAATATTAGATTCCAATTTCCATTAAAGAAAGGCATGGAACACTTCCCTAGGAAGAAATTAAAATTACCATATGAATCTATCATGAGAGCCACTTATGGATCGCCTACCAAAGATGGCAATACGTAGATCTTTCCTTGCTATTATGACTAGCTAGGGGCGTTAAACGATAGCGCTTGTTGGGAGGCAACCCAATTTTATTTTTAGTTTTTTTTTTTTTGCTTTTTGCTTCTGTTTAGGAATAAATATTTGATCTAGCCTCTGGTTAGATGTGTTTTTATGTTTTAATAAGTGTATGTGCTAAGTTAAACCTATAGGATCTTCTTGGATGATAGTTATTTGATCTTGCTGTAATTTCCAGGAACTTTCTGTTCACGAAAACAATTGTTAAAAATCACCAGAACGTGATAAAATATTGATTACAATTGCTGCTGATAAATAAACAAAATGTCTAGGCCATCCCATTTTTGCTGATTTTTTAGAGTTCCAGAAGTTTGCGTTAGTTACAGATTACTACAGACTGTTCTGTTTTTGACAGATTCTGTTTTTCGTGTGTTGTTTGCTTATTTTGATGAATCTATGGCTAGTAAAATAGTTTATAAACCATAGAGAAGTTGGAATACAGTAGGTTTAACACCAATATAAATAAATAATTAGTTCATTACAGTACCTTGAAGTGGTATTTTGTTTTCTTTCGCTGACGGAGCTCACGAGATTTTCTGCTGAGTTTTGTGTTGTGAAGTTTTCAAGTTTTGGGTGAAAGATTTGATGGATTATGGAACAAGGAGTTGCAAGAGCCTAAGCTTGGGGATTCCCATGGCACCCCCAATATAATCTAAGGACACCTAAAAGCCAAAGCTTGGGGATGCCCCTGAAGGCATCCCCTCTTTCGTCTACTTCCATCGGTAACTTTACTTGGAGCTATATTTTTATTCACCACATGATATGTGTTTTGCTTGGAGCGTCTTGTACGATTTGAGTCTTTGCTTTTTAGTTTATCAAAATCATCCTTTCTGTACACACCTTTTGAGAGAGAGACACATGATTCAGAAATTATTAGAATAATCTTTGTGCTTCACTTATATCTTTTGAGTTATATAGTTTTTGCTCTAGTACTTCACTTATATCTTTTAGAGCATGGTGGAGGATTTGTTTTATAGAAACTTTTGGTCTCTCATGCTTCACTTAGATTATTTTGAGAGTCTTAAATAGCATGGTAATTTGCTTAAATAATCCTAATATGCTAGGTATTCAAGAATAGTGAAAACTTTCTTATGAGTGTGTTGAATACTAAGAGAAGTTTGATGCTTGATGATTGTTTTGAGACATGGAGGTAGCGATATCAAAGTTGTGCTAGTTGAGTAGTGGTGAATTTGAGAAATATTTGTGTTAAAGTTTGTGATTCCCGTAGCATGCACGTATGGTGAACCGTTATGTGATGAAGTCGGAGCATGATTTATTTATTGATTGTCTTCCTTATGAGTGGCGGTCGGGGACGAGCGATGGCCTTTTCCTACCAATCTATCCCCCTAGGAGCATGCATGTAATACTTTGCTTTGATAACTTTTAGATTTTTGCAATAAGTATATGAGTTCTTTATGACTAATGTTGAGTCCATGGATTATACGCACTCTTCTTCCTTCCACCATTGCTAGCCTCTCTAATACCGCGCACTTTTCGCCGATATCATACACCCACCATATACCTTCCTCAAAACAGCCACCATACGTACCTATCATGGCATTTCCATAGCCATTCCGAGATATATTGCCATGCAACTTACCACCATTCTGTTTATTATGACATACTCCATCATTGTCATATTGCTTTGCATGATCATGTAGTTGACATTCTATTTGTGGCAAAGCCACGTGTCGGTGTCAAAACCGGCGGATCTCGGGTAGGGGGTCCCGAACTGTGCGTGTAGGCGGATGGTAACAGGAGACAAGGGACACGATGTTTTTACCCAGGTTCGGGCCCTCTCGGTGGAGGTAATACCCTACTCACCGCCGATTAATATTGATGATATGGGTAGTACAAGAGTAGATCTACCACGAGATCAAGGAGGCTAAACCCTAGAAGCTAGCCTATGGTATGATTGTTGTTCGCCCTACGGACTAAAACCCTCCGGTTTATATAGACACCGGATAGGTTAGGGTTACACAGAGTCGGTTACAATGGTAGGAGATCTACATATCCGTATCGCCAAGCTTGCCTTCCACGCCAAGGAAAGTCCCATCCGGACACGGGATGAAGTCTTCAATCTTGTATCTTCATAGTCTTGGAGTCCAGCCGTGACGATAGTCCGGCTATCCGGACACCCCCTAGTCCGGGACTCCCTCAGTAGCCCCCGAACAAGGCTTCAATGACGATGAGTCCGGCGCGTTGATTGTCTTCGGCATTGCGAGGTGGGTTCTTCTCCAAATTCCATATACTTGTCGAATAGTGTCCGGCTTCTGATAAATGCTGCGCTCCTCGGCTTCTGTGCCCAATAATGGCCATCTTCCACGTGTTTGAATGAATGCGAAAAGCTAGGGTATTTTTACAATATTCCCCCTAGCCGCGCAAAGGAGCCGCTTATAAAGGGGCAAGGATCTAGATCTGAGTCACACCATCCCCCTTTGCGAGCTTTCACCGGGCGCCTCGACCAAAGCCCATTCCATCATGGACAGTCGACGCGGCTCCTCCTCTCGCACTCCCAGCCCCCAGCCAGGAAATTGGGAGAGATGCTCAGTCCCGCATAGCGAGCTAGTTATACTCCAAGCCAAGGGATTTCTCCCTCCGGCCTTCATGGTTCAGTTCGAGCAGACTTGCCACCTACAAGGGCGGAAAGCAAGCGGAGAGCGTCCCGATCCCTCTAAAGGAGAGTGGGTGTGCTTCATCTCTTATCTAGTAAGAGGACTCGGATTTCCAATCCATCCGCTTTCTCCAGGGCTCTTGGAGTTCTCTGACCTCCAAGCGCACCATCTTACTCCTGCCTCCATCTTGCACATCGCGGGCTTCGTGGCCCTTTGCAACTGTTCACAGGCGTCGAGGCTCATTTGGGCTGTGGAAGAGAATATTCTGCCTAGTTCCCCGTTCTCATGAGGGGTCAATATATCAAGTGGGCGGAGCCGAGCTATGGCGCATCGCGGGACGGATACCTGTCCGGAACCCCAAAGAAGGCGTCCAAGACTGGCCTTGAATGGTTTTATATGGAGGACATCCGCTGCAGGATCCTGTTCGGATCGGCCTTCGGAGTTCAGCAATGCTCCTCTGAAGAAGCGCCTAAGCTGGCGCCCTCGGAGCCCCGAGAGAAGATGACCGATGTCCGTTATTTGATGAGCCGAATAAGGTTCTTGGCTCATGCCGGACCGACCATGACAGGAGTCATGGCAATCTGCATTATGAGGGGAGTGCAGCCGCCCAATACAGGGGCCACCCCATGTGGGACTTCAGCGGGAGGACGATGCCACCCGCCATGGCCGCAAAGGGCCAGGATCGCCACCGAACTGGTGAAGATCTTGTTCCGCCATGTACAAAGGAGAGGAGGAGGATTTCCTCCGTGTCAACCCATCAAGGAGTTTTCTTGAATAATCCTCGGCTGGGTAAGCAAACATCCTTGTGACCTATCCGATCCATATTCCCGTAGTTAAATATCTCATTTCATGGTTTTTGCGCAGGAACTGCGCCGGACTGTGGAGAAGATACACAGCCCGCCCCCACAACCCGAGGATCCGGAGCGATCCCTCGATCCAACTTCCGAAGAGGATCCGGATATAACGGTGGAGTTGATCGACGGGGTGTTCTACGAACTTAGCATCGACAATGCTTTTGTAGCCATTACGGCCGATTACCCCGGAATACTTCCAAATTTACAGTAATCGAGACCAAGATCCCAAAACCACGATAATGACCCATCCGTGCTTATTTTTGATCACCGTATACCAATGGTGTTTCGCAGGGGTACCTTCGAGGCGGGAAGCGAGCCTGCGGGCGGTGGCCAACAAGGGGCAGCGCCCCGCAGTTAAAAAGAAGTGCGGTCCGGATCGAAACTCCGCTGCAGCGGTATGGCATGTCACCATACTCCCAAGATTGGTTTCCTGGAAGGCGTACTAACGCTGATGCTCTTTTCAGGAAAAAGAGCGCTCGCCGGACTGAGTCCGGAGAGGCTGCCGATCGAACCTTCACCGGACAAGCTTCAAAGCCGGGTCCGGAGGCTGAGGCGAGCACGAGACGTGCGTCGGATGCTCCTCCGACAGAGGATGCTGACAGGTTGTCCGCCACCAACTCCGAGGTGGAGAGCGCCTTGAATCACAGGCGCCGCCGGACAGTTCTTCGTGACGTGTGTTTCTCCCAAGAGGCTTTGAATGCCTTCGATTCGGGAGATGCGCACCTCCGTGCCGCTCAAGATGGTCTAGCGAGCCACGGAGCAGTATGTGAAGGACATACGGTAAGGAAATTTGTGATTATATATGCGGTAGCCCCGAGACTTAAAATAGTTAGGATAACTGATTTAAGGATCATTTTGTTATGCATGATCTTCTGAGAAAAGAATACCCGATCGCCCCAGAGCTGGAAGAGTGCAAAGGCCCAACTTGAGGCTGCACTAGCCGCTATGGGGAGACACGAGACCCCTTACGGTAATATACGCTTGAAGAGAAATAATTTATGAAGTGCGGCGGGTGTGTAAATCGACAAAAACATTGCAGATGGCGCCGGACTAGATCCGGACAAGCAACAGCTCTTCGCCGGTTAAAGGCGGCGAGCGCGTTTACGAGGGTGCGGCAGAGAAGAATAACCTCCAAGACGCCAACACCAAGCTGGGTGAGGAACTAAAGGACGTTCGTGCCCAGTTGTCTGACTCCGTAAAGGAGAATCGGCGGCTTCGTCGCGGCATTTTCAATAAGTGCTTGAGCGAACTTTGAAAAGAGTTCGGCGAGGAAGGCCACTAACATAAACATGTTTGTAGGTTTGCTCACAGGTCGTCTGAGGAGGAGCTGCCCAGTTCTTCAGGCGATCTTCTTCCCGAATTCGTCGGCTACCGCAAACGAGTCCGGCAGGTGATGAAAGGCATCGGCCAAGCCTTGTGGCCATCTATCTCCCTGCCGAAGGCATTGGGGAGCTGGCGGAGCGGCTTCGAGGAGCACGGTGCGCTTCCGCTATGGAAGATATCGGCCTGCCGTCAAGGTGCCGAGGAGGCCTGGGCCATGGTGAATACGCGGTACACAAAGATCGACCCAAACCACATGGCCGAGGTCGGACCTGTGGGGCGGATGGGATGGAGATCCTGTAAGCTTAGTGTCTGACGGTGTAGAGTTGGCCGCCAAGTATTCCCAGCAAGATTCTAAATTAGATAGCCTATTAGATGGCATTGAGGAGGAATACAATGAGTCGAGTTGACTATGTAAAAATATGACATGAAAGAATGTCTTCTAGCCGGATTGTAGATCGTTTGTCATAGCGGACCTTTTCGCTTCGACCTCCGGACCCAATAGTCTGGAGTGTGTCCGAATACCTTCGTGGTTATATAAGAACCGTGGTATGCATGGAGACCAGGCGTAGGGGTCATTGTTGCTATATCAGACAAGTGCCCAACTAGTTATGTTATATTACATGGGAAGTAAGAAACATCTTCCGAGCAGAATAGTTCCGTTAGGGGTTCCTTTATTTGGAATGCATGCCCTAAAGTGCATGTCGAAGCTGCTATAAAGCGTAAAATCATCTGGGGGCAGATGTGTAAATAGTTAAAAATCATCTTTCAGTTCACCGACCGTATATTCCCTTAAGAACGCTAGCTTTCGGCTTCACCCAGTCTGAGGTACACATCCGGCTGACCCGGCAGTAACAATCGCAGAGGTGCTCCCTTTACCTCCTAGCCGAACAATCGGGAACGTGGGGTAAGCACAGGGAGCGAACAACCCAGCTTGGCCAAAACTTAAGTCATATCAATGCATATAATGGTGAATAAAAGGCACATGCGGAAGTTTAACGCATGTGTTGGGCATGAAAGCCCGTAAAAGCTTCTGTTAAAGAAGCCCCCAGGTATAATGAGTGCGGACAGCGTGTCAAGTGTGTGCGAAAAAAGCACAAACGAGCCTCTAGTGGCTACAATAAGAAGAAGGGGGAAGGATAGAAATATAAGACAAAAAAAGCAAAAAATAAAGAATGTGGATGGAGGAAGGAGACGAACTTGGAGTCCGGCACTTAGGCGTAGAATCTTCGTAGACAGGCTGCGTTCCATGGGTTCGACTCGAGTCGGTTATCCGATGCATTTCGCAGACGGTATGCTCCGCCGGTCAGGACCTGGTCGATGATGAAGGGACCTTCCCATTTGCGCTTGAGTTTGTCCTTTTTCTTGTCCGGCAGGCGTAGAACTAGTTCGCCAACGTTATAAGCTTTGGCCCGTACTTCCCTGCTTTGATATCTTCGAGACTGCTGTTGATAGAATATGGAACGAGCTTTTGCCACGTCGCGCTCCTCCTCCAATGCGTCCAAACTGTCCTGCCGATCGAGCTCGGCTTCTCTTTCTTCGTACATGCGCACTCGAGGTGAGTCATGTATTATGTCGCAGGGCAAGACTGCCTCTGCGCTGTACACCATGAAGAATGGCGTGAATCCGGTAGTACGATTCGGCGTGGTCCGCAGCCCCCAGAGTACGGAGTCGAGCTCCTCAACCAAGTGCGTGTTAGATTCCTTGAGGGACCGCACTAGTCTGGGTTTAATGCCGCTCATTATTAGACCATTTGCCTGTTCGACTTGGCCGTTGGTTTGAGGGTGATAGACTGAGGCGTAATCGAGCTTGATGCCCATGTTTTTGCACCATGATTTGACCTCATCGGCCGTGAAGTTGGTGCCATTATCAGTAATGATACTATGGGGGACACCGTAATGGTGCACTACCCCTGATATGAAGTCTATCAGTGGTCCGGATTCGGCCATTTTAACAGGTTTGGCCTCAATCCATTTGGTGAATTTATCCACCATGACCAATAGGTATTTTTGCTTGTGGGTTCCTCCCTTGAGGGGTCCAACCATGTCAAGCCCCCAGACCGCAAACGGTCAGGTGATGGGTATAGTTTTAAGGGCGGTGGGTGGCATGTGGCTTTGGTTAGCAAAAAGCTGGCAACTGACGGATCGTTGGACTAAGTCCTGGGCATCTGCCCGGGCCGTCGGCCAATAAAATCCTGTACGGAAGGCCTTTCATACAAGGGCCCGGGCTGCGGCGTGGTGCCCACCCAGTCCGGCATGAATTTCAGCCAGGAGGTTTCGCCCTTCCTCTTCGGAGATGCACCTTTGAAGGACTCCGGTAGTGCTTTTCTTATAAAGCTCTCCCTCATGGACTTTATAGGCTTTAGAGCGTCGTACTATGCAGCGAGCCTCATTTTGGTCTTCGGTGAGTTCCTGCCTAGTTAGGTAGGCTAGGAATGGTTCCGTCCACCGGGCGATAACCGCCATTATTTCGTGAGCAGAGGGTGTTATCTCGGGGGCGGAGCCTCGGTTGTGTCGAGTGTTCGATGTCGCGGTGCGGTTGGGTCCGGATTGTTATTGCCGGACTCCTTCCCATAATGCGGATGGCTTGAACAGCCGTTCCAAAAGATATTGGGTGGGACGGCATCGCGTTTTGCACCGATGCGTGCCAATATATCCGCCGCCTGGTTGTTATCCCGGGCTATATGATGAAATTGAGCCCTTGAACCGTCTTTGACATTTTTAGGACCGCATTGCGGTATGCTGCCATTTTGGATCTTTGGCGTCAAAGTCTCCATTTATTTGGGATATTGCGAGGTTTGAATCGCGCACCTCTAGGCGTTTAGTGCCCATGGAGATCGCCATCCGGAGGCCGTGCAGAGGGCCTCGTATTCGCTGCGTTGTTGGAGTCCGTATACATTATCTCAAGGGCGTATTGGACTGTGTCCCGGTTGGGGACGTCGACGACGCCAGCCCCCAGGCCAGCCAACATTTTGGAGCCGTCAAAGTGCATGATCCAATTGGAGTACGCGCCGTACTCTTTAGGGAGTTCGGCTTCAGTCCATTCGGCCACAAAGTCGGCCAAAACCTGCGACTTAATAGCTCGTCGTGGCTTATAAGTTATGTCGAATGGGAGGAGCTCTATGGCCCATTTAGCAATCCGGCCCGTCGCGTCGCGCTTGTTTATAATGTCATTAAGAGGTACTTCGGAGGCTAGCGTTATCGAACACTCTTGAAAGTAGTGACGCAGCTTCCGGGATGCCATGAACACCGCGTATGCTATCTTTTGATAGTGTGGGTACCTGGACTTGCATGGAGTTAGGACAGTGGACACATAATAAACCGGTTTTTGAATAGGGAACCGGTGTCCGTCCGTTTCTCGTTCGACAACGAGCACCGCACTGACAACTTGATGTGTTGCGGCGATGTATAATAGCATTGGTTCGCCCATGTTGGGCGCGGCCAGGACCGGATTTGTTGCCAAAATGGCCTTTATTTCTTTGAGTCCGGCCGTGGCGGCATCCGTCCACTCGAAGTGTTCGGTCTGACGGAGGCGGTAAAGAGGTAATGCCTTTTCTCCTAAGCGGGAGATAAAGCGGCTTAGAGCCGCCACGCATCCCGTCAATTTTTGTATTTGTTTGAGGTCTTTTGGAATATCCAATTGTGACAGAGCTCGAATCTTGGCTGGGTTTGCTTCAATTCCTCTAGGACACAATGAAGCCGGGAGCTTTCCTACCGAACGCCCGAAGACGCATTTTTTCGGATTGAGCTTGATGTCATATTTTCAAGATTGTCGAATGTGAGCCTCAAGTCGTCTACTAGAGTTTCGGCGTGCTTGGTTTTGACGACCACGTCATCTACATATGCTTCCTTTGTTTTGCCGATCTGGTTTGCGGACATGTCCGAATCATGCAATGATATGTTGCGCCGGCGTTTTTGAGCCCAAAGGGCATTGTCTTTGAAGCGAGCGGGCCGTATGGAGTGATGAATGATGTTGCAGCTTGGTGCGGCTCCGCCATCTTGATTTGGTGCTGGCAGATGCAGCCGAGGAAGCACAATGAGTCGTGTCCTGCTGTAGCGTCAATGATTTGATCAATTCGAGGGAGGAGGAAGGGATCCTTTGGGCAAGCCTTATTAAGGTCTTTGAAATCAACACATAGGCGCCAGGATTTATCCTTCTTTGGTACCATCACCAGGTTTGCTAGCCGATCTGGGTGTTTTATATCTCGATGAATCCGGCCTCCAAAAGTTTGGCTAGCTCCTCTCCCATGGCCTGTCTCTTGGGTTCGGAAAAGCGCCGAAGAGCCTGTTTGACCGGCTTGAATCCTTTTAGGATGTTTAGGCTGTGCTCAGCCAGCTGACGTGGGATTCCTGGCATGTCTGAAGGGTGCCAGGCAAAGATGTCCCAGTTTTCTTGTAGAAATTCTCGTAGTGCGGCGTCTACATCAGGGTTTAATTGTGCCCCGATGGAGGCCGTCTTTGCGGGGTCCGTTGGGTGGACTTGGAATTTGACTATTTCATCCGCTGGTTTAAAAGAGGTGGACTTGGATCTTTTATCAAGTATCACGTCGTCCACATTCACCGTGGAGCGCTTCGCGGTGAGTTCCTCGGCCGCTAGGGCTTCGGATAGTGCCTCGAGGGCTAGTGCGCCCGTCTTATTTTCGGCGCGGAGTGCTATGTTCGGATCACTAGCGAGAGTGATGATTCCGTTGGGACCGGGCATTTTAAGCTTCATGTACCCATAATGGGGTATAGCTTGAAAAATTGTGAATGCCTCTCGTCCTAATAAAGCATGGTATCCGCTGTTGAACGGGGCCACTTGAAATGTGACCTCCTCGGACCTGTAATTGTCCGCGAGCGAAATAACACTACGTCCAGTGATTTTTCTGTGCAGCATGCTTCCGGTGGGGATTATTCCTCTGAAGGTTGTCTTGCTTCGCTCAATGCGGTTCCGATCTATTTCCATTTTTCGTAGGGTTTCCTCATAGATGAGGTTTAGTCATTGCCGCCATCCATGAGTACCTTAGTAAGGCGAAAGCCGCTCTACTATCGGTGAGGACCAATGCGGCTGGTGCCGGGCAGTTCGAATTTAGGTTAAATCGCGGCATTGAAGGTAATAGCTGTGTCACTCCATGGATTTATTGTTGCTACTTGGTAGATTTCGGCAAGGTTGTGGAGTTGTCGTTTTCGCATGTTATTTGATGCGAAAGTCTCGAAGACTATTAACACCGTCTTTGGTGTTGCTTTGGGCTGGGATTCGAAGCTAGAAGCTCTTCGCCACTTTTGGCCACCTGCCGTAGTATCCAACATGCTCGAAGGCTATGAGTTGGAGTGGCGTGCCCTCCGTGCTATGAATTTTGCGAGGTCCGTTTAGCCAACCCTCCGATGCGGTTCTGCACCTTTAGGGGTTTTGGTTTTGGTATTCAACCCGGTGCTTGATAATGATGCACCCTTTTGTTCCGGACTAGGGATGTATTGGGCGGATTATCCCAATATTTACTTTCGGTTTTCGGGCACTCTCCGCCATACGGTACTTTTGTACGATGGTCACCAAGTCAGAAAAGCGTGTGATTTCGCGACGACTTATGGCGTTTAGGATTCCCTTGTCCGTGCAATTATTGCAGAAGATTGGTATTGCTTCCTCCTCTCGGCAGCCCTCTATCCTGTTCATAACCAGGAGGAATCTGGCCCAGTAATGATGTACTGTTTCGGCGGGCTCTTGCCGAATTCGACAGAGATCGCTAATATTTGGGTGGGCGGGTGGCACTAAATCTGGAACCCCATCCAATTTAGGACTCAAGGGCCGAGAAGTTTCCGAACTCGGAAGCTTGGATTTTTGAGTGCTATCCAACGAGTCCGACCCGCAGCCTGACTTTAAGTTCAGGGATTGGTCGACATCCGTCCCTCCGCAGGAATCCGGCATGGAGGGATCGAGAATCCGGACGTAGCTAGTCCTTAAGATAGGAGAAGAGTCGCCGCGTTGCTCCTCTATCACAGCAACATGATGGGTAGCACAGGAGAGTTGATCTCTCTCGGATCGGTTTTAGGCCCGATCCGTCGTGTCTGTGGCGACTCCGAGCGGCGATGCGATCCAAGAGCTCGTTACGGAGGAGAGCTTCGATCGGATCTAACTGTTGACAAGTTCTGAATCGACATGGAGATTGGTTTCGATGACTCGAGAGGTCATCGTCGGTAGCGACAATAACTAGCGGTCATGAGAAAACCGCCCTAGCCGAAGAAGTCGACCCGATCGCCAAGGCTCCTTTGGCGATAAGTATCGTCTTTAAAGGCGAGATGAGGCATCCTACACGATGGCGGCAACGCAGAGGAACTCTCAATGAAAGCACCAATGTCGGTGTCAAAACCGGCGGATCTCGGGTAGGGGGTCCCGAACTGCATGCGTCTAGGCGGATGGTAACAGGAGACAAGGGACACGATGTTTTTACCCAGGTTCGGGCCCTCTCGGTGGAGGTAATACCCTACTCCTGCTCGATTAATATTGATGATATGGGTAGTACAAGAGTAGATCTACCACGAGATCAAGGAGGCTAAACCCTAGAAGCTAGCCTATGGTATGATTGTTGTTAGATCTACGGACTAAAACCCTCCGGTTTATATAGACACCGGATAGGTTAGGGTTACACAGAGTCGGTTACAATTGGAGGAGATCTACATATCCGTATCGCCAAGCTTGCCTTCCACGCCAAGGAAAGTCCCATCCGGACACGGGACGAAGTCTTCAATCTTGTATCTTCATAGTCTTGGAGTCCGGCCATGACGATATTCCGGCTATCCGGACACCCCCTAGTCCGGGACTCCCTCACCACCGTTCATAATTCTTTCATACATGTCACTCTTGATTCATTGCATATCCCGGTACTCCGCCGGAGGCATTCATATAGAGTCATATTTTGTTCTAAGTATTGAGTTGTAATTCATGAGTTGTAAGAAAATAAAAGTGTGATGATCATCATTTTTTAGAGCATTGTCCCAAGTGAGGAAAGGATGATGGAGACTATGATTCCCCCACAAGTCGGAATGAGACTCCGGACGAAAAAAAGAGGCCAAAAAAAAGGAGAGAAAAGGCCCAAATAAAAAAAGAAATGAGAGAAAAAGAGAGAAGGGACAATGTTACTATCCTTTACCACACTTGTGCTTCAAAGTAGCACCGTGATCTTCATGATAAAGAGTCTCCTATGATATCATTTTCATATACTAGTGGGCATTTTTCATTATAGAACTTGGCTTGTATATTCCAATGATGGGCTTCCTCAAAATGCCCTAGGTCTTTGTGAGCAAGCGAGTTGGATGCACACCCACATAGTTTCTTTTGTTGAGCTTTCATATACTTGTAGCTCTAGTGCATCCGTTGCATGGCAATCCCTACTCACTCACATTGATATCTATTGATGGGCATCTCCATAGCCCGTTTATACGCCTAGTTGATGTGAGACTATCTTCTCCCTTTTTGTCTCCTCCACAACCACCATTCTATTCCACATATAGTGTTATATCCATGCTCACGCTCATGTATTGCGTGAAGATTGAAAAAGTTTGAGAACACCTAAAGTATGAAAAAATTGCTTGGCTTGTCATTGGGGTTGTGCATGATTTAAATATTTTGTGTGGTGAAGATAGAGCATAGCCAGACTATATGATTTTGTAGGGATAACTTTCTTTGGCCATGTTATTTTGAGAAGACATAATTGCTTAGTTAGTATGCTTGAAGTATTATTATTTTTATGTCAATATTAAACTTTTGTCTTGAATCTTTCGGATCTGAATATTCATACCACAATTAAGAAGAATTATATTGAAATTATGCCAAGTAGCATTCCACATCAAAAATTATGTTTTTATCATTTACCTACTCGAGGACGAGCAGGAATTAAGCTTGGGGATGCTTGATACGTCTCCAACGTATCTATAATTTTTGATTGCTCCATGCTATATTATCTTCTGTTTTGGATATTATTGGGCTTTATTATTCACTTTTATATTATTTTTGGGACTATACAATTAACCGGAGGCCCGACCCAGAATTGCTGTTTTTTTGCCTATTTCAGAGTTTCGCAGAAAAAGAATATCAAACGGAGTCCAAACGGAATGAAACCTCCTGGGACGTGATTTTTAGAACGAACATAATACAGGAGACTTGGACCCTACGTCAAGGAAGCTACCAGGAAGCCACGAGGTAGGGGGCACGCCCTCCACCCTCGTGGGCCCCACGTTGCTCCAACGACGTACTCCTTCCTCCTATATATACCTCATTGCCCCCAAAGCGATCGAATCTGGGCGAAAACCTAATTCCACCGCCACAACCTTCTCGTACTCCATGAGATCCCATCTTGGGGCCTGTTAGAGCTCACGTAGGAAGGGGCATCGATCATGGAGGGCTTCTACATCAACACCATGGCCTCTCCGATGAAGTGTGAGTAGTTTATCCCAGACCTTCGGGTCCATAGTTATTAGCTAGATGGCTTCTTCTCTCTTTTTGGATCTCAATACAATGCTCTCCCCCTCTCTTGTGGAGATCTATTCGATGTAATCTTCTTTTGCAGTGTGTTTGTTGAGACCGATGAATTGTGGGTTTATGATCAAGTTTATCTATGAACAATATTTGAATCTTCTGAATTCTTTTATGTATGATTGGTTATCTTTGCAAGTCTCTTCTAATTATCAGTTTGGTTTGGCCTACTAGATTGATCTTTCTTGCAATGGGAGAAGTGCTTAGCTTTGGGTTCAATCTTGCGGCGTCCTTTCCCGATGTGGTAGGGGCAGCAAAGGCACGTATTGTATTGTTGCCATCGAGGATAACAAGATGGGGTTTTTATCATATTGCATGAATTTATCCCTCTACATCATGTCATCTTGCTTAAAGGCGTTACTCTGTTCTTATGAACTTAATACTCTAGATGCATCTTTGGATAGCGGTCGATGTGTGGAGTAATAGTAGTAGATGCGAGGCGAGTCGGTCTACTTGTCTCGGACGTGATGCCTATATACATGATCATACCTAGATATTCTCATAACTATGCTCAATTCTGTCAATTGCTCAACAGTATTTCACCCACCGTAAAATACTTATGTTCTTGAGAGAAGCCACTAGTGAAACCTATGGCCCCCGGGTCTATCTTCCATCATATTAATATTCCAACACTTAGTTATTTCCGTTGCTTTTATTTTGCTTTGCATCTTTATTATAAATATACCAAAAATATTATCTTATCATATCTATCAGATCTCACTCTCGTAAGTGACCGTGTAGGGATTGAGAACCCCTTATCGCGTTGGTTGCGAGGATTTATTTGTTTGTGTAGGTGCGAGGGACTGCATGTAGCCTCTCTTGGATTGATACCTTGGTTCTCAAAAACTAAGGGAAATACTTACTCTACTTTGCTGCATCACCCTTTCCTCTTCAAGGGAAAACCAACGCAGTGCTAAAGAGGTAGCAACCCTCAGTCCTGAGGGTGAACTACTCCCTCCTTGTCATGGAGAGCGCCGGGATGATGAAGATGGCCCTTTGGTGAGGATTCCCCTCCCGTGAGTGCCGGAATAGGGTCCCGATTGGTTTTTGGTGGCTACAGAGGCTTGCGGCGGCACAACTCCCGATCTATTATGTTCCCCGATGTTTTTAGGGTATATGGATGTATATATATAGGCGAAAGAAGTCGATAAGGGGAGCCACGAGGGGCCCACAAGGGTGGGGGGCATGCCCAGGGGGGCAGGCGCGCCTCCCTGCCTCGTGGCCACCTCGAAGCTTCCCTGTCGTCTACTCCAAGTCTCCTGGATTGCTTCCATTCCAAAAATAACGCTCTCGAAGGTTTCATTCCGTTTGATATTCCTTTTCTTCGAAACACTGAAATACACAAGAAAATAGCAATTTGGGCTAGGCATCCGGTTAATAGGTTAGTCCCAAAAATAATACAAAAGTGTTTAGTAAAGCCCATAAACATCCAAAACAGATAATATAATGGCATGAATACTTCATAAATTATAGATACGTTGGAGACGTATCAATGGCTTCCATGGTCGACCTCCCAGGCATGAAACCAAACTAATTTTTGGTCACGCTTGTCATTCTTCTTAAGCGGTGCTCAATGACTCTCTCCCATAGCTTCATTGTATGGCTCATCAGCTTAATTCCACGGTAATTAGTACAACTCTGAACATCCCCCTTGTTCTTGAAGATTTGTACTAATATACTCCGTCTCCATTCTTCTGGCATCTTGTTTTGCCCAAAAAATGAGGTAGAAAAGCTTGGTTAGCCATACTATCCCTATGTCCCCGAGACCTTTCCACACCTCAATGGGGATACAATCAGGGCCCATCGCCTTGCCTCCTTTCATCCTTTTTAAAGCCTCCTTGACCTCAGACTCCTGGATTCGCCGCACAAAACGCATGCTGGTCTCATCAAAGGAGTCATCCAGTTCAATTGTAGAACTGTCATTCTCCCCATTGAACAGCTTGTCGAAGTACTCCCGCCATCTATGCTTAATCTCCTCGTCCTTCACCAAGAGTTGGCCTGCTCCGTCCTTGATGCATTTGACTTGGCCAATATCCCTCGTCTTCCTCTCTCGGATCTTGGCCATCTTATAGATGTCCCTTTCGCCTTCCTTCATGCCTAACCGTTGGTAGAGGTCCTCATATGCCCGACCCCTTGCTTCACCAATAGCTCGCTTTGCGGCCTTCTTCGTCATCTTGTACTTCTCTATGTTGTCTGCACTCCTAACCAGGTATAGGCGTCTGAAGCAATCTTTCTTCTCTTTAATCACCTTCTGGACATCATCATTCCACCACCAGGTATCCTTATCTTCGCTTCTCCTTCCCCTGGACACTCCAAACTCTTCCGAGGCCACCTTACGAATGCAAGTCGCCATCTTCGTCCACACATTGCCCGCATCCCCTCCTTCCTCCCAAGGGTCCTCCTTAATGACCCTCTCCTTGAACGCTTGAGCTACCTCCCCCTTGAGCTTCCACCACTTCGTTCTAGCGACTTTGGCACGCATATCCCGCTGGACACGAATCCGAAAGCGGAAGTCAGCAACCACCAGCTTATCTTTGGGTACAACACTCTCTCCAGGTATCACCTTACAGTCTAGGCACGCACGCCTATCTTCTCTTCTCGAGAGGATGAAATCAATCTGGCTAGAGTGTTGTCCACTACTAAAAGTCACCAGATGTGATTCTCTCTTTCTAAACAAGGTGTTAGCTACAATCATGTTGTAGGCTAGAGAAAAGCTTAAAACATCTTCTCCTTCTTGATTCCTGATGCCATAGCCAAAGCCCTTGTGCGCCCCTTCAAAACCTGTGTTAGATGTACCCACATGGCCATTGAGGTCTCCTCCTATGAAGAGCTTCTCACCAATCGGTACACTCCTAACCATGTCTTCCAGGCCTTCCCAGAACTCCCTCTTGGTGTTCTCATTGTAGGCCTACTTATGGGCATACACGCTGATAACATTGAGAACTAAGTCCTCAACTACCAGCTTGACCAGGATAATCTGGTCCCCATGTCTCTTGACGTCTACCACTCCATACTTGAGGCTCTTGTTGATCAAGATGCCTATGCCATTTCTGTTTGCAGCCGTCCCCGTGTACCATGGCTTGAAGCCGGTATCCTCCACCTCCTTCGCCTTCTGTCCTCTCCATTTGGTTTCTTGGACGCAAAGGATATCAACACCTCTCCTCACCGCCGCATCAACTAGCTCCCGAAGCTTCCCTGTCAGAGACCCTATGTCGGTGTAGGAACGACACCTATGGGATCACAAGAATCCCTACTACGGTTGCGGGGCGCGGGGGTCGTGAGAAGAGCAGATCAAACAGATAGCACACGGTCTCTTTATCCAGGTTCGAGCCGCGAGGACGCGTAAAACCCTACTCCTGCTTTGGTGGTTTGTTTATCTGGTGTTCTTGAACTAGCAATGGGGCGTGAGGAGCTCCAAAAAGCCGAATCCTCCTCCTGGTCGCCTTGGGCCTCCTTTTATAGGGAAAGGGGTTGCCATGGTGGCACACAGGAGGTGGAAAGGGTACAGTGATACGAGTCTATCCCTCGTATTACATGACAAGGCGCCATTAATGCGTCTTGCTTAGGTGTCCTTGCTTTATCGGGGACGGGGGAGAGCCCTGTCTCGTCCGTCGCCGCTCCCTCTCGTGTTGACACGCGCCCTGGCCAGCGGTGCCCGTGGTGCCATGTAGGCAGGCAGGCAGCTGAGGTGGCGCAGCGGTGGGTCTCCATGAAGATCCGCTTGCTGCCACGCATGTGCCTGCCCAGCTGGTTGGGTCGGCAGCTGCATGCGAATGGCGGTGAAGGTTTGATTGGCGCGGGCCCGATGGTGGCCCCTCGAGTGTCCTTGGCAAGGGCCTTGCCGTAGCCCCGGCAAGGGTCTTGCCGGGGCCCGGGCAAGGGTCTTGCCGTGGCGCCTGCTGTCATCCCAAGGGTCTTGCCGTGGCGCCTGCTATCATCCCCGGCAAGGCTCTTGCCGGGGGCCTTGTGGTCCTCCTTGGCTGGGATCCCGCCAAGGGTCGCCGTCTTCTATCGTGTGTATCTGATCTTGGATGTCTTCACAAAGATCTGCATACCACCACGGGGATGTCTCCCGAATCCTTGCCCCATGGGGGCGGTGGACTCAAGGGTGATCCGCTTCACAGGTGTGGGGCAAGCGGCCGCGGCAAGGGTCTTGCCGGGTTTGCTAAAACCGCCCCTCGGCAAGGGTCTTGCCGGGAGGGTCCGCCTCGTCCCCTTTACTCTTTGTGGTCTTGATCTTGGCGTCGTTCTGCTCCTTCCGTGCTTCGTCCTTACCTCGGCTCACCTCCCTTGCCTTGCTCAATGTGGTGGTGCCCGCGGCTCAGGCCCCGTGCCGCGATCATAGGGGTACAAAAGTGTACCCCTCTTTTTGTCTGCAAGCAGGAGCCCCGGGCCTGGGCCACACGTAAGCGCAATCGCGTCATTGGGCTAGGCCCAAAAACGGTGTGCGGGCAGGCAGGGTGGTTTTTACCGCGGTATGTCTTTTCACGCGCTGCGCTTCCCATGCCCCCCGCGCGTGGCTCGGCGTAGGGAGGCGTGCGTGACGTGGGTAGCATGCGTGGGGCTGAGCTCTACGTGCATGCGTCATGTCGCAGTAAAAAAGGGGGCGGTTCGCGCCTTCCCCATAAACGGAGGGAGGCGTGGAGGCGCAGCCCATTTTACTGAACGGGGCCCGGGCATGGTCTTCAAGGCGTCCACTCCCCACGATCACGGGGTGGGGAGAGGTCGCCTCACCCGTCGCTTCGGTCCCGCATGCCTGCCACGTGGTTCTCATGCGCTTGGGGTGGCGAACGGTGGAGGCGGGAAACCGGGCCGTCGCGGGCCGGGGCAGCGGGTTGGTCCCAGTTCCCTGCGCCTTCCGCGTCTTGATTGGCTGAACGGGGTGGCCGTGCCCCCACCCCGTTCCTTTATAAAGAGCGGGGGAGGAACAGCGTCCCGCACTCTTCCATCTTCTCCTTCCTTCAGCTTCTGTTCCTCCTCCCTCCATCCGTCATGGAGAGAGGGAATCCTGGCTCTTCAACAGTGGCGGCAAGGGTCGCTGCTCGACAATGCGTCCTTCCTTCCCCTGCACCTGCGGTGACGGAGCCAGCCGTGAGGGGAAGGGGGAGGGGGCGAGGCCGTGGGCGAGGCCGAGGCGCTCAGGGTAGAGGAGAACGGGGCTGCGCGCCGATCTCGCCTCCGCCCGTAGTCCATCCCCCCATGGAGGGCCATGTTGGGGATGACCCTCGCCGTCGCCTTCGCCTCCCGATTCCATTCGCGAGCGAGATGGAGCTGGATCCGCCGGAGTCACTGCGACTGCACATGAGGGGATGTTGGATCAGCGGTACGCGAGTCCGCGTCGACTTTCCAGCCCCTCAAGTGATGTATCTTGGTCGAGGGTGGAAGACGTTCACTCATATCCACCGCTTGACGGCGGGGCTTACTCTCCATTTCAAGCTGATGGAGGGCGGCCTCCTCTCCGTCAAGGTCTTTGGGTGCTTCGGGACTCAGGCAAGGTGCTGCGTGGAGAGCTCTTCTGATAGCGAAGGCTCCTCCTCGAGCGGGAGTGGCGAGGAGGACAGCGGCAGCGGCAGCGAGGGTAGCGGCGGCGAGATGGCCGGGTCCGACTAGGTGTCGGGCGCCCGCTCCGTCTTGCACCGGCGACCCCATCATCCGTGGCGCCCGGCTTCCTGAACTTCTCGGTCGTCTCCTTGGGCGGCTGGCGTTGGGAGGCTGCGGAAGAGGAAGAGGCGGGCGGCAAGGCCGTCAAATCGAATCTGTGAACGCAAGCGCCTTCGACAGCGTCTTGGCGTCACTGTCGCCTCGTCTTCAAGCTCTGCTTCCGGCGCCGCCATCACCACCCAGCCTTTTGACGGCCACCGAGATGTTCTCTTGGTGCCTTCTCCCACCCGTAGCTCGCCTAGGCGCCCCTTTTGCCCTTTTCGCCTCCTTGACCTGCCTCCTGAGGAGAGGGACAAGAAAGGGATTACAGGCACCTTATCTTTTTTTAGTTTGTAAGCCTTTAGGCCTTAGCTGAATTTAAAACTTGTAATCCCATCATTCATGTTTTTCATTCCCTATGGACTATGTCTGAATGGAATGTTTTTAATGAAAAAGGGATGCTTGCCGGGTCATTTGTTTGCGGGTAGAACCCACGACAAGGAGTAAATCCTTGATATCCTTAAGATAAACATTTCCTTGCCCGGCAACATGCCTTGCCGTCTTCCCACCTCGCTCAACCTTTCTCATGCTTTTGGCGGAGGCAGGGATGAGGTGGGTTCAGGCCTCTCATTTCATCCTCTTGCTGCCGTGACTACGACCAAACCTGGCCCCGGGAGCGAGCCCTAGGGCCTAGAGTTTTTAGGGGAGCACGGTAGCTTTAGGAAAACACGAGGTTTCACATACCTCAGTCCATAAGAGAATGCATGATAAGGGATGAAGAACTTATCTGAAGTTGTAGCCCCCGGCAACTCTGGTTTACCGTGGGTGAGTCCTTGTACTTGCAGCCCCTGGCAATACTGGCTTGCCGGGGTCTAGATGTCGGTCTGTCTCTCTTTTCTTTTTCGTCCTCAAATGATCCGGTAAGGATATCTGTGAGTCCTGTGAACCAAAGAAGACAAAAGAACGGCAAAGATACGCACACTCGACCTCTAAGCTAGGGTTTAGTCGCCGCTAAGCACTATCAACCCCAACCAAGGACGAGACTCGACCTAGCATGCATGCTATAACTTAGGGCGCCAGTGCTTCATTTCTTTATGCTCAGGGTCTGCGCCTGGCTTTGTACAAAGGGTTACATGCATCATCGGCAATGCTTGTACAAAAGGTGGCTTGCCGGGGTCCCGACAAGCCGCGCCCTCCACGGTAAAACTTGCGAAGATGCTCAATGTTCCGTGAGTTACTCACCGAACAGCATCTTGATCTCAGCGGACTGCGCGGGCCTGGTGACTCGTATTACCCGATAAGGGCCTTCCCACTTTGGCGTCAACTTGTTGGAATTCTTGGCGATTGAACGCGGCCAAGGACAAGGTTGCCTTCCTCAAGGCTTCAGGCATGAACCTTGCGGCTATGGTAGCGGCGCAAGGCTTGTGGTAGCGTGCTGCTCTCGAGAACCGCCCAAGGCGATCTTCCTCAAGGAGCACTGCGTCATCTTGCGCGATTGCTCTTGCTCAAGCTTCGTCATAAGCGAGCACTCGAGGTGACCCGTATATGAGTTCGATGGGGAGAACTGCTTACGCCCGTATACCAGGGCAAAGGTGTCCGGCGGTGGCTCGATTTGGCGTCGTCTGATCGACCAAAGAACCGCCGGCAACTCATCAATCCAGCGCCTTCCACTCTTGTGCAGCCTATCAAAGGTCTTGGTCCTTAAGCCTCGCATGATACTTCAGCATTTGCCCTCTCGACTTGACCATTGCTTCACGGTGAGCAACGGAAGCGAAGCATACTTTGCTGCCGAGGTCTTGGGTATATTGCATGAAGGTGCGGCTTGTGAACTGTGTGCCGTTCTCGGTGATAACCCTGTTGGGCACGCCAAAACGTCACACTAGTCCCTTGAAGAACTTGACGGCTGACTGAGTTGTGACCTTCCTCACTGCCTCCACTTCTGGCCACTTTGTGAACTAGTCGATTGCAACGTACAAGTACTCAAAGCCCCGACAGCTGAGGGAAGGGACCCAAGATGTCGAGCCCCAGACCGAGAAGGGCCAGGAGAGAGGAATGGTTTGAAGGGCTTGAGTTGGTGATGGAGCTTCTTTGAATGGGCCGACACGCTTCACACCGGTGACTAGTGTCGTCGCATCCTGGAGGGCGGTGGGCCAGAAGAAGCCTTGCCGGAATGCCTTGCCGGCAAGGGCCCTCGACCCAATGTGGGATCCACATATGCCTCCGTGTATCTCTGCCAACACCTCCAGTCCTTCCTCTCGAGGGATACACTTTAATTTCACACCGTTCGGCCTCTTTACATGCGCAGGACGCCATCGATTTAACCGGTACATGGTAGAGCGACGGGCTACTTTTTTCCGCTTCTTCCCGCTCCTCGGGAAGTTCCCCTGTTGGAGGAATCGGACGGTATGTTGTGCCCATGCCGGAGCACAGGGGCTCGACGGCGAGGACTAAAGGCATTTCCTCCGCTCTGAGCGGCTGTCTCGGCGGCAAGAGCTTGACGCTCGCCGGAGCCAACCGTTCCGTGGCGGGCTCGATATCCCGGAAACATCCTTGCCGCGGCTCCGGGAGCTTCGGCGGAAAGTACTTGCCGGGCCCTGATTACCTTATCTTATTCTGCTTTGTTGATGGGTCAACGGATGGCTGAGTTAGCTGAAGCAAAAACGTACCTGGTTCCACAGGTAGTTTGAGGGCAGCGCGATTTGACAGATAATCGGCGATATCGTTCTCCGCTCGGGGGCGATGTTCAGCCTGTATACCGTCGAAACGCTCTTCCAGCTTTCTCACTTCATCGACGTAGGCCTTCGTCAACGGGCTCTGGTAATCCTTGTTGACTTGCTTGACGACAAACTGCGAGTCTCCCCTGACGATGAGTTTCCTGATTCCGAGGTCCGCCGCGATCCTAAGACCGGCAAGCAGCCCTTCGTACTCTGCGGTATTGTTTGTTTACACCTCCCTAGGGAACTTCATCTGGATCACGTACTTGAGGTGCTCTCCGGTGGGCGCGACAAGCAGTACGCCAGCCCCGGCGCCCTGTAAGGAGGAAGCTCCATCAAAGTATGTGATCCAATCACAACTTGCCTCCTTGCCGGGGAGAGCAGTCTCTTGGACTTCTTCGTCAGGCGTCGTGGTCCATTCTGCAATGAACTCCGCTAGGACTCGGCTCTGAATCGTCGAAGTACTTTCAAACTTGAGGCCAAAGCTGGACAGCTCTAGTGCCCATTCCACAATTCTTCGTGTTGCATCTGGATTGTGCAATATCCGTTGCAGAGGGAAGCGAGTGACGACAGTAATCTCGTGTGCTTGGAATTAGTGACGCAGCTTCCTCGAGGCCATGAGAAGGCCGAAGAGCAATTTCTGCACACCGGAGTACCTTGATCTAGCCCCCTGCAGGAGGGAACTAACAAAGTAGACCGGGTGCCTCATCATTTTCTTCCTCAGCGGCACGTCAACTAGCTGTGTCGTCCCTGCAATGGTGGTGTCGGGCTCTGCTGCTGCCATCACCTCGTCGTCAATCTCTCTCTGTGCCACTAGTGCGGTGCTGACCACCTGGTCCGTTGCCGCCAGGATAGCAACAACGGTTCCTGTGGCCTAGGCGCAACTAGTATTGGGGCAGAGGAGAGGTATTTCTTCAAACCTTGCAATGCTGCTTCGGCTTCTGGCGTCCACTCCATTGGGCCCGCCTTTTTCAGGATCTTGAAAAAGGGAAGGGCGTGCTCGGCAGACTTGGAAATGAACCTGCCCATGGCGGTGACGCAACTGGCAAGCTGACGCACATCTTTGATTCGCTTGGGTGCTTCAATCTGCTCTATAGCTTTGATTTTGTCCGGATTGGCCTCTATCCCACGCTATGACATCAAGAACCCGAGAAGCTTGCCGGACGGGACGCCAAAGACGCACTTCTCGGGGTTCAGCTTGAGATTGATCTTGCGCAGGTTTGCAAATGTTTCTTGCAAATCTGGTATGAGGGTTGCCCTGTCCTTGGTTTTGACCACTATGTCATCCATGTAAGCTTCCATATTTCTATGGAGCTGGGGTTCAAAACCAAAGTGGACCGCCCTTGCAAATGTTGAACCAGCACTCTTCAACCCGAAAGGCATCCGCATGAAACAATACGTACCACATGGGGTGATGAATGCTGTCTTCTCTTCGTCTTCTCTTGTCATGAAGATCTGGTGGCAGCCGGAGTAGGTGTCGAGGAATGACAACAGATCACACCCAGCCGTGGAGTCAACAATCTGATCGATGCGCGGCAACGGGAAAGGGTCTTTAGGACAAGCCCTATTGATATATGTGTAATCAATACACAGCCTCCACTTCCCATTTGCCTTGCGCACCGTGAACGGATTGGCCAACCACGTTGGATCGAGAACTCCTCTTACCAAACCCGTTGCTTCCAGTTTCCTGATCTCTTCTGTGATGAACTCTTGTCGTTCCAAAGCTTGCTTTCTGACCTTCTGCTTGACGGGCCGCGCATGAGGGCAGACATCAAGGTGGTGCTCAATCACTTTCCTGGGAACACCGGGGATGTCGGAAGCTTGCCATGCAAACACATCAACATTCGCCCGTAGGAAGGTGACGAGCGCGTCTTCCTATTTGTCGTAAAGGGTGGAGCTTATGGTAAAAGCTCCTCCCGTGCCCTCATTGATGTAAACCTTCTTGGTTCCCGGCGGTATGGCCCTGGGCTTCTTGTTTCCGCCGGCGGAGCTCTCTGGCACGTCCTCGACGGCAGCGCTACACTCCGAAGAGGTGCGCTTGCCGGAGTGGGTGTCCGAGGTCTCACCGGTCTTCTTCTTCTTCCTCCCTCCCGGGATCCCAGCGGCAGGAGCAAGTGCCCTAGCGGCGGCAGCTGCTGCAACTGCTTGCTGGTATAATTGGTCAGCGCAGATCAGCGCATCTTTCTTGTCGGAGGGGATGGTGATGATCGTCACAGGTCCTGGCATCTTCAGGGTGTTGTAAGCGTAGTGTGACGCCGCCATGAATTTGGCCATTTGGGCGGCCAAGGATCCCATTGTAGGGCAAGGGGATCTTGGCATCATCGAACACGATCCTCTCCGTCCTGAAGTTCAGGTCGCTTCCAAAAGTCACGGGCAGCGTGACCTTTCCCTTGGGTTGGCTTCTCCCCGGGTTCACCCCCTGAAATGTGCATGTCTCTTCGAGGTCTTCATCAGGAATCTGCAGTTTCTCGATCACGGCAGGCGACATCAAGTTTAGACCGGCCCCGCCATCAACTAGCATCTTCATCACCTTGAGGTTGCGTATCGTTGGTGAAACCAACAATGGCAAGCACCGACCACGATGAGTGCGATAAGGGTGGTCCTCGATTGTCAAAAATGATAGGTGTCTTGGACCACTTCACGCCTTTGGGCGTCAAACGGCAGCTCTGCGCTGTAATCTCTCGCGCCTTATTTCAGCCGGCGGTGAG
Source organism: Aegilops bicornis (assembly GCA_021605145.1). Taxonomy (NCBI): domain Eukaryota; kingdom Viridiplantae; phylum Streptophyta; class Magnoliopsida; order Poales; family Poaceae; genus Aegilops; species Aegilops bicornis. The sequence goes on along the minus strand of CM038671.1, from coordinate 626,561,266 downwards.
AAGTATGCAGCAAAGCGCCCGCCGTCGGCCTTTATGGCCTCTGTAGCTTTCTGAAACTCTTGGTCGCCGGATTCGTCGTCCTCTTCGTGATCGTCGTCTTCTGGCTTTCTGTCACGGCCCCGGGCGGGCCTCTCCTGTTGCTTATCCTTGCCGCGATGGCCCGCCTGGCCGTCACGCTTCTTGCCGGACCCCTCAGCACCGTCTGGGCCCTTCTCCTTGTCCCGCCTCTCATATTCAGCCCTCTGCTTCTCAGCGAGGATCTCAACCTGTCGGCTGTCCTGGAGAGCATGGCCTTTGGTGCGATGGATCTTGCAGTATCGCTTGTCGGAGTTTCCTGGCTTCTTGGCAGCCGCCAAGGCCCTAAGAAGCGACACATCCGCAACCTCCTTGCGGGGGTCGTCTGCCTTGGTTTTCTTGGTGGAGCCGGTGTCATCAGATCCCTCGACGGCAAGTACGGCTTTTCCTTTGCGCTTCCTGTTGTGGCGTCGGCCTTTCTTCGCCGGGGCGGCAATATCCTCATCTGAGGAGTCGGTTTCCATGCCGGCATCTTCGCCGGGGTACTTCCTTCCCTCTTCAGCTCGGGCACATTTGTCAGCAAGAACATAGAGTTCTGCTACATCTCTCACCTTGTTCATTGCCGCCTCTTGGCGCATCTTGCGATTACGCACGCTCGATGGAAGCAACGCTGATGATGGCGGCGGGGTGAACATCAGGGATATTGTATCGCACTGGCTGAACCTCTGAATATACTTGCGGAGACTCTCGCCTCCCTTCTGGGGAATGACATGCAGGTCGCTTGCTTGGCCATGGGCTTGGTGGCCTCCAGTAAAGGCGCCTACGAACTCATGGCACAAATCCAACCAGGAGGAGATAGAGTCAACCGGCAGGTGCATCAACCATGACATGGCGTTGGGTTTAAGGGCCAACGGAAAGTAATTCGCAAGCACCTTATTGTCGCGGGCCCCAGCAGCTTGCATCACGATGGTGTAGACGCTGAGGAACTCGGACGGGTGGGTCTTGCCACTGTACTTTTCGCCCACGTCGGGTTTGAAGGTGTGGTAAGTGGGCCACTGGAACTGCCGCAGCTCACGGGTAAAAGCCGGACAGCCTACCTCGTAAGGTAGGCCTCCGAACTCCCGGTGCGGGTGGCTCTCACAGCAGGCCCCTGCTACTTTGTCTGATTGGTGGCGCGCTCCGCGCCGGCGCTCGATAGTGGTTCGAGCGTCTTCATGTTCTCGTTCCCGAAGAACTTGGCGCTGGTCACGGTGGGCCCGTGGGTCGGACGATGCTACGGAGATCTCGGCGCCCGTAACGTCGCGACGGGCTGGCGTCCGCGGTACCGGGCGAGGAGGAGGCGAGTGCACCGTGGTTGCGGCGCCACCGGCTCTCCCGCCACTGGTGCGTGGGACTCTGTCGGAACATCGACCCGGGGGCTCCGCCGGACTCGGTTCGTCTTTATTGGCCACCGCAACAAGGCTCCGGATAGTGGCTCTCCATTCGTCGAGTTTCCCCGTGGTGGGAGGAAAATTGAGGAGCAACTGCGCGCGCGCCAGGGCTTCTGTCGGCGTTGGTGGGAGCGAAACCTGCACGGATCGTGATGCGCTTTGACTTCTGACCATGTCAGAAGGAGCTCTATCACGATCCCGCGGTCGCATGCCACCCTCACCAGCGCCTCGGCGAGCAGGCAGGTCTTCTAAATCCCGGGAGTGGCGCTCGGGGCTCTTTCCGCGGTGACGCCCGGGGTCCTCGGCGTGATTATGCCGTTCGTCGTGCACCGCTTGAGAAGAGCGCGCCGACGGCGCCGGCGTGGGAGTCTTGGAAGCCCTCGCGTCGCCTGCGAGCGGGGTGGCAGCGGTCTTGGAAGGACCCGCGCCACCCGCGGAGGGCCTGGCTCCGTCTTTGGATTTAGCGGCGTGCGGCCCGTTAGCAGGCGCACGAACATCGCCGCCTCCCAAACTTCGGCTGCTGGGACGGTGTTGGTGTTCGTGAACAGCGCCCCGGGTCCTTTCTGCGACCGGTCCGCTGCTCGCCCGCGTCGGGACGGGATGTCCGATTTCCGACGGGCCAACCGCCACTGTCGTCTTCTTCTTGGGCGCCATGACGATGAAGAAGCGTCGAACTAACTGCTAGAGCCGATTCTCACAACTGCGCCCCCCCCCCCACCTGGCGCGCCAAAGATGTCGGTGTAGGAACGACACCTATGCGATCACAAGAATCCCTACTACGGTTGCGGGGCGTCGGGGTCGTGAGAAGAGCGGATCAAACAGATAGCACACGGTCTCTTTATCCAGGTTCGGGCCGCGAGGACGCGTAAAACCCTACTCCTGCTTTGGTGGTTTGTTTATCTGGTGTTCTTGAACTAGCAATGGGGCGTGAGGAGCTCCAAAAAGCCGAATCCTCCTCCTGGTCGCCTTGGGCCTCCTTTTATAGGGAAAGGGGTTGCCACGGTGGCACACAGGAGGTGGAAAGGGTATAGTGTACGAGTCTATCCCTCGTATTACATGACAAGGCGCCATTAATGCGTATTTCTTAGGTGTTCTTGCTTTATCGGGGACGGGGGAGAGCCCTGTCTCGTCCGTCGCTGCTCCCTCTCGTGTTGACACGTGCCCTGGCCAGCGGTGCCCGTGGTGCCATGTAGGCAGGCAAGCAGCTGAGGTGGCGCAGCGGTGGGTCTCCACGAAGATCCGCTTGCCGCCACGCAGGTACCTGCCCAGCTGGTTGGGTCGGCAGCTGCATGCGAACGGCGGTGAAGGTTTGATTGGCGCGGGCCCGATGGTGGCCCCTCGAGTGTCCTTGGCAAGGGCCTTGCCGTAGCCCCGGCAAGGGTCTTGCTGTGGCGCCTGTTGTCATCCCCGGCAAGGCTCTTGCCGGGGGCCTTGTGGTCCTCCTTGGCTGGGATCCCGCCAAGGGTCGCTAAATCTTCTATCGTGTGTATCTGATCTTGGATGTCTTCACAAAGATCTGCATACCACCACGGGGATGTCTCCCGAATCCTTGCCCCATGGGGGCGGTGGACTCAAGGGTGATCCGCTTCGCAGGTGTGGGGCGAGCAGCCGCGGCAAGGGTCTTGCCGGGTTTGCTAAAACTGCCCCCCGGCAAGGGTCTTGCCGGGGGGTCCGCCTCGTCCCCTTTGCTCTTTGTGGTCTTGATCTTGGCATCGTTCTGCTCCTTCCGTGCTTCGTCCTTACCTTGGCTCACCTCCCTTGCCTTGCTCAGTGTGGTGGTGCCCGCGGCTCAGACTGCCCGTGCACAGTCATAGGGGTACAAAAAGTGTACCCCTCTTTTTGTACACCGACACCCTACGTTCTAGCTACCTAAGCGAATCCTCCTAGGCTCGGCTAGCTTCCTTACCCTTCGCACTCGTCGAGTCAAATGCGAAGAACCTTGCCCATTTTCCACTACATCCAGGCGCCGATGTAGCACGCCACTAAGGATGCGACGACCTGATCCTCGCTCACTTGCCACCATATCCGAATCAAGATACGGCGCGCCACCTTGGGGGTGACGGCCCGGCCCTTTCCCATTTTCCACCACACCCGGGTTCCGATGTAGCGCGTCACTGAGAGGGTTACGCCCCAGCAAAAATCTTTTAGGTTTCATCTCCATAAGAGTGGCTGAGTTTTTACGTTGGCTCGCCAAGCCTATCCCAACCCTCCTCCTTTACCCGGGCTTGGGACCGGCTATGTTGAGACAACATAGGTGGAGTTCTAAACATGACATGAATACTTCATAAATTATAGATACGTTGGAGACGTATCATGGGCCCCACAAGGTCCCCCTCACTTAACCCTTTAGCTCACTTTGTCACCTACCTTCAAAAATAATCACACTAGCTCTCTCTCTGTCGTGTTCTTGCTCACAAACCCATAGATTTCGATCTCTTTGCTCGAAGCTCCATTTTTAAACTGTTTTGAGGGATTGCTACTTGGTATGTGACTCCTCCATTGCTCCAATTAGTTTTTGTTCTAGTGGTTTATATTTTGAGTAATTAGCTACTCCTAATGCTGCTGTAAATGAGCTTGCATGTTGAATTCTTTGAGTTCCAAGTAGTTTGAATGCTTGATATAGCCTCTAGGCATCCATATGAGTAGTTGCTATCAATCTTGTGAAGTTTTGTTGACATCATTTTATGGCTCAAAAATTTCAGAAAGTTGTTCATATGAAGATGGATTTCTTCTGAAGGAGTTCCCCCAAAAAGAATGCCAAGGGAGTCACCGATGAATCATCTTATGGTGACATCAACACTCCGCGTTCGACGGAGATCCGGCCATGCGAATGGCCGCACATTGCCCTCACGAATGAAGCCGGATTCCACCAAGAATTCGTGCAATTCATTACAAATGTTGGACTCACCGAGTTTCTCGCAGATGAGTGTGACAAACACTACGTCCAAATTCATTCATGCAAAACTTTTATTTCCTGAATAGGCTTGAACCTCCTGAGTTGCGGTTTAATTTATATTTCGAAACCCGTGAGATACCGCTTACTGAATTTTGTGAAATATGTTTGATTCCCTCTGATGGGGAATTAAGAGAGCCTAGACCTGCAGAGCTTGTGGGTTTCCTTCGCATTTTAACTGTAGGTGAGGAAAGGGGCATATCAAAAGCCATTGCCACTAGTTTGCAATTTCCTTATGTGCACTACTTTGCTTTTTTCATAACAAAATGCTTAACTGCTAGAGAGAAGGGCAGTATACTCAATGCACCTAACCTTGCCATTTTACGCCGTGCACTTCACAATGACCACACTTACAACCTAGGGGCTATTGTTGCATGCCGCCTGCACACCAATAGGACTAAGGGTAAAATTCATGGGGGTATATATACTACTCGCTTTGCGAGACGTTTTAATATCCCGATACGCTAGCATGATTATTTGTTTCTAGAGTTTATATAGACCACCAAGCGATGGTGGACCACCACTTTCTTGATGCTCCAAAGCCACTCATTCTGGTTCACTATAACTTGGTATTCAGTGAGAATACCCGTGATGTTATCCTGTTGCCTGCACCTGCTTTGTTTGATTCTATTGCCAGGAATGGATACACCATCCTACCAGCAGACATCGTCGCCTACCGAAATGCACAGGCAGCAGCAAAGGCGGAGCCCCAGTAGTGGTATGCTCAGGTGCCACCGCCTCAACACTTTTACATGGGACCGGACGGCTACTACGGTTGGTGATTACCAAGCTAGGCGAAGGCCTAAGCTTGGGGGAGTACGTATTTCCGTCGATATTACATTCATGTCCACACACTTCATTCTAGTTGTCGGTGCGGTGCGAAACCCTAACCGTTGGTGGTGCCTTGGTGCTGGTGTTGGGACATGCCTCTGGGCTCGGGGCTGGTTCCTGGGTCTGAGTTGGGCCTATCTTCGTGGGCCGAGTTCCCACCGGTTTTGTTGCTTGTGGTTGGGCCCGGGCCTGTGCATGCCCTGCCCCCCCCGGCCTGTTGGCCCGTGCTCTGTTGGCTATATTTGGGTGAACAAGGGGCGCCGTGACCCCCTGCTAGGGTTTCCGGCTACCAGTCGCGGCGTCTTGTACTACCCATTCCCCATCCCTCGCCTATTCAGATCCAAACCTCCCCTCCCCTCTTTCTCTCTTTCCTGGAGGCGACAACCATGGACAAACCAAGGGGCTCATCCAATGAGGCTGCATAAGGAGGCAAGAGCCGCCATGACGGTTAGTCGGAGGTCGCCTCAGATCCACTCCGTGCTAAGCTTGAAGCCGAGCGGGTCGCACGCGACTAGGTGGCGCGCGAGCGTGATGCTTGGGCGACGGGTCCGGCGTGGCTCCAACAGGAGGAGCACGAGCGCGAGGCGGCAATGGCGGCGGATGTTAAATTTTATATATAAGGGTCTAATATTCATTAGAAGGCTTTTATGTTTAATTTAATATCAACATGCCTTAAAAGGCCAAGTGGTGGAATGCTACTTGGGCCACTTGGGCCCAAGTGGAGGTGGCGCCCTCCTTTCTGTTGGGGAACGTTGCATGGAAAACAACACAAAATTCTACGCACACGCAAGATCTATCCATGGAGATGCATAGCAACTAGAGGGGAGAGTGTGTCTACGTACCCTCGTAGACCGTAAGCGAAAGCATTAGTTAATGTGGTTCATGTAGTCAAACTTCCTCGCGATCCAAATGATCGAGTACCGAACGTACGACACCTCCACGTTCAGCACACGTTCAGCTCGGTGACGTCCTCACCTTCTTGATACAGCAAGACGACAAAGTAGTGGATGAGTTTCGGCAGCACGACAACATGGTGACGGTGGTGGTGATGCTATCTCCGCAGGGCTTTGCCTAAGCACTACAAAATATGACCGAGGGACTAAACTGTGGAGGGGGACGCCACACACGACTAAGCAATTGTGGTTATGTGTGGCGCCCTCCTCCCACATATGTATATAGGTGGGGGAGACGGAAGAGGCCAGGAGGCGCCCCAAGTAGGTCCGAATCCTACTTGGGGTCTTACCCAAGCCGGCCCCCCTTCCTTATTTGAGTGCGGGAGGAAGGCAGGGGGAGGTGGCACCCCCTTTCCTTTATCTCATGAGCTGGGAAAGGCAGGAGGGGCCACCTCTCGCCTTTCCTTCCCCTAGGGCGGGACGGCCAAGGAGAGGTGCGCGCCAGCCCCCTAGTGGGCTGGTCTGTCCCCCCACTGGCCCATTAGGCCCATACACTTCCCGGGGGTGTCCGAAACCCCTTCCGGTGCCCCGATGACTACCCGATGCACCCCGTAACTCTTTCGGTGTCCAATATCATCGTCCTATATATCAATTTTTACCTCCGGGCCATTCTGGAGCTCCTCTTCATGTCTGTGATCTCATCCGGGACTCCAAACAACATTCGGTCACCAAATCATATAACTCATATAACACTATATCGTCAACGAACGTTAAACATGCGGACCCTATGGATTCAAGAACTGTGTAGACATGACTGAGACACCTCTTCGGTCAATAACCAATAGTGGAATCTGGATGCCCATATTGGCTCCTACATATTCTGCGAAGGTCTTTATCGGTCGAACCTTATGACAACATACGTGATTCCCTTTGTCCATCATTATGTTACTTGCCCGAGATTCAATCGTTGTTATCTTCATACCTAGTTCAATCTCATTACCGACAAGTCTCTTTACTCATTCTATAATACATCATCTTGCAACTAACTCCTTAGTCACTGTGCTGCAAGGCTTCTTATGATGTGTATTATCGAGAGGGCCCAGAGATACCTCTCCGATACTCGGAGTGACAAATCCTAATCTCGATCTATGCCAACTCAACAAACACCTTCGAAGATACCTATAGAGCATCTTTATGATCACCCAGTTACGTTGTGATATTTCATAGCACACAAGGTATTCCTCTGGTAACCAAGAGTTGCATAATCTCATAGTCTAAGGAATATGTATTTGACATTAAGAAAGCAATAGCAATAAACTGAACGATCAATATGCTAAGCTAACGGACGGGTCTTGTCCATAACATCATTCTCCTAATGATGTAATCCCGTTATCAAATGACAACACATGTATATGGTTAGAGAACCTTCACTAGTAGAAAACAGGGCTTTGGTTGGGGCCTGGCCAGCCCATTAGTCCCGGTTCTGTCACGAACTGGGACCCATGGGGACATACGTCCCGGTTTGTGCGCCCACGGGGCCGGCCGGGCCTCGGGAGGCATTTGTCCCGGTTCGTGTGGACCCATTTGTCCCGGTTCTAGGCACGAACCGGGACCAATGGCTCTCGCTCCTGGCCCACATCCATTGGTCCCGGTTCGTGCCTAGAACCAGGACAGAAGGTGGGCCTTTAGTCCCGGTTCCAGCCACGAACCGGGACCAATGAGTTGCCTATATATACCCCATCGCCGCAACAGAGCACTCAACACTGCTCTATTTTTTCTGGCCGGCGAGGGGAGAGCTTTGTGGTGCTCTAGCTCACCTCCTATGCACATGAGGTGTTCGGTGAAATGCCTGAGCCACACTAGTTAAGTTTTCTCCTCTCGAAACTCGACCTCCCAGCTCCATTTTCCCCGAGATTTTTCTAGGTTTAGCGATGCATCACGTCCGTCCCGTCTTCACCGCGTCGATCGCCCTGCGCCGATCTAAATCACCGACACCACCGTGGTGAGCCTCTTGTTCTTATCTTCTTTCTGAAAGAAAAAGTTCTTACTTTAGATAGATACTTGTCTAATTTTCTTACTTTTATTATTGCTTGTTATTATATAGTGCGATGGTTTTGGTATCCGCCCCCGTCGCCCTCGTCCTGTCTATGATTTGGATGTGGTATATATTATATTTTATAACTATTTGGTTCATTTATTGTTTATGACAATTATGCCGACCAATGTGACATAGATTTTATTTATCTAGGAGGTATGTGAACCGGAAATTCCAACCGACCCTATTGTCGAGAGGTTAAATTTAGTTGAAGAAGAAAACAATTACTTGAAGGAAAAAATAAAAAAATTGAGGAGGAGAAGATGATATTGGAGTTGCATGTTGCGGATGTCGTCGATGATCACAAGATCAAGATGGACACAATGCGTTTGAAGATTCGAAAGATTAGAAAATATTTCATACATACCGAGGCTTGGTATCATTATGCCATTGGATCAATTGTTACCTTGGTTGCGATTATGATCGCATTTGTTGTTGCATTGAAATGTTTTACATAGTTTCAATGTATGGTTTAGTTAGATGCTCTGGAGAGCTATATGTTGTTCAATGAGAACTATGTATGTACTTTGGTTTTAATGTGATGATGAACTTCTATTAATTTGGTCACTTATCTATCCATGATGTTCTGTAATGGTTTTGACACACTTAATTACATATAATGCACGCATATGAACCGGCAATGGATGTACGGTGACAGACACACCTCCGAGTACGTTAAGCGCGTGCATAATTTTCTCGAAGTGGCTGAGGCAAACAAGCAAAATGGTTTTATGTGTTGTCCATGCCCTATATGTGGGAATACGAAGTCTTACTCTGACTGGAAAATCCTTCACAGCCACCTGCTTTATAAGTGTTTCATGCCACACTAAAATGTTTGGACCAGGCACAGAGAAATAGGGGTTATGATGGAAGGCAGCAAAGAAGAAGAGGACGACGACAACTATGTGCCCCCGGAATATTGTGATGCTGCAACGGGGGAAGCTGTTGAAGATCAAGAGGAACCAGATGATATTGTGCCCGATGATGATCTCCGCTGGGTCATTGTTGATGCAAGGAGACAGTGCGAAAGTCAAAAGGAGAAGCTGAAGTTCGATTGCATGTTAGAGTATCACAAAAAAAGGGTTGTACCCCAATTGCAAAGATGGCAACACAAAGCTCGATGTCGTCTTTGGAATTGCTGCGATGGAAGGCGAGAGAATGCTGTGCTCGACAAAGGATTTGAGAAGTTCTTGAAAATATTGAAGAAGAAGCTTCCAAAGGATAACGAATTGCCGACGGTCGACGTGCAGCAAAGAAGGTCGTATGCCCTCTAGGATTGGAGGTGCAGAAGATACATGCATGCCCTAATGACTGCATCCTCTACCGTGGTGCGTACGAGGATTTGAACGCATGCCCGGTATGCGGTGCATTGCGGTATAAGATCAGATGTGATGACCCTGGTGATGTTGACGGCGAGCCCCCCAGGAAGAGGGTTCCTGCGAAGGTGATGTGGTATGCTCCTATAATACCATGATGAAACGTCTGCTCAGAAACGAAGAGCATGCCAAGTTGATACGATGGCACAGAGAGGACGGTAAGAAAGATGGAAGTTGAGAGAACCTGTTGACGGGTCACAGTGGAGAAAAATCGAGAGAAAGTACCGGGCTGAGCTTGTAGGTGACCCAAGGAACGTATGGTTTGGTTTAAGCGCGGATGGAATTAATCCTTTCGGGGACCAGAGCAGCAATCACATCACCTGGCCCATGACTCTATGTATGTATAACCTTCCTCCTTGGATGTGCATGAAGCGGAAGTTCATAATGACGTCAGTTCTCATCCAAGGCCCTAAGCAACCAAGCAACGACATTGATGTGTACCTAAGGCCATTAGTTGAAGAACTTTTACAGTTGTGGAATGGAAACGGTGTACGTGTGTGGGATGAGCACAAACAGGAGGAATTTAACATGCACGCGTTGCTGTTTGTAACCATCAACGATTGGCCCGCTCTCAGTAACCTTTCAGGACAGACAAACAAGGGATACCACGCATGCACGCACTGTTTAGCTGACACCGAAAGTATATACCTGGACAAATGCAGGAAGAATGTGTACCTAGGCCATCGTCGATTTCTTCCGACCAACCATCAATGTCGAAAGAAAGGCAAGCATTTCAAAGGCGAGGCAGATCACCGGAAGAATCCCGCCATGCGTACCGGTGATCACGGACTTGCTATGGTCAATGATTTACACGTATGAGGGGATACTGACTGGAAAAGACATGCTTGGAGGGGACTCAATAATATGCAGGGACGAGCATTCTTGGTCTCAAGCACACTACACAGTTCTACAGAACTCTACCTTGGTGACCCCGTATGTCGATGAACACAAGAATACCTCAAGGCTCCAAACACACGGAGCGGTGTGACAACTGGATTACATGTGAACACATCAGACTTTCAGCAGCTTGGTTGGAAACACGTCTCAGAGGTGACAACACTGTTTGTGATGAGTTGTACTCGTTGTCCAGGGGACCATCTTCGACTGTATTGACTTACAAAGGATACGAGATAAATGGGAATACATTTTACACGATCGCACAAGATGAAAAGAGCAGCAACCAAAACAGCGGTGTCCGCTTTGATGCAGCCAACCAAGAGGGGAAAGGACACATATTATGGCTACATAGTGGACATATGGGAACTTGACTACGGACATGATTTTAAGGTCCCTTTTTTAAGTGCAAATGGGTCAATCTGTCAGGAGGCGGGGTACAGGTAGACCCACAGTACGGAATGACAATGTGGATCTGAACAATCTTGGGTACACTGACGAACCGTTCGTCCTAGCCAATGATGTGGCGTAGGTTTTCTACGTGAAGGACATGTCTATCAAATAGAGAAAAAGAAAAGATAAGGAAGCGAATACATCATACGATGAGCCAAAGCGCCCCATAGTTCTTTTAGGAAAAAGAGACATCGTGGGAGTGGAGGGCAAGACAGACATGTCTGAAGATTATGAAAAGTTTCATGAAATTCCTCCCTTCAAAGTCAAGGCTAACCCAAGCACCATGTTAAACGATGAAGATTATCCATGGTTACGGTGCAATAAGCAAAGGACACAAGCAAAGAAAAAGTGAAGAATTTATCTCCACAACTATTATGATGATGCCTTTAATCTAAAATATCCATGTAAGAGACGAGTTTCCGTATGAAACCCTGATACTTCGAAAGAGATTGTCCGTTTTGTACATGAAGTGCATCCAGTTTTTGTTGTAACCCTCTCAACTTTTTAGCACATGCTATGTGGGTGAAATGATGATACCATGCCAACTTTCAACCTTTTCAGAGTTCATTTCTAGTGCTTTTCATTTTCAGGGTCATATAGCTCAAAAAAATCAATAAATGCATGAAAAATAACAAATGAAGTCAAAAAGGGTTGAAAATTGATGATGTGGCTTTGAATGGTGCACTTTGAACACACAAAAAGTCTGGAGTTCAAATAAGTTTAAGAAAATGAAATCCCTTCGTAATGTATGAGTTTTAAATCAAACCCTGATACTTCGAAAGAGATTGTCCATTTTGTACACGAAGTGCATCTAGTTTTTGCCGTAACCCTCTCAACTTTTTAGCACATGCTATGTGGGTGAAATGATGATACCATGCGAATTTTCAACCTCTTCAGAGTTCATCTGAAGTGCTTTTCAATTTCAGGGTCATTTAGCTCAAAGAATGCACTAATATAAAAAGAATGGTCCTGAAAACTTTTATGAAACTCTAATAGCAAAAATAATAAACTAAAATAATGAACTAGAAAACTTTAATGAAACTCTAATAGAAAAAAGAATGAACTAGAAAACTTTAATGAAACTCTAATAGCAAAAGGAATCAACTAAAAAGTTTTATAAACCTCTGGTATTATTGAAACTAAAATTATATAAAATTTATGCAACTAAAATTATCAAAGTATTTTATGTTCAAAACATTATAAGCAAAAATAAAATAAAATAAATAAGTAGAAACAAAATAAAATAAATAAGTAGAATCAAAACAAAATAAATAAGTAGACAATATAAAATAAATAAGTAGAAACAAAATAAAATAAATAAGTAGAAACAAAATAAACTTTAATAAATAAGTAGAAACAAATTAAAATAGCAACAATAAGTATTTTGTTGTAAGTAGAAACAAAATAAAATAAAAAAGCAACAAAGAAAAAAAAGTGCCACCTACTAGGCAACCACGGCGTGAATACGGTAAGAAACCCAATCATGGGCCAGGATTCAGGCCCGCAAGAGGCCTAGTAGGCCCATAGGCACAGAGTGACAGGTTAGGCCCGAAAGCCTGCACTTGAGAGGAGCTCGAGAGGGTGGGCGCAGCAGCGCTTATAAACCACTCTCGAGCTCTCGTAGCTAGCGAGGTGGGACAAAACTTTTGACGCGGACGGGCAGCACAAGGCCTTTGGTCCCGGTTGGTGGCACCAACCGGGACTAAAGGGGTGCATTGGTCCCGGTTCGTGGCACCAACCGGGACCAATGCCTCTCCTTTAGTCCCGGTTTGTGCCACCACTCGGGACAAAAGGTCTCTGCTTCCCGCCCTTTGGGCTGTTGAAAAGAGACCTTTGGTCCCGGTTTGTGGCACACACCGGGACTAAAGGGGGGCATTAGTCCCGGTTGGTGCCACCAACCGGGACTAAAGACTTTTCTATATAAGATGACACTTAGGAAATTTTCACTTCTCATCTCGCATGATGCCGCCCGACGCCTTACATCGACGCCGCCAGTTGTCCAGCCGCCCATCGACCCGCCATCGTCGTCGCCGTCGCCCGCGCCTCGCCCGACGCCGCTGCCGCCCTTACGCGCAGCCCAGCCCGCCCGTCGTCACCGTCGCCTCCCCGCCCCTTCGCCGTCGCCCCCTGCCCCGGCCTTGGCGCCCCTGCCCGTCAACGTCATCGTCGTCGTCGTCCTCGCCGCCGACCCCGCGCCCCTCCTCACCTTGGTCCGGCCGGTGTCCTCCCTGTCCTTGTTTTCTCATATATATATGATGATATATATGCTTGTTTTTTCATATATATGCTTGTTTTTTCATATATATGATGATATATATGCTTGTTATCATAATTGTTTTTGTTCATATATATGATGATTTTTTTATAGAAAATGATGTTTTTTTTTGTTCATAGATGATCATATATATGATGTATGCATGGATGTGGATGAAATATGATGTTTTTTGTTCATAGAATATGATGTTTTTTATTCATTGATTTTTTTTGTTCATGAGAGAGGCGGGACGTCGAGGAAGTTGTATTGTTTAGGGTTAGAGGGTTCGAGGGTCGAGGGTCGAGGATCGCGAGGGGTCGAGAGGTTGCCTAGTGTCAAAGTATTGAAGAAATTCATGGCTTCATCATTAGCCGGAAGTAACCGGGGCATGATGGTACGAAGTTGTGCAAAGTTGTTCTGGAACGGTGTCCCGGATAGGATAATTCGCCTTTTTGTACGAATTTCAGCAAAGGCCTTCCAAATAGCGATATTCGGAAGGCTCTTGCTGAACTTTGTACGAAAAAGTGAATGTTCCTATCTGTGACTCGCTCTGTAACAACTTTGCAGAATCTCCCCATTATGCGCGCTCACATTCGCCTAATGATGAAGACATGGTTTTGTTGAATCCTTTGACACTAGACAAACGTGACATGAGGGGGTCGAGGGTCGGGAAATAGGGTAGAGGGTCGTGGATCGTCCGAGCGGTCGACGGTCGAGGATCGCCGAGGGGTCGAGCGGTTGCCTAGCTAGTGTCAAAGTATTGAAGAAATCCATGGCTTCATCATTAGCCGGAAGTAATGGGGGCATGATGGTATGAAGTTGTGCAAAGTTATTCTGGAACGGAGTCCCGGATAGGATAATTCGCCTTTTTGTACGAATTTATGCAAAGGCCTTCCAAATAGAGATATTCGGAAGGCTCTTGTTGAACTTTGTACGAGAAAGTGAATTATCCTATATGGGACTCCGTCCCAGAACAACTTTGCAGACCTTCGTCCCATCATGCGCCTGTTACTTTCGCCTAATGATGAAGACATGGTTTTGTTGAATCCTTTGACACTAGACAAACATGACATGAGGGGTCGAGGGTCGGGAAATAGGGTAGAGGGTCGTGGATCGTCCGAGCGGTCGAGGGTTGAGGATCGCCGAGGGGTCGAGAGGTTTCCTAGCTAGTGTCAAAGTATTGAAGAAATCCATAGCTTCATCATTAGCCGGAAGTAACTGGGGCATGATGGTATGAAGTTGTGCAAAGTTATTCTGGAACGGAGTCCCGGAGAGGATAATTCGCCTTTTTGTACGAAGTTATGAAAAGGCCTTGCAACTAGCGATATTCGGAAGGCTCTTGCTGAACTTTGTACGAAAAAGTAAATTATCCTATCTGGGACTCCGTTCCAGAACAACTTTGCAGAACTTTGTACCATCATGCGCATGTAACTTTCGCCTAATGATGAAGACATGGTTTTGTTGAATCCTTTGGCACTAGACAAACGTGACATGAGGGGGTCAAGGGTCGGGAAATAGGGTACGTAGAGGCTCGTGGATCGCCGAGCGGTCGAGGGTCGAGGGTCTGGCAATGTGCACAAGTTGATCCAAACACTAGAAGCGTTGCCGAGGCCACCCAAATTTACCAAGTTAAAAGAGCGTTGTCGTCGAGGCCACCCCGAATCATTGAAGCGTTGCCGAGGCCACCCAAACCCTAGAGACGCGTCAAGGCCACTAATATGCATTCCTTGTTGTGATTAGCTAGCTAGGTCTACGTTTTCCACTAATATATCCATCTTTCATGTTTGTATAATAATTGCCATGTTGTAATATTTGCATAAACTATGGAGCACGGCCGAGACGAGGATGCAGAACAGGTGTTGGGGGACATAATCGCAGCCGGAGGTGATGTCATGTCGCATCTCAACAAAATCGATGGTCTGGAAGGAGAGGGTGAAGCAGGCTACAGTTATCGGACAATGGAGGAGGAAGGACATGATTATGATGGCTCAGGTGACCGAATGCCGGTGCAAGAAGGAGACCGTGATGATGGCTCCGGTGACCGAACAGAGTCCGGCCAGGTATATATATTAATTAAGCCTGTGCTGACTAGCTAATTGATGCATTCATTGTTTTGGTATGTACACATATTAACTCTTGTCTTTCTTCTTTTTTCTAGCCCTCCACATCGAGCACAACTTTGGTAAAGAGACGAGGCTCGAAGAAAAACTTGCGCTCAGATGAAAGGTTCACGATCACAGAATCGCGCGCGATGGCCAACCAATTGAACCCATCCGGACCAAGGAAGCATTCTCTGCTCAGTGCGGGGTTCTTGTTAGGGACATGATACCGATCAGCATCCACCAATGGTATAAGCCTAAGAAGGAAGACCCTGCTGTGTCTTATGTCAGCGATAGGCAGAAAGATGATCTTTGGGACGCGCTGAAGGCGAATTTCAGGCTACCGCCAGAGGAGGATCCGGAGAAGCCAGATATTATAAAGCCATTGGTCAAGTCTCATGCTCTTAAGAAGATGGCAGATCTATTCAGGAGGTGGAAGACTGGGCTGAAAACATCGTTTGTCGATAAAGAAAAGACTCCAGAATTCACCGGCCAATTTGAGAAGATCAGAGATCACTGGGACGCATTTGTGGCCCACAAGACATCGGACAAGAGTAAGAAGATGTCAGCGACAAACAAGATAAATGCTTCAAAGAAGGAGCATCACCATCGCACGGGGTCAGGTGGCTACCTCAAAGCACGGCCGTTGTGGGCCAAGGCTGAGAATGACCTGCTTGATAAAGGGGTCGAACCAGAGACATTGAACAGGCCAGACCGTTCAAGGAATTGGTTCTTCGGGGTTGGGGGAACCTTGGACCCTGAATTAGGGAAGTGCGTTTGGACGAACGAGCAACTACGAATACCCGTCACGAAGCTTCAGGACTATATCGCCGCAGCGCAGGAAGGGACGTTCGTTCCAGACAGAGAGAACGACGAGCTCACAATGGCCCTCGGGAATCCTGAGCACCCTGGACGGACACGAGGCACGCCAGGCTCCGTTCTGTGGAAGGCTGGGTTTCCGGACGCAGGCGGTTACAAATGCCAGGAGAGGAGGAGGAAAGTGGAGCATACCCAACTGCAGAAGCTGCACACAAGGGTACAAGCGCTAGAGGAACGAGAAGCAGTTCACAGCAAGTGACTGCCGGGCTACCCCGCCATCTCAGCGGAGAAGCAGCATGGCTTCCACCGAGCTGCTTCAGCTGGAGCCTGTCTTCATGGCTCCTGCTAGCTACCCCGTGGATGCTATCACGGAGTCTCAACATTGCCACCTTATGACGCAATGGCAGAACTTCAAAGTCAAGGCGGCTGTCGGCTCTGTTTGACCTCCTGAACCCGGTGCAACTTTTCACTGCCGTCCAATTCTAGAAGGATATGCTAGGGTGACGGTGGACGAAGTAACGGAGGGATTTGAGGACCTCGAGCTTGACCACCCTACCGGTGAAGGGGAGACTCGGCTGAGTTTTGCTCTGAAGACTCCATGCCTATGGCGGAAGGAGCTTATCAACCTTCCTAATTGGACGCCTCCGCCTCCTCCTCCTCCTCCGGCGAGTGATCAGGGCACTCCGCCTCCTTCTCCGGTGCGTGGCAACACTCCGCCTCCTTCTCCTCCTGCGCCGGCGCGCCCAAGAAGCCAGCCTCCTCCTTCTCCGCCTCGTCAGCAAGGGCGGAAGAGACCCGCCGCTGCACCGGCTGCTCCGGCGCGTCGTAGTCCTTCTCCTCCACCTTGTAAGCAAGGAAAGAAGACAACCGCAGCCGCTCCGTCTGCTCCGGCGTCTAGCAGTACAGCCAGAGGTGGGAGGCAATACAGATTCGGTCCATCTCTCAAGCCTCTAGAGAAGTTACCATACAAGAGGACCATGGAGGAAAACACGAAGATCGTGAAAGCCGAAGTGAGGGACTTCTTTGAAGCGGTGAAAGCAAAGAAACATCCACCTCCGATGGAGAAGATAGATCCGGTGAAAGTGAAGCGCACTATCGATGCCCTGAAGCGACCACCACCTTCTCCGCCGCAATGCAACTATGATCGCATTATTCAAAGGTCATATATCGAAGCGGAGCGGTCGAGAAGTACTATCAGTGATCAAAGATTAGCAGAACGATGAGCTGGGAAAAAATTGCCCAGCTCAGCGAACAAGCGAGCCAATCATGCCCCCCGCTCAAGGTGTCTAGCGATATCGTCGCCAATCATCCAGAGATTTTGCCCGGTACCAATCTTGGAGATTACCTGCCCGACGATGTACATTATGATACAATGGAGGTGGACGAACACAAATACCATTACGAGAAGCCTCTCGTCAAATATGAAAGATCTCTAACAACGATGTTGAAAAGATTCCATGATTGGTACATGAAAACCTGCAGAGAGTCTGGGGGGAAGAATACTTTGATGCTGAGCGTTAAAGAGGAGCATGACCTCATTGGAATTGATCTGTTGTCTTTTCCACTTGAGGAGTTCTTCCAGTTTTTCAATCAAAAGGCCCTTGATAAATTAACGGTCACTTGCTATTGTCTGTAAGTACTACTTCTGTCATTAAGTCTCTATATATAGCTCAGCTCTTTCATTGCATGTATATATAATTATCCTCACTATATTATGCAAATTGAAGATCACCGAATTGAAGAAAAGACAAATCGGTGATATTGGGTTCATTAACACAAATCTCATAGATGCATTTACGGTTAAATTTCATGCCAAAGATACCGAGGCCAACTTGCTATGATCATTGGTAATAAATCAACACAAAGATATAATACTCTTTCCTTACAACTTCAAGTGAGTGTTATTGTCTTGTGCATATTCGGTTTCCCTTATTAGTTGAGGTTATAGTAATGTAATTGATGAGTTATGCATGCGTGCGCAGGTTCCACTATATTTGCGAGTCCATCCGCCACACGACCTGTGAGCGGGGCTACTCTAAAAAAAATATGAAGTGCGTAAGCAATAATATTCAAAATTTTATTTTATTACCATCATTTGTGTTGAGTTTCATTCATTCATATATATGTATTGACCCCCTTCTTCAAATTAGATGTTTCAGATGCAGGATGAACTCCTAGCACAAGATCGCATGCGAGCAATTTAAGAGGAATTGGCGGGGTTCTTTCTTGACCACGTGATCAATAAAGACGGAGAATACCATGTGGAACCTGAGTTCATATATAATTAGGGGATTATATTGTAAGAGATCTTATATTGTATATATGTAGCCAGTAGTGTCGGCTAGATATACGAAATCTTGTTGTTCGACCAATCTCTCAGAGAAGGAGAGGTCGATATCACTTCTCTCTGTATGCATATGTTCATGACGATCTTCTGTACTTAATGGTTTCCTTCATTTGCTTACTAGCTAGCGTGTCAAGCCCTCTCTATACGTATAGTACGTAGCGTCGACCAAGCACGGAGATAAGAGAGGACACTTCTCTCTATTAATTAGCTGGTTAACACAATATATGAAACACCTAAATTAACCCCCCAAAACCCCCTAAACCCACCCCCTTTCAAAAAAACAAAAACCTCAGCTCCTGCCAGCTGCTGACGCGTGGATGCCTTTTGGTCCCGGTTGGTGCTACCAACCGGGACCAAAGGCCCTCCCGCTCGGGTTTCGGCCAGCCGCCACGTGGAGGCTCATCTGTCCCGGTTGGTATAAGAACCGGGACTAAAGGTATAGGGCTTTAGTACCGACCCTTTAGTCCTGGTTCCCCAACCGGGACAAATGGGCCTTACGAACCGGGACAAATGACTCTTTTTCTACTAGTGCTTAACCATCTTTGATCAACGAGCTAGTCTAGTAGAGGCTCACTAGGGACACAGTATTTGTTTATGTATTCACACATGTATTTAAGTTTCCAATCAATACAATTCTAGCATGAATAATAGACCTTTATCATGAATAAGGAAATATAAAATAACAAATTTATTATTGCCTCTAGGGCATATTTCCTTCAGTCTCCCACTTGCACTAGAGTCAATAATCTAGATTACATTGTAATGAATCTAACACCCATGGAGTCTTGGTGTTGATCATGTTTTGCTCGCCGAAGAGGCTTAGTCAACGGGTCTGCTGCATTAAGATCCGTATTTATTTTATAAACTTCTATGTCTCCATCCTTGACCTTTTCACGAATGGAGTTGAAGCGTCTCTTGATGTGTTTGGTTCTCTTGTGAAACCTGGATTCCTTCGCCAAGGCAATTGCTCCAGTGTGTCACGGAAGATTTTCATTGGACCCGATGCGCTAGGTATTACACCCAGATCAGATATGAACTCCTTCATCTAGACTCCTTCATGTGTTGCTTCCAAAGCAGCTATATACTCCACTTCACATGTTGATCCTGCCACGACGCTCTACTTGGAACTACACCAACTTAAAGCTCCACCATTCAATATAAAAATGTTTGCGACTTAGAGTCATCCGGATCAGTGTCGAAGCTAGCACCGACGTAAAAATTTACGACGAGCTCTTCGTCACCTCCATAAATGAGAAACATATCCTTTGTCCTTTTCAGGTACTTCAGGATGTTCTTGACTGCTGTCTAGTGATCCACTCCTGGATTATTTTGGTATCTCCCTGCCAAACTTATGGCAAGGCACACATCAAGTCTGGTACACAGCATAGCATACATGATAGTACCTATGGCTGAGGCATAGGGAATCACTTTCATTTTCTCTCTATCTTCTGCAGTGGTCAGGCTTTGAGTCTCACTCGATTTCACACCTTGTAACACCGGCAAGAACCCTTTCTTTGACTGGTCATTTTGAACTTCTTCAAAATTTATCAAGGTATATGCTTTGTGGAAGTCCTATTAAGCGTATCGATCTATCTCTATAGATCTTGATGCCCAATATATAAGCGGCTTCACCGAGGTCTTTCATTGATTTTTTATTCAAGTATCCTTTTATGCTATCCAGAAATTCTATATTATTTCCAATCAGCAATATGTCATCCACATATAATATCAGAAATGCTACAGAGCTCCCGCTCACTTTCTTGTAAGTACAGGCTTCATCGTAAGTCTGTATAAAACCATATGTTTTGATCACCTCATCAAAGCATATATTCCAACTCCGAGATGCTTGCACCAGTCCATAGATGGATCGCTGGAGCTTGCACAGTTTGTTAGCACCTTTAGGATCGACAGAACCTTCTGGTTGCATCATATACAACTCTTCTTTAAGAAATCCATTAAGCAATGCAGTTTTGACGTCCATTTGCCAGATTTCATAATCATAAAATGCGGCAATTGCTAACATGATTCGGACAGACTTAAGTATCGCCTACGGGTGAGAAAGTCTCATCATAGTCAACTCCTTGAACTTGTCGAAAACCTTTTGCGACAAGTCGAGCTTTGTAGACAGTAACATTACCATCAGCTTCAGTCTTCTTCTTGAAGATCCATTTATTTTCTATGGCTTGCCGATCATCCGGGAAATCCACCAAAGTCCACACTTTGTTCTCATACATGGATCCTATCTTAGATTTCATGGCCTCAAGCCATTTATCGGAATCTGGGTCATCATAGCTTCTTCATAGTTTGTAGCTTCGCCATGGTCTAGTAACATGACTTCCAGGACAGGATTACCGTACCACTCTGGTGCGTATCATGCTCTGGTTGACCTACGAGGTTCAGTAGTAACTTGATCTGAAGTTTCATGATCATTATCATTTGCTTCCTCTCTAGTTGTTGTAGGCATCATGGGAACGGTTTTCTGTGATGTGCTACTTTCAATTTCAAGAGAAGGCACAATTACCTCATCAAGTTCTACTTTCCTCCCACTCACTTCTTTCGAGAGAAACTCCTTCTCTAGAAAGGATCCATTCTTGGCAACAAAGATCTTGCCTTCGGATCTATGGTAGAAGGTGTACCCAATTGTTTCCTTAGGGTATCCTATGAAGATGCACTTCTCCGATTTGGGTTCGAGCTTATCAGCTGAATCCTTTTGACATAAGTGTCGCAACCCCAACCTTTAAGAAACGATAGCTTAGGTTTCTTGCCAAACCATAGTTCATACGGTGTCGTCTCAACGGATATAGACGATGCCCTATTTAACGTGAATGCGGCTGTCTCTAATGCATAACCCCAAAATGATAGTGGTAAATCCGTAAGAGACATAATAGAACGCACCATATCTAATAAAGTACGGTTACGACGTTCGGACACACCATTACGCTGTGGTGTTCTAGGTGGTGTGAGTTGTGAAACAATTCCACATTGTTTTATATGAAGGCCAAACTCGTAACTCAAATATTCGCCTCCGCGATCAGATCGTAGAAACTTTATTTTCTTGTTACAATGATTCTGCACTTCACTCTGAAATTCTTTGAACTTTTCAAATGTTTCAGACTTGTGTTTCATTAAGTAGATATACGCATACCTAATCAAATCATCTGTGAAGGTCAGAAAATAAGGATACCCGCCGCGTGCCTCAACACTCATTGGACCGCATACATCAGTATGTATCTCTACTCCTAATGTCTCAGTTGGTAGGTCGCGTTCCGGGTTTTATTTTCGTCTCACCTCACCTGGTCTTTTTTGGTACTTCTTTGGTACTTGCTCCCACCTCCCGCTCAGCCGAGACGGTTTATTTTCGTACTCCCTCCCACCTCCCAGGTAGTTCCCTCCACGCAAAAAAAATCGAACCAACCAATCTCTACTCCTAATGGAGCAGTTGGTAGTCTCCACCGGTCAATTTTCGTCCCACCACTTTCATCCGGTTTTTTTCAGAGGTTAACCGTCAAGATTTTTTTTCGTCAGCCTCCCCACTTCATCGGTTTATTTTCACTTCACCCTCTCACACAACGAAAAAACTGAATGGATCAGTAACTTTCCATCTTGACGCAAATTATTTAGTAATGTCTTTATGTAAAAGAATCAATCACAATCAATCTCTAAAGATCAAATCTAAATTAATTAATCTTCATAACGTTTGTTTCCTTTCAATCACGTCCATAACTTTCCTTCCTTGTTTGGGCAGAAACTGTTTGGTAGCAGAGATTAGGAAGCTTCCTATGAGTGTAGTAATAGGAAGTATTCTTTTTCTTGATGATTCGTTTCCATGCATGATGATAGTAAATTATGCCAACATTCACCACGATTTATCGACGTCATCAATCGTATCCATTTCTACCAGTTTTAAGGGAATCTGCTCGCTATGTCTTTTTTAAGGATCCGCCGCTAAGTCGTCAATGCATACGTTATTTTCACAAACAATCTCTACTCCTAATGGAGCAGTTGGTAGCCTCGTCACGGTTTATTTTTGTCCTCCTCCCACCTCCCTGGTTTTTTTTTTCATCCTCCTCCCACCTCCCAATTTCATTGGTTTTTTTTGTCGGTTTTTACTCGCCCCCTCCCACCTCCCAATTTCGTCCGGTTTTTATTCGTCCCACCTCCCACCACCCCCTCGTACTAGTTCTTTTTCTCTCCACTCTTTCCTTGCAAACCAATAATTTCCTAACATACAAAAGATCACGAATCTATCTTTCCTTACCCAAACCAATCGCGCCCTACATCAGTGCATTTCTTTATTAAGAAAACTAACACATAAATCTTAACGCATTGCAAACAAATCCCATTGTGGACCTAATTAATTTATTATGGAATCTATATGTGGTCGCATTGGTTCTTTTTCTCTCCACTCTTTCCTTGCAAACCACTAATTTCCTAACATACAAAAGATCACGAATCTATCTTTCCTTACACGAATCAATCGATCCCTACATCAGTGCATTTCTTTATTAAGAAAACTAACACGTAAATCTTAACGCATTGTAAAGAAATCCCGTTATGGACCTAATTAATTTATTATGGAATCTGTACGTGGTCGCATCTCTCCCCTCGTGAAAAAATTGCATCGATCTCCCGTTAAAAAGGAAAAGAGAACATGAACGATCAATCCCACACCCTGCATCTCAGTAGCAAAAAATCGCCCCCGCCTCTGCTACTGCGCCTGCAGTGCCCGGCTCGACCCATGCCTCGCCTGCATGGCTGGGACGCCACGTCTCCACCGCCACGTACAAGAAAACGGTGGGCAGAACCATCCATTCAAATCGCACACCCCCACCCTCCTCCGCAATCCCTAGCCCCGCATCACCCTATCGCTTTCTCGCCTCTCTTTCCCCTCGATGTAAATGGTTCCGAGCACCGGCAGTGCCGCCCTCTCTATATTCGCTGCGTCGAGAGATGGGCCGAGGCTATCGTCGGTTCGCCGCCCACGATTGGGCCGCCTCCGGTTGTCGCGCACCACCGGCTCCACCTAACGTGCCCGACCCTCTCCGCTTTCGACCTTCCGGTGACCACATCCCTCCGCGCCTCCATCCATCATCCACAAGGCCAATCCTGCACTCCACCCTCCTAAATTCTCCATACAGGCGGACAATCACCGAAGATCCAAGTTGGCCCGATATCAATTTTCTTACATGCTTTCTTTATCAGTTGGTGATGGGAATGGGTTCCAATTTCTCTCTCGACCGTGGATTCGCAGGCAAGAAGCGCTTCTACATGCATCCTCCCGTCGGTCCCTAAAGTACCAAGGTAAATGGTTGATGTTATGCTTGTCTAGGATGATATATGTTGGCTCTGTTCCGGTTCATCCGAGCAGTTTGGTGACTAATTTACTGATAATTTAATTATATTAATAAAATGAGTCGGGTGTATCGTCGCAGCATTTATCTTGCCAAGAATGTTCTGTGATGCTCGATGCACTTTGGGAATTGTTTATCTTGTCTTGATGCAGAACATTTGTTTATTAATGCATGAGAAGAATCCTTGTTACTACCTTGAACCTGTTTTATAATCCATATTGTTATGCACTAGCGCGTGTGCGTGTGAAATAGATGGATTATGGTCCCGTACCCAATAAGATGGATATATGTGTGTGTTAGAGAGAGAGAGAGAGAGAGAGGGAGAGAGAGTGAGGAGGAGGGAGGGAGAGAGTGTGTGTGAGAATTTGATGGTAAAAAGGTCGCCAATGTCACTTGATATGTATGAGAATATTAAATGTAATATTAACATAATTGATATTGAACTCTTAAAGTTAATGTGGCCCCGTTGCAACGCACGGGTGTTCTTCTAGTTATTTCCAATAAGTCATTAGCTCGCTTCATTGTTTCGGAGAACGGAGTTTTAGTCATCTTGCCCATGAGGCATGGTTCGCAAGTATCAAGTGATTCCAAAAGTCCATCCGCATGGAGTTTCTTCATGCGCTTTACAATAATATGACCTAAACGGCAGTGCCACAAGTATGTTGCACTAACATTATCAACTTTGCATCTTTTGGCATCAATATTATGAATATTTGTATCACTACGATCGAGATTCAACAAAAATAGACCATTCATCAAGGGTGCATGACCATAAAAGATATTACTCATATAAATAGAACCACCATTATTCTCCGATTTAAATGATTAACCGTCTCGCAATAAACAAGATCAACATATAATGTTCATGCTCAACGCGGGCACCAAATAACAATTATTGAGGTCTAAAACTAATCCCGAAGGTAGATGTAGAGGTAGCATGCCGGCGGCGATCACATCGACCTTGGAACCATTCCCAACGTGCATCGTCACCTCGTCCTTAGCCAATCTTTGTTTATTCCGCAGCTCCTGTTTCGAGTTACAAATATGAGCAACCGAACCAGTATCAAATACTCAGGAGCTACTACGAGCATTAGTAAGGTACACATCAATAACATGTATATCAAATATACCTTTGTTCACTTTGCCATCCTTCTTATCCGCCAAGTATTTGGGGCAGTTCTGCTTCTAGTGACCATTTCCTTTGCAATAGAAGCACTCAGTTTCAGGCTTGGGTCCAGCTTTGGGTTTCTTCCCGGGAGTGGCCACTTTCTTGCCATTCTTCTTGAAATTCCCTTTCTTTCCCTTACCCTTTTTCTTGAAACAAGTGGTCTTGTTAACCATCAACACTTGATGCTCCTGCTTGATTTCTACCTCTGCGGCCTTAAGCATTGGGAAGAGCTCGGGAATCATTTTATTCATCCCTTGCATATTATAGTTCATCACGAAGCCTTTGTAGCTTAGTGGCAGTGATTGAAGAACTCTGTCAATAACACTATCAAGTGGAAGATCAACTCCCAGCTAAGTCAAGTGGTTATGATACCCAGACATTTTGAGTATGTGTTCACTGACAGAATTGTTCTCCTCCATCTTGCAGCTATAGAACTTGTTGGAGACTTCATATCTCTCAACCCGGGCATTTGCTTGAAATATTAACTTCAACTCTTGGAACATCTCATATGCTCCATGACATTCCAAAACGTCTTTGAAGTCCTGGTTCTAGGCAGTAAAGCATGGCACACTAAACTATTGAGTAGTCATCAGACCGCATTTGGCAGGCGTTCACAACGTCTAGATTTGCGGGAGCGGGCTTGTCACCTAGCGGTGCATCAAGGACATAATTTTTCTGTACATCAATGAGGATAATCCTCAAGTTACGGACCCAGTCTGTGCAGTTGCTACCATCATCTTTCAACTTAGCTTTCTTTAGGAACGCATTAAAATTCAGGGGAACGGTAGCACAGGTCATTGATCTACAAAGATATGCAAAACTATTAAGATTAACTTGATGATAAATTAAGTTCAATTAATCAAATTACTAATGAACTCCCACTTAAATAAACATCCCTCAAGTTATCTAAGTGATACATGATCCAAATCAACTAACCCATGTCCGATCATCACATGAGATGGGGTAGTCGTCAATGGTGAACATCTCTATGTTTATCATATCTAATATATGACTCATGTTCGACCTTTCGGTCTTTTGTGTTCTGAGACCATGTCTGTACATGCTAGGCTCGTCAAGTTTAACCCAAGTATTCTGCATGTGCAAAACTATCTTACACCCGTTGTATGTGAACCTAGAGTCTATCACACCCAATCATCACGAGGTGCTTTGAAACAACAAACTTTGGCAACGATGCATACTCGGGGAGAACACTTTTATCTTGAAATCTAGTGAAGGGATCATCTTATAATGCTATCGTCGTTCTAAGCAAAATAAGATGCATAAAGGATAAACATCACATGCAATCAAAATATGTGACATGATATGGCCATCGTCATCTTGTGCTTTTGATCTCCATCTCCAAAGCATCGTCATGATCTCCATCGTCACCGGCTCGACACCTTGCTATTGCTTCTACAACTATTGCTAACGCGTAGCGATAAAACAAAGCATTTACATGGCGCTTGCATTTCATACGATGGAGATGAACAACCTCTAAAACAAAACAGGACTCCCCCATCAGAGAAGTGTGGATATGCTCTTCGATAACACCTCAAAGGAGAAAATAGCACCAGCTATGGCACCCGGCTCAGCGGACTAGATGCCCCGTGTTCCAATCCAGAGATCCATGTCTTCTAGAAACAATGGTCGTTTGCCGGTGACCTCTGTCTGTTGTAGTACGAGTGACTGGCGCATCACGTCCAATCTCTCATGTCAATGAGTCAGTTAGAAAACTGCTCCAAATGAATCAATGATTTCCCCTTTATTTCCCTCAGAGTGCAAGGGGAATCAAGATTGAGAATGAATTAAAACACACCAATGTTTCATTTTCCTATTACCAGTGGTCAGCTCTGATACAAACCAGGGGAAAAATTAACCTGGAACAACTTCTTTATACTCGAAAGGCGTTGCCTTTCCAACTTGAAAGACGAAGTTGCAAATAAAGAATGTCTTCTGGAAATACAGTACCACCGATTCGTAAATAGAGGACACAAGATGCTTCTTCTTTGGCTGGCAAGAAGTGGTTGAAGTTAGTACCACCAATTCGTAAAAAATGAGTACATTCAGTAAAAATTTCTGAGAGGCATGAATAGATAGTAATATATCAACATTTGACAGATAGGTACATAAAAAGAAGGAGGGCTACCCAGCGAACGAACAGGAAAAATCATGACGTGAACAATGATGGACTAAGTTTGCACTTACAACAGTATGTTTGCATTACATGCGGTCAGAAAATCATGAAGTGAACAAAGATGGACAAAGTTTGTAGCTTACAGCAGTATGTTTGCATTACATGCGGTCAGAATGGCAATCCAACAAGCACAGAGCAAATCCCTCAACTAGAGCTAATTTTGAATGAAAAGGCTATATTGAAATGGAAGACCCATGATAGTAAATCATACATAACTTGATCTATGCACCTAGAAGCATCGATCATTATAGTATCAGCAGTAAATAAATCTCGGATATAAAGCGCTCAGTTTTAGAACCGTACGTGGTCGTTACTCAGCAATGCGAACCACAGGGAGCTTATGGATATTGGGTGTAACCGATGAGAGATGGTTACACGGGATACTTACAACCGGTTTGGATGGCGGTCCAACAATATGATAGGTGTCTAGTCATTTTACACTATTTTTACTGGTTGTGGCAACTTTTTTTATGAGACTTGTCATTTTGTTTGAGACCTTGTTTAAAACGTGAACCTTTATTAATAATATAATATAGCTGTGTGCATCAAGAGATGTAGAGATCGGAGGTATTCTTTTTTTTTGACAAAAAAAAATAAAGCGCTCAGTTCTGAAAAGGCTTGTACGAAGTAAAAGCTGACACGGTATTTAGGAAACTCAGAGTGCCATAGTTCTGTTAGGCTTTCGGTCAACACCAGCCTATACAGTTATCTCGGATATGTCACTTTTTGTACTATCGATAAACAGAGAAAAGCATATTTTTCGTCTCTCAACTTTTCTTAGAGTCTAGATTTGGTCCTTCAACTTCAAAACTGGACAACTTGCATTCCCAACTACCGAAATCGGACAAGGTTTGTTCTTGGTCTCGGTTTTGACCGGTATTGGTGCTGAGTCACCCCTGTTTTGACCCGTGCTCACTCAAATTCACGGAATTTTTTTTTATATCCGTGAACCTTTTGAAATTCACACACACACTTTTCAAATCCGCGTAGTTTTTTCAAGGTCACATATTTTTTTTCAAAAAGAAACATATATTTTTTCAAATCAGTGAACTATTTCGAAATTTCCATACTTTTTTTAAATTCGTGTTTTTTAAAATTTGCCAACTTTTTTTCAAATCTGCGTATTTTTCCCAAGTTTGCGTAATTTATCAAATCCAAGTATGTTTTTCAAATCCATGAACTGTTTTTGAAATTCACGTGCTTGTTTCAAATCCGGATACTTTTTAAAGTTCACGTATTTTTTTCAAATCAGTGTTCCTTTTCCAATCCAGAAACTTTGTTCAACATTCACGTATTTGTCTCAAGTTGATATGATTTTTCAAAATCCACATATTTTTGCATAAAAATAACCAAATCCGCGTACTTCTCTCAAGTTCGCATAAATTTTTCAAATTCATGAACTCTTTCCAAAAAAATGTACGTAAATATGAAAAAGTATGACAATTTTAAAAATTACATGAATTTGAAAAAACAACTTTCAAAAAGTTCGCAGATTTGAAAAAAGTACGTGAACTTGGAAAAAGTACACTGATTTGAAAAAAGTACACAAAATTTTAAAAAGTTCACGCATTTGAAAAGGTATCAGAATTTGAAAACATTACATGGACTTGAAAAAAGTACACGAATTTGAGTCGGCACGGTCACAACCAGGGTGGGACAGCACCAAAACCGGTCAAAACCGTGACCAGGGATGAATCATGTCCAATTTTAAAAGTTAAGGGTGCAAATTGTCCGGTTTTAGAGTTGAGGGACTAAATCTAGACTCCGTCAAAAATTGAGGGACGAAACGTGTACTTTTCTCATATAAATACCACAGCAGTGTTCGATCCCGGTTTATGTGATGCCACTGATTCTCACGACCATGTATTCTGTTTGCTACCGAGAAAAAGCTTCTTATGCGGTATCATGAAAGGCTGAACTTGTACAAAGAAGAGAAATAGCAGGATACAAGAAGCCCTTGACTTGCTCAATCATGCTTCCTGGGCCCCTTTGAGTTCTCTAAGCCGCAAAAAATTACCACGGACAGGGCAGGAGTCACCTAATTGTAAATGCTTTTGTAGTTGTACGCATGCACAGACCAACATCCCCCCCCCCCCCCCCCTTCCTAAATTATTTATCCAAACCTATTGATCATTAACTTAGATTTTCCTAAAATTTTGGCTGCGTTCTTTCTTCTTTTAGAAAAGGAAGTCCTGCTCTCCTTTCTTGCCGCTACTTGCTTTGCGAGCCAACAAATCAAACTTCAATCAATATCCTTGCATCTTCCACTGTACACCAGAACACATCCCATACAATCGGCCCTTGTACAACAATTTAATTTGGAAAAGGGATGTAGCGCAGCTTGGTAGCGCGTTTGTTTTTGGTACAAAATGTCACAGGTTCAAATCCTGTCATCCCCCATCGACTCTCAAAACTATCACTAAATAAACAATTAGACATGCAGAATAATATCTTGTTACCAATTACTAGACAGTTTATAGCTGCATGCATCATTCTGATGCAGAGACCGGGCCGCCGGGGGTTATCCTCCTTTTTAAAAATAAAATAAATTTACCAGACAGTTTCGATCGGGATCAATTGAACTCTCTTAGACTGCAGATGAAGAACGGCCATAGGGAAGGGTATTCTTCGGGGGGCAGAGCAGATTCATCTAAATATAGAGTACCAAATAGACATTTTTGTCGATTCAAGATGATTTTTTTTCCATATATGTTGGAAACATCAAGATTTCATTAGTAGGTGAGAGAAGAAGACATATGTATACTAGTACTTGCTTAGTCAGAAGCCTTTACAGAGCAATTTTTCTGAAGGATTTTCTTCGCTGGAAAAGTATTTATATTGTTATATGTGAAGCATGTTGTATATTATTCTTTTTTCTACAGGAAGTGTTGTATATCACTCCCTCCATCCTATAATATAAGACATTTTTGCAAGCTAACATAGCTTGCAAAAACATCTTATATTGTGGGACGGGGCGAGTATTAAACTGAGAGTACTAATACTGCATTATATATTAAACTATGAGAGCGCTAATACTGCATGATATGTTAAACTATGCAAGTATTACATGCTTTAAAAGGCAAGTTAAATGCTTATTTCATTTTCCTTTTTTTTAGCAAAATGGAATGCTAGCTTGGTTTCCTACTCTCTTGGAAGATATACCTGAATACTATTTCTGTAAAACCCATGCATTTTTAAATGTTAAACAAATAATAAATACATGGCATGAGCTGATCCAAGTAGCTTAGCCCTGGGTAGATTAACAGCAAGGGATCTCAGATTTTCAAAGCAACTTGAGAAATAAAGACCTCTTTTGAGTTTATAACAATAGTCGAAGAAGATGTAAGGATAGATAGAGAACAATCGACAATTCAGTTCAACACCAACGTCACCAGGTTTGTCATGAAGCTCAAACTCATGCTATCCTAGCAAATCAAAATTCACTTTATTTTCTTGGTTAAGACCTACAAAAGTATGCCCCCCACGTCATCATAATCACTCTTGGGGTGTGTCAAGCTCAGTCTTGTTGGGTGCGTCATTCTCCCGGCAGCGACATGGTTGCCTGACATGCTCATTTATTGCACCAGAGGCAGATTGACGATTGTCATCAACCGGGCGCTGTGGTTCCGCCATTGGCCCCTCCTTTCACGGTGTGGCAGTGTGCTCAATGTACAATGCACGGGTAGCATGGGGAGTTCTGGTCGAGTCAGAGAGGCAAAATCACAGATTAATTAAGTGCAGACCACTACAAGTGGGAATTCAGATCAACAAAATAGAACCAGACACAACGTTCGATGGATAGAGCTAGCGTGCTGGTGAAATATAATTTTCTTCAGGGAATTGGAATAACCTATACTATTGCAACACACTAAGGAACATGAGAAGATCAGAAAGTAATACTAGCAGCAGAATGCCACAACATCAAGCAAATGGTACATATAAGCATCTGTTTGATGATGGTTGAATAGTTGAAGGGTGCCAGAAAACTATAACAATCAGAAAGACTGATGCATATCAACTACACGGACAGCTTTTGGGGGTAATACCAATTATGAAATTTAAATTTTCATAAAGATACAAGCTATATGTTTACAAACAACTTTTCCCTTAGGATTCGGATAGGTCCCCAATCTGAGCAAACAAATTCAGAGTACTATACATTTGTATACATAAAATGTAAATAATCAATATTTCTTCTATATGAATGTCGATGCATGAGCATGTGAGGAAACAAAGAAAGCAGTGAAGGGACTTGATATTTCCATCTTGTGATGATATTTGACGGAAAATGTCAATATAGGCACCATACAACCACAAGCTGAACATTACCTTCTCCAATAAGAATTGATGATCTTGGATCAACACCATGAAACAGTGCTGTGAGAACTGCAAGCACAATCCCTCCTTCGGTCATTCTACAAAGGCAGCATGGCAAACGCAAGGTGTTCTCCAGGAGATATCCTCTCTAAGGATCTCAACATTCTGCCTGAATAACACGAAGGGCAAAACAATCATGTTCAACCTAACATGAAGAAATAGGCAGATTTACAGTCAGATACTACGGCCCCAAAGCAGTGATGACAAAAAGTCGAGCAGCTACACAACAAGAAAAGGAGGTTCACGGCTTCAGAATTAGCATTCCTCCAAACGATTTGCTTGCACTTGCTGTAAATTGTCAAAAGTTGACGGTAATAACACATACGTATGTAGCAACTAGCAACTAATTACAACTCAATTGAGATTCTTTTTTTTGCAAGTAACTCAACTGAGATTCAGTATTGCAATATGTTGATTTCATATGGATGGTGTACAAGAGGATGATCCTGAAAAGCAGCATGTTAAAACAAACAAAGAACACATGAACACATCGAGCTCTTTGCAACTATGGCAATCGATAATTGCCACTAACAACACTCCAGTCCCCTCTTTTACCAATTTTCAGTCGCGTGCATGTTCACAGTTATGGTCATCTAGTGCTGGTAATTACAGTTGATCCCTGCTATCCCAAGAGGAATTTCAATCAGCATCTAGAACATGACGAAATGAAGGAAGAACAGAATGCAGTGTCCCGCCGAGATCATCTGCGACAATGTAAGCCCTCAAATCTATTCCATGCATAATACTCCCTCCGTTCCTAAATAATTGTCTTTCTAGAGATTTCACCAAGTGACTACATACGGAGCAAAATGAGTGAATCTACACTTTAAAACATGTCTGCATACATCCATATGTTGTAGTCCATTTGAGATGGCTAGAAAGACAAATATTTCAGAACGGAGGGAGTAAATAACAAGTTTCCACTATATAAGCCCTCAAATCTAGCATGAACAGATGCCCTGATCGTTTACTTAGTCAGCGATTCGAAGTTAAGATGGGTGGTTAGCTTTCGGGGTCGCCAAATAGCGAAGATTCCGATAGTTCGGGGCTCGTCGGTTGAGGCGCTTAGCTCTCCGACATGACCTGGCCAAGATTTTCGGAGCACCTCCCGCCTCGAGCTGCACAACCAGATCAATTAGGCAAGAGGGTGGATTGAGAAGACGAAACAAGAGCGAGGAGGCTAGGTACTGCGCGGCGTGGACGGGCTGGTTGAGCTCGCCGGCGGATGTCCTCGGCGGTGCTCGGCGGCGCGTCTGGTCCCGGTTGCTTGGTGGCGGGCCCGAGCCTAGATCGTGTCGTCAAGGAGCCGGTCCAGGCTGGGTCGATCGGGTCGGGCTGGGTCGACGGGTCTCAACCAAGTACTACTCTTGACCAGACCGGACTGACCACGACCATGAACTTGACTTGCACGGTTGCACGGTTGACCCTGACCGGGAAGGCTGTCGCGTCATTCCAACGCTCGCTGCAACATTTTCGGGATCGGAAAACACCCTCATCGCCGGCGAGGCTAAATTTCGTGTTTTGACTCTTTTATGGTATAAAATCGAGATCTGACCCTGTTTGATTTTTTTTTAAAGATTTGACCCTTTTTCCTACCGCCACGAGGCCCTGCGGTAGGTTTCTACAGCCTACCGCCAGAACCTCTGGCGGTAGGAAACTTATCCACGTCAGCACCGATAACGACCTCCGTCCCCCCTCCGGCCCATCCTACCGCCGCTGGTCCTGACGGTAGCCTATGCGATCCTATCGCCAGAGGCCCTGGCGGTAGGGTGTGGGCAGTTATAAGCCGCGGCCGGCCGCCCCACCCCCTTCTCCCCCCCCCCACCCAGCCGCCCAAGAACAGAGTTGTTCCTCCTGCCCCCTCTCTCATCTCCTCCACTCCCCACCTCTGATCTTCGTCGTTTCTTCACCGTTTTTGCCGATCGAGATGGCCCGAAGAAAGAAAAGTAAGCTCCTTCGATCCCTCCAATTAGTTTTAGTCAAATAGGTTCCGATTCGTCGCATTACTTGATTCAAATCAATCCCCTTTTTGAACTAGATTTAAATTTTTTGAACCCTAGGATTGATTTAGGTTGAGTATAGATGTTATATTGTGTTAGATATGAACTCTAGTCACTAGTTGGTATGGTTATGTGAAGATGAACCCTGGTTCATATTATTTTGGGAGGATTTTTTTTTTGATATGGTGCATGTTGGAGGAATTTATTGATATGATGATGCATGTTGATATGCTATGATGCAAGTAGTGGATATAGTTGGAGAACAAATGTTGAACCCTCAAATTCTCAATTTTTTTGTTAACAAAATTTATGATATGATGAATATTGGAGTAAACAAAATTTATATGATGCAAGTAGTGGATTTGGTTGGAGTAAATATGATATGATATGATATTGCATTTGACCCATCTTGATATATGTATTTTATTTAGTTAATGATGGAATTTTGTCATGCATCCATATGTTTAGGTCTGCAACTGTGGCGCAACCATCGCCCATTCTTCTCCAACACGACCCGTCTGCCTTGCCACTTTCGTACCTGTACGAGGCCATCCCCGAGCTTCTGCAGCCGGTGGGAGCTATTTCAGACGAGGTCCTAGAGGCGACGAGGGCATGCGGTGGCATGAGAGGGCAGAGCGGATCTCCGACGATGTGAAGTGTTGGTCGCAGAGTGTGAAGGAGTGGAAGAGAGTGATTGCAGAGATGGAGGGAGATCCAACTATCTCCCGTGTCCGCCAGGAAGGGACCATTGAAGCTGCCAAGCAGCACTCCAACTGGGAGCTGCGCAATTTGGGCTGTAGGATCTACTTCGAGAGCAATGCGGAGGAGAGAGCCAGGATGTCGTCCCCAAGTGCATCGGCGTTCGATATCATCATCTGGGAAAGGGCGGAGGCGAAAACTCCAGCGGGCAAGGCAATGTGGGAGTGCTTGAACGGTCGGATGCCGACCAGCGTTCCGCCTCCGCTGAACCGATGGATCCGCTGCCGTATCTGTCTCCACGGCCAGGCCTAACATACGAGGGGAAGATGTTTACCCGCTCTATAAATTTGTCTTAAGAACTTGTTGCACCGTTTGTTGGCTTTGCGAAAGCTTATTGCGAAATTACTTGCGTTAGTTGGGGTTGTCAAACTATGTGGACAAGTTTACTATTTGCTATTTGCTATTTGCTATTTGCTATGTGGAACCTTTATTAATATGTGAGCTCATATTTTTCTTTCTTTGTGAAACTATGTGATAAAACTTTACAAAAGAAACAATCACTAAAACTTGTAAAAACCTAAACCATAAAACAATCACTAAAATTTTATTAATGTGTATGTGATGCCCAAGTTTAATTATTTGAGATCTGTTTTTTAGGTTATATATCATTGTTGTGATATTGTTTTTGAAAAGAAGCAAACAATTAAACTTGGAAACCATAAAACACAGGACCCCACCGCCAAGGACCCTGGCGGTAGGGTCACACAGCTCACCGTCAAACCCCCTGGGGCACTTTGATATTTCTTTACAGAAACTTTGCGAGACAAAAACCCAACCACACCCTACCGCCAGGGGACCTGGCGGTAGGGTTAGACAGGCTACCGCCAGGGTCCCTGGCGGTAGGCTACTTATCCACGTCAGCTCGGGTAAACGGCCGCCGTCGCCCTCCGTTGCACCCTACCGCCAGGGACCCTTGCGGTAGCCTGTCTAACCATGCCACCAGGTCCCCTGGCGGTAGTGAAAGGGTCAGATCCCAAAAAATTTCCTAGCCGGGGTTAGATCTCGATTTTATAACACAAAAGGGTCAAAACACGAAATTTGGCCCGCCGGCGACCGACCTCGTGAAGCTCCCTCCCCCACCACCTCGCGCCTCCGCCACACCTTTGCTGACGGTGTGACCGCCGGCCCCGTCCGCTCCCCTCTCCACCCCCCTAGCTTGCTCTGCAGTGTAGCTTAGCACAGCGACCCGGCCCCGTGCGTGATCCCTAGTAGCAGACGCTCGGGGAGTCCCCGTTGGTCTGTAGGATGCTCGATTTCGCGGTGAAGCGGGTTGCTCGATTTCGCGGGGAAGCCGGGTAGCGTAGCAAGCAGGGTGACGCCCGTAGCGTAGCAAGTGCGTTGGATTTTAGGGCCCAGTTCTTTTGCAAGATTCTCCCAGAATCTAACCCCTCCCCAGCTTCTCCCAGAATCTTTGAACTTCATTTGTTTTACAATCCTATCTAATTATGGTCTAATTAGTTAGGATTCTAAACCAAATGAGGATTAAAGATTCTGAAAGAAGCTGGGGAGGATCAGATTATGAGAGAATCATGCAAAAGAACTACTCCCTCCGTTCCTAAATAATTGTCTTTCTAGAGATTTCAACAAATGACTACATATGGAGCAAAATGAATGAATCTACACTCTAAAATATGTCTATATACATCCGTATGTTGTAGTCCATTTAAAATGACTAGAAAGACAATTAATTGGGAACGGAGGGAGTAGGCCTTAATGGGTGACGCCAGTAGCGGAGCAAGTTGGATTTACCGAATGTTTTGTTTATTTGTTCGGAAACTGCCGTTGTGGCCTTGTGGGTAGCGGATGTTTTTGGTTGTCTGCTTGATCGTTCAGTCCTCGAAGTAACGCGAGTACGCATGAAGCGGCAATGCTAGCGTTATTTTATTCGCAAATCATGATGAGCTCTTCCACGCATTTGTCACCCTATAATTTGTTGGTGGATATGTGACAATCCAGTCCTGGCATGTGGGAGTATATGGTTTTTTTTCGGGTAAAACTACATGCGGGGAATAGAGCACAGTTGCTTAAAATATAAGGCTCGGATCTTCTGCTGCAAGCGCATAACCTTCACTTCTTTAAAAGAATTATTCCTAAAGTATCGGTAGCTGGTGGACCGGAAATGGACATTGTGCATCTGACACTTGATGAATACTCCCTCCGTCCCGAAAAACATGTCGTGAGCGTAGTTCATTGGTAATTTTGCAAAAAACCCCTCGTGGTTTCAAAAGTGTTTTAAACAAGTCCCTCCGCCCCGTCTTCTTCCTCCGTCCGTCGCCTGCGCGTCGCCAGGGGCCGGCGCCGCCCAGCTGCGTGATTCGCCAGGGGCTGGAGAGCCCAGCTGAGTTCCTCCGCCGTCGCCAATTACATGCTCTCGCCGTCATCGACAGTAACCTCCTCCACCGCTGCAGCCCAGACCTGCGCCGCCGCGGTACCCTCCCGCTGCGATTACCTGCGGGCATCGCCAGAATCTCCCACTACGTCTTCCTCGAGGCCATGCGCGTTCCTCCTCGAGCTCCCCCGCATCCTCCTCAAGCCCGCGCACGTCCTCCTCGTGCTCCCGCGCGTCCTCCTCGAGCTCCGGGGTGTGCGCCGCCGTGATCCCCTACCGGCGTCGCCGGAGCCTGCCTCCACGATCCGGTGGACCAGGAGCTCGCGCACGTGATCCTCAATCTCTAGCGCGACCTCGTCGATCTCCCACGCCACAAGACCGTGCTGCTCCTTCTCCGCCCCACGCACCCGTGCGGCTGCTTCTCCCCTGTCACGGTGGTTTACGCCCGTCTTCTTTGCTGCTCTGCTGACCCTGCCCGTCTTCTTGCTGCTCCATCGACCCTGCCGTCTTTCTTGCTGCTCCTGAGCTGCCCGTGCTTTGCTGCTCCTTGACCACTGCCCGTCTGCTTTGTTGCTCTACTCTGCACCCTAAAGAAGGTACAGTAAAACTGTGTGATGGTGATGTAAAACTTCAATTGGAGAAAAATAATTCTGCTTATGCTAGTGATGTAAAACTGTGTGTGATGGAGCAGAAAAATACTTCTGCTTATGGTGCCCAGTGGATACAAATCTGACTGAAAATGAACATGGACCACAACTTAGTTTCAGTTTTGTTGGTCTACTAGTTACTCCAACAGTAGAAGAGCAGAACATGCTTGCTTCTTCCTCATTTATTTGTCATTAGTACTGAATCACTAAATGAACAATGGGAGTAATTCACTAAATAGTGTCACTTATTTAGTGTTAACACTGATTTAGTAACACTAAACAGAGGAGTATGGCAGCAGCAATTCAGTTAACACTGATTCAGTTAACAGTCAACAGTTTCATTTGAATTACAGTGAACTTTTAAGTGAAGCTATAGTTCAAATGAACCTGTTAAATTCAGTGAAGCTTACTACAGTAAGTGGGTCTTTGATCAAATTTAAACTTGTGTTTAAAATGACAAACTACTCGTAAGTGGGTCTTTGATCAAATTTTCATCACACAGAGAAAGGGAGTGAATTAATTTATGAAGAAATAGACAGAATGCACAAGTTTCAGTTCATAATGAGAACAGAATTATTTGTTCTGTAACTTGATCAAAATAGCACTACATACTTTGACACTACATATTTTCAGGGGTACTAAAATGCATAATGCTCATATGTTCAGGGGTACCAAATGTTCGTAAGATATTAGTAAATGCACCAAGAGCAACTAGTCATGCTATCTTGATGTAAATTAGCAGGACTATTGCCTTAGATGCTTCTCTACTCTACTCTACTGCTATGCTATGCTACATCACACCACATCAAATCAGGAGTGATTTGCAACACTCTGTTTTGCACTCAATCAATTTCTTATCTAAGCTCCCATGCTCATATATAGAGGTCCTAGGAACTCTGTCAGTCCTGTCATTTAAAGTCCAATAATTCTGTTAATTCAGTTAAAATGTTGTTGATTGAGTTAAACTGGCATCTTGTCATTATTGAAAATTCAGTTAAAATGCAGTGTTAAAACTGTAGCTATCTACTCATGACCATATCTAGCGTAACTAGTGCGAAGTGTTGACATTAGTACTCCTCCTACCACTTTGTGTGTGTGTATTCTTGTTATGGTACCATGGTGTGCTCATCTTTTGTCATTGATGGCAGGAACACATAAATATGGATTTGAACTTGATGCCTCAAGAGGAAGACGATGAAGACATTAATTTGAATTGGGTCCCTGGAGAGGAGGAACCTCAAGTGGCAGAGAATGGAGATATGGATTTGAACTTGATGCCTCAAGAGGAAGACGATGAAGGCATTAATTTGAATTGGGTCCCTGAAGAGGAGGAACCTCAAGTGGCAGAGAATGGAGATATGGATTTGAACTTGATGCCTCAAGAGGAAGACGATGAAGGCATTAATTTGAATTGGGTCCCTGGAGAGGAGGAACCTCAAGTGGCAGAGAATGGAGATATGGATTTGAACTTGATGCCTCAAGAGGAAGACGATGAAGACATTAATTTGAATTGGGTCCCTGGAGAGGAGGAACCTCAAGTGGCAGAGAATGGAGATATGGATTTGAACTTGATGCCTCAAGAGGAAGACGATGAAGGCATTAATTTGAATTGGGTCCCTGGAGAGGAGGAACCTCAACTGGCAGAGAATGGAGATATGGATTTGAACTTGATGCCTTAAGAGGAAGACGATGAAGCTATGAATTGGATGCCTCAAGAAGATGAAGCTCAAGAGAATGAAGCTCAAGAGGAAGAGGATGAAGTTATGAATTGGATACTTCAAGAGAAAAGAAGAGAATTGTCAGATAAGGAGAGGCATGGTGTTTACTTTGCCTTGCTGGTAATCGAGCTCGAGAGATGGGTCTGTTCAACAGACGACAAGCTGCTAGTCTCGCACTGTTGGACATAAGTGTACGATCAGTTGAAAGAATCTGGGAAGTAGCCAAAAAGCAAATTGCCGATGGCAAAGAAGTAGATGTCTCAAGCAAGAAGCCAGGAAGGTCTGGCCGAAAGAGAAAGGAGCTGGATCTAGAGAGGACCTCAATAATCCCACTAAATAAAAGAAGGACAATTCGATCTACAGCACGGTCTCTAGGTGTGGCCCGATCGACCCTACATAAGAGGTTCCAGCTTGAATGAGCTCAACGCATCACAAGCACCGTGAGGCCTCACCTCAAGCTAGAGAACAAGCTTGCAGATTGAAATTTTGTATGTCCATGGTCGATGAAAATTCAATCTCAACTTCTCGGCTATGTTTAGACCAATGACGAATATGGTTCACATCGATGAGAAGTGGTTTGACATGACGAGAGTGAAGAATAGTTACTATGTACTTCCCAGAGAACTGAGCCAAGCGCACCGTGTCAAACACTCACAGCATTGGGAAGGTGATGTTCCTAACAGCTGTTGCCGAGCCTCGATATAACAATGAGGGGGAGCTAACATTCGACGGGAAGATTGGCATTTGGGCATTCGTTGAAGAGACTGAGGCGAAGCGGACAAGTCATAACAGAACAAAGGGAACAAAAGTGTTGACATCAGTGAAAGTAACTAGGCCTGTGTGCAGAGATTATCTAATCAATAAGGTTATCCCGGCAATTCAGGATAAGTGGCCTGACGATGACGAGGGAGCAACAATATTCATCCAACAGGATAATGCAAAGCCCCATGTCCTTCCCAATGATGTAGCTTTTCGAGAAGTTGTGGAACAAACTGATCTTGACATCCGATTGCTACAACAGCCCCCAAATAGCCCTGAGTTAAATTGTTTGGACCTCTGCTTCCATACCTCTCTCCAGTCTCTAACCGATTGCAGTCACCTACAAACATCCGAGGAGCAGTGCGAGGTGTGGAAGAGGAATTCGAGAACTACGATCCCGACAAGTTGCATGAAGCTTTATCACATTAGAAGCAGTTATGTTTGAAGTTATGGAAGACAAAGGAGGAAATCAATATAAGTTGCCCCACTTGCACAAGGATCGCATTGAGAATCTTTGGCGGGAAATCATCGATGTATATTGCGACAGTCGGGTAGTTGTTGATACTAGGGCCATTATAGAAGAAATGGAAATTGCAATAGGAAAAGAAAATGAAAGGAAAGAATTGGCTAAAGAAGGGAAAAGAAAGAAAAGTAAAGGGAAGGGAAGGGAAGAAGTGGCGGAGAAAGAATGTAGTCAAGAGGGGGCAAAGAGGCCCTTATGTCATGTAGTCAGGTGCTCCTTGTGTATGTCTTGTGTAATCTTGTGTCAAGAGGGGAAAAAGATGCCCTTATGTCATGCCCTTGTGTATGCCTTGTCTAATCCTTGTATATCAACTCCTTGTTGGAATTTATTGGAATTATCTGGGTTATTTGGATTAATTGAATTATATGGGTTATTTGAATTAACTGGATTAATTTGGATTATTTGAATTAATTTGGGTTATTTGGGTTTATTTGAATTATTTGAATTTATTTGGATTAATTTTAGTTATTTGAATTAATTTAAAATATTTGGATTAATTTGAATAATTTGGATTAAAACTGAATTTGTGCTAACTTATTTTGCAATTTGTGCTAACTTACTTAATTATTTGTGCCATAATGTTGGCCATTTTGGAAATGCACTAATTAAATTTCTAAATGAAGCTATAGATATCTGATGTTATGTTCTGACAATAGCTAGGTACTGTAGATAGGATAGCAAATTTGTAGAACCAGTTGAGTTAATTTGAGCAAGTCTTGAGATGAGACTTGCTGTCAGTTGACATGATGAACTTGCTGTTAATA
Source organism: Aegilops bicornis (assembly GCA_021605145.1). Lineage (NCBI taxonomy): Eukaryota > Viridiplantae > Streptophyta > Magnoliopsida > Poales > Poaceae > Aegilops > Aegilops bicornis. Next base: position 626,520,218 of record CM038671.1, on the reverse strand, counting down.
AAAAGCACTGTTGTTATGTTATAAAAACTGTAGTATGAAAAGCAACCGAGAACAAATTAGTCCAATAGCAGTCCTTTTTTGTTTTGGATTAATTTAGTCATTTGAGTAAATTTTGAGTAAAATGGCAGTACTTCAGAAAATATGGAGTAATGCATAAATTTGTACTCTAGCAAGTTTATTGCATACCCTGACTAAACTTTAGTTTACTGTTAAATGGCACTTGGGGTTATCTAGTTGATCAGCCTCATGTTTCACTTTATTCCTCCTTTGCTGTGGACTGGGGGTTATCTAGCAGATTTTCCATGCATGGTTGATTGGTCAGAAAAATAACTAACCCAGCCAGCTCTCATGTGGCTCTAGATTAGACCCCAATTGTTGAATTGTTCATAATACTCCAAAATTGATGGAGTACTACTGTTCATATGCTTGCAAAATTGTTCAATTAACTGTGCAAAATACCCCAAACTCTAAACTAATGTAACTAGTGCAAAAGTGTTGATAATCTAGAGGCTCTTGTAATCTAGAGGCTCTTTTAAACTAGCAGAATCAGTACTCCTACTAGTAGTAGGACTACTACTAGTAATCTAGAGGCTCTTGTAAGCTAATGTTTACAACCAAAAAATGAACAGATTTAAAAATATCGCACATGTTTTATTTGCAACACAAATAGAAGGGGGGGTCTTATTTTACTGGTGGATCTTGATCAATGGCTATGTAAAGAATTTGAATCAATTTCCACACAACAATACTGAATTGGGGGAAAGGATGAGAGGAGCCCAACATGAGAAGTGATGGACTATGGATACCGTCGCAATCAAAACCATTTTCTCAGTTAATTGGCAAAAAATAAATGCCGTAAGAAGAAGCGAGGCCACCAACACCCAGAACATGGTAAACAACGATGGCCTCCACTTCAAAAAGAGGATCATTGTTTACGAAGAAAGTAACTTGCTCAAGATGTTTACGAAGCCGATAACTTGCTCGGCATGTTTACGAAGCCGATAACTTGCTCGGCATGTTTACGAAGCCGATAAACAATGATGGCCTCCACCATGTTTCTCAAGCCAAGAACTTGCTCAGCATGCAAGGAGGATCATTGTGGAGTAACTTTTAATCACATCCACTAAAATTCACAAGTTGACAAAGACACTTTACAAGAGTACATTCAGTTTACAAGTACATTCACTAAAATTCAGTAGACAGAGAATACGCACATTCAGTAAAATTCAGTTTAGAGACTATGCACGTTCAGTACATTCAGTAAAGATGAGTAGAGAAGAGAGGTTCATACCCAGGTTGTAGGCGTTGGTGACGGAGATGACCCATGCTGTATGACTTGGAGATGCTGGAGAAGATTTGTAGCCGCCGCCATTGCTGCCAAGTGAGCAGGGACGACCCACTGGACAGCCGCCGCTGCTGCCGCGGTGTCGCAGGCGCGGGTCTTCCACCAGAGAAACAACGAAGAAGAAGCCGCCGCGGTCGTATTTCTAGCGGAGTTGTCGTCGCCGTCTTCCACACTCGCAAATCCACAAGCTTTAGGTTGCTGTCGTCGTTGGGCTCATCGGCGTTTACCTTGTTGCATCTCCTGTCGCCATGGGGCTCGTCGGCCTCATCGACCTTTAGATTGTTGGTGGTGGTCAGGATCCAGCGCCTGCGGGCTCATTGACGCCGGTTCCTACGCAGCCGGAGCAGAGCGTGGCGGTAGCTGGGAAATCGAAGATTTTTATGAGGAAGGGGAGCTTGGGGAGGCGAGGGGCAAAGGGCGGGCGCGGAGTAGGAGGCAGCAAGCGAGGGAGCCGGGGAGCAGGGCAGCTGCAATAAGGGGAGCAGCGCAGCTACGGCGGCGGGGAGCAGCGCAGATGCGGCTTCTGTCGGAGGAGGACGACGAGGGAGCGCGGGTTTGGTCGGGAAAAATTAGAGGGGGTTTTTGCAAAATTGCCCTCACGACATGTTTTTCGGGACGGAGGGAATACATCACAATATCTGGTTGCATATATCATGTAAGCACTGCTTTGTTACTTCAGTCAATGCTTACCATCTACAGCTCAATAGTGTTTTGTGAGCAGGAAAGCAGTATTACGTTATTCATGTTGTGTTGGATGCTGCTGACTGATGCATATTCGCTCCTAAGTCTGTTAATTGACTATGTACTGATTGATTTACATGAAGAAGTTATGGTGCCTTTTACGATGTGCTTTGCCTTCTTTGTTTACACCTGCAGTCTTTCTTTGCTTGATTACACTAACCGGAATTGTTGCTCTTACAATCTGATGAACCTCGTTTAGTCATAGTTGCATATTTGCTACCTGCATACCGATTGTCTTCGCTTGATTTCTAAACCTATAGAAGCTTTATTTATATCTGTGACTACTGGTTGATTTACATGAAAAACCTTATGTACTTCTTTACCTGATGAAACTGTCCTGCTGCTTTACTGTTTACCTGTACTGCACTGCTTTAGTGCTTACCTACATTTACTCTGTTTTTTTGAATAACTAGAGTGGTGTTAATAAATTTGAATTTGACTTACCATAGTTATTGTCATTATGGAAAGTTTGTTCATCCAAAGTAAAGATCAACAAGATAAACAGGATCAAATGTTCAATTAGCAATTTCCTTTTGCAAAAACATGCTCATGGATGCAACCATCTGATCTTGCTTTGTCTTTGCAGGCCATGGCGGTACCGTTTGGAGGAGGAGGCGGTGGCTGCTGCATTGCCGCTGGTGACGGGGAGAACCTTGGTATCATGCTAAGTGTCGCCATTACCGGAGAGGCAACAGAGCTGACCATGAGAAGCAGCATGAATATGACAAAAAGAAAAAGGAGGAGTTCACCCGCAAGACTAGGGAGGACAACCTCAAGAAGAGCGGAAAAGCAGGTGGAAACAAGGGCCACAACAAAAAGTAAAGGTGAGAATTATGACTGACTAGAGTAAACGCTATCAAAGTAATTTATCAAATTATGTGTTCAAAGATCAAGGCTATGGAACCTAGGAAGGGAACTTGCATCAGAAAGTATTAGTTTGTATCACAAAATAAATTACACAATCAGAAAAGGCATAACAAACTTGTATCAAACAGTTTCTGTCTTTTTCTTCTTTGTGCCACAAAATTCACTTCCTAAATCAAGCTCTTGTCATTTGCAGCTGCATCGAGAAGGGGGGTCATCAGTTAACAGAGCCAGAAGCCACTGAACATGGATAACAAGTTTCAGAGCCATCTTTTGAACAGTCTACAGTAATACCCAATGTTAATCGCTGTAATAGGCAGTTTTGCTTTATCGCAACTTAGCAACCGAAACTTTGATGTGCGCGCAGCGATTAGATACATGGAAACCTATGCCGAGATCTAGATACATAGAGGTTTATACAGAACATAGATGGAGATCTATGCTGGAAGTGATTCAAATACATGGAAATATGCAGCGATCTTGATACATAAAGGTCTATACAAAACCATAAACCATCTTACCTAGTTCTTGGCATAGAGGAATGAGAAGAGATTTTTCTTTGTTCTTGTTTTCTCTGAAACAGGGAGGGGAATTGGATGAAACAGGTGGTTCCGAGGAAGCACCAGAAGAGAAGGAGGCGTTTATATAGCAGGAGAAGGAAACTTCTTTACTCCCCCGGTGCCGTGCATATATGGACGGAAATACTTAGGAACGCAGTAATCGGAGGGGGCGTTAATCTCCTTTATTTGTTTCTTATTAATGGCTATTTATTATTTTTGGAAAAGAGATATGGAAGGCCAGCACCGTCTTCATCTGAGAAACGAAACGGAAACTGACTCAAAAGAAGAATCTGAGATACGAAACGTGGCACTGCGCGCCCTCCAAAACCGATGGCAGAAGCTATTTTTTGCGAGGGGGGCTAGAATTTGACACAAATCCCGGCCGCTACGATGATGAATAGAGGATGACAGTTTTCTACGATCGAGTCAACTACTCTACCTTGCCTAAATCTGAATGAGCATGAACTTGACAAGCTGTTCTATTTATTTATTTTGACAAACTACTCTAATAATTATAACAAGAATAAGGAGCCAAGGATAAGTCAAGAAGAAGAAGACCAACGAACACGACCGATTTTGTAGGAAAAGCAAATCAAGATTGCAACGGGCGAGTATAACTAATATAAACAGATCGATGGACAAACAAGAGATTTAACTCACCGGGGCAACAAGAGTCCTAGATCAATTCACGGAAGGAAGTACAGGTACTGATGCCCAGAAATGCATCTACCGAACAGGGCTGGATAACGCATCGGCCGATGGACGAGGAAATTCACGGGCAGTCGTGCACGAAGGAGGCAGGAGACACCGAGGCATATTCAACGGCGAGCAGGTTCCATGACTCGTACCCCCGTAGGTACGCCTGGTTGGTGAGATCCATACTTGGGTGGAGAGGTCCATGGAGCGAGGGAAGAAGATAAAGCAGTACTTCCTCTGTTCCTTTATGCAAGAGGTAATATCACCCGGAGTCATAGAATTTGCGCTCGATATTCAGTATACTTCTAAAACTTGTAATACAGAATTGTGGTGACTTTGTGGGCACCGGAGCGTGGATAATAATTTTTGGGGGTACATTTGCGGAAAACAATAAGGGCTTCTCGACGGCAGGGGTTTGCTGTGGGTCGGCCATGGGTAGAATGGGAGCTAGCGAAGGAACCCTATTGTTCTCTCTTTAGGTGGATTTGGTTTTGTGGGGAGAGGTTGGGAGAGTTCGAATCAAAGCAAGTTTTCTATTTTATTTGAGGAATCTTGTACGTAAATAAATAAAATACAAAGGAGTTATCTATGAGAAAACGCTTTCAGCCACTGGCAGGTGGGCCTACGGGGCGCTGGCACGCCACATGTGTAGGTCGTACGTGGCGCTGGACACAGAAGAAAGCACCATATTTGCACACTGAGACAAGTTAAGTGACCACAATTTCATATTTTGTAAGTTTTAGAATCAAACTGAACATTAAGCACAAGTTCTATGACTCCCAATGATATTATCTCTTTATAAATCAATCCTAGTATTGAAGTTGAGAACAGAATTGGCGACATATGATAAAAGGGAGGAAACAAAGTTCGTCTCGTTTTACATTAGCAAAAAAATCATACTGCCCTGGAAGAGGCTAACATAGGCTTAAGCAAGAGGAGGAGCCGCTCAGATGAGTAGCCAGACTGGCTTGCGTGGGGGAGTAAAAGATTAGGGGTGGGGGAGGGGGGGGCATTAGGAGGAGCGGTGGTAGACATGTGGGAAGGACATGATGGACACGGTCCGAACCGTCGCGATGACGGGGCGCCGGCGGCATTGGACGGGGCTGATAATTTTTTTGGTTACGTCTACGGAAAACAACAGAACGCCGCGAGGGCTTCTCGATGACAGGGGGTTGCTGCGGATAGGCCATGGGCGGAGCGGGAGCTAGCCAAGGAACCCTATTGTTTTTCGGTGGATTTGGTTTTGTGGAGAGAGGTTGGGGGAGTTCGAATCGAAGCAAGACACCACGTGACGCACGTGGTAAGCAATTCAAAATATTTTTAAAAAATTAGTTTTTTTTTTGCGAAAGAATTCTTTCATTACTCAAGTATCAGATATTACAATTCGTCCAACAAATGCCAAAACATCTTCCGGACCAGAGCCTAGCCAAACCAAAGTTCGGCGTTGCAACCTACCAAAATTTGCCAAGGCATGACTAACCCTATTACAGCTCCGCGAATATGAGTAATGCAAGAATTCATTTCTCCCAAACTACTAATGATCTCTCGATGATGAAAGCATATTTAGATTTGTTGCTATTCCTCCCTTAATCATATTGACAGCCTCTAAACAATCAGACTCCACATCTATTGGCAAGATGCTCCACTGAAGGGCCAAAGAAATTCCCTCCTTATTGCAAGTAACTCTGCCTCCAGCACATCATCACATGCAAAGAGAAATCTGCTAGCACTGAAAACAATTTCTCCTTTGTGATCTCTTAGGATCATTCCGGCTCCTGCAGTAGAGCCAGGACCGAGGCATCTGTGTTGAGTTTGACTCTGCCCACCGCTGGGCGGACCAAGAACCACCCACTTCATCAACTCAGATATGTCCTGATCATGAATCTGAAGGCATGCAGCTACCATTTTTCCTTTCACTAAAGCATCATTTGGGCATATGTGAATGGAGTCTAAAGATGACAGATAGCTGGACAAGAAGCGCACCGAAACATCCACGAGCGGTGGTTGTTTTGCATGCACAATTTCGTTACGCACATACCAGATTCGCCAGAATAGCATCATGATCCTAGCTCTCACCTCTTCATTCAGTTTCGACAGGAGGTGAAGGAACCAATCACGACCAACATGTACAATGCTTGGACGGTCCGGCAATGTCCATTCCTTCGCCATGGCCTTCCATAGGATCGCAGCATGATTACAAGTGCAAAAAACATGGAACGAGTCCTCCTCCTCCGTACCACACACGGGGCATGTACCTGAGACTTCCAAGTTCCTTTTCACTTTATTTGTCCAATTTGCTAGCGAATCTGTAGCTAATCTCCAAGCAAAAGACTGAACCTTTGGTGGTACAGAACTTTGCCATATAAATTTCCATGCTTCTCTTGTTCCATCCGGCCGGGAACTTGTAGAGACCTCACTAGGATTTGAGCACTCATCACTAGCCAGTTTGTACGCACTACGTACAGTAAAAACTCCACTTTTTTCAGGCGCCCAAGCAACAAAGTCTTCCTCTAGACGAGCAGATGGTTTTATTTTCTGAATTTCAACAATGTCGACCGGGAGAAAGAACTGATTTATTTTGTCAAAGTCCCAATTACCATGGATATTCAGAAGCTCCGAGACCCACCTCAGGCGGCACCTACCACGCTGTGAAATCAAGCCACCAGTTGGCTCACGTGCTATCCATCGATCTCTCCATATACGTACATTCTGACCATTTCCGATTCTCCAGACCACACCTTTTTTCAAAAGTTCGAGACCATAAGCAATGGCCTGCCATGTAGATGATGGGTTACTAGTGAACACCGTATCCAGTAGGCGCCCATTTGGGAAATACTTCGCTTTAAAGAGCCTTGAGCATAAACTGTTAGGGAACTCTAGTATTCGCCACGCCTGACGAGCAAGGAGCGCTTGGTTAAATAGACGGAAGTCTTTAAACCCAAGGCCGCCTTGTTTCCTTGGCCTAGTCTAGACGTGCTCTAAGTATTGCACATCTAAATTATATGTCATTGATTTTACATTAAAATTCGTGCAAGCATTTTCTCTTCTTCTTCTTTTTCTTTTTTTTGATTGAGTCATTTATATTATATTTGTAATAATTAGAGCACATTTAGATGTGGCTTAAACAGACCCAACATCAAAGCAAGACAGAGGGCCAGGGTGGACTCGTGATACGTGGAGATCCGGATTACGCAAGGCCCGAGTCCGACCCGGAGCCAATCCAAAGCTGAATCCCACCTAATCTGGCTATATATATATACGTGCCTCCCTCTGGCAATGCACGCACCAGCCTATACGTAGCATCGAGAGCGTCGACAAATCTTTATTACCTAATAATAAAGAAAAGAGAATTGGGTTTCTGTCGTACGTCGTCGCGCGCGATTTTGCATGAAAGTCCCTCGGTTTATAAGAAATTAACCCGCAGTCCCTGTTTTAGTGGGTCTCTATATAACGTTTCACTTTTACAAAAAAGCCCCTGTAAACCCCAGGCCCGAACCGGACTGCACCGCCGCCCGCAGCTCCATCTCCGCCCCCACCGCCCGCCCCCGCTCCCCTCTCACCGGCAAGCCGCCTCGCCGGCGACCCCACATCTCCGCCACGCCTCGCCGCATGGCCTTCCCCACTGGACCTCCGGCCGCTCCGCCGCCTCGCCCCTTTCCCTTCTCCTCCTTCTTCTAGATCTCCTCTCAACTCTCTCCCTCTTTTGCTCGCTGAACAGGGACCTCCAGGATGGCCATGGCGCCGCCGACCTTCAATCTCGCCGGATCCGGCCGCCTCCACGCCAAATCCTCTAGAAATGGATCCACCGCCAGACACGCCGGATCCGACCAGGCCCCGCCATCGCCCGCCACCGAGCGCCGCCCGCTCGACCTGCGCCGCCGCTGCATGTCCGTGCCAAGATCTGTCTGAGGACGGCCTTTCGTCCCGCATGCGCGCAGACTCGCATGGGCCGCCCCAGCCGGCGCGGCATCAAGCCAAGGCCCAGCCCAAGCCGCATCTTCTGCTTCAGTGATGATTAGGTATGTTTTTTCCCAGCTGAGAATTTGAGGTTGTGCGTGTACACTGTCAATAATATTTTCAGAAACAAAGTAATAATCGTGTACATCCTTGTATGGGGGAAAGGTGGGCTGTATAAGCATGGACATGAACCGAGTTCACTTTTTGTGCTATGTAAGCATGGACATTAGGCAGTCAATTTAGCCAGATATAAATTTCGTAAAAATATTGCATTTACAGAAGGAATATATAAGGTCACATATCATTTTAGTTGTAATTGTTCAAATGGCTGACACAATGTTCAGATTTAATCTAATAACTTTATAATGTTCCAAATACCATGACATGACTAAAGCTCAAATTTCTAAAGTGGTTGTCGTGCTTGCCGTCACAGCGCAGATGTTTTCACATTTCCTGGATTTATTGGTAAGTATGGATGTTGACTGATCCGCTTTGGTAAGTCATGTTTGTCTGCAGGGTGATGCTGTCTATGCATCTAGGGAACCATGAAGATTTTAACATGTGATATTTCCTCAAGCAAACCAAGTTCTTTTGCAATTTGCTGCTCAAGTTGTGGCTCTCCTGCTGGTATGTCGTTGTGGTCCTTTCCACTATATTTATTTGATGTATATGCTTCCTGACAATACTTAGGTTTTGTACTACATGGTAAATGAAATAAAATTCCTAATATGCTAGAACGCATACAATGGTAATTGTTAGTTTCATTAGTATTTCTTGGCAAACCATCGTTCTTTCTTGGTTTGCTGAAAATAATTGTCATCAATTTTTCTTTACATTGCCTATAAAGAAAGTGATGTTTTAAGAGATATTTCTGTAATATGAGCAATGGTGCTTGCTTCTTATATCCCATATATTGTTGAATTATGTGCTTATGAGGCAAAACGGTCATGGCGGTCCTGCACAAGTGGTGAACGACTGGAAGGGGCGGCACCACGACGGTCAAGGTGGTTCATACCCAGCCGGGAGGACGACGTACTGCGATGGGCACGGAAAGATGTTGCAGCAGCGAACGAGGAGGCGGAGATGCACAAAGGAGAGGAGGAAAAGCGCGCTCTGGTACTAATCCAAGCCCGCCGGCGAGTCCCCCACATGGTACGAGTTTGTTACCCCCTGCCGCGGGGAAAGAATATTTGGATGATACAAGGGCTTAGATTTTTCTGTTTGTACGTGCTCTTATTGGGATGATACGTGATGATGAATATTGGGTGTAACAAACTGAATCCTAGAATTATTGGATGCATATATTCCTTCATACTTTAGTGGTGAATAGATAGAATTCACAAATGTTTTCATGGATAGTTGGATTCGATTTTTCATATTCCTCCCTACACAGGCTGGGCGGTTTGAGTACATGGAAACATAATTATATCCTACAAACCCTTATTTGGTTTGCTTTCATCTTTATGTTGTTGAGTAAAGAATCAGGAAATCATATAAGGTACCTTGTATCATCTATGTTTCCCCATAGTTTATTTTGTTTGTTTGCTTTGGCTATTGTTGCTGCCATCTCAAGCGCGACTGAAAATTGCCAACATCAGCATCTTAGTCAAAGCAGTTTAGTTATTATACTATACAGATGAAGCTTAGTGTTTTGTATGCAGGATCAAGCTACTCTAATTTCTGCATAAGTTCTCCTTGGTACCAATTTGCATATGTGCAGGGTCGGAGCCTTTGGTCTGTTTGCAACTAGAATTTGAGACACTGGTACAGAGTACGTGTTGGGAATATATACTGAAGGTATGGAACATGGTTCTATTATTTCCTGATGGAATTTGAAAATTGGTCTTAAAAAGAAACATTATATTGGTGGTTCCTTATTTGTTTCTGTACAATTTATTAAACTTTAGCAATTCATGAAGCTTACATACATATAGAAACCCAATGTAGATATTTGTTGTTGGTGATGATGAGAAATCATGTATTTGCATTCAGTGAGAAGAGCCTATAGCAAGTAGCTCCATGCGTCCATTCGTATGGTAGCTGGTATAAATTGAATGTAGGATGTAGGATCAATTGCAGAAAGTCTAAATATTTGTTCAGTCCACATAACTGGATGAATTAGTTGCCACCATATCGCTCGATTTTAAGCTGAAGATTTTCCCCCAAATTTTGTAGCATAATATTTTCTACTGAACAGGAAGAGTTCAGAGCAGGTAGTGGAATAATAAAGGTGATGAACATAGCTAGCCTAACTTTTTTATTTGTTTGCTCTAGCCAAAAGTTGGCTTAGCTTCTCCAATGTTAGTTTGCTCGAGTCAATATCGATTACATGATATTTGTTTGTTCCAGCCAAAAAGTTGGTTAAACATTCGATGTGTTTGTTGGGCATCTCTGCCTAAAATAGAAGTTCAATTCTAAGTTCAAAGTTATCAGCATGTAGTATTGTAAGCTGATGGTTACCAGGAGAACGTAACATTGATATTTTCTGACATTGATCGTAGCTTTGTGCAGTCTGAATTTTAGTTCAGCCTTCAAAGTGCGATAGAAATAAAAATAGTTGTACTAGCTGCTTTTAATGGATGCAGATGCCGAGTCCCGGGCTTCCCCGAACTTGGCTCTCCAGGCTGCAATCGACGGAGGCCGGCCTTGCTTATCTCCCCTCATGGCCGATCAAGGAGGCGAACAGTGTCAATCTGTCATCGACACCTCAGGGTATGGCTGCCACATCTGGTAAAAATTTCACAACAGTACTATGATTGATTGAATGACAAGAATGCTTCTATTCGTCAGTTTAATTTATTCCTTGGGCTATTGAAAGGACATGCGGTGCCCCCATGTGTGGTTTTGGTAATTGATGACATTCTCTATGGACTAATGGTTGCATTGAGTTATATTTGAAGGATTTGTCCATAGGCATTTCTTGAAGTCCATGTGTTGGTTTTAAGGAGTTTATGTGTTGACCAAGGTGCTATTAAGGAATTATCCAAAGATTGGTCATGTGAGTGTTGAGCTTATTGCAAGCATGTCTTGAATAAGAAGATTGTGTGATCATTCAGGTTTACCTTCAAGACATCATCCAAACGAAGAGAGTTGGAAAGATTCAAGGTTGATCAAGACTAAGTCAAGAGTGAATCAAGTTGATCAACTCACAAAGCGTAGAAGATGTACCGAGAGGGATCAAGTGATCCCATGGTATGGTAAGCATTATCCATTGCACTTTGTGTACTAACCCATGGTCTATGTGAGAGTCTATGTGGGGTTAGGTACGTGTCCATGGGCTTGCGTCAAGAGGAAGATATCATACAACCCATGGAAAGGATGACATCAAGTGGTGATCGTCATCAAGATTGCCGTGTGCAAGTTCAAGTGGAGCATCACGAAGAGATCAAGTGCTTGAAGCTTGCCATCCATTGTGGTGTCAATGGACTTGTGAAGATGTGCCGAAGAGTGGCTCACCCATAGTGGAGTATGGGGGAGCAATCATCTAGTCTCCATCGACCCATCGCAATAAAGAAAGGTGGTCCATCTTGAGGAGGACAAGATCGTCATCATCTAGCTCAAGTGGATCATGTGCAAGGCAAAGGTTTGCCCTTGATAGGTTTTCTATTTTACCGGTCTCATGGTGGTAGTTGGGAGACCGGGTTATAGGATCGATAGCCGCATTACTATCAAGGGGGCTCTCAAGTGAGTAGCTTGATCGTATCGTTCGTCGAGAGCTCAAACCATTGCATCCTTGCATCATGTTTCTTGGTTCTTGTTTGGTTCTCTTTGTGAGTCTTAGAGCTTATGGTCATCTTTATGACAAGCTTGAGTTCATCGAAAATGGAGTTTGCATGCGTCTTCTATGATGTTTTCGGTGTTGGAGGTTTTACCGGTCTTTTCCGAGGAAGGGTTCTCACCATTTTCTTTTGGGCCTTTTCTCATTTGCTTATTATTGGTATTTCTCTCAAGATTGTGTTAGCCCTTGTTTCTAGCTTTCCAACAAACTTGGTTTCGTTGAATTTGGAGTCCGTTTGCAAAAGTTATGGCTGTTTTGGTAAAGGCTGCAGCGGTACTACCGCGACTAGAGCGGATGTAATTTTTTACTACCGCTCCAGAGCAGTACTACCGTGGCTCCTGAGCGGTAGTACCGCTCTAGAGTAGTACTACCGCGGCTCCTAAGCGGTAGTACCGCTGCGGACCAAAATCTCGTGTTTTGCTCAGCGGAAGTAGGCACGTATATTTTTTTGTACCGCTTCATAGCGGTAGTACCGCTACCATTTGCGGTAGTACCGTGGTCGAGCGGTAGTACCGTGAGGATGAGCGGTACTACCGCTCCGAAGGTTCTTTTGGCCTTTTTGCCTCCTCGCTGTTGTGTTTCGAAGGGGTTCTACCGCCCTAGCGGTAGTACCGCTCCTTGGAGCGGTAGTACCGCTCTGTGCGGGCTGTGAACATAACGGTTGGATTCGGGAGCTCCTATAAAAGGGGGTCTTCTTCCCCATTCAACATTATCCTTTTTAGCTCGTGTTCTTCCCCCATTGTTGACCTTCTTCGAGCTTGCTAACTCTCAATCCCTCCAATGATTCTTGCTAGTTCTTGAGTGAAAAGAGAGAGGAGATCTAGATCCACGTTTCCACCAATCACTTTCTCCTCTAAGTGAGGGGAACCCCTTGGATCTAGATCTTGGAGTTCTTCGTGTTCTTCTTTCGTTCTTCCTCTCATTTCCCTTCCTAGCATTAGTTGCTTTGGTGGGATTTGGGAGAGAAGGACTTGGGCACTCCGTGTGCCCTTGCCATTAAATTTGGTGCATCGGTTTGAGTTCTCCACGGTGATACGTGGAAGTGAAGTTTGAGAAGCTTATTACTCTTGGGTGTTTGGGCACCCTAGAGTTTGTTCCTCTTGGGTGCCTTGGCGCCCTAGACGGTTGGTGGTGTTCGGAGCTTAATCATTATGGTGTAAAGCTCCGGGCAAGCGTCGGGTTCTCCAATTAGGTTGTGGAGATCGCCCCGAGCAATTTGATCTGTACCGTGACCGCCCCAAGGGTTGCCAAAGTGTACGGGTTCGGTGACCGCCCCAAGGGTTGCCATTTATGCAGGTTCGGTGACCGCCTCAAGGGTCCCTTAATGGAATCACGGCATCTTGCATTGTGCGAGGGCGTGAGGAGATTACGGTGGCCCTAGTGGCTTCTTGGGGAGCATTGTGCCTCCACACCGCTCCAAACGGAGACTAGCATCCGCAAGGGTGTGAACTTCGGGATACATCGTCGTCTCCAGCGTGCCTCGGTTATCTCTTACCCGAGCCCTTTACTTATGCACGTTACTTTGTGATAGCCTTATTGTTCTTGTCATATATCTTGCTATCACATAGTTGCTTATCTTGCTTAGCATAAGTTGTTGGTGCACATAGGTGAGCCTAGTTGTTGTAGGTTTTGTGCTTGACAAATTAACCGCTAGGTTTATTCCGCATTTGTTCAAGCCTCAACCGTAATTATTTTAAAGCGCCTATTCACCCCCTCTAGGCGACATCCACGATATTTCAATTGGTATCAGAGCATCATCTCTCTTTGTTGGGCTTAACCGCCTAGAGAGTAAAGATGTCGACTAGGGGATTAGGATTCTCAGACACTCTTAGTTTCGATGGCACAAATTTTGATGTTTGGGTAATTCGCATGCTTAATCTCTTTAGGGTCATGGACCCAAATTTGGAGCGAATTGTAGATATGGGTTTTTCTCCTCCAAAGGATCCCCAAAGATTATCTTTAGAGGATGAGAAAAACTCTTATCTCAATGCTCAAGCTTCTAATGTGCTTTTTGATGCTTTGAGCAATGTAGTTATATTTCAACTCATGCCATTCCGGGATGCTCATGAGTTGTGGACTAAGCTTCAAGATAAATATGGTGTGTCCAAGATTTGTAGGGATGATTGTTCTCCCTCCACCTCCGGCCGTATAGTCTTCTCAACTTCTTCTACATCACCTACATGTGGTTTGCCACAAGGTAATGATATGGTGAGTAGTGTCGGTCATTGCAATGATGATAGTGTGCTTTTTGTGGATGATTCTTCATCACTATATTATTGCAATGCTCTGTCTTTGGGCTTTAACACTTTGAGCACTCCAAATGTTTCACATGCTTGTGTTGATAGTCCTTGCATATCATGTAGAAATTGCTTGACTAAATCTCATGATGATATGCTTGCTATGTCTTGTTGCCATGATAAAAATGCATCTATTTCCTCGAATTGTTGTGCTAACAATGTAGAGGAAACCCAACACTCCATGGAACAAGATGTGGTGTTTAATGGTGCCTCAAGGGATCCTACACCATCATCTATTGCTTTTTGCCTTATGGATAAAGGCGTCAAAGGTATCTCCTACTTTGTACCCCAATATGTCTCTTGATGATGATGTTGATACTAATGATGATGAGGATAATGATGAAGAGAATGATAATGTTGCCTCCTTAAAAACTAAGGGGAAATCATTTTAAAGCTCTTCTTAAGAATAAAATTGCTCGTTCAACTTCATGGAAATCATGTCTATTGCTATTGAGGGCAAGAAATATATTGATAAGTTGGAGTCTTGTCTTGAGGAGCATGAGGTCACCATTGATAAAATGGAAGGTCATGGCGTGATTACGCTAATGAGATTGCGGACCTCTCTCAAGCTCTTGAACTTGAACAAACCACCAAGGAATCTCTTGAGGAGACTTTTGCTCTAGAATTATCTAGAGTGAGGGAATCTCGTGATAGAGCTCTTGAGGTGGCCAATGATTTTGAAACTAAAATGAGGAGCTTGAAGTTGTGCATGCTAAACTCCTTGAGGACTTTGAGCACCTCGAAAATGGCTCAAGGGTCATTAAGAGTGAGCTCATCAAACTCACCGAGTCTCATGCTCAACTTAAAGCTTCATATTCAAAAGAGCTTGCCAAGTAATCTTCTCCTCCTGTTGCTAATGATGATGCTTGTGCTACTAACTCTATCTCTTGTGAAGCATCCATATTGAAGGAGAATGTTGAGCTACGGGCTCAACTTGAGTTGCTATCTAGCAATTATGGGAAATTGGAAGAAAGCCATGAAAAGCTCTCAAGCTCTCATGACGATCTTCTAGTATCCCATAATGTGCTAAATATAGCTCATGAGGCCATGCTTGCTAAGGTAACATCTAGTGAGCCTCATGTGGATACTAGCACTACTTCTAGTCAAAATGCTATATTGATATGTGCTAGTCCTTGTAATTCATCTACTCACAATGTTGGTACATCTTGTGATGAATTGCTTTCCTTGCCTTGTTGCTCTAACAATGAAGCTTATACTTCCTCTAGTACTTGTATTGAGACTAACCATGTAGAGGAAATCAAAGAGCTCAAGGCCCAAGTCACTTCTTTGAAGAAAGACTTGAAAAAGAGTCATGAAGGAAATCCACACTCAACAATATCTTGAGTGTGCAAAAATCCCCAATGACAAAGGTGGACTTGGATTCAACTCCAATAAGAAGAAGAAGTCCAAGATGAACAAAAGAAGGGCCAAGAACAAGTCAAGAAATCGGCCAAGATTGTTTGCTTCAAGTGCAAAGTAGAAGGGCATCATGTTAGATCTTGCCCATTGAAGAAGAAGGCCATTAGTGTCAAGCAACAAGGGAAGAGGGCACAAGTTCAATCTCATGCTCAACCTCAAGTTGAAGAGAGGCCACTTCCCAAGAAGACTCAAGTTAATGCTTCTCTTGTTGAGAAATCAATTGAGAAGAAAGTGAAGAGTAGACGTTGCTACTTATGTCGTGAGAAAGGCCACGCCGCTTCTTCATGCACTAGTGGTAACTTATCCAACCCAATTATTATTGATGATGTCTATTCTCTTGGGAAGGATAAGGTTGGCAATGTGTTTGCCAAGTTTGTTGGTACTCAAAGTGGTGTCAAGAAAAGAACCATTTGGGTGGCCAAGCCTATTGTGACTAACCTCTTAGGACCCAACTTGGTTGGGGACCAACTAGCTCAAACTTGATCAATAGGTGTTGTTGGAGGTCATTGGAGACTTGGCTACATTATGAAGATTTAAGGGTCCTCATCATTCATATTGTGTCAAGCCAAGTCATTCGGATTATCTTTCTATCATATATCCAATGTTCCTCCTTATGTAACTCGTGATTAAATTTCTTACATTAAAATTTACTTGTCCCTTAGCATGTTGTGGTTTTGTATCTTGCATGTGCTTGTATATGTTGTGCTTCAAAATTGCTTATCTTGAGAAATCAAGTATGTGCATGTTGGTTTGCACATCATGTACATGTGTGTTGTGTGTTGAGCCTTTTGCATCTTGTTTATTTCTTAGTTGGCTCTTGTGAGAGATTAATGGAATATCCCATTATGGGGGAGTGATGTGCTTTGTGCACCTCACGATCCTATAAATCTTGATGTACATGAGTAATACCATCTAGTATTGATATTTCAAGATTATCTAGTCTCTAGGTGGTATATCTCTCATGAGAAATTCAAATTCTAAATTTTCCATTAATTATCTCTTATTGGATCCTTTTAATTGCCTCTTGTCTATCTTTATTTGGTATCACATTATGGGGGAGTAATATGCTATGTGTGTATTACTAGCCTAGAAAATGTGTACATTTGAGATATTGTCACCTAGAATTGATATTGTAAATTATCTTGTTCCTAGGTGGCATGATAGCTCTACAAGTTGCAATTTGCTTGTGTTTGTTGTGAAGATGATGTTGGATATCCTTGTTATCTACCACCGGGAATTATTTCCATATACTTTTTGTCTTTTGACAATTGGTAGTCACTTATGTGTGGTAGAATTTATTGATTATCTTTACATTGACTTTTGTTTTTATTTGCCTTTCCTCTTGCCAAGTTTGTGTCAACTCCCTTTGTCTTACCTACCACTTGTGGATCTTGTTTATTTCTTGTTCTTGTCTAGTGTTTTCTAGATATAGTGAAAGTGGTGATCCCACCTTGTGCATTTTGTATTCAAATGCAAATCCTTATGCAATGCACAACTCGTCGGGGAGCTATCCTATTTTCTCTAAAACGCTCATCTTGTGATCCTTATCAAGTGTGTGTTTGTGGAAGGCAAGCCGTTTCTTTTTGGTACTTTGTGCCATCATGAAACTTTGTAGAGGGCTTGGTTTGTTTGGAACCATTCTCTCTTTTGGGAGTTTGACATCCTTCATTTTGAGTGTATCAATGGATATCTCATTCCTTGATGTATCTTTTGGGATATCCTCCAAGTGATGATTTATTCATTTGGTATATTCTCTTCGCTTGGTATTTCTTTGTCTTTTGGTCTCGGTTCTTGAAAGTCTTGAGCATGCATATTTACTTCTTGTAGTTTCTTTGGCATGCTTTCTTTCTTTGACCCAATTTATAGGGAAACTCCACCAAGTATCAAATTGGATGAGATGTGCATGAAATTCATTTTCATATATATATGCACATATTTATGTGAAGTTTGTCCTATGCATTGGTATTTCTAACTATTTGGTCCCGATGAGTTTGGGTACCGTTTAGTTTGTGTTGTTCTTATAGGAACATTTGGAGATGCATTGGATGCTCGGCTCACTCACAAGGAAGGTGTTGTCACCATGTGCATATTGGAGTCAAGCTAGGATGATCAATGAACTACCATCTACCTTCATTTGGTATCTACTACATCCTTCCAATGGTATCTCGGTAACAAGTATCATCATCTACTTCATGCACACATTTCTTGCATCAACCTTGTGTGGGTTGTATCATGGCATGTAATTCATTTTTGTGATACTTGTTTCCTTTCTCAAAGCATCTCAACGATGATCTCATGTTGCTAGTTGTGATGTCTTTGATGGTTGTGTGGTAGGAATTCATTTATATACAATAAGACCATATCTAGCCATGTGCTATGCTTTCAAGCAAATATCTTATTGGTATATTTATGACTTCCTTGTGGATATCTTGTTCCTTCGTGTTGTAACTATTTCGGGTGTACATTCTTCTTTGTAGATATATATATCATCATGATTTCGTCTACATAGAACCTTATACACTTGAGAGAAATTACATCTCTAGTTGATATCCTTTCTTTCACGTCCACCTTGTCTTTCTTATGTTATTTCTTTGGTGGCTCCGTGAAAGCTTTTGCCTTGAGTGTGTCCTCTATCGTTGCATCTTGATGCACTCTTGTGTGGTGAAGATTATTTTCCTCATGCTTATCGTTACGAGGCTTTTGCCATCTTAATTGGCATCCCTCGTCTTGATGAGGCTTTCATCTTCTATCTTCACCACGGGTTGTCACAAGCATAAGTTCTTTATATGGTTATTAGTAAGCTTGTGAACCCATTTGCTAGTTGTGTGTGGGAATGACAGGCTTTGCATCGTGTATCTCATTCATTCGAGACTATGTTGATGCGTATGCTCATCTGTATATTAGTCTTCTCATCTATATATTAGTCTTCTCATGTGCTTTGCCATGACTCACACACATCATTTTGGTTGAGCCTATTCTTAAGTTGCCTCTTTTACATGTTGCTCAACCATGTGCTTGTTGCAAGCGCTAGGCCTAGTTTCCTATATGCTCTCTTGCACTTGTTGTTAGTTTCATTGACTTTGGGGGAGCTATGATCCTATTTTTTGCACTTTGTATCCAAATACAAAAATTCTTGATGTGCACAAATCATGGGGAGCGTCTCTAGTTTCTTTAGAACAATCCTCTGCTCATATCATAATATCTTTTTCATGTGGCTCGTAGGATCTTTGGTCTAGTGGTTCAGTTGATATCTTTTGATAGCTTGCTTCAATTGGTATCTTTTGATTGCTTGATTGCTTGTTTCTCTCTTTGTTATGTCTTTGTGGCATATCATTCTTTTGCAATCTTGGTGCCTCAATATAGTTGGTCTTCCTCCAAGTATTACCTTTGGATATGTGTATGGCATTCCACTCTCTTGTTGAGAAATACACAACTTTTGGAGGAACACCTTTTATATTGGTCTTCTTAGCTTTTCGCCCATTTGTGGCAATCGATGCCAATGGGGAGAAGTTTCAGAGAGTTTTATGGAGAAGTCTTGAGTTTTCTCCTTGCTTCGGTTTTGTTCCTAAGCATTTGCATCTCATACGCATGCATTATTGGTTGTTGCATTGCATGGTGATGCATAATTCATATATAAACTCTCTTGAAAGTGATTGTCATCAATTACCAAAATGGGGAGATTGAAAGGACATGCGGTGCCCCCATGTGTGGTTTTGGTAATTGATGACATTCTCTATGGACTAATGGTTGCATTGAGTTATATTTGAAGGATTTGTCCATAGGCATTTCTTGAAGTCCATGTGTTGGTTTTAAGGAGTTTATGTGTTGACCAAGGTGCTATTAAGGAATTATCCAAAGATTGGTCATGTGAGTGTTGAGCTTATTGCAAGCATGTCTTGAATAAGAAGATTGTGTGACCATTCATGTTTACCTTCAAGACATCATCCAAACGAAGAGAGTTGGAAAGATTCAAGGTTGATCAAGACTAAGTCAAGAGTGAATCAAGTTGATCAACTCACAAAGCGTAGAAGATGTACCGAGAGGGATCAAGTGATCCCATGGTATGGTAAGCATTATCCATTGCACTTTGTGTACTAACCCATGGTCTATGTGAGAGTCTATGTGGGGTTAGGTACGTGTCCATGGGCTTGCGTCAAGAGGAAGATATCATACAACCCATGGAAAGGATGACATCAAGTGGTGATCGTCATCAAGATTGCCGTGTGCAAGTTCAAGTGGAGCATCACGAAGAGATCAAGTGCTTGAAGCTTGCCATCCATTGTGGTGTCAATGGACTTGTGAAGATGTGTCAAGAGTGGCTCACCCATAGTGGAGTATGGGGAGCAATCATCTAGTCTCCATCGACCCATCGCAATCAAGAAAGGTGGTCCATCTTGAGGAGGACAAGATCGTCATCATCTAGCTCAAGTGGATCATGTGCAAGGCAAATGTTTGCCCTTGATAGGTTTTCTATTTTACCGGTCTCATGGTGGTAGTTGGGAGACCGGGTTATAGGATCGATAGCCGTACTATCAAGGGGGCTCTCAAGTGAGTAGCTTGATCGTATCGTTCGTCGAGAGCTCAAACCATTGCATCCTTGCATCATGTTTCTTGGTTCTTGTTTGGTTCTCTTTGTGAGTCTTAGAGCTTATGGTCATCTTTATGACAAGCTTGAGTTCATCGAAACGGAGTTTGCATGCGTCTTCTATGATGTTTTCGGTGTTGGAGGTTTTACCGGTCTTTTCCGAGGAAGGGTTCTCACCATTTTCTTTTGGGCCTTTTCTCATTTTCTTATTATTGGTATTTCTCTCAAGATTGTGTTAGCCCTTGTTTCTAACTTTCCAACAAACTTGGTTTCGTTGAATTCGGAGTCCGTTTGCAAAAGTTATGGCTGTTTTGGTAAAGGCTGCAATGGTACTACCGCGACTAGAGCGGATGTAATTTTTTACTACCGCTCGAGCAAGATTACCGCGGCTCTGAGCGGTAGTACCGCCCAGAGCAGTACTACCATGGCTCCTAAGCGGTAGTACCGCTCGAACCAAAATCTCGTGTTTTGCTCGGTGAGTAGGCACGTAGTATTTTTTAGTACCGCTGCATAGCGGTAGTACCGCTACCATTTGCGGTAGTACCGTGGTCGGCGGTAGTATCAGAGGACGGCGGTACTACCGCTCGAAGGTTCTTTGGCCTTTTGCCTCCTCACTGTTGTGTTTGAAGGGGTTCTACCGCCCTAGCGGTAATCTGGCTCCTTGGAAGCGGTAGTACCGCTCTGTCTTGGTGTGAACATAACGGTTGGATTCGGGAGCTCCTATAAAGGGGTCTTCTTCCCATTCAACCTTATCCTTTTAGCTCGTGTTCTTCCCCATTGTTGACCTTCTTCGAAGCTTGCTAACTCTCAATCCCTCCAATGATTCTTGCTAGTTCTTGAGGGAAAGAGAGAGGAGATCTAGATCCACGTTTCCACCAATCACTTTCTCCTCTAAGTGAGGGGAACCCCTTGGATCTAGATCTTGGAGTTCTTCGGTTCTTCTTTCGTTCTTCCTCTCATTTCCTCCCTAGCATTAGTTGCTTTGGTGGGATTTGGGAGAGAAGGACTTGGGCACTCCGTGTGCCCTTGCCATTGCATTTGGTGCATCGGTTTGAGTTCTCCACGGTGATACGTGGAAGTGAAGTTTGAGAAGCTTATTACTCTTGGGTGTTTGGGCACCCTAGAGTTTGTTCCTCTTGGGTGCCTTGGCGCCCTAGACGGTTGGTGGTGTTCGGAGCTTAATCATTGTGGTGTAAAGCTCCGGGCAAGCGTCGGGGTCTCCAATTAGGTTGTGGAGATCGCCCCGAGCAATTTGACGGGTACCGGTGACCGCCCCCAAGGGTTGCCAAAGTGTACGGGTTCGGTGACCGCCCCCAAGGGTTGCCATTTATGCAGGTTCGGTGACCGCCCTCAAGGGTCCCTTAGTGGAATCACGGCATCTTGCATTGTGCGAGGGCGTGAGGAGATTACGGTGGCCCTAGTGGCTTCTTGGGGAGCATTGTGCCTCCACACCACTCCAAACGGAGACTAGCATCCGCAAGGGTGTGAACTTCGGGATACATCGTCGTCTCCGCGTGCCTCGGTTATCTCTTACCCAAGCCCTTTACTTATGCACGTTACTTTGTGATAGCCTTATTGTTCTTGTCATATATCTTGTTATCACATAGTTGCTTATCTTGCTTAGCATAAGTTGTTGGTGCACATAGGTGAGCCTAGTTGTTGTAGGTTTTGTGCTTGACAAATTAACCGCTAGGTTTATTCCGCATTTGTTCAAGCCTCAACCGTAATTATTTTAAAGCGCCTATTCACCCCCCCCCCCTCTAGGCGACATCCACGATCTTTCAGCTATTCGTGGAGAACAAACACTCCATGGTCCAGACTTGTGACTGTACTTAAGTAGAAGATGGAATTATTCTATGATCTCTTCATGGTTGATCATCGGGTTGCAAGTGAAATTTGTGTATGGACTGTGGAGCGTCAGTATCATAGTCATAGAGTCGTCAGGCTTCAGTTATGTGTACTTGGTTGGACATATATGAAGCGTAAGGGACTAGCTCATTCATACTTGAGATTCATTAATGTTCTTACAATCATTTATTTATGATCTGCAGGTCTAAAAGACAAGCACCGGGTCCTTCTCCTCCATGAATCAAATGTCAACGAGGCAACACGAATCTGCATGAGGCTGAACATAAAAGAAACAAAATGGAGACAACTCGACGAGTTTAGGAACAACATGTCATCGACGATGAGCATTTTTCCAGTCAGGGGAAGGATTTTTATGCCGCGCTAGGACTTTTCGTGCTATGGATTGAAATAGTCCGGTGTCCAGTATTATGGGATTCACTCAATTCGATGCTGCTTCATACTTCAGAGTTCAGACATTTATATGTGCACAATATGTGCCTTCTAACTACGAGGTAAAAACTTCAAATTGTTTTTTCGTCTACACATATGCGGTGATGACGCTGGATGCTTTGTATCATCACAAAGAAGCCGGCCAAGCTCCTTAGTTCCTTGTGACTTCAAACGGACTGAATTTTGCATTGTAGGCGTCTACTGTTTCTGAATTTTGGGGTGGCAGCAACAAGGGCGAGGAGCATGATCATGACACAAAGATGGGCAAGTGCAGGGAATGCAGGCAGCGGAAAGTTGTTGCGTTATGTTACCAACTACAGGGCCAAATATGTAAATCGACTATCCGCGCATTAACTAATTTATGGCAGGTGAGGATGATATATTTTTCCTTTATTATCAGTAGTCATATTTTTCATATTAAAATCCAGATGTAAATGTTCTATTGCCTTGTACCATACGGAACTATTGACTGTGCTTGCTCTAGCCAGCTGGTATTTTTTTATAGTTGTTTCTCACGAATGAAGGTAATTATGATAAGCATCGGCATCAGGACAAGAAACAATTTTAAGAGAACTAAAATATGCTAAAAATAGTCGGAAGATTCTCATCTTAATAAGCGCAGAGATCTTGGTTGGATTTTTTTACTATTTTGCTCGATGGCGGCAGTAGCAACTTTGGTTTTTGCTGTGTTACATTCAAAGCTTTATCTAATGTAAGAAGAGGGTGAAAGTTTGTTCCATTAAGTACTAATCTAATGATATATATGTACAAGGTTGCCTGCCAGGAGCATTGCCTCCATTCCATTGATTTGCTGTGCGTTGAGCATTTATTTGCAAGATGCGATATAATCCAAGGCACCTACCTGACAAACAGAGAAATCACGTGTATAATCTTTGTATAGCAGTATACATGTGCATATGTTTTAGAGTGTATAACATGGCCATTGATAATTTTATTATTAAATAGTGCTTTTGCTGGAGATGGAAATTCATAGAGGTGACGCCCTATTGATAGAGGCGAGTGGACTGGAGGTGTGCGTTGCATTGAGGGCAAATCAAAGGCTGAAAGTTTGTCAAATTTCATGTGCTTGGGTATGGCTGGTTTGTAAGCAAATGAGGATAGTCTGCCTTTTTACAGTGGTATATTGTTTAGTGAGGGGAAGGTACTCTTTTTCTAGACGGAAGATCATCTGCTTTGTGGCAAGGGGATATATCGTGTTACTTCTCCCCATTTTTGTATATCTAAATTCAGTAACAAGATTATACTCCTTGTTAATTTTCCACGGCGTAACTTCTCAGAATTCACGCGTTTCTCGTGTCGAGGCCAATATTCTTCATGAGCCGGTTAGTTTTAAGTAAGCATAAAAAACATTGATGTGCAATCTTTTATTGGTAATGCAGTGAACAAATAAATACTTGAATGTGAACCACTCTATTTTGTGCATCAGATATGGCAAGGCTCTCCTTGTGTTTTTTTCTCCGTTTCTTTGTTTGTTTGGAAAATGAAATATTATTAGCTCCAAGTTATTGTCTGGAGAAGCTAAGACTAGGACATGAAGAGAAAGTAAAAAAGCAAAGAAATAGTGGCAAATAAACGAAATGAGACATTTGAATGATATGTTGTTGTTTTCGTTTTTACCCGCAAAAAAAAGAATGATATGTTGTTTCTTGAAAATCGTCATTAACTCATTATTAATGTAGTGGTAATACCTTGTTGCGCGCTGGAGAAGACACTGGGTGCCCGTTTGGTCCAGCCCATGTGTCTAAAAATGTTCGCAATTTTGAAAAAAACAGTTCATAAAAAAAAGTCCACGATTTTGAATAAAAGCCCGTGTGTTAAAAATTATTAATGAAATTGACCTAAGTGTTTGCTAATTTAAAAAAATTCATGCATTTTAAAAAACATCATAATTTTTTTAAAAAAGTTTGTGAATTACAAAAGAGTTTATTGATTCATAAAATGTACGTGAATTTCAAAATAAACCCACCAATTTCGAAAAAAATGTTCACCTATTCTAGAATTGTTCGCCGATTAAGAATAAAATGCTTTAAAACAGTTTGCAATATAAAAACATGTCACAATTTTTAAAAGAATATTTGTAAAGAGTAAAAAATGTTCACGATTTAAAAACAATGTTCACAAAATTGTAAAAATCTTCATAAATGATCGAAGGTATGTTGTTAAACAGTAATGCTTCTGAGTCTTTGTGAATATACCCGCGTGAATTTTGAAGAATTAACTGTTGGGGTGGATCGAATGTTGTAGTATGTTTTTAAAAAAAGTTTCTTGAAATTTAGAATAATTCTTTGAATTACCAATTTTTTGACAACCATGATACTTTTTTGAAAATGTGACCATTGCTTCAATTTGTAAATATATTTATAAAAAGTAAAATTTCTTGCATTTGTGAACAAATTGCAAAATCATGCAATGAGATGTGAACAAAATGTGGTCGTCGCCATTGGAGCTTATGATTATTTTTTCTCCCGTTGCAACGCACGGGCCCTTTTGCTAGTAATAAAACTTTGCTTATACTCCCGCTGGATCTCCTAGGCCTCGTCGTCGCTTGCCTTCCTAACCCTGCCGACCGTGCACGGTCGCTGCTGCCGCCCATGGCACTCCGCGGCGCAGCCACGAGCGCCGCCGTCGCTGCCATGGGTCGCTTACGTGGGAGTGTGGCGTAAATCACGCCCTCGGCAACCGCTTCGCATCGCCTCCCATCGGTCCCCGTCGACGGCGCCGTCTGCGTCGTGCGAGTTCGAGGACGGAATAGACTACATGTTGCAAAGCTACCTGCTGCACAACCCATTCTCCAACATGTCTGTGCCGCTCACCATGCTCAGCGACACCATCGCCAACATCAAGACCTGCAAAACCTACAAGTTTCTCATGCGCTCCTCTACCATGGATGACCTCATCGCCGTCCTTACAGATAACACCAACTACCCTCTAATCGTGTTCCGGCAAGGGAAAGGTGCTTGGTTACCGGATCCACGGACAACTCCCTACACCCACATTATCGATATTGCGTTCCTTGAAGACAGACTATATGCCATCACCAAAGCCGAGGATCTTATTCCTCTTGATCTCACATTGGATAGCGATGGCAAGCCTATGGTTACCATTTTTTTTAAGGTCACCGGGGGCGGGCAAAGCCCTCCACCTGAATTATATTCATTTTTGCCTATAAACTTTGCAGCCTAATACAAGATAGGGTTCAAGTGAACCAGAAAAGCAGGGGGGCACAAGAAGAGAGATAAAGTGAAAAAACACATGGTGGGGGGAGGGGGGGGGGGGGCACCCTCGAGCACTCGACTGCAACAGTCAGCCGAGACCATACCAAGACACTGTATCATCGACGCAATCGAAAGGTGCCGGCCAACCAGGACCGCACAACGCCGCGACACCACCGATGCCATGGGGTACAGACTGCACAACGCCGCGACACCACATGTGTCATGGGGTACAAAATACACAACGCCGCGACAACACCATGTCATGGGGTACAGACTGCACAACGCCGCGACCGTGCATGGTCACCATTGACAAGCGTGTCATCAGGCAACCACCAGGTTATGATGGTTATGATGCTTGGAGCGCTTCTGATGATGATGGAGATGAGGAGAACGTACATGATGATGATGATGGTGTTGATGGCGACGATGGTGAAGAAGATGATGATTATGGTGTTGATGGCAACGACTTAGGTGAGGAGGAGGAGGTTGTGCCTGACGACAATGAAGTGTCGATAGAAGATGATCACACACATGATTCAAGTGAATATGTGCATGATGAGGAAACCAATGAGCTCATCACTGTTTCGCGGCACCTCATCGAGTCCAATGGGAAGCTTCTCATGATGAGGCGACATATGAGATCTCACTCGGGCGAGTCTTCCATGCTCACATGTCACGTGGACATTTTGGAGGTGGACGCGGGCAGGGGCGCATTTTTATTTTTTTGAAAAGGGGGCACCCCGGCCTCTGCATCAGAGTAATGCATAGGGCCAATTTATTAAGCAAATAAAAATGTTCCAACAAGGTTTCAAAGTCTCCAATTGACAAAACAAAAAAAAAAAGCTCACACCGAGCCAAAAAAGGCTAGAAACATCAACTAGCCAAGTAAAAGATGCCACAACCGGCTGGCTAAATATAGATAGGTAAACTAATTGGCTATCCTATTATATGACCGCCATCCAAACCGGTTGAAGATATCCCGAGGTACCATCTCCCAGCGGACAGATCCAGTAACCAAATGCTCCCTGGCCTCCGTCAGAGTGAGTAGAGACCACGAACGGATCAGTGACGTGGCTCAGAAAATAACCTGCAAAAAGTGAATACGTGATGTTCTGTTAAAAACCAAATCATTTCTGCAATTCCAGATAGTCCACAGCAAGGCGCAAACTCCAACACGAATATGTCTCGCTAAGTCAGGCTCAATCCCATTAAGCCATGTCCCAAATAACGTACTGACAGAATTCGGTGGAGTAATCTTAAAAGCAATGTGGACCGTCCGCCATAGAACTTTGCTAACGGGCAATCAAAAAAGAGGTGTTTAATCGTCTCATCCCGATCACAGAAACTACACCTAGTAGGTCCTGTTCAATTACGCTTTATCAAGTTGTTCTTGGTTAAAATAACTTGTTTATGAACAAACCATATAAACACTTTTATTTTTAAAAGCACTTTAACATAGGTGCCACTATCAGAAGGTAGTGGACTAGGCGGCGGACGCGCACTCTTCATCAGCATGAACTTCTCCAAGTTCGTTTATACACCTTATGGTGATATGAAGGAGGATGCCGCCTATGATGTTGAGACGGGTGAGGTGTTCGACGTGAAGTCTCAGTGTTCTAGTTTGCCACGTTTTTGTGCGCCTTCCCATGGGGTGACATGGCTTTTCCCACCGGAGTTGGTAGTTTAACAATTAGATTATGTTGCAACATCTCTAACTTCCTGTATTGTGATTGATGAAAATTAAGTGTGCTTAATTATCAATGATCGTGTTTATTGTTAGTTTGGGTAAAAATTAAACAGGCCCGATTCTGAATTAAAGCACACCAAAACACCTATCTCCTATTTCTGCATTTGCTGCTGTCCAAATTGAAGTGCTAGAAAAATACCATTTAAAGGAGATTTTTCTGTAAAATAAGTATGTTTGACTCTGGCCAATTTGTCCTCAACTGTGGTTCAATGAACAGCTGAAAGTAAAATTTATTCTGTGACATATCCATCCGATTCACAATTCAAACTGTGAAACTGTGGCATATTGACCATTTCTAGGGCAACTAGAAGCTACAGCCTCAAGGCTTCACTTTTTTTTACAGGATTTATAAAGAGGTAATAGCACCACTTGTTCTGAAACTTGCACAAAAGTTCAGTTTGATGTTTGCAGTTGTAAAATATAGAGAACTAATTCTAAAAGTTGACACACGCGTGTAATACGATGCATTCACCGTCTGTAGACGATAAATGTGCTAATATGGCATCGTATTTCCGTTGGCGTGTACACATGGCAGGGAGTCTGGGGCCCATGGCTGAAAGACTGGTTTACACGAGTAAGTTGTAAGCCTCTCTATGACCACTTGTAATGGCTGACAGACTGGCTTACACGAGTAAGCCTCTCTATGACCATTTGTAGTGGCTGACAGACTAGCTTACACAAAAAACTGTTGCCGGGGGGATTTGAACCAACAACCTTTCCTCGCTACAACACCACACAAGCTAAAAGCTCCAACAGACCAAGCTAGTTGTGTAGAGAGGATAGGTGGGCCTTGCAGCTTCTTTACCGAAGTCTTTGGAATATTTCGTCAAGCAAAAATTGATACCGTGAAGAAGGTGTTTCCAAAAAAATTGTAAATCTTAATCATAAAAGTTACTTTATATTTTCTTAAATCTTAGGTCCAATTCAGTGTACCTGTAATTGTTATGAGTATCAATAAAGTTACAGGTATTTAAAAATAACTATCCCGCAAAACCTTTATCTAGCTTCACGTCTCATGGAAGACCTATTCGAAATAACTAATTAAGGGTAAACTTTTTTCACGCGATTTTTTTTCTATTCATCATCAATCATGACAGTACAACAAACACTAAAAATAATAAAAATTACATCCAAATATGTGAACCACCTAGCGACGACTACAAGGACTTAAGCGAGTCGAAGGTACACCGCTGTCATCACTCCTCCCTCACCGGAGCCGGAAAAAACTTGTAGTAGTAGGCAGTTGGTAAGTTGTCGCTCTAAGGCCCCATAGGACCAG
Source organism: Aegilops bicornis (assembly GCA_021605145.1). Classification (NCBI taxonomy): domain Eukaryota; kingdom Viridiplantae; phylum Streptophyta; class Magnoliopsida; order Poales; family Poaceae; genus Aegilops; species Aegilops bicornis. Next base: position 626,491,416 of record CM038671.1, on the reverse strand, counting down.
AGCAACAGAACTGCAACCGTCCCTAATGAAGTGAAGCGTAGACCAGAAGGATCCAACCTAAAGACATACAAACGTAGACGAATAAAGACAGGATCTGAGTGGGTCCACCAAAGACAACCACCGATCAAATCCTACAAGATCTGTCAGAAACACACCTCCACATGCCCTTCGACAATGTTAGCTTATTCCATCTTCATGGAGCCGCCGCCGCCTCGTCTTTCTGAGCAGGACGCAAACCCTAAACATAAACAAAAGACATCTAAAAAACAGAGAAGGCCCTCCCGTCATCAAGGGCTTAGATCCACCGTGCCTCTAAGGCCATAGGAGACAAAGGTAGATCTGTGGCGCCGCCGACAGGAGGCTAGAAAACCTAGTTGCCTTGCACTCGCACAGGCGAATGGGTACGAGTATGTCTGCAGGCGTGAAGCGGTATACTCCCTCTGTTCCCAAATGTAAGTCTTTTTAGAGATTTCAACAAAGGACTACATATGAAGCAAAATAAGTGAATCTACACTCTAAAATATATCTATATACATTCGTATGTTGTAGTCCATTTGAAATCTCTAAAAAGACTTATCCAGAAATAGGTAAGTTGGGAAAACATGAGCGTTCTCATGGCTCAACGATTATTGGCCGTCGGATCGTTTACTTGATGCGTTTGAAGCCGTCGGATCTCGCTCTGGGAAGATATGGGCTGTAGGATCGAAGTGAAAACACTGCTACAATGAATAGTTACCGTCTCGTGGTAAAAATCTCATGCCACCGAGCGTAATTCCTGTCCCCCGTCGAGGGCATTTTCATAATTTTGCTATGGGGTATAAAGGCCCAATGCCCATATATTTAGGAACGGAGGGAGTACAAAGGTCACTCTCACCTTCTCAGACGCTAACAAGTGGAGCACATGCTTGGGAGTTTTTCTTTTTTGGTAGATTTGTTTATTCAAAATGTTTATCTCTTGAACCGTGCATCCAAATTACAAACTGTTTTCACCATTAGATTTCTGGCGTCGAGATCTTCGAAACTAGTTAATAGGTTTCGACAAAAATGATCATGAAAAAACCGGTGGAAAAAAGTCCAAAGCCGGAAGCATGATTTTTTTTTCATTTTTCTCCCTTTCCAAGAAGCAGCCAATTTGTGCCTCTCGAGGAAGCAAAGAAAAACATCATTTTCCCTTTCCAAGTGACACGGCTATGCTTCTCACAAAAGCAAATCTGTGCCTCCACGAAAAACACTCTTGTGAAAGAAAAAAAGTGTTTTTTAGGATTTCTGATAGGCACTTCTCGTGGAAGCATATATGTGCATCTCGTGGAAGCAAACGAATAAGTTTTTTCTCTTTCCGAGAGGCATAGTTGTGGTTCTCGCGGAAACAAATCTGTGCCTCCGCGAGAGGCAAGTTTATGCCTCCCGTGAAAGTAAAAAATACATTTTTTTTCTTTTTCAAGAGGCACGGCTGTACTTTTCGCTGAAGCAAATTTGTGCTTAAACGAGAAGCAAACCTATGTCTCTCGTGAAAGCAAAAAAAAACGCGTTTCCCCGTTTCAAGAGGCACAATTGTGCTTCTCGCAGAAGTAAATATGTGCCTCCACGAAAAGCAAATTTGTGCCGCTCGTGAGAAAAATACATGTTTTCTCTTTCCGAGGGGCACATATGTGCTTCTCACGGAAGCAAATATGTGCCTCCATGAGAAACAAATCTGTTCTTCTTGTGAAAACATATTTTTTTCATAGAAAAGTAATTTTTCAAAATAAATCTCCAAAACCTAGGAAAACCGGGCAAAAACCAAAAAAACGAGAAACCCAGAAAAAAAATCAAAAAACCAAAAACACGTATAAAAAATGAAAAAAATCCCGAGGGAGCATCCAGGACACGACATGTGGTGCCGGCTGGACGAACTACTTGGCGCACTCTCAGCCCACCAAAGTGGCCCTTGCGGGGCTCCCGCAAGAGGTACCCCTTAGTTAGTTGCTCTCGATCTGAGAGGTATGGCGCGGTCCCTATGCATGCTCACTAGCGGGTCGGCCAGTATAGCTACTACTGTGCATTCTCGTGCGAAGGTTGTATAAAGGTTCTGAGAGTTTTTCATCCGATTTTGGGAAGCTTATGATCTGGGTTTTTCTTGTTGTTTTTTCTCTTTGCGGATTATTTTGCTTTTTAGTTTCTGCTTCTTTTCTCTTGTCTTCGTTTTCTTCATTCTTTGCTTTTCAAATTTGTGAATTTTAGAATTGGGCAGACATTATTTGAGTCCATTATTTAAGAAAAAACCAAGACTATTATTTGCATTAATGAACTTGTTTCAAATTTTGTGAACATTTTTGAATTTGAGATTTTTTTATTGAACAATTTTAGTTCATAGGCATCATTTGTATTCATGATAATGTTTTTTGTAATTACCAGATATACTCAGAATTCACAAATATTATTTGGAATTTTGGACTTAAATTAATTTCGCAAATATTTATAAAATTCATGAATATTGTTTGTATCAACTAGCATTTATCAAATAAAAAATGTTCTTGATTTTGAAACAAAATTTCCATATTCAAAATATATTAATGAATCTGATAAATTTGCATATTCAAAAAATGTTCTCGAATTCTAGAAATGTTAGTGTTTTTATAAAACATGCAATAAAATAAAATGTGTGCATGTTCCCAAATTTCAAAAATTTTCATCAATTCAAAAAAGTTGCTGATTCAAAAAATGTTCATGCATTTAAAAAATATTTTATTAAAAACAGAAAAAAAAGTTCATGACTCTCAAAGGGTTTTCCTAAAATTCATAAAATGTTTGCCTATTCGAAGCATGTTCATGATTTATAAAAATGTTCGTGAATCTGTAAAACATGTTCATGATTTCACAAAATGTTCGCATATTTCCAAAACATGTTCATGATTTGACTATTTGAAAGAATGTAGATCTGTCTAACAAAACCGGCTATCTGTTTTCTCATAGATTAGAAAATAGTTTCGTGAAATCAAAATATGTTGATGAATTTAAAAATTGAAAAAATCTTCGTGCACATAAAATGTTGTAGATTTTAAAAAAGGGCTCATGAATTCAGAAAATGTTTGCAAAATTGGTAAACAAAATCATAAATTGTTTTTTAAAATCACTGATTTCGAAAAAATGAATTATTAGAAAAATGCTTGCAAATTATTACAGTGTTGGCCAATTAAATGTTTGTGAAAATTGGGAATTAACTATTATTGACTTTATAACATGTTCAAATGAAATAAAAATATTCATGGATTTAAAAAAAGATTACCAAATTTAAAATGAAAAAAGAAAAAATATAACCAAAAATAAAAAGTAAAGAAGTAAAAAAACAAAGAAACTTCTGGAACATTCAGAAAACCAGGTGGCGAGTCCTAAACAGTTTTTTTAGAAAAATGTCCTCAATAGGTAACTATGCATCTATTATACTATAAAAAAAGGTGCGTCAACCGAGGCCAATCTACCATAAGAACAATGAAAGCGGGAGGGGTCCACTCTTATGTCAAATGGACCGTATTTTCCTTTAGAAAGGACACTTAAAAGACATATTATATTTGATGAACATATATAAAAGATATAATCAACGCAATGAAAAGGCAATTGGGTGCACAACACTAGTAAAAAAATAAAAATACATTGAAAATCATACTAACATCTTTCTTCCTCCGATTGTTCGTCTCCTGTCGAAGATTAAAATTGCACTGAATCAACGATAACTACAAATGCCCTTGTCATACCTGGCTTTGAAGGCCACATTAGCCACTTGCCCGCCGAGACAAGATATAGAATCACTAATGCAGCATTGGTCGTTACATCACGCCACGTAGTACATAATTCATCACCACCAGTCCATAGGGTTAGAGAAACCGGGCTATGCCGCAAAATAAAATGAAAGAAGATGTTGAAGTTGCTGCACCAATAGCTCTTGTTGAAATACACACCAACTACCAAGCTTTGAAAAGAGCCAACAGATCTATGGATACGAACTCTCACAGGCTCTTCGTCAGTGTCAGGGCGAATGTCGTCGAGGTAGGGAGAGACCAGACAGACCTTATTCCAACACGTCATCGCCGCCACCATCTCGTCAATGTCGCCGGGGAAACAAAAACTTAAGAAAAAGAAAACAATACCGAGGGACCCCCCCCCCCCCCTCCTCCTCCTCTTGTCGCCGACGAGGTCAACGAATGGGGAAGAGGAAAGGGGCCTACGGAAACATTGGTTGCAGCAGCTAGGTTTGGGAGACGGTTGTTGTTTATGTGTGTGTGTGTGGGGGAGGGGGAATCAAACTGTTTTCACGGAGTAGAACGAAGCGGTAAGGGGAGATGGAGATGCACTGTGTGAAATAGCATTTGCCGCAATGAGAGAAGTAAAATGAGATTTGTTTTTGTTTTATTTTGCGAAGGGTAGCGGGCTGTGATTGTTCGAAGTGGGATACTGGGCCGGTTGATCAAGTTGTATTATTTCCACAACCATTTTATTTTGGGCCACATGTTATGTTTCCTACTTGCGTATGGTACAATACAACCTTTGGATCATCGTTAACGAGTGCTTCTTCGGGAGCCTCGCAACGATCAGCGCCACTTGGCGCGCTCTCAGCCATTCGTCATGTGTCGCGCTCTGGACGCTCCCTTCGAATTTTATTTTTTTATTTTTTCGCACGCGTTTTCGGCTTTTTAAACGGTTTTTTTTCGGGTTTTTTCGACGTTTTGGTTTTTCCCCGGTCTTTCTTAGCTTTTCGATCAAAAAAAATTTGCGCGAAAAAACGCGTTTTTTTTCTTTCGCGAAAGTCACAGTTTTTCTTCCGCGAGAGTCACGACCATGCCTTTCGGAAACGAAAAAAAAACGCATTTTCTGTTTTTTTTTCTTTCACGAGAGGCACGGTTGTGCTTTCGTGAGAGTCACGGCCGTGCCTCTCGGAAAGGGAGAAACAAAACACACTTTCTATTTTTTTTCTTTCGTGAGAGTCACGGTTTTGCTTCCGCAAGAGGCACGGTTGTGCTTACACGAAAGTCACGCCCGTGCCTCTCGGAAAGGGAAAAAGATACGCGTTTTCTGTTTTTTTTCTTTCGCGAGAGTCACGGTTTTGCTTTCGCGGGAGGCACGGTTGTGCTTTTACGAGAGTCACGGCCGTGCCTCTCGGAAAAGAAAAAAAACGCGTTCTCTGTTTTTTTTTCCTTCCACGAGAGTCACGGTTTTGCTTCCACGAGAGGCACGGTTGTGATTTCGCAAGAGGCACGGGCGTGCCTCTTTCTGAAAGGGAAAAAAATCCGTGCTCCCGATTCGGTTTTTTCGCCCGGTTTTTTCGTACGGTTTTTTTCATGAAAAAAAATTCGTCAAAACCTATCAACATGGGATCTGGTTTTGAAGATCTCGACGCGAGGAATCCAATGGTGAAAATGGTTCGAGATTTGAACGCACGGTTTAAGAGATAAAACGTTTTAAATAAACGAATCTACGAAAAAAGGAAAAACTCCCAGGTTGCAACAAGTGGCGCGCTGCATGTGCGCCACTTGTCGCGACCTGAGAAACTGGAGTGTTCTTTGCAACGAGTACTCCTTAATTAATGATTTCGCGTCAATCAAAATGGTCGACCGAACAAGGAGAATAAACTCGCGTACTCAAGTAAATGTAACCTTCACAATTACCATCAAAAGGAAACTGACATCCCTAAAAAAAAAAATCAAAGGAACCTGACTCGTTGTTACACTTTCGGTACGAAACCTCTAGTTCTGTTGGCGTCCGGGGCAGCAGCAGACAACCAAACAGCCGTTTGCTAACTGATGTGTACATAGCGGTAACTCCTTTTTCCTAACAAAAAAGGTGGTCAATTTGACGTCCCGCCCACTATAGAGCTGTGCTCTTTATACTGAACTAAAGTGTGCTACTCAGATCGAAGTAATTGCCATCATCCTGTTAGTCCTGTAGTATATCTACAGGTTGGTGGCTGTCGGCCCATCTAACAAGCCAAAGTAGGAGCGTAACAGTGAATCGTATGACTTTGCGGTGTTCTTGCTAAACTTAGGGCATTTCTAACCGACCCCCTAAAATAAAGGACTAAAATGGTGGAGTAAATTTACTTAATTATATTTTAGCCGTTTCTAGCCAATTCTTTAAATTTAGTGGAGTAAAAATAAATTTCCATTTACATCACATATTCAGCCACCGAAACACATTCCTTACTCTTTTATTTCGTTCAACGATATTGGAGTACACAATTCATCAATTCTTCGCCACGAGAGTAAGACCAAAAAAAACAAGGACCACAATTAGACATTTTAGACGATATCCAATTTTCCTAACTGCTCCTACAAGTTGGATTAATATCTTCTCTATGTTTTTATTGTTGATCTGCGGATTCTTGAGCTTCAACATTTCTTTCTTCTTCAATTCTAAAGAAGTAGACGTTGCTTCGCATCTAATCTCATTTCTAGCCTTAGTTCTAGCAACGAGTGCACGGACATCTATCTATTTTCGTGCTATCAATAGATCGATTTATTATTCTTCCCAATACCAATATTTGCATCCATCCTACACACATAGATGAGCAAACAATGAGTTACCAATGCGCCGAATCCGGTGAAGAACTGAATGAAAACAATCACAATCACATACCCCATGATTTGTGCACTTCAAGAACACCCATCCGGGATGTTGTGGTGTGGTAGAGACTCGGTGCACAACCTGCCGCGTGCAGTCGTCGCGTTGTATGACCGGCAACGGCGAGCCGTTGCGCCAGCGCCGAGCCCGAGCGACGGCAGGCGTGTATTTGCCGGCAAACCTTCGATGGGAGAGATTCGAGTGGCTAGAGGAGGAACCGGTACCTGCATGCGGCCCGGTGGCGTCGCCGGGGCTGTGCGGTCCGCTTCCCAGCCAATCCATGGCAAGGTGCAGCCGCCGGCGGACAGAAACGCCAAATCCGGCAGCAACGGGAGCAGCCGTAGATCCTCCGCCTCTTCACCGGCGATGGGAGGAGGAGGCGCAAATCGAAGTGGTAGAGGACAGCGGCGGAGCCTATGGAGGGGCGGCGGCGGGCGGGCGGGGGGTGCGAGGGGCGGCATGAGCACATATGCGGCGGGATGGGAGGGAGAAGGCAGTGGAGGGGAAGTGTGGCTTTTACTCAGCCGTCACGTGGTGGAGTAAATATAGGGAGATTTTTTGGGCCGGAGTAAAACTTTTACTCCCTTACGGCGGATAAGGGATCGGCTAGGTCTTTATTAGGAGTTAAACCGCATTTTTACTCCTCTAACCTGTTGTAAGGGATCGGTTAAAAATGCCTTTAAACTTCGTACTATCTGGTTTAGCTGCACAGTGGTGCTACTAGTCACTGATCTACTCACAGCACATAAGGCACGGATCGAGGACAGATACTTCATGCCCGCACCCAACTGGTCACTGGCGTCAGATGGGGCCTAAAGATCGATTCGAGGCAAAACGTGAATCTGAAGGCGTGCATGCAAAAGCAGTACTAGCACACCCTCCATGCATTCATGCATGCACAAACAAGTCCCGTTCCAGATGGAAGGGCTTGAACCACTGTCGCCTAGTGTGTGAAGTTACATTCAGTTAAGCTCAGCAACCAAATGCGAGAAACCATCACCTATCTAGCTAGTACTAACTGGTACCCAACTGACTAAGAGGTCAAGGTGATCCGTGACCAGTGGGTAGATCTATGAATCTTAACGTACGATTGTCACTAGTAAACCGAGCGCTAAAGCTAGCTACTTGACCCTTGGGCCACAAGCAAATGAACTGTCATGATTCATCGATCGACTAGCCATCTACTGCAGCTAGCAAATGAACGTGTCCGGGATAATTATATATATGCTTCATGTCTGACTTGAGAAACTTACGAGCAGTACTACGTGGTACTACTAAGACATGATTTTGTTGAGGAATCACAGACAACTCACTAGCGCCATTGCTGTTTGTGATTTCGATGGCATATCCGTCGGTGGCAGCACGTACGGGGCGTTCTCTTCTGCCGAACGATCCCAGGCCAGAGACAGCTTCAAGTTGCCCATGGCGACGTCGCGGCGAACTCTTCAATGATTTGGCCGTTGGTTTCCCATTTATGTCTGCAGATTCCAGTTCGCGCCAAATCTTCACTGGGACCCACGTGTCTACAGTACGTACGCAGGCCGGAGAACGATACTCTACTGGTTGGCCTGGTCTGAACTTTGGGTGCGTACTGTCGCCGCGGTAAACCTGGCAACGTTGAGGGCGTGCATCAGTGTATGAAGATTGAGGTAGGGTGTGTGCGCGTGTGTTTATATGGGTGAGTGTATATGCGTATATATGAGCGTGTGCGTATGTATTATGTTAAAAAAACAATAAGATGTTCAGATTTACTGCCGCTTACTGTGTTCCATCATAATGGAAGGATAAAACATGAAGATATATTAGTGGGTGTGTGCTTGCCTGTGCTGCCACAATCGTGAACAGACGACGATCTTGACCTCCTCTTGATCAGTGCTAGGTAGCGCTGTGTTGTCTGTTGTGTGGGTTTTCTTAAATTGACCAACATTTTTCTTTGTAATGCAATGGCAAGAGGTCATGTCCGGCTTGTCGGTTTCGGCAAAAACAAAAAAAGAACTCTTGTCTGGACAAGTAAAATTCAAAATCAAGTTACATATGTACCTCTGTGGCTCTCTGTTCGTGAAATAAGTAAATTTGGAAGACAAGTTTTCTGCCGGGGCGCTGTCAAGGCTACTGGTTGCGGCGGGGACATGGTATGGGCTAAGCTCGTACACGTTCAATCACTAGACGAAAATTGATGTGAAAGAGTCTTTCACTAGTACAGGCTTGTAGGCCGGATTGTCGCTTATATAATGATCTACAGTAACATGCAGGGGCAGTGTCTAGAGGCTAGAAAGCTACTTTTATTCAATGGGAAGAGCTACCGAGTTGGACCAGCACTGCACGATCAATGTGATGGGATTAATTCGTTGCACAAACGCGGGACCGTTTTGAAGCGATTCTGCATGGAAAAACCTACGTGGGTGCATGTCACAGCTGAATATAAACGAACCTACTGCCCTGTGTACGAAGAACTTAACGGAAATATCTACTACCTCTCCATTCATAAATACTCCCTACAAACATATATAACTAGATGATACCCCAGATTTGGTCGTATGAAACCTTTGGATCAATAATATATACAAAAACTAAAAATACATACTATATACTGTATCGGATTATTGTTTTTTTTTAAAAGGAGGACCCCGGCATGCAGCCATTTTATAAATTATTCAGACAAGACCTTACAAAGTCACATAACAATAAGACTAAAGCCATCATCTAAGCAACATCTGTCGCTACTCCTATCCAGTTGATGTAAGGATGCTGATAGTCTAGGCTTAATACCAAACAGACCTCGCAGCCGAACCTAACATCTAAGACCTGAGGGTCCCAACCAGGACGCCTGCCGGGTATGGAGCACCCACCAGTCCGGCGCACTCCTCAACCAGGACGCCTGCCGGGTATGAGGCCGCCGCAGCCACCTGCCACAATCCATCTTCAGTGTTGTATATTGCTGCATCTACCTTGCCCGGTCTAGCTGTCGTCGACGCCACCACGACGCCAGACAACGCCACCATCCTGCGCTCGTCCATCATCACACGTCCACCGGTGAGACCCCGCTGCTACATGCCGCTGAGACCCGCCGTTGTCGACGTGCTAGATGCCACGCCGCTCCTCCGACGCGAAACATCACCTGTTGCCATTGGTCCCATCCCCTCCGCCTGCAGTTCCTCAAGCCGAGCACCCAAACGCCCCAGGCGGCGCCTCCAAGAAGGGTACGACACACGCAGTGCCGCCGCCGCCCAATCTAAGGAGATTTAGGGTTTTCACCCGGGCATGGGGTCGGGTGGAGGGCAGGGACCTCGACAGCACCTGCAACGAGGAGAACGGCGACCCTGGTCGTCGCCACCGTCAGGATGAACGAGTCATCCAGAGTTTCCTCCAGTCCGATGTCACCTCTACCAGTCCCCGCGAACACACCGAGACCGACGACCGCGATCGTAAGCCACCAAGTGCAGCGGGAGAGAGCCTGCAGCGCGGAGGAGATCCACCAGCGACTCACCGCCCACGCGGTCAAGACGCCGTCCATCCACCCCCTGCGAACGCCGCCAGCTGTCGGTGTCAAAACCGGCGGATCTCGGGTAGGGGGTCCCGAACTGTGCGTCTAAGGTGGATGGTAACAGGAGGCAAGGGACACGATGTTTACCCAGGTTCAAGCCCTCTCTATGGAGGTAATACCCTACTTCCTGCTTGATTGATCTTGATGAATATGAGTATTACAAGAGTTGATCTACCACGAGATCATAGAGGCTAAACCCTAGAAGCTAGCCTATGGTATGATTGTTATATATCATCTATCGACTAGCCTGGCCCTGGTTTATATAATGCACCAGAGGCCTAGGATAACAAGAGTCCTAGCCGAATACGCCGGTGGGGGAGGAGTCCTTGTCTTGATCACCAAGTCTTGTGGAATCTTCCTTGTATGCGGCAGCTGTCTGGACTTTTCGATGAGTATACGGCCATGGGGGTCCTCGGCCGAATCTAACAGATCGGGAGATGACGTGGTGAGTACCCCCTAGTCCAGGACACCGTCAGTAGCCCCCTGAACCGGTCTTCAAGTTAGGGGCGCCTCGATTCTTCCGAACTGTTCTTCATCTTCGATCATCGGTCTTGAAAACTGGTTCAACAAATCTTCTCATCTTCGATCTTGAGGATCGCCGAAGTGCATCCGAAGAGTTTACACGTCGGGTATCCGAGGATCCCCTTTAAGTTTCCGGCCTTTATCAATGCCTTATTATTTTTATGCCACACCTCGGGTTTGAAGTTGTTCCCGGGAGGCAGTGTCCTCTTGCGTCCGAGCTCTAACCCCGGACTGCATTCGAGGTATCTTTTGCAGTCGAGCACCAACGCCAGACTGTGTCCAAGCTCCAACGCCGGACTGTATCCGAGCTCCAACGTCGGACTATATCCGAGGTGTCATAGATCACCTTGGTTCAAAAAAGTTGAAGGAGTTTAGCCGAGCTTAATGTCGGAAATGCCCTCTATGGAGCTAGCCGCTAGCGCCCGAGCTTTATGCCGCATCGCTTCCAGGTGGTGCACCACCCGACCGCTGAGCTGATTTTTGTGAATATTTTTAATCGTGCAGTTTATTCTCTGCCGATGTATATCCAGAGCCCTCAAGGTGTGTATCGGTCTAAAACCCGGATGCACTGAAGGCAAGCATAAAAACCGCTGTTCCCCGAGTTTCGAGACTCGTGTCGATGCGCGAAATCGGCTCGAGGATCAATTCCTAGCTCGGCAGCATACATAGGAATAAAAACGCAGTGTAATATATTAGAGATAATAGTGATCGGCGAACGGGCCCTGAGAGAGGGTCGTGAGAAGTCGCCGTGATATATTAGCTTGGTGCCAGATAGGTACAGATGGTACTTATTGTTGTCCGGAGACGCGCTTTCCCATAGTTCGATCAAGCCGAACACTGAGCCCTTTGAATTTTCTGCATTGAATTGGCAATGCAGTAGCCCCCGAGACACTGGTCGGGTGGCAACACCAGATCAGGGGATCGATGTGTCCCTTTAATATTTGTAAATAATGAGCGCAAAGCCCAGTAGCCCCCGAGCCTTAATGTGGGCATGGGTGGCCGAATTAAGGATCGATATCGAGTAAAATCACAGATTATGTGTAATGATTCTATGTATCCAAGTACTTTACATCATTATTTTGACTCCATTGCGACCGTTTATCGCTTGAAAGTGGCCCATCGTCGGCTTCTACCCTTGGTAGATACTACGCAGGTGTTTTCGCAATAACAAGACAACCCTTAGCCGACGCCTCGGTGCCCGAAAGGCGGTTGTGTTGGCGGAAACGAGGCAATCAGATATGCGGGCTTTATAACTTTCGCTTAGTCATAGGAGCTTTAAACTAGGGAAGCTAGCTATGAGCCCCCGGTTAGTGTTCGGCGACATCCGAGGTCAAGCCGTAAACACTTCAGCCAATGTTATGAACGGCCCGTCATTTAACATAGTCATCGGATCGCTGACCAGTTTACGCCTATTATGACAGTCAGTTTTCGGCTTTCTCCACTGAGGTGCTTAACCATGCGAGCTGGAAGCACAATCGCAGTGGTTCTCCCTTTGCACACCTAGCCGAACAAAGCGGAACATAGGAGGCAAGCACAGGAGCCGGGCAACCCAACTATTGACCGAAGACACAATTCGAAACCGATGCATATATAGCAATATCCGAGAATGTTTTTGCCGAATCCCTAAAGGTGTCCGGCTTTGCACTGCGAGACTAATGCTGGAAACGCACAAATAGTTTAAAAATGCCATAGGCTTGGAAAACCAAAAAACATCAGTGAAAACCTGACTTCTGAACAAGACCAAGTGTTCGGTGCCAATCTGAAAATTGGTCTTTAGAAGAAAAAAAGTGCTTCTGTCGTGTTGTAACATGACACATCCTATCTCAAGACTTCAAGCGGGACAGCCTACGGCTTCAACCTCCTATCCCGAAGGCGGAGTACGTCTCATTAGGCCAGTTTAGCAATCTAAACTCTAGCGGCTTTGAGAGAGAAATTAGGCTCCCCGGCTAGCGACCACACACTCGTGTCAAAAAAAAGGAGTGATAAATAATAATAAAAAACTTTGCAACGACTAAGAAGAAAAAACACTTATTACAAAACGGCTCAAATAGACTTAAGAGGCCCCAAGTGACTTGGGTAAAAGAATGATTGTATGTACCGAAGTACTTATATCATATCTATGTTCATCCGAACTTTAAAACGCGTCTTAACCGATCGTCGGCTTCTCCCTCTTCGGTCAAGGACCGAAAAGTGTTATGTACTCCACCTGTCGAGAATATCGATGGTGTTTCCAATAACCAGGCAATCAGGCCATAAGGCTGTAACAGACAAAGCGCGCTCAGGGAACTTATGCTATATTACTGACAAAGTGTAAGAAGCATCTTCGAAGAAAATAGTACCCCCACCGATACCTTTCTTCGGTGCTCATTGTTACTATGAGATTTGTGCAATAGATTTTTTGTACTCATGAGTTCTGTTGTGTGCTGACCATGATTGAAAATAATAAGAGCGCTAGCTTTCGGCTCCACCCAGTCTGAGGTCAGAGCTCGGATGACCCGGTCGTGACAATCGCAGAGGTGCTCCCTTTACTCCCTAGCCGAACAATCGGGAACGTAGGGGTAAACACTGTTGGAAATATGCCCTAGAGGCAATAATAAATTAGTTATTATTATATTTCCTTGTTCATGATAATCGTTTATTACCCATGCTATAATTGTATTGATAGGAAACTCAGATACATGTGTGGGTACATAAACAACACCATGTCCCTAGTAAGCCTCTAGTTGACTAGCTCGTTGATCAATAGATGGTTACGGTTTCTGACCATGGACATTGGATGTCGTTGATAACGGGATCACATCATTAGGAGAATGATGTGATGGACAAGACCCAATCCTAAGCATAGCACAAAGATCGTAGTTCAGATGCTAAAGCTTTTCTAATGTCAAGTATCATTTCCTTAGACCATGAGATTGTGCAACTCCGGATACCGTAGGAATGCTTTGGATGTACCAAATGTCACAACGTAATCGGGTGGCTATAAAGGTGCACTACAGGTATCTCCGAAAGTGTCTGCATTGGGTTGGCACGAATCGAGACTGGATTTGTCACTCCGTGTAAACGGAGAGGTATCTCTGGGCCCACTCGGTAGGACATCATCATAATGTGCACAATGTGACCAAGGGGTTGATCACGGATGATGTGTTACGGAACGAGTAAAGAGACTTGCCGGTAACGAGATTGAACAAGGTATCGGGATACCGACGATCGAATCTCGGGCAAGTACAATACCGCTAGACAAAGGGAATTGTATACGGGATCGATTGAGTCCTTGACATCGTGGTTCATCCGATGAGATCATCGTGGAACATGTGGGAGCCAACATGGGTATCCAGATCCCGCTGTTGGTTATTGGCCGGAGAACGTCTCGGTCATGTCTGCATGGTTCCCGAACCCGTAGGGTCTACACACTTATGGTTCGATGATGCTAGGGTTATGAAGGAAGTTTGTATGTGGTTACCGAATGTTGTTCGGAGTCCCGGATGAGATCCTGGACGTCACGAGGAGTCCCGGAATGGTCCAGAGGTAAAGATTTATATATGGGAAGTCCTGTTTTGGTCACCGGAAAAGTTTCGGGTTTTATCGATCGCATCTGGGACCACCGGGAGGGTCCCGGAGGTCCACCAAGTGGGGCCACCATCCCCGGAGGGCAGCATGGGCCAAGTGTGGGAGAGGACCAGCCCCAGGTGGGCTGGTGCGCCCCCCCCACAAGGGCCCAAGGCGCCTAGGTTTTGGGGAGGGGGCGCCCCACCTTGCTTGGGGGGCAAGTTTCCCCCTCCCCCCCCCCCTTGGCCGCCCCCCTAGATGGGATCTAGGGCTGGACGCCGCCCCTAGGGGGTGGAAACCTAGGTGGGGGCGCAGCCCCCTCTCCCCCTATACATAGTGGAGGCATAGGAGCAGCCCAACACATAAGTTTCTTCTCCTGTTGGCGCAGCCCTACCTCTCTTTCTCCTCATATCTCGCAGTGCTTGGCGAAGCCTTGCAGGATTGCCACGCTCCTCCTCCACCACCACACCGTTGTGCTACTGCTGGATGGAGGCTTCCTCAACCTCTCCCTCTCTCCTTGCTGGATCAAGGCATGGGAGACGTCACCGGGTTGTACGTGTGTTGAACGCGGAGGTGCCGTCTGTTCGGCACTAGGATCTCCGGTGATTTGGATCACGACGAAGTACGACTCCTTCAACCCCGTTCTCTTGAACGCTTCCGCTTAGCGATCTACAAGGGTATGTAGATGCACTCTCCATCCCCTCGTTGCTGGTATCTCCTTAGATAGATAATGGTGACACGTAGGAAAATTTTGAATTTCGCCACGTTCCCCAACAAAGGGCATCATGAGCTAGGTCTATTGCGTAGATTCTTTGCACGAGTAGAACACAAAGTAGTTGTGGGCGTTGATTTTGTTCAATATGCTTACCGTTACTAGTCCAATCTTGTTTCGACGGTATTGTGGGATGAAGCGGCCGGACCGACCTTACGGTGTACACTTACGTGAGACAGGTTCCACCGATCGACATGCACTTGGTGCATAAGGTGGCTAGCGGTGCCGGTCTCCCACTTTAGTCGGAACGGATTCGATGAAAAGGGTCCTTATGAAGGGTAAATAGCAATTGACATATCACGTTGTGGTTTTTGGCGTAGGTAAGAAACGTTCTTGCTAGAAACCCATAGCAGCCACGTAAAACATGCAAACAACAATTAGAGGACGCCTAACTTGTTTTTGCAGGGTATGCTATGTGATGTGATATGGCCAAGAAGAATGTGATGAATGATATGTGATGTATGAGATTGATCATGTTCTTGTAATAGGAATCACGACTTGCATGTCGATGAGTATGACAACCGCAGGAGCCATAGGAGTTGTCTTTATTTATTATATGACCTGCGTGTCATTGAACAACGCCATGTAATTACTTTTACTTTATTGCTAACCGTAGCCATAGTAGTAGAAGTAATAAGTTGGCGAGACAACTTCATGGAGACACGATGATGGAGATCATGGTGTCATGCCGTGACGATGATGATCATGGAACCCTCAAGATGGAGATCAAAGGAGCAAAATGATATTGGCCATATCATGTCACTATTTGATTGCATGTGATGTTTATCATGTTTATGCATCTTATTTGCTTAGAACGACGGTAGTAAATAAGATGATCCTCATTAAAATTTCAAGAAAGTGTTCCCCTAACTGTGCACCGTTGCGAAAGTTCGTCGTTTCGAAGCACCACGTGATGATCGGGTGTGATAGATTCTTACGTTCACATACAACGGGTGTAAGCCAGATTTACACACGCGAAACACTTAGGTTAACTTGACGAGCCTAGCATGTACATACATGGCCTCGGAACACAAGAGACCGAAAGGTCGAGCATGAGTCCTATGGAGGATACGATCAACATGAAGATGTTCACCGATGATGACTAGTCCGTCTCACGTGATGATCGGACACGGCCTAGTTGACTCGGATCATGTAATCACTTAGATGACTAGAGGGATGTCTATCTCGAGTGGGAGTTCATTAGATGAACTTAATTATCCCGAACATAGTCAAAAGATCTTTGCAAATTATGTCGTAAGCTCGCGTTTTAGTTCCACTGTTTAGATATGTTCCTAGAGAAAATATAGTTGAAAGTTGACAAGATGGCGATTATGCGGATGTAAGAAAGCTTATGTCCTTAATGCACCGCTCAAAGGTGTCTTTGAACCCCAAACGTCATCTGTGGATGTTGCGAACATCGGACATACATGTTTTGATAACTACGTGATAGTTCAGTTAAACGGTTTAGAGTTGAGGCACCAAAGAAGTTTTCCGAAACGTCGCGGAACATATGAGATGTTTCAAGGGCTGAAATTGGGATTTCAGGCTCGTGCCCACGTCAAGGGGTATAAGACCTCCGACGATTTTCTTAGCCTGCAAACTAAGGGAGAAAAGCTCAATCATTGAGCTTGTGCTCAGATTGTCTGAGTGCAACAATCACTTGAACCGAGTGGGAGTTGATCTTCCAGATGAGATAGTGATGTTTCTCCAAAGTCATTTCCACCAAGTCGTTAGAGCTTCGTGATGAACTATAACATATCGTGGATAGATATGATGATCCTTGAGGTATTCGCGATGTTTGACACCGCGAAAGTAGAAATCAAGAAGGAGCATCAATTGTTGATGGTTGGTGAAACCACTAGTTTCAAGAAGGGCAAGGGCAAGAAGGGATACTTCATGAAACGGCAAATCAGCTGCGCATCTAGTGAAGAAACCCAAGGTTGAACCCAAACCCGAGACTAAGTGCTTCAGAATGAGAGGAACAGACAATCGGCAGAACCACCCTAGATACTTGGTAGATAAGAAGGCGCAAGCTCGATAGAAGTATATTGGATATACATTATGTTAATGTGTACTTTACTAGTACTCCTAGTAGCACCTGGGTATTAGATACCGGTTCGGTTGCTAAGTGTTAGTAACTCGAAATAAAAAGCTATGGAATAAGTGGAGACTAGCTAAAGGTGAGTGACGATATGTGTTGGAAGTGTTTCCAAGGTTGATGTGATCAAGCATCGCACGCTCCCTCTACCACCGAGATTGGTGTTTATGCTGAGCATAGACATGATTGGATTATGTCTATAGCAAACGGTTATTCATTTAAGGAGAATAATGGTTACTCTGCTTATTTGAATAATACCTTCAATGGTCTTGCACCTAAAGAATGGTTTATTGAATCTCGATCATAGTGATACACATTTTCATGCCGTAGATATAAGATAGTAATGATAGTACCACTTACTTGTGGCAATCGCCATGTAAGTCATATTGGTGTAAACGCATGAAGAAGCTCCATGTTGATGGATCTTTGGACTCACTCGTTTTGAAAAGTTTGAGACATGCTAACCATGTCTATTGGTGTATACGCATGAAGAAACTCCATGCAGATGGATCATTTGGACTCACTTGATTTTGAATCACTTGAGATATGAAAATCATACCACATGGGCAAGATGACTGAAAAGCCTTGTTTTTAGTAAGATGGAACAAGATAGCAACTTGTTGGAAGTAACACATTTTGATGTGTGCAGTCCAATGAGTGCCGAGGCATCTTGATGAATATCGTTATGTTCTTACTTCACAGATGATTTGAGTAGATGTTGAGTATATTTACTTGATGAAACACAAGACTGAATTATTGAAAAGGTTCAAGTAATTTCAGAGTGAAGTTGAAGATCTTCGTGACAAGAGGATAAAATGTCTGTGATGTGATCATAGAGATGGATATCTGAGTTATGAAGTTTGGTACACAATTGAGACATTGTGGAAATTGTTTCACAACTAACACCACTGGAACACCATAGTGTGATGGTGTGTCCGAACATCATAGATGCACCCTATTGGATATGGGGCATACCATGATGTCTCTTATCGAATTACCACTATCGTTCATGGGTTAGGCATTAGAGACAACCACACTCACTTTAATAGGGCACCATGTAATTCCATTGAGACGGCACCGTTTGAACTATGGTTTGGAGAAACCTAAATTTTCGTTTCTTAAAAGTTTGGGGCTGCGATGCTTATGTGAAAAAGTTTCAGGTTGATAAGCTCGAACCCAAAGCGGATAAAATGCATCTTCATAGGACACCCAAAACAGTTGGGTATACCTCCAGTCTCAGTTCCGGAAGCAAAAAAGGATTGTTTCTAGAATTAGGTCCTTTCCCGAGAAAAAAGTTTCTCTCGAAAGGATTGAGTGGGAGGATGGTGGAGACTTGATGAGGTTATTGAACCGTCACTTCAACTAGCGTGTAGCAGGGCACAGGAAGTTGTTCCTGTGGCGCCTACACCAATTGAAGTAGAAGCTTATGATAGTGATCATAAAGTTTTGGATCAAGTCACTGCCGTACATTGTAGGGTGACAAGGATGCGTACTACTTCAGAGTGGTACAGTAATCCTGTCTTGAAGGTCATGTTGCTAGACAACAATGAACCTACGAGCTATGGAGAAGCGATGGTGGGCCCAAATTCCGACAAATGGTTAGAAGCCATGAAATCCGAGATAGGATCCATGTATCAGAACAAAGCATGGACTTTGGTGGACTTGCCCGATGATCGGCAAGCCATTGAGATAAATGGATCTTTAAGAAGAAGACGGGCAAGGACGGTAATGTCACTGTCTATGAAGCTAGACTTGTGGCGAAGAGTTTTTCACAAGTTCAAGGAGTTGACTACGATGAGATATTCTCATCCGTAGCGATGCTTAAGTCCGTCAAAATCATGTTAGCATTAGCTACATTTATGAAATCTGGCAGATGGATGTCAAAACGAGTTTCCTTACCAGTCTTCATAAGGAAAGGTTGTATGTGATACAATCAGGAAGTTTTTGTCGATCCTAAGGATGCTAAAAGGTATGTTGGCTCCAAATGATCCTTCTAAGGACTGGAGTAAGCATCTCGGAGTTGGAATGTGCGCTTTGATGAGATGATCAAAGATTTTGGGTTTATACAAAGTTTATGAGAAACTTGTATTTCCAAAGAAGTGAGTGGGAGCACTATAGAATTTCTGAGGAGTATATGTTGTTGACATATTGTTGATCGTAAATGATGTAGAATTCTGGAAAGCATACAGTGGTTATTTGAAAGGTGTTTTTCAATAGAAACCTGGATTAAGCTACTTGAACATTGAGCATCAAGATCTATAAGGATAGATCAAAAAATGCTTAATGGTACTTTCAAATGAGCACATACCTTGACGTAATCTTGAAGGTGTTCAAGATGGATCAGTCCAAGAAGGAGTTCTTGCCTGAGTTGTAAGGTATGAAGTTAAGAGTTAAAGCTCGACCACGGCAGAAGAGAGAGAAAGGATGAAGGTCGTCCCCTATGCTTCAGACGTAGGCTCTATAGTATGCTATCTTTGTGTACCGCACGGAAGTGTGCCTTGCCATGAGTCGATCAAGGGTACAAGAATGATCCAGAATGGATCATTGGACAATGATCAAAATTGTCCTTGCAGCAAATAAGGACATGTTTCTCGATTATGGAGGTGATAAAGAGTTCGGCGTAAAGGGTTAGTCGATGCAAGCTTTAACACCTATCTGAATGACTCTTAGTAGCAAACCGAATGCCTATAGTGGAGCAACCATTTGGAATAGCTCCAAGTGGAGCGTGGAAGCAGCATTTACAATATGACCTAGAGATTTGCGAAGTACATACGGATCTGAATATTACAGACCCGTTGACTACAACCTCTCTCACAAGCATAACATGATCAAACCCAGAACTCATTGAGTGTTAATCACATAGTGATGTGAACTAGATTATTGATTCTAGTAAACTCTTTGGATGTTGGTCACATGGCGATGTGACCTGTGAGTGTTAATCACATGGCGATGTAAACTAGATTATTGACTCTAGTGCAAGTGGGAGACTGTTGGAAATATGCCCTAGAGGCAATAATAAATTAGTTATTATTATATTTCCTTGTTCATGATAATCGTTTATTACCCATGCTATAATTGTATTGATAGGAAACTTCGGATACATGTGTGGGTGCATAAACAACACCATGTCCCTAGTAAGCCTCTAGTTGACTAGCTCGTTGATCAATAGATGGTTACGGTTTCCTACCATGGACATTGGATGTCGTTGATAACGGGATCACATCATTAGGAGAATGATGTGATGGACAAGACCCAATCCTAAGCATAGCACAAAGATCGTAGTTCGTATGCTAAAGCTTTTCTAATGTCAAGTATCATTTCCTTAGACCATGAGATTGTGCAACTCCCGGATACCGTAGGAATGCTTTGGATGTACCAAACGTCACAACGTAACTGGGTGGCTATAAAGGTGCACTACAGGTATCTCCGAAAGTGTCTGTTGGGTTGGCACGAATCGAGATTGAGATTTGTCACTCCGTGTAAACGGAGAGGTATCTCTGGGCCCACTCGGTAGGACATCATCATAATGTGCACAATGTGACCAAGGGGTTGATCACGGGATGATGTGTTACGGAACGAGTAAAGAGACTTGCCGGTAACGAGATTGAACAAGGTATCGGGATACCGACGATCGAATCTCGGCAAGTACAATACCGCTAGACAAAGGGAATTGTATACGGGATCGATTGAGTCCTTGACATCGTGGTTCATCCGATGAGATCATCGTGGAACATGTGGGATCCAACATGGGTATCCAGATCCCGGCTGTTGGTTATTGGCCGAGAACGTCTCGGTCATGTTCAAGCATGGTTCCCGAACCCGTAGGGTCTACACACTTAAGGTTCGATGGCGACGCTAGGGTTATGAAGGAAGTTTGTATGTGGTTACCGGATGTTGTTGAGTCCGGATGAGATCCCGGACGTCACGAGGAGTCCCGGAATGGTCCGGAGGTAAATATTTATATATGGAAGTCCTGTTTTGGTCATAGGAAAAGTTTCGGTTTTATCGGTAACGCATCTGGGACCACCGGAGGGTCCCGGGGTCCACCAAGTGGGGCCACCATCCCGGAGGGCAGCATGGGCCAAGTGTGGGAGGGACCAGCCCCAGGTGGGCTGGTGCGCCCCACAAGGGCCCAAAGCCTAGGTTTTGGGAGGGGCGCCCACCTTGCTTGGGGGGCAAGTTTCCCCCTCTCCCCCCCTTGGCCGCCCCCCTAGATGGGATCTAGGGCTGGCCGCCGCCCCCTCTCCCCCTATATATAGTGGAGGCATAGGAGCAGCCCAACACATAAGTTTCTTCTCCTGTTGGTGCAGCCCTACCTCTCTTTCTCCTCATATCTCGCAGTGCTTGGCGAAGCCCTGCAGGATTGCCACGCTCCTCCACCACCACCACGACGTTGTGCTGCTGCTGGATGGAGTCTTCCTCAACCTCTCCCTCTCTCCTTGCTGGATCAAGGCATGGGAGACGTTACCGGGTTGTACATGTGTTGAACGCGAAGGTGCCGTCCATTCGGCACTAGGATCTCCGGTGATTTGGATCACGACGAGTACGACTCCTTCAACCCCGTTCTCTTGAACGCTTCCGCTTAGTGATCTACAAGGGTATGTAGATGCACTCTCCTTCCCCTCGTTGCTGGTTTCTCCTTAGATAGATCTTGGTGACACGTAGGAAAATTTTGAATTTCTGCTACGTTCCCCAACAAACACAGGAGCCAGGCAACCCAGCTGCAAATCGTTTAAGTCAATATGGTGCATATTGTGGCGTAATATACGAACAAGGAACAAAGCCGTACAAGTATAATCATATGCAAGAGGAAAAGCTTCATAAAGGAAGCCCCCAAGGAAACGGGGTATTTGAATTTGTGCGTCACAAACAAAGTTTGGACAAGGAAAAAATTTACAAGCAACTTTTTTCCGAAAAAGTATAATGCTTGGTCGAGCCGAACACAAGTTAAAAATTAAAACTTTGAGCATGAAGGCAACTTAGCTGGTTAATGTGTTCGGTATTGATGACGCGGTCCGAGCTTGATGCGGGACAAGGTTCCATCACCCAAGCCGGTCCCAAGGTGGCGGAGCAATGAGCTCGGTACTCCGAAGTGGTGACATAGCACGGTCAATGCAGGCCGGCAGGGTGATGCCGAAGTCCCCGGCATGGGGTAATGAAGTGTTGACAAAGCCCCGCCCAGCCGAGGTGACGCCAAAGGATATAGTCCGCTGGATCATTTTCCGTGCACAAAAAATAGTGCAAACCGGAGATAATAGTAATAATAAAAAACATTGCATAATAAATAATTTATGCAAAGTGAGTAATAAAAGAAATATGGCTGGCGCCAAGTCAATGTCGATCTGAGGCGTCGGCGTGATGCGGTAAAGGCGTGGCAAAGCCTGAATTCACACGTCGGTCCGAGTTCCGGATGCGGCGTTCACCGGACTATGTACGGAGACTGACCGAACCACCATGCGACCGTCGCTAATGCGGCCACCATTTGATAGACCTGTGTACGTGTGATGGACAAACCAGAGTAATAATTCCTTGGGAAAGATGAACCCAAACAAGCAAAAAAATACTAGGATTAGTAGCACCTGGTTTATTTGTTGTAGCAATCTGAAGGAAGGTGATTTCCAAAATTGGGACTCGATCCGCACACCCATTGCCTGATGGGCGATAAAGCAACGGCATGGCAATGCTGGCAAAGGTTGGCTTGCCGAGGCAAAGCCCTCGGTCCAGCTAATCGTGAAGAAGCTGGTCGGCTGGTGACGCCAAAGTCACCGGAGTAGGTTGATGAAGAGATGATGAAGCCCCCGGTCCAGCTGAGATGTCGAAGCCTCGACGTCAGCCGATGAGTCGAAGTAGGTCGGCGTGATGGACACCGGCTTGAAGGAGCAACAGCCCTGCCGTTGCAGGTCGTGACGTGGTCAATGCCGGCTTAATGAAGTGACCGTGCGGCGATGCTGGTGTGCCCACTCCGTGTAATCCGTGGGGCGGCAATGTTGGTGATGATTTATCCTTTGCGATGCCGAACTCTTGTTCGGCTTGCCGAGATGATGATCCGAAGAAGTTGAGCTCGGCTCAACAAAGTGACGACGTGTCTAGCGCAGGTCAGCAGCCGTGGAGCAATATTGTTGGACTGGTTTGACATCAGCATGATGTTGAAGATCATTTTCAAAAGATTTTAAAGTTAGTGGGATGTGTTCAGGAACAAAAAACAATACCCCATACAAAACTTCCTTCAAAAAGGATGTCCGAAATCCCGTTCGTCAAAAAGACGAACTCGGGTCGGATTCGTTTTCGCGCAAAAAACAGATCCGAAAAGTGATGCACTAATCGAAAGGTTCCCGGAGTTTGGACGGTCGGATCGAGCTGAAATTTTGAGGGGTGGTAGATATAGGAATTACGCAGCTGATCAACGGTTGGATCTTCCAAAGGAAGTCCGAGCTATAAGATGGACACCACGCCTTAAACTCGTCAAAACCGGCGGATCTCGAGTAGGGGGTCCCGAACTGTGCGTCTAAGGTGGATGGTAACAGGAGGCAAGGGACACGATGTTTACCCAGGTTCAGGCCCTCTCTATAGAGGTAATACCCTACTTCCTGCTTGATTGATCTTGATGAATATGAGTATTACAAGAGTTGATCTACCACGAGATCATAGAGGCTAAACCCTAGAAGCTAGCCTATGGTATGATTGTTGTATATCATCTATCGACTAGCCTGGCCCTGGTTTATATAATGCACCAGAGGCCTAGGATAACAAGAGTCCTAGCCGAATACGCCGGTGGAGGAGGAGTATTTGTCTTGATCACCAAGTCTTGTGGAATCTTCCTTGTATGCGGCAGCTGTCTGGACTGGCCCATGAGTATACGGCCATGGGGGTCCTCGGCCCAATCTAACAAATCGGGAGATGACGTGGTGAGTACCCCCTAGTCCAAGACACCGTCACCAGCCGAGGGCGCCGTCGCCATGCCTAATGGGGTCGCCGCCCCTTGTCCAGGTTCCTCCACAAAGGCCAGAGTGGCGAGATCCGCCACGAGCGACGAGATCCGGCACCGCGCGACCGACGCCATCGCCCAAGCCCTCCGTCGACCGATCCCACCGCCGCCGGGAGCCCGCACGCTGCCAGGAGTCCCGCACCCATGGATCTGGGCACCCGTGCACCGCCGCGAGTCCGCCGCCTCCGGGATCCGCCACACCATCGGGAGGGCCGCACCCATGGATCAGGGCGCCCAGCGCCGCCAGCGGATCCGAGGAAGGAGGAGAGACCCTCCGCCCGCCGCCGTCAGACGCCAGGCTTTGCCAGCGCCGACCATCGGCGCAGCGGAGGGGAGAAGTATTTGGAGGGACTAGGCGGCGGCAGCTGAGCCCTCCGAGTCACCCGTGGGGGAGGCGACGTGGGGGAGCAATTGTATATAGTTGTGAAATATTTATTGAATAAAGGTAGTACACTATAATGAACTTTGATGAGGTGACATGTATGTATGGCTTACTTGTGCATGTTGAAATAAATAGAATTAGTGGGAAACAACTAATAATGAAAAATAATTCTCATCCATGTTATGGTGGGGTCTCTGATGATGTGGCACGTGTGCATGTTAAGATAATAGAGGTAGTGGGGATGAGTGCGAAGTTTGTGTGGACGGGTGAGGGAGTCCTGGACTAAGGGGTCCTCGAGCGTCCGTCCTGTTGGACATGGGCCGGACTAATGGGCTGTGAAGATACAAGACCGAAGACTCTTTCCCGTGTCCGGATGGGACTCTCCTTGGTGTGAAAGGCAAGCTTGGCGACCAAATATGAAGATTCCTTTCTCTGTAACTGACTTTGTACAACCCTAGTCCCCTCCGGTGTCTATATAAAACGAAGGGCTTAGTCCGGACAGATATACCATCATACATGCTAAACTTCTAGGGTTTTAGCCATTACGATCTCATGGTAGATCAACTCTTGTAATACTCATATTCATCAAGATCAATCAAGCAGGAAGTAGGGTATTACCTCCATAGAGAGGGACCGAACCTGGGTAAACATTGTGTCCCCTGTCTCCTGTTACCATCGACCTTAGACGCACATTTCGGGACCCCCTACCTGAGATCCGCCGGTTTTGACACCGACATTGGTGCTTTCATTGAGAGTTCCACTGTGTCGTCCTCAAAAGGTTTGATGGCTCCTTCAATCATCCACAACAATGATGTCCAAGGATAGGTCTTCCTCCCCGGATAGATCTTCGTGTTCGGAGGCTTCGCACTGCGGGCCAACTCGCTTGGCCATCTGGAGCAGATCGATAGCTACGCCCCTGGCCGTCAGGTCAGATTTGGGAGCTTAAACTACGTCACGGATATCTGCGGAAACTTGATCTTGGACGGATCTGAGACCACGACAGTCACTTCCCGTCACCACGATGAACATGACTTAAATCTGTCATCGGGCCATACCCAGGAAATTACACCTGTAACCGCTCTAACCTTAGATCCGGAGCAGATCGCACCATCCAAGGACGGGAAGCTCAACCCCTCCAGGGAAGCCGCAGATTCCGCGGCATTAGAGCCGCTGCTATGTCTTGAGCTTGCGTTGGTTTTCCCCGAAGAGGAGAGGATGATGCATCACAGTAGCGTAAGTATTTCCCTCAGTTTTTGAGAACCAAGGTATCAATCCAGTAGGAGGTGAAGGAAATATGCCCTAGAGGCAATAATAAAGTTATTATTTATTTCCTTATATCATGATAAATGTTTATTATTCATGCTAGAATTGTATTAACCGGAAACATAATACATGTGTGAATACATAGACAAACAGAGTGTCACTAGTATGCCTCTACTTTACTAGCTCGTTAAATCAAAGATGGTTATGTTTCCTAACCATAGACATGAGTTGTCATTTGATTAACGGGATCACATCATTAGGAGAATGATGTGATTGACTTGACCCATTCCGTTAGCTTAGCACTTGATCGTTTAGTATGTTGCTTATGCTTTCTTCATGACTTATACAAAGTTCCTGCAACTATGAGATTATGCAACTCCTGTTTACCGGAGGAACATTTTGTGTGCTACCAAACGTCACAACGTAACTGGGTGATTATAAAGGTACTCTCAGATGTCTCCAAAAGTATATGTTGAGTTGGCATGAATCGAGATTAGGTTTTGTCACTCCGATTGTCGGAGAGGTATCTCTGGGCCTTCTCGGTAATACACATCACATAAGCCTTGCAAGCATTGCAACTAATGAGTTAGTTGTGAGATGATGTATTTGAACGAGTAAAGAGACTTACCGTAACGAGATTGAACTAGGTATTGGATACCGACGATCGAATCTCGTAAGTAACATACCGGTGACAAAGGGAACAACGATGTCGTTATGCGGTTTGACCGATAAAGATCTTCAGAGAATATGTAGGAACCAATATGGGCATCCAGGTTCCGCTATTGGTTATTGACCGAGAATGGTTCTAGGTCATGTCTACATAGTTCTCGAACCCGTAGGGTCCGCACGCTTAACGCTTCGATGATGCTTCATTATGAGTTTGTAAGTATTGATGTACCGAAGGTTGTTCGGAGTCCCGGATGTGATCACGGACATGACGAGGAGTCTCGAAATGGTCGAGACATAAAGATTGATATATTGGAAGCCTATGTTTGGACTTGGAAGGTTCCGGATGAAAACAGGAAGTTACCGAACACCGGGGTTACCGGAACCCCGGGGGTCTATGGGCCTTGATGGGCCATAGGGAGAAGAGGAAAGGCCGCTGCAGGCCGCCGCCTCCCCATCTAGTCCTATTAGTACAAGGAGAAGGGGGGCGGCGCCCCCCTTCCCTCTTCCCCTTCCCCAATCCTAATCCAACTAGGAAAAGGGGGGGGGGAGTCCTACTCCCGATGGGAGTAGGACTCCTCCAGCGCCGCCTTGGGCTGGCCGCACCCCCTTGCTCCTTTATATACGGGGCAGGGGCACCCCATGACACACAATTTGATCTACGGATCGTTCCTTAGCCGTGTGCGGTGCCCCCCTCCACCATATTCCACTTCGGTCATATCGTCGCGGAGTTTAGGCGAAGCCCTGCGCCGGTGAAGTCGTATCATCGTGGAGCTTAGGCGAAGCCCTGCATCGGTGGAGCATCATCATCGCCGTCCTGCGCCTTCGTCTTGTGGAACTCATCCCTGAAGCTTTCTTTGGATCGGAGCCGGGGATCGTCATCGAAAGCTGAGCGATGTCTTTGAACGGAGGTGCCGTGACGTTCGGTACTTGGATCGGTCGGATCGTGAAGACGATTTACTACATCAACCGCGTTGTTATAACGCTTCCGCTTTCGGTCTCACGAGGGTGCGTGGACGGACACTCTCCTCTCGTTGCTATGCTATCACCATGGTCTTGCGTTAATGCGTAGGAAATTTTTTGAAATTACTACGTTCCCCAACAAAGGGCATCTCGAGCCTGGTTTTATGCGTTGATGTCATATGCACGAGTAGAACACAAGTGAGTGGTGGGCGATATAAGTCATACTCCTTACCAGCATGTCATACTTTGGTTCAGCGGTATTGTGAGATGAAGCGGCCCGGACCGACATTACGCGTACGCTTACGCGAGACTGGTTTCACCGCTCCGAGCACTCGTTGCTTAAAGGTGACCGACGGGTGTCTGTCTCTCTCACTTTAGTTGAACCGAGTGTGGCTACGCCCGGTCCTTGCGAAGGTTAAAACAACACCAACTTGACAAACTATCGTTGTGGTTTTGATGCGTAGGTAAGAACGGTTCTTGCTCAGCCCGTAGCAGCCACGTAAAACTTGCAACAACAAAGTAGAGGACGTCTAACTTGTTTTTGCAGGCATGTTGTGATGTGATGTGGTCAAGACGTGATGCTATATTTTATTGTATGAGATGATCATGTTTTGTAACCGAGTTATCGGCAATGGCGAGAGCCATATGGTTGTCGCTTTATTGTATGAAATGCAAGCGCCATGTAATTGCTTTACTTTATCACTAAGCGATGGCGATAGTCGTAGAAGCAATAGTTGGCAAGACGACAAAGATGCTACAATGGAGATCAAGGTGTCGTGCCGGTGACGATGGTGATCATGACGGTGCTTCGGAGATGGAGATCACAAGCACAAGATGATGATGACCATATCATATCACTTATATTGATTGCATGCGATGTTTATCCTTTATGCATCTTATCTTGCTTTGATTGACGGTAGCATTATAAGATGATCTCTCACTAAAATTATCAAGAAGTGTTCTCCGAGTATGCACCGTTGCTAAAAGTTCGTAGTACCCGGACACCACGTGATGATCGGGTGTGATAAGTTCTACGTCCATCTACAACGGGTGCAAGCCAGTTTTGCACACACGCAGAATACTCGAGTTAAAACTTGACGAGCCTAGCATATGCGTATATGGCCTCGAACACGGAGACCGAAAGGTCGAAAGCGTGAATCATATAGTAGATATGATCAACATAGTGATGTTCACCATTGAAAACTACTCCATCTCACGTGATGATCGGTTATGGTTTAGTTGATTTGGATCACGTAATCACTTAGATGACTAGAGAGATATCTGTCTAAGTGGGAGTTATTTAATATGATTAATTGAACTTAAATTTATCATGAACTTAGTACCGATAGTATTTTGCTTGTCTATGTTTCTTTGTAGATAGATGGCTCGTCTTTGTTGTTCCGTTGAATTTTAATGCGTTCCTTGAGAAAGCAAAGTTGAAAGATGATGGTAGCAATTACACGGACTGGGTCCGTAATTTGAGGATTATCCTCATTGCTGCACGGAAGAATTACGTCCTGGAAGCACCGGCTGGGTGCGAACTTTCGCTGCGAGAACAACGCCGAAGTTGTGAACGTCTGGCGAGCAAAGTCGATGACTACTCTATAGTTCAAGTGTGCCATGCTTTACGGCTTAGAACCGGTCTTCAACGACGTTTTGAATGTCATGGAGCATATGAGATGTTCCAAGAGTTGAAGTTAATATTTCAAGCAAATTCCCGGATTGAGAGATATGAAGTCTCCAATAAGTTCTATAGCTGCAAGATGGAGGAGAATAGTTCTGTCAAGGAGCACATACTCCAAATGTCCGGGTATAATAATCACTTAATTCAGCTGGGAGTTAATCTTCCTGGATGATAGTGTCATTGATGTAATTCTCCAATCACTACCACCAAGCTACAAGAGCTTCGTGATGAACTATAATATGCAAGGGATGACTAAGACAATTCTGAGCTCTTCGCAATGCTAAAAGCCGCTGGAGGTAGAAATCAAGAAAGAGCATCAAGTGTTGATGGTCAACAAGACCACTAGTTTCAAGAAAAGGGCAAAGGGAAGAAGAAGGAAACTTCAAAAGGAACAGCAAGAAAGTTGCGGCTCAAGAGAAGAAACCCAAGTCTGGACCTAAGCCTGAAATCGAGTGTTTTTACCGCAAGCATCGACACCTTTGGAAGCGGAACTGCCCCAAGTATTTTTTGGATAAGAATGATTGCAATGTTAACAAAGGTATATGTGATATACATGTTATTGATGTGTACCTTACTAGAGCTCGTAGTAGCACACTGGTATTTGATCGGTTACATTGCTAATATTTGCAACTCGAAGCAGGACTACGAATAGACGAGCAATCGCAAAGGACGAGGTGACGATCTGGCGTGGGAAGCGGTTCCAAAGTCAATGTGATCGCGGTCGGCACGCTACCTCTACATCTACCTTCGGGATTAGTTTTAGACCTAAATAATTGTTATTTGGTGCCGGCGTTGAGCATGAACATTATATCTGGATCTTGTTTGATGCGAGACGGTTATTCATTTAAATCGAGAGAATAATGGTTGTTCTATTTATATGAGTAATATCTTTTATGGTCATGCACCCTTGAAGAATGGTCTATTCTTGTTGAATCTCGACAGTAGTGATACACATATTCATAATGTCGAAGCCAAAAGATGCAGAGTTGATAATGATAGTGCAACTTATGTGTGGCAATCGCCGTTTAGGTCATATCGGTGTAAAACGCATGAAGAAACTCCATACAGATGGACTTTTGGAATCACTTGATTATGAATCACTTGGTACTTGCGAACCGTGCCTCATGGGCAAGATGACTAAAACACCGTTCTCCGGTTGTATGGAGAGAGCAACAGATTTATTGGAGATCATACATACAGATGTATGTGGTCCGATGAATGTTGAAGCTCGTGGCGGATATAGTTATTTTATCACCTTCACAGATGATTTAAGCGGAATACGGGTATATCTACTTAATGAAACATAAATCTGAAACATTTGAAAAGTTCAAAGAATTTCAGAGTGAAGTTGAAAATCATCGTAACAAGAAAATAAAGTTTCTATGATCTGATCGTGGAGGAGAATATTTGAGTTACGAGTTTGGTCTACATTTGAAGCAATGCGGAATAGTTTCGCAACTCACGCCACCGAACACCACAGCGTAATGGTGTGTCCGAACGTCAGAATCGTGCTTTACTAGATATGGTGCGATCTATGATGTCTATTTCGATTTACCGCTATCGTTTTGGGGTTATGCTTTAGAGACGGCCGCATTCACGTTAAATAGGACACCGTCAAAATCCGTTGAGATGACACCTTATGAACTATGGTTTAGCAAGAAACCAAAGTTGTCGTTTCTAAGAGTTTGGGGTTGCAATGCTTATGTGAAAAAACTTCAACCTGATAAGCTTGAACCCAAATCGGAAAAATGTGTCTTCATAGGATACCCAAAGGAGACAATTGGGTATACCTTCTATCACAGATCCGAAGGCAAGACATTCGTTGCTAAGAATGGATCCTTTCTAGAGAAGGAGTTTCTCTCGAAAGAAGTGAGTGGGAGGAAAGTGGAACTTGATGAGGTAATAGTACCAGCTCCCTTATTGGAAAGTAGTTCATCACGTAAATCGGTTTACGTGACACCTACACCAGATTAGCGAGGAAGATAATGATAATGATCATGAAACTTCGTATCAAGTTGTCACTAAACTTCAGAGATCAACCAGAATAAAATCCGCACTGCAGTGGTACGGTAATCCTATTCTGGAAGTCATGATACTAGATCATGGTGAACCTACGAACTATGAAGAAGCGATGGTGAGCCCAGATTCCACAAAATGGCTTGAAGCCATGAAATCTGAGATGGGATCCATGTATGAGAACAAAGTATGGACTTTGGTTGACTTGCCCGATGATCGGCAAGCCATTGAGAATAAATGGATCTTTAAGAAGAAGACCGACGCCGATGGTAATATAACTGTCTATAAAGCTCGACTTGTTGCGAAAGGTTTTCGACAAGTTCAAGGGTTGACTACGATGAGACTTTCTCGCCAGAAGCGATGCTTAAGTCTGTCCGAATCATGTTAGCAATTGCTGCATTTTATGATTATGAAATTTGGCAAATGGATGTAAAACTGCATTCTTGAATGGATTTCTAGAAGAAGAGTTGTATATGATGCAACCAGAAGGTTTTGTTGATCCAAAAGATGCTAACAAAGTGTGCAAGCTCCATGATCAATTTATGGTCTCGTGCAAGCCTCTCGGAGTTGGAATAAACCCTTTGATAGTGTGATCAAAGCATATGGTTTTATACAGACTTTTGGAGAAGCCTGTATTTACAAGAAAGTGAGTGGGAGCTCTGTAGCATTTCTAATATTATATGTGGACGACATATTGTTAATTGGAAATGATATAGAATTTCTGGATAGCATAAAAGGATACTTGAATAAAAAAAATTCAATGAAAGACCTCGGTGAAGCTGCTTACATATTGGGCATCAATATCTATAGAGATAGATAAATACGCTTAATTTTACTTTCACAAAGCACATACCTATATAAAGTTTTGAAAAAGTTCAAAATGGATCGTGCAAAGAAAGGTCTTTTACCTATGTTACAAGGTGTGAAATTGAGTCAGACTCAATGCCCGACCACAGCAGAAGATAGAGAGAAAATGAAAAATGTTCCCTATGCTTCAGCCATAGGCTCTATCATGTATGCAATGTCGTACCAGACCGACGATGCTTAGCAATAAGCTTGGCAGAAGGTACCAAAGTAATCCAGAGTGGATCATCGGACAGCGGTCAAGAACATCCTGAAATACCCGAAAAGGACTAAGGATATGTTTCTCGTATATGGAGGTGACAAAGAGCTAATCGTAAATGGTTACGTCGATGCAAGCTTTGACACTGATCCGGACGATTCTAAATCGCAAACCGGATACGTATTTTTATTAAGCGGTGGAGCTGTCGGTTGGTGCAGTTCTAAACAAAGCGTCGTGGCGGGATCTACATGTGAAGCGGAGTACATAGCTACTTGGAAGCAGCAAATGAAGGAGTCTGGATGAAAGAGTTCATTTCGATCTAGGTGTCATACCTAGTGCATCGGGACCAATGAAGATCTTCCGTGACAATCTTGGTGCAATTGCCTTGGCAAAGGAATCCAGATTTCACAAGAGGACCAAGCATATCAAGAGACGCTTCAATTCCATTCGGGACCAAGTCCAAATGGGAGACATAGATATTTGCAAGATACATACGGATCTGAATGTTGCGCACCGTTGACTAAGCCTCTTCCACGAGCAAAACATGATCAGCACCAAGACTCCATGGGTGTTAGAATCATTCTTGTGTAATCTAGATTATTGACTCTAGTGCAAGTGGGAGACTGAAGGAAATATGCCCTAGAGGCAATAATAAAGTTATTATTTATTTCCTTATATCATGATAAATGTTTATTATTCATGCTAGAATTGTATTAACCGGAAACATAATACATGTGTGAATACATAGACAAACAGAGTGTCACTAGTATGCCTCTACTTTACTAGCTCGTTAAATCAAAGATGGTTATGTTTCCTAACCATAGACATGAGTTGTCATTTGATTAACGGGATCACATCATTAGGAGAATGATGTGATTGACTTGACCCATTCCGTTAGCTTAGCACTTGATCGCTTAGTATGTTGCTTATGCTTTCTTCATGACTTATACAAAGTTCCGCAACTATGAGATTATGCAACTCCTGCCATCGGAGGAACATTTTGTGTGCTACCAAACGTCACAACGTAATCGGGTGATTATAAAGGTACTCTCAGATGTCTCCAAAAGTATATGTTGAGTTGGCATGAATCGAGATTAGGTTTTGTCACTCCGATTGTCGGAGAGGTATCTCTGGGCCTTCTCGGTAATACACATCACATAAGCCTTGCAAGCATTGCAACTAATGAGTTAGTTGTGAGATGATGTATTACGGAACGAGTAAAGAGACTTACTGCAACGAGATTGAACTAGGTATTGGATACCGACGATCGAATCTCGTGTAAGTAACATACCGGTGACAAAGGGAACAACGATGTCGTTATCTTGGTTTGACCGATAAAGATCTTCGTAGAATATGTAGGAACCAATATGGGCATCCAGGTTCCGCTATTGGTTATTGACCGAGAATGGTTCTAGGTCATGTCTACATAGTTCTCGAACCCGTAGGGTCCGCACGCTTAACGTTTCGATGACATTTCATTATGAGTTTGTAAGTATTGATGTACCGAAGGTTGTTCGGAGTCCCGGATGTGATCACGGACATGACGAGGAGTCTCGAAATGGTCGAGACATAAAGATTGATATATTGGAAGCCTATGTTTGGACTTCGGAAAGGTTCCGGATGAAAACAGGAAGTTACCGGAACACCGGGGTTACGGAACCCCGGGGGTCTATGGGCCTTGATGGGCCATAGGGAGAAGAGGAAAGGGCCGCCGGGCAGGCCGCGCCCCTCCCTCTAGTCCGAATAGGACAGGAGAGGGGGCGGCGCCTCTTCCCTCTTCCCCTTCCCCAATCCTAATCCAACTAGGAAGGGGGGTCCTACTCCGGTGGGAGTAGGACTCCTCAGCGCCCCTTGGGCTGGCCGCACCCCCTTGATCCTTTATATCACGGGGCGGGGGCACCCCATGACACACAAGTTGATCTACGGATCGTTCCTTAGCCGTGTCTGGTGCCCCCTCCACCATATTCCACTTCGGTCATATCGTCGCGGAGTTTAGGCGAAGCCCTGCGCCGGTGAAGTCGTGTCGTCATGAGCTTAGGCGAAGCCCCGCGTCGGTGGAGCATCATCATCGCCACCACGCCGTCGTGCTGATGGAACTCATCCTGAAGCTTTGCTGGATCGGAGCCCGGATCGCCATCGAGCTGAGCGTGTCTTTGAACACGGAGGTGCCGTGACGTTCGGTACTTGGATCGGTCGGATCGTGAAGACGACGACTACATCAACCGCGTTGTTATAACGCTTCGCTTTCGGGTTCACGAGGGTACGTGGACAGACACTCTCCCCTCTCGTTGCTATGCTATCACCATGGTCTTGCGTGTGCGTAGGAAATTTTTTGAAATTACTACGTTCCCCAACAGGAGGCCACGCGCAAGTCCCTTGTACCTGCACAAAACGATAGCTACTCGCAACCAACGCGATTAGGGGTTGTCAATCCCTTCACGGTCACTTACGAGAGTGAGATCTGATAGAGATAATATTTTTGGTATTTTTGGTATAAAGATGCAAAGTAAAAAGTAAAAGCAAAGCAAGTAAATAAAGTGATGGAGATTGATATGATGAGAATAGACCGGGGCCATAGGTTTCACTAGTGGCTTCTCTCAAGAGCATAGATATTCTACGGTGGGTGAACAAATTACTGTTGAGCAATTGATGAGAATTGAGCATAGTTATGAGGTTATCTAGGTATGATCATGTATATAGGCATCACGTCCGAGACAAGTAGATCGAAATGATTCTGCATCTACTACTATTACTCCACTCATCGACCGCTATCCAAAGATGCATCTAGAGTATTAAGTTAAAACAGAGTAACACTTTAAGCAAGATGACATGATGTAGAGGAATAAATTCATGCAATATGATAAATACCCCATCTTGTTATCCTCGATGGCAACAATACAATACGTGCCTTGCAACCCTTTACATCCTTGGGTAAGGACACCGCAAGATTGAACCCAAAGCTAAACACTTCTCCCATTGCAAGAACTACCAATCTAGTTGGCCAAACCAAACGGATAATTCGAAGAGACTTGCAAAGATAACTCAATCATACATAAAACAATTTAGAGAAGATTCAAATATTATTCACAGATAAGCTGGATCATAAACCCACAATTCATCGGTCTCAACAAACACACCGCAAAAAGAAGATTAGATCGAATAGATCTCCACAAGAGAGGGGGAGAACATTGTATTGAGATCCAAAAAGAGAAGAAGCCATCTAGCTACTAGCTATGGACCCGAAGGTCTGAAGTAAACTACTCACACTTCATCGGAGGGGCTATGGTGATGATGTAGAAGCCCTCCGTGGTGGATGCCCCTTTCGGCGGAGCTCCAGAACAGGCCCCAAGATGGGATCTCGTGGATACATGAAGGTACGGCGGTGGAATTAGGTTTTTGGCTCCTGTTCTGATCGTTCGGGGATACATAGGTAAATATAGGAGGAAGGAGTACGTTGGTGGAGCGTCAGGGGGCCCACGAGGTAGGGGGGCGCGCCCTCCACCCTCGTGACCGCCTCTGGCACTTCTTGGAGTAGGGTCCAAGTCTCCTGGATCACGTTCGTGAGAAGATCACGTTCTGAAGGTTTCGTTCCGTTTGGACTCCGTTTGATATTCCGTTTCTTGAAACACCGAAATAGGCAAAAACAGCAATTCGGGCTGGGCCTCCGGTTAATAGGTTAGTCCCAAAAGTAATATAAAAGTGGAAAATAAAGCCCATTATAGTCCAAAACAATAGATAAAGTAGCATGGAGCAATAAAAATTATAGATACGTTGGAGACGTATCGGGCATCCCCAAGCTTAATTCACCTTTCGTCCTCGAGTAGGTAAATGATAAAAAGAGAATTTTTGATGCGGAGTGATACTTTGGCATAATTTCAATGTAAATCTTCTTAATCATGGTATGAATATTCAGATCCGAAAGATTCAAGACAAAAGTTCATATTGACATAAAAATAATAATACTTCAAGCATACTAATCAAAATAATCATGTCTTCTCAAAATAGCATGGCAAAAGAAAGTTCATCCCTACAAAATCATATAGTTAGGCTATGCTTCATTTTCATCACACAAAGATGTTCCCAACTTCTATACCCCAGATGACAAGCCAAGCAATTGTTTCATACTTAAACAATCTCAAACTTTTTCAACCTTCATGCAATACATGAGCGTGGGCCATGGATATAGCACTATGGGTGGAATAGAATATGATGATGGGGATTGTGTGGAGAAGACAAAAAAGGAGAAAGTCTCACATTGACGAGGATAATCAACGGGCTATGGAGATGCCCATCAATTGATGTCAACATGAGAAGTAGGGATTGCCATGCAACGGATGCACTAGAGCTATGAATGCTCAACAAAAGAAAACTAGTGGGTGTGCATCCAACTTGCTTGCTCATGAAGACCTAGGGCATTTGAGGAAGCCCATCGTAGGAATATACAAGCCAATTTCTATATTGAAAAATTCCCACTAGTATGAAAAAGACAACTTATGAGACTCACTATATGAAAAACATGGTGCTACTTTGAAGCACAATATATGAGACTCACTACATGAAGAACATGGTGCTACTTTGAAGCACAATATATGAGACTCACTACATGAAGAACATGGTGCTACTTTGAAGCACAAGTGTGGAAAAAAAGGATAGTAGCATTGCCCCTTATTTTTTTTGGGCCTTCTTTTTTCTCTTTGGCATTTCTCTTTTTTTTTGGGACAATGCTCTATTGAATGATTATCATCACACTTCTATTGATTACAACATAAGGATTACAACTCGAAACTAGAACAAGGTATGACTCTATATGAATGCCTCCGACGGTATACCGGGATGGTGCAATGAATCAAGAGTGACATGTATGGAAAATAATGTATGGTGGCTTTGCCACAAATACGATGTCAACTACATGATCATGCAATGGCAATATGACAAAAGTAATGTATGTCATGATGATGATGAACGGAACGGTGGAAAGTTGCATGGCAATATATCTCGGAATGGCTATGGAAATGCCATAATAGGTAGGTATGGTGGCTGTTTTGAGGAAGATATAAGGAGGTTTATGTGTGATAGAGTGTATCATATCACGGGGTTTGGATGCACCGGTGAAGTTTGCACCAACTGTCAAGGTGAGAAAGGGCAATGCATGGTACCGAAGAGGCTAGCAAAGGCGGAAAGGTAAAAGTGTGTATTATCCATGGACTCAACATTAGTCAAAAGAACTCATATACTTATTGCAAAAATTTAGAAGTCATCAAAAATCAAGTACTACGCGCATGCTCCTAGGGGGATAGATTGGTAGGAAAAGACCGTCGCCGTCCCCGACCGCCACTCATAAGGATGCACAAGCCGTACACTTCATGTTTCAAATTTGTTACATAACTTTAACCATACGTGCATGCTACGGGATTTTCTAACTTCAACACAAGCATTTCTCAAATTCATAACTACTCAACTAGCATGACTTTGATATTATCACCTCCATATCTCAAAACAATTATCAAGCATCAAACTTATCTTAGTATTCAACGCACTCCAAAGAAAGTTTCACATATCTTGAATACCAAGTATATTAACATTAAGCAAATTACCATGCTATTAACGACTCTCAAAATAATCTAAGTGAAGCACGAGAGATCAAGTTTCTTTTAAAAAAATCCACCACCGTGCTCTAAAAGATCTAAGTGAAGTACTAGAGCAAAAATTATCACGCTCAAAAGATATAAGTGAAGCACTATGAGCAAAACTATCAAGCTCAAAAGATATAAGTGAAGCACATAGAGTATTCTATCAAATTTCAATTCATGTATGGCTCTCTCAAAAGGTGTGTACAGCAAGGATGATTGTGGTAAACTAACAAGCAAATACTCAAATAATACAAGACGCTCCAAGCAAAACACATATCATGTTGGTGAATAAAAATATAGCTCCAAGTAAATTACCGATGGAAGTAGACGAAAGAGGGGATGCCTTCCGGGGCATCCCCAAGCTTTGACTTTTGGTGTCCTTGGATTATCTTGGGGGTGCCATGGGCATCCCCAATCTTAGGCTCTTGCCACTCCTTGTTCCATAATCCATCAAAAGAATTCACCCAAAACTTGAAAACTTCACAACACAAAACTCAATAGAAATCTCGTGAGCTCCGTTAGAGAAAGAAAACAAAAGACTACTTTAAGGTACTGTAATGAACTCATTCTTTATTTATATTGGTGTTAAACCTACTGTATTCCAACTTCTCTATGGATTATAAACTATTTTACTAACCATAGATTCATCAAAATAAGCAAACAACACACGCAAAACAGAATCTGTCAAAAACAGAACAGTCTGTAGTAATCTGTAACTAACGCAAACTTCTGGAACCCAAAAAATTCTACCAAAATTAGAAGACCTGGAAAATTTGTTTATTTATCAGCAGCAATTGGAATCAGTATTTTATAACGTTCTGGTGATTTTTAACAATTCGGGCACTGAGCACAAAGATTCTGGAAATTACAGCAAGATCAAATAACTATCATCCAAGAAGATCCAATAGGTTTAACTTGGCACAAAAACTAATTAAAAGATAAAACCACATCTAAACAGAGGCTAGATGGATTATTTATTCCTAAACAGAATAAAAAAACAAAAACTAAAAATAAAATTGGGTTGCCTCCCAACAAGCGCTATCGTTTAACGCCCCTAGCTAGGCATAAAAGCAAGGATAGATCTAGGTATTGCCATCTTTAATTTTCAGTTTTTTAGCGAAGTCATGCTCGAGTCCGGGTGGTTCTTGCCGCTTCCCTTCATACTCGGAAATTTTTAGATCTAAAGAATCCAACCGCTTATTACAAAGAGTAATCAACATATTCATGCGGTGAGGATTTCCGCTAACACTTTTAAGAGGCTCAAGAGACTTTTGTAAGATTTTTTTTACTTCGCAAATCTTTTCAAACACTTGGGTTTCTTACTGGGTAGGATGAGATCCTCCCTTTTGGGGTAGTGTTCCCACTATTCCCGCTATAATTTCATGCACAATACTGTGATCAATCTCAATGAAGTTTCCCTTGGCAATGCAATCCAAGAGTTGTCTATGCGTCATATTTAACCCAACATAGAAATTGCGAAGAAGAATTCTAAAGTTCACCTCTAGGGTACACTTACGATAAGATTCCATCATCCTATACCAAGCATCTT
The DNA here is from genome assembly GCA_021605145.1 of Aegilops bicornis. Lineage (NCBI taxonomy): Eukaryota > Viridiplantae > Streptophyta > Magnoliopsida > Poales > Poaceae > Aegilops > Aegilops bicornis. The sequence continues at coordinate 626,452,142 of CM038671.1, read as the reverse complement.
TTAAGTTTTCTCCTTGCCTTTGCTTGAAGTGAAGAACTTCAAACTCGGGAGACATAGGAGCGGATAAGGAATTCGACATAACGACAAACAAGCAAACTAACACATGAGCAAACAAAAGGCAAAGGGAAAAAGAGGAGGAGATTGGGAAAGAGAGGGCGAATAAAACGGCAAGGGTGAAGTGGGGGAGAGGAAAACGAGAGGCAAATGGCAAATAATGTAATGTGAGAGATAGGGATTGTGATGGGTACTTGGTATGTTGACTTTTGCATAGACCTCCCCGGCAACGGCGCCAGAAATCCTTCTTGCTACGTCTTGAGCTTGCGTTGGTTTTCCCCGAAGAGGAGAGGATGATGCAGCACAATAGCGTAAGTATTTCCCTCAGTTTTTGAGAACCAAGGTATCAATCCAAGAGGAGGCCACGCCAAGTCCCTCATACCTGCACAAAATGATAGCTACTCGCAACCAACGCGATTAGGGGTTGTCAATCCCTTCACGGTCACTTACGAGTGAGATCTGATAGAGATAATATTTTGGTATTTTTGGTATAAAGATGCAAAGTAAAAAGTAAAAGCAAAGCAAGTAAATAAAGTGATGGAGATTGATATGATGAGCATAGACCCGGGGCCATAGGTTTCACTAGTGGCTTCTCTCAAGAGCATAGATATTCTACGGTGGGTGAACAAATTACTGTTGAGCAATTGATGAATTGAGCATAGTTATGAGGTTATCTAGGTATGATCATGTATATAGGCATCACGTCCGAGACAAGTAGATCGAAACGATTCTGCATCTACTACTATTACTCCACTCATCGACCGCTATCCAACATGCATCTAGAGTATTAAGTTAAAAACAGAGTAACGCTTTAAGTAAGATGACATGATGTAGAGGAATAAATTCATGCAATATGATAAATACCCCATCTTGTTATCCTCGATGGCAACAATACAATACGTGCCTTGCAACCCTTTCTGTCACTGGGTAAGGACACCGCAAGATTGAACCCAAAGCTAAACACTTCTCCCATTGCAAGAACTACCAATCTAGTTGGTCAAACCAAACAGATAATTTGAAGAGACTTGCAAAGATAACTCAATCATACATAAAAGAATTTAGAGAAGATTCAAATATTATTCATAGATAAGCTGGATCATAAACCCACAATTCATCGGTCTCAACAAACACAACGCAAAAAGAAGATTACATCGAATAGATCTCCACAAGAAAGGGGGAGAACATTGTATTGAGATCCAAAAAGAGAGAAGAAGCCATCTAGCTACTAGCTATGGACCAAGGTCTGAAGTAAACTACTCACACTTCATCGAAGGGGCTATGGTGATGATGTAGAAGCCCTCCGTGGTGGATGCCCTCCTCGTGAGCCTCGAACAGGCCCCAAGATGGGATCTCGTGGATACTGGAAGGTACGGCGGTGGAATTAGGTTTTTGGCTCCTGTTACGATCGTTCGGGATACGTGAGGTATATATAGGAGGAAGGAGTACGTCGGTGGGCGTCAGGGGGCCCACGAGGCAGGGGCGCGCCTGTGGGGCGGCCTCCACCCTCGTGACCGCCTGCACTTCTTGGAGTAGGGTCCAAGTCTCCTGGATCACGTTCGTGAGAAGATCACGTTCTCAAGGTTTCATTCCATTTGGACTCCCTTTGATATTCCGTTTCTTCGAAACACTGAAATAGGAAAAAAAACAGCAATTCTGGGCTGGGCCTCCGGTTAATAGGTTAGTCCCAAAAGTAATTTAAAAGTGGAAAATAAAGCCCATTATAGTCCAAAACAATAGATAAAGTAGCATGGAGCAATAAAAAATTATAGGTACGTTGGAGACGTATCAGCCGCACACAGACCTAACCTTGAGTGATGTATGTGTCACCGGAAGCTTGGACTCATTTCCGGTGATAAGTTCCGAACCATGTGCGCCCGCGTATGTCGAGCTGGATCGGTCATCGATCGCCGAATTCAGTGCCGCGGACATCTTCCGGCACTCGCCTTTAGGCGACGTGCTGAACTCATTAAAAAACCTATCCTTAGCGGAGGACTCACAACCAAACTATATCCGGTTTGAACTGGAGGCTGATGACGGGGAATTTCGCTTCCCACCCGCCACCCACTACATAGCCATTGTCGAGGACTTAACCGACATGCTCGATTACGGCTCCGAAGACATCGATGGTATGGACGAAGATGCATATGAGGAGCACGGCCAAAACCCGCCGTTCACCGGACGCTGGACGGCCATGTCTTCGTACGACGTATACATGGTGGATACACCTAAAGAGAATAACGGCGAGGACAAGGAAAATCCAGTGGAGGATGAGCCTCCTAAGACACAACCAAAGCGCCGGCGTTAGCGGCGCCGCTCTAAATCCCGCTGCAGCAAGGATAGCAACACCGGCACAGGAGACGATAACACTCTGGACGGTGCCGAAGACAGAGAAGATCCCGACGAACAAACAGCCGAACAGGACGATCGGGAAGATGGGCAAGTTAGCCCTGATGAACAAGCCATAAACGACGACTGGAGGGTAGCACTTATATTCCACCCACCGAGGATGAGGTGAGCTTGGAAACAAATATTTTATTGTGCCTGAGGAACCTCTCGAGCAGGAGCGCTTTAAGCACCAGCTAATAGCTGATACATCCATTTTGCATCATGCTTTTATATCAATATTTATTGCATTATGGGCTGCTATTACACATTATATCACAATACTTATGCCTATCTTTTCTTATTTTACAAGGTTTACATAAAGAGGGAGAATACCGGCAGCTGGAATTCTAGGCTGGAAAAGGAGCAAATATTAGAGACCTATTCTGCACAACTCCAAAAGTCCTGAAACTCCACGGAGTTATTTTTGGAAATAATAAAAATTACTGAGCGAAGAAAATACTAGAGGGGGCCCACACCCTGGCCATGAGGGTGGGGGCGCGCCCCCTGCCTTGTGGGCCCCCTATTGGCCCTCTCGTGCCCATCTTCTGCTATATGAAATCTTTCGTCCGAAGAAAAATCATAAGCAAGCTTTCGGGATGAGACTCCGCTGCCACGAGGCGGAACCTTGGCGGAACCAATCTAGGGCTCCATGAGCTGTTCATTGGGACACTTTCTCCGGAGGGGGAAATCATCGCCATCGTCATCACCAACGCTCCTCTCATCGGAAGGGGGCCAATCTCCATCAACATCTTCACCAGCACCATTTCCTCTCAAACCCTAGTTCATCTCTTGTATCCAATTCTTGTCTCTAAGTCTGGGATTAGTACTTGTAGGTTGCTAGTAGTGTTGATTACTCCTTGTAGTTGATGCTAGTTGGTTTATTTGGTGGAAGATCATATGTTCAGATCCTTTATGCATATTAATACCCTCGATTATGAACATGAATATGCTTTGTGAGTAGTTACGTTTGTTCCCGAGGACATGGGAGAAGTCTTGCTATTAGTAGTCATGTGAGTTTGGTATTCGCTCGATATTTTGATGAGATGTATGTTGTCTCTCCTCTAGTGGTGTTATGTGAACGCGTCGACTACATGACACTTCACCATTATTTGGGCCTAGAGGAAGGCATTGGGAAGTAATAAGTAGATGATGGGTTGCTAGAGTGACAGAAGCTTAAACCCTAGTTTATGCGTTGCTTCGTAAGGGGCTGATTTGGATCCATATGTTTGATGCTATGGTTAGGTTTACCTTAATACTTCTTTTGTAGTTGCGGATGCTTGAAATAGGAGATAATCATAAGTGGGATGCTTGTCCAAGTAAGGACAACAACCAAGCACCGGTCCACCCACATATCAAATTATCAAAGTACCGAAGGCGAATCATATGAACGTGATGAAAACTAGCTTGACGATAATTTCCATGTGTCCTCGAGAGCGTTTTCCTTCATATAAGAGTTTGTCCAGGCTTTTCCTTTGCTACAAAAAGGATTGGGCCACCTTGCTGCACTTTATTTACTTTTGTTACTTGTTGCTCGTTACCAATTATCTTATCACAAAACTATGTGTTACCTATAATTTCAGTGCTTGCAGAGAATACCTTGCTGAAAACCGCTTATCACTTCCTTCTGCTCCTCGTTGGGTTCAACACTCTTACTTATCGAAAGGACTACGATAGATCCCCTATATTTGTGGGTCATCAATAGCCACTGCAAGGAGCCTGAAAAAGAAGCAGCAGCAGCTTCAAGCTGACCAAGATCTGCTCAACGACAGATGGATTGATGTCCTAGCAGCCGAAGAATACGGCCTCAAGCGCCCAGCCAAAAGTTACCCGAAGCGCAAATTGCTACCTCAGTTCAATGACGAGGCACCAGAGCCCGTACCATCATCGTGCAATGCGGCCGGCCGACCACCACGCGGTCGGGATAAAGCGGCAACTCAAGCCGAACACCAGCCCGCTCCACCTCGCCGTAAAGGCAGAGATAGAACAGCTCGGGGTTATACATATGACCTTCGGCAGGACCTGGACAGTAGAGCAGGACATACCAGATCGATCTACGGATCACGAGGACGTGCCCCGACGCGTGACGATGACTATCTACTCGGACGTGACAAGCCTAGTCACGCCCAGGCCGAAAACCGCGGACGGACTCCATCGGAGCTACGTCGCGATGTGGCCCGATATAGAGGCGCCGCACACCCCCTTTGCTTCACTGACAAAGTAATGGATCATGAATTCCCAGAAGGGTTTAAACCCGTAAATATCAAATCATACGATGGAACAACGGATCCCGCGGTGGATCGAGGATTTTATTCTCCACATCCATATGGCCTGCAGAGATGACCTTCACGCCATCAAATACCTCCCACTAAAACTGAAAGGGCCAGCTCGGCACTGGTTAAACAGTTTGCCTGAAAATTCTATTGGCAGCTGGGAGGACTTGGAAGAATCCTTCCTTGACAACTTCCAAGGTACATATGTCCGGCCACCAGATGCCGATGACTTAAGTCACATAGTTCAACAACCTGGAGAGTCAGCCAGGAAATTCCGGACTAGGTTCCTAACTAAAAAGAACCAGATCGCCGACTGTCCGGATGCTGAAGCCCTAGCGGCCTTTAAACATAGCATCTGTGACGAATGGCTCGCCCGCCACCTCGGCCAGGAAAAGACAAAGTCCATGGCAGCACTCATGACACTCATGACCCGCTTTTGTGTGGGTGAGGATAGTTGGCTAGCCCGTAGCGAAAACACAGCAAGTGAAACGGGCACCTCCGAGGTCAAAAATAGCAACAACAAGCTCCGATGCAGCAGACACAAACGCCGAAGCAATGGTGACAACCCCGATGACACGACAGTCAACGCTGGATTCAGTGGCTCCAAGTCCGGTCAGCGGAAGAAGCCATACAAAAGAAACAACTCAGGGAAATCTAGCTTGGACCGCATACTCGACCGTCCGTGCCAGATCCATGGCACCCCAGACAAACCAGCCAATCATATCAACAGAGATTGTTGGGTTTTTAAATAGGCCGGCAAGTTAAATGCTGAGAACAAGGAAAATGGATCGCAAAGCAAGGACGATGACGAGAGCCACAGCAACCGAACACGTGGGGGAAGAAGTTTCCCCCTCAGGTCAAAACAGTGAACATGATATATGCTACACACATCCCCAAGAGGGAGCGCAAGCGCACGCTCAGGGACGGCTATGCGATAGAGCCAGTCACCCCAAAATTCAATCCATGGTCGTCATGCTCGATCACTTTTGATCGTCGGGATCATCCGACCAGTATCCGTCATGGCGGTTCAGCCGCACTGGTTCTCGACCCAATCATTGATGGATTCCACCTGACGTGAGTCCTCATGGATGGTGGTAGCAGTCTCAGTCTGCTCTATCAGGATACAGTGCGCAAAATGGGCATTAACCCATCACGGATCAGGCCCACAAAGACTACCTTTAAAGGAGTCATACCAGGTGTAGAGGCCCGCTGTACGGGCTCAATCACACTCGAGGTTGTCTTCGGATCTCCGGATAACTTCCGAAGCGGAGAGTTAATCTTCGATATTGTCCCTTTTCACAGCGGCTATCACGCACTGCCGGGACGAACGGCATTTGCTTGATTTAACGCGGTGCCACATTATGCTTATCTCAAGCTCAAGATGCGGACCACGCAGCGGGCGTCATAACGATCAATGGAAACACGGAACGCTCCTCCGCATCGAGGAGCACACCGCTGCCTTAGCAGCAGTACAGAGCGGCCTTCTCAAGCGTAACCTTAATTCAGCGGCGAACTCCGGACCTTTATTAAGAGAGTTCGGACTATTCTACAGCAGGACAGCTCGGCTCGTCGAGAGCTCGATTAGCAATTTGGCCTCCGTCCCAGTCCCGATCAAGTGGCGGCATTCGCACCGCGCGTACATAACTACGCACTCAAAATACCATGGGCATAGTGTTAGGGAACGTAGTAATTTCAAAAAATTTCCTACGCACACGCAAGACCATGGTGATAGCATAGCAACGAGAGGGGAGAGTGTCTGTCCACGTACCCTCGTAGACCGAAAGCGGAAGCGTTATAACAACGCGGTTGATGTAGTCGTCGTCTTCACGATCCAACCGATCCAAGTACCGAGCGTCACGGCACCTCCGTGTTCGACATCGTTCAGCTCGATGGCGATCCCGGGCTCCGATCCAGAAAGCTTCAGGATGAGTTCCACAAGATGACGGCGTGGTGACGATGATGATGCTCCACCGACGCAGGGCTTCGCCTAAGCTCCGCGACGATACGACTTCACCGGCGCAGGGCTTCGCCTAAACTCCGCGACGATATGACCGAAGTGGAATATGGTGGAGGGGGGCACCGCACACGGCTAAGGAACGATCCGTAGATCAACTTGTGTGTCATGGGGTGCCCCCCTGCCCCCGTATATAAAGGAGCAAGGGGGGGGGTGCGGCCAGCCCAAGGGGGGCGCGCCTGGAGGAGTCCTACTCCCACCGGGAGTAGGACTCCCCCCCCTTTCCTAGTTGGATTAGGATTGGGGAAGGGGAAGAGGGAAGGGGGGCGCCGCCCCCCCTCTCCTTGTCCTATTCGGACTAGAGGGGGAGGGGCGCGCGGCCTGCCTGGCCGGCCCTTTCCTCTTCTCCCTATGGCCCATCAAGTCCCATAGACCCCAGGGGTTCCAGTAACCCCCTGTTCCTAATAACTTCATGTTTTCATCCTAACCTTTCCAAGTCCAAACATAGGCTTCCAATATATCAATCTTTATGTCTCGACCATTTCGAGACTCCTCGTCATGTCCGTGATCACATCCGGGACTCCGAACAACCTTCGGTACATCAATACTTACAAACTCATAATGAACTGTCATCGAAACGTTAAGCGTCGGACCCTACGGGTTCGAGAACTATGTAGACATGACCTAGAACCATTCTCGGTCAATAACCAATAGCGGAACCTGGATGTCCATATTGGTTCCTACATATTCTACGAAGATCTTTATCGGTCAAACCGCATAACGACATCGTTGTTCCCTTTGTCACCGGTATGTTACTTACCTGAGATTCGATCGTCGGTATCCAATACCTAGTTCAATCTCGTTGCAGTAAGTCTCTTTACTCGTTCCGTAATACATCATCTCACAACTAACTCATTAGTTGCAATGCTTGCAAGGCTTATGTGATGTGTATTACCGAGAAGGCCCAGAGATACCTCTCCGACAATCGGAGTGACAAAACCTAATCTCGATTCATGCCAACTCAACATATACTTTTGGAGACATCTGAGAGTACCTTTATAATCACCCGATTACGTTGTGACGTTTGGTAGCACACAAAATGTTCCTCCGTAAACGGAGTTGCATAATCTCATAGTTGCAGGAACTTTGTATAAGTCATGAAGAAAGCATAAGCAACATACTAAACGATCAAGTGCTAAGCTAACGGAATGGGTCAAGTCAATCACATCATTCTCCTAATGATGTGATCCGTTAATCAAATGACAACTCATGTCTATGGTTAGGAAACATAACCATCTTTGATTTAACGAGCTAGTAAAGTAGAGGCATACTAGTGACACTCTGCTTGTCTATGTATTCACACATGTATTATGTTTCCGGTTAATACAATTCTAGCATGAATAATAAACATTTATCATGATATAAGGAAATAAATAATAACTTTATTATTGCCTCTAGGGCATATTTCCTTCAGTCTCCCACTTGCACTAGAGTCAATAATCTAGATTACACAAGAATGATTCTAACACCCATGGAGTCTTGGTGCTGATCATGTTTTGCTCGTGGAAGAGGCTTAGTCAATCTGTCTGCAACATTTAGATCCGTATGTATCTTGCAAATCTCTATGTCTCCCATTTGGACTTGGTCCCGAATGGAATTGAAGCGTCTCTTGATATGCTTGGTCCTCTTGTGAAATCTGGATTCCTTTGCCAAGGCAATTGCACCAAGATTGTCACGAAGATCTTCATTGGTCCCGATGCACTAGGTATGACACCTAGATCGGAAATGAACTCTTTCATCCAGACTCCTTCATTTCTTTGCTTCGAAGCAGCTATGCACTCCGCTTCACATGTAGATCCCGCCACGGCGCTTTGTTTAGAATCGCACCAACCGACAGCTCCACCGTTTAATAAAAATACGTATCCGGTTTGCGATTTAGAATCGTCGGATCAGTGTCAAAAGCTTGCATCGACGTAACCATTTACGATTAGCTCTTTGTCACCTCCATATACGAGAAACATATCCTTAGTCCTTTTCGTATTTCAGGATGTTCTTGACCGCTGTCCGATGATCCACTCTGGATTACTTTGGTACCTTCCTGCCAAGCTTATTGCTAAGCATACGTCGGTCTGGTACACAGCATTGCATACATGATAGAGCCTATGGCTGAAGCATAGGGAACATTTTTCATTTTCTCTCTATCTTCTGCTGTGGTCGGGCATTGAGTCTGACTCAATTTCACACCTTGTAACATAGGTAAAAGACCTTTCTTTGCCTGATCCATTTTGAACTTTTTCAAAACTTTATCAAGGTATGTGCTTTGTGAAAGTCCAATTAAGCGTCTTGATCTATCTCTATAGATCTTGATGCCCAATATGTAAGCAGCTTCACCGAGGTCTTTCATTGAAATTTTTTTATTCAAGTATCCTTTTATGCTATCCAGAAATTCTATATCATTTCCAATTAACAATATGTCGTCCACATATAATATTAGAAATGCTACTGAGCTCCCACTCACTTTCTTGTAAATACAGGCTTCTCCAAAAGTCTCAGATAAAACCATATGATTTGATCACACTATCAAAGCGTTTATTCCAACTCCGAGAGGCTTGCACTGCACCATAAATTGATCATGGAGCTTGCACACTTTGTTAGCATCTTTTGGATCAACAAAACCTTCCGTTGCATCATATACAACTCTTCTTCTAGAAATCCATTCAAGAATGCAGTTTTTACATCCATTTGCCAAATTTCATAATCATAAAATGCAGCAATTGCTAACATGATTCGGACAGACTTAAGCATCGCTACGGGTAAGAAAGTCTCATCGTAGTCAACCCCTTGAACTTGTCGAAAACCTTTCGCAACAAGTCGAGCTTTATAGACAGTTGTATTACCATCGGCCAGTCTTCTTCTTGAAGATCCATTTATTCTCAGTGGCTTGCCGATCATCGCAAAGTCAACCAAAGTCCATACTTTGTTCTCATACATGGATCCCATCTCAGATTTCATGGCTTCAAGCCATTTTGCGGAATCTGGGCTCACCATCGCTTCTTCATAGTTCGTAGGTTCACCATGATCTAGCATCATGACTTCCGAATAGGATTACCGTACCACTCAAAGTGCGGATTTTATTCTGGTTGATCTACGATTCAGTGACAACTTGATCTCAAGTTTCATGATCATTATCATTATCTTCCTCGCTAAGCGGTGTAGGTGTCACGAAACCGATTTACGTGATGAACTACTTTCCAATAAGGGAGCTGGTACTATTACCTCATCAAGTTCCACTTTCCTCCCACTCACTTCTTTCGAGAGAAACTCCTTCTCTAGAAAGGATCCATTCTTAACAACGAATGTCTTGCCTTCGGATCTGTGATAGAAGGTATACCCAATTGTCTCCTTTGGGTATCCTATGAAGACACATTTTTCCGATTTGGGTTCAAGCTTATCGAGGTTGAAGTTTTTTCACATAAGCATCGCAACCCCAAACTTTTAGAACGACAACTTTGGTTTCTTGCTAAACCATAGTTCATAAGGTGTCGTCTCAACGGATTTTGACGGTGTCCTATTTAACGTGAATGCGGCCGTCTCTAAAGCATAACCCCAAAACCATAGCGGTAAATCGGAAATAGACATCATAGATCGCACCATATCTAGTAAAGTATGATTACGACGTTCGGACACACCATTACGCTGTGGTGTTCCCGGTGGCGTGAGTTGCGAAACTATTCCGCATTGCTTCAAATGTAGACCAAACTCGTAACTCAAATATTCTCCTCCACGATCAGATCGTAGAAACTTTATTTTCTTGTTACGATGATTTTCAACTTCACTCTGAAATTCTTTGAACTTTTCAAATGTTTCAGATTTATGTTTCATTAAGTAGATATACCCGTATCTGCTTAAATCATCTGTGAAGGTGAGAAAATAACGATATCCGCCACGAGCTTCAACATTCATCGGACCACATACATCTGTATGTATGATCTCCAATAAATCTATTGCTCTCTCCATACAACCGGAGAACGGTGTTTTAGTCATCTTGCCCATGAGGCACGGTTCGCAAGTACCAAGTGATTCATAATCAAGTGATTCCAAAAGTCCATCAGTTTGGAGTTTCTTCATGCGTTTTACACCGATATGACCTAACCGGCGGTGCCACAAATAAGTTGCACTATCATTATCAACTCTGCATCTTTTGGCTTCGACATTATGAATATGTGTATCACTACCGCCGAGATTCAACAAGAATAGACCATTCTTCAAGGGTGCATGACCATAAAAGATATTACTCATATAAATAGAACAACCATTATTCTCTGATTTAAATGAATAACCGTCTCGCATCAAACAAGATCCAGATATAATGTTCATGCTCAACGCTGGCACCAAATAACAATTATTTAGGTCTAAAACTAATCCCGAAGGTAGATGTAGAGGTAGCGTGCCGACCGCGATCACATTGACTTTGGAACCGCTTTCCCACGCGCATCGTCACCTCGTCATTTGCCGATTGCTCGTCTATTACAGAGTCCCTGCTTCGAGTTGCAAATATTAGCAATGTAACCAAGTATCAAATACCCAGTGCTACTACGAGCTCTAGTAAGGTACACATCAATAACATGTATATCACATATACCTTTGTTCACCTTGCCATCCTTCTTATCCGCCAAATACTTGGGGCAGTTCCGCTTCCAAAGTGTCGGTCTGCTTGCGGTAAAACACTCGATTTGTGCTTAGGTCCAGACTTGGGTTTCTTCTCTTGAGCAGCAACTTTCTTGCTGTTCCTTTTGAAGTTTCCTTCTTCTTCCCTTTGCCCTTTTCTTGAAACTAGTGGTCTTGTTGACCATCAACACTTGATGCTCTTTCTTGATTTCTACCTCCGCTGACTTTTAGCATTGCGAAGAGCTCAGAATTGTCTTAGTCATCCCTTGCATATTATAGTTCATCACGAAGCTCTTGTAGCTTGGTGGTAGTGATTGGAGAATTCTGTCAATGACACTATCATCCGGAAGATTAACTCCCAGCTGAATTAAGTGATTATTATACCCGGACATTTTGAGTATGTGCTCACCGACGTGAACTATTCTCCTCCATCTTGCAGCTATAGAACTTATTGGAGACTTCATATCTCTCAATCCGGGCATTTGCTTGAAATATTAACTTCAACTCTTGGAACATCTCATATGCTCCATGACGTTCAAAACGTCGTTGAAGACCCGGTTCTAAGCCGTAAAGCATGGCACATGAACTATAGAGTAGTCATCAGCTTTGCTCGCCAGACGTTCACAACTTCTCGCGTTGCTCTCAAGAAGAGTTCGGCACCTAGCGGTGCTTCCGTGATTTAATTCTTCTTGCAGCAATGAGGATAATCCTCAAATTACGGACCCGATCCGTGTAATTGCTACCATCATCTTTCAACTTTGCTTTCTCAAGGAACGCATTAAAATTCAACGGAACAACAAGACGAGCCATCTATCTACAAAGTGAACATAGGCAAGCAAAATACTATCAGTACTAAGTTCATGATAAATTTAAGTTCAATTAATCATATTAAATAACTCCCACTTAGACAGATATCTCTCTAGTCATCTAAGTGATTACGTGATCCAAATCAACTAAACCATAACCGATCATCACGTGAGATGGAGTAGTTTTCAATGGTGAACATCACTATGTTGATCATATCTACTATATGATTCACGCTCGACCTTTCGGTCTCCGTGTTCCGAGGCCATATCTGCATATGCTAGGCTCGTCAAGTTTTAACTGAGTATTCTCGTGTGCAAAAACTGGCTTGCACCCGTTGTAGATGGACGTAGAACTTATCACACCCGATCATCACGTGGTGTCCGGGTACTACTGAACTTTTAGCAACGGTGCATACTCGTGGAGAACACTTCTTGATAATTTTAGTGAGAGATCATCTTATAATGCTACCGTCAATCAAAGCAAGATAAGATGCATAAAGGATAAACATCGCATGCAATCAATATAAGTGATATGATATGGTCATCATCATCTTGTGCTTGTGATCTCCATCTCCGAAGCACCGTCATGATCACCATCGTCACCGGCGCGACACCTTGATCTCCATCGTAGCATCTTTGTCGTCTCGCCAACTATTGCTTCTACGACTATCGCTCTTTGCTTAGTGATAAAGTAAAGCAATTACATGGCGCTTGCATTTCATACAATAAAGCGACAACCATATGGCTCTCGCCGATTGCCGATAACTTCGGTTATAAAACATGATCATCTCATACAATAAAATATAGCATCACGTCTTGACCACATCACATCACAACATGCCCTGCAAAAACAAGTTAGACGTCCTCTACTTTGTTGTTGCAAGTTTTACGTCATTGCTACGGGCTGAGCAAGAACCGTTCTTACCTACGCATCAAAACCACAACGATAGTTTGTCAAGTTGGTGTTGTTTTAACCTTCGCAAGGACCGGGCGTAGCCACACTCAGTTCAACTAAAGTGAGAGAGACAGACACACCGGTCACCTTTAAGCAACGAGTGCTCGGAGCGGTGAAACCAGTCTCGCCAGAAGCGTCTGGCGTAATGTCGGTCCGGCTGCTTCATCTCACAATACCGCTGAACCAAAGTATGACATCTTTGGTAAGCAAGATGACTTATATCGCCCACAACTCACTTGTGTTCTACTCGTGCATATGACATCAACGCATAAAACCAGGCTCGGATGCCATCGTTAGGGAACGTAGTAATTTCAAAAATTTCCTACGCACACGCAAGACCATGGTGATAGCATAGCAACGAGAGGAGAGTGTCTGTCCACGCACTGTACCCTAAAGCGAAGCGCGTTATTACAACGCGGTTGATGTAGTCGACGTCTTCACGATCCGACCGATCCAAGTACCGAACGTGACGGCACCTCCGTGTTCAGCACATCGTTCAGCTCGATGACGATCCCGGGCTCCGATCCAGCAAAGCTTCAGGATGAGTTCACAAGACGACGGGCGTGGTGACGATGATGATGCTCCACCGACGCAGGCTTCGCCTAAGCTCCGCGACGACACGACTTCACGGCGCAGGCTTCGCCTAAACTCCGCGACGATATGACCGAAGTGGAATATGGTGGAGGGGGCACCGCACACGGCTAAGGAACGATCCGTAGATCAACTTGTGTGTCATGGGGTGCCCCTGCCTCAGATATAAAGGAGCAAGGGGGTGCGGCCAGCCCAAGAAGCGGCGCTGGAGGAGTCCTACTCCCACCGGAGTAGGACTCCCCCTTCCTTGTTGGATTAGGATTGGGGAAGGGGAAGAGGGAAGGGCGCCCCCTCTCCTTGTCCTATTCGGACTAGAGGGGAGGGCGCGGCCTGCCTGGCCGGCCCTTTCCTCTTCTCCCTATGGCCCATCAAGGCCCATAGACCCCCGGGGTTCCGTGAACCCCTGTTCCTAACTTCCTGTTTTCATCCGGAACCTTTCCGAAGTCCAAACATAGGCTTCCAATATATCAATCTTTATGTCTCGACCATTTCGAGACTCCTCGTCATGTCCGTGATCACATCCGGGACTCCGAACAACCTTCGGTACATCAATACTTACAAACTCATAATGAACTGTCATCAAAACGTTAAGCGTGCGGACCCTACGGGTTCGAGAACTATGTAGACATGACCTAGAACCATTCTCGGTCAATAACCAATAGCGGAACCTGGATGCCCATATTGGTTCCTACATATTCTACGAAGATCTTTATCGGTCAAATCAGCATAATCGACATCGTTGTTCCCTTTGTCATCGTTATGTTACTTACCCGAGATTCGATCGTCGGTATCCAATACCTAGTTCAATCTCGTTACCGGTAAGTCTCTTTACTCGGTCCGTAATACATCATCTCACAACTAACTCATTAGTTGCAATGCTTGCAAGGCTTATGTGATGTGTATTACCGAGAAGGCCCAGAGATACCTCTCCGACAATCGGAGTGACAAAACCTAATCTCGATTCATGCCAACTCAACATATACTTTTGGAGACATCTGAGAGTACCTTTATAATCACCCGATTACGTTGTGACGTTTGGTAGCACACAAAATGTTCCTCCTGTAAACGGGAGTTGCATAATCTCTTTGTTTCTGGAACTTTGTTTAAGTCATGATGAAAGCATAAGCAACATACTAAACGATCAAGTGCTAAGCTAACGGAATGGGTCATGTCAATCACATCATTCTCCTAATGATGTGATCCCGTTAATCAAATGACAACTCATGTCTATGGTTAGGAAACATAACCATCTTTGATTTAACGAGCTAGTAGAGGCATACTAGTGACACTCTGTTTGTCCATGTATTTACACATGTATTATGTTTCCGGTTAATACAATTCTAGCATGAATAATAAAGATTTATCATGATATAAGGAAATAAATAATAACTTTATTATTGCCTCTAGGGCATATTTCCTTCACATAGACAGAGGCATACCTACATTGTGATCCACAATACGGCTCGACCGCTCCCGGGCACATATACTTCCACTGCTCCCTTTTTCTCCTTTTCATGTTTCTTTTCCACAGGCCTCCTCTGACGGCCTGACCAGCGGCCCTTTTGAAGGATAAATACACCAAGATGGCAAGAAGCACAGACGTACAGGGGAATTTCTAGGTGGTTTCTTTAACGATCACTGTCGGTGTCAAAACCGGCGGATCTCGGGTAGGGGGTCCCGAACTGTGCGTCTAGGCGGATGGTAACAGGAGACAAGGGACACGATGTTTTTACCCAGGTTCGAGCCCTCTCGATGGAGGTAATACCCTACTCCTGCTTGATTAATATTGATGATATGGGTAGTACAAGAGTAGATCTACCACGAGATCGAGAGGCTAAACCCTAGAAGCTAGCCTATGGTATGATTGTTGTTCGTCCCCACGGACTAAAACCCTTCAGTTTATATAGACACCGAATATGGTTAGGGTTACACAGTAGTCGGTTACAATGGTAGGAAATCTACATATCTCAGACGCCAAGCTTGCCTTCCACGCCAAGGAAAGTCCTATCCGGACACGGACGAAGTCTTCAATCTTGTATCTTCATAGTCCAGAGTCCGCCAAAGATGATAGTTCGCTATCCGGACACCCCCTAGTCCAGACTCCTCAAGAGTCTCCCGAACCAGGCTTCAATGATGATAAGTCTGGCGTGTTGATTGTCTTCGGCATTGCAAGGCGGGTTCCTCCGAATCTCGTGTTGAATAGTGTCCGCTTTCTTGTGAATATCGCGCTTCTCGCTTCCACGCCCAATAATGGCCATCTTCCACGTGTCGAACGTAATGTGATAACTCGTGGTATCTTTACATTTACCCCTTGTTGTGCAAATGAGCCGTCTATAAAAGAGACGGGATCCAGATCCGGATCACACCATCCTCCCTTCATGAGCCTTCATCGAGTGCCTTTGACAAAAAACCACTCCACCATGGGCCGACGCTGCTCCTCCTCTCGCGTTCCCAGCCCTCAGCCCGGAGATTGGGGAGATGCTCGATCCAAGACAAATAATTGGTGGTGCTCCAAACCAAGGGATTCCTTCCCCCGGCCTTCATGGTTTCGGTGCGTTCCGGACTCGCCACTTACAAGGGCGGGAAGCAGGCGGAGAGCATCCCCGATCCTTCTAAGGGAGAGCGGGTATGCCTCGTCTCTTACCTAATGAGGGGACTCGGATTTCCAATCCATCCGTTTCTCCGGGGGCTTCTGGAGTTCTACGGCCTCCAGCTGCACAACCTTACGCCTGCCTCCATCTCGCATATAGCGGGCTTTGTGGCCCTTTGCGAGCTGTTTCTGGGCGTTGAGGCCCATTTCGCTCTGTGGAAGAGGTTGTTCTGCCTTGTGCCTCGTTCTCACGAAGGGTCAATATATCAAGTGGGCGGAGCCGAACTATGGCGCATCGCCGGGACCGGATACTTATCCGGAACCCCAAAGAAGTTGTCCGAGGACTGGCCCTCGGAATGGTTTTACATGGAGGATGTCCCGCTGTCGGATCCTGTTCGGATCGGCCTTCTGGAGTTTAGCAACGCTCCTCTGAAGAAGCGCCTAAGCTGGCGCCGCGAGGCCCCCAGGGAAAATGACCGGACGCCCTTTACTTGATGAGTCGAATAAGATTATCGGGCTCATGCCGGATTGACCATGATCGAGTCATGGCAATCTGCATTATGAGGAGTGCAGCCGCCCAATATAGGGGCCACCCCATGTGGGACTTCAACGGGAGGACGATGCCACCCGCCATGGCCGCAAAGGGCGGGATCGGTCACCGAACTGGTGAAGACCTTGTCCGCCATGTACAAAGGGGAAGAGGAGGATTTTCTCTGCGTCCATCGAACGGGTTTTCTTGAATAATCCTCGAAGTTGGGTAAGCAAATATCTTTGTGGCCTGTCCGATCCATGTTCCCGTGGTTAAATATCTCATTTCATGGTTTCTACGCAGAACTGCGCCGGGCCGTGGAGAAGATACACAACCCGCCCCGCAACCCGAGGATCCGGAACGGTCCCTCGATCCGGCCTCCGAAGAGGACCCGATATAAAGGTGGAGCTGATCGACGGGGTGTTCCACCAACTTAGCATCGACAATGCTTTGGTTGCCATTACGGGCGACTACCCTGGATTATTTTCGGCCTCCCAGGTAACCGTGACCGAAGTCCGGATACCATGACCAACCCGTGCTTTACTTCTAATCACCACATATTTGATGGTGTTTCACAGGGGGTGCCTTCAGAACGGGAAGCCGAGCCTGCCGCGGCCGGCCCAACAAGGCAGCTCGCCCAAGAAAGCGGAAAAGAAGTGCGGTATGACTCGACACGTCGCCAACAAAGATGATGTGCCATCGTGTTTTAAGGAGAGGTTCCTGGGAGGCACACTGACGCTCGTGGTTTTTTCAGGAAAAAGAGCGCTCGCCGGACCGAGTCCGGAGAAGTTGCCAATTGGACCTCCGCCAACCAGGATCAAAAGCCGAGTCCGGAAGGGGGTACAAACACGAGGCGTGCATCGGATGCTCCTCCAACGGAGGATGCCGACAGACTGTCCGCCACCAAGTCGGAGGTGGAGAGCGCCATGAATCATAGGCACCGCCGGACTATTCTACGTGACGCATGTTTCTCCCAAGAGGCGTTGGACGCCTTTAGTTCGGGAGAAGCGCACCTCCGTGCCGCTCAAGATGGCCTAGCCAGAGCCACGGAGCATTATGTGAAAGACATACCGGTAAGGAATTTTGATGATTATATATGCCAAGAGCCCCGAGACTTAAAATAGTTAGGATAACTGATTTAAGGATCATTCGAAATGCAAGTTCTTACCGAAAAGAATACACGTTTGTCCCAGGATCTTGAAGAGTGCAAGGCCCAACTTGAGGTCAAGATCGTCATGACCGGGAAGCCATGAAGACTCCCTCCGTAATATATGCCCTTCAAAGTAGAAGTAGTTTCGCAAAGTGCGGCGTGTGCATAAATCTGACATTAACATTGCAGATAGCACCGGAATGGATCCGGACAAGCAACAGCTCCTGCGCCAGCTAAAGGCCGGCGAGAGCGTGCTTACGAGGGTGCGGAAGGAGAAAAATAATCTCCAAGATGCCAGCACCCAACTGGGTGAGGAACTAAAGGATGTTCGTGCCCAGTTGTCTGACTCCGTAAAGGAGAATCGACGGCTTCGTCGTGGCATTTTCAGTAAGTGCTTCAACGAACTTTGAAAGAGTTCGCGAGGAAGGCGACTAACATAAACATGTATGTAGGTTTGCTCACAGTGTCGCCCCGAGGAGGAGATGCCCAGTTCTTCGGGTGATCTTCTTCCCGGAATCAAGGCTACCGCATTTAACGAAGTTCGACAGTGATGAAAGGCGACGCCTGTGCCTTGTGGCCATCTATCTCCCTGCCTCAAGGCATTGGGAAGCCGGGCAGAGCGGCTTCAAGGAGAACGGCGGCGCTTCCGACTATGGAATATATCGGCCTGCCGTCAAAGGCGCCAGGAGGCTGGGCCATGGTAAAGACGCCAGACACGGTTGTCGACCCAAACCACATGGCCGAGGTCGGACCTGTGGGGCCTGATGGAAAGGAGATCCTGTAAGCTTAGTGTACGGCCAAGTAGAATTGGCTGCCAAGTATTCCCAAAGAAGATTGTAAATTAGATAGCCTATTAGATGGCATTGAGGAGGAATACAATTAGTCGAGTTGACTATGTAATTGAATATGACATGAAAAATGTCTTCTAGCCAGATTGTAGATCGCTTTGTCATAGCGGACCTTTTCGCTCGACCTCGGGACCCAATAGTCCTGAGTGTGTCCGAATACCCTCGTGGTTATGTAAGAACCGGGCATGCATGGAGATAAGGCGAGGGGTCATTATTGTTGTATCGCATAAGTGCCCAACTAGTTATGTTATATTACAAGGATAGTAAGAAACATCTTCCGGGGAGAATAGTTCCGTTAAGGGTTCCTTTTCTCGGGAGGCATGCCCTAAAGTGCATGTCCAAACTGCTAAGAAAGCGTAAAATCATCTGGGGCAGATGGATAAATAGTTAAAAATCATCTTTCAGTTCACCGAATCGAATAGTCCCTTAAGAACGCTAGCTTTCGACTTCACCCGGCCCGAGGTACACATCCGGTGACCCGGCAAGAATAATCGCAGAGGTGCTCCTTTACCACCTAGCCGAACAATCGGGAACGTAGGGGTAAGCACAGAGCCGTGCAAACCAGCTTGGCCAAAACTTAAGTCATATCGATGCATATAATGGTGAGTAAAAGGTACATGCGGAAGTTTGACACATGTGTTGGGCATGAAGCTCAGATAAATAAGCTTCGTTAAAGAAGCCCCAGTATAATGAGCGCTGGCAGCGCCACAAGTATGTGCGAACAAAGCACAAACGAGCCTCTAAAGGCTTCAAGAAGAAGGATGAGGAAGGAGAGAAATAAAAGACAGCAAAAATAGAAAATGTGGATGGAGGAAGGAGACGAACTCGGAGCCCGGCGCTTAGGCGTAGAATCTTCGTAGACGGGCTGCGTTCCATGGGTTCGGCTCGAGTCGGTTATCCGATGCGTTTCGCAGACGGTATGCTCCGCCGGTCAGGACCTGGTCGATGATGAAGGGACCTTCCCATTTGGGCTTGAGTTTGTCCTTTTTCTTGTCCGGCAGGCGTAGAACTAGTTCGCCAACGTTGTAAGCTTTGGCCCGTACTTCCCTGCTTTGGTATCTTCGAGCCTGCTGTTGATAAAATACGGAAAGAGCTTTTGCCACGTCGCGCTCCTCCTCCAATGCGTCCAAACTGTCCTGCCGATCGAGCTTGGCTTCTCTTTCTTCATACATGCGCACGCGAGGTGAGTCATGCATTATGTCGCAGGGCAAGACTGCCTCTGCGCCGTACACCATAAAAAATGGTGTGAATCCGGTAGTACGATTCGGTGTGATCCGCAGCCCCCAGAGTACGGAGTCGAGCTCTTCAACCCAGTGTGTGTTAGATTCCTTGAGGGACCGCACTAGTCTGGGTTTAATGCCGCTCATGATTAGACCGTTTGCTCGCTCGACTTGACCGTTGGTTTGAGGGTGATAGACCGAGGCGTAATCGAGCTTGATGCCCATGTTTTTGCACCATAATTTGACCTCATCGGCCGTGAAGTTGGTGCCGTTATCGCGATGATACTGTGGGGGACGCCGTAACGGTGCACTACCCCTGATATGAAGTCTATCACCGGCCCGAATTCGGCCGTTTTAATAGGCTTGGCCTCTATCCATTTGGTGAATTTATCCACCATGACCAATAGGTATTTTTGCTTGTGGGTTCCTCCCTTAAGGGGTCCGACCATGTCAAGCCCCTGCATCGCGAACGGCCAGTGATGGGTATAGTTTTGAGGGCGGTGGGTGGCATGTGGCTTTGGTTAGCAAAAGCTGGCAACCGACGATCGTTGGACTAAATCCTCAAGATCTTCCGAGCCGTCGGCCAATAAAATCTTGTACGGAAGGCCTTGCCTACAAGGGCCCGGGCTGCGGCGTGGTGCCCACCCAGTCCGGCATGAATTTCAGCCAGGAGGTTTCGCCCTTCCTCTTCGGAGATACACCTTTGAAGGACTCCTGTTATGCTTTTCTTATAGAGCTCTCCCTCATGGACTTTATAGGCTTTGGATCGCCGTACTATGCAAATGAGCCTCATTTTGGTCTTCGGGAGTTCCTGCCTAGTTAGGTAGGCTAGGAATGGTTCCGTCAGAGGCGATAACCGCCATTATTTCGTGGGTGGAGGGTGTTATCTCGTTGGCGAGCCTCCGATTGTGTCGAGTGTTCGTGTCGTGCGGTGCGGTTGGAGTGCAGATTGTTATTTCCGGACTCCCCTTCCCATAGTACGGATGGCTTGAACAGCCGTCCCAGGAAGATGTTGGGCAGGACGGCATCGCGTTTTGCGCCGATGCGTGCCAATACGTCCGCCGCTTGGTTGTTATCCCGGGCTATATGATGAAATTCGAGCCCTTCAACTGCGTCTTGACATTTTTAGGACCGCATTGCGGTACGCTGCCATTTTTGGATCTTTGGCATCAAAGTCTCCGTTTATTTAAGATATCGCGAGGTTCGAATCCCGCGCACCTCTAGGCGCTTAATGCCCACGGAGATCGCCATCCGGAGGCCGTGCGTAAGGGCCTCAGATTCGCCGCGTTGTTGGAGTCCGTATACATTATCTGAAGGACGATGGATCTGTGTCCTCGGTTGGGGACGCCAGACGACGCCACTGTGTCGGCCAACATTTTGGAGCCGCCAAAGTGCATGATCGAATTGGAGTATGCGCCGTACTCTTTAGGGAGTTCGGCCGGTCCATTCGCCACGAAGTCGGCCAAAACCTGCGACTTAATAGCTCGTCGTGGCTTATAGGTTATGTCGAATGGATGGAGCTCTATGGCCCATTTAGCAATTGACCCGTCGCGTCATGATTGTTTATAATGTCGTTAAGAGGTACTTCGAGGCTACCGTTATCGAACACTCTTGAAAGTAGTGTCGCAGCTTCCGGATGCCATGAACACCGCGTATGCTATTTTTTGATAATGTGGGTACCGGACTTGCATGGAGTTAGGACAATGGACACATAGTAAACCGGTTTTTGAAGAGGGAACTTGTGTCCGCTCTGCTTTCGTTCGACGACGAGCACCGCTACCGACAACTTGATGTGTTGCGGCGATATATAATAGCATTGGTTCGCCCATGTTGGGCGCGCCAGACCGGATTTGTTGCCAATATGGCTTTTATTTCTTCGAGTCCGGCCGTGGCGGCATCCGGCCCACTCGAAGTGTTCGGCGCGCCAGAGGAGGCGGTAAAGGGTAACGCCTTTTCTCCCAACGGGAAATAAAGCGGCTTAAAGCCGCCACGCATCCAAATAATTTTGTATTTGTTTGAGGTCTTTTGGAATATCCAATTGTGACAGAGCTCGGATCTTGGCTGGGTTTGCTTCAATTCCTCTACCGGACACAATGAAGCCCAAGAGCTTTCCTACCGAACGCCAAGACGCATTTTTCCGGATTGAGCTTAATGTCATATTTTCGGAGATTGTCGAATGTGAGCCTCAAGTCGCCTACTAGAGTTTCGACATGCTTGGATTTGACGACCACGCCATCTACATATGCTTCCACCGCTTTGCCGATCCGGTTTGTCGACATGTCCGAATCATGCTACCGATATGTTGCGCCCGGCGTTTTGAGCCCAAGGGCATTGTGTTGAAGCGTAATGGGCCGTATGGAGTGATGAATGCTGTTATGGCTTGGTCAGTTCGCCATCTTGATTTGGTGGTAGCCGGAGTACGCCACGAGGAAGCACAATGAGTCGTGTCCGTCAGAAGGCCGATAATTTGATCAATGCGAGGGAGGAAGGGATCCTTTGGGCAAGCCTTATTAAGGTCTTTGAAATCAACACATAGGCGCCAGATTTATCCTTCTTTGGTACCATCACCAGATTTGCTAGCCATCCGGATGTTTTATATCTCTGATGAATCCGGCTTCGAAAGTTTGGCTAGTTCCTCTCCCATGGCCTGTCTCTTGGGTTCGAAAAGCGCCAAGAGCCTGTTTGACTGGCTTGAATCCTTTTAGGGTATTTAGGCTGTGCTCGGCCAGCCGACGTGGGATTCCTGGCATGTCTGAAGGATGCCAGGCAAAAATGTCCCAGTTTTCTCGTAGAAATTGTCGTAGTGCAGCGTCTACATTAGGGTTTAATTGTGCCCCAATGGAGGCCGTCTTTGCAGGGTCCGTTGGGTGGACTTGGAATTTGACTATTTCATCCGCTGGTTTAAAAGAGGTGGACTTGGATCTTTTATCAAGTATCACATCGTGAATCGTTTCACCGTGGAGCGATCGCAGTTGAGTTCCTCGGCCGCTAGGGCTTCGGATAGTGCCTCGAGGTTTAGTGCGGCTGTCTTGTTTTCGACGCGGAGTGCTATGTTCGGATCACTAGCGAGAGTGATGATTCCGTTAGGTCCGGGCATTTTAAGCTTCATCATAATGGGGTATAGCTTGAAAAATTGTGAATGCCTCTCGCCTCTAATAAAGCGTGATATCCATCGCTGAACGGGCCACTTGAAATGTGACCTCCTCGGACCTGTAATTGTCCGTGAGCGAACACTACGTCGATGTGATTTTTCCTGCAGCATGCTTCCCAGCTAGGGATTATTCCTCTAAAGGTTGTGCCGCTTCGCTCAATGCGGTTCCATCTATTTCCATTTTTCGGAGGGTTTCCTCGTAGATGAGGTTTAGTTCACTGCCGCCATCCATGAGTACCTTAGTAATGCGAAGTCCGCCCACTATTGGACTAAGGACCAATGCGGCCGGTGCTCGGGTTGTTCGAATTTGGGTTAAATCACGGCATTAAAGGTAATAGCCGTGTCACCCATGGATTTATTGTTGCTACTTGGTAGACTTCGCAAGGTTATGGAGTGTTCGCTTCGAATGTTATTTGATGCGAAAGTCTCGAAGACTGTTAATACCGTACTGGTGTTGCTAGGCTGGGATTCTGAGGCTAGAAGCTCTTCGCCACTTTTGGCCACCTGCCGTAGTATCCAACATGCTCGAAGGCTATGAGTTGGAGTGGCGCCCTCTGTGCTATGAATTTTGCATGGTCCGTTTAGCCAACCCTCCAGTACGGTTCCGTACCCTTTAGGGGGTTTTTGTTTTTTGATGTTTAACCCAAGTGCTTGGTGATAATGCACCCTTTTATTTTGGACTAGGGCTGTATTCGGAGCCGGATTATCCCAAAATTTACTTTCGGTTTTCCAAGCACTCTCCATCATACAGTACTTTTGTACTATGGTCACCAAGTCAGCAAAGCGTGTAATTTCGCGACGACTTATGTATGGCGTTTAGGATTCCCTTGTCCGTGCAATTATTGCAGAAAAGTGAGATTGCATCCTCCTCTCGGCAGTCCTTTATCCTGTCCATAACCAGGAGGAATCTGGCCCAGTAATGATGTACTGTTTCAGCGGGCTCTTGCCGAATTCGGGATAGATCGCTAATGTTTGGGTGGACGGTGGAACTAGATCCTAACCCGTCCAATTTAAGACTCGAGGGCGAGAAGTTTCCGAACTTGGAAGTTTGGATTTTTTGAATGCTATCCAATGAATCCAACCCGCCGCCTGACTTTAAGTTCAAGGCTTGATCGACATCCGTCCCTCTGCGGGAATCCAGCATGGAGGGATCGGGAATCCGGACGTAGCTAGTCCTTAAGATAGAAGAAGAATCGCCGTATTGCTCCTCTACCACAGCAACATGAAGGGTAGCACGGGAGAGTTGATCTCTCTCGGATCGGTTTTAGGCCCGATCTGGTCGTAGTCTGTGGCGACTCCTGTATGGCGATGCGATCCAAGAGCTCGCTTACGGAGGAGAGCTCGATCGATCTAACTGCTCGGCAAGTTCCGAGTTAACGTGAAGATTGGTTTCGATGACCCGAGAAGTCATCGTTGCTGGTATTTAACCGGGCGGTCATAAGAAAACCACCTAATCAAGAGTCGACCGGTGGCCAAGGCTCCTTTGGCGATACTATCGCCTTTAAAGACGGATGAGGCATCCTTCCCGACGGGCGACGGCAACGCAGGAACTCACAATGAAAGAACCAATGTCGGAGCCAAAACTAGCGGATCTCGGGTAGGGGTCCCGAACAAGGCGTCTAGGCGGATGGTAATAGGAGACAAGGGACACGATGTTTTTACCTGTGTTCGGGCCCTCTCGATGGAGGTAATACCCTACTCCTGCTTGATTAATATGTATGATATGGGTAGTACAAGAGTAGATCTACCACGAGATCGTAGAGGCTAAACCCTAGAAGCTAGCCTATGGTATGATTGTTGTTCGTCCTACGGACTAAAACCCTTCGGTTTATATAGACACCGAATATGGTTAGGGTTACACAGAGTCGGTTACAATGGTAGGAAATCTACATATCTGCATCGCCAAGCTTTCCTTCCACGCCAAGGAAAGTCCTATCCGGACACGGGACGAAGTCTTCAATCTTGTATCTTCATAGTCCAGGAGTCCGGCCAAAGATGATAGTTCGGCTATCCGGACACCCCCTAGTCCAGGACTCCCTCAATCACTCTACCTGTTTTTAGGACCCACACGCAGCTCTCCCTTGGTTGTGGCATGTTAAATAGCCTGTTGCTTATCGCACTACTTGTACCAATGCACTTTGACGTATTAATCAAATTATAATGGAAACAGTTTGCGGCCCAGATTTTAGGGCCCCGGCTCATTACCTTTGCTCCCTTTCTGTTTTCCTTTTTCTATTGATAACCTTATCAGACAGCACCCGTACACTTTGGAACGTTTCACATTTGCTAGGGGCTTCATAGCGCCCCACACTACGGCAACAAAGTCCGAACACTTTTTACAGTATAGTTCGGCACCCCGAATTTAGCACTATATGCATTGGCTCCGAATCATGTCTTTGGTCAATAGTTGGGTTGCCCGGCTCCTGTGCTTGCTACCTTACGTTCCGCTATATCAGCTAAGGTAGTAAAGGGAGAACTACTGCGATTGTGCCCTGGTTTACCCAAAGGAGCACCTCAGTAGAGAAAGCCGAAAACTGACTGTCATGATGCGGCGAGAGCCGGTCAGCTCTTCGGAGGTCTCAAATCTTTAGAAATTTTTTCCGCATTACGCAAGGGATTGGTACTTGCCCGATAAGGTGTTTGCAGCTTCCTAGTTTGGATACCAGGGGATGCGCCTAAATTTTTATTGTCAAACTCCTATGGCTAAGTGAGGGTGTTCAAGCCGAATAGTCTGATTGCCTGGTTCGTTGCGCTAAACACCTCCTTCAAGGACCAAACAATTGGATCAAGAGTGTTTAGATTACATCCCGAACACCCTCGTACTACCTACGTAAAGGGGTTTAATGACCGCCAACTCTCTGATTTCATACAATACGAACGCACAGGAGGTGAATTTTTTTAAACAAACATTATATTACATAACAACTTTGTTTCATCATACAAGACAGGGACAACATGAATATATTCATTCAAAGATAATGTCTTGCACACATTACGTCGCCACAATGCGAGACCCCTCCAGGACGTCCTCAAAGTACCGCTCGGGCGTGCGGTGCTCCTTGCCTTCGGGCGGCCCCTTGGTCACAAGCTTGACGGCATCCATCTTCGCCCACCACACCTTGACGCGGGTAAAGGCCATGTGCGCGCCCTCGATGCAGGCCGACTGCTTGACGATGTCCAGCCGAGGGCAGGCATCTACCAGCCGCTTCACGAGACCGAAGTAGCTGCTGGGTATAGCTTCGGCAAGCCACAGCCGGATTATCAAATCCTTCATGGCCAGTTCGGCCACCCTATGCAGCTCGACCAACTATTTTAGCTGGTCGGTAAAGGGCACTGGATGTTCTGGCGCAAGGTATTGCGACCAGAACAGCTTCTTCATCGAGCTCCCTTCTTCGGCTCGAAAGAACTCCGCAGCGTCAGAGACACTGCGTGGCAGATCCGCAAACGCCCCTGGAGAACTCCGAATCCGGGTTAGTAAGAAGTACTTCTTATTCACATACTTGCTTTGCATACTAAACGCCTTACCCGCCGCGATTTTCTTGCCCCCCTGGATCTCCTGGAGGGTGCCCTGGGCTTCAACCCGGGCCTCTTCAGCGCTTTGGCGAGCCTTGGCGAGTTCGGTCTCTCGAGCCGAAACATCGCACTCCAAGGCATCGCATTTTTTCACAGCGTCCTGGAGCTCTTGCTGGACCTCGTTAAGCCTGGCCTTGAGCTTCTTACGGGCGGCCTGCTCCTTGGCAGCTTTCTCCTCGGCTTCGGCCAGGGCCTTTTTAAGGGCCTCGACCTCGGTCGTCGCTCCTACACATATCATGACACTACGGTCAATACACATCATTTATTATTTCCGTATATATAACGAGTCATTGCATACCTTGTTGGTCTTCTAGCTGCTTCCTCGCTTGGTCGAGCTCTTCCTCGGCCCGCTCCAGTCTCTGCTTTAATCCGGAACTTCGGCAGTGTGTGAGGTGATACGTCTCCAACGTATCTATAATTTTTGATTGCTCCATGCTACTTTATCTACTGTTTTGGACTATATTGGGATTTATTTTCCACTTTTATATTATTTTTGGGACTAACCTATTAACCGGAGGCCCAGCCCAGAATTGCTGTTTTTTTGCCTATTTCAGTATTTCGAAGAAACAGAGTATCAAACGGAGTCCAAACGGAACGAAACCTTCAGGAATGTGATTTTCTCACCGAACGTGATCCAGGAGACTTGGACCCTACTCCAAGAAGTAACAGAGGTGGTCACGAGGGTGGGGGGCTCCCCGCCCTAGGGCGCGCCTCCCTACCTCGTGGGCCCCTTGTTGCTCCACCAACGTACTCCTTCCTCCTATATATACCTACGTACCCCCAAACGATCAGAACAGGAGCCAAAAACCTAATTCCACCGCCGCAACTTCCTGTATCCACGAGAACCCATCTTGGGGCCTGTTCCGGAGCTCCGCCGGAGGGGGAATCCACCATGGAGGGCTTCTACATCAACACCATAGCCCCTCCGATGAAGTGTGAGTAGTTTACTTCAGACTTTCGGGTCCATAGCTAGTAGCTAGATGGCTTCTTCTCTCTTTTTGGATCTCAATACAATGTTCTCCCCCTCTCTCGTGGAGATCTATTCGATGTAATCTTTGCAGTGTGTTTGTTGAGACCGATGAATTGTGGGTTTATGATCCAGCTTATCTATGAATAATATTTGAATCTCCTCTGAATTCTTTTATGTATGATTGGTTATCTTTGCAAGTCTCTTCGAATTATCCGCTTGGTTTGGCCAACTAGATTGGTAGTTCTTGCAATGGGAGAAGTGTTTAGCTTTGGGTTCAATCTTGCGGTGTCCTTACCCAAAGGATGTAAAGGGTTGCAAGGCACGTATTGTATTGTTGCCATCGAGGATAACAAGATGGGGTATTTATCATATTGCATGAATTTATTCCTCTACATCATGCCATCTTGCTTAAGGCGTTACTCGGTTTTTAACTTAATACTCTAGATGCATGCTGGATAGCGGTCGATGAGTGGAGTAATAGTAGTACATGCAGAATCATTTCGGTCTACTTGTCTTGGACGTGATGCCTATATACATGATCATACCTAGATATACTCATAACTATGCTCAATTTTGTCAATTGCTCAACAGTAATTTGTTCACCCACCGTAGAATACTTATGCTCTTGAGAGAAGCCACTAGTGAAACCTATGGCCCCCGGGTCTATTCTCATCATATCAATCGCCATCACTTTAATACTTGATTTGTTTTTACTTTGTCTTTTACTTTTTACTTTGCATCTCTATATCAAAAATACCAAAAATATTATTTATCATCTCTATCAGATCTCACTCTCGTAAGTGACCGTGAAGGGATTGACAACCCCTAATCGCGTTGGTTGCGAGGAGCTATCGTTTTGTGCGGGTACGAGGGACTTGTGCGTGGCCTCCTACTGGATTGATACCTTGGTTCTCAAAAACTGAGGGAAATACTTACGCTACTTTGCTGCATCATCCTCTCCTCTTCGGGGAAACCAACGTAGTGCTCAAGAGGTAGCAAGAAGAATTTCTGGCGCCGTTGCTGGGGAGGCTCACGCAAGAGCAAGTCAACCATACCATGTACCCATCACAATCCCTATCTCTCGCATTACATTATTTTCCATTTGCCTCTCGTTTTCCTCTCCCCCACTTCACCCTTGCCGTTTTATTCGCCCTCTCTTTCCCAATCTCCTCCTCTTTTTCCCGTTGCCTTTTCCTCGTCCGCTTGCCTTTTGTTTGCTCGTGTGTTGGATTGCTTGTTTGTCGCGATGGCTCAAGATACTACCAAATTGTGTGACTTCACCAATACCAATAATAATGATTTCCTTAGCACTCCGATTGCTCCTCTTGCCAATACCAAATCTTGTGAAATCTATAACGCTTTGTTGAATCTTGTTATGAAAGATCAATTCGCCGGCCTTCCTAGTGAAGATGCCGCTACTCATCTGAATAGCTTCGTTGATTTATGTGATATGCAAAAGAAAAAAGATGTCGATAATGATGTCATTAAATTGAAGCTATTTCCTTTTTCGCTTAGAGATCGTGCTAAAGCGTGGTTTTCATCTTTGCCTAAAAATAGTATTGATTCTTGGAACAAGTGCAAAGATGCTTTTATCTCTAAGTATTTTCCTCCCGCTAAGATTATCTCTCTTAGGAACGATATTATGAATTTTAAGCAACTTGATCATGAACATGTTGCACAAGCTTGGGAGAGAATGGTTTGAACTTGTGGATGATTATACAAAAAATTTATGCCTGATTGAATTTTGCTTCTAGAAATCTTTTAGATTTGGCCGCGGGAGGCACTTTTATGCAAATCACTCTAGGAGATGCTACTAAACTTCTAGATAATATTATGGTTAATTATTGTCAATGGCATACCGAAAGATCCACTAACAAAAAAGTGCATGCGATAGAAGAAATTAATGAGTGGAAAGATGGATGAACTTATGAAATTATTTGCTACTAAGAGTGTTTCTTCTGATCCTAATGATATGACTTTGTCTACTTTGATTGAGAATAATAATGAATCTATGGATGTGAATTTTGTTGGTAGGAATAATTTTGGTAACAACGCGTATAGAGGGAATTTTAATCCTAGGCCTTATCCTAGTAATCCTTCTAATAATTATGGAAATTCCTACAACAACTCTTATGGAAATTTTAATAAGATGCCCTCTGAATTTGAGAGTAGTGTTAAAGAGTTTATGAATTCACAAAAGAATTTTAATGCTTTGCTTGAAGAGAAATTGCTTAAAGTTGATGATTTGGCTAGGAACTTTGATATAATTTCTCTTTAAATTGCTTCTTTAAAGCTTAGATCTATTCCTCCTAAGCATGATATCAATGAGTCTCTCAGAGCTATGAGAATTTCCATTGATGAGTGCAAAGTAAGAACCGCTAGGATGCGTGCTTCTAAAGATGCCTTTATTAAAGTGTGTTCTTCCAATTCCTATGAAAATCAAGATGAGGATCTAAAAGTAATTGATGTGTCCCCCATTAATCTTTGTTTTGCAATATGAATCTTGATGAAACTGAATATGATCTTCCTTTACCTAGAAGGCGTTCTAAGAATTCGGAGTTTTTAGATCTTGATGATGAAATTGATAAATGTGGGATTGAAAGAAATAAAAACCTAGATGTTGCTAAACCCACTATTTTGGATCTCAAGGAATTCAATTATGATAATTGCTCTTTAATTGATTGTATTTCCTTGTTGCAATCCGTGCTAAATTCTCCTCATGCTTATAGTCAAAATAAGGCCTTTACCGAACACATTGTTGATGCCTTGATGCAATCTTATGAAGAAAAACTTGAGTTGAAAGTATCTATCCCTAGAAAGCTCTATGATGAGTGGGAACCTACTATTAAAATTAAAATTACAAATTATGAGTTTCATGCTTTGTGTGATTTGGGTGCTAGTGTTTCCACTATTCCCAAAACTTTGTGTGATTTGCTAGATTTCCGTGACTTTTATGATTGCTCTCTAAACTTGCATCTTGCGGATTCCACTATTAAAAAGCCTATGGGAAGAATTAAAGATTTTCTTATTGTTGCAAATAGGAATTATGTGCCCGTAGATTTTATCGTTCTTGATATAGATAGCAATCCTTCATGTCCTATTATTCTTGGTAGACCTTTCCTTAGAACGATTGGTGCAATTATTGATATGAAGGAAGGAAATATTAGATCCCAATTTCCATTAAAGAAGGGCATGGAACACTTTCCTAGAAATAAAATAAAATTACCATATGAATTTATCATGAGAGCCACTTATGGATTTCCTACCAAAGATGGCAATACCTAGATCTATCCTTGCTTTTATGCCTAGCTAGGGGCGTTAAACGATAGCGCTTGTTGGGAGGCAGCCCAATTTTATTTTTAGTTTTTTTTAATTTTTGCTTCTGTTTAGGAATAAATAATCCATCTAGCCTATGTTTAGATGTGGTTTTATGTTTTAATTAGTGTTTGTGCCAAGCTAGACCTATTGGATCTTCTTGGATGATAGTTATTTGATCTTGCTGTAATTTCCAGAAACTTTGCGTTCAGTACCCGAATTATTAAATATCACCATAACGTGATAAATTACTGATTCCAATTGCTTCTGATCAATAAACAAATTGTCTAGGTCGTCTAATTTTGGTAGATTTTTTTGAGTTCCAGAAGTTTGCGTTAGTTACAGATTACTACAGACTATTCTGTTTTTGACAGATTCTGTTTTTCGTGTGTTGTTTGCTTATTTTGATGAATCTATGGTTAGTAAAATAGTTTATAATCCATAGAGAAGTTGGAATACAGTAGGTTTAACACCAATATAAATAAAGAATGAGTTCATTACAGTACCTTAAAGTAGTCTTTTGTTTTCTTTCTCTAACGGAGCTCACGAGATTTCTATTGAGTTTTGTGTTGTGAAGTTTTCAAGTTTTGGGTAAATTCTTTTGATGGATTATGGAACTAGAAGTGTCAAGAGCCTAATCTTGGGTATGACCATTGCACCCCAAGATAATCCAAGGACACCAAAAAGTAAAATCTTGGTGATGCCCCGGAAGTCATCCCCTCTTTCGTCTACTTCCATCGGTAATTTACTTGGAGCTATATTTTTATTCACCACATGATATGTGTTTTGTTTGGAGCGTCTTGTATTATTTGCGTATTTGCTTGTTAGTTTACCACAATCATCCTTGCTGTACACACCTTTTGAGAGAGCCATACATAAATTGGAATTTGATAGAATACTCTATGTGCTTCACTTATATCTTTTGAGCTTGATAGTTTTGCTCATAGTGCTTCACTTATATCTTTTGAGCGTGATAATTTTTGCTCTAGTGCTTCACTTAGATCTTTTAGAGCACGGTGGTGGATTTGTTTTAAAGAAACTATTGATCTCTCATGCTTCGCTTAGATTATTTTGAGAGTCGTTAATAGCATGGTAATTTGCTTAATATTAATATACTTGGTATTCAAGATATGTGAAACTTTCTTTTGAGTGCGTTGAATACTAAGAAAAGTTTGATGCTTGATAATTGTTTTGAGATATGAAGATGGTGATATTAGAGTCATGCTAGTTGAGTAGTTGTGAATTTAAAGAATACTTGTGTTGAAGTTTGTGATTACCGTAGCATGCACGTATGATGAACCGTTATGTGATGAACTCGGAGCATGATTCATTTATTGATTGTCTTCCTTATGAGTGGCGGTCGAGGACGAGCAATGGTCTTTTCCTACCAATCTATCCCCCTAGGAGCATGCGCGTAATACTTTGCTTTGATAACTTCTAGATTTTTGCAATAAATATATGAGTTCTTTAT
Organism: Aegilops bicornis; assembly: GCA_021605145.1. NCBI lineage: Eukaryota > Viridiplantae > Streptophyta > Magnoliopsida > Poales > Poaceae > Aegilops > Aegilops bicornis. The sequence continues at coordinate 626,419,642 of CM038671.1, read as the reverse complement.
GACTAATGTTGAGTCCATGGATTATACACATTTTTTCCCATCCTTCCACCATTGCTAGCCTCTCTAATACCGCGCACTTTTCGCCGGTATCATACACCCACCATATATCTTCCTCAAAACAGCCACCATACCTACCTATTATGGCATTTCCATAGCCATTGCGAGATATATTGCCATGCAACTTTTCACCGTTCTGTTTATTATGACACGCTCCATCATTTTCATATTGCTAGCATGATCATGTAGTTGACGTCGTATTTGTGGCAAAGCCACCATTCATAATTCTTTCATACATGTCACTCATGTTTCATTGCATATCCCGGTACACCACTGGAGGCATTCATATAGAGTCATATTTTGTTCTAAGAATTGAGTTGTAATTGTTGAGTTGTAAGAAAAATAAAAGTGTGATGATCATCATTCATTAGAGCATTGTCCCAAGTGAGGAAAGGATGATGGAGACTATGATTCCCCCACAAGTCGGGATGAGACTTCGGATGAAAAATAAAAAAATGAAAAATGAAAAAAAAGGCCATAAAAAAAGAGAAAAGGCCCAAAGAAAAAAAATGAGAGAATAAGAGAGAAGGGACAATGTTACTATCCTTTTACCACACTTGTGCTTCAAAGTAGCACCAAGATCTTCATGATAGAGAGTCTCTCATTTTATCACTTTCATATACTAGTGGGAATTTTTCGTTATAGAACTTGGCTTGTATATTCCAATGATGGGCTTCCTCAAATGCCCTAGGTCTTCGTGAGCAAGCGAGTTGGATGCACACCCACTTAGTTTCTTTTGTTGAGCTTTCATATATTTATAGCTCTAGTGCATCCGTTGCATGGCAATCCCTACTCACTCACATTGATATCTATTGATGGGCATCTCCATAGTCTGTTGATACGCCTAGTTGATGTGAGACTATCTTCTCCCTTTTTGTCTTCTCCACAACCACCATTCTATTCCACATATAGTGCTATATCCATGGCTCACGCTCATGTATAAGGATGGCAATGGGTAGGGTATGGGCAGGGTAGAGCAATACCATACCCATACCCGTATAGTCAGTGGGTACAAAACTCTACCCATACCCGTACCCATGGGTATGAAACTTTACCCATACCCATACCCGACGGTACCCATACCCATTGGTACCCAACGGGAAGAACAAACAGTACACAAGTTGTTCACAATTTTATGCTCATTGATAGCATATTTGAAAAAAAATCAATTATCTCAGCTCAATAATAGGCAGATGAGTAAATGACATATATCAAAATTTAGAAATCGCAACATACTCTTAATTCAATAGGAGTAGACGCGTCACATGACAAATTAATGACTAACTGACGGCAACTTAACATTAGTTCACAAACTGGTAGGGTATGGGTATACCCGCGGGTACAAGGTTATACCGCATCCCTACCCATGACTTAATGGGTAGGGTATGGGTAATACCTATGGGTATAGAAGTGTGCCCATACCCTGCCCATGCGGGTACGGTACCCGCGGGTACCCGTACCCGTGGGTAAAATTGCCATCCTTACTCATGTATTGCGTGAAGATTGAAAAAGTTCTGAAAATGTTAAAGTATGAAACAATTGCTTGGCTTGTCATCGGGGTTGTGCATGATTTAAATATTTTGTGTGGGGAAGATGGAGCATAGCCAGACTATATGATTTTGTAGGGATAACTTTCTTTGGCCATGTTATTTGGAGAAGACATAATTGCTTATTTAGTATGCTTGAAGTATTATTATTTTATGTCAATATAAACTTTTGTCTTTCGGATCGGAATATTCATACCATGATTAAGAAGATTTACATTGAAATTATGCCAAAGTATCACTCCGCATCAAAAATTCTCTTTTTATCATTTACCTACTCGAGGACGAGCAGGAATTAAGCTTGGGATGCCTGATACGTCTCCAACGTATCTATAATTTTTTATTGCTCCATGCTACTTTATCTACTGTTTTGGACTATATTGGGCTTTATTTTCCACTTTTATATTATTTTTGGGACTAACCTATTAACCGAAGGCCCAGCCCAGAATTGCTGTTTTTTTTTTGCCTATTTCAGTATTTCGAAGAAACAGAATATCAAACGGAGTCCAAACGGAATGAAACCTTCGGGAACGTGATTTTCTCACCGAATGTGATGCATGAGACTTGGACCCTACTCCAAGAAGTAACAGAGGCGGTCACGAGGGTGGGCCGCCCCCCCTAGGGCGTGCCCCCTGCCTCGTGGGCCCCCTGTTGCTCCACCGACGTACTCCTTCCTCCTATATATACCTCGCACTTCAAACGATCGTAACAGGAGCCAAAAACCTAATTCCACCACCGCAACTTCCTCAGATCCACGAGATCCCATCTTGGGGCTTGTTCCGAGCTCACGAGGGGGCATCCACCACGGAGGGCTTCTACATCAACACCATAGCCCCTCCGATGAAGTGTGAGTAGTGTACTTCAGACCTTCGGGTCCATAGCTAGTAGCTTGATGGCCTCTTATCTCTTTTTGGATCTCTATACAATGTTCTTACCCTATCTCGTGGAGATCTATTAGATGTAAACTTCTTTTTGCGGTGTGTTTGTTGAGACCGATGAATTGTGGGTTTATGATCCAGCTTATCTATGAATAATATTTGAATCTCCTCTGAATTCTTTTATGTATGATTGGTTATCTTTGCAAGTCTCTTCGAATTATCCGTTTGGTTTGGCCAACTAGATTGGTAGTTCTTGCAATGGGAGAAGTGTTTAGCTTTGTGTTCAATCTTGCGGTGTCCTTACCAAAGGATGTAAAGGGTTGCAAGGCACGTATTGTATTGTTGCCATCGAGGATAACAAGATGGGGTATTTATCATATTGCATGAATTTATTCCTCTACATCATGTCATCTTGCTTAAGGCATTACTCTGTTTTTAACTTAATACTCTAGATGCATGTTGGATAGCGGTCGATGAGTGGAGTAATAGTAGTAGATGCAGAATCGTTTTAGTCTACTTGTCTTGGACGTGATGCCTATATACATGATCATACCTAGATATACTCATAACTATGCCCAATTTTGTCAATTGCTCAACAGTAATTTGTTCACCCACCGTAGAATACTTATGCTCTTGAGAGAAGCCACTAGTGAAACCTATGGCCCCCGGGTCTATTCTCATCATATCAATTTCCATCACTTTAATACTTGCTTTGTTTTTACCTTGCCTTTTACTTTTTACTTTGCATCTCTATATCAAAAATACCAAAAATGTTATTTATCATCTCTATCAGATCTCACTCTCGTAAGTGACCGTGAAGGGATTGACAACCCCTAATCACGTTGGTTGCGAGGAGCTATCGTTTTGTGCAGGTACGAGGGACTTGTGCGTGGCCTCCTACTGGATTGATACCTTGGTTCTCAAAAACTGAGGGAAATACTTACGCTACTTTGTTGCATCATCCTCTCCTCTTCGGGGAAATCCAACGCAGTGCTCAAGAGGTAGCATGATGTCACGGCTAGCAACGACGCCTGCTTATTCAAATAAGACATATTCAGTTAGTTTCGTGCGAAATTTAATTGATCCTCTGTCCGGCTTTTCTCTTCGAACACCGGACAGTGTCTCAGGGGCTACTGTCTATATTGGGATTTTCTCTTTTGCGTCGCTTACCTCAAAACCTGTCAGCAGGCCGCTGCAGGCTTCGGTCAGTCCGCTCTTGACGGACTGAACCCTCTCAATCACCGTACCCATGAGGATACGGTGTTCCTCCACAATGGAAGCGCCTCGTAGCGCTTCCAGAAGATTGTCCAGTGCCCCTGGTTGTACAAAGGTCACCGGCGGGATAGGTACACCTCCTTCTTTCGAAGGAGGCTACACGCCGGATTCCGGAGCCGTATAGGTCTCCGGAAATGTATTTGGATGGGGGCCGAACTGAACATGGACCCCATCGCCAGTCTCCATGGGGACCGGCTCCCCCATGTGTCCGGCAGCCGAGGTTTCGTCGTCTAGCGCCACCCTGACGGACTCCTGAGACTCTCCCTGGCCTGGGAAGGTCCTTCGTGACAGCACCTCGGCGTCGCCCTTGACCGTGGGAGAGTAAGCGGCCGGCGGCGACTCGCTGGTCATTGCCTTTGAATCCAACGAACCTCTTGATGAGGATCACTGGGAGCTGTTGTGGGCCGGACTGCAATAACATAATCAGCCAGCTTAATGCCATAAAGAGGAGAGGCCGGATATATGGACATATACGAGTTTCAGTACTTACGATGCGGCCAGAGGCTTGTTCCGGGGGCATCGCTCCGGACAGTTGTCGATGTCCCACGCGGAGTCATCCGCAAGGGAGCCCTTCCCCCTCTTGGACGCCTCCACCTCCAGATTCGTGGAGGCCGCCCTCTTCTTCCTTCCCCCATCAGGGGAAGGTTTGTTTTCCTCCTCCTCCTCCTCGTCATCCTCAGCGGTGGAGGAATGGGTCTCGTTGTCTTCGGACATCACGTCCGAAGCACCCTTGCGACAGGGGCCAACTTTGGCCCCCTTGGCCTTCTTCTCCGGCGACTGATAGGGCGCCGGGACCAGCATCTTCGCCAGGAGCGGGATGACTGGTTCTTTAGGCAGCGGAGCCGAACATTGAATCTGCTCCGCTTTCTTTGTCCATACCTGAAATATATAGTAAAGTTTAGACATCCTCCTTGGACAAGCAGGTAGAGGATGCGTCCCGAGACGTGAAGGACTTACCGCATTAGCGGGATGGGCAAGATCGTGCCCGCGGTCTGAATCTATGATCGGCGGCTTCTCATTGCCCTTAAAGAGCAACTTCCAGGCATCGTCGTGAGTAGTTCCGAAGAGCCTTTCCAAGGTTTGATGCTTCTCCGGATCAAATTCCCATAGAGGGCAGATTCGGCTTTGGCAGGGGAGGATCCTGCGAACTAGCATCACCTGGATCACGTCGACGAGCTTGATGTTTTTGTCCACCATGCTTTGGATGCGCGTTTGCAGCGCTATCAGCTCGTCTGATGAAGACCAATTTGGGCCCTTCTCCATCCAGGAGGTAAGCCGCATTGGAGCTCCGGACTTGAATTCAGGAGCCGCGGCCCAGGTGGCGTCGCGGGGCTCTGTGATATAGAACCACAGTTTTTGCCACTTCTTGACAGTCTCCACAAAAGTACCTTTGGGCCATGTGACGTTGGGCATCTTGCTCACCATGGCTCCTCCGCACTCCGCGTGTAGGCCGTCCACCACCTTCGGCTTCACGTTGAAGATCTTGAGCCACAGTCCGAAGTGGGGTTGGATGCGAAGGAAAGCCTGGCACATGACAATGAATGTCGAGATGTTGAGGAAAGAGTTTGGAGCTAGATCATGGAAATCTAGCCCGTAGTAAAACATCAGTCCGCGGACGAAAGAGTGGAGTGGAAACCCTAACCCGCGGATGAAATGAGGAATGAACACCACCCTCTCGTTGGGCTCCGGTGTAGGGACGACTGGCACCTTGGCCGGAAGCCGGTGGGCGATCTCTTTCGCCAGATACCCGGCCTCCCGAAGCTCGGCGATGTCCTTCTCCTTAACGGAGGAGGCCATCCACTTGCCTTGCCCTACAGATCCGGACATGGTTGAGTGCTTGCTCGAGGTGGAAAAGATGAGAACTTGGGCGCTTGAGCTCGAGAATGGAAGGGCAGAGGAAGAAAGAAGGCGTGGGTGAAGAAAGGGAATCCTTATCCCCTTATAAAGGCCGTGAATATTGAATGCCTCCCCACTCGCCTTAAAGCTCGCCTATTCCCAAGGGTTGTGCAAACGGCACGGTTGGATTACCCACGCCCGTATTGATGAGAATCCCGCAATAAGGGGACACGATCTCTGCTTTGACAAGACGTGCCAATGGAAACCGCATCTCGAAACGTGGAACAGCAGACGAAAACTGTTTGAAATAATGACCGGGCAGATGTGATGTCATCTAGTAAAAAGTTGTCATCGGATGGGACTCGCGAAATATAATACTCTCTGCGGCTGTGTGTGTGGTACTTGTGTTGCAGATCCGGAAACGTTCGTTGTGTCCGAAGACTATCTTGGAGTATTCGAAAAGGGGAACCCGCCTTGCAATGCCGAAGAAAATCTGCGCGCCGGACACTCGTCATTGAAGCCTGGTTCAAAGGACTCTTGAGGAGTCTGGACTAAGGGGTCCTCGAGCGTCCGACTTTGTTGGACATGGGCGGACTAATGGGCTATGAAGATACAAGACCGAAGACTCTCTCCGTGTCCGGATGGGACTCTCCTTGGCGTGGAAGGCAAGCTTGGCGACCAAATATGAAGATTCATTTCTCAGCAATCGACTTTGTACAACCCTAGTCCCTCCGTGTCTATATAAACCGGGGCTTAGTCCGGAAAGATATCTGATCATACAAAGCTAAACTTCTAGGGTTTTAGCCATTACGATCTCGTGGTAGATCAACTCTTCTAATACTCATATTCATCAAGATCAATCAAGCAGGAAGTAGGGTATACCTCAATATAGAGGGCCCAAACCTGGGTAAACATTGTGTCCCCTGTCTCCTGTTACCATCGACCTTAGACACACAGTTCGGGACCCCCTACCCGAGATCCGCCGGTTTTGACACCGACAACGGGGGCATCGGAGGACTCTATTTCAAATGATTCAAAAATGATATTACCAAGTTTTAAGCAAATTCAAAAAAAATGTGAAAACTTATACATATTCGCGGTGGATCTGTAAAATTTTGTTCAAAAATTTTGTGATTAGCAAGCTGCACAAAAAAAATCCGGCCCAACAACAAAAAGAAAATGGCCCATTTCCATGTATGTATTTGTTTTTTTTTGTCTACGCCATGTATGAAAGTATATTGTTATGAAATTTTTCGTGAACGTGTCATATATGTATTAGCGTATGTAAAAAAATCGACTTTTTTTGGCAATTTTGAATTTTTTTTGTAAAGTCCACCAATGCTCCCGGCCTTCATTTGCACTTCTCGTAGTGGGATGAATTATTTAGGTATATAGGATATGAAAGTGTGCTTTATTGTGTATTTAATGATATTAGGTATCGTGGTTCTTGTTTTTTTCCTACTTTTGTCGAAGTTTGCACCGTTCGACTTCAAACAAAATTTATATGCCTTATTTTCAGAGATGGAAGGAAGGAGCATTATATATGTGATGTGTCTGCATTTAACAGTTGATGGACACGCTTTCTTCTCTTCCCGATGTTGTTAGAATTTGATTTATACTGTCAACTCTATAGAGAAGCTTTTCTCTACAAAAACAAAGGCGTTTAAAAAATGATAACTGCCTAATCTACTGAAAACCAGCAAAAATCTTTACAAATACCCATAACCACCATCGTGAAAACATGACCACATGGAGCACGACCTATGGAGCTGGCTATTAACAACAAAAATTGCACATGCTGCCGAGAAGAGGACCAACTCAAGGTAGCCTGCAAGTGTCATCGTCGTCAGTCCTCCTCGATTCAATGACTCCAACTTCACCGTGAACAACCACCAATGAAGCCCTAGACACAACAGCTACATGAAGCTTCCATCAACCCATGAAATCAGTCAGCCCCTAATAACAGGGACAAGATAGTTTCGACTTTGACGATGAACATCTCCAGAAGAAATGTGCAGGGCTCGCATGGACTAAAACCTCCACGGACACCACCAATCATCTGTCATAGTCACCGCCTAGGCTCCTCCAAGCTAGCTCTAACTTCACGGCAACATGAGACAAAAGAGAAAGCATGTCGGATACTCCAGAAAGAGCTGACTGCCAAAGCCATGTTGCGACCAAGATCATCGCGCAATCATTATTGTTGCCAAACTAGCTAGCACCACCGAAAGAAGAGCGGTTGCCCTCATAACCAGAAAAAATGAGCCACAACCGATCTTGCCGTCCACACCGGCTCCTAGACGATGCCTTCGAGAAAGGAGCAATGAATAGCACCGCCATCACCCGCTCAAGGGGTTGAAGGTTTCCTTCAAAGCCAAGGGAGAGTGGGACGCAAGATGGATGCCCTAGGTGAGGAGACGCCCACATGTGTTGCCATAACTGGCTCCAACCACAAGCTGGAGCAGGCCATTATTCTAAGGAAGGGAAGGATCCCACTCCCCCACAAAGATCGAAACAACCAAAATCCCACCACCAAGTTGCATTTCCCATGTCAGGTCAAGGGGGTCATCACTACCGTCCACACTTAAAGGGTGTGACAAACCAAGCTACAAAAAACCATTGTTTGTGGGGCCGGACCTAGCCACCTTGCTGTTCACCACTACCACATTGAACCCCCTATGCATGTCGCCCATCCAAGAGACGAAGAACCTACCAGAATGTTGTCCTGTGTCAAGATCCGGAGGACCCCCAATGTGCCAAGAGAACCCGCGTCGAGTGCCTCCATGGTAAACACTAGGGCCCACCACCATGATGCACCAACGTCTACAAGGGTCACCATTGCCGCGAAACAAAGGTCGCCGCCCTTTTCCTGAAACACCGCCCACGCCATCGCAAGCCGAGACAACCTCGCCATCGCCATACGTTTAGTAGTCTTAGCCATGCGACAGCATTCGGCAGTGGTAAGCGAGTGGAAGAGAAGGGGGGTGGGTGGCAGCAAGATTGGGGCTCTGCATGAGCCGCATGGAGGCGACGTGGGGATGGGATGTTTGTTCACTATGAGAGTAGTTGTAGGGCTACTAAGTTTGCCTCGGGGTGTTACCACAATACCAATGCATCGTAGAGCTACCAATAAATAGTAAACAAAACTTTTTTTTGTATAATATAGCATACCAAAAGTTTTAGATCAAAACACAACGCATCAAACTAACAAAAAGAAGGAAAAATCTTGCAATCACTAATATATAATGGGATATGAATGATCACACATCACATATGGATGTATTTTTCCGTTAATAATCAAGACTATCTCAAACGGGGCATATGAAAAATCCATTTGCAACAGGCTTAGGGTGAAAACCCATTTGTTGTGTGTAACAACTGCCGATGGGTAAAATGGAGCGCATATGTGATGACACATTGTGAATGGGTTAGAAATGACCCGCGTGAGATAGTACAAACTAATGCATAAAATTTGATGAGTTCTTGTGTGCATTTGTTAAGTCGTCGGCATAAGTAATTGCAGATGGCTGTAGAGCTGGCCCATCTGCAATAGCCCTTCCACTGCTATAAAACATAACCTTAATGCATGTCTTACACTTCGGAGTTCCTTGCCATTTTCCACGTAGGTACCTTCATCATTTGTATCTTATCCACAATACTATATCAAATTTCCTTTTGTTTTCTTGTAGCCAACCATGAGTGGTGACTTTGTCATTCTTACGACACTCTTGTAACATGCGGTGGTGGTATATGTATGTGTTATATTCCACTTGTTATTTTCCTAAAAATGGCATATAGAGCACAAAAAAGGTATGCCTTTGAACTTATGGATGGCATGCCTTGTGTGGAGATGCAATACTGGAACAATATAGTGTATCATTAATCTAATTGATAGACATCCACGTTCAACCGATATGGTTGGGAGTCTAGCAATAGGATATGGGATACATTTGTTGTAACATGTAATCTTTTGTGCGGTTGTTTTAGCCATTTATTGTTTACTTTTTTTTACTTGTAGCAAGAATTACATGCTTTGTAGTAAATAAGGATGTGCGCAATTCTCGATGCATAAGGACTTGGGGTGAGATATTTCTTGGTTATGTTATTCAATTGTACTACTCATATGCATGGCTATGCATTTATTTTTATTTTTGCCTGAGATATATGCATGTGAACATTGTGCTTTGTTCTATTAAGTCTCTGCATCAAATTGTTGATGACATGTCAGATGTGGCATTAGGCAGGGACTGGCAGGATCCATGTTCGCCCATGATCCCACATTTGTGCATATATGTGTTGTTTTATGCACTTAACCTCTCGGGTTTTAGAAAATGAGGCATGGATTAGTATAATTATTCTGCCCCTGTTAGCCAAAGTTTAACTCATTTGTCCTCCAAGATCTTTGATTCCTGGCTCCTCCACTACACTTCAGCTAGGTGATCTTTAATACTCACTTGGAGAGGAGATTAAGTTTGGATTGTGGAGAGAAAGTCACCATTCTCTTTCATTTTTGAATGTGCTTGTTGATTTGTTTAGTTAACATTGCTGGAATTCCACACATTTGGCTATTTGCTCTGTGATTACAATGATTATACGTGTCTAATTAGATGGCGAGTACAAAATTCAATGATCTTTGTGTTGAACCATGTGAGAATGGTGCCATCTTAAAGCATTGGGGGAAGGCTTAAAATGTGGAAATCTATAGTTAACTTGTTCACTTGTAGTAATTGATACGATGCAACGAATCAAATGAAAGCTTTCATTTTAACTAGCTTGCAAGTTTGGACTGACATGGGTGCAAAGAATTGATTAAACTTTACATGTCTACGAAAATCTTGTTGTTGGTCCTTGGCATTATCTAGTTATAATCTGAATTTATTATTTAAAATTGAGTTTTACAACATATAACCGATGGTTTGACTTTCATGTGCTAGAACTTTTGCTCATAAACATAAAAGATGGTATGAAATGTTATGCAACTATTGAGTTCGGTATTTTTAGGGAAAAAATGTATGAAAGAAGAGCAACTTTTTTCTTTGATGTTCACCAACGCAACCCCTTTTTTCTTTGATGTTCATCAAAGCAAACCCTTTTCTTTGATGTTCACCAAAACAAACCCTAACCTCACTATGAATATTCGACTTTCAAGTAAGTGGTGTGCAAATTTTAGGTGAATGAAATTTACCAAAAGTTCAGCATCCAAGAATCAGCTAAATTGTGTTTATCGCATGCAACAGACGAGTCACTCTCGTCTCGTTGCATCGATCGTGCCCGCCATGTGATTTCGTATATGGGTAGTGTCATATATGTGATTATGTATGCATTTAAATGCAAAAGTGGTGGTTAACAAGCTCATGCTTCTGTCCTATTTTCCCGCAAAAAAAAATAATTTTGTCCTATTGAATGCCTCTGTTCCATAATTCTTGTCGTGGCGGTGAGTACTTGATTACTTGATGATTTGGACGGGAGGACGTGATTGCACGATTTCAGTGGAGCAGTGTGGGCATACAAAGTGAACCAAGCAGTACCTGATTAAATTGGATCTTTCTCTTCTCCTTTAAAAACGTCACTCGTGCATAATTATAAGCAAACCCTTACTAGTTCCAAACACAATTAACCCAGTAATGACAAGTTCCCTAAGACTAGGCAACATCAGTCGGTCGGCCTGCTGATGACAGAACTGTAAACAAGTCTGCAGAACTCATATTCTGTTGACAACTTTCACAATCATCATAACAACAACAACAAAAGCAGTATAGTAGTAATACTAACAAACCGCAGTTATATCGTGTGTTTAATCCCCTTTGATGGCAGTAATACTAACAAACCGCAGTTATGTCGTGTGTTTAATCCCCTTCGATGGCTCCGCCGCACCTGACACGCCGAGACCGATCTACGCCTAGTCGCAGTCGCGGTTCCGGTTGCCCGTGCCGCGAAACGGCAGCATCCAGCATGGGCTCATCCGACGCGCCCCGGAGCACACCACGGCGCTGCTCTTCGCCGGGGGGTCCTGGTCGTCGTGGCGTCCATGCTGCTCCTGCCCGGGCGCCTTCTCCGACGCCACGAGCCACCGGCTGGACGATGAGACCTGGGCCGGCGACGGCCCCGGCCGCGACCAGCACGCCTTGCCGACGGTGAGCCTGCGGAACATGTCGGCGATGAAGCCGACCTTGATCGTCCGCTTGAACCTGTACCGCTTCTTCCTGCCCGTGGCCGTGCCGCGACGGGACACGTTGACGTCGCCGTGGTGGCGGAGCAGGTAGGACGGGGGCGGGGTGATGGCCGGGAGCGCGCCGCCGACCATGCGCGAGGCGTCCCTGGGCGTGCCGGGCTCCGACTCCCACACGAACGGCACCGAGCCCGGCTCCGACCCGTAGTACCGGAACGACGGGTTGGCCCCCGAGCTCTCCTTGGTGAGCAGCCGCTCGTAGAACTTGCCGCCCTGCTTGATCTGGAGCGGGCTCTGAGGCATCATGGCGCGGAGTGGGCTCTGCGGCCGCGCCACCTCGCCGGCGCTCGGAGGCATCGCTCTCTCTGTGTCTGACTGGCTCGTCTCTCCGGAGTAGCCCGAGACCGATCCAGCTGGAGGCCGGTCGACCGTAGTGCACCGGTGTAGTGGCTCTGTAGCTTGGACTGGAGGATAGTACACATGTAGTCGGAAGCGACGCGGCGTGTTATATAAACGGATCTCGCTTGGTGGTTTGGTTGCCGGTCAGTCTCGTAATTACGCACGTACGCTTGCTATTTAAATCCAGCGCCACTTGTCCACAGAACCGCACGGTGGACCAACCGTACTTGCTCCATGGACTCCGGCCGGTTCGCTAACAGTTAGTACCATGCATCTCCTTCGTCTGTGGCGTGTGGCAAAATCACACTTCGTCTTACGTATGTATACCATACCATGCCGTCAAAAATTACTATTTTTCAAAAAAAATTTACTCTGGACTCTGCATCAATTGACGCACACACCATCTTTATCTATTATTCAAGAGAGTCTAACAACATGAATACATAGTTTAACATGAAAGCCCTCTATCTAGCAAACAAAGTCGCAACACCTACACTCTTGATATTTATACCCAAATCGCATGGACGTGCACTATCTAATCAGGCGGCCTCACGCAGTGCCCCGCATCGGGCCGATAGCACCACCCGGCCTGGCCGACCCGCAGCGCGCACCCCATGTGCATGCTCTGAATCTGCCACCGCCCCATTTTCAGGAGGGATCAACACATTCACCTTGCCAGGCTGTACTTCCATCAAAGCCGCCATGACGCCAGACAGCGCCATCTCCATGTGTGCGTCCATCATCATGCATCTGTCGCCAAGACACGCAGTCGTTGATGCAGTAAATGCCACATTGCTCCACCTTGTGACCTCTCGAGCGCCTACTCGAAGACGATGCCCCTAGGCGGAAAAACGATGTTGCGCACCGCCATCCTCCAAAACAGAAAATCCAGATCTTGGGCTCCCTTGAAGTAGCCCGAGCGAGGAGGTGAGAGCTGCAAGACGACGCCTTCACCAGGGTGACGACGCAAAAATGCCGCCATCGTCCGCCATAACCGAGATCCACCATGCCATCAAAAGTCTTGCTCTTGAACATATGATTTTGGAAATTTTATCAAGCTAAACTGAGCTGGCATTGGAGATATCATGTGGCTTTCATATGAGTAGACTTTGTTTGTTCTATCTATGTTCGTGTATCTTCAGTTAGGATCTTTCCAATCTATGCTACTTTTCAACGACGACGGTTGATGTTCTGAGGCGCTGGTCCTATTGAGTCTTAGCACGGTGACTTCCCAACTATCTACTACCACAACAAGTTTTGGCCGGCTCCGGCGAGAGAGGGGTGATGACGGTGGCGCGTCTTCAGCTCGCTTCAGCGCTTGTAGTTGTCGCTAGGTGATCATAAGATCTGGATGTGTTTTTTATTATTTCTAATATTTGTTGACTGTCATGTTTGAAGATGAATAGTTGAAACTTTTTTTGAAAAAAAAAATCTTGAGCTTGAACTCTTTTTTGCGAGAGAAATTTTCTATCTATTCATCAATCATCGCAGTACAGAGAACATTAGAGGTAATAAAAATTGCTACCAGGTCCATCGACCACCTAGCAACGACTACAAGCACTGAAGAGAGCCGAAGGTGCATAGCCGTCATCGCGCCTCCCTCGTCGAAGCCGGGCAAACCTTGTTGTAGTAGACGTTCGGGAAGTCGTCGTGCTAAGGCCCCAAAAGACCAGCGCACCAGAACAACAACCATCGCCGGTGAAAAGAGTGATAGATCAAAAAGATCAAACCTGTAACCGTACAAACGAAAACGAATAAAAACTGGATACAAATTGATCCACCAAAGACCAACACCGATCGAATCCCGTGAGATCCGACGGAGACACACCTCCACAAGTCCTCCAATAATGTTGTTCGCACCATCGAAACGGGGATCGAACGTGAGAGGCATCGTCTCTACTGAGGGACATCGCCACTGCAACACAACCCTAATCTAGACGATGAATCTAACAAAAGCACAAAAGGGGTCCCACTTGCCGGTGTGGGGCCAAGATCTCCGCACCTCCACAACCAAAAGCCCAAAAGGCCACTGGAGATGGGACAGATCGGCGACGGCGGCGGCGGGAGGAGGAAGAAAGACAGCCCGGTTAACCTTGAGCTTGAGCTTAGTTCAAGCCGAACTAAGTGGTGTACCTAGCACGACTGCACGATGCCCGTGCATTGGTACAAAGTCATAAAAAATACGGTTAGGTTACTCGTTTACCAGATAATTGAAAGATGTTGGTGTCCGGCGGCCACAGAAATACAATGTGAGATCATGTGGCGGCAATTTGAGAATCTTAAGCGGCCATGGCGGGACAAAACCGCACTTCCAAATTAGCTAAGTTACACACGCGACTAGCTGCACGCTTAAATTGACATGTCATAGCACAATGATGAATTTGCTTACCGTTTGTATACCTTGGAAAATAGATGAAACCGACAGCCGAACCGAACCATGCAACAGGTTCAGCAACTTAATTTTTTACAGGTAGTATTAATCTTGGCTAATTACATTGACGAAGGGTGTGTCGGTTAGCCTGATTGTCCCATAAAAACATTTGATTTGATGAAAATGCAGGTCGGGATATCATTGTTTGCTTTGCGGCTGTTTCAAAACCGCATTGTATAGTGGCCAGCCTTCGCCAGAACCACCCTGGAGTAAGTAGAGCATTTGAATTTATTTTGAAATTGTATGGGACAAATTATATAGCTGCCAGCCTGCCGCCGATTGGAACTCTGGTGTTAAGTAGTACTCCTGTCATGTTTATTCCCTCTGTTGCGCCATGGACCTGCTCGTTCGAAAACGATCAATGTGATTGTTCATCATCGCTTGACGAGTTCCCGACGTAGATGGCGCACTGACACCTGTTTGCGAGAAGGAAACGGGAATGCCGGATGAGAAGTTAATGCACGGTCTTGGTCCTTTTCATTCCCCCCTGCACCGCTCAACAAACCTGGCATTTTTCTGATTTTATTTGGGGGCGAAGAAGGTTCCACTCCAGTATTTCCGAGCAAGCTTTGTATTTTATTTGGGGCAAAGAAAGTTCAGTTTGAGTAGTATTTGCTAAGAAGTTTTGTGTTGACCAAACTTTTAGGGTCATTTTAATTCGCGGGATTCTAAAAACAAGATAGGATTGAAATCTCATGCTTATCTCAGTCCTACAAGATTTTGATTTGTTTGATTGCATTGCAGAAAAAACAAATGTTTGACTCGGAGTTTCAGAGAGAGCTAATGTTTATGCTTACTGGGTATTTTGGTTTGACACTTCTTCAAACCCAAAAAGAAGGTATCTACGTCTGAACTAAATTTGGATATGAAAGTCTTCTTTCGTTTAGGGTGAAGTCAGATCAAGCTCATGAGCTTACTATCCTAGGTTATAACAAATTAGTTGATAGTGATAGAATCCTTTTCTGAGTCCTCATGTCCTTCCGTGGTGTGGTGGTATGGGGATGTCAAAGAAAAAAGGATGAAGTTTTTCTCGTTTTTGACGTAGCGGGCCTCCCAAAATGGATGCTAAAATTCCTATATAATGTAATACAAAGAAGTCCATAGGAAAAATTCTATAGAGTTGAGTCCTATTAATCGAAGGATCCATAAAAAAACAAGGAAACTAACCCTTCAAAATTCTATGAAAATCCCTTTTTTAACAGTAAATAGAAATTCTATGAAAATTATTTGACTAAAAGGAACCCTTTGCGGGACTACTTCTCACACGATGCGAGGCTTAACTTGGTCTTGCCTTTGGCGTGGCAATACTGAGCCTGCACAGTATTGTAGCTGCCGCCCGACTTTTATTTCTTCGTGGTTTTCTTTAATGGGGTTTTACTGTTTGCATTGGTTTTCTGTCACGATCGATTTTCCAATAAAAATATTTATTGAGAAACCGATCTATTAATTCCAGTGTGAGGAAAATCCTCCTCATTGGTAGACAAAACCTTGATACAATGAGCCAGTAGCATATAATATATTACAGGGTCGAGCTGATCTTGCTCAACAAATTATTACAAGCACGCCAATAATTATACATAGTGGCGGATATGACACAGTGGAGTGGTGGCATACTACTGACTCGAGGTAAAGTGGTGGAGTAACACAGTGGAGTGGATGATATGACTCCTACACTGGCGGCTCATCGAGAGTCGAGGTGAGGCTCGGTGAATTTATTTGGGTAGCGGAAGCGAATATAACACAGTGACTAATCCAGGGGTCGCACGAGACTGGCTGGGATTCCTCTAGGCGTCGGACTCGCTATCGAACTCTTCATCCATGAGATCGCCTTCGTCACAAGATCCGCCAAATCAACAAGCCAGGTGAGTACTTTGAAAGTACTCGCAAGACAGTTCGGACAAAAGATATAACAAATGTATGCACGAATGCGACATGAATAATTTAACAATATGCAATCAAATCAGTATAGCAAGGTAAGTAAAAAGGGAATCGGCGGTAGTCCGCTCGAAAACCCAAAGAAAATGAACTAAAAACCGACCGGGTGTCTGAAGCGACACCTTGAAGGGCGAACAAATAAGTAAAGCATGCCACAGTCGGGCGTTTAAGCGACACCTCATAAAGGACTTATACTGAAAGAAAAGACATGCGTGGCGCAGTCGGACGTCGGAGCGACATCACAGAAAGGGCATATATCAATAATAAGTAAATAACAGTGCCACAGTCGGACATCTGAGCGACATTGCAGAAAGGGCTTATATCAAAAATAAGTAAACAACAATGCCACAGTCGGACATCTGAGCGACATCGCAGAAAGGGCTTATATCAAAAATAAGTAAACAACAATGCCACAGTCGGACGTCTGAGCGACATCGCAGAAAGGGCTTATATCAAAAATAAGTAACAACAATGCCACAGTCGGACGTCTGAGCAACATCGTAGAAAGGGCTTATATCAAAAATAAGTAAACAACAATGCCACAGTCGGACGTCTGAGCGACATCGCAGAAAGGGCTTATATCAAAAATAAGTAACAACAATGCCACAGTCGGACGTCTGAGCGACATCGCAGAAAGGACTTATACTTCATTATTCATAACTTACAAGAAATGGTGCTCACGGAAATTATTCATCACAAGACAGTAAACGGGTTAGTCCATCCACAGGAAAGAAACCTTTAACATTCATGTGGTTCTCAGGAGTTACTGTCTCCGGAACTGACATTTGACAAGATAAGATGAACACAGCACTTGGACATGAATAGAATGATTTCAAGGATTTTTGACTCTGCAGAGTTTGTACTAAAATATCCACAGCCAATGGATTTCCGTAGTCACGAAGGACTAGTTCCGTTTACGGTATTTCGGAGAAAACACAGCTAACCAGTACACACCCATCCTACCTCACGTTGCCAGGAATCACACTAGACAGCATTCAAGAAAAACTTTGAGACAGGGAGATCACAATCTCTAATAGCATGGGATCAAATTTATATACGCGCGCTCTAAGGGGTGCCCCCCTCTCGGTCCCAACCGGAAACACCCATGCCCCCTGACCGGAGGATAGGCTTTAATCCAGAGCCATGGAACCCTCATCCCGGCCTCTCAATTTGGTGTGTACCAGAAAGTGGTTTGCAACTTACTAAGCCGTATCCCTTGCGAAAAACATGTGGTAGTACGAAAGGGGAGACGGACGGGAATTGGACTGATTTATGTTGACACTGGGTCAACGGTCTGGCATAAGACTGGCATGCTACAACACTGCCATCTTACACATTCTCATGCCAACTCATGGCCATGCAACATGTTTCCAACAACTCATGGATTTCCCGAAACTCACTTGCCTCAACTTTTACGAGATAAACTTTCATCGAGATGCTCATGAACATGCCATGATACTAAATTAATGCAAACATGCCCAAACACTCATCATATCAAAAGTTCAAACATGCTTGCCTGGTTCGGAGTAGTCGGGGCCTAGCTCGGTGAAGTTCGCGGTTCCGTCACCTCCTTCGGTATCTACGGTATATAAAAAAATATACGCACTAACGTAAATACCAAGGGGTGCTCAAAAATATATTCCAAATATTTTTCAAATAAATCTGATAAAAAACTAGACAAAATTTTGAAGAGGAAGAAAAAGAATCACTCAAAAATCCTTTTACATTTAAAAGTTATAAGTGTTTTGGTCCAAGGACCTTTACGTAATGAAACAGAAAATACTCACGGGCAGAACAGAAAAGTTTAGAAAAGCGATTCAGTTTGGAAAGCGCATTTGTCGAATACGCCGTAAAACGCTTTCAAAAAGAACAGAGGTCGACGGGCGGGTCCCACCCGTCAGTTTGAAAATTCAAACGAGGGGACAGAGCTCGTCGGGCGCCGAGAGCTGCGGTGGTCGCCCGGCGATCCACGGCGAGGCAGGAGGATCGGGTGGTACCTCCATGCTCATGGCGTCATTCCGCGTCGGTGGGTGGTGGTCGCCGGTGAGCACTCCGTCGACGGCGGCCGTTGCTCCGGCGGACGGCGGTTCGGGAGGGGTTGGATCTCGCGGGGAGTGCTGCGAAGAGCACATGGAAGAGGGGTTAGACTACTGGGTGCTCGAGAGGGTTCTTGTGAGGTTAGAAGCGCCGGGGCAGCCTCACCGGAGTGAATCGAGGTGGAGGCCGAGGCAGAACGGGGCGGCCGGAGTTGGGGAAGGAGACCTCCTCGAGGTCCTCCTAGTGGCCTGGCGGAGTGTTGGTGAGGTGCTGGGATGGTGCGTCCTCGAGGGCAAGCTCGGGGCCCCTTTTTATAGGCGGTCCGAGGCGGTGGTCGTGAACGGAGTTCTCCGGCGAAGGTTACGGCGGCGCAGAGCTTGGTCGGGGAGGTTTAGGGGGCTGAGCGTCATCGTGGAGGCCCACTGGTTCCATTCAGACGTTAAACGGACTTGGATTAGGACTTTTGAGTGGATTTCGATGAAACGGGGTGGCGCGGGCCCGTCGGCGGCATAGGGCGCGCCCTGTGCTTGCCGGCCACGGCGACGGTGCCGCGGGGTGTGCTGGCGTGCATGAGGCCACGCGAAGGCGAGGGGAGCGTTAGGCGGCGTTAGACGGCGTGGCGGTGGCTCGGGCCCTCATTGGCCGCCACGCGGCGCAGCCACCATAGAAACCGCCAACGCCGGGCGAGGCTCGCCGCCACCGACGCCGTGCATCCGTCCAAGGAGGCGTCTGGCGCTCGCCAGGAGGATATGTCAGTGCGCGCCAGCTGTGGCGCCTTGTTGACAGTGGTGAACCACAGCGAGACTGAACTCTGAATTTTACTGAAAGTGCAAAGTGACAGTGCATGCTAGGTGTTCGGCAGAATGCTTTTAGCATGTGGGGATTTTTCCTTGAGCTGATTTTTGGTGGAGTGGCTTCTCATTGCAACTGGAGTTTGCCTGAATTTTGGTGGAATTTTTGGAGAAGAGGAGATATGAATTTCACCAAATTTGACAAATCTGGTCCAAACTTGCAGAAGCTGAAACTTGAAAATTTTGAAAAGAAAAAGAGTGGATCTTGATGGTTCTAGGTTGTGGGTGCTAGGGACTATCAAGAGAAGTTAGTTTGAGAGCAAAGTTCACAGGCAATTAGGTACTTGCTTTGCAAATCACTTAGGCTCAAAATAATGGGTAGAATTGTTTTGGGGAAAGAATTAAATGAAATAAAATCCAAAAATGAGTTGGACTTGTTGGGAGAGAATATTTGGATTGTCCCAAAGGGGAAGGAGGGGTTTTGGGAAGATTTACCACATGAGGCATGGTAAAACCATGGGTGGTTTCAAAATAAGAGAAGACCCAAAACTCCTAGGGTTTTCTTCTAAAAGAAAATAAATCCCAAAAATAGAATTTTGAGAAGGGGGAAATCAGAAGAAAGGTTTTTTAATAACCAACACCAGAGTTGAAGAAGGTGCCAAAGTAAAATCTTTTGTCAAAGGGAAAAATTCTTGAGAGAAAGAGATTTTTGGAAGGGTTTAAATGACCTCCTTCAAAACCAATAAAGTTTTTGCTGAAAACCAAAACAATTTTTTTTTGGAGTGTCACATTTCCTTACGGTTCTCTTCATATTTTCTATAGTTTTACTCGGTTTTTATTTTTACTTATTTTTTCTTCTTTCTTCAGTTTTCTTTCTTTCCTACTTTGGCTTCACCGGCTTCCTTCAGTTATTTTGTTTTTTTCTTAACACATGTCTACTATTTTCATACACATTACAAAAAAAATCAGGAACAATTTTTATACATGTGTAATATTTTATAAATATATATTTTGATGTCTACTTTTTTAATACACACTGTAAAAAATTTGTGTACATCAGAGAATTATATATGTACATATTTAAAAAATTCAAATGCATGAATAACATTTTTTCCAAATTCATAATTTTGTTTTTTGTGTGAACATTTTTTTTACATTCTATAAAAAAAATTATTGTAATGTCACAAACATATTTTTAAAAAATGTGAACATTTTTTAAAACTTTAACATGCTTTATTGCAAAAAAAGATCAGATCTTATAAAAGTTCACCGGAAGTATCAAACATAATAAAATTTACATCGAATTTTCAAGACCGCTTAAAGACCACTATTTGCCGCCAGCACTAGCCAGCGACGTGCCGTTGTCGCCGCTCCCCTACCAGGGCCAGCTTGACCTTATCAATGAGAGTTGTGAAGGCTTTATGCACGTGTCCGTAAGGACCAGCGCCCTGAAGATGCACTCATCACCGCTAAATCCTTGCATAGATCTGAAGCACCTGGCACAAATTGTCACCATATGATGAGAAACCCTAACCTCACAGCCCCAAGGAGACAACAGAAATCTGTGTCGAAGCTCCATCGACTACGTCCAGACGGACGAACTCGAGGAGAATCAAAGCCCAAAAGACAACCTCGAAGAAGAAGCGCCGCCATCCGCCTGAGTGCCGCACCTGCAAGGAATAAAAAAAATCCTAACTAAACTACTAATCCGAGCGAAGGCACCTGAATTCCCCTCTCTGCAAACGGCAGACGGAGCGGCATGCAAAAGGGAGGTGAATCGACGGGCTCATCGGTGAAGCCTGGAGGAGAGAGTTTGCCCAATCACCTAGGGTTGGGGAGGAGAACGAGAGGAAGTTACGTAGGATATGTCTTTGTTTTGGATCTTAAAATACTTTTTTTGAATGGTATGAAACAGTTTTTCTATTTACACTGACATTTTCTTACATTGTATAATATTTTTTAAGCGCTTCATCATTTTTGAAATGGCAAAAAATCGAATGCTATAAATATTTGTAAAAATTACACTATCAAAAAATTTAAATGTGTTAAAATTTTCAGAAAAATTAGGACTATACACACTAACATTTTCCAAAATGTAAATAAACAAAATAACGAATTAAAAAACAGAGAAGAAAAATAAACTAACATGCAGGTAACCACTTCTAGGGCGGGCGCCAAATTTTTTTACTTTTGTTTTTTGTCTTTTTTTGTAATCTTGTTTTTTTGTCCGCGAATTTTTTCTGATTTTATTTGGGGCGAAGAAGGTTCCACTCCAGCATTTCCTAGCAAGCTTTGTATTTTATTTGGGGCAAAGAAAGTTCAGTTCGAGTAGTATTTGCTAAGAAGTTTTGTGTTGACCAAACTTTTAGGGTCTCTTTGATTTGCGGGATTATAAAAACAAGATAGGATTGAAATCTCATGCTTATCTCAATCCAACGAGATTTTGGTTTGGTTGATTGCATTGCAGGAAAAACAAATGTTCGACTCGGAGTTTTGAGTGGATGCTAAAATTCCGATGTAATGTAATACAAAGAAGTCCGTAGGAAAATTTCTATAGAATTCAGTCCTATGAATAAACAATTAACAAAGAGAAAAACCAAGGATCCAAAAAAAGGAAACTAACCCTTCAAAATTCTATGAAAAACCCTTTTTTAATAGTAAATAGAAATTCTATGAAAATCATTCGAGTCAAAGGAGCCCTTTGCAGGACTATTTCTCTCCCGTTGCGAGGGTTAACTCGGTCTCCCCTCTGGCACAGCCTGCCAGTATTGTAGTTTTTTTTGGGGGGGTTTTATTTCTGTGCCCCTGGTTTCTTAGCTCTACTCATTCATCCCCACTCTGTTAACTTTTTCTCACTTTTCCCCACTCCCTTGCCCGAAACCCTCAGAACAGGTTACAACGGACGTTGCCGTCGGGTCAATGCCTTTGACCGTTAACTCTGACGTGTGGGGCCGCGTAGGACCGAGTACACCTTTGACCGTTACCCGTATAGTTGTTTCGTATGCTGACCGTACAGGTATTCGTACACGTGGGCGCATGCAACGGACCGCAGTCATGGAGTAGCACGTGTCCACGGGACGTGCCTGAAACGTCCCATCATATAAAGAGGGGCAACCACCTCCATTGCCCCCTACCATTTTCCCACAAATCCCCTCCCTGCCGCATCGTCTTCCTCTCCCCCAAAAATCCATGAAATTTGATTCATTAGTATATAAATTTGTCCACAATATGTAGTTATGTTAGCTATGTTCTTCAATGTGTGTGCATGACCAATGATCAATGTGTTATTTGAATGTCATATTGGGGTTTTTGATCAATGGATGTGATTGTATATTCAGGAGGATGATGGTTGGGGGGGAGAGGAAGCTGGCCGACTACGGCCCGCACGAGGGGGCGTTTAGCGACGATTCTGAATATGAGGTAAGCCTGTCCCTTGTTCATTTAGTTCCTTTGACATGGTGTATATGAATCTGTAATGTATTAATGCAATTCATTCATGTGTGCAGTATGATTCTGGAGATGATGTGTACAAGGGCAACGTCGCGTCCTTCGCAACCAAGGAGGTGGAGAAGATCAAGGCCAAGGGAGTTGCTTCCTTCTACAACCGCAAGTTCAAGAAGTGGCACTGCCCCTACTGCACCACCAAGCCAAAGCCCAAGGATGGCCGCTTCGCTCACCTTCTGTCTCATGCAGAGGATGTAGCGATCTGCGGGGGACAGCATGCTGCGCTCGCGAAGGCCCTGACTCCGGCGTGAAGTGATGTGATGATGTCGTGATGCTGTGATGCTGTGAACTGAATCTTAATCTTTTGGATACTTAGGGTCCGGTTACTTATGGTAAACTTAATGTGGCAGTTTGTGTGAACTTAATCTATGGTGATGCTAGTAACGTATTATTCTATCTATATTTGTCTGTCCTTATATTTGCCTGTGGTGTATGGTTAGTGATAACCCACAAGTATAGGGGATCGCAACAGTTTTCGATAAGTAAGAGTGTCGAACGCAACGAGGAGCTAAAGGTAGAACAATATTCCCTAAAGTTCTATCGGCCACCAATACAACTCTACGCACGCTTGACGTTCGCTTTACCTAGAACAAGTATAAAACTAGAAGTACTTTGTAGGTGTTTTTGGATAGGCTTGCAAGAAAGTAAAGAGCACGTAAATAAAACTAGGGGCTGTTTAGATGAAGACACAACTAAATTAGTTTTAGTAAAGCGCTTGTTGTTACGAGAAAGTTATTTGTCCCTAGGCAATCAATAACTAGACCGGTAATCATTATTGCAATTTTATTTGAGGGAGAGGCATAAGCTAACATACTTTCTCTACTTGGATCATATGCACTTATGATTGGAACTCTAGCAAGCATCCGCAACTACTAAAGATTCATTAAGGTAAAACCCAACCATAGCATTAAAGTATCAAGTCTCCTTTATCCCATACGTAAACAACCTACTTACGCGGGTTTATGCTTCAGTCACTCACGCAACCCACTATAAGCAAATCATAAACATATTGCAAACCCTACAGCGGGAATCCCTCACGCTTGCGCGACACGGAGAGCACCATAGGACAGCACCAATAACAAAACATGCAACTCAAACCAATCTTGATCATCAAATAGACATTAGGACAAAACGGATCTACTCAAACATCATAGGATAACCATACATCATTGGGAAATAATATATAGTGTTGAGCACCATGTTTAAGTAGAGATTACAGCGGGTAAGAGAGAGGTTACACCGCTGCATAGAGGGGGGAAGAGTTGGTGATGATGGTGGTGAAGTTGTTGGTGAAAATCACGGTGATGATGATGGCCCCGGCAGCGCTCCGGCGCCACCGGAAGCAAGGGGGAGAGGGGCCCCTTCTTCTTCTTCTTCTTCCTTGACCTCCTCCCTAGATGGGAGAAGGGTTCCCCCTCGGTGATACGTGGAAGTTACAAGTTGAGAAGCTTATTACTCTTGGGTGCTTGGTGCCCTTGAGCTTGTTCCTCTTGGGTGTTTGGGCGCCCTAGACGGTTGGTGGTGTTCGGAGCTCAATCATTGTGGTGTAAAGCTCCGGGCAAGCGTCGGGGTCTCCAATTAGGTTGTGGAGATCGCCTGAGCAATTTGGATCTGCACCGTGACCGCCCCAAGGGTTGCCATTTATGCAGGTTCGGTGACCGCCCTCAAGGGTCCCTTAGTGGAATCACGGCATCTTGCATTGTGCGAGGCGTGAGGAGATTACAGTGGCCCTAGTGGCTTCTTGGGGAGCATTGTGCCTCCACACCTCTCCAAACGGAGATTAGCATCCGCAAGGGTGTGAACTTCGGGATACATCGTCATCTCCGCGTGCCTCGGTTATCTCTTACCCGAGCCCTTTACTTATGCACTTTACTTTGTGATAGCCATATTGTTTCTTGTCATATATCTTGCTATCATCTAAGTATTTTTTCTTGCTTAGCATAAGTTGTTGGTGCACATAGATGAGCCTAGTTGTTGTAGGTTTTGTGCTTGACAAATTAACCACTAGGTTTATTCCGCATTTGTTCAAGCCTCAACCGTAATTATTTTAAAGCGCCTATTCACCCCCCCCCCTCTAGGCGACATCCACGATCTTTCAGATTGCCATGCAACGGATGCACTAGAGCTATAAGTGTATGAAAGCTCAACAAAAGAAACTAAGTGGGTGTGCATCCAACTTGCTTGCTCATGAAGACCTAGGGCATTTGAGGAAGCCCATCGTTGGAATATACAAGCCAAGTTCTATAATGAAAATTCCCACTAGTATATGAAAGTGACAACATAGGAGACAATCTTTATGAAGAACATGGTGCTACTTTGAAGCACAAGATATGAGACTCACTACATGAAGAACATGCTGCTATTGAAGCACAAGATATGAGACTCGCTACATGAAGAACATGGTGATACTTTGAAGCACAAGTGTGGAAAAAGAGATAGTAACATTGCCCCTTTTTATTTTTTTATTTTTTTGTGGGCTTCTTTGGCCCCATTTTTTTATTTAGGCTTCTTTGGCCTCTCTTCTTTTTTTGGATGGGGCAATGCTCTAATAATGATGATCATCACACTTTTATTTACTTACTACTCGATAATAGAACAAAGATATGACTAGCGTAGCAATGACATCAAAAAATGGACAAGCCATGAAAACATCATGCTAGCTATCTTATGATCATGCAAAGCAATATGACAATAAATGCTCAAGTCATGTATATGATGATGATGGAAGTTGCATGGCAATATATCTCGGAATGGCTATGGAAATGCCATGATAGGTAGGTATGGTGGTTGTTTTGAGGAAGATATAATGAGGCTTATGTGTCACAGAGCGTATCGTATCACGGGGTTTGGATGCACCGGCGAAGTTTGCACCAACTCTCGAGGTGAGAAAGGGCAATGCACGGTACCGAAGAGGCTAGCAATGATGGAAGGGTGAGAGTGCGTATAATCCAAGGACTCAACATTAGTCATAAAGAACTCACATACTTATTGCAAAAATCTATTAGTCATCGAAACAAAGTACTACGCGCATGCTCCTATGGGGATAGATTGGTAGGAAAAGACCATCGCTCGTCCCCGACCGCCACTCATAAGGAAGGTAATCAATAAACACCTCATGCTCCGACTTCGTTACATAACGGTTCACCATATGTGCATGCTACGGGACTTGCAAACCTCAACACAAGTATTTCTCAATTTCACAATTACTCAACTAGCATGACTCTAATATCACCATCTTTATATCGCAAAACTATTGCAAGGAATCAAACATATCATATTCAGCGATCTACAAGTTTATGTAGGATTTTATGACTAACCATGTGAATGACCAGTTCCTGTCATCTCTCTAAATAGATATAAGTGAAGAGAGAGAGTTTAATTCTTTCTACAAAAGATATACCCAAGCTCTAACAAATATAAGTGAAGCAAAAGAGCATTCTACAAATGCCGGTTGCCTATGTAAAGAGAAACAGGCAATCCAAACTTCAAATGATATAAGTGAAGCACATGAAGCATTCTATAAAGCCATACTCAAAAGATATAAGTGAAGTGCATAGAGCATTATATAAATCAACCAAGGACCATCTCATACCAGCATGGTGCATAATAGAAAAATAAAAACCTAATTGCAAAAGACGCTCCAAGACTTACACATATCGCATGAACGAAACGAATCCGAAAACATATCGATATTTGTTGAAGAAAGAGGGGATGCCTTCCCAGCATCCCAAGCTTAGATGCTTGAGTCTCCTTGAATATTTACTTAGGGTGCCTCGGGAATCCCCAAGCTTGAGCTCTTGCCTCTCTTCCTTCTTCTCACATCGAGACCTTCTCGATCATCGAACACTTCATCCTCACAAAATTTCAACAGAAAACTCGGTAAGATCCGTTAGTATAATAAAGCAAATCACTACTCTAAGTACTGTTGCAAACCAATTCATATTTTGTTTTTGCATTGTGTCTACTGTAATATAACTTTTTCATGGCTTAATCCACTGATATAAATTGATAGTTTCATCAAAACAAGCAAACTATGCATCAAAAACAGAATCTGTCTAAAACAGAACAGTCTGTAGAAATCTGAACATTCACCATACTTATGATACTTGAAAAATTCTGCCAAAATTAGGAAGAATAATTTTTTTTACAGAAAGACAGTGCAAAAAGAATCAGAACCATTTGACGTTCCAGTAAGAAAATAAAAATCGCGCACTACAGCCAAAGTTTCTGTCCTGCACCGCACAAACCAACAAGCATTGTAAACATCCTAAAGGCAAACCTTGGCACATTATTTTTGTAATACAATGGAATTGTACAAGGGGATAATTATTTTTGTTGAAAAGTTTCTGTAATCAAGATTCACAAAGTTGCCGTGAGCATGAACAAAGTTCACGGAGCTCTCCCACTTCAACAATGCTTGTCTTTCTCACTTTCGCTTTCCTTTTTGAAAAAGTTTTGGGTTCCCCTCTTTATTTTTGTTGTTTTTAAACTATATGAAAGCACTCAATAGAAATAAATGACTCTCTAAAACTTCCGGGTTGTCTCCCAGGCAGCGCTTTCTTTAAAGCCATTAAGCTAGGCATATAGTGCTCAAGTAATGAATCCACCCGGATCCCAAGGTATATCAAAGCCAATTTTAATTAGTAATGATTTGTAATTTAGTAGTGAGCACAAAGTAACATATATCAAGCAATGACGAAGTCTAACTCTCTTCCGATGCATTGGCATGTCATAAAAGAACAATTCATGCACATCAAGTAAAGGCCAATGCATAGTATAAACAGTTTCTTGCAATTTTATTATATTGGAAACATAAAGAGGTGGAGATATAGTTCCTCTCCCATAATAATTGCAAGTAGGAGCAGCAAGCACATGCATATTATATCTATCAAAATCATCATGTGCAACGGTAAAAGGCAACCCATCAATGTAATCCTTAATAAGTGCAAACTTCTCCGATATAGTATATTCGGGAGAATTCAAAAAGATAATAGGACTATCATGCGTGGGTGCAGTAGCAACAATTTCATGTTTAACATAAGGAACTATAGCAAGTTCATCTCCATAAGCATAATTCATAAAGGCATCTTGGCCACAAGCATAGCAAGCATCATCAAAAAGGGATATTTCAAGAGAATCAATGGGATCATAATAGTCATCATAGCAATCATCCTTCGGTAAGCACGAAGGGGAATTAAACAATGTATGAGTTGAAGAGTTACTCTCATTAGAAGGTGGGCACGGGTGATCAATCCGCTCTTCCTCCTTTTGTTCTTCGCTCTTCTCATCATCTTTTTCATCCAATGAGCTCACAGTTTCATCAATTTCTTCTTCCATAGCTTCCTGCAAAATATTAGTCTCTTCTTGGACAGTGTTAACTTCCTCAATAAATGTATCAATATTGGCATTGAATTTATAATTTTCATAGCAATATCTAAGTATACCAAAATTTTCAGGTCTCAGAATAGCATCATCAAAAATTTCACATGATTAAAACAAAGATTCTATTACATAAGCACCCATAAAAGCAACAAATTCTTCTATTTGTTCCACATCATAGTAATCATATATACCTTTAGCATAAGAAGCTAAGGTTTTATTGTCATTAAATTCACATGAAAAGTCAAGGTGTGGAGACTTCATCCTAGAGCAACAAGTATAATCATATCTCAAGCATAGTTCCCAAGCATACCAATGCAACATATTAATTTGATCCCATAATAGTTTCCCTTTTTGTGTCGAGCGATAATCCCTAAAGTATTCACGTTGATCCAACGTTACTCCCATTATAAAGTTGAATGGGGTTTTCTCAGGATTATCAAAGTAGTACAAAATATTTTTCTCATGATGAGAATCGAGGGTTTTAGGAGTTACCCCATCCTCATGAGTAGCAAGTACACCTAATTTTTTTGCTATTTTGTGTTCCATATCCATAACTAAAGATAGAGAACAACTAAGAACAGCAAATAAAAATTACTTAGTGATAAAGCAAACAAGCACACACGAGAATATTCACCCCACGCTATGGCTCCCCGGCAATGGCGCCAGAAAAAGGTCTTGATAACCCACAAGTATAGGGGATCGCAACATTTTTCGATAAGTAAGCGTGTCGAACCCAACAAGGAGCTAAAGGTAGAACAAATATTCCCTAAAGTTCTATCGACCACCGATACAACTCTACGCACGGTTGACGTTCGCTTTACCTAGAACAAGTATAAAACTAGAAGTACTTTGTAGGTGTTTTTGGATAGGCTTGCAAGAAAGTAAAGAGCACGTAAATAAAACTAGGGGTTGTTTAGATGAAGACTCAACTAAATTAGTTTTAGTAAAGAGCTTGTTGTTACGAGAAAGTTATTTGTCCCTAGGAAATCGATAACTAGACCGGTAATCATTATTGCAATTTTATTTGAGGGAGAGGCATAAGCTAACATACTTTCTCTACTTGGATCATATGCACTTATGATTGGAACTCTAGCAAGCATCCGCAACTACTAAAGATTCATTAAGGTAAAACCCAACCATAGCATTAAGGTAACAAGTCCCCTTTATCCCATATGTAAACAACCTACTTACTCGGGTTTGTGTTTCAGTCACTCACGCAACCCACTATAAGAAAATCATAAACATATTGCAAACCCTACAGCGGGAATCCCTCACGCTTACTTGGCGACCTAAGAGCACCATAGGACAGCACCAATAATAAAACATGCAACTCAAACCAATCTTGATCATCAAATAGCCATTAGGACAAAACGGATCTACTCAAACATCATAGGATAACCATACATCATTGGGAAATAATATATAGTGTTGAGCACCATGTTTAAGTAGAGATTACAGCGGGTAAGAGAGAGGTTACACCGCTGCATAGAGGGGGGAAGAGTTGGTGATGATGGTGGTGAAGTTGTTGGTGAAGATCGCGGTGATGATGATGGCCCCGGCAGCGCTCCGGGGCCACCGGAAGCAAGGGGGAGAGGGCCCCCCTTCTTCTTCTTCTTCCTTGACCTCCTCCCTAGATGGGAGAAGGGTTTCCCCTCTGGTCCTTGGCTCCCATGGCGCGGGAGGCGCTAGAGACCCTCCGAGATTGGATCTATCTCTGTTTACGTGTTACATTACAGCTCTGTTTCACCGTTTAGTGTATATATGGATATCTCTGTAACTCGATTGGCACAGAAACCTTCGCGTGATTTTTTTCTGAATATTAGCTTTCTTGCGGCAAAAGAAGAGCGTCAACTGCCTTCTACGGTGGGCTCACGAGGGTAGGGCGCGCATACAGAGGGTCCTACCTCGTGCCCACCTCGGACACCGGTTTGCGTTGATTTTCCTTCCAGATTTTCCATATTTTCCAAAAATAAGCTCCGTCCGTTTTTATCCCTTTTGGACTCTATTTGATATGGATATTCTGCGAAACCAAAAACATGCAACAGATAGGGCGGCCTTTGAGCCTTTGGATCAATATGTTAGTCCCAAAAATAATATAAAAGTTGCCAAAAAGTATATGAAAGTTGAATAATATTGGCATGGAACAATCAAAAATTACAGATACGACGGAGACATATCAGTTACTTCTGTTTAGATGTTGTGAACTTTGAGTTTAGGTGCTGCAATGATCAAACATGTTGTTTCAGTGTTGCTTCACTGATCAGACATGTTGTTTTAGTGTTGCTTCACTAATCACTTCAGTGTTACTTGATACGTCTCCAACATATCTATAATTTATGAAGTATTCATGCTATTATATTACCAATCTTGGATGTTTAATGAGCTTTACTATGCACTTTTATATTATTTTTGGGACTAACCTATTAACCCAGAGCCCAAAGGCTTCTTTTTTCCCTTGTTTGATGTTTCATGAAAAGGAATATCAAACGGAGTCCAAACGGAATGAAACCTTCGGGAGCATGATTTTTGGAACAAACGTGATCGAGAAGACTTGGAGTTGAAGTCAGGGAAGCTTCGAGGTGGCCACGAGGCAGGGAGGCGCGCCTGCTCCCCCTGGGCATGCCCCCCACCCTTGTGGGCCCCTCGTGTTTGATCTCTCTCTCCCTCTCTCTCTCTCTCTCTCTCTCTCTCGTGTTCTTGAGGTGATATGATCTTGATGTATCGCGAGCTTTGCTATTATAGTTGGATCTTATGATGTTTCTCCCCCTCTAGTCTCTTGTAATGGATTGAGTTTTCCCTTTGAAGTTATCTTATTGGATTGAGTCTTTAAGGATTTAAGAACACTTGGTGTATGTCTTGCCGTGCTTATCTGTGGTGACAATGGGATATCATGTGATCCACTTGATGTATGTTTTGGTGATCAACTTGCGGGTTCCGCCCATGAACCTATGCATAGGGGTTGGCTGCGTTTTCGTCTTGACTCTCCGGTAGAAACTTTGGGGCACTCTTTGAAGTACTTTGTGTTGGTTTGAATTGATGAATCTGAGATTGTGTGATGCATATCGTATAAACATACCCACGGATACTTGAGGTGACATTGGAGTATCTAGGTGACATTAGGGTTTTGGTTGATTTGTGTCTTAAGGTGTTATTCTAGTACGAACTCTTGAATAGATCGATCCGAAAGAATAACTTTGAGGTGGTTTCGTACCCTACAATAATCTCTTCATTTGTTCTCCGCTATTAGTGACTTTGGAGTGACTCTTTGTTGCATGTTGAGGGATAGTTATATGATCCAATTATGTTATTACTGTTGAGAGAACTTGCACTAGTAAAAGTATGAACCCTAGGCCTTGTTTCCTAGCATTGCAATACCGTTTACACTCACTTTTATCATTAGTTACCTTGCTGTTTTTATATTTTCAGATTACAAATACCCATATCTATCATCCATATTGCACTTGTATCACCATCTCTTCGCCGAACTAGTGCACCTATACAATTTACCATTGTATTGGGTGTCTTTGGGGACACAAGAGACTCTTTGTTATTTGGTTGCGGGGTTGTTTGAGAGAGACCATCTTCATCCCTCGCCTCCAGCGGATTGATAAACCTTAGGTCATCCACTTGAGGGAAATTTGCTCTTGTCCTACAAACCTCTGCACTTGGAGGCCCAACAACGTCTACAAGAAGAAGGTTGTGTAGTAGACATCAAGCTCTTTTCTGGCGCCGTTGCGGGAGGTGAGTGCTTGAAGGTATATCTTTAGATCTTGCAATCGAATCTTTTAGTTTCTTGTTTTATCACTAGTTTAGTTTATAAAAGAAAACTACAAAAATGGAATTAAGGCTGCCTCATATGCTTCATCTTTTTAATGTCTTTCGTGAAAATAAGGATTCCGATAATTGTGCTCAAGTGCTAGAAGAATAATGCATTAGAATGTTTGGCAATAAATATTTGAATGATGAGCATGATTGCAATGTTGTTAGTACAAATTCTTTGAATATCCTTGATGCTAATGATATGCAAAGCCACAAGCTTGGGGAAGCTATGTTTGATGAGGATGATATTTTTTGTCCCCCAAGTTTTGATGAGCAAATTTATTATGATGAAAGCATGCCTCCTATTTATGATGATTATTGTGATGACACGTATGCTCTAAGGAATAAGGATAACCATGAAACTTGTCATCATGATTTTAATTTTCAATTGGATTATGCTTCACATGATAGTTATTTTGTTGAGTTTGCTCCCACTATTCCGAATGAGAATAATTTTGCTTATGTGGAGAGTAATAAAATTTATATGCTTATGCATCATGAAAAGAGTGCTTTATGTGATAGTTATATTGTTGAATTCATTCATTATGCTACTGAAATTAATTATGAGGGAGGAACATATGCTTGTAGGAATTTCAATAATATCAAGTTTCCTCCCTATGTGTTGAAAATCTTGAAGTTATGCTTGTTTTGCTTTCCTATGCTAGTTGATTCTTGTTCCCATAAATTGTTTGATCACAAAATCCCTATGCATAGGAAGTGGGTTAGACTTAAATGTGTTAGTCATATTCTTCATGATGCCCTCTTTATGTTTCAATTCTTATCTTTTATGCGAGCATCATTGAAATCATCATGCCTAGCTAGGGGCTTAAACGTTAGCGCTTGTTGGGAGGCAACCCAATTTTTATTTTTGTTCTTTATTTTTGTTTCTGTTTAGTAATAAATAAATCATATAGCCTCTGGTTAGATGTGGTTTTATGTTTTAATTCGTGTTTGTGCCAAGTAAGACCTATAGGATCCTCTTGGATGATAATTATTTGATCTTACTGAAAAAGACAGAAACTTTCTGCTCACGAAAATAATTGTTAAAAATCACCAGAAAGTGATAAAATACTGATTCCAATTGCAGTAGATCAATAATCAAATTATCTAGGTCTTCCTATTTTGGTATATTTTTATGAGTTCCATAAGTTTGCGTTTGATACAGATTACTACAGACTGTTCTGTTTTTGACAGATTCTGTTTTCTTTGTGTTGTTTGCTTATTTTGATGAATCTATGAGTAGTATCGGAGGGTACGAACCATAGAAAAGTTGGAATACAGTAGATATTACACAAATATGAATTTATAATGAGTTCACAACAGTACCTAAGTGGTGATTTATTTTTTTATACTAACGGAGCTCATGAGATTTACTGTTGAGTTTTGTGTTGTGAAATTTTCAAATTTTGGGTAAATATTCGATAGACTATGGAATAAGGAGTGGCAATAGCCTAAGCTTGGGGATGCCCAAGGCACCCCAAGGTAATATTCCAGGACAACCAAGAGCTTAAGCTTGGGGATGCCCCGGATGGCAGCCCCTCTTTCGTCTTCGTTCATCGGTAACTGTACTTGGAGCTATATTTTTCTTCACCACATGATATGTGTTTTGCTTGGAGAGTCATTTTATTTTGTTAGTATTTTCTTGCTGTTATTTAGAATAATGTTTTGCATCTCTATTTTCAATAAAAATATAGCCTTTACCATGCTTATTTTGCAAGTATACATGTTGCTGTTTCAAATCAGAAAGTTTACCGTTGTTGCAAAAATTCCCTAGAAAAGTCAGAATATGATAAAATGTTGAAACTTTTTGCATTTTGAGGTCTGATAAATTTTCTACAGTGTGGTAGAATTTCATAATGTTTGGAGTTAGGGAAGTATGATGAATCTTGCATTCTTTACAGATTGTATAGTTTTGGCAGATTGCTGTTATGTTTGCATTGTTTGCATATGTTTGCTTCTTTAATGATTCTATTTGAGGATAGGACTATTAAATATGCAGAGGCATTTAGTATGAAATGTTGAATAAGAATTTTAGTGATTTTCTACAGTAGAGTATGATAAGGTTTTTGCATTGGTTTATACTAACTTATATCACAAGTCCTTGTTGAGTTTTGTGTGGATGAAGCTTTTGAGATTTAGGGAGATAGTGATATGAGAGGAATTAAGGATACACAAAAGCTCAATCTTGGGGATGCCCAAGGCATCCCAAGATAATATTTCAAGAAGTCTCAAGCGTCTAAGCTTGGGGATGCCCCGGTTGGCATCCCACCTTTCATATTCAACAACTATCGGTTAGTTTCGGTTGATCCTAAGTTTTTGCTTCTTCACGTGATGTTTGTTATTCTTAGAATGTAATTTTATTTTGTTTTGCTTGCTGTTTGAATAAAATATCAAGATCTGAAATTCTTAAATGAGAGAGAGTCTTCACATAGCTACATAATTATTTAACTACTCATTGATCTTCACTTATATCTTTTTGGAGTAGTTTGTCATTTACTCGTATGCTTCACTTATATCCTATGAGTAAATGATTTGAATGTCATAAATCTGAAACTATATATGTTTCATATGCTTATCCCATGGGGAGTAATGCCTTCACATATAAGAAGTAGAGGTGGTAAATTTATTGAAGGTTAGCAAACATTGTATTGGTCACTTGAACAATTCATGAAAGAATATTGAAGGAAGAGAGATTTCACATATAAATATACTATCTTGGACATCTTCTATGATTGTGAGCCCCATTAATTATTTTCAAACCTAAGCAAATTAGTTGAAGTTGGACAAGGAAGACAACATAATGAGTTATGCTTGGGTATATTTGTATAGAAGTTATATTGTTATGGATCCTCTAACATGTGGTGCTTGCTATTTAGAATCCTTTGCTAGACAAAATATCTGCACTAAGCGGGAATACTGCTTGTGCATCCAAATTCCTTGAACCAAGTTTCTTCCATGGTGTCCACCATATCTAACTATATGCGGTATTTACCTGCCGTTCCAAGTAAATTTGCATGTGCCAAACTCTAAACCTTCAAATAATAATCTGTTTTGTATGCACGAATCGCTCATGTAGCGACTAGCGGCTGTCAGTATCTTCCATGCTAGGTGGGTTATTCTCACGATGAGTGGACTCCGCTCATCATTCACGAGAAAATGGCTGGTAACTGGGATGCCCAGTCCTATGATCAAAAAATCAAAAACAAAATCGCACATAATTTAAACAAAACTCCCCCAAGAATGTTGATAGTTGGACGACACCCGTTGTTTCGGACAATCCGTGGAGTGTGAATGTTGGTGGAGGGGAAGTAAAATCTTTACCTTTCTGTTTGGGAACCGCCTATAATGTATCTAGTATGGAAGATATTGGGAAATATTGGTCGTTATGTTGACAATGAAAGCATACCTCTCAAAATTATTTTCATCTCTGTTTTAGCTTCGAGCTCTAGCACCTCTGCAAATCCCTGCTTCCCTCTGCGAAGGGCCTATCTTTTACTTTTATGCAAGAGTCAGTAGTATTCCTTCTCATTCCAACCTACTCTTTAGTTGGCAAGCATCATGTGATGGAAAGATCTAAGCATATATGGCCATTCAAATATATTTGAGCATGAATTATTACTGTTGACATTACCCTTGAGGTAAAAGGCTGGGAGGCGAAACATTAAGCCCCTATCTTTCTCTGTGTTCGATGAATACTATTTGTTCTAAAAATATGCTTTGAGTGGTAGCAATCATGGAAGACTAAATGATAGTTGAGTATGTGAAGTTTGCTGAATCAAAGCTCTGACATAGACTCTTCCTGAAAATAAGATGAATTGCAATTGTTTGATGACTGAAAACATAGTTTGTTAGTTTTCAAGAAAGTTTATGATATATACATTAACATGTGAATAGCTTGTTACTTGATCATGAAAAGTTCTATGAGTTGAGCTACTGTTATGACATATAATGATGCTAGAAAAGGTGATTGAAATTATCATTGAACAAACTTATGCACCTGCTAGCATTCACACTTCATAAAATATTTTATTTTATCATTTACCTACTCGAGGACGAGCAGAAATTAAGCTTGGGGATGCTGATACGTCTCCAACGTATCTATAATTTATGAAGTATTCATGCTATTACATTATCCTTCTTGGATGCTTAATGGGCTTTACTATGCACTTTTATATTATTTTTGGGACTAACCTATTAACCCAGAGCCCAGTGCCAATTTCTGTTTTTTTCCTTGTTTCAGTGTTTTGCAGAAAAGGAATATCAAACGGAGTCCAAACGAAATGAAACCTTCGGGAGCGTGATTTTTGGAACAAACGTGATCCAGGAGACTTGGAGTTGAAGTCAGGGAAGCTTCGAGGTGGCCACGAGGCAGGGAGGCACGCCTGCTCCCCTGGGCGCGCCCCCACCCTTGTGGGCCCCTCGTGGCTCTCCTGACCGACTTCTTTCGCCTATATATGTCCATATACCCTAAAAACATCAGGGAGCAGAATAGATCGGGAGTTCCGCCGCCGCAAGCCTTTGTGGCCACCAAAAACCAATCGGGACCCTGTTCCGGCACCCTGCCGGAGGGATCCTCACCGTGGCCATCTTCATCATCCCGGCGCTCTCCATGACGAGGATGGAGTAGTTCACCCTCGGGGCTGAGGGTATGTACTAGTAGCTATGTGTTTGATCTCTCTCTCTCTCTCTCTCTCTCTCTCTCTCGTGTTCTTGAGGTGATACGATCTTGATGTATCGCGAGCTTTGCTATTATAGTTGGATCTTATGATGTTTCCCCCCCCCCCCCCTCTACTCTCTTGTAATGGATTGAGTTTTCCCTTTGAAGTTATCTTATCGGATTGAGTCTTTAAGGATTTGAGAACACTTGATGTATGTCTTGTCGTGCTTATCTATGGTGACAATGGGATATCACGTGATCCACTTGATGTATGTTTTGGTGATCAACTTGCGGGTTCCGCCCATGAACCTATGCATAGGGTCGGCACACGTTTCGTCTTGACTCTCCAAGAGAAACTTTGGGCCCTTTGAAGTACTTTGTGTTGGTTTTGAATAGATGAATCTGAGATTGTGTGATGCATATCATATAAACATACCCACGGATACTTGAGGTGACATTGGAATATCTAGGTGACATTAGGGTTTTGGTTAATTTGTGTCTTAAGGTGTTACTCTAGTACGAACTCTTGAATAGATCGATCTGAAAGAATAACTTTGAGGTGGTTTCGTACCCTACAATAATCTCTTCGTTTGTTCTCCGCTATTAGTGACTTTGGAGTGACTCTTTGTTGCATGTTGAGGGATAGTTATATGATCCAATTATATTATTATTGTTGAGAGAACTTGCACTAGTGAAAGTATGAACCCTAGGCCTTGTTTCCTAGCATTGCAATACCGTTTACACTCACTTTTATCATTAGTTACCTTGCTGTTTTTATATTTTCAGATTACAAATACCCATATCTATCATCCAAATTGCACTTGTATCACCATCTCTTCACCGAACTAGTGCACCTATACAATTTACCATTGTATTGGGTGTGTTGGGGACACAAGAGACTCTTTGTTATTTGGTTGCAGGGTTGTTTGAGAGAGACCATCTTCATCCTACGCCTCCCATGGATTGATAAAACTTAGGTCATCCACTTGAGGGAAATTTGCTACTGTCCTGCAAACCTCTGCACTTGGAGGCCCAACAACGTCTACAAGAAGAAGGTTGTGTAGTAGACATCATTACTTCACTGATCACACATGTTGTTTCAGTGTTGCTTCATTGATCACACATGTTATTGGTCTCATGTTTATTAATTAAATCAAATGCATGCTTTTTCCCACCAGCAAATTATCTGTGTATGTTTGTGTAAATTCAAGAAAATGCAAAATAAAATAAAACCTTGGCAAACTATCTATGTTTGTGTAGGAGATCATGTGTGCAAAATTTGAGGTGATTTAAAGAAATTTAAATTTGAGAAATGTGCTCCAAATGAGCTCCCAAGTTAGGGTAAACAACCCGTTTGTAATCAAATTTTTTGGGACCTACTCTAAATGAGCCAAATGCTTTTTATTAACACCTATTCAATCTATATAGTGTAGATTCGAAGTCTCACTTTTTTTGAATTAATCTTCACATTTTTACATTTTCTTTTGAAAAATATGCTTTAATATAAAAACTATTAAAAACACGTCTAAAATATGAAAATGGAAAACTAAGTTCAGATCCTTCTTATTCACTTTGAAATAAAGCTTTGATGATTTTTTGATTTTTTTTTAATTTTTCAAAAACAGAAGGTAACCCTACCTCATCTCCTTGAACTATATGAAATCTTGTAGGTGATAGCTCATATGTGTGAAAGTTTTCTCATGAAAATGGCCATAGACCAAGTTTATGATTTTTGGTTACTAACATGTCACATAAGACAACATTGTGCGCAGGTTTCATATATTTTTTGATTTTTTTAAATTAATGATGCTCATTTGACCTCGATCGTGCCAGCTAGGGTTTTTTCATGAAAATGACCATAGACCAAGTTTAGTATTTTTTTTTCCTCGTTAGTGTGTCTTATAAAATGACGAACGACGAAGGTTTCATATTTTTCATTGTTTAAAAAAATTAGTTATGCTCAGTCAAATCTTTCATAACCCCGTTGACCACCTCAAAACCCCTCTAAACCCTGCAGGGTTTCGCCTAACCCTAGCTCTGAACGTCAGCCGTCCGATCATACCCTGGCGCCAAGCGACAACCCTCAGATGTTGTCTTCTAGAAGGATTCGGTGGGCAGGCTGCGTACAGGCTCCGGGTCGTTGGATCACAAGGACGGCTCCGCATCGTTGGATCGTGGGGCGATCCGCGAGAGGTGATCCTGTTGGTTGTGCTCGGCTGCTCGCCCACCACTGACTCCACAAAAAAAAACGTTGTTATTGGGCCCAAAAGGAAATCAAGCTCTGGTTGGGCCGTCGAAGTGCGTCATTTTTTGTGAACGGGTTGGCTCTGTTTTTTGTGAACGTGTTGGCTTTGTTTTTTTTGCATCGTTTGTAATTACACATCAATTGACATTGCGTAGAAAATTTAGTTCTTTTTGTTCTATACAAATGCAAAATGACCAAATTTATAAGGGCTAAATTTATTTTTCAAACTATTAAAAAATGGGTCATTTTGCATTTGTATAATGGCCACAAGCCCTCTATCTTTTTTTATCATGCAAAATGACCAAATCTTTAAATTTATTTTTATGATGCAAAATGGCCATAAGCCCTTCAAAAATTGTCTCTTTTTGTTCATATTTGACCCCATTATTGCCACGGCCAAATAACACGTAGCACTACGACTATTTAAGCCACACTCTGCCTCTGCCATCTCGCACCCTCTGCCTCTGCCATCTCGCACCCTCTGCCTCTGCCATCCCTCATCCATCTGCCCTTCTTGCTCTTCGACCCCTTCTCCTTCTTCTGCATATCCCTCAGCCATGCAGTACACCGGACCAACCTACCGCTTCCCACCCACCGTGCGAGAGGCTCTACCCTACCGGCGTGTACGTTGATCGCACACTACGTGTGTGGGCGATATCAAGGCTGAGGACCGCAAGGAACTTCCCCGAGTTCTTCCTCGCATCCGGCTACCACCACCTCCCGAGGGGATCTCCAAAGATGTTCCGCGTCGAGGAGGTCATCCAAAACCGGGTGGTGGTTGCTCTCCTTGCCCACTTCACCAACACATTCGTCTCCTTCTACCTCCTCGACCGGGTGTTTTGGTGTGGCTTCGAGTTCATCGCTTTCATCACCAACAACAGGTTCACGGAGTACACCAACATCTTCCCCATCGCGACGTGCATGCACACTCTTCTGTACCCTATCGACAACGCCCCGGAGGAGCAGTGAAAAGGGCGCCCGGTGGAGGAGCGAGGTGGAGAAGGCGGCGGCTAGGGTTCTAAACCCTCTATCTTTTTTTAGTCTATGTTATGTTAAGTTGTAATTGAACTATGTTGGAGTTGCTATGGGCTAGTTGGCTTAAGTTTTCTATCTATTATATTATTAAGTTCTTCCTAGTTTGAACTATGTGATCGTGCTATGAGCTTGTTGGCCTTATCTACATATTGGGACTACATATTTGTTGATTGTTTTCTTAGAGAGCTCGGCTTGTTGTAGGGTTCCCTTGCTAGTAACCACCTAGTGCATGCAAGCAAGCATTGTTAGTAGGGATGAATGAGTAGAGCTAAGCAAAGGAGTGACTCTTTTTTTACACAAGCCACAAATATGTAGCCACCTAGCTAGAAGAGAGGAACCAGCGGCAGTGACCATCGCTGCATCCGTGGCGGCTGGCGTGCAAGAAAGTTGCTCGGTCAGTGCATCGTGGCGGACGCATCGGCGCATGCAGGCTCGGTCAGCGCATGGTGGGATCGTGGCATCGGCGCATGCAGGCTCGATCGACGCATCCAGACTCGATCGACGCATCCAGGCTCGATCGACCCATCCAGGCTCGATCGACGCATGCAGGCAGGCTTTGCTGGGTGCATGCATAACAGGCTTCTGTCCTGGCGGCGCGTGTAGACGTTTAATGCAAGGGACGGCCCAACGAAACCACGACCCAACGGTTGAACAGCGACACCACCCAACGCGGCCCCACTTGTCAGGTCGAACGGACGACACAGTCCAGCGTGGCCCCACTACTCAGAGTTAACGGTCAAGCCTTTGACCCGACGACAACGTCTATTGTGCCTAGTTATGAGGGTTTCTGGCAAGGGAGTGGGGAAAATTGAGCAAAAGTTAAGAGCGCGGTGATAAATGAGTAGAGCTAAGGAACCAGGGGCACAAATGTAAAAATCCCTTTTTTTATAACACCAATACTGTAGCTGCCATCCGACTTCTATTTCTCTGTGGTTTTCTTTAATGGGTTTTAACTGTTTGCTTTGGTTTTCTTTAATGCATGTTGAAATAATTTTCTAAACTATGCAAAAAAATTGTACATTATATAAACATTTTATTAAAATGTCACAAACATATTTTTTAAGTATGTGAGCATTTTTTAGAATTTTAACATACTTTTTTTGCCAAAAAGGATCAGATCTTATAAAAGTTCACCGTAAGTACAAAGTATGTCAATGATAATAAAATTAACATCGAGATACCGAAACAACCGAATGACCACTAGAGCCGTCAGCATGAGCCGCTGACACGCCGTTGTCGCCGCTCCCCTACCGAAGCCAGTTTGACCTTATCAATGAGAGCCGGGAAGCCTTTGTGCACGTACCCCTAGGGGCCAACGCCCTTGAGCCGCAGTCGTCGCTGTTGAATCCTTGCATAGATCTTAAGCACCTGATACCAAATGTCGCCTCAGGATGAGAAACTCTAACCTCACAGCCCCAATGAGACAACAGAAATTTATGTCGGAGCTCCGTCGACTATGTCCACACGGACGAACTCAAGGAGGATCAAAGCCCGGAAGACAAGCTCGAAGAAGAAGCGCCACCATCCACCTGAGCACCACACCTACGAGAATTAAAACACTCCTAGCCTAATCTACAAACCGGAGCGAAGGCACTGGATTTCCCTCCCTCTCACCGGCCGCCGGAGCGGCAGGCAGAGGGATTCCACCGCCTAGGGTTAGGGAGGAGAACAAGAGGAAGTCACGTAGGATATGTTTCTGTTTCAGATGATAACGTACATTTTTATGGTATGGAACATTTTTTTATTAAATTACACTAACATTTTCTTACATTGCATAATATTTTTTAAACGCTTGACATTTTTGAGATGTCAATAGAAAAGGAATGCTATCAACTTTTCAAAATTACATACAATTTTTCTTAAACGTGTTAAAATTTTAAGTAAATATTGGTGTATATGTATTTAATATTTTCAAAAATGTAAATAAAAAAATGAAAAAACGGAGAAGAAAAATAAACGAACCCGCAGGTAGCTACTTCGGCCTGCCAGCGGCAAATAGGATCATTTTTCTAGAAACCGCGGCAAATAGGATCTGCCCCAGCAAATGCACACTCATTATGGCGAGGGCGCCCCATGTTTTCTTTTGTATTTTGGTCTTTATCTTTTATACTATTATTTTTGCGCTCTTTTAAAAATATACGGTAATTCCAAAAAAAAGTTTCAAAGTTTTTGTTGATTAAACAAATTTTCTCGAATTAAAAAAATTCGTGAAATTAATATAATGTTGACAGAATAAAAAATGTTCGACGTTCAAACAAATGTTTACAAATTCTTTTAAAATATGTTCGTTAATTTGACTAAATTTCGTACAAATCGTTGAAATGTTTACCGGGTAAAAAAATGACCACGAATTCAAGAAAGGTTGGCGAATTTTAAAAAGTACTCCAAAAGTTAAAAAATTGTTCGTGAATTTCAAAAATTGATTCCAATTTCAAAAAATGTTCGTCATTTCAAAAAGTGTTTGTAAATTCAAAACATAATTGCGAAATTTAAATTTTCTCCCAAAATGCATAAAATTGTATCTGATTTCAAAAAGTGTTTGTAAAAGTAAAAAAAGAAAGGTTAATGAATTTTAAAACAATGTTCCTGAATTTTAAAAATAATATAAAGAAACTCGAAAATTTAAAAGGAACAGTAAGAAAAAGAAATAACCGAACAGAACCAATAGAGATACATAAAACTTAAGAAACCGGTTGTGTGCGGTGGCAGGAGCGTACGCGGTACCTAGTTATCCGCCGCGGTACACGCAAAATATGAGGCGTGGTATCGCCGGTATTTATTCCTAATGCGTCTCGTCTATAGCGCAGTTCTACTGGGCGGGCCCAATACTCTAGTTGCATGCGAGTTTCCATTTTCTATTCGATTTATCAGGTTTTCACTGTCATGCATTTATTTTCTTTGGGATTCCTTCGGATTCTCTATGGTTTTCTTTCTTTTTTTTCTTTTTCACTTTTGTTGGTTTTCTTTGTTTCTTTCTTTGGTAGCACTAGTTTTCTTCGGTTTGTTTCTTTTCCTTTCTCTTTTTGGCAACACAAGTCAAATTTTTTTCATACACATTTTACCCTTTTTTATACATCAGGAATATTTTTAAAACATATTTAATATTTTTCAAATACATGATCAACATTTTTAAAAATATATTTTTTGATGTCTAAATTTTTATATTCATCCAAACAAATTATATATAAGTTTAATATTTTAAAAGTACGTGATTAACATTTTTTCTAACACATGCTTTGAATAGTTTTTTATTGTGTTTTAAATATTTATTTCAAACACAGGTTGAAACATTTCTTTAAACTACATGTACAGGGTTTATGATATATAAGCATTTTTGTAAAATGCCAAAACATATTTTTTGAATCCCATGAACTATTTTAATGTAATGCACATTGTTTTTTGAATGGTCAATTTTTTTGAATTAGATGTCATTTGTTTTACATTTTATAAACATTTTCTGAAAATTTTACGTATATTATTGGAAACAATGAAAATTTACGCTAACAAAAAATTTAAACTACATTAACATTTTCTATATACGCGGTTTTTGAATTTGTGAAACTAAATTCAGTTTTTGAATATATGTATTTAGAGTTTTTCCAAAACTATAAACAGATATAAGATACAAAAATGAATGAATAAACATAAAAGAAAAATAAACTAACTAGGAAGTTAGGTCGGCCAATACTAGCATTGTGGGGTGCTCCTTCAGACTAGACCTTGTTCGGTCTCGCATGAAACGACACATAGTAGTGCCCCTTATGGTCATAGCTTCTGATTATCAAGAAGTAATCAACAACATTACCAAGGGAACTGGCGGGCTATATGCTAGCACCGTAAAGGAGATTATTTCAACGGCAAGCCAATTGCAACAATGTTCTTTCGTCTTCGACGGATGTGTCACGAACTTTGAGCCACATAGCCTGGCAAAACATACTCTAGGCATATCTTTAGGATGCCATGTGTACCTCCTCAATCCTCCGGACCTAAATTTTATTCTCATGAATTACGATCAATAAAGTGGAGTGTGTTTAGACTCTAAAAAAAGGTGTGCCCCTCATAGGTGGGAGATTCCTATTAACCGCTCTTTGTGGTGATTTGCGGACATTCGCACAGGGAGCTAGGGATTTGGACCGACCCATTTTAGCACCCTAGCGTATATCGGCTTTCGGGTAGCGTGTAGCTCTGATTTTTTTGTTTTTTAATTATTTCTAGCTTTGTCGAACATTCACACAGGGGGCTATTGGTTTTTTTAATT
Source organism: Aegilops bicornis (assembly GCA_021605145.1). Classification (NCBI taxonomy): domain Eukaryota; kingdom Viridiplantae; phylum Streptophyta; class Magnoliopsida; order Poales; family Poaceae; genus Aegilops; species Aegilops bicornis. The sequence continues at coordinate 626,375,390 of CM038671.1, read as the reverse complement.
TTTTCTTCTTCTCTTTTTTTCTCCAAAAATTTTCTTGAAAAATAAAAAAGTTTATTTTTCTACAAAAATGTTTCTAGTAAGTTTTTAAGAAGGGTCACATAGTTTTAGAAAAATGTTTATGTTCAGATAAAAAAAATCTCTTTTTAAAACCCGAGTTCCTGTAAAAATGTTTTCTCATTAGCTTTTGAAAATAAAGATTTTTTTATAGAAAACGAAACAAAAAACACACTATAAATAGTGACAAGAAAAATACCGCTCCCTTTTCGTCTGAGTCGCTACAGTCCCAATGCGAAAGGGTCGGCCTAGTCACAGCGCCCCTGTGCGATTGGCCGACACCCTGCTACAGTAAGCGGCAAATAGGAGGTCTCCTTAAGGCGTCAAAGCTCTCTGCGTCGGGATATCGAGCAAACGCACAAGACATTGCCTCATGGCCAGAATATTGAGCAACACGATACAAACCAGACGTTTACAAATATGTACATAGACTCACCCCTATGAATACACGCATGCACTCTGACTCTATGAGCACCTTCTAGAGATTGAGTCGGCGGGTCTTGAGATTGACTAAGTCACCACATAACCCTCGCTATCTGCGCGAATATCGCCTCTTAGTTCTTACTGAAAAAATATTCCGCATTTATGAGACACAAAAGTATCAAACCTGAGGTTTGATGTTTGATTCTTGATGGGTTGAGAATACCACTGTCCTTCGGTTGGTTACTTGGTTGGGCAGGCTATTACTTTGACAGGAATGGCGTGACCAATGATCGGGAAGCAACAGCAAGCCACTAGGACATGCGGCTCTTATGAGAATCGCAGATGCGGCAGCCAATATGACCTGTGAAAGCATCATGTCATGCTTCACTGTCTTCTCCGTTGCTCTTGTTCACTCTGCGCCTCGGATGCCATACATTCATCTGTTCAAGTGGCGTTATAATTATCCCCAAGAGGGCTTAGTTCTACTTCATCCGTTTCTAAATACAAGTCTTTTTAGAGAATTTTAATATGGACTACACACGGAGCAAAATGAGTGAATCAACATTCTAAAATACATCTATATATATCCGTATGTATTCTACACAGAAATCTCTAGAAAGACTTATACTGTAATTAGGAACAGGGTGAATAGTTAGCATGGGTCCTGAATCAAAAGTCAAAACCGATTAGATCAGTCATTAGACTTCTCGGAATCAAGGAGCATCGCGCCCAGTTTTCATCTCTGAAAACTGATAAAACAACAGACAAGCCGGCCTCACGTTCAGTTCCTGTCACACGAACCCACAAGAAAACCAGTCTCGACGACAGCCACACGGGGGGTAATCGTAACCGGAACATAACGCAGCAACTCCAGCTACAAAAGCCAGCAAAAACAGCAGAGCTTATTACCACCAGACAGTAGCAGTAACTTAGAAACATCAAAACAAGACTGATCGGGAACTTTGATCTTGGCGTGATCTCCTCCTCGTTCTTTTCCCCATCCTTTTTGCTGGTGCCTTGTCCATCCTTCTACATCCGCACCCAACCTCTACGTCTGCTAAAAAAAACCCAGCTGCCGCTTGCAACCAAGCAAACGCATTTATCCTCCTCTTCCCCCAGCTCAAAATCTACAAAGAAATTATGTAATTCCTGCCAGATAACAGCTAGCTCCCCCACCAAGTTGCGGTCTGAAATTTAAACATTCGCAGCCCACCTCAAAAACAGTTGAAACTGACATTCTTGCTGAAGGTCAGATAGAGGCGATTGAATTTTTACAAAGCACGATACCTCCAAACCACCCTCCCAGAAACGTGTTCTTTGACCATTACCAACTTTGAATTCTATCATTACATAGGTTCACTCTCCTTGGAAAACAAATTACGATAAATAGAAACTCCAGGAACGAGATGGTGCTGGTCAATAGTCATTTTATTTCAAAAAGGTTCAAAAACGGAATCAAGAGTTTATTTCCCCCTATAGTATGCAAAACTGAAACTATACATTCACTTATGTTATACACACAAGCTTTACAATTCAGGAGGAACTAGAAAGGAGGAAAAAGGACTGTCCATAAATCATGGTTGCAAATAGTATGGAATTAGCAGTACAGGGGGTACTTTCATCCGGTACTGCTATCATGTCAATCTTGGTGTTTGAAGCCATTCTGTGGTGACAATGGTGGTTGTTCCTGCAAGTCCTGCTGCTCCTGTGGTTGTAAAGGTGGGTGCAACTGATCCTGTCCCTCTTGCTGTTGCAATGGTGGTTGCAACTCATCATGTGGCTGCTGTGTTGGCGATGGTGGGTGATGTTGCTCCCCTTGCAGAATCGGCTCTGACCGCTGCTGCTGATCACCTTGCCATACCCATACAATATCCTTGAGTGCTGGCCTTACTTCCTCTTTCACCAACTTTTGGTACTCCAAAGTGTCTCCATTAGTCTTTTTCAACTCAACTAGGAGAAAAGAAGGGGCTACCTCAAAAATCTCGGCATCAAGCTCAAGAAACCCCTTCTTTCCTTCCTTTGGAGCAGCCAACTTCAGGACTCCATTTTCTTTCTTCTTAATTTTTAGCTTCAAGCGTTTGGCCAGTTCCTTCAACTTTGTAAGTACTATTGTTACAGGCTGCCTAGTGGTAAATCGTTCTTCCCTGCGACCATACTCATCCTCAAAAACCCAGATAGATTGAACCCTGTTGAAAGAGAGATGATGTCAAATGCATTCAGGTTTGGGAGGCTTAATGACCCTTGATTTCCCGCAGAAGTGCTGCATCCTGTTGAGCCTGAAGACGCAGCTTCAGCTGAAAAGGGGTTGTTCGTTGCTTCAGGCTCAGTTTTCTTTGCATTTACCTCAACTGGTCTTCTGTACCAAGCACTTCTCTTTATCCTAGAGATTGTGATCCTAGTACTGGGATCTGGATCAAGGATTTTATGTAATAGCTCCTTCAGCTCAGCGGAAAAATACCGAGGGCATTTAAAGTCCGCTTTGGAAATCCTTCTATACATCTCTATCAGATTTGCTTCATGAAAAGGAAGGTAACCAGCCACAAGCACATACAGAATTACTCCACTGGACCATACATCTGCTTTTGCACCATCATAGCCTTTCCTGCTAAGCACTTCAGGGGCAACATAAGCTGGAGTTCCACATGTGGTGTGGAGGAGACCATCCTGCCTCGCGCAATCAGCCAGGGCACTCAAACCAAAATCTGAGACTTTTAGGTTTTCATTCTCATCCAGGAGTAGATTTTCAGGCTTCAGATCACGGTGATAAACACCCCTGCTGTGGCAATAGTCAATAGCGCTGATCAATTGGTGGAAATACCTCCTGGCGGCATCCTCATTAAGCTTCCCCTCCTTTACTATCTTGTTGAAAAGCTCACCACCTTTAGCATACTCCAATACAAAATAAATCTTGCTCTTGGTAGCCATAACCTCAAAAAGCTGCAGGACATTTGGGTGCTTCACCAATCTCATTACTGAAATCTCCCTCTTTATCTGCTCCATAAGTCCAACCTTGGTAACCTTATCTTTATTGATCATCTTTATAGCAACAGCTTGGCCAGTTGCAAGACTTCGGGCATAATAGACCTTTGCAAAAGTTCCTTGTCCCAATTGCTTTCCGATTTCATAACGGCCCATCAAGATAGTCCTCCTCTCATCCATCATATCAAGCTATCTGAATGGAGTAAAACAAGCGAACACCACACACCGCTTATATAGCAGTATCTAGACTGTATACCTCATGAATGGAGCAGATGTTAACTGTCTTCACAAATGTGATTATCAACAAATACTGAACCCTTCGATATACTGTGCTTCACACCACAGAGAGGGGGAACAGTACCAGTATGCAGCACATTATCATGAGAGCCCCACAGCATGAGCTTGAACGAAGCTCTGATCTTGTTTGCGCAAAGTACGTGTTTGCTGTTACGCAAGCACATCTTTCTGCATTCCCAAGTCTTCTTCCGGTGAACAACTGCCAGCCAGAAGATCAGATTAAATTATAACGGATACATGTAATGCAGGGTGGGATTACGAGCTCTAATGAAAAACACAAATTCGGTGGCCTTTGAAGACATCAAGGCAAAATCTTGGGTGACATCCCAATGTTGTCTATCAAACTTAGATGGCACAGAACGAACAAGAGCATCTACAGCAATCAGAGCCACCATAGTTGGATGATTGGGTGAAGCAAAGATGCCATCTCTTGAGTTCTAGAAACGATAATTTCGAAAATCCAACTCACAAACCAACCATTCCTGCAACAGGCATCCAAAATCGGCAAAATTCACGCCCAGGACGCGGCGAAACAGGGCGCTGCCAGCAAGTAGATCTCTTCCTGTCGGAAGAACAGTACCTGATCAAGAACGGGAGAAGGAAGCGCCGCGAATCCCGCGGAACGCCATAGAACTCGACCGGGATCGATCCCGTGAAGCGAGCCGGCGCCGATTTGGTGCGCGTTTGGCCGCCCTGCAAGCTTGCTTTTGGTGGATTCTGGGATTTCTGGGCTGTAGGTGCCGCGCTCTCATACTCTTCCTCTGGGATGGCGCTTAGCCCTTTGTGGGTAGATCCCTCGGAATCTTCTAATTTCGCTCTTAGCGATGATTATAGCCCGGCGGCGGCGCGCTTCTCCAGAATGGGAGGGAGTGCAGCAGGTTTGGCAGCTGTTTACGCCGTCGTGTTGACGATACGGGCATTTTCTCATTTTGCACCTAATGTTTTGGGATTTTACTGTATTAGAGGTTTGGTGAGGACCTACTAGCCACGAACTAATCATACTCTGGGCTGGCCAGGTTTTGGGCTAGCCTTTGTAAAGCCCAGTATGAAAACACCAAGCCCGAACCTGGCCCGAAATACTTGAACAATGTTTTATTTATTTAATTTGATCTCTTGCGTATTAAAAATACATATATGAAAAAATCAATTTTTTGAGAAAATTAAAAAAAATTAGTTAGGGTGTCCCCTATGAAGGCATTTTCCCTGGGCGTGGAAGCGCTTCAGGCCCTGTTTGTTTTGGATTCTGGGAGCAGATTCAACTTTGCCAGTAAAGCCGAATCTGGAATCTGAAACAAACAGCTATTTGGAATCAGCTTTGCCAGTAAAGCTGAATCTGTATTTGGACCATTTTTAGTGCAATTTCCGGCTTAGAAAGTATATGACAGTTACAAAATCCCGGCTCAAATCCGGTTTAAAAAATGTCCGGTTCAAAAAGGAATTAACTTCTCGCAAGTCCGAGTTTAAAGGCCGTCAGAAAATTTTCGGCTGAAAATGAAGATTCCGGTTTAAAATCCGGTTCAAGGGAAAGAAGTCTCCCACAAAGCTTTGAAGCTCTCAATATCCGGTTTAAGAATTTCCGGTTCAAGAAGAATTTATCTCTTGCAAAAAGTTAAAAGTTGCCGAAGAGGACCTGTTGCCATGATGCGCGGTTCAAACATAGCTATCCTGCCTTATGGGCTCATCTTCATATGATCACTTGGGGCTTCCTATTCAAACATAGGTGTATTCACCAAAGAGAACATGGCGTTACTACCCTCTTCTTTATGCGGCTATCAAGGCAATATTATCATCGGGGCCAAAGAGAGTTTGTTGCACAAAGACAACTCAAAACATAGGCACCCGTGAGCACAATTCGAAATATATCACATGGGGCTTCGCTTGCAAAGCGGAGTCCATTAATCCGGCTATCACGCGAGAACAAAGCTTGGGAGCTTCACACCCAAGGGGCGAAGAGAGTCTTGTTGCTAAGCACAACTCAAACATAGGCACCCATTGAGCACACTCACAAAGTTACTTGGGGCTCTTTGTGTCAAATACCAAAGAGTTTGAAAGGAGCCTTGTAACTGGTATCGACCCACGGCTTGGAAGCCCTGGTGTATTCACCTAAAACCCCGTGTTAACTCGCCTTCATCAAGTAAGCCACTCCTATCCAGTAATCCTGGCATGACCCGCCGAGCGTTTGTGATTACTCTCCTTTGAGACCACGAACTTGTCAAAGTTAAAGCGACGATTGGTTAGTTGGAGGCCCATCTTAAAAGGCTTTGTCAAATGGTTTAACTCAGCGGCCCGGCAGCCCATGAAAAGCCTCGAATTTGGGCACGGCAGCCCTTGAAAAGCCTCGACTACGCGGTTTTATTTGCCTTTGTCAAGATTTTGTTCTCTTTTGATAAATTTTATGTTGAACCGGCGTCTCTCGACCCGGCATGACTAACAGTCATCAAATTAACCCGTTGTTCTTTAACCCGGCTCGACTTTCAATTACAAGTTGTCAGTACATAATCACTTATAATCCGGTGTTTATTGACCCGGCACGGCTTTCGGCTATAAGTCGCCAAGATATATTTGGATTGCGCCATTGGAATCATGCGCTTATAAATCATTGGATATATTATTCAAATAGCCAACATGGCTGGATTTTTATTTTGGTTATCAATAACCAGTATTATGATTAAGGTTTTCAAAGTCGCGTTAGCGCAATGGCTATCATATTGTCAATGGATATGATTTATTCTACAATTGAAGGAATAGTCCCGAGTCGCTGCAGGCTTACGACCCGGCACTTGGGGGCTACCAATTGCTCCTGTCAATTATTCAAGGTACAACGCTTTTTATCCATTATATTGAAGGACCACCGCTCAGCTTGGTAAAGCACAAAGCTCTTAACCTTGTGGACATGGATTCAAGCCCCATGATGGGGCTACACGTTGCTGTTCACAGTTTACAAAGATTATATTTACAAAGTCCCTGCTCATTATTGCATAATGACCCGGCCCTTGGGGGCTACACTGGTTGAAGTTTTTATGAGCATAAGGCAATTACAAGTCCCAGGTTGCTGCAAGCATGACAACCCAGCACTTGGGGGCTACATATGAGGAATACTCAGTTCTGACTAGTGATTGAGATGAACAACATGGATTTCTTTGAAACTGGCAGTATTTATATTGAAGCAAAGTCTTAAGCCACCACTTTGTTCTGCTCAAAGACTTGGGGGCTACAGGTATTATATTATTATCGAAGAAATATTTTCAAATTCTCTGATTGAGCAAACTAGGTTGACCCGGCGTCACCAATCATCATGACCCTGTGGCTGCAACCCGGCGTCATTAATAATCATGAACCGGCGTTGGCAACAATCACGAACCGGTGTCTGCAACAATTATGAGCCAGCGTTGGTAACAATTATGACTCGGTGCCATCCATATCTATAAACCGGTGATCTTGGCAATGATAAACCGGCAAATTTTACGTCCTTAAACCGGCTGAAGATTGGATGAATATTTCAAGGACCGATATTGTTTTTAAGCATTGGGAGTTGAATCAAAGGAGTTATCCTTCACAATATATTTTCTATGAGAAACCAATGTCAGCAAGTTGATTATGAAGCTGGCCTATTAAACCGGATTTTATATAAGGAGGAAATGACAAGGATTTAAGGATGATCAGATGCCGGTTTACAAGAATTCTTAAACCGGAGCATAATCTGTCAAGTTTGCTCTTGTGTTTATTTCATAGGATCAGTTTAACATGGATAAATCCAAATTAAACTGGGGGCTAATGTTGGGGATATACCCCGCGGCGTAAACCGGCCGGAAGTATAACCCGGCCGGACTTGGCGATTTACCTGAAGAACCCGCTGACACTTGGCGGTTCACTGGCGACCCGGCGGTTTACGGTTCATTGGTAATCCGCAAAGCGGGTCGAGGAGCGGCAAGACCCGGTGGCCTGACCGGCGGTTCATGAAGGCAGTTCAACTACGGTGGGCGGTTTAAGAGGAAAGGCGTGAGGAATATTTGTCTTACAAGGAGCTAAGACATGGACTTGTATCCGACTTGTAATACAAGATAGGCTAGTCCTAGTCCTAATAGGACTCCACATGTAACCCGCCCTTTCAACATATATAAGGAGGCGGGGCTCCCCAAAGGGAGAGGCGACAAGCAAACAACAATATCTAGGGCTAGACACAACTAGAGGAGAGCCGGTTTACGGCGACTCCCTCATGATCATAATGAGACCTAGCCTCAAACAGCACGTAGGGCTATTACTGGATGATGTTTCCCGGGGCCCGAAGCTGTCTAAACCCTTGTCTTGCGTGTTGATCCGCCCTGCGTCTCTCGATTCCGCTCAACCCCTCTCAAGCTACCACATAGGTGCGTTGGCCTCGCGACTAAGTCCTGACACTAAGGACATCTGGCGTGTTAATTCCACGACAACCTCAAAGTGTATTTTGATGGTGAAGCTGATTCTCAGAATCAAATTCGTCAGTGAAGCGAATCCACATGTGATTAAAATCCAAGCGAACCTGAAACAAACAGGGCCTCAAGTGGTGCGTCCCAGCAAGTGGTGCGTCCCAGTTTCATCACATGTCGCATGTGGACGCACCTCCACATATGATCCTGTTTTTTTTAGGTTTTGCTTGGTTTTTCTATAAAAGAAACAGATTTTGGGGATTTTCTCATGTTTCTGAGCTGTCACAATTTTTTAGGGTTTTTTTGGGATTTTTCTTACCTTTTATTTTCTCGGTTTTTCCTGTTTTTAGAGCACCTGTATGTTGCAGTGGAGGAGTATATATTAATTCGCGTTTGTTCATGTAGGAAGCACAATAGTGTGCTAGTTTGGAGCACATACACGTAGGAAGCACGTGTTGGGTGCAAGTTTGGAGCAAAGTTTAGTTCACATACGGAGCCTGGGTTAGTGTCATTGGGGAGCATAGATTAGTTCACGTAAGACGCACATGTCAATGCGAGTTGAGACTTGCGAGCACATGCACGTGAGGAGTACATGTTACTCCTCCTTATAGGGTTGTTCACTTGGAGAGCACATATTAGTGTTGGTTTGGAGCGAAATTGTGTAGAAGCACTCGGCGACGTCGTTCATTGAAATCCTGCCCATCAAATCGTCTTGGGATCCTCATTTACTATAATAGCCCTATTGTATTCATGTCTTTATCAGGTAGTATTTATTTCCCCCTGTTCAGTATAGTTGACCCAAAGTCCACGCGTTCTGTTTCCCACACGGAAAAGTTTCTGTTCAGTGCATTGTTTCAACCCCGCCGGCAGAAGTTTCATTCATGTCATTTAATGCATTCTCAATACGTGAACAGAAAAAGGTGCTCTCTTTTTACCACTTACGCTTCAAAATTTCGATTGTTACTACAAGTCCGGGCATGTGATATAATATAAATAATTTAACAGTTAATAAGGCGCCTGTTAGCACACCTAGTACCTGGTTATTTGTTATACTCTGTTTTCTTCAAATTGGTTTGCATGGCTTTGTGATTCAGTAAACTATATGGGAATTACTCCATGTCCGCCTATGTACGATGGACTAGCGTTTCCAACGTCTATGTATTTTCTTTTTCTTAAAAAGCTTAATCGTTGTCATCTGATGTGCCTCTTACGTGCTTGTGAACATGGCAACATGCCCCCTAAAAAGCTCAATCGTTGTCATCTTCACTATGTATAACTAAATTGTCAAGAATCCTCTAGCCACGCCATTGTATGCCTGACCTGTTTTTCAATCCATACAAGCAATTTCTACCACTGTAACAAACAACCACCCACGTACTTGTACCTACATTCACCGTTCTACAAATTGGTCATGAAGACGAACTGCTTAAGTCTACCCAGTCAATGTAGTTCACTGTTCTATGCTGCCCCACCACGCTGCAGAAATGTAATTGCCCTGCCAATTTCCATACCCCACACGCTATCCATCTTGGGTTATTAAATGACGAAGGACATGTACGCACTGCTGTGTTGTACGCGTTGGTGCTGTATTCACACCTAAGAATTCATTTTTACAACAGTGGCTCGCATCCCGAGCATGCAGACGATCGGCGGTGATTTCGGAGTGCGTCATCGCCGAGTGCTCCTAATCCACTTCCTGGTTTGGAGCATATAATGGAGGTATGCAGATTAGTACTAGTTGGAAGGACGCGGCGTTTCGGCTCTCAGGTGCATCTGCACCCATGGGTGAACATAACATAAAAAAATTACTAGAAAAAAATCATGAAAGATGTTCGAGTGCGTGATGTCCGTGTCAAATTTCATCATGTTTGACATCTGCTCTGTGTCAAATTTTGTCTTTTTTTACTAAGAGCTGCTCAGACGTCCAAACATGACGAAATTTGACACGCACATCACGCACTCAAACATCTTCCATGAAAAAAATATTTTCTGAATTTTCCTAGTATTTTTTATTTTACAGTTCACCTGGAGCATACTAGCCTGAGCTTAGGAATGAATATTCATAGTTGGAACTACAAACTTGGGGAGTACATATTAGTAATAGTAGGGAGTACCTCTTATTTCAGTTAGGAGCACATGTTAGTGTAGTTGGGAGCATAATTTTTTCCTAAAAAAGTTCGATGAAAGCTATCTACATGGTATCTAGTTTCGAAGCTGTCAACATGAAAAACGCAACAGTGAAAACGGTTTGTAATTTAGACGTGTGGTTTGAAAAAAAGATGTTTTAAAAAAGTGGATCTACAAAAACGCACAAACAAACCCACTCACCCCTCTCCTGTAGGGGGTATCTCACCAAAATTCCAGATGTCGACAAGTGGCGCATTTGCGGTGGACAACTTGTCGCCACCAGCAGAGATGAGAAGTGACCTTTGTAAAGTGTACCCCTTAACTAGTGATTTTGTAAATAAAAAAATGTAATTTTAGGACATTTTGGGTTGGGCTTCAGGTACAAAAGTGGATCCCAAGAACTAGCTCAGATGACGTGCTTTTGGACCCCAAATTACCCGTGCTCAGGTTTACGTCCAATGGCTAGCTGCTGAGATTGTGTTTAAACTTGTGTTTCAAGAAAAAATATGATATTTGTGGTACACTTCAATGCGTCTTTGAATCACCATAACTGGCATCACATGTACTCTCCACAACATAGTACACATAAAAACGTGTCAAACATCTTCCATCCATGTCGCTCCAACATGGGACACTAAGGGTCTTTAGAACCAAAAACCCTAAATGCCCATCAGTGACTCTACTCGTCGACGATGTAGCGGGCCTATTGCCAAAGCAAGAACATGGCATAGGGTGAAGCGGTCGAGTGAATTCGGTCAGTGATACGCTTATCAAAGACCTGATTGTTCTCCTTCTCTATGGCTCGAAGGTGTTATTCTAGCAACTTGGTGGCGCCTCCTCTATTGACTAATCTGTCATCGTTGCTGTTTTGGCATAACACGATACCCCTGAGATTTCGCAGGTGGCTTTGTCCCCATCAATAATTGTCCCGTGTGTGATATGTTTATTGCTAGGTTATATCCTAACAACTAGTTGGGCTCCGAGGTGCAGAAGTTTGCAGCCAGCATCAAGTTTTTCCTTGGTGAAAAACCAAGTTATCAATCTGTGGACTCACAAGGTTCTTACACCTACGATGAATTCGACAACAAAAATAAAACTGCTTTTGTGTCCCCGATAATACTATCAAGGTTGTCAACCTTGGTAGCTTTGCTAGTTGTACAAGATACTAAAATAGAACGTGGTAGGTAATATTTTTTAAAATAAATAATAACTAAAAATGAAAGTACTAGTAAAAGTTGTTGGAAGTGTTTTCTTATGCTAAAAACTGGATTTGGGTTCACAAGGACACCAAGAGTAACCCTCCATAAGATAAAAATGTGGCAAATAACATAGTCATAGGGAAAAAATGCATATGACATATCTCATACTCACGCTAGATTGTGTGTAATGTGTTGATGTTATATATGTAGTATGTCCATAATCATGTAGACCGAGACCCTCCCTACATTTACAACTAATAATCCACTCTTAAATCGCGATACCATTTGCACCATCCAACTATTTAAGTATAAAACAGATAATTTCCTTAAGCAAGATGATATATTGTTGTTTGCATGATTTCAAAAGATGCCTCATGCAAAAAATTATCCTTAGTGACAGAAATGCAATGCGAGACTTTTCTATTTACTATCACCACAGTAGTTTACTTGCAAGATAAACACAACTAATGCACACCTTTCCCAGTACTGATTAAACATCTAAGTTGGCCAAGAGAGAATAATTAATCAGAAAAAATTATGTATCTATAATTCGAACATAGGGCATCAACATAGTATGAACATGAAGAAATAATTCAACACATGATCAACATCACCTCTATAGTTACATCAGATGGACCAAAATCATGTAGGGAGGCTCGTATGGCCATTGTATTGAACTACAAAGAGGAGACTTTACAACTTGGCTACTGCTATGAACCCTTGGTTTAGGGGATGGACTACTCACAACTTATATTGGAGCAGCGGTGATCGAGGATGAAGATAACGATGAATTCCCCCTTCGATAAGGTACCAGATCGGCGCTGAAGCGACTATTGCCTTCGAACACGAACTAGTGATGGAGAAAAAATAGTCAATAATTATGAAAGAGGTCAAGGGGTAAAAGTAATGATGATGCCAAGGGAGATCACCAGGGATGCCCTAGGGCATCAAGACACCCACCTAGGCGCCATGAGCCTTGTAGGCCTCTCCTTATCCTGGCTCTTGGATGTAGTGCTCCCTCGGACATCCTAAGCGCCTCTTAATTTTTCTAGATTTTTCTGAGATACGTAAATATTTCGCTTTCCTAGAATATAAGAACAACAGAAAATAGGAAGTGATACTAGCATTGAATTAATCACTGGTGCGCATCGGTGCTATACAAACGGTTTTTAACCCCTTTTCGCGACGGCATTTGGAACCGTCGCCAAGTGAGTGTGGGCGATAGGGGGGTCCTTCCCACACGACCCAGAAACCGTCGAGGATAGGGACCCTACAGTACTCCTACTTGTTTCTGCTCGCATTGCCACCGTAGTCGGTATTCTGTGGTGCTACGTTTATAATGCATGACCCATCACAAACGACTCACTTTTATAGAACGTGTATGATGCGTGGCCCATCACAAACCGTTCACTGTTAACAAGATTAGCTAATCGTCCTACGAGTGTCGGACAGGATTACGAAACGTCGGACCGTCGTAACATCGTCGTGCACGACAACTATCGCACACGCTATTCTGTGGTGCAACATTTACGATGCATACTTCATCAGAAACAGTTCATGGTTGCGAATCGTGTACGATAAGGCAACTAACACAAACGTTTAGTTTGCCCGCACCGTTTGTGATATTGTCTGACATCGCACACGCTTTGCAAACGGCAACTGTGTGCATGCTTGCTCATGTTTTCTCTCTGTGAACCGTCTCAGATTATGGTGTATATCACAAACATTTATGTTTTACCAACCGTGTGTGCCGTAACAACCTAGAGAGCGTAATTTCACCATAATTTAACTGCTGCTATTTCAAATTATACTGGATTTGAATTTGAATTTGAATGTATGCTACAGCTTTATTCATATCCATTAGGTTCAAACAACCAATGCATTATTCGATTCATAGGTACATATGTTCAAGAATTACATAAGAACAAATTAAAGAATGATGAACCACAGTTGTATACTTGTACTATTAAAGATGGTAAAGAAAGAGGCGAAATATATTCTGGTTGCTGAACAAGATGAAGCGGAATGCCCATATTGTGCCCTCCTCCATGCACAAGGCACGCACGACTCTAGTCCAACCCCTTGTGATGGTCGACCGTCCATCCTTCACGGTCTTCATGAAAGCATCTATATAATCATCGTGTTCTGGTAGAAATACTTTAACCTTTGCATGCCCACCAATCATGCAGTTTGAGAGGTAATCTTGAGTAAATTGCTTTGGCAACCACTGCAAAGGAAAAAGATTCAGACATTGTCATCTAACACAACTCATTATGGGCAGAAAAGAAGGCTGCAGAGTTCTTACTTACCATCCTGCAGTTTGCTGTTGTCTTGGATAAAGTGTAAACAAATAGTTTAATTGCCATCTTTGGACCTATTTTACTAACAATCTTTATCAGCTTCCTCACTTGATGCTGGTTCATCGATATCTCATTGCCCCATACGCAGAAAGGGTCGAAGCGCGGATCTTTACCAATGAAATATGTACCTAAAAGCACCAAGTTAATATTAGAAGCTAAACAGCAATTGCACAATGATGTAGTACAACACTCTTTTATAATATGTCTATATACATCCGTATGTGGTAGTCAATTTGAAATCTCCAAAAAGACAAATATTTAGGAACGGAGGAGTATCTTATAACATCCAATATACTCACATATTAGATGAATTAACATCTTATATTATGGGTCGGAAGGATTTTAGTGCATTCTTACAAATTATCGGTTGATTAACTGCTGCTATATCCATGGGTTACAGTTAGTTTGAGCTAGTTCGGGCTCAAATAGCCCTAAAGTATATCTAAAAATGAGGGCTAGTTTGAGCTAGTTGCATCTATAACCCACCCAAAAAAACTATCCAACCCAAGAGGTGCTAATTGGAACTAGCTCTCCTAGTGCATTTATCATCAATCTAACCCTGCCATCCAAACAACTCTTTGGATGGAGTTAGTTCATGTTTAGTCATGAGCTAGAAACTAACTCTAACCTCTAGCTAAGTTGAGTATCCAAACAGGGTTGTGTTGTTGTTGTTGTTGCTGCTGCTGCTCTTCTACGTATATCTAGACATCATTAGAACATTAATGTAACACTCTTCCTTGTTTTTATGTAGTCTAGGATTGCATATTTAGACATTAAGTACAATGCATGTTACTATGTAGAATCAGATATATTACATATGGCCCTAGTTAACTTAACAATAAATGGGTTGCAGATATATTCATTTAAAAGTCGGATTACCCGATTAGTCCCTTATCAGCCGCCGGCCTATATGGTACCAGCTACCGATATCCGGAACAATGAGTAGATATAAGCCATGGGATGAAACTAACCTCGATAGAAAACAGCAGTCGTTCCCAAAATTGTCCTGTGTAGGTACATCGAGAAGCATGTTAAGCACAACAGGCTAAACATCAACCAAAATTATCCATGACAGACAAAATAATCTCCAAAAGATAACTTCAGTGTGCAGGTTTAAGCACGCTAGTAAAGCAAACCAAGTCGAAAGGTGTGCTAACTGCAACAGGCCTAACATTTAACAACAAGCAAACATAGTCATTCAAACTGGTATTGTGCCGGTCTAAGTACACTGGTTATTGTTAAATAAAAATGGAAAGGCGTGTTAACTACAAGATGCAACAACCAAATGTAGTCATTCATAGTAGTATTGTTGAAACTGCATCGATGAAATTGAACTGCACAGTTCATACTTGCACATATAGAACATCACGTTGTGAATAACTGGAATAAACAAGGCATACTACAAACAACCAAATATAGCATTTGAAACTGGACATATGCTTACTACAAACAACCGAACAATCAAAAAACTTTAAAAGAGGCATATGCTAGCTATAACAGGCTCAACGGCAAGAAAATATATGCATTCGTATCGGTATGTTTAAAACTGGATTGATGAAATGTACTGCACAGTGAATAATTGCATATATAGAGCATCACATTGTGAACAACTGAAATAAACAAGGCATACTAAAAACAACCAGATATAGCAATTAAAACTGGACATATTTGACGGTGTCCTGTACTAGGGGATACTCACCACGTCGTCTCTCGATCAGTTGGATTGGGCTGAGGACCCCCATGGCCGTATACTCATGGGCCAGTCTGGACAGATGCCGCATACAAGGAAGATTCCACAAGACTTGGCGATCAAGACAAGGACTCCTTCCCCACCGGCGTATTCGGCTAGGACTCTTGTTATCCTAGGCCTCTGGTGCATTATATAAACCAAGACCAAGCTAGTCGATCACAATTACAATCATACCATCATAGGCTAGCTTCTAGGGTTTAGCCTCTACGATCTCGTGGTAGATCTACTCTTGTACTATCCATATCCTCAATATTAATCAAGCAGGGAGTAGGGTTTTACCTCCATCGAGAGGGCCCGAACCTGGGTAAACATCCATGTCCCTTGCTTCCTGTTACCATCAGCCTAAGATGCACAGATCGGGACCCCCTACCCGAGATCCGCCGGTTTTAACACCGACATTGGTGCTTTCATTGAGAGTTCCTCTGTGTCTCCGCTACAAGGCTTGATGGCTCCTTCAATCGTCAACAACACAGTCCAGGGTGAGACTTTCCTCCCTGGACAGATCTTCATATTCGGCGGCTTCGCACTGCGGGCCAACTCGTTTGGTCATCTGGAGCAGATCGAGAGATACGCCCCTGGCCACCAGGTCAGGTTCGGAAACTTGAACTACACTGCCGATGTCCGTGGAGACTTGATCTTTGACAGATTCAAACCCATGCCAGGTGCGCCGCACGGTCACGACGAGCATGATTTAGCTCTGCCGTCGGACATTGTTCGGGAGATCACATCTGCAACTACTCCGACCCTCAATCCGGAGCGAATCGCGCCATTCGAGGACGGGTGGATAGACCCCGCCATGGAGGCCGCACTCACAATGGCGATAGAGCCGGATACTGACTTCACCCCTTACGAGAGCCGTGTTGCCAAACTACTGGATTCGTCCCCGGCCACGGACTCTGAGCCGCCTGCGCCCGTGTCTATCGAATCTGATTAGGCACTGATTGTGGAGTCACCTCCGCGGATACCTTTCAGCACTCGCCCTTGGGCGATGTGCTAAGTTTGTTGAAATCTTTCTCCCTGTTAGGAGACTCCCGGCCGAACTATGTCCGGCATTGACCACGTCGCGACCTGCCTCGGTAGGGCCGCCGTTGCTTCTTCAATCCGATGTCCATCACGCCGACCTACTTCGACTCATCGGCTGACATCGAGGCTTCGACATCTCGGCTGGACCGGGGGCTTCGCCATCTCTTCATCAACCTATCCCGGAGACTTCGGCGTCACTAGCCGACCAGCTTCGTCACGTTAGGCCATCAGGCAATGAGAATGCGGATCGAGTCCCAATTTTGGGAGTCACTTTTCTTCGGATCGCTACAACAAATAGACCAGGTGCTATTAATCCTAGTATTTTTTGCTTGTTTGGGTTTATTTTTCCAAGGAATTATTACTCCGGTTTGTCCATCATCTGTACACGGGTTTATCAAATGGTGGCCGCATTAACGACGGTCGCATGGTGGTTCGGTCAGTTTTCGTACATAGTCAGGCGAACGCCGCATCCGGAACTCGGACCGACCTGAGAATTCAGGCTTTGCCACGCCTTCACCGCATCACGCCGTCGCCCTGCATCGACATTGTCTTTGGCGCCAGGCCATATTTCTTTTTTTACTCACTTTGCATAAATTATTTATTATGCGTCAATTCCTATTTTTTAAATTACCATTATTACCATTATCTCCGGTTTGCACTATTTTTTGTGCACAGGAAAATGATCCAGCCGGACTATATCCTTTGGCGTCACCTCGGGACTGGCTTGGGGGATGAAACCTTGTCCCGCATCAAGCTCGGACCGCATCATCAATACCGAACACATTAACCAGCTAAGTTGCCTTCATGCTCAAAGTTTTAAATTTTTAACTTGTGTTCGGTTCGATCAAGCATTATACTTTTTGGAAAAAGTTGCTTGTAAAAATTTCCTTGTCCAAACTTTGTTTGTGACGGACAAATTCAAATACCCGACATTTTGGGGCTCCCTTGCTGGAGCTTTTCCTCTTGCATATGATTATACTTGTATGCGGCTTCGTTCCTTGTTCGTGTATTATGCCACAATATGAACCATATTGACCTCGTGATTTGCAAGCTGGGTTGCCTTGCTCTGTGTTTACCCCTACGTTCCCGATTGTTCGGCTAGGGAGTAAAGGGAGCACCTCTGTGATTATCACGATCGGGTCACCCGAGCCGGACCTCAGACTGGGTGAAGCCGAAAGCTAGCGCTCTTACTGTTTTCAATAATGGTCGGCACACAACGGAGCTCATGAGTACAAAAAAACTATTGCACAAGTCTCACAGTAACAATGAGCACCGAAGAAAGGTATCGTGGGGGTACTATTTTCTTCGAAGATGCTTCTTACACTTCGTTCGTAATATAGCATAAGTTCCCTGAGCACGCTTTGTCTGTTACAGCCTTATGGCCTGATTGCCTGGTTATCGGAAGCACCATCGATATTCTCGACAGGTGGAGTACATAACACTTTTTGGTCTTTTGACCGAAGAGGGAGAAGCCTACGGTCGGTTAAGACGCGTTTAAAGTTCGGGTGAACATAGATATGATATAAGTACTTCGGTACACACAATCATTTTTTTTACCCAAGTCACTTGGGGGCTCTTAAGTTTATTTGAGCCGTTTTATATTAAGTGTTTTTCTTCTTAGTCGTTGCAAAGTTTTATTATTATTATTATTATCATTTATCACTCCTTTCTCGACGCAAGTGTGTGGTCAATAGCCGGACAGCCTTGCTTCTCTCAAAGCCGCTAGAGTTTAGTATGCTAAACTGGCCTAATGAGAAGTACTCCGCCTTTAGGATAGGAGATAGGACGTGTCATGTTAAAGCACGGCAGAAGCACTTTTTTAGTCCAATTTTCGGATTGGCACCGAACACTTGATCTAGTTCGGACACTAAACTTTGGAATAAGTTTTTTGGCTTTTCGAGCCTATGGCACTTTTAAACTATTTGTGTGTTTCCAGCATTAGTCTCGCAAAGGCAACGCCGCACACCTTTAGGGATTCGCAAAAACATTCTCGGATATTGCTATATATGCATCGGTTTCGAATTGTGTCTTGGTCAATACTTGGGTTGCCGCTCACATGCTTGCCTCCTACGTTACGCTTTGTTCGGCTAGGTGTGCCAAGGAGAACCATCACGATTGTGCTTCCAGCTCGCATGGTCAAGCACCCCAGTGGTGAAAGCCGAAAACTGACTGTCACAATAGGCGTAAACTGGTCAGCGATCCGATGACTATGTTAAATGACGGGCCGTTCATAACAATGGCCGAAGTGTTTACGGCTTGACCTCGGCTGTCGCCGAACACTAACCGGGGGCTCATAGCTAACTTCCCCAGTATAAAGCTCCTATGACTAAGCGAAAGTTTTAAAGCCCGCATATCTGATTGCCTCGTTTCTGCTAACACAACCGCCTTCGGGCACCGAGACGTCGGCTAAGGGTTGTTTTGTTAGTACGGAAACACCCTGCGTAGTATCTACCAAGGGGAAGAAGCCGACGAGGGCCCACAATCAACAGATAAACGGTCAAAATGGAGTCAAAATAATTATGTAAAGTACTTGGATACATAGAATCATTACACATAATCTGTGATTTTACTCTGGATATCGATCCTTAATTCGGCCACTCGTGCCCACATTAAGGTTCGAGGGCTACTGGGCTTCGTGCTCATTATTTACAAATATTAAAGGGGCACATCGATCCCCTGATCAGGTGTTGCCACCCGACCAGTGTCTCGGGGGCTACTGCATTGCCTATTCAATGCAGAAAATTCAAAGGGCTTAGTGCTCGGCGTGATCGAACTATGGGAAGCGCGTCTTCGGGCAGCAATAAGTACCATCTGGACCTATCTGGCATCAAGCTATATATCACGGCGACTTCTCACGACCCTCTCTCGGGGCCCGTTAAGCGATCACTATTATCTCTAATATATTACACCGCGTTTTTATTCCTATGTATCTTTGTCGAGCTAGGAATTGATCCTCGTGCCGATTTGGCGCATCGACACGAGTCTCGTGGGCTACTGGGAACAGCGGTTTTTATGCTTGCCTTCAGGTGCTTCTCGGGTATTAGACTGATACACACCTTGAGGGCTACTGGATATACATCGGCAGAGAATAAACTGCACTAGTTAAAAATATTCACAAAAAATCAGCCCGCGCTCGGCCGGTGCACCACCTTGGAAGTAGTCCGGCATAAAGCTCAGGCGCTAGCGGCTAGCTCCATAGAGGGCATTTCCGGCATTAAGCTCAGCTAAACTCCTTCAACTTTTTTGAACCAAGGTGATCTATGACACCTGGGATATAGTCCGGCGTTGGAGCGCGGATACATCCGCATTGAGCTTGGACACGATCCGGCGTTGGTGCTCGGCTACAAAGATACCTCGAATGCAGTCCGGCGTTGGAGCTCGGACGCAAGAGGACACTGCCTCCCGGGAACAACTTCAAACCCGAGGCATGGCATAAAAATAACAAGGCATTGATAAAGGCCGGAAACTTAAAGGGGCTCCTCGGATACCCAACGTGTAAACTCTTCGGATGCACTTCGGCGATCCTCAAGATCAAAGATAAGAAGATTTGTTGAACCAGTTTTCAAGACCGACGACCGAAGATGAAGAACAGTTCGTAAGAATCGAGGAGCGTCCCTAACTTGAAGACCGGTTCAGGGGGCTACTGACGGTGTCCTGGACTAGGGGGTACTCACCACGTCGTCTCCCGATCAGTTGGATTGGGCCGAGGACCCCCATGGCCGTTTACTCATGGGCCAGTCCGGACAACTGCCGCATACAAGGAAGATTCCACAAGACTTGGCGATCAAGACAAGGACTCCTCCCCCACCGGCGTATTCGGCTAGGACTCTTGTTATCCTAGGCCTCTGGTGCATTATATAAACCAGGGCCAAGCTAGTCGATCACAATTACAATCATACCATCATAGGCTAGCTTCTAGGGTTTAGCCTCTACGATCTCGTGGTAGATCTACTCTTGTACTACCCATATCCTCAATATTAATCAAGCAGGAAGTAGGGTTTTACCTCCATCGAGAGTGCCCGAACCTGGGTAAAAATCTGTGTCCCTTGCTTCCTGTTACCATCAGCCTAAGACGCACAGATCGGGACCCCCTACCCGAGATCCACCGGTTTTGACACCGACAATATTCTCACTACACTACAAAAGGGACTCGACAAAACAAATCATGGGTTTCCCCCTGTGAAGAGGCACGGCAAAACAAATCATGGGTTTCCTCCCTTGTCATAGATGGGCTCGTTCCCGTGGGAAGAGCACGGACCCTGGATGCGCTCCATGTTGTCGCAGATGGGCTCCTTCCCCTTGGAAGAGCATGGATGTAGGGTGCCCTCCCTGATGTTGCAGACGGGCGTATTCCCCTTGGAAGAGCAGATGGGCTCTTTCCCCTTGGAAGAGCCGGAGAGGGTGCCCTCCTCGTGGTCGCCGTTGATGAGGTCTGACTTGGAAGCTGTGGATCCCAAGCTAGCGTCGTAGAACGTGTCCTTCAGAAATGACAAAAGGGGCTCGATGGCGATGTAGAATGGCAAATTGTTGACAGCGAGCCAGAGGAGATCAGCGGCGGGGCCATGGATGAGATCGACGGCGGTTGAACCCGAGGGGTTGGCGGTGGGCCACTTAACCTATGACATAGCCCACCTCAGGCCGCCGCTGTCGATGACCTCGATGTCGTAGCCGGCGGCCGAGGCATGCCCGCATACTCTAGCCCAATGCTTGAGTACCTGCCGCCAGTAATGGTCGTCAGCTTCCTCAACGACGTAGGGCGAAGAGACCGCTATACACCTATTTTGGGCCAGTCGCTCCTCGAGCTCCATGGGAAGCGTAGCCGGGCTTAGGCTGCGACGCTCTGGAGTGGGGGATGGGGAGGGGGATCTATGGGAATGGGGGCGTTTGGCAGACGTCATCTAAGAAACTCAGAGTGGCCTGGGTATGGAGATCGGTGGGTAAGCTGCACGGGCAAAACGGCAGATGTTGACAATGGAGGCCTTGCGGCGGCGGCGGCGGCGGGGACCTTGCTAGGGTTTCGAGCGAGGGAGGGTGTGTGCGCGCACGCCCGAGGAGGTTTTGGTGTGTGTGTGTGTGTGGAGGGGGGCGGGTTGTTTGAGGAAATGACGCGGGTACTAAAATTTTTACTACGCGGGAGTCAAATGCGGGAGTGAAATGCCGGGCTATTGAAAATTTTGATGATAGTGCATCGCACACGGTCCGGAGATAACAACCGTGTGTTATGAAACAGAAAAACCCTCGAGGCGGGAAGACATTTTCTAGGGATGCAGGCGGGATTGGGAACAAGAAACATCGCACACGGTCCGGAGATAACAACCGTGTGTTAGGAAACAGAAAAACCCTCGAGGTGGGTAGATATTTTCTAGGGATGCAGGCGGGACTGGGAACAAGGAAATCGCACACGGTCCGGAGATAACAACCGTGTGTTATGAAAAAAAAACCCTCGAGGCAGGCAGATGTTTTTGAGAGGGGGAGCCTCATGGAGCCCAATGTACCGTGCGGATGTGTGCATGACAGGGGCACCTGCGTGGCACATGGTTAGTTTGATTGAACCGTGTCTATTGCGTCATCCGACTTGTCTAACGTTCATAAATTTGGTGAAAAATGACGCGGGAGAGGGTCAGAACACGAACACACTTGCATGTGGACCAAATTTATGTATGAAAAGGGTGGTTTGATTTTCAAATACCAAATGCAACTTCGATGTGGCACCTCTCTCGCAAAGCACACGGTATTGCTTGCCCCCCCCTCGTGTCGGCACGAAGGGAATCCTAAGCTATGAATGTATACCCCCTCCCTCCCAACCGAGGTTCACCTAGCAAAGTGCGAAGTAGCTAGCAGCACCCCTCCTCCCTTGTGTCGGCACGAAGGGAATCCTAAGCTATGAATGCATGCCCCCCCCCAACCGAGGTTCACCTAGCAAAGTGCGAAGTAGCTAGCAGCCCCCCTCCTCCCTCGTGTCGACACGAAGGGAATCCTAAGCTATGAATGCATGCGCCCCTCCCCAACCGAGGTTCACCTAGCATAGTGCGAAGTAGCTAGCAGCCCCCCTCCCTCGTGTCGGCATGAAGGGAATCCTAAGCTATGAATGCATGCCCCCCCAACCGAGGTTCACCCTAGCAAAGTCTTGAAGTAGCCAGCAGCCCCCCTCCCTCATGTCGACACGAAGGGAATCCTAACCTATGAATGCATGCCCCCCCCAACCAATGTTCACCTAGCAAAGTGTGAAGTAGCTAGTAGCCCCCCCCTCCCTCGTGTCGGCACGAAGGGAATCCTAAGCTATTAATGCATGCCCCCCAATCGAGGTTCACCTAGCAAAGTACGAAGTAGCTAGCAGCCCCCCTCCCTCGTGTCGGCACGAAGGGAATCCTAAGCTATGAATGCATGCCCCCCTAACTAAGGTTCACCTAGCAAAGTGCGAAGTAGCTAGCAGCCCCCCCTCGTGTCGCCACGAAGGGGATCCTAAGCTATGAATGCATGCCCCCCCAACCGAGGTTCACCTAGCAACCCCCCCTCCCCACACACACACACACTTTCAGTCGGCGGGCCAGATAGGCATATCTCACCAAGATGGATCGTAAAGCAGACCAAGAATATTCCACCTTGGTCGTACAACCTCTCTATTGTTGTTGGTCAAAGTGATGGCCGTCCATGAGACCTTGGAGATGGGCTAGCTCGCCAATAATCATGCAAGTAGCTAGTCCCCGAAGACAATCAATGCATGCGTGTGGCCCAAACATATGTATGGAGAGGTGTGTTTTTGAGTAACAATGGAACAACTTTGATGTGGCACCGTGATTTCGAACTAGAAATCCCCACCCTGAGTGAGGGTTAGGTTGACGATGCATACGTATGTTACACCACACTTCAAGCCAACGACGGGGATTCATGCATGCATGGATGCGTGCATAGTATATGCACTCAAACTTAAGGTATGAATTTCACCATGCCCTATACTACGATAACACGAACCAAATGAAGAATCTGCCTTGGTAACCTATCTTGTTGTTGGTCAAGGTGATCATGGATGTCCACGCGGGCCCATGAATATATAGGCTTGTCACCGATAACCACGCGAGGGAGTGTACCGTTCGAAGGCAACCACTACATGCATATGTATGGAGGTGATGCGTGCATGCATGTTTGAATACCATTTCACAACATTGATGTGGCGCGATTGTCAAAAATCGTACACTAGCTCCCCACACAGAGCAAGATCGGTTCATGATGTGTCGTTGTACTAGCCACTTCAACTCGATGGGAGGGATTCATGCGTACACATGCATGTGTGTGTGCTCAAACTGTATCAATGCATGTCATCCCAGAGCAAAAATAATAACCCCCTCCTAAGTCAAATTAACCTCTCTTGTTATCAGGCAAAAAGTAGTGATGGACCAAGCGGGCCCACAGATGGAAAGCATCGATATCGCTGATAACCGCTTAAGTGGGTGCGAGAGGACAACAGCCACCGCTTTGCATGTGGGCCAAACATATATATGCTGAATACCCAAAATGCACAACTTTGATGTGCCACATGCCTCAAAAACCGTAAACCATGCACCCACATAGAGCGAGGTTTCATGAAGCATACTACATATGATGGTCCCCTTCCCCTCTATTCACCGCATACTATATACTCCTGTCGTAATATATGTACAACCCAAAAGAATCCTCATCGATGGTGAAATTAATTAACCTCTCCCGATGTAGGTCAAAGTGATGCATGCATGCATCGACGATGGCCTCATGGACCCATAGATGGAAGCGTCACACGTGAGTGTCCTAGCTAGGATAACCACCGCGTGCATGCATGCATGTGGCCCAAAAAGGTGTTGTGTGATGTTTGAATAGCCAATTTCACAATTTTGATGTGGCACGTGCCTCGGAAACCAAAAAAGTCCCGACACTGAGTGAGGTGTACTTGTTCACGGACGCGTACGTATAGTATAAATGCTAGTCCCCTCCCACCTCTTCAACGCGTACTATATACCACCATAACACAAACAAAAAAGATTCTACCTTGCTGGTAAATTAACCTCACTTCCGACTGTTCGTCAAAGTGATGGACGACGACCTCGCAGGCCCACAGAAAGCGTCACACGCAAGTATCGAGTATCGTGTATGACAACCATCGACTACATGTGGCCAAAACATGTATGTATGAAAGGGTTGTGTAATGTTTTAAATAACGATTTCACGACTCTGATGTGGCACCGGCCTGCCTAACAAAACGTCCAACCCACACGGTGGCTCACAACTCGTAGTGTACTGCGAGGCACCCGCCACCCCTAGACGCACACACCCACACACACACACCGCAAATCCACCGCAACTACGATGCATGTTAAATTAATTATCCCGCGGTGAACATATGTTACCAAAGGAGGGACGTTTTAATTGCAAAAAAATCACAGAGATCATTAAGACGTTTTAGTACATTAATTGATTGATTTTCTACGTGTATAATATGCAACAAATCAAATTTGAGCTACATGCACACGTGACAGTGCACCTAAATGGATTGCAAAAATACATGTGTCTCACTGGGTGCATGTTTACTCCCCGTGCAACAAATTTCAAGCATTGAGAATCTTGATTTTTAAATTCTAGTACATCCAAAACTTATTTGAAGTTCATGAAACTTATCGTGTTGTCATATGGACACCAATACAAAGTGGCATTGTACTTTTTTGTCAAATTTGAGACCAGTTTTGATGTAATCTTTATCTAATTACAAACGGGAGATTATTAATAATTGGGAACCAATATCCCAAACGGATTATTTATTTGAACTGTGAGCGTTAGACCAACAATGGACACGTGCGATGCTTTGGTTAAGCAATAAAGCGGCATAATTAATCAACCAAATAGAAAAACAATATATGTGCCGCTGCGTGACCCGTGTGCCCTGCAAGCAGGCGTGAGTTGATGGGACGCATGCGAGCAGTCCGCCGCGCGGCAGACCGGGAGGCATGCGTGCAGGTGTGTGAATTGACGGAGGCATGCTCGCTGCGCAGTGTCATTGGGAGGCGTGCGAGTAGCTGTGTGAAACTTTGGTAGGCATGCCAGTAGTCCAGTGCGCAGGTTCACCGGGAGGCGAGCCATCGGTTTGACCGCTACCCGCCTCTCTCCCACAACTCCCACTACTCCATATTAATGGTGCGCCCCAGCGGCCGCACCCCCCATCCTCGCCACACACACAATCCTCTCTCTCTGCTTGCATCCTCGACGCCGCATCAGTCCTCAAAGCCGTCAGTGTATGAGTATGCCGCCGAAGCGCCCCATCGGAGGGAGTGGCAACGCCGGGGCTGCTAAAGCACCGGAGCACGGCGTGGAGATGGAGATAGAGGTTGCCGTCACAGCCGGCGAGTTATCGCTGCACCCTGACGTCGTCGACGCTGTCGAGCTTCCATAGCCGGAGGCGGAGTTCCACACCGACTCTAGTGACGACCCCGGCGACGACTCCGACGACCACT
Source organism: Aegilops bicornis (assembly GCA_021605145.1). Lineage (NCBI taxonomy): Eukaryota > Viridiplantae > Streptophyta > Magnoliopsida > Poales > Poaceae > Aegilops > Aegilops bicornis. Next base: position 626,349,296 of record CM038671.1, on the reverse strand, counting down.
CCGGCGACGACTCCGGCGACGACTCCGACGACCACTCCGGCGACGACTCCGACGACCACTCCGGCGACGACTCCGACGACGACGGACAGCTGGTTAGTCATCTATACCTATTTATGTGTCAAATAGATCATAGGGTTCCTCTGGTTACTCTTGTCCCCCCTTTTTGGAATAGAAATCCTATGGTTATGTTCTCCCAATCCATAAGATATGAGTAAGTTTTGTTAGATCTGTGTAGTGTATTGATTGTTTGAATGGTATAAGTGATAAGTGATTAGTTGTTTCATCTGTGCAAATGATTTCTGCTAGTAATCCGACTAGGTTTAGTGTTCGTGCTAATAATTCCTAGCCAGGACTTGACAATTGATTTTGAATGACCGACGTATGTTTGTGCCATTATTTTCTTCAAGATTGGTCTGTACATAGACGAGTGTGCTTAAAAATCGAACCATAATCTCTGGATGTGTATAAATAAACAGCCATAAATTCCTAATCCTACTTCACGGCATGTAATCATTGATTTGATGCCAAATTTGTTTTACTATTTGTATAGATGCTGTCTGACGATGTGGAAGGCGAAGATGAAGATGGCCAGAGGAGGTACAAGAGGCAAATCCTGAGGGAGCTTTATGCGGGAGTGCATAACAGACGTATTAGGACCTGGAACGGCGGCTATGGATGCCCATTTTGCAACCAGAAGCTTCATGACGCGTATCTAAGTGTTCAAGCATGCAAGAGGACGGGCCATTGGCTCCTTCAAGCAGAAGTATTCTCGAGAGGGTGGCACGGCGTCACGCCGAAAGTACCTGGAGAAGCTTCATGATCGTGCCGGCATGTGAGATGAGATGTGGGATGGATCGAACTATGTACGCTTGAGTATGCTTAATGAAGGTTGAACTATGTACTTATGGTTGAACTATGCTTATGTACGTGTACGCTTATTATCTATGTCTGAGTATGTTAAATAATTGGTCAAAATTTGGTAGAAATTACAAAGGGGGACCAATAAACTAGGACAGAGGTAGTACATCAATCACACACGGTTCCCAAAATTGGAACCGTGTGCAATGACTTTCATTTTGCTCACAGATCAATCACACGGTTCGCTCTAGCAAACCGTCGCCCCAAAATTCGTTAGGGATGAAAACCCTCAGCACCCAATTCAAAAAAGAAAAAAGAAAACCCTCACCATCCCCACGTCACAAAAACCCTCACCCCACCCGCCACCCCCTCCGGTACATTCCCCATTCACACCTGCACAAGCTCCTCCACATCCATGGCATGGCACCGCCTATCGCGGCGGTAAACACTTAGCTCGACGTCTGCCTGCCGCCGCCAGGCTGCCGGTAAAGCCCATCGCATTCCTCCACTGCCACTTGCAGCCGCCTATTGCCATCGACTTTCTCGACGCTGATCGCGGTCGACCCAGCTCCGCTCGGTTGGGGAATTTCTCGTACTGAGGGTCCTTTCTCATGAACGACAAGGTAACTAAATTAATGAGATATTATCTCATCTCTTATCCCATTTCATCTGCCTCCTTTAATCACCCGGTGGAAATCCCCGTGAATTCATTTTTATTTGAGCTGATTTGAGGGTTTTCTTTCATTCGTAGAATGTACAGTGCACTGACACTTCAGGACTTTGCGACCTCTGCCAGAGATTCCATCTCCCCATACCAGATAACTTGAGGATGCGCGCGGTACGTTCAATCTCACCCTAAATCGGTTGGCATGGCCTACTTTCCTGAACATATTCTAAATATTGCTACATTTGGATAAAAGATGCCACATGCACCATATACGTCAAAGGGGATTTTCCCCTCTTCTTTCTATATTAGGCAAATTAATGATGTATTGTTCTTTCGATTACTCTCATATTTCCATGACATCATGTTTACCCTATCTGTTTAATTATAGATTTTTGTCCTTCGATTTCAACTGATGTACAGTTTTTTTAATTTGGCCCCATATTTGCATGTTACCATATTTTCTTTAACAATCCTACCATTTTATGCAACACATCCCTTGCTATGCAACAGATTATGTAGTGCACAATTTTTCCCTTTACATAGATCAAGGCTGCACGGATGTCATACTGCACACAAACCATGGATTTACAATCGTTGCTACTGTAAGACTTGATGAACGTGGTGACTCCTATTTTGGCACTGACTTTTGGAAAGAAATTTCTAAGTTTTATGTACTGAAAGCTGGCACTAAAATTGCATGATTGCTCTCTGAGCTACGTCTGTATTTCCCCAAAGAGGAAGGGATGATGCAGCACAATGACGGTAAGTATTTCCCTTAGTGAAGAAATCAAGGTTATTGAACCAGTAGGAGAACCAAGCAACACAACGTAAACAACACCTGCACACAAATAACAACACCTCACAACCCGAATAAAACCCAAATATCGGAGAAGAAATACGATGCTATAAGAGATCATGCATATAAGAGATCAAAGTAACTCAATTAACTTTCATGGATATAAAAAGATATGACTAATCATAAACTCAAAGTTCATCAGATCCCAACAAACACACCGCAAAAAGAGTTACATCATATGGATTTCCAAGAGACCATTGTATTGAGAATTCAGCGAGAGAGAGAAAGCCATCTAGCTACTAACTACGGACTCGAAGGTCTACAAAGAACTACTCACGCATCATCGGAGAGGCACCAATGGAGGTGGTGAACCCCATCCGAGATGGTGTCTAGAATGGATCCGTGGTTACGGAATCTGCTGCGGCTGGATGAATATTTCGTCGATGTGCCTAGGGTTTCGGAATATTGGGGTATTTATAGAGCAAAGAGGCGGTCCGGGGGGCACCCGAGGTGGGCACAACCCACCAGGGTGCGCCTGGGCCTCCTGGCGCGCGATGGTGGGTTGTCCCCTCCTCGGGACTCCCCCCGGGTGCAATCAAGGCCCAACTTTTTCCTTTTGGTCCATAAAAAGTCATCATGAAGTTTCGTTGCATTTGGACTTCGTCTGGTATTGATTTTCTGCGATGTAAAAAACATGGAAAAAATAGCAACTGGCACTTGGCACTATGTCAATAGGTTAGTACCAAAAGATGATATAAAATGATTATAAAACATCCAAGATTGATAATAAAACAGCATGGAACAATAAAAAATTATATAGATATGTTGGAGACGTATCAGCATCCCCAAGCTTAACTCCTACTCGTCCTCGAGTAGGTAAGTGATAAAAACAGAATTTTTGATGTGGAGTGATGTCTATCATGTCATATCATATTCTTTTCTTTATAGCATGGACATTTGGACTTTTATGTGATTCAAAGCAATAGTCTAGTTTAACATAATAATTTAGATACTCAAGCATATCAACAAGCAACCATGTCTTTCAAACTATCAATGCTAAAACAAGTTATCCCTAGCCCATCATGCTCAAATATTGATCCATTCATGAAACACATTCGAATATTAACTACACCCAATACTTAAGTATGATCATATTGCCTCCTAGTTGGTGCTTTTTATGAGAGAAGATGTAGACTCAAATTTCAAAATAAAAATTGCATAAAGTAAAAGAAAGGCCCTTTGCAAAGGGAAGTAGGGATTTGTAGAGGTGCCAGAGCTCAAAGCAAAACAATTAGAGATAAAAACATTTTGGGAGGTGTATCCATCCCACCAACGAAAACGACTCAGAGTTCCCAACACTTTCCATGCTAGAATGCCATAGGTGGTTCCCAAACAGAAAATAAAGTTTATTCCTTTTTCCACCATACTTTCACTTTCCATGGCTAACCGTATCCATGGGTGCCCTCCAAAACAACACTTTCCAAGGAATTTATTATTTGACAACATAAAGTAAATTCATTTTTGCATTTCGGGACTGGGCATCCCTAAGACCTTTGCCTTACTCTCGTGCAATGACAAGTGAATAAACACTCATCTTGAGAATAACACATCCAACATGGAAAATATTAGCCACCACATCGCTTCATGAGCTAAACAAACACACAAAAGAGAAGTTTATTTTGAAAATTAGAGATGGCACATGCAAATTTGCTTAGAATAGAAAAATAATACCGCATATAGGTAGATATAGTGGACTCATGTGGCAAAACTGGTTTAAAGGATTTTGGATGCACAAGTAGAGATCATACTTGGTGCAAAGTGAAGGCTAGCAAAAGATTGGGAAGCGACCAACCAAGAAATGAATAATCTCAGCATTAAGCATAATTAACACCGAATGATGCACCACAAGTAGGATATAATTTTCATTGCATGATTATTAACTTTCGTGCATGCATAGGGAATCACAAAACTTAACACCAATATTCTTACTAGAGCACAATTAGTCATCAACATAACTCACATATCACATCATCATATCTCAAAACTATTACTACGAATCAAGTTTATTTTGTCCAATGATCTTCATGACATTTTTTTCTTTATTTCTTTATCCTTCTTGGATATCTATCATTTTGGGAGTAATTTTCATGTGTTGCTTCTTATAAGCTCAAACAAATATAAGTGAAGATCATGAGCATAACAAATTTTATTTCTCTCAAAATAATTTAAGTGAAGCAAGGGATAATTTCTTCAAAAAATTTACTAACTCTCAAATAAATCTAAGTGAAGCAAGACAGCTGATACGTCTCCAACGTATCTATAATTTTTGATTGCTCCATGCTATATTGTCTTCTGTTTTGGACATTATTGGGCTTTATTATTCACTTTTATAGTATTTTTGGGACTAACCTATTAACCGGAGGCCCAGCCTAGAATTGCTGTTTTTTTGTCTATTTCAAAGTTTCGCAGAAAAAGAATATCAAACGGAGACCAAACGGAATGAAACCTTCGGGAACGTGATTTTTGGAACGAACATGATCCAGGAGACTTGTACCCTAAGTCAAGGAAGCTTCCAGGAAGCCACGAGGTAGGGGGGCACGCCTACGCCCCCCCAGGCACGCCCTCCACCCTCGTGGGCCCCATGTTGCTCCACCGATGTACTCCTTCCTCCTATATATACCTACGTACCCCCAAACGATCAGATACGGAGCCAAAAACCTAATTCCACCGCCAAAACCTTCTGTACCCACGAGATCCCATCTTGGGGCCTGTTCCGAGTTCGCGGAAGGGCATCCATCATGGAGGGCTTCTACATCAACACCATAGCCTCTCCGATGAAGTGTGAGTAGTTTACCTCAGACCTTCGGGTCCATAGTTATTAGCTAGATGGCTTCTTCTCTCTTTTGGATCTCAATACAATGTTCTCCCCCTCTCTCGTGGAGATCTATTCGATGTAATCTTCTTTTGCGGTGTGTTTGTTGAGACCGATGAATTGTGGGTTTATGATCAAGTTTATCTATGAACAATATTTGAATCTTCTTAATTCTTTTATGTATGATCGGTTATCTTTGCAAGTCTCTTCGAATTATCAGTTTGGTTTGGCCTACTAGATTGATCTTTCTTGCAATGGGAGAAGTGCTTAGTTTTGGGTTCAATCTTTATGTGTCCTTTCCCAAAGGATGAGGGCAGCAAGGCACGTATTGTATTGTTGCCATCGAGGATAACAAGATGGGGTTTTTATCATATTGCATGAATTTATCCCTCTACATCATGTCATCTTGCTTAAGGCGTTACTGTTCTTATGAACTTAATACTCTAGATGCATCTTTGGATAGCGGTCGATGTGTGGAGTAATAGTAGTAGATGCAGGTGAGTCGGTCTACTTGTCTCGGACGTGATGCCAATATACATGATCATACCTAGATATTCTCATAACTATGCTCAATTCTGTCAATTGGTCAACAGTAATTCGTTCACCCACCGTAAAATACTTATGCTCTTGAGAGAAGCAACTAGTGAAACCTATGGCCCCCGGATCTATCTTCATCATATTAATCTTCCAACACTTAGTTATTTCCGTTGCTTTTTTACTTTGCTTTTATTTTACTTTGCATTTTTATCATAAAAATACCAAAAATATTATCCTATCATATCTATCAGATCTCACTCTTGTAAGTGACCGTGTAGGGATTGACAACCCCTTATCGCGTTGGTTGCGAGGATTCATTTGTTTTGTGTAGGTGCGAGGGACTCACGTGTAGCCTCCTACTGGATTGATACTTTGGTTCTCAAAAACTGAGGGAAATACTTACGCTACTTTGCTGCATCACCCTTTCCTCTTCAAGGGAAAACCAACGCAGTGCTCAAGTGGTAGCAAGAAGGATTTCTGGCACCGTTGCCGAGGAGGTCTAGTCAACACACCAAGTACCCATCACAAACCCTTATCTCCCGCATTACATTATTTTCCATTTGCCTCTCGTTTTCCTCTCCCCCACTTCACCCTTGCCATTTTTTCGCCCTTTTTCCGTTCGTCTTTTCATTTGCCTTGATGTCTTACTTGGCTCGTTTGCTCGTTTGGTTGAAATAGTTGAGTATTTATTCCTAAACAGAGAAGCTAATATCTATGGATCCTCATCCGCTTGCCAATCTTTTTAAGAGATCCAATTATGATGAACCAATTCCTAGTGATTTGGATGCACTAGATTATCTTTATAATGTTTTGCTTGAAATTCGTGAATCTGAAAATTGTGATGAAGTGCTTTATGAAGTGATTCACGATAGATATTTGAATAAAAAGCATGATTGCAATGATTTATTATAAATTCTATTGATGTAAATTATGCTAATAATATGCAAAACCCTAAGCTTGGGGATGCTAGTTTTGCTATGTCCACTACCTGTTGCAATAATCATGATCGGGGAGATTCTTCTTATGATCTTGAAAATTTATTTAAGCCCAATGATGAATATAAGACTGATAATAGTGTTTGCAATAATATTGAAAGTGGGTTTGGAAGAGTGTCAACTTTATATCCCACATATTTGGATAATATTCAATCTTAAGAAATTTTTGATAAAAGTGGGCTTGAAGAAATCATGACTTTAGTTAATGATAATCCCACTATTTTGGAAGAGTGTCAACTTCGCATGCATGTGGATCGTGTTGAGAATATGTTATGTGATAGCTATATTGTTGAATTTTCTTATGATACAAAATGTAATGATTATGAGAGAGGAAAATATGGTTATATAAATTTTCATGTTACTAAATTACCTCTCGTTATGTTGAGATTGCTATTGTTCTTTTCCGCTTCCTTGCATATGCTAGTTTTTGCTTGCTATGATAATTTGTTTTTCTATAAGATGCCTATGCATAGGAAGTATGTTAGACTTAGATGTGTTTGTCACGTGTTTTATGATGCTCTCTTTGTGCTTCAATTCTTGTCTTTCATGTGAGCATCATTAAAATTATCAATGCCTAGCCAAAAGGCTTTAAAGAAAAGCGCTTGTTGGGAGACAACCCAATATTTTTCCTTGCTGTTATTCAATAAATATTTGTTATAGCCTCTGGTTAGATGTGTTTTTATGTTTTAGTTAGTGTTTGTGCCAATTTAAACCTATAGGATCTTCTTGGATGATAGTTATTTGATCTTGCAGAAAATTCCAGAAACTTTCTGTTCACGAAAATAATTGTTAAGAATCACCAGAATGTGATAAAATATTGATTCCAATTGCTTCTGATCAATAAACAAATTGTCTAGGTCTTCCTATTTTGTCTGATTTTTTGGAGTTCCAGAAGTTTGCGTTATTTACAGATTACTACAGACTGTTCTGTTTTTGACAGATTACTACAAACTATTCTGTTTTTGACAGATTCTGTTTTTCGTGTGTTGTTTGCTTATTTTGATGAATCTATGGCTAGTAAAAGAGTTTATAAACCATAGAGAAGTCGGAATACATTAGTTTTAACACCAATATAAATAATGAATGAGTTCATTACAGTACCTTGAAGTGGTCTTTTGTTTTCTTTCGCTAACGGAGCTCACGGGATTTTCTGCTAAGTTTTGTGTTGTGAAGTTTTCAAGTTTTGGGTGAAAGATTTGATGGATTATGGAACAAGGAGTGGCAAGAGCCTAAACTTGGGGATGCCCATGACATCCCCAAGATAATCTAAGCACACCAAAAATCCAAAGCTTGGGGATGCCCCGGAAGGCATCCCCTCTTTCGTCTACTTCCATCGGTAACTTTACTTGGAGCTATATTTTAATTCACCACATGATATGTGTTTTGCTTGGAGCGTCTTGTATGATTTGAGTCTTTGCTTTTTAGTTTACCACAATCATCCTTGCTGTACACACCTTTTGATAGAGACACACATGATTCGGAAATTATTAGAATACTCTATGTGCTTCACTTATATCTTTTGAGTTATATAGTTTTGCTCTAGTACTTCACTTATATCTTTTAGAGCACGGTGGTGGATTTATTTTATAGAAACTATTGATCTCTCATGCTTCACTTAGATTATTTTGAGAGTCTTAAATAGCATGGTAATTTGCTTAAATAAACTTAATATGCTAGGTATTCAAGATTAGTAAAAACTTTCCTATGAGTGTGTTGAATACTAAGAGAAGTTTGATGCTTGATGATTGTTTTGAGACATGGAGGTAGTGATATTAAAGTCGTGCTAGTTGAGTAGTTGTGAATTTGAGAAATACTTGTGTTGAAGTTTGCAAGTCCCGTAGCATGCACGTCAGCACGTATGGTAAACGTTATGTAACAAATTTGAAACATGAGGTGTTCTTTGATTGTCCTCCTTATGAGTGGCGGTCGGGGACGAGCGATGGTCTTTTCCTACCAATCTATCCCCCTAGGAGCATGCGCGTAGTGCTTGGATTTTGATGACTTGTAGATTTTTGCAATAAGTATGTGAGTTCTTTATGACTAATGTTGAGTCCATGGATTATACGCACTCTCACCTTTCCATCAGTGCTAGCCTCTTCGATACCGTGCATTGCCCTTTCTCACATTGAGAGTTGGTGCAAACTTCGCTGGTGCATCCAAACCCTGTAATATGATACGCTCTTTCACACATAAACCTCCTTATATCTTCCTCAAAACAGCCACCATACCTACCTATTATGGCATTTCCATAGCCATTCCGAGATATATTGCCATGCAACTTTCCACCATTCCGTTTATCATGACACGTTCATCATTGTCATATTGCTTAGCATGATCATGTAGTTGACATAGTATTTGTGGCAAAGCCACCATTCATAATTCTTTCATACATGTCACTCTTGGTTCATTGCATATCCCGGTACACCGCCGGAGGCATTCATATAGAGTCATAATTTGTTCTAGTATCGAGTTGTAATCATTGAGTTGTAAATAAATAGAAGTGTGATGATCATCATTCTCTAGAGCATTGTCCCAAGTGAGGAATAAAAAAAGGAGAGAAAGGCCATAAAAAAGAGAAGGCCCAAAAAATGAGAGAAAAAAAGAGAAGGGACAATGTTACTATCCTTTTACCACACTTGTGCTTCAAAGTAGCACCATAATCTTCATGATAGTGAGTCTCTTGTTTTGTCACTTTCATATACTAGTGGGAATTTTTCATTATAGAACTTGGCTTGTATATTCCAACAATGGGCCTCCTCAAGTGCCCTAGGTCTTCGTGAGCAAGCAAGTTGGATGCACACCCACTTAGTTTCTTTTGTTGAGCTTTCATACATTTATAGCTCTAGTGCATCCGTTGCATGGCAATCCCTACTCCTTGCATTAACATAAATCGATGGGCATCTCCATAGCTCATTGATTAGCCTCATTGATGTGAGACTTTCTCCTTTTTTTGTCTTCTCCACATAACCCCCATCATCATACTCTATTCCACCCATAGTGCTATATCCATGGCTCACGCTCAAGTATTGCGTGAGGGTTTATAAGTTTGGGATTACTAAAGTATGAAACAATTGCTTGGCTTGTCATCGGGGTTGTGCATGATGAGATAATTCTTATGTGACGAAAATGGAGCATGACTAAACTATATGATTTTCTAGGGATAAGCTTTCTTTGGCCATGTTATTTTGAGAGGACATAATTGCTTAGTTAGTATGCGTGAAGTATTATTATTTTTATGTCGATATTGAACTTTTATCTTGAATCTTTTGGATCTGAATATTCATACCACAATTAAGAAGAATTACATTGAAATTATGCCAAGTAGCACCCCGCATCAAAAATTCTGTTTTTATCATTTACCTACTCGAAGACGAGCAGGAATTAAGCTTGGGGATGCTTGATACGTCTCCAACGTATCTATAATTTTTGATTGCTCCATGCTATATTATCTTCTGTTTTGGACATTATTGGGCTTTATTATTCAGTTTTATATTATTTTTGGGACTAACCTATTAACCGGAGGCCCAGCCCAGAATTGTTGTTTTTTTGCCTATTTCAGAGTTTCGCAGAAAAAGAATATCAAATGGAGTCCAGACGGAATGAAACCCTCGGGAACGTGATTTTTGGAACGAGCATGATCCAGGAGACTTGGACCCTAAGTCAAGGAAGCTTACAGGAACCCACGAGGTAGGGGGCGCGCCTACCCCCCCTCCTGTGCACGCCCTCCACCCAGTGGGCCCCACATTCCTCCACCGACGCATTCTTCCTCCTATATATACCTCACGCACTCCCAAACGATCGACACGGAGCCAAAACCTAATTCCACCGCCGCAACCTTCTCACTCCACGAGATCCCATCTTGGGGCCTGTTCGAGTTCACGGAAGGGGCATCGATCACGGAGGGCTTGTACATCAACACCATAGCCTCTCCAATGAAGTGTGAGTAGTTTACCTCAGACCTTCGGGTCCATAGTTATTAGCTAGATGGCTTCTTCTCTCTTTTTGGATCTCAATACAATGTTCTCCCCCTCTCTCATGGAGATCTATTCGATGTAATCTTCTTTTTGCGGTGTGTTTGTTGAGACCGATGAATTGTGGGTTTATGATCAAGTTTATCTATGAACAATATTTGAATCTTCTGAATTCTTTTATGTATGATTGGTTATCTTTGCAAGTCTCTTCAATTATCAGTTTGGTTTGGCCTACTAGATTGATCTTTCTTGCAATGGGAGAAGTGCTTAGTTTTGGGTTCAATCTTGCGGTGTCCTTTCCCAAAGGATGTGATGGGGCAGCAAGGCACGTATTGTATTGTTGCCATCGAGGATAACAAGATGGGGTTTTTATCATATTGCATGAATTTATCCCTCTACATCATGTCATCTTGATTAAGGCGTTACTCTGTTCTTATGAACTTAATACTCTAGATGCATGCTGGATAGCGGTCGATGTGTGGAGTAATAGTAGTAGATGCAAAGTGAGTCGGTCTACTTGTCTCGGATGTGATGCCTATATACATGATCATACCTAGATATTCTCATAACTATGCTCAATTCTGTTAATTGCTCAACAGTAATTCGCTCACCCACCGTAAATGCTTATGCTCTTGAGAGAAGCCACTAGTGAAACCTATGGCCCCCGGGTCTATCTTCATCATATTAATCTTCCAACACTTAGTTATTTCCGTTGCTTTTTACTTTGCTTTTATTTTACTTTGCATCTTTATCATAAAAATACCAAAAATATTATCCTATCATATCTATCAGATCTCACTCTCGTAAGTGACCATGTAGGGATTGACAACCCCTTATCGCGTTGGTTGCGAGGATTTATTTGTTTTGTGTAGGTGCGAGGGACTTGCGTGTAGCCTCCTACTGGATTGATACACATATGGGAGAACCAACGCAGTGCTCAAAACCAATGCAGTGCTCAAGAGGTAGCAAGAGCATTTCTTCAAAAATACTAAGCACACCGTGCTAAGAAAGATATAAGTGAAGCACTAGAGCAAGTTCTAGCTCATAAAAGATTTAAATGAAGCATAGAGAGCAATTCTAACAAGTCATGATATAATTTTGGCTCTCTCAAATAGGTGTGTCCAGCAAGGATTGATGACTTAAAGCACACAATAAAACAAGAAAAGACACATATCATACAAGACGCTCCAAGCAAAACACATATCATGTGACGAATAAAAATATAGCCTCGAGTAAAATATCGATGGTTGTTAGAAGAAAGAGGGGATGCCACTCGGGGGCATCCCCAAGCTTAGTTGGTTGCTCATTCTTGGATAATAGCTTGGGATGTCGGGGGCATCCCCAAGCTTAGGCTCTTGTATCCTTCTTTCATCCATCGTAAGATAACCCAAAACTTGAAAACTTCAATCACACAAAACTCAACAAAACCTTCGTGAGATCCGTTAGTATAAGAAAAATAAACTACTACTATAAGTGTTGTGTTAAACCAATTCATATTTTATTTTTGTATTATATCTACTGTATTCCAACTTTTCTATGGCAAAAACTCATAAAAGAAAACCATAGAGACATCAAAATAAGCACACAACACAAAGAAAACAGAATCTGTCAAAACAAAACAGTCTGTAGCAATCTGATTTGTTCTAATACTTCTGGAACTCCAAAAATTCTGAAAAATTAGGACATCCTGGATAATTTGTATATTTATCTTGGGCCAATTCCAGTTCTGCCCCTAACTCGAACCCACTACTCAGTTTTGCCCCTAATTTTCAGGTATGCTCAGTTTTCTCCCTGCGCCGTTAGTGTCACTTATAGAAATGCCCTTTTGCGCCGTTACCGTCCGGTCAATGGACTTTAACGATTCAGAAAAAAATAGCAAAAAAATCAAAAATCTGAAATTTTGTGGGATCAAAGATAGTCATGTCTTCAAGGCGCGTGCAAATTTTTGTGTCAGTTGGACACTCCGGGAGCTCGTGGCAAAGGAAAACAGAAATAATTTATGCCTATGAACAGTAAATTAAAAAAAAATCAAAAAATTTGAATTTTTTTAGCTTCAAAGAGGCTTGAGTGCACAAGGTGCTTGTAAGTTTTGGTGATCAAATGACGTACAAGGCGCTCTAGAGAAAAAAACAAAATAGTGCATTTTTTCAAAGTTTTTTGAGCTAAATTTTGTTTTTTTCTCCACGAGCTCATATGATGTCCAAACACAACAAAATGTGTACACATCTTGCGCACCTGAGTATCTTCAGTCCCACAAAATTTCATATTTTTTTATTTTTATTTTAATTTTTTCAAATTTACTGTTCACATGTGTACAAAATTTATGTTTTCCTTTGCCACGAGCTCACAGGGTGTCCGAACGGCATAAAAATTTGTACACACCTTGCAAACATGAGTATCTTCGATCCCACAAAGTTTCAATTTTTTTTGCTATTTTTTCAGAATGGTCAAAGCCCTTTGACCAGACGGTAACGACACATAAGGGCATTTCTATAAGTGAAACTAACGGCGGAGGGGCAAAACTGAGCATACCTAAAAATTAGGGGCAAAACTGAGTAGTGGGTTCGAGTTAAGGGCATATATTTAAATGTTCCATTGATCTTATGCAAAAAGAATTGGCATTTTATCACGTTCTGGTGATTTTTAACAATTATTTTCGTGAGCAGAAAGTTTCTGTCTTTTTCAGCAAGATCAAACAACTGTCACCCAAGAAGATCCTATTGGTTCTACTTGGCACAAACACTAATTAAAACACAAAAAACACAACCATAACATTAGCATAATTGTGCTAACACTCAAGAACAGAAAGCAAAAAGCAAAGATAAATTTTATTCATTGGGTTGCCTCCCAACAAGCGCTATAGTTTTACGCCCTTAGCTAGGCATAAAATTTAAACGATGCTCACACGAAAGATAATAACTGAAACACAAAGAGAGCATCATGAAACAAGTGACAAACACATTTAAGTCTAACATACTTCCTATGCATAGGAATTTTATAGGAAAACAAATTGTCAAGACAAGAAATATCTAGCATATGCAAAGGAGAGGAATAAAACAGTGACAATCTCAACATAACGAGAGGAAATTTAATAACATAAGAATTTCTACAACCATATTTTCCTCTCTTATAATAATTACATGTGGAATCATATTCAAATTCAACAATATAACTATCACATAAAATATTCTCTTCATGATCCACATGCATGCAAAGTTGACACTCTTCCAAAATAGTGGGATTATCCTCAAATAAAGTCATGACCTCTCCGAACCCACTTTTGTCAAAATTTTCATAAGTTTGAACACTCTCCAAATATGTGGGATTATTTTTAGCTAAAGGTGGCACTCTTCCAAACCCACTTTTAATATTATCGCAAACATATTCATCATGAGGTTCAAATAAATTTTCAAGATCATAAGAACCATTATCACCACAATCATGATCATTGCAATAAGTAGTAGACATAGAAAAACAAGCATCCCCAAACTTGGGATTTTGCATATTATTAGCACAATTGACATTAATAGAATTTATAGAAAAATCATTGCCATCATGCTTTTCATTCAAGGAGCTCTCATGAATCACTTCATAAATTTCCTCATCACAATTTTCAAATTCACGAATCTCAAGCAAAACTTCATAAAGATAATCTAGTGCACTCAACTCACTAGCAATTGGTTCATCATGATTGGATCTTTTAAAAAGATTAGCAAGTGGATGAGGATCCATATATTAGTAAGCGAAGATGCAAGCAAATAGAAGGCACATGGTAACACAAGTAGAGATAGCAAACAAGAGATCTGACGAGAAAAAGGTGAATGAAAAAAAGAGGCGAATAAAACGGCAAATTTTTGTGAAGTGGGAGAGAGGAAAACAAGAGGCAAATGGTAAATAATGTAAATTGCGAGGATATGAGATTTGTGATTAGGAACCTGGTTATGTTGAAGATCCTCCTCGGAAACGGCGCCAGAAATTCCTTTTGATTGCTCTCTGAGCTACGTCGGTATTTCTCCAAAGAGGAAGGGATGATGCAGCACAACGACGGTAGGTATTTCCCTCAGTGAAGAAACCAAGGTTATCGAACCAGTAGGAGAACCAAGCAACACAACGTAAACATCACCTGCACACAAATAACAACACCTCGCAACCCGACGTGTTAAAGGGGTTGTCAATCCCTTTTGGGTAACGATGCCAGAAAATTGTAGTAGATTGAAATAATAGATCACAAATAAATAAAGTGCAGCAAAGTATTTTGTATTTTTGGTTTAATAGATCTGAATAAAAATGCAAAAGAAAAGTAGATCGCAAGCAAATATATGAAAAAGAAGACCCGTGGGCCGTAGGTTTCACTAGTGGCTTCTCTCGAGAAAGATAGCAAATGGTGGGTAAACAAATTACTGTTGGGTAACTGATAGAACCTCAAATAATTATGACGATATCCAGGCAATGATCATTACATAGGCATCACATCCAAGATTAGTTGACAGACTCTGCTCGCATCTACTACTATTACTCCACACATCGACCGCTATCCAGCATGCATCTAGTGTATTAAGTTAATGGAAAAATGGAGTAATGCAATAAGAACGATGACATGATGTAGACAAGATCCATTTATCTATTGTGTTAGATATAGATCCCATCTTTTTATCCCTAGTAGCAACGATACATACGTGTCGGTTCCCTTTCTGTCATTGGGATCAAGCACCGTAAGATCGAACCCACTACCGGGCACCTCTTCCCATTGCAAGATAAATAGATCAAGTTGGCCAAACAAAACCCAAATATCGGAGAAGAAAATATGAGGCTATAAGAGATCATGCATAGAAGAGACCAAAGAAACTCAAATAACTTTCATGGATATAAAAGAAATGACTGATCATAAACTCAAAGTTAAATGATTCCAACAAACACACATAAAAAGAGTTACATCATATGGATCTCCAAGAGACCATTGTATTGAGAATTCAGCGAGAGAGAAAGCCATCTAGCTACTAACTACGGCCCGAAGGTCTACAAAGAACTACTCACGCATCATCGGAGAGGCACCAATGGAGGTGGTGAACCCCATCCGAGATGGTGTCTAGATTGGATCTGGTGGTTCTGGACTCTGTGGCGGCTGGATGAATATTTCGTCAATGTGCCTAGGGTTTCTGCAATATTGGGGTATTCATAGAGCAAAGAGGCGGTCTGGGGGGCACCCGAGGTGGGCACAACCCACCAGGGCGCGCCTGGGCCTCCTGGCGCCACAGTGGGTTGTCCCTCCTCGGGACTCCCCAGTGCAACCAGGGCCCAACTTCTTCCTTTTGGTCCATAAAAAATCATCGTGAAGTTTCGTTGTATTTGGACTCCATCTGGTATTGATTTTCTACGATGTAAAAAACATGGAAAAACAGCAACTGGCACTTGGCACTATGTCAATAGGTTAGTACCAAAAAATGATATAAAATGACTATAAAATGATTATAAATCATCCAAGATTGATAATAAAACAGCATGGAACAATAAAAAATTATAGATACGTTGGAGACGTATCATTGCACTGCACATAAAAGGGCCTGGTCATGAGATATATGCTAACTTCCCCGACAAAATCATCCGTCCAGACTTTGTTCGAAGTAAGTTTTCTTTTCAACTATCTGCATGTTGACTTACCCAACAATGTCAAATGAATTGTGTAGTATTTAAGCAACCAAGTGTTACTCCCTTTTCTTACTATATTCCTACCTAATAACTTCTAGTTTGCCCTGTTTTAACTAAATATTCCCCGTACTCCCATTTCTATCAGAAAGCACCGATGACAAGGAGACTCCAGAGGTGGAGAACGGGGCTGTTAACAAGCAGAGGCGGGGCGAGCTAGAACCGCAAGCGACTCCAGCAGGCCTAGACTTCATGTGCAGCCTCCCCGATAACATGTTGAGAGTCATCATCTCCCTCCTCCCAATCAAATATGGGGTGCAGACAACCGTCCTTTCCTGGCGGTGGCGCCACCTATGGAACTCCAGCCCTCTCGACCTCATCAACACCCACGAGCTCTGCCATGGCTATTGCAAAAGCTTGGATGCGTTCTCCAAGATCCTGACAGTCACCTTGGCCCAACCAAAGGCCTTAGAATGGGCAAGTTCCATTCCAACGGCAAGGACTGAGCCAAGCTTGACGACTGGTTCCGATCCCCCGCCCTAGATCAGCTCGAGGATCTCACTTTTGATGATGGGCATATGCGGTCGCTGCCAACGTCCGCACTTCGCCTCGCGCCCACGCTGAGCATCGCCAAGTTCAGGAACTGCCATTTGATACGTCTCCGTCGTATCTACTTTTCCAAACACTTTTGCCCTTGTTTTGGACTCTAACTTGCATGATTTGAATGGAACTAACCCAGACTAACGTTGTTTTCAGCAGAATTGCCATGGTGTTATATTTGTGCTGAAATAAAAGTTCTCGGAATGACCTGAAACTTCAAGGAGATTATTTTTGGAAATAATAAAAAATACCGGCGAAAGAATCAAGGCCAGGGGGGCCACACCCTGTCCACGAGGGTGGGAGCGCGCCCCCTGCCTCGTGGGCCCCTGGAGCTCCACCGACCTCAACTCCAACTCCACATATTCACGTTCAGGGAGAAAATAAATCAGAGAGAAGGATTCATTGCGTTTTACGATACGGAGCCGCCGCCAAGCCCTAAACTCTCTCGGGAGGGCTGATCTGGAGTCTGTTCGGGGCTCCGGAGAGGGGAATCCTTCGCCATCATCATCATCAACCATCCTCCACCACCAATTTCATGATGCTCACCGCCGTGCGTGAGTAATTCCATCGTAGGCTTGCTGGACGGGGATGGGTTGGTCCCTAGTATCCACTATGTTCTGAGATTGATGTTGCTATGACTTTGCTATGCTTAATGCTTGTCACTAGGGCCCGAGTACCATGATTTCAGATCTGAACCTATTATGTTTTCATGAATATATGTGAGTTCTTGATCCTATCTTGCAAGTCTATAGTCTCCTACTATGTGTTATGATCCGACAACCCCGAAGTGACAATAATCAGGACCACTCACGGTGATGACCATAGTTTGAGGAGTTCATGTATTCACTATGTGTTAATGCTTTGGTCCGGTACTCTATTAAAAGGAGGCCTTAATATCCCTTAGTTTCCAATAGGACCCCGCTGCCACGGGAGGGTAGGACAAAAGATGTCATGCAAGTTCTTTCCCATAAGCACGTATGACTATATTCAGAATACATGCCTACATTACATTGATGAATTGGAGCTAGTTCTGTATCACCCTATGTTATAACTGTTGCATGAATAATCGCATCCGGCATAATTCTCCATCACCGTTCCAATGCCTACGAGCTTTTCTCATATTGTTCTTCACTTATTTACTTTTCTGTTGCTACTGTTACAACCACTACAAAACTGCTACCGTTACTTTTGTCGCTGTTACGCTACTATCATACTACTTTGCTACTAAATACTTTGCTGCAGATATTAAGTTATCCAGGTGTGGTTGAATTGAAAACTCAACCGCTAATACTTGAGAATATTCTTTGGCTCCCCTTGTGTCGAATCAATAAATTTGGGTTGAATACTCTACCCTCAAAAATTGTTGCGATCCCCTATACTTGTGGGTTATCACCATTCCCCCCCTTAATGATGCGCCCGCTCTTATTCTACCACGACTGGAGCACCTCGAGCTCATCGCCGTCTGCCTCTCAAATGGTGACATGGAGCGCCTGCTCCGTGGCTATACTGCACTCGAGTACCTTCGTCTTCAGGCGATCAATGGGTTGAGTACCTTCCACATCACCTCCATGACTCTCCGAACTATTTATGTGTGTTGCTGGTGCGGCAAGAAGACATCACAAGATGTGTACCACAGTATGGTCATTGAGGACACACCTACACTTGAGAGATTACTTGTAGTTGATCAAGAAGGTCCAACAAGAATCAATGTCATTTCTGCGCCGAAATTGACAGTGGTGGGCTACTCGTCTCACAAATACTCCGAACTTGTTATTGGATCCACACCCGTTCAGGTACAACAGCCGCCTTCTACCTCTCCTTCTACAAATTAACAATATTTCTAATTTTGAAGATGTTTGTTCGTCTGTCATTCATAAAATGATTCCGACAAGCTTGACCCCGAAACTGCACACAATGAAGGTCTTGGCACTAGAATCTATCGGCCCCAACCTGGAGCAAGTTGTTAGTTTCCTGAGATGCTTTTCGTGCCTAGAGAAGCTATATATCGAGGTGATGTTCCTTTCCTGTTAAATGTTAACCATAAAGAAGTTCAATTTGTGACACCTTTTTCCAAGTTTACAATGACAATGTACTATGATTTCTGAATGTTCTTTTGGAGGATTTCAGTGCATAGATGTCCCCCACCCCCACCCCCCATATTGGTTGCTTGATCCATATGGTTACAATCAATAAGCATTTCTCCGTTGGATTCATCTGTACTAGTTTTCTTAGGGAATTTTTCATCCACTCCAACCTCTTGTGAAGAAGGCTACATTTTTCTAGAATGTAATCAAATGCCCATGTTAATCATGTCAGATCGAAGATGGCATGTTAGTACATTTTACAAATCCTGCAAACCAAATAGGCATGTAGTAATGTTCAAAATGCATGTAGGCACTAACACATTTTCTTCTTTTGCAGATAAGATTAGGCCCAGTGGTGGATAATGTGATACAATATAATAATCATGTCGAATGCCTAGATCTGCATCTCTCAGAAATTACTTTGAACTCCTACCGAGGGACCTTACCGGAGATTATATTCGCTAGCTTCTTTGTTCTCAGAGCAAGGGTGCTGAAGGAAATGAGGTTTGCCCTATATTTATTTCGCAAAAATGAATGGTTTGTTGATCAGCGCCGGCGCCTGCGGCAGAATAGAGTAGGCTCCAAAAATGTTGAATTTAATTTTGGAACTTCAGATGACAGAGTAATCGGAAATCATCGTGTCAACCCCATACATGACTTCTCAGTGGCTGACCCCTTTGCAAAAATTGTGAGGTTTCGAAACCAGACTTAGAAGCGGTGATATTAGTCTGAACCTCTCGATATCCATGTTCGTGGATCGGTATGACGTTGTAGCTGATGAGCTGAATTTCATTTATAATATCAGTTTGAACCTTGTAATCTTCGAATTTGAGCCATATAACTCTGGAATTTGAACCTTGTAACATTTCGAGATTTTGTGGTACAATAGTTGAAATGGCATCGTATGAGACTCGGATATTGCTAGCACTATTTTGACCTTAATATGCAATGGTCTTAGATTTTATTAACCATTCTCGAATCTGTTTACCTTGTCGATCTCACAGCACATGATCTGTATAGCTAACTCGACTGTGATCTTCGACATTATTGCACAAAGTTGGTTTCTTCCACCGTGTGCACTGTAGAGCGCAGAATTAATTATCGCACTCGAGTGTCCATCATCACCCCTGTGTGTAACTTTGACCTCATTACCCATGGGTAAACTTATGACTGAAGTCATTCCACACACTCGTTTTTACAAAGCTTTTTGCCAATAAACGCCCACGATTTGTCCCTCTTCTAGCCGACACATGGCCAAACTAGCCAGGCGGGAAGCTTGCACGGTAAACAGCGCGGTAGCGCGGAAATAGGCTCACCGACGATACATTTGTTGCCTCTTCGAGCCCACGTGTGCGGTGCGGTGTTGTCAAGCGTGCACTGGAATCCTCCGCTATGAACGTCGTGACAAGATGTGACGATTACAGGCCGGCTGGCCCCAATTTATTACAACGGCCATTTAACCCTTGTGTCTCTTCAACCTTTCGATCGCGCCCTAACATTGCAAGAAGCACACCCACCATGAGAAATTCTTAGAGGGTATCCTGTGCGGCTCTAATGGCGCTCCGAGCGGCTGCCGGCGACGAGCAATAGTTCACCATGCGTGCTGTGGTGGACACCCATAGAAGGTTCATGGACCTCTCGGTGGTGTACACCAACGACCCGGTCTGGGTGGAGCACTCCATCCACATCATGGAGTTGTTGCTTGCCGAGGAGAAGTACAAGGTGGTCGGGTTCGACCTCGAGTACACCCGCGCTCGTGCCGGGTCTCGTCCCAAGGTCGACGTTGCCCAGATGTGTGTGCGCCACAATGTCCTCGTCTACCACTATTGCCTGTCCACAAGGCCTTGCGAGCGTTTCGCCAGGTTTGTCAACAGCCTCTACTACATGTTCGCTATGGTGGACATCACCAACGATGTAAAGGCGCTCGAGAATTCGGGCATCGCCTGCCAGAATCTTGTTGACATCCAGGGCAAATACATGATCTGGGGCAGCAAGGAGCATGAGAAGGACTCACTGGTTCACCTCGCCGAGTCCATCATCGACCCCTACTACAGAGACATGAAGGATTCGTGCAACAAGGATAAGCGTGCCTGGCACTCGGCCTGGATGGAGAAACTCAACAAAGCTCACATCGTGTACACGAGCTACGACATGTACAGGCGGATCGTTGACATGAGGAAGTGCCTCCTTCCCCAAAACGGCCAGGGATCCAGCCGGAAGCAGAGCAATGGCAAGCGTCGTCGCAACAATAAGTAGATGATTAGATCCTCGTTTCTCCTACTTTAGTATGCATGTGAATGCTTACTTTGGTGTGTGGAAATGTTATGTGTGTAGTCACTTGTGTAATTGTATGCTTAATTTGGTTGTGCAATGCTGTCTTTTTAAGTATATATGTATGCTCTATAGACAGAGCGTAGATGTTGTGCGGACAAAGAAAATCACATCGCACACAGACTAAACAATGTAACCCATCGGTGATGTTTTCATCAATCACTCACAATTGTATACCAGCAATCGTTTGCTCACAACACACACGGCTTGTTAGCAGTAATCGTCTGTGTTGTTTTCGGTTTTCGCACACGTTTCCCATACAGACCTGTTTGTCGCGTATCACACACATCTCATTAAGTTGAACCGTTTCTGTTCTCATGTCTCAACGCAAACAGTTCATCCGAGTGAACCGCATGTCGTATATCGCACACACCTTGATCTGGCTGACCGTTTATTTTGTGTTGCCTAATCACAAACAGTTCATCCGAGTGAACCGTATGATGGTACATCGCACACACCTTCATCCGGCTGCCCGTTTCTTTTGTTCCTCCTCATCACAAAAAGTTAATTGAGCTGGACCGTATGCCCTGCATCGCACACGCAACTAAAATCTGAACCGTGTTTGATGCATCCTCCATCGCAAACGTTTTGCACCTTTTTGACGGGTTTTTTACACCACCGTTTGTGATTATGGCATCGCACACAGTTTCTTCGAAGGGTCTCTGATCGTAGTGTCGCGTTAGCAGCATCCTGCAGTAGTGAATGGTTAGTTACAAAATAGTTTCAAGAACATTGCATAAATGATGGATAATAGGCATGAAACATAGAAAAAATTATAGATAAATTGTAGACATATCAACATCCCCAAGCTTAATCCATGCTCATCCTCGAGCATGTAGATAATAAAAAACATAAAAAATATGTGTAAACTACCTATCAAGAACTTAATCTTCTACTGCAAACACTTTTGGTGAGTTTGTGGCAATAGTAGGAATGAATGCCAATGTTTTATATTTAACAATTTTAACTATCTTGTTCTATATCAATGCATATAAAAGGATTTCCCACATATTATTTTGTAATCAAATACACCAAGGCATAATCACCATTGCCAATGCTTTAGAAAGAATGACAATATTCTTTGGGAACACAGTGATAACCTTCAAAGCAAAGAATGTTTAACATGATAATCACTTCTAAGCTAACCATCAATACAAGACCAAATACAATCACTTGTTGCTTTTTTGCGCTTTCAACTAACCGGACAACTTAGAATAGAATATGAGCGCCATTCTAGGCCCTATGGCATATTCATTGGTAGGAGAACATAATGTTGGGGATTGAAAGAAGTCAAAAAAAATCTTGCATCAGTGCAGTTGATCATTAGGTCAAGAGGAAGACCTTATAATCGATACTAATGCAAGGAAGAGGATTGTCATGCAACTAGGATGCACATAGATTTATGTATGAATGAAAGTTCTCTTATGGACTAGTGGGGGTCCATCAACTTGCTTGCTCATGAAGACCTGGAGTTCATTTGAGGAGGCTCGTCATTGGAGTATTGTAGGATTGGTAAGTATGTCTAGAGGGGGGTGAATAGACTACTAATCACAATAATGGACTCTTTTCCAAAGTCTAGATTTTTTGGCGGAATTTAGGCTTTTCCAGCATCTATAGAACACCATACACATGCAAGTATAGATAAATAGGTAGTGGAAAGTAAAGACATGCAAGTGCAAAGTAAAGGAGTAGAGTTTAGTGAATCGCAAACACAATTGGCTTGGTGAATATTTTTCCGAATGGTTCAGATAGTTGGCACTATCTTACATCCAAGTTGATGGAGGCTATATTCAAGGAAGGATCTAAGATCACAAGGATCTCGATTGTGAGATTCCACGAAGGAATGGCCCACAAAAGGACACTCATCCATGAAGGGTCCACAAAGGACCAATCGCACCTATTCCACATGGCTTACACCCACAAAGGACTATACTCACTAGGGTTGATCTTCACAAAGTAGGCGATCTCCAGGTTCGTACAAACTTCTTGGCTTCTTCACAAACTTGAAGACTTCCAAGCACACCTAGCAGATCCAGGAGCCGCACATCCTCCAAAAGTAACAAGATATATGTTGCCTCGCAATGAACCCCTTCCTCTTGTACTTCAAAAGATAATCTGCTCAACACTCAAACTCTCTCAAGATTTGGCTATGGATTTGGAAAAGTTAGAAATGGTGAGAAAGATGGGATTTGATCTCAAAGGGCTTGATTGGATGGTTGGAGTGGACTGCCTTTGAAATCAGCACAAGGAGGTGGAGTTCTCTCTCAGAAGAAATGACGAGAGTGGAGTTTGCTTCGAGTACTATTGGGATAGGTGGGGTTATATATAGGCAGAACAAAAATCCACTCGTTACGCACCTTTATGCATACTTCGGAGGCTCTGGCTGGTTTATCTCGGTGGCTATAAAGTGAACAAAAGTGTCATCTTTTAGATACATTGGTAGGTCTGAATGGTTTCAATTGGTGCCTCTGAGATGATTACCTTGGCACTGGTACACTTACTATTGACGCTTCAGAAGTTTCAGCTGGCTTTGCTTGGAAGTTCTGACATGAGATGCTATGTTGCTTCGGTGTCTCTGACTGGAATGTTGGAGCTCCGGTTGAACATGGTTTGGAAATCCGACTATATTTGGATGTTTCGGTGGCCCCAAGTGAAAGTACTTTGGTAACACTGAATGGAATTGAGTTAGGTACATATAGTGGAAATATTGAAGGATTTTGAGGAGTTTTGGAGTTTAATCTTTATGCATGGAGGAAAAGGCTCATTGTCACATCCTCGTGCCCTTTTGATAGTATCAACATGCCTATGGACTCAATGTGATCTTGGATCACTAAAATGAAAATGTAGAATCCTTTGACTTGTCCAACACTTGTCTTTAAGCATTTTTAGGTGTCACCTTCCATTAAATGTTGTACCTAAAAGAACTTCTCCTGGAATATACTTGAAGCATCATTAGTTCTTTGAGATATGTTCGCATGAATTACCAAAATCCACCTTGGGGATTAGATGCACTTTCAGATATACACATCAAGTTGTCGCAAACCAAATTTCTCACATTTGACCTCCTGGCTTTATCTGGATTTCCACCTATCATTTAATTATATAAAATGATTTCACCATTTTCCAGGTGCCAAATTAGCATGAGCCCAACTAGTAAATCTTCCCCTAGCTATTACCCATCACATATGTTCTTCCTAATTCTGGCCTTGTTTATTCAATATTTATTTTACGTTTCAAATAAATTCCCATTAAAAAACCTTTGTGAAGTAGTCCCTTTTCAATCAACTTATTTTCTGCCAAGAAAACTAAGGTAGTATCTCATGCTCATTTATGTTTCAATGTGAAAAAACATGAGGTACCTTAGTTCCGTATTTTGCCTTGCAAAGTAGTCAAATTTTTTGACCAGAACATCCCACAAAATGTTTTGTAATTTTCTAGGCAACGCCTTGCGCTAAAACTTTTTGGGGGCTCTTTATACCTCTTAGAGAAGCTACCATATTTTTGCTAGCCGAGCCTTAACCATTTGAACCACTTATAAATTCATTTCCATTTTTGAATAGTATAAAAGTTGCACCATGTTAGTGAAGTGGACATTGTCCATTTACTCTCAAACTTTTCAAGACTGTCAAGGATCCCTGGTGATGCGACCATGCCAAAGTATGGACCAATCCATGACCCACAGAGAACCCCACGACCTCATGTTTACGATGGCATGGTGGCATCATCCGACCATAGCAGCATCGCTGTAGACACGATGGTCCGACACCACAGTGCTTACGTCGATTGCATGTAGCCACGCCATCATGATCACTTAACGACGTGAGCCACCCCAAGCACCCCCGCTCACACTCTCCTCCTCGTCCCACACCCAGCTTGTCATCCTTGTCGATGATGTGACTATCGCAATGGACATGCATCTGGACAACAAGCCCTGAGCCATTTCCCAGGCCATGCTGTAACCCTACACCTACCTAGCCTCTACCTCATCTGCCATTGCACCTTGGAGCAGTCATGTCACCTTGAATGCACAACCCACACATGCGGTCATCCAGGACCATGGCGTCGGGCATAAAAGATGGCGCCTCGCGGACACATAACTCACTCGACTCCTCTTGTTACACTTTATCATTACACCAAGCGAAGGAGAGCATTATGTTCCATCATATGGAGCTAGAGTAGCTCAGCAAGGCTGTGAAGACCCTCATCGGTAGTCACCACTTTGATGCCTCCCATTTTGATTCTGCCCGATCTTGAGCCCCTCTTTGCATGTTGAACCTAGTGTGGGGCTATGTGGGGCTAACCCCTTGCTATTGCTCTGTGCATAGAGGAAAGTTCCAAAGTTTTTTATCACCGGCACCGGAGACAAAGCGACCGATCCCTTCCATCGAGCCCCACCATCGTGCAACCCATCGTTTGGTAGCTATTCTCACCTCGACATGCCTAACACCTCCTTGAGCACCATCGTGACCCCTGGCCAGTAAGCTCCCATTGTTTTTCTAATTTCTCGTTAGGGATAAGCCTTTGTTTAAATAGGACTGACCCCACCTGTCATCAACCTAGGGTCGAGTAATCCGCGTGGGCTTACCATTAGTGGCGTACTATGGTTTTACACCTTTGACGACACCCTAGCCTGCTTAGTTTTGTTTTAAAATTTAAATGGTTACATTTGATCAAACTTTGACTAACTATATCTTGCTCATTTTAACTTCAAATGAATTGATTCTTGTCTATTGGTTTTTTGTATTGAAATGCTCTTTCCAGTAGCATGCTTGTTAGAATTTTTATTGCTTTATATGTTGTTGTTTTTTATTATTTTTCTTGTGTGCCTATTAAATAAAATCATATTATTTATTCTAGAGGGGCATAATATTGCCGGTGAACAAGACCACCCTATTTACGTGGAAGTAAATAACTCTAGAATGTTGCCTCCACGTGCTCAACCTCCAGGACCCATGTGCCCATCATGGATCTCTCGCTGATCATATGCTCCTCCTCTCGCGCAAGGCGCTCTCTGACGGGATCTTGTTCTCGCTCGGGAAGCTCTGTTGCCTATAATGTCTTGAGCTATTGTCCAATAACTGTCTGGCATCATTTTGGGCGTGGTGTTGGAGGCATCAAGGCACTCTGGCTGCAGTCATGGTGGGCAGTTGAGGAGGAGGTGGATGAGGGAGATGATGAGCCAGTGCTAATCTTAGAAGACGAGAGAGGATTGGGGATAGAGGATGGAGGGTGGATATGACATGCGGGGCATGTATGTCACTGAGAGTATACTATGATCCCGGGCAGGATGGATCTTTTCCCGGTGCACCAAATGGGTCCAGAGTTTAGATTTGTGGTGATCAATGAGTATAGGGGTGTCGACTTCAGGGATTGGGAGTTTAGGGTTTAATTCCGATTGGCCGTATAAATACAAGGTTTAAAATAGACTTCAAATGCATTCCAAAGCGACAATTCTAGAAGGTGATGTAAATAAAGAGCCCATCGACGACCGATCATGCAAGCTCTGAGTCGATTTTCCAAGTGAATATGTAAGGCCTTGATGGTGGAATGTATATCAGTTGATGCCCTCCCTCGAAGAGGAAAACGATTCTGAGGATGTCGTCGTCACTCACGCCATCAAGGCTTTTGTCCAATCACCACACCCACACTATTGTAGAAAACACCGGACGCTTAACCAGCACCACAAGTGGGTTGGGCGCTCGTCGGTGGAGATAAAAAAGCCTATGTCGGGTAAGCTAGGGTCGTCTATGGTCACCCAAGAAAGAAAGAAAAAACAAGCCCATCGGCTAGGTGCCCAACCCAACTCAAGGTCATGAACTGCACCACCCCATGCCCTCGTCGATGCAGCTCCCTCCCTGATGGAGGCTTTCCACATTGGCGCATCAAATGTGATGCCATGTATGAATGCCGCTCATGACATGTCCCCTGCTAGTGACATCCCCAGATAATTTTGATGCTTGGTAAATATCACGTGGGGTCCTGAAAAGTAAGTTTGCAGTATGCAGCAAATATTACCCTTAGTGGATAACTAATGTATCAATCCAAGTAGCCTTTTAGCTATCCAATGATCAATATGTGCCCACAATTGAAACACTTCAGTTGGTCCCACATGTAAAGGATGGACAGAGGTATTAAAGAGAGTTTTACTTTTATTTTTATTCTCTTGGGGAGGATACCGCATTTAAGTGACCTAAGGAGACATGGGCAAAATTGTACAGGAAACATCCATGGATGGCCAAAGGCCTTTGACCGGACTGAAACATCACGGAAGGGTATTTATAAGGAGGCTTGAAGGAAGAGAGGTAGATTTGAGCACTCTGAAAACTAAATGGTACATTTGAACAATGGATTTGAGTTAAGGGCGGAAATGAAATTGTACCTAATTAATAAGTATGTTAATCGCCCTTGGGTAAGAAACCTATAAGGAGTACAACCATTTGACGTTTTTCAATGCACGAAAGTATATAGGTTTACAATAAGGAAAACGTACTAGATATATTGTTATTCTTCATAAATTTCAAATGTTTTGAGACTTACACTCCTTAGCCTGGAAAACATAATGCATTCGGTGAGAACCCATCCCGGGTACGAGCCAAAGGAGCTAAACCATATCCACTAAGACCTTGTACAATGCAAGGTGCTTAGAGAAATAAATTAGTTTTTTCTCTTAAGCACTTGGTGTTTATTTGTAGAGGGCAAATGCTTCATTAGACACCCCTCATAGAGTTAAGCACTGGTGTTTAAAAAATCAATTTATTTTAATAAGGATCACCCTAAACACCTTACATTATACAAGGCCTAACCATTACAGCCCACACTAGTTTGTCTTTAAATGGAAGGAAATGCTAAGGAAGTGTGGCCATACTGGGTGTTGAGGACATAGTTGACAGAGCTCGATCAGTAGACTATGCAGTAGAAGCAATGCTGGAATTCCTACTTAATTATTAAGATACATATTGCGAAGTGTTGCAACTTTGAAACTTTGGTGAAACAATAGCTGTTGGCCCTTGGTATCTCCGGTGGGAACGTCGCAAGTTTGTTCACGGAGAAAGGACACAAACCACGATTCGAATTGCATCTGCAATCCGTGTCCTCGCTGCAAACTATGCGATTGCAACATCTTTGAAGGCGAGCATAAAAAAGGGTGGATGGTCTCGACCACCACCGGGGTTTGTGAAACTTAATATTGATACCCGCATATGATCATGACTCCATGATGGGCTCAGCAGGGGCGATTGTTAGGGACTCACGCGGAACCTTCATTGCATGAGGAAATTATAAACGGGATTTATGCATTGATGCTCTATCCACGGAAGCTCAAGCTCTCAAGTTTGGGCTCCAGTTGGCACAAAATCTAGGTTGCAATAAGCTGGTTGTGAACTCGGATAACATGGAGGTAATAGTGGTGATGAACAATGGAGGACGATCCCATGGCGTAGCAACGACTGTTTTTTATGACTGTTATCATATTGCTTGTGATATTCCCAATATTTAATTTCAACATTGTTTTAGAGATGCTAATAGAGCAGCCCATGAGCTAGCAAGGATAGCTAGAGGTCCCTTATTTAGTAGTTGGCTTGAAGAAGCCCCCTTTGAAATTTTCTCTGTACTAGTTGATGATGTAACCATCGTTACTATCTCATAAAGAGGGGTTGTTTTATCAAAACAAAAAAATGGAAGGAAATGCTCCATATTACTAAGAAGAAGAAAATTTCACCTATCGAATGGGCGATTCATGTCCATCAATGAGAACCTGAACCGGTAGGCTAATCAGTTTGGTTGTCGATCCGATTTTTGAGCTATGCACACCAAAGAAGATCGTGCGGTGTTCCGAGGGGACCTCTAGTCATAGGATGACACTGGAAACATAAAAGGCCAGATAAGGACATGAGTTATGGTTTTACAGTAGTTAAACTTAAGTCGCCTCCTCACCTAAAAAATTAGGGTACCTTCGTCTCCCATCGCCGTCGCCGGTCCACCTCGTCTCCGATGGCCTTAGGGACATGGGAATGAGGTGGATCCCGGCCCTTGCGGGTGGGAGGGCTTCGTTTTTAGATGTGTTTTTGAGTTTTGTCCGGGTTTGTGTCCTGTTCAAGAAGGTGAGACAACGTCAACTCCCAGAAGATGGAATAAGGTTCTCCCCGCCTAACCCCGTTCTGGTGTGCATCTAGTATCGTCGATGGGCGTGTGGAGGTGTGTCTCTGACGGATCTGCCTTTGGTGGATTTGCTCGGATCTATTTGTCGCTCGTCTACATTCGTTTGTCTTCAGGTTGGATTCTTTCGATCTACGCCGCTCTTCATCAGCGGCGGTTGTTGTTCTGGTGTGCTAGTTCTATTGGGCCTTAGCACTACGACTTCCTGACTGTCTACTACAATAAGTTTTGCCCAGCTTCGTGAGGTATGGGCAATTCGACAGCGCACCTTTGACTCGCTTCAGTGCTTGTAGTTGTCGCTAGGTGGTCTATGAATCTAGATGTAATTTTTGTTATTTCTGGTGTTTGTTGTGCTGACATGATTGAACATGAATAGATCGGATGTTTTTTTCGGAAAAAAAATAATAAGGACATGAGTTGGGGTAGACGGGTCAAATGTACACACAAGTTGTGCAACCCACAGCCACACGGTTCGAGGGAAAGATCAGATGCCGTCGAATCTCCTTCGCAAAAAAATAAAAAAGAATCTCCTCCGCTGGGAGTACACGCGTCAGGACGCATAGGTCGACGAAACCAACGCCGTCTGCTCCCCGTGCGCTGGTAGCCGTAGAACGAAGCGGAAAGCGAAGAGATCAAACTTCCCGCTGACGGCAGGAAAGAAGAACGAGCTCTCCTGTCCCGTCCCGGTAGTGCCTTCCACGCCACCTCACCCCGACGAGTCAGGGAGGCCGTTCGTTGGCCCGCGCGCGCTTTCTCGTGAGCCGCGGGCCGCATCATTGCGAGGGTCACGACGACGACGTGCTGCTGGCTGGACCAACCACCATCCGTCCACCGGCCACCAGCGTCCAGCGCTCGCCTCGCAGGTCGCCACGTTCGAATGGAGCTTCGACGGGTGTACACGCCTGGCCCGACGCCTGCGATGTTTGTGTGGTGGAATGGCGCCTCGCCTCTCGTTCGTTGGTTGGTTTTGTCCTCGGGCGCATATATAAGTATCTCCGGCGCGGGAGCCACGACGCCGACACGTTCTGGCTTGATACTTGCGGCATTTTGTCGTGTGCTTCTGCAGCCACTGCCTTATTCGCGAAGATTTCGTGTGTCGCAGTCACATGCTCTCTACATAGAAGAACATTTTTTTTCGAATGAATATTTCTAGGGGTATTTTTTCGAATGGATGATAGAGATTTTGACTATAGCTGAGTTGAGCCTGCAAAATGGATTCAAGCTGAAATTGCCTCGTGGCTTCACAATGGCAATCCCACTGCCCATATATCTGGATCTTCAAGGCCTGCTAGTCACTTAGTCTATTGCCCATATATCAACGTGGACGGAGCTCTGGGGAAGACGGACGATATGGCGGCAGTAGTTGTTGTTGCCAGAAGCTGTGATGGCGAGTTTCTGGAAGCCCTTTCTATGGTTTTCTCCGGCTGTATGGTGACAGAAACGATAGAGGCCGTCGCAATCAAGGAAGCCCTCTCACTAGCAGATGACCTGTTTGCCCAGAGAATCAAGATCACATCTGATTGTCAAAGGGTAATCAACATGCTAGCGGAGGGATCAAAACCTGTCTACTATCACATCACACATGAGATTCAAGCCAGAGGAGCACAGTTTGATGGCATTGATTTCTGCCATGAGAAACGCAATTCAAATGTTGAAGCCCACAAGCTAGCCCGATCATCTCTTCGTAGTAATATTGGCCAATATATTTGGCTCTTAGACCCGCCTGATGGCTTATGTATCCCGAGAACTCTTGTTATCTGATGTTATCAGGGGTACTACACCTCAAAAAAAATAAAACTTAGTCTGTTGTATTGAGCCTGACAATTAAAGGCCTATGACCAACTCAGGATGGCCAGTGTGTGAGGGCGCGACTATGTCTCGCTTGCAGCACGACACAGTGCAGCCTTGCGTTTTTTTTTCCTTTTTTTTTCACATTTTTGCTTTATTTTTTAACTTTGCTTATATTTAAAAATACTCCAAATAAATCTATTATAAAAATCACTTTACATAATTAATGAAAAAGATTTAAATCACATTGAGAAATGTTAAAGGTGTATAGAAAAATGTTACTCCCTCTGTTTACTATTATAAGATGTTCTAACTTTTTATAAATCGGATGCATGTACACACGTTTTACTGTGTTTGTTCAGTCATTTCAGTCTGTATGTTGTCCATAATGAAATATGCAAAGCATCTTATAATAATAAACGGAGGGACTACTAATGTATATATATAAAAAATGTACAATGTGTATGAAAAAGAGTAGTCATTAAAACATACATATGAGGAAATGTTAATTATGTATTTAAAAAGTGTCAAACCCGCATACAAAAAAATGCCTCATATATACAAAAAAAGTCCAATGTGCATGCAAAAAACTAGACATAAAAACATATATATGAAAAAATTGTTAATCATGTGTTTAAAACATGTATACATTTTTTCCTGATGAATATAGAACTTGTAAAATTCTTTATGCAAAAAAATAGACATAAAAAATATATGTTTAAAAATTGTTCATCATGCATTTTAAAAATATTAAACATGTTTATAAAAAATATTCTTGATGTATAGAAAAACATACAATGTGCATGCCAAAATTTAGACATAAAAATGTATTAAAAATATTAATCATATATTTGAAAAAGAATCTTAAATGTGTGTACAAAAAATGTTGCTGGTGTATGAAGAAAAAGTAGAATGTGTACGAAAAGGTTGTTATCAAAAATATATGTTTGAAAAAATGTTAACCATGTACAATGTGTACAAAAAAATGTTTCATGTATTTTAATAAATGTTAAAGGCGTATAAAAATAGCCATGTTCTATATGGAAAGAGAAAGAAAAAATGATGAGAACCAAAAAAACGGGAAAAACGAAGAAAACCAATGAAAACTGAAGAAAAATCAAAGAAACACAAATAAAACTAAAAAATAAAACTAGTGCAAAAGAATGAAAAATAGTTAAAAGTGAGGAAGAAAAAACAAAGAAACCCGATGAAAACCAAGAAAGAAAGAAGGGAGGAAGGAAAGAAGAAAAAATACAGCGGAAACCAAGAATGGAACAAAGAAAGAAAGAAAAACAAAAAAACCTCGGTAAAAACTGAGAAAGAAATGAAGAAAAGGTAAAAAAATCAGTGAAAACCATGAGAAAAACAAAGGAAGCCGATGGAAAGCAGAAAAGTGGAGAAACTTGACGAAGAAACAGAGAAAACCAAAAGAACGAACGGAAGCGAAAAAACCAGACAAACTGAACCAAACAAGTGCAGCGACCAAAAACCTACTGCGAGCAAGCGTCCAACGAACGAAAAAAATAGACAAATGGGTCTGCCCAGCAACTACTCAAGCGAACAAACGAGAACTATACTCGCTATAAGCGAGATATAGGTCTCGCAACTGTCTGAAAGTACTCTATCGGGGAGCAACTAGCAAACGCGTACCCCTTCGGGGGCAACCGTAACGGCTGACCCTTGGGGTGCACCAAGTAATGCGTCCATCCGCCGTCATGTGTCGTGCACTGGCCGCACCCTAAGGATTTTTCTGCACGTGTTTTCCTATTTTATTTGTTTCTTTTTGGCTTTTTGGTTTTTGATTGGTTTTTCCTAGGCTTTGTCAATAAAAATTAGAATTTTCTTTTTCAGGGAGGAGCGCTTTTCTACTAGAAGCACAATGTGTGCTTCTGCGAAAAGTATAACTGTGCTCCTCAAAAAGAAAAAAAAACATAACCTATACTTTTGTGAGAAGCACAACCAGTCCTTCCACGAGATGTACAATTGTGCTTCCATGAGAGAAGCACAATTGTGCTTCCCAAGGTGGAAGCACAGCCTGTGCTTCCGTGAGAAGCACAATGTGCTTTCGAAAAAAGGGAAAAAGCACAGGGGTGGTTCTTTAAAAAAGAGTGGAAAAACACAACCTGGCTTTCGGGTTCAAGTTTTTTTGTCATTTTTCGTTTTTATTTCCGGGTATTTTTCATTCCCTTTTTGTGTGAAAAAGATCTTCAAAACATATTAACACGGGGTTCAATTTTGAAGATCTTGATGCGAAAAATCCAACTATGAAAATGTTTTGTGATTTGGACGCACGGTTCAAAAGATAAAACCTTTTTACAAAAATGAATCTCCGAAAAAAAAAACACTCCTAGGTTGCAACAAGTGGCGCACATGTAGTGTGCCATTTGTGAGCACCGGAGAAGGTGGAAAGGACCTTTGCAAGGCCCACCCCTTAACTAGTGATTTTGATTCTATCGTGGGAGCAGCTACTCAAAGTCTCAGAGCATCTCCAATCCAACTGGTCTAATTTGGCCCCTCATTTGCCCACGGACACATCCGAACAGTATCCGGGCGTGTTTGTATGAAACCCTCTTTTGTCCATGCTCGCAATTGTGTCATTGAAGGAAATATGCCCTACAGGCAATAATAAATTTGTTATTTTATTTCCTTATATCATGATAAATGTTTATTATTCATGCTAGAATTGTATTAACCGGAAACTTGATACATGTGTGAATACATAGACAAAACAAAGTGTCCCTAGTATGCCTCTACTAGACTAGCTCATTAATCAAAGATGGTTAAGTTTCCTAACCATAGACATGTGTTGTCATTTGATGAACGGGGTCACATCATTAGGAGAATGATGTGATGGAAGAGACCCATCCGTTAGCTTAGCATAAATGATCGTTTAGTTTTATTGCTATTGCTTTCTACATGATTTATACATGTTCCTCTGACTATGAGATTATGCAACTCCCGAATACCGCAGGAACACCTTGTGTGCTATCAAACGTCACAACGTAACTGGGTGATTATAAAGATGCTCTACAGGTGTCTCCAAAGGTGTTTGTTGGGTTGACATAGATCAAGATTAGGATTTGTCACTCCGTGAACCGGAGAGGTATCTTTGGGCCCTCTCGGTAATGCACATCACTATAAGCCTTGCAAGCAACGTGACTAATGAGTTAGTTACGGGATAATGCATTACCGAACGAGTAAAGAGACTTGCCGGTAACGAGATTGAACTAGGTATGAGGATACCAACGATCGAATCTCGGGCAAGTAACATGCCGATGACAAAGGGAACAACGTATGTTGTTATGCGATTTGACCGATAAAGATCTTTGTAGAATACGTACGAGCCAATATGAGCATCCATGTTCCATTATTGGTTATTGACCAGAGATGTGTCTCGGTCATGTCTACATAGTTCTCAAACTAGTAGGGTCCGCACGCTTAACGTTTGATGACGATTTGTATTATGAGTTATGTGATTTGATGACTGAAGTTTGTTCGGAGTCCAGGATGAGATCACGGACATGACGAGGAGTCTCGAAATGGTCGAGAGATAAATATTCATATATTGTAAGGCTATATTCGGACATCGGAAAGGTTCCGAGTGATTCGGGTATTTTTCGGAGTACCGGGGAGTTACGAGAATTCGTCGGGAGAAGTAATGGGCCTTATTGGGCTTTTGTGGAGAGAGGGGAGAAGGGCCAAGAGGTGGCGCACGCCTCCCCCCTGCCCAAACCGAATTGGACAAGGGGTGGGGGCGCGGCCCCCCTTTCCTTCTCCCTCTCCCTCTCTTTCCTTCTCTCCTACTCCGAATAGAAGAGGGAATCCTACTAGGACTTGGGAGTCCTAGTAGGACTCCCTATGCTTGGCGCGGCTCCTAGGCCGGCAGCCTCCTCCCTCCCTCCTTTATATACGGGGGAGGGGAGCACCCCAAAGGCACTCAAGATTTGTCTTAGCCGTGTGCGGTGCCCTCCTCTACAGTTACACACCTCGGTCATATCGTCGTAGTGCTTAGGCGAAGCCCTGCGCTGGTAACATTATCATCACCGTCACCACACCGTCGTGCTGACGGAACTCTCCCTCGGCCTCAACTGGATCAAGAGCTCGAGGGACGTCATCGAGCTAAACATGTGCTGAATGCGGAGGCGTCGTACGTTTGGTACTTGAATCGGTTGGATCGCGAAGAAGTTC
Source organism: Aegilops bicornis (assembly GCA_021605145.1). Taxonomy (NCBI): domain Eukaryota; kingdom Viridiplantae; phylum Streptophyta; class Magnoliopsida; order Poales; family Poaceae; genus Aegilops; species Aegilops bicornis. The sequence continues at coordinate 626,313,812 of CM038671.1, read as the reverse complement.
GACTACATCAACCGCGTTAGTAAGCGCTTCCGCTTTCGGTCTACAAGGGTACGTGGACACACTCTCCCCGCTCGTTGCTATGCTTCTCCTAGATAGATCTTGCATGATCGTAGGATTTTTTTTGAAATACTATGTTCCCCAATAGTGGCATCAGAGCCAGGTGTATGCATAGATGTTATATGCACGAGTAGAACATAAAGAGTTTTGGGCGACAATAGTCATATGCTTACCAGCATGTCATACTTTGATTCGGCGGTATTGTTGAATGAAGCGGCCCAGACCGACATTACATGACCGCGTTCATGAGACTAGTTCTATCGCCGTGCTTTGCACACAGGTGGCTAGTGGGTGTTTGTTTCTCCAACTTTAGTTGAATCGAGTGTGACTACGCCCGGTCCTTGTTGAAGGTTAAAACAGCACACTTGACGAAAAATCGTTGTGGTGTTGATGCATAGGTAAGAACGGTTCTTGCTAAGCCTGTAGCAGCCACGTAAAACTTGCAACAACAAAGTAGAGGATGTCTAACTTGTTTTTGTAGGGCATGTTGTGATCTGATATGGTCAAGACATGATGAGATATAAATTGTTGTATGAGATGATCATGTTTTGTTAAAGTTATCGGCAACTGGCAGGAGCCTTATGGTTGTCTCTTTATTGCATAAGATGCAAGCGCCATATAATTGCTTTACTTTATCGCCATGAGATAGCAATAGCTGCAAAAGTAATAGTTGGCGAGATGACCATGTGACGACACGTTGATAGAGATCAAGATGATGGAGATCATGGTGTCATGCCGGTGACGATGGAGATCATAACGGTACTTTGGAGATGGAGATCAAAGGCACAAGATGATGATGGCCATATCATGTCACATATTTTGATTGCATGTGATGTTTATCTTTTATGCATCTTATTTTGCTTAGTACGGCAGTAGCATTATAAGATGATCACTTACTAAAATTTCAAGGTATAAGTGTTCTCCCCTAGTATGCACCGTTATGGCATAGCTTCGTCTTTGAGACACCACGTGATGATCGGGTGTGATAAGCTCTACGTTCATATAAAACGGGTGCAAGCCAGTTTTGCACACGCAGAATACTTGGGTTAAACTTGACGAGCCTAGCATATGCAGATATGGCCTCGGAACACTGGAGACCGAAAGGTCGAGCGTGAATCTTATAGAAGATATGATCAACATAGAGATGTTCACCATTGAAAACTACTCCATCTCACGTGATGATCGGACATAGTTTAGTTGATTTGGATCACGTGATCATTTAGATGACTCGAGGGATGTCTATCTAAGTGGAAGTTCTTAAGTAATATGATTAACTGAACTTAATTTTATCATGAACTTAGTCCTGATAGTATTTGCATATACATGTTGTAGATCAATAAGCTCGCGTATAGCTTCCCGGTTTATTTTTGATATGTTCCTAGAGAAAAATAAGTTGAAAGTTGATAGTAACAATGATGCGGACTAGGTCCGTGATCTGAGGATTATCCTCATTGTTGCACAGAAGAATTATGTCCTTGATGCACCGCTAGGTGACGGACCTATTGCAGGAGCAGATGTAGACGTTATGAACGTTTGGCAAAGCTCGGTATGATGACTGCTTGATAGTTTAGTGCAACATGCTTTACGGCTTAGAACCGGGACTTCAAAAACGTTTTGAATGCCACGGAGCATATAAGATGTTCCAAGAGATGAAATTTGTATTTCAGACTCATGCCCGAGTCGAGAGGTATGAGACCTCTGACAAGTATTTTGCCTACAAGATGGAGGAGAATAGCTCAACTAGTGAGCATGTGCTCAGAATGTCTGAGTACTACAATCGCTTGAATAAAGTGGGAGTTAATCTTCCAGATAAGATAGTGATTGACAGAGTTCTCTAGTCACAATCACTAAGTTATTAGAACTTCGTGATGAACTATAATATGTAAGGGATGATGAAAACGATTCCCGAGCTCTTCGTGATGCTGAAATCAGCGAAGGTAGAAATCAAGAAAAGCATCAAGTGTTGATGGTTGACAAGACCACTAGTTGCAAGTAAAAGGGCAAAGGGAAAGAAAGGGAACTTCAAGAAGAACGGAAAGCAAGTTGCCACTCCCATGAAGAAGACCAAAGCTAGACCCAAGCCTGAAACTGAGTGCTTCTACTGCAAAGGAAATGGTCACTGGAAGTGGAACTGCCCTAGATACTTGGCTGATAAGAAGGATGGCAAAGTGAACAAAGGTATATTTGATATACATGTTATTGATGTGTACTTTACTAGTGTTTATAGCAACCGCTCGGTATTTGATACTGGTTCAGTTGCTAAGAGTAGTAACTCGAAACGAGAGTTGCAAAATAAACAGAGACTAGTTAAGGGCGAGTGATTCCAAGGTTGATAAGATCACCATCGCACACTCCCTTTACCTTCGGGATTAAGGTTGAACCTAAAATAAATGTTATTTGGTGTTTGCGTTGAGCATGAATATGATTGGATCATGTTTATTGCAATACGGTTATTCATTTAAGTCAAGAATAATTGTTGTTCCATTTACATGAATAAAACCTTCTATGGTCATACACTCAATATAAATGGTTTATTGAATCTCGATCATAGTGATACACATATTCATAATATTGAAGCCAAAAGATGCAAAGTTGATAATGATAGTGCAACTTATATGTGGCACTGCCGTTTAGGTCATATTGGTGTAAAGCACATGAAGAAACTCCATGCTGATGGAATTTTGGAATCACTTGATTATGAATTACTTGATGCTTGCGAACCATGCCTCATGGGCAAGATGACTAAGACTCCGTTCTCCGGAACAATGCAGCGAGCAACTGACTTATTGGAAATAATACATACTGATGTATGCGGTCCGACGAGTGTTAAGGCTCACGGTGGGCATCTCTATTTCTGACCTTCACATATGATTTGAGCAGATATGGGTATATCTACTTAATGAAACATAAGTCTGAAACATTTGAAAAGTTCAAAGAAATTCAAAGTGAAGTGGAAAATCATCGTAACAAGAAAATAAAGTTTCTACCATCTGATCGTGGAGGTGAATATTTGAGTTATGAGTTTGGTCATCCTTTGAAACAATGTGGAGTAGTTTCGCAACTCACGCCACCTGGAACACCACAGCGTAATGGTGTGTCCGAACATTGAAACCGTACTTTATTAGATATGTGCAATCTATGATGTCTCTTACCGATTTATCACTATCGTTTTGGGGTTATGCATTAGAGACAGCTGCATTCACATTAAATAGGGCACCATCTAAATCCGTTGAGACGACACCAAATAAACTGTGGTTTAGCAAGAAACCTAAGCTGTCATTTCTTAAAGTTTGGGGCCGTGATGCTTATGTAAAAAGATTTCAACCTGATAAGATCGAACCCAAATCGGAGAAATGCGTCTTCATAGGATACCCAAAGGAAACTGTTGGGTGCACCTTCTATCACAGACCCGAAGGCAAGATATTCGTTGCTAAGAATGGATCCTTTCTAGAGAAGAAGTTTCTCTGTAAATAAGTGAGTGGGAGGAATGTAGAACTTGATGAGGTAATTGTACCTTCTCCTGAATTGGAAAGTAGTTCATCACAGAAATCAGTTCCAGTGATTCCTACACCAATTAGTGAGGAATCTAATGATGATGAAATTTTCTCACCCATATCGAGGCTTAAGTCTGTCCGAATCATGTTAGCAATTGCCGCATTTTATGAAATCTGGCAAAATGGATATCAAAACTGCATTCCTTAATGGATTTATTAAAGAAGAGTTGTATATGATGCAACCAGAAGGTTTTGTCAATCCTAAAGGTGCTAACAAAATGTGCAAGCTCCAGCAATCCATCTATGGACTGGCGCAAGCATCTCGGAGTTGGAATATACGCTTTGATGAGTTGATCAAAGCATATAGTTTTATACAGACTTGCGGTGAAGCCTGTATTTACAAGAAAGTGAGTGGGAGCACTACAACTTTTCTGATAAGTATATGTGAATGACATATTGTTGATCGGAAATGATGTAGAATTTTTTGGAAAGCATAAAGGAGTGTTTGAAAGGAGTTTTTCAAAGAAAGACCTCAGTGAAGCTGCTTACATATTGAGCATCAAGATCTATAGAGATAGATCAAGACACTTGATAAGTTTTTTCAATGAGTACATACCTTGACAAGTTTTTGAAGTAGTTAAAAATGGAACAGTCAAAGAAGGAGTTCTTTCCTGTGTTGCAAGGTGTGAAGTTGAGTAAGACTCAAAACCTGACCACGACAGAAAATAGAAAGAGAATGAAAGTAATTTCCTATGCCTCAGTCATAGGTTCTATAAAGTATGCTATGATGTGTACCAGACCTGTTGTGTACCTCACCATAAGTTTGGCAAGAGGGTACAATAGTGATCCAGGAGTGGATCACTGGACAACGGTCAAAATTATCCTTAGTGGAATAAGGATATGTTTCTCGGTTATGGAGGTGATAAAGAATTCGTCGTAAAGAGCTACGTTGATGCAAGCTTTGACACCGATCTGGATAACTCTGAGTCTCGGTCTAGATACATATTGAAAGTGGGAGCAATTAGCTAGAGTAGCTTCGTGCAAAGCATTGTAAACATAGAAATTTGCAAAATACATACGGCTCTGAATGTGGCTGATCCGTTGACTAAATTTATCTCACAAGCAAAACATGATCACACCTTAGTGCTCTTGGGTGTTAATCACATAGCAATGCAAACTAGATTATTGACTCTAGTAAACCCTTTGAGTGTTGGTCACATGGAGATGTAAACTATGGGTGTTAATTACATGCTGATGTGAACTATTGGTGTTAAATCACATGGCGATGTGAACTAGATTATTGACTCTAGTGCAAGTGGGAGACTGAAGGAAATATGCCCTAGAGGCAATAATAAAGTTATTATTTTATTTCCTTATATCATGATAAATGTTTATTATTCATGCTAGAATTGTATTAACCGGAAACTTGATACATGTGTGAATACATAGACAAACCAAAGTGTCCCTAGTATGCCTCTACTAGACTAGCTCGTTAATCAAAGATGGTTAAGTTTCCTAACCATAGACATGTGTTGTCATTTGATGAAAGGGGTCACCTCATTAGGAGAATGATGTGATGGGAAAGACCCATCCGTTAGCTTAGCATAAATGATCGTTTAGTTTTATTGCTATTGCTTTCTACATGACTTATACATGTTCCTCTGACTATGAGATTATGCAACTCCCGAATAACGGAGGAACACCTTGTGTGCTATCAAACGTCACAACGTAACTGGGTGATTATAAAGATGCTCTACAGGTGTCTCTGAAGGTGTTTGTTGGGTTGGCATAGACCAAGATTAGGATTTGTCACTCCGTGAATCGGAGAGGTATCTCTGGGCCCTCTCGGTAGTGCACATCACTATAAGCCTTGCAAGCAATGTGACTAATGAGTTAGTTACGGGATGATGCATTACGGAACGAGTAAAGATACTTGCCGGTAACAAGATTGAACTAGGTATGAGGATACCGACGATCGAATCTCGGGCAAGTAACATACCGATGACAAAGGGAACAACGTATGTTGTTATGCGGTTTGACCGATAAAGATCTTCGTAGAATATGTACGAGCCAATATGAGCATCCATGTTCCTCTATTGGTTATTCACCGGAGATGTGTCTAAGTCTTGTCTACATAGTTCTTGAACCCATAGGGTCCGCACGCTTAACGTTCGATGACGATTTGTATTTGAGTTATGTGATTTGATGACTGAAGTTTGTTCGGAGTGCCGGATGAGATCACGGACATGACGAGGAGTCTCAAAATGGCCGAGAGGTAAAGATTCATATATTGGAAGGCTATATTCGGACATCGGAAAGGTTCCGAGTGATTCGAGTATTTTTTGGAGTACCGGGGAGTTACGGGAATTCGCCGGTAGAAGTAATGGGCCTTATTGGGCTTTAGTGAAGAGAGGGGAGAAGGGTCAAGAGGTGGCGCGCGCCTGCCCTTGCCCAAAACGAATTGGACAAGGGGTGGCGGGGCGCGGCCCCCCTTTCCTTCTCTCCTACTCCGAATAGAAAAGGGAATCCTACTAGGACTTGGGAGTCCTAGTAGGAGAGTCCTAGTAGGACTCCCTATGCTTGGCACGCCCCTTAGGCCGGCTGCCTCCTCCCTCCCTCCTTTATATACAGGGGAGGGGAGTACCCCAAAGGCACTCAAGATTTTTCTTAGCCGTGTGCGGTGCCCCCTCCACAGTTACACACCTCGGTCATATCGTCCTAGTGCTTAGGCGAAGCTCTGCGCTGGTAGCATCATCATCACCGTCACCACACCGTCGTGCTGACGGAACTCTCACTCAGCCTCAACGATCAAGAGCTCGAGGGACGTCATCGAGCTGAACGTGTGCTGAACGCGGAGGTGCCGTACGTTCGGTACTTGGATCGGTTGGTGTCGGTGTCAAAACCGGCGGATCTCGGGTAGGGGGTCCCGAACTGTGCGTCTAGGCGGATGGTAGGAGAAGACAAGGGACACGATGTTTTTACCCAGGTTCGGGCCCTCTGGATGGAGGTAAAACCCTACTCCTGCTTGATTAATATTGATGATATGGGTAGTACAAGAGTAGATCTACCACGAGATCGTAGAGGCTAAACCCTAGAAGCTAGCCTATGGTATGATTGTTGTTCGTCCCACGGACTAAAACCCTCCGGTTTATATAGACACCGGAGAGGGTTAGGGTTACAGTGTCGGTTACAATGGAAGGAGATGTACACATCCGTATCGCCAAGCTTGCCTTCCATGCCAAGGAAAGTCCCATCCGGACATCGGACGAAGTCTTCAATCTTGTATCTTCATAGTCCAGAGTCCGCCAAAGGTCATAGTCCGCCATCCGGACACCCCTAATCCAGGACTCCTCGGTAGCCCTCGAACCAGGCTTCAATGACGACGAGTCCGGCCGCAGTTTGTCTTCGGCATTGCAAGGCGGGTTCCTCCTCGAATACTTCGTAGAAGATTTTGAACACAAGGATAGTGTCCGGCTCGCAAAATAATTTCCACATACCACCGTAGAGAGAATAATACTTACACAAATCCAATCTGGCGACGTATGCCGCAAGCGTGACATCACACCACGGCCAAGCCTTTATTGAATCATTTTTACTGTCCCACCTCAACGCACTTAGCGAGGCGGTTTCCTTAACGCGTCTTGTCGAAGCAGAGATCGTGTCCCCTTATTCTGGGATTCTCATCAATACTGGCGTGGGTAACCCAACCGTGCCATTAATTTACGGTGCTTGGGAGATAAGCGAGTTTTACCAGGCTGGTGGGGGCACATAGTTCTGTCCGCCCATATAAGGGGGTAAGGATCCACCTTTTCCATCTACGCCTTCCTCCTCCTTTGCTTATCCATTTTCGCGCACTCGAGCTCCAGCGCCCAAGTCCGCACTTCCCACCTCAACCTTCTCCAGCCATGTCCGGAGCGGGAGGTAAGTGGATGGTCTCCTCCGTCACGGAGGGACACATCAAAAAGCTGAGGGAGGCCGAATACTTGTCTAACGACATCGCACACCGGCTCCCAGACAAGGGGCAGCTCATCCCCACCCCCAGGCCCCATGAGAGGGTGGTGTTCCTCACCCATTTCGTCCGCGGACTAGGTTTCCCACTTCACTCGTTTGTCCGGGGGCTCATGTTCTACTACGGCCTGGATTTCCACGATCTGGCCCGGAACTTCGTCCTCAACATCTTGGCGTTTATCGTCGTGTGCGAGGCTTTCCTACGCATCAAGCCCCACTTCGGCTTATGGCTGAAGACCTTCAATGTCAAGCCGAAGGTAGTGGGCGGCCAACAAGCGGAGTGCGGAGGCGCCATGGTGGGCAAGATGCCCAACGTTACATGGCTCGAGGGCTCCTTTCGGAGACCATAAAGGGGTGGCAATCGGGGTGGTTCTACATCACCGAGCAGCGTGACCCTAAATGGGCAGCGGCCCCCAATTCGATCAGCATCCCCACACGGCTCACCTCCTGGAAAGAGAAGGGCCTGTCGTGGGGTAATTCGGAAGAGCGGACCAGACTCCAATCCTGCGTCCAAGACCTGGTGAACAAAGAGGTTAAACTCGTCAACGTAGTCCAGGTCATGCTCATCCGCCAAATCCTCCCGTGTCAATGACGGGCTTTTAACTTATGGGGGTTCAACCCGCCCGACCGCACTCTGACCAGGCTCTTCGACACAACGCACGAGGATGCCTGGAAGGTGCTATTCAAGGGCGCCGAGGTTCCCCCTCCCATCATCGAGGATCGCAGATTCCGCGCAAAGCGCCAAGCCAGTGCGGTAAGCTTATTTTACCCTTTACGGGATACTTGTTTTTCATAGTTTAACTCTATGTGGGATCTAAGCTCCTGCCTTTGACAGAATGGCGAAGAAGACCGAACAGATCGACCGTCCGCCTTTGCCCGAAGATCCAGCAGACGCCCACTTGACGGGGTTGTTGGTCCCGGCACCTTACGTGGTGCCGGAGAAGAAGGCCAAGAAGAAGGCCACGGGGACTCGAAAGAGTTCCCGACGCCCGGTGGTGTCGGATTCATCGTCCGACGACTCCGAGGCGCACTCCTCCTCCGAAGACAAGGAGGAGGAAAGAGAGGCCTCTCCCCTAGCAGGGGGAGAGAAGAAAAGGAAGGCCGCCCCAACTGGGGGGGCCGGAGGGTCCAAGAAGGGAAGGACCCTCCCTCCGGACTACTCCACCAACGCCGACGACGGCGAAGAAGAGTGGCCACCTAGGGCCAAGCCCCTGGCGAAATCGTAAGTATCCGGATACCAGAATAACTCATGGCGTTCCTTTATTGCAAAGTACCTTTTGACGCCGAATATAATCATGCAGTCCGCCCAAGGCTGGGCTCGACGCTTCGTCGAGCGGTTCCCTGGGTTCGTCGGATGTGAACAACACTTCACTTCCGACCGCCTCCTCTCCTCGCGCTGCGGATGACGCCGAGGTGGCGTCCCCAAAGGGGCCAAGCCAGGAGGAGGTGGTCCTGGAGGCGCCGCAAGGCGACCTCCCAGACTCCAGGCGAAAAGGGGATAAAACCCCGAAGGGCTCCAAGTCTGGCCCTAGGTCGGGCACCACCCCGGAACCTTCAGTGGTTCCGGAGTCCGGCAGGCGCCCCCTAGTAGGAAGGGTAAAGCTACGACGCCGGTGACCTCCATCCAATCGGAGGCGCCGGAGAATCTGCTGGAGGTGCTTAACGGCGCCTCCATCAACGAGGAGCACCGCACTATTATGAGTGTGGTGATCCAGAAGGTTCAGTCCGCCAAGAGCGGGCTGACCGGCTCGTGCCAGCCTTCTAACGAGCTTTGAGGTATGCATTTAAGATATGTAAAAATATTACCGCATAGACAGTAGCCCCGATGCTCAGCTTTGGTGTTCGGAAAGAAAAGCCGAACTGAGGATCAAAAGATATACGCAGGAGTCTAACATAAGTATGTCAATATGGGAATGCAGGCTGTTGCTAACCTCTCCGCCTTGACCGATCATGGAGGTCGATGCATTGAAGCAGAGCCTTGAGCGGTCCGAGAACGAGCTCGGCCTTGCCAAGAAGCAGCTCGAGGACAAGGAAGGTAAGTAATACCTTATGTAAGTATATAAAAAAGATGTGGTTGCAAAAAATGACAGGACCAACGTGAGTATTGCAGGGGCCACAACCGAGGTGGCGACCCTGAAAGAAGCGTTGTCCAAGGCCGAAAATAGTGCGGCCATGGAGCGCACCGAGCGAGAGAAGCAGGAGGCGCATGTGGCGGCGGTGCAGCAAGAGCTCCAGGCTCTCGTGGAAAAACACAAGTGTTTGGAGCTTGACTCAAAGACTCGAGAGTCCGAGCTTGCCTCGGCGCTTGAGAGCGCCAAATCTGCCAAGGCCGAAGCCCAGAAAGCCCCGAGTCCGGAGCTCTCCAGGAGCATTCGCAGATCTTCCCCGGAGTGTGTCCGACGCTGCCGCATTCTACCGAGCCAAAGAGGGGAGCTCGACAGAGAAGGTGTTCTGTCTCAAGATCTTTGAGGCCGGACACCCAGTGCCTTGAGCGACCAGTGAAGCGGTGGTCGAAGCTTCATAAGGTGGCCGAACAGGCCATGAAGGGTCTCTTAGTCCGGCTGTGGCCTGGGGAAGCCATGCCTGGGAGCTACTTCGGGCTGGTAGGGCGGCTGGTGGATGCCTGTCCAAGGCTTGAAGTCATCAAGCGCTCCGTATGCATCGAAGGTGCCCGTGCTAAAGTGCACTGGGGCTAGATGGACGCTGAGAAGCTTGTGACGGACAGGCCACCGCCGGGCAAGGAGCATCGCAAGCCTGAGATGTATTATGAGGGCGTCCTGAAGGGTGCCCGCCGTATAGCGGATGAGTGCTCCAAGGATGTAATTTTTGAATAAACTCGCATTTGTGATCCTGTACGCTGAAAACTTGTTCATATGCGCTAAGCAACACTTTTGAATTTAAAATATTACTTCTGTGCGGCCGTTTATCAAAATTGGGAGATGGCGAGTCGTCGGCTTCTGCCCCCATGCCGCGAGTGCTGGGGTGTTCAGGATAAACTTGAGCGCTCTTTTTCCCATTATTGGGTCCTTTGAGGGAGGCGCTCAACACAACGAACAAGGCAATCGGACTATAATGCTTAAACACTCTCACTTAGCCATAGAATTCTATGATTTTAAATTTCGGCGAAGCCCCTAGTATTCGGAAGACCGAGTTTGGGGCGCTATCCACGCCTAGGCCGGACAAAGCCGACTCCTCACTCTAAGTGGCATAAGTCTTTAGGGGCTCGAAAACCTCTCGAATAAATGACCAGCTCTCGCCTATCATGATGGTCTGTTTAGCTTTCTCGACCGAGGTGCTTAGCCTAGCTCAACCGGGCACAATCGCAGTGGTTCTTCCAGTGCTACCTTAGCCGATATATAATGAGCGTAAGGTACCAAAACATGGGAGCCGGGCAAACCCAACTATTGACCCAAGACATGATTCGAGCTGATGCATATAATGCTATAAGTTCGTGGTGCCGCACTTGTGAAAGTGTTCGGACTTATCACACCGTGATTCGGGGTACTTAAGCCCTGGTGTATTTGGCCATACCAAAGTGTACGGGTGCAACATGTCATTAATGAACATATACAGATAAAAAAAGGAATGCAATAATAGACAAAAGCTATGCATTGTTTATTTGAAAAGTCTGCGTTAAAAGCAGAACGATACAAATAGTGCGATAAGCAAGAGATGGGACTATTTAACATGTCCCTCCGAGGCGAAGCTGCGGGATGATATGTGAAACAAGTATACTGCTCGTTATAGAGACCACCTGGACACTCGACGTAGCTTTCTGCCTCCCTGGCTGTTGCATCGTGTGTTCGGCGATTGTATTGCCGGACAGGCCTTCCGGAAAGTGGAGTTCTGAACGTAAGAAAAAAAAGGAATGAAAAAATCGGGAGCCCCCGGTGCGGTTGAGCCGCATTTTGGGCATGCCGTGGTCGTGCCCCTCTCCCTATGCCCATGGTATTTCCAGAGCGTAGTTATGTCAGCGTAATCTTGGTTTCAGCATTTCGCGAGGGCTGGGGTTAGCCGCATTACTCTGGCGTGCTCGGAACATGTCAGGCGGTCTTGTTGTAGGTTACTCCGGGCGCGCTTGACGGTGTCCGGTCATTTAATGGCCGGACTGGAGAATTGCCTTGAGAGGCTGCTTTGTACTTCCGCCGTGAGGGCCGCCGTATGCTCCTCCGTTCAGAGAGAGCATTCGGTGTTTCCATTGACCGTAATGATTCCTCGAGGGCCTGGCATCTTGAGCTTGAGGTATGCGTAGTGCGGCACCGCATTGAACTTTGCAAATGCGGTTCGTCCGAGCAAAGGCATGATAGCCATCGCGAACGAGACTATGTTGAAGATTAACTCCTCGCTTGAAATTATCCGGGATCCAAGACCACCTCAATCAGAATCGAAGCTCGCATAGCTTGGCCTCTACACTGGTATGACGCCTTTAAAGGTCGTCTTTGTGGGTTTAATCCTTGAGGGATCTATGCCCATTTTTCGTGACCGTATCCCGATAAAGCAGTTCAGTCTTTGCCGCCGTCCATAAGGACTCTAATGAGGTGAAATCCGTCAATGATTGGGTGTAGAACCAATGCGGCGAATCCTCCATGGCGGATGCTAGTGGGATGGTCCCTTCGATCGGAAGTGACCGGGCAGGAGGACCATGGGTTGAATTTTGGGGCGACTGGCTCCAACGCATATACGTCCCTGAGTGCACGCCTGCTCCCTTTGGGGATGTGGGTTGCGATATCATGTTCACCATCCACACTTGTGGGGGAAACCCTTCGCCCCCTATTGTTCGGGCGGCCGGGCTCCTCGCCATCGCTATGCAGCCCCTTGTCATTGTTTTCGGCGCTTAACTTGCTCGCTGCTTGAACACCCAACAATCCTTGTTGGTGTGGTTGACTAGTTTTCGGGGTGCCGTGTATCCGCACGAGCGATCGAGTATTCGGTCCAAATTGACGGGCCCGGAGTATTTCTTTTGAATGGCTTTTTTCACCGGACGGGTTTAGAGCCTCTGAATCCGGCATTAATCGTCAGATCCTCAGCATTGTCTCCGTTAATGCGGCGCTTTTGCTTGTTGCGACGCGACCTGCCAATGTTGTCCTTGGTATCCGAATTACCAGGGATCTTGGTCATGTTATTACTACGAGCTAGCCAGCTGTCTTCTCCCGCGCAAAAGCGGGTCATGAATGTCGTGAGGGCTGCCATGGATTTCGTCTTTTCCTGTCCTAGGTGCCGGGCAAGCCACTCGTCACGGATGTTATGTTTGAAGGCTTCAAGGGCCTCTGCGTCCGGACAGTTGACTATTTGATTTTTCTTTGTTAGGAACCGTGTCCAGAATTGTCTGGCCGATTCCTCCGGGTCAGCTGAATTATGTGGCTTAGGTCATCGGCGTCTGGTGGTCGCATTATAAGTGCCACAGAAATTGTCGAGGAATGCGGCTTCCAGGTCCTCCCAACAACCAATTGACTCTGCTGGCAAGCTGTTAAGCCAATGTCGAGCTGGTCCTTTGAGCTTTAGTGGGAGGTATTTGATGGCGTGTAGATCATCACCGTGGGCCATGTTGATATGAAGGAGATAGTCCTCGATCCATACCGCAGGGTCTGTTGTGCCATCGTATGATTCGATGTTTACGGGTTTGAAACCCTTGGGGATTTGATGATCCATTACTTCATCTGTGAAGCATAGTGGGTGTCTTGGCGCCTACTGTATTGGGCTATATCACGATGTAGCTCAAATGAGCTTTGTCTACTGTGTTTGGCCCGACCGGATTTACCATATCCGACATGACGGTTATCGTCACGTGTCGTGGGGCGCCCACGCGATCCATAGATCGATCTTGTTTGCCTTGCCCTGTCCTCCAATATATCTCGCAGGTCTGGCGGATTTCCCCGTGCCTTGGTATTCTTTGAGCGACGCCGGGGTGCGGCTTGAGTGGAGGGCCGAGAGGCCTCTCTGTCGTGGCCACGAGGTGGCCGGTCGGCCGCATCATGCGCTGATGATATAGGTCTAGGTGCTTCCTCCTGTAATCGGGGTAGCAGCCTGCGTTTTAGGTAGCTCTTGGAGGGGCGTTCGAGTTCGTACTCTGCGGCCGCAAGGACATCAGTCCATCTGTCGACTAGCAAGTCTTGGTCAGCTCTAAGTTGTTGCTGTTTTTTCTTGAGGCTGCTCGCCGAGGCCATAAGCCTGCGTTTGAAACACTCTTGTTCGACGGGATCCTCAGGCACGAAAAATTCATCGTCGTCGAGGCTTGCCTCGTCTTCGGAGGGAGGCATGTAATTATCGTCCTCTACCTCTCTGTCTACTGCTCTCTCATGAGGGCTAGCTTCTCCATCCTCCTGTGCTGAATCCTGCTGGAGGGGGTTGTCTTCGGCACTGTCCGGGGTGTTGTTGTCTCCGGTGCCGGAATCGCCATTTTTGCTGTGGCAGGATTTAGAGCGGCCTTGGCCACGCCGGGCGCTTAGGCTGTTTCTTGGAGGGGTCATCCTCCGTTGTTCCATCGCCGTTCCTTCTTTTGGGGTGTCCACCATGTATATGTCATACGACGAGGTGGCCTTCCAGCGTTCTCGTAGGCGTTTGTTCTTGGTCGTCTCCTGCATCGGCGTCCATACCGTCGATGTCTTCGGAGTCAAAGTCGAGCATGTCGGTTAAATCATCGACAGTGGCTACGAAGTGGGTGGTGGGTGGGCTTTGGATTTCTTCATCGTCCGCATCCCAACCTTACTGACCATAGTCCGGCCAGGGCTCTCCTGATAAAGAGAGAGACTTTAGCGAATTCAGAATGTCGCTGAAATGCGAGTGCTGAAAGATATCCGCGGCGGTGAACTCCATGATCGGCGCCCAATCGGGTTCGATTGGCAGGGGCGCGGAAGGTTTGGAGTCCGGAGTGGAGTCCGGCACTTTGGAGTCACGAGCTTTGCAAAGGACAGGTATGGTGTTCGGCTCGATCGTCGTGGAGATTGCAGCCCCCGAGGCGGTGTCCAGCCACCCGTCCTCGATTGGCGCAGTCGGCTCCAAGCTAAGGGTCGGAGCGGACACTGGTGCGGCCTCTAGGACACTGTTCGGCGGCAGAGCTAGATCATGCCCATCATGACAGTGCGGCGCGCTTGGCTGTGGCTCGAACCCGTCGAAGATCAAGTCTCCGCGAACGTCGGCCGTGTAGTTCAAACTTCCAAATCGACCGATGGCTGTGGGTGTAGCTTTCGATCTGCTCTAGATGGCTGCTTAATTGCCCGCAGTGCAAAGCCGCCGAATACGAAGATCTTTCCGGGGAGAAAAGTCTCACCCTGGACCGCATCATTGTTGATGATCGGAGAAGCCATCGGGCCTAAAGGTGACGGCACAGAGGGACTCTCAATGAAAGCACCAATGTCGGTGTCAAAACCGGCGGATCTCGGGTAGGGGGTCCTGAACTGTGCGTCTAGGCGGATGGTAACAGGAGACAAGGGACACGATGTTTTTATCTGTGTTCGGGCCCTCTCGATGGAGGTAAAACCCTACTCTGCTTGATTAATATTGATGATATGGGTAGTACAAGAGTAGATCTACCACGAGATCGTAGAGGCTAAACCCTAGAAGCTAGCCTATGGTATGATTGTTGTTCGTCCTACGGACTAAAACCCTCCGGTTTATATAGACACCGGAGAGGGTTAGGGTTACACAGAGTCGGTTACAATGAAAGGAGATCTACACATCCGTATCGCCAAGCTCGCCTTCCACGCCAAGGGAAGTCCCATCCGGACACGGGACGAAGTCTTCAATCTTGTATCTTCATAGTCCAGGAGTCCGGCCAAAGGTCATAGTCCGGCCATCCGGACACCCCCTAATCCAGGACTCCCTCAGTTGGATCGCGAAGAAGTTTGACTGCATCAACCGCGTTACTAAACGCTTCCGCTTTTGATCTACGAGGGTACATGGACACACTCTCCCTGCTCGTTGCTATGCTTCTCCTAGATAGATCTTGCGTGATCGTAGGAATTTTTTTGAAATACTACGTTCCCCAACAGTCATCCTATTTCTTCGGTCATATACATATGATTGATGGAGATGGAGAGAGAGAGAACGAAAGAAGAAGAAGATGGGATGGGTCGCATCCTGCATGATGGACTGTCCAAACAAGCCCAGACACCCTAATTTTCTCCCCACATATGTATTGAATTTGAGGGTTTATGAACAACTAGGACATATGAAGACGATTTGTGGGTTGGTAGAGTTTTTCAGTGGGAAAACACGTACTAGTTGTGTAGTCAACTGATAAAGCTTTGTGGAAAAAACATCATATGTAAGCAGAAATTTTAAAGAATAATACAAACATAGCAACACATATATTCGACTACATAACATTGAAGTGACTACACATGTTACGATCCTCGCATCGGCACTGGTGTTTTCCCTCGCTCTCTTTTGTTTGGGCACTGTTAAAGAATAATACAACCGCAAAGTGCACTACACGGGAAGCACACAATGTACTACACGGAGAGCACAAAATGCAATACATGCGAAGCACAAGTATACTATATGTGAAGAACAAATGCATTGCATATGGGAGCACATCTACACTAACACTTAAAAGTGCAATTTTAATACATGGAAGTCTATACAACGTTTAGTGCAATATGGAGCATAGGTTACGCCAAAAAATAAGTTCATTAAAACCTATCAATATGAGGTCTAATTTTAAACATCTCGACAAAAGAAACATGAAGGTGAGACGTTTCACAATTTGCACCAAGGTTCAAGAGCTATTTCATATTTTTTGAAAAGAGTAAGAAGAAAACACATGCAGTCAGCCCTCCAGTTAGCTCTCTTTGGAAAAAATCTCATCAAAACTCTATGGTGATGATGATAGGTGGAGTAGCGTTTGTCCTCACTAATGGCGTAGAGTAACCTTTCCAAAAGGTACCCTTTTAACTAGTGTTTTTTAGTCCAAACTTGAGACTCCTATTCTCCAACAAATTCCCACCAAAAGCAAAGGCCTTCGATGTCAACGGCTGACCGATTCGGGGGAGCGGGGGGGGGGGGGGGGTGTCCCAGTTTTGGGACGAATCAACAAGGTTCTTCGTCTGCCTCTCTTTTCTTAACTAGAGGACACCCCACGCGTTGCTGCGGGAATTGGTTGATCAAAAATTAGGTTGATAACATGAGAATCAACATTAAAAAATGCATATGACTTATTATATTCATTTTATATAATCATAAGAATGTTTATCGAATATAAGTAGGATAAGTAAAAAAATCATTTTTCCATGCATGGTTGAATGTTGTGGGGGGTCTTTTCCCATGCATGCTTGGATGCTAAGGTGGGCCTTATCTCATACATAATTATACAATGAAATGGCATGCTTGCATGTTTAGATAAATAAGTTAGTGGGGATGACTCTCTTAGGTATAATACACGTTGTTGCGGTAATGTTTTTGCAATATATTCAATTAGAATTGGTTGTATAGAACATGAATATTTATAGTAATAATATGAGAACTAAAGCTAAAAATAAATATGATTTGTGGTGTTTGATTATTGTATACTGAAAATATCATAATAGAATGAAAATTCTCATGCATGTTGCATGCCGAGGTGGTTTTTTATTATGCATGATTGTATGTTGTGGTGAACCTTTCTCCATGCATGTTGAATGATGAGGTGCCATACTTGCATGTAGAGAGAAATAGGCTAGTGGGGGCTAGCTATTTATATATAGAAGATGTGTTTCTGTGTCATTTTTTTTCATTTCCAATTCATTTTCCTTTTCTGTTTTTATTTTTAATTCACCAACGTCGTTCCAAAACCATGAACTTTTTTAAAAATTGAAAACTTTTAAGTTTTCCACATATTTTAAAAATTTATGAACATTTATCAGATTTCGTAATTTTTAAGTTCGTGAATATATTTTAAATGTTTAAAAATCAAATTTATGAATATTTTAAATTCATTTTTTTAAGTTTCATGAATATTTATAATATTTGTGTACATTTAACAATTTTTAAATCTCATGGATATTTTTGCGAATTCACAAATATTTTTAAAAATTCATGATCATTTTTAAACATCCTTGAGCACTTTTTAAACTCCTGAAGTATTTTTACTTTTGTGAACGTTTTTAATTCATGTTATATTTATTTACTTTGAAACCTTTTATAAATAATGACTATTTTTTTAGCTTCACTTCCTCTCTGTTTTTTACCTTCTCTCCTCAGATGAACTGAGGGCGGATACATCCACCTACTTACGCAATACTCCACCTGCGATAATACACGCTAACAACACTATAGTGAAGTGATGAATTGTGGCGCATGACTGCCTCCACCTGTGATAATGTAAGTTAAAGTCAACTGATATTTAACCAAGTCGAAGTCAAGTGTCGTAATATGTAAGAAAGAAAAAAAACTAGAAAGAAAAATTTGCACGAATCTTCATGTAAGATCCCACTAATATAGCATCGATTAAGACTTGGTTAAGTCACTGTGGACTGAGATTTCGCAATCCCGTAAATCAAAATACAACAGAATCACATACGTTGACACCTCAGATGAGTAGTGATATACTATTTGTTAGTCTAAGAAGCAACACAGATATCACGTTTGAGATTTGACACATGGGCTTACAGACATCGCATTTGACACTCGCGTCGTGTCTGTTCATCACACATCAAGTGGTCAAGAAGATCACCAGCGCAAAATGAAATCAAAATTCTAAACGGAACAGAACGGAAGAAGGGGGGGAAAATGGAATCTCATATCAACAGATGATCTGGACACGTGCAGGAGCGGGGCGCAGCTGCACTCAGTGCACTGTATCTCACTCTCCTCCCAGCCCCAACACAGCGCGCGCCGTACAGCCCCCCATGCCCCGGCGCGTCGTGGTAGGGCCGTGCGAATTCCCAGCGGCGCAGAGGAGACACGCACAGAAACAGAGCCCAGCGGCCCAGCGGGCCACCACCCCCCTGCAGCTCCACCCATGCAAGGCAGGCGCGCCGCGACAGCCATGGCACTGCTGCAGCTGCAGCCGCGGTCGAGCCGCCCGGCCCCCGCCCCGGGCAATAATGGGCGCTCTCGTCAGCTTGCGCCGAGGTCGATCGGCGTCGGTAAGCTCACCGCGCGCAGCTTGACGTCTCGGCTCGGCCAGGTGCCGATCGTGACCGGCCTTGTGTTCATCCTGTGCCGATCATGGCATGTAGAGCCGGTTGCCGCACCTGCACCGCCACGCCTCCGGGTAGTACTCCGTGGTGACCGGCACCCCCGGCGGCACGGCCACGTGCACCGGGTAGCACGGGCTGCAGCTGCCGCACTTGCCCGTGCACCGCGGCGGGTACGACCCCGGCCCGGCCACCACCAGCAGCCGCCGCCGTCCTCCGCTCCCGCTGGCTCTTGAACGCTCCTGTGAACGTGAAACGGATTAATCAACGGATGAGATGGTGCGGATCGGCATCGGCGGCAGCGACGTATGGTCAAAAAATGATGGGCCCCGCCGGCGTTGAAGGGCTGTCGGAGATGGCCGTGGGCGTGAGCTGGCATGCGTAGCTGTGCCTGTGCGGTGTGCCCCAAGCTAGTCGAGTGTGCACCTACTTTGGCGGGACCTCTGGTTGTTTGCGCATGGGGCATCATGAACTCAAGATGAATGAATACTAGGAGATCAAGAACAAGAAACCGGGCAGTGTACGCAGGCCAAGCATCGACTGTCTACGGAACGTACGGTGTGCAGCTGTGAATTTTAGCAAATGTAGAGGGATGTAAACGCACCTGGTTACCAAACGATGCTGCTGTTCGTCTCCAAATATCTGTACAAAAGAGGAGGACACGCGGGTTATGACAGAGCGATTTCACTTCAGCAAGCATGCATGGTCTAAATTCTAAGCCAAAAGATGGTAACGCAATGCATAACAAGGATCCATATTGTCTCCGTTTCTCTTCGACTTTAAGCTGGCACAACGAGACTCTATCTACACTCCAGTTTGTTGTAGGTGGAAAGAACTAGCATCAGCAGCAGAAGAGAGTGGGAAAAAGCAGCAGAGCACACATAAACCTCCATGAAAACCAAGCAGAAGAGACGCGAAGTGGCACAGCAGGCACGAACCAGAGCAAGCACACGATCAATGGAAACGAACCAAAAAGCTTGCCAAAACGAGGGAAACAACCGCACGGAGGAGCAAAACGCAGGCTCAGTTCGTTACCTGAACGGAGCGCCACCACGGTACTCCTCCCACTGCAGCCACTGCCACTGCAAGCCCCGGGCCGGGCGCAGCAGCACAGGGAGACGACCACGACGAAGCACAGGGCCAGCGCCACCATTAGCATGGATCTGTGCCTGCCACCCCACCTCCACCTCCCCCGGGAGCCCTCCATGGGCGATTCCCCTGCAGCAGAACCAGCACCCCCTTTTTAGCCCCGGACGCCGCAGCGACAATATGGCCGCCGCTGACGGAGCGGCCGAATTTGGGAAGCGAAAGCGGAAGCGGAAGCAGAGAAGCGCATCAGGAGCCTCACCGGTCACCACTGCCTCTTGTATAGCAGCCCGCCCGGCACTGTAGCGGCGTCAGATCCCTCGACCGATCGATCGGAATCCGTCGGACGAGACTCTACAACGAGATCGGTCGATGGATGGAATTGAATGCATGGGCGAGAAGAGAGAGAGAGCAGTGCGCAGACGCATAAAAGAAGGCGCAGGCATGAACAGTACCAAACGGTACTACGACCAGTCTACCAACACCTTTGCGCCTGCGTCTGCGTACGTCGTGCGATCGACCTCGCCTCGCTCACTCGTCACCTCAGTACGCCTAGTTTTGTATGATTGCGAGGGGTCGGCGTCGATTGGTCTCGCCGAATACCGCCAGGTACTCTCACCTCATCTCATCTACGGGGAAATAGGTAGAGGACGAGGGAGGGGTGCAGCAGCTCGCATGTGCGGTGTGCTCCCCAGAAAGGCCTGTGGTCTTGGCAGAGGTTTTACGCGCCAAGGGGGTCCGAGTGGTCCGGCAGAGGGGGGAATTGAAGGTGCGGGTATCGCGCGGTGAGCGTTGTGATTGTGACTGTGTCACAATCTACCGTCTACTAGGTGACTAGGTGAGGGAGATGACTTTCTTAGAAAGATCTCCAACAAATAGCCGCTTAAAACTAACACCGCGCGCAAATTGTCGGTTTTAAGCCACAGAACGCTGGCGGTCGCTTCCAATGGCGCCAAGAAAACGGCGCTGCTGCTTATACCGAAGTTACGCTTGAACGCCATCCCACGCTGGTGTATTTCGGCGTCACATAAATACACATGCAGATACTCGACCGCTCGCCAGATTTCTCCTTTCCTCCTCCTACGCCATACGGCTACCAAGACCGTACACCCATGGACGCCAAGACACCGGCACTTCGCTTTCCTCACAGACACCGCGACCCTCCTCACTGCCGCCAAGGCTTAAACCCTAAGCTGGTAGAAGCGTCGCCATCACGAGTTCGCTGAAGGCCGGGCTACAGCTTCTTGCCGCCATGGATGACCACGGCGACGGTGGCGTTCACGGCGCTTTTCCTGCAAGCCGCACCATCGAAGCTCCCAATGCGGCGCAAGAAGGGCAAAACTTCGCGAAGAAAAACAAGGTGGCGGACGGCTCGCAAGACGAAGGCGAGGGAAAGAAGCTTGCAGGCGTTCAACGGCAAGCGGTTACTCAAGCGCCGGCGAGCTCACTCGTTGAGCCGGCCGCCGACGCGCACCATGTGTTCGACGAACCCCCCAAGGTGAAAAAAATTCCAACTTTTATTTTCTTCTTGTTTTTTCAATGCATCATCACATATAGATAGCTTATTTGCATTGTTCAAAAAAAATTGTAGTGTCAATGATGATGCATACATGTCAACTATGGGTGTTGGGTCCAACAATTCGCATTGGTCTCAAACCAATGACATTCGTTTGGAAGACCATGAGTTTGAGGTGGAGGAGGAGGGTGAGGGCATTGTCGACGCGCCGAAAGGAAGAGCGGGCAATTACAGCACCAACGATGACAAGTTACTATGCAATACTTATTTGCAAGTGTCAAGGATCCATCCATTGGAGGTGATCAAAGTAGAGATGCGTATTGGGGGCGAATGAAAGAATACTTTGATGCTCACAACATGAGTGGAATTGACCGCTCGGAGAGATCACTTCGGTCCCGATGGTCCACAATCAACTCGGATTGTCAAAAGTGGGCGGCCGCACAAAAAGCAGTTGACAAGATTAACCCAAGTGGCACAAATGAGGATGATAGAGTAAGTGGCATCTCATATATGTTCATCTCATACTTGTTTTTGGTGTCCGAAGTGCTAACTTGTTTTGTTTTTCTTGTAGTTCAACATTGCACAAAACTTGTTCAAAGAAGAGACGAGGACAACCAAGAAGGGGAAGATCAAGAAAGGAAGGGTCTTTACCTTGCCTCATTGCTATGAAGTGTTAAAAGATGATGAGAAATGGAAGAAGCGTGATGGTTTGGATGATTTGCATTTGAGCAACAAACGCAAGCGAACAATTGAGTTGGATGATGATGATGAGGAGAATGATGCATCAAGTGATGACGGCAAGAAAAGCCCCACACCCAACTCGGTTTCATACTCGAAGCCAAAACGACCGGATGGCACGAAGAAAGACAAAAGCGAAAAGAAGAAGAGGAAAGGAGATGATGAGCTCAAAAATGCTATGGAAGCTATTGTGAAGTCAAGAAAAGAAGCCAACGAGGTGAGGAAAATGGCAAGGAACCAAGATGTCATGCCGAGGAGAGGAGGTTGGCGGCCGAGGAGAGGAGGGTGGCCGCCGAGGAGAGGAAAGTGGCATTGGAGGAGAGGAAGGTGGGCATGGAGGAGCGATCTAGGTTGTTGGAATGGGAGAAGCACTTGTTCTTCTTGGACACATCTTCGTTCAATGGTGCGCAAAAGGAATATGTCAACCTTGCTCGTGAAGAAGTCTTGATCCAAAAAAGAGCCATGATCCGCCCAATGGGTGGCGATGGCCTTGGCGGCATGGGTGGCGGTGGCCTTAGCGGCATGGGTGGCGGCGCCATGGGAGGCATGGGTGGCTTCGGCGCCATGGGAGGCATGGGTGCACCTCCGGCCGCCATGGGTGGCATGGGTGGCTTCTGCGCCATGGGAGGCATGGGCGCACCTCCGGCCGCCATGGGAGGCATGGGTGGCTTTGGAGCATCCTCTGACGCTATGGCCGCCATGGGAGGCATGAGTTTCGCTAATCTTATGGGAGGCATGGGTGCACCTCCGGCCATGGGTGGAATGTCTTTCGATGTGCCTCCTCACACACATTCCCGTGAAGATGCCGTTGAAGATCTTGCCAACACCGTCGGAGCTTCACGTGATGCGATGCGTGATGAGGATAGGGAGGAAGATTCATCTTCGGAGGCGAAAGAATCGTCTTCGAAAGATGAGGACGAAGACGAGGAAGATGTTTGATGTGTCTTTCATTTATGTATTGAACTTTACTTTGCATTTTGAACTTGGTTGGATGAACTTGTGGGTATGAACTTGTGGGCATGAACTTGGTTGGAAGATGTTTGTGACAAATTTCACATGTTCATTGCATTTTGATAATTGTTTCAAACTCATTTTGTAGCTAAGTCGCTGCTACGAAGTCACGCTACGCTGTATTTTTTTGTTGTCGAGCGGAAAGGCTTGTAGCATTATAGCTGGAGCCAGCATTATGGCCGCTTAAACCAGCCAGCGCGACAAACAGGTTTTTTGCGCGCGGCGCATAGCGCGACTGTTGGAGATGCTCTTAGGTCAAGTTTTTTTTCTTAGGTCAAGTCATTAGATTCGAGTAAGATTATGCTGGATGCATGACGGGGGATTGATGGGCGTGCAGTGTTGATCAATGAATCTGTTTCTCCGAACAGTAGCAAACACTATGGACAGAGCAGATAAAAAACCGGTTCGGTTTACCTTCTGCTCAACTGAAGAGCCTCGGCCAAAAAGAGTCAACTATGTACAGGAGACCTGTCACGGTGCTGGTATAAGAGAGGCCTTGACATGTCGTATTTTCGTATTTGCTCAAAACAAACTAACTTCTCGCAAAAATATTAACCAAAATAAGTTGACATGGTGCCACTGCCCTCACCATCGGAAAATGTCCTGCACCCCGCATAGCCCTCCCTCACGACACGGGAAAATCCTAGATGGCGCCGCCACTGCTACCTCCCCTTCCCTCCGCCTTCATCTCGCCACCACCAGAGGAGCTGTTGGTGGAGCCCGCAGGTGCGGCGAGGCACTTTGGCGTCTGGGTAGGGCTGCCTCTGGTGTCCCTCCTTTGCGCGACGGTGGCAACTTTAGGGCGGTGGTTGTCGGTGTCAAAACCGGCGGATCTCGGGTAGGGGGTCCCGAACTGTGTGTCTAGGATCGATGGTAATAGGAGACGGGGGACACAATGTTTACCCAGGTTCGGGCCCTCTCTATGGAGGTAATACCCTACTTCCTGCTTGATTGATCTTGATGAATATGAGTGTTTACAAGAGTTGATCTACCACGAGATCGTAATGGCTAAACCTTAGAAGTCTAGCCTGTGAGTATATGGTAATGAATCTGTCCTATCCGGACTATGCCCTCTGGTTTATATAGACACCGGAGAGATCTAGGGTTACATGGAGTCGGTTACATAGGAGGAAATCTTCATAATAGGCCGCCTAGCTTGCCTTCCACGCCAAGTAGAGTCCAAACCGGACACGGGCATAGTCTTCGGTCTTCATGTCTTCACAGCCCATCAGTCCGGCCCATGGATAACAGGCCGGACGCCCGAGGACCCCTTAGTCCAGGACTCCCTCAGTAGCCCCTGAACCTGGCTTCAATGTCGAGGAGTCCGGCGTGCAGATTGTCTTCGGCATTGCAAGGCGGGTTCACTTCTGTCGAGCTCCAGGATAGTCTTCAGATGTGATCATTGTATCCGGACCTGTAACGCACTCCACACACAACCGTAGAGAGAATATAATATTTGCACGAGTCTGATCTGCTGATAGCTTTTTACAACACGACGTACGCCCGTCCGGCCATAACCGAACCGTTTCTTTTTATCTGCCATCCCACGTTTCAAAATGCGGTTGCTACTGGCACGTCTTGTCGAAGTAGAGATCGTGCATCCCTATTGCGGGATTCTCATCAATGCGGGCATGGGTAACCCAACCGTGTCATTTACACGGCCCTTGAGAATAGGCGAGTTTAAGGTGAGCAGGGAGGCATTTGGCATTCGCGGCCTCTATAAGGGGGTAAGGACTCCCTTCTTCCACCCACGCCCTTTCTCTTCCTCAAAGATTTCTATCCTCGAGCTCCAAATACCAAGCCTTAGCTTCTCTCTTGTTCGAGAAAATACTCCAAAGATGTCCGGATCCGGAGCCGGAGGCAAGTGGATGGCCTCTTCCGCCAAGAAGAAGGAAATCAAGGAGCTCCGGAGGCCGGATATCCGCCAAAGAGATCGCTCATCGACTTCCGCCAAGGGATGATCGTCCCCACTCCCCGAGCCCCACGAGAGGGTTGTGTTCCTTACACATTTCGTCCGCAGGCTTGGGTTCCCTCTTCACCCATTCGTCCGCGGGTTGATGTTTTACTATGGGCTGGATTTTCATGACCTAGCCCCTAACTTCATCCTTAATATTTCGGCGTTTATCGTCGTCTGTAAGGCTTTTCTCCGCATCCCGCCTCACTTCGGCCTGTGGCTGAAGACCTTCAATGTGAGACCAAAAGTTGTGCGCGCCGCCAGCGTAATGCGGAGGCGCTATGGTGGGCAAGATGCCCAACGTCACCTGGCCCGAAGGTTCGCTTGCGGAGACGGTGAAGGGGTGGCAATCGGGGTGGTTCTACATCATCGAGCCGCGCGATGCTAACTAGTTGGCGGCCCCCGAATTCCAATCCGGAATCCCGATGCGGCTCACCTCCTGGCAAGAGAGGGTCCTGACCTGGGGTCCCTCGGACGAGCTGACTGGGCTCCAGACGTGCATCCAGAACATGATAGAAAGGAAAATCAAGCTCGTCAACATGGTCCAGGTCATGCTTGTTCATCGGGTCCTTCCGTGCCAACGCCGATCTTGTAATTTGTGGGAGTTCGAGCCGGCCAAGCACCAGACGTTACTAGGGCTCTTCGGCACGACGCACGAAGAAATCTGGAAGGTGCTCTTCAAGGCCGGCGAGACGCCACCGCCTACGACCGAAGACCGCGGGCTTAGTTTAAAGCGCCAGCCCAATCCGCCGGGCCTTTAATGTTTTCAAGGAGCATCCCCTACTAGCATATTTTGAGAGGAAATTTAAGCTTCCTCCCCTATTTTCGTGCCCGGAATAAGTTGGCCGAGAAGATCGCTTGTCCGCTCACGCCCGAGGACCAGGAATTTCCATTATTGGAGAAGATGTTGTTCCCTGCAACTTATGAGGTGCCGGAGATGACGGCTAAAAAGGCGGCCCAAGGGGCCAAGAAGGGCCTTTGCCGGAGAAGCACTCCGGACGAGACGTCCGAAAGCGAGACTTCCTCTTCGTCCGCTGACGACAGCGATGAAGAGGAAGAGGAAAACAACTTCCCACCTGAAGCGGCAAAGAAGAAGAGAGCGGCCCCCACAAGCCCGGAGGTGGAAGCACCTAACAGGGTTAAAGGCTCCCTCGCGGATAACTCCGCGTGGGACATCGACAGCAGTCCGGAACGACCTCGCCGGACCAAGCCTCGGGCTGCTTCGTAAGTACCAGAATTCGCAAAAGTCTGGCCTTCCTGGTTTGTAATAGTGACATTCGTAAACATTTGTCATTGCAATCCGGCGCGTGGTGACTCCCCGTGATCCTCGATAGAGGATTCGCTGGACACAGAGAAGATGGCTAGCATATCTCCGCCACCTTCTCATTCCGTCTCACTCAGGGGTGATGACGAGGTGGTGTCCAAAAAGGCCTTCCCAGGCGGGGGGAAGGTTCCGGAGATCATCGGGGTGACGCCCCAGGATGACTCCTCGGACGCCGGACATACGGGGGGAAAAGCCCCCATGGAGACTGGTGATGGGGTCCGAGTTCCCTTCGGACCTCAGCCGGATACCATTCTGGAAATCTATACGGCTCCGGGGTCCAGCGAACGGCATTCCCCCCAAGGAGGGAGTGTGCCTGTCCCACCGGTGACCTCTGTCCAACCCGAGGCACCGGATAATCTGCTGGAGGCGCTGTGAGGCGCCTCTATCATGGACGAACCTCGTGTCCTTATGGACACGGTAATAGAGAAGGTTCAGTTCGCTAAAAGCGGACTGACCAAAGCCTGCGCTAGCCTTCTAATAGGCTTTGAGGTAAATAATGTGATTATAGGAAAAATATCACAAGATAGACAAGAGTTCTCGATACTGCTTGGTGTTCGGAAGAAAAGCCTAACAGAGGATCAAAAAATCGCAGGAGTCTAACTTGAGTTGTCTATGTGAATAAGCAGGTATGGCTGTAGGATGCCACTGATCATGCTGCGGAGGTCTCCGGACTGAAGAAGAAATTGGAGTGGGCCGAGGAGGAGCTCGGCCGCGTGAAGAAGCAGTTGGAGGATAGCCAAGGTATGCAGTAACCCGTGGGTACATTTCGAAAAAATGAATCGACCGGACTGAAAGTGTCATAAACTTTATTAGGGGCCACAACCGAGGTGGCAACCCTTAAGAAGGCGCTAGCCGAGGCCGAAGACAAAGCAGCCAAGGAACGCGCTTTGCGCGAGAAGCACGAGGCCTAGGTTCGCGAGGCACAGTAGCAGCTCCAGGGCGTGATAGAGAAATTTGAGTCCTTGGAGCACGATTTTAAGGCGCGGGAGTCCGAAATGATGAAGGCTCGCCAGAGCGCTCAGGATGCTCGAGCCGAAGCCCAGAGCACCCTCCAGGAAGTCGAGATGGCCAAGAAGATTGCGGCGGGTAAGTTCTTCACCATGCAGAGCGGGCGTGTAGAAGCAACGTCCCTTGTACTTATCTTTAATTTTGGTTTTCCAGGGGCATTGACAGGTCTGCCACACAGTGCGTCGGATGCGGCCGAGCATTATAGAGCCAAGGAAGGGATGTCTACGGAGAAGCTGTTCTGGTCCCAATATCTATGATCCGAACATCCGGTGCCCTTCAGCGACCAGCTAAAGCAGTTGGTCGAGCTGCACAAAGTTGGCGTAGCTAGCCATGAGGGACTTTATAGTCCGGCTGTGGCCTGCGGATCCAATGCCTGGCAGCTACTTCGGACTTGTGCAACGGCTTGTGAGTGCCTGTCCGCGGCTCGAAGCCGTAAAGTGGTCGGTCTGCATTGAAGGTGCGCGCATGGCCTTTGCCCGCGTCAAGACGCATTGGGCGAAGCTGGATGCCATGAAGCTGATGACTGAGGGATCGCCGGAGGGCAAGGAGCATCATCGACCCGAGCATTATTTTGATGGTGTCCTGGAGGGGTCCCGCCTTGCGGCGGAGCAATGTTTGAAGGATATTATATTCCCGTAAGAACATGTGTATTATCTTGCCCTGTAATGTGGAACAAGGATGTTAAGTAGTATAATGTATGTGATTTTTAAATTTTACTTCCTGTGCGCCCGTTTGTTAAATCCGAGGGATGACCAGTCGTCGGCTTCTGCCCCCACGTAGATAGTACGGGGGTGTTCGGGATAAATCTAAACGCTCTTTACTCCACATTCTGGTCCTTAAAGGAGGTGTTTAGCGCAGTGAACAAGGCAATCAGACTATGCGGCCTTTACCGCCCCCACTTAGCCATAGGAGTTTGACAATTAATAAAGTCGGCGAAGCCCCTGGTATTCGGAAGGCCGAATTAGGGGCGCTATACACGCCTAATCGGAAGAACTGATTCTTCGCGAGAAGCGGGAAAAATCTCCAACGATTTGGAACCTCACGAACAGCTGACCGGCTCTCGCCGAGTCAGTTTTCGGCTTTCTCTACTGAGGTGCTCGTCCGGAAGAACCGGGACACAATCGCAGTAGTTCTCCCTTTACTACCCTAGCCGATATAGCGGAATGTAAGGTAGTAAGCGCAGGAGCCTGGCAACCCAACTATTGACCAAAGACATGATTCGGAGCCGATGCATATAATGCTATAATTTCGGGGTGCCGAACTGTACTGTAAAAGTGTTCGGACTTTTATTGCCGTGATGCGGGGTGTACTTAAGCCCCTAGCGTATTAGTACGTATCATGGTATACGTGTGCAGCGAGTAATAAATACTGAGGTGGGTGAACGAAAAAATGAAGTAATGGGTTGACGCCACTATTTATTCACCGTTGTTATGTAATCGGTACGTCAAGGCGTACTTTGTACCAGTAATGCGATAAGCAAGTAAGGCCATTGAAAATGCCGCAACCAAGGGCGAGCTGCATGCGGGTATGTAAAACAAGTAGATGAATCGTTTATTAGAAACCACCTGGGGGTTCTTGTGTATGCCGGAGCCCCTTGCTTCCTTGGAGTGTTCTGCAGTGTGTCGTCCAGATAGCCCTTGAAAAGAGAAGAAGACTTGTACAAAGAAAAAGCAGAAGCGTGCGAATCTCAGGGTCTATCAAGCCGTACTGTGGATTGCGAGTGAGTTGTGCCTCCGTCACTACCCATGAGTGCGTAGCTTATGTGCTCGCGGTACTAATACCATTGCCTCGTCTGCGCTTGGACGGAGGGCGAATTTTGCTAGTTTGGCCCGTGACGAGCCGGGCTGTCTCGTCATAAAGATATTTCGGACCCTCTTAATGGTGTCCAGGGGCTCGGCAACCGGATTGTAGTGCTGCTTGAGAAGGCCATGCTGTACTTCTGCTGCTAGGGCGATAGTGTGCTCCTCTGTATGGAGGGAGCGTTCCGTGTTTCCATTTACTGTAATGACGCCACGTTGACCGGGCATCTTGAGCTTGAGATAAGCATAATGTGGCACCGCATTGAATCTAGCGAATGCGGTTTGTCCGGGGAGTGCGTGATAGCCGCTGCAAAATGGGACGATATCAAAGGTTAGCTCTTCGCTTCGGAAGTTATCCGGGGAACCGAATACTACTTCCAGTGCTATTGAGCCCGTACAACGGGCCTCTACGCCTGGTATGACTCCTTTAAAGGTAGTCTTCGTGGGCTTGACTTGTGAAGGGTCAATGCTCATTTTACGTACTGTGTCCTAATAGAGCAGGTTGAGACTGCTACCACCGTCCATTAGGACTCGAGTCAGGTGAAATCCATCGATGATTGGATCGAGGACCAGTGCGGCTGAACCGTCGTGCCGTATGCTAGTCGGATGGTCTCGATGGTCGAAGGTGATCAGGAATGATGACCACGGATTAAACTTCGGGGCTACGGGCTCTACCGCGTAGACGTCCCTGAGTGCACGTTTGCGCTCCTTTTTGGGGATATGTGTAGCGTTTATCATGTTCACCGTTTTGACTTCAGGGGAAAATTTCTTCTGCCCCCCAGTGTTCGGCTGCCGGGGCTCTTCGTCATTGTCCTCGCTCTGCGATTCCCCTTCTTTGTTTCTGCTATTTACCTTGATGTCTTGTTTAAATATCCGGCAATCTATGTTAGTATGGTTGGCAGGTTTGTCTTGGGTGCCATGTATTTGGCAAGGACGGTGGAGTATGCGGTCCAAGCTGGATGGTTTTCCACTGCTCCTTTTATAGGGCTTCTTTCATTGGCCGGACTTGGAAGCACTGAATCCGGCATGAACTGTTGTGTCATTGGTGTTATCGCCGTTGCTTCGGCGTTTGTTTCTGTTGCGCCGTAACTTGTCGGTGCTGTTTTTTACCTCGGAGGGGCTTGTTTTGTTGGCCGTGTTTGTACTGCGAGCCAGTCAACTGTCCTTTCCCGCGCAAAAGCGGGTCATGAGTGCCGTGTGGATTGCCATGGACCTCAGCTTTTCTTGGCCGAGGTGGCGGGCAAGCCATTCGTCCCGGATGCTATGCTTTAAGGCCGCCAAGGCCTCGGCATCCGGGCAGTCAACGATCTGGTTCTTTTTGGTTAGGAACCTAGTCCAGAATTTTCTAGCTGATTCTCCAGATTGTTGAACTATGTGGCTTAGATCGTCGGCGTCTGGTGGCCGGAGATATGTTCCTTGGAAGTTGTCTAGGAAAGTTTCTTCCAAGTCCTCCCAGCTGCCGATAGAATTTTCAGGCAGGCTGTTAAGCCAGTGCCGAGCTGGACCTTTGAGCTTGAGTGGGAGGTATTTAATGGCGTGGAGGTCATCTCCTTGAGCCATATGAATATGGAGAATGAAATCCTCGATCCATACTGCGGGATCGGTTGTGCCGTCGTATGATTCGATGTTGACGGGCTTGAATCCCTCGGGGAATTCATGATCCAAAGAACTCGCCCCAGAAAGCGTAGAGGGTGTGCGGCACCTCTGTACCATGCCGTGTCGCGGCGTAGCTCTGATGGAGTCCGTCCGCGGCATTCGGACCGAGCGTGGTTAGGTTTGTCACGTCCGGATAGGTATCCGTCTTCATGCCTCGAGGCACGTTCTCGCGATCCGTAGATCGATCTTGTATGTCCTGCTCTACTATCCAGGGTCTGCCGGAGGTCATACGTGTGACCCCAAAACCTTCCGTCTTTATTTTTGCGGGGCGGTTGGGCAGGCTGCTGTTTGGCCTGAGTTGCCACTTTATCCCAACCGCGTGGTGGCCAGTCGGCCGCCCTGTCTCGACCACGTGGTGGTCGTTCCGTATTACGCGAGGGAGATGTGTGCTCCGGTGCCTCCTCATCGAATTGAGGTAGCGGTCTGCGTTTTGGGTAGCTCTTGGTTGGGCGCTTGAGGCCGTATTATTCCGCTGTCAGGACGTCAGTCCATCTGTCGACGAGCAGATCTTGTTCACCTTGAAGCTGCTGCTGCTTCTTTTTCATGCTCCTTGCCGTGGCTATGAGTTGAAGCTTAAAGCGCTCCTGCTCCAGAGGGTCCTCATGCATGATGAAATCTTCGTTGCCGAGGCTTGTCTCCTCTTCGGAGGGTGGACGGTAACTATCATCCCCCAAGTCATCTTCTATGGCCTGCAGGGTTGTCTTTCCTGTCGTCGTGTTCCTCCTGTTCGGATGCAGCTCCGACAGGGTCTTCATTGTTTTCGGTGTCGCCTGGAGTGCTATTTTCTTCGGTACCAGTATTGCTATCCTTTGAGCGGCGAGGCTTAGAACGGCGTTTGGGGCACCGGCGCTTGGACTGCGTCTCAGAAGTTTTATTCTTATCTGGCTCTACTTTGTTGTCGCCAGATCCCTTGGGTGTATCAACCATGTATACGTCGTACGAAGAGGTGGCCATCCAACGCCTAGTGAATGGCGGGTCTTGGCCTTGTTCATCGTCGGCATCGTCGTCCATACCGGTGATGTCTTCAGAGCCATACTCAAGCACGTTGGTTAAGTCGTCGACGGTGGCTATGAAGTGGGTGTCGGGTGGGAAGTAAAATTCCTCATCGTCCGCCTCTAGCTCGAACCGAACATAGTTCGGCTGTGAGTCTTCCTCCAAGGACAAGTTCTTCAAAGAATTTAGTACGTCACCCAAAGGCGAATGCTGGAAGACATCTATGGCGCTAAATTCGAAAATCGACAACCGATCCAGCTCGGTGTCCGCAGGTGTATCCGGTCCTGAACATGCAGCCAGAAACGAGTCCGGGTTCCGTTGACGCAAGCATTGCAGGATGTCGAGTCCGTGTGCGGCTCCAACGCCGCGGACTTTATGGCTTCGGAGGGCGCGATCTGCTTTGGTACTAAGGCCGTTGTAGCAACAGGATCCATCTCCTGGGTGTGCTCCGATGACAGATTTAGGTCATGTTCATCGGAGAGAAGGAGAGCGATCGTCGCGGTATAAAATCCACCGAAGATCAAGTCTCCACAGATATCCGCGACGTAGTTCAAGCCTCCTGCTACCTCTTGAGCACTCGGTTGGTTTTCACTGGGAAAGGACACCGCAAGATTGAACCCAAAGCTAAGCACTTCTCCCATTGCAAGAAAAACCAATCTAGTAGGCCAAACCAAACTGATAATTCGAAGAGACTTGCAAAGATAACCAATCATACATAAAAGAATTCAGAGAAAATTCAAATATTGTTCATAGATAATCTTGATCATAAACCCAAAATTCATCGGTCTCAACAAACACACCGCAAAAAGAAGATTACATTGAATAGATCTCCACGAGAGAGGGGGAGAACATTGTATTGAGATCCAAAAAGAGAGAAGAAGCCATCTAGCTACTAACTATGGACCTGATGGTCTGAGGTAAACTACTCACACTTCATCGGAGAGGCTATGGTGTTGATGTAGAAGCCCTCCATGATGGATGCCCCCTCTGGTGGTGCTCCGGAACAGGCCCCAAGATGGGATCTCGTGGGTACAAAAAGTTACAGCGGTGGAATTAGGTTTTTGGCTCTGTATCTGATCATTTGGGGGTACGTAGGTATATATAGGAGGAAGAAGTACGTCGGTGGAGCAACGTGGGGCCCACGAGGGTGGAGGGCGCGCCCTGGGGGGGGGGGAGCGCCCCCTACCACGTGGCCTCCTGGAAGCTTCTCTTATGTAGGGTCCAAGTCTCCTGGATCATGTTCGTTCCAAAAATCACGCTCCCGAAGGTTTCATTCCGTTTGGACTCCGTTTGATATTCTTTTTCTGCGAAACTCTGAAATAGGCAAAAAAAAAACAACAATTCTGGGCTAGGCCTCCGGTTAATAGGTTAGTCCCAAAAATAATATAAAATTGGATAATAAAGCCCAATATTGTCCAAAACAGTAGATAATATAGCATGGAGCAATCAAAAATTATAGATACGTTGGAGACGTATCAAGCATCCCCAAACTTAATTCTTGCTCGTCCTTGAGTAGGTAAATGATAAAAAAGAATTTTTGATGCAGAGTGCTACTTGGCATAATTTCAATGTAATTCTTCTTAATTGTGGTATGAATATTCAGATCCGAAAGATTCAAGATAAAGTTCATATTGACATAAAAATAATAATACTTCAAGCATACTAACTAAGCAATTATGTCCTCTCAAAATAACACGGCCGAAGAAAGTTCATCCCTACAAAATCATATAGTTTAGTCATGCTCCATTTTCGTCACACAAGAATGCTCTCATCATGCACAACCCCGATGACAAGCCAAGCAATTGTTTCATACTTAATCTCAAACTTATAAACCCTCACGCAATACATGAGCGCGAGCCATGGACATAGCACTATGGGTGGAATAGAATATTCTGATGGGGGTTATGTGGAGAAGACAAAAAGGAGAAAGTCTCACATCAACGAGGCTAATCAATGAGCTATGGAGATGCCCATCAATTGATGTTAATGCAAGGAGTAGGGATTGCCATGCAACGGATGCACTAGAGCTATAAATGTATGAAAGCTCAACAAAAGAAACTAAGTGGGTGTGCATCCAACTTGCTTGCTCACGAAGACCTAGGGCACTTGAGGAGGCCCATTGTTGGAATATACAAGCCAAGTTCTATAATGAAAATTCCCACTAGTATATGAAAGTGAAAAACAAGAGACTCTCTATCATGAAGATTATGGTGCTACTTTGAAGCACAAGTGTGGCAAAGGATAGTAGCATTGTCCCTTCTCTCTTTTTCTCTCATTTTTTTGGGCCTTCTCTTTTTTATGGCCTTTCTCTCCTTTTTTTATTCCTCACTTGGGACAATGCTCTAGAAAAATGATGATCATCACACTTCTATTTATTTACAACTCAATGATTACAACTCGATACTAGAACAAAGTATGACTCCATATGAATGCCTCCGGCGGTGTACTGGGATATGCAATGAATCAAGAGTGACATGTATGAAAGAATTACGAACGGTGGCTTTGCCACATATACTATGTCAACTACATGATCATGCTAAGCAATATGACAATGATGAATGTGTCATGATAAACGGAATGGTGGAAAGTTGCATGGCAATATATCTCGGAATGGCTATGGAAATGCCATAATAGGTAGGTATGGTGGCTGTTTTGAGGAAGATATAAGGAGGTTTATGTGTGAAAGAGCGTATCATATCACAAGGTTTGCATGCACCGGCGAAGTTTTCACCAACTCTCAATGTGAGAAAGGGCAATGCACGGCATCAAGAGGCTAGCAATGCCGGAAGGGTGAGAGTGCGTATAATCCATGGACTCAACATTAGTCATAAAGAACTCACATACTTATTGCAAAAATCTACAAGTCATCAAAAACCAAGAACTACGCGCATGCTCCTAGGGGGATAGATTGGTAGGAAAAGACTATCGCTCATCCCCGACCGCCACTCATAAGAAAGACAATCAAAGAACACCTCATGTTTCAAATTTGTTACATAACTCTTACCATAAGTGCATGCTACGGGACTTGCAAACTTCAACACAAGCATTTCTCAAATTCACAACTACTCAACTAGCACGACTTTGATATTATTACCTCCATATCTCAAAACAATCATCAAGCATCAAACTTCTCTTAGTATTCAACACACTCATAAGAAAGTTTTACTAATCTTGAATACCTAGCATATTAGGATTATTTAAGAAAATTACCATGCTATTTAAGACTCTCAAAATAATCTAAGTGAAGCATGAGAGATCAATAGTTTCTATAAAACAAATCCACCACCATGATCTAAAAGATATAAGTGAAGTACTAGAGCAAAACTATATAACTCAAAATATATAAGTGAAGCACAAAGAGTATTCTAATAATTTCCAAATCATGTATGGCTCTCTCAAAAGGTGTGTACAGCAAGGATGATTGTGGTGAACTAAAAAGCAAAGACTAAAATCATACAAGACGCTCCAAGCAAAACACATATCATGCGGTGAATAAAAATATAGCCCCAAGTAAAGTTACCGATGGAAGTAGACGAAAGAGGGGATGCCTTCCGGGACATCCCCAAGCTTTGCCTTTTTGGTGTCCTTAGATTATATTGGTGGTGCCATGGGCATCCCCAAGCTTAGGCTCTTGCCACTCCTTGTTCCATAATCCATCAAAAAAATTCACCCAAAACTTGAAAACTTCACAACACAAAACTCAACAGAAATCTCGTGAGCTCCGTTAGAGAAATAAAACAAAAGACCACTTCAAGGTACTTTAATGAACTAATTATTTATTTATATTGGTGTTAAACCTAATTTATTCAAACTTCTCTATGGTTTATAAACTATTTTACTAGCCATAGATTCATCAAAATAAGCAAACAACACACGAAAAACAGAATCTGTCAAAAACAGAACAGTCTGTAGTAATCTGTAACTAACGCAAACTTCTAGAACTCCAAAAATTCAGCCAAAATAGGAAGACATAGGCAATTTGTTTATTGATCAGGAGAAATTGGAATCAGTATTTTATCACGTTCTGGTGATTTTTAACAATTGTTTTCGTGAACAGAAAGTTTCTGGAAATTACAGCAAGATCAAATAACTATCATCCAAGAAGATCCTATAGGTTTAACTTGGCACAAACACTAATTAAAACATAAAACACATCTAACCATAGGCTAGATCAAATATTTATTTAATAACAGCAAGGAAAATTATTGGGTTATCTCCCAATAAGCGCTTTTCTTTAAAGCCTTTTAGCTAGGCATTGATAATTTTAATGATGCTCACAAGAAAGACAAGAATTGAAGCGCAAAAAGAGCATCATAAAACACATGACAAACACATCTAAGTCTAACATACTTCCGATGCATAGGCATTTATTAAGCAAACAAATTATCATAGCAAGCAAAAATTAGCATATGCAAGGAAGAACAAAGAGACGATAGCAATCTCAACATGACGAGAGGTAATTTAGTAAGATAAAAATTTCTACAACCATATTTTCCTCTCTCATAATAATTACATGTAGGATCATAGGAAAATTCAAAAAAGTAGCTATCACATAACATATTCTCAACATGATCCACATGCATGCGAAGTTGACACTCTTCCAAAATAGTGGGATTATGATTAACTAAAGTCATGACCTCTCCAGACCCACTTTTATCAAAAATATCATAAGATTGAACATACTCCAAATATGTGGGATCTAAAGTTGACACTCTTCCAAACCCACTTTCAATATTATTGCAAACACTATTACCAATTTCATATTCATCATGGGGCTTAAATAAATTTTCAAGATCATAAGAAGAATCACCCAATCATGATCATTGCAACAAGTAGTAGACATAGCAAAACTAGCATCCCCAAGCTTAGGGTTTTGCATAATATTAGCACAATTGACATTAATATAATTTATAATAGCATCATTGCAATCATGCCTTTTATTCAAAGATCTATCGTGAATCACTTCATAAAGCACTTCATCACAATTTTCAGATTCACGGATTTCAAGCAAAACCTTATAAAGACAATCTAGTGCACCCAAATCACTAGGAATTGGTTCATCATAATTGGATCTCTTAAAAAGATTGGCAAGCGGATGAGGATCCATATATCTTAGCTTCTCTGTTTAGGAATAAATACTCCTATTTCAACCAAACGAGCAAACGAGCCAAGTAAGACATCAAAGCAAACAAAAAGACGAACGGAAAAATGGCGAATAAAACGGCAAGGGTGAAGTGGGGGAGAGGAAAATGAGAGGCAAATGGCAAATAATGTAATGCGGGAGATAAGGGTTTGTGATGGGTACTTGGTATGTTGACTTTTATGAGACCTCCCGCAACGGGCGCCGTAAATCCTTCTTGCTACCTCTTGAGCAATCGCGTTGGTTTTACCTTGAAGAGGAAAGGGTGATGCAGCAAAGTAGCGTAAGTAGTTCCCTCAGTTTTTGAGAACCAAGGTATCAATCCAGTAGGAGGCTACGCGCGAGTCCCTCGCACCTGCACAATACAAATAAATCCTCGCAACCAACGCAATAAGGGGTTGTCAATCCCTTCACGGTCACTTACGAGAGTGAGATCTGATAGATATGATAGGATAATATTTTTGGTATTTTATGATAAAGATGCAAAGTAAAATAAAAGCAAAGTAAAAAAAGCAAAGGCAATAATAAAGTGTTGGAAGATTAATATGATGAAGATAGACCCGGGGGCCATAGGTTTCAGTAGTGGCTTCTCTCAAGAGCATAAGTATTTTACAAAGGTGAACGAATTCATCGTTGAGCAATTGATGTAATTGAGCATAGTTATGAGAATATCTACGTATGATCATGTATATAGGCATCATGTCCAAGACAAGTAGACCGACTCTGCTTGCATCTACTACTATTACTCCACTCATCGACCGCTATCCAAAGATGCATCTAGAGTATTAAGTTCATAAAAACAGAGTAACGCCTTAAGCAAGATGACATGATGTAGAGGGATAAATTCATGCAATATGATAAAAACCCCATCTTGTTATCCTCGATGGCAACAATACAATACGTGCCTTGCTGCCCCATCTGTCACTGGGAAAGGACACCGCAAGATTGAACCCAAAGCTAAGCACTTCTCCCATTGCAAGAAAAACCAATCTAGTAGGCCAAAGCAAACTGATAATTCGAAGAGACTTGCAAAGATAACCAATCATACATAAAAGAATTCAGAAGATTTAAATATTGATAGATAATCTTGATCATAAACCCACAATTCATCGGTCTCAACAAACACACCGCAAAAAGAAGATTACATCGAATAGATCTCCACGAGAGAGGGGGAGAACATTGTATTGAGATCCAAAAGAGAGAAGAAGCCATCTAGCTACTAACTATGGACCCAAGGTCTGAGGTAAACTACTCACACTTCATCGGAGAGGCTATGGTGTTGATGTAGAAGCCCTCCATGATGGATGCCCTCCGCGGAGTTCCGCAACAGGCCCCAAGATGGGATCTCATGGGCATGTAAAGTTGCGGCGGTGGAATTAGGTTTTTGGCTCCGTATCTGATCGTTTAGGGGTACGTAGGTATATATAGAAGGAAGAAGTACGTCAGTGGAGCAACGTGGGGCCCACGAGGGTGGAGGGCGCGCCCTGGGGGGTGGGCGCCCCCTACCTCATGGCCTCCTAGAAGCTTATCTTACGTAGGGTCCAAGTCTCTGGATCATGTTCGCTCCAAAATCACGCCCCAAGGTTTCATTCCATTTGGACTCCGTTTGATATTCTTTTTCTGCTAAACTCGATAGGCAAAAAACAAGAATTCGGGCTGGGCCTCCAGCTAATAGGTTAGTCCCAAAAATAATATAAAAGTGGATAATAAAGCCCAATATTGTCCAAAACAGTAGATAATATAGCATGGAGCAATAAAAATTATAGATACGTTGGAGACGATTACCTCCAAATCGACACGATGGCTGTGGGCGAAGCTATCGACTGCTTCCAGATGGCCAAGCGAGTTGGCCCGAAGACGGGTCACCGAACACAAAGATTTGTCCGGGGAGAAAAGTCTCTCCCTAAACGACGCCGTTACCGACGATCGAAGGGGCCATCGAGCCTTTCGTCAATGGCACAGTGGAACTCTCAATGGAAGCACCAATGTCGGTGTCAAAATCGGCGGATCTCGGGTAGGGGGTCCCGAACTGTGCGTCTAGGATCGATGGTAACAGGAGACGGGGGACACAATGTTTACCCAGGTTCGGACCCTCTCTATGGAGGTAATACCCTACTTCCTGCTTGATTGATCTTGATGAATGAGTGTTTACAAGAGTTGATCTACCACGAGATCGTAATGGCTAAACCCTAGAAGTCTAGCCTATGAGTATATGGTAATGAATCTGTCCTATCCGGACTATGCCATCCGGTTTATACAGACACCGGAGAGATCTAGGGTTACATGGAGTCGGTTACATAGGAGGAAATCTTCATAATAGGTCGCCTAGCTTGCCTTCCACGCCAAGTAGAGTCCAATCTGGACACGGGCATAGTCTTCGGTCTTCATGTCTTCACAACCCATCAGTCCGGCCCATGGATAACAGGCCGGACGCCCGAGGACCCCTTAGTCCAGGACTCCCTCAGTGGTCGTGGTGCTGGCCTTGCAATGCTGGTGGTCCAGGCGGTAGCTTCCTCAACAACAGCTACCCCTGTCGGTGCGCCGGGCAGACGCATGTTGCTTCGTTGACGTCTGCCGTGGGTCGAGACCTGACTTCCCCAGAGGCTCCCTTGTCGGTGTGGCTTGGACCTTGGCGGTCTTGGATTTGCATTTCCCTCCAACTTTCGTGGCTCGTAGACATCATATGCCTGTGTGCCTCCGGCCCCAATGGTTTTGGATATGCGATCCCCTCCAACATCGGTGGCTCACCAGCATCCTATGTTGGTGCGGCTTCGGACCTGGCGGTTGGGATGTGTGTTCCCCTCTATATCCTTGGCTCGTCGCCGTCACCTGCCGTCGCCACATCACTTGTCGCTTTTGACGTCATGTGCTCTCCTTGCCCAACCACTTCTCCAACCCCATCCACCTCCATCCCTCATGCTTCTCCCACCAGATCCAAAGCTCGCTCGTCCGACAGTGCTCGAAGTCACCTTCTTCTTCGATGACATGTGCAACTCCTCATTCTTAAAGTAGCGGTTCCAACCAACAATCTATTTTCCATGTAGGGATCTTGATGTGGCGGCTTTGAGATTGTCCAGACATAGGGAGGGGCGAAATCCATGCTCAGCTTGCTAATGCTGGCAGTGACAACACGTGGATCAGGTGCCCCTTCTTGGAGGCGCTTTCAAGGCCGTTTTATGTGACCCTCTTCGAGCACCAGGAAGAAACCACAGGTCATGTTCATCGAATCGGTCGACAACAACCTCAAGACGCCAGTCCCCTTTATGAAGGTGTTGTATTGGTTGCTTGAGTCGCCCCCGTTTTGGAATTGGAGATGTTGGCCGTCGTGCTGGATTGGGGTGTTTCTCAAGAAGTGGGCATCCGAAGCACAATGTATGACATCATCAATAATTCCTCCATGGCTTCTTCCTCCGGTCGGTATGGGTTGTGCAACCCACTAGCTACCCGACTCTTCTAGGCGCTTAGGTGGGGATTTTTGTGTTCCCTAAGATTCTCCCACTCCATTAGTGACCTGTCGGCCAGGGTCGGCCCTGGTGTATGGCCAGAGGAGCGACGACCCATGGATCTGGCTTGGAGGGGCCATGATCTGACATACATGTGTAGGATAGCCCATCAAAGAATTAGAAGGGAAACAATTAGAGATAAAAACTTAACTAGATGGGCTAGACCCAAATAGCTAACAAAGCAACGAACTAGCTAGCATCAAGTGATGCCTCACTAGACGCCAGGCACGGCCGTACGTGTAAATTAAATCAATCTGTTTTGCTTCGGTTTGGTTGTTCGTATGCAACCGTCCCTCGGTGCCTCGGCCGCTTGGGATTCAGGATCAGGTGTGCCTTGTTCGTTGTTGCCACTGAGCCCCTACAAGCGATCCGGCTGACGGTGTCCTGGACTAAGGGGTACTAAGCTATACGACCCATAGTCCATGGGCCGTGCTTACTGCCCACCAATCATTATAAGGAAGGACATCAGAAGCTGTGAACCTCGGCGTAACCAAGACGGACACCTTCGAAGACTTGATGTATACTTCAAGGATAGATTGATGACCGGCATGATGGCAACCGACCATTTGTGTAACCTAGGCATCCCCGGTGCATATATA
Organism: Aegilops bicornis; assembly: GCA_021605145.1. NCBI lineage: Eukaryota > Viridiplantae > Streptophyta > Magnoliopsida > Poales > Poaceae > Aegilops > Aegilops bicornis. Next base: position 626,272,812 of record CM038671.1, on the reverse strand, counting down.
AGTCATGTGGTTTAGTCTGTAGAGGCATGATTACCAGCCTTAGGGTTTAGAACACAATCATACGATCGTGAGGTAGATCACCTTGTACGTTGTACTCCATCACATCAATATAATCAAAGCAGGACGTAAGGTTTTACCTCTTCGAGAAGGCTCGGGCCTTGGTAACCATCCTCTCCCTTCGTGCCCTGTTACCATTATTCCTAGACCTTGTCCAACCACCATTGAGGGAATGACTCTGCCACCATAAGAAGAGAAGTGAGGGATCTTCGAGCTACTGGAAGCACCAGAAGGGAAACTATGGGTGGTGAATTGCTAGAACTTGCATGTCTATGTTCAATTAGTATATTAATTTAGATCGACCAAAAAATGTTCTTACTATGATTGTAGAAGGTCAAAGATGTTGTGTGTATTGTATTTAATTATGTAGAATAATACGTGTTTGTATTCGTACTTACTTTTTTTAACAAAGTGGTGCATTGACGTACAAATGCATGATGCTTATGTAAAAATATTTGTTTGTATCCTTGTTGACTTTTTGTAAATGCTTTCGGGAATAGTGTGAGCACTTTCAGAAATATTTGTATCCCCTTTCAGAAATAGTGTGACAGCTTTCGGATATTTTAGTATTCGCTTTCGAACATAGTGTCATCACTCCTAGAAATTTGTGTATTCACTTACAGAAATATTGCAAGCACTTTACTATCCACTTTTGGAAAAAAATCAGGAGAACTATGACAAGGAGATCGACCATCTTCATAATTAGTAATGGAGACTACCTCCATGTACGGTCAACATGGTTGAGAGGTTTGCAATGGACAATAATTTAGTTTGTACACGCAAACTTTGACAATGTACAAGATCCTGCATTTTTTAAGTATTGCCACATTGAATGAGTGATCAACACAAGCATGTTGCAGTTTTTTTGGAAAAGTAGTACAAAAAGGGAAACAATGTACGTCCACGTCTTCGTGTGCCTCCTCGTATGCTTCAAAACAACGAGCGATGTCACATCATCGCTGCATGGCGCACGCTTGGCATGTCTCGTCGTTCCAATTGTTTCGGCGACCTCCTCATCGTCTTCCACAATTTAAGGGATTGCCAAATCCCCTCTCCAATAGAACCAACACATTTTCTTCCCCATTGGAATCTCTCTCTCCCTCTCAATCTCTCTCGCTTACTATCGCTAACACCATTCCTCACGCTCAATCTCTTGACAACCGCGACATCGACAAGATGGTGTTTCTGTGCTTAATAGACCCGTTTAAGGAGGAACACCGCGTCTAACTCCATGGCTCCCACAAAATCCACACCGACCACACCAACGACAATAGTGTCGTCGACTGGTGGATAAGACAGACTTAGGCATCTGCGAGCCATTGAACTAAGTTTCGTCGATATGGACGTCGAGTACACTCCTCGCCGCCTAAGGGACGTATTATTGTCGAAGAGCGTAAGGCAACCCTGATCCAGCTTTGCTATGGCACGAGTTGTCTCGTTTACTAGGTATGCCAGCGCGCAAGGGGTAAGCAGATCTCTTCGCCAATTTATCCTCACGGACACGTACACATTCATTAGTTTTTTTTGCATAAACGACCACATAGAGAAGCTACAACCCTGGGACAACGGGTAAAAAATTACAAGGAAATTAAGGTCGAATGGATTGATCTGGTCGAAACTAAGAGTTTGGATTCTGTAGCAGCCGTCGTCAGGGAAATCATTGATGAGTACTACCTCCAGATGAAGAATGCATTCAACAAGGACCATCACCAACGATGGGTTGAGCGACTGTGTTGGGAGCAAGTCGCATACGCATGCAGGGACGCATAGGCATGTTATGCCCTATGGAATCAGATATTTTTAGAGAAAAGACGCAGCCGAGCCCGAGAAGGGCGCTAGCCTAGTCTGACTTTGAATTAACAAAGCCATCAACCGGCCAGGGTACAACTGCAGAGTACAACACGAACTAGAACAAAGAAAGCAACAAGATACAGAGGCGCTGGAAAGCAGCTCACAAGCATCAAGCACTTCACACAGGAAGGATATACAATGGAGCACCTAGCTGAAGGACTTGAGGTCCTCCGCCATGACTACACATGGTTGGGAGCAATGCCGGCTTTGGAGAGGAAATGAAGTTGCACCTACATGGCCTGCCTTCACCAAAACCTAAGGGCCTCTAAGACGACACTATTACCCACCATCCAACCCCGTCTTTGAAGGAGGCCACAACCTCCTCGCCTGGATCTCAAGGCGCCAAACCGTTGAACAACGGGAAGTTCTCATGAACATGGATGAAAGCCGCCGGGCAGACCCAAGGAGCGGATCAGATCACCCAAATGTGCCCACGAGGCTCAGCCAAAGCAGAGCAAGCTGCAAAACCAACGGGCAGAGCATGACGGAGGAAAAGCTAAAGCTTGGACAAAGAAGAACACACCACCGGCTGCTGTCAACGCACCCCAACAGTGTCCACCACCCCATCCCTCAAGGCGGCGCCTTCAAGAAGGTCACATCGTCGAGAACGCCGCCGCCTCCCACCGTAGTTAGGGTTTTCACCCGAGGAGCAGGGGTGGGTAGTGGAAGGAAGACCTTGACCGACGTCTTCATGAAGAAATCCAGCGCAAGTAGCGTCGTCATCGTCTCGACCTGCCGGAGCCGACCAAGGGTTTCCTCCCGCCCGATCCCAACCATCGAGACGCCCACAGACGGGCTGGCCAGCCACGCCAACAAGAGCCGGGATCCATCGAGGGTGATGCACACTAAGCGGGGATGGAGAGCAAGAATGTTGAGCACCGCCACCGCCAAGTAGCCACAGCCAGACCGGCCGCCAGCCACTGTGGCAAGCACGCGAGGTCCTAGTCCACCGGAGTTCCACCGCCACCCAACGAACGCCGGCACCACACTAACCTCAAGCACGCCATGGGAGCAGAGGGGTTTCACCGAGGGACCGCCGTCCAGATCCAAAGCCCTCCGATGCGGCCGAGCAGCGAAGGCCCCGCCGCCCGCAGCCCCTGGGCCACGCTATGGGCGTTGCCCGCGCCAACCTCGTGGCGGCGAGGGTGAGGATATAGGGAGGAAGCTACACCGGCAGAGGGAGGAGGCCCCGAGTCAGCACGCTGGGCGGCACGAGGGAGGAGAGGAGGGTAACCGGTAGCCTGAATATCTTGTATGGAATCGGATCTTGCTCATACATGAGGGTCGGCTAGAAGCAAAAGAGGGGAAAGTGATGAAGGTCATTCAAGCAAGCACCAAGAAGATAGAGGAGGGAAAACACAAACTGAAGGAGGAGGCGTAATGTTTGAAGAAATTTAGATTGTTCAGTTTATGCTTTGTTTATTTTAAACTATGCTAAACTTGTGTGTTTCAATGTTCTAAATAATTGTGTTATCATACTCTTAACTTAATGTACTCGTCTGCCTTTAAAAGTGGTACCTTTGCTTATCTTATAAAATTCTTATCTTCCCCGTTCCCTATTTTCCCGAAGCAAAACCCTAGCAGTCAAGGGGAAAAAGATGCCTACGCACGAAGGCAAGAAAGAGGGTTGCCGTGTTGTAGGGTTGATGGGGGCGACAAGCAATCCTCGGTGCGCAGCTTGTAGCGGCATCAAAATGTGCGGATGGACGATCACATAAGCCGCTCTTCGGCAGGTAAAAACCTACACATGTTAGTCAACCCACCCAGTTCCCTCACAAAAATTTGGTGCACTATTCATTGACCGTTTGTACAAATCAATGTTAGTAGGACGTTGAAATCCTCCATGTGTTCAATCGGAGTATTCCGATGTCCAAGCACAGTCTCGGGTTCAACGCCATATAGAAGAAAGTGACCTCCGGGAACGAGTGTAGCCCAGTTCGCAGAGTCTACTGATACGTCTCCAATGTATATACTTTTCCTAACGCTTATCCTCTTGTTTTGGACTCTAATTTGCATGATTTGAATGAAACTAACCCCGGACTGACGATGTTTTCAACAGAACTACCTGATACGTCCATTTTGCATCATGCTTTTATATCAATATTTATTGCATTATGGGCTGTTATTACACATTATGTGTTGGAGTTATTGGCCATGGGTAGCCTCATCTGCCCCCCATGGCATTTCAAGACATCGGGGCCGACTGCGCCCCTCGAGCATTAAAGATTGATCGCCGCCTTCTTGTGGCCGGCTGGTCCAAGCAGCCGGCTGCCAGAAGGCAACGGACCCCACAAGACGGCCACGAATTGGGCCGCCTCCTAGCATGCGGCCTCCAGAGAGGCCGGCTCCTAGCAGGAGGCCCCAAGCGCCCTCAAAGTCTGAGCCCCCATAAATACGATGAGACGGAGCATGGCTACAGAGAACCCTGCCACCCTTGAATCCAGGGCAGGTTGTGGCCACAGTACGCCGTACCAGCCAGAGATCTCCCGCATGGCGCGGCACTATAGCCCTTTCGCCCATGACATCACCCAAGTCAGAGGGGCCATGCTCCCACGACGGGTTGTCCAGACGTCACAAGGCGTGGCCCTACCGCCTGTGAGAAGCCGTGGCGGCAAGCTCGGCCACCGACTTAGGGGACGTCGGCTTCCAAAGAAAGTGACCCTCCCCTTCCTAGGAGTTTGTGCGCCATTAACCAGAAGAGATGGGGAATGGCTACAGTGAACGCCTGCCAGGCGGCGGAACTGTAGCACGCCTTCCCCAACAAAGCAAGCGTCATTAGGAGCATGGCTACAGTGCTTGGCAGCCAGCAGGACCCGCGAGCGGCGGGCACGGCCTGTCGGCCAAGTACAAGACAGGTGGCAGGGCCCACCAGTCGGCGGACCCCAGTAGCCAGCGGAGAGGCCGGCCACAAGAGACACTGACGGCCTGGGCCTACATCCGGTCGGTTTACCATTGTACCCCTGAGGGATAGGCCTATATAAACCCCCAGGGCACCCATGCAAAGGGTTCAGTTCTTTAGCCAAACACACACACACACATAGAGAGAGAGGAGAGAGCTAGCCTTGCCCTTCTTCCTCCTCTAGCAAACAGCTCAAGGAGCAACTTGTAGCTACCTGTTAAGATAGTGATCATGCGGAGACCCCGCAGCGTGACTAGGTGTTATCTCCTAGGAGAGCCTCAACACAGGTAAAGTTCGCCACAGACATGTCTACGCCTTATCCCGCTTCCTGGCACCGGCGACGTCTTACTATCCCACACCATGATAAGCCACCCGTTGGCATATCTCGCACCAAAACCCCGACATTTGGCGCCCACCATGGGGCTAGGTGCACCATCGTCCGGAGATCTGTTCTGGATGGGAACCCTCTTTGTTCCCGGCGAGCGCAGCCAGCCTGGCACGCCAGATGGCGTTATACCGACGCCGCATGGCGCTGGAGGTCGCTTCAAGGCGAAGCTACCTCGCCGACCTTGTTGGCGAGATCCGCCTCTCCGATGAGCCTGCATCCGACGCAGGCACAGATGGCCCCGAGAGCCGCCTCGTCAACCTCCTCGACCAGCTCCACATCGCCAACGAGCCAGCCTTCGACTTGGAGTCGATCGGCTCCACCGACCCGATTCTTGTCGACTCCGACACGGCATCGCTTGACGCGTTCCCCACCAACATGGTGGTCATCGACGGTTCACTTCCCCGCGGGGACGTTGGCGGAAGCACCGTCAAAGAGGTGCTTGTCATTGGCCATGGCGAGCACTCTGATGGGGACGGCCAGGATCCGCTGCAGGCGGCATTGCGTGACTTGGCCGCACCCCTCCCCGAAGACGCTGATGGCGAGACGCTGGAGGCACATCGCAAAGTGCTCTTCGATAGCGCCAAGAAGTGGGCCACCATGAGACGCCTCTCTGAGGCCTACCAGCATGAAGTCGACCGCGCCATCGGTGGAACGCCAGCTACTGGCGAGCCCAGCCGCGTGGGCGCCGTCCGGCAACGCGGAGCCGCCATCGCCAGCATGCTGGGGGCCGACCGCCCGACTTACGCCACGCCCCAGGAGAACATACGATCTGTCCAGGCGGCAACAGAAGAGCTAGAGCACTTGGAGGGCGACGAGCGCCGCTGCATGATGGAGCGCGTGCAGCAGCTCCTTGATGCGGCTGCTGTGCAATAGGAGGCTGGCCACCGGGTGGTGGAGCCCAGCCTGCAAACTGAGGACCAGCCCCCTCGCCGAGAGCAAGGCGCGACATCTCGGACGCCGACTGGCGGCGCCCACGGACTAAGAGACCGAGATCCGGCTGCAAGCCGTAGCTGGATGCGTATCTCCGTTGAGCGCGACCAAGACGGCCGCCCACGAGCAGTGGAACGACCAGGCGACTATCAGCCTCCTCAACACAGAGAAAGGCGCGTCTCCCCGCCGCCTGTTGATCTTCCGAGTCTCGGCGGCCGGCTTGGCCCTCGAGAAGGAATAGGAGAAAATGATGCCCGCCACCGGATCGACCGTCTCAATCGATCCCTGGCACTAGAAGAAGAAGACGCGCTGGGCCCGCCTTGTTTCGGCCCTCGTATCCGGGATGAACCCTTCCCCAAAGGGTTCATGCTCCCAAGAGACACGCCCAAGTACAACGGGTCTGTGAAGCCGGAAGACTGGCTGGTCGACTACTCCACGGCCGTCAACATAGCAAACGGCAACAAGCGTGTTGCCATGAAATATGTTCCGCTCATGCTCCAGGGCAGCGCCCGGACATGGCTGAACAACCTGAAGCCCCGCAACATCAACTGCTGGGTAGATTTCACTGAAGCCTTCATTCGCAATTTCACCAGCACGTACAAGCGGCCGCCCAAGCCCCGACAACTCCCCTTGTGCGTCCAAGGCCCCAACGCATCGACTCGCGACTATCTCACGTGTTGGGCCGAGCTACGCAACTCTTGCGAGGGCGTGCATGAGGTGCAGGCTATCGAGTACTTCACCGCCGAGTGCAGAGAAGGCACCCTGCTCAAGCACCGACTCCTCTGCGACGAGCCGGCAACGCTCGTCGAGCTGCTGATCATAGCCGACAAGTATGCCACGGCCGACTCCTCCATGAAGGCGGAGATTCAAGTTGATGCTTCCGGCAAAGTGGCTCCTCAGGCCCCTCGGACTCTGGCTGGTGACACCAGTCGGCGGTAGCAACAGAATGACAACAAGCGCAAGGCCCCACCGCCGGCTTCCACCAGCCGGCAGATGGCGACAAATAAGACCAAAGAATGGATGGGCAGCCTGCTCCCAAGCATCAGAAGGGCGGCAAGTCAAATTGGTTGCGCGCCTTCTCCTATGAGCAAACTCTTGATGCACCCTGCAAGTTCCACAGCGGCGCGAAGCCGTCCAACCACACCACTCGGAAGTGTCACTGGCTCACCCGAATCTCCAAGGGCGAAGGATTGCTGCCTCCTCCGCCTGCTGGCCAGCCGCCGCCGCCTCCTCCTCCGCAGCAGGCGGCCCGGCCAGTTGCTGCCATCCAAGATGAGTACCCAGAAGAACAAGGAGCCTACGTCGTCTTCACCAGTGTGGCTGACGACAAGCACAGCCGACGCCAGCAATCCCGAGAGGTGAATGTTGTAGCTTCTGAAGTCTCAGAGTACATGCACCGTCGAGAGGCCGATCGCTTGAGCCGAGCTGACCACCCGGAAGTGATGCCTTCCCAGGGTTCCTACGCTCTGGTGTTGGATGCCGCCTTTGCTACAGAAAGACGAGCAGCTTGTTTCTCCCGAGTCCTGATAGATGGCGGTAGCAGCATCAACATCTTGTACCGCGATACCATGGAGAAGTTGGGCATCAAGCAGAAGTAGCTCCAGCCCAGTTGGACTGTCTTCCATGGCATAGTACCCGGTCTTTCGCACTCACCAGTCGGCAAGATCAAGATAGATGACCTCTTTGGAGACAAAGATCATTTCCACTGAGAGCCCGTCTGGTTTGAAGTAGTTGACCTCGAGAGCCCTTACCATGCACTGCTTGGCCAACCTGCCTTGGCCAAATTCATGGCGGTACCGCACTATGCCTACCTTAAGATGAAGATGCCAAGCACCAAAGGGATCATTGATGACCCACAAGTATAGGGGATCTATCGTAGTCCTTTCGATAAGTAAGAGTGTCGAACCCAACGAGGAGCAGAAGGAAATGATAAGCGGTTTTCAGCAAGGTATTCTCTGCAAGCACTGAAATAATAGGTAACAGATAGTTTTGTGATAAGATAATTGGCAACGAGCAATAAGTAATAAAAGTAAATAAAGTGCAGCAAGGTGGGCCAATCCTTTTTGTAGCAAATGACAAGGCTGGACAAACTCTTATATAAAGAAAAGCGCTCCCGAGGACACATGGGAATTATCGTCAAGCTAGTTTTCATCACGTTCATATGATTCGCGTTCGGTACTTTGATGATTTGATATGTGGGTGGACGGTGCTTGGGTGCCGTTCTTACTTGAACAAGCATCCCACTTATGATTAACCTCTATTGCAAGCATCCGCAACTACAACAAAAGTATTAAGGTAAACCTAACCATAGCATGAAACATATGGATCCAAATCAGCCCCTTGCGAAGCAACTCATAAACTAGGGTTTAAGCTTCATCACTCTAGCAACCCATCATCTACTTATTACTTCCCAATGCCTTCCTCTAGGCCCAAATAATGGTGAAGTGTTATGTAGTCGACGCTCACCTAACACCACTAGAGGATAGACAACATACATCTCATCAAAATATCGAATCTAATACCAAATTCACATGACTACTAATAGCAAGACTTCTCCCATGTCCTCAGGAACAAAAGTAACTACTCACAAAGCATATTCATGTTCATAATCAGAGGAGTATTAATATGCATATAGGATCTGAACATATGATCTTCCACCAAATAAACCAACTAGCATCAACTACAAGGAGTAATCAACACTACTAGCAACCTACAAGTACCAATCCCAGACTTGGAGACAAGAATTGGATACAAGAGATGAGCTAGGGCTTGAGAGGAGATGGTGCTGGTGAAGATGTTGATGGAGATTGGCCCCCTCCCGATGAGAGGAGCGTTGGTAATGACGACGTCGATGATTTCCCCCTCTCGGGGGGAAGTGTCCTCGGCAGAACAGCTCCGCCGGAGCCCTAGATTTGTTCCATCAAGGTTCCGCCTCACGGCGGTGGAGTCTCGTCCTGAAAGCTTGGTTATGATTTTTTCCTCGACGAAAGACTTCATATAGCAGAAGATGGCCACCGGAGAGCCAACAGGGGGCCCACGAGGTAGGGGGCGTGCCCTAGGGGGTAGGGCGCGCCCCCATCCTCGTGGATAGGTGGTGGCCCCCCTGACGTATTTCTTCCGCTCTGTATTTTTTATTATTTCCAAAATTAACTTTCATGGAGTCTCAGGACTTTTGGAGTTGTGCAGAATAGGTCTCTAATATTTGCTCCTTTTCCAGCCCAGAATTCCAACTGCCAGTATTCTCCCTCCTTATGTAAACCTTGTAAAATAAGAGAGAATAGACATAAGTATTGTGACAGAATGTGTAGTAACAACCCATAATGCAACAAATATCGATATAAAAGCATGATGCAAAATGGACGTATCAACTCCCCCAAGCTTAGACCTCGCTTGTCCTCAAGCGGAAGCCGATAACGATAAATATGTCCACATGTTTAGAGGTAGAGGTGTTGATAAAATAAAATACGGACATGAGGGCATAGTGATTATTCTCATAACATTAACATATATGGATATTGTCATATGATTTCTTATGCTCAAGTAATAATCTATTCACAATGCAAAGTATGAATCCGAAACTTTATTGAGAACTAACAAACTATAATCTCAGTCATTGAAGCAATTGCAATTTATCATAACATCAGAAAGAGTCTATGTCAGAGCTTTCTAGCAAGTCCACATACTCAACTATCATTTAGTCTTTCATAATTGCTAACACTCACGCAATACTTGAGGTTACGGAGTTTTAATCGGACACAGAGAAAGATAGGTGCTTATAGTTTCGCCTCCCAACCTTTTACCTCAAGGGTAATGTCAACAATAATAGTTCATGCTAACCCACATCCAATTAGATATATCTATCAGGATCTTTCCAACACCCTGTGCTTGCCAAAGGATAAAATATAAAAAGGAAAGGTGAAGATCACCATGACTCTTGCATAAGGTAGAAGATAATAATAAAAGATAGGCCCTTCGCAGAGGGAAGCAGAGGTTGCCATGCGCTTTCAGGGTTGGATGCACAAAATCTTAATGCAAAATAACATCACTTTATATTGCCATGTGTGATATGAACCTTTATTATGCAGTCCGTCGCTTTTATTTCTTCCACACAAGATCGTATAAAGCTTATTTCCTCCACACCAATCAATCATACATATTTAGGGAGCAATGTTTATTGCTTGCACCGATGACAACTTACTTGAAGGATCTTACTCAATCCATTGGTAGATATGGTGGACTCTCATGGCAAAACTGGTTTAAGGGTTTTTGGAAGCACAAGTAGTATCTCTACTTGGTGCTAAGAATTTGGCTAGCATGAGGTGGAAAGGCAAGCTCAACATGTTTGATTATCCATGACAATATACTTTATCTCAGATATAAGAAAATATAACCCATTACGTTGTCTTCCTTGTTCAACTCTTTAGCATGTCATATTTTAATGAGTGCTCCCAATCATAAAAGATGTCTATGATAGTATATTTACATGTGAAACCTCTCTTTCTTTATTACTTCCTATTAATTGCAACGATGACCAAAGCTATGTTTTCCAAGTCCCAACAATTTTTAATCATCATACTCTTTCTATGTGAAGTCATTACTCTCAATAAGATCAATATGATATTTTATTTCTTTTCATTCTTTTCTCTTTTCTTTTATTCACTCAAGATCATAGCGAGATAATCAAGCCCTTGACTCAACACTAATCTTTATTATAAGCTCACGGACTCGATTACATAGAGAGATCATAAAGCAAAACTTAAAACTAGATCATACCAAAACTTTATTCTACTAGATCAAGATACTACTAATAGGATCGGACTAAGAAAAACGGTAAAGATAGGAGATGTGGTTGTGATACGATATCGGGGCATCTCCCCCAAGCTTGGCAGCTGCCAAGGGGAGTGCCCATACCCATGTGATTATGTCTCCTTTGCTGGTGAAGGGATTGTTGATGATGCGGGCTTCTTCCTTAATTTGCGCTTGAGGACAGAATTTTGATCCCTCAAGTCATCAATCTCCTGCTCCAGGATTAATATCTTTTTGCATAGTTCCTGCTTGTTTTCCTGCAAGAGACGAAAAGGGATAAACTCGATCTTAGGTTTCTTTGCTCTATCAGGGAGGCTTGACTTCTTGAACTCCACATGCATGTACCCAGGTTGAGGTAGTGGGACTTCATCTTCACCCGAGCTCGTCTCCTCCTTTCTCTTGGGTTCATAGTCCTCTTCTTCTTCCGTAGTCCAACCATAGTGCTCCACATCTCCATAGACCTTAGGATTTGCTAGGTAATCATCCACATAACTTTCTCCTTCCGAATCCTGGGACGACATGTTGCTCTAATCTGCAGCAGAACAGCTCGAAAATAAAACAGAGGATAATTGCGTGATACAGGAGTCAAAACCTTCGGGAGATTATATAATGAATTTTTACCGACCAAAATACGTATCGTGCAAGAAAACGGAGTCCGGAGAGCACACGAGGTGCCCACAAGGTAGGGGGGCGTGCCCAGTAGGGTAGGGTGCGCCCTCCACCCTCGTGGAGGCCTCGTGTCCTTCCCGGACTGCTTCTTATTTTTCTATTTTTCTAAATATTCCAAAACGGAGAAATATTGCCATAAAAACTGTTTTGGAGTCGGTTTACTTACCGTACCACATACCTATTCCTTTTCGGAGTCTGAAACGTTCCGGAAAGTGTCCCTTATGTATTCCTCCGGGGTTACGGTTTCAATAACATTGGTTTCAACATTTATAGGATTACCTGAGATATAATGTTTGGTTCTTTGACCGTTTACCACCTTCGGAATTGTGCCTTCGAAGTTGTTGATTTTTATGGCACCGGAACGATAGACCTCCTCGATAACGTAGGGGGCTTCTCATTTAGAGAGAATTTTTCCTGCAAAAAAACTTAAACGAGAGTTGTATAGCAATACATAATCACCTACATTAAACTCACGCTTTTGTATCCTTTTGTCATGTCATCTTTTAACTTTTTCTTTAAACAGTTTGGCATTTTCATATGCTTGGGTTCTCCATTCATCATGTGAGCTAATATCAAATAACCTCTTCTCACCGGCAAGTTTGAAATCATAATTGAGCTCCTTAATAGCCCAATATGCCTTATGTTCTAGTTCGAGAGGTAAGTGACATGCTTTTCCATAAACCATTTTATACGGAGACATACACATAGGATTTTTATATGCAGTTCTATAGTCCCATAATGCATCATCAAGTTTCTTGGACCAATTCTTTCTAGATCTATTGATAGTCTTTTGCAAAATCAATTTGAGCTCTCTATTACTCAATTCTACCTGACCACTAGACTGAGGGTGATAAGGAGATGCAATTCTATGATTAACGTCATACTTAGCAAGCATCTTACGGAAAGCACCATGAATAAAATGTGAACCACCATCAGTTATCAAATATCTAGGGACTCTAAACCTCGGAAAAATAACTTCTTTAAGCATTTTAATAGATGTGTTACGATCAACACTACTAGTTGGAATAACTTCTACCCACTTAGTAACGTAATCAACAGCAACTAAAATATGTGTGTATCCATTAGAGGCAGGAAAAGGTCCCATATAATCAAAGCCCCTAACATCAAATGGTTCAATAACAAGTGAATAGTTCATAGGCATTTCTTGACGTCTACTAATATTACCAATTATCTGACATTCATCACAAGATAAGACAAATTTAGAGCATCCTTGAAGAGAGTAGGCCAATAAAAACCAGATTGCAATACCTTATGTGCAGTTCTATTTCCAGCGTGGTGTCCTCCATAAGCTTCAGAGTGACACTTGCGTAGGATCTGTTCCTGTTCATGCTCAGGTACACAACGTTTAATAACACCATCTACTCCTTCTTTATAAAGATGTGGGTCATCCCAAAAGTAATGTCTCAAGTCATAGAAAAACTTTTTCTTTTTCTGGTATGTGAAACTAGGTGGTATAAATTTAACAACGATGTAATTAGCATAATCAGCATACCATGGAGTAGTATGAGAAGCATTTATGACATTTAATTGTTCATCCGGGAAGCTATCATCAATAGGTAGTGGGTCATCAAGAACATTTTCTAACCTAGACAAGTTGTCTGCAATGGGGTTCTTAGCTCCCTTTCTATCAATAATATGTAAATCAAATTCTTGTAGCAAGAGAACCCATCTAATAAGTCTAGGCTTAGCATCTTTCTTTTCCATAAGATATTTAATAGCAGCATGATCCATGTGAATAGTTACTTTATAATCAACAATATAAGGTCTGAACTTATCACAAGCAAATACAACTGCTAAGAATTCTTTTTCAGTAGTAGCATAATTTCTCTGAGCATTGTCTAGAGTTTTACTAGCATATTGAATAACATTTAATTTCTTATCAACTCTTTGCCCTAGAACAGCACCTACAACATAATCACTAGCATCACACATAACTTCAAAGGGTAAATTCCAATCAGGTGGCTGAACAATAGGTGCAGAGATCAATGCTTTCTTAAGTATTTCAAATGCTTCTACACAATCATCATCAAAGACAAATGGTACATCTTTTTGTAATAAATTAGTCAGAGGCCGAGAATTTTTGAGAAGTCCTTAATGAACCTCCTATAAAATCTGGCGTGACCAAGGAAACTTCTTATACCTTTAATGTCCTTGGGACATGGCATCTTTTCAATAGCATCAACCTTGGCTTTATCAACTTCAAAACCTCTTTCAGAAACTTTATGCCCCAAGACGATACCTTCATTAACCATAAAGTGGCACTTTTCCCAATTCAAGACAAGACTAGTTTCTTCACGTCTCTGCAAAACTCGATCAAAGTTGCTCAAGCAATCATCAAAAGAGGATCCATAGACCGAAAAATCGTCCATTAAAACCTCACAAATCTTTTCACAAAAGTCAGAGAATATAGCCATCATGCATCTTTGAAAGGTAGCAGGTGCATTACATAAACCAAAAGGCATACGTCTATAAGCAAAAGTACCAAAAGGGCAAGTAAAAGTAGGTTTGATTGATCATTGGCTGACACAGGTATTTGAGAGAAACCAGAATAACCATCTAGAAAGCAAAAATGTGTATGTTTAGATAATCTTTTTAGCATTTGATCGATAAAAGGTAAGGGGCAATGATCCTTTTTAGTAGCCTTATTTAATTTGCAGAAATCAATTACCATCCTATATCCTGTAATAATTCTTTGCGGGATCAACTCATCTTTATCATTAGGAACGACGGTAATACCTCCCTTCTTAGGGACACAATGGGCAAGACTTACCCACTGACTATCAACAACGGGATAAATTATACCTGCCTCAAGGAGCTTTAGTATTTCTTTTCTTACCGCTTCCTTCATCTTAGGATTCAACCGTCGTTGATGATCACGAACTGGTTTGGCATCTTCCTCCAAATTAATTTTGTGTTGACATAGAGTGGGACTAATTCCCTTAAGATCATCAAGAGTATATCCAATAGCAGCATGGTGCTTCTTCAGAGTTTTCAATAATCTCTCTTCTTCATGCTCTGAAAGGTTATCACTAATAATAACATGATATATCTTCTTTTCATCAAGATAAGCATATTTAAGAGTATCAGGCAACGGTTTAAGCTCAAACACGGGATCACCCTTGGGTGGAGCAGGATCCCCTAGGATTTCAACAGGCAAATTGTGTTTCAGGATAGGTTCCTGTTTAAAGAATACTTCATCTATTTCCCTTCTTTCATTCATAAACATATCATTTTCATGGTCTAGAAAATATTGTTCTAAAGGATCACTAGGAGGAACGGCAATAGAAGCAAGACCAATAATTTCATCCTTACTAGGTAATTCCTCTTCTGTTGTCTACTAAATTTAGAGAAATTAAACTCATGAGACATATCACCCAAACCAATAGTAACTACATCCTTTTCAAGTACTATCCTAGCATTAACAGTATTCAAGAAGGGTCTACCAAATATAATGGGACAAAAGCTATCTTGTGGGGAACCAAGAACAAGAAAATCAGCAGGATATTTAGTTTTCCCATGCAAGACTTCAACATCCCTAACAATTCCCATTGGTGAAATAGTATCTCTATTGGCAAGTTTAATTGTAACATCAATATCTTCTATCTCAGCAGGTGTAATATCATGCATAATTTCTTTGTATAAGTCATAAGGTATTGCACTAGCACTAGCACCCATATCACACAAGCCATGATAACAATGATCTCCTATTTTAACAGAAATAACAGGCACACCTACCACAGGTCTATGTTTATCTTTAGCACAAGGTTTGGCAATTCTAGCAGTTTCACCGCAGAAATAAATAACATGCCCATCAATATTATCAGCCAAGAGATCTTTAACAATAGCAATATTAGGTTCAAATTTAACTTGCTCAGGAGGTGTATAAGTTCTAATATTGCTTTTACGAACCACAGTTGAAGCTTTAGCATGATCCTTTATCCTAACAGGGAAGGGTGGTTTCTCAACATAAGAAGTAGGAACAACAGGATCATTATAAGTGATAGTCTTTTCTTCAACTTCAACATGTGCAGCTACTTTTAGTTCTATGGGAGGATGCTATTTAAACCACTTCTCTTTGGGGAGATCAACATAAGAAGCAAAAGATTCACAGAAAGAAGCTACTATCTCAGAGTCAAGTCCATATTTAGTGCTAAAATTATGGAAAACATCGGTATCCATAAAAGATTTAACACAATCAAACTTATGTGTCATACCTGACTCCTTACCCTCGTCAAGATCCCAATCTTTAGAGTTGCGTTTAATTATATTCAATAAATCCCATTTGAATTCAATAGTCTTTATCATAAAAGAGCCAGCACAAGAAGTATCAAGCATGGTGCGATTGTTATTAGAAAGCCGAGCATAATTTTTTTGAATAATTATTTCTCTTGAGAGCTTATGTTTGGGGCATGAATATAACATTGATTTATGCCTCCCCCAAGCTTGAGCGATGCTTTCTCCTTCGCGAGGCCAAAAATTATATATATAATTGCGATCACGATGAACAAGATGCATAGGATAAAACTTCTGATGAAATTCCAATTTCAATCGTTTGTAGTTCCATGACCCCGTATCATCACATAGCCTGTACCATGTCGATGCATCTCCCTTCAAAGATAAAGGGAAGACCTTCTTAATAACATCATCGGGTATACCTGCAAAGCTTAAATAATCCACAAACTTCATCCACATAGATTAGGTGCTCCTCAGGATGCTTTGTTCCATCTCCTGCAAAAGGATTAGCTAGCAGTTCTCTAACATACCCGAAGGAACTTCAAAGGGGACATTTTCATTTGCAATAGGTTCAGTAGGTTGAGGAGCAACTCTTTGCTCTACTGGTCGGGGTGAAGATACCCTGAACAAGCCCCTCAGAGGATTACTTTCCATAGTAACAAGTGACAGTAAATTTCAGCACACTATATAAATTTTTCCTTACCAAATTCCACCTACCAAAGGCGCTTCACTCCCCGGCAACGGTGCTTAAAAGAGTCTTGATGACCCACAAGTATAGGGGATCTATTGTAGTCCTTTCGATAAGTAAGAGTGTCGAACCCAACGAGGAGCAGAAGGAAATGATAAGCAGTTTTCAGCAAGGTATTCTCTGCAAGCACTGAAATAATAGGTAACAGATAGTTTTGTGATAAGATAATTGGCAACGAGCAACAATTAACAAAAGGAAATAAAGTGCAGCAAGGTGTACCAATCCTTTTTGTAGCAAAGGACAAACCTGGACAAACTCTTATATAAAGAAAAGCGCTCCCGAGGACACATGGGAATTATCATCAAGCTAGTTTTCATCACGTTCATATAATTCGCGTTCGGTACTTTTATAATTTGATATGTGGGTGGACCGGTGCTTGGGTGCTGTTCTTACTTGAACAAGCATCCCACTTATGATTAACCTCTATTGCAAGCATCCACAACTACAACAAAAGTATTAAGGTAAACCTAACCATAGCATGAAACATATGGATCCAAATCAGCCCTCATTTAAGCAACGCATAAACTAGGGTTTAAGCTTCTATCACTCTAGCAACCCATCATCTACTTATTAATTCCCAATGCCTTCCTCTAGGCCCAAATAATGGTGAAGTGTTATGTAGTCGATGTTCACATAACACCACTAGAGGATAGACAACATACATCTCATCGAAATATCGAACAAATACCAAATTCACATCACTACTAATAGCAAGACTTCTCCCATGTCCTCAGGAACAAAAGTAACTACTCACAAAGCATATTCATATTCATAATCAGAGGAGTATTAATATGCATATAGGATCTGAACATATGATCTTCCAACAAATAAACCAACTAGCATCAACTACAAGGAGTAATCAACACTACTAGCAACCTACAAGTACCAATCCCAGACTTAGAGACAAGAATTGTATACAAGAGATGAGCTAGGGTTTGAGAGGAGATGGTGCTGGTGAAGATGTTGATGGAGATTGGCCCCCTCCCGATGAGAGGAGCGTTGGTGATGACGACGTTGATGATTTCCCCCTCCTGGAGGGAAGTGTCCCCGGCAGAACAGCTCCGCCAGAGCCCTAGATTGGTTCCGCCAAGGTTCCGCCTCGTGGTGGCGGAGTCTCGTCCCGAAAGCTTGCTTATGATTTTTTCCTCGACGAAAGACTTCATATAGCAGAAGATGGCCACCAGAGAGCCAACAGGGGGCCCACGAGGCTGGGGGCGCGCCCCCACCCTCGTGGACATGTGGTGGCCCCCCTGACGTATTTATTCCGCTCTGTATATTTTATTATTTCTAAAAATAACTTTCAGCTGACGAGGACATGTGGACATGTGGTGGCCCCCTGACGAGGCTTATGACTTTTGGAGTTGTGCAGAATAGGTCTCTAATATTTGCTCCTTTTCCAGCCCAGAATTCCAGCTGTCGGCATTCTCCCTCCTTATGTAAACCTTGTAAAATAAGAGAGAATAGGCATAAGTATTGTGACATAATGTGTAATAACAACCCATAATGCAATAAATATCGATATAAAAGCATGATGCAAAATGGATGTATCAATCATCACCATCTCCGGAGATTACACGAAGTCATCTACCTGTGCGGCTGCCAGCAGTCGGCTGGCTGAGTCCCTTGTGATTGCTGCCGAGAAGCGACTCCTTGACAGGGTTGTGGCCATGGCCGGCAAGCAGCCGGACATGTCCCCTGATCCCAAGGAGTCGGAAGCTGAAGGCTCCTTCAAGCCGGCCAAGGAGACAAAGAAGATACCATTGGACCTGGAGCACCCGGAGAGTTACGTTGTCGTAGGTACAAACCTCAACAGCAAATAGGAAAGCGAGCTTGTCGATTTCCTCGGGACATCTTTGCATGGTCTCCTAAGGACATGACGAGTGTTCCGACGGATCTCGCCGAGCACAAGCTACACGTCCGACCTGACGCCAAGCCGGTCAAGCAACCCCTCCTCCGCCTGTCAGAGGAGAAGAGAAGAATTGTCGGTGAAGAGATAGCCCGACTCCTAGCAGCCGGCTTCATTATGGAAGTATTCTATCCGAATTGGCTGGCCAACCCAGTCCTTGTACTGAAGAAGAACAACAAGTGGCACATGTGTATTGATTATACCAGCCTCAACAAAGCTTGCCCCAAAGATCTATTTGCCTTGCCATGGATCGACCAAGTGATAGACTCCACAGCCGGACGCGAGCTGTTGAGTTTTTTGGATGCATATTCAGGGTACCACCAGATCAAGTTGAACCCGACTGATAGGCTGAAGACCTCTTTCATCACACCATTCGGAGCCTTCTGCTACCTGATGATGATGTTCGGCTTGAGCAATGACGGTGCCACGTTTCAGCGTTGCATGCAGAAGTGCCTCCTCAAGCAGCTCGGCAGAAACGCCCACGTCTATGTGGACGATGTTGTGGTGAAGACGGAGAAGCGTGGGACCCTCCTAGAAGATCTCAAGGAGACTTCTGAAAATCTGCGTCGGTTTCAGATCAAGCTCAACCCAGAAAAGTGCGTGTTTGGAGTACCAGCCGGCCATCTCCTTGGCTTCCCGGTCTCAGAGCGCGGCATTGAGTGCAACTGTGAAGATCAAGGCCATCGATAGGATGGACAAGCCTACTCGACTGAGAGACGTTCAGAATTTCACCGGCTGCTTGGCATCCATCAGCCGGCTAGGCGAGAAGGGTCTTCCCCAGTACCAACTCCTGAAGAAAACCACTCACTTCGAGTGGAATGACAAGGCGGATGAGGCTTTTCTCCAGCTCAAGAAGATGTTGAACACGCCGCCTGTCCTAGCCGCGCCGGCTGCTAAGGAACCCATGCTCCTCTACATCGCCGCCACCAGCCGGGTGGTAAGCATAGTCATAGTAGTTGAGCGCAAGGAAGATGACAAGGTTCTGCCGGTCCAGAGACCGGTGTATTACTTGAGTGAAGTACTGTCGGCTTCCAAGCAGAACTACCCCCACTACCAGAAGATGTGCTACGGCGTGCATTTTACCGCCAAGAAGTTAAAGCCATATTTTCAAGAGCACCCCATCACGGTTGTTTGCACTACTCCGCTTGCCGAGATCATAGGCAGCCGAGATGCATCAGGCCGAGTGGCAAAATGGGCCATTGAGTTGGCTCCCCACACCATCTTCTACCAGCCTCGCACCACCATCAAGTCCCAAGCACTGGCCGACTTCCTCGTTGACTGGGCCGAGACCCAGTACCTGTCGCCAGCACCAGACTCCATCCATTGGCGGATGCACTTTGATGGTTCGAAGATGCACACCAGTTTGGGAGCTGGCATCGTCCTCACCTCTCCCAAAGGCGACAAGCTCAAATACACATTGCAAATCCATTTTGCTGCGCCAACAATGTGGCCGAGTATGAGGCACTAGTACACGGACTCCGTCTTGCCAAAGAGCTTGGCATTCGCCGGATTCTGTGTTATGGTGATTCAGACTTGGTGGTCCAACAGTCTTCTGGGGACTGGGACGCAAAGGATGCAAACATGGCAAGCTACCGCTTCCTCGTCCAGCAGCTCAGCGGATATTTTGAAGGGTGTGAGTTCCTTCACGTGCCACGAAATGACAACGAGCAAGCAGATGCCTTGGCACGGATTGGCTCCACCCGACAAGCCATACCAGCCGGCGTATCCCTCCAGCGCCTCCTCAAGCCATCCATCAAGCCTTCGCCAGAATCAGATTCTATCTTCGTGCCGGCTGCTCCTAAAATAGTCCGATCCGACTCAAAGGCCGCAGCAGTCGGCGCGGGGACTTCGGCAGGCGGCTCGGGGGCTGCAGCAGTCGCACCCGACCTGTGTGAGGGAGTCCTGGATTTGAGGGTCCTCGGACAACTGGACTATATACTTTGGCCGGACTGTTGGACTATGAAGATACAAGATTGAAGACTTCGTCCCGTGTCCGGGTGGGACTCTCCTTTGCGTGGAAGGCAAGCTTGGCGATTCGGATATGTAGATCTCCTTCTCTCAGAACCGACTTTGTGTAACCCTAGCCCCCTCCGGTGTCTATATAAACCGGAGGGTTTAGTCCGTAGGACAACAATCACAATCATAATCATAGGCTAGCTTCTAGGGTTTAGCCTCTCTGATCTCGTGGTAGATCAACTCTTGTATTACTCATATCATCAAGATCAATCAAGCAGGAAGTAGGGTATTACCTCCATCGAGAGGGCCCGAACCTGGGTAAACATTGTGTCCCCCGCCTCCTGTTACCATTAGCCTTAGACGCACAGTTCGGGACCCCCTACCCGAGATCCGCCGATTTTGACACCGACATTGGTGCTTTCATTGAGAGTTCCATTGTGCCGTCACAGTAAGGCTTAATGGCTCATCTTGTTGTCAAGGACAACATTACCTCTTGGGGAGCCCTGGCTGTAGGCCAAACTCTCCGACTAGGCGGCTTCGTCATGACCGCCCGTTCGTCCGACACACCTATGATGACTTCTCGGGTCATCCAAAACAGCCTCCACGTCGGCTCGGGATTTACCGAGCAGATGGATCCAATGGAGCTCTCTTCCTTCAACGAGCTCTTGGATCGCATCGCCGCACTGGGAATCGCTACGGACTATGATTGGATCGGGCTTAAACCCGACCAAAGGGAGATTAACTCTCCGCCGGTCACCCATCAGGTAGCGGTGGTGGAGGAGCAATGCAACGGTTCTTCCTCTATTTTGAGGACAAACTATGTCAGGATTCCCGAGCTCTCCGAGCCGGATACCTGTCTACGGGAGGACATGGCCCAAGCTTCGAACCTAGAATATGATAGCGGGCCAAAAAAATTGGGCAGCATCCCGGAGCCCGAACTGCCAAGCTCGAAAACTCCTCTGCCCCTGGGTCTCAGACTGGGTCAGGGTTTGGACCTAAATCTACCCACCCACCAAGACATAAGTGATCTTTCCCACATTAGACAAGAGCCCGAAGAGACAATACATCACTATTCCTCCTTGTAATGAGCAAGGTCAAGGACTATCGCGAGGAAGACGCAATTTCATTCTTTTGCAAAAATTGCACGGACAAGGGAATCCTCAACGCCATAAGTCACCGTGACATAGCACACTTCGTTGACTTGACGACAATAGTACCGAAGTACTATGCGATGGAAAGCACCTGGAAAAACCAAACAAAATTCTGGGATCCTCCGGCTCTCACTAAACCCCCCATCCGAGCTAAAAGGGTGTACTCTCGTAAGTCATCCGATCCAATTACAAATAAACCAAAGCCCACCATAGGGCATGGAACCGTATTGGAGGGATGGATCAATGGGCCATGCAAAATTCACAGTACACTGGATACCATGCCAACACACAGCCTTAGAGCATGTTGGATACTCCGGCAAGTGGCCAAGAGCGGCGAGGATCTCCTCATCAACAATACCATAGAGCACCATCCCGTGGAAAACAACAATACAGTATTGACAGTCTTCGAGACTTTCGCCTCAAATAATAGGCGCAAGCGAGCACTCCGCAGCCTCGCCGAAGTCTGCCACGTTGCATCAATAAATCCATGGAACGATACGGCCATAACCTTCAATGCCAATGACGAACCTCAATTCCGAACACACCGAGCACCAGCCGCTCTGGTCCTTAGTACAATTGTGGACGGCTTCCGGCTTACTAAAGTGCTCATGGACGGTGGCAACAGATTAAACCTCGTTTACGAGGAGACTCTTAACAAAATGGAAATAGACAAGAGCCGCATTGAGCAAAGCAGCACGACCTTCAGAGGAATCATCCCTAGTCGGGAGGCACGATGTGCGGGAAAAATCACACTAGATGTGGTATTCGGCACGCCGTAGAATTATAGGTCCAAAGAAATCACATTCCAAGTGGCCCTGTTCAATAGCGGATACCACGCCCTTTTAGGGCAGAAGGCATTCACAATCTTCTAAGCTATACCCCATTACGGGTACATGAAGCTCAAGATGCCCGGGCCCAATGGAATCATCACTCTAGCTAGTGATCCGGACATAGCACTCCGCGCCGAAAATAAAACCGCCAAGACCGCCCTCGAGGCGTTATCCGAAGCCCTCGCGGCCGAAGAACTAAGCGCAAGGCTCCACAAAGGATGGGACGACGTGATACTCGACAAAAGACCCAAATCCACCTCTTTTATACCAGCGGACGAAATAGTCAAATTCCAGGTCCACCCAACGGACCCTATAAAGACAGCATCCATCGGAGCACAGCTGAACCCCACAACAGACGCTGCACTGCGGGAGTTCTTGCGTGAGAATTGGGACATCTTCGCCTGGCATCCTTCAGACATGCCAGGAATCCCACGCAGGCTGGTCGAGCATAGCCTAAACATTCTAAAGGGATACAAGCCGGTCAAGCAGACTCTTCGGCGTTTCTCAAAGCCTAAGCAACAAGCCATGGGAGAGAAGCTAGCCAAGTTACTCGAGGCCGGATTCATTAGAGAAATAAAACATTCGGACTGGCTAGCAAACCTGGTAATGGTACCAAAGAAGGACAAATCCTGGCGCCTATGTGTCGATTTCAAGGACCTTAACAAGGCTTGCCCCAAGGATCCCTTTCCCCTCCACCGCATCGATCAAATCAGCGACGCTACCGCATGGCACGACTCATTGTGTTTCCTCGATGCATACTCCGGATACCATCAAATCAAGATGGCGGAGTCCGATCAAGCCGCAACGGCATTCATCACCCAATACGGCCCCTTCTGTTTTAACACCATGCCTTTCGGGCTCAAAAATGCCAGTGCAACCTATCAACGCATGATTCAGACATGCCTGGAAACACAAATCGGCAAAACAGTGGAGGCAAACGTAGATGATGTGGTCATCAAAACCAGACACGTCGAATCTTTAATAGACGACCTGAGGCTTATGTTCGACAATCTCCGAACATATGACATCAAGCTCAATCCGGAAAAATGCGTTTTCGGCGTGCCCGTCGGAAAGCTCTTGGGCTTCATCGTTTCCAATAGAGGAATTGAAGCAAATCCGACTAAAATCCGAGCTCTGTCACAGTTGGCTATCCCAACAGACCTCAAGCAAATCCAGAAATTAACTGGATGCGTGGCTGCCTTAAGCCGCTTTATCTCCCGATTGGGAGAAAAGGCACTACCTCTTTATCGCCTCCTCCGACGCACCGAACACTTCGAGTGGACGGATGCAGCCATGGCCGGATTGGAAGAAATAAAAGCCCTCTTGGCCAGCAACCCAATCTTGGCCGCACCAAATATCGGTGTACCAATGCTGTTAATATATAGCGGCAACTCACCAGGTTGTAAGCGCAGTGCTCGTCGTTGAACGAGAGACGGACGGACATAAGTTCCCGCTTCAAAAGCCAGTGTACTACGTATCCACTGTCCTCACCCCATGCAAATCACCCACATTATCAAAAGATAGCATACGCGGTCTTCATGGCATCCCAGAAACTACGACACTACTTTCAAGAGTGTTCAATCACGGTGGCCTCCGAAGTACCACTCAACGACATAATAAATAACCGCGATGCCACGGGCCAGATCGCTAAATGGGCTATCGAGCTCCTCCCTTTCGACATAACATAAAAACCACGGCGAGCCATTAAGTCGCAAGTACTGGTTGATTTCGTCGCCGAATGGACAGAAGCCGAACTCCCTAAAGAGTACGGCGCGTACTCCAATTGGATCATGCACTTTGACGGCTCTAAGATGCTGGCTGGTCTGGGGGCAGGCGTCATCCTGACATCCCCCACCGGAGACACAGTCCAATACGTACTCCAAATATTATACACAGACTCCAACAATGCAGCAAAATATGAGGCCCTGTTGCATGGTCTCCGGATGGCAGTCTCCATGGGCATTCAACGCCTAGAGGTGCATGGGGATTGAAACCTTGCAATATCTCAAATAAATGGAGACTTCGATGCCAAGGACCCAAAAATGGCGGCTTACCGCACTGTCGTCCTCAAAATGTTAGCTCGGTTCGAGGGGCTCGAATTCCACCATGTGGCCCGAGAAAACAATCAAGCGGCGGATAGCCTCGCCCGCATCGGCGCTAAGCGCGACCCTGTCCCACCTAATATCTTCTTGGAAAGGCTGTTCAAGCCATCTGTGGTGTGGGAAGGGGAGACTGGCAACAACAGTCCGGATCCAGCCACAACACCAGAGCCCGAACACTCTGACGTAATCGGAGGCTCCGCCACCAAAATAACACCTTCGGCCCACGTGATTATCGCTGTCATCGCCCCGTGGACAGAACCCTTCTTGGCTTACCTAAATAGGCAAGAACTCCCAGAGGACCCAAACGAGGCACGTTGCATTGTGCGGCGGTCTAAAGCGTACAAGGTCCACGAGGGAGAGCTTTATAAGAAAAGCGCTACCGGAGTACTTCAAAGGTGCATCTCCGAAGAGGAAGGATGACAACTCTTGGCAGAAATTCATGCTGGACTTGGCGGCCATCACGCCACAGCTCGGGCCCTTGTAAGCAAGGCCTTCCGTACAGGTTTCTACTGGCCGACAGCCCGAGCAGACGCATAGGACCTCGTCCAACATTGCATCGGTTGCTAGCTTTTTGCAAACCAAAGCCATATGCCACCTACCACTCTACAAACAATCCCCATTACTTGGCCCTTTGCGGTCTGGGGGCTTGATATGGTCGGACCCCTTAAAGGAGGAAGCCATAAGAAAAAATACCTATTGGTCATGGTGGATAAATTCACCAAATGGATAGAAGCCAAACCAGTTACTACGGCCGAGTCCAGACCAGTGATAGACTTCATATCCGGGGTTGTACACTGTTATGGTGTCCCCCACAGCATCATCACCGATAATGGCTCGAACTTCATAGATGACGAGGTAAAAACTTGGTGCGGCAACATGGGCATTAAGCTCGATTATGCCTCCGTCTATCACCCCCAAACAAACGGTCAAGTCGAACGAGCAAATGTTCTTATTATGAGCGGAATTAAACCCAGATTAGTGCGATCCTTGAAGGAATCAGATACGCACTGGGTTGAGGAGCTCGACTCCGTACTATGGGGGCTGCGGACCACGCCGAATCGCACTACCGGATACACACCATTTTTTATGGTGTACGGGCGCAGAGGCGGTACTACCCTGCGACATCATTCATGACTAACCTCGAGTATGCATGTACGAAGAGAAAGAAGCCGAGCTTGATCGGCAGGACAGTTTAGACGCCCTGGAGGAGGAGTGTGACGTTGCAAAAGCCCACTCCGCATTCTATCAGCAATAGGCTCGACGATATCAAAGCAGAGAAGTACGGGCCAAAACTTATAACGTTGGCGAACTCATTCTACACCTACCAGAGAAGAAAAAGGACAATCTCAAGCTCAAATGGGAAGGTCCCTTCATAATCGATAAAGTTCTAACCGGTGGAGCGTACCGTCTGCGTGATGCATCTGACAATCGACTCGAGCCAAACCCATGGAACGCGACCAGACTCCGAAGGTTCTATGCCTAGTGCCGGACTTTGTGTTCGTCTCCTTACCTCCACCTTTTATATATATATCATATATCTGGCTTTTTTTTCTCTTCCCTTTTTCTTCATGGCCTTAAAAGCTTAAAATGTGTCTTGACTACACAATCTTGATGCGCCGGGCGTGCTCATTATACATGGGGGCTTCTTATACAGAAGCTTAATATAATTATATTCGGGCTTTATGCCCCCTGCACATGTGTTACTCTTCCACATGTACCTTTTCTTTGCCATTATATGCATCGATATGACTTAAGTTTTGGCCAAGCTGGGTTGCCTGGCTCTTGTGTTTATGCCCTACGTTCCCGTTAACTCGGCTAGGGCATAAGGGGAGCACCTCTGCGATTGTTACTGCCGGGTCAGCCGGATGTGTACCTCAGACTGGGTGAAGCCGAAAGCTAGCGTTCTTAAGGGAATATTCGGTCGTTGATGTCGGTGTTCTAGGAACGGGGGTCCCCAGACTTGCCTGCCTGCGGCGTGCGGCGTGGCTCAAAGGAGGCCCAGGACGGCCCATCTTCATCAACGCAACTCAAGACCCTTGCGAGGGGCCAAGCCTCGCGGGGCGGACGACCAAGAGCTTCCTCAGGCACGACCTCGTCAGGCTGGCTCATGAGGAGGCGGAGAGTTCAAGGCAGGGTACCTCGCGAGGTGCCCGTGACGCAAGCCATGATTTACCAAGGGCGCCCACGAGGCGCCAGCCACAAGCGTCCTCCTTTACTCTTTGGTGCAAAGGGAGCAAGCGCGGCAAGAGCATCAAGCAAAGGCATCCGCTTTGTGCAACAAGACCAAGACCAGCCCCAACGGCTGGAATGCAGTCATCGTGGAGCCCAAGTAGGCGTCATCACCAGAGCCTTTGGCAGGTGAGGACCAACTTTAGTCAGGATAAGTGTACCAGCTGTTCCCCTTCGAAATGGCCAATTGTTGGTGCCCTTCCCGCTCAATATTTGGGAAGAGGCCCAGGGCCTTCGTCTATATAAGTAGAGCTAGCCACCATAACAGAGCCTCTCTTCCTCGGCTGGGAAGCAGGAACTTTGGAATCCAGAAAGAGAGAGAGGGAGAGACCCGATCCTCAAGCTAGAGCGACGGGATACCACTTAGCAGTTCATCACACCCACCAAGAACAGACCCTCGCGAGGCTGTTCTTCCTATCTTATTCCTCATCAGCCCAAGAGGCAATCCACACACCACACACTGGAGTAGGTTATTACACCATGATGGTGGCCTGAACCAGTATAAATCTTGCGTCTCTTGTGCCGTTCTTGTTAGTAGTTTAGGTCCCCTGCGATTCGGTGAGGTACGAGACGGCGGAGGGTTGGATCTCCGCGCGCACCCCAGAGTTCGAACCTTAAGGGTCTGCCGGAACCCGAAATCCGACATTTGGCGTGCCAGGTAGGGGTGCGCCGGAATCCGCCTTCTGCCACCTCGTGTCCCGTCGCATCGTCATCACCATGTCCGGCGACCAAGCGGGCAACCCAGATCCTTGGGCGGCGTGGCCCGCCCACGCAGAGCCGCTCGCCTCGGGCGACCCGTGCCCAGTGCAGCTCGCGGTCCGCGAGGGCCCGGGCAGCGGCGACGCGCACAGGCTTCGACGACTCTCACACCGTGACAGGCGCGGTCGGCAGCAAGGGCCTCCAACCACGCTGCGACCACATCACCATACACCCGCCGGGAGCAGGCGAACTCGAGGGCCGCGCTCACAGTGGCCCAAGAGCTGCTGCGGTGCAGGCCGGAGAGCGGCCGATGACGTCTTCTTGGAGCGAGTGTCGGAGCTCTGGGCTTCGCCGCCTCGGGGCTCACCCCTTCGCACCCAACTCCCACCTCGGGCCGAGGGCGGCCCGCACGGGCTCCACGCGCCCGCTGGCTCCAAAGCTACTCCAGACCGGGCGTGTTGTCGGCCGGGCGGGCGGGTTGCCCCGCCCGCCCGCGGAGAAGAAGGACTCGACGCAACTCACGGCCCTGGTGGATCGCCGCGCCACCACCCCATAGCGGGCGCATCAAGCAGAGTAGCAAGGCACGCTCAGCACTACGGCGTGGCCTTCGGGATGACGGCGCCGGAAGAATACGTGCCCCACATGATGGACCAAGGGCACCCGCATGAGGGAGAGCAAGACTCGCTCCTCAGCCCAATCTGGGGGGATGAGGCGCCAGAAGCCGCGCTCTTCCAGGAGCCTCGAGACGGTCCCACTGGTCACGCCGGGGGCGACGATTATCGGGTACCGCTACTTCCTCAAGAGCAAACATACGCTAACCATAGGTCGCAGGAGGTACAGGTCGAGGGGTAGGAGACTGCGGGAGCGGGGCAGAGATCCGACATCACCACCGCGGCATTCGGAGCAAGGCGTTCTCAGAAGGTAGGCCCTCTGCTGGGGAGGTGCCTCAGGGCCTGCCCCTGGCGGAGGACCCGTGCTCGTCGGGGGAACCGTGGCGACCGCTCTACCCACCGGGCGGCGTCCTGGTTTCCGGTCGTCGTTGGTGGCACTAGAGTGTGGCGCAAGGCGGGCCTCGTCTGGCGATATGAAGCAAGGCCGGTACTGTGAAGAAGGCCCGGTGCTGTGAAGCTCGCCGCCCGTGACACTCTCACGTAATAATGAGTGGGGCTGTACACGCCCGAGTCTCAGGGTGCCGGCCTCAGCCCCGAGGCTCCCTCCTACGCCCAAAGAGCAGCACTTAGCTCCGCGCTGGTGAGAAGACGTCCAAGACTAGACTAGGTGCCGGACGCGGCCTTTTTTCTGCTTTCATTGGTTTTCCCTCTGGCTGTCGTTTTCCCCTGTTGGATTTAAGTTGAATTTGAGCTTGAAGATTTGCGCGTATTCGGGGAAGGGGTGCTTAGTCTCGTTCGAGCAAATTTCTCGCGTTTCGGTTACAACTCCGCCTCAGCTGCCTCCCCTCGCGAGCCCCTCGTGAGCCGGGCTAGGCCAAGCTTCACAAGAGCCCACTGTCGCCGCTGGCCCTCTCCGGAGGGTTTTTTCTGCAGGTCCCTACGGATTCGATCAAGAGACACTCGGATCGCCTCAGCCTCCCACAAGGCTATCTCGGGCTCAGACTGAAACAAAGGTAAACCATCCAACTAGCGCGCGCTTAGCCAACCACTTGGCGCGGGCGTATGGGCAATGTAACACCTGCTAACACGAAGAACACAAGTTTTACATGAGGGGCTCCCCCTCCCAAAATGCTCTCACCTCCATCAGGCCAAAACCTGAGTTCTATTCATGCAGGGTAATGAAACAAGGGCAATACATGATCAGTCGGACAAATCCCCCAATGCATCCTCAGGAGCACCTCCCGAACCGTTGATGGCGTCGCTGGCCTTGCCGTCGCTGTCTGCGTGATCGTCGGCGGCGTCTGGGCCGTTCACCACGCCGCCCTCATCGGCGGCCACGACCACGCCGTCATCGTCCGAAGCGAAGGCCCGAACGAGGGCATCCACGTTGTCTTCCACCCAGTGCGCCAGGTCGCCCCGGATGGCCTGGGGAACTGGAGCGATGGCTGCGTCAAAATCGAAGTGAGGGTCCATGTCCCGGAGATGGCTGAAGACACGAGAGAAGGCGCGCCCGAGCAGCGCGCAGCTCCTCTCCTCCACCAACCTGTCGGCCCTGACCGACCGCGCCTCCAGCCGCGCCACCACGTTAGTGAAGAACTGAAGGTTGCCGGCGTAGTTAGCCGCGTGCGGCTGGCCTACTGCCGCCTCGCAGATATTATCCAAGGCTACGTTAGCTCTTTCCGGAAGCGTGGCGAGCATGGGACGGTGCTCATGCTCCAAGATTCGCCGCTGACGCATCTCGTCCGCGTTCTGGCGCGCAACAGCCTCGGCCTCCTCCACCCGCTGGCGAAGAAGGAGTGCCTCGGCCTGAGAGGTGGTGGTCTCCCTCTGCGCCACCTCAAGGGCGGCCCGAAGAGCATCGGCCCGCCGCGTCGCCTCCTCCATCTTGGCCCTCAAGGCAGAAGTCCTGCCCTCAGCCTCGGCCCTGATCAACCCCAGCCGCTCCTCAAACTCGCGCTCGAGGTTCGAGCGCGCCGCCGCCACTCGGCGTCCGACCTCCTCCAGGACGCGGGCTTCCCGTGCCGCGACCTCATCCTCTGCCCGCGTCGCCAAGCGCTCCCTCGTCTCCAGGCGCTCGTACTCGCGCGCGCGTTCGGCGGCTTCAAGCGTCAGCGCCTCCTCACGCTTCTGGAGCTCCGCCGGGTCACCGGAAGCCACCTTCATCGACGCGAGGGCTGCCTCGCGCAGCTCCGCTTGCTCCTCCAGTGAGTGACACCAGGGCGGAGTTCCGTGCCGCTCCTCCGCCGCCTCTTGCCGCTGTTAGCTGCCCGGCCTCCTCGGCGGCCCGAGAACAGCCTCCCGAGAGGCTGCCAACACGCCCGCCTCTTCATCATCAAGATCGCGCTGGCGGCGCTGCAAGGGCGGCGCCCTCCAGCTCGCGCCTTTCTGCGGCCAGGCGCAGGCCCTCGGCCTCAAGGCGCGCGTCTTCGTCAGCAAGCTCTTCACCAAGAAGGCTCACCGCGTCGGCTGCCCTTCGAAGAAATCCTTGGCGAAGGGCGCGACGCTCCCGGACGCGCTCGCGCACGTCCTCCACACCATCGACCGCCCCAGACGGGCGCCGGGAGCCACGCATCAACACTCCCCCTCCGGGCAGGCTGGGGCTGGCACCCGCTGACGGCCGGGTGCGCCGCGCCAAGCCCGGCCCGAGCCAGCCCATCCCTGCATTTAGGGGCACAGAAGCGCCTCGGCCGATCGCCTTCCACGACTAGGCGAGAAGCCCACAGCTAGCTATGCCTCGGGAAGGCTCGCGAGGAAGGATCGGAGGCGCCAGAGGGCCACGACACGCCTCAGGACGGCTCACCTCCCCGGTCGCCCTCACCACAAGAGCTCCACTGCTTGGAGCACTCGAGGACTGGGGAGGGGGCGAAGCCGGGGAGGACGGCTCCTCACCCGTCTCCATAAGCTCGGAGGGAAGGGCCTGCAGGCGGGGATCGACAAGCAGCAGAAGAATCAGGAGCTGGAGAAGGAGAAGGCTTACTCGTCAGTAGCAAAGTACTTCCTGCGCTTCAGCAGGCGACAAGGGTAATCATCGCCCAGGGCCTCCCTTCTCTTCCGGAGGGCCTCGAAGTTGACGCGGAAACGACCCAAGATTTGAGCGCAGGTATCAGCCTGAGGCGAGGGAGAAGCATCAAGTCGGCTCGCGTCAGGGACGTCTGCCTGACGCGCGCTGCTAGTCGTCTCACCAAGAGAAGCAACAGGGGCCTCGGGGGCTCCATCCGCGGGCGCTGCGGGCGGCTGCCTGCCGCCCTCAGCCGCAGCGGCATGAGCCTCAGGAGCTGCCCCCTCACGAGCATCACCCGGCGTTGTCACCCCGGCGGGGGTCCCTTCGGCCTCTGGCGGCTTGTGCCTCCCTGCTCCGCCACTTGAGGAGGAGCCGCCTTGGCCGATTGGAAGGGCTGTCACCACCACTGGATTCTCGCGAGGCCCCTGGAGACCAGCGGGGCGCAGCCCCCATTCATCAAAGATAGGCATCTGGTTCCCAGATCACCCTGTTCCGACAGAGGAACAACAAGGCCCCTTCATGCCGGATGCCACCGGGGTTAGGATCGCCAGTCAGGACCAGGAGCACTTTCCTTAGCGCTCAAGGCCAGTCCTCTTCCCGAGCCTCATACGATCACCAGTTCACCAAGGCCCACATCCGGTGGGAATGGCGTTGGAGAGGAGCAATGCGGCGATCGTGAACTCCTTCACCACCTTGGGCGCCACACAAGTGACCTCGAGAACGCCGGGCGGCGCAGACGAAGATGAGCCGAGGGCTTGAAAGCGTCTCCGCCCCACCTGAATTGGGGACTGCAGCGGTTGGCTCGAGAAGCGAGGGGCTGGGCACCCCACATCCATGTACAGCCACCTCTCGCGGAACTCAGCCGCAAGCGGAGGCAAGCTGAAGTCAATCCCTGAGGCCGTGTCTCGGGCGCGGCGACGAAGCTCACGCACGCCGAGCATTGAGCGGGGTCGACAAGGCACAGAGAGAAGAAGTGGCGCAGTAAGGCAACCGAGGGAAGGATGCCCATCATCGCCTCACAAACGAAGGCGAAGACTGAGAGAAGAGCAATGGACTCAGGACCCAGATGCATCATGTGGATCTGATGGTGGGAAAGCACGACATTGAAGAAATCGAGAGAAGGGGGAACCAGGTCCGCCCTGTATGCCAAATACCGGACCTCGGTGACTATCCTGTCGATGGCGGCGAAGTGGGGCCGCTGGGCCGTCGTCCTCCCGCATTCGTTGAAGGAGGTGGCCAGAGCCGAACTGACCTTGCCCAAGCCCTCCAGATTAAGTATGATCGACGGGTCGACAGCAGAGGCCGCCGGCGGCGGCGAGCGAGGCGAAGGCGCAGGTTTCTTCCCTTTCCCTTTCTTCGTCGGAGCCATGGCGATCGAAAGGGGGAAGGGGGGATTTGAGATTGGATTGGAAATGGAAGCTGGAGTTCGAGAGAGGGAAGGACAGGAGCGCACAAGCAGCGAAGAGGGGAACAGATGTGTGTGCAGCGTGTCCGCCTAGCAAGGCACGAAATAAGGAGGCGTGGGGAACAAGTGCACCACGTCCAATCAACCGCCATGCGTCGCCCAAGGCCGCAGCTATTAGGGCCGCGACGCCGCACTTGCCCTTTCGCCTCTGCTCGGCCAAGTTCGGGCGCCGTGGGCCCGGGCTCTTGTCGGCGTTACGGGAACGGGGTCCCCGGACATGCTCGCCTGCGGCTGCGGCGTGGCTCAAAGGAGGCCCAGACGGCCCATCTTCATCAACGCAAGCTCAAGACCCTCGCGAGGGGCCAAGCCTCATGGCGGACGACCAAGAGCTTCCTCGAGCCACGGCCTCGTCGGGTTGGCTCATGAGGAGGCGGAGAGTTCAAGGCAGGGTACCTCGCGAGGTGCCCGTGGACGCAAGCCATGACGACCAAGGGCGCCCGATCGAGCGCCAGCCAGCTGCGTCCTCCTTTCCTCTTTGGTTCAAAGGGAGCAAGCGCAGCAAGAGCATCAAGCAAAGGCATCCGTTTCGGTGCAACAAGACCAAGACCAGCCCCAACGGCTGGAACGCAGTCATCGTGGAGCCCAAGCAGGCGTCATCACCAGAGCCTTTGGACGGCGAGGACCAACTTTAGTCAGGATAAGTGTACCCGCTGTTCCCCTTCAAAATGGCCAATTGTTGGCGCCCTTCCCGCTCAATATTTGGGAAGAGGCCCAGGGCCTTCGTCTATATAAGTAGAGCTAGCCACCATAGCAGAGCCTCTCTTCCTCGGCTGGGAAGCAGACACTTTGGAATCCAGAAAGAGAGAGAGGGAGAGACCCGATCCTCAAGCTAGAGCGACGGGATACCACTTAGCAGTTCATCACACCCACCAAGAACATACCCTCGCGAGGCTGTTCCTCCCTGTACTGTTCCTCATCAGCCCAAGAGGCAATCCACACACCACACACTGGAGTAGGGTATTACACCACGATGGTGGCCTGAATCAGTATAAATCTTGCGTCTCTTGTGCCGTTCTTGTTAGTAGTTTAGGTCCCTGCGATTAGGTGAGGTACGAGACGGTGGAGGGTTGGATCTTCGCACGCACCCCAGAGTTCGAACCTTAAGGGTCTGCCGGAACCCGAAATCCGACATGTGAACAAAAGACGACTTTTACTTATTTCAATACATGCGTGATACGTCTCCAACGTATCTATAATTTATGAAGTATTCATGCTATTATATTATCCATCTTGGATGTTTATGGGCTTTATTTTACACTTTTATATTATTTTTTGGGACTAACCTATTGACCCAGAGCCCAAAGTGCCGCCTCGCTTTTTTCCCTTGTTTCAAAGAGTTTCGAAGAAAAGGAATATCAAACGGAGTCGAAACGGAATGAAACCTTCTGGAGAAGTTATTTTTGGAAGGAAAGCAACCCGGGAGACTTGGAGTGCACGCCAGGAAAGCAACGAGGGAGGCACGAGGCAGGGGGCGCGCCCTCCACCCTCATGGGCCCCTCGTGGATCCCCTGACGTACTTCTTTCACCTATATATATTCCCATATACCCTAAAAACTTCGGGGAACAGAATAGATCGGGAGTTCTTCCGCCGCAAGCCTCTGTAGCCACCAAAAACCAATCGGGACCTGTTAAAGACTGCCGGAGGGGGGATCCTTCACCGGTGGCCATCTCCATCATCCCGGCACTCTCCATGACGAGAAGGGAGTAGTTCACCCTCGGGGCTGTGGGTATGTACCAGTAGCTATGTGTTTGATCTCTCTCTCTCTCTCGTGTTCTTGATTTGGCACGATCTTGATGTATCGCGAGCTTTGCTATTATAGTCGGATCTTATGTTGCTTCTCCCCCTCTAATCTCTTGTAATGGATTGAGTTTTCCCTTTCAAGTAATCTTATTTGATTGAGTCTTCAATGATTTGAGAACACTTGATGTATGTCTTGCCGTGCGTATCTGTGGTGACAATGGGATATCACGTGATTCACTTGATGTATGTTTTGGTGATCAACTTGCGGGTTCCGCCCATGAACCTATGCATAGGGGTTGGCACACGTTTTCGTCTTGATTCTCTGGTAGAAACTTTGGGGCACTCTTTGAGGTTCTATGTGTTGGTTGAATAGATGAATCTGAGATTGTGTGATGCATATTGTATAATCATACCCACGGATACTTGAGGTGACATTGGAGTATCTAGGTGACATTAGGGTTTTGGTTGATTTGTGTCTTCAGGTGTTATTCTAGTACGAGCTCTAGGGCTGTTTGTGACACTTATAGGAATAGCCCAACAGATTGATTGGAAAGAATAACTTAGAGGTGGTTTCGCACCTACCATAATCTCTTCGCTTGTTCTCCACTATTAGTGACTTTGGAGTGACTCTTTGTTGCATGTTGAGGGATAGTTATATGATCCAATTATGTCATTATTGTTGAGAGAACTTGCACTAGTGAAAGTATGAACCCTAGGCCTTGTTTCAACGCATTGCAATACCGTTTACGCTCACTTTTATCATTAGTTACCTTGCTGTTTTTATATTTTCAGATTAAAAAACCTATATATACCATCCATATTGCACTTGTATCACCATCTCTTCGAACTAGTGCACCTATACAATTTACCATTGTATTGGGTGTGTTGGGGACACAAGAGACTCTTTGTTATTTGGTTGCAGGGTTGCTTGAGAGAGACCATCTTCATCCTACGCCTCCCACGGATTGATAAACCTTAGGTCATCCACTTGAGGGAAATTTGCTATTGTCCTACAAACCTCTGCACTTGGAGGCCCAACAACGCCTACAAGAAGAAGTTTGCGTAGTAGACATCAAGGTCTTTTCTGGCGGCGTTGCCGGGAGGCTAGGTAAGCGACACTCACACCCCGTCAACTAAGCTCTTTTCTGGCGCCGTTGCCGGGGAGGTGAGTGCTTGAAGGTATATCTTTAGATCTTGCAATCGAATCTTTTTGTTTCTTGTTTTAGCACTAGTTAGTTTATAAAAGAAAACTACATAAAAATTGAATTGGTTTTACCTCATACGCTTCATCTTTTTAATATCTTTCGTGAGTATGATGGGAAGGAAAATTGTGCCAAAGTGCTAGAAGAAGAATGCATTAAAATGTTTGGCACTAAATATTTGAATGATGAGCATAATTGCAATGTTGTTAGTATGAATTCCTTGAATATCCATGATGCTAATGATATGCAAAGCCACAAGCTTGGGGATGCTATGTTTGATAAATATGATATTTTTTGTCCCCCATGCTTTGATGAGCAAATTTACCATGATGAAAGCATGCCTCCTATCTATGATGATTATTGCGATGACACGTATGCTATAAAGAATAATGATTACCATGAAAATTTTCATCTTGATCTTAATTTTCAATCATATGATAGTTATTTTGTTGAGTTTGCTCCCACTACTATTCAAGAGAAGAATTTTGCTTATGTGGAGAGTAGTAAAATTTCTATGCAAGTAGATCATGAAAAGAATGCTTTAGGTGCTGGTTATATTGTTGAATTCATTCATGATGCTACTGAAAATTATTATGAGGGGGGAACATATGCTTGTAGGAATTGCAATAATATCAAGTTTCCTCTCTATGTGCTTAAAGTTTTGCGATTATGCTTGTTTTGCCTTCCTATGCTAGTTGATTATTGTTCCCATAAGTTGTTTGCTCACAAAATCCCTATGCATAGGAAGTGGGTTAGACTTAAATGTGCTAGTCATATTCTTCATGATGCTCTCTTTATGTTTCAATTCTTATCCTTTTGTGAGCATCATTGAAATCATCATGCCTAGCTAGGGGCGTTAAACGTTAGCGCTTGTTGGGAGGCAACCCAATTTTATTTTAGTTACTTGCTTTTTGTTTCTGTTTAATAATAAATAATACATTTAGCTTCAGGTTAGATGTGTTTTTATGTTTTAATTAGTGTTTGTGCCAAGTAGAACCTTTGGGAAGACTTGGGTGAAGTCTTTATGATCATGCTGTAAAAAAACAGAAACTTTAGCGCTCACGAGATTAGCTATTTTTTTTTACTGGAGAGTGGTATTTAGTTGATTAATTTTTCAGATGTTTACTAGAAAAACTCCTCAGGTATACCAATTTATTTTAGAATTTTTGGAGTTCCAGAAGTTTGCGTTAGTTACAGATTACTACAAACTGTTCTGTTTTTGACAGATTCTGTTTTTAGTGTGTTGTTTGCTTATTTTGATGACTCTATGGCTAGTAAAATAGTTTATAAACCATAGAGAAGTTGGAATAAAGTATATTTAACACCAATAAAAATAAAGAATGAGTTCATTACAGTACCTTGAAGTGGTGTTTTGTTTTCTTTCGCTAACGGAGCTCACGAGATTTTCTGTTAAGTTTTGTGTTGTGAAGTTTTCAAGTTTTGGGTAAAGATTCGATGGACTATGGAATAAGGAGTGGCAAGAGCCTGAGCTTGGGGATGCCCAAGGCACCCCAAGGTAATATTCAAGGACAACCAAGAGCCTAAGCTTGGGGGTTCCTCGGATGGCATCCCCTCTTTCGTCTTTGTTCATCGGTAACTTTACTTGGAGCTATATTTTTATTCACCACATGATATGTGTTTTGCTTGGAGCGTCATTTCCTTTTGTTAGTATTTACTTGATATTATTTATAATAATGTTTTGCATCTTTATTTTCATTAAAATGTCAAGGATAGCTTTTACCATGCTTATTTTGCAAGTCTACATGTTGCTGTTTGAAAACAGAAAGTTTACCGCTGTTGCAAAAATTCCCTAAAAAAGTCAGAATGTGATAAAATGTTTAGAACTTTTGCATATTAAGCTCTTATAAATTCACTACAGTGGGAATTTTATTTCATAATTTTTGGAGTTATGGAAGTATGATGAATCTTTCATTCTTTACAGACTGTACTGTTTTGGCATATTGCTGTTATGTTTGCATATGTTTGCTTGTTTAATGATTCTATTTGAGGATAGGAGTATTAAATATGCAGAGGAATTTAGTATGCAATGTTGAATAATAACTTTAGTGATTTTCTACAGTATAGTATGATAAGGTTTTTGCATTGGTTTATACTAACTTATCTCACGAGTCTTTGTTGAGTTTTGTGTGGATGAAGCTTTTGAGATTTAGGAAACCGTGATATGAGAGGAATTAAGGAGACACAAAAGCTCAAGCTTGGGGATGCCCAAGGCACCCCAAGATAATATTTCAATAAGTCTCAAGCATCTAAGCTTGGGGATGCCCCGGTAGGCATCCCACCTTTCTTCTTCAACAATTATCGGTTAGTATCGGTTGAACCTAAGTTTTTGCTTCTTCACATGATGTGTGCTATCCTTGAAATGTCATTTTATTTTGTTTTGCTTTCTGCTTGAATAAAATACATTAGATCTGAAATTCTTAAATGATAGAGAGTTTTCACATAGCTACATAATTATTTAACTACTCATTGATCTTCACTTATATCTTTTTGGAGTAGTTTGTCATTTACTCGTGTGCTTCACTTATATCCTATGAGTAAATGGTTGAATGATTTGAATGTCATAAATCTGAAATTATTTATGTTTCATATGCTTATTCCATGGGGAGTAATGACTTTAAATAAAATAAGTAGAGGTGGTAAATTTATTGAAGGTTAGCAAACATTGTATTGGTCACTTGAACAATTCATGAAAGAATATTGAAGGAAGAGAGATTTCACATATAAATATACTATCTTGGATATCTTCTATGATTGTGAGCCCCATTAATTATTTTCAAACCTGAGCAAATTAGTTGAAGTTGGACAAGGAAGACAACATAATGAGTTATGCTTGGGTATATTTGTATAGAAGTTATATTGTTATGGATCCTCTAACATGTGGTGCTTGCTATTTATAATCCTTTGCTAGCCAAAATATCTGTTCTAAGCGGGAATACTGCTTGTGCATCCAAATTCCTTGAACCAAGTTTCTTCCATGAGTGTCCACCATATCTACCTATATGCGGTATTTACCTGCCGTCCCAAGTAAATTTGCATGTGCCAAACTCTAAACCTTCAAATAATAATCTGTTTTGTATGCCCGAATCGCTCATGTAGCGACTAGGGGCTAGCAGGATCTTCCATGCTAGGTGGGTTATTCTCACGATGAGTGGACTCCGCTCATCATTCACGAGAAAATGGCTGGTAACTGGGATGCCCAGTCCCATGATCAAAAGATCGAAATCAAATCAAAAATAATTGCAAACAAAACTCCCCCAGGATTGATGTTAGTTGGAGGCACCCGTTGTTTCGGGCAAGCCATGGATTGATGATTGTTGGTGGAGGGGGAGTAAAAATCTTTACCTTTCTGTTTGGGAACCGCCTATAATGTATGTAGTATGGAAGATATTGGGAACTCTTGGTCGTTATGTTGACAATGAAAGCATACCTCTCAAAATTATTTTCATCTCTATTTTTGCTTCGAGCTTTGGCACCTCTGCAAATCCCTGCTTCCCTCTGTGAAGGGCCTATCTTTTACTTTTATGCAAGAGTCAATAGTATTCCTTCTCATTCCAACCTACTCTTTAGTTGGCAAGCATCATGTGATGGAAAGATCTAAGCATATATGGCCATTCAAATATATTTGAGCATGAATTATTAATGTTGACATTACCCTTGAGGTAAAAGGTTGAGAGGCGAAACATTAAGCCCCTATATTTCTCTGTGTTCGATGAATACTATTTGTTCTAAAAATATGCTTTGAGTGGTAGCAATCATGGAAGACTAAAACATAGTTGAGTATGTGAAGTTTGCTGAATCAAAGCTCTGAGATAGACTCTTCCTGAAAATAAGATGAATTGTAATTGTTTGATGACTAATAACACGGTTTGTTAGTTTTCAAGGAAGTTTATGATCTATACTTTAACATGTGAATAGCTTGTTACTTGACCATGAAAAGTTCTATGAGTTGAGCTACTGTTATGGCATATAAGGATGCGATAAAAGTTGATTGAAATTATCATTGATCAAACTTATGCACCTCCTAGCATTCACACTTCATAAAGTATTTCTTTTATCATTTACCTACTCGAGGACGAGCAGGAATTAAGCTTGGGGATGCTGATACGTCTCCAACGTATCTATAATTTATGAAGTATTCATGCTATTATATTATCCATCTTGGATGTTTATGGGCTTTATTTTACACTTTTATATTATTTTTGGGACTAACCTATTGACCCAAAGCCCAAAGTGCCGCCTCGCTTTTTCCCTTGTTTCAGTGTTTCGAAGAAAAGTAATATCAAACGGAGTCGAAACGGTATGAAACCTTCTGGTGAAGTTATTTTTGGAAGGAAAGCAACCCGGGAGACTTGAAGTGCACGCCAGGAAAGCAACGAGGGAGGCACGAGGCAGGGGGCGCACCCTCCACCCTCGTGGGCCCCTCGTGGCTCACCTGACGTACTTCTTTCACCTATATATATATTCCCATATACCCTAAAAACTTCGGGGAACATAATAGATCGGGAGTTCCGCCGCCGCAAGCCTCTGTAGCCACCAAAAACCAATCGGGACCCTGTTCCGGCACCCTGCCGGAGGGGGGATCCCTCACCGGTGGCCATCTCCATCATCCCAGCGCTCTCCATGATGAGAAGGGTGTAGTTCACCCTCGGGGCTGAGGGTATGTACCCGTAGCTATGTGTTTGATCTCTCTCTCTCATGTTCTTGATTTGGCACGATCTTGATGTATCGCGAGCTTTGCTATTATAGTTGGATCTTATGTTGCTTCTCCCCCTCTACTCTCTTGTAATGGATTGAGTTTTCCCGTTGAAGTAATCTTATCGGATTGAGTCTTCAATGATTTGAGAACACTTGATGTATGTCTTGCTGTGCGTATCTATGGTGACAATGGGATATCACGTGATTCACTTGATGTATGTCTTGGTGATCAACTTACGGGATCCTCCCATGAACCTATGCATAGGGGTTGGCACACGTTTTCGTCTTGATTCTCCGGTAGAAACATTGGGGCACTCTTTGAGGTTCTATGTGTTGGTTGAATAGATGAATCTATGATTGTGTGATGCATATAGTATAATCATACCTACGGATACTTGAGGCGACATTGGAGTATCTAGGTGACATTAGGGTTTTGGTTGATTTGTGTCTTAAGGTGTTATTCTAGTACGAACTCTAGGGCTATTTGTGACACTTATAGGAATAGCCCAACATATTGATTGGAAATAATAACTTAGAGGTGGTTTCGTACCCTACCATAATCTCTTCGTTTGTTCTCCACTATTAGTGACTTTGGAGTGACTCTTTGTTGCATGTTGAGGGATAGTTATATGATCGAATTATGTTATTATTGTTGAGAGAACTTGCACTAGTGAAAGTATGAACCCTAGGCCTTGTTTCAACGCATTGGAATACCGTTTACGCTCACTTTTATCATTAGTTACCTTGCTGTTTTTATATTTTCAGATTACAAAAACCTATATCTACCATCCATATTGCACTTGTATCACCATCTCTTCACGAACTAGTGCACCTATACAATTTACCATTGTATTGGGTGTGTTGGGGACACAAGAGACTCTTTGTTATTTGGTTGCAGGGTTGCTTGAGAGAGACCATCTTCATCCCTCGCCTCCCACGGATTGATAAACCTTAGGTCATCCACTTGAGGGAAATTTACTACTGTCCTACAAACCTCTGCACTTGGAGGCCCAACAACGTCTACAAGAAGAAGGTTGCGTAGTAGACATCAATGCCCCCAGATGTTTATATCCTGCGTCTCTTTTCGCAGTTCGGACATGCACATTAATGCATGCGTGCCTAGGGAAAGGAACCCTTACCGGAACTATTCTCCCTGGAAGATGTTTCTTACTATCCATGTAATATAACATAGCTAGTTGGGTACTTGTCTGTTCAAGCACTTATGACCCCTACACCTGGTTTCCACGCGTACCCCTGTTTTTACATAACTGAGTGGGTATTTGGATACACTCCAGACTGTCGGGTCCGGAGGTCGAAGCGAAAAGGTCCGCCATGAAAAATGATTTATAATCCGGCTCGGGACAACATATGTCCTTTGAAGTACACTGTCACTTCGACTGACTGAATTCTTTTTCTATACCATCCAACAGGCTGTCTAGCCTACAATCCTATTGGGAATACTTTGCGGCTAATTTTACCTGGTCATATACCAGACTAATGGGGATCTCTTTCCCATCAGACCCTACAGGTCCGACCTCGGCCATGTGATTTGGGCCGGCCTTGGAATATCGCGTCTTCACCATGGTCCAGGATTCCCTTGCACCTTGTCGGCATGCCGATCTTCCATAATTGGAAGCGCCGCCGCGCTCCCTTGAGCATCTCTACGAGCTCCCCCATGCCTCCTGGCACGGAGGAGGATGGCCACAAGGCCTAGGCAATGCCTTGCATAACCTGCCAAACTCGTTTATGCAGTTGTGAGAGCTCTTGCAGAAGATCGCCCGCAGATCCGGGCATCTCCTCCTCGGGACGACCCGTCAGCATACCTACAGAAATAACTCTGTTAGCCGGTTTCTTCGCCGAACTCTATAAAAGTTCGTTCAAGCACTTACTAAAGATGCCGCGTCGAAGTATCTTATTCTCCTTTACCGAGTAAGCAAGCTGGGCCCGAACATCTTTCAGTTCAACGCCCAGCCGGGTATTGGTATCTTGGAGATCATTTTTCTCCCGCCTAACCTGCGTAAGCACGCGCTCACTAGCCTCTAGCTGTCGTTGAGCATGTGGCTCATCCCCTCGCATGATCTTCGGATTCACTCCGGGATTATCTGCAGAATCTATTGTTAGATTGGCATGCATGCCGAATGCTAACTGGTACATGTCATTTCATTCTTTTCGATCAAGAGAAGTATTACCAGATGGGGCCTTCTTGGACTCCTCCATTCAGGCAACTGCGGCCCGTAGCTAGGCTTTGCATTCCTCCAGCTCTTGAGACAACTGGGTATTCTTCTCCATAAGAACCTACACATATAATGATCCTTAAATCAGTTGTGCCAACTGTTTCAAGTCTCATGGGCTACTGATATACATAATTATCAGATTTTCTTACCCATATATCCTTTACATACTGGTCCGTCGCTCTGGCAAGGCCATTTTGAGCAGCTCGGATGTACGCGTCTCCTGAGTTGAAGGCGTCGAACGCCTCTTCGAAGAAACTAGGGTTGCGGAGTATGGCCCGGCGACGCTTGTGATTCATGGCGCTCTCCACTTCGGAATTCGTAGTGGACAGCCTATCCGCATCCTCTGTAGGAGGAACATTTGGTGTTGTCCCCGCGTTAGCATCTGACCCTAAGTCCGGCTCTAGAGTCCGGCTGGTGGACGCGTGGCCGACAAGCCCTCCGGACACGGTCCGCGAGCGTTTTTTCTGCCAGGAACCATGAACGTTATTATATTTTAAAGACGACAACCACGGAGCAGGGTTTTTCATACCTCTGCGACGGTGTCTCAGTCCTGACTGCCTTCCTTTTAAGCCTACCCGGCTTCGGTGCCCCTTGGTGATGAGTCACCGCGGGTTCGGCATGGCGCCCCGAGGGCCTTCCCTGTAAGAAGCAATACGTGTGCGGCGGATAAAGTGCAAAGAAGGGATCCTTCTTGGAAGTTGGGACTCCGGTTTTACTTACATGCGATGCAGGGAGCGGGCCAGGATAATCGGCTATGATCGCCACCAAGGCACCGTTGCAGCTTAATTGATAGAACGTCCTGTCGACGAGCTCCACAAATATGTCCGGATCTTCCTTGAGTCCGGGGTCGAGGGCCCGGTTAGGGTCCTCTGGCTGTGGAGACGGGCTGTGGACCTCCCTCACAGCTTTTCGCAGTTCCTACTATGAAATAGCAAGGTAATATTTTTGATAAAAATGCGGGAAGGTCTGGAATAAAAGGTAGCAGCTCAACCAGTTTAGGGGGTTGTACACGGAGAATCCATCCCGTGGCTTAATGCTGATGAACTCCTCTTCCTCTCCTTTGTACAAATCGGACAGTATTTTCGCTAGAACAGCGGCGGAGTCCGGACCTTTACGACCGCAGCGGGTGGCATCGTCTTCTCCAATGAAGTTCCACATGGGTTTCCCGATATTGAAGTGGCTGCAGCCCCCGCATTATACATATTGACATAACCTCGACTATTGTCAGTCCTAACTTGGCCAGCATTTTTATCCTGCGCATCAGGTAAAGGACCTCTCTGTTATCTTCCTCCTGGGGGGCTCCGAGGGCGCCAGCTGTGGCGTTTCTTCAAAGGGGCATTATCAAATTCGGGAAGACCCATGCGAAT
Source organism: Aegilops bicornis (assembly GCA_021605145.1). NCBI lineage: Eukaryota > Viridiplantae > Streptophyta > Magnoliopsida > Poales > Poaceae > Aegilops > Aegilops bicornis. Next base: position 626,229,000 of record CM038671.1, on the reverse strand, counting down.
AGGGTCCGGAAGGGGGACGTCCTCCATATAAAACCACTCCGAAGGCCAGTCTTCGGATGTCTTCTTCGGAGTACCGGACAAGTATCCGGTCCCAGCGATGCGCCATATTTTGGCTCCGCCCACTTGATATATTGACCCCTCCAGTGTACGGGGTACGAGGCATAAAAGCCTCTTCCACAACTCGAAGTGAGCTTCGCAGCCCAGAAACAGCTCGCAATAGGCGACGTAGCCGGCGATGTGTAATATGGAGGCGGGAGTAAAGTTGTGCAGCTGGAGGCCATAGAACTCCAGGAGCCCGCGGAGGAACGGACGGATTGGAAATCCGAGTCCCCTCAATAAGTAAGGGACAAGGCATACCCACTCCCCCCTGGATGGGTTGGGAAAGCTCTCCGCTTGCTCCCCGCCATTATAAGTGGCAAGTCCGGCTCGGATGGGGACCATATACGCAGGAGGGAGAAACCCCTGGGTCTGCAACTCTACTAATTAGCTGTGGGGGATGGAACACTTGTCCCAGTTGCCTGGCTTAGTGCTATGGGAGCGAGAGGAGGAGCTGCGATGGCCGGCCCTGGTGGGATGGTCTTTTCCGGGCGCGCTCTGAGGGATACTCGCTACAAGAGGATGGCGTGATCTGGATCTAAGGATCCCCGTCTCTTTAAATAGACGATTTACTTACATGGTTAGGGTGGCAAATGTAAAAATGCCCTGACTTCTCGCATTCGCTCGACACATGGAGATAGCCATTATTAAAGCACAGAAGCCGAGGAGTGCAACATTCATGGGAAGCCGGACACTACTGGTTACGACAGGTACTCGGGATTTGGAGAAGAACCCGCCTTGCAATGTCGAAGACAATATGCACGCCGGACTCATCGCCATTGAAGCCTGGTTCAGGGGCTACTGAGGGAGTCCTGGATTAGGGGGTCCTCGGACAGCCTGACTTTATACTTTGGCCGGACTGTTGGACTATGAAGATACAAGATTGAAGACTTCGTCCCGTGTCCGGGTGGGACTCTCCTTTGCGTGGAAGGCAAGCTTGGCGATTCGGATATGTAGATCTCCTTCTCTGTAACCGACTCTGTGTATCCCTAGCCCCCTCCGTTGTCTATATAAACCGGAGGGTTTAGTCCGTAGGACAACAGTCACAATCATAATCATAGGCTAACTTCTAGGGTTTAGCCTCTACGATCTCGTGGTAGATCAACTCTTGTATTACTCATATCATCAAGATCAATCAAGCAGGAAGTAGGGTATTACCTCCATCGAGAGGGCCCGAACCTGGGTAAACATTGTGTCCCCCGCCTCCTGTTACCATTAGCCTTAGACGCACAATTCGGGACCCCCTACCCGAGATCCGCCAGTTTTGACACCGACACCGGGGACTTCAGATCCCGGCCCGGGGACTGCAGCAGTTTGCTCGGGGACTTCAACGGCACAGCAGGCGGTGGCCGACTCCAAACCGCCACCTACAAACCCAACCACCCCAATACAAGTGGCAGTACTGATAGTGGAGGAAGTCACAGCACCATCATGGGCTCAGCCCATCCTCAACTTTTTGGTGAACAAAGAGCTGCCAGTCGATGAGATTTCGGCCCGACAGGTGCAACGTCGTGTGGCAGCATACACCATCGTCAATGGAGAACTCGTGAGCCGCAGTGTCTTTGGGGTATACCAGCGCTGCTAGAGCCGGAGAAGGGCCAAGCAATCCTCAAAGACATCCATCAAGGCGAGTGTGGCCACCACGTGGCCTCAAGGTCACTCGTTGCCAAAGCTTTTCGCCATGGTTTCTTCTGGTCGACTACTCTAGAAGACGCCAAAGACTTGGTCAAGAAATGTAAGGGATGCCAGAAATTCAGCTCCAAGCAACCTTTGCCGGCTTCTGCACTCAAGACCATTCCCCTTGCCTGGCCCTTTGCCGTCTGGGGACTGGACATGGTGGGACCATTCAAGACAGCACGCGGCGGCATGACACACCTACTTGTTGCCGTGGACACATTCACCAACTGTATTGTAGCAAAGCCAATCAAGAAGTTGAACGATTCGACTGCTGTGACTTTCATCGCAGATATCACCACTTGGTACGGTGTACCTCACAGCATCATCACCGACAATGGCACAAAATTTGCCAAAGGTGCCTTGGCCCGTTTCTGTGCGACGCAGGGCATGTGACAGGACTTAGCGTCCGTTGCCCACCCATAGTCAAACGGCCAAGTCGAGCGAGCAAACGGCCTCATTTTTTCCAGAATCAAGCCCCGACTGGTCGAGCCTCTGAAACGTTCGGCCGGCTGCTGGCTCGATGAGCTGCTGGCCGTCCTATGGAGTCTGCGCACCACTCCAAACAAGTCAACCAGCTTCACACCCTTCTTCCTCGTGTATGGTGCCGAGGCCGTCATCCCAACTGACATCGAGTTCGACTCACCTCGCGTCACCATGTACACCGAGGCGGAGGCAAAGGAAGCACGAGAAGACGGCGTCGATCTGCTGGAAGAGGGCCGGCTGTTGGCACTCAGCCGGTCCGCCATCTACCAGCAGAGTCTATGCCGCTACCACAGTCGGAAGGTCAAGCCAAGATCCTTCCAAGAGGGAGACCTTGTGCTCCGGCTGATCCAGCGAACAGCCGGCCAGCACAAGCTCTCGGCCCCTTGGGAAGGCCCTTTCATCATCAGCAAAGCCTTGGGCAACGACTCCTACTAATCGATCGATGCCCGAAGCCTGTATGCGCAAGAGGGACGACTCTGGCAAGGAAACAGAGCGCCCATGGAATGCAAATCTCCTTCGAAGATTTTACAGTTGACGCAACATGTACCACGCTACCTTTTGTATTAAGTGCGAAGACTTTGAGTCCCTCGAGGAGCACTCGGGGGCCACCCCTTTTATCTATATGATAAGTATTATGCCTATGAATGTGTTATTTCATTCCTTTGCCTGAAACCGGGTTCGACCAGTCGGCCCGGGGGCTTGCTGCCTTGTACTATGTCAGTGTTTCCTGCAGTCGGACGAGTAATGTGCCAGCACCTAAGCCCTCTCTTGCCACAAGCCGCAGCTCATGAGCGACTGTTCAATTGGCAAGAGTTAAAGGCAAGAAACAAGTGCTCACATGAAAAATGGCTAAGGACCAAAACATTGACATAGGACAAGCCGGCCCCTCGCCTCACCGACCGGCTGCTGAGTGGCCGGCCGACCGGCTTCCCACTTAGCTTGCAGCGTCCCAGTCGGCCAAAGTACTTGTCCTCCAAAAATGGTGAAGTCCTTGACCGGGACGCAGTCCGCAGAGCGGCTGATGGCTGGCAAGAAGGCAACCAAGGGAGGGCGGCAAAGGAAAAAGCCAATGAACAAAAAGGAAGAGAAGTCGGAACTCGGCAAAAGCACAACTTGTGCGGGAAATAATTTACATACCAAAAGGCCCTCGGCCAACATTCAACATAGTTTGAATACACCCCGTGGGTGGGATTGTGAAAATTTAACAAAAGTTTGTTGAGAAGACTACTAAGCAGGAAAAGCTACGATAAGTTGGCGGCCTAGACCAAAGGAGCAACAAAGTAGTCCGCAGGTTGGTGGAGTCGGGGCGCCTACCGGTGGAGTGGGCGGTCATGAAGTCTCGGCTTGGTCGCCTTCAGCAACAGTCGGTGTGCTTGCACGTTGTCGGGGGTTGGGTGCGACATCTGCCAAAGGATGGCTTATCATGGTGGGAGCGAGTAGAACGTCGCCGGTATCTGGAAGCGGGATGAGGCGTAGACACGAACGTCGGCGTACTTTACCCAGGTTCGGGGATCTCCTAGGAGATAACATCCCTAGTCCTGCTCTGCGGGGTCTCCGCATGATCACTAAGGCACAAGTGAATACACAGGTGTTCCTTGAGCTGTATGCTAGAGGTAGGAGAAGGCAAGGCTAGCTCTCTCCTTCCTCTATGATCTGGTCTAGTTCTAACTGGTTGGAACCCTTTGCATGGGTGCCTGGGGGTTTATATGGGCCTACCCTAGGGGTACATTGGTAATCCGCCGGGTGTAGGGCCCGACCATCGACCTCTTGATGCCCGGCTTCTTGCATTGCCGGGGCCCGCCGCTTAGTGGGCCCTTGCCACTGTTAGTGCAGGACGGCCAGGGCCATACCCGCCCGCTCCGGGTCTTGTCGGCGGTGATCCTTTGTTGCCGTGTCTCTAATGACGCAGGCTTGGTCAGGGGGTCGTGGCTACAGCTCCGCCACCTGACGGGCGATGACTGTAGCGACTCCCTGTCTCGTCTGGTTAATGGCGCGTGGGTCCCGAGGAAGGGGGCGGGCCGACTCCTAGGGGCCGACCTTCCTCGGGTCCGACTGGTAGGGCTCTCGCCGTCCTCTGGACTCACGCTGACTGGTGGGGCTGTAGGATGTTGAGAAGAGGTGTCTAGAGGGGGGGGGGGGGGATTAGACACTAAGTACCAAAGTTGCAGTTTTTAACTTCTTTAGGTTTAAGTGGAGTTTAGGCACAAGTTTAACATTCTCAATACATAACAAGCAAGCATGCAAAGAGTATGTGAGCAGCGGAAAGTAAAGCATGCAACTAACTTGCAAGAATGTAAAGGGAAGGGTTTGGAGAATTCAAACGCAATTGGAGACACGGATGTTTTTGTCGTGGTTCTGATAGGTGGTGCTATCGTACATCCACGTTGATGCAGACTTCAACCCACGAAGGAGTAAGCAGTTGCGTGAGTCCACGGAGGGCTCCACCCACGAAGGGTCCACGAAGAAGCAACCTTGTCTATCCCACCATGGTCATCGCCCACGAAGGACTTGTCTCACTAGCGGTAGATCTTCACGAAGTAGGCGATCTCCTTGCCCTTACAAACTCCTTGGTTCAACTCCACATTCTTGTAGGAGGCTCCCAAGTGACACCTAGCCAATCTAGGAGACACCACTCTCCAAGAAGTAACAAATGGTGTGTTGATAATGAACTCCTTGCTCTTGTGCTTCAAATGATAGTCTCCCCGACACTCAACTCTCTCTCACAGGATTTGGATTTGGTGGAAAGAAGATTTGAGTGGAAAGCAACTTGGGGAAGGCTAGAGATCAACATTCTTGTGGTTGGAATGGAATATCTTGGCCTCAACACATGAGTAGGTAGTTCTCTCTCAGAAATAGGATGTTGGAAGTGTAGGCTTGTTCTGATGGCTCTCTCTACGAATGAAGAGGAGGTGGAGGGGTATATATAGCCTCCACACAAAATCTAACCGTTACACACAATTTACCAAACTCGGTGGGACCGAATCAACAAACTCGGTCAGACCTATTTAGCAAATCTAGTGACCGTTAGGGTTTTCGTTGGGACCGATATGCATCTCGGTAGGACCGATATGATTAGGGTTAGGGCATAACATAATCTTGGTGAGACCGATTACACAAACTTGGTGAGACCGATTTTGGCAATTAGCTAACCAGAGAGTTGGTCATGAAAACTCGGTGGGACCGATTACTCAAACTCGGTGAGACCGATTTTGGTAATAAGCTAACCAGAAAGTTTGCATTATAATCTCAGTAGTACCGATTGCTCAAACTCGGTGAGACCGATTTTGGTAATGGACATACACAGAGAGATTACAATCCCATCTCGGTGAGACCAAGATCCCTATCGGTGAGACCGATTTGCCTAGGGTTTGTGGCAGTGGCTATGACATCTGAACTCGGTGGCGCCGGATAGAAAGAATCGGTAGGGCCGAGTTTGACTTTAGGTTTAGGTCATATGTGTGGAAGTGGGAAAGTAGTTGAGGGTTTTGGAGCATATCACTAAGCACATGAAGCAAGAGGCTCATTAAGCAACACCTCATCCCTCCTTGATAGTATTGGCTTTTCCTATAGACTCAATGTGATCTTGGATCACTAAAATGTAAAATGAAGAGTCTTGAGCTTGAAGCTTGAGCCAATCCTTTGTCCTTAGCATCTTGAAGGAGTTCCCACATCCTTTAGTCCATGCCACTCCATTGTTGAACTTATCTGAAACATACTAGATAAAAGTGTTAGTCCAACAAGAGATATGTTGACATTAATTACCAAAACCACCTTGGGAGCACTTGTGCTTTCAATCTCCCTTTTTGGTAATTGATGACAACATACATCAAAGCTTTAGATAAAGATATAAAGAGTAGCAAGTAAAGCTTCGGAAAGACATGTAACAAGCATAGGCTCCCCCTATATGTATGCAATCATGTGAATATGGAATATAGAAACATGTGAGAGCATAACCATGATAGAGTAGGCAATGTGTTACATGTATCTTGGCCATATGCATCAGAGCAAAGAATATTAAAGAAAGTACCTTCATGCTCATGAGTCCTTCTTGCAAACATTATGTACATCAGCAAGAGTTCCTCATACACATGAGTGTGATGCATATACTTACATTGTAGTCTCGATTTGTCTTAGGTGGAATGAACCTGCACAAACAAGGTTAGATAACACAGGTACATCTACTAGCCAGAGCAAACAGAAGAAACCACAAGAATACCAAGACTGGGATGATATATAGAGAGTGAGTACTAGGTACCACATTGGATTAGACATGTCCCCAAGAGTAAAGATATGCAATGAATTTAAATGATTCCTTTCCCTTAGATGTCTTGCTCCCCCTGAATCTAGCATGGGATACTGGGAGAAGATAGGGAACAAAAAATCAGGGCGGAAAGATATAAACGAACAGAGCTTAATGCAAATAAGCACATATGAACATTTCTTTCCCCCAAAAAGACATGTGGCATCTCTCCTCTTGAGCACCAAGCATATGGGATCCTTGAGAAACACTTTCTACTTGAGTATTATCTCCCCACAGATCTCTTTCCCCTTAATACTCTCTCCCTTTTGAAGTGATAAGCTTTGATGTGATCTCTCTCCCCTTTGACATCAATTTCCAAGAAGGGTCTTCTGGAATTTGTTGTGAATGGGTTTGGTCCTTGAGTCACAACACAAAGCACTGGATAAAATTGTGATGCTTGTAGAGGACAAAATTCATTGAGTGGAGCTGGATTTAGAAGAAACACAAAATAAGTGGCAAACTGTTTTTCCTGTTGGGAAATCGGTGGCACCGAGTGGTATGCTTCGGTTGTACCGAAAGGATTCGGTTGGACCGAAAACAACAAATCGGTGAAACCGAGTCCATCGCAGAGAAAACACTTGTCACCTCAGCTCACTAGACTAGTAAGATCTCACAAAGATATGCAAGGAATTTACTGAATGATGTGCAATGAATTGGATGCAAGAAATGCAGAGCAACAGAAAAGAAAAGAAAGAAATCTAGATGAAGTTTTTTTTGAAAGGGGAAACAAATATGCATGAGACAAATGCAAAAACTCAAAAAAGAACACGAGAGAACTTCATCTAGAGATGGTTACGACAAAGTCACCTATGTTAGAGTATATTGACTTAGGAGTCAAGTGAGATCACTTGATCATAGGTCATACTCATCGTTTAAGCTCAAAATGGGGTTACCATTTTTCGTTTAAGCATTTTGATGTATTCACATGTTGTCGAGTTGCTTTAGCTCATGACTCGGAGTAAAGCTTCTCTAAGATGGAATAACATACCTTGGTTGGTGGTGTTGACCATGTAGTTGAACTTGTGTGGGTTGCTCAAGGTTGAAGTAGCTCATCAAGAGTTGGGAGCACCACTTGGAATTTGAGTCCATCTACCTACATGGGTTAGTTCTTGCAAGGAGGAGCACTTGTGTATCCAAAATGACAATCATGAAGCTCAGCATAGAGTTTGTCAAAGGATATGTTTGAATGATTCTGTGCTTCCTTGTATTCAACCACCATAGTGTAGAGACTTGGTGATGTAGAGATTGCTCAAGATGTGAGTAGATTACAATCTCATGGAATTTGTTTCAACCAAGTACCTACATGGGTTAGATAACATGCAAGATGCAAATATATCCAAGATATAATATTTTCGTTATAAGAGAGATACCATGGATTAGTCATAAGCTCATGTCTTGCATGTATCCAATGGAGTTTCTACTCCAAGTTTGAAGCATCAATGATGTTCAATTCTCCTCTCAACCTGCAAAACACTTTCTCATCAAGAGGTTTAGTAAATATATCCGCTAATTGCTTTTCGGTGCGAACATGCTTAAGATTAATGTCACCCTTAGCAACATGATCTCGAATGAAGTGATGACGAACTTCAATATGCTTAGTTCGAGAATGTTGTACGGGATTATGACCAATTTTGATAGCACTTTCATTGTCACAAAGGAATGGAACATGTTTCACATATATCCCATAATCTTTAAGAGTCTGGATCATCCAAAGTAATTGAGCATGACATGAACTAGCGGCAATGTACTCCGCTTCAGCGGTAGATAAGGATACCGAGTTTTGTTTCTTGGAGGACCAAGACACAAGAGATCTACCAAGAAATTGACAAGTACCCGAAGTGGACTTTCTATCAACCTTGTCTCCGGCATAGTACGAGTCGGAGTAGCCAACAAGATCGAAAGAGGCCCTCTTAGGATACCAAATGCCAAAATTTGGCGTATGAATTAAGTATCTCACTATCCTTTTTACGGCCTTAAGATGACTTTCTTTAGGAGCAGCTTGATATCTTGCACACATGCACACACTTAGCATAATATCAGGACGTGAAGCACATAGGTATAACAATGAACCTATCATAGAGCGATAAACCTTTTGATCAACTGGTTTACCATCTTTGGTCAAATCAAGATGTCCACTAGTAGGCATGGGTGTAGACATACCTTTGCACTCTTGCATATTGAACTTCTTGAATAAGTCCTTAGTGTACTTCGTTTGAGAGACAAAAGTACCTTCCTTAGTTTGCTTAATTTGCAACCCAAGAAAGAATTTGAGTTCACTCATCATTGACATCTCAAACTTCTCCGACATTAGATTTCCAAACTTCTCACTAAAATGAGGGTTAGTTAATCCAAATATGATATCATCAACATAAATTTGGCATACAAATAATTCTCCGTTAACCCTTTTAGTAAAAACTGTGGAATCAATTTACCCAATTTCAAATCCCTTTTCAAGAAGAAACTTGGTCAAGCATTTATACCAAGCTCTAGGAGCTTGCTTAAGACCATAAAGGGCTTTGTGAAGTTTGTAAACATGATTTGGTTTCTTAGGATTGACAAAGCCGGGAGGTTGTTTAACATAAACTTCTTCCTCTATTTCACCATTAAGAAAAGCACTTTTAATGTCCATTTGGTACAAGGTGATATCATGGTGATTAGCATAGGCAAGTAAGATTCGAATGGACTCAAGTCTAGCAACGGGAGCATAAGTCTCACCATAGTCCATACCTTCAACTTGTGTGTAGCCTTGGGCGATTTAGGACGTGCTTTGTTGCGAACTACTTGTCCATCTTCATCTTGCTTGTTGCGAAACACCCATTTGGTACCGATGATGTTGTGGTTGTTGTCGGGCTTCTCAACCAATGTCCAAACTTGGTTTCTCTCAAAGTTGTGTAGCTCTTCATGCATAGCATTTATCCAATCCGGATCTTCCAATGCTTCTTCGACCTTCATAGGTTCAATGCTAGAGATGAAAGAATAGTTTTCACGAAGTTAGCTAAACGAGTTTTAGAGCGAGTGATTCTCCGGTTTGAATATCATTGTAGATTTGCTCCACGGGATGGTCTTTAGCAATTCTTGCTCGAACTCGTGAAAGCTTTTGCTTGGGTTTTGGTTGAACATCTTCTTCATCTTGTTCTTCTTCTTCTTCTTGATCTTCTTCATTGTTGGCGTTGTCGTTTTCTTGTCGTGGTGGAGAAGGAGGTTGTTGACGTTCGTGATGTTCTTCCTCGTTTTCTTCATCTTGGTGTGTTCCACTTGTGGATGCTTCCGTATCAACTCTTGGTTCACCTTGTCGTGAAGTAGAAGCTTCCACTTGTACAGATAAGGTACTCTCCTTCACCTCCGTTGGATGGACCTTGCCAATAGACAAGTCTTGGATTGCTTCCGAAGGATCTTTGTCTCCTACATCAATTGGCAATTGCTCTACTTGCGAGCCGTTAGATTCATCAAACTTCACATCTACCGTCTCTTCAACCTTTCGGGTGAAATTGTTGTAGACACGGTAAGTGTGAGAGTTTGAGCCATAACCTAGTAGGAAACCTTCATAAGACTTAGGAGAGCAAATTTTGAACGATGATGCTTATCAAGAATGTAGCACTTTGAGCCGAATACTCGAAAGTATCCAACTTGGGGTCTGTTACCGGTGAGGAGCTCATATGCCGTCTTGCCGAGTAGCTTGTGTAGATACAAGCGATTTGTTGCATGACAAGCCGTCTCAACCGCTTCCGCCCAAAAAGTGCTTGACGCCTTGTACTCATCAAGCATCGTTCTCGCCATTTCGATGAGCGTCCGGTTCTTCCTCTCAACAACTCCATTTTGTTGAGGTGTGTACGTAGCCGAGAACTCGTGTGAAATCCCTTCTTCGTCAAGAAAGGTGTCCACATTTGCGTTCTTGAACTCCGTTCCGTTGTCGCCGCGAACCTTCTTAATCTTCACTTCAAACTGATGTTGGGCCTTCCTAGCGAAGTTTTTGAAGATCTTTTGGAGTTGCGATTTATCATCGAGAAATAATACCCACGTAAATCTTAAAAAATCATCAACTATAACTAGACCAAAAGAATTTCCACCGAGGCTTTTGTAAGCGTTGGGACCAAAGAGATCCATATGAAGTAGCTCGAGTGGCCTCCTTGTGGTCATGATGTTCTTCACGGGATGCCTTCCTCCAACCTGTTTACCTGCCTGACAAGCACTGCACAGTCTATCCTTATCAAATATGACATCGTTAACTCCAAGGATATGATTTCCTTTAATAAGCTTGTCAAGGTTTCGCATGCCAACATGACCTAGTCATCTATGCCATAACCAACCTTTTGAGGATTTAGCAATGAAGCAAGTTTTAGGTTGTGCCTTTTTAGAGAAATCAACAATGTAAAGATCACCTCTACGTATACCAGTAAAGACCATTTTATGATTGTCTCGACAAAACACTTGGCAATCAACTTCAGTAAATAGGACATTGAAACCGAAATCAGCAAGTCTAGATACTGAAAGTAGGTTGTAGCCAAGAGATTCAACGAGCATGACATTCTGAATGGAGCTATCATGTGAGATGGCCACCTTACCAAGGCCAACCACCTTACCCTTTGAGTTGTCACCGAAAGTGACATACTTTCGAGGACTATCATTTTCAGCAAGCTCACGAAACATGTCTTTATCTCCGGTCATGTGATCGGTACATCCACTGTCAAGAACCCATTCCTTTCCTGACACATATCCCCGAAGATTTGCCATAAGACCAAAATGTCTCATTGCGTCATCAAGATCGAAGTCACTATCATCATCCTCATCATAGTATTCATGTTCAACATCATCATGTGGTGGATCAAGTCCTAGAGAGGGTAATTCGTTAGAGTGAGTTTGACAATGATCTTGCTTATGAATTCTTATAGATTCGGAAATAATATCACCAATAATTCCAACATCTCCTTTGGCACGCATAAGGTCGGTAAGTTCACATACACGATCACCAAACATAGGATCACTAGTATTCATCTTACTCAAGGCAATAGACTTATAGAGAATTTCATCTAGATTTTTCAAGGAATAATTTGGAAATCATTCCTCAAGAAATTTCCATATAGTGTAGGCACACTGAAGAGTAGGCAAGATTCTAATTAAGTTTCTAGGCAAGCCTCTAGTGATAAGATTAACAGTTCTAAGATTTCTAGTCATGTCAATAGATTCATCAAGGGTAGGATGCATAGGATCAACATGAGGTGCACAAGGGCTAGCAATGTACTTGTTCAAATGATATTGATTGAAAATTACTAGCATCTCATTTTCCACTCATGAAAATACTCTCCATCAAGAATAGGCACTCTATGTCTAAGACTCCCCAAAGTAGACTCATCCATCTTCCTCCAAAGGTGATTAAACCAAGGCAATGGAGACCAAAGCTCTGATACCACTTGTAGGATCTTGAGAAGAGGTGTCTAGAGGGGGTGATTAGACACTAAGTACCAAAGTTGCAGTTTTTAACTTCTTTAGGTTTAAGTGGAGTTTAGGCACAAGTTTAACATTCTCAATACATAACAAGCAAGCATGCAAAGAGTATGTGAGAAGCAGAAAGTAAAGCATGCAACTTGCAAGAATGTAAAGGGAAGGGTTTGGAGGATTCAAACGCAATTGGAGACACAAATGTTTTTGTCGTAGTTCTGATAGATGGTGCTATCGTACATCCACGTTGATGGAGACTTCAACCCACGAAGGGTAACGGTTGCACGAGTCCACGGAGGGCTCCACCCATGAAGGGTCCACGAAGAAGCAACCTTGTCTATCCCACCATGGCCGTCGCCCACGAAGGACTTGCCTCACTAGCGGTAGATCTTCACGAAGTAGGCGATCTCCTTGCCCTTACAAACTCCTTGGTTCAACTCCACAATCTTATGGAGGCTCCCAAGTGACACCTAGCCAATCTAGGAGACACCACTCTCCAAGAAGTAACAAATGGTGTGTTGATAATGAACTCCTTGCTCTTGTGCTTCAAATGATAGTCTCGCCAACACTCAACTCTCTCTCACAGGGTTTGGATTTGGTGGAAAGAAGATTTGAGTGGAAAGCCACTTGGGGAACGCTAGAGATCAAGATTCTTGTGGTTGGAATGGAATATCTTGGCCTCAACACATGAGTAGGTAGTTCTCTCTCGGAAATAGGATGCTGGAAGTGTAGGCTTGTTCTGATGGCTCTCTCTATGAATGAAGAGGAGGTGGAGGGGTATATATAGCCTCCACACAAAATCTAACTGTTACACACAATTTACCAAACTCGATGGGACCAAATCAACAAACTCGGTCGGACCGATTTAGCAAATCAAGTGACCATTAGGGTTTTCGGTGGGACCGATATGCATCTCGGTAGGACCGATATGCATCTCGGTAGGACCGATATGATTAGGGTTAGGGCATAACGTAATCTCGGTGAGACCGATTACACAAACTCGGTGAGATCGATTTTGGTAATTAGCTAACCAGAGAGTTGGTCAGGCAAACTCGGTGGGACCGATTACTCAAACTCGGTGACACCGATTTTGGTAATAAGCTAACCAGAAAGTTTGCATTGTAATCTTGGTAATACCGATTGCTCAAACTCGGTGAGACAGATTTTGGTAATGGACATACACAGAGAGATTACAATCCCATCTCGGTGAGACCGAGATCCCTATCGGTGAGACCTATTTGCCTAGGGTTTGTGGCAGTGGCTATGACAACTGAACTCGGTGGCGCCGGATAGAAAGAATCGTTAGGGCCGAGTTTGACTTTAGGTTTAGGTCGTATGTGTGGAAGTGGGAAAGTAGTTGAGGATTTTGGAGCATATCACTAAGCACATGAAGCAAGAGGCTCATTAAGCAACACCTCATCCCTCCTTGATAGTATTGGCTTTTCCTATAGACTCAATGTGATCTTGGATCACTAAAATGTAAAATGAAGAGTCTTGAGCTTGAAGCTTGAGCCAATCCTTTGTCCTTAGCATCTTGAAGGAGTTCCCACATCCTTTAGTCCATGCCACTCCATTGTTGAACTTATCTGAAACATACTAGATAAAAGTGTTAGTCCAACAAGAGATATGTTGACATTAATTACCAAAACCACCTAGGGAGCACTTGTGCTTTCAGGGGCCCATCATCCTTGGGCCGTACATACAGGCTGTCGTGGGAGCAGGACTCCGCCTAATTGTGATGATCTCAGGGATGGCATGGCAACACAGCCACGGGCGGAGATCTCCGCAGACATCGTGACCGTGGACACGCCACTGGAAAGGGAGGGAATGGGCTACATCAGAGCCATTCCCCATCCCGCCCCCGCCGATGAGGGCATGGGCTTTGTTGTTGTCGCGGCCCGACTCCTCGGGGCCAGCTTCTCTAGAAGCCGCCAGGTAGGAGTCGGCTTGTCTTGACCTCGCCCCTAGGACTCGGCCGTTTATGGGCAGCCGGCTGTTCCTCCAGCCGGCTTCCAGAAGACGGCCCTTCATCTTGGCTTCTTGAGGGGCGCAGCCAGCCTCGATGTCTTGAAAGGATCTGGGCTTCGGGTTAGCCTACCCGTGGCCCATTACTCCGACACACGTGGCTCGGTGCTGGAGGCGCGGTCGGCCGGATTTAAGTGGCGTACTGGCTAAGTTTCCAGGCCACCGCCCACTTCGGGCCTGTCACGTGGCAGCGGGCGGCCGGGCCAGCCTGCCCACCCACGCGTGCGACGGGACGCGCCTGCAGGCGGGGCCTGCCACTACCACACCCCGACACGCGAGCGGATCCACTATGGCCGAGGTGGGTGGTTGAGGCTCCCGCGGAGTTACTGCGCGCAGTAACTCGAGCGAAAAACGTGGGGGCGTGGGGTAGTGGGCGCAGTAAATCCCACGACCTGCCCCTCGGCTTCGCAGCCCGTAGGCCTATAAGTAGGCGGAGGAGGGGGAGCGGCAGAGCACGCGCGCCCCTCCTCCTCACCTCTTTGTCTTTCTTCTTCCTCTCGCCGACGCGCTTCCACGCCATGTTGAGCACCGCAACGCTTCGTTCACGATGAGATCCTCTTCCACCATCACGCCCCCCCGCGGTGCGCTCCGGCGCATGGGATGGCTCTGAGGTTCATGAAGACCACATCGATTTCCTCCGCAAGACGCGGCGGCTGCCCGACGAGGATTTTGTGAGGGTTCGCCTTGCGCTGAAGAGGGAAATTTCGCCGGCGCCGGAGGAGGGTGAGCAGGTCGTCTTCCGCTCGCACTTCCATGATGAAGTCGGCTGCCAGCAGCCGGGCTATCTCTTCTCCAACGACTCTTCTCTTCTCTTATGACAGGCGCGCAAGGGCTGCCTGACTGGTTTGGCATCGGGCCGGACATGTAACTTGTGCTCGGCAAAATCCGTCGGGACACCTGGCATGTCTTTGGGGGACCATGCAAAGATGTCCTGATTCTCACGGAGGAAATAGACGAGCTCGCCTTCCTATTTGATGTCGAGGTTTGTACCTACGACAGCGTACCTCTCCGGGTGCTCCGGGTCCAAGGGTATCTTCTTCGTCTCTTTGTCCGGCTTGAACGAGCCCTCAGCTTTTTACTCCTTGGGATCGGGCGACATCTCCGGCTGCTTGCCTGCCATCGCCACGACCCGGTCAAGGAGCCGCTTCTCAGTTGCGATCACGAGGGACTCGGCCAACCAACTGCTCTCAACTGCGCAGGCGGACGACTTCTTGTAGTCGCCGGCTATGGTCAGAATCCCCTTGGAACTCGGCATCTTCATTTTGAGGTAGGCATAGTGGGGGACCGCCACGAACTTGGCCAGAGAAGGCGGCCAAGTAGCGCATGGTATGGGCTCTCAAGGTCCACCACTTCAAACCAGACTGGCTCTTGGCGGAAGTGATCTTTGTCCCCAAAGAGGACTTCTATCTAGATCTTGCCGATTGGTGAGCAGGAAAGGCCAGGAACTATGCCGTGGAATACAGTCCGGCTGGATCAAGCTGCCTTTGCCTGATTCCTAACTTCTCCATGGTGTCTTTGTAATCGATGTTGATGTCGCTGCCGCCATCTATCGTAACTCGGGAGAAACGAGCGGCTCGCCTATCTGTGGCAAAGGTGGCATCCAAAACCAGGCATAGGAGCCGTGGATTGGGCATCACTGTGGGTGGTCGGCTCGCCCACCGATGGGCTTCTCGGACCAATGCATGAACTCTGGGGTCTCTGATGCTACTGCATTCACTTCTTGTTGCTGCAGTCGTCTGCTGCGTCGATCATCGGCCACGCTAGTGAACACGACATAAGCTCCGTGCTCTTCTGGATACTCATCTTGTATGGCTCCAACTGGTCTGACCGCCGGCTGCTGGGGCGGAGGATGAGGCGGCTGCCCAGCAGGCGGGGGAGGCAAGAGGACGTCTCCCTTGGCGATCCTGGTGAGCCAATGGCACTTCCGAGTGGTGTGGTTGGACGGCTTTGCACCACTATGGAATTTGCAGGGTGCATCCAGAGTCTGCTCATATGAGAAAGCCGGCACCCAGCTGGGCTTGCCGCCCTTCTGGCGTTTGGGTGGAGGCTGCCCTTCCAGCTGCTGGTCTTCGACTGTCGCCACCTGCCAGCTAGTGGAAGCTGGCTGCGTGGCCTTGCGCTTGTGGTCGCCTTGCTGTTGGCGCCGACTGGTGTCACCAGCCGGGGTTCGGGGTGCTTGAGGGGCCACTTTGCCAGACGCATTTACTTGGATCTCCGCCTTCATGGAGGAGTCGGCCGTGGTGTATTTGTCTGCTATGACCAGCAGCTCGTCGAGGGTCGCCGGCTCATCGCAGAGGAGTCGGTGCTTGAGGAGGGTGCCTTCCCTGCACCCGGTGGTGAAGTACTCGATGGCCTGCACCTCGTGCATGCCTTCGCAAGAGTTGCAGAGCTCGGCCCAGCGCGTGAGGTAGTCACGAGTAGACTCATTGGGGCCTTGCACGCACAAGGAGAGCTGGCGGGGCTTGGGCGGCCGTTTGTACGTGCTGCTGAAGTTGCAGACGAAGGCGTCGGTGCGGTCGACCCAGCTGTTGATGCTGTGGGGCTTCGGACTGTTCAGCCATGTCCGGGCCGTGCCTTGGAGCATGAGCCGAACGTATTTCACAGCAACACGCTTGTTGCCGTTTGCTATGCTGACGGCTATGGAGTAGTCGACCAGCCAGTCCTCCAGATTCACGGAGCCAGTGTATTTGGGCGTGTCTCTTGGGAGCGTGAACCCTTTGGGGAAGGGCTCGTATCGAATACGGGGGCCGAAACACGGCGGACCCAACTCATCTTCTTCTTCTAGCGCCAGGGACCGATGGAGACGGTCGATCCGGTGGCGGGCATCATTCTCTTCGACTCCCTCTCAGCGGCCAAGGCGGTCGCCGAGTGTCGGGTGACCAACATGCGGCAGGGAGACGCACCTTTCCCTGCGAGGGGGAGGAGGCGGACAGTCATCCCGCCGTTCCACTGCTCTCTTAGGCAGCCGTCTTGGTCGCGCTCTATGGTGACACGAGTCCAACTGCGGCTGGCAGCCGGCTCCTTGTCTCTTCTTCCACAGACGCCGCCAGTCGACGTCCGAGAGATCGCACCTTGATCTCGGCAGGGAGGCAGAACGTCGTTTTGCCAGTGTGGCGCCTCAGTGCGGCAGCCGGCCTCGTGCTGCTCGGCAGCCGCGTCGAGGAGCCGCTAGACGCGCTCTGCCATCTGGCGACGTTCTTCACCCTCGAACTTGTCTAGCTCTTCGGCTGTTGCCTGGGCAGCTCGGATGTTTTCCGCACGCGTGGAGTAGACGGGGCGATCTGCCCCGAACAGATTGGCGATGGCCATGCCGCGCAGCTGGACCGTGCCAAGGCGGTGGCCCAACCGAGTCAAGGCGTGCATACAGCCTACGGTCCAACTTCAAGGCCGGTAGGCTTCCGACAGGCGTCTCATGCTGGCCAGCTTCTTGGCGCCTACGACGAGCTGGATGCGGCGTGCCTCCAGCGTCTCGGCGTCGGCATCTACTGGGATGGGCGCCGTCAAGTCTTGCAGTGCCTCATCGAGAGGGTCGCGAGCACCTCCGCCGAAGTGCTCGCCGTGACCAATGACTAGCACCTCTGTGACAGTGCTTCCACCGCTCTCCGCGCGAGGGAGCGGCTCGTCGTAGACCACCATGTTGGTGGGGAACTCGTCGAGCGACGCGGTGTCAGAGTCAACCAACATCGGGTCGGTGGAGCCTACAGACTCCAGGTCCATAGCTGGCTCGCTGGTGAGGTGGAGTTGATCGAGGAGGCCCACGAGGAGGCTCTCAGGGCCGTCTGTGCCCGTGTTGGACGCGGGCTTGCCGGAGAGGTGGACCTTGCCAATGAGATCAGCGAGGCAACTTGCCGCGCAGGCGACCTCCGCGCCATGCAGCGCGTCGGTGCAGACTCCGTCTGGTGTGCCGGGCTGGCTGCGCTCGCCAGGGAGGAAAAGGGTTCCCGTCCAGAACAGGCCTCCGGACGACGGTGCACCTTGCCCCATGGTGGGCGCCAAATGTCGGCGGTTGGGTGCGACATATGTCAAAGGATGGCTTATCATGGTGGGAGCGAGTAGAACGTCGCCGGTGCCCGGAAGCGGGATGAGGCGTAGATACGAACGCCAGCAGATTTTACCTGTGTTCGGGCTCTCCTAGGAGATAACACCCCTAGTCCTGCTCTGCGGGGTCTCCGCATGATCACTAAGGCACAAGTGAATACACAGGTGCTCCTTGAGTTGTATGCTAGAGGTAGGAGAAGGCAAGGCTAGCTCCCTCCTTCCTCTATGATCTGGTCTAGTTCTAATAGGTTGGAACCCTTTGCATGGGTGCCCTGGGGGGTTTATATAGGCCTACCCCCCAGGGGTACATTGGTAATCCGGCCGGGTGTAGGGCCCGACCGTCAGCCTCTTCGGCCGCCGGCTTCTCCGCCGACTGCCGGGGCCCGCCGCCTGGTGGGCCCCGCCGACTGGCTGGGTACGGGGCCGACGGGCCGCACTACCGCTCGGGTCTTGTCGGCACTGATCATCATGCCGTGTCTCTCATGACGCAGCTTGTCAGGGGTCGTGGCTACAGCTTCGCCGCCTGCCGGGCGATTACTGTAGCCACTCCATGTCTCGTCTGGTTAATGGCGCGTGGGTCCCGAGGAAGGGGGCGGGCCGACTCCCAGGGGCCGACCTCCCTCGGGTCCGACTGGTAGGGCTCTCACCGTCCTCTGGACTCTCGCTGACTGGTGGGGCCCATCGTCCTTGGGCCGTACATACATGCCGTCGTGGGAGCAGGACTCCGCCTACTTGTGATGATGTCAGGTATGGCATGGCAACAGTGCCGCACCGGGCGGAGCTCTCCACCGGTACAACGCACTGTGGACACACCAGCCCCTGGAAAGGGGAGGGAATGGGCTACACTGTAGCCATTACCCGTCCCGTCCCCGCCGATGAGGGCATGGGCTTTGTTGTTGTCGCGGGCCGACTCCTCGGGGTTGGCTTCTCTAGAAGCCGCCAGGTAGGATTCGGCTTGTCTTGACCTCGCCCCTAGGACTCGGCTGTTTATGGGCAGCCGGCTATTCCTCCAACCGGCTTCCAGAAGACGGCCCTTCATCTTGGCGTCTTGAGGGGCACAGCCAGCCCCGATGTCTTGAAAGGATCTGGGCTTCGGGTTAGCCTACCCGTGGCCCATTACTCCGACACACGTGGCTCGGTGCTGGAGGCGCGGTCAAGTTGAGGCTGGCCGCCCGCTCCGACCTATGGTGCACCGTCTTCATCATCCTCGTCTTCCTTGTCTTCACCTTCATCGCTCGAGGCGATTTCCTCTGTCGAGTCTTCGCCATCATCTGGGTTCAGTCCGAACCATTCTGGCGGCGCCTCGGTGCCATTCTTGTTCAGCTCAGGGACGAAGACACCGGTGTTGGTGTACTCGGCGATCGCCGATGCGCGGATACCGAGGGCACGCTCCACCGCCACCAACTCAGCGTTGGCTTCCTGCCGAAACGTGGCCAGCTGGGCTAGATATATCCCAGGATACCATGCCTTGGCTAACTCCAATGACCACCGCGTTCCTGCTCGGGCCGTGGAGCCCTTCCATGCCTCAAGACGGCCGACGACCACTTCCAACCAGTCGGCGGTCCGACCGGGGGTGCGTAGGGCTTGCCTATCTGGCCAGAGGGCGGAGATCGCCTGAGCCCCAGCACACTGCAGCCGGCGGAGCATCCGGTGGGCCGGTTGGAGGCGAGCTTGAATACTAAGGAGCTGCTCGCCAAGGGTCCGAGGGGCATTGCCGGCAATCTCCACGCCTTCCGCCCTTAGCTCTTCGTGGCGAGTCTCAATGGCCTGGTTGGCAGCGACGGAATGACCGGGGAAGAAGTCTGCTCAAGCAAAAAAATAAGTCAGGAATCAGAAGCTAGAAGCCGGCTCGCTCGATAGCCAGCAGTTGAGAGAAGAGAAGAAAGCTCACCATCGACTATGTCTTCGATCTTGCCATAACCGGCAGTCAGCGCCGCCTCCGTCTCAGCCCAACCAGAGCGCTCGGTCTCAAACTCAGCCAGGAGACGGGCTTCGTTGTCCTCCGCCTGCTTCAGGGCGACCTTGTGAAGTTTCGCCTGGTCCGCTAATTCCTTGACCAAGCGGTCGCGCTCCTGGGCCACCCTGTTGCACACGTCCTCCTTGGCACGCAGCGCGGTGTTGACTTCGCCCAGTTGCTGCTGCAAGGCAGCGTTGGCTTCTGCAGGGACGAGAAAGAAAAGATATCAACAATCAAGAAGGAAGAAAAATAATTGCCGGAAGATCCGACCCGACTGCTCAGCAGTCAGCCCGCATCTCGGGGACTACAACCCGCGGGTGCGCTGACGCGCCCCCGCGGAGAGAGAAGATGGATTGCTTACTCCAGCTTTTTGTCAAGTCGGCGGTCTGTTTGTCCAGCTCCAATTCATGGGCATTGAAGGTGGCCGCGTGGAGGTTGTGGTAATCCTGCAACAAAGCAACAGAAAGAGAAGTGAGTCAGAAGCTTAGAACCCACTATGAAGTTCCAGTCACCGCCAAGCAGCCTCGGCCGAGAACTCGGGACTACACTCCGGTGGGTCTTGTTGGCGCCTGATGACCCACAAGTATAGGGGATCTATCATAGTCATTTCGATAAGTAAGAGTGTCAAACCCAACGAGGAGCAGAAGGAACTGATAAGCGGATTTCAGCAAGGTATTCTCTGCAAGCACTGAAATTACCGGTAACAGATAGTTTTGTGATAAGATAATTGGCAACGAGCAATAAGTAACAAAAGAAAATAAAGTGCAGCAAGGTGGCTCAATCCTTTTTGTAGCAAAGGACAAACCTGGACAAACTCTTATATAAAGAAAAGCGCTCCCGAGGACACATGGGAATTATCGTCAAGCTAGTTTTCATCACGCTCATATGATTCGCGTTCGTTACTTTGATAATTTGATATGTGGGTGGACCGGTGCTTGGGTGTTGTCCTTACTTGGACAAGCATCCCACTTATGATTAACTCCTATTGCGAGCATCCGCAACTACTAAAGAAGTATTAAGGTAAACCTAACCATAGCAGGAAACATATGGATCCAAATCAGCCCCTTACGAAGCAACACATAAACTAGGGTTTAAGCTTCTATCATTCTAGTAACCCATCATCTACTTATTACTTCCCAATGCCTTACTCTAGGCCCAAACAATGGTGAAGTTTCATGTAGTCGATGTTCACATAACACCACCAGAGGAGAGACAACATACATCTCATCAAAATATCGAACGAATACCAAATTCACATGACTACTTATAGCAAGACTTCTCCCATGTCCTCAGGAACAAACGTAACTACTCAAAAGCATATTCATGTTCATAATCAGAGGGGTATTAATATTCATATAGGATCTGAACATATGATCTTCCACCAAATAAACCAACTAGCATCAACTACAAAGAGTAATCAACACTACTAGCAACCTACCGGTACCAATTTGAGGCTTTGGGACAAAGATTGGATACAAGGGATGAACTAGGGTTTGAGAGGAGATGGTGCTGGTGAAGATGTTGATGAAGATTGACCCCCTCCCGATGAGAGGATCGTTGGTGATGATGATGGCGATTATTTCCCACTCCCGGAGGGAAGTTTCCGCGGTAGAACAGCTCTGCCACAGCTCTAGATTGGTTCCGCCATGGTCCCGCCTCGTGGCGGCGGAGTTTCTTCCCAAAAGCTTGCTTATGATTTTTTCCAGGGTAAAAGACTTCATATAGCAGAAGATGGGCACCGGAGGCCTGCCAAAGGGCCCACGAGGAAGGCCCCCCCCCCACCCTCGTGGCCAGGGTGTGGGCCGCCTCTGGTATTTTCTTCGCTTAGTATTTTTTATTATTTCCAAAAATGACTTCCGTGGAGTTTTAGGACTTTTGGAGTTGTGCAGAATAGGTCTCTAATATTTGCTCCTTTTCCAGCCCAGAATTCCAGCTGCCGGCATTCTCCCTCTTCATGTAAACCTTGCAAAATAAGAGAGAATAGGCATAAGTATTGTAACATAATGTGTAATAACGGCCCATAATGCAATAAATATTGATATAAAAGCATGATGCAAAATGGACGTATCAACTCCCCAAGCTTAGACCTCGCTTGTCCTCAAGCGGAAGCCGATAACGATAAATATGTCCACATGTTTAGAGATAGATGTGTCGATAAAATAAAATACGGACATGAGGGCATCATGACCATTCTTATAACAGCAACATATATGGATATTGTCATATTATTTCTTATGCTAAAGTAACAATCTATTCAGAATGTAAAGTATAAATCAGAAACTTCATTGAAAACTAACAAACTATAATCTCAGTCATTGAGGCAATTGCAATTTATCGTAACATCGGAAAGAGTCAATATAACAGCTTTTCAGCAAGTCCACATACTCAACTATCATTTAGCCTTTCACAATTGCAAACACTCACGCAATACTAATGGGTATGGAGTTTTAATCCGACACAGAGAAAGATAGGGGCTTATAGTTTCGCCTCCCAACCTTTTACCTCAAGGGTAATGTCAACAATAAAAATTCATGCTAACCTACATCCAATTGGGATATGTGCTTTGGCAAGCACATCAGGATCTTTCCAACACAATGTGCTTGCCAAAGGATAAAATGTAAAAAGGAAAGGTGAAGATCACCATGAATCTTGCACAAGGGTAGAAAATAGAAGTAAAAGATAGGCCCTTCACAGAGGGAAGCAGAGGTTGTCATGTGCTTTTGGTTGGATGCATGAAATCTTACTGCAAAAGAACGTCACTTTATATTGCCACTTGTGATGTGGACTTTATTATGCAGTTCGTTGCTTTTATTTCTCCCACATCACAAGATCGTATAAAGCTTATTTTCTCCACACTAATAAATCATACATATTTAGAGAGCAATTTTTATTGCATGCAACGATGAAAACTTACTTGAAGGATCTTACTCAATCCATAGGTAGATATGGTGGACTCTCATGGCAAAACTGGGTTTAAGGGTATTCGGAAGCACAAGTAGTATCTCTACTCGGTGCAAAGAATTTGGCTAGCATGAGGGAGAAAGGCAAGCTCAACATGTTGGATGATCCATGACAATATACTTTATTTCGGATATAAGAAAACACAACCCATTATGTTGTCTTCCTTGTCCAACATCAACTCTTTAGCATGTCATATTTTAATGAGTGATCACAATCATAAAAGATATCCAAGATAGTATATTTATATGTGAAAACCTCTCTTTATTACTTCCTATTAATTGCAACGATGACCAAAACTATGCTTGTCAACTCTCAACAACTTTTAATCATCATACTCTTTATATGTGAAGTCATTACTCTCCATAAGATCAATATGATCTCTTTATTTCTTTTTATTCTTTCTTTTTCTTTTATTCCCTCAAGATCATGGCAAGATAATCAAACTCTTGACTCAACACTAATCTTTATTTTATATAGCTCACGGACTCGATTACATAGAGGGATCATAAGGCAAAACTCAAAACTAAATCATACTAAAACTTTATTCTACTAGATCAAGATATTACCAAAAGGATCGAACTAAGAAAAACGGTAAAGATAGGAGTGTGATGGTGATACGATACCGGG
The DNA here is from genome assembly GCA_021605145.1 of Aegilops bicornis. NCBI lineage: Eukaryota > Viridiplantae > Streptophyta > Magnoliopsida > Poales > Poaceae > Aegilops > Aegilops bicornis. Next base: position 626,205,400 of record CM038671.1, on the reverse strand, counting down.
GCACCTCCCCCAAGCTTGGCAGTTGCCAAGGGGAGTGCCCATATCCAATACTTAGTTCTCCTTTGCTGGTGAGGAAGATGATGGTGATGATGGATAGTCACACATCGAGCGTAGGAGATCTTCCAATTTGCGGATAGTGCCCTTGAGTGCGATGATATGATCTTTCAACAAAATATTTTCACGTGTGAGATACTTGTTTTGAATACGAGCTAACTCAATCATCTTGAAGCTTCAATCTCAGTTGGGGTAAGAAGATTTTGATAAGGTGGAAGGATGTATTCTTCTTTCACTGCCGGAGCTTGATCCTCCATGGTCTTCTTGATCCCCTCATCCTTGTTGATCTCCCCAGGTTCTTCTCTCTTCATCTCTATCTTCATTAGCCAAGCATCGTTGCCCTCATTGTTGGAGGAGGGGGACGACATGATGCCTGGCCTTGATAACTCTGACAGAAAACAGCCCGAAACAAAAACAGAGGATAATTGCGTGATACGGTGGTCAAACCTTCGGGAGATCATATAATGAATTTTTACCGACCAAAAGAAGTATCGTGCAAGAAAACAGAGTCCGGAGGGCACACGAGGTGCCCACGAGGCAGGGGGGCGTGCCCAGGGGGTAGGGCGCGCCTCCCACCCTCGTGGAAGCCTCGTGTCCTTCCCGGACTGCTTATTAGTTTCCTATTTTTCTAAACAATCCAAAACGGAGAAAAATTGCCATTAGAACTGTTTTAAGAGTCGATTTACTTACTGTACCACATACCTATTCCTTTTCGGAGTCCGAAACATTCTGGAAAGTGTCCCTTATGTATTCCTCCGGGGTTACGGTTTCAATAATATTAGTTTCAAAATTTATGGGATTACCTGAGATATAGTGTTTGATTCTTTGACCGTTCACCACCTTCGGATTTGTGCCTTCGAAGTTGTTGATTTTTATGGCACCGGAACGATAGACCTCCTCGATAACGTAAGGACCTTCCCATTTAGAGAGAAGCTTTCCTGCAAAAAATCTTAAAAGCGAGTTGAATAGCAACACATAATCACCTACATTAAACTCACGCTTTTGTATCCTTTTGTCATGCCATCTTTTAACTTTTTCCTTAAACAGTTTGGCATTCTCGTAGGCCTGAATTCTCCATTCATCAAGTGAGCTAATGTCGAATAGCCTCTTCTCACCTGTAAGTTTGAAATCATAATTGAGCTCTTTAATAGTCCAATATGCCTTATGTTCTAGTTCGGGAGGTAAGTGACATGCTTTTCCATAAACCATTTCATACGGAGACATACCCATAGGATTTTTGCATGTAGTTCTATAGGCCCATAATGCATCATCAAGTTTCTTGGACCAATTCTTTCTAGATCTATTAACAGTCTTTTGCAAAATTAATTTGAGCTCTCTATTACTCAATTCTACTTGACCACTAGACTACGGGCGATACGGAGATGCGATTCTATGATTAACATCATATTTAGCAAGCATTTTTTTACAGAAAGCACCATGAATAAAATGTGAACCACCATCAGTCATTAAATATCTAGGGACTCCAAACCTCGGAAAAATAACTTCTTTAAGCATCTTAATAGAGGTGTTATGATTAGCACTACTAGTTGGAATAGCTTCTACCCACTTAGTAACGTAATAAACAGCAACTAAAATATGTGTATACCCATTAGAGGAAGGAAACGGTCCCATATAATAGAAGCCCCAAACATCAAATGGTTTAATAACAAGTGAATAATTCATAGGCATTTCCTGACGTCTACTAATATTACCAATTCTTTGACATCTATCACAAGACAAGACAAACTTACGGGCATCTTTGAAGAGAGTAGGCCAATAAAAACCGGATTGCAATACCTTATGTGCAGCTCTATCTCCAGAGTGGTGCCCTCCATAAGCTTCAGAGTGACACTTGCGTAGGATGTGTTCCTGTTCATGCTCAGGTATACAACGTCTAATAATACCATCTACTCCTTCTTTATAAAGGTGTGGGTCGTACCAGAAGTAATGTCTTAAATCATAGAAAAACTTTTTCTTTTGCTGGTATGTGAAACTAGGTGGTATAAATTTAGCAACAATGTAATTAGCATAATCAGCATACCATGGAGTAGTACGAGAAGCATTTATGACATTTGATTGTTCATTAGGAAAGCTATCATCAATAGGTAGTGGGTCATCAAGAACATTCTCTAACCTAGACAAGTTATCTGCAATGGAGTTCTAAGCTCCCTTTCTATCAATAATATGCAAATCAAATTCTTGTAGTAGGAAAACCCATCTAATAAGTCTAGGTTTAGCATCTTTATTTTCCATAAGATATTTAATAGCAGCATGATCAGTGTGAATAGTTAGTTTAGAATCAACAATATAAGGTCTAAACTTATCACAAGCAAATACAACTGCTAAGAATTCCTTTTCAGTAGTAGCATAATTTCGCTGGGCACTGGCTAGAGTTTTACTAGCATATTTAATAATATTCAATTTCTTATTAACTCTTTATCCTAGAACAGGACCTACAGCATAATCACTAGCATCGCACATGATTTCAAAGGGTAAATTCCAATCAGGTGGCTGGACAATAGGTGCAGAAATCAAAGCTTTCTTAAGTATTTCAAATGCTTCTACACAATCATCATCAAAGACGAAAGGAATATCTTTTGTAAGAGATTAGTCAGAGGCCGAGAAATTTTTGAGAAGTCCTTAATGAACCTCCTATAAGAACCGGCATGACCAAGGAAACTTCTTATACCTTTGATGTCCTTGCGGCACGGCATCTTTTCAATAGCATCAACTTTAGCTTTATCAACTTCAATACCTCTTTCAGAAATTTTACGCCCCAAGACAATACCTTCATTAACCATAAAGTGGCATTTCTCCCAATTCAAGACAAGATTAGTTTCTTCACATATCTTCAGAACGCGAACTAGGTTGCTCAAGCAATCATCAAAATAGGATCCATAAACGGAGAAATCATCCATGAAAACCTCACAAATCTTTTCACAAAAGTCAGAGAATATAGCCATCATGCATCTTTGAAAGGTAGCAGGTGCATTACATAAACCAAAAGGCATACGTCTATAAGAGAAGGTACCGAAAGGGCAAGTAAAAGTGGTCTTTTCTTAATCATTAGCTAACACTGGTATTTGAGAGAAACCAGAGTAACCATCTAGAAAGCAGAAATGTGTATGTTTGGATAATCTTTCTTGCATTTGATCAATAAAAGGCAAAGGGTAAAGATATTTTTTAGTAGCTTTATTTAATTTGCGGAAATCAATTACCATCCTATAACCTGTAATAATTCTTTGCAGAATCAATTCATCTTTATCATTAGGAACAGCAGTAATACCTCCCTTCTTAGGGACACAATGAACATGACTTACCCACTGACTATCAGCAACGGGATAAATTATACCTGCTTCAAGGAGCTTTAATATTTCCTTTCTCACCACTTCTTTCATATTAGGATTTAGCCATCGTTGGTGATCAATAACAGGTTTGGCGTCTTTCTCCAAATTTATTTTGTATTGACATAGAGTGGGACTAATGCCCTTAAGATCATCAAGAGTATATCCAATAGCAAAGACGGTGCTTCTTGTAGTTTTCAATAATTTCTCTTCTTCATGCTCTGAAAGGTTAGCACTGATAATAACAGGATATATCTTCTTTCCATCAAGATAAGTATATATGAGAGTATTAGGTAACGGTTTAAGCTCAAACACTGGATCACCCTTGGGTGGAGGAGGATCCCATAGGATTTCAACAGGCAAGTTGTGTTTCTGTTTAAAGAATACTTCGTCTATTTCCCTTCTTTCATTCATAAACATATCATTTTCATGGTATAGGAAATATTGTTCTAAAGGATCACTAGGAGGCACGACAATAGAAGCAAGACCAATTATTTCATATTTACTAGGCAATTCCTCATCGCGGGGTTGTCTACGAAAATTAGCAAAATTAAACTCATGAGACATATCACCCAAACCAATAGTAACAACATCCTTTACGCAGTCTATCCTAGCATTAACATTGTTCAAGAAGGGTCTACCAAATATAATGGGACAAAAGCTATCTTGTGGGGAGCCAAGAACAAGAAAATCAGCAGGATATTTAACCTTCCCACACAAGACTTCAACATCTCTAACAATCCCAATCGGTGAAATAGTATCTCTATTGGCAAGCTTAATGGTAACATCGATATCTTCTATCTCAGCAAGTGCAATATCATGCATAATTTCTTCGTATAAAGAATGAGGTATTGCACTATCACTAGCACCCATATCACAAAATCCATGATAACAATGATCTCATGTTTTAACAGAAATAACAAGCATGCCTACCACAGGTCTATGTTTATCTTTAGCACCAGGGTGAGCAATTCTAGAAGTCTCTTCACAGAAGTAAATAGCATGCTCATTGATATTATCGAACAAGAGATCTTTAACCATAACAATATTAGGTTCAACTTTAACTTGCTCAGGGGGTTTGTGTGTCCTAATATTACTTTTGTTGACTATAGTTGAAGCTTTAGCATGATCCTTTATTCTAACAGGGAAAGGTGGTTTCTCAACATAAGCAGTAGGAACAATAGGATCATTGTAAGTGATAGTATTTTCTTCAACTTTAATAGGTGTAACCTTCCCACTTCTCCTTAGGGAGATCAACATGAGTAGCAAAATATTCACTGAAAGAAGCTACTATCTCAGAGTCAAGTCCATATTTAGTGCTAAATTCACGGAAAGCATCGGTATCCATAAAAGATTTAACACAATCCAACTTAGGTGTTATACCTGACTCTTTACCTTCATCGAGGTCCCAGTCTTCAGAGTTGCGTTTAATTCTTTCCAATAAATCCCATTTGAATTCAATAGTCTTCATCATAAAAGAGCCAAAGATAAGAAGTATCAAGCATGGAGCGATTATTGAGAGAAAGCCGAGCATAAATTTTTGAATAATCATTTCTCTTGAGAGCTCATGATTGGGGCATGAATATAACATTGACTTAAGCCTCCCCCAAGCTTGAGCGATGCTTTCTCCTTCGCGAGGCCAAAAATTATATATGTAATTACGATCACGACGAACAAGATGCATAGGATAAAACTTCTGATGAAATTCCAATTTCAATCGTTTGTAGTTCCATGATCCTATATCATCACATAGCCTATACCATGTCAATGCCTCTCCCTTCAAAGATGAAGGGAAGACCTTCTTCTTGATAACATCATCGGGCATACCTGCAAGCCTAAATACTCCACAAACTTCATCCACATAGATTAGGTGTAAATCGAGATGCAATGTTCCATCTCCTGCAAAAGGATTAGCTAGCAGTTTCTCTATCATACCCGAGGGAATTTCAAAGTAAAGATTTTCAGTAGGTTTAGTAGGCTGAGGAGCAACTATTTTCTCTACTGGTCGGGGTGAAGATACCGCGAACAAGCCCCTCAAAGGATTACTTTCCATAGTAACAAGTGACGGAAAATTTTAGTACACTATATAAATTTTTCCTTACCAAATTCCACCTACCAAAGGGGCTTCACTCCCCGGCAACGGTGCCAGAAAAGAGTATTGATGACCCCCAAGTATAGGGGATCTATCGTAGTCCTTTTGATAAGTAAGAGTGTCAAACCCAACGAGGAGCAGAAGGAAATTATAAGCGGTTTTCAGCAAGGTATTCTCTGCATGCACTGAAATTATCGGTAACAGATAGTTTTTGTGATAAGGTAATTTGTAACGGGTAACAAGTAATGAAAGTAAGAAAGGTGCGGCAAGATGGCCCAATCCTTTTTGTAGCAAAGGACAAGCCTGGACAAACTCTTATATAAAGAAAAGCGCTCCCGAGGACACATAGGAAATATCATCAAGCTACTTTTCATCACGCTCATATGATTCACGTTCGGTACTTGGATAATTTGATATGTGGGTGGACCGGTGCTTGGGTGTTGTCCTTACTTGGACAAGCATCCCACTTATGATTAATTCCTATTTCAAGCATCCGCAACTATAAAAGAAGTATTAAGGTAAACCTAACCATAGCATGAAACATATGGATCCAAATCAACCCCTTACGAAACAATGCATAAACTAGGGTTTAAACTTCTATCACTCTAGCAACCCATCATCTACTTATTACTTACGAATGCCTTCCTCTAGGCCCAAAGAATGGTGAAGTGTCATGTAGTCGACGTTCACATAACACCACTAGAGGAGAGACAACATACATCTCATCAAAATATCGAACAAATACCAAATTCACATGACTACTTATAACAAGACTTCTCCCATGTCCTCAGGAACAAACGTAACTACTCACAAAGCATATTCATGTTCATAATCAGAGGGGTATTAATATGCATATAGGATCTGAACATATGATCTTCCACCAAATAAACCAACTAGCATCAACTACAAAGAGTAATCAACACTATTAGCAACCTACATGTACCAATCCGAGGCTTTGGGACAAAGATTGGATACAAGAGATGAACTAGGGTTTGAGAGGAGTTGGTGCTGGTGAAGATGTTGATGAAAATTGACCCCCTCCCGATGAGAGGATCGTTGGTGACGATGATGGCGATGATTTCCCCCTCCCGGAGGGAAGTTTCTCTGGCACAACAGCTCTGCCGGAGATCTAGATTGGTTCCGCCAAGGTTCCGCCTCGTGGCGGCGGAGTTTCTTCCCGAAAGCTTGCTTATGATTTTTTTCCAGGGTAAAAGACTTCATATAGCAAAAGATGGGCACTGGAGGCCTGCAAGGAGGGCCCACGAGGCGGGGCGCCCTGTAGGCGCCCCCACCCTCGTGGCCAGGGTGTGGGCCCCCTTTGGTATTTTCTTCACTCAGTATTTTTTATTATTTCGAAAAATGACTTCCATGGAGTTTCAGGACTTTTGGAGTTGTGCAGAATAGGTCTATAATATTTGCTCCTTTTCCAGCCCAGAATTCCCGCTGCTGGCATTCTCCCTCTTCATGTAAATCTTGCAAAATAAGAGAGAATAGGCATAACTATTGTGACACAATGTCGGGGTTTTGGTGCGATAATGCCAACGGGTGGCTTATCATGGTGGGGGATAGTAAGACGTCGCCGGTGCCAGGAAGCGGGATAAGGCATAGACACATACACCGGCAAACTTTACCCAGGTTCGGGGCTCTCCTAGGAGATAACACCCCTAGTCCTGCTCTGCGGGGTCTCCGCATGATCACTATCTCAACAGGTAGCTACAAGTTGCTCCTTGAGCTGTTTGCTAGAGGAGGAAGAAGGGCAAGGCTAGCTCTCTCCTCTCTCTATGTGTGTGTGTGTGTTTGGATAAAGATCTGAACCCTTTGCATGGGTGCCCTGGGGGGTTTATGTAGGCCTACCCCCAGGGTACAATGGTAAACCGGCCGGATGTAGGCCGAGGCCGTCAGTGTCTCTTGTGGCCGGCCTCTCCGCTGGCTGCTGGGGCCCGCCGACTGGTGGGCCGCGCCGGCTGTCTTGTACTTGGCCTACAGGTCGTGCCTGCCGCTCCCGGGTCCTGCCGGCTGCCAAGAACTGTAGCCGTGCTCCTAATGACACTCGCTTTGTCGGGGAAGGCGTGGCTACAGTTCCGCCGCCTGGCGGGCGTTCACTGTAGCCATTCCTTGATAATTATTTGAAACTTCTATCTGAGATGCTGAAACTCAATCTGGTAATGAACATCTACCTAATGATAATGAAAAAGATAATGCTGATGTTCATGAAGATGCTCAACCAAATGAAAAAGAACCAGATAATGATGTTGAGATAGAACCACATGTTGATCTTGATAACCCACAACCTAAGAGTAAAAGGTATGATAAAAGAGACTTCGTTGCTAGAAAACACGGTAAAGAAAGAGAACCGTGGGTTCAAAAACCTATGCCTTTTCCACCCAAGTCAACTAAAAAGTATGATAAAAGAGACTTTATTGCTAGAAAATACGGTAAAGAAAGAGTTGCTCCTCAACCTACTGAATCTATTGAAAATGTTTACTTCGAAATTCATTCGGGTATGATAGAGAAACTGCTGGCTAATCCTTTTGCAGGAGATGGAACATTGCATCCCGATTTACACTTAATCTATGTGGATGAAGTTTGTGGATTATTTAAGCTTGCAGGTATGCCCGATGATGTTATCAAAAGGAAGGTCTTCCCTTTATCTTTGAAGGGAGATGCATTGACATGGTATAGGCTATGTGATGATATGGGATCATGGGACTACAAGCGATTGAAATTGGAATTTCATCAGAAGTTTTATCCTATGCATCTTGTTCATCGTGATCGTAATTATATATATAATTTTTGGCCTCGCGAAGGAGAAAGCATCGCTCAAGCTTGGGGGAGGCTTAAGTCAATGTTATATTCATGCCCCGGTCATGAGCTCTCAGGAGAAATGATTATTCAAAAAATTTATGCTCGGCTTTCTGACAACAATCGCTCCATGCTCGATACTTCTTGTACTGGTTCTTTTATGATGAAGACTATTGAATTCAAATGGAATTTATTGGAAAGAATTAAACACAACTCTGAAGATTGGGATCTCGACGAAGGTAAGGAGTCAGGTATAACACCTAAGTTTGATTGTGTTAAATCTTTTATGGATACCGATGTTTTCCATAAATTTAGCACTAAATATGGACTTGACTCTGAGATAGTAGCTTCTTTTTGTGAATCCTTTGCTAATCATGTTGATCTCCCTAAGGAGAAGTGGTTTAAATATAATCCTCCCGTTGAAGTAAAAGCAGTTGCACCTATTAAAGTTGCAGAAAAGACTATCACTTATAATGATCATGTTGTTCCTACTGCTTATGTTGAGAAACCACCTTTCCCTGTTAGATTAAAGGATCATCTAAAGCTTCAATTGTAGTCAACAAAAATAATATTAGGACACACAAACCTCCTGAGCAAGTTAAAGTTGAACCTAATATTGCTATGGTTAAAGATCTCTTGGCTGATTATATCGATGGCCATGTTATTTACTTCCGTAATGAGACTGCTAGAATTGCTAAACCTGGTGCTAAAGATAAACATAAACCTGTGGTAGGCTTGCCTGTTATTTCTATTAAAATAGGAGATCATTGTTATCATGGCTTGTGTGATATGGGTGCTAGTGCTAGTGCAATACCTATTTCCTTATACAAAGAAATTATGCATGATATTGCACCAGCTGAGATAGAAGATATCGATGTTACCATTAAGCTTGCTAATAGAGATACTATTTCAACAATTGGGATTGTTAGAGATGTTGAGGTCTTGTGTGGGAAAGCTAAATATCCTGCTGATTTTCTTGTTCTCGGTTCCCTACAAGATAGCTTTTGTCCCATTATATCTGGTAGACCCTTTTTGAATACTGTTAATGCTAGGATAGACTGCGAAAAGGATGTTGTTACTATTGGTTTGGACGACATGTCTCATGAGTTTAATTTTTCTAAATTTCATAGACAACCCCGTGATGGAGAATTGCCTAGTAAAGATGGAATTATTGGTCTTGCTTCTATTGTCGTGCCTCCTAATGATCCTTTAGAACAATATTTGCTAGACCATGGAATGATATGTTTATGAATGAAAGGAGGGAAATAGATGAAGTATTCTTTAAACAGGGACCTATTCTGAAACACAACTTGCCTGTTGAAATCCTGGGGGATCCTCCTCCACCCAAGGGTGATCCCTTGTTTGAGCTTAAACCATTACCTGATACTCTTAAATATGCTTATCTTGATGAAAAGAAGATCTATCATGTTATTATTAGTGCTAACCTTTCAGAGAAGGAGGAAGAAAAATTATTGAAAACTCTGAATAAGCACCGTGCTGCTATTGGATATACTCTTGATCATCTTAAGGGAATTAGCCCCACTTTATGCCAACACAAAATAAATTTGGAGAAAGATGCCAAACCAGCTATTGATCATCAACGACGGCTGTATCCTAAGATGAAACAAGTGGTAAGAAAGGAAATACTAAAGCTCCTTGAGGCAGGTATAATTTATCCCGTTGCTGATAGTCAGTGGGTAAGTCCTGTCCATTGTGTCCCTAAGAAGGGAGGTATTACTGTCATTCCTAATGATAAAGATGAATTGATTCTGCAAAGAATTATTACAGGTTATAGGATGGTAATTGATTTCCGCAAATTAAATAAGGCTACTAAAAAAGATCATTACCCCTTACCTTTTATTGATCAAATGCTAGAAATATTATCTAAACACACACATTTTTGCTTTCTAGATGGTTATTCTGGCTTCTCTCAAATACCTGTGTCAGCTGATGATCAAGCAAAGACCACTTTTACTTGCCCTTTCGATACTTTTGCTTATAGACGTATGCCTTTTGGTTTATGTAATGCACCTGCTACCTTTCAAAGATGCATGATCGCTATATTTTCTGATTTTTGTGAAAAGATTTGTGAGGTTTTCATGGACGATTTCTCCGTTTATGGATCCTCTTTTGATGATTTCTTGAGCAACCTTGATCGAGTTTTGCAGAGATGTGAAGAAACTAATCTTGTCTTGAATTGGGAGAAGTGCCACTTTATTAATGAAGGCATTGTTTTGGGGCATAAAATTTCTGAAAGAGGTATTGAAGTGGATAAAGCTAAAGTTGATTCTATTGAAAAGATGCCATGTCCCAAGGACATCAAAGGTATAAGAAGTTTCCTTGGTCATGCCGGCTTTTATAGGAGGTTCACTAAGGACTTCTCAAAAATTTCTCGACCTCTGACTAATCTCTTACAAAAAGATATACCTTTCGTTTTTGCTGATGATTGTGTAGAAGCATTTGAAATACTTAAGAAAGCATTAATCTCTACACCTATTGTTCAACCACCTGATTGGAATTTACCTTTTGAAATTATGTGTGATGCTAGCGATTATGATGTAGGTGCTGTTCTATGGCAAAGTGTTGATAAAAAATTAAATGTTATCCAATATGCTAGTAAAACTCTAGACAATGCCCAGAGAAATTATGCTACTACTGAAAAGGAATTATTAGCAGTTGTATTTGCTTGTGATAAGTTCAGACCTTATATTGTTGATTCTAAAGTAACTATTAACACTTATCATACTGCTATTAAATATCTTATGGAAAAGAAAGATGCTAAACCTAGACTTATTAGATGGGTTCTCTTGCTACAAGAATTTGATTTACATATTATTGATAGAAAGGGAGCTGAGAACCCCGCTGCGTATAACTTGTCTAGGTTAGAAAATGTTCTTGATGACCCACTACCTATTGATGATAGCTTTCCTGATGAACAATTAAATGTCATAGATGCTTCTCATACTGCTCCATGGTATGCTGATTATGCTAGTTACATTGTTGCTAAATTTATACCACCTAGTTTCACATACCAGCAAAATAAAAAGTTTTTCTCTGATTTAAGACATTACTTCTGGGATGACCCACATCTTTATAAAGGAGTAGATGGTGTTATTAGGCGTTGTGTACCTGAGCATGAACAGGAAGAGATCCTACGCAAGTGTCACTCCGAGGCTTATGGAGGGCACCACGCTGGAGATAGAACTGCACATAAGGTATTGCAGTCCGGTTTTTATTGGCCTACTCTCTTCAAGGATGCTCATAAGTTTGTCTTATCTTGTGATGAATGTCAAAGAATTGGTAACATTAGTAGACGTCAAGAAATGCCTATGAATTATTCACTTGTTATTGAACCATTTGACATTTGGGGCTTTGATTATATGGGACCTTTTTCTTCCTCTAATGGGTATACACATATTTTAGTTGTTGTTGATTACGTTACTAGTGGGTAGAAGTTGTTCCAACTAGTAGTGCTGATCATAACACCTCTATTAAGATGCTTAAAGAAGTTATTTTTCCGAGGTTTGGAGTCCCTAGATATTTAGTGACTGATGGTGGTTCACATTTTATTCATGGTGCTTTTTGTAACATGCTTTCCAAGTATGATGTTAATCATAGAATTGCATCTACATACACCCCCACAGTCTAGTGGTCAAGTAGAACTGAGTAATAGAGAGCTCAAATTAATTTTCCAAAAGATTGTTAATAGATCTAGAAAGAATTGGTCCAAGAAACTTGATGATTCATTATGGGCCTATAGAACTGCATATAAAAATCCTATGGGTATGTCTCCGTATAAAATGGTTTAAGGAAAAGCATGTCATTACCTCTCGAACTAGAACATAAGGCATACTGGGCCATTAAAGAGCTCAATTATGATTTCAAACTTGCCGGTGAGAAGAGGCTATTTGACATTAGCTCACTTGATGAATGGAGAACCCAAGCCTATGAGAATGCCAAGTTGTTTAAAGAAAAAGTTAGAAGATGGCATGACAAAAGGATACAAAAGCGTGAGTTTAATGTAAGTGATTATGTGTTGCTATTAAACTCCCGTTTAAGATTTTTTGCAAGAAAACTTCTCTCTAAATGGGAAGGTCCTTACGTTATCGAGGAGGTCTATCATTCTGGTGCCATAAAAATCAACAACTTCGAAGGCACAAATCCGAAAGTGGTGAACGGTCAAAGAATCAAACATTATATCTCGGGTAACCCTATAAATGTTGAAACAAATGTTATTGAAACCGTAACCCCGGAGGAATACTTAACAGACACTTTCCAGAACGTTTCAGACTCCGAAAAAGAATTGGTATGTGGTACGGTAAGTAAACCGACTCCAAAACAGTTCTAATGGCAAATTTTCTCCATTTTGGAATATTTAGAAAAATAGGAAAATAAGAAGCAATCCGGGAAGGACACAAGGCTTCCACGAGGGTGGGAGGCGCGCTCCCCTGCCTCGTGGGCACCTCGTGTGCTCTACAGACTCCGTTTTCTTGCACGATACTTATTTTGGTCGGTAAAAAATCATTATATAACCTCCCGAAGGTTTTGACTCCTGTATCACACAAATATCCTCTGTTTTCGTTTCGAGCTGTTTCTGCCGCAGATTAGAGCAAGATGTCTTCTCAAGAGTCGGTCGGGGAGAGTCGGGTGTCTCATCCGACACCGTGACCAGGAACAAACAGCGATGCTGACCACTTTGGGCCAGCAACGGAGGAAGAGATGGAGGCCGATTTGAAAAGGATAGATGCCATGGAGGAGGTTCAAGAAGTCACTTCTCGTTACCGTATTGGATTCACGATGGGGGAACTACAGAGCTCGGCTATTCCAAACTCAGTTATCCCTTCCAATGTTAGATTTCTTTCCTATGAAAATATGAATAAGAGTGTTACTTCTTCTCCCGCAACTATGCAACATCCATGGGTACAAGGAGCTTTAACCGTCATGGGTAAGCTCCGTAAGGAGATAATGGGTCTCAAGGAGCAACTCAATAAGCTCGAGGAAGATAACCATATCCTGAGGAGTATGATCGCCAAGAATGTCACACCACCACCTCCGAAGAAAGAGATATAATCACACGGGTATGGGCACTCCCCTTGGCAACTGCCAAGTTTGGGGGAGGTGCCCCGGTATCGTATCACCATCACACTCCTATCTTTACCGTTTTTCTTAGTTCGATCCTTTTGGTAATATCTTGATCTAGTAGAATAAAGTTTTTGGTATGATCTAGTTTTGAGTTTTGCTTTATGATCCCTCTATGTAATCGAGTCCGTGAGCTATATAAAAAAGATTAGTGTTGAGTCAAGGGCTTGACTTTCTTGCTATGATCTTGAGGGAATAAAAGAAAAAGAAAGAATAAAAAGAAATAAAGAGATCATATTGATCTTATGGAGAGTAATGACTTCACATATAAAGAGTATGATGATTAAAAGTTGTTGAGAGTTGACAAGCATGGTTTTGGTCATCGTTGCAATTAATAGGAAGTAATAAAGAAAGAGAGGTTTTCACATATAAATATACTATCTTGGACATCTTTTATGATTGTGATCACTCATTAAAATATGACATGCTAAAGAGTTGATGTTGGACAAGGAAGACAACGTAATGGGTTGTGTTTTCTTATATCCAAAATAAAGTATATTATCATGGACCATCCAACATGTTGAGTTTGCCTTTCCCCCTCATGCTAGCCAATTCTTTGCACCAAGTAGAAATACTACTTGTGCTTCCAAATACCCTTAAACCCAATTTTGCCATGAGAGTCCACCATATCTACCTATGGATTGAGTAAGATCCTTCAAGTAAGTTGTCATCGGTGCAAGCAATAAAAATTGCTCTCTAAATATGTATGACTTATTAGTGTGGGAGAAAATAAGCTTTATATGATCTTGTGATGTGGAAGAAATAAAAGCGATGGACTGCATAATAACGGTCCACATCACAAGTGGCAATATAAAGTGACGTTCTTTTGCATTAAGATTTCGTGCATCCGACCATGAAAGTGCATGACAACCTTTGCTTCCCTCTGCGAAGGGCCTATCTTTTACTTTTATCTTCTACCTTATGCAAGAGTCATGGTGATCTTCACCTTTCCTTTTTACATTTTATCCTTTGGCAAGCACAATGTGTTGGAAATATCCTAATATATATCTAATTGGATGTAAGTTAGCATGAGCTATTATTGTTGACATTACCCTTGAGGTAAAAGGTTGGGAGGCGAAACTATAATTCCCTATCTTTCTCTTTGTCCGATTAAAACTCCGTAACCACAAGTATTGCATGAGTGTTAGCAATTGTGAAAGACTAAATGATAGTTGAGTATGTGGACTTGCTGAAAGGCTCTTATATTGACTCTTTACGATGTTATGATAAAGCGCAATTGCTTGATGGTAGAGATTATAGTTTGTTAGTTCTCAATGAAGTTTCTGATTCATACTAGATGTTGTGAATAGATTATTACTTGAGCATAAGAAATCATATGACAATATCCATATATGTTGCTGTTATAAGAATGATCATGATGCCCTCATGTCCGTATTTTATTTTATCGACACCTTAGTCTCTAAACATGTGGACATATTTATCGTTATCGGCTTCCGCTTGAGGACAAGCGAGGTCTAAGCTTGGGGGAGTTGATACGTCCATTTTGCATCATGCTTTTATATCGATATTTATTGCATTATGGGCTGTTATTACACATTATGTCACAATACTTATGCCTATTCTCTCTTATTTTACAAGGTTTAAATAAAGAGGGAGAACGCCGGCAGCTGGAATTCTCGGCTGGAAAAGGAGCAAATATTAGAGACCTATTCTGCACAACTCTAAAAGTCCTAAAATTCCGCGGAAGTTATTTTGGAAATAATAAAAATTACTGAGCGAAGAAAATACCAGAGGGGGCCCACACCCTGGCCACGAGGGTGGGGGGCACACCCTACCCCCTGGGCGCGCCCCTTGCCTCGTGGGCCCCCTGGTGGCCGTTCGGTGCCCATCTTCTGCTATATGATGTCTCTCGTCCGAGAAAAAGTAATAAGCAAGCTTTCGGGATGAGACTCTGCCGCCACGAGGCGGAACCTTGGCGGAACCAATCTAGGGCTCTGGCGGAGCTGTTCTGCTGGGGACACTTCCCTCCTGGAGGGGGAAATCATCGCCATCGTCATCACCAACAATCCTCTCATCGGGAGGGAGTCCATCTTCATCAACATCTTTACCAGCACCATCTCCTCTCAAAACCTAGTTTATCTCTTGTATCAAATCTTTGTCTCATAGCCTGGGATTGGTACCTGTAGGTTGGTAGTAGTGTTGATTACTCCTTGTAGTTGATGCTAGTTGGTTTACTTGGTGGAAGATCATATGCTCATATCCATTATGCATATTAATACCCCTCTGATTATGAACATGTAGCGACCCGACCTCAGACGGTCAAGCCTCTGTGTATCTGTGCCATCCCTGGATCAGTATGCTGGCACACACAGTACATTAGTGTATATATCAAAGTGCAATCACATGTATAAATAACGTAAAATGATATATACCTCATAATACTCAGCGGAAACAATCAAACGGGTGTGGAGTCCCATCAACGCCATCGGCGAGTTGAGTGTAGACCGTAACCACAGTATCGTAACTCTTACTGCGTCGAAGAAAATCCTGCAACATGATACGTTGCAGCCGTGTAGGTCAATTACATTGAATGTACCGCAAGATCACAACATGAATAAACAGATGGTAAAACTATACTATATGCAATTTGGCTTTGTGGCTCAGATCTGAGTTTTGTTTTGCGTAAAAGCTGGTTTTATTTTCCCTACATCAAAGGAATAAATGAAGTCCGTACTATGGAGTTTTCTATCATGACATGGTTCCGCCAACCGATGTCTCATAGCCCAAAATCATCATATGTTGCCCACAATTAAGTTATCAATCCGGTGTTGAGAGTTCCGAGATAGATCCAAGTCCGGATGCTCAAATTGTCCGTAATCGGGACACGGCTAATCGATTAGGTTTTAACCCTCTGCAGAGGTTTGTACACTTTACCCGCAAGATTCGATCCCTCTTTTACGTTCTCGCACTTGAGGTGTTTGAGAACAAGACGATCAAACATGGTCTTCGAAGAGTTCCTCGACCACGTCCGGTGCTCATCCAATCCTACCGTAGTTCTACATCTGCTAGCACCGTCCCAGCCAGAGTCACAACTAAGGTCAACCAAGCCAGAGCCCATAGTGACTTGCGGTTGCACAGGTAAGCTTCCGGGCATGAAGTATTCTTCCGTCTCTTTGAGTGGGGTGAAGCTTTCCGCAAGATGTCATGGCGCTTCTCCATGCATCTCGGCCAACCACTGGTTTCTCCAGGGTGCCCGTCAACCGTCCTTCACCCGATGGTGTGTATTGAATTCTTGTCTCGAGTCTTGAAGTCTTGAGGCCTTGAAGATGCAGTCCTTGCAGGTTCCATCATGGAGTTGTCGTCATTGACGTAGAGTCCTCCTTCTTCACACCACTCTCGAACACTCATACCAAACCCCGTCTACTATAGCGTAGCATTAAAATAAATAGTGTCCCGGGCTTGGTAACAGGGTGATGAGTTCCTACCTCATGCATACTACTCAACTACAAGAATTCAATATCACTACCGGAGGGGTTGTTGCGAAGATAACACTAGATGCAATAAAACACATAGGTATGAAAAACATGGTCAAAGTGAACTTGCCTGGTATGTTGATGAAGATATAAACGCTCTCAGAATAAAGACTTGGTAGAACTATTCGTCACTCCGTTGAAAATCTATATTAAACGGACAATCATATAAGCAATCATCCTAGCAATCAATTCCATCAATCATAACAATACTCAATCAAAATAAAAGCAACAAAGAAAACCAAGTCGAAAACCAAAGGAAAAACTTGAAAGAAAAATTCAAGGAAAAACTATTGGTGACCAACTCACACAAATCTTAACATAACATCACTAAATTACTCTAATATTTTTTCTACAGCAAAGAAAATATAAATCTAATAAAATAACAGAAAATAAATTACTAATTTAATAACTAACAAAAAGAACTAATATAAAACTACTATAACCATCTAGTTAATACTAGAACAAATATAGCAACTAGCAAAACACTAAGACAACTATAACAACAAATCATTTATTAAAACATTAATAAACTATACTAAATAAACATAACAACTAACGTGTTCACAAATAACAGAAACAAAAACAATATAACTTGAAGTGGAAAAAGAATTACTTTTAAAACTAATAAAACTATTTTTATCCACTATCACTATGAACTAAACAAGCAATTACAAAAACAGTAGCTAAACTCTAATAAATAACTACAAAAAATTTATCTACTGTAGCTAAACATAAACATATAACAACAAGTGAAAATCTACAAAAGGAATGAACTAAAAATAACTAAAAACAATAATTACATAACTAAAACAACTATATAAGCAAAACAGTACTGTTTCTACTAAAAATCTAACTTAAAATACTCCAAAATTACCAAACTAAATCCTACAGCTAAACAATATCACAAGTGACCAGGAGCAAAAAGAATTAATTAAAAACCTATTTTTAAAATCAAGTTATGGCCAAAATACTAATCTGAACAAAATTTATCAAATTCAAATTTAAACTACTCAAATTTGAAATCCAGAGACACTACCAGAAACTTCAGCAAATTTGTGACACATAGCAATTGGAATCACTCAAAAATACTAAAAACTCTAAAAGATATGAATTTTCTAAGATTGCTATTTTCTTAAAAAAAATGAATTACAGGATTTCGTGGATCTCACCGGAGTAGTCGTCGGAGTTGGGGAAGAAGATCGGATCCGATGTTGCGGTTGATCCTAGAGGAAAAGAGATCACGGGGACGGTGGAGAGGAGATCATATAAACCTCGGGAGAGGTCGAGGGCGCTGGCGGCACTGGCCGGCGGTGGTGCTTTGCACTGCTTCTTGGAGAAGGAGAGGAGAGGTGTTGGTTTGATGTGTTGGAGGGGGGGGGGGGTGCTTGGGTATTTATATTGGGGAAGGGAGGGCTTTGCTTGGGGTAGGGGACAAGAAATATACTAGGATTAGGAAACAAAAGGGAAAAGATCTAGAAACAAATCGGAATAAACGAAAGTAGGAAAAGAGTCCTACTAGGAAAGGAAAAGGAAAAGGAAAGGAGCGGCTCCCTCCTGGCTCCTCTTGTGGCAGCGTGGGCGTTGGCCTTGGGCCTTGGCCCTTGGGCGAGCAATTTTTTTTTTTGACAGAGACAACAAAACAAAAATAAATAAAAATTTTATATAGGCATATAATATATCAACATTTTCAGAAAAAGATTTTCTACAACATGAACACTATTTTACCTTCAAATAAAATACACACAAATTTTAATAATTCACACAGTGCTACCAGTTCAATAAAATCCAATAAAAATCATTTTTAAAATACCAAAATGACTTCAAATTAATTTCTCTCCAATTTTCTGATGTAGGGAATCATGTTATCCTATTTTCCATATATTTTGTTTTTGGAGAAAAATAATTTGAATAAAACTCAAATAACTCTAAATTGGAAATAAATTCAAAAGAACTTTGAATTTAATTCTTTTAAAACTCCCAACTCATATTTTATTTAATTTGAAGAAGTCATTTTATCTTCTCTCGTGAAAATCATTGAGTTGCATAAAGTTTCAGAATTGGAAATATTTTCCAAATGAAATTCAAATATTTTCAACATCCCTTGTCATTTAAATAAATGGAAGAAGTCATGTCATCTTCTCTCCAGGGTTTTGTGATGAAAAGAATTTGAATTCCCGAAGATCATAAAAGCAAAAATGAAAGTTTGGGAAAGTCCTTTTATTCCCTCTCATTCAACTTTCAAAAAGTTTCAAATTCACTCACTTTCAGTCAATCAATCAAACAATCAACCAAAACTATCTATGTGTTTATAACATTCCAAAATATATAAATTTGGGATGTTCTGGTAACATGAATATGCTTTATGAGTAGTTACGTTTGTTCCACGAGGACATGGGAGAAGTCTTGCTATTACTAGTCATGTGAATTTGGTATTCGTTCGATATTTTGATGAGATGTATGTTGTCTCTCCTCTAGTGGTGTCATGTGAACATCGACTACATGACACTTCACTGTTGTTTGGGCCTAGAGGAAGGCATTGGGAAGTAATAAGTCGATGATGGGTTGCTAGAGTGAGAGAAGCTTAAACCCTAGTTTATTCGTTGCTTCGTAAGGGGCTGATTTGGATCCATATGTTTCATGCTATGGTTAGGTTTACCTTAATACTTCTTTTGTAGTTGTGGATGCTTGCAATAGGAGTTAATCATAAGTGGGATGTTTGTCCAAGTAAGGACATCACCCAAGCAACGGTCCACCCACATATCAAATTATCAAAGTACCGAACGTGAATCATATGAATGTGATGAAAACTAGCTTGACGATAATTCCCATGTGTCCTCGGGAGCGATTTTCTCTATATAAGAGTTTATCCAGGCTTGTCCTTTGCTACAAAAAGGATTGGGCCACCTTGCTGTACTTTATTTACACTTGTTACTTGTTACTATTTACAAATTACCTTATCACAAAACTATCCGTTACCTATAATTTCAGTGCTTGCAGAGAATACCTTGCTGAAAACCGCTTATCATTTCCTTCTGCTCCTCATTGGGTTCGACACTCTTACTTATCGGTAGGACTACGATAGATCCCCTATACTTGTGGGTCATCATTCTGTCGCGGAAACATCCCTCCGGGAGGGGCAAATCATCATCATCGTCATCACCATCGATCCTCTCAGCGGGAGGGGGTCAATCTCCATAACCATCTTCACCAGCACCATCCCCTCTCAAACCCTAGTTCATATCTTGTATCCAATCTTTGTCTCAAAACCTCAGATTGGTACCTGTGGGTTGCTAGTAGTGTTGATTACTCCTTGTAGTTGATGCTAGTTGGTTTATTCGGTGGAAGATCATATGTTCAGATCCTTTATGCATATTAATACCCCTCTGATTATGAACATGAATATGATTTGTGAGTAGTTACGTTTGCTCCTGAGGACATGGGAGAAGTCTTGTTATAAGTAGTCATGTGAATTTGGTATTCGTTCGATATTTTGATGAGATTTATGTTGTCTTTCCTCTAGTGGTGTTATGTGAACGTCGACTACATAACACTTCACCATTGTTTGGGCCCAGGGGAAGGCATTGGGAAGTAATAAGTAGATGATGGGTTGCTAGAGTGACAGAAGCTTAAACCCTAGTTTATGCGTTGCTTCGTAAGGGGCTGATTTGGATCCACATGTTTCATGCTATGGTAAGGTACCTTAATTCTTCTTTCGTAGTTGTGGACGCTTGCGAGAGGGGTTAATCATAAGTGCGATGCTTGTCCAAGGAAGGACAGTACCCAAGCACCGGTCCACCCACATATCAAATTAGCAAAGTAACGAACGCGAACCAGAGCATGATGAAAACTAGCTTGACGATAATTCCCATGTGTCCTCGGGGGCGTTTTACTTTATATAAGAGTTTGTCCAGGCTTGTCCTTTGCTACAAAAAGGATTGGGCCACCTTGCTGCACCTTGTTTACTTTTGTTACTTGTGACCCTTTACGAATTACCTTATCATAAAACTATCTGTTACCGATAATTCCAGTGCTTGCAGAGAATACCTTACTGAAAACCGCTTGTCATTTCCTTCTGCTCCTCATTGGGTTCGACACTCTTACTTATCGAAAGGACTACGATAGATCCCCTATACTTGTGGGTCATCACTACCATGGTGTTGTTTTTGTGCAGAAATAAAAGTTCTCGGAACGGAAGGAAACTTTGCGAGGATTTTTTTATAGAATAAAAGATAATTTCTGGAGCCAAGAACCACCGGAGGGGGGCACCTGGGTGGGCACAACCCACCAGGGCGCCCCCTCTAGGTGTGCCCAGGTGGGTTGTCCCCACCTGGTGGCCCCACAGACCCTGAAACCGACGCTATAAAATCACATTTTCCAGAAAAAAATAAAGGAGAAAGAACTATCGCGTTCCACAACACGGAGCCGCCATCACCTCCTGTTCTTCATCGGGAGTGTAGCGACCAGACCTCAAACAATCTGATCTCTGTGCTCAGTGTCATCCCTGGATCAGTAATGCTGACACCACACAGTACTCGAAGTATTTATAACAGAGTAGCAATCACACACATATTA
Source organism: Aegilops bicornis (assembly GCA_021605145.1). Lineage (NCBI taxonomy): Eukaryota > Viridiplantae > Streptophyta > Magnoliopsida > Poales > Poaceae > Aegilops > Aegilops bicornis. The sequence goes on along the minus strand of CM038671.1, from coordinate 626,183,903 downwards.
CAATCGAATGTCTCAAGAGAGAACTTAATAAAAATAAATATGGCTTAAGGCCATCTAATACGATAACAGCGGAAGGCTTGGAAGAATAAGTGAGTCCATCAACTTCAAGCGGCATCCTTGAGTATAGAACCACGACCTATGCACCTTACTGCGTCAAATGCGAGAAGTACGCAACATGAAACATTGCAGCCCAAAAACGGGTCAGCACATGGAATATGCTGGCAATGTAACACATAGAGAAATAATGGAAAGATAAGCCTATACTACATGCATATATGGCTGGTGGAAAGCTCTATGGTTACAGTTTTGCATAAAGCCAATTTTTCCCTACTGCAAAGGAATAAATTTATTTAACTATCATGGTGGTTGTGAAATATTGAGAATGGTTGACAGCATTCTCAATCCCAATTAAAAGTATTCATTAACAAACCCAACAATATTAATTTAGAAGTAACATGATGAGATTCACATGATATCCAGGTACTAGATACTCAAGATGTCCATAATCGGGGACACGGCTAACCATGATTAGTTTATACACTCTGCAGAGGTTTGCGCACTTTTCCCCACAAGACTCGATCGCCTCCGTTTGGTTTCTCGCACTACATGGTGTTTGAGAGACGGATGACCGAGACACAGTCTTTCAGAAGCGCTAGCACCTTACATGTGGGTAGACTGTACCAATCTACAACCCCTACATCTTCTAGTCTACCCGTAAGAGTTCGCACAACTTAATCAACTATGCCAGAGCCCATAATGGATTGTGGCTGCACACGGAAGTTTCTAGTTTGAATAATCTCATGATCCCTTTGAGCCTGTGTGGCGGTCCAAAGAAATCTGAGCAAGTCCTGATAGAAGCCGGTGCCTCAATCCACCCAGATGTGTGTTTAAGTTGCCACCTTAAATAAACCATTAAATAACAATCTCACATCTGTCATGGATTCACTCACCCAATCCACGTCTACTAGCATAGCATGGCATAATAAGCAAACATAGAAGTAACTCCCAAGGGTTTGATAATAAAACAGGTAATAGGTACTACCTCAACTACTTCCCAAAACCCACAATTTAATTAGATCCTAATCATGCAAGTGTTTGAGGATAGATCTAATGCATAAAAACTGGGTATGAGAAAAGTATGATCAAAGTGTTACTTGCCTTGCGATGATCCATGAAACCTAGAGACTCGAAGTAACAGTGGCGCACTCAAGGGTATTCCATCGCAGACAAACAAACAAGCATACAATAAGTACTCATCTAATGCACAGGTAAAACTCGAATAGATCTAACCAGATAGTTCAACTTAAGAACTCCGGTTTGCAAAAAGAATCAAATCAAACGAAGCAACGAAAGTCAAACGGCGGAAGAAAACAGCTTCATTTTACTAATCTGGATCTAGGTCAAATTTTACAGTAGCAAAAACTTATTTAAGTAGATTATTTGGAAAGAGGGTTTCGAGACGAAACTCCAGGCGCTTGAATCGCCTGATTCCGATAAACGAGCGAAAAGTTATACTAAAACGAAAATCGCATCTGGAATCGCGATCAGAAAAATCGCGGATTAAATCCGAGAAAAAGAAAAACGACGAACGGTTTGTTTAAACGGACTAATGAACGAACGCTCGTTAATTAGCCTAAACCGAGAAAAAAAAGAAATACTAAACGGACTCCAAAATCCCGAAATAAATTTTCCCCGGCTTCTAAAATCAAGCCGGATTTAATGAACATTTATTTGGGGCCTAAATGCAATTATGAAAAACGCGCATTTTTCCTAAATTCAAATAAAAAGGCGAAAAACTCCTTATTTTATTTTATTATTAAATCTTCATTACTTCTTTATTTTGGGAAAGTCATTTTATTCCCTCTCTCATATTTTTGTAATAGAAATAATTGAAGATAAAATAATTAAAATCAAATGATCCTATTTTCAAAATTTGGGAAAACTCAAATATGAAAATAACGAAAATCCCCAACTCTCTCCGTGGGTCCTTGAGTTGTGTATAATTTCTAGGATCGAGCAAAAATGCAACGAAAAATATGATATGCAATGATGCTCTATGTATAACATTCCAAATTGAAAATTTGGGATGTTACAAACCTACCCTTAAGATGAATCTAGCCCTCGAGATTCGGGTTGGCTAGAAAATAGGTGAGGGTGGTCCTTAAGCAAATATTCCTCTCGCTCCCAGGTGGCTTCATCATCAGTGTGTTGGTTCCACTGAACTTTGAAAAAATTAATGACCTAGATGAGGGTGACTCTGCTGGCATACTCCAGAATCTTAACCGGTTTCTCTTCGTAGGTAAAATCATCATTCAATTGAATCGCTTCCAGTGGCACGGTATCTCTCAGTGGTATATCGGCCATCTCTGCGTGACACTTCTTCAACTGTGAAACATGAAACACATCTTGAACTCCTGACAATCCTTCGGGTAGTTCCAACTTGTACGCAACTTCTCCCATGCGTTCCAAAACACGATAAGGTCCTACAAATCGAGGTGCTAGTTTTCCCTTAACTCCAAAATATTTAACTCCTCGAAGTGGTGATACACGAAGATAAACTCTGTCTCCGACTTCGTATTCTGTCTCCTTGCGTTTTGAATCCGCATAACTTTTCTGTCTTGACTGGGCTACCTTGAGCCTATCGCGAATCAACTTTACTTTCCGTTCAGACTCCTTAATAAAATCCGGTCCAAACAACTGGCGGTCTCCAACTTCATCCCACAACAATGGGGTCCTGCACCTCCTTCCGTACAAGGCTTCGAAAGGTGCCATCTTCAGACTGGTTTGGTAACTGTTGTTGTAAGAAAACTCGCATAAGGCAAATTGTCATCCCAACTTGATCCATAATCCAAAGCACAAGCTCTAAGCATATCCTCCAAAATCTGGTTGACTCTCTCGGTTTGTCCATCATGCATGGATGGAAAGGCGTGCTCAACTCGACAGTTCCCAAAGTTTCGTACAATCGCTTCCGAACTTTGAGGTGAATTGGGTTCCTTTATCGTCACGATACTCCTCGGAACTCCATGCAAGCATACAATCCTGGTCATGTATATCTTAGCCAATTTGGCACTGCCGTAAGTAGTCTTTCTTTGGAATGAAATGAGCTACCTTCGTCAAACGATCGACTACAACCCAAATCGAGTCATAGCCTGAACAGGTCCTGGGCTATCCCGTGATGAAATCCATACCTAGTTTATCCCATTTCCATTCGGGTATAGGCAATGGCTGTAACAATCCTGCTGGCTTCTGATGTTCTGCCTTCACCCTCTGACATACATCACAAACTGCGACGTACTCTGCTATATCCTTCTTCATTCCGGTCCACCAGAAAGTATTCTTCAAATCCAAATACATCTTGGTATTTCCTGGGTGAATCAAATATGGTGAATCATGTGCCTCTTATAGAATCAACTTCCTGATCTCCGGGTCTTTGGGCACATAAACACGGTCCTTAAACCATAGGGTATCATGCTCATCCTCACGAAATCCCTTTGCTTTTCCTTCGCTCATTTTCTCCTTTATAGAGGCAATCTCTTTGTCAGTCTTCTGAGCTTCCCTGATCTTGTCCATCAAAGTTGACTGAATCTCCAATGCTGCTACATAGCCTCTCCAACGTTAGCCTTTCCGGGGTGATAATGTAATCTCATATCATAATCTTTGATGAGCTCCAACCATCTCCTTTTCCTGATATTTAGCTCCTTCTGTGTGAAGATGTACTTCAAACTCTTGTGATCCGTATACACCTCACAATGATTTCCAATGAGGAAATGTCTCCCTGTCTTCAACGCATGCACTACGGCTGCTAACTCCAAATCATGCATAGCATAATTTAGCTCATGAGGCTTAAGCTGTCGTGAAGCATACAAAACAACTCTCCCCTCCTGCATAAGCACTGCTCCAAGTCCTCGACATGAAGCATTGCAATATACCTCGTAATCCTTGGTCTGATCTGGCAGAATTAACACTGGTGAGGTAACCAAACGTTTCTTCAACTCTTGGAAACTAGCTTCACACTCCTCGGTCCAAATGAACTTGGTATCCTTCTTTAATAATTACATCGCAAACCCGCAATCCTTGAGAAATTCTCAATGAATCTCCGATAGTATCCTGCTAGTCCAAGGAAACTCCGGATCTCTCCAACTGTTGTTGGCACTTCCCAGTTTGTTACAGTGACAACTTTAGTGGGGTCTACTACTATACCTTCTCCGGATATAACATGTCCAAGAAATCCAACTTCCTTCAACCAAAACTCACACTTGCTGAACTTGGCGTACAACTAATGTTCTCTGAGCTTCTCGAGTACCAAACGCAAATGCTCCTTATGTTCCTCTTCATTCTTCGAGTAAACCAAAATATCATTAATGAACACCACGACGAACTTATCCAAAAACTCCATAAACACTTTGTTCATCATGTTCATAAAATAGGCAGGTGCGTTAGTCAGACCAAATGACATAACGGTATACTCATACAGCCCGTACCTGGTGGTAAAAGCCGTCTTAGGTATATCCTGCTCTCGAATCTTCAACTGATGGTACCCTGATTGCAAATCGATCTTGCAAAACACCTTAGCTCCTTGCAACTGGTCAAACAAGTCGTTGATCATCGACAACGGGTATTTGTTCTTGATGGTCACTTCATTCAATCCTCGATAATCAACAACCATTCTTAATGATCCATCCTTCTTCTCCACTAGAAGTACAGGTGATCCCCAAGGCGAAGAACTTGGGCGAATAAAACCTTTATCCAGTAACTCCTTAATCTGCTTCTTAATTTCCTCCAAATCTTGGGCTGGCATCCTATACGGTCTCTTAGATATCGGCCCAGTGCCTGGCAGTAGTTCAATCAGAAACTCAATGTCTATCCGGTGGCATGCCTGGCAACTCTTCCGGAAACACGTCCGGGAAATCCCTTACCACTGGTACTTCCTCCTGCACAACTCCTGTTAAGGAATTTACATGTGCTCTCCTCGGCTCATGCCGTGATACAAACCTGATTCTTCTCCCTTCTGGGGTGGTAAGCAAAATTGACTTACTGGCGCAATCTATGGTCCCTCCATACTTCGATAACCAATCCATGCCTAATATCACATCCAATCCTTGGGATTCCAGAACTATTAGGTTCGAGGGAAAAACATAATGTCCAATCCTTAATGGCAGTCGATCACACCATATACTAGCCATGTATTCTGCTCCGGGTGAGGTCACTAGCATGGGTGACCTAAGGGCTTGGGTTGGTAATTTGTACTTATCCACAAATTGTTCTTCAGCATTTTACGGGCGCGACGCCTCCCTGAAGGTAATTGGTAATTTGTACCCCCTCCGCCTATGGGAGTTTAATCCGGAGGGACCACGAGCTCTCCAGCATTTTACGGGCGCGACGCCCATGGAGATGTACAAATTGTTCTTCGGATCACAAGCAATGTGTCCGGACTCGACCGAGGACGCAGGTCTGAGCTGCAATCACCCGGATACTCAAGTAAGTAGTCCTGTACCCGGACACGCCATCCGTATATTTATCATCAAATTGCCCTTAAAAGAGCTGTCCCTTAAATAGGAGTGGATAGCGAAAGCAAAGCTAATCAGGTGTCCGGCCCCCCTCCCTGAGACAACACGGGATCCCGTGTTAACCAGGAGGTAGAAGGCGAAGGGGGGACAAGGAAGCTACCGCCTCCCTGAAGGAGGCTATCAGGAAAGGAGGAATCGAGAATCCCTCCATCCAGGCGAAGAAGAGGACCGCCTCTGAAGACCCGGAGACCATGGACTCAAAGCGGGGGAGGAAATCTTTGTCAGAGGGTCCTGCGCCGGGAGATGCCTCGGCCGCACTATGCCCCCAAGGGGATCAGCCCTCCAGCGAGCCGTAAGTAGAGAGGGGAGTTTTAAAATAAGAGACATCCCTGTTCTATTTCCGAGGAAGATAACCAATTTTTACCTTGTAGTTCGGATCTTAGCCCTTCTCGTGAGCTCATCTTCAGGGGATCTTCGACCGGAGATGATGGAGAGCGGAACGTCTCCCCCTGCCGTACCGCCGTGCGAGGCGGGCGACCCTGAGGTGTCGTCACGGAGGGTTTCTCCAAATCCGGCAGGGCCGGAAGGAAGTCGTATGGCCCCCCAAAGCCCTCCGTGTCCGGCCTTCGAAAAAGGCCATCGGACGAGTCCGGCACCGTCCGGTGCATGGTCGGAGGAGTCAAGGATCTGCTCGGCGGCGTCTATCTCGTAAGAACACCATGCGTTGATGGGTACGGTGATTGAAAGGATTTCATCCGCAGAGAGCGGGTTGTCTGAAGCTGTCGAGGAGTTTATCGAGTTTTGAGGTACGCGAAATGATGTACCTTTTGACAGTTCCGCATGTAAAAGATGCGCCATGTATAGATAGTAGCCCCTGAGACTCAGTGCGTTGCCAAAATGACGGCGCGCCGAGGATCATAGTCCCAGGTATGATATGTCGCTTTTCCTATGTAGGTGGCGAAGTGTCCGGTGGCTAGCCGGACTGATGAATTTGCCGAGCTAAAGCGGCAACTTGTCGTGGCAGATGCCGACATCGCGCTTGTCAACAAGCGGCTTGACGAGTCACAAGGTATGTAATTTCTCCGCAGACACCTGGTAAGGGGGTTTGATGCCCGTACCTTACAACCTGTATGCTTGATGCAAATGGTGCCGCTGTCGTGGAGAACCTTCGGACGGAACTCGCCCGAGCCATGGAGCAGGACAGGAAAAGTGATGCGGCTGCCTTAAAGGCGGTTGAAGAGCTGAAAGCCGAACAGGCTGCTCACTGCCGAAGCAAGAAGGACATGGCCGAGATGGCTGTGAAATTGAAGGATGCTGCCGACCGCTGCAAGCTTCTTGAAAAAGAAGATCGGGCGGAACAGAAGGACCTGAAGAAGGCCACTACCAAGGCCAAGGATGCTCGCTCTGCGATGAGAGGTATGAAGGAGGAGCTACGTCAGGCCGGAAATATCGCGGCTGGAAAGCCCTTTATGCTGCGGATGAAGTTCGGGGATCCTAAATATGCTCCGTTGGACCGGCTGTGGAGTCGCGGACCCTTATCTGGACTTGGCGGCGAAAGTCTGCGGACGCGTCGAACACTTCCGGATCAAAAGGATCACGAAGTGGAAAAGCTTTTTGGTCGCAGTTCCACAATCCAGGCGCCCACTTCCATTAACCGATCATTTGGCGTGCGTGAGCTGAATAGGTTATCCGGACTCGCCATGAAGTATGTCTTGAGTCATCTATGGCGGAAAGGGCCGAGCCAAGAGTTATTTTAGCTTAGTGCAACTGCTCCTTGCGCGGTGCCGCATATCAATGCAATGAAGAGGTCAGCGTGCATAGAGGGTGCGCGGATGGCTCTTGCCCGTGTCAAGACATACTGGGCGGAGATGAAGGCCACCGCTGTTGCATCCCAAGATTTAGACGAGAGCCAAGTACCTGCCGAGCACTATTTTTAGGAAGTTCTGCAGGGCGCTCGTTTAATAGAGACGCAATGCTCGAAGGATATTATGTTCGAATAACATGTATTATTGTAAAACAATGTTTCAAGGGAATATAAAAGCTTTTTACACTTGTGCCTTCAAGAACTAAAATACCTCCTGTGCGGCCGTTAATGTATATGTATATATAACCTGAAAGATGGCGTTCGGCTTCAAATTTACGCATATAATGCGGGGGTGTTCGCAGAAGGCGCATTTTCACACTTGATCCAATGCCTTGGTCCTGTAAAGGAGGTGATAGCGCAGCGAACTAGGCAACCGGACTATAATGCTTTATCACTTTCACTTAGCCATAGGAGTTTGACAGTGGGGCTACTATATAGCCCCTAGGGGCACCGCGCTCACCCGTATTCGGGGCGCGTGTGTGCCTGGCCGGGAAACGGCCCTTCGTTAATGCGGAGGAATCCTAAAGATTCCGGTGGGTCATCGAGTGGTTGACATGTCTCACGCTATATCATGACAGTCAGTTTTCAGCTTTCTCTACTGAGGTGCTCACTTTGGCGAACTGGGCACAATCGCAGTAGTTCTCCTGGTCCCGCCTTAGCCGATAGAGCGGAACATAAGGCAACAAAACACAGGAGCCGGGCAAACCCAACATTTGACCAAAGACATGATTCGGGGCTGATGCATATAAGGCCAAACTCACGACGCCGAACACTCCCTAAGGTATTCGGTCTTTATGAAAACGGGCTGAACAACGCCCTTGGTAATGAGCCCCTGGTGTCCAGGTATGCGCAAAATTCTGACGTGGCCACATGCCAAGACGCCAGCCTCCTCCTCGGTTATGTCACGAAACCGGGGGATGTGTATCAACAAGAGACAGTAAAAAAGGTTTACGCAGGGTCTTAATCTGAAAAGAATCCTTGGAACGGGTCCCTCATCGCACGTCTGCGCTGTGTCTCCGTTGTGCCGTATCACGGGCCGGGTGTAGCACGGTGTTCATCTGTAAAAGAGAGTTACTTAGTTGAAAAAGATCGTGCGAAAATATACGTTATATTAAATAAACAAAGTATAATTCAAAAAATGAATAAAATTGAGCTTTATCGTCTCTTGTTGTACATGCGCGGAGCCCCTTGTACGGGGGTACACGGCTAGTAAGCCCTTGTATGTTTACACCGGACTCGTCTAGCCATGTTCGGGGTCTGAACGACCTGTTTATGTGCTTTGATCAGTGAAGCCGGTTTAGTGTGTGGCTGTCAAGGCAGCCGCTGATCTTCCGCTCGAGGAACACTCGAAATTTCCCTTTAATGAGATGATGCCTCATGGACGGGCATTTTAAGTATAAGAGATGCATAATGCGGTATCGCGTTAAAGCGGGCGAAAGCTTCAGCGTCCAGGAGTGCTTGATAGCTACTTGTGAATGGGGCGATGTGGAAGGTTAGCTTTTTGGCGGAAGTTGTCGGGGAGCCGAACATAACTTCTAGCGTGAGAGAGCCCGTACAATGGGCATCTGGGCCTGGCGTTACCCCTTGAAAGGAAGTGTTGCTATGGCGAATTTTTGTTGGGTCTATCCCCATTTTGCGAATTGTGTCCTGATATAGCAGGTTAAGATCACTGCCGCCGTCCATTAGGACTTGTGTAAACTGGAGTCCGTCAATTATCGGATCTAATATCAAGGCAGTCCAAATTTGCATTCCGGATACTTCTAGAGTAATCCACGATGGTCGAAGGTGATTGTTTTAACAACCCGATTGGCGGGACTCCTCTGGGATAGGCCGTATGGCGCGTATCTCTATAGGCGCCACCCTGTTTTCCTTTTGTCACGTGAAGTGAGTTTACTGTTTTGACTTCTTGTGGGAAACTCTTTTGTTTTCCGGTGCTCTGCTTGTGGGGTTCGTCATCGTCCTCGCTTGGTGTGTCGAGCCCCTTGTGTTCGGCGTTGAGTTTGCCGGATTGCTTTAGATAGCTCGTCCCTGTTATCCTTGAGGGGCAGCTTTTTCTGATTCTGCCGAGAGCTTTTGAATCCGGCGTTGACTGCCGTGCTCTTCGGGCTGTTTCCCTTGGTCCGACGCTGGTCCTTGCTGCGTCGCGGTTTCCCGTTTCCGTCCCTAACTTCGGATGTACTTGGGTCACTTGTACTACATCTTGCCAACCAGCTATCCTCTCCTGCGCAAAAGCGGGTCATGAGGCTTGTTGATGCGGCCATTGTTCTTGGCTTTTCTTGGCCGAGGTGTCTGGCGAGCCATTCGTCTCGAACACTGTGTTTGAAAGCTGCTAAGGCTTCAGCGTCCGGACAGTCGACTATCTGGTTCTTTTTAGTAAGAAATCTATTCCAGAGTTTCCGGGCTGTCTCTCCGGGTTGTTGAGTTATATGACTTAAATCGTCTGCATCCGGAGGTCGGACATAGGTCCCTTGAAAATTTGCCCAAAAAGCATCCTCGAGCTCTTCCCAACTTCCAATGGTGTTTTTGGGAAGGCTTTTAAGCCAATGCCTGGCTGACCCTTTGATCTTGAGGGGTAAGTATTTTATGGCGTGGAGATCATCTCCTCTAGCCATGTGTATGTCGAGGATTTAATCCTCAATCCAGACTCGAGTGCATTGTTACATCATATGCCTCTATGTTTACGGGCTTGAATCCCGCTGGAAATTCATGATCCAGCACCTCATCGGTGAAACATAGGGGGTTTGCGGCACCCTTATATTTGGGTGTAACGTGATGTTCGGATACTTGATGCGTTGCATTGCTTGCTAGAGCTTGCTTTCTTGGCCCATAGATAGATCTCGCTGGGCCATCTTTTTGATGCGAATCCTTGTGCGGATCGCGTACCAGCTTGTGTGTGGCGCCCTTTTCCGCTCTATGTTGGCCATGGGGTTGTTCACCCGACCGGGTGACTTCCTTATTTTTTGATTGCGGGGGCTCTAAGGCCTCCTCATCAAATTCCGGCAGTAATTTTTGCTTCGGATAGCTCTTTGTGCGGCGACTGTTGCAGTATTTGTCTGTGGTGTTGAGTACTTTGCTCCATCTAGTTCTGAGTGCATCTTCCGCTGTTTTGAGCTTCCGCTTTTGCTTTTTCAGGCTACGCGATGGCAGCGAGCCTTTGTGGAGGTTCTTCTGCTCCGGTAGCTTGTCCGGCGTGAGGTCGTCCGGACTGTTACCTTCGCCGGGACGGGTTGTTTATCCAAGTTGCCCTGCTTTCAGACGGTTGCTCGATGGCATGTTAAATGCGTCCACCGGTTCGCCCTGCTCTATGGCTGGGTCTGTATGGCTGTTGTCTCTGTCGAGGTGGGGTTTGGAGCGGCGCTTACGCCGCCGCTTTGACTGCTTTTCGAGGGAACAATCCCTCGTTGCGTCCCTTTGTTCCTCGTCTACTAGTAGAGCATTGCACTACTAGGAAAAGCTTATAGGCAGACGCTTACTAGTAGTGTGGGTTTATAACCCTCTCTACTGCTACTTAGTAGTAGCGCGGGTTTTTAACCCTCTCTACTACTAAGTTGATAGTAGTAGCGCGGGTTTTTAACCCTCGCTACTACTAAGTGGTATCTACCGTGCCCCCTGGGACATGCCATAGTAGTAGTGAGGGGTATAAACCCTCGCTACTACTAAGTTGATAGTAGTAGCACGGTTTTTAACCCTCGCTACTACTAAGTGGTCTCTACCATGCGCCATCCGGGACATGTCATAGTAGTAGGGAAGGGTATAAACTTGCACTACTACTATTGACTCACCAAGACATGTATACACATAGCGTGCGGAGGACCAAGTCCAAACCACACTCTTCTAATTCCCCTTCTCCTCCCACCCGCGATTCCCTTCCTCACCCACCGCACTGCCGGCCTCGCACCTCACGCCACTCACAAATCCGGCGACCTCCTCGCGCACTGCAGACCCCTCTCCTCCCCCTCCATCCTCCTTCTTCTCCGCTGTTGGAAGGAGAGGGAAACCAGCCGAGCGTCGTCCATGGAGGAGGCCAGATCTGCCATGGACGCAGCCACTTGCACCTCCGCGTCGGGTCAAGGATCCCACGACAAGCAGCAGCAGGTCATCGGGCTTCATCTAGGGTTTCGGGCGTCAGCTCCAACTCCGGCAGCGACCGGTGAGTTCCTCCTCCTACTGCTCTCTATCTCTCTCTTCCTCTTTCTAATAATTTTCTCTTCTTTTGTAGAAGTAGTAGAAGATAGGTGCGGGCACAAGTTGGGTGGGGAAGCACCATCACCATGGACAGCTTCATCCCCTCTAGGACCAGTAGCAGCCATGGATGGAGAGGACGATGATGCCCAGCATAATCAGCCGCCATGGATGGAATTTTTTTTAATTCTCAATTAGTTAGTAGTAGCGCGGGGCCCTGACCCGCGCTACAACTAATTAGTAGTAGTGTGGTCGGCAACCGTTCTACTGCTAAAAGTTAGCTGTAGCGCCCTATCAGTAGCGCAGGCCCCCGCGTTACTACTAGGCAATTACCCGCGCTACTACTAGGGTTTTCCCTAGTAGTGTTGGTCTCCATTGCTTTGGTTTAAACACCTTTGGAGGAAGATGGATGACTCTATGTTGGGGAGTCTTAGACATAGAGTGCCTATTATTGATGGAGAGTACCTTCATGAGTGGAAAATTGAGATGCTTGTGATTTTTAATGAATATCATTTGAGCAAGTATATTACTAGCCCTTGTGCTCCTCATGTTGATCCTTTGCATCCTACCCTTGATGAATCCATTGACATGATTCGCAACCTTAGAACTGTTAATCTTATCACCAGAGGTTTGCCTAGAAACTTGATTGGTTGCTTGCCTACTCCTGATTGTGCCTACACTATATGGAGGTTTCTTGAGGAACGTTTTCCAAACTATTCCTTGAAAAACTTAGATGAGATCCTTCATAAGTCTATTGCCTTGAGTAAGATGAATTATAATGATTCTAAGTTTGGTGATTGTCTATTTGAGCTTACTAACCTCATGCATGCCAAAGGATATGTTGGAATCATTAGAAATATCATCTCCGAAGCCATTAGAATTCATAAAGATGATTATTGTGATGATCATTTATCTAATGAATCACTATCTCTAGGAATTGATCCATCACAAGACGATGTTGAACATGGATACTGTGATGAGGATGATGATAGTGACCTCGATCTTGATGAGTCTATGAGACACTTTGGTCTTATGGCGAATCTTCGCGGCTACATCGCTGGAGGAAAGGAATGGGTCCTTGGTAGTGGATGTACGGATCGTATGACCGGAAAACGACGGCCCTCGAAAGTATGTCACTTTTGGTGATAACTCAAAGGGTAAGGTGGTTGGCCTTGGTAAGGTGCCATCTCACATGATAGCTCCATACAAAATGTTATGTTCGTTGAATCTCTTGGCTATAATCTACTTTCCGTATCTAGACTTGCTGACTTTGGTTTCAATGTCCTATTCTCTGAAGTAGATTGCCAAGTGTTTCGTAGAGATAATCATAAAATGGTATTTACCGGTATACGTAGAGGTGATCTTTACATTGTCGATTTCACTAAAAAGGCTCAACCTAGAACTTGCTTTATTGCTAAATCTTCTAAAGGTTGGTTGTGGCATAGAAGGTTAGGTCATGTGGGCATGCGAAATCTTGATAAGCATATTAAAGGTGATCATATCCTTGGAGTGAAAGATGTTGTATTTGACAAGGATAGATTATGTAGCACTTGTCAAGCAGGAAAACAAGTAGGAGGAAGTCACCCCATGAAGAATATCATGACCACGAGAAGATCGCTCGAGCTACTTCATATGGATCTCTTTGGTCCCAATGCCTACAAAAGTATCGGTGGTAACTCATTTGGTCTAGTCATAGTCGATGATTTTTCAAGATTTACGTGGGTGTTCTTTCTTGATGATAAATCGCAGGTCCAAAAGATCTTCAAGAATTTTGCTAGGAAGGCCCAAAATCAGTTTGAAGTGAAGATCAAGAAGGTTCGAAGCGACAACGGAACAGAGTTCAAGAACGCAAATGTGGATACCTTATTTGACGAAGAAGGTATCTCACATGAGTTCTCGGCTACGTACACACCTCAACAAAATGGAGTTGTTGAGAGGAAGAACCAGACTCTTATTGAGATGGCGAGAATGATGCTTGATGAGTACAAGACTCCAAAACACTTTTGGGTAGAAGTGGTTGAGATGGCTTGTCATGCAACAAATCACTTGTATCTTCACAAGCTACTCGGCAAGACGGCATACAAGCTCCTCTCCGGTAACAAACCCCAAGTTGGATACTTTCGAGTATTTGGATCAAAGTGTTACATTCTTGATAAGCATCGTCGTTCTAAATTTTCTCCTAAGTCTCATGAAGGTTTCCTACTTGGTTATGGCTCAAACTCTCACACTTACCGTGTCTACAAAAATTTCACCCGAAAGGTTGAAGAGACGGTAGATGTGAAGTTTGATGAATCTAATGGTTCGCAAGTAGAGCAATTGCCAATTGATGTAGGAGACAAAGACCCTTTGGTGGCAATCCAAGACTTGTCTATTGGCAAGATTCGTCCAACGGAAGTAAAGGAGAGTACCTCGTCCATCCAAGTGGAAGCTTCTACCTCACGACAAGGTGAACCAAGAGTTGACATGGAAGCATCCGTAAGTGGGACACACCAAGATGAAGAAAACAAAGAAGTGCACCAAGATGAACCTCATCAACCTCCTTCACCACCACGACAAGAGGACGACAACGTCAACAATGAAGAAGGCCAAGAAGAAGGACAAGATGATGAAGAAGATGTTCCACCCGACCCAAGCAAAAGCTCTCATGAGTTCGAGCACGAGTTTTAAGAGACCATCCCGTCAAGCAAATCTTCAATGATATCCAAACCGGGAGAATCACTTGCTCTAAAACTCGTTTGGCTAATTTTTATGAACATTATTCATTCATCTCTAGCATTGAGCCTATGAAGGTTGAAGAAGCATTGGAAGATCCAGATTGGATAAATGCCATGCATGAAGAGCTACACAACTTTGAGAGAAACCAAGTGTGGGCATTGGTCGAGAAGACCGACAACAACCACAACATCATCGGTACCAAATGGGTGTTTTGCAACAAGCACGACGAAGATGGTCAAGTCGTTCGCAACAAAGCATGTCTCGTCGCCCAAGGCTACACTCAAGTCGAAGGTATGGACTACGGTAAGACATATGCCCCCGTTGCTAGACTTGAGTCCATTCACATCTTACTTGCCTATGCTAATCACCATGATATCACCTTTTACCAAATGGACATTAAAAGTGCTTTTTTAAATGGTGAAATTGAGGAGGAAGTTTATGTTAAACAACCTCCCGGCTTTGTTAATCCTAAGAAACCCGATCATGTTTACAAACTTCACAAAGCTCTTTATGATCTTAAACAAGCTCCTTGAGCATGGTATAAATGCTTGACCAAGTTCCTTATTGAAAAGGCTTTGAGATTGGAAAGATAGATTCTACTCTTATTACTAAAAGGGTTAATGGTGAATTATTTGTGTGCCAAATTTATGTTGATGATATCATATTTGGTTCGACTAACCCTCATTTTAGTGAAAAGTTTGGGAAGCTAATGTTGAAGAAGTTTGAGATGTCTATGATGAGTGAACTCAAGTTCTTTCTTGGTTTGCAAATCAAGCAAACTAAGGAAGGCACCTTTGTTTCTCAAAAAAAGTACACCAAGGACTTATTCAAGAAGTTCAACATGCAAGAAATCAAAGGTATGAAAAACCCCATTCCTACTAGTGGACATCTTGACTTGACCAAGGATGGCAAATCGGTTGACCAAAAGGTTTACCGATCTATGATTGGTTCATTGTTATACCTATGTGCCTCCCGTCCTGATATTATGTTAAGTGTGTGCATGTGTGCACGATATCAAGCGGCCCCCAAAGAATGTCATCTTAAGGCTGTGAAAATGATAGTGAGATACTTAATACATACACCAAATTTCGGCATTTGGTATCCTAAGAGGTCTTCTTTTGATCTTGTGGGCTATCCCGACTCGGACTATGCCGGTGACAAGGTTGATAGAAAGTCCACTTCGGGTACTTGTCAATTTCTTGGTAGATCTCTTATGTCTTGGTCCTCTAAGAAACAAAACTCGGTATCCTTATCCACCACCGAAGCGGAATACATTGCCGCCGGTTCATGTTGTGCTAAATTACTTTTGATGACCAAACTCTTAAAGATTATGGGATCTATGTGAAACATGTTCCATTGCTTTGTGACAATGAGAGTGCTATGAAGATTGCTCATAATGCCCTGCAACATTCTCGAACTAAGCACACTGAGGTTCGTCATCGTTTCATTCGAGATCATGTTGCTAAAGGGGACATTGATCTTAAGCATGTTCGTACCGATAAGCAATTGGCGGATATATTCACCAAACCGCTTGATGAGAGTATTTTGCCGTTTGAGAGGTGAATTGAACATCATTGATGCTTCAAACTTGGAGTAGGATCTCCATGTGGATACATGCAAGGCATGAGCCTATGACTAATCCTTGATTCTTCTCTTATGATGATAATCATATGTCTTGGATACATTTGTACCCTTGCATGCTATCTAACCCTTGTAGGTACTTGGATGAATCTAAATCCATGGGATTGCAACTCACTCACATCTTGAGCAATCTCTACATCACCAAGTCTCTACACCATGGTGGTTGAAGACAAGGAAGCATGAAACCCTTCACCATATCCTTTGACATATTCTATATATCAAATTTCATTTGGTATCAAATTTTATGATTGTCATGTTGGATACACAAGTGCTCTTCCTTGCAAGACTAACCCATGTAGGTAGATGAACCCAAACTATAAGAGGTGCTCCAAGCCATTGATGCGCTACATCAACCTTGAGCATCCCACACAAGTTCAACTACATGATCAAAATCAACACCACCACCCAAGGTATGATATTCCATCTTAGAGAAGCTTTACCCCAAGCCATGGGTCAAAGCAGCTCAACAAGATGCGAATACATCAAAATGCTTAATCGAAAAATGTTAACCCCATTTTGAGCTTAAACGATGAGTATGACTTATGATCAAGTGTTCTAACTTGACTCCTCGGTCAATATACTCTAACATAGGTGACTCTGTCACCGCCCAATTCTAGATGAAGTTCTCTAGTGTTTCTGAGTTTTTGCATTTGTCCCTTGCATTTTTGTTCCCCTTCCTTTATTTAAAAAAAACTTCATCTAGATTTTCTTTTCTCTATTTTGTTCTGCATTTCCTGCATCCAATTCCTTCTAAATCTTTCAGTTAATTCCTTGCAAATTTTTGTGAGATCTTATTTTCCTAGTGAGCTGAGGTGACAATTGCTCTTTCTCTGTGTTGAACTCGGTCACACCGATCTATCACTTTTGGTCAAACCGAACAATTTTGGTGCAAACGAAAAATATAACCCGGTGTCACTAATTTCACTGCAGAGAAGACAATTTGCCACCTGTTCCTGCACTTTTGTTCCAGCTCCACTCGATGATTCTTGTCCTCTACCGGCATCATATTCTATATGCTGCTTTGCTCTATGACTCAAGGACCCAACCTATTGACTCACACTCTAGAAGATCCCTTCTTGGAAATTGATGTCAAAGGGGGAGAGAGAGATCACATCAAAGCTTAATCACTTAAAAAGGGGGAGAGAGAGTACTTCAACAGGGGGAGAAAGGTAATCAGATCAAAGGCCCCAGATTTTTGGTGTCCAGGAGGAGAGAAGACACACATCTTTAAGAGGGGAAAGACATGTTTGTGTTATGTTTCTGTGATCTGTTATGTTTTGCTCTGATTTTGTTTCCCTATTTTCTCCCATTATCCAATATGAGATTCAGGGGGAGAAAGACTTCTAGGGAACAAAATCCTTGAATTCATTGCATATCTTTTATCTTTGGGGACATGTCTATATCAAACTAGAGTACCTAGTACTCACTCTCTACATGTCATCCCAGTCTTGGTACTCTTGTGGCTCATTTGTTTGCTCTCTCTAGTAGCTGTATCTGTGTTATCTAACCTTGTTTACTCAGGTTCATCTCTTCCTAAGTCAGATCAAGACCACAAGGTAAGTATATGCATCACACTCATGTGCATGAAGACATCTTGCTACTATACATATTGTTTGCAAGAAGGAATCATGAATATGAAGTTACAACTTCATATATTCACATCATTTGCTCTGATGCATATAGCCAAGATACATGTAACTCATTGCTTGCTCTGTCATGTTTATGCATTCACATGCTCTTACATTTCTATTTACATGAGTGCATACATGTAGGGGGAGCCTATGCATGTTACATGTCTTTCCAAAGCTTTACTTGCTATTCTCTATATCTTTATCAAAAGCTTTGATGTACGTTATCATGAATTACCAAAAAGGGGGAGATTGAAAGCACAAGTGCTCCCTGGGTGGTTTTGGGAATTAATGTCAACATATCTCTTGTTGGACTAATGTTTTCATCTAGTATATTTTAGACAAGTTCAACAGATGGAGTGGCGTGAACAAGAGGATGTGGAACCCCTTCAAGGTGCTAAGGACAAAGGATTGGCTCAAGCTCAAAAGCTCAAGGCTCTACATTTTACTTTTAGTGATCCAAGATCACATTGAGTCCATAGGAAAAGCCAATACGATTAAAAGGGGACGAGGTGTTGCTTAATGGCTTGCTTGCTCAAAGTGCTTAGTGATATGATCCAAAGCCCTCAACCACTTTCTCATATCCACATATGTCCCAAACCAAAAAGTCAAACTTGGCCCCACCGAAACATTCTATCCGGCGCCACCGAGTTCACTTGACATAGCCACTGCCAGAAACCCTAATCAATTCATTCTCACTAATGGGATCCCGATCTCACCGAGATGGGATTGCAAACTCTGTGGTGCCTGTTGCATTTATTTCGGTCTCACCGAGTTTGCTTGACCAACTCTTTGGTTAGCCCATTACCGAAATCGGTCCCACCGAGTTTGTGCAATCGGCCAAACCGAGATGAGGTTTTACCCTAACCCTAGCACATCGGTCCCACCGAAATGCCTAACGGTCACATTATGAACTGAATAGGTCCGACCGAGTTTTCTAATTCGGTCCCACCGAGTTTGGTGAATTTTGTGCAACAGTTAGATTTTGTGTGGAGGCCATATATACCCCTCCACCCACTCTTCATTTGTGAGGAGAGCCATCAGAACATGCCTACACTTCCAGCATACATTTTCTGAGAGAGAACCACCTACTCATGTGTTGAGGTCAAGATATTCCATTCCAACCAAATGAATCTTGATCTCTAGTCGTCTCCAACTTGCTTTCCACTAAAATCATCTTTCCACCAAATCCAAATCTGTGAGAGAGAGTTGAGTGTTGGGGAGACTATCATTTGAAGCACAAGAGCATGGAGTTCATCATCAACACACCATCTATTACCTTTTGGAGAGTGGTGTCTCCTAGATTGGTTAGTGTCACTTGGGAGCCTTCGTCAAGATTGTGGAGTTGAACCAAGGAGTTTGTACGGGCAAGGAGATCGCCTACTACGTGAAGATCTACCCTAGTGAGGCAAGTACTTCGTGGGCAATGGCCATGGTGGTATAGACAAGGTTGCTTCTTCGTGGACCCTTCATGGGTGGAGCCCTTCGTGGACTCGTGCAACCGTTACCATTCGTGGGTTTAAGTCTCCATCAACGTGGATGTACGATAGCACCACCTATCGGAACCACGGGAAAAAAATCTCCGCGTCTATGCACACTCCACTCCTATCCCTTTAGATTCTCGCAGATTGCATGCTTTACTTTCCCTGCTCATATACTCTTGTCTTGCTTGCTTGATATGTATTGTGAATGTTTAAACTTGTGCTAAAACTCTACCTTAACTTGAAGAAAATAAAAACTGCAACTTTTCTTTGTTAAGAGTCTATTCACCCCCCTCTAGACACCTCTTCTCGATCCTTTCAGGTAACCCCTCGGTACTCCGATAAATATCCGAAACATTCTGAAACCATTCCGGTGTCCGAATACTATCATCCAATATATCAATCTTGACCTCTCGACCATTTCGAGACTCCTCGTCATGTTCATGATCTATCCGGGACTCCGAACAATCTTCGGTCACCAAAACACATAACTCATCATACAAATCGTCGTCGAATGTTAAGCGTGTGGACCCTACGGGTTCGAGAACTATATAGACATGGCCGAGACACATCTCCGATCAATAACCAACATCGGAACCTGGATGCTCATATTGGTTCCTACATATTCTACGAAGATCTTTATCTTTCAAACCGCAATGACACCATACGTTATTCCCTTTGTCATCGCTATGTTACTTGCTCGAGATTCGATCGTCGGTATCTTCATACCTAGTTCAATCTCGTTACCGGCAATTCTCTTTACTCGTTCCATAATGCATCATCCCGCAACTAACTGATTAGTCACGTTGCTTGCAAGGCTTATCATGATGTGCATTACCGAGAGGGCCCAGTGATACCTCTTTGATAATCGGAGTGACAAATCCTAATCTAGATCTATGCCAACCCAACAAACACCTTCAGAGACACCTGTAGAGCATCTTTATAATCACCCAGTTACGTTGTGACATTTGATACCACACAAGGTGTTCCTCCGGTATTCGGGAGTTGCATAATCGCATAGTCGAAGGAATATGTATAAGTCATGAAGAAAGCAATAGCAATAAAACTTAACGATCATTATGCTAAGATAACGGATGGGTCTTGTCCATCACATCATTCTCCTGATGATGTGATCCCGTTCATCAAATGACAACACATATCTATGGTTAGGAAACTTAACCATCTTTGATTAACAAGCTAGTCTAGTAGAGGCATACTAGGGACACTTTTTTTTGTCTATGTATTCACACATCTATCAAGTTTCCGGTTAGTACAATTCTAGCCTGAACAATGAACATTTATCATGATATAAGGAAATATAAATAACAACTTTATTATTGCCTCTAGGGCATATTTCCTTCAGTCTCCCACTTGCACTAGAGTTAATAATCTAGATTACATTGTAATGGTTCGAACACCCATGGAGTCTTGGTGTTGATCATGTTTTGCTCTTGGAAGAGGTTTAGTTAACGGGTCTGCAACATATGCATTTTGCAAATCTCTATGTCTCCCTCCTTGACTTGATCACGGATGGAGTTGAAGCGTCTCTTGATGTGTTTGGTTCTCTTGTGAAATCTAGATTCCTTTGCTAAGGCAATTGCTCCAGTATTGTCACAAAAGATTTTCATTGGACCAGATGCACTAGGTATTACACTTAGATCGGATATGAACTCCTTCATCCAAACTCCTTCATTTGCTGCTTCCAAGCAGCTATGTACTCGCTTCACACGTAGATCCCATGACGACGCCTCGCTTTGGAACTGCACCAACTGACAGCTCCACCATTCAATATAAATATGTATCCGGTTTGGGACTTAGAGTCATTTGGATCAGTGTCAAAGCTAGCATCGACGTAACTATTTACGATGAGCTCTTTGTCACCCCCATAAACGGAAAACATATCCATAGTACTTTTCAGGTATTTCAGGATGTTCTTGACTATTGTCCAGTGATCCACTCCTAGATTGCTTTGGTACTTCCCTGCTAAACTTATAGCAAGGCACACATCATGTCTGGTACACAGCATTGCATACATGACAGAACCTATAGTTGAGGCATAGGGAATGACTATCATTTTCTCTCTATCTGCAGTGGTCAGGCGTTGAATCTGACTCAACTTCACACCTTTTAACACAGGCAAGAACCCTTTCTTTGACTGATCCATTTTGAACTTCTTCAAAACTTCATCAAGGTATGTGCTTTGTGAAAGTCCAATAAACGTCTTGATCTATCTCTATAAATCTTGATGCCCAATATATAAGCAGCTTCACCGAGGTCTTTCATTGAAAAATTCTTATTCAAGTATCCTTTTATGCTATCCAGAAATTCTATATCATTTCCAATCAACAATATGTCATCCACATATAATATCAGAAATGCTACAGAGCTCCCACTCACTTTCTTGTAAATACGTGCTTCTCCAAAAGTCTGTATAAAACCATATGCTTTCATCACACTATCAAAGCGTATATTCCAACTCCGAGAGGCTTGCACCAGTCCATAAATGGATCGTTGGAGCTTGCACACTTTGTTAGCACCTTTAGGATCGACAAACCTTCCGGTTGCATCATATACAACTCTTCTTTAAGAAATCCATTGAGGAATGCAGTTTTGACATCCATTTGCCAAATTTCACAATCATAAAATGCGGCAATTGCTAACATGATTCGGACAGACTTAAGCATCGTTACGGGTGAGAAGGTCTCATCGCAGTCAATTCCTTGAACTTGTCGAAAACCTTTTGCAACAAGTCGAGCTTTGTAGACAGTAACATTACCATCAGTGTGAGTCTTCTTCTTGAAGATCCATTTATTTTCTATGGCTTGCCGATCATCGGGCAAGTCAACCAAAGCCCATACTTTATTCTCATACATGGATCCCATCTCGCATTTCATGGCCTCAAGCCATTTTGTAGAATCTGGGCTCATCATCGCTTCCTCATAGTTCGTAGGTTCATCATGGTCTAGTAACATGACTTCCAGAACAGGATTACCATACCACTCTGGTGCGGAATGTACTCTAATTGGCCTACGAGGTTCGATAGTAACTTGATCTGAAGTTTCATGATCATCATCATTAAATTCCTCACTAATTGGTGTAGGCATCGCTGGAACTGATTTCTGTGATGAATTACTTTCCAATTCGAGAGAAGGTACAGCTACCTCATCAAGTTCTACTTTTCTTCCACTCACTTCTTTTGAGAGAAACTCCTTCTCTAGAAAGGATCCATTCTTAGCAACAAATATGCTGCTTCGGATCTGTGACAGAAGGTGTACCCAACAATTTCTTTTGGGTATCCTATGAAGACGCACTTCTCCGATTTGGGTTCAAGCTTAAAAGGCTGAAGCTTTTTCACATAAGCATCGCAACCCCAAACTTTAAGAAACGACAGCTTAGGTTTCTTGCCAAACCACAGTTCATATGGTGTCGTCACAATAGATTTAGATGGTGCCCTATTTAAAGTGAATGCAGCAGTCTCTAATGCATAACCCCAAAATGATAGTGGTAAATCGGTAAAGACATCATAGATCGCACCATATCTAATAAAGTACGGTTACGACATTCTGACAGACCATTACGCTGTGGTGTTCCAGGTGGTGTGAGTTGCGAAACTATTCCACATTGTTTTAAATGAAGACCAAACTCGTAACTCAAATATTCGCCTCCGCGATCAGATCGTAGAAAGTTATTTTCTTGTTACGATGATTTTCCACTTCTCTCTGAAATTCTTTGAACTTTTCAAATGTTTCAGACTTGTGTTTCATTAAGTAGATATACCCATATCTGCTCAAATCATCTATGAAGGTCAGAAAATAATGATACCCGCCGCGAGCCTCAACACTCATCGGACCACATACATCAGTATGTATTATTTCCAATAAGTCAGTGGCTCGCTCCATTGTTCCAGAGAACGAAGTCTTAGTCATCTTACCCATGAGGCATGGTTCGCAAGCATCAAGTGATTCATAATGAAGTGAAAGACCATCCGCATGGAGTTTCTTCATGCGCTTTACACCAATATGACCTAAACGGCAGTGCCACAAATATGTTTGTCGGATTTCGGGTTCCGGCAGACCCTTGAGGTTCGAACACTGGGGTGCGTGCGGAGATCCAACCCTCCACCGTCTCGCACCTCGCCGAATCGCTGGGACCTAAATTACTAAACGGAACAGCACAAGCACGAGATTTATACTGGTTCAGACCACCATTGTGGTGTAATACCCTACTCCAGTGTGTGGTGTGGTAGATTGCCTCTTGGGCTGGTGAGGAACAATACAAGGAAGAACAGCCTCGCGAGGGTCTGTTCTTGGCGGGTGCGATGAACGGCTAGGTGGGGTTCAGTAGCTCTAGCTACTGGTTTCTTGATGAGGATTCCGGATCTCTGGTCTCGGGTCCTTTCGCCCTGGGGGTGGCTACTCCTATTTATAGGCGAAGGCCCTGGGCCTCTTCCCAAATATTGAGCGGGAAGGGCGCCAACAATTGGCCATTTTGAAAGGGAACAGCGGGTACACTTATCCTGACTAAAGTTGGTCCTCGCCCGCCAAAGGCTCTGGTGATGACGCCTGCTTGGGCTCCACGATGACTCCCTTCCAGCCGCTGGGCTGGTCTTGGTCTTGTTGCACCGAAATGGATGCATTTGCTTGATACTCTCGCCTGTGCTTGCTCCCTTTGCACCAAAGGGGAAAGGAGGACACTGCGTGGGCTGGCGCCCTTGCTCGTCATGGCTTGCGTCATAGGCACCTCGCGAGGTACCCTGCCTTGAACTCTCCGCTTCCTCATGAGCCAGCCTGACGAGGCCGTGCCTGAGGAAGCTCCTTGTCGTCCGCCCCATGAGGCTTGGCCCCTCGCGAGGGTCTTGAGCTTGCGTTGATGAAGATGGGCCGTGCTGGGCCTCCTTCGAGCCACGCCGCAGGCCGCAGGCAGGCAAGTCTGGGGACCCCCGTTCCCAGAACGCCGACAATGTTGCGCTATCATTATTAACTTTGAATCTTTTGGCATCAATATTATGAATATGTGTATCACCACGATCAAGATTCAACAAAAATAGACCACTCATCAAGGGTGCATGACCATAAAGATATTACTCATATAAATAGAACAACCATTATTCTCTTATTTAAATGAATAACCGTCTCGCATCAAACAAGATCCAGATATAATTTTCATGCTCAACGCTGGCACCAAATAACAATTATTCAGGTCTAAAACTAATCCTGAAGGTAGATGTAGAGGTAGCGTGCCGACGGCGATCACATCGACCTTGGAACCATTTTCGATGCACATCGTCACCCCGTCCTTAGCCAGTCTTCTTTTAATCTGTATCCCCTTTTTGGAGTTGCAAATATGAGCAACAGAACCAGTACCAAATGCCCAGGCGCTACTACGAGCATTAGTAAGGTACAAATCAATAACATGTAAATCAAATATACCTTTCACTTTGCCATCATTCTTATCTGCCTCATACTTGGGGCAATTCCGCTTCCAGTGACCAGTCCCTTTGCAGTAGAAGCACTCAGTTTCAGGCTTAGGTCCAGACTTGGGCTTCTTCCCGGGAGCAGCAACTTGCTTGCTATTCTTCTTGAAGTCCCCTTCTTTCCTTTGCCTTTTTTCTTGAAACTAGTGGTCTTGTTAACCATCAACACTTGATGCTCCTTCTTGATTTCTACCTCCGCAACCTTGAGCATTGCGAAGAGCTTGGGAATTGCCTTTTCCATCCCTTGCATATTATAGTTCATCACGAAGCCTTTATAGTTTGGTGGCAGTGATTGAAGAACTCTGTCAATGACAATATCATCCGGAAGATTAACTCCCAACAGAGTCAAGTTGATGGAGCACGAACGGTGAGACGCTAATTCGTGCGTGTAGGCGGCCCGATCTTTCACGGTACTCGATAAAAGAAACTGCAGATGTAGAAGAAACGTCAGATCTCGCGAGAGGCAAGAAGCCGACGTAATGAACCTGCACCAACAATTGATACGGGATCAATAGCAGCGTAGCAATAGATCGATCCTCAAGGATCGCAGAACATACCTTTGGTGCCTCCCGACTTATGCCCTTTCTCGTCTTTATCCAACTCTAATTAGAAACTAATCTGATTACAAGACTCAGGATGCTGCCTTTTATATCCTAGTCACACCAGCCATAAGGGCCTAAACTACGAACCAACTCAAAGTCTCAAACTAACATGGCAATCCTCTCCTTTTACATCTCAGAGAGAGAAAAACAACAAGCTAACTAGCACAACTTGTACGTGACCCTTGTATTCTAGTATTACTTAATTAGGAACCTAATTAATCATCTGGGCACACTGATCACACATGACTAATTTAAAACAAAGGAATGACTTATTTGCTTGCACGCTCGGACATGAAATACTACCAATATTAGTGCACTTTGGAGGGGTTCTGAAGTTTGGCTTCACCGTGTCCTTCTTCGGCTCCATCGGCGAAAACTCAAAGCGGAAAGATCCAAGCCGTAACATAGTCAAAAGATTATAATGTGAAGCCTCTGGTATACTTGCGTTAAAACAAATGGTTCTGCTTCTTTTCTGTTCAACACTTGGAGTCGCCCCAAGTAAACCTATGGCATTGATGCACACATCATCCTCTCCCTCTTGAATCGAAGCCGTCCTCGGCTTCAAAGCAACCTTTGCGATCTTCTATTGTATAGAAACATTAGCATCTACATTGATGGCATTGGCAAACATCGGTCTCAACACATTCCATTTTCCATCATCCCAAAATGAATAAGTGTTAGACCTCCCATCATGTGTGGCTCCATGATCATATTGCCATGGTCTTCCTAACAATATATGGCACGCATCCATTGGCAAAACATCAAAAATCACCATATCAGTATAATCTCCAATAGAAAAATTCACACAGACCTTATGAGTAACCTTCTACTTCCCTGTATGATACATCCACTCAACACGGTGTGGCTGTGGGTGCTTCCATGTAGGTAACCCCAAAGCTTCCACCAATCCCTTGCTGACCGCGTTGGTGTAGCTTCCTCCATTTATAATCAACTTACAATTGGTGTTATTGACTTTCCACTGAGTCTGAAAAATATTCCAACATTGTCCCTTATTCTCAATGCGATCCTCTTGCACTTGTTGCGCCATTAGTGAAGGATATGATTCAGCAGCTTCAAAACTCGTAACCACATTTCCAGCATCCTTAGATTTTTCACTAGAAGTGTCAGAAACTGCCTCTTCATCACTAGCGGATGCATAGCCATCTCTTGTGAGCAACACTCTTTTCTCATTAGGACATTCACGCTTCATATGCCCCCTTCCTCCACACTTGAAGCACTCTATGTCACTAGTGTGTCCGGTCGACTGTGCACTAGAATCAACCATTGACAGTCCTAGTTTTGAGGCATTCTTTTGCACGGAACCATGAGAGCGATTTGATGATGTCACCCTGTAGCTTGGACCGACATCCTCATTCTTATGATGCGAGCATCGCCATGTGTTCAAAGTGTTACTGGGAACTGTGCTGACTTGGCGCCGCTTAATCTGTTGTTTTGCATGCACGGCTTGGTGCACAAGATCTTGTATGTTGTAGTAGACCACCATCTCAACACGATCCTGCACCTCGATATTTAGCCCGTTAAAGAAACGTGCCATGGTCTCCTCCGGATCCTCCTTTGTCCCAGTACGTATCATAAGCAATTCCATCTCCTTGTAATATTCATCAACACTTATATTACCTTGAGAGAGCCACTGCAACTTGTTGTACATATCTCTTTTATAGTGCTCAGGAACAAAACGACAACTCATGAATTCTTTCATACCTCGCCAAGTCGTCGGACGATGTCTTGAACGACAAATTTGATTCCACCAAATTAGCGCGTAACCGGTGAACTCAATTCCAGCAAGTTGAACTTTCTTCTCCTCGCTATAATGATGGGCATAAAATTTTTGATCAGCACGCATCTCCCACTCCAAATAGCCTTCTAGTTTACACTTGCCGGAGAACGAAGGGATTGAAATTTTTGAGCGCCCAATTCCATCATCCAAATGCACATGCACAACTTGACCAACTCGGTCATGCACTCCACCACGAACGGAAATTTCAGGACGAGGCTCATAGTGTCGTGGTCATGGAGCGTACCCCGCCTGGTCAACGCCATTATCGAAACCATCATCTCCAGCATGAGGTTGTGCCGCCAAACGGCGATCATGCATGCTGGCATGTCCATCGCGAGCTGGTGGTGCATAATGCTGTGGAGCAGCCGGAGCAGTCTGTGGTTGGCAAAAATACATCGCCAGAATATTGATGATGTCTTCCAAACCATCGAACCGAGTGATCAGGACATCTATCCTTTTGCCGAGCGCATCATGACATTGCTTGATGTAGTTGCATGTGTGGTCAAAACCATCCCGAATATTTTGAGGAATATCATCCGCATACACTGGACGTACAACTTCCTCAGAATCAGCAGTAGCCTCGACATCCTTGTTGACCGAGGTTGACATCTTGATCAACGCCGTACCGTGAAAAATCTTAGCTCTGAATACCACTTGACGGAGCTCATAACCCACAAATATAAGGGATTGCAACAGTTTTCAAGGGTAGAGTATTCAACCCAAATTTGTAGATTCAACACAAGGGGAGCCAAATAATATTTGAAGGTATTAGCAGCTGAGTTGTCAATTCAACCACACCTGGAGATTAATTATCTGCAGCAAGTAATCAGTAAGAAAGTAGTATGATAGTTTTGATAGTAGTGACAGCAGTGACGATAACATTAACAGTGATAACAGTAATTTTGTAGCAAGTGTAACAGTGATGATAGCAGTAGTAACTTAGCAGAAACAATATAAGATAAATTCGTAGGCATTGGATCGGTGACTTGTTGGATGATATTCATCATGTGACAGTTATAACCTGGGGCGATACGGCGCTCTAGTTCATCGATATAATGTAGGCATGTATTCTGTAAATATTCATACGTGCTTTATTAAAAGAACTTGCATGCCATCTTTTGTCCTACCCTCCCGTGGCAACGGGGTCCATATTGGAAACTAAGGGATATTAAGGCCTCCTTTTAATAGAGAACTAGAACAAAGCATTAACACATAGTGAATACATGAACTCCTCAAACTACGGTCATCACCGGGAGTGGGCCCGGTTGTTGTCACTCCGGGGTTGCCGGATCATAACACGTAGTAGGTGACTATAACTTGCAAGATCGGATCTAAAACATGGATATAATGATGCATTCATAAACGGTCCAGATCTGAGTTCATGGCACCCAGGCCCAAAGTGACAAGCATTAAGCATAGCAAAGTCATAGCAACATTAATCTAAGAACATAGTGGATACTAGGGATCATGCCCTAACAAAACTAACTCGATTACATGATGAATCTCATCCAACTCCTCACCGACCAGCGGGCCTACAAAGGAATTACTCACTCCCGATGGGGAGCATCATGGAATTGGCGATGGAGATGGGTTGGTGATGACGAAGAACGAAGATCCCCCTCTCCGGAGCCCCTAACGGACTCCAGATCTGACCTCCCGAGGAAGAACAGGGCTTGGCGGCGGCTCCATCTCGTGGAACGCAATAATTCTTTCTCCCTGATTTTTTTCTGGAATAATGCGATTTTATAGTATGGGGATCGTCTGCGGTGCCACCAGGTGGGTACAACCCACCTGGGCACGCTAGGAGAGGGGGGCGCCCTGGTGGGTTGTGCCCACCCAGGGGGCCCTCTCTGGTGGGTCTTGGCTCCAATAATTCTCTTTTATTCCATCAAAATTCCTCGCAAAGTTTCGTTTCATTCCGAGAACTTTTATTTCTGCACAAAAACAACACCATGGTAGTTCTGCTGAAAACAGCATCAGTCCAGGGTTAGTTTCATTCAAATCATGCAAATTAGAGTCCAAAACAAGAGGAAAAGCGTGAGAAAAAGTAGATACATTGGAGACGTATCAACTCCCCCAAGCTTAAACCTTTGCTTGTCCTCAAGCAATTCAGTTGATAAACTGAAAGTGAGAAAGAAAACTTTTACGAACTCTTTTGCTCTTGTTTGCATCAATAGACTTGAACAGCACCCAGGTTTTCAGCCAATCATTATAACTAACCATGTAGACAATCACACTTAAAGGTTATATTAACTCATATCAATGACATAATCAGCTAGCGAGCGATAATAAGAGATCCCAAACAGCAACACGTTGTCAAAACAACCATGATATAATATGACAATAGTGGTATCTCTCTAGCCCTTTTTGAGACCGCGAAACATAAATGCAGAGCACCTCCAAAGTTCAAGCAGCGACTGAACATTGTAATTCATGGTAGAAAAGATCCAGTCATGATGCACCCAACATTAGCTATACACAATGCATAAATCATGACAACTATGCTCCCTCAATTTCTCGCGCTTGTTTGAGAAGGTGATGACACAACATAAAAGTAAATACAAAGTCCCTTCGCAGAGGGAAGCAGTGATTTGCAGAGGTGCTAGAGCTCAGTTTTTAAAACAGAGATAAATAATATTTTGAGGCATGCACCCTTCTTATTCACTTCACGACCATCAGTTATCAACATCTTCCATGCTAAACACGCTAGTGGCGGTTCCCAAGCGATAAAAGTAAAGGTTTTGACTTCATTGGGAGTTTTTGTTTGATTAATCAAGAGATGAGTTCGTTTTCATGTTTGCAGTTCAGGACTGGGCATCCCTATTGCCGCCCTTTTCTCGTGCGATGGCGAGTGAATAAACACTCGACCTGAGAATAACCTGCTTAGCATGGAAGATACCGACCACCTCATGTGGTTCCATGAACGATCCAGGCACACAAAAAGGATAGTTTTTAGAAGTTTTTAGAGGTGGCACATGCAAATTTACTTAGGACGGCTGGGTAATACCGCATATAGGTAGGTATGGTGGACTCATCTGGAATAAGTTTGGGTTCAAGGTTTTTGATGTACAAGCAAAGTTCCCACTTAGTACATGCAAAGGCTAGCAATTAGATTGGGAAGCGGCTAGCTAGAGAGCAACAACGATCATAACCATGCATTATGCATAAGTAACATCGGACACTAGCATGAGTAGGATATGAACACCATGAACATAAATATCATAGAGGCTATGTTGGTTTTGATTCAACTACATGCATAAACATGTGCCAAGTCAAGCCACTCGAACATTCAGAGGAGGATACCATATCATCATACTACATCACAATCATTTTAACGCTATGTTGATATCCAAGATAAATCATTATCCACTCCCAACTACTTATGCATGGCATGAGAAACTATAATCTCTAATTGTCATTGCAAACATGTTTAGTCATAATGGGCTGAAGCATGGATACTCGGTTAAACATATTTACACAAACAGAACAAGTCGAGTTCATACCAGTTTCTCCTTGCCACGGCCAGTTCATCGAATATCATCTTTATTGCCTTTCACTTGCACGATCGAATGATATGAAAATAAAAATTGTGCAAGAGTGTTGTGGACTAAGCTGGAATCTGTAAACATTTTATTCAACAGGAGAAGACAAGGTAAAATGTGCTCTTATTAGTTCAACAGTTATTCATATGCGAGCCACTCAACATTTTCATCGTGGTCTTCTCCTCGGTGCAACCCGAGTAAAAAGAAAAGAAATTCAGAGAAACACAATAAAATATTTTTGGAGTTTTTGGTTTTCTTGATCAAGCAAATAAAAGGGAAAAGCAAAAACAAGAAAAACTACTTACACGGGAAAGCTCCCAAAAAGCAAAAGAAGAACAAGGAAATCTTTTTTGGTTTTTCTTTTTAATACTACTACTAAGCATGCATAGAAAATAAATTACTACAACTATTTTTTTTGGTTTTTCTAAAGTTTTTCAAAAACACAAGAAGAAAGCAAGAAAATAAATCTAAGCATGGATAATACAATGAAAAAGTGTGAACACCGACAAATAGAATGATATGTGTGAACATGAATATAATGTCGGTGAGAACACGTACTCCCCAAGTTTAGTCTTTTGGCCTAGTTTGGTAATTGATCAGTAGCCTGGATGGTAGTAGGGCTCCTGAGGAGCTGGCATCTACTCATCCCACTACTGAGGCTCATCCTGTGCTGCCTCTGTAGCAGCCTGAGCATTCCGGTAGGCGATGATGTCCGCAGGCATAATCCGGTATGCGCCCCCTGGCAGCAGAATCAAACAAGGCAGGTGCAGGCAATGGAATAACGTCACGAGTTTTAACGCTAAAGACTATGTTATAGGGAATGGCGATGTTAGGATGATCATGTGCAAGAAAGTGATGGTGTTCCATGGATGCACGGTCTACGTAAACCTTGGTCAGAGGGTAATCATGAGGGTGTATCCCAACATTGAAGTGGGCCCCAAACAAGTAGCAAAAATCCCACCATGTATTTCCCCCTGGAATTTATTAAGATGCAGGCGACGGGCCACAATAGCTCCCAAGCTATAAGTGTTGTCACCTTTCAGTGCCCGGCGTAAAACAGCGAAGTCTGTTGCGCTGAGCGCACCTACTTTATTTCTAGCAAGCAAACACTTAGCAACAAATAAAGCAAAATAATGTACGATTGGAAGGTACAAGCTAACAGCCGTGGGGGATGAGAGAGTGGTGGCTGACACCGCTCTCTCATCCCCCACAGTTAAAGTGCGATAAAAGTCCTCAAACCCAGCCGGCCTAGGCTCAGCCAAGCTCCCATCAGAAGGGATCATGCATATGTCACAAAACTTAGTAAGTGGTATCTGATGGTTTTCAGCATATAAATCAAAGCTCATTTCAGGAGGACTATTTCTAGGAAAGAAAGTAAAGCTCTGAACACAGATGTTTGTGAGGATTTGGTGCTGGTCACACTCATCTGCGATGAAGTCGGTGAGGCCGGCATTAGCAATATATTGCATGAACTCCGAAAGAATTCCAGCCTCTTGCAGGAATGGGGTGTGCGGCCATTCGCACGGCCGTACCTCCGCCAACCTCTCAGGGTGGAGACCACTGTCAGAAGACTCCCCAATAAGACCCTTGGAGTTCTTCTTAGAGCCAAACTTCCTGAAGATATTCATGTCCGCGTACAATTTTCTGAAAATAATTTTTTTTGGGGTGACAAAAAATTTGTCAACAAAATCTTATTAAATTGATAGAAACTACTAATAGGGATACATAGAGGCCATAGCAAGCATTCAAAATACTTAGAACACTAAGAATTCAACATGCAAGCTCATCTACAGCAGCACCAAGACTAGTTAATTATTCAAAGTATAAACCATTAAAACAAAACTAATTGGACAAATGGTGGAGTCACATACCAAGCAACAATCCCCCAAAACAGTTTCGGAAACGGAGCTTCGAGCAAAGAGATCGAAATCCGCGGGTTTGAGCTCAAGAACACGGGAAAGAGAGCAATGGAGTTTTTTCTCTAGAGGTAAGTGATGATGTGGGCTAAAGAGATAAGTGAGGGGGCCCACGTGGGGACCACAACCCACTGTATGCGTGCACAGGGGTCTGGCACGCCTGTGGGTTGTGCCCACCTAGTGCACCTCCCTCTGGTATTATTTGCACCAAAAATTCAAAAATATTAAAAAAACCGTATACAATTTTCACGGCATTTTGAGAACTTTTATTTTTGGGTCATTTTTTGATTGCGCGGGAAATTTAGTAAACAGACAAAGCATAACATTTTATTTTATTTTATTGGTAAAAATAGAAAACAAAGAGTAAGGACAGAAGGTAGTGCTTACTAAATTCATCAACTTCATACCGCTGAAAAATGATTCATTAATAAGGTTGATCAGGTCTTATTAACAACCACTTTCGATTAGGATGAAACCGAAGAACTTACGTAAATCACTAAGTTACCGCAATGGGGATATGGATGTCCCCAACAATAAGCATTTCATATTTCTTTTTGACAGTAGGTAGAGGTATTTGAAAACTTCCAATAGTGATTTGTCGGAGATTTTTCAATAACATTACTACCATTCACTTGGAATTGTTTCTTCGGAAAGTGCACTCTATGCTCATTACCATTAATATGAAAAGTGACCTTGCTTTTGTTGCAATCAATAACAGCCCCTGCAGTATTCAAGAAGGGTCTACCAAGGATAATTGACATGTTGTCGTCCTCGGGCATCTCAAGTATAACAAAGTCAGTCAAATTAGTAACATTAGCAACAACAACGGGCACATCCTCATAGATACCGATAGGTATGGCAGTTCATTTGTCAGCCATTTGTAAAGATATTTCAGTAGGTGTGAGTTTATTCAAGTCAAGTCTTTTATATAAAGAGAAAGGCATAACACTAACACCAGCTCCTAAATCACACAACGCAGTTTTCACATAATTCTTTTTGATAGAGCAAGGTATAGTTGGTATACCCGGATCTCCAAGTTTTTTAGGCAATCCATCTTTGAAAGTATAATTAGCAAGAATGGTGGAGATTTCAGCTTCCTGTATTTTTCTCTTATTAGTGATGATGTCTTTCATATACTTTGCATAACGAGGCATTTTCAAGATATCAGTCAAGCGAGTACGCAAAAAGACTGGCCTCAGCATTTCAGCAAAGCGTTCAAATTCTTGTTCATCATTCTTTTAGTTGACTTGGGTGGAAAAGGCACAGGTTTTTGAACCCACGGTTCTCCTTCTTTACCGTGTTTTCTAGCAACAAAGTCTCTTTTATCATATCTTTTATTTTTAGGTTGTGGGTTATCAAGATCAACAGGTGGTTCTATCTCAACATCATTATCTGGTTCCTTTTCATTTGGTTGAGCATCTTCATGAACATAAACATTATCTTTTTCATTATCACTAGGTGGATGTTCATTACCAGATTGAGTTTCAGCATCTGTGATATAAGTTTCATTTTCATTATCAGGAGGTTTTTCTAATTCAGGTTCACTAGAAGCATGCAAAGTCCTATCGTTTTTATTCTTTTTCTTTTTAGAAGGACTAGGTGCAGTTGTGTTATTTCTTTGTGAATCTTGTTCTATTCTTTTTGGGTGTCCCTCAGGATAAAGTGGTTCCTGAGTCATTTTACCTCCTCTAGTTGCAACTCTAACAGCAAAGTCATGCATATTATTATTCATTTCATCAAGCAATTCTTTTTGTGATTTGGCAACTTGTTCTAACTGGGTTTGTACCATGGAAGCATGTTTTCCAACACCTCTAACGCCATTTGAAATTCTAAATAACAAGTCACTCAAGCAAGCAATCATATAAGAATTATATTTCAATTGTTTCATAACATTTGCATTGAAGTGGTCTTGTTTTCTAATGTAGTTTTCAAACTCATAAAGGCATTGACCGGGATGCATATTGTGAGGATTGTCATTATCATTAAACTTCATTGGAGAATTTACCTCTACCACCTTAGGCAGTGGTGGTGTATTAAGCCCATGTATTTCTTCAATAGGAGGTAAAATTTTAACATCCTCAGCTATAATACCTTTTTCCTTCATAGATTTCTTTGCCTCTTGCATATCTTCAGGACTGAGATATAATATACCCCTCTTCTACGGAGTGGGTTTAGGCAGTGGTTCAGGAAGAGTCCAATCATCATAATTATTCAATATGTTATTCAATAATTCTTCACCTTGAGCAATAGTTCGTTCCCTGAAAACACAACCAGCACAACTATCTAGGAAGTCCCTAGAAGCATCGGTTAGTCCATTATAGAAGATACCAAGTATTTCATTTTTCTTAAGAGGATGATTAGGCAAATCATTAAGTAACTGGCAAAGCCTTCCCCAAGCTTGTGGGAGACTCTCTTCTTTAGTTTGCACAAAGTTAAATATTTCATGTAAGGCAGCTTGTTTCTTATGAGCAGGAAAATATTTTTCAAAGAAGTAATAAATCATATCCTGGGGACTACGCACACAACCAGGAGTAAGAGTACTTTACCAAGCTTTAGCATCACCCTTTAATGAGAAAGTAAATAATTTGAGAATAAAGTAATAGCGAGTTTTCCCATCATGAGTAAAAAGGGTGGCTATGTCATTCAACTTAGTAAGATGTGCCACAACAGTTTCAGTTTCATAACCATGGAAAGGATCAGATTCAACCGAAGTAATTAACTCTGGGTCGACAACAAATTCGTAATCCTTGTCATCAATAAAGATAGGTGAAGTAGCAAACTTAGGATAACATTTCATTCTAGCATTCAGAGATTTTTCTTATACTTGCAAAGTAATTTCTCTAGATCATCTCTATCCTTACAAGCAAGAATATCTCTAGTTGTCTCCTCATTCATAACATAACCTTCTGATACCTTAGGCAATTCATATCTAGGAAGGCTAGTTGTAGCATGTGTTTCAGGAGTTTCAGTTTCAAGCTCATCATCAGATTCAACAACATCATGTTGTATTACTCTAGCAATTTGTTCATCAAGAAATTCACCAAGTGGCACATCATCATTATCAAGCAAGGTACTAGCATCATCATAAGCATTATCCATAGCAGTAAGTAGCATCATCAATAACTTGCGACATATTAGAATTGATAGCATGTGGTGGTGTTGCAAGTTTACTCAAATGTATAGGTGAATCTAAAGCAGAACTGGATGGCAGTTCCTTACCTCCCCTCGTCTTTGATGGAAATATCTTAGTCTTTGGATCCTTTAGATTCTTCATAGTGATAATATGATAATAATCCCAAGTGACTAAACAAATATAGCTATGCTCCCCGGCAACAGCTCCAGAAAACGGTCTTGATAACCCACAAGTATAGGGGATCGCAACAGTTTTCGAGGGTAGAGTATTCAACCCAAATTTATAGATTCAACACAAGGGGAGCCAAATAATATTTGAAGGTATTAGCAGCTGAGTTGTCAATTCAACCACACCTGGAGATTAGTTATCTGCAGCAAGTAATCAGTAGCAAAGTAGTATGATAGTTTTGATAGTAGTGACAAGATAATGGTAATAAAGAATGATAGCTATAATTTTGTAGCAAGTGTAACAGTGATGATAGCAGTAGTAACTTAGCAGAAACAATATAAGATAAATTCGTAGGCATTGGATCGGTGACTTGTTGGATGATATTCATCATGTGACAGTTATAACCTAGGGCGATACGACACTAGCTCTAGTTCATCGACATAATGTAGGCATGTATTCCGTAAATAGTCATACGTGCTTTATTAAAAGAACTTGCATGACATCTTTTGTCCTACCCTCCCATGGCAGCGGGGTCCATATTGGAAAGTAAGGGATATTAAGGCCTCCTTTTAATAGAGAATCGGAACAAAGCATTAACACATAGTGAATACATGAACTCCTCAAACTACGGTCATCACTGGGAGTGGGCCCGGTTGTTGTCACTACGGGGTTGCCGAATCATAACACGTAGTAGGTGACTATACTTGCAAGATCGGATCTAAAACATGGATATAATGATGAATTCATAAACGGTTCAGATCTGAGTTCATGGCACCCGGGCCCAAAGTGACAAGCATTAAGCATAGCAAAGTCATAGCAACATTAATCTAAGAACATAGTGGATACTAGGGATAAGGCCCTAACAAAACTAACTCGATTACATGATGAATCTCATCCAACTCCTCACCGACCAGCGAGCCTACGAAGGAATTACTCACTCCCGATGGGGAGCATCATGGAATTGTCGATGGAGATGGGTTGGTGCTGACGAAGAACGAAGATCCCCCTCTCCGGAGCCCCAAACGGACTCCAGATCTACCCTCCCGAGGAAGAACAGGGCTTGGCGGCGGCTCCGTCTTGTGGAACGTGAAAATTCTTTCTCCCTGTTTTTTTTTCAGAATAATGTGATTTTATAGTATCAGGGGGATCGTCTGCGGGGCCACCAGGTGGGTACAGCCCACCTGGGTGCGCCAGGAGAGGGGGGCATGCCCTGGTGGGTTATTCCCATCCAGGGGCCCCTCTCTGGTGGGTCTTGGCTCCAATAATTCAGCTTTATTCCATAAAAAAGCCTCGCAAAGTTTCGTTTCATTCTGAGAACTTTTATTTCTACACAAAAACA
This sequence comes from Aegilops bicornis, assembly GCA_021605145.1. NCBI lineage: Eukaryota > Viridiplantae > Streptophyta > Magnoliopsida > Poales > Poaceae > Aegilops > Aegilops bicornis. The sequence goes on along the minus strand of CM038671.1, from coordinate 626,146,914 downwards.
ACACCATGGTAGTTCTGCTGAAAACAGCGTTAGTCCGGGGCTAGTTTCATTCAAATCATGCAAATTAGAGTTCAAAACAAGAGGAAAAGCGTGAGAAAAAGTAGATATGTTGGAGACGTATGAGGAGCATGAACGGTGAGACTCTAATTTGTGCATGTAGGCGGCCCAATCTTTCACGGTACTCGATAAAAGAAATTGCAGATGTAGAAGAAACATCGGATCTCGCGAGAGGCAAGAAGCCGACGTAATGAACCTGCACCAACAATTGATACAAGAACAATAACAGCGTAGCAATAGATCGATCCTCAAGGATCGCAGAACATATGTTTGGTGCCTCCCGACTCAGGCCTTTTCTCGTCTTTATCCAACTCTTATTCAAAACTAATCTGCGTACATGACTCAGGATGCTGCCTTTTATATCCTAGTCACACCAGCCGTAAGGGCCTAAACTACTAACCAACTCAAAGTCTCAAACTAACATGGCGATCCTCTCCTTTTACATCTCGGAGAGAGAGAAAAAAGAAGCTAGCTTGCACAACTTGTGCGTGACCCTTGTATTCTAGTATTCGTTAATTAGGAACCTAATTAATCATCCGGCCACGCTGATCACACATGACTAATTTAAAACAAAGGGATGACCTATTTGCTTGCATGCTTGAAACTACTTCACTGGACACGAAATACTACCAATATTAGTGCACTTTGGAGGGGTTCTGAAGTTTGGCTTCACCGTGTCCTTCTTCGGCTCCATCGGTGAAACCTCAAAGCGGAAAGATCCAAGCCATAACATAGTCGGAAGATTATATTGTGAAGCCTCTGGTACACTTGCGTCAAAACAAATGGTTGTGCTTCTTTTCTGTTCAACACTCGGAGTTACCCCAAGTAAACCTACAGCATTGATGCGCACATCACAAGTGGTTATGGTATCCAGACATTCTGAGTATGTGTTCACTGACAAAACTGTTCTCCTCCATCTTGCAGCTATAGAACTTGTTGGAGACTTCATATCTCTCAACTCGGGCATTTGCTTGAAATATTTACTTCAACTCCTGGAACATCTCATATGCTCCATGACGTTCAAAACGTCTTTGAAGTCCCGATTCTAAGTCGTAAAGCATGGCACACCGATTCTAAGTCAGATTTAGCTTGCCAGACATTCATAACGTCCGGAGTTGCTCTTGCAACAGGCCTCACACCTAGCGGTGCATCAATGACGTAATTCTTCTCTGCAGCAATGAGGATAATCCTCAAGTTACGGACCTAGTCCGTGTAGTTGCTACCATCATCTTTCAACTTAGCTTTCTCTAGGAACGCATTAAAATTCAAGGGAATGGTAGCACGGGCCATTGATCTACAACATAGATATGCAAAAACTATCAGGACTTAGTTCATGATAAATTTAAGTTCAATTAAGCATATTACTTAAGAACTCCCACTTAGATAGACATCCCTCGAGTCATCTAAATGATCACGTGATCCATATCAACTAAACCATGTCCGATCATCACATGAGATGGAGTAGTTTTCAGTGGTGAACATCTCTATGTTGATCATATCTACTATATGGTGAACATCCCTAAGCTTGCGGATGCCCAAGGCACCCCAAGGTAATATTCAAGGATGTCAAAAAGCCTAAGCTTGGGGATGCCCCGGAAAGGCATCCCCTCTTTCGTCTTCGTTTATCGGTAACTTTACTTGAGGCTATATTTTTATTCACCACATGATATGTGTTTTTCTTGGAGCGTCTTGTATGATTTGAGTCTTTGCTTTTTAGTTTGACACAATCATACTTGTTGTACACACCTTTTGAGAGAGACACGCATGAATCGTGATTTATTAGAATGATCTATGTGCTTCACTTATATCTTTTGAGTTAGGCAAATTTGCTCTAGTGCTTCACTTATATCTTTTAGAGCACGCCGGTGGTTTTATTTTATAGAAATGATGAACTCTCGTACTTCACTTATATTATTTTGAGAGTTTTTAAACAGCATGGCAATTTGCTTTGGTTATAAAAAGTAGAACTAATATGATAGACATCCAAAAGGGATATAGTAAAAACTTTCATATATAGTGCATTGAATACTATGAGAAGTTTGATTCCTTATGATTGTTTTGAGATATGAAGATGGTGATATTAGAGTCATGCTAGTGAAGTAGTTGTGAATTTGAGAAATACTTGTGTTAATGTTGTGAGTCCCGTAGCATGCACGTATGGTGAATCGTTTTGTAACGAAGTTGGAGCATGAGATGTTTTTTGATTGTCTTCCTTATGAGTGGCGGTCGGGGACGAGCGATGGTATTTTCCTACCAATCTATTCCCCTAGGAGCATGCGCATAGTACTTCGCTTTGATGACTAATAGATTTTTGCAATAAGTATGTGAGTTCTTTATGACTAATGTTGAGTCCCTGGATTATACGCACTCTCACCTCTCCGCCGTTGCTAGCCTCTCTAGTACGGCGCAACTTTCGCCGGTACCATAAACCCACCACATATCCTTCCTCAAATAGCCACCATACCTACCTATCATGGCATTTCCATAGCCATTCCAAGATATATTATCATGCAACTTTCCATCGTTCCGTTTATTACGACATACATCATCATTCTCATATTGCTTTGCATGATCATGTAGTTGACATCGTACTTGTGGCAAAGCCACCGTTCATCATATTTTTATACATGTCACTCTTGATTCATTGCACATCCCGGTACACCGACGAAGGCATTCACATAGAGTCATATTTCTGTTCTAGTATTGAGTTGTAATTTTTGAGTTGTAAGTAAATAGAAGTGTGATGATTTTCATTATTAGAGCATTGTCCCATGTGAGGAAAAAAATAGAAAGGCCAAAAAAAGAGAAGGCCCAAAAAAAGATAAAAAAAAGGAAAAAAGAAAAAGAAAAAGAAAAAAAAAGAGAGAAAAAGAGAGAAGGACAATGTTACTATCCTTTTTGCCACACTTGTGCTTCAAAGTAGCACCATGATCTTCATAATAGAGAGTTTCTTATGTTGTCACTTTCATATACTAGTGGGAATTTTTCATTATAGAACTTGGCTTGTATATTCCAACGATGGGCTTCCTCAAGCGCCCTAGGTCTTCATGAGCAAACAAGTTGGATGCACACCCACTTAGTTTTCTTTTTGAGCTTTCATACACTTATAGCTCTAGTGCACCCGTTGCATGGCAATCCCTACTCACTCACATTGATATCTATTAATGAGCATCTCCATAGCCTGTTGATACGCCTATTTGATGTGAGACTATCTCCCTCTTTTTTTCTCCACAACCACCGTCTATTCCACCTATAGTGCTATGTCCATGGCTCACGCTCATGTATTGCGTGAAAGTTGAAAAGGTTTGAGAACGTTAAAAGTATGAAACAATTGCTTGGCTTGTCATCGGGGTTGTGCATGATTTAAATGTTTTGCCTGATGAAGATGGATCATAGCCAGATTATATGATTTTGTAGGGATAAGCTTTCTTTGGCCATGTTATGTTGAGAAGACATAATTATTTTGTTAGTATGCTTGAAGTATTATTGTTTTTATGTCAATATTAAACTTTTTTGAATCTTACGGGTCTGAACATTGATTCCACAATAAAGATAATTACATGGATAAATATGTTAGGTAGCATTCCACATCAAAAATTCTGTTTTTATCATTTACCTACTCGAGGACGAGCAGGAATTAAGCTTGGGGATGCTTGATACGTCTCCAACGTATCTATAATTTTTGATTGTTCCATGCTATTATATTATCTGTTTTGGATGTTTTATATGCATTAATATGCTATTTTATATGATTTTTGGGACTAACCTATTAACCTAGAGCCTAGTGCCAGTTTCTGTTTTTTCCTTGTTTTAGAGTTTCGCAGAAAAGGAATACCAAACGGAATAAAACTTTCGCCACGATTTTTCTTGGACCAGAAGACACCCAGGAGACTTGGAGTGCAAGTCAGAAGAGCCTCGAGGCAGCCACAAGGGTGGAGGGCGCCCCCCCCCCAACCTTGCGGGCCCCTCGAGAGTCCCCTGACCTAGATCTTCCTCCTATATAAACTCTTATACCCCAAAAACATCCAGGGGAGCCACAAAACCACTTTTCCACCGCCGCAATCTTCTGTACCCGTGAGATCCGATCTTGGGGTCTTTTCCGGCGTCCTGCCAGAGGGGGAATCAATCACGGAGGGCTTCTACATCAATACCATTGCCTCTCTGATGAAGCGCGAGTAGTTTAACACAAACCTACTGGTCCATAGCTAGTAGCTACATGGCCTCTTCTCTCTCTTTGATTCTCAATACAAAGTTCTCCTTGATGTTCTTGGAGATCTATTCGATGTAATGCTCTTTTCCGGTGTGTTTGCCGAGATCCGATGAATTGTGGATTTATGATCAATTTTATCTATGAATATTATTTGAATCTTCTCTGAATTCTTATATGCATGATTTGATATCTTTGCAAGTCTCTTCGAACTATCGATTTGGTTTGGCCAACTATATTGGTTTTTCTTACAATGGGAGAAGTGCTTAGCTTTGGGTTCAATTTTGCTGTGTCCTTTCCCAGTGATAGCAGGGGAGCAAGGCACGTATTGTATTGTTGCCATCGAGGATAAAAAGATGGGGTTTTCATCATATTGCTTGAGTTAATTCCTCTACATCATGTCATCTTGCCTAATGCGTTACTCCGTTCTTTATGAACTTAAAACTCTAGATGCATGCTGGATAGCGGCCGATGTGTGGAGTAATAGTAGTAGATGCAGAATTGTTTCGGTCTACTTGACACGGACGTGATGCCTATATTCATGATCATTGAAGGAAATATGCCCTAGAGGCAATAATAAAGTTATTGTCGGTGTACTAGAGTAGGGGTACCCTAGTATCCCGAACTTGTGCACGGGCAGTTGCAGCCCTCCGCGGCAAGGCTTACCGGGTGACCGCCAAGGTCCTCCGTGGTTCCTTTGGAGCCATTCAAGAACAAAGTATTCAAGCTAAGGAGACAAGGCCTCGGCAAGAGGAGCTTGCCGGGAAGGCCACCCAAGGCACCTAGGAGACAAGGCCCCGGCAAGACGAGCTTGCCGGGAAGGCCCGGTGAGCGACAAGCTTCCGGACGCGACAAGACGACGATCGCGGCAAGGGGCTTGCCGTGGCGAACCACCAGCGCTCCAGCACACCCACCAACGTGTCGCCTCAGGACCTTTCCAGCGCTAGCGTGGCAAGAGGGGCCGTCTTGGCCCCGGAGCGCTGTGGCAAGCGGCGCTAACAAGATTGCCATCATGGCAAGCGGTGGCGCCCGGACGGTCCCTTCTGCCTTTATTAGGGCGGCGTGAGGGCATTTAATGCCTTTGTCCCCTGCCGTCAGGGTTAGGTATGATACACTGTACAAGTAGCTGTACCAACCACTCCTTTTCCATTTTTACCCTTGTCTACGTTGCCACCTATCGAAGACCCCTTTAGCATATAAAAGGAGGCCCATGCGCAACGTAAGAAAGGGGGAGGGTCGAAAGGTTCGAAGCCAGAGAACACTCACGCTCGGTCTCGTTAGCAGCTTGTGTGTACTGTAGCACTCAGCGCTCCTGAGCAAGAACTCAATACACTCAGACATGCAGCAGAGAGTGTTATCTCTCCGAGAGCTCCGAAGCTGGGTAAACCGCTCGTGTGCTTCGCCTCGATCTGCTCTTCGTGCGACCTCCGCCCGCCCGAACCGAAGGGGCTCGGTCCGCCGTCCCATAGGTGTTTGTGGGCTGATCAGCTTCCCGACATCTTTGGCGCGCTGTAGGGAAGTCGAGATTGTGTGAACCTGATCAAAGGCCCACACAAGCTAGATCTTCATCATCTTCATCGACATGCCACCGAAGAAGAAGGCTTCGCGGCAGATGTTTCGTCTGTCGAACCCACCACCACCGGAGCAAACGGGTGGTGGGGTAGACGCCGGTGGAAGAATGGACGCCGACGGGAGCCCACGGTGCTGCCAAGTCCAAGGACAAGGCTGCATAGACCTCGGCGTCAGACATGCACCGCGCGCCCGTCTCAGAGGCGCGGGACCGACAGCGTCATGGTATTCATAACGCCATACGCTCGTTGGACCAAGATCGAGCTGGTGGATCTCGGGATGCTCAAGACCAGCATGCACGCCAACATGCCGGGCGCGAAGCGAGGCACGATCGCTGGGCGAGATATCGCTCCTTCTAACATAGTTAGAAGTCCGATCATATCCGCTCCTCGCGCCGTTCACCACCGCCACCCACCACTCCAGCAGAAGCTTTGGCGAGAGCTCAACTGCTCTGGATTACCCTCCAACAGCCGACAAAGGTCGATGAATGGAGGGCCACCATTCGTAGTCTCATCGGCATTGCCAACGGCGACGCTCGCGGCAGCCGAGTGCATCGCCGCCGCGCAGGATCGCCAAACACGAGCCGGTGGCGCATTTAAACCGTGGGGTGCAACCACCATGCACTCTCTCCGCCCCGAAGGCCAAGATCGCCGACTCGCCGGATCCACCTCGACAGCGACTCCACCACATCATCGGATCCACGAGCTCGTCGCGATCAGCGCCAAGTTCTTCACGAACGACAGCAAGAAGACGCTCGAACTCGCATCGAGCGCCGAAGAGAAGCGCGGCGTCAATCCAACCAGCGCGCTGGGCCCTCTGTCGACATGCATGCGCCAGGGGAACCAGGCGACTTGCCGTACGCGGTAGGTTGCCCTGCGTTCACTCGTGAGCTGCGGCAAGTCCAGTGGCCCAAAGAAGAAGAATTTCAAGCCGACGTGCGCAGAAGTACGATGGCAAGACGCATCCGTCGAAGTTCCTCGAAATCTACACCATCGCGGTGCAAGCTGCCGGGGCGAGACGACAAGATCCTCGCCAACTACTTCACCGGTGCTCAAGCCCAATGTCGATCCTGCTCATGCACTTGCCGGACAACTCCGTATCCTCTTGGGCAGATCTATGCCATCAGTTTGTCGGCGCTTTACAGCGCCACAAGCCCCATGGCCAAGAAAGCGACCTTCATCTGCCGCCTGTAAGGAAGGAGAGCCCTCGCGCAAGTACATTCAGAGATTCAGCCACAGACAAAGACAACATCTCAGATGTCCACCCTGCCATGTAATCAGCGCGTTCCATCGAGCGTGCGAAACCGCAGGATGCGGGAGGAGATGGCGATGTGCAAGATCGTAGACGCTGCTGAGCTATATGCCCCGCCGACAAGTGTGCACGTCTTTGAGGAAGGAGGAGACTCCCCGGAGAGAATCTTGAAGCGGGAGGATCGATAGTGAGGAGACCGCCCGGCAAAGAAAAACCGTGGCGGAACAACAGGAAGAAGAAAGGCAAAGATGTGCTAGTTGTTGAGTAGTCCGGCAACGGAGGTGGCGCCAAGAAAGCCAAAGCTGGTAGCTCCGGCAAGGAGGTTGCTGCTGGCACCGACTGCCAGGCTGTGGCGGTCGCCGACAAGTAGGACGGCTCCAACAAACAGTACTGCAAGATCCACCGCACCAAGGGCCATGACCTCCAGAGCTGCAAAAGGTCGAGCAGCTTGTCGAGCAGCAGAAGGCTGAATACGAATGACGCGACAAGGAGAAGGCCCAGGAAGGTGCTGGAGGAGCTAGCAAGAAACATCCCTGCCGAGGAGGACGCCAAGCAAGGCCAAGCAGCGGCAAGGAGACAGACCTCCCACGGCCGCGACAAGGATGAAGACGACGACGATGATGAAGACATGGATGATGACGAGACCGATGAGCAGGAGTTCCGTAAAGCCACGAGGTCCTGTGCGTTGACGGCGGTGCTTCTGCGCATACTTCACACCGCCAGCTCAAGCGGTGGATGCGGAAGTCGGTCGCGGCGTAACCATCCGCCGAGTCACGCAAGCCTCTCGAAATGGTCCAAAGACGCCTATCATCTTTGATATTGAGGACCACCACGATCGCGCAATCTGCGGTCGGTGCTTGCCGATGTTGGTTTCACCAACTATCCGCAACCTCAAGGTCACTAAGATGCTAGTTGACGGCGGGCCGGCTTGAACCTGATCTCCTCCGTGGTGCTCCGAAACTCCAGATCCTCGATGGCGAGCTCGAAGAGACCGCACATTCCAAGGAATCAATCCGGGAAGGAGCAAGCGAAGGAAAGATCACGTTGCCGGTGACATTTGGCAGCGAAGTTGAACTTCAGGGGCGAGAGGGTCACTTTTGACGTTCTTGACTTTCCATTGCCTTACAATGGGATACTTGGCCGTCCAAAGACTCGCCAAATTCATGGCAGCCTCTCACTATGCATACAACATGCTGAAGATGCCAGGCCCGATAAGTGTCATCTCTGTCCTGGCGACAAGAAGGATGCTCTTATCTGGGCCGACAAGATCTACCGGAAGCAGCGGCTGCAGAGATTGCAAGCCACTTGCCGCTGAAGCTCCGGGCGAAGAAGAAGACCAAGTCCGGCAAGAGCTCGATGCCCACTCCGGCAAGCGCACCTCTTCGAGTGCTGCGCTCTTGTCGAGGACGCACCATCGAGCTCCACCAGCAAGTGTAAGAAGAAGGCGATGGCAGCTCCACCAGAGACCAAGAAGGTGTCCGCCAAGGAGGACGGCACCGGTGGTACCTTCACCATCGGTGCCACTCTCGACCCTAAATAGGAAGGCGCTCGTTGCTTTCCTGCGAGGCGAACATCGGCGTGTTTGCGTGGCAACCGCCGTCGACATCCCGGTGTTCCCAGAAAGTAATTGAGCACCATCTTGCTGTTTGTCCTCATGCGCCGCCCGGCCAAGCGTAAAGTCGAAGTAGGCGGTGGAGCGCCAAGAATTCATCGCAGAAGAAATCAAGAAATTGGAAGCAGCAGGCCTTGTCGGAGGAGTGCTCCATCCTCGTGGTTGGCCAATCACTGTAGTTGTATGCAAGGCAAACGGGAAATGGAGGCTTTGTATCGACTTTACCGATGTCAATAAAGCTTGTCCCAAAGACCCATTTCCTTGCCGCATCGACCAGATTGTTGACTCCACGGCGGATGTGATATGCTTTCATTTACGGATGCATACTCGAGGATATCATCAGATCTTCATGGCGAGAAGAGGATGAGGAGAAGACCGCATTCATCACCCCATGTGGCACACACTTTGTTTGCGTCGGATGCCTTTCGGATTAAAGAATGCTGGTTCAACATTTGCAAGAGTAGTCCATGACGCTTTTGAGCCGCAAATGCACAGAAATGTGGAAGCCTACATGGATGACATAGTGGTCAAAAGCCAGGACAAGGCGACTCTGATTCAAGATTTAGACGAAACCTTTGCAAATCTGCGCAAGATCCACCTCAAGCTCAACCCTAAGAAGTGTGTGTTTGGAGTCCCTTCCGGCAAACTTCTCGGGTTCTTCGTGTCTCAGCGGGGAATTGAAGCCAATCCCGACAAGATCAAGGCCATTGAGCAGATTGAAGCACCAAAGCGCGTCAAGGATGTACGAAGACTTGCGGTTATGTAGCTGCTCTCGGCAGGTTTATCTCTAGGTTCTGCTGGCGCCTGCCATTTTTCAAAATTATGAAAAAGGCAGGTCCGATGAAATGGACTCGAAGCGGAGGCTGCGCTGCAGACTTGAAGAGATACCTGTCCTCCACTCCAACACTTGTCGCACCTAGGCCACAAGAGAAGTTGCTGCTATATATAGCGGCAACCAATCAAGTGGTTAGTGCTGCATTAGTAGCGGAGAGGGAGGCGGATGATGAGCTAGCAACCATGGCAGATGCATCCAGCGACGAGCAGGGGGCTTCACCGGCAAGCTCTGGTCCCGACAAGGATGGATCTACGCAGACACATGAGAAGATGCAGAAAAGAATGGTGCAGCGCCCATTTTACTTTGTCGGGTTCCCTTCGCAAGGGGCTAGGTCAAGGTACTGCGGTGTGCGAAATTGCTTTTCGGTCTCCTCATGGCCTCGAGAAAGCTGCGCCATTACTTCCGTGCACATGAGATCACAACGTCACTGCGTTTTCCCGTCAAGAGGATACTGCAAAATCCAGAGGCAACAAGCAGGATTGTCGAGTGGGCACTGGAGCTGTCAAGCTTTGGCCTCAAGTTTGAGAGCACTTCAACTATCCAAAGCAGAGCATTGGCGGAGTTCATAGCAGAATGGACGCCAACACAAGATGAAGAAATTCCAGAAACGAGCATCCTCGTCAAGGAAGCAAGCAAAGAGTGGCTGATGTACTTTGATGGTGCCTTCTCGCTGCAAGGCGCCGGTGCGGGCGTGCTACTTGTTGCACCCACCGGAGAGCACCTCAAGTACGTAGTCCAGATGCACTTTCCCAAGGAGCAAGCAACAAACAATACTGCAGAGTATGAAGGTTGTCTTGCCGGTCTCAGGATCGCAGTAGACCTTGGGATCAAGAAGCTCATTGTCAGGGGTGACTCACAGCTTGTCATCCGCCAATTGAACAAGAGTTATCAGAGTCCGTTGATGGAAGTTATGTTGATGAAGTGAGAAAGCTAGAAGAGCACTTTGACGGCCTACAAATGGAACATGTTCCATGAGCTCAGAACGACATTGTCGATGGCCTGTTGAAGTGCGCTGCACTTAAGTTACCTGTGGAACCAGGGATTTTTGTGCTCAAGCTGACTCAACCGTCTGTAACGCCATCAACCGGACAGAGCAGAAGAGGAAGTTGATCTCTGGTGACTATTTTCCGCAGAGCTTCCCAAGTCGCCACAAGAAGGTCCTCAAGATCAACACCAAGGGTGCTAAGGAGCAGTCTGCTCCGGCAAGCCCTAGGGTTTGTTCCGTTGAAGCAGACGCTCCCGACAAGTTTTGCTCCGGCAAGCTTGCCGGGGAACGTCAAGCTCCGGCTGAGCCGCAGGTTCTCGCTGTGGAAGCAGATGTTCCCGCAGCAGCAGATGTGCCTTTAGTCCTTGTTGTCGAGCCGCAAGCTCCAGCATGGGCACAGCAGATTGTCCGTTTCCTTTAGGCAGGAGAACTTCCCGAAGAGCAAGAAGAAGCCGAAAGAGTAGCCCAGCAGTCAAGTATGTACCAGTTTGTCGACAACACACCTGCATGTAAGAAGACTCAACGGTGTGAAATTGAAGTGTATTCACCGGGAAGACGGACAAAAGCTGTTGGCGAGAGATACATGGAGGCATATGTGGTCACCACATTGGCGCCAGAGCACTTGCTTAAGAAAGCGTTCCTAAGAAGGTTTCTTTTGGCCGACAGCCCTCCGTGATGCAACCGCACAAGTAACCAAGTGTGAAGCGTGCGGTTCCATTCCAAGCAGATACACCAGCCAGCTCAAGCTCTCCGGGCGATCCCTTTATCCTGGCCATTTTCGGTCCGGGGCTCGACATCCTCGGCCCCTTTCCCGAAGTCATCGGGGCTTTGAGTACTTGTACGTTGCAATCGACAAGTTCACAAAGTGCCCTAAGTGGAAGCGATGAGGAAGGTGACAACACGCCGCCAGTCAAGTTCTTTAGGTCGATTGTTTGCCGCTTCGGAATCCCTAACAGGATCATCACCGACAACGCACGCAATTCATGAGCCGCACCTTCATGCAAGATGTCCAAGATCTTGGCGCCAAGGTTCCGCTTCGCTTCGCTGCTCATCCGAGAAGTAACGGTCAAGCGGAGAGGGCGAATCGTCAAGTGCTGCGGGCTCAAGACCGTAACTTTCGATAGGCTGCACAAGTGCGGAAAGAACTGGATTGAGGAGCTGCCGGTGATTCTTTGGTCGATCAGACGACGCCAAATCGAGCCCCCGCCGTACACCTTTCGCTCTAGTCTATGGAGCAGAGGCAGTTCTCCCCACGGAACTTCAGATACGGATCACCTCGAGTGCTCGCTATGATGAGCTTGAGCAAGAGCAGTTGCGACAAGATGACGCTACCGCTCCTTGAGGAGGATCGTCTTCGTGCTATCAGACGAGCTGCTCGATACCAGCAAGCTTTGCGCCGCTACCATAAGCCCATAAAGTTAATGCCAAGTCTCGAGGAAGGCGACCTTGTTCTTCGGCGCGTTCAGTCCGCCAAGAATTCCAACAAGTTGACGCCTTGAAGTGGGAAGGCCCTTACCGGGTGAAACGAGTCACTAGGCTCAGCATCGTCCGCCTTGAGACCGAAGATGGCATTCCGTGAGCAACTCTGGAACATTGAGCATCTTCATAAGTTTTACCCAGAGCGCGGTTGCCGGAACCTGTTAAGCAACTACCTTTTGTACAAGTCTTGCCGATGTTGCATGTAATCCTTTGTACAAAGCCGGGCGCAGACCCGTGCATAAGTAAAGCTAATGTGCTTCAGACATCTTGTCAATTTCATGCTTTCTACTTCTATTTTTGCATGCGTTATCCGACACTTTGTGCAGCACCTACCCCGATGGCTATAACGAGCCATAAGGCTCCATATCTTTATTTTCTCTTCTTTCTCTTTCTCAAAGAAAGGAAGGTTCCCTCGCCCACAAGTTTGCCGGGGAAAGGAGAAGATAATGGTGTGGACCAAGCGTCGCTCAAGGAAGTCTAGCCTTACCGGAAGCAAACGACAGAAAAGCTAAGTTGCTAAAGTTTGAGCAATCAGTTTTAAATTTTTAAGTTATCTTCCTCGAATCGACCGTACTTTGTATGGAAAACACATGCGCGGAGGAACCAACTCATAGCTAGTTGCGCCTTACTTTGTTTCGAGTCCGCTCAACAACTTAAGTGAGCTGCGACTAGTTGCGACAAGGTTTCTTGTCGGTAGCAAGACCGCCAGAAGTCATTGACGTCTCAAGACTCAGCTCGCGGCGTCTGGTGCTCATACCGACAAGTTCCCTAAAAGCGAGGGCAAAAACATACAAAGGAAGGAACCAAGTAAAGGAAATAGCATAGCAATTGCTACCCAAATAGAGTTATATTACAAGATAGCTTGTCGCAGCTCTAATAGATTGTTCTCATAACATGACCAGCAATGACAAAGAAAAGAGAAAGCGGGCGGCCTAATCTACGCGATCGCCTCAACCCTCTTGATCCCGCTCACCCTGTCCCACGATGGGTGCGACAAGGGTATTGAGCGCTTCCACATCAAAGCATCCGGCGGCAAGGACTTGAGGGCGTTGGTGAGGTTGAGGCCTGGATTGCGGAAGGCCACCTTCATCAAGACCTTTTGAAGAGCTCCAGCAGATCTGGCGCGACTCCTCGGCCAGCTGCTTTGGGATTTCTTCCCAGTCGCCGGAGGGCCGCCACCACGCCTTGAAGAACAAGCTGAGCTTGGCGCTGGGTCGGAGGTTCTCATCGGAGGAATATCCAAGATCCTCCATCCCCAGCTGCGCCCGGCTCCCCGTCGATGGCTGACAACATCCACGAGACCCTCGGTCCAAAGGCTCCACATTCTCCCTAAAGGTATTCTAGGCGGCAAGAAGATTTCGCCAGCGCCTCGTCGGCCTTGATCTTCTCCTTCAAGGCCACCTTCGCTCCTTGGCGCTGGCCCAAATACCGAGTCAAGGTGGTCAGCTTCAACTCAAGATCTGCGTTGGAGTCCTTGGCGGCGCTGAGCTCCTTGCTCCTATCGGCGAGACAGCCCTGCAGCTCACCAAGAGTGTAGGCGTCCTTCTCGCACTCATGCTTGAGTGCAGCAAGCTCCTCGCCGCTCTCCTTGAGATTGGCCTCCAGCTGCATCACCTTCGTCTCCAGCTCCTCCTTGGCGGCCTCGGCGGTGGCGGCAAGATCCTTTGCTTCCTTGAGAGCCCCGCCAAATGTTTGCTCGCGTGGCTAGATCCTCCTCATGGCTGTCAAGATTAACCTTCCTTCTGCGCCAACTCGCCTTCCTGCGCAGATAGCTTCTCGCGGCAAGCCATCGTTGCTCCTCGGCTTGACCTTCTCGAGGATGAAGGCTTTGCGCTCCTCGAAGTCGCTCCCGCCTCTGCCAAGGACCGGAGAGCTTCTGGTTGAGGCCCGGAGCTCCTCCGCGGCGCTTCTCGATGTTTGCTCCGCCTTCGCGATAAGCGCTTCCCGGATTCCAGCTTGGCTTGTCGGGCGTGGTAGAACGACAAGCGGCTTCGCAGCTGCTCCTCCTCGGACTTCGCCGCCAGCTGCTTGGTGCGACGACCGGCGTCGATCCAGCGGAAGGCGAGCAGCCCTTCATCAAAAGTTTCTCCTTCGGCCGACGCCCTGGAGCTCGACGCCCATGGGAGCTTGATGAAGACGCCATCGCCGGCCTTCAAATAGGCGCCGGGCTGGGGCTCTTCGGAGCCCGACGCTGCCGCAGTGGCGAAGGGATCGGCGGTCGGCGTGGCGCTGGCGCTCCTGCGGCCTCGGGGCGTCGGTCGATCGCCGGACCCTCGCCCGGCTCTGCGGCGGCGGCTTTGGCGGCCTCTTCGCCGGCCGGGCTCGTCGGCCAGCTTCTTCTCCGATGGTAGCGGCGTCGTCCAGATTGCAAGGCGTCCTCACGGCGGCCTCGGTCTCCATTGGCTCTGTGGCGGATGGATCTGACGACCGGAAAATGAAGAAAAGTCAAGCAAATATTCAAAAAGAAAATCACAAAAAGAATAACACAAGGAAAGTTTTCAAGCAAAGGATTACCTGTGCTAGGGTCTGCAGTCATGGTCTCCGCCACCAGGGGATCGCCGGTGTTGTCCCTTGCCGGAGAGCTGTCCCTTGCCGGAGAACTGCCCCTTGCCAGAGAAGTCTCCCTTGCCGGAGAACGCTCCCTTGCCGGGGAATCCTCCCTTGACGGTGTAGTCGAAGGTAAGGCATGTCGGGAGGCGGCTTGTGGTACTCTGGAAAGGCTGCTCTGCTTCCTACACAAATCAGCGATCGAGATATCGGCAAAGAAAGGGCACCCATGCACGCCTAACAGCAGGAAGTAAACCATATACTTACGCTGCAGCTGTTGGGGCTGCTTTGAGGAAGAGTTGCAGCGTCCGGCAAGGTGGTCTCGACGCGCCTCTGCTGTCGCGGTGGGTTTGTACTCGATGACAATCACCGGGGCCTTGGCTCTCTTCGACGCTCTTCGGGCGGCGTCACGAAAAGGAATGGGTTCAGTGAGAAGCAAATCAGATACAAGACAAAGCAACAAGCCGAAGAACTACAAATGCTGCAAAGAATCTTACTCTTCTTCTTCCTCGTCGGAGCTGAGTGCGGAGAGATCAAATTCTGGCTCGCCTCCAGTACGACGAGGTGGAGGAGTAGGTTCCCTTGGCCGCTTGGCGGGAGCAGAAGCGGTGGTCTGCGAGGGCCCCGCTCCAGTTGCAGCGGCGTGAGGTGCTCAGCTGCAACAAGTGCTTGCCGCGGTGGAAGCGCGTCGCCTTGGCGGCTGATGACCCGTCTGCCGCTTCGCCACGTCTCCGGCCTTGCAGACGCCTTCTTGGTGGAGCTGGGGGCTCCGCCATGGCAAGCTATCCGGCGAGGGAGGAGGCGCCGGGCTGGCTCGCCGACTCAGCTTCAAGCTCGACAAGCTCTTCCTCGCCGCAAACTCCCTCGCTCGACAAGGCTTGCCGCCTCTGCTGCCTCTGCCTCCTCCACGGTGAATCCGAACTTCGCCAGCGGCCTGCCGCCGCCTCTTCCAGCTGGTGGCGATCTGCATCTCATCATCGGTGGTGTCGCGGGTTAAGCTCTTCTATTCATCGGGCGGACCGGCACTTCTACCAGTTGTCAAAGAACACTCGACGACGTCATCTGCAGGCTCTTGCCAGTTGGAACGATTCCATGCGAGTCGCTAACGGCATCATTGCACGGATGCGGTCGGCGAGGAATTGTTGCACGGGACGACATTCTTCGGCAACCTGAACGCTCCGGGATGCTCGTGGATCGTGCTTGAACGGCTCCAAGAGCATCGCGGCCCGGGCCTGTGACGTTGAAATTGAAGTTGAGGCCCGGCGCAGCCTCATGATATCCGGCCGCTCGAACTTCCCAGCGGGTCTCCTCCTCTCCGCAGGGGGCGGCGCGGCGACGAAGGAAATGTGCGCCAACGGCGCCTGATGAGTCCGGCAAGCCTCAGCGTAGGATCCGGATGACGGCAATCTTCAGCCTAAGCGTCTTCCGGGGCCGACCGCTTCCAATCGCTGCCAGCACTATGGAGGTTTGGCGCTGGGCGGTAAATGGCTGCGGGTTCTCCTCGACAATCCAGCACCACCGCTTCTCCACTCATCCCATTTGTTGCGGAGCTCTCCCTCCAGATAAGCTTCCTTCTTGCCGGTCCTCGAGATCCAAAGCGATCCCACCAGAAAGAGGCTCCCTCTCTCAACTCGGGGCATAAAGAAGTGGCGGAAAAGGGCTACGCTTTGGATGGACTCCGACAAAGTTTTCGCAGAGATGTGCGAAAACTTCCATGGTCAGAACAGCATTGGGGTGAAGTCAAGGAGGCAGAACCCGTAGGTGTTCATGATATCGCAGAAAAATTCAGAGAAAGGCGGGCAGAGCCCGTAGTAGAAGAACAACGCGAAGAAAGGGTACCCATTCGGAGCCGGTTCAAGCAGAATGGAGTACCTTCGTGCGCTGGATGCGCCGCGTCTCCGTCGACCGAAGAGGTAGTAGTACTCCCTCGGCTCCCTTGCGGCGAAATGGGGGAAAGATTGCCCGCTCCTTCCGCAGCACCGCAAGCCGCTGCGCCTCGGCCGACTTCACGGCCTTCCCCTTGTCGTCTTTCGGAGCCATGGCGGAGGTGGTGAGGGAGATCGACGGTGTTGGTGATGCTGGTGGCGATGAAGGAGCGCCGCTCTCTCTTCAAATTTTGGGAAGAAGGGGGAAGCAATGAGGTTTTTTCGAGATTGGACAAAGAATCGGCGAGATGGGCGAACTGCCTCGCTTTCCCCGCTTATAAAGAGGGAGGGGCGGACGTTCCGTCTTTCGAATAAAAACCACCCATGATCTCACCCACGATCTCTCACACGACGCCGCATTCGACGCGTGCTGCTCGTGGAGGGCGTGGTTGGTCCCGGGTGAGTTACGGGCGTAACCCGGGCCGCGTGCCGTTGCCTGTTTGGGCTCCTGGCCCAACAGCTTCGGCACCGTGTGTGGCCCAGGCCGAGGGCTCTGTCGGTGTACTAGAGTAGGGTACCCTAGTATTCCGAACTTGTGCACGGGCAGTTGCAGCCCTCCGCGGCAAGGCTTACCAGGTGACCGCCAAGGTCCTCCGTGGTTCCTTTGGAGCCATTCAAGAACAAAGTATTCAAGCCAAGGAGACAAGGCCCCGGCAAGAGGAGCTTGCCAAGAAGGCCACCCAAGGCACCTAGGAGACAAGGCCCCGCAATGAGCTTGCCGGAAGGCCCGATGAGCGACAAGCTTCCGGACGCGACAAGACAACAACTGCGTGGCAAGGCGCTTGCCATGAAGACCACCACTCAGACTCAAGGCCCAAAGACATCCACTAACGTGTCGCCACAGGACCTTTCCAGCGCTACAGTGGCAAGAGGCCGTCGGCCAGCCGGAGCTGGTGGCAAGCGGCGCCGACAAGATTGCCATCGTGGCAAGCGGTGGCTCCCCCAACTGTCCCTTTCTGCTCTGTTAGGGCGACGTATATGGGCATTTACTGCCTTTGTCACCGGCAGTCAGGTTTAGGTATGATACACTGTACAAGTAGCTGTTCGAACCACTCCTTTTCCATTTTGACCCTTGTCTACGTTACACCGCCGGAGACCCCTTTAGCATATAAAAGGAGGCCCATGCACAACGTAAGAAAGGGGAGGGTCGAAGGTTCAAGCCGAGAACACTCACGCCGGGTCTCTTTAGCAGCTTGTGTGTATCAGAGCACTCAGCGCTCCTGAGCAAGAACTCAATACACTCAGACATGCAGCAGTAGGAGTGTTATCTCTCCGGAGAGCTCCCAAGCTGGGTAAACTGCTCGTGTGCTTCGCCTTGATCTGCTCTTCGTGCAACCTCCGCCCCCCGCCGAACCGAAAGGGGCTCGGTCCGCCGGTCCCATAGGTGTTCGTGGGCCAGATCAGCTTCCCCGACAGTTATTATTTATTTCCTTATCATGATAAATGTTTATTATTCATGCTAGAATTGTATTAACCGGAAACATAATACATGTGTGAATACATAGACAAACAGAGTGTCACTAGTATGCCTCTACTTGACTAGCTCGTTAATCCAAGATGGTTATGTTTCCTAGCCATAGACATGAGTTGTCATTTGATTAACGGGATCACATCATTAGGAGAATGATGTGATTGACTTGACCCGTTCCGTTAGCTTAGCACACGATCGTTTAGTATGTTGCAATTGCTTTCGTCATGACTTATACATGTTTCTATGACTATGAGATTATGCAACTCCCGTTTACCAGAGGAACACTTTTTGTGCTACCAAACGTCACAATGTAACTGGGTGATTACAAAGGTGCTCTACAGGTGTCTCCGAAGGTACTTGTTGGGTTGGCGTATTTCGAGATTATGATTTGTCACTCCGATTGTCGGAGAGGTATCTCTGGGCCCTCTCGGTAATGCACATCACTATAAGCCTTGCAAGCATTGTGACTAATGATTTAGTAGCGAGATGATGTATTACGGAACGAGTAAGGAGACTTGCCGGTAACGAGATTGAACCAGGTATTGAGATACCGACGATCGAATCTCGGGCAAGTAACATACTGATGACAAAGGGAACAAACGTATGTTATTATGCGGTCTGACCGATAAAGATCTTCGTAGAATATGTGGGAGCCAATATGAGCATCCAGGTTCCGCTATTGGTTATTGACCGGAGACGTGTCTCGGTCATGTCTACATAGTTCTCGAACCCGTAGGGTCCGTGACGCTTAACGCTTCGATGATGCTTATATTATGAGTTTATATGTTTTGATGTATCGAAGGTTGTTCGGAGTCCCGGATGTGATCACGGATATAACGAGGAGTGTCAAAATGGTCAAGACATGAAGATTGATATATTGGAAGCCTATGTTTGGATATAGGAAGTGTTCCGGGTGAAATCTGGATTTTACCGGAGTATCGGAGGGGTTACCGGAACCTCCCGGGGGTTAATGGGCCTTAGTGGGCCTTTGCGGAGAAGAGGGGAGGCGGCCAGGGCTGGGCCGCATGCCCCTCCCCCCTAGTCCGAATAGGACAAGGAGAGGGGGGCGGCGCCCCCCTACCTTCCTCTCTCCCTCCTCTTCCCCCCCCCCCAAGTCCTAATCCAACTAGGAAAGGGAGGGTTTCCTACTCCCGGTGGGAGTAGGACTCCACCTGGCGCGCCCCCCTTGGCCGGCCGCACCTCCCCCTTGCTCCTTTATATACGCGGGCACGGGGGCACCGTAGAGATACAACAATAGATAATTTGATCTTTTAGCCGTGTGCGGTGCCCCCCTCCACCATAGTCCACCTTGATAATACTGTAGCGGTGCTTAGGCGAAGCCCTGCGTTGGTAGAACATCATCATCGTCACCATGCCGTCGTGCTGACGAAATTCTCCCTCAACTCTTGGCTGGATCGGAGTTCGAGGGACGTCATCGGGCTGAACGTGTGCTGAACTCGGAGGTGACGTGCATTCGGTACTTGATCGGTCGGATCGTGAAGACGTACGACTACATCAACCGCATTGTGATAACGATTCCGCTTTCGGTCTACGAGGGTACGTGGACACACTCTCCCCTCTTGTTTCTATGCATCACCATGATCTTGCGTGTGTGTAGGAATTTTTTTGATATTACTACGTTCCCCAACAGTGCATCCGAGCCTGGTTTTATGCGTAGATGTCATATGCACGAGTAGAACACAAGTGAGTTGTGGGCGATATAAGTCATACTGCTTACCAAAGATGTCATACTTTGGTTCGGCGGTATTGTTGGATGAAGCGGCCGGACCGACATTACGCCAGACGCTTACGTGAGACTGGTTCTACCGACCTGCTTTGCACATAGGTGGCTGGCGGGTGTCAGTTTCTCCAACTTTAGTTGAACCGAGTGTGGCTATGCCCGGTCCTTGCGAAGGTTATGTAGGATCAAAAGTATGTCTAGAGGGGGGGTGATTAGACTACTTGACCAAATAAAAATCTAGCCTTTTTCAATTTTAGTTCTTGGCAGATTTTAACATCTTTGGACAAGTCAAGCAATCTTCACACAATTCAAGCAAGCATGCAAAGAGTATATGAGCAGCGGAAATTAAAGCATGAAACTTGCAAGAATGTAAAGGGAAGGGTTTGGAGGATTCAAACGCAATTGGAGACACGGATGTTTTTGTCGTGGTTCCGATAGGTGATGCTATCGTACAACCACGTTGATGGAGACTTCAACCCACGAAGGGTAACGGTTGCGCGAGTCCATGAAGGGCTCCACCCACTAAGGGTCCACGAAGAAGCAACCTTGTCTATCCCACCATGGCCGTCACCCATGAAGGACTTGCCTCACTAGCGGTAGATCTTCACGAAGTAAGCGATCTCCTTGCCCTTACAAACACTTTGGTTCAACTCCACAATCTTGTCAGAGGCTCCCAAGTGACACCTAGCCAATCTAGGAGACAACACTCTCCAAGAAGTAAAAAATGGTGTGTTGATGATGAACTCCTTGCTCTTGTGCTTCAAATGATAGTCTCCCCAACACTCAACTCTCTCTCACAGGATTTCGATTTGGTGGAAAGAAGATTTCAGTGGAAAGCAACTTGGGGAAGGCTAAAGATCAAGATTCGTATGGTAGGAATGGTATATCTTGGCCTCAACACAAGTGTAGGTGGTTCTCTCTCAGAAAATGTAGGTTGGAAGTGTAGGTTCGTTCTGATGGCTCTCTCCATGAATGAAGAGGAGGTGGAGGGGTATTTATAGCCTCCACACAAAATCTAACAGTTACACACAACTTGCCAAACTCGGTTGGAATTGGTAAACTCGGTCGGACCGATTCAGCAAATCTAGTGACCGTTAGGATTTTCGGTGGGACCGGCATGCAACTCGGTAGGACCGATATGGTTAGGGTTAGGGCATAACGTAATATCGGTGAGATCGATTACACAAACTCGGTGAGACCGATTTTGGTAATAAGCTAACCAGAGAGTTGGTCAAGTAAACTCGGTGGGACCGATTCGCTCATTTCGGTGAGACCGAAATGTTATAAAAGGGGAACACAGAGTTTACACTACCGATCGCTCATCTCAGTGGGACCGAAACGTTACGAAGGGAAAAAGAGAGATTACAATCCCATCTCGGTGAGTCCGAGATCCCTATCGGTGAGACCGATTTGCCTAAGGTTTGTGGCAGTGGCTATGACATCTGAACTCGGTGGCGCCGGATAGAAAGAATCGGTGGGGTCGAGTTTGACTTTTGGTTTAGGTCATATGTGGATGTGAGAAAGTAGTTGAGGGCTTTTGAGCATATCACTAAGCATTTTGATAAAGAGCCTCATTATGCAACACCGCATCCCTCCTTGATAGTATTGGCTTTTCTATAGACTCAACGTGATCTTGGATCACTAAAATAGAAAATGTAGAGTTTTGATCTTTGAGCTTGAGCCAATCCTTTTTTCCTTAGCATTTTGAGGGGTCCACTTTTCTCATCCATGCAATGCCAATCATTGAGCTTTCCTGAAATATTAGTCTTGAAATAGTATTAGCTCAATGAGCTATATGTTGTTAGGAATTACCAAAACCACCTAGGGATAGTTGCACTTTCAATCTCCCCCTTTTTGGTAATTGATGACAACATATAGATCAAAGCTTCGACAAATGATAATAAGAGTGAAAAACATTGTCGCTCTGGGAAGTATGTGAAAAACAAGAGCTCCCCCTAAATTTGTCCAGAGTTTAAGATTTTCTTTGGACTGCAAATGCACAAAGAGTTAGGATCATGGGTTACTCTTCCATGTCACATACATCTTGGTGGAGCGCTCAAAATGATAATAATTAAAATACATGCACTCATCACCAAGCAAAGTGAATGATCATATGGAGATATAAAAGGATAATGTCATCCAACAAGCATTAAGGTAGCATATGATCAAACACATGATCCTCCAAGTATCACACACAAGCATAAAGTATCTCAAACAAGCAAATAAGAAAGTTCAACCACCAAGGAGAAACGCAAGAGAGAAAAAAAGCAACACTCTCTCTCTCGAAGCCTATGATCTATACATTTTCTCCCCCTTTGGCAACAAATTACCAAAAAGTTCATAAAAAATGCATAGTGCTAGATCGACACTCGGGCTTGGTCTTCAGGTGGTGGTGTAGACAGAACTCCAAGAACAAAGGCATCAGTCGATGTAGATGGTGCTGGAGGAGTAGGTGCTGCAGCTGGTGGCATTGAAGTCAGAGCTGGTGCGTATGAAGTTGCTCTGGGTATGCAGTGGCGGGCATAGCGTGAACCTCTCTGTCCTCGGGGCACTCTAGCAAAAGCATCACTGGTAGTTTTGCCCTTCTTCTCATGCACTTCTTCCTGAAGTTGCTCAACAACTGACTGTATCTTAGTGACCTTCACATCTAAGTCATAGAACTTCTGCTCCATGATCCTCTCCAAGCTCTCCTGGTTTTGAGTCAGGGTGGCCAGTCCCTTATCAATCCTCAGAGTGGAGGCAATCAAGTAGCCAAGCTGATCTTGCTTGCTCTTCAGAAGATACTGAGATGCCTCATCCATGGTTGGCATCTTTGCAGCCTTTTCAGTCTTTGCTTTCTCCCTCTTTGCTTGTGCTTGCACAGAAGATGGTTCATTTTCATCCAAGACTATAGTGTTGTCCTTAAAGTCTGGGTAGATGGGCAGGTGCTCCTTGTCCAAAAGATATGTGCCAGTGCCCATCTTGGAGTTGATCAGCTCTTGGATCTGTGGGGCATACCCACAACTTCTCTTTTGATCTGCAGCTGTTCTCTTTATGGTTTCCACAATTAGGCTCATGACCTTGAACTTCTGTGGGACATCAAATATGTGCAGCAAGTTGATGGAGTGACCTCAGATCATTCTGTGATCTCCTGATTTTGGCAAAAGAGTGTTCCTGAGGATCCAGTTGATTGTAGGCAGGCCTGACAGCAAGTGTTTCACTGAACCAAATTGGTGAGTCTCAAGATCTGCATCAGGAATCTCCTTGTACATGCTAGCCATTGAGTTGTGATCCTTCTTCTTCTTGGCATATACATCCAAGTCATCCTCACTCTCCTCAGGAGCATTGATCAATTTGGCCCATTCTTCAACAGTTGGCTGGTACCTAGTACCTTGAGACATCCGGACAATCCTTCCATCCGGGTAGAAGTGAGTCAGGAGTAGAACTGCATGATAAGCTCATCATTCCACTTTGTGAGCTTCTGAGCCACAAACTCATCAACTCCACAAGCCTTGAAACTATCATAGACTCCAAGATAGTTCTCTTCATTCTCCTTGATGTACTCCCAGTTGACCCATCTCATGTCACACACTATGGGCTTCTTGTCAAGCAGAATTGTCTCATAGAAGTCCTGTTGTTCCTTGGTGTGAAATCTATAGTCCACGGCAGTCCTTCTCCTGGTGGCATATGGATCAGATTCTCTCCATAGCCTTAATCCTAAGTGCTTCCTGATTTTCATGTTCTCAGCTACTCGATGAGCATCATTGTGATCTGGAATTTTTGGCTTCAACTTCTTCAAGACACGTGACTCATCTTCTTCTTCCATAACAGCTTCAGGCACTGGGGCCTTGTTCTTCTCTGCTGCTGGGATGTTCATGGTGCTTCTCTTGGGTGCAGTTTTGGGTTTTGGAGCAGCTGGCTTGGGAGCTTCTTTGGGCTTAGATGGAGCAGCCCCTGATCTTATGGCATCTCCCATTAGCTTCTGGGCTTTAGGTGCTCGTGCAAAGAACCTCTTCCTCTTCCTCTTCTTCAGAGTCTCTCATCATAGAGGGCTTGCCAAGAACTCTGGCAGTGGTCTTCTTGACCCTTTCTTTCCTATTTTTGCCGTCTCCGGCTTCCTTGGGTTCAAGAGTGAACTCCATTATCTCTCATGTAGCAACTCTCCTTGCCTTGGACATGGGCTGTCTTCCGGCCGGCTTCTTGGTCTTCAGACCTGGCTTAGTGGCAGCAGCTGTGCCATAATCCTTTTCAGAACTTTCTTCTTTGATGTGGCCTCTTCCTCAGCAGCCACATAGTCCTCGTCCTCAGAATCTGAGGTTCTCTTCTTTCAAGGCCTTGTGGCAGCCTTTGGCATGTTGCTTGGAGTGCTCCTGCTGCCTTCATCATAGCTGCTAGAGGGACTAGTGCCCTCACTCATGTAAACTTGCTCCTCAGACTTGTTCTGACTGTCACTCTGATCTGACATGATGCAAACACTGACAGCAGACCCTGTGAATAGATTATAGATGAGGTAGAGTGGATGAGCATCACAAAGTGCAGAGGTTTTTGCAAAAGAATGAGTCAAAAACTTAGTTTTAGTTTTCCACAGAAAGCATTTCGGATCTACCGATTTGAAATCTCGGTGATACTGAAGCAGCTTTTGGAACCTAAACTGGTGAACTCGGTCAGACCGAGTCACAGTTCGGTGGCACCGAGACTGCTAGGGTTTCACAAAGACTTGAACTCGGTCACACCGATTTGCATCTCTCGGTCAGACCGAGAATCACATGTGCAATGGCGTGGAACCGATTTCAACAACTCGGTTGGTCCGAAATGGTTTCGGCGGAAACCTAACCCTAAATTTTCAAACCTCAACTAGTCTACGGAGTGATTTCGGTGGATAGAGTGATCTCAATCGTGGCAAGATACAAGGCAAAAACAATATGCTAGGAATCGGAGTGAGATTAGCACAAATATCAAGTCCATACCCTAATGCGGCGATGGACTTGCTACGGCGGCAACGCCGGAGACGATCCCGCTGACGGCGGCAGAGACCAGCGGTGGGAGGCAGCTGGCGACGAGGAGGACGATCCGGAGACCCAGGGAGGCTGAGCAGGCTGAGCGCGGGCGAAGAGGTTCAGAAAAATTTCCAAATTTTGGCCCGGGGATATATATAGCTTGACCACAGCCGGTGTGACCGAGTGGAACAACTCGGTGGCACCGAGATGCATAATCGCAAGCGATTCTTTGCAACTCGGTGTGACCGAAAAGTTCAAATTGGTTGCACCGAGATTGAAAACCTAGATCGACTTAGTGATCTCGGTGTGACCAAAATGGATGAATCGGTCAGACCGAAACGCACAAAGAAGTTTTGGAAGTTTAAGTCTATGACGAATCGGGGACTCGAGTGCTCCTCACACAGAGTGGTTCGAATCTGACTTGATCAAACTTTGTGATGTAGCATGAATAGAGTTTGAGACGAGAAAAGCATAGATAGCTAGAGAAGGTTCTTAGGCATTCTTGTCCATCCACTTGGCAAAAGAAAAGGAAACTAATCGATCAAAAAAACAAGTGGATGTCCTCGAATGAGTAAATTATGCAACCAACATGCTCACACAATAAAATGGCAAATGAAATATGTGGCAAAGCATGCACAAACAATTCTAGCATCTATCAAGCAATTGGCGATGACTAGGTCATCTATATATGAGTATATTGACTTAGGAGTCAAATGAGAACATTTGATCATAGGTCATACTCATCGTTTAAGCACAAGTGGGGTTACCACTTTTACATAAAGCATTGATGTGTTCACACCATTAGAGTTGCTTTAGCTCAATTCTTAGAGTAGAGCTCCCCCTAGATGTGAGATCCCCCCTAAGAGGGATGTACTAACCTTGGGTTTTGTCGATGATGACTTCATGTAGGTGCTGAAGATGTGGATGCTCAATGTTGAAGTAGATCTTTTGGAGCAATCCTTTGGAGTGAGTTGCACTTTCAATACCTACACGGGTTAGTCCCACAAGGAACAAACAAGGATATCCATAGACATAGAGTGATGCACACACAAGATGATGTCTATGAAAGCATTAAGTTACCTTGTCCCTTGTCTTACCAACAAGAGGGTGTGTGACTCCTTGAACTAGTGCAAGATGTGGAAGTTGATTGCACTTGTTCTTGCCAAAAAGATAAGAGTGAATTATGTTGGCGGAGTCACCCTCAAGAACTCTCTAGTTCTTCTTCTTCTGGATCCACACCATCTTGATGGGAATCCTTGGAGTTGTAGTTGTACTTGATGAAGTGGAACTTGATGTAGTCTTGGGAACCCACTTGACCAAGGCCTTAGGTGCTTCTTTAAATGCATCAATTTCCTCTTGAAGCTTATCCTTGCCTTTTTGCTTGTGGTCTTGTGGTGGAAGACCATCTTGAGCTTGTGTCCCTTTGAAAGAAGTAGGATCATACTTCTCTTGTTGGGGAACAAACTTCATCTTGGGGTATTGATCTTCTTCCCACTCAACTCCATTGGCATTGAACTTTCGTTCAAAACCAACACCTTGGTTCTTCCGGTGCCTTCCTTGCTTATGCATAATTTCCTCGA
Organism: Aegilops bicornis; assembly: GCA_021605145.1. Classification (NCBI taxonomy): domain Eukaryota; kingdom Viridiplantae; phylum Streptophyta; class Magnoliopsida; order Poales; family Poaceae; genus Aegilops; species Aegilops bicornis. The sequence goes on along the minus strand of CM038671.1, from coordinate 626,120,679 downwards.
ATTGCTTACTCCCGGCAAGGCTCTTGTAAACACCTTTCTCTATAATTCCCTTCAATAAGCTATTTTCTTGCTCAAGTGTAACTTGGCTAAGAGAATCATAAGAAGCAACAACATTTGATTTAGCATGATTATTGTTACTACTAGAGGAAGAATCTTTCTTGTTCTTGTTACTAGACTTGACTTGAGGCATGTAAGTGGATAAAAGTAAACGCTTGGAAATGTAAGAAGAACTTTTCTTACGAAGATCATCATTGATTGCCTTTAAGAACTCATGCTCTTGCTAAAGATTGAGCTTCTCAAAACTTAATTTCTCATGAGTCCTTAAAAGTTCTCGATGATCTCCTAAGATAGTTTCATGAGCTAACTTAAGAGTGTTTAATCCTTTAGTTAGAGACTCAATCTTCTCCTTAACATTATCATTCGTTTCATCTTGATTAGCATGATTAATTGACGGTTCATCATAGTATCCAGCACTAGAGTTGTCAACAAGTAAATCATCATCACCTAACAAGTCATCTTCATCACTATTGAAATCAACACACTCGGGGTGTGATACCTTTGGACCTTTGGCCATGAAGCATCTTCCAATTCCTTCATTTGGTGAATCAAATATGTCGTAGGAGTTGGTTGACACAAGTGCTAGTCCGGCAACACCTTCATCTCGAGTATATTTGGAGTCCGAGTGATAGCTTCTCTCGGAGTGATTGTCGGAGTCGAAGCCGGATACCCATTCACCAACATGAGCTTGATGTCTTCGTTTTGTGTAGCTCCTTGATGACTTGTCCTTCCTTTCCGAATCCTTGCTTCTCCGAGAGGGTCTTCATTCATAACGATCATCTCTACTCCTTCTCTCTCTTGATGGTGATTCTTCTCTTCTACAACTTCTTTTGGGAGAATCTTCTCTTCTTTCGTAGGGGGGCGTATACTCATTGGAGTAGTGTCCGGGTATTCGACAATTGTAGCAATTACGCTCTCGACTAGAAGATCTTTTGTCATTGTAGGACCTTGACTTGGAATTCTCTCGTTGCTTCTACTCTTGTAGAACTTGTTGAAGTTATTCGCCATTAGGCTCAATTCTTCATTGAAGGTTTGTTTCTCACTTGATGATGTGGGAGCTTCACATGAGGCTTTGTAAGAACCACTTGACTTTTTATGGAGCTCCTCCTTATCCTTGAGTGACATCTCATGAGCAACAATTCTTCCAATGACTTCCATTGGCTTGAGATCTTTGTAATTGGGCATCATTTGGATCAGTGTGCATACGGTATCATATTTTCCATCCAAAGCTCTTAGGATCTTCTTGATGATGACTTTGTCGGTCATCTCTTCACTTCCTAAGCCGGCGATCTCATTTGTGATAAGAGCAAGCCTAGAGTACATTTCAGCGATACCTTCACCATCCTTCATTTTGAACTTGTTAAGTTGACTTTGGAGCACATCCAATTTGGATTCCTTGACGGAGTCGGTACCTTCGTGCATATCAATCAAAGTATCCCAAATTTCCTTTGCATTCTCAAGACGGCTGATTTTGTTGAATTCTTCGGGGCATAATCCGTTGAAGAGGATATCACAAGCTTGAGCATTGTATTGCAGCATCTTCAACTCTTCCACGGTAGCTTCACGGTTCGGTTCTCTCCCATCAAAGAATTCACCTTGAAAACCAATACACACAATTGCCCAAATGGCGGGGTTATGTCCAAGAATATGCATTTTCATCTTATGCTTCCAACTAGCAAAATTAGTGCCATCAAAGTAAGGACCTCTACGGTGGTAATTTCCACTAGACGCCATACTCTCCTAGGTTGTGAAACCAAGGCTATGACTACCAAAAGCTATGGAAATCAAAGCAAATGGAGACCAAAGCTCTGATACCACTTGTAGGATCGAAAGTACGTCTAGAGGGGGGTGATTAGACTACTTGACCAAATAAAAATCTAGCCTTTTCCCAATTTTAGTTCTTGGCAGATTTTAACATCTTTGGACAAGTCAAGAAATCTTAACACAATTCAAGCAAGCATGCAAAGAGTATATGAGCAGCGGAAATTAAAGCATGAAACTTGCAAGAATGTAAAGGGAAGGGTTTGGAGAATTCAAACGCAATTGGAGACACGGAAATTTTTGTCGTGGTTCCGATAGGTGGGGCTATCGTACATCCACGTTGATGGAGACTTCAACCTACGAAGGGTAACGGTTCTTGTGAGTCCACGGAGGGCTCCACCCATGAAGGGTCCACGAAGAAGCAACCTTGTCTATCCCACCATGGTCGTCGCCCATGAAGGACTTGCCTCACTAGTGGAAGATCTTCACGAAGTAGGCGATCTCCTTGCCCTTACAAACTCCTTGGTTCAACTCCACAATCTTGTCGGAGGCTCCCAAGTGACACCTAGCCAATCTAGGAGACACCACTCTCCAAGAAGTAACAAATGGTGTGTTGATGATGAACTCCTTGCTCTTGTGCTTCAAATGATAGTCTCCCCAACACTCAACTCTCTCTCTCACGGGATTTGGATTTGGTGGAAAGAAGATTTGGTTGGAAAGCAACTTGGAGAAGGCTAGAGATCTAGATTCATATGGTAGGAATGGAATATCTTGGCCTCAACACAAGTGTAGGTGGTTCTCTCTCAGAAAATGTAGGTTGAAAATGTAGGTTCGTTCTGATGGCTCTCTACATGAATGAAGAGGAGGGGGAGTGGTATTTATAGCCTCCACACAAAATCTAACCGTTACACACAACTTGCCAAACTCGGTTGGACCGAATTGGTAAACTCGGTCGGACCGATTCAGCAAATCTAGTGACCGTTAGGATTTTCCGTGGGACCGACATGCAACTCGGTAGGACCGATATGGTTAGGGTTAGGGCATAACGTAATCTCGGTGAGACCGACATACAAACTTCGGTGAGACCGATTTTGGTAATAAGCTAACCAGAGAGTTGGTCAAGTAAACTCGGTGGGACTGATTAAGCTCATTTCGGTGAGACCGAAATGTTATAAAAGGGAAACAGAGAGTTTACATTGCAATCTCGGTGGGACCGATCGCTCATCTTGGTGGGACCGAAATGTTACGAAGGGAAACAGAGAGATTACAATCCCATCTCGATGAGACCGAGATCATTATCGGTGAGACCGATTTGCCTAGGGTTTGTGGCAGTGGCTATGACATCTGAACTCGGTGACGCCGGATAGAAAGAATCGATGGGGCCGAGTTTGACTTTTGGTTTAGGTCATATGTGGATGTGAGAAAGTAGTTGAGGGCTTTGGAGCATATCACTAAGCATTTTGAGCAAGAGCCTCATTAAGCAACACCTCATCCCTCCTTGATAGTATTGGCTTTTCCTATAGACTCAATGTGATCTTGGATCACTAAAATAGGAAATGTAGAGTCTTGAGCTTTGAGCTTGAGCCAATCCTTTTGTCCTTAGCATTTTGAGGGGTCCACTTTTCTCATCCATGCCATGCCAATCATTGAGCTTTCCTGAAATATTAGTCTTGAAATAGTATTAGCTCAATGAGCTATATGTTGTTAGGAATTACCAAAACCACCTAGGGATAGTTGCACTTTCAGGTTAAAACAGCACCAACTTGACAAACTATCGTTGTGGTTTTGATGCGTAGGTAAGAACGGTTCTTGCTAAGCCCGAAGCAGCCACGTAAAATTTGCAACAACAAAGTAGAGGACGTCTAACTTGTTTTTGCCGGGCATGTTGTGATGTGATATGGTCAAGACGTGATGCTATATTTTATTGTATGAGATGATCATGTTTTGTAACCGAGTTATCGGCAATCGGAAGGAGCCATATGGTTGTCGCTTTATTGTATGCAATGCAATCGCCCTGTGATGCTTTACTTTATCACTAAGAGGTAGCGATAGTCGTAGAAGCATAAGATTGGCGAGACGACAACGATGCTACGATGGAGATCAAGGTGTCGCGCCGGTGACAATGGTGATCATGACGATGCTTTGGAGATGGAGATCACAAGCACGAGATGATGATGGCCATATCATATCACTTATATTGATTGCATGTGATGTTTATCTTTTATGCATCTTATCTTGCTTTGATTGACGGTAGCATTATAAGATGATCTCTCACTAAATTTCAAGATAAAAGTGTTCTCCCCGAGTATGCACCGTTGCCAAAGTTCGTCGTGCCCAGACACCACGTGATGATTGGGTGTGATAAGCTCTACGTCCATCTACAACGGGTGCAAGCCAGTTTTGCACACGCAGAATACTCAGGTTAAACTTAACGAGCCTAGCATATGTCGATATGGCCTCGGAACACTGAGACCGAAAGGTCGAGCGTGAATCATATAGTAGATATGATCAACATAGTGATGTTCACCATTGAAAACTACTCCATTTCACATGATGATCGGTTATGGTTTGGTTGATTTGGATCACGTGATCACTTAGAAGATTAGAGGGATGTCTATCTAAGTGGGAGTTCTTAAGTAATATGATTAATTGAACTTAAATTTATCATGAACTTAGTACTTGATAGTATCTTGCTTGTATATGTTGATTGTAGATAGATGGCCTTTGCTGTTGTTCCGTTGAATTTTAATGCGTTCCTTGAGAAAGCAAAGTTGAAAGATGATGGTAGCAATTACAAGGACTGGGTCCGTAACTTGAGGATTATCCTCATTGCCGCACAGAAGAATTACGTCCTGGAAGCACCGTTGGGTACCAGGCCTCTTCTTGATGCAACCGGCGATGTTAAGAACGCTGGCGAGCAAAGTCGATGACTACTCGATAGTTCTGTGTGCCATGCTTTACGGCTTAGAACCGGGACTTCAACGACGTTTTGAACGTCATGGAGCATATGAGATGTTCCAGGAGTTGAAGTTAATATTTCAAGAAAATGCCCGGATTGAGAGATATGAAGTCTCCAATAAGTTCTACAGCTGCAAGATGGAGGAGAATAGTTCTGTCAGTGAGCATATACTCAAAATGTCTGGGTATAATAATCACTTGATTCAACTGGGAGTTAATCTTCCGGATGATAGCGTCATTGACAGAATTCTCCAATCACTGCCACCAAGCTACAAGAGCTTCGTGATGAACTATAACATGCAAGGGATGGATAAGACAATTCTCGAGCTCTTCGCAATTCTAAAGGCTGCGGAGGTAGAAATCAAAAAGGAGCATCAAGTGTTGATGGTCAATAAGACCACTAGTTTCAAGAAAAAGGGCAAAGGGAAGAAGAAGGGGAACTTCAAGAAAAACAGCAAGCAAGTTGTCGCTCAGAGAAGAAACCCAAGTATGGACCTAAGCCTGAAATCGAGTGCTTCTCTTGCCAAAGGCAGTCCTTTGGAAGCGGAACTGCCCCAAGTATTTGGCGGATAAGAAGGATGGCAAGGTGAACAAAGGTATATGTGATTACTTGTTATTGATGTGTACCTTGCTAGAGCTCATGATTACCACACAGGTATTTGATACTGGTTCTGTTGCTAATATTTGCAACTCGAAATGGGGACTACGGATTAAGCAAACACTGGCCAAGGACGAGGTGACGATGCGCGTTGGAAATGGTTCCAAAGTCGATGTGATCGCGGTCGGCACGCTACCTCTACATCTACCTTCGGGATTAGTTTTATACCTAAATAATTGTTATTTGGTGCCAGCGTTGAGCATAAACATTATATTTGGATCTTGTTTGATGCGAGACGGTTATTCATTTAAATCAGAGAATAATGGTTGTTCTATTTATATGAGTAATATCTTTTATGGTCATGCACCCTTGAAGAATGGTCTATTTTTGATGAATCTCGATAGTAGTGATACACATATTCATAATGTTGAAGCCAAAAGATGCAGAGTTGATAATGATAGTGCAACTTATTTGTGGCACTGCTGTTTAGGTCATATCGGTGTAAAGCGCATGAAGAAACTCCATACTAATGGACTTTTGGAACCACTTGATTATGAATCACTTGGTACTTGCGAACCGTGCCTTATGGGCAAGATGACTAAAACGCCGTTCTCCGGTACTATGGAGAGAGCAACAGATTTGTTGGAAATCATACATACAGATGCATGTGGTCTGATGAATGTTGAGGCTCGTGGCGGGTACCGTTATTTTCTCACCTTCACAAATGATTTAAGCAGATATGGGTATATCTACTTAATGAAGCATAAGTGTGAAACATTTGAAAAGTTCAAAGAATTTCAGAGTGAAGCTAAAAATCATCGTAACAAGAAAATAAAGTTTCTACGATCTGATCGCGGAGGAGAATATTTGAGTTACGAGTTTGGTCTACATTTGAAACAATGCTGAATAGTTTCACAACTCACGCCACCCGGAACACCACAGCGTAATGGTGTGTCCGAACCTCGTAATCATACTTTACTACATATGGTGCGATCTATGATGTCTCTTACTGATTTACCGCTATCGTTTTGGGGTTATGCTTTAGAGACGGCCGCATTCACGTTAAATAGGGCACCATCAAAATTCGTTGAGACGACGCCTTATGAACTGTGTTGTGGCAAGAAACCAAAGTTGTCGTTTCTTAAAGTTTGGGGCTGTGATGCTTATGTGAAAAAGCTTCAACCTGATAAGCTCGAACCCAAATCGGAAAAATGTGTCTTCATAGGATACCCAAAGGAGATTGTTGGGTACACCTTCTAGCACAGATCCGAAGGCAAGACATTCGTTGCTAAGAATGGATCCTTTCTAGAGAAGGAGTTTCTCTCGAAAGAAGTGAGTGGGAGGCAAGTAGAACTTGATGAGGTAACCGTACCTACTCCATTATTAGAAGGTAGTTCATCATAGAAATCGGTTCCTATGATGTATATACCAATTAGTGAGGAAGTTAAAGATGATGATCATGGAACTTCAGATCAAGTTGTTACTGAACCTCGTAGATCAACCAGAGTAAGATCCGCACCAGAGTGGTACGGTAATCCTATTCTGGAAGTCATGTCACTAGACCATGATGAACCTACGAACTATGAAGAAGCGATGGTGAGCCCAGATTCCATAAAATGGCTTGAGGCCATGAAATCTGAGATGGGATCCATGTATGAGAACAAAGTGTGGACTTTGGTTGACTTGCCCGATGATTGGCAAGCAATTGAGAATAAATGGATCTTCAAGAAGAAGACTGACGCTGGCGTTAATGTTACTGTCTACAAAGCTCGACTTGTTGCGAAAGGTTTTCGACAAGTTCAAGGGATTGACTACGATGAGACCTTCTCACCCATAGCGATGCTTAATTCTGTCCGAATCATGTTAGCAATTGCCGCATTTTATGATTATGAAATTTGGCAAATGGATGTCAAAACTGCATTCCTGAATGGATTTCTGGAAGAAGAGTTGTATATGATGCAACGTAAGGTTTTGTCGATCCAAAGGGAGCTAACAAAGTGTGCAAGCTCCGGTGATCCATTTATGGACTGGTGCAAGCCTCTCGGAGTTGGAGTAAACGCTTTGACAATGTTATCAAAGCATTTGGTTTTGTACATACTTTTGGAGAAGCCTGTATTTACAAGAAAGTGAGTGGGAGCTCTGTAGCATTTCTGATATTATATGTGGATGACATATTGCCGATTGTAAATGATACAGAATTTTTGGATAGCATAAAGGGATACTTGAATAAGAGTTTTTCAATGAAAGACCTCGGTGAAGCTGCTTATATATTGGGCATTAAGATCTATAGCGATAGATCAAGACGCTTAATTGGACTTTCACAAAGCACATACCTTGACAAAGTTTTGAAGAAGTTCAAAATGGATCAAGCAAAGAAAGGGTTCTTGCCTGTGTTACAAGGTGTGAAGCTGAGTAAGACTCAATGCCCGACCACTGCAGAAGATAGAGAGAAAATGAAAGATGTTCCCTATGCTTCAGCCATAGGCTCTATCATGTATGCAATGTTGTGTACCAGACTTGATGTGTGCCTTGCTATAAGTCTAGCAGGGAGGTACCAAAGTAATCCAGGAGTGGATCACTGGACAGCGGTCAAGAACATCCTGAAATACCTGAAAAGGACTAAGGATATGTTTCTCGTTTATGGAGGTGACAAAGAGCTCATCGTAAATGGTTGATGCAAGCTTTGACACCGATCCGGACGATTCTAAATTGCAAACCGGATACGTGTTTACATTGACGGTGGAGCTGTCAGTTGGTGCAGTTCTAAACAAAGCGTCGTGGCGGGATCTACGTGTGAAGCGGAGTACATAGCTGCTTGAAGCAAAGCAAATGAAGGAGTCTGGATGAAGGAGTTCATATCCGATCTAGGTGTCATACCTAGTGCATCGGGTCCAATGAAAATCTTTTGTGACAATACTGGTGCAATTGCCTTGGCGAAGGAATCCAGATTTCACAAGAGAACCAAGCACATCAAGAAAACGCTTCAATTCCATCCGGGATCTATTCCAGGTGGGAGACATAGAAATTTGCAAGATACATACGGATCTGAATGTTGAAGACCCGTTGACTAAGCCTCTTCCACGAGCAAAACATGATCAGCACCAAGACTCCATGGGTGTTAGGATCATTACTATGTAATCTAGATTATTGACTCTAGTGCAAGTGGGAGACTGAAGGAAATATGCCCTAGAGGCAATAATAAAGTTATTATTTATTTCCTTTTATCATGATAAATGTTTATTATTCATGCTAGAATTGTATTAACCTAAACATAATACATGTGTGAATACATAGACAAACAGAGTGTCACTAGTATGCCTCTACTTGACTAGCTCGTTAATCCAAGATGGTTATGTTTCCTAGCCATAGACATGAGTTGTCATTTGATTAATGGGATCACATCATTAGGAGAATGATGTGATTGACTTGACCCATTCCGTTAGCTTAGCACACGATCGTTTAGTATGTTGCTATTGCTTTCTTCATGACTTATACATGTTCCTATGACTATGAGATTATGCAACTCCCGTTTACCAGAGGAACACTTTTTGTGATACCAAACGTCACAACGTAATTGGGTGATTATAAAGGTGCTCTACAGGTGTCTCCGAAGGTACTTGTTGGGTTGGCGTATTTCGAGATTATGATTTCTCACTCCGATTGTCGGAGAGGTATCTCTGGGCCCTCTCGGTAATGCACATCACTATAAGCCTTGCAAGCATTGTGACTAATGAGTTAGTTGCGAGATGATGTATTACGGAACGAGTAAAGAGACTTGCGGTAACGAGGTTGAACTAGGTATTGAGATACCGACGATCGAATCTCGCAAGTAACATACTGATGACAAAGGGAACAAACGTATGTTGTTATGCGGTCTGACCGATAAAGATCTTCGTAGAATATGTCGGAGCCAATATGAGCATCCAGGTTCCGCTATTGGTTATTGACCGGAGACGTGTCTCGGTCATGTCTACATAGTTCTCGAACCCGTAGGGTCCACACGCTTAACGTTTCGATGACAGTTATATTATGAGTTTATATGTTTTGATGTATCGAAGGTTGTTCGGAGTCCCGGATGTGATCACGGATATAACGTGGAGTGTCGAAATTGTCAAGACATGAAGATTGATATATTGGAAGCCTATGTTTGGATATAGGAAGTGTTCCGGGTGAAATCTGGATTTTACCGGAGTACCGGAGGGGTTACCGGAACCTCCCGGGGGTTAATGGGCCTTAGTGGGCCTTTGCGGAGAAGAGGAGAGGCGGCCAGGGCTGGGCCGCGCGCCCCTCCCCCCTTAGTCCGAATAGGGCAAGGAGAGGGGGGCGGCGCCCCCTTCCTTTCTCTCTCCCTCCTCTCCCCCCAAGTCCTAATCCAACTAGGAAAGGGAGGGAGTCCTACTCCCGGTGGGAGTAGGACTCCACCTGGCGCGCCCCGCTTGGCCGGCCGCACCTCCCCCTTGCTCCTTTATATACGGGGGCAGGGAGGCACCCTAGAGACACAACAATTGGTCGTTTGATCTTTTAGCCGTGTCTTGGTGCCCCCTCCACCATAGTCCACCTTGATAATCTTGTGGCGGTGCTTAGGCGAAGCCTGCGTCGGTAGAACATCATCATCGCCACCACGCCGTCGTCTTGTGAAACTCTCCCTCAACACTCGGCTGGATCAGAGTTCGAGGGGCGTCATCGGGCTGAGCGTGTCTTTGAACTTCGGAGGTGACGTGCGTTCGGTACTTGATCGGTCGGATCGTGAAGACGTACGACTACATCAACCGCATTGTGCTAATGATTCCGCATTCGGTCTACGAGGGTACGTGGACACACTGTCCCCTCTTGATTCTATGCATCACCATGATCTTGCGTGTCCGTAGGAATTTTTTTGATATTACTACGTTCCCCAACAGTGGCATCCGAGCCTGGTTTTATGCGTAGATGTCATATGCACGAGTAGAACACAAGTGAGATGTGGGCGATATAAGTCATACTGCTTACCAGCATGTCATACTTTGGTTCGGCGGTATTGTTGGATGAAGCGGCCCGGACCGACATTACGCGTACGCTTACGCGAGACTGGTTCTACCGACTTGCTTTACACATAGGTGGCTGGCGGTTGTCAGTTTCTCCAACTTTAGTTGAACCGAGTGTGGCTATGCCCCGTCCTTGCGAAGGTTATGTAGGATTGAAAGTATGTCTAGAGGGGGGGTGATTAGACTACTTGACCAAATAAAAATCTAGCCTTTTCCAATTTTAGTTCTTGGCAGATTTTAACATCTTTGGACAAGTCAAGCAATCTTCACACAATTCAAGCAAGCATGCAAAGAGTATATGAGCAGTGGAAATTAAAGCATGAAACTTGCAAGAATGTAAAGGGAAGGGTTTGTAGGATTCAAATGCAATTGGAGACATGGATGTTTTTGTCGTGGTTCCGATAGGTGGTGCTATCGTACATCCACGTTGATGGAGACTTCAACCCACGAAGGGTAACGGTTGCGCGAGTCCACGGAGGGCTCCACCCACTAAGGGTCCACGAAGAAGCAACCTTGTCTATCCCACCATGGCCGTCGCCCATGAAGGACTTGCCTCACTAGCAATAGATCTTCACGAAGTAGGCGATCTCCTTGCCCTTACAAACTCCTTGGTTCAACTCCACAATCTTGTCGGAGGCTCCCAAGTGACACCTAGCCAATCTAGGAGACAACACTCTCCAAGAAGTAACAAATGGTGTGTTGATGATGAACTCCTTGCTCTTGTGCTTCAAATGATAGTCTCCCCAACACTCAACTCTCTCTCACAGGATTTCGATTTGGTGGAAAGAAGATTTGAGTGGAAAGCAACTTGGGGAAGGCTAGAGATCAAGATTCATATGGTAGGAATGGAATATCTTGGCATAACACAAGTGTAGGTGGTTCTCTCTCAGAAAATGTAGGTTCGTTCTGATGGCTCTCTCCATGAATGAAGAGGAGGTGGAGGGGTATTTATAGCCTCCACACAAAATCTAACCATTACACATAACTTGCCAAACTCGGTTGGACCGAATTGGTAAACTCGGTCGGACCGATTCAGCAAATATAGTGACCGTTAGGATTTTCGGTGGGACCGGCATGCAACTCGGTAGGACCGATATGGTTAGGGTTAGGGCATAACGTAATCTCGGTGAGATCGATTACACAAACTCGGTGAGACCGATTTTGGTAATAAGCTAACCAGAGAGTTGGTCAAGTAAACTCGGTGGGACCGATTCGCTCATTTCGGTGAGACCGAAATGTTATAAAAGGGAAACAGAGAGTTTACATTGCAATCTCGGTGGGACCGGTCGCTCATCTCAGTGGGACCGAAACGTTACGAAGGGAAAAAGAGAGATTACAATCCCATCTCGATGAGTCCGAGATCCCTATCGGTGAGACCGATTTGCCTAGGGTTTGTAGCAGTGGCTATGACATCTGAACTCGGTGGCGCCGGATAGAAAGAATCGGTGGGGCCGAGTTTGACTTTTGGTTTAGGTCATATGTAGATGTGAGAAAGTAGTTGAGGGCTTTGGAGCATATCACTAAGCATTTTGAGCAAGAGCCTCATTAAGCAACACCTCATCCCTCCTTGATAGTATTGGCTTTTCCTATAGACTCAAAGGATCTTGGATCACTAAAATAGAAAATGTAGAGTCTTGAGCTTTGAGCTTGAGCCAATCCTTTTTTCCTTAGCATTTTAAGGGGTCCACACTCGGGCTTGGTCTTCAGGTGGTGGTGTAGACAGAACTCCAAGAACAAAGGCATCAGTCGATGTAGATGGTGCTGGAGGAGTATGTGCTGGAGCTGGTGGCACTTTGAAAGGCTGTAGTCTGCAGATGAAGTTGCTCACGTGTCCGTGATGTGCATAGCAGCAGACCTCATCCTCGGGGCACTCTAGCAAAAGCATCACCGGTAGTTTTGCCCTTCTTCTCCTGCACTTCTTCACAGTTGCTCAACAATTGATCAGATCTTAGTGACCTTCACATCTAAGTCATAGAACTTATGCTCCATGATCCTCTCCAGCTCTCCTGGTTTTGAGTCGTGGTGGCCAGTCCCTTATCAATCCTCAGAGTGGAGGCAATCAAGTAGCCAAGCTGATCTTGCTTGCTCTTCAGAAGATACTGAGATGCCTCATCCATGGTTGGCATCTTTGCAGCCTTTTCAGTCTTTGCTTTCTCCCTCTTTGCTTGTGCTTGCACAGAAGATGGTTCATTTTCATCCAAGACTATAGTGTTGTCCTTAAAGTCAGGTAGATGGGCAGGTGCTCCTTGTCCAAAAGATATGTGCCAAGTGCCCATCTTGGAGTTGATCAGCTCTTGGATCTGTGGGGCATACCCACAACTTCTCTTTTGATCTGCAATGTTCTCTTTATGGTTTCCACAATTAGGCTCATGACCTTGAACTTCATGGGACATCAAATATGTGCAGCAAGTTGATGGAGTGACCTCAGATCATTCTGTGATCTCCTGATTTTGGCAAAAGAGTGTTCCTGAGGATCCAGTTGATTGTAGGCAGGCCTGACAGCAAGTGTTTCACTGAACCAAATTGGTGAGTCTCAAGATCTGCATCGTGAATCTCCTTGTACATGCTAGCCATTGAGTTGTGATCCTTCTTCTTCTTGGCATATACATCCAAGTCATCCTCACTCTCCTCAGAGCATTGATCAATTTGGCCCATTCTTCAACAGTTGATCGGTACCTAGTACCTTCGCATATTCGGACAATCCTTCCATCTGGGTAGAAGTGAGTCAGGAGTAGAACCGCATGATAAGCTCATCATTCCACTTTGTGAGCTTCTGAGCCACAAACTCATCAACTCCACAAGCCTTGAAACTATCATAGACTCCAAGATAGTTCTCTTCATTCTCCTTGATGTACTCCTAGTTGACCCATCTCATGTCACACACTATGGGCTTCTTGTCAAGCAGAATTGTCTCATAGAAGTCCTGTTGTTCCTTGGTGTGAAATCTATAGTCCACAGCAGTCCTTCTCCTGGTGGCATATGGATCAGATTCTCTCCATAGCCTTAATCCTAAGTCCTTCCTGATTTTCATGTTCTCAGCTACTCGATGAGCATCATTGTGATCTGGAATTTTTGGCTTCAACTTCTTCAAGACACGTGACTCATCTTCTTCTTCCATAACAGCTTGTGCACTTTGGGGCCTTGTTCTTCTCTGCTGCTGGGATGTTCATGGTGCTTCTCTTGGGTGCAGTTTTGGGTTTTGGAGTAGCTGGCTTGGGAGCTTCTTTGGGCTTAGATGGAGCAGCCCCTGATCTTATGGCATCTGCCATTAGCTTCTGGGCTTTAGGTGCTCGTGCAGCAACCTCTTCCTCTTCCTCTTCTTCAGAGTCTCTCATCATAGAGGGCTTGCCAAGAACTCTGGCAGTGGTCTTCTTGACCCTTTCTTTCCTATTTTTGCCGTCTCCAGTTTCCTGGGGTTCAAGAGTGAACTCCATTGTCTCTCTTGTAGCAACTCTCCTTGCCTTGGACATGGGCTGTCTTCCTGCCGGCTTCTTGGTCTTCAGACCTGGCTTAGTGGCAGCAGCTGTGCCATAATCCTTTTTCAGAACTTTCTTCTTTGATGTGGCCTCTTCCTCAGCAGCCACATAGTCCTCATCCTCAGAATCTGAGGTTCTCTTCTTTCTAGGCCTTGTGGCAGCCTTTGGCAAGTTGCTTGGAGTGCTCCTGCTGCCTTCATCATAGCTGCTAGAGGGACTAGTGCCCTCACTCATGTAAACTTGCTCCTCAGAATTGTTACATTTGTCACTCTGATCGACATGATGCAAACACCGATGCTAGAACCTGTGAATAGATTATAGATGAGGTAGAGTGGATGAGCATCACAAAGTGCAGAGGTTTTTGCAAAAGAATGAGTCAAAACCTTAGTTTTAGTTTTCCACAGAAAGCATTTTGGATCTACCGATTTGAAATCTCGGTGATACCGAAGCAGCTTTTGGAACCTAAACTGGTGAACTCAGTCAGACCGAGTCACTGTTCGGTGGCACCGAGACTGCTAGGGTTTCACAAAGACTTGAACTCGGTCACACCGATTTGCAATTCTCGGTCAGACCGAGAATCACATGTGCAATGGCGTGGAACCGATTTCAACAACTCGGTTGGTCCGAAATGGTTTCGGCGGAAACCTAACCCTAAATTTTCAAACCTCAACTAGTCTACGGAGTGATTTCGGTGGATAGAGTGATCTCAATCGTGGCAAGATACAAGGCAAAAACAATATGCTAGGAGTCGGAGTGAGATTAGCACAAAGATCAAGTCCATACCCTAATGCGGCGATGGACTTGCTACGGCGGCAACGGCGGAGACGATCCCGTTGACGGCGGCGGAGACCAGCGGCGGGAGGCAGCTGGCGACGAGGAGGACGATCCGGAGACCCAGGGAGGCAGAGCAGGCTGAGCGCGGGCGAAGAGGTTCAGAAAAATTTCCAAATTTTGGCCCGGGGATATATATAGCTTGACCCTGTCGATGTGAGCGAGTGGAACAACTCGGTGACACCGGGATGCATAACTGCAAGCAGTTGCTGCAACTCGGTGTGACCGAAAAGTTCAAATCGGTTGCACCGAGATTGAAAACCTAGATTGACTTAGTGATCTCGGTGTGACCAAAATGGATGAATCGGTCAGACCGAAACTCACAAAGAAGTTTTGGAAGTTTAAGTCTATGACGAATCGGGGGACTCCGAGTGCTCCTCACACAGAGTGGTTCGAATCTGACTTGATCAAACTTTGTGATGTAGCATGAATAGAGTTTGAGACGAGAAAAGCATAGATAGCTAGAGAAGGTTCTTAGGCATTCTTGTCCATCCACTTGGCAAAAGAAAAGGAAACCAATCGATCAAAAAAAACAAGTGGATGTCCTCGAATGAGTAAATTATGCAACCAACATGCTCACACAATAAAATGGCAAATGAAATATGTGGCAAAGCATGCACAAACAATTCTAGCATCTATCAAGCAATTGGCGATGACTAGGTCATCTATATATGAGTATATTGACTTAGGAGTCAAATGAGAACATTTGATCATAGGTCATACTCATCGTTTAAGCACAAGTGGGGTTACCACTTTTACATAAATCATTGATGTGTTCACACCATTAGAGTTGCTTTAGCTCAATTCTTAGAGTAAAGCTCCCCTAGATGTGAGATCCCCCCCTAAGAGGGATGTACTAACCTTGGGTTTTGTCGATGATGACTTCATGTAGGTGTTGAAGATGTGGATGCTCAATGTTGAAGTAGATCTTTTGGAGCAATCCTTTGGAGTGAGTTGCACTTTCAATACCTACACGGGTTAGTCCCACAAGGAACAAACAAGGATATCCATAGACATAGAGTGATGCACACACAAGATGATGTCTATGAAAGCATTAAGTTACCTTGTCCCTTGTCTTACCAACAAGAGGGTGTGTGACTCCTTGAACTAGTGCAAGATGTGGAAGTTGATTGCACTTGTTCTTGCCAAAAAGATAAGAGTGAATTATGTTGGCGGAGTCACCCTCAAGAACTCTCTAGTTCTTCTTCTGGATCCACACCATCTTGATGGGAATCCTTGGAGTTGTAGTTGTACTTGATGGACTGGAACTTGATGTAGTCTTCGGAACCCACTTGACCAAGGCCTTAGGTGCTTCTTCAAATGCATCAATTTCCTCTTGAAGCTTATCCTTGCCTTTTTGCTTGTGGTCTTGTGGTGGAAGATCATCTTGAGCTTGTGTCCCTTTGAAAGAAGTAGGATCATACTTCTCTTGTTGGGGAACAAACTTCGTCTTGGGGTATTGATCTTCTTCCCAATCAACTCCATTGGCATTGAACTTTCGTTCAAAACCAACACCTTGGTTCTTCCGTGCCTTCCTTGCTTATGCATAATTTCCTCGAATTGCTTACTCTCGGCAAGGCTCTTGTAAACACCTTTCTCTATAATTCCCTTCAATAAGCTATTTTCTTGCTCAAGTGTAACTTGGCTAAGAGAATCATAAGAAGCAACAACATTTGATTTAGCATGATTATTGTTACTACTAGAGGAAGAATTTTTCTTGTTCTTGTTACTAGACTTGACTTGAGGCATGTAAGTGGATAAAAGTAAACGCTTGGCAATGTAAGAAGAACTTTTCTTACGAAGATCATCATTGATTGCCTTTAAGAACTCATGCTCTTGCTCAAGATTGAGCTTCTCAAAACGTAATTTCTCATGAGTCCTTAAAAGTTCTCGATGATCTCCTACGATAGTTTCATGAGCTAACTTAAGAGTGTTTAATTCTTTAGTTAGAGACTCAATCTTCTCCTTAACATTATCATTCGTTTCATCTTGATTAGCATGATTAATTGACGGTTCATCATAGTATCCATCACTAGAGTTGTCAACAAGTAAATCATCATCACCTAACGAGTCATCTTCATCACTATTGAAATCAACACACTCGGGGTGTGATACCTTTGGACCTTTGGCCATGAAGCATCTTCCAATTCCTTCATTTGGTGAATCAAATATGTCGTAGGAGTTGGTTGACACAAGTGCTAGTCCGGCAACACCTTCATCTTGAGTATATTTGGAGTCGGAGTGATAGCTTCTCTCGGAGTGATTGTCGGAGTCGGAGCCGGATACCCATTCACCAACATGAGCTTGATGTCTTCGTTTTGTGTAGCTCCTTGATGACTTGTCCTTCCTTTCCGAATCCTTGCTTCTCCGAGAGGGTCTTCATTCATAACGATCATCTCTACTCCTTCTCTCTCTTGATGGTGATTCTTCTCTTCTACAACTTCTTTTGGGAGAATCTTCTCTTCTTTTGTAGGGGGGGGGGCATACACTCATTGGAGTAGTGTCCGGGTATTCCACAATTGTAGCAATTACGCTCTCGACTAGAAGATCTTTTGTCATTGTAGGACCTTGACTTGGAATTTTCTCTTTGCTTCTACTCTTGTAGAACTTGTTGAAGTTCTTCACCATTAGGCTCAATTCTTCATTGAAGGTTTGTTTCTCACTTGATGATGTGGGAGCTTCACATGAGGCTTTGTAAGCACCACTTGACTTTTTGTGGAGCTCCTCATTATCCTTGAGTGACATCTCATGAGCAACAATTCTTCCAATGACTTCCATTGGCTTGAGATCTTTGTAATTGGGCATCATTTGGATCAATGTGCATACGGTATCATATTTTCCATCCAAAGCTCTTAGGATCTTCTTGATGATGAATTTGTCGGTCATCTCTTCACTTCCTAAGCCGGCGATCACATTTGTGATAAGAGCAAGCCTAGAGTACATTTCAGCGATACCTTCACCATCCTTCATTTTGAACTTGTCAAGTTGACTTTGAAGCACATCCAATTTGGATTCCTTGACGGAGTCGGTACCTTCGTGCATATCAATCAAAGTATCCCAAATTTCGTTTGCATTCTCAAGACGGCTGATTTTGTTGAATTCTTCGGGGCATAATCCGTTGAAGAGGATATCACAAGCTTGAGCATTGTATTGCAGCTTCTTGAACTCTTCCACGGTAGCTTCACGGTTCGGTTCTCTCCCATCAAAGAATTCACCTTGAAAACCAATACACACAATTGCCCAAATGGCGGGGTTCTGTCCAAGAATATGCATTTTCATCTTATGCTTCCAACTAGCAAAATTAGTGCCATTAAAGTAAGGACCTCTACGGTGGTAATTTCCCCCACTAGACGCCATACTCTCCTAGGTTGTGAAACCAAGGCTATGACTACCAAAAGCTATGGAAATCAAAGCAAATGGAGACCAAAGCTCTGATACCACTTGTAGGATCGAAAGTACATCTAGAGGGGGGTGATTAGACTACTTGACCAAATAAAAATCTAGCCTTTTCCCAATTTTAGTTCTTGGCAGATTTTAACATCTTTGGACAAGTCAAGCAATCTTAACACAATTCAAGCAAGCATGCAAAGAGTATATGAGCAGCGGAAATTAAAGCATGAAACTTGCAAGAATGTAAAGGGAAGGGTTTGGAGAATTCAAACGCAATTGGAGACACGGATGTTTTTGTCGTGGTTCCGATAGGTGGTGCTATCATACATCCACGTTGATGGAGACTTCAACCCACGAAGGGTAACGGTTCTTGCTGAGTCCACGGAGGGCTCCACCCACGAAGGGTCCACGAAGAAGCAACCTTGTCTATCCCACCATGGTCGTCGCCCATGAAGGACTTGCCTCACTAGCGGTAGATCTTCACGAAGTAGGCGATCTCCTTGCCCTTACAAACTCCTTGGTTCAACTCCACAATCTTGTCGGAGGCTCCCAAGTGACACCTAGCCAGTCTAGGAGACACCACTCTCCAAGAAGTAACAAATGGTGTGTTGATGATGAACTCCTTGCTCTTGTGCTTCAAATGATAGTCTCCCCGACACTCAACTCTCTCTCACGGGATTTGGATTTGGTGGAAAGAAGATTTGATTGGAAAGCAACTTGGGGAAGGCTAGAGATCTAGATTCATATGGTAGGAATGGAATATCTTGGCCTCAACACAAGTGTAGGTGGTTCTCTCTCAGAAAATGTAGGTTGGAAGTGTATCTTGGTTCTGATGGCTCTCTCCATGAATGAAGAGGAGGGGGAGGGGTATTTATAGCCTCCACACAAAATCTAACCGTTACACACAACTTGCCAAACTCGGTTGGACCGAATTGGTAAACTCGGTCGGACCGATTCAACAAATCTAGTGACCGTTAGGATTTTCGGTGGGACCGACATGCAACTCGGTAGGACCGATATGGTTAAGGTTAGGGCATAACGTAATCTCGGTGAGACCGATTACACAAACTCGGTGAGACCGATTTTGGTAATAAGCTAACCAGAGAGTTGGTCAGGTAAACTCGGTGGGACCGATTCGCTCATTTCGGTGAGACCGAAATGTTATAAAAGGGAAACAGAGAGTTTACATTGCAATCTCGGTGGGACCGATCGCTCATCTCGGTGGGACCGAAATGTTACGAAGGGAAACAGAGAGATTACAATCCCATCTCGGTGAGACCGAGATCATTATCGGTGAGACCGATTTGCCTAGGGTTTGTGGCAGTGGCTATGACATGTGAACTCGGTGACGCCGGATAGAAAGAATCGGTGGGGCCGAGTTTGACTTTTGGTTTAGGTCATATGTGGATGTGAGAAAGTAGTTGATGGCTTTGGAGCATATCACTAAGCATTTTGAGCAAGAGCCTCATTAAGCAACACCTCATCCCTCCTTGATAGTATTGGCTTTTCCTATAGACTCAATGCGATCTTGGATCACTAAAATAGAAAATGTAGAGTCTTGAGCTTTGAGCTTGAGCCAATCCTTTTGTCCTTAGCATTTTGAGGGTCCACTTTTCTCATCCATGCCATGCCAATCATTGAGCTTTCCTGAAATATTAGTCTTGAAATAGTATTAGCTCAATGAGCTATATGTTGTTAGGAATTACCAAAACCACCTAGGGATAGTTGCACTTTCGGTTAAAACAGCACCAACTTGACAAACTATCGCTGTGGTTTTGATGCGTAGGTAAGAACGGTTCTTGCTAAGCCCGAAGCAGCCACGTAAAATTTGCAACAACAAAGTAGAGGACGTCTAACTTGTTTTTGCCGGGCATGTTGTGATGTGATATGGTCAAGACGTGATGCTATATTTTATTGTATGAGATGATCATGTTTTGTAACCGAGTTATCGGCAACTGGAAGGAGCCATATGGTTGTCGCTTTATTGTATGCAATGCAATCGCCCTGTGATGCTTTACTTTATCCCTAAGAGGTAGCGATAGTCGTAGAAGCATAAGATTGGCGAGACGACAACGATGCTACGATGGAGATCAAGGTGTCGCGCCGGTGACGATGGTGATCATGACGATGCTTCGGAGATGGAGATCACAAGCACGAGATGATGATGGCCATATCATATCACTTATATTGATTGCATGTGATGTTTAACTTTTATGCATCTTATCTTGCTTTGATTGATGACGGTAGCATTATAAGATGATCTCTCACTAAATTTCAAGATAAAAGTGTTTTCCACGAGTATGCACTGCTGCCAAAGTTCGTCGTGCCTGCATACACCACGTGATGATCGGGTGTGATAAGCTCTACGTCCATCTACAACGGGTGCAAGCCAGTTTTGCACATGCAGAATACTCAGGTTAAACTTAACGAGCCTAGCATATGCCGATATGGCCTCGGAACACTGAGACCGAAAGGTCGAGCGTGAATCATATAGTACATATGATCAACATAGTGATGTTCACCATTGAAAACTACTCCATTTCACATGATGATCGGTTATGGTTTAGTTGATTTGGATCACGTGATCACTTAGAAGATTAGAGGGATGTCTATCTAAGTGGGAGTTCTTAAGTAATATGATTAATTGAACTTAAATTTATCATGAACTTAGTACTTGATAGTATCTTGCTTGTATATGTTGATTGTAGATAGATGGCCTTTGCTGTTGTTCCGTTGAATTTTAATGCGTTCCTTGAGAAAGCAAAGTTGAAAGATGATGGTAGCAATTACAAGGACTGGGTCCGTAATTTGAGGATTATCCTCATTGCCGCCGGAAGAATTACGCCCGGAAGCACCGTTGGGTACCAGGCCCGTGCTGGCGATGCAATCGACGATGTTAAGAACGCTGGCAGAGCAAAGTCGATGACTACTCGATAGTTCAATGTGCCATGCTTTACAGCTTAGAACCAGGACTTCAACGACGTTTTGAACGCGTCATGGAGCATATGAGATGTTCCAGGAGTTGAAGTTAATATTTCAAGAAAATGCCGGATTGAGAGATATGAAGTCTCCAATAAGATCTACAAATGCAAGATGGAGGAGAATAGTTCATCGGTGAGCATATACTCAAAATGTCCTGGGTATAATAATCACTTGATTCAACTGGGAGTTAATCTTCCGATGATAGCGTCATTGATGTAATTCTCCAATCATCGCCACCAAGCTACAAGAGCTTCGTGATGAACTATAACATGCAAGGGATGGATAAGACAATTCCCGAGCTCTTCGCAATGCTAAAGGCTGCGGAGGTAGAAATCAAAAAGGAGCATCAAGTGTTGATGGTCAATAAGACCACTAGTTTCAAGAAAAAGGGCAAAGGGAAGAAGAAGGGGAACTTCAAGAAAAACAGCAAGCAAGTTGCTGCTCAGGAGAAGAAACCCAAGTATGGACCTAAGCCTGAAACTGAGTGCTTCTACTGCAAGCAGACTGGTCACTGGAAGCGGAACTGCCCCAAGTATTTGGCGGATAAGAAGGATGGCAAGGTGAACAAAGGTATATGTGATTACTTGTTATTGATGTGTACCTTGCTAGAGCTCGCAGTACCACCTGGGTATTTGATACTGGTTCTGTTGCTAATATTTGCAACTCGAAACAGGGACTACGGATTAAGCAAACACTGGCCAAGGACGAGGTGACGATGCGCGTTGGAAATGGTTCCAAAGTCGATGTGATCGCGGTCGGCACGCTACCTCTACATCTACCTTCGGGATTAGTTTTATACCTAAATAATTGTTATTTGGTGCCAGCGTTGAGCATGAACATTATATCGGGATCTTGTTTGATGCGAGGACGGTTATTCATTTAAATCGTAGAATAATGGTTGTTCTATTTATATGAGTAATATCTTTTATGGTCATGCACCCTTGAAGAATGGTCTATTTTTGATGAATCTCGATAGTAGTGATACACATATTCATAATGTTGAAGCCAAAAGATGCAGAGTTGATAATGATAGTGCAACTTATTTGTGGCACTTCTTTGTTTAGGTCATATCGGTGTAAAGCGCATGAAGAAACTCCATCTTGATGGACTTTTGGAACCACTTGATTATGAATCACTTGGTACTTGTGAACCGTGCCTTATGGGCAAGATGACTAAAACGCCGTTCTCCGGTACTATGGAGAGAGCAACAGATTTGTTGGAAATCATACATACAGATGCATGTGGTCCGATGAATGTTGAGGCTCGTGGCGGGTACCGTTATTTTCTCACCTTCACAGATGATTTAGATTTGGGTATATCTACTTAATGAAGCATAAGTCTGAAACATTTGAAAAGTTCAAAGAATTTCAGAGTGAAGCCGAAAATCATCGTAACAAGAAAATAAAGTTTCTACGATCTGATCGCGGAGGAGAATATTTGAGTTACGAGTTTGGTCTACATTTGAAACAATGCGGAATAGTTTCACAACTCACGCCACCCGAACACCACAACAGTAATGGTGTGTCCGAACCTCGTGAATCGTGCTTTACTAGATATGGTGCGATCTATGATGTCTCTTCTTGATTTACTGCTATCGTTTTGGGGTTATGCTTTAGAGACGGCCGCATTCACGTTAAATAGGGCACCATCAAAATCCGTTGAGACGACGCCTTATGAACTGTGGTTTGGCAAGAAACCAAAGTTGTCGTTTCTTAAAGTTTGGGGCTGTGATGCTTATGTGAAAAAGCTTCAACCTGATAAGCTCGAACCCAAATCGGAAAAATGTGTCTTCATAGGATACCCAAAGGAGATTGTTGGGTACACCTTCTAGCACAGATCCGAAGGCAAGACATTCGTTGCTAAGAATGGATCCTTTCTAGAGAAGGAGTTTCTCTAGAAAGAAGTGAGTGGGAGGAAAGTAGAACTTGATGAGGTAACCGTACCTACTCCATTATTAGAAGGTAGTTCATCACAGAAATCGGTTCCTATGACGTCTATACCAATTAGTGAGGAAGTTAAAGATGATGATCATGGAACTTCAGATCAAGTTGTTACTGAACCTCATAGATCAACCAGAGTAAGATCCGCACCAGAGTGGTACGATAATCCTATTCTGGAAGTCATGTCACTAGACCATGATGAACCTACGAACTATGAAGAAGCGATGGTGAGCCCAGATTCCGCAAAATGGCTTGAGGCCATGAAATCTGAGATGGGATCCATGTATGAGAACAAAGTGTGGACTTTGGTTGACTTGCCCGATGATTGGCAAGCAATTGAGAATAAATGGATCTTCAAGAAGAAGACTGACGTTGGCGTTAATGTTACTGTCTACAAAGCTTGACTTGTTGCGAAAGGTTTTCGACAAGTTCAAGGGATTGACTACGATGAGACCTTCTCACCCGTAGCGATGCTTAAGTCTGTCCGAATCATGTTAGCAATTGCCACATTTTATGATTATGAAATTTGGCAAATGGATGTCAAAACTGCATTCCTGAATGGATTTCTGGAAGAAGAGTTGTATATGATGCAACCAGAAGGTTTTGTCGATCCAAAGGGAGCTAACAAAGTGTGCAAGCTCCGGTGATCCATTTATGGACTGGTGCAAGCCTCTCGGAGTTGGAGTAAACACTTTGACAATGTTACCAAAGCATTTGGTTTTGTACAGACTTTTGGAGAAGCCTGTATTTACAAGAAAGTGAGTGGGAGCTCTGTAGCATTTCTGATATTATATGTGGATGACATATTGCCGATTGGAAATGATATAGAATTTTTGGATAGCATAAAGGGATACTTGAATAAGAGTTTTTCAATGAAAGACCTCGGTGAAGCTGCTTATATATTGGGCATTAAGATCTATAGCGATAGATCAAGACGCTTAATTGGACTTTCACAAAGCACATACCTTGACAAAGTTTTGAAGAAGTTCAAAATGGATCAAGCAAAGAAAGGGTTCTTGCCTGTTACAAGGTGTGAAGTTGAGTAAGACTCAATGCCCGACCAACTGCAGAAGATAGAGAGAAAATGAAAGATGTTCCCTATGCTTCACCATAGGCTCTATCATGTATGCAATGTTGTGTACCAGACTTGATGTGTGCCTTGCTATAAGTCTAGCAGGAGGTACCAAAGTAATCCAGAGTGGATCAACGGACAGCGGTCAAGAACATCCCTGAAATACCTGAAAAGGACTAAGGATATGTTTCTCGTTTATGGAGGTGACAAAGAGCTCATCGTAAATGGTTGATGCAAGCTTTGACACTGATCCGGACGATTCTAAATTGCAAACCGGATACGTGTTTACATTGAATGGTGGAGCTGTCAGTTGGTGCAGTTCTGAACAAAGCGTCGTGGCGGGATCTACGTGTGACGCGGAGTACATAGCTGCTTCGGAAACAACAAATGAAGGAGTCTGGATGAAGGAGTTCATATCCGATCTAGGTGTCATACCTAGTGCATCGGGTCCAATGAAAATCTTTTGTGACAATACTGGTGCAATTGCCTTGGCGAAGGAATCCAGATTTCACAAGAGAACCAAGCACATGAAGAAAACGCTTCATTCCATCCGGGATCTATTCCAGGTGGGAGACATAGAAATTTCCAAGATACATACGGATCTAAATGTTGCAGACCCGTTGACTAAGCCTCTTCCACGAGCAAAACATGATCAGCACCAAGACTCCATGGGTGTTATTATATTTACTTTGTTATCTAGATTATTGACTATAATGCAAGTGTGAGTATATTGGATATATGCCCTAGATGCAATTATAAAGTTATTATTTATTTCCTTTTATCATGATAAATGTTTATTATTCATGCTAGAATTGTATTAACCGGAAACATAATACATGTGTGAATACATAGACAAACAGAGTGTCATTAGTATGCCTCTACTTGACTAGCTCGTTAATCCAAGATGGTTATGTTTCCTAGCCATAGACATGAGTTGTCATTTGATTAACGAGATCACATCATTAGGAGAATGATGTGATTGACTTGACCCATTCCGTTAGCTTAGCACACGATCGTTTAGTATGTTGCTATTGCTTTCTTCATGACTTATACATGTTCCTATGACTATGAGATTATGCAACTCCCGTTTACCGTGAGGAACACTTTTGTGATACCAAACGTCACAACGTAACTGGGTGATTATAAAGGTGCTCTACAGGTGTCTCCAAAGGTACTTGTTGGGTTGGCGTATTTCGAGATTAGGATTTGTCACTCCGATTGTCAGAGAGGTATCTCTGAGCCCTCTCGGTAATGCACATCACTATAAGCCTTGCAAGCATTGTGACTAATGAGTTAGTTGCGAGATGATGTATTACGGAACGAGTAAAGAGACTTGCCAGTAACGAGATTGAACTAGGTATTGAGATACCGACGATCGAATCTCGGGCAAGTAACATACTGATGACAAAGGGAACAAACGTATGTTGTTATGCGGTCTGACCGATAAAGATCTTCGTAGAATATGTCGGAGCCAATATGAGCATCCAGGTTCCGCTATTGGTTATTGACCGGAGACGTGTCTCGGTCATGTCTACATAGTTCTCGAACCCGTAGGGTCCGCACGCTTAACGTTTCGATAACAGTTATATTATGAGTTTATATGTTTTGATGTATCGAAGGTTGTTCGGAGTCCCGGATGTGATCACGGATATAACGAGGAGTGTCGAAATGGTCAAGACACGAAGATTGATATATTGGAAGCCTATGTTTGGATATAGGAAGTGTTCCGGGTGAAATCTGGATTTTACCGGAGTACCGGAGGGGTTACCGGAACCTCCCGGGGGTTAATGGGCCTTAGTGGGCCTTTGCGGAGAAGAGGGGAGGCGGCCAGGGCTGGGCCGCGTGCCCCTCCCCCCTAGTTCGAATAGGACAAGGAGAGGGGGGCTGCGCCCCCCTACCTTCCTCTCTCCCTCCTCTCCCCCCCCCCAGTCCTAATCCAACTAGGAAAGGGAGGGTGTCCTACTCCCGGTGGGAGTAGGACTCCACCTGGCGCGCCCCCCTTGGCCGGCCGCACCTCCCCCCCTTGCTCCTTTATATACGGGGGCACGGGGGCACCCTAGAGATACAACAATAGATCATTTGATCTTTTAGCCATGTGCGGTGCCCCCCTCCACCATAGTCCACCTTGATAATACTGTAGCGGTGCTTAGGCGAAGCCCTGCGTCGGTAGAACATCATCATCGTCACCACGCCGTCGTGCTGACGAAACTCTCCCTCAACACTCGGCTGGATCAGAGTTCGAGGGACGTCATCGGGCTGAACGTGTGCTGAACTCGGAGGTGACGTGCGTTCGGTACTTGATCGGTCGGATCGTGAAGACGTACGACTACATCAACCGCATTGTGCTAACGATTCCGCATTCGGTCTACGAGGGTACGTGGACACACTGTCCCCTCTTGATTCTATGCATCACCATGATCTTGCGTGTGCGTAGGAATTTTTTTGATATTACTACGTTCCCCAACAGTGGCATCCGAGCCTGGTTTTATGCGTAGATGTCATATGCACGAGTAGAACACAAGTGAGTTGTGGGCGATATAAGTCATACTGCTTACCAGCATGTCATACTTTGGTTCGGCGGTATTGTTGGATGAAGCGGCGCGGACCGACATTACGCCAGACGCTTACGCGAGACTGGTTCTACCGACTTGCTTTACACATAGGTGGCTGGCGGGTGTCAGTTTCTCCAACTTTAGTTGAACCGAGTGTGGCTATGCCCGGTCCTTGCGAAGGTTATGTAGGATCAAAAGTATGTCTAGAGGGGGGGTGATTAGACTACTTGACCAAATAAAAATCTAGCCTTTTTCAATTTTAGTTCTTGGCAGATTTTAACATCTTTGGACAAGTCAAGCAATCTTCACACAATTCAAGCAAGCATGCAAAGAGTATATGAGCAGCGGAAATTAAAGCATGAAACTTGCAAGAATGTAAAGGGAAGGGTTTGTAGGATTCAAACGCAATTGGAGACACGGATGTTTTTGTCGTGGTTCCGATAGGTGGTGCTATCGTACATCCACGTTGATGGAGACTTTAACCCACGAAGGGTAGCAGTTGCTGAGTCCACGGAGGGCTCCACCCACTAAGGGTCCACGAAGAAGCAACCTTGTCTATCCCACCATGGCCGCCGCCCATGAAGGACTTGCCTCACTAGCAATAGATCTTCACGAAGTAGGCGATCTCCTTGCCCTTACAAACTCCTTGGTTCAACTCCACAATCTTGTCGGAGGCTCCCAAGTGACACCTAGCCAATCTAGGAGACAACACTCTCCAAGAAGTAACAAATGGTGTGTTGATGATGAACTCCTTGCTCTTGTGCTTCAAATGATAGTCTCCCCAACACTCAACTCTCTCTCACAGGATTTCGATTTGGTGGAAAGAAGATTTGAGTGGAAAGCAACTAGGGGAAGGCTAGAGATCAAGATTCGTATGGTAGGGATGGAATATCTTGGCCTCAACACAAGTGTAGGTGGTTCTCTCTCAGAAAATGTAGGTTGGAAGTGTAGGTTCGTTCTGATGGCTCTCTCCATGAATGAAGAGGAGGTGGAGGGGTATTTATAGCCTCCACACAAAATCTAACCGTTACACACAACTTGCCAAACTCGGTTGGACCGAATTGGTAAACTCGGTCGGACCGATTCAGCAAATCTAGTGACCGTTAGGATTTTCGGTGGGACCGACATGCAACTCGGTAGGACCGATATGGTTAGGGTTAGGGCATAACGTAATCTCGGTGAGACCGATTACACAAACTCGGTGATACCGATTTTGGTAATAAGCTAACCAGAGAGTTGGTCAAGTAAACTCGGTGGGACCGATTCGCTCATTTCGGTGAGACCGAAATGTTATAAAAGGGAAACAGAGAGTTTACATTGCAATCTCGGTGGGACCAATCGCTCATCTCAGTGGGACCGAAACGTTACGAAGGGAAAAAGAGAGATTACAATCCCATCTCGATGAGTCCGAGATCCCTATCGGTGAGACCGATTTGCCTAGGGTTTGTGGCAGTGGCTATGACATCTGAACTCGGTGGCGCCGGATAGAAAGAATCGGTGGGGCCGAGTTTGACTTTTGGTTTAGGTCATATGTGGATGTGAGAAAGTAGTTGAGGGCTTTGGAGCATATCACTAAGCATTTTGAGCAAGAGCCTCATTAAGCAACACCTCATCCCTCCTTGATAGTATTTGCTTTTCCTATAGACTCAACGGGATCTTGGATCAATAAAATAGAAAATGTAGAGTCTTGAGCTTTGAGCTTGAGCCAATCCTTTTTTCCTTAGCATTTTAAGGGGTCCACACTCGGGCTTGGTCTTCAGGTGGTGGTGTAGATGTAACTCCAAGAACAAAGGCATCACGATGTAGATGGTGCCGGAGGAGTAGGTGCTGGAGCTGGTGGCAATAGCTGTAGCTGGTGCAGATGAAGTTGCTCTGGTGTCTGTGACAGGCATAGCAGCAGACCTCTGTCCTCGGGGCACTCTAGCAAAAGCATCACTGGTAGTTTTGCCCTTCTTCTCCTGCACTTCTTCCTGAAGTTGCTCAACAGTTGACTGTATCTTAGTGACCTTCACATCTAAGTCATAGAACTTATGCTCCATGATCCTCTCCAAGCTCTCCTGGTTTTGAGTCAGGGTGGCCAGTCCCTTATCAATCCTCAGAGTGGAGGCAATCAAGTAGCCAAGCTGATCTTGCTTGCTCTTCAGAAGATACTGAGATGCCTCATCCATGGTTGGCATCTTTGCAGCCTTTTCAGTCTTTGCTTTCTCCCTCTTTGCTTGTGCCTGCACGTAAGATGGTTCATTTTCATCCATGACTACAAAGTGTTGTCCTTAAAGTCCGGGTAGATGGGCAGGTGCTCCTTGTCCAAAAGATATGTGCCAGGCCCATCTTGGAGTTGATCGACTCTTGGATCCTGGGGCATACCCACAACTTCTCTTTTGATCTGCAATTGTTCTCTTTATGGTTTCCACAATTAGGCTCATGACCTTGAACTGTGGGACATCAAATATGTGCGCAAGTTGATGGAGTGACCTCAGATCATTCTGTGATCTCCTGATTTTGGCAAAAGAGTGTTCCTGAGGATCCAGTTGATTGTAGGCAGGCCTGACAGCAAGTGTTTCACTGAACCAAATTGGTGAGTCTCAAGATCTGCATCAGGAATCTCCTTGTACATGCTAGCCATTGAGTTGTGATCCTTCTTCTTCTTGGCATATACATCCAAGTCATCCTCACTCTCCTCAGGAGCATTGATCAATTTGGCCCATTCTTCAACAGTTGACTGGTACCTAGTACCTTCAGACATCCGGACAATCCTTCCATCTGGGTAGAAGTGAGCTGTGGAGTAGAACTGCATGATAAGCTCATCATTCCACTTTGTGAGCTTCTGAGCCACAAACTCATCAACTCCACAAGCCTTGAAACTATCATAGACTCCAAGATAGTTCTCTTCATTCTCCTTGATGTACTCCTAGTTGACCCATCTCATGTCACACACTATGGGCTTCTTGTCAAGCAGAATTGTCTCATAGAAGTCCTGTTGTTCCTTGGTGTGAAATCTATAGTCCACAGCAGTCCTTCTCCTGGTGGCATATGGATCAGATTCTCTCCATAGCCTTAATCCTGAGTCCTTCCTGATTTTCATGTTCTCAGCTACTCGATGAGCATCATTGTGATCTGCAATTTTTGGCTTCAACTTCTTCAAGACACGTGACTCATCTTCTTCTTCCATAATGACTTGAGCACCTTTGGGGCCTTGTTCTTCTCTGCTGCTGGGATGTTCATGGTGCTTCTCTTGGGTGCAGTTTTGGGTTTTGGAGCAGCTGGCTTGGGAGCTTCTTTGGGCTTAGATGGAGCAGCCCCTGATCTTATGGCATCTGCCATTAGCTTCTGGGCTTTAGGTGCTCGTGCAGCAACCTCTTCCTCTTCCTCTTCTTCAGAGTCTCTCATCATAGAGGGCTTGCCAAGAACTCTGGCAGTGGTCTTCTTGACCCTTTCTTTCCTATTTTTGCCATCTCCAGCTTCCTGGGGTTCAAGAGTGAACTCCATTGTCTCTCCTGTAGCAACTCTTCTTGCCTTGGACATGGGCTGTCTTCCTGCCGGCTTCTTGGTCTTCAGATCTGGCTTAGTGGCAGCAGCTGTGCCATAATCCTTTTTCAGAACTTTCTTCTTTGATGTGGCCTCTTCCTCAGCAGCCACATAGTCCTCATCCTCAGAATCTGAGGTTCTCTTCTTTCTAGGCCTTGTGGCAGCCTTTGGCAAGTTGCTTGGAGTGCTCCTGCTGCCTTCATCATAGCTGCTAGAGGGACTAGTGCCCTCACTCATGTAAACATGCTCCTCAGACTTGTTCTGACTGTCACTCTGATCTGACATGATGCAAACACTGACAGTGAGAACACGTGAATAGATTATAGACGAGGTAGATTGGATGAGCATCACAAAGTGCAGAGGTTTTTGCAAAAGAATGAGTCAAAAACTTAGTTTTAGTTTTCCACAGAAAGCATTTTGGATCTACCGATTTGAAATCTCGGTGATACCGAAGCAGCTTTTGGAACCTAAACTGGTGAACTCGGTCAGACCGAGTCACAGTTCGGTGGCACCGAGACTGCTAGGGTTTCACAAAGACTTGAACTCGGTCACACCGATTTGCAATTCTCGGTCAGACCGAGAATCACATGTGCAATGGCGTGGAACCGATTTCAACAACTCGGTTGGTCCGAAATGGTTTTCAAGGAAACCTAACCCTAAATTTTCAAACCTCAACTAGTCTACGGAGTGATTTGGTGGATATAGTGATCTCAATCGTGGCAAGATACATGGCAAAAACAATGTGCTAGGAATCGGAGTGAGATTAGCACAAAGATCAAGTCCATACCCTAATGCGGCGATGGACTTGCTACAGCGGCAACGGCAGAGACGACCCCGTTGACGGCGGCGGAGACCGGCGGCGGAGGCAGTCAAGCACGAGGAGGACGATCCGGAGACCCAGGGAGGCTGAGCAGGCTGAGCGCGGGCGAAGAGGTTCAGAAAAATTTCCAAATTTTGGCCCGGGGATATATATAGCTTGACCCTGTCGGTGTGACCGAGTGGAACAACTCGGTGGCACCGAGATGCATAACTGCAAGCGATTCTTTGCAACTCGGTGTGACCGAAAAGTTCAAATCGGTTGCACCGAGATTGAAAACCTAGATCGATTTAGTGATCTCGGTGTGACCAAAATGGATGAATCGGTCAGATCGAAACGCACAAAGAAGTTTTGGAAGTTTAAGTCTATGACTAATCGGGGGACTCCGAGTGCTCCTCACACAGAGTGGTTCGAATCTGACTTGATCAAACTTTGTGTTGTAGCACGAATAGAGTTTGAGACGAGAAAAGCATAGATAGCTAGAGAAGGTTCTTAGGCATTCTTGTCCATCCACTCGGCAAAAGAAAAGGAAACCAATCGATCAAAAAAAACAAGTGGATGTCCTCGAATGAGTAAATTATGCAACCAACATGCTCACACAATAAAATGGCAAATGAATTATGTGGCAAAGCATGCACAAACAATTCTAGCATCTATCAAGCAATTGGCGATGACTAGGTCATCTATATATGAGTATATTGACTTAGGAGTCAAATGAGAACATTTGATCATAGGTCATACTCATCGCTTAAGCACAAGTGGGGTTACCACTTTTACATAAATCATTGATGTGTTCACACCATTAGAGTTGCTTTAGCTCAATTCTTAGAGTAAAGCTCCCCTAGATGTGAGATCCCCCCCTAAGAGGGATGTACTAACCTTGGGTTTTGTCGATGATGACTTCATGTAGGTGTTGAAGATGTGGATGCTCAATGTTGAAGTAGATCTTTTGGAGCAATCCTTTGGAGTGAGTTGCACTTTCAATACCTACACGGGTTAGTCCCACAAGGAACAAACAAGGATATCCATAGACATAGAGTGATGCACACACAAGATGATGTCTACGAAAGCATTAAGTTACCTTGTCCCTTGTCTTACCAACAAGAGGGTGTGTGACTCCTTGAACTAGTGCAAGATGTGGAAGTTGATTGCACTTGTTCTTGCCAAAAAGATAAGAGTGAATTATGTTGGCGTAGTCACCCTCAAGAACTCTCTAGTTCTTCTTCTTCTGGATCCACACCATCTTGATGGGAATCCTTGGAGTTGTAGTTGTACTTGATGAAGTGGAACTTGATGTAGTCTTCGGAACCCACTTGACCAAGGCCTTAGATGCTTCTTCAAATGCATCAATTTCCTCTTGAAGCTTATCCTTGCCTTTTTGCTTGTGGTCTTGTGGTGGAAGATCATCTTGAGCTTGTGTCCCTTTGAAAGAAGTAGGATCATACTTCTCTTGTTGGGGAACAAACTTCGTCTTGGGGTATTGATCTTCTTCCCACTCAACTCCATTGGCATTGAACTTTCGTTCAAAACCAACACCTTGGTTCTTCCGGTGCCTTCCTTGCTTGCGTACAATTTCCTCGAATTGCTTACTCTCGACAAGGCTCTTGTAAACACCTTTCTCTATAATTCCCTTCAATAAGCTATTTTCTTGCTCAAGTGTAACTTGGCTAAGAGAATCATAAGAAGCAACAACATTTGATTTAGCATGATTATTGTTACTACTAGAGGAAGAATCTTTCTTGTTCTTGTTACTAGACTTGACTTGAGGCATGTAAGTGGATAAAAGTAAACGCTTGGCAATGTAAGAAGAACTTTTCTTACGAAGATCATCATGGATTTCCTTTAAGAACTCATGCTCTTGCTCAAGATTGAGCTTCTCAAAACGTAATTTCTCATGAGTCCTTAAAAGTTCTCGATGATCTCCTAAGATAGTTTCATGAGCTAACTTAAGAGTGTTTAATTCTTTAGTTAGAGACTCAATCTTCTCCTTAACATTATCATTCGTTTCATCTTGATTAGCATGATTAATTGACGTTTCATCATAGTATCCATCACTAGAGTTGTCAACAAGTAAATCATCATCACCTAACAAGTCATCTTCATCACTATTGAAATCAACACACTGGGTGTGATACCTTTGGACCTTTGGCCATGAAGCATCTTCCAATTCCTTCATTTGGTGAATCAAATATGTCGTAGGAGTTGGTTGACACAAGTGCTAGTCCGCAACACCTTCATCTTGAGTATATTTGGAGTCGAAGTGATAGCTTCTCTCAGAGTGATTGTCGGACTCGGAGCCAGATACCCATTCACCAACATGAGCTTGATGTCTTCGTTTTGTGTAGCTCCTTGATGACTTGTCCTTCCTTTCCGAATCCTTGCTTCTCCGAGAGGGTCTTCATTCATAACGATCATCTCTACTCCTTCTCTCTCTTGATGGTGATTCTTCTCTTCTACAACTTCTTTTGGGAGAATCTTCTCTTCTTTTGTAGGGGGGGGGCGTACACTCATTGGAGTAGTGTCCGGGTATTCCATAATTGTAGCAATTACGCTCTCGACTAGAAGATCTGTTGTCATTGTAGGACCTTGACTTGGAATTCTCTCTTTGCTTCTACTCTTGTAGAACTTGTTGAAGTTCTTCAGCATTAGGCTCAATTCTTCATTGAAGGTTTGTTTCTCACTTGATGATGTGGGAGCTTCACATGAGGCTTTGTAAGCACCACTTGACTTTTTATGGAGCTCCTCATTATCCTTGAGTGACATCTCATGAGCAACAATTCTTCCAATGACTTCCATTGGCTTGAGATCTTTGTAATTGGGCATCATTTGGATCAATGTGCATACGGTATCATATTTTCCATCCAAAGCTCTTAGGATCTTCTTGATGATGAATTTGTCGGTCATCTCTTCACTTCCTAAGCCGGCGATCTCATTTGTGATAAGAGCAAGCCTAGAGTACATTTCAGCGATACCTTCACCATCCTTCATTTTGAACTTGTCAAGTTGACTTTGAAGCACATCCAATTTGGATTCCTTGACGGAGTCGGTACCTTCGTGCATATCAATCAAAGTATCCCAAATTTCCTTTGCATTCTCAAGACGTCTGATTTTGTTGAATTCTTCGGGGCATAATCCGTTGAAGAGGATATCACAAGCTTGAGCATTGTATTGCAGCATCTTGAACTCTTCCACGGTAGCTTCATGGTTCGGTTCTCTCCCATTAAAGAATTCACCTTGAAAACCAATACACACAATTGCCCAAATGGCGGGGTTATGTCCAAGAATATGCATTTTCATCTTATGCTTCCAACTAGCAAAATTAGTGCCATCAAAGTAAGGACCTCTACGGTGGTAATTTCCCCCACTAGACGCCATACTCTCCTAGGTTGTGAAACCAAGGCTATGACTACCAAAAGCTATGGAAATCAAAGCAAATGGAGACCAAAGCTCTGATACCACTTGTAGGATCGAAAGTACGTCTAGAGGGGGGGTGATTAGACTACTTGACCAAATAAAAATCTAGCCTTTTCCCAATTTTAGTTCTTGGCAGATTTTAACATCTTTGGACAAGTCAAGCAATCTTAACACAATTCAAGCAAGCATGCAAAGAGTATATGAGCAGCGGAAGTTAAAGCATGAAACTTGCAAGAATGTAAAGGGAAGGGTTTGGAGAATTCAAACGCAATTGGAGACACGGATGTTTTTGTCGTGGTTCCGATAGGTGGTGTTATGGTACATCCATGTTGATGGAGACTTCAACCCACGAAGGGTAACGGTTCTTGTGAGTCCACGGAGGGCTCCACCCACGAAGGGTCCACGAAGAAGCAACCTTGTCTATCCCACCATGGTCGCCGCCCATGAAGGACTTGCCTCACTAGCGGTAGATCTTCACGAAGTAGGCGATCTCCTTGCCCTTACAAACTCCTTGGTTCAACTCCACAATCTTGTCGGAGGCTCCCAAGTGACACCTAGCCAATCTAGGAGACACCACTCTCCAAGAAGTAACAAATGGTGTGTTGATGATGAACTCCTTGCTCTTGTGCTTCAAATGATAGTCTCCCCAACACTCAACTCTCTCTCACGGCATTTGGATTTGGTGGAAAGAAGATTTGAGTGGAAAGCAACTTGGGGAAGGCTAGAGATCTAGATTCATATGGTAGGAATGGAATATCTTGGCCTCAACACAAGTGTAGGTGGTTCTATCTCAGAAAATGTATGTTGGAAGTGTAGGTTGGTTCTGATGGCTCTCCCCATGAATGAAGAGGAGGGGCAGGGGTATTTATAGCCTCCACACAAAATCTAACCGTTACACACAACTTGCCAAACTCGGTTGGACCGAATTGGTAAACTCGGTCGGACCGATTCAACAAATCTAGTGACCGTTAGGATTTTGATTGGGACCGACATGCAACTCGGTAGGACCGATATGGTTAGGGTTAGGGCATAACATAATCTCGGTGAGACCGATTACACAAACTCGGTGAGACCAATTTTGGTAATAAGCTAACCAGAGAGTTGGTCAAGTAAACTCGGTGGGACCGATTCGCTCATTTTGGTGAGACCGAAATGTTATAAAAGGGAAACAGAGAGTTTACATTGCAATCTCGGTGGGACCGATCGCTCATCTCGGTGGGACCGAAATGTTACGAAGGGAAACAGAGAGATTACAATCCCATCTCGGTGAGACCGAGATCATTATCGGTGAGACCGATTTGCCTAGGGTTTGTGGCAGTGGCTATGACATCTGAACTCGGTGACGCCGGATAGAAAGAATCGGTGGGGCCGAGTTTGACTTTTGGTTTAGGTCATATGTGGATGTGAGAAAGTAGTTGATGGCTTTGGAGCATATCACTAAGCATTTTGAGCAAGAGCCTCATTAAGCAACACCTCATCCCTCCTTGATAGTATTGGCTTTTCCTATAGACTCAATGCGATCTTGGATCACTAAAATAGAAAATGTAGAGTCTTGAGCTTTGAGCTTGAGCCAATCCTTTTGTCCTTAGCATTTTGAGGGGTCCACTTTTCTCATCCATGCCATGCCAATCATTGAGCTTTCCTGAAATATTAGTCTTGAAATAGTATTAGCTCAATGAGCTATATGTTGTTAGGAATTACCAAAACCACCTAGGGATAGTTGCACTTTCGAGTTAAAACAGCACCAACTTGACAAAATATCATTGTGGTTTTGATTCGTAGGTAAGAACGGTTCATGCACAGCCCGTATCATACACGTAAAATTTGCAACAACAAAGTAGAGGACGTCTAACTTGTTTTTGCAGGGCATGTTGTGATGTGATATGGTCAAGATGTGATGCTATATTTTATTGTATGAGATGATCATGTTTTGTAACCGAGTTATCGGCAACTGGAAGGAGCCATATGGTTGTCGCTTTATGGTATGCAATGCAATCGCCATGTAATGCTTTACTTTATCCCTAAGAGGTAGCGATAGTCGTAGAAGCATAAGATTGGCGAGACGACAACGATGCTACGATGGAGATCAAGGTGTCGCGCCGGTGACGATGGTGATCATGACGATGCTTCGGAAATGGAGATCACAAGCACGAGATGATGATGGCCATATCATATCACTTATATTGATTGCATGTGATGTTTATCTTTTATGCATCTTATCTTGCTTTGATTGACGGTAGCATTATAAGATGATCTCTCACTAAATTTCAAGATAAAAGTGTTCTCCTGAGTATGCACCGCTGCCAAAGTTCTTCGTGCCTGCACACCACGTGATGATCGGGTGTTATAAGCTCTCGTCCATCTACAACGGGTGCAAGCCAGTTTTGCACACGCAGAATACTCAAAGTTAAACTTAACGAGCCTAGCATATGCGGATATGGCCTCGAACACCGAGACCGAAGGTCGGCGTGAATCATATAGTAGATATGATCAACATAGTGATGTTCACCATTGAAAACTACTCCATTTCACATGATGATCGGTTATGGTTTAGTTGATTTGGATCACGTGATCACTTAGAAGATTAGAGGGATGTCTATCTAAGTGGGAGTTCTTAAGTAATATGATTAATTGAACTTAAATTTATCATGAACTTAGTACTTGATAGTATCTTGCTTGTATATGTTGATTGTAGATAGATGGCCTTTGATGTTGTTCCGTTGAATTTTAATGCGTTCCTTGAGAAAGCAAAGTTGAAATATGATGGTAGCAATTACATGGACTGGGTCCGTAACTTGAGGATTATCCTCATTGCCGCACAGAAGAATTACGCCCCGAAGCACCGTTGGGTGCCAGGCCTGCTGATGCAACTGGCCCGGCGATGTTAAGAACGCCTGGCAGAGCAAAGCTGATGACTACTCGATAGTTCAATGTGCCATGCTTTACAGCTTAGAACCAGGACTTCAACGACGTTTTGAACGTCATGGAGCATATGAGATGTTCCAGGAGTTGAAGTTAATATTTTCAAGAAAATGCCCGGATTGAGAGATATGAAGTCTCCAATAAGTTCTATAGCTGCAAGATGGAGGAGAATAGTTCACAAGTGAGCATATACTCAAAATGTCCGGTATAATAATCACTTGATTCAACTGGGAGTTAATCTTCTAGATGATAGCGTCATTGACATAATTCTCCAATCACTGCCACCAAGCTACAAGAGCTTCGTGATGAACTATAACATGCAAGGGATGGATAAGACAATTCCCGAGCTCTTCGCAATGCTAAAGGCTGCGGAGGTAGAAATCAAAAAGGAGCATCAAGTGTTGATGGTCAATAAGACCACTAGTTTCAAGAAAAGGGCAAAGGGAAGAAGAAGGAACTTCAAGAAAAAGCAAGCAAGTTGTCGCTCAGAGAAGAAACCCAAGTATGGACCTAAGCCCTAAATCGAGTGCTTCTACCGCAAGCGATCGGTCACCGAAGCGGAACTGCCCCAAGTATTTGGCGGATAAGAAGGATGGCAAGGTGAACAAAGGTATATGTGATTACTTGTTATTGATGTGTACCTTGCTAGAGCTCGCAGTACCACACAGGTATTTGATCTTGGTTACATTGCTAATATTTGCAACTCGAAGCAGGGACTACGGATTAAGCAAACACCGCCAAGGACGAGGTGACGATGCGTTGGAAATGGTTCCAAAGTCGATGTGATCGCGGTCGGCACGCTACCTCTACATCTACCTTCGGGATTAGTTTTATACCTAAATAATTGTTATTTGGTGCCAGCGTTGAGCATGAACATTATATCTGGATCTTGTTTGATGCGAGACGGTTATTCATTTAAATCAGAGAATAATGGTTGTTCTATTTATATGAGTAATATCTTTTATGGTCATGCACCCTTGAAGAATGGTCTGTTTTTGATGAATCTCGATAGTAGTGATACACATATTCATAATGTTGAAGCCAAAAGATGCAGAGTTGATAATGATAGTGCAACTTATTTGTGGCAATCGCTGTTTAGGTCATATCGATTGTAAAGCGCATGAAGAAACTCCATCTTGATGGACTTTTGGAACAACTTGATTATGAATCACTTGGTACTTAAGAACCGTGCCTTATGGGCAAGATGACTAAAACGCCGTTCTCCGGTACTATGGAGAGAGCAACAGATTTGTTGGAAATCATACATACAGATGCATGTGGTCCGATGAATGTTGAGGCTCGTGGCGGGTATCGTTATTTTCTCACCTTCACATATGATTTAAGCAGATACGGGTATATCTACTTAATGAAGCATAAGTCTGAAACATTTGAAAAGTTCAAAGAATTTCAGAGTGAAGCTGAAAATCATCGTAACAAGAAAATAAAGTTTCTACGATCTGATCGCGGAGGAGAATATTTGAGTTACGAGTTTGGTCTACATTTGAAACAATGCGGAATAGTTTCGCAACTCACGCCACCGGAACACCACAACAGTAATGGTGTGTCCGAACCTCGTGTCGTACTTTACTAGATATGGTGCGATCTATGATGTCTCTTCTTGATTTACCGCTATCGCTTTTGGGGTTATGCTTTAGAGACGGCCGCATTCACGTTAAATAGGGCACCATCAAAATCTGTTGAGACGACGCCTTATGAACTGTGGTTTGGCAAGAAACCAAAGTTGTCGTTTCTTAAAGTTTGGGGCTATGATGCTTATGTGAAAAAGCTTCAATCTGACAAGCTCGAACCCAAATCGGAAAAATGTGTCTTCATAGGATACCCAAAGGAGACTGTTGGGTACACCTTCTATCACAGATCCGAAGGCAAGACATTCGTTGCTAAGAATGGATCCTTTCTAGAGAAGGAGTTTCTCTCGAAAGAAGTGAGTGGGAGGAAAGTAGAACTTGATGAGGTAACTGTACTGCTCCATTATTAGAAGGTAGTTCATCACAGAAATCGGTTCCTATGACGTCTATACCAATTAGTGAGGAAGTTAAAGATGATGATCATGGAACTTCAGATCAAGTTGTTACTGAACCTCGTAGATCAACCAGAGTAAGATCCGCACCAGAGTGGTACGGTAATCCTATTCTGGAAGTCATGTCACTAGACCATGATGAACCTACGAACTATGAAGAAGTGATGGTGAGCCCAGATTCCGCAAAA
This sequence comes from Aegilops bicornis, assembly GCA_021605145.1. NCBI lineage: Eukaryota > Viridiplantae > Streptophyta > Magnoliopsida > Poales > Poaceae > Aegilops > Aegilops bicornis. The sequence goes on along the minus strand of CM038671.1, from coordinate 626,081,134 downwards.
TGGCTTGAGGCCATGAAATCTGAGATGGGATCCATGTATGAGAACAAAGTGTGGACTTTGGTTGACTTGCCCGATGATTGGCAAGCAATTGAGAATAAATGGATCTTCAAGAAGAAGACTGACGCTGACGTTAATGTTACTGTCTACAAAGCTCGACTTGTTGCGAAAGGTTTTCGACAAGTTCAAGGGATTGACTACGATGAGACCTTCTCACCCATAGCGATGCTTAAGTCTGTCCGAATCATGTTAGCAATTGCCACATTTTATGATTATGAAATTTGGCAAATGGATGTCAAAACTGCATTCCTGAATGGATTTCTGGAAGAAGAGTTGTATATGATGCAACCAGAAGGTTTTGTCGATCCAAAGGGAGCTAACAAAGTGTGCAAGCTCCGGTGATCCATTTATGGACTGGTGCAAGCCTCTCGGAGTTGGAGTAAACGCTTTGACAATGTTATCAAAGCATTTGGTTTTGTATGCACTTTTGGAGAAGCCTGTATTTACAAGAAAGTGAGTGGGAGCTCAGAGCATTTCCGATATTATATGTGGATGACATATTGCCGATTGGAAATGATATAGAATTTTTGGATAGCATAAAGGGATACTTGAATAAGAGTTTTTCAATGAAAGACCTCGGTGAAGCTGCTTATATATTGGGCATTAAGATCTATAGCGATAGATCAAGACGCTTAATTGGACTTTCACAAAGCACATACCTTGACAAAGTTTTGAAGAAGTTCAAAATGGATCAAGCAAAGAAAGGGTTCTTGCCTGTGTTACAAGGTGTGAAGCTGAGTAAGACTCAATGCCCCACCACCGCAGAAGATAGAGAGAAAATGAAAGATGTTCCCTATGCTTCAGCCATAGGCTCTATCATGTATGCAATGTTGTGTACCAGACCTGATGTGTGCCTTGCTATAAGTCTAGCAGGGAGGTACCAAAGTAATCCAGGAGTGGATCACTGGACAGTGGTCAAGAACATCCTGAAATACCTGAAAAGGACTAAGGATATGTTTCTCGTTTATGGAGGTGACAAAGAGCTCATCATAAATGGTTGATGCAAGCCGGATACGTGTTTACATTGAACGGTGGAGCTGTCAGTTGGTGCGGTTCTAAACAAAGCGTCGTGGCGGGATCTACGTGTGAAGCGGAGTACATAGCTGCTTCGGAAGCAGCAAATGAAGGAGTCTGGATGAAGGAGTTCATATCCGATCTAGGTGTCATACCTAGTGCATCGGGTCCAATGAAAATCTTTTGTGACAATACTGGTGCAATTGCCTTGGCGAAGGAATCCAGATTTCACAAGAGAACCGAGCACATCAAGAAAATGCTTCAATTCTATCCGGGATCTATTCCAGGTGGGAGACATAGAAATTTGGAAGATACATACGGATCTGAATGTTGCAGACCCGTTGACTAAGCCTCTTCCACGAGCAAAACATGATCAGCACCAAGACTCCATGGGTGTTAGGATCATTACTATGTAATCTAGATTATTGACTCTAGTGCAAGTGGGAGACTGAAGGAAATATGCCCTAGAGGCAATAATAAAGTTATTATTTATTTCCTTATATCATGATAAATGTTTATTATTCATGCTAGAATTGTATTAACCGGAAACATAATACATGTGTGAATACATAGACAAACAGAGTGTCACTAGTATGCCTCTACTTGACTAGCTCGTTAATCCAAGATGGTTATGTTTCCTAGCCATAGACATGAGTTGTCATTTGATTAACGGGATCACATCATTAGGAGAATGATGTGATTGACTTGACCCATTCCGTTAGCTTAGCACACGATCGTTTAGTATGTTGCTATTGCTTTCTTCATGACTTATACATGTTCCTATGACTATGAGATTATGCAACTCCCGTTTACTAGAGGAACACTTTTTGTGCTACCAAATGTCACAACGTAACTGGGTGATTATAAAGGTGCTCTACAGGTGTCTCCGAAGGTACTTGTTGGGTTGACGTATTTTGAGATTAGGATTTGTCACTCCGATTGTCGGAGAGGTATCTCTGGGCCCTCTCGGTAATGCACATCACTATAAGCCTTGCAAGCATTGTGACTAATGAGTTAGTTGCGAGATGATGTATTACGGAACGAGTAAAGTGACTTGTCGGTAACAAGATTGCACTAGGTATTGAGATACCGACGATAGAATCTCGCGCAAGTAACATACTGATGACAAAGGGAACAAACGTATGTTGTTATGCGGTCTGACCGATAAAGATCTTCGTAGAATATGTGGGAGCCAATATGAGCATCTAGGTTTCTCTATTGGTTATTGACCGGAGACGTGTCTCGGTCATGTCTACATAGTTCTCGAACCCGTAGTGTCCGCACGCTTAACATTTCGATGACAGTTATATTATGAGTTTATATGTTTTGATGTACCGAAGGTTGTTCGGAGTCCCGGATGTGATCAGGACATGACGAGGAGTCTCGAAATGGTCGAGACATGAAGATTGATATATTGGAAGCCTATGTTTGGATATTGGAAGTGTTCCGGGTGAAATCGGGATTTTACCGGAGTACTGGAGGGGTTACCGGAACCTCCCGGGGGTTAATGGGCCTTAGTGGGCCTTTGCGGAGGCGAGGGGAGGCAGCCAGGGCTGGGCCGCGTGCCCCTACCCCCTAGTCCGAATAGGACAAGGAGAGGGGGGGCGCCCCACTTCCTTCCTCTCTCCCTCCTGGGGCCGGTGGGAGTAGGACTCCACCTGGCGCGCCCCCCTTGGCCGGCCGCACCTCCCCCCTTGCTCCTTTATATACGGGGGCAGGGGCACCCTGGAGATACAACAATTGATCGTTTGATCTTTTAGCCGTGTGCGGTGCCCCCCTCCACCATAGTCCACCTCGATAATACTGTAGCGGTGCTTAGGGGAATCCCTGCGTCGGTAGAACATCATCATCGTCACCACGCCGTCGTGCTGACGAAACACTCCCTCAACACTCGGCTGGATCGAAGTTCGAGGGACGTCATCTGGCTGAACGTGTGCTGAACTCAGAGGTGACGTGCGTTCGTACTTGATCGGTCGGATCGTGAAGACGTACAACTACATCAACCACGTTGTGCTAACGCTTCCGCTTTCGGTCTACGAGGGTACGTGGACACACTCTACCCTCTCGTTGTTATGCATCACAATGATCTTGCGTGTGCGTAGGAATTTTTTTGAAATTACTATGTTCCCCAACAATCATTGCCTTAGATATCGTCATAACTTTGCGCTTTTCTATCAATTGCTCGGCAGTAATTTGTTCACCCACCGTAATAATTTCTATCTTGAGAGAAGCCTCTAGTGAAACCTATGGCCCCCGGGTCTATTTTACATCATATTAGTTTCCCGTCAACTTGCCAATTTATGTCGCCGTTCCTTTACTTTGCAATCCTTACTTTCTGTTCCATATAACAAAAATATTACTTTACCATTTATCATCTCTATCGGATCTCATGTTGCAAATAACCGTGAAGGGATTGACAACCCCTTGTCGCGTTGGGTGCAAGGTTGGTGTTTGTTTGTGCAGGTATTCGGTGACTTGAGTTAGTCTCCTACTGGATTGATACCTTGGTTCTCAAAAACTGAGGGAAATACTTACTCTGCTTTGCTGCATCACCCTTTCCTCTTCAAGGGAAAAACCAACGCAAGATCAAGAGGTAGAAGGGTGCACTCAGTGCCCCAGACTTTGTTGTTTTACGTCGTGCACTTGAAGGCGACAACACTTATAGCTTTGGAGCTATTGTGGCACGTCGCCTCCACATTAATAAATCCAAGGGTAAGATACACGGTGGTATTTATGCTACTCGCTTGGCTAATCACTTTAATGTTCAGATACGCCTGCATGATTATCCTTTGCCCAAGGTTTACCTAGATCGCGCGGCCATGGAATACCACCAGTTTATTGTTGACGATTATCCTAACATTCCTATTCCGTATAACCTGGTTTTCAGTGTGAGAACTCGTGATATTATTCCATTGCCTGCACCTGCTTTGTTTGATTCTATTGCCAGGGGTGGATACAGGATTATGCATACAAATATCATCACCTACTGGAACAACCAGGCTGCAGCAGAGGAGGAGCCTCAGCAGTTGGATCCACAGGTGCCTGCTCCTCAGCAGTTCGACATGGGACCCCATAGTTTCTTCGACTACTAACTGATTACCAAGTTAGGCCAAAAAGCCTAAGCTTGGGGGAGTACGTGTTTCTTACCGACTTTACATTCATGTTCACACATTTCAGTTGTCGGTGTTCGCACTTTTTCATTGTATTATCCATGTTAAATTTATTTTCTCGCCTTCTTCTTGTGTGTTTGAAAAACTTTGAGAAAATCCAAAAAAAATCCTGCTTCTTTTTTATTTTTCTTTCTAGATTAGTTAGCTGTAGCACTAAAAAGAAAACCCAAAAAGATTTCCTTATTATTCTTTCGCATTATGGGAGCATTCCCGTGTAAATAGTTTTTCTCGTTTTGCTTTTTCCTTTTATTTGCTCGTTCAAGAAAACCAAAAACTCCATAAATATTTCAGTGTGTTTCTCTGGATTTCTTTCCTTTTTATCGAGTCGTACCAAGGAGAATACCACGATGAAAATGTTGAGTGGCTCTCATTTGCATAATTGTTAATCTAACAAAGAGCCCATTTTACATTGTCTTCTCCTGTTAAATAAAATGTTTGCAGATTCTGGCTTAGTCCATGGCACTCTTGCACTATTATTATTTTCATAGCGTTCGTTGTGCAAGTGAAATGCAATAATGACGACATTTGATGAACTGGCCGTGGCAGAGAGAAACTGGTATGAATTCGACTTGTTCTGTTCTTGTAAATATGTTTAACCTAGTATCCGTGATTCAGTCCATTATGATTAAACATCTTTTCAATGACAATTAGAGATTATAGTTTCTCATGCTATGCATAAGTAGCTGGGAGTGGATAATGATTTATCTTGGATGTTAACATTGCATTAAAATGATTGTGATGTAGTATGATGATATGGTATCCTCCTCTGAATATTCGAGTGACTTGACTTAGCATATGTTCATGCATGTAGTTGAATCAAAACCAACATAGCCTCTATGATATTTATGTTCATGGTGTTCATATCCTACTCATACTAGTGTCCAATGTTACTTATGCATAATGCATGTTCATGACCGTTGTCGCTCTCTAGTTGGTCGCTTCTCAACCTATTTGCTAGCCTTCGCCTATATAAAGTTGGAATTCTGCTTGTACATCCAAAACGTGAAACCCAAGTTATTCCAGATGAGTCCACCATACCTACCTATATGCGGTATTACCCTGTCGTCCTAAGTAAATTTTCATGTGCCATCTCTAAAAACTTCAAATAAATATCCTTTTTGTGTGCCTGGATCGTTCATGGAACGACATGAGGTAGTTGGTATCTTCCATGCTAAGCGGGTTATTCTCAGGATGAGTGTTTATTTACTCACCATCACACGAGAAAAGGGCGGTAATAGGGATGCCCAGTCCCAAACTGCAAAAAGAATTGATCTTTCAAATAATCATACAAAAACTCCTACGGATTCATAACCTTTACTTTATCGCTTGGGAACCACCACTAGCGTGTTTAGCATGGAAGATATTGATAACTGATAGTCGTGAAGTAAACAAGAAGTGTGCATTTTTCAAATTTTCATTTACCTCTGTTTTAAAAACTTGAGCTCTGGCACCTCTGCAAATCACTGCTTCCCTCTGCGAAGGGACTATCCATTTACTTTTATGTTGTGTCATCACCCTCTAAAATAAGCGCCAGAACCTGATAGCACTTCTGTCATGCTCATGCATTGTGTGTAGCTAATGTTGGGTGCATCATGACTGGATCTTTTCTACCATGAATTACAATGTTTAGTCACTGCTTAAACTTTGGAGGTGCTCTGCATTTATGTTTTGCGGTCTCTGAAAGGGCTAGCGAGATACCACTATTGTCATATTATATCATGGTTGTTTTGATAACGTGTTGCCGTTTCAGATATCTTATTATTGCTCGCTAGCTAGTTATGTCATTGATATGAGTTAATATATTTTTCAAGAGTTATTGTCGGCATGGTTTGTTATATTATTGGCTGAAAACCTGGGTGCTGATTAAACTTATTTATGCAAACAAGAGCAAAAGAGTTCATAAAAGTTTTTATTTTTCACTTTCAGTTTATCAACTGAATTGCTTGAGGACAAGCAAAGGTTTCAGCTTGGGGGAGTTGATACGTCTCCAACTTATTTACTTTTCCTAACACTTTTTCTCTTGTTTTGGACTCTAATTTGCATGATTTGAATGAAACTAAGCCCGGACTGACGTTGTTTTCAGCAGAACTACCATGGTGTTATTTTTGTGTAGAAATAAAAGTTCTCAGAACGGAACGAAACTTCGCGAGGATTTTTTATACAATAAAAGATAATTTCTGGAGCCAAGAACCACCGGAGGGGGGCACCTGGGTGGGCACAACCTACCAGGGCACGCCCCCCTTCCAGGCGCGCCCAGGTGGGTTGACCTCACCTGGTGGCCCTTGCCGGGGGGGCGGTTTTAGCAAACCGGCAAGACCCTTGCCGCGGCCGCTCGCCCCACACCTGCGAAGCGGATCACCCTTGAGTCCACCGCCCCCATCGGGCAAGGATTCGGGAGACATTCCCGTGGTGGTATGCAGATCTTTGTGAAGACATCCAAGATCAGATACACACAATAGAAGAGGGCGACCCTTGGCGGGATCCCAGCCAAGGAGGACCACAAGGCCCCCGGCAAGAGCCTTGTCGGGGATGACAGCAGGCGCCACGGCAAGACCCTTGTCGGGGCCCCGGCAAGACCCTTGCCTGGGCTACGGCGAGGCCCTTGCCAAGGACACTCGAGGGGCCACCATCGGGCCCGCGCCAATCAAACCTTCACCGCCGTTCGCATGCAGCTGCCGACCCAACCAGCTGGGCAGGCACCTGCGTGGCGGCAAGCGGATCTTCGTGGAGACCCACCGCTGCACCACCTCAGCTGCCTGCCTGCCTACATGGCATCACGGGCACCGCTGGCCAGGGCGCGTGTCGACACAAAAGGGAGCGGCGATGGACGAGACAGGGCTCTCCCCCGTCCCCGATAAAGCAAGGACACCTAAGCGAGACGCGTTAATGGCACCTTGTCATGTAATGCGAGGGATAAACTCGTATCATTGTACCCTTTCCACCTCCTGTGTGCCACCGTGGCAACCCCTTTCCCTATAAAAGGCGGCCCAAGGCGACCAGGAGGAGGATTCAGCTTTTTGGAGCTCCTCACGCCCCATTGCTAGTTCAAGAACACCAGATAAACAAACCACCAAAGCAGGAGTAGGGTTTTACGCATCCTCGCGGCCCGAACCTGGATAAAGAGACCATGTGCTATCTGTTTGATCCGCTCTTCTCACGACCCCCGCGCCCCGCAACCGTAGTAGGGATTCTTGTGATCCCATAGGTGTCGTTCCTACACCGACATCTTTGGCGCGCCAGGTAGGGGGCGCAGTGGTGAGAATCGGCTTTGGCAGTCAGCCCGGCCTTCCTTCCTCTTCGTGACCCTTGAAGAAGAAAGGAGGCCAGAAGATCGACACTCGAGCGATCGCAAATGTAAGCTAAGTTGCACCGAACCTTTTTTTGTGCTACCCTTCTTATTTAAGGTTATCCCCCCCCCCCCCGGAAATGTCACGCCTTTGTATGAGAAACTTGCACGCCAGGGGGCTCTCCCACGATCGGCAACGCCCTTGCCCTGTTTCGAGTCCGCTCAACAGCTCAAGTGGCTGCGTCGAGAATGGCAGAGTAACCTTCCGCGATCGACAACGCCCTCGATTCCTACTCGAGTCAAGCTCGACAGTTCGAGCGGCCACGTTCGGAACGAAAAGGTGGCTCGTCCGGCAGCACGCGTACCTGGCAGGCCCTGGGATCCGTCCCTAAAACGCCGCTAGGGGCTTTCGTGTCGGCAAGCCTACCCGATCGACGAGGGGCACACATACAAAGAGGAATTGAACAGGGAAATAACATGCATGAAAATTAAGAGTACTTCAAAGTTATATTACATCACATCATAGTTGCGGTTCTAACTAAAGATAAAATTTGTCTTGGTCGGGAACCCGCAGCGGCGAAGAGGAACGGGATGCTCAATCCCGGCTACCGCTTTCCACCCTCTTGATTTCGCCGATGCCATTGGTGATGGGCTTGATGCGCTAATTGAGCACATTGAGGTCAACACCATCAGGCAAGCTCTTCATCGAGGCCGCCAAGTCAAGGTTGGGATTCCAAAGGCGCCACCTTGGTGAGGACCTTGGTCACAACCTCCCAAGAAGTCGCCGGGCCTCCTCGGCCGGCGTGGCCGTCCTGTTGGAGTGAAGATAGGCCAAGGCTCCGAGGACGCCCTCGAAGAACTGGGTCAGCTTGGCGTTGACGGTCCCGCTGCGCTCGGGGGCGTACCTCACGTTTGGCAGCCCCATGGTGGCCAATTGCGAGGCGACCCTGCCGGAGACGACCTCCAGATGGCTGATCCACCTGTTCTCACCCACTGTCGGTGTCAAAACCGGCGGATCTCGGGTAGGGGGTCCCGAACTGTGCGTCTAGGCGGATGGTAACATGAGACAAGGGACACGATGTTTTTACCCAGGTTCGGGCCCTCTCGATGGAGGTAATACCCTACTCTGCTTGATTAATATTGATGATATGGGTAGTACAAGAGTAGATCTACCACGAGATCAAGGAGGCTAAACCCTAGAAGCTAGCCTATGGTATGATTGTTGTTCGCCCCACGGACTAAAACCCTCCGGTTTATATAGACACCGGATAGGTTAGGGTTACAGTAGTCGGTTACAATGGTAGGAGATCTACATATCCGTATCGCCAAGCTTGCCTTCCACGCCAAGGAAAGTCCCATCCGGACACGGGACTAAGTCTTCAATCTTGTATCTTCATAGTCTTGGAGTCCGCCGTGATGATAGTTCGCTATCCGGACACCCCTAGTCCAGACTCCCTCAAGAGTCTCCCAACCAGGCTTCAATGACGCACGAGTCCGGGCGCATATTGTCTTCGGCATTGCAAGGCGGGTTCCTCCTCTGAATACTTCATAGAAGGTTTTGAACACCAGGATAGTGTCCGGCTCTACAAAACAAGTTCCACATACCACCGTAGAGAGAATAACTTTTGCACAGATCTGCTGACATACTCCGCGGCATGACATCACACCACGGCCAGGCCTTTATATGAATCGTCTTTTACCGTTCCACCTTAGCGCGTTTAGCGAGGCGGTTTCCTTGGCACGTCTTATCAAAGCATAGATCGTGCCCCCTTATTCTGGGATTCTCATCAATACGGACGTGGGTAACCCATCCGCGCCATTGATTATGGCGCTTGGGAGATAAGCGAGTTTTACCAGTGGTGGGGGACGATAACCGTCCGTCCATATGAGGGATAAGGATCCACCTTTTCACCCACGCCTTCTTCCTCCTTTGCTCATCCATTTCGCCAAGATTCGAGCTCCAGCGCCCAAGTCCGCACATCCCACCTCAACCTTCTCCAACCATGTCGAGTGGGAGGCAGGTGGATGGCCTCCTCCGTCCTGCAGGGGCACATCACAAGATCAAGGAGGCCGGATATTTGTCCGGCGACATCGTGCACAGGCTTCCCGACGCGGGGCAGCTCATTCCAACCCCCAGGCCCCATGAGAGGGTGGTGTTTCTCCCCCACTTCCTCCACGGACTAGGTTTTCCACTTCACCCATTTGTCCGGGGGCTCATGTTCTTCTACGGCCTGGATTTCCACGACCTGGCCCCGAATTTTATCCTCAACATCTCGGCGTTCATCGTCGTGTGCGAGGCCTTCCTTCGCATCCCGCCCGCCCACTTCGCTTATGGTGAAGATCTTCAATGTCAGGCCGAAGGTAGTGGGCGGCCGTCAAGCGGAGTGCGGAGGCGCCATGGTCAAGATGGCCAAAGTCCTATGGCTCGAGGGCTCCTTTGTGGAGACAATAAAGGGGTGGCAATCGGGGTGGTTCTACATCACCGAGCCACGCGGCCCCAAATGGGTGGCGGCCCCCGAATTCAGATATGGCTTCCCCACACGGCTCTCGTCATGGAAAGATACGGACCTGATGCGGGGGAACTCGGACGAGCTATCCGGACTCCAAACATGCGTCCGAAACCTGGTGGACAAGAATCTCAGGCTTGTCAACGTAATCCAGGTGATGCTCATCCGCCGGATTCTCCCATGCCAACAACGGGCCTTCAAATTGTAGGAGTTCGATCCGGCACAAAGACCCCACTCGACAAGGCTCTTCGACACTACGTGCGAAGATGCCCGGAAGGTGTTGTTCAAGGGCGCCGAGGTTCTACATCCGCCATCAAGATCGCGGATTCATCTCGCAGCGTCAAGCCAGCGAGGTGAGTTGTTTTACCCTTTATGGGACTCTTTTTCATAGTTTGACTCTATGTGGGATCTAAAACTCCCTAACCTTTAACAGATCGGTCAAGACGTCCGGACAGGTTAGCTGTCCGGCTCCTTTGCCGAAGACCCAATGGACGGCCGATTGACGGGCTGCTGGCTCCGGTACCTCATGTGGTGCCGAGAAGAAGGCCAAGAAGGAGGCAACGGAACTCGAAGGAGCTCCCGGCGCCGGTGTTGTCGGATTCTCGCGTAATCTTCTCCCGAGGACGAGGAGGAAGAAAGAAGCCTCTCCCCGGGGAGGAGAGGAAAAGGAAGGCCGCCTAACCGGGAGGCCGGAGGGTCCAAGAAGGGAAGAACCCTTCCTCCGGACTTCTCCACCAATGTCGACAACGACGAGGAGGATTGGCCAACAAGGGCCAAGCCCCTGGCGAGATCGTAAGTATCCGGATACCCATGGCTTTTTTTATCATTGCATAGTGTTCTCTAATGCCGAACAATCATGCAGCCCGCCCTAAGGCGAAGTTTGCCGCTTCACGAGCGGGTCCCCGAGTTCGCCGGAAATGGAGAGTACTTCACTTCCGCCGCCTCCTCACCTCACGCTATGGACGACGCCATGGTGGGGCCCCAAGGGGGGCTAGGTCAAGAGGAGGTGGCGCAGGAGGCGCCGCAAGGCAACCTCCCGGACTCCAGGCGCGTGGGGGGCGAGACCCCCAGGGGCTCTAAGCCCGACCCTCGTCCGGACTCATGCCGGAACCTTCAGCAGTTCCGGAGTCCGAAAGCGGTCCCTTCGCAAGAAGGGTAAGACGCCGGTGTCCTCCGTCCAACCGGAGGCACCGGATAGCTTACTGGAGGCGCTTAACAACGCTTCCATCGAGGAGGAGCACCGCACTGTTATGAGTGCGGTGATCCGGACGATTCGATCTGCCAAGAGCGGGCTGACTGAAGCCTGTACCAGCCTTCTAACAGGCTTTGAGGTACGTTTAGAATATGTAAAAATATTACCGCATAGACAGTAGCCCCTGATGCTTAGTTCGGTGTTCGGAAAGAAAAGCCGGACTAAGGATCTAAAAAGATGTACGCAGGAGTCTAAAATAAGTATGTCAATATGGGAATGCAGGCTACGCTGCTGACCTCTGCCGTACTGACTGCAGAGATCGATGCATTGAAGCAAAGCCTCGAGCGGTCCGAGAACGAGCTCGACCTTGACAAGAAGCAGTTCGAGGACAAGAAAGGTAAGTAATACCTTATGAAAGAAATACCTTATAGAAAGGTTTCGGTTGCAAAAAATAACAGGAATAGCATGGGTACTGCAGTGGCCACGAACGAGGTGGCGGCCCTGAAGGAGGCGGTGTCCGTGGCAGAAAACAAAGCGGCTGCGGAACGTACCGAGCGAGAGAAGGGGGAGGCGCAGCTGGCGGAGGTGCAGCAAGAGCTCCAGGCTCTCGTGGAAAAACGCGAGAGTTTGGAGCGTGACTCGAAGACCCGAGAGTCCAAGCTTGCTTCGGCTCTTGAGAGTGCCAAAGCTGCTTAGGCCGAGGCCCAAAAAGCCCTCCAGGAGATTGAGGCAATAAAGAAGATCGCGGCAGGTAAGGCATTCTTTATGCAGCAAGCATGTGAAAGTGAATTACTTATTACTTACCCGGATTCGGAGCTCTCCAGGAGCGTTCGCAGATCTGCCTCGTAGTGTATCGGATGCTGCCGCGTTCTACCACACCAAGGAGGGGAGCTCGACGGAAAAGGTGTTCTGGTCTCAGTATGCTGAGGCCGGACATCCGGTGCCCCTAAGCGACCAGCTGAAGCAGCTAGTCGAGCTCCACAAGGTCGCCGAACAGGCCATGAAGGGCCTCATAGTTCGGCTGTGGCCCTTGGAAGCTATGCCCGGAGCTACTTTGGGCTAGTCAGGGCGGCTGGTGGGCCGCTTGTCCACGGATTGAAGTCATCAAGCGCTCCGTCTGCATTGAAGGTGTCCGTCGGGCCCTTGCCCGTGCTAAATTGCACCGGGCAAGCTGGATGCGGAGAAGCTTGTGACGGACGGGCCACCGAAGGGCAAGGAGCATCGCACGCCGAAATGTACTATGAGGGCCTCTCAAGGGTGCCCGCCAAATAGCGGATGAGTTCTCCAAAGATGTAATTTTTGAATAGACTCGCATTTGTTATCCCAGACGCTGAAAACTTGTTCATATGCGCTAAGCAACGCTTGTTAATTTAAAATATTACCTTCATGCGGCCGTTTATCAAATTTGAGAGATGGCAAGTCGTTATTTCAGCCCCCATGCCACGAAAGTGTCGGGTGTTCGGGATAAACTTGAGCACTCTTGTTCCCATTCTTGGGTCCATCTAGGGAGGCGCTCAACGCAACAAACAAGGCAACCGGACTTATGATGCTTGAACACTCTCACTTAGCCATAGAATTCTATAATTTTAAATTTCGGCGAAGCCCCTAGTGTTCGGAAGACCGAGTTCGGGGCGCTATCCACGCCTTGGCCGGACAATTCTGGTTCCTCGCTCTAAGCGGCATAAGTCTTTAGGGACCCGAAAAAACCTCTCGAACAGCGACCGGCTCTCGCCCTATCATGACGGTCAGTTTTAGCTTTCTCCACTGAGGTGCTCGACCCAGCTCAACTGGGGCACAATCGCAGTGGTTCTCCCGGTGCTACCTTAGCCGATATTACCAAAACACGGGAGCCGGGCAAACCCAACTATTGACCCAAGACATGATTCGGAGCCGATTCATATAATACTATAAGTTCGGGGTGCCGCACTTGTGAAAGTGTTCGGACTTATCACACCATAATTTTGGGGTACTTAAGCCCCTGGTGTATTGGCCGTACCAAAGTGTACGGGTGCGTAATGTCATGAAATGAGCATATGTATAGATAAAGAAAAGAGTGCAATAATAGGCAAAAGCTATGTATTGTTTATTCAAAAAGGTATTGCAATGAAAGCAAAACGATACAGATAGTGCGATAAGCAAGGGATGGGACTATCTAACATGTCCCCCTCTAGGGGTAAGCTGCGGGATGGTATGTAAAACAGGTATAATGCTCAGAATAGAGACCACCTGAACACTCGGCGTGGCTTTCGCTTCCCGGCATTGCATCGTGAGTTCGGTGATTCTAGTGCCGCATGTGACTTACGGAAAACGGAGTCCTGAAAGTAAGAAAAAGGAAGAAAAAGGAAAAAGAAAAAAGAAAAGAATGACACAATCGGGGCCCACAGTGCGGTTGAGCCGCATTCCGGGCGTGCCATGGTCGTGCCCCTCCCTTTATGCCCATGGTATCTCCAGAGCGTAGTTATGTATGCGTAGTACTGGCTTCGCAATTTCGCAAGGGCTGGGGTTGGGGCCGGATTGCTATGCGTGCTTGAATCGTGCCAGGCGGTCTTGTTGTAGGTTACTCCGGCGTGCTTGATGATGTCCCGGACGCTTAGTGGCCGGACTCGAGAATTGTTGTGAGAGGCTGCTTTGTACCTCCGCCGCGAGGGCCGCCGTGTGCTCCTCCGCTCGGAGCGAGCGTTCGGTGTTTCCATTGACCGTGATTACTCCTCGAGGGCCTGGCATCTTGAGCTTGAGGTATGCATAGTGCGGCACCGCATTGAACTTTGCAAATGCGGTTCGTCTGAGCAGTGCATGATAGCCACTGCAGAACGGGACTATATCGAAGATTAAATCTTCGCTTCGGAAGTTATCCGGGGATCCGAAGACCACTTCAAGTGTAACTGAGCCCGTACAATTGGCCTCTACACCCGGTATGACGCCTTTAAAGGTCGTCTTTTTAGGTTTAATTCTTGAGGGGTCTATGCCCATTTTGCGCATTGTATCCTGATAAAGCAGGTTCAGTTGCTACCGTCAGTCCATCGTGACTCTGGTGAGGTGAAATCCGTCAATAATTGGGTCAAGAACCAATGCGGCGAAACCGCCGTGACGGATGCTAGTGGGGTGGTCCCTTCGATCGAAGGTGATCGGGCAGGAAGACCATGGGTTGAACTTCGGGGCGACTAGCTCCATCGCATATACGTCCCTTAGTGCACGCTTTCGCTCCCTTTTGGGTATATGGGTTGCGTATATCATGTTCACCGTCCACACTTGTGTGGGAAAACCCTTCTGTCCTCTATTGTTCGGCGGCCGGGGCTCTTCCTCGTCATCGCTATGCAGCCCCTTGTCATTGACTTCGGCACTTAACTTGCACCTTGCTTGAACACCCAACAATCCCTGTTGGTGTGATTGGCTGGTTTTTCGAGGGTGCCATGTATCCGCATGGCGATCGAGTATTCGGTCCAAGTTGGGCCAGACCTGGTATTTCTTTTGAATGGCTTCTTCCGCTGACCGGGTTTAGAGCCTCTGAATCCGGCATTGACGGCCGTATCTTCAGCATTATCGCCATTAATGCGGCGCTTGTTCTTGTTGCAACGCGACCTGCCATTGCTGTCCTTGGTATCCGAACTATCAGGGTGTTTGGCCAAGTTATTGCTTCGAGCTAGCCAGCTGTCCTCTCCCGCACAAAAGCGGGTCATGAGTGTTGTGAGGGCTGCCATGGATTTTGTCTTTTCCTGTCCTAGGTGCCGGGCAAGCCACTCGTCGCGGATGTTATGTTTGAAGGCTGCAAGGGCCTCTGCATCTGGACAGTCAACGATTTGATTTTTCTTTGTTAGGAACCGTGTCCAGAATTGTCTGGCCGATTCTTCTGGCTGCTGAATTATGTGGCTAAGGTCATCGGCGTCTGGTGGTCGCACATATGTGCCCTGGAAGTTATCAAGGAATGCGGCTTCGTGTCCTCCCAACAACCAATTGATTCTTTGGCAAGGCTGTTGAGCCAATGCCGAGCTGGTCCTTTAAGCTTGAGTGGGAGGTATTTGATGGCATGTAGATCATCACCATGGGCCATGTGGATATGGAGGAGATAGTCCTCGATCCGCACCCGCAGGATCTGTGGTACCATCGTATGATTCGATGTTTATGGGTTTGAATCCTCGGGGATTTGATGATCCATTACTTCATCCGGTGAAGCATAGTGGCTGTCTTGGCGCCTCATATTGGGCTATATCACGACGTAGCTCATATGAGCTTTGTCTCATCGTGTTCGGCCCGGCCAAGTTTCTTTGTATCCGGCCGACGGTAATCATCCAGCGTCTTTAGGCGCCACGCGATCCGTAGATCGATCTTGTATGTTTTGCCTTATCCTCCAATATATCTACGCAAGTCCGTGGCGTTTTCCGTGCCTTGGTACTTTTTGAGCGGCGTCGGGGTGTGGCTTGAGCGGAGGGCCGAGAGGCTTCTCTGTCATGACCCACGGGTGGCCGGATCTGCCATGTCGTCTTGTTGGTGACTTGGGTGCTTCCTCCTCGATCGAGGCAACAACCTGCGTTTGGGGTAGCTTTTGGAGGGGCGTTCGAGTTCATACTCTTGGTGCAAGGACTTGATCCATCTGTCGATTAGCAGGTCTTGGTCACTCTAAGGTTCTTGCTGCTTTTCTTGAGGCTGCTTGTCGTGGCTATAAGTCCGTGGTTTGAAACGCTCCTATTCGGCGGGATCCTCAGGCACGACAAATTCATCGTCGTCGAGGCTTGCCTCATCTTCAGAGGGAGGCGCATAATTATCGTCTCGACCTCCCTTTCTGCCGCACTGTCGTGCGGACTTGCTTCTCCCTCCTCCTGCGCTGAGTCCTGCTGGAGGGGGTTTTCTTCGGCACTGTCCGGGGTGTTATTATCTCCCGTGCCGGAATCGCCGTTTTTATTGTGGCGGGATTTAGAGCGGCGCCACGACGCCGGGCGCTTGGTTGCTTCTTGGAGGGTCATCCTCCGTTGTTCCATTGTCGTTCCCATCTTTTGGGATGTCCACCATGTATATGTCATATGTGAGGTGGCCTTCCAAAGCGCCCCGTAGGCGCTGGGTCTTGGTCGTCTCCGCACCGTCGTCCATACCGTCGATGTCTTGAGTCAAAAGTCGAGCATGTCGGTTAGATCATCGGCGGTGGCTATAAAGTGGGTGGTGGGTGGGCGTTGAATTTCTTCGTCGTCCATATCCCAACCTTCCTGTCCGTAGTCCGGCCAGGGCTCTCCGGATAAAGAGAGAGACTTTAGTGAATTCAGGATGTCGCCAAAGGGCGAGTCTTTGAAAAGATGTCCGCGATGAACTCCATGACCGGCGCCCAATCGGGTTCGATTGGCAAGGGCGCGGAGGGTTCGAGTCCGGAGAGGAGTCCGGCACCCTGAGTCGAGGTCTTCGCAGCGACAGGGATGGAGTTTGGCTCAATCGCCCGTAGAGATCGTAGCCCCGAGGCGGTGTCCAACCACTCATCCTCGATCAGGAATCCGGCTCCGGATTAAGGGTCGGAGCGGATCTTTGGTGCGGCCTCCGAGGCCTTTGCCGGCTGCAGAGCTAGATCATGCCCATCGAGATAGTGCGACACGCTTGGCTGTGGCTCGAATCCGTCGAAGATCAAGTCTCCGCGGATATCGGCCGTATAGTTCAAACTTCCAAATCTGACCTGATGGTCAGGGGCGTAGCTTTCGATCTGCTCCAGATGGCCAAGCGAATTGGCCCGCAGTGCAAAGCCGCCGAATACGAAGATCTGTTCGGGGAGAAAAGTCTCATCCTGGACCACGTCGTTGTTGATGATCGAAGGAGCCATCGGGCCTATCGGTGACGACACAGAGGAACTCTCAATGAAAGCACCAATGTCGGTGTCAAAACCGGCGGATCTCGGGTAGGGGTCCCGAACTGTGCGTCTAGGCGGATGGTAACAGGAGACAAGGGACACGATGTTTTACCCAGGTTCGGGCCCTCTCGATGGAGGTAATACCCTACTCACCTTGATTAATATTGATGATATGGGTAGTACAAGAGTAGATCTACCACGAGATCAAGGAGGCTAAACCCTAGAAGCTAGCCTATGGTATGATTGTTGTTCGTCCTCTGGGACTAAAACCTCCGGTTTATATAGACACCGGATAGGTTAGGGTTACACAGTCGGTTACAATGGTAGGAGATCTACATATCCGTATCGCCAAGCTTGCCTTCCACGCCAAGGAAAGTCCCATCCGGACACGGGACGAAGTCTTCAATCTTGTATCTTCATAGTCTTGGAGTCCGGCCGTGATGATAGTTCGGCTATCCGGACACCCCCTAGTCCAGGACTCCCTCACCCACCACATATTCCTGGTGGGAGGCGGCCTCATTTGCCCGCAGCTGCTTCTCCTCCTCGAGGCTCCTGGTCAGGGTCTCCTCCCGAGCCCTGCTCTCCGACAGCATCTTCTCGAGACCCTCCAGCTTCAGCTTGAGGTCTTTGATGGAGTTCTGCGCGTCGGAGAGCTCCCCAGTCCTACTGATGACTGCTCCTTGCGCCTCTACCAAGGCGCGGTTGAGCGTGTCCTTCTCGCCGGACAGCTTGAGGGCCTGCTCCTTCAGCTCGTCCCGCTCCGCTTCCAGCTCCTTCACCTTACCGACATGGGCCAGAGCCTGGGCATCGAGTGCCTCTGCTCCAGCTCGCGGGTCCGTCGCGCGACAAGGGCCTCGAGCTCCTCATCCTTGCCGCGGAGTGTCGCGCTAAGCTTTGCTTCACGTGCGGAGAGGTCCTCTTCCTGAGAGTCCAAGGCGGCTTGATGTTGGTTCCAGGCGGCTTCGGCTGCGGCAGCCAAGTTCGCCGCCTCTTCCTGGGCCTTCTCGACGTCGACCATTTTCATGGTGAGCTCCACGTCGCGCTTGGCCAACTCCTCCTGGAAGGCCCTCTGCTCCTCGCGAGTCTGGTGGAACCAGGTCTGCGCCTCGGCGCCGCCTTGAAGTCCACCTCCGCATTGTCCACCGTCGCCATCCTGGACTTGACCTTGTCCAGGCGGGCACGGTAGAGCGATTGGAGCTTCCGGAAGTCGGCCCCCATGGCGCGGAAAAGCTACTCTTCTGGAGAATCGTTGTCGCCAACACCCGGCTCATCAACCACCTCAAGCCCGGTGGCGGCAAGCACCTCGCCGTCAAAGGCCTCCCCTTCGGCAGGCGCTCGGCTTGACGCCCCTAGAAGATGGACAAAAAGATCGTCGCCCACCTTCAGATATCTGCTGGGACCCGCGGTTGAGGAGGAGGGGGGCCGGTCACCCGCCACCTCTTCCTCGGCGGAGGCCTTGCCGGCCTCACCGGAAGGTCCACCGCTGGTGCCCTCGGCAGAAGCCTCGCCGGCCGCCTTGGCGGCCCCCGTAGCGGCGTTCTCGGCGGCACCCTAGGCGGCTTCGTCAGCGGCGGCCTCATCAGCATCTTTGGCGGCCTCCTCGGCGGCAATCCTGCTGGCCTCCGCCGCGGCTTCCTCAGCAATGTCTCCCACGACAGTGTCCACGTCCTCCATGTCTGTTGAAGGAGGGCCTGGGCAACAATGGGGGCAATGAAGCCAAGAAAAGAATAAGGGGAAAACAAAGACGAAGGACAGGCGACTCACCAGTGGCGGTGTGAAGCGAAGTCCCCTCTCCAAAGATTTGGCGCCGTGGCGTAGTCACCGGCACCCAAGTTCCCCTCTTCCTCCATGGGTGTAGGCTCCATGCACGATGCCCTTGCGGGGCGCCCCATGCGGCGTAGTCGATGGGGGTGGTGTGTTAGGAGCAGCCCTCTGTGGCTCCTCCTGCTGCCGCTCCCCTCCTACAAACCCGACAAGGTCAGCGTCATAGCATCGAGCGCTTACCACATGTTGAGTAAGAGGAGGGTGACGAACTTACGCTGGGGGCTGCGTCGGGGGCTGATGTCCGGGCTGCTCAGCACCACCAGTGGTGTCTCTGAGGCCCCAGCCGGGGGCTGACCGCTCGCCAAGGTCCTCGCCCTCTTCGCCCTCTGGGCCAACGTCTTTGTCTCCCTGCGAAAGCGAAAATGGATCAAGACAAGCGACCCGATCCAGAGAAGTGGAAATGACAGTAAGGAACGGAGTACTTACTCGTCGTCCGTCTCCTCCTCTTCCACCAGTTTCCTTTTCCTCTCCGAGCTGAGAGACCCGAGATCAAAAGGGAGCTCCTCATCATCATCCGAATCAACGCCTGCCGGAGGAGGTGAAGAAGGCGGCGGGGTTTGTGCGCGCCTGGATGAGGAAGGGGTTGTCGCCTTCTTCTTCTCAGCGGCCTTCGTCACCTTCGCCACTGCGTGGCCCTCGTGTGGCGCTGGACCCTCAAGGTCAATTGAGGCCGCGTAGCCCTCTTTGGGCCGGACCGGCTTGCCGGAGCCAGCCCGCAGACTCGCCGTCTTCCCCTGATTGGCGTCGAGCCCGCCGCCACGTCCTCCTCCGACGACGACTCGTCGGCCGCGTCCTCGACAAGCGGAGCTCCAGCGTCGATGCTGCTGACCTCCCCGGTGGCCGCCGCCCACAGAGTGAACTGCTCCTCCTCCGCAACCGTCGAGGCCTTGTCCTCCACACCCCCGGCGCTGCCAGCCTCCATGGCAAGTTGTGCCTCCCTCGCCCTGGTGGGGATGTAGTCCAGCTCCGCCTGGGTGGTGTCCATGACAAGCCACCGCTCGACGTCAGCATTGACGTATACCTCGATCAAGGAGTCGAAGAATTGCTGCACATCTGCATCCGTCGGCTCCTGCCAGCTCGGGACAGGGCCGTGCGCGTTGCAGTCCGGCATCATGGCAATGATCTCGGACCGGCATGAGTTATTGCACAACGGGACTACCTCACCGGCAACGAAGAACGACCCCTTGATGGCCTTGCCGACTTTTGCGGCAGTCCTCGTGGCCTTGCCGGTCCGTTCAATCTCACCATCGCGACCCACATCGAGCTGGAAGAGCCGCTGGCAGAAGTGGGCATGCGCCATCACTGTGAAGTTGTGGTCGAGGCCAGGGCGGAGCCGCATAATGTCAGCCGGGTTCGTAAAAAGCCAGGCTGGCCTCCCCTTGTTATGTAAGGGGGCGATCCGGCGGCGAATAAAGTCCGCCCCGATCATTTCCAGGGTGAGCCCAGCCCGGGTCAGCCGGAGGTTCCTGGTGGTGGCGACAGTAAGCCTCTCGTCGGCAGCATCTACATGACCCCAGTTGCTGCCGCGGACCGGCGGCGTCCGACGGACCTTGCAGAATTCCGGCGGGTCTTCGTCTTCAATCCAGCACCACCGGCCACGCCATTCATCTCACCTCTCCTTCATGGCGCCGTCCGGGTACGCCCCCTTGGATCTTGAGACCCAGGCGACGCATCCGGAGACGGCGCCTCCGGGCTGGATTCGAGGGGAGAAATAATGGCGGAAGAGTGTCGTGTTGGGCTATACTCCGGCAAAGCCTTCGCAAAGATGCGCGAAGAGAGCCAGGCACGCCACCGCATTTGGCGTGAAATCCAAGAGGCGAAAGCCGAAGGTGTGCATGATGTCGCAGAAGAAATCGGAGAAAGGGGGGCATAACCCGCAAGAAAAGTAATCAACAAAAAAGGGATACCGATTTGGAGCAGGATCGGCGCAAGCGGCAGGAATGACGCACGTCGCCGGGTGCCCCGAATTCTCTCCCCCCGTCTTCACTCCCCATAAGGGCTTGAAGGAGGCCAGGAGTTCATGAACACCAATCGACGAGGGGATGAAGAAGGCGGATTTCGTCCTGTCCCCGACAACAAGGCTCTCCGGCGGCTCCACGGTCCCAGAGCTCTTAGCCACCCCCTTGCCCTTGGCGGATTTGGGCGCCATGGCGGCCAAGAAGTTTAAAGGAGTGAAGAAGGAGGGTGGCGAAGCAGCGATGGCGGGCGACGGCGAAAGGCTTAGGAGGGAAGGAAGAGAGGAAACGGCGGCTCTGAGAATGGAAAAGGTGCGAGAGAGGAGGAGAAAGTGAGCAGCGTGCCCACGGTTATTCCTTCTTATGGGGGGAAACGCGGGCCGCCTCCTTTCACATTAACTGTGACGTGACGCATGCATGCAGAGCCCAGCCCCACGCATGCCGCCCACGTCACACACGCCTCCCCACGCCAAGCCACGCGCGGGAGGCGCGGGAAGTGCAGCGTGTGAAAAGACTTACCGCGGTAAAAACCACACTGCCTGCCCACACACCGTTTTTGGGCCTAGCCCAACGACGCTATTGCGCTTACGTGTGGCCCAGGCCCGGGGGCTCCTGTCGGTGTACAAAAAGAGGGGTACACTTTTTGTACCCCTATAATCTGCACGGCAGTCTGAGCCGCAGGCACCACCACACTGAGCAAGGCAAGGGAGGTGAGCCGAGGTAAGGACGAAGCACGAAAGGAGCAGAACGACGCCAAGATCAAGACCACAAAGAGCAAAGGGGACGAGGCGGACTCCCCCGGCGAGACCCTTGCCGGGGGGCGGTTTTAGCAAACCCGGCAAGACCCTTGCCGCGGCCGCTTGCCCCACACCTGCGAAGCGGATCACCCTTGAGTCCACCGCCCCCATGGGGCAAGGATTCGGGAGACATCCCCGTGGTGGTATGCAGATCTTTGTGAAGACATCCAAGATCAGATACACCTGACGGAAGGCAGCGACCCTTGGCGGGATCCCAGCCAAGGAGGACCCTGAGGCCCCGGCAAGAGCCTTGCCGGGGATGACAAGAGGCGCCACGGCAAGACCCTTGCGGGGCCCGCAAGACCCTTGCCGGGGCCGGCAAGACCCTGCCGGGGCTACTGGCGAGGCCCTTGCCAAGGACACTCGAGGCCACCATCGGGCCCAGCGCCAATCAAACCTTCACCGCCGTTCGCATGCATTGCCGATCCAACCAGTGGCGAGGCACTGCGTGGCGGCAAGCGGATCTTCGTGGAGACCCACCGCTGCGCCACCTCGGTACTGCACCGCCTACATGGCATCACGGGCACCGCTGGCCAGGGCGCGTGTCGACACGAAAGGGAGCGGCGACGGACGAGACAGGGCTCTCCCCCGTCCCCGATAAAGCAAGGACACCTAAGCGAGACGCATTAGTGGCACCTTGTCATGTAATGTGAGGGATAAACTCGTATCACTGTACCCTTTCCACCTCCTGTGTGCCACCGTGGCAACCCCTTTCCCTATAAAAGGAGGCCCAAGGCCACCAGGAGGAGGATTCGGCTTTTTGGAGATCCTCACGCCCCATTGCTAGTTCAAGAACACCAGATAAACAAACCACCAAAGCAGGAGTAGGGTTTTACGTATCCTCGCGGCTCGAACCTAGATAAAGAGACCGTGTGCTATCTGTTTGATCCGCTCTTCTCACGACCCCCGCGCCCCGCAACCGTAGTAGGGATTCTTGTGATCCCATAGGTGTCGTTCCTACACTGACACCTACTACGTGTTATGATCCGGCAACCCCGGAGTGACAGTAGTCGGCACCACTCCCGGTGATGAACGTAGTTTGAGGAGTTCATGTATTCACCATGTGTTAATGCTTTGTTTCGGTTCTCTACTAAAAGGAGACCTTAATATCCCTTAGTTTCCAATAGGACCCCACTGCCACGGGAGGGTAGGACAAAAGATGTCATGCAAGTTCTTTCCATAAGCACGTATTACTATTCACGGAATACATGCCTACATTATATTTATGAAGTGGAGCTAGTGTCGTGCCCTAGGTTATGTCTGTCTCATTATGTATATCATACAACAAATTACCGATCCAATGCCTACGAATTTATCATATATTGTCCCTGGTAAGTTACTATTGTTGTTGTTACTATTGCACTTGTTACAAAACTACTGCTATCACTGTTACCATTATTATTACTGTTGTCACTATTTTCAAAATTATCATACTACTTTGCTACTAATCACTTTATTGCAGACAATTAATCTCCAGGTGTGGTTGAATTGACAACTCGGCTGATAATACTTACAAATATTCTTTGTCTCCCCTTGGGTCGTATCTATAAATTTGGGTTGAATACTCTACCCTCGAAAACTGTTGCGATCCCATATACTTGTGGGTTATCATCTACACGAATGAATTTGATATTGGATGTAGGTTTCTCGTCCACCCAAAGAGGTAGAAATGAAACAAATCTGTTTTCTATGCGATTTGTTCATCAGTTACTTGGCATCGTTTCCACTTTTTCCTACCCTAGGGTTAGGACACAGTTGGGCATTTGAAGTGGATCGACGAAGAATGTAAGGAGAGAGCGAGGACCGTGATCCATAAGCTCGCTAATGAAAAGTTGATGCTACAGAAATCAATTATGGAGAAGGACAAGCAGATAGCTTTTTTAGGGAAAAGCCTACTTTTATGGTGTTTTTAAGATTCTGTATATGAATTTGTTAAACTCGTGCAAGTTTTTATACCACGGGTGTTATTAACTCTACGTGTGTATGATATCGTAAATCTTATTCCATATAGTTGAGCAAAATAAATAAATATGGCGTGCTCCAATATCTTTATGAACCACGGGTGTAATTTATTTATTTATTTTGCTGAATTTTTTTGGATCTATTCATCAACATTATGGCAGTAAAAAAAGAAACAATAGAGATTACATCAATGTCTAAGACCATCTAGCGACGACCACAAGCAATGGAGCAAGCCTAAGGCATGCGCCGTCATCGCACTTCTCTCACCGGAGTCGGTCAAACTTTATTATACTCCCTCCGTTCGAAAATACAGTGTGTCTTCGATTTCGGTGCTTCAACTTTGACCATAAATTTAACCAATGAGACCGACTGCGGCGGGAGCAAAATTATACCAATGAATTCGTATTCAAAATAAGTTTTCAATTATATAATTTTTTATCACACCGCAGTCGGTCTCGTTGGTTAAATTAATGGTCAAAGTTGAACATCATAAAGCGCGGGCGCACTATATTTCGGAATAGAGGGAGTAGTAGACAGTCGAGAAGTCTCTGGGGAAGACCAGAAAAATATAAAATATTTGACTTTAAAAAAATAAATCTTTAATATTTTTTCTTTGAACACAATACAGACGCAAACGCGTATATATACGCGTATACACTCACCCCTATCAACGCACACACGCACATCCTACCCTATGAGCATCTCCGAAAGACTGAGCCGGCATATCATCTTGAGAGTTACGAAGTCACCATAAGCGCCTCGTCGTTGACTGGAACGTCTTATTCCAATCCAGGATAATGCGAGCACCAGGATTTGAACCCTGATGGGCTGGGATACCACTGTTTCTCTAATCATCTAAGAGCATGGTTAACAATATAGCCAGCTGCTGGCTATATGATGTTGCCATGTCACATATAGTCAAGCTTATAGCCAACATGTACAATAGCTAGATATAAATATGTACTACTTTGTTGATACATGGCCCATCCCACTCTCTCACAAAGTACCTAGGAGCACGTGCTGCAGCCAGCTGTTAACTAGTAGCCCGCTTATCTTATCTCTCCTTTTCTCTCTCTTCCAAGTAAGCAAGAATATAACATTTAATGTCTTACAGCCCGCCTACATCACCTTATTGTACTTGCTCTAAGAGGGTGTTTGGTTCCAGGGACTTTTTTGTGTTGGGACTAGAAAAAGTCCCTAGCAAACCAAACAGGGTGGGACTTTTTGGGACTTTTTGCTAAAAGTCCTTAGAAGCACCTCATTTTAGATTTTTTTTTAAAAGTTCTAGGGACTAGAAAAAAAAAGTCCTAGGACTAGACTAGAGAACCAAACACCACATAAACCACATGTTGATTCGCTAAATCTTTAATTATTTTGAAAGGAAAGGAGTACGGTACGAAGCATCAGAGATAACGGTAAGCATTTGATGGCGTCCCGATGGTAAATAATTGACTCCAAACTCCGAGGGCAGGCGAAGTGCTTGCGTGAGGAGCGCCCAGAAAGGACAGGCATTGGTTGATGGTGGACTCTGCGGTCGGGTACAGGCATCCCAAGACAGTTTGTCTCCTCATCTGTCATCACTCCTTTCTCTGGGTTTTACAGCCACTCTACCACGTCTTTAATGAAAACCCAGACGAGTTAAAGCAAGCGTGCAACAGGCGTGTACCATTACGTGGTCCATCTTTACGGAGCAGGTATGCATGTGAATATGCCGGGTTAAAGAATTTTGAAGCATCAACAACATGATTGCTGCCTTTGTGTTATTTTAAACTTAGGCATATAGACTGCTAATACTACTCCGTAGATATCAGGCCGAAATCACTATTCTGACTCTTTCAACAAACTTTGTCACAAAGTGAATTCGACATAAAAGTATTTCATGATCTAACCTTTTTAGCAACGCCATAGCCCGCGGCGTTGCTGCCCAAAATGAAAACGCCGAGCTAGCTAGCGTTCTTGTCCAAATAAGAAACACCGAGGTAGCTAGCTAGCGTTGCGGACCAGGTAAGAAATGCCATAGAGCTTGGCGTTTCTTCGCTGGCACCCAGCCCACCCGCTGCCCCGTCGGGGTCTTTCTCCTCAGCCGCTAGAGACGCCAGGCTAGAAACGCCAAGGTCGGCGACGTTTCCAGCCTTCTTAGAAACGCTAAGGTAAAAAACTGCTTCATAACCAGGGCCTAAACGCCAAGCCTTTTGGCGTTTCTTACTTGGTCACAAACGCCATGAACTTTGGCATTGCTTACCCGGTGAAAAACGTCGAGCTACTTTGATGTTTTTTCTTGGTCAAAAACGCTGGCTAGCTCGGCGTTTTTATGTTGGGTAGAAAACGCGGCGGGTTATGGCGTTGCTAAAAGGGTCAGAACGTAAAATACTTTCGCGTCGAGTTTATTTTATGACAAAGTTCGCTAAAAGGGTCAGAATAGTGAAAAAGGCCCGGATATCATCGCTGCGTGCACGAGCCCCGTGATCGTGCGCTCACCTAGTTACACTTCCACCCACGCCATCACTGTACCACGGGCACCACGATACAAATTAGGAGTCGTGCTGCATCGCTCATCTTCCTACTGGCCGATTCGATCCGTTGGCCGGTCCTATCACGCTCAATCGCTCATCGGGACGTACGCACGCATGCAGCCCGATCGCATCCATCGCGACACAGGCGCCCGGCGACTCCTGGTCTGCTCGGGGGCGTACTCGGCCGTGCGGTGCGGACGTCGCCAGCACGCGCGCGCGGTGACAGCTCCCGTTCCAGCTCCGACGTCCGCGTACCTTCGCCCTCGGCGCTCGACCCGTCCACTCCAGCTGCGAAGCTCCGAACGCGAGGAGAAGGGACGACGTACGGACTGGACCGGTGTGGCCACGACGACGATCGATCGCCGAATGAGAAGCGACGGAACCTCCAAGCTGCGTCCCGTCCATCAGACACTAGCCAGCGACCGACCTGCGTACTGTGCCTCGGGCTGGGCAGTCGGGTGGGATTGGGAACGCATCTCGTCTGCTTTTGGTCGATTCGTTTCGTTTCGACCGCCTACTGGCCCCTAGGTCCCGGGGCCATGTGCTTTCAACAGTGCGCAGCGTACGTACGTACTACACACAACACAAACTCGGCTAGCTTTTTACCCACGAATCGAGGTTAGCCAATGGCATAAGCGTACAAATCCGTGCGCACGTACGTACCGCGTACAGTACGACGCTTGTTCAACAGCGCATTCATTGCCGGACCCAACCGATATTTTCATGTCAAGTGAGATCTACAGCAAAGAGGCCGATCAGTTTGCGTGGGCGCGGCGCACGTGCACCGAACTCGGATGCCCGAGAGGCAGTGTTGCGCTCACATCCATAGCCGGCCGGCCGGTGCATCAGCATCACGACATTGTTCAAAGGCCCTGAAGATTCCTACCGTACCAAACGGCAAACGTGCTTCGCATTCCCTTTGATTCATTGATTGAGTGCCAAAACCACGCACGGAGTACGTCCGTATATTCCAGCGATCCAGCTCATGATCGTTGTGACTGAGCATGACCATTCACCGGTCTGCTAGCTGCCTGGTTAGCTCAGCTCAAGACGCGTCAAGCTAGGCTGCTAATCATCATTGCTCCAAATAATTGTGCGAACTGCTGGCGTCGCTGGCGTTAGATCTACTGCACATAGCAGCATGGCACTATGGCAGCAGCACTATTTTTTGCTTGCTTGGAGCGATCTCTGCGCCCGATAGAGTCTGAATCATTGCAGTTGCAGCCTATCCGTCCGGGGCATGACATGGTACGCACGCATGCACGGACTGTAATCGCTGGTAGAAACAGGCTTACAGTTACAGGCTGCCCATGACTAAGTAGCTGCTTCGACTAGCCTTGATCCTACTGCCCCGACTTAGGGACTGGGGCGATCGATCTGCCGAGAAATTTATTGTTGATGCATAGGACTTCGGCGACGATTAGAGGTCTCGGGTCTCAACATGCCCAGTCTGGGTGGTATAGCAACGGGATTCACATACCACTAGTTTTTTTCTTCTAAAAAAACATGTACATATGTACTGATAAATGTACGCGGGAAGACCAAACGGACTTGCGAACAACGACGGGCCTTCCGATCCGAAATAAGTATTGCAGTTTTAAATTGGGGTTAGCACTTATTATGGATCGAAGGTAGTAGTTTTTTTAGGGGCAAAAATAAAATGAGGAAGAAAGGGAGGAGAAGGGCTTTTGATTTAAAGAAAAGAAAGGGAGGAGGGAAATGAGCAAGTGTGGTTTTGTCTGACTATGGTTGCAACTTATGGGGCTCCGCAAGCTTATGACACCCCGATCAGGCTACTGGGTGTGTGACATTAGGGCGGGAGCGTCTAGTCAGTCCCACCTATTTAGCGCGTATGTCAATCAAAATCACTAATTAAAGGATACTCCCATCGGTCCGTTTTACTTCGCATATAAGAATTGTCAAATTTCATAAAGTCTGATATAAAAAAAATCAACATATACAATACTAAGGTTGATATTCATGATGCCTCTAATTATATAGATTTCATATTGTGAATGTTGATATTCGGTTTTTCAGTTTCATGACAAACCGGGAAAAACAAGAAAAATGAAACTGGAAAAAATATCAAAAACAGAAAAAAAAGCATAGTTGTGCCTTTTCACTTTATTTTCAGTAGCACGGGTTGTGTTTTTTTGGGGGGATGCACAACTGTGCTTTTCCTTTCCATGAAGCAGAGTTCTGCTTCTCGCAGAATCACAACTGTGCCTTTTCCATTTCTTGAATGCACAAGTTGTGCTTGGTTGTGCTTTACATGAGAAAGAAAACGTAAAGTGGAATCTCGAGAGAAACTTAGAAAAAATCGAGCGTAATCCTAAAACAAAAAAATACCGAAAATGCATGTAGAAAAGAGAAGGAAAAAATAGCACCTGTAGGCTGCGCACCAAGTGGCGTCCCCCAGCCCACCTAAAGTGCCAGCTGGGCGTCCAACAAAAAAAACGAAAGAAGAAACAAGCGAGCATCTGGACCGATCACATAACTAAAACAAAATTGCTCAAAGAAAAAACATAACTAGAAAAAAGAAAACAATAGGCTAGCCCACTAGAAACAGAATGATGATACGCGCTGCAAGCGGGATATAGTCCTCGTATCGCACAATACTACTCGGAAGGGAAAACCATAGTTTTTGTCTTTTTTAAGGCAAACTCACAAAGCTCTAAAGCTCTATTAAACCGTCACAATATTAAAAGAGACGAACATTCGGGAGCAACTAATTGACGAGCGTTTCTTTGAAAGCCTTGCAACGATCACTTGCGGGTGGGTTGAGAGCGCGCCAATTGGCGTGCTCTCAGCCGCTGCCACGTGTTGCACTTTGGGCACTCCCTCGGGAGACTTTTTTTTTGCACGCGTTTTCAGCTTTTAAATCTGTTTTTTGGGGGGTGACTTTTTGTTTTCCACCGGTCTTTCTTAGCTTTTGGATAAGAAAAAAAAATCACGTGAAAAAACATGTTTCTTTTGCTTCTGCGAGAGGCACGGCCGTGCTTCTCGAAAATGAAAAAAAAATGTGTTTTTTATTTTTTTTTCGCGAGAGGCACGACCATGCCTCTCGGAAATAGAAAGAAAACATGTTTTCTTTATTTCTTTCCTTCCGCGAGAGGCACGTTTTTACTTCCCCGCGAAGCATGGTTTGCTCACGAGAGGGACGGTCGTGCTTCCCGGAAACAGAAAAAAAAACTCGTTTTCTGTTTATTTTTTCCTTCCACGAGAGGCATGGTTATGTTTTCGTGAGAGGCACAGCGTCCCTCTTGAAAATGGAAAAAAAATGTTTTTTTCCTTCCGCGGGAGGCACGTTTTTGCTCGCGCAAGAGGCACGGCCGTGCCTATTTCGGAAAGGAAAAAAATCTTGCTCCCGGTTCAGTTTTTCATCCGGTTTATTTCATGAAAAAAAGTTCATCAGAACCTATCAACATGGGATATAGTTTTTAAGATCTCGAAGCGAGAAATCTAAAGATGAAAACGGTTCGAGATTTGGACGCATGGTTTAAGACATAAAACGTTTTGAATAAATGGATTTACAAAAAAAGGAAAAACTCACAGGTTGCAACAAGTGGCGCACAGCGCGCCACTTGTCGCCACCTGAAGGGTGGGAGTGATCTTTGCAAAGAGTACTCCTCAATTAGTGATTTCGCGAACATTCCGTTTATTATGAGAAAACAAATTCACGTATCCAGTGCGCTTCGTAATGGTCCACGCCCAGTACGACACACATCTACTACACATTGATATGTGTACACACTCCCTCCGTTCTACAACGTAGTGTGTCCACGCTTTCCGAGATTCAACTTTGACCGTCAATTTAACCAACGAGACCCGGGACAAAAACTATATCACTAAATTCATAAATATTAATTTAGTGATATAATTTTTGTCCCGCTGCAGTCGGTCTCGGTATTTAAATTTACGGTCAAACCTGAATTTCGGGAAGCGCGGACGCACTACAATGTGGCATGGAGGGAGTACATAATTAGTTACTCCCTCCGTAAAGAAATATAATAATGTTTAGATAAGTAAAGTAGTAATCTTAACACTCTTATATTTCTTTACAGAGGTAGTATTTTTTTTCCTTTTTTGTTTTTTGTGTTTACATTTTCTACTACTTTCACTTTTTTTTACAAAAATTACTTTACTAAATTTATAAAAAAAATACTAAACTGGTATTAAAAATATTAATGGAATGCAAAACTTTTGTTTGGGTAATTTGTAAAAAAATGTATCAATAGAAAAATTATTCATCATGTTTAAAAATGTTCAAACATTTGAAACAGATGTTTAGGACATAGCAGTAGCTTATTCTACAATATAAAAAATAATTTCCACAATTTTGCTAATGTCTGTACCTTACAAGAACAAAGTCCGTCACACTGAAAAAAATATATACACTTTTAAAAATTTTTTATTTTTATTTTTTAAAAATGCTTCTGTATATATATATATATATATATATATATATATATATATATATATATATAATGTAATTAGTAAAAAATGCTTGTACCATTTAGAAAACAATTCATGACGTTTTAAAATTATTTTTCATGCCATTTACCGAAAAAGTACATGAAATGTGTAAAAATATACATACCATTTAAAAATTTATTTAACATACGACTGCAAATGTTCACCATATATTTAAATGTAAATTACATTTTCATTTTTTGAATGTTCATCATGTATAAACATAAAAGTATTCAACATGTAATTCTAAAATGTTTGACATTTATGTAAAAATATTAACTTTGATACGAAAAATGTTCAGCATGTATATAGAAGTCTAACATGAATTTTCAAAAAAGAGAAGGAAATAAAAGAAAAAATAAATATCAAAAGGAAAAAATAAAAACTAAAAAAACGATGAAAGTCTATAATAAAACACATAAAAAATAAATCAAAAAATCGTATGGAACATTCCTAAAGAAGGTGTGAGGTTCTACAAACAAGTCTCGGAAACTTCCCAAATTTCTCGCTAACACACCTATTAGGTCAGCCAATGTTAATCTCTGTAGGCAAGATCGATGGATGTTTCATAGTAAGTGTGATATAGCTTCTGCGCATTAGGGCTGCCCACGCTCTGCCCGATTGTGGGTCGTCGATTGGAGGTGGTCTCGTGTCTCAGCATGTCCAGTCTGGGTGGTATAGCAACTGGATTCACACACTGCAAGTTTTTTTTCTAAAAAAACATGGCCATATGTACCTTTTTTAGAATGTACTCACTTTGTTTTTATTTACTCTGCATATTATAGTTGACCGAAGTCAAACTTCGTAAAGTTTGACCAAGTTTATAGTAGACAACATAAAAATTACCATAACAAATCTATATGATGTGCAAGTACATTCAATAATGAATCTAATGGTATTTGATGTGTTATTGTATATATTAATATGTTTGTCTATAAACTTTGTCAAAATTTACAAAGCATGATTTTGACCAAAGCTAATTTGCAGAGTAAATAAAAATCGAGGGAGTACTGATAACCATATATATGTAGGCGGAAAGAGGAAACAGAGTTGCGAACAACGACGGCAAAGGAATCCATGCCGCCGCTAGATTTTTCTTTTTTTGAGGTTGTGCCCGCCGCTAAATTTGGAAAGCATAAATGAGGAAGAAAGGCCACAAAAAAGGTACTCCCTACGAACCAAAATAAGTATCGCGGTTTTCAATTAGGGTTAGTTCAAAACAGTTCAAATCGCAACACTTATTATGGATCGAAGGTAGTAGTTTTTCAGGGCAAAAAAATGGGAAAGAAAGGGAAGAGAAGGTCTTTTGATTTGAAGAAAAAAGGAGGAGGGAAATGAGCAAGTGGGCTTTTGCCAGACTATGGTTGCAACTTATGGGGCTTCGCATGCTCATTCCAGCCCGATCAGGTTACTGGGAGTGTTAGATTAGGGCGAGACCCTCTAGTCAGTCCCACTTATTTAGCGCGTATGTCAATCAAAATTACTAATTAAAGGATCCTCCATCCGCTCTATTTTACTTCGCATATAAGAATTGTCCGAAGTCAAATTTCATAAATACTGATAGTATTTATATAGAAAAAATCAACATAAACAAATACTAAAGTTGTACTATATGAAAATTAAATTCATGATGCCTCTAATTATATTGATTTCATATTTGTGAATGTTGATATTCGGTTTTTCAGTTTCATGAAAAACCAGAAAAAACAGAAAACAAACAAATGAAATTGTAAAAAATATCAAAAATAGAAAAAACCAAACGCATAGTTGTGCCTTTTCACTTTATTTTCAGAAGCACGGTTAGCATGGGTTGTGCTTTTTTTGGGATGCAAAACTGTGCTTTTCCTTTCCGTGAAACATAGTTTTGCTTCTCGCATAAGCATAAGTGTGTCTTTTCCATTTTTTGAATGCACAAGTTGTGCTTAGCTGTGCTTCACGTAAAAAAACATAAAAAAATCACGAGAGAAACTTAGGAAAAACGAGCATAATCCTAAAACAAAAAATATCCAAAAATGCATGTAGAAAAGAGAAGAAAAAAATAGCACCCGTAGGGTGCGCCCAACAGGCGATACGTGGGACGGTTGGGCGCACCAAGTGGCGTGCCCCTGGCCCACCTAAAGTGCCAGCTGGGTGTCCTCCAAAGGGGTAACCCTTAATTAGTTGCTCCCACTAGGTCGCTTGATAAACACTAAACACGTACTCCCCATCTTGCTTCCTTTTATTTCTGGGCTGGCCCACTTTATACATTATAGAATATTTTTGAGAGACTCCCGACAGTTCCGGGAAAGTTATAAGACCTTCTCAGATTACGTTTTTTCTCTCTCTAAGTTTTCTTCTTCTTTTTTCTATGTCTTTGTTCCATTTTTTATTTCTCGTTGTTCCATTTTCATTTCGGTATTTAAATTCCCAAACATCTATTTCAAAATTTTCATTTTTTTCTTAAAATTGTGAACAACTTTTCAAAAAGTAAACATAAAATGAATTAAAAATATATACAATGTGTATGCAAAAAAGTAGACATAAAAATGAATTGAAAAATGTACAATCTGTATGCAAAAAGTAGACATAAAAAACGAATTATGTTAAACATGTATATAAAAAAGGTTCCTAAGGTATACAGAAAATATACAATACTTTATACAGAAAATAGAATTAAAATATATGTTTAAAAGAATGTTAATCATGCATTTAAAAATTTAACATTTACCTAAAATGTTTCTGATGTATAAACAAATGTACAATATGTATGCAAAAAGTAGACATGAAAAATGTTATAATGTATTTACTAAATATTAAATGTGTACATGAAACTGTTCTTAATATTTACAAAAAAGTATACTTGCAAAAACTAGACATAAAAACCTGCGTGAAGAAATATAATAGCGTTTAGATCGCTGACTTAGTGATCTAAATGCTTTTATATTTGTTTACAGCGGGAGTACATGTTTAATAAAATATTAATCATGTTTAAAAAAATTAACATCTACATAAAAATGTTTCTGATGTATAAAAAATACAATGTGTATGCAATAAGCAAAAATAAAAAATATTTATTAAGAAACAGAAAATGGAGAAAGAACAGAAAGGAAAATTATACTACTATTAAAAGAGCAAACATGACTTCTCCTAAAGCCACACAACAAACTGTACACAGAATAACCTATACCGTCAGATCAGATCAACCTAAGCACATCCTACTGCCTACATTACGCGAACAGTCTGCCGTCTAGATGAACGTCTGAGATGAAATGTTCTCACGAAAGCGACGTGATCTGCCTATTCATTTAGCGCTCGCGCTCCCGATCCCGGCCCCGCCTGACCCGTGATTTTGGGCACGATTCCCCTTCTATTTCTCCCTGGATCGAGAAATATGGATTCGCAGCAACGTTGCGCCGCCGGCCCTCCCTTCCCTTCCTCTTCGGTGCGCTTCCTAATCCACCCCGCGATAGACGCTGCGGAGGTTGGCCCGACGCGGGGCTGGTGAGCGTCGAGGGGTCGCAGCAGTAGAGGGGGAGGTCGGACATGGCGGGGAGTAGGCGGCGAGGCGCGCGGCAATAAAGGTGTTTCACTCGACGATCTCTTCCGGTGGAGCGGGAGGTGGTTGGAGGAGGAGGAGGAGGCGGGCGCCCCTGCAATTCGAGGAGAGAGAAGCGGTTCTGCCGAGCCATCGCGCCCTGCGTCACCCGCTCTGCCGCCAGAAGCCTACCGCACTCCATCGAGGCCCGGTGCCACGACCGAGGGGCGCCCAGGAAGCCCACGAGTGGACAACCAGGAGGCGACGTGGATCACAAGGCGACAAGAACAACGTCGCAGGTGAGTTCCACCACCGCTGGAACCTTCTTTCTCCATGTTCAGTTGCACATCTTATCATCCTAATCTGCTACTCCAGGACTATTTGTGTATACAGTTGTTATATCCTATGCTACTCTCACAATTTTGATCCCAAGTTATGTGCTTGGTGTGTATAACTGTACCTTATTTTGCAGTGGCTGTCGGGGCAGCAGCTTCACACTACCAAACCGCCTTAGGCTTCAAAATCTGGTAATTAATCCAACTCCCCCTCCGCCTCCTTAGTTCGGAAATTGGTTGGTGGTGTACAGTGGAGACTAAAATTTCAGTGGAGGCTTCTTTCCACAATTATGTTCATCTCAGCCATAAGATAGAGAGAGATCAATAGATAACATATCTTTCAGTAAAAAGTAAATTGCAGCCTTTGTTGAACCGTAGGTTTGCAAGTTTCTAGGATCGAGACTTACAAACATGTAAATGTAATTAATTAGACTGGCCTACTCCTCTACAAGATTGCTGAGATTCAACATTCAGGGGAGTATCACATATGGAAAATCCTCCACAACTGACCAGACTGTTTGAATTGTTTTTGATGGTCTTTATTTGAATTTTGTAAGTGTGAATAAGCAGGAAAGCTTCGAGAGAAATCAGTGCATCATTTCTTATGCAACTGCTACTGCAGTCGATTCCTTTCCAATGCAAGCGCTGGTAATATCTTTCTACAGAACTTTTTCCTTTGTTTGCAAATGTGAAAGAAAAAATATCCACAGCTATGGTGTGTGGATTATTATTCTCCTTAAACAACTGGCACCACTACTTTCTACATCGGTGAAGGCGTTTGGATAATAGAGCCACAAAAACATCTAAATCTAGGGATGCAGTGAATATGTGATGTTTTTTTTCTTGATGTGCAGGGTGGTACAGTTGGATAGTTGTTCGTCAGGACAATTTTCTTTGAAGTTCAGGCTGGTATGACAAAAATATTTGCTCACGGTGTTCGTAAGTCATAGATGTACAAATGATGTTATTTCTTGAAGTCAATTTGAAATTTGTGTCCATTGTGATTAACAAATAAACTACTCATCATGATCTTATTTGTATATTTTGAAATTGTGTCCTGGTTGATGTATTAGGACAACATGGTTAGTCCAAATTTAATTAGTAGTATACTTCAGTTCAGTTGAACATAGTAAGTACGGTTTATAAGAAATTATCAAAATTATCTGCTGTGAAGAACACGTCAGGCTTGTGTTTTCAATCTCCCTGTACTTCCTGTTGGAAATATGCCCTAGAGGCAATAATAAATTAGTTATTATTATATTTCCTTGCTCATGATAATCGTTTATTATCCACGCTATAATTGTATTGATAGGAAACTCAGATACATGTGTGGGTACATAGACAACACCATGTCCCTAGTAAGCCTCTAGTTGACTAGCTCGTTGATCAACAGATGGTTACGGTTTCCTGACCATGGACATTGGATGTCGTTGATAACGGGATCACATCATTAGAAGAATGATGTGATGAACAAGACCCAATCCTAAGCCTAGCACAAAGATCGTAGTTCGTATGCTAAAGCTTTTCTAAAATGTCAAGTATCATTTCCTTAGACCATGAGATAGTGCAACTCCCGGATACTGTAGGAATGCTTTGGGTGTATCAAACGTCACAACGTAACTGGGTGGCTATAAAGGTGCATTACAGGTATCTCCGAAAGTGTCTGCATTGGGTTGGCACGAATCGAGCCTGGGATTTGTCACTCCGTGTGACGGAGAGGTATCTCTGGGCCCACTCGGTAGGACATCATCATAATGTGCACAATGTGATCAAGGAGTTGATCACGGGATGATGTGTTACGGAACGAGTAAAGAGACTTGCCGATGAGATTGAACAAGGTATCGGGATACCGACGATCGAATCTCGGGCAAGTACAATACCGCTAGACAAAGGGAATTGTATACGGATTGATTGAGTCCTTGACATCGTGGTTCATCCGATGAGATCATCGTGGAACATGTAGGAGCCAACATGGGTATCCAGATCCCGCTGTTGGTTGTTGACCGGAGAACGTCTCGGTCATGTCTACATGTCTCCCGAACCCGTAGGGGTCTACACATAAGGTTCGATGGCGCTAGGGTTATAAAGGAAGTTTGTATGTGGTTACCGAATGTTGTTGAGTCCGGATGAGATCCCGGACGTCACGAGGAGTTCTGGAATGGTCCGGAGGTAAAGATTTATATATGGGAAGTCCTGTTTTGATCACCGGAAAAGTTTGGGTTTTTCCAGAACGCATCTGGGACCACCGGGAGGGTCCCGAGGTCCACCAAGTGGGGCCACTAACCCCGGAGGGCTGCATGGGCCAAGTGTGGGAGGGAACCATCCCGGTGGGCTGGTGCGCCCCACAAGGGCCCAAGGCGCCTAAGGAGAGGAGAGAGGGCAAACCCTAAGGCGAGATGGGCCTTAGGGCCCATACTGGTGCGCCTCCTCTCCCCCTCCACCGGCCGCCACCCAGATGGGATTGGGGCTGGCCGCCGCCCCTAGGGTGGAACCCTAGAGGCGCAGCCCCTCCCTCTCCCTATAAATACTTGAGGCTTGGGGTCTGCCCAACACAAGAGTTTTGTCCCTCTATTGGTGCAGACCAGCCTCTCCACCTTCTCCTCTCCCGTGGTGCTTGGCGAAGCCCTGCTGGATTGCCACGCTCCTCCACCACCACCACGCCGTTGTGCTTCTGCTGGATGGAGTCTTCCTCAACCTCTCCCTCTCTCCTTGCTGGATCAAGGCGTGGGAGACGTCACCGGGCTGTACGTGTGTTGAACGCGGAGGTGCCGTCCGTTCGGCACTAGGATCTCCGGTGATTTGGATCACGACGAGTACGACTCCTTCAACCCCGTTCTCATGAACGCTTCCGCTTAGCGATCTACAAGGGTATGTAGATGCACTCTCCATGACTCGTTGCCTAGAATCTCCATAGATTGATCTTGGTGATGCGTAGAAAATTTTGAATTTCTGCTACGTCCCCCAATAGTGGCATCATGAGCTAGGTCTATTGCGTAGATTCTTTGCACGAGTAGAACAGAACGTAGTTGTGGGCGTTGATGATGTTCAATATGCTTACCGTTACTAGTCCAATCTTGTTTCGACGGTATTATGGGATGGAGCGTCCCGGACCGACCTTACACGTACACTTACGTGAGACAAAGTTCCACCGGTGACATGCACTTGGTGCATAAGGTGGCTAGCAGTGCCGATCTCTCCCACTTTAGTCGGAACGGATTCGATGAAAATGGTCCTTATGAAGGGTAAATAGCAATTGGCATATCACGTTGTGGTTTTATGAGGTAAGAAAGCGTTCTTGCTAGAAACCCATAACAGTCACGTAAAACATGCAAACAACAATTAGAGGTCGTCTAACTTGTTTTTGCAGGGTATGCTATGTGATGTGATATGGCCAAGAAGAATGTGATGAATGATATGTGATGTATGAGATTGATCATGTTCTTGTAATAGGAATCACGATTTGCATGTCGATGAGTATGACAACCGGCATGAGCCATAGGAGTTGTCTTTATTTATTGTATGACCTGCGTGTCATTAAACAACGCCAAGTAATTACTTTACTTTATTGCTAACTGGTAGCCATAGTAGTAGAAGTAATAGTTGGCGAGACAACTTCGTGGAGACACGATGATGGAGATCATGGTGTCATGCCGGTGACAATGATGATCATGGAGCCCCGAAGATGGAGATCAAAAGGAGCAAAATGATATTGGCCATATCATGTCACTATTTGATTGCATGTGATGTTTATCATGATTATGCATCTTGTTTACTTAGAATGACGGTAGTAAATAAGATG
This sequence comes from Aegilops bicornis, assembly GCA_021605145.1. Lineage (NCBI taxonomy): Eukaryota > Viridiplantae > Streptophyta > Magnoliopsida > Poales > Poaceae > Aegilops > Aegilops bicornis. The sequence continues at coordinate 626,042,915 of CM038671.1, read as the reverse complement.
ATCCCTTACAACAATTTCAAGAAGTGTTCTCCCCTAACTGTGCACCATTGCTAAAGTTCGTCGCTTCTAAGCACCACGTGATGATCGGGTGTGATGGATTCTTACGTTCACATACAATGGGTGTAAGACAGATTTACACACGCGAAACACTTAGGGTTAACTTGACGAACCTAGCATGTACGGACAGGGCCTCGGAACACAGAGACCGAAAGGTCGAGCATGAGTCGTATAGTAGATACGATCAACATGAAGATGTTCACCGATGATGACTAGTCCGTCTCACGTGATGATCGGACACGGCCTAGTTGACTCGGATCATGTAATCACTTAGATGACCCGGAGGGATGTCTATTCGAGTGGGAGTTCATAAGATGAACTTAATTATCCTGAACATAGTCAAAAGACCTTTTGCAAATTATGTCGCATGGCTCGCGTTTTAGTTCCACTGTTTAGATATGTTCCTAGAGAAAATATAGATGAAAGTTGTGATGGCGATTATGCGGACGATAGATAGCTTATGTCCTTAATGCACCGCCACAGGTCTTTGAACCCAAACGTCGTCTGTGGATGTTGCGAACATCGGACATACACGTTTTGATAACTATGTGATAGTTCAGTTAAACGGTTTAGAGTTGAGGCACCAAAGACGTTTTTCGAAACGTCGCGGAACATATGAGATGTTTCAAGGGCTAAAATTGGGATTTCAGGCTCGTGCCCACGTCAAGAGGTATAAGACCTCCGACGATTTTCTTAGCCTGCAAACTCAGGGAGAAAAGCTTAATCGTTGAGCTTGTGCTCAGATTGTCTGAGTGCAACAATCACTTGAATCGAGTGGGAGTTAATCTTCTAGATGAGATAGTGATGTTTCTCCAAAGTCATTGCCACCAAGCTGCTAGAGCCTCGTGATGAACTATAACATATCGAGGATAGATATGATGATCCTTGAGGTATTCGTGATGTTTGACACCGCGAAAGTAGAAATCAAGAAGGAGCATCAATTGTTGATGGTTGGTAAAACCACTAGTTTCAAGAAGGGCAAGGGCAACAAGGGATACTTCATGAAGCGGCAAAACAGCTTCTTTGCTCTAGTGAAGAAACCCAAGGTTGAACCCAAACCCGAGACTAAGTGCTTACAGAATGAGAGGAACGGACATCAAGCGGAACCACCCTAGATACTTGGTAGATGAGAAGGCTGGCAAGGTCGATAGAAGTATATTGGATATACATTATGTTAATGTGTACTTTACTAGTACTCCTAGTAGCACCAGGGTATTAGATACCGGTTCGGTTGCTAAGTGTTAGTAACTCGAAATAAAAGGCTATGGAATAAACGGAGACTAGCTAAAGGAGAGCTGACGATATGTGTTGGAAGTGTTTCCAATTTTGATGTGATCAAACATCGCACGCTCCCTCTACCATCAAAGATTAGTATTAAACCAGAATAATTATCATTTGGTGTTTGCGTTGAGCATAGACATGATAGGATTGTGTCTATCGCAATACGGTTATTCATTTAAGGAGAATAATGGTTACTCTGTTAATTTGAATAATACCTTCAATGGTCTAGCACCTAAAAGGAATGGTTTATTGAATCTCGATCGTAGTGATACACATTTTCATGCCAAAAGATATAAGATAGTAATGATAGTACCACTTACTTGTGGCACTGCCATGTAAGTCATATTGGTATAAAGCATGAAGAAGCTCCATGTTGATGGATCTTTGGACTCACTCGTTTTTGAAAAGTTTGAGACATGCGAACCATGTCTATTGGTGCATACGCATGAAGAAACTCCATGCAGATGGATCGTTTAGACTCACTTGATTTTGAATCACTTGAGATATGCAAATCATACCACATGGACAAGATGACCGAAAAGCCTCGGTTTCGGTGAGATGGAACTAGATAGCAACTTGTTGGAAGTAACACATTTTGATGTGTGCAGTCCAATGAGTCTTTGAGGCATCTGATGAATATCGTTATGTTCTTACTTCACAGATGATTCGAGTAGATGTTGAGTATATTTACTTGATGAAACACAAGTCTGAATCATTGAATGGTTCAAGTAATTTCAGAGTGAAGTTTAAGATCTTCGTGACAAGAGGATAGAATGTCTATGATATGATCATAGAGATGAATATCTGAGTTCTGAGTTTTGGCACACAATTAAGACATTGTGCAAATTGTTTCACAATTAATACCGCTGGAACACCATAGTGTGATGGTGTGTCCGAACATCATAGTTGCACTCTATTGGATATGGTGCGTACCATGATATCTCTTATCGAATTACCACTATCGTTCATGGGTTAGGCATTAGAGACAACCGCACTCACTTTAATAGGGCACCACGTAATTCCGTTGAGATGACACCGTATGAACTATGGTTTAGAGAAACCTAAGCTGTCATTTCTTAAAGGTTTGGGGCTGTGACGCTTATGTGAAAAAGTTTCAGGTTGATAAGCTCGAACCCAAAGCGGATAAAATGCATCTTCATAGGACACCCAAAACGGTTGGGTATACCTCCTAATTCAGATCCGAAAGCAATAGGGATTGTTTCTTGAATCGGGTCCTTTCTCGAGGAAAAGTTTGTCTCGGAAAGTTGAGTGGGAGGATGGTGGAGACTTGATGAGTTTATTGAACCGTCACTTCAACAAGTGTGTAGCAGGCACGGAAGTTGTTCTGTGGCACCTACACCAATTGAAGTCGAAGCTTATGATAGTGATCATGAAGATTTGTATCAAGTAACTACCGTACCTCGTAGGGTGACAAGGATGCGGACTGCTTCAGAGTGGTACGGTGATCCTGTCTTGAAGGTCATGTTGCTAGACAACAATGAACCTACGAGCTATGGAGAAGCGATGGTGGGCCCAAAATTCCGACAAATGGTTAGAAGCCATGAAATCCGAGATAGGATCCATGTATCATAACAAAGCATGGACTTTGGTGGACTTGCCCGATGATCGGCAAGCCATTGAAATAACTGGATCTTTAAGAAGAAGACGGACGTGGACGGTAATGTCACCTTCTATGAAGCTCGACTTGTGGCGAAGAGTTTTTCACAAGTTCAAGGAGTTGACTACGATGAGATTTTCTCATCCGTGGCGATGCTTAAGTCCGTCGGAATCATGTTAGCATTAGCTGCATTTATGAAATCTGGCAGATGGATGTCAAGACGAGTTTCCTTACCAGTTTACGTAAGGAAAGGTTGTATGTGATACAATCAGAAAATTTTTGTCGATCCTAAGGATGCTAAAAGGTATGCTAGCTCCAGCGATCCTTCTAAGGACTGGAGTAAGCATCTCGGAGTTGGAATATGCACTTTGATAGGACGATCAAAGATTTTGGGTTTATACAAAGTTTATGAGAAACTTGTATTTCCAAAGAAGTGAGTGGGAGCACTATAGAATTTCGATGAGTATATGTTGTTGACATATTGATGATCAGAAATGATGTAGAATTCTGGAAAGCATATAGGGTTATTTGAAAGATGTTTTCAATAGAAAACCTGGATTAAGCTACTTGAACATTGAGCATCGAGATCTATAAGGATAGATAAAAATGCTTAATAATACTTTCAAATGAGCATATACCTTGACATGATCTTGAAGGTGTTCAAGATGGATCAGTCAAAGAAGGAGTTCTTGGCTGAGTTGTAAGGTATGAAGTTAAGACTTAAAGCTCGACCACGGCAGAAAAGAGAGAAAGGACGAAGGTCGTCCCCGATGCTATAGACGTAGGCTCTACAATATGCTATGTTGTGTACTGCACTTGATGTGTGCCTTGCTACATATCTGGCAAGAGAGTACAAAGGTGATCAAGGAGTGGATCACCAGATAGCGGTCAAAATTATCCTTAGAAGAATAAGGACATGTTTCTCGATTATGGAGGTGATAAAGAGTTCGATGTAAAGGGTTACGCCGATGCAAGCTTTAACACCTATCCGAATGACTCCGAGTAGCAAAACGGATACGTATAGTGGAGCAACCATTTGGAATAGCTCCAAGTGGAACGTGGTAGCAGCATCTATGATATGACATAAAGTTTTGCGAAGTACACACGGATCTGAAAGGTTCAGACCCGTTGACTAAAACCTCTCTCACAAGCAAAACATGATCAAACCTCAGAACTCATTGAGTCTTAATCACATGGTGATGTGAACTAGTTTACAGACACTAGTAAACTCTTTGGATGTTGGTCACATGGCGATGTGACCTATCGATGTTGATCACATGGCGATGTGAACTAGATTATTGACTCTAGTGCAAGTGGGAGACTGTTGGAAATATGCCCTAGAGGCAATAATAAATTAGTTATTATTATATTTCCTTGCTCATGATAATCGTTTATTATCCATGCTATAATTGTATTGATAGGAAACTCGGATACATGTGTGGGTACATAGACAACACCATGTCCCTAGTAAGCCTCTAGTTGACTAGCTCGTTGATCAATGATGGTTACGGTTTCACGACCATGGACATTGGATGTCGTTGATAATGGGATCACATCATTAGAAGAATGATGTGATGGACAAGACCCAATCCTAAGCCTAGCACAAAGATCGTAGTTCAGTATGCTAAAGCTTTTCTAAAATGTCAAGTATCATTTCCTTAGACCATGAGATTGTGCAACTCCGGATACCGTAGGAATGCTTTGGGTGTACCAAACGTCACAACGTAATCGGGTGGCTATAAAGGTGCATTACGGTATCTCCGAATGTGTCATTGGGTTGGCACGAATCGAGACTGGATTTGTCACTCCGTGTGACGGAGAGGTATCTCTGGGCCCACTCGGTAGGACATCATCATAATGTGCACAATGTGATCAAGGAGTTGATCACGGGATGATGTGTTACGGAACGAGTAAAGAGACTTGCCGGTAACGAGATAGAACAAGGTATCGGTATACCGACGATCGAATCTCGGGCAAGTACAATACCGCTAGACAAAGGGAATTGTATACGGGATCGATTGAGTCCTTGACATCGTGGTTCATCCGATGAGATCATCGTGGAACATGAGGGAGCCAACATGGGTATCCAGATCCCACCGTTGGTTATTGACCGGAGAACGTCTCGGTCATGTCTACATGTCTCCCGAACCCGTAGGGTCTACACACTTAAGGTTCGATGACGCTAGGGTTATAAAGGAAGTTTGTATGTGGTTACCGAATGTTGTTCGGAGTCCCGGATGAGATCCCGGACGTCACGAGGAGTTCGGAATGGTCCGGAGGTAAAGATTTATATATGGGAAGTCTGTTTTGGTCACCGAAAAGTTTCGGGTTTTTCCCAGATGCATCGACCACTGGGAGGTCCCGGGGGTCCACCAAGTGGGGCCACTAACCCCGGAGGGCTGCATGGGCCAAGTGTGGGAGGGACCCAGCCCCAGGTGGGCTGGTGCGCCCCCCACAAGGGGCCCAAGGCGCCTAAGGAGAGGAGAGGGGGCAAACCCTAAGGGCGAGATGGGCCTTAGGGCCCATACTGGTGCGCCTCCCTCTCCCCTCCACCGGCCGCCACCCGAGATGGGATTGGGGCTGGCCGCCCCTAGGGTGGAACCCAGAGGGGCGCAGCCCCTCCACTCCCCCAATAAATAATTTAGGCTTGGGGGCAGCCCAACACAAGAGTTTTCTCCCACAATTTGTGCAGCCCAGCCTCCTCCTCCTCCTCTCCCGTGGTGCTTGGCGAAGCCCTCTTTGGATTGCCACGCTCCTCCACCACCACCACGCCGTTGTGCTGCTGCTGGATGGAGTCTTCCTCAACCTCTCCCTCTCTCCTTGCTGGATCAAGGCGTGGGAGACGCCACCGGCTGTACGTGTGTTGAACGCGGAGGTGCCGTCCGTTCGGCACTAGGATCTCCGGTGATTTGGATCACGACGAGTACGACTCCTTCAACCCCGTTCTCATGAACGCTTCCGCTTAGCGATCTACAAGGGTATGTAGCTGCACTCTCCATGACTCGTTGCCTAGAATCTCCATAGATTGATCTTGGTGATGCGTAGAAAATTTTGAATTTCTGCTGCGTTCCCCAATAGTGGCATCATGAGCTAGGTCTATTGCGTAGATTCTTTGCACGAGTAGAACACAAAGTAGTTGTGGGCGTTGATGACGTTCAATATGTTTACCGTTACTAGTCCAATCTTGTTTCGACGGTATTGTGGGATGAAGCGGCCCGGACCGACCTTACACGTACACTTACGTGAGACAGGTTCCACCGACTGACATGCACTTGGTGCATAAGGTGGCTAGCGGGTCCAATCTTGTTTCGACGGTATTGTGGGATGAAGCGGCCCGGACCGACCTTACACGTACACTTACGTGAGACAGGTTCCACCGACTGACATGCACTTGGTGCATAAGGTGGCTAGCGGGTGCCAGTCTCTCCCACTTTAGTCGGAACGGATTCGATGAAAAGAGTCCTTATGAAGGGTAAATAGCAATTGGCATATCACGTTGTGGTTTTGCGTAGGTAAGAAACATTCTTGCTAGAAACCCATAACAGCCACGTAAAACATGCAAACAACAATTAGAGGACGTCTAACTTGTTTTTGCAGGGTATGCTATGTGATGTGATATGGCCAAGAAGAATGTGATGAATGATATGTGATGTATGAGATTGATCATGTTCTTGTAATAGGAATCACGATTTGCATGTCGATGAGTATGACAACCGGCAGGAGCCATAGGAGTTGTCTTTATTTATTGTATGACCTGCGTGTCATTAAACAACGTCAAGTAATTACTTTACTTTATTGCTAACCGGTAGCCATAGTAGTAGAAGTAATAGTTGGAGAGACAACTTCATGGAGACACGATGATGGAGATCATGATGATGGAGATCATGGTGTCATGCCGGTGACAATGATGATCATGGAGCCGAAGATGGAGATCAAAGGAGCAAAATGATATTGGCCATATCATGTCACTATTAATGATTGCATGTGATGTATATCGTGATTATGCATCTTGTTTACTTAGAACTACGGTATAAAATAATAAGATCACTTACAACAATTTCAATAAGTGTTCTCCCTAACTGCGTGCACCGTTGCTAAAGTTCGTCAGCTTCTAAGCACCACGTGATGATCGGGTGTGATGGATTCTTACGTTCACATACAACGGGTGTAAGACAGATTTACACACGCCAAACACTTAGGGTTAACTTGACGAGCCTAGCATGTACGGACATGGCCTCGGAACACGTAGACCGAAAAGGTCGAGCATGAGTCGATAGTAGATACGATCAACATGAAGATGTTCACCGATGATGACTAGTCCGTCTCACGTGATGATCGGACACGGCCTAGTTGACTCGGATCATGTAATCACTTAGATGACCAGAGGGATGTCTATCTGAGTGGGAGTTCATAAGATGAACTTAATTATCCTGAACATAGTCAAAAGACCGTTTGCAAATTATGTCGTAAGCTCGCGTTTTAGTTCCACAGTTTATATATGTTCCTAGAGAAAATATAGTTGAAAGTTGACAGTAGCGATTATGCGGACAGTAGATAGCTTATGTCCTTAATGCACCGCCAAGGTGTCAACCCAAACATCGTCTGTGGATGTTGCGAACATCGGACATACACGCTTTGATAACTACGTGATAGTTCGCTTAAACGGTTTAGAGTTGAGGCACCAAAGACGTTTTTGAAATGTCGCGGAACATATGAGATGTTTCAAGGGCTGAAATTGGGATTTCGTGCTCGTGCTCACGCCAAGAGGTATAAGACCTCCGACGATTTTCTTAGCCTGCAAACTCGTGGAGAAAAGCTTAATCGTTGAGCTTGTGCTCGATTGTCCGAGTGCAACAATCACTTGAATCGAGTGGGAGTTAATCTTCCAGATGAGATAGTGATGTTTCTCCAAAGTCATTGCCACCAAGCTGCTAGAGCCTCGTGATGAACTATAACATATCGAGGATAGATATGATGATCCTTGAGGTATTCGTGATGTTTGACACCGCGAAAGTAGAAATCAAGAAGGAGCATCAATTGTTGATGGTTGGTAAAACCACTAGTTTCAAGAAGGGCAAGGGCAACAAGGGATACTTCATGAAACGGCAAAACAGTTGCTGCTCTAGTGAAGAAACCCAAGGTTGAACCCAAACCCGAGACTAAGTGCTTCAGAATGAGAGGAACGGACACCGAAGCGGAACCACCCTAGATACTTGGTAGATGAGAAGGTCGACAAGGTCGATAGAAGTATATTGGATATACATTATGTTAATTTGTACTTTACTAGTACTCCTAGTAGCACCAGGGTATTAGATACCGGTTCGGTTGCTAAGTGTTAGTAACTCGAAATAAAAGGCTACGGAATAAACGGAGACTAGCTAAAGGAGAGCTGACGATATGTGTTGGAAGTGTTTCCAATTTTGATGTGATCAAACATCGCACGCTCCCTCTACCATAAAAGATTAGTATTAAACCAGAATAATTATCATTTGGTGTTTGCGTTGAGCATAGACATGATAGGATTGTGTCTATCGCAATACGGTTATTCATTTAAGGAGAATAATGGTTACTCATTAATTTGAATAATACCTTCAATGGTCTAGCACCTAAAAGGAATGGTTTATTGAATCTCGATCGTAGTGATACACATTTTCATGCCAAAAGATATAAGATAGTAATGATAATACCACTTACTTGTGGCACTGCCATGTAAGTCATATTGGTATAAAACGCATGAAGAAGCTCCATGTTGATGGATCTTTGGACTCACTCGTTTTGAAAAGTTTGAGACATGCGACCCATGTCTCTTTGGTGCATACGCATGAAGAAACTCCATGCGGATGGATCGTTTAGACTCACTTGATTTTGAATCACTTGAGATATGCAAATCATACCACATGGACAAGATGACCGAAAAGCCTCGGTTTCAAAGTGAGATGGAACTAGATAGAAACTTGTTGGAAGTAACACATTTTGATGTGTGCAGTCCAATGAGTCTTTGAGGCATGCAAGGAATATCGTTATGTTCTTACTTCACAGATGATTCGAGTAGATGTTGAGTATATTTACTTGATGAAACACAAGTCTGAATCGTTGAATGGTTCAAGTAATTTCAGAGTGAAGTTTAAGATCTTCGTGACAAGAGGATAGAATGTCTATGATATGATCATAGAGATGAATATCTGAGTTACTGAGTTTTGGCACGTAATTAAGACATTGTGCAAATTGTTTCACAATTAGTACCGCTGGAACACCATAGTGTGATGGTGTGTCCGAACATCATAGTTGCACTATATTGGATATGGTGCGTACTATGATATCTCTTATCGAATTACCACTATCGCTCATGGGTTAGGCATTAGAGACAACCGCACTCACTTTAATAGGGCACCACGTAATTCCGTTGAGATGACACCGTATGAACTATGGTTTATAGAAACCTAAGCTGTCATTTCTTAAAGGTTTGGGGCCGCGGCGCTTATGTGAAAAAGTTTCAAGGTTGATAAGCTCGAACCCAAAGCGGATAAAATGCATCTTCATAGGACACCCAAAGCGGTTGGGTATACCTCCTAATTCAGATCCGAAAGCAATAGGGATTGTTTCTTGAATCGGGTCCTTTCTCGAGGAAAAGTTTGTCTCGGAAAGTTGAGTGGGAGGATGGTGGAGACTTGATGAGGTTATTGAACCGTCACTTCAACAAGTGTGTAGCAGGCACGTGAAGTTGTTCCTGTGGCACCTACACCAATTGAAGTCGAAGCTTATGATAGTGATCATGAAGTTTTGGATCAAGTCACTACTGCACTCGTAGGGTGACAAGGATGCGGACTGCTTCAGAGTGGTACGATGATCCTGTCTTGAAGGTCATGTTTCTAGACAACAATGAACCTACGAGCTATGGAGAAGCGATGGTGGGCCCAAAATTCCGACAAATGGTTAGAAGCCATGAAATCCGAGATAGGATCCATGTATCATAACAAAGCATGGACTTTGGTGGACTTGCCCGATGATCGGCAAGCCATTGAAATAAATGGATCTTTAAGAAGAAGACGGGCGTGGACGGTAATATCACCTTCTATGAAGCTCGACTTGTGGCGAAGAGTTTTTCACAAGTTCAAGGAGTTGACTACGATGAGATTTTCTCATCCGTAGCGATGCTTAAGTCCGTCGGAATCATGTTAGCATTAGCTGCATTTATGAAATCTGGCGGATGGATGTCAAGACGAGTTTCCTTACCGGTTTACGTAAGGAAAGGTTGTATGTGATACAATTAGAAAAGTTTTGTCGATCCTAAGGATGCTAAAAGGTATGCTAGCTCCAAATGATCCTTCTAAGGACCGGAGTAAGCATCTCGAGTTGGAATATGCACTTTGATAGGACGATCAAAGATTTTGGGTTTATACAAAGTTTATGAGAAACTTGTATTTCCAAAGAAGTGAGTGGGAGCACTATAGAATTTCGATGAGTATATGTTGTTGACATATTGATGATCGAAATGATGTAGAATTTCTGGAAAGCATATAGGGTTATTTGAAAGATGTTTTCAATAGAAAACCTGGATTAAGCTACTTGAACATTGAGCATCGAGATCTATAAGGATAGATAAAAATGCTTAATAATACTTTCAAATGAGCATATACCTTGACATGATCTTGAAGGTGTTCAAGATGGATCACCAAAGAAGGAGTTCTTGGCTGAGTTGTAAGGTATGAAGTTAAGACTTAAAGCTCGACCACGGCAGAAAAGAGAGAAAGGACGAAGGTCGTCCCCTATGCTATAGACGTAGGCTCTACAGTATGCTATGTTGTGTACCGCACTTGATGTGTGCCTTGCTACATATCTGGCAAGAGAGTACAAAGGTGATCAAGGAGTGGATCACCAGATAGCGGTCAAAATTATCCTTAGAAGAATAAGGACATGTTTCTCGATTATGGAGGTGATAAAGAGTTCGATGTAAAGGGTTACGTCGATGCAAGCTTTAACACCTATCCGAATGACTCCGAGTAGCAAAACGGATACGTATAGTGGAGCAACCATTTGGAATAGCTCCAAGTGGAACGTGGTAGCAGCATCTATGATATGACATAAAGTTTTGCGAAGTACACACAGATCTGAAAGGTTCAGACCCGTTGACTAAAACCTCTCTCACAAGCAAAACATGATCAAACCTCAGAACTCATTGAGTCTTAATCACATGATGATGTGAACTAGTTTACAGACACTAGTAAACTCTTTGGATGTTGGTCACATGGCGATGTGACCTATCAGTGTTGATTACATGGCGATGTGAACTAGATTATTGACTCTAGTGCAAGTGGGATACTGTTGGAAATATGCCCTAGAGGCAATAATAAATTAGTTATTATTATATTTCCTTGCTCATGATAATCGTTTATTATCCATGCTATAATTGTATTGATAGGAAACTCAGATACATGTGTGGGTACATAGACAACACCATGTCCCTAGTAAGCCTCTAGTTGACTAGCTCGTTGATCAACAGATGGTTACGGTTTCCTGACCATGGACATTGGATGTCGTTGATAACGGGATCACATCATTAGAAGAATGATGTGATGGACAAGACCCAATCCTAAGCCTAGCACAAAGATCGTAGTTCGTATGCTAAAGCTTTTCTAAAATGTCAAGTATCATTTCCTTAGACCATGAGATTGTGCAACTCCCGGATACCGTAGGAATGCTTTGGGTGTACCAAAGCGTCACAACGAATCGGGTGGCTATAAAGGTGCATTACGGTATCTCCGAATGTGTCATTGGGTTGGCACGAATCGAGACTGGATTTGTCACTCCGCAGACGGAGAGGTATCTCTGGGCCCACTCGGTAGGACATCATCATAATGTGCACAATGTGATCAAGGAGTTGATCACGGGATGATGTGTTACGGAACGAGTAAAGAGACTTGCCGGTAACGAGATTGAACAAGGTATCGGGATACCGACGATCGAATCTCGGGCAAGTACAATACCGCTAGACAAAGGGAATTGTATACGGGATCGATTGAGTCCTTGACATCGTGGTTCATCCGATGAGATCATCGTGGAACATGTAGGAGCCAACATGGGTATCCAGATCCCGCTGTTGGTTATTGACCGGAGAACGTCTCGGTCATGTCTACATGTCTCCCGAACCCGTGAGGGTCTACACACTTAAGGTCTGGCGACGCTAGGGTTATAAAGGAAGTTTGTATGTGGTTACCGAATGTTGTTCGAGTCCGGATGAGATCCCGGACGTCACGAGGAGTTCCGAATGGTCCGGAGGTAAAGATTTATATATGGAAGTCCTGTTTTGGTCACCGGAAAAGTTTCGGGTTTTTCCCAGAACGCATCGGGACCACCGGAGGGTCCCGGGTCCACCAAGTGGGGCGACTAACCCCGGAGGGCTGCATGGGCCAAGTGTGGGAGGGACCCAGCCCTGTGTGGGCTGGTGCGCCCCACAAGGGGCCCAGGCGCCTAAGGAGAGGAGAGGGCAAACCCTAAGGCGAGATGGGCCTTAGGGCCCATACCTGGTGCGCCTCCCTCTCCCCCTCCACCTGGCCGCCACCCAGATGGGATTGGGCTGGCCGCCGCCCCTAGGGTGGAACCCTAGAGGGGGCGCAGCCCCCTCCCTCTCCCCTATAAACACTTGAGGCTTGGGGGCTGCCCAACACAAGAGTTTTCTCCCTCTATTGGTGCAGCCCTGCCTCTCCTCCTCCTCCTCTCCCATGGTGCTTGGCGAAGTCCTGCTGGATTGCCACGCTCCTCCACCACCACCACGCCTGCTGTGTTGTCTGCTGGATGGAGTCTTCCTCAACCTCTCCCTCTCTCCTTGCTGGATCAAGGCGTGGGAGACGTCACCGGGATGTACGTGTGTTGAACGCGGAGGTGCCGTCCGTTCGGCACTAGGATCTCCGGTGATTTGGATCACGACGAGTACGACTCCTTCAACCCCGTTCTCATGAACGCTTCCGCTTAGCGATCTACAAGGGTATGTAGATACACTCTCCATGACTCGTTGCCTAGAATCTCCATAGATTGATCTTGGTGATGCGTAGAAAATTTTGAATTTCTGCTACGTTCCCCAACACTTCCATGGTTCCATATCTTCTCATAGGTTTGTTATCTTGTCTGCTTGTAGAACTGTACAACAAGTTAGTTTGTTATTCAAATCAATTTATCATACAAAGTGTGCATGGATTGCTTGATTACTGGGATTGTAGACCACTAGGTAATTCCAAATTCATTTATTTTGTGGAATTCATGTCTAAAAATTATGGTAGCCCACTAGAATTGTATAAGGTTTGCTTATTTAGCGTAGACTTTGTAATTTGCGGCCAATTGCAATTCCATATTATTTAGGCAGTTGTGAATGCTATGAAATATGGATGAAAAGTTTCATTGCAGGTCATGTATTTTTCTTTCAGCATTTCAGTGTTTTGACATATTGGTCTGCAAAATAAACTAACATCTACATGTCAAGAGCATCTTGATGCATATAAAGAATGAGCGGGGCATCAATGACTTGAGTTTTATGGGTTTATATTGTCTCATGAGTCCCTTCCCTCGAAACTGGGCAAATAGGTATGTGTGTTTACAAGATTCTTTTGGTTTCCTGAGTTCATATACGTTGATACTCGATAGACTACTATGATTGTCGAGCTCCTGACAAAAGAAAACTCGCCAAAGTTTGAACTTGGCATGCGAGACGATTCCAGTGGTGTCTGTTGTGTGTAATCGACAGGAATATTCGTCGCTTCATGTAAAAAAGATCCTATATGCCGCAATAGGTGCAAGCAAGCGTTTTCCTGTATGACAGGAACATTTATCGATTCATGCTAATACATTTTTTATTCAAATAACTGTCTCTTAACTATGATGAATGAGGAATTATCAAGTGTTTTATACGTGCGTTGCACATGCAAATGCACTACAGAAAAAACATTTATGCTGATATGTACTCGGGGTAGGGTTCAAGTAGTGTATAACTTCGGTGAAGTGCACTTGGCATACACCTGGCATGGGGTTTGTGAAAATACTACTACTTAAGTAAAGCACCAACAGAAGTGTGTGTATTGATGTATCGTATCTATGTGCTTGTGGAATGGTCGGCACTACAAGTTTATTTTACCTGACTAGATGAAATTTACACACAATGATATCATGTGTTGGTTCTATTACTTCACCATCTGCATCATCCTAATTGCTAAGTGTAACATTTCAGAAAAGTTGGAACCGCCATTCTCTGTACAATCCAATTGTTTTAATAATTTTATCATGTGTTGTATTCTAATTGTCTTATTCAGAGGTTGTATGTGCTGAGAAGTTGTCAGTCGTGAGGTCAGTGATCTAGATTTAATTTACTCCCTCCGGTCCAAATTAATTGATGCTGACTTAGTACAATTTTGGACTAAAGTGCTACTAAGTCTTTGTCAATTAATTTGGATCGGAGGGAGTCGCATACTTGACATAGTAATGAGAATATTTTAGTAATGGGATAACGTTGTCTGAACTTTTGTTTTACTTGCATCTTGGTTAGGGTCACTGTCACCAGTGAGCATTTGGTAACTGGGCAAAGGATTATCCACATGTGGTTGGAAGTGAGCTCTTGGCTAAAACTGAAGTAGATGGAGAGAGATCTAAGGAGGCAAAGTTCATCAACAAGTCACTCTCTGCACTGGGTGATGTTATTGCTTCCCTTGCCTCCAAAATGCCCACGTCCCATATAGGTAGCACATTAGCATTTTCAGAGATCAACATATGTTCAAGTAAGTGCTCTTCACAAATGGTGCATGATGTTCTACTATTTATATTTCAGGGAATTTTTTCTGGACAAAGGAAAGGACAAGCTATATATTTGTGAACTTGAAGCAAGTTCCTATTTATATCCCAGAGCTATCACATTTTATAATACAGTATCAATTTTACACTCTCTGCTGATTTGTAAGCTGTAAGCTATGTGAAAGAAAAACATTTATTTTATGGTAAAGGCAGTCTGCTTCTTCTAAACAATGTGCATGTTTTTTCACCTTATTTTTTGTTTCTACTACCACTGATTACATGCACCAATTTGTTAGTACTATTCCTTTCTCCCGGTGAATTATTGAATTTTTTTAAAGTGCATGTTCCAGCGTAGTATTTCTTTGTATTCCAAATGCACGGTTTATTCAAATAATTGGTTTCAAGGTGCCACCATCACAGGTCATCGGAATCATCCGTAACCTGCAGAATTTTAGATTTGAGTTGTAATCAAGTTGGAAAGCTGTTAGCTTGCACAACTTCATTGGCTGATCATTGTAGATACAAGAGCATTATACATGACACTGTCTTGTTTGTATCTTTCAGCGAATAAGAGGAGGCAGATGCACAACCAACTAAGAATCATCCCAGGTGGAAGGTGCAAAGCTTTCATCACATGGATGTCCAGATGGTGGTTATCCCAGGGCATATGGTAGTTTTTTTATAGAAGAATTAAAGATGTAGCAATGCCAGATATATGTGACTAGACTTTCTGTGTAAGCTCGTGTCGTGTACTGAATTTTTGAAAAATGCCAATTGATCGAGACTTGAGTTGTGGTCAGATTTAAGAGGGGTTTTGTTTCTTTTGCTCAATATGTGCCTTAGGTTATAACGTGCGTTGCACGTGCACGCTTACTAGTAAAACAAAAGAAAAAACAAGCGAGCATCTGGACCAATTGATACAACAACAAGAAAAAAAGACAACAACAGGCTAGCCACTAGCAACAGAATGATGTTACTTGCTGTAAGCGGGATATATTCCTTGCACGTGCAGTACTAGTCGGAGAGGGAAAATCAGAGCGTTTGTTTTTTTAGGCAAACTCAGAAAACTTTATGAAAGCATCCCAATATTAAAAGAGACAAACACCTAGTTTATTATGAGAAAACAAATTCACGTCACATCCAGCACGCTCCGTAATGGTCCAGGCCCAGTGCGACACACATCTACTACACACTGTTATGTGTACATACAAAATTAGTTACTCCCTCAGTAAAGAAATATAATAGCGTTTAGATAACTAAAGTAGTAATCATAACACTGTTATATTAGTTTACAGAGGGAGTACTCTTTTCCCTTTTGTTTTCTTTTTTGTGCATATATTTTCTAGCACTTTCACATTTTTTCAAAATTACTTTACTAAATTTATAAAAAGTAAAATGGTATTAAAAATATTAATGAAATGTAAAACTTTTGCTTGGGTAGTTTGTAAAAAATTGTATCAATAGAAAAATTATTCATCATGTTTAAAAATGTTCAAACATTTGAAACAGATGTTTAGGACATTGCAATAGATGCTTCTACAATATCAAAAATAATTTCCACAATTTTTGCTAATGTCTGTACCTTACAAGAACAAAGTCCGTCACACTGAAAAAAAATACTTAAACGTTTAAAAATCTGTTCATGTTATTTTAGAAAAATGCTTATGAATATATATTTTTATGTAATTACTAAAAAATGTTTGTACCATTTAGAAAAAAGTTCATGGCATTTTAAATTATTTTTCATGCCATTTACTGAAAAATTACATGAAATGTAAAAAAATGTTCATGCCGTTTGAAAATTTATTTAACATGCGACTGCAAATGTTCACCATATATTGAAATGTAAATTATATTTCCATTTTTTGAATGTTCATCATGTATAAACATAAAAATATTCAACATGTAATTTAAAATGTTTGACATTTATGTAAAAATATTAACTTGGATACGAAAAATGTTCAGCATGTATATAGAAGTCTAACATGAATTTTCAAAAAAGAGAAGGAATGAAAGAAAAATCAAATATCAAAAGGCAAAACTAAAAACTAAAAAAACAATGAAAGCCAATTATGAAAACACATAAAGAAAATAAATAAAAAATCCCATGGAACATTCCTAAAAATGGTTCGAGGTTCTACAAACAGGTCTCGGAAACTACCCAAATTTCTGGCGAACACACCTATTAGGTCGGCTAATATTTAATCTCTGTAGGCAAGATCGATAGATGTTTCGCAGTAAGTGTGATATAGCTTCTACGCATTAGGGCTGCCCACGCTCTGCCCTATTGTGGGCCATCCGTTTCAGGCTTCAGGGGATTTCCTGTTCGGTTTCCCGCTCTATGTCACACTTGTTAGTTCTATGGTATCAGTGATATTAAGGACAAACTGAAGGACTATGAAGCAGCAAATGTGAAGCACGAAGGAAGAGAAAGTAACATTGATGCTCATAATTTAGCTAAAGCTAGTCTGTCACTGGAATTAGGGCGCCATGTGTGTCTGCTAAACCACCCCAGAATTTACATGTATCTAGACCTTTATTTCAGTTTGATTTAATCTAGTGACACCCCTAAAAAAACTTGGTAGTTGCATGTTTTGTTAGTTTCCCTGTCAACTTTCTGGTGGAAAATATTTTATTTGAAAATACTCAGTATATACATATATGCCAAAAAATTAAACCATAAATAATATTCTTATTAAAAATGTTTATGGGTTACAGAAAGGCATAAGTTTAAAGAAAACTTCACAAACACAAAATTATTCAAAAAATGTGTTTGAATTCAAAAAATAATCACAACTTTCCAATTATTTGCTATTTCAAAATATCATTATTCTTTTAAGTATTTCAAAACATCTTCATGTATTCTAATAAAGGTTCATGACTAAGAAAAGTATTCATGAACTAAAAATAGAAAAAATCGAGAAAATCATGAAATTGAAAATAAAGCACAAACAGAAAAGGACGCCAATAATTGGGACTGCTTCCAAGGAAGCCTCCCCAAAGAATTTAGAGCGTGTTTGGATCAAGTCCTGGCTGAAAAAGGCATGGCCTGAAGCCTCCCTGGAAAGTGCCTGAACTGTGTTTGGTTGATGTCCTGAAGAAACGTATCCTGGCGTGGATCTGTTCATGCGTGCGTTGCCTAGCGTGGGCTGTAAATCAAGGCATCTTACTTAGGGCCTGTTTGGTAGCTCGCCAGCTCCCAGCTTTCGCGTATCCGTGAGCGGAGCTGGCCTGAACGGCCCGGCGCCAGCAAGCTGGCTTCCCGGATCTAACCAGCATCCACGTACAAAAACTGGGAGCTGATGTTTCGTCGATCCCAGAAATCGCAAGAGTTGGAGTTGAGCTATTTACGGCGAGCTGCCACCGTGAAGTGGAAGAAAACGTTTCGTCAAGAGTAGAAAAGACCGGAGCGACTCCCTTCCCTCCCCACCAGGCCAGAAACGAGCTTAATGGGCCAGCCAGCTCCAACTTGGGCCATGTTTGGCCTGTCCTCAACTCCCAATAGGCCAAAATCAACTGAAAAAGGCTGCAAGCCCATGCGTTGCGAGAGAAAACGAGAGCTGGCACACCGAACGGTTTTCTGATCACTAGCTTTCATTTGGGAAGCTGGCATACGAAACTGGAAGCTGGATTTCAGGATTTTCAGGAGTTGGGAAGCTGCCGAACAGGCCCTTAGCCTCGGCTAGGCGTATGAAATGAGGAGCCTGGCGCACATGCGCAATAGCCTGGGCATCAATTCCAATGCTAACCAGCCGTTCCATACCAGACTTGATGATTTTATGATCCCTTTAATAATTTACCAGGCCATGATATGATCCAAACAGAAAATATCTGATGCATCGGAGTTTGTGGCCTTTCTGGTGCATCGAACTCATATTGCGCTTTTAAAATGTTCAAAAATTTCTGAAAAAATAAGCACATTCACACAACATTCATGTAGGTTATCACAAAATTTCAAGTAAAAATTCAAAACATAACTCGAAAAACAAAAATCACAAATTCAACACTGACTAGCAAGATGCTCATGCGTTACATGGAACATCAAGATACATTTGTATGAGTAGTTTATCTTGTGTGAGAAAAGGATGAACGAGAGAAGGCCTTATTTACAAATGTGGAGAGGGGTGTGGGTATCTTTTTGCAAAATTGCCATAGTTTCCTTCCTATCCGTCGGATATAAATCAGACGGCCTATATTGCAGGATGACAGACACACCATCATCACCAACTTTATTTTTTATAAGAGTAGAGAATAGTACATAACATAACTTGGGCTTTAGATTTGACCCATTATCACACTATTGTCAAATTTGTCATTTTTGTATCTTAAAAAATATCTCAAATTTTGGTACAAAATTTTGTGACATCATACATTGATGCGGTGTTAAATGTGCTAGCTTTTTAAAAGATTTCTTAAATGTTATATGGCATCCGCTGCACCAGTAACATCATAAATGCGAGTGCATAGGATACATCCCCAATCCAAATACCTCTAGGCTAGCCTGACCAGGCATGAAGACACCAACGTACCAGGCAACTCCCAGACACCAATGTTTTCCAGACACAATGTGCAGGACACTATCCAAACTCACCCTTAGTTCGCTGGAGTGAGAGGCACCCCTAGCGCGGGAAACACCTATTCTCTGCTCCCTGCAACGAACTGTTGCGCAATTACACATAGCAGCGATGCGAGCGACCAACATGACCCGACCCAATTATAGATCTACACAGCGCGCCTAACCGGATTTGGGAACCTTCTAGCAGGTTCCCTGAACCGAGTTTTTCCTGTGTTGTTTCTTTTCAGGTTCTTTCGGCTTCCTATTGTTTTTTCCTTTTCCTTTCTTGTTTTTTATGTTTCTTTTTATTAATTTTTTAGTTTATTTTCCTTTTTCCAAAAGTGTTTAGAAATTTAAAAAATAATTTAATTTTATTTAAAAATTTCAAAATATTTTAAAAATGTTCATGTTTTCAATTTTTGTTCAGAAATTTCAAAAAAGTTCAAAATAAAAAAGATTGGAATTATATTTTCCAAATTTTGTTTGTGTTTTCATAAATTGTTCGGAATGTTAAATTTTGTTCTGAAAATTTCTTTGGAATGTTAATTTTTGTTCTCATTTTTCCAAAACTTGTTTAAAATTATAAAATGTGTTTCAATTGTTCGTGTTTTCAAAAGTTTGGAGTTTCAATATTTGTTCGTGTTTTCAAAAATTGTTCTGAATATTAATTTTTGTTCTCATTTTATTGAAATTTGCTTAAAATTTAAAAATGTGTTCAAGTTTTTCAAAGATTGTTCATCTTTCCAAAAAAAGCTATCATTTTTTCCAAAATTATTCACAGATTTAAAAGATGTTCGCATATAAACAAATGTTATGGATTTCAAAAAAGTGTTCATTTTTTCAATTTTTGTTTGGAGTTTCAGAAATTGTTTCCTCTTCTCAAGAATTGTTCAGAGATTTAAAAAAAATTGGGATCTCAAAATTTAATTATATTTGAAATTAAATGCGGAATAACAAAGGTTTGGAATTCCGGAAATAATAAAAATGCCATACTCTTCAAAATAATAATGCCATGGCAAAACATCAAAAAGTTTACCATGCATAGTTTATATCCAAAAAAGCAATGTAAATAAACATGGGTATAACTTCTATGAAAAATTGAGGGATACACATGGAAAAAATTTAGGATTTTTTAAATATAAACATGGCAAAAGCAATATAAAACTTTTTCAATGTTCTGAGGAAACAATGCCATGTTTTAAAGTTGACAAGGATTATGAAAAATGCCATCTTATTTTAAAAAAATGATGGCAAAAAAATGCGTCTTACATGGCAGATGCATATTAAACTTACCATGGCAAAAACTGAATAGTACAATAACAAATATGACAAGCATTGCAATGGCTGATGCATATTGAAATTGCCATGATATTTGAAAATAAAATTCCATAGTTTGTGAACTTTGTATAATAAATTCCATATGTGTGTAAGAAAATTCCATACTTTGTATAATAAATTCCATAGTTTGTAACTCCACACGACAATGATGCTAGTCAGATCGACCCAAACCAGACGAGCGGGCGGCGCCGGTTCAATGCCGGCGCGGTGACCAAGAATCCTACTCCGGCGCCGCATTGAAGCTGGGTTCCCTTATGTTCGCCTCGTCACGCGCATTTGACCATAGCTCTCGCATCATCCATGCCGCACTTCACCACTCCTCTCTGTTCACCGCTTTTCTGATCCTCTCAACATCGGTGCCGTCCACATCACACTGCACCACACCATGCTAAAGTAGTGGTTCTCCGCGCAGGTAGGTGGAGGCTTTGGATCTCCTTCCGGATTTGGATCTTGGCACCGCCGCCATCGCTCTCTGGGGCCATCAACCTCCATGGTAGCCTGTTCCTCCGAGAAGGAGGAGATCATCATCTTGTCCGGCAATGAGGAGGAGCACCTACAGTAGGAGCCGCCGCGCCGCCTCGTGGAGGCGGGGGTCACGGATGAGGAGTACCAGGAGAACATTGAGCTCCTTATCGAGCGCTTGCTCCAGGATGACGATGACGACACGAACATTGACGGAGGTGTTGCCTATCAGCTCGACCGGCCATAAGAGGTCACCGTCTGCTATAAATTAGCTATGTTTTTTTAGGTTTTAGTTGAACAGATGGAATATCATCCGGTTTATGTAAATTATGTCTGAATTATGTTCATTGACTGAATTCGGTCGTGTTTGCATGAATATCATTTGAATAAGTTTGTATTGCGGGTGGAGGTTGACAGCTAGATTTGGATGGCCGGCTCTCATACCACCATCCACGAACGAGTCCTGACCAATCCGCAGATAATAGTGTATTCATTTTGGGGACTCGCGTGCGCATGAATGCACACCTCTCACTACTAGAAACAAAGAATTTGCCATCAGTCAGCTCTTTGCCGTCTGCTAGCGGACGGCAAAGAAGGTCTTTCTCGTCTGCTTATAAAAAATGGACGACAAAGACTTGGCTGACGGCGAAGAGCCTAGTTGCCATCAGCCAGTTTTTTGCCGTCCGCCAGCTGACGGCAAAGAATCTTTAATAAATCGCTAGCGGACGACAAAGAAAATGAGTGGGGTCCAGTGGAGGCCTAAACCCTAACGGCCCACCAACCCCACCTCACTGCCGTCCGCCAGCTGACGGCAAAGAATCCGTCCTGCCCCCTCCTCTCTCTCTTCTCTCTCTCCCTCCCCTTCCCGACCCCCACCCGATCCCAAGTAACCGCCGCCGACCATCACGCCCCGACCCCCACTGCGCCCCCACCAGCCCGTCCATGTCGCCCCGCCGCCCTCCCCCCGCCGCTCCTTCACGCTGTTTACTCGACATCCCGCCACTCCGCCACCCCACCCCCGATGCCCATCTTGGCAAGACACCGTCCCGACCGCTGCCCCGACGCCCGCCGTTAAGCCGCCCGATGCCCGCCGCCCCCCCTTCCCTTGACCTCCCCGACGCCTCGCCCCGCCGGTGTCGGCCTCCTCCACCTACCCCACTCCGGTGAGGCCCCTCCCCTCTCTTTTGTTTTCATTTTTTCTCTATTAATTAGTATAGTTTAGTTAGTGTAGTTTAGGTTTAGATTTAGTTTAGGTTTAGTTGTGTAGTTAGTGTAGTTAATTTTTTCTCTTTTGTTATTTTTTCTCCGTTTTTTCTGTTGTTTTTTAGGTTTAGGTTTAGAATTAGTTTAGTTTAGGTTTTTTCTTCTATTTTTTAGGTTTAGGTTTATATTTAGTTTAGTTTAGGTTTAGTTAAGAAGAAAAAAGAAAGATGAAAAATAAGAAGAAGAAGAAGAAGAAGAAGAAGAAGAAGAAGAAGAAGAAGAAGAAGAAGAAGAAGAAGATGAAGAAGAAGAGGAGGAGGAGGAAGAAGAAGAAGAGGAGGAGGAGGAGGAAGAAGAAGAGGAGGAGGAGGAGGAAGAAGAAGATGAGGAGGAGGAGGAGGAAGAAGACGAAGAGGAGGAAGAATAAGAAGAAGAGGAAGTTAGGGGTGCGTCGGCACCGATGGAACCAGGTCGAGGTTAGGGGTGCATCGGCGCCGACAGAACCGGTCCGAGTGCTGACCGACTGGTGTCGTAGCTTAAGATGAGGATGTCCCCAAGCTGAAGGTCATGAGCGTGGGTGAACTGCTTCCATTCGTGCGCGAAGAACGGATGGAAGCAGTTTGCGCGCGCTGATGGCCTTCAGCTCAGGCACGTCTGCATCTTAAGCTACGACAACAGCCGCACCATGCTCACAGTGAAGGTGTTCGACAGGACCGTCGAGGGGTCGAGGGTCGAGGATTTCCCAGGGGTCAGGGGTCGAGGGGTTGATGGTCGCCAAGGGGTCGAGGGTCGCCGAGGGGTCAAGGGTCGCCGAGGGGTCGAGGGGCGAGGATTGAGGGGTCAAGGGGTCGAGGGGCGAGGGTCAAGGTTGAAACTTGAAACACCCAATCTGACTCATGACAAAACATAGAAAAAGAAACCAAAGACGAAACAATACATAGTGAGAGGTTGTGCAACTAGGATGATATTCTGTAACAACTTTTTTAACGAATTTGAGAGGATGATGGTGAAGAACTCGAAAGCCATTGGTGTCTTTCGACTTCTTCCCCATCATCCTCTCCAATTCATTAAAAAAGCTGGTACAGAAAATCATCCTGGTTGCACAACCTCTCACTATGTACTATTTCTTCTTTCATTTCTCTTTCTACACCCTGATTTTTTATCAGTTTGGTTGTTTGAAGTTTCAAAACTTGGCTTTTAATACTCATAGCCATGGGGTCGAGGGTCGAGGGGTCGATGGTCAAGGATCTTTTTTTCATGAGTCAGTTTGGTTGTTTGAAGTTTCAAAATTGACAAACTAGATTAACTGATGAATATACATGCTGATTGACCTATCTTTACCTATTATCTGATGAATATACATATTATTATTCATGTCGGTATTCAAATTTTTTATGTTGTACTAACTCCGTTTACTCTTCTGTCATGACAGGTGTTGAAATATGGTGGGCGCGGGTCCGGAGCGTCGTGGGAGGGGTTCTTCCATTCCACCCGTCTTCGGAGAGCGTTATTAGACAGTTTGGGGACACCGACGGGCGCTTCTTTGTTGGCGTTAGTGCCCACCAGGAGAGGAGGTCGGGGAGGAAAGGAGAGATGAGGTAGATCAGGACGTGGCCGCGGGAGAGGTAGGCAGGCTCCTACGCCTTCCTCGCCGCCACCCCTAGCTGAGTCTCCCGAGCACACGACTACTAGGCTGGACACGTCTGAGGAGGAGGCTACGCGGACTCCGGTCCACGAGCCTCGGGTCGACGGGCCTTTGGCCCATGAGACTTCGGCCCACGAGACTCCGGTCCACGAGCCTCGGGTCGACGGGCCTTCGGTGAAGGAAATATGCCCTAGATCCAATAATAAAGTTGTTATTTTATATTTCCTTATTCATGATAAAGGTTTATTATTCATGCTAGAATTGTATTGATCGGAAACTTAAATACATGTGTGAATACATAAACAAATACCGTGTCCCTAGTAAGCCTCTACTAGACTAGCTCGTTGATCAAAGTTGATTAAGGTTTCCTAACCATAGACATGTGTTGTCATTTGATAATGGGATCACATCATCAGGAGAATGATGTGATGGAAAAGACCCATCCGTTAGATTAGCATATTGATCGTTCAGTTTATTGCTATTGCTTTCTTCATGTCAAATACATATTCCTTCGACTATGAGATTATGCAACTCCCGGATACCGGAGGAATGCCTTGTGTGCTATAAAACATCACAACGTAACTGGGTGATCATAAAGACGCGCTACAGGTATCTCCAAAGGTGTTTGTTGAGTTGGCATAAATCGAGATTAGGATTTGTCACTTCGAGTATCAGAGAGGTATCTCTAGGCCCTCTCGATAATACACATCATAAGCTTGCAAGCAAACGACTAAGGAGTTAGTCACGAGGTGATGTATTACAGAACGAGTAAAGAGACTTGCTGGTAAGGAGATTGAACTAGGTATGAAGATACCGACGATCGAATCTCGGGCAAGTAACATACAGATAGACAAAGGGAATTACGTATGTTGTCATAACAGTTCGACCGATAAAGATCTTCATAGAATATGTAGGAGCCAATATGGGCATCCAGGTTCCGCTATTGGTTATTGACCGGAGAGGTGTCTTGGTCATCTCTACATAGTTCTCGAACCCGTAGGGTCCGCATGCTTAACGTTCGTTGACGATATAGTGTTATATGAGTTATATGATTTGGTGACTCAATGTTGTTCGGAGTCTCGGATGAGATCACAGACATGACGATGAGTCTCTAAATGGTCGAGAGGTAAAGATTGATATATAGGACGATGGTATTCGTACACCGGAAGGGTTTCATGATGCACCAGATAGCCATAGGGTCACCGAAAGGGGTCCCGGACACATCCGGTAGGTGTTATGGGCCTAATGGGCCAAGAGAGGGATATACCAGCCCGTGGTGCACCCCTTGTTTTGACAGCAGGCCGTAAGGGAAGGAAAGGAGGGAGGGCTGGCCCCTCCTGCCTTTCCCTCTCATGGGAGAAAGGAAAGGGGGGCGCCACCCTCCCTTGCCTTTCCCCCGCACCTATATAAGGCAGCAAGGGGGTGCGCCTTGGGAGGGACTCCAAGTAGGATTCCTCCTACTTGGGCGCCACCCTTGGCTGCTCCTCCCTCCCTCCCACCTATATATATGTGGGAGGGGGTGCCTAGCACACAACAGACAATTGCCTAGCCGTGTGCGGCGCCCCCCTCCACCGTTTACACCCCCGGTCATATTTTCGTAGTGCTTAGGCGAAGCCCTGCGGAGATCACTTCACCATCACCGTCACCACGCTGTCGTGCTAGCAGAACTCATCTACTACCTCGACGTCTTGCTGGATCAAGAAGGCGAGGGACGTCACCGAGCTGAACGTGTGCAGAACGCGGAGGTGCCGTGCGTTTGGTACTTGATCGGTTGAAGCGCGAAGAAGTTCGACTAAATCAACCGCGTTGTGAAACGCTTCTGCTTACGATCAACGAGGGTACATAGACACACTCTCCCCCTCGTTGCTATGCATCTCCATGGATAGATCATTGCGTGTGCGTAGAAATTGTTTTGTTTTCCATGCAACGATTCCCTACAGTGGCATCATGAGCCGGGTCTATGCGTAGATGATATGCACGAGTAGAACACAAAGATTTGTGGGCGGTGATAGTCATACTTCTTACCACCAACGTCTTATTTTGATTCGGCGGTATTGTGGGATGAAGCGGCCCGGACCAACCTTACATGTCCACGCACATGAGACCGGTTCCACCGACAGACATGCAACTAGTTTGGCATAAAGGTGGTTGGTGGGTGTCTGTTTCTCCTACTTTAGTTGAATCGAATTTGACTACGACCGGTCCTTGAAGAAGGTTAAAACAACAAACTTGATGAAACACCGTTGTGGTTTTTGCATAGGTAAGAATGGTTCTTGCTAGAAGCCCGTAGCAGCCACGCAAAACTTGCAACAACAAAGTAGAGGACGTCTAACTTGTTTTTGCAGGGCATGTTGTGATGTGATATGGTCAAAACATGATGTGATATACGTTATTGTACGAGATGATCATGTTTTCTAAGATTATCGACAACCGACAGGAGCCTTATGGTTGTCTCTTTATTGTATGAAATGCATACGCCATGTAATTGCTTTACTTTATCACTATGTGTTAGTGATAGTTGTAGAAGAAATAGTTGGCGAGACGACCACGATGCAACAATGGAGATCAAGGTGTCGAGCCGGTGACGATGGAGATCATGACGATGCTTTGGAGATGGAGATCAAAAGCACAAGGTGATGATAGCTATATCATGTCACATATTTTGATTGCATGTGATGTTTATCCTTTATGCATCTTATTTTGCTTAGAATGGCGGTAGCATTATAAGATGATCCCTTCACTTAATTTCAAGATAAAAGTGTTCTCCCTGAGTATGCACCGTTTATACAGTTCGTCCTGTTAATACACCACGTGATGATCGGGTGTGATAGACTCTACATTCACATACAACGGGTGTAAGACAGTTTTGCACATGCAGAATACTTGGGTTAAACTTGACGAGCCTATCATGTACAGACATGGCCTCGGAACACTGGAGACCGAAAGGTCGAACATGAATCATATAGTAGATATGATCAACATAGAGATGTTCACCATTGATGACTACCCCATCTCACGTGATGATTAGACATGGGTTAGTTGATTTGGATCACGCATCACTTAGATGACTTGAGGGATGTCTATTTTAAGTGGGAGTTCTTAAGTAATTTGATTAATTGAACTTAATTTACTATGTACTTAGTCCTGAGAGTATTTGCATATCTATGTTGTAGATCAGTAGCTCACGATATAGCTCCCCTATTTTTGATGTGTTCATAGAGAAAACT
This sequence comes from Aegilops bicornis, assembly GCA_021605145.1. Lineage (NCBI taxonomy): Eukaryota > Viridiplantae > Streptophyta > Magnoliopsida > Poales > Poaceae > Aegilops > Aegilops bicornis. The sequence goes on along the minus strand of CM038671.1, from coordinate 626,015,757 downwards.
AAGTTGAAAGATGTTAATAGCAATAAATCAGACTAGGTTCGTGATCTGAGGATTATCCTCATTGCTGCACAGAAGAATTATGTCCTTGATGCACCGCTGGGTGACAGACCTATTGTAGGAGCTAATGCAGACGTTATGAACGTCTGGCAAGCTCAATATGATGACTACTTGATAGTTGAGTGCACCATGCTTTACGGCTTAGAACCGGGACTTCAAAAATGTTTTGAACGCCATGGAGCATATGAGATGTTCCAAGAGCTTAAATTGGTATTTCAGACTCATGCCCGTGTTGAGAGGTATGAGACCTCTACTTTGCCTACAAGATGGAGGAGAATAGCTCAGCCAGTGAGCATGTGTTCAGAATGTCTGGGTACTACAATGGCTTGAATCAAGTGGGAGCTAATCTTACAGATAAGATAGTGATTGATAGATTTCTCTAGTCACTATCACCAAATTACTACAACTTTGTGATGAACTATAATATACAAGGGATGATGAAAATGATTCCCGAGCTCTTCGCGATGCTGAAATTGGTGAAGGTAGAAATCAAGAAAGAGCATCAAGTGTTGATGGTTAACAAGACCACTAGTTTCAAGAAAAAGGGCGAGGGAAAGAAAGGGAACTTCAATAAGAATGGCAAGCAAGTTGCCACTCCCGGGAAGAAGCCCAAAGCTGGACCCAAGCCTGAAACTGAGTGCTTCTACTGCAAAGGAAATGGTCGCTAGAAGCGGAACTGCCCCAAATACTTGGCATATAAGAAGGATGGCAAAGTGAACAAAGGTATATTAGATATACATGTTATTGATGTGTACCTTACTAGTGTTTGTAGTAGCCCCTGGCACTACAAAAAAATACACTTCCATGATGATACGTGTTTGTCACAGTAGGTCATGTTTTCTGTCATGCATATACATCCATGGCGATTTTATGACAGAATCAAGATAGTCATACATGTGCTGTCGTAGAAGTGTTCCATGACATTACCAAAATTATCATCACGAAAGTGTCCACTTCCATGATGATAAATCACGCGTCATGGAAGTGCTTTCGTCAAGGGTGACCGACACGTGGCATCCACCATAACGGGTCGCCGTTAAGCTACCAAGTCCGGTTTTGGATCTGATAACCCGTTAACAGCCTGGACCAATGAGGATTTTCCACGTGTAAAATTGTCATTGGCCGGAGGAAACATGTGTTGGCTCACCGTTGGGACAGATGTCATCCATTCATTGGATAGGAGGCGCCTATGATAGGTCGACACGTGGCACGGCCCAACAGAGGCCCATTTGGTGAAAAGGCCGGCCCGTTTGACTTGGTCAAAAGGTAACGGGCCGGCCCACAAAAAGCCTGTTCCTATATAGCCCATTTACGACCCGCTAACTCACGACCCGTTACGGCCTATCGGAATTAAGCCAGTAGCTTCATCTGGGCAGTCCAATATGATTCCAGCCTATTGTAACTTTCGACCCATGTATGGCCCATGATGTCTTTCGGCCCATACGAGGCCATTTGTAACTCTTGGCCCATTAACTACCCGTAGTGAATCTGGCCCGCAATGAACAGTGTATCGCTTCATACCCACTAACGGCCCATTATTCCATTGGGTCGTTTCCAACCTGTGTTATCTTTCGGCCTTCTCAGGGCCCACTTATTCTTGGGCTTATTTCCAGCATTCGGTTACTTACGGCCCGTTATTGGCCTTTTCTGCTTGTGGGCCAAATTCAGCCCGTGGTTACAATCGGTCCATTTGCGGCCCGTTAATCCGTTGGGCCGTTTTCATAGCGTCATCAAATACGGCCGATTAACGACGACTCGTTATTGTCAGCCCATGAACGGACAATTCCAAATCTAGCCCGTTTACGGCCCATAATGCGGTCTGTTATTGGCTCATGTTTGGCCGATCGATCATACAGCCCATAGAAGGCCCATTGATTCTACGGACCGTAGAAGGCCCATTGTTTCTATGGCCCTTACAAGGCCCATTGTTTCTACGGCCCGTAGGAGGCCCATGGTAACTACAGTAAATATGTAGCCCATGGTTATTGTGGCCTAGTTTTAATAAATAGGTTATTGCGGCCAAACCGTGGAAAAATAACTGTACTGACTACAAGCAGATAAATAAACAAGACAACAAGGAAATAAATAAGAAAGCAACTTACGCTAGGCTATCACGGCTATTACACATATTACATCCACTGGGCATCAAAGTTCGCCACCGATTGCAAATATAGGGAACAAAGCGACATATCATATACACTGGTTGTCAAAGTTGGCGACCGGTGCAAATAAACGCCATGACAAAACAAGTCCGTAACTGAAACCACTTCGTAAGATCTCAAGAAAGCAGTATCCTAGGTACCCATAATGTGGCAAGATGCTTAGCAAGCTTATTAACTTTGTCTTGTTTGGCGCTTAAATCCTCCAGTAACTTCTTTGTTGGACAAGAAAGTATGCATCTGAATTTCTGCAGGACTTCCTCGGTCCTTCACTTCTGTCAGAAAGCACATCCGATCGATGTCTTTCAACTTGAAGTTGAGACTCAAGAAGACGAACTGATTCAGGCAGCGAGTTCAAGAGCTTGTGCCAGCGATGAGTGGCCGATAACTCCGAACACTACATCAATACAGTACTTTTGGGTTCTCTCACTGTCGTCAAGATAGTTTTTATCAGCTTTCTTGGAGACCAACAGGGATGTCTCACTATCTTGAACCTTATCTGCATTACTTCCTTTACCAATGCATAATGGGGTATTGTTCTCCAATAATTTGTCCGCATTCTAAAAGAGAAACAAGCAGACACATCACAGGTTTACCATGTTGTATATGAAACTCATTTTGGTAAATCAGTTCAGTAGTAAAGTGGACAGGATAATAGCATGAAACAAACATATATCTATGTACCATGGTCACTTTATGGTCTATATCATTCTAGTTTTTGTTGCCAAATCAAGATAGAGACAAAGTTCAAATAATATTTGTTCAAGACAAAGCAGAATAGACAGAATATAAGTGTGGAAACTATAGAGCAATAACAACACTTGTTATGTGCATGACATGAGAACATAACTGTTTATTCAGTTGAAACTGAAATCAACATAGAGCTAGTTACAACAGCAAACCAGCTAAAGAAACAGGTTTAACACATACCTGTTGCGCCATTGGAGTTTCAATTCCATCCTTCAAATTTGAAAATAGTTGGTATGAGTAAATACAGTGATGCAAGAGCAAAGGAGTATGAACCATAGCTACAGAACCTGACCTGAGAACAATTCTTCTTCTCCTTTAAGCGTTGAGTTGGGATTCGGAGTGGCGGTCCTCGTGCTTTGGGCACTGCAGTTACTTTACTAACTGCTCGTGTTTGGGTGCTCTGTAGTGGAGACGGTGCTGTGTCAACTGGAAATGGGTTACTATCTGCTGGGGTTGGGGTTAGAAGGGGTGTAGCTGGTTCTCTGTCCAACTGGGTAGGGGTACAATCTGCGAGTCAGGTTATGTGTGGTGGGGCTGGTTCTTGGGCAAGTACAACAGTGGTTCTATCTGCATCAACTGGTAGCACTATATTTTTGAAGACCGTGTTGTTACTCCCTTAGATACTGCCATCACCCTCTCCAATTCAAATGGCTGATAAACAAGAAAAGTAATTGAATGTACATACATTGTATGATAGACATGTGCAATGGATAGTGGGGAATAAAAGAGGGCATGAAATAATTCATATTTATGTTGTCTAGCCAAACAGGATAGCATGACACAATTTCAAATATATGATGGCTAACTAAACAGGATAGCATGACACAATTTCACATTATGATGGCTAACTACAAAATATGGAAAGACATAGTTCAACATATGATGACTTTGTAAACCAGATGACATGATATAACTATACAATGTGTTTATTAAATAGGTTGGCATGCCATAATTCACATACATGCCCCCTATATATGGAAACATGATAGCATGATATAATTCCGGGATAGAATGACATAATTCAAAATATGATGACTGTAAACACTAAACAGGATGACATGATATAACTATATGATGTCTTTATTAAATGGGTTCCCATGCCATAATTCAGATAGATGTTGTGTATGTAAACATGATGGCATGATATAATTCAAATATATGATTTATATAGTAAGCAAGTAAGCAGATGGCAATCCATATATGATGTAAAAACTAAGCAATGCAAAATAACATGCATGACATGGGTAATATAACCCTGCCAAGTTTGAGCATAGACCTCAGGGGGGAAATAGGACTGGTCATCGGTCTACGAATCCTCCTCCGAGGAGCTCTTTGTAACCAAAGAAGATGTCTACTTCAGCAGTAGCATTATGCACTCTGAATACCTTGTTTTCACTCCAGATACTTCCATCACCGCTTCAAATGGCTGATGCACAGGAAGACTAGTTGAATATACAAACGTTATCGACAAATGGAACATGTAATACAAAAAATGATAGCATGATATAATTCACATACATGATGATTGGCTAAACAGCATGGCATTGCATAATTCGCATATATAATGCCTTTGCAACAAGATAACATTGCATAATTCACATATATAATGTCTTGCAACAAGATGGAAATGCATAATTCACATATATGGTAATTAGACACTAAACAGGTGGCATCACACAAAGCATGTCTAAACTAATCAAATGACATAGCAATGCAAGACACCATACACACGATATGAGCAACATAACTCTGCCAAGTTAGAGCATACACCTCGGGGGGGGGGGGGGATAGGACTGGTGATCTGTCTCTGAATCCTCCTCTGAGGAGCTATCCGTAACCAGCGAGATATGCGATTCGTCAGATAGCATAGTCTGCTTTGAAGACCTTGTTTTCACTCCAGAATTTTCCATCACCATGTCAAATGGCTGATGCACACGAAGAGTAGTTGAATGTACTAACATTGTTGACAAATGTAATACGTAACAAAAAAAAATTATGGCCTGATATAATTCACATATAAGATGACTGGATAAGCAGGATTGCACAATTCACATATATGATGCCTGGCTAAACAAGATGGCGTTGCATAATTCACATAAATGATGAATAAACTAAACAGATGGCATTCACACAAAGCATGTCTAAACTAAGCAGATGACATATTTGATGTATAAAGTAAGCAATGCAAGGCACCATATGCATGATATAACCAACATCAGCATGCCAAGTTAGAGCGAAGAACTCATGGGGTAAATAGGAGTGGTCTTCTCATTCTGAACCCCCCTCAGAACAAATATCTTCCTCTCGATTACAATCCAAAATGGGTGGAGGGGGGCTGCCTTTGCGCCTACCGTGGAGCGACGTCTGCATGAAATTTAGTGCCACACAAGGCTCGTCTCTTTTGCTCTAGATGTTCAGTTCCATTGTGTACAATAACTGACATGCATAGGAATAAAACATAGTGAGATTAATGGCTTCAGTTAAAAAATACAGATAATGGCTTCTTTATTGTTTGTTTCCCACCCAACATGAAGCTCATAGTAGACACCAAAGATTAACCAGATAGTAGATAGATACTATTGATTGCGGCACCGATATGTACCCCACAACCATTTAAAAACTCAAGTTTGACCATTAGTTTGGAGCTGACTCAGAGTCTAATCGATGAACAGGACGATAAAGTAGCATGTAATATTAAGCGATGCATAACATAAGCAAACAAGAAAGAGTGCGACCTCTCTTGCGGACCCGTGTAGTCCTCGAGGTCATATGCTCGGTTGATGATGGTAATGTGGTTGTCATGGCTGCCAGCGACGGGGAAGAAGATCTAAGGCGGTGAAAGACAGTCTGGAGGCCGGATCCCTGTTGTGCTGGACCCTTCTGTTGTTGGAGCAGCTGAGCTGGGGTGGACGACAGCGCAACAGGAGCGGGACAAACCACACAAGGTTTTCTTTGACAAGTATCTGTAAGAGAAGTAATTCTGTAAGTGCTCGATTGAATTGGAGGATTCTAACAACGCAGGGATAGGAAATGCACAGTAATAGGATAGGAATGCACGTGCAAAACAGAGAATTTAAAAACACAGGATTTCTGCCAATCTGGGTGTTTGGTTCACAAGATTGGAAGATCACAGGATGCAAAGAAGCATGGTGAGATTAAGTCAAACCACAAGAAAATGTACGGTTATAATGCTATTATGCTACTATCTCTTAGCCTCGTGCTTCATGAATAGGAATTTGAAAAGGAGGACAAGTGGATATTAAAATCCCTACGGTTTTTTCTATCAAGGAGACACTAAAGGAACAAATCCTACAGTTTTCTTTTGCTCCATTCCTTTGAACCAAATGCATGAATAGTAGTACCATAGGAAACTTTCCAATTCCTATGTTTTTCCTTCACTTTTACTTTCAATCACTGCTGATTCTAGCAGGCAGGTGTCGGCGTTCTGGGAACGGGGGTCCCCAGACTTGCCTGCCTGCGGCCCACGACGTGGCTCTGCAAGCGGGCCCGTACGTCCCATCTTCGTCAACAAGGCATTCAAGAACCTCGCGGGGGGCCAAGCCTCGCGAGGAGGACGACGCAAGACCTCCTCGGGAGCGGCCTCACTAGGTTGGCTCGCGAGGGGTGGAGAGATCAAGGCAAGGCAAACCTCACGAGGTTCTCGTGACGTGAGCCATGAAGATCAAGATCAGGCGGGCGCCATCATGTACAGTGTCCTTGTTTCCTCTTTGGTGCTAAGGAAGCAAGCGCAGGTGCGGAGTACCGAAGCGTCAAGCAAAGGTTTCCCTATCGATGCAACGAGATCAAGACCAGCGGGACGTCAAGATGGAGGTCACCATGGAGCCCAAGGCGGCGTCACCACCAGAGCCTTTTGCAGGTGAAGACTGCTTTTGTCAGGATAAGCTTTACTAGTTGTCCCCTTTCAAAATGGTCGTTGTTGGCTTCCTTCCCGCTCAATATTTGGGGAGAGGACCAGGGCCTCTATAAATAGGACTAGCCACCACAGTTGGAGGCATCTGATCTGATCTGATCTGGAGCCAATCCTTAGCCACACACCAAGCATAAGAACACCTCAACCTCAGGAGGTTGTTCTTCCCCTTGTAACTATTCATCCATAGCCCCAGAGGCAATCCACCATCACCACACTGGAGTAGGGTATTACACCACAACGGTGGCCTGAACTAGTATAAATCTTGTGTCCCTTGTGTTGCGAGTTCGTCGAGTTAGTCCGTGAGATCTTAGCGAAGCTAGGACATGGATCGGTAGGGGGAGATCTTCGCGCACACCCCAGAGTTTGAACCTTGAGGGTTTTGCCGGAACCCGTGATCCGACATTTGGCGCGCCAGGTAGGGGTGCGCTGAAGCTTCCCTTCCATTGCTCCGCGCCCCGTTGCTTCATCGTCTCCATGGCGGACGCTCGCCGAGCTCGCGCTGAGCACCGGGCTGCCCTCGCCACCCGCGTCGCCCAGACGGCTCCCGTTGGCGGGGCCACCCCGTCGTTCTCCGTCGCCTGCCGCCAACGCCGTCACCGGCCCGGCGGGAACCAGCAGCAAGCATCCTCAGTGCACCCCTCGGTGTGGCGGGACGGCCGCACCGCCACTCCATCGCTGACCCCGGCCGGTTCGTCATCTCATGCTCGTCGCGCTCCCACTGACGCGCGGGCCGCACTCCTCATGGCGCACAAGCTCCTGCGCTACCACCCCGTCGACAACCTCTACAAGGACTGGCTCGACTGCATCACCGAGCTTGTCAGCGCCGCAGGGGGCTCCCCTGCGCCGTCCCTCTCACTGCCACGCCCTCCGCCAGCTACGGGCGACGTAGCTCACAGAGCACCTCCACCACCTCTGCACCAAGACGGCGCCCTGGCGCCAAGGTGCACGGCTCCATAGTGCGACCCACCGTGTGCGGCGCCCGTGCGTGAAGAAAGAAGCTGTCAAGAAGTCCCTCGACCGCAAGAGAACGCTCCGCCACTCCCCAAACCGCCACGTCAGGACCGCTTGCTACGGCAGGGCCCCATGCCGCTTGCCGTGGCGGCATGCGAGCGCCAAGACCAAGCTCCACCTCCAAGACGGGCACCGGTGACCATGGCCGGCTGACGCGCCTTCACCCCCGAGCTGCGGAGTGTTGCCTGGCTGGGCAAGTTCAAGCCGGATCTGCCCCCTTGCTAGGACGGCACCCCCGACCCCGCGGAGTTCTTGCAGCTCTACGAGCTGAGCATCGACGTGGCCAACGGCGACGAGAAAGTCATGGCAAACTGGTTCCCCATGGCGCTCAAAGACGCCTCTTGTTCGTGGCTCCTGAACCCGCCTCCAGGCTCAATATCCTCCTGGGACGAGATGCGCGACCGCTTTGTCGCCAACTTCCAGGGCACTCGCGACCGCCCACCAGCCGCGGGTGACTTACGCCGCGTCAAGCAACAACCAGGAGAGACCCTCCAGAAGTACATCCAGCGCTTCAACAACGTTCGCCTCAAGATCCCCAAGGTGACGAATGAGGCCATCATCTCCGTGTTCTCTGATGGCGTCCGCGACGTCAAGATGAAGGAAGAGCTCGCTATCCATGAGGAGCTGTGCACGTCTCTGGAGCTGTTTAACCTGGTGACCAAGTGCGCAAGAGCTGAGGAGGGGCGCCTCTCCCTCCTCGAGCTCCCGGTTGCGGACACGGAGGAGAAGAAAGCCAAGGCCAAGGACGTGAAGCGCAAGGGAGCAGTCGTGCTCGCGGCGGAGCCGGAAACCAAGCGCAACAGAGACCAGCCCGAGTCATCCAAGAGCAGCCGACCGTTCTGTGCCTTCCACAACCTGCATAGCCACAACACCAGCGACTTTCAAGAGCTCAGAGCCATTCGAGAAGGATGCTTTAGTCGACGCCTCGAGCGCAACGACCGGGGCTACGACCGAGGAGGAGGACGTGGCGGCGGATGCTGGGATGACGTGGCCCGCGCTAGGAGTGGCGCGACCGGCCTCATGAGGATCGCTGGCAGGATAAGCCTCGCGAGGGTGCCTGGAGGGATCAGCCTCATGAGGATCGTCCTCAAGGCAACGCCAGTCTTCCTCCCCTACCGCCACCACCAAGAAGGAATGACGATCACCATCAAGACGAGGGGGCTGGGGGCTTCCAGGAGCCGCGTGCCATCGCCTGCATCTTGGGCGGAGCTCAGGCCCCAGCCTTGCAGCATATCTTCAAACAGTTTGCTCGTGAAGTGAATGCAGTCCTCCCCAAGCTCAAGGCCACGCGCCCGCTCAGATGGTCCAAGTGCGCCATCACGTTCAGCTCGGCAGATCAGCTCAAGTGCGTGGCTACATGAGCGCCCTCCGATGCTTTGTTCACCGGTCATCGACAATGTGCAAGTCACCAAGACCCTCATCAACGGCGGCACGCAGGCTCAACGTCTGTCCGTCGACACGTTCGACAACCTCCAAGTCTTTGTATGACCAGCTTGACCTACCAAGCCTTTCTCGGGGAGTGGCCCGGCGGCTCCACTACACCGATAGGGCAGGTCCGCCTCCCTGTCACCTTTGGAGAATGCAACAACTACCGCACCAAGCTCATCGACTTCGACGTCGCACACATCTGTCTACTGTACAATGCCATCCTCGGGTATCCAGCCCTGGCCAAGTTCATGGCGGTGACCCATCACGGCTACAATGTCCTCAAGATGCCGGGAAGCGGCGGAATCATCACAGTCCCATGTGAAGAAAGAGACACGGTGTGCTCCCTCGAGCGTGCCTTCCAAGCTGTAGCAATCGACGACCCTGACAGCAAGAGCGAGGGCCCTCCTGAGGCCACCCCCAAGAAGAAGAAGCAGCTATGTCGTGCAGGACCTCAGGAGGGTGGCGTCGCGAGTGGTACCTCATCAGGATCAGTGCCCGCGCCTGGGGCGCCTCCCTCCATCGCATAGGAAGGCGCGCCCGGCGCCCTTCTCGGGCAGGGCTCGAGGGCTCTCTTTTGGAGGGCCTCAGACCTTGCCAACATCATGAGAGAGGCGCTCGGGCACCACTTGGAGGCGTGCTTCACGACATGTTTCCCTCAGGAGAACATAGGGCGAGGAGCGCCCACCGCTCAGGAGTTCATCACCAGGACCACTCAGGAACTGCAAGACGCAAGGGCCATGTGTGGCGACCGCCGTTCACCAGGCACAGCTCCCCATACAGGCGAGGATGCCGGGCTGCGCGTCTGCGTCGACATCCCAGGGCTCAACAGGGCCGCATCTCAGGAGCTCTTCTGGCCCTCGCGCGTGGGACGCTGCGAGGGTCCATCGCACAGCTACATTCGCATGCCCTTTGGCCTGCCGAGCGTGGCGTCCGCCTATCAGCGCAAATTGCGGCGCGCCTTGGCATCTCAGGAGGCCAGGCACCACGCCGTCCTGGCGGAGATGGAGACGATCCTCAAGGAACTGCCTGGACCCCCAGAGCCTCCCGAGGCTCAGGGCCCCGATGGCTCGTGAGGAGCGACCGCTTCGTCGCGTACCTTCAGCTGATCCAACATCCCTCCATCAACAGAACCAGGTGACATTTTCCAAGTTTATTTAGCTGGGAGCGCCCTCAGGGCTGCATCATTCCCAGGCCGCGTGGGTCAGTCCCTGCGGCATGTATTTCTTTTCATGTCTTTAGCTTACCTTGCTGGGTCGCCCCTCGGGCCGCATCATCCCCAAGCCGCTCGGCACTGACCCAGTGGCATGTATCTTCCCTGCATTTACTTAAGCAAGTTTGCTTTCCATGCTTAACCTACCTATGACCATCACCTTCTTGATTGACACTTACCTCGGGAGTTGCACACTCCGGCACGACGCTTGTGCTTGGTCCGTCCCTGCAACGTCGACAAATCTGAGCGGCTGAGCTCTGGCCACGCGCGCCACCTCACCGGGCCCTCAGTGCCCCCGTCTCTGGTAAAGCGATCAGTGGCCGCCCGGCAACCTTAATGGCAAACTGTGTCTCTCCTTGTGCTGGCTTGCAGGAATCTCCTGAAGACAACAGCAGGCGGCACCGCGAGTTCCCACTTCTCCTGTGTGACCCGCTTATGCAGTTAAAAGGGGGGGCTCTGAACATCGCGACTCGGGGAGCTCTTCGGCTCTCCAGCCCTCACCCCCTGGCCTTGACCACGGCACGCGACCTGGCATACCAGCGGCGGCTGAGCTCACTCGAGGGCCGGGACTTGAGGACGTAGAGCACAAAGGAGAGCGCAGAGAAGAGGGAGAGGCTCGTATGGACCTGGCCTAGCTATGCAACGGACACCTATGCCCGAATCTGGAGCATCATGAGGAACCGACTACGGACCGTCAAGATAAGTCTCGCGCCTGGGTTGGCTAAACCGCTAAGGACTAGGAGCCATACTAGCCGCAGCCCTGCTGCAGCAATGTCACCGCCCTTTCCTACCTCTAGACGACTGCTTGAGCGCTAAAGCGGACCTCCTGAGCATCGCGCCTCAGGGGCTCTTACTGGACCTTGGGCCGCTCACCTCCTGGCCTTGACCACGGCCGTGACTGGCATACCCGGCGACAACACCGCACAGGGGCCGGGACCTGTCAGCGAAGAGCACCAAGTCGTCGTGAGGTCGGAAATGGGAGACAAAGCTGAAGCAGGACTCGCACTCGTGCAAGTTCATAATAAGGACAGAATTGACAAAATACATTACAGACCCTTTACATGCCCCCACGGGATACTCCTTGATTCCTCGCAGGGAACAAAAGACAAGAACTTCAGGAATCCTATCTACACGCGCCCTGTGGATGACGCCGTCATCAACAGTGGGCCACCAGAAGCCGGCGCCAACCTCATCCAGATCAGCGGCGGCGACGGCCAGGCGCTGCAGACCTGCTCCGGGCTCGGCGGGAGCTTGGGGGCACGTAGCTGTCGTCGCTCGTCTTCGGAGTCTCGTAGAGCTCAGGAGAATCGCTGGACTCCCAAGCATCGCTGCGACTTCCGGAGGAGCCGCTGGCGACGCGGGCGGCAGACCCCGCCCCAGCGGCATCGTCAGCCTGACGACCTCTCCTGAAGCTGCACTGCAGGCGGCGGCCTTCTGCTCGAAGACCTTGAAGAACAGCGTGGAGACGCCGTCATACTCGAAGTGGATCGCGAGGGCGCCCTCCGCACGACACACTGGGGCGACTTCGCCCCAGCCTTGGGTCATGAAGATCTTCCCCGAGGGGACGGCCTCAAGTGCTTGGGGGCATCGCCGCCCACAGCACGAGGTCGCGCGTGTCGCAGTCGGCGTGCTGCAGCCAAAGCTCAAGGGGCCCCTCAGCGACATCTCAGCAGAGAAGAAAGAAGGGAAGCGGATCCAAGTGCTCGGGGGAATCACCTCCCACAGCACGAGGTCGTGCGAGGAGTCCTTGGCGTGGACTCCAGGAGCGGCGACGCGCGCCATCGCGACACGGCGACCATGGCCGCGGCGCGCGTGCCGACGCTCGTCGCCTCTCCCTCCCGAGCCCCCGGCTTGGGCGTAGAGGGGCAATGGATACCTAGGAGGAGGCCGCTTGCACCAAGGCCTCGTCACCACCTGCATCGCCGCCGCGCTGCGGTGGTGAACCGGCCTCTTATTTGGCGGAAGCGGCGCCGGCCTGTCGAGGGGAGTCTTTCCTTTTCTCCGCGGCAGAAAACCTCCGGTTGGGCGCCATTGGTGCCGCTGCTGGCAATGGAGCAAGGAGGAAGAAGCAAGCGGATGGGAAGAGATGGGCGACGGGGGCTCCGCCCCCCTCCTCATTTATAGCAGGAGAAGGCCAACCGGCGCCCCCATGATCACAGGTAATGATGGTTTTTCCTTCCATGTCGCAGGGACTTGTCAAGTCAGGCAGTTGTCGAGGCAGCGTGGGGAAGCGGAGACGCCCACGTCCAATCAACCGCCACGCACCGACCAAGGCCGCAGACTATTGGGGCCCACGACGCTCCACACTTGACCTTTGGCTTCGCCTCGAAGCCAAGCCCGAGCGCGCCTTGGGCCCGGGGGCTACTGTCGGCGTTCTGGGAATGGGGGTCCCCAGACTTGCCTGCCTGCGGCCCACGGTGTGGCTCTGCAAGCGGGCCCGTATGGCCCATCTTCATCAACAAGGCATTCAAGACCCTCGCGAGGGGCCAAGCCTCGCGAGGCGGACGACACAAGACCTCCTCAGGAGCGGCCTCACCAGGTTGGCTCGCGAGGGGCGGAGAGATCAAGGCAAGGCAAACCTCGCGAGGTTCTCGTGGCGTGAGCCATGACGATCAAGATCGGTGAGCGCCCAAAGACGTCTGATGTCCTTGTTTCCTCTTTGGTGCTAAGGAAGCAAGCGCAGGCGCGGAGTACCAAGGCATCAAGTAAAGGTTTCCCTATCAGTGCAACGAGACCAAGACCAGCGGGACGGCAAGACGGAGGTCACCATGGAGCCCAAGGCGGCGTCACCATCAGAGCCTTTTGCAGGTGTAGACTGCTTTTGTCAGGATAAGCTGTACTAGCTGTCCCCTTTCAAAATGGTCATTGTTGGCTCCCTTCCCGCTCAATATTTGGGGAGAGGACCAGGGCCTCTATAAATAGGACTAGCCACCATAGTTGGAGGCATCTGATCTGATCTGATCTGATCTGATCTGATCTGATCTGGAGCCAATCCTTAGCCACACACCAAGCACAAGAACACCTCAACCTCAGGAGGCTGTTCTTCCCCTTGTAATTGTTCATCCATAGCCCCAGAGGCAATCCACCACCACCACCACACTAGAGTAGGGTATTACACCACAACGGTGGCCCGAACCATTATAAATCTTGTGTCCCTTGTGTTGCGAGTTCGTCGAGTTAGTCCGTGAGATCTAGGGCGGTGCTAGGAGGATTCTTTGACTGGTCAAAATGGATGGATACGGAGCTATACGATCTTGTAGTGACCGTATAATCACCTCATCACGTAAATGTTGCAGCCCCATCGCTTGTTTTCTAGGGTTTGCACTCTTCACACTCTCTCTCCAGTATATATATACACGCTGTAGCCTCAGTGCTTGTAGTTGCTCTCTTCACACTCTCTCACCCTCTCCAGATCTAAACAAGACTTCGTTGGCCTCTCTCTCTCCCTCACTGCTGGTCAAAGAGCCGGCAGGATCCGTCCGTCGGGAAGGGAAGGAGACTTAACGCTGTCGCCGTCGGCGAGGGAGGGAATCCACTACCGGCCCAGTTGTTCTCTTTCACCCAGGGGCGACGCAGGAGGGCCTCCGACCCCTTCTTCCTCGCCGCCGTACATAGTGTGGGCGAGCGGCCTCCGGTGCATGCCGAACCACACCCCAAGAACCTTAAGGTATAATTTACTTATTCCACATGCATTGCTCTAGCTGCATGTGGGCTTTTTCCGCTTCTGCACTCGAATCTAGGTGTTGGATCAAACAGAAAAGTAGTGGGGAAAGTTGTATAGCATGAATCTAGGACGTGGTTCAAAGAGGAAAGGAATGGGGGAAAGTAGTGGGGAAAGTTGTATAGCATGAATCTAGGTCGTGGTTCAAAAAGGAAAGGAAGGGGGAAAGTAGTGGGGAAAGTTGTATAGCATGAATCTAAGACGTGATTCAAAGAGGAAATGAATGGGGGAAAGTAGTGAGGAAAGTTGTATAGCATGAATCTAGGACGTGGTTCAAAGAGGAAAGGAAGGGGGGAAAGTACTAGTACATACTAGCTATACAACACCTACGTTGGTCGAAAAGGGAAAACAATGACAAATGCAGTACGCACATCTGTAACGAACTGATCTTTTTGTTTTGGGGACAAGGCTGTAGAGTTTGAGCAGGACTAGATTTGCTGTGCTCACATAGGGAAAGGTGTCTAAAGATAACAAAACTGGGACCAACACAAATATGCTCCTTGGTTGTTTGTTCTTTGTTGCAACAGACTGTCCATCACCACTTCATACATTGGTAGATGCACATGGTGCTGGTGCGTCCACTGTCCCGTGCAACTCTTTAGCTGTTGTTAATCTAAGGCCCTGTTTGGTTAAAAAGTCCCTAGTCCCTACACCTTGGTTCCGAGGACTAAACATGGACTAGAGGTTATTAAATGACATGCTAAAAGACCATGTTACCCTAGTAATGAACTAATAGAGACAAGGTGCGATGCAGGCGAGGGCAAGCTGTTGGAAAAAAGTCCCGTAAAGATTCTCCCTCGGGGTCTTCTTTCTTTAGTCCCAAATGCCCACTTTTAGTCCCTAAAAGTCCCTCCTGTTTGGTTTATATGGGATTGACACGGTCTTTTTTTAGTCCCTACACCAAAAAGTCCCTGTAAACAAACACCCTCTAATAGTACCGCTGGAAAATTGATGCAATGCCATAGTTAAAAGCAAATTACATGTTTAACGAATTTTATTGTTAATATAATCTCTCTGTTAATATTAATCAATGCCACCATTTGATAAATGCTACTGTCTTGCTTTATTTCCCATTTAGATAAGTTAGATGCTTATTTTTGTTGGCTTCTGTGTCATCCACCGTTATTGACCACTATTTGTTTCCTTTGCACCTCTGTGTAAACAGGATCATCTACTTCACCTTGTTGCTATTGTGACCTTTTGTTGCACTGCACAAAACACTTTTGTTTTAAGAGTGTTTTGTGCAGTTCAACCAAAATGTCACACTGACAACGTTGCTTGATTGCTTGATCTTAGTGGAACTGCACAAGAGGAGATCATACTTCCTATCCGTGTTGGCATATTTGGTTCAGATCTTCTTCTTGTGAGTTGTTTGAATTCCGCGTCATGAGAGGTCAGTACTAGCCTTCTTTCACATGATTGTGCAGTGTGCTTTCATATGTTGTGCTAATTGTATGGTAATGTTGCTTGATTTTAGTGAACTGCACAAATGGAGACAAGACTTCCAATCAGATGTGCACCGTAATATCCCATTGAGGTAAGATGAGGATATTTCTGGCTGTTGGCCTGTATTTTGCCACTTTCATCGGAAAATTAATGTCGTTGTTTAGTGCTATACTTGTGCTCCCTAATTGACATGCCAAATCTTACATTGAAAGGCGAAGCTTATGCATTATTGAACCAAGTGATGAAGGGGAAGAACAAGCGGAAGAAAAACAAAAATCAACTCCCGGTGCTGCAATGAAGCACTGGAACTGTGATGACACAAGTAATGATATAGTTTTGCATCTTAATTTATTGCTATGGCTGGAACGAGCAATTGTTTTGCCACTGATTTGATGCCACTCTTAATGTAATATGTAATTATCTCTACTTGTGCAAACATGGATCTTCTTTGAAGATACCATATATTTTAGTGGAACTGCACAAGAAGATGTTGGAAACATTAAACTAATCAAGGAGTATATAGTAAGCATGGCAACCACAGTACATAACAACAGATGGTTCCGGAGAAGTGCTTGATCTGTATGCTCTACACAACAAGCCTCCTGACAAAGGTGGGTACTCGCCCACGGATTTCATCCATATGATTGAGCTTTGTCATCTCTATTGGTGTTGTCCCTCTTGTTTGAATCTTGTCATGAGAAAGTGGTATTGTCCTTGAGAAGTGCTTCATCTGTGTTGTTTTAAATATTTCCTTTCCTTTTTTCGAGCAAACAGAGATGCTAGCATTTAGTTGTCCTCTTGTCTTTGCATAACAACATTATCCTCCTCTGAAGAAGAATATGGAGTACGTGAAGTGACTAGTTCCGATTATGCCAGGATGAAGAAGCCCTGTCTATCTTCTCATCAGAAGGAGCAGTTGAAGGATGGTTACATTACTCCCCACAAGACCAAACTAACTTCAGCTCGGAAGGACCGACATATCTCCATCTTTTTCTTTGTGATGCATAAGTACAATGTTGTTCTAGGATTCTTTCCGATGAGTTCCATGTTTTTAAAAGTGTACTCTACATGGACCATGTAGGTGCCTATTTAAACTGTCAATTCATAGTACAGTTTGCTTTATACTAATCACTTTTTTTGTATTTGTGCAAACAGGGCTGCTCATCTTGATTTCAATGGGAACTGCACAAAATGTTCATGAATACATCGAATCATTCATTTCCACGACAAGAAAGGAGGTGCCGATATGTTCAAGGCGTTGCAACATATCAGGGCGAAATCATACAAGCTACGCGCGAATTTGGTTGATTTTGGTGGAACTGCACAAAAAGAGCAGCTGGTTTATTTAGCACGAGGTGCCACGTCAATGTCTGAACTGATGGCAAACCCTGCCCATTCCACAATCGTAGGCATTTGATATTTTGCAATGGGAAAACCTTGTCAAAGTTTGCTCATTGATGTACACAAAACAACAAGCACTTGACATTTTGGAATGGGACAACCTTGTCAAATTTTGCTCATTGATGTTAGCAAGAAGACATCCGTTTGATATTTTCGAATGGGACGCCCTTTGCTGTCAGTAGAGTCAATCTATTTTACTTTATTCTTTAGTTGTGAAGTAAATATTGGTTCTGACATGTGAATCGCTGAGATGCATAATCATCGATTGTTTTGAATGTTCTCTATGAATTGCCAGGCCAGTGTGTTTGACTGCAATATACAGGAACGCTAAAAAGCTGATCAAACTCTTTGTACCCCCGCTGTTCCTTTTTACTTCGCACATTGTGAATGTTCATACTTTTTTCTATAAGATTTGTCAAAGTAGAGATACTTTGACTGCGCCTAAAACTTGTATGCGGACTAAAAAGGACCACAGGAGTACATGTGAAATCGCTGCAAAGCGAGGTGATCACCACAGGAATAATGCTAAATCGTATTGTTTTGCATGTTCATCCAATGCCAGTGATACAAGAATTCAAACTAATCGAACTAAATTCATTCATACACGGTCGGATTCCATATAAACATGCCGGATTTCATTACATTTCATACATTCTTCAACTAAAAGGGGTGCGCTGGAGGTATAATTAATTAACCGAAGCTACCCACATGTGTCCGGCTGAGCCAAATAGAAGCTTCTTCTCCAGTGGACTGAGCATCGCGACTTAACTGCAGGTGTAGTTGCATAAGCGGCGTGTGGCCCGGATGCTGTTGGGCCCATGTGTCAGTGAGCCAACTGCATCAGCCGTTAAGTAGAAGCAGCGTCCTTCTCCAACATAGCTCTCCGACTCCACGTCGCTGCCAAGAAGCTAATCGGCCATCAATGGTTAACCCGCCTAGCTTGGCTTCAACCGAAGGGTAGAAGCGGTGGCCTTATTTGGACCCGAGCGGCGGTGACTTACCGTGTTCTACTCTTCCTCGTTTTCTGTGTGGCGCGGCCTCGTTGGCAGCGGGGCGGGGCCTTGACGGAGCTGGCGATGTCCTCTGTCTCGTTGCCGGTGGGGCGGCGCCTCGACGGAGCGGGGGAAATCCTCCCCCTCCTTGCCAGCAGGGTGGGGCCTCGGCTGAGCCGGCGATGTCCTCTGCCTCGTTGTTGGCAGGGCGGGGCCTCGGCGGAGTAGGGCCGCCGCCTCGGTGCCGGCGGGGCGGGGCCTCGGCGGAGCCGGCGATGTCCTCTGGCTCGTTGTTGGCGCCGCGGGGCCTCGACGGAGCAGGGCCTCATCGACGCCGGCGGAGCGGGGACTCGTCGAAGCCGGCGTTGTCCTTTGCCTCGTCCTCGGTCTCGCCAAACAGCGCCTCCCCCGCTTCATCGCCCTCTTTGTAGGCGGCCACAACCTCCTCCACTCGCATGCGGTACCGCCCGGTAACTTGGCGGCCCTCATGGCGGGCGGTATGAGTCGAGCAGCGCCTCCTGCTCCGCCCGCTCCACGGTGATCTGCTCCTCCGCCTGCAGGTGCTCCTGGAGGAGATGGTGGTTGTAGGAGGCGTCGGCCTGTGCCTCCCGGAACTGCTCCTGGCGCTTGTGCCTCACCATGTCCATGTATTGGGCACGGGCCTCACGATGGTCATGGTGCAATGCACCGGCGAGGATGGCGCGGAGGAGGGGGTTGGCGCCTGGAAGCACTGAAATTGTAGGTAATAGATAGTTTTGTGATAAGATAAATAGTAACAAGCAACAAGTAAATAAAGTAAATAAAGTGCAGCAAGGTCGCCCAATCCTTTATGTAGCAAAGGATAAGCCTGGACAATTTCTAATACTAATAAAAGATCTCCCGAGGACACATTGGGAATTATCGTCAAGCTAGTTTTCATCACATTCATATGATTTGCGTTTGGTACTTTGATAGTTTGATATGTGGGTGGACCGGTACTTGGGTACTGCCCTAACTTGGACAAATATCCCACTTATGATTAACCCCTATTTCAAGCATCCGCAACTACAAAAGAAGTATTAAGGTAAACCTAACCACAACATTAAACATATGGATCCATATCAGCCCCTAACGAAGCAAGGCATAAACTAGGGTTTAAGCTTACATCACTCTAGCAACCCATCATCTACTTATTACTTCCCCATGCCTTCCTCTAGGCCCAAATAATGGTGAAATGTCATGTAGTCGGCGTTCACATAACACCACTAGAGGAAAAGACAACATACATCTCATCAAAATATCGAGCGAATACCAAATTCACATGACTACTAATAGCAAGACTTCACCCATGTCCTCGGGAACAAAGCGTAACTACTCACAAAGCATATTCATGTTCATAATCATAGGAGTAATAATATGCATAAAGGATCTGAACATATGATCTTCCACCAAGTAAACCAATTAGCATCAACTACAAGGAGTAATCAACACTACTAGCAACCCAGAGGTACCAATTTCTGGTTTTGATACAAGATTGGATACAAGAGATGAACTAGGGTTTTGAGAGGAGATGGTGCTGGTGAAGATGTTGATGGAGATTGACCCCCTCCCGATGAGAGGATCGTTGGTGATGACGTTGATGATGATTTCCCCCTCCCGGATAAGTGTCCCCGGCGAACAGCTCATGAGCCCTAGATTGATTCCGCCAAGGTTCCGCCTCGTGGCGGCGTAGTTTCGTCCCGTAAGCTTGCCCGCGATTTTTGCCAGGGTAAAAGTGATGATATAGCGAAGATGGGCCGGAGGCCACGAGAGGACCCGGAGATAGAGGGCACACCCTATAGGGGGCTGTCTCTGGACGGTGTGGACCCCCTGGCATATTTCTTTCGCTCGTAAATTCTTATTAATTCCAAAAGTTGTTTCATGGAGTTTCAGGACTTTTGGGCTGTGCAGAATAGGTTTCAACGTTTGCTCCTTTTCGGCCAGAATTCCATTCTTGGCATTCCCCTCTTCATGGTAAACCTTGTAAAATAAGAGAGAATAGCCATAAGTATTGAGATATAATGTGTAATAACATCCCATAATGCAATAAATATTGATATAAAAGCATGATGCAAAATGGACGTATCAACTCCCCCAAGCTTAGACCTCGCTTGTCCTCAAGCGGAAGCCGAAATCGAAAAATATATCCACATGTTTAGAGATAGAGGTGTCGATAAAAATAAAATACGGACATGAGGGCATCATGATCATTCTAATAACAGCAACATATATAGATTTTTTCATATGATTTCCTATGCTCAAGTAACAATCAATTCACAATGTCAAGTATGGTTCAAAAACTTCATTGGGAACTAACAAACTATAATCTCAGTCATTGAAGCAATTGCAATTTATCATAACATTAGAAAGAGTCAACAATAGAGCTTTTCAGCAAGCTCACATACTCAACTATCTCGTAGTCTTCCACAATTGCTAACACTCACCCAGTACTTGTGGTTATAGAGTTTCAGCCGGACACTGAGAAAGATAGGGGCTTATTTTGTTGCCTCCCAACGTATTCACCTTTAGGTGATGTCAACAATAATAGCCCATGCTAACTTACATCCAATTGGATATATATATATATATATATATATATATATATATCATGATCTTTCAAACACGAGGAGCTTGCCAAAGGATAAAATGAAAAGGGAAAGGTGAGGATCACCTTGACTCAAGCATAAAGTAAAAACATAAAGTAAAAGATAGGCCCTTCGAGGGAAGCGAGAGGTTGTCATGCGCGTTTAGGGTTGATGCATAAAATCTTAATGCAAAAGAACGTCACTTTATATTGCCCTTGTATGTGGACCTTTATTATGCGATCAAAATCGCTTTTATTACTTCCACAACCAGTTCGTACAAAGCTTATTTTCTCCGCACTAATAAGTCATACATATTTAGAGAGCAATTTTATTGCTTGCACCGATGACAACTTACTTGAAGGATCTTACTCAATCCATAGGTAGGTATGGTGGACTCTCATGGCAAAACTGGGTTTAAGGATATTTGGAAGCACAAGTAGCATTTCTACTTGGTGCAAGGAATTTGGCTAGCATGAGGGGGAAAGGCAGGCTCAACATGTTTGGAAGGTCAATGACAATATACTTTAACTAAGATGTCGGAAAACATAAACTATTACGTTGTCTCCTTGTCCAACGTCAACTCTTTTAGCATGTCATACTAAATGAGTGCTTCACAATCATAAAAGATGTCCAAGATAATATATTTATATGTGAACCCCTCTTTCCTTATCACTTCCTATTAATTGCAACGATGACCAAGGCTACGTTCATCAACTCTCAACAATTTTTATGCCCCATACTTTCTATGTGTGAAGTTATCACCATCCATAAGATCAATATGGACTCTTTTATTCTTTATACTTTCTCAAGATCATAGCAACATAGCAAAGCCCTTGATTCAACACTAATCTTTATTATAGATAGCACTCGGACTCGATTACGTAAAGAGATCACAAAGCAAAACTCAAACTACTTGATATCAAAACTTCAATTTACTAGATCAAGATACTACTAAAAGGATCGAACTAAATAAAGCAGTAAAGATAGGAGTGTGATGGTGATACGATACCGGGGCACATCCCCCAAGCTTGGCAGTTGCCAAGGGGATTGCCCATACCCATGTGATTAGGTCCTTGGAGGTGACGATGGTGGAGTTGTTGCATTTTTCTTCTCTAGCTTGCGTCTGAGGCTAAAATTTTCCTCCCTCAAATCCTCATTCTCGAGCTCAAGTTTCATTATCTTTTTTGCATAGTGCTGCCTTGCTGTCCTACAAAAAACATGGTGGGATAGATTGGACCTTAAGGAGGATTGACTTCTTGAACTCCACATGCATATCACCAGGTTGGGGTAGTGGATCGTCCTCTTCATCGGAGCTTGTCTCCTCCTTCCCCTTTGGATCATAGTCTTCTTCTTCCTCTGTGGTCCAGCCGTAATGTTCCACATCCCCATATACTTTTGGGTTTGCGATATAATCAGCCATGTAGCTCTCCCCTTATGAATCTTGGGACGAGATCTTGCTGTACTCTGCAGCAGGAACAACTCGAACGCAACAGAGGATATTTGCGTGATACGGTGGTCAAAACCTTCGAGTATATATAATGAATTTTTACCGACCAAAATACGTAACATACAAGAAAATGGAGTCCGGAAGCACAGGGGTGCCCACGAGACAGGGGCGCCCTACTGAGCGCCTCGCTCTCGTGGGAGCCTCGTGTCCCTTCGGACTACTTCTTTCTTCCTAAAATTCTTAAATAATCCAAAACTGATAAAAATTGCCATTAAAGTTGTTTTTGGAGTCGGTTTTACCGTACCACATACCTATACCTTTTCGTAGTCTCGGAACATTACGGGAAGTGTCCCTTATGTATTCCTCGGGGTTACGGTTTCAATAATATTAGTTTCAACATTGATAGGATTACACGAAATATAGTGTTTAATTCTTTGACCGTTAACCACCCTTGGACTTGTGCCTTCGAAGTTATTGATTTTTATAGCACCAGAACGATAGACCTCCTCGATAACACAGGGACCTTCCCATTTTGAGTGAAGTTTTCCTGCAAAAAATCTTAAACGAGAGTTGAATAATAACACATAATATCCTACGTTAAACTCACGCTTTTGTATCCTCTTATCATGCCAGCGTTTGACTTTTTCTTTGAAAAGCTTGGCATTCTCATAGGCTTGGGTTCTCCATTCATCAAGTGAGCTAATATCAAATAACCTCTTCTCACCGACAAGTTTGAAGTCATAATTGAGCTCTTTGATAGCCCAATATGCCTTATGTTCAAGTTCAAGAGGTTAATGACACGCTTTTCCATAAACCATCTTATATGGAGAAATACAAAATAGGATTATTGTATGCAGTTCTATAGGCCCATAATGCATCATCAAGTTTTTTGGACCAATTCTTTCTAGATCTATTCACAGTCTTTTGCAAAATTAATTTGAGCTCTCTATTGCTCAACTCTACTTGACCACTAGACTGCGGATGATAAGGAGATGCTATTCTATGATTGACATCATACTTAGCGAGCATCTTACGGAAAGCACCATGAATAAAATGTGAACCACCATCAGTCATAAGATATCTAGGGACTCAAAACCTCGGAAAAATAACTTCTTTAAGCATTTTAATAGAAGTGTTATGATCAGCACTACTAGTTGGAATAGCTTCTACCCACTTAGTAACGTAATCAACAACAACTAAAATATGTGTATAACCATTAGAGGCATGAAAAGGTCCCATATAATCAAAGCCCCAAACATCAAACGATTCAATGACAAGAGAATAATTCATAGGCATTTCTTGACGTCTACTAATGTTACCTATTCTTTGACATTCATCACAAGATAAGACAAACTTACGAGCATCTTTGAAGAGAGTAGGCCAATAAAAACCAGATTGTAGTACCTTGTGTGCGGTTCTATCTCCAAAGCGTGGTGTCCTCCATAAGATTCGAGTGACACTTGCGTAGAATCTGTTCTGCTTTCGAGCACACAACGTCTAATAACACCATCTACTCCTTCTTTATAAAGGTGTGGATCATCCCAGAAGTAATGTTTTAAATCATAAAAGAACTTTTTCTTTTGCTAGTATGTGAAACTAGGCGGTATATATTTAACAACAATGTAATTAGCATAATCAGCATACCAAGGAGGAGTACGAGAAGCATTGACGACCGCTAATTGTTCATCAGGAAAGCTATCATTAATAGGCGGTGGGTCATCAAGAACATTCTCGACCTAGACAAATTATCTGCAACGGGTTCTCGGCTCCCTTTCTATCAATAATATGCAAGTCAAATTCTTGGAGCAAGAGAACCCATCTAATGAGTCTAGGCTTAGCATCTTTCTTTTCCATAAGATATTTAATAGCAGCATGATTAGTGTGAATAGTAACTTTGGAATTAACAATATAAGGTCTAAACTTATCACATGCAAACACAACTGCTAAGAACTCTTTTTCAGTAGTAGCATAATTTCTCTGGGCAGTATCAAGAGTCTTACTACCATACTGGATAACATTCAATTTCTTATCAACTCTTTGCCCTAAAACATCACCTACATCATAATCACTAGCATCACACATAATTTCAAAAGGTAAATTCCAATCGGTGGGTTTGAACAATAGGTGCAGTGATCAAAGCTTTCTTAAGTACTTCAAACACTTCTACACAATCATCATCAAAGACAAAAGGAATATCTTTTTGCAATAAATTAGTCAGAGGCCTAGAGATTTTAGAAAAGTCCTTAATGAACCTCCTATAAAAACCGGCATGACCAAGGAAACTTCTTACACCTTTTATGTCCTTGGGACATGGCATCTTTTCAATAGCATCAACTTTGGCTTTATCAACTTAAATACCTCTCTCGGAGATCTTGTGCCCCAAGAAAATGCCTTCATTAACCATAAAGTGGCACTTTTCCCAATTCAGGACGAGACTAGTGTCTTCGCACCTCTGCAAAACTCGATCAAGGTTGCTCAAACAATCATCAAAAGAGGATCCATAGACTGAGAAGTCATCCATGAATACCTCACAAATCTTTTCACAAAAATCAGAGAATATAGCCATCATGCATCTTTGAAAGGTAGAAGGTGCATTACATAAACCAAAAGGCATACGTCTATGAGCAAAAGTACCAAAAGGGCAAGAAAAAGTAGTTTTAGATTGATCCTTCGCTGATACAGGTATCTGAGAGAAACCAGAATAACCATCTAGAAAGCAAAAATGTGTGTGTTTGGATAGCCTTTCTAGCATTTGATCAATAAAAGGCAAAGGGTAATGATCTTTCTTAGTAGCTTTATTTAACTTACGGAAATCAATTACCATCCTATAACCTGTAATCACTACAAAATAAATACACTTCCGTGATGATACGTGTTTGTCACAGTAGGTCGTGTTTTTTGTCATGCATGTACATCCATGACAAATTTATGACAGAATCAAGATAGTCATACATGTCTTTGTCGTAGAAGTGTTCCATGACATTACAAAAATTATCATCACGGAAGTGTCCACTTCCATGACGATAAATCACGCGTCCTGAAGTGCTTTTCGTCAAGGGTGACCGACATGTGGCATCCACCGTAGCGAACGCCGTTAAGCTATTGAGTCGGGTTTTGGATCCGATAACCTGTTAACAGCCCGACCAATGGGAAATTTCCACGTGTAAAATTCTTATTGGCGGAGGAAACACGTGTCGGCTCGTCGATGGGTCGATAGGCGCCTATGATGTGTCGACACGCGTGCCATGGCCCTGCATCGCCCATTTAGCTTACAAAGCGGCCCGTTTGACTTGGTCGAAAGTTAACGGGGCCCATGAAAAGCCTCGTTAACGGTCACTTATAAGAATAGCCCATTTTACGGCCCGTTAACTCACGGCCCGTTAGGCACTAAAGGAAATCGGCCCAACAACGTCATGTGGGTCGTCGAATATAACACCAGCCCATTTCACTTTCGGCCCATGTATGGCCCACGACGTCTTTCGGCCCATATGAGGCCTTCGTATCTTTCGGCCCTTTACAGGCCCATGGTGACTCTAGCCCATATTGAACAGTAATTTTCTTTGTACCCGTTAACGACCGGTGATTTACATGGGCCGTTTCCAACCCGTGTTAGCTTTCAGCCTATTGACGGCCCATACGTTCTTGGGCTCCTTTTCTGCCTGCGATTACTTCCGACCCGTTACTGGCCTGTTCCCCTAATGGCCAAATTCAGCCCATGGCAAGAGTCGGCCCGTTACTGGCATGTTCCCCAAATGGGCCAAATTCGGCCCATGGCAAGAGTCGGCCTGTTACTAGCATGTTACCCTAATGGGCCAAATTCGGCCCATGGAAAGAGTCGGCCCGTTTCTGGCCTGTTAACCCATTGCGCCATTTCCAGCCCGTCCTATATTCTGGCCCATTAACGACCCGTTATGCACCGTGTAATTAAGCCTTCTTGATCCTACGGCCTGTTAACGGCCCGTTACCATCTTTGGCCGATACCAATTACGCCCGATTCTGACCCATGTAGACCCATTTATCCGACGGCCCGAGGCCCACGATTCTGAGCCCATTTATCGGCGGCGAGGTCCACCGATTATAGGCCCATTTATCGACGGCCCGTGAGAGACCCATGGATCCTACGGCCCGTATATAACCCATGGTAGTTGCGGCCACTAGCAAACCAGGAAAAAAGAAGACTAGGAAATAAATAAGGCCGAAACTAACGCTAGGCTATTAAGGCGATTGCACAGATTACATCCACTCGGCATCAAAGATCGCCACCAGTGCAAATATAGGGAACACCCTACACTATACAAAAATGGCTTGCTATTTTCTTCAACCGGTGGCTGCACGTTAAGAATAAATTTTGTACGCACCAAAACAAATTACAACTATATAACAAAAGGAAGGTTGGCATAAAACTTAACAGTCTAGCAGATAAATGCACCACCAGAAGTTCAGAAGCTCGATTCATTTGACCCGGTATTACGTTTTCATGCTTTGTATTGTCCGATGGAGCACCATAACCGTCAGCCTTCATTTCCCCTAGGCTCTGAACAACATAGCAAATGTCGATAGTCTGGTTTCAAAACCATGCATATCTTGACGACATTGAGCAATGTTTCTCCTTGTTTCACAAAGGGCCTCTGTTAGGGAATGGAATTGTGTGCGAGCGCAGATACAACATTGCTTTGAGCTTGCATATCTTGGATCATGAGGCGCTTTGGACGATATTGCCTTAACAACCAACCCGGTATTATGCGAGAACGTGCTTTTGGCCTTTGTTAGTGGGACAGTCTTGACCCACTGCAGCAAGAGTGACATTGCGGTTATAGTTGCCTCGCCACCTTCGGAAGGTGGCGGTTTCACCATTTTTCCATAGCTTCATTTGAAAAGTTGAGGTTTTACATTAGTAGTACCCGAGCGGAAGATATTAAGGAGGCAGCAAAACCAAACAAAATAGCTTTGGTCTATATCTGAGAACTTATTCTGGTGAACCCATGTAAAATATTAGTTGTATTTTATTGCAAAGTACATAATAAAACCAGGTTCCAAACATATGACCATGTACCATCGCTAATGTATTGTCTATTTCTTCACATTGTATTGATGGCTAAGGATAAAGAGACAAAGTTTATAATACGGTAAGCATAGTATGACATCATTCATATCACAAAACAACTGAGAACAGATAAACATGCAATTTTAACATTGTGTGGGCAAATCCAGCATGGAACTAGATTACGGGTCAAGATCAAAGGAACATCACTCCTCTCTTTTAAACCTTGTAAGGTGCAATGATACGCTAAGACAATTGTGTAGAAAATTGAAAAGAGTAATAGACATTGGCTGCAAACCATGCAGTTCAAGGCACAAGTCAGAGTAAGTAGTAGTTAAAAGGCATGAGGATTAAGGACTTACAACATCGGCTTTGGCGGTGTAGTCATGCACTTCTTCTTTCTGGTGTGAAAGTCCTTGAAGATTTCAACATCATTTGTTTCATGTACTTTTTGGTCCTTGCGGGATTTCCTCTTCATTTCGAACAATTCAATATATATATGATAATATGGTACAACAAAACTAGTGAAACAAACAGCTAATTACAAGAGCCTCGCAGTGTGCAATATAGCTACGAGATCCTATCGTTTGTTGGAATTTCACTTTTTATGCAGTTGGCCTTGTTCTTTGAACAATTCACCTACAAGAAGATAGATTTGTGTGACACATGCGTAAATAGGACTTCAACATGTGATCCGATCACATATATATAATGTACGATACTTTGGATCGCACCGGTGTTTAACAAGGCCCTCCGGTCTTCATCCGATATATTTTCCACTTTGGAGATGTTTGGGAAAGTTCACTTTGTTAGCCTTGCCTTCAAAGTGAGTTTTCCTCAAGTTATACCGATCTTTGTCATGAAAGCGCAGACTTGAAAACATGGGTGCAAGCTTGTATGGTTGCATCATCTTGGCTATCCAACTTGAACCTCATCTGTTGAAAATTATGGAGTCTCATTATCGACAACCTAGAAAGTATGGGATGAGCAAGGCGATATTACTAGTTTCCATACATAACCATACTTACAGATAAATGGTCGAGGAAGGTGTTGAACTGGGTTTTCGTCTTTGTCATTCTGTCATTTGAATCCATGTTGGGAGGATACGTACATGACACCTAACGACAGCTTGCTGCCTCTGATACTAACTTGGTGACTCAGCAGCATCACGTGGCCTTTTAAACCTGCCTCAAAAGCGGATCTCCATTCTTCCTCCTCTAGATTTAGTTAACCTATCGAGCATTATCCCTAATGTTTGTTTCCTCTTGCGCCTAGGTGCTAGTCCAACAACGAACATAGGAAGTGTTAGTGTACATCAAGCTGTGAGACTACATATAAAGAAGCATGGGCGTAACTTGACTCCAACAACTACCTTCTTGCTATTGAAGCTCACAAGGTTCATCTGATATTGCCAACTCGTCTTGTGTCAAGAGTGCTTGGGAAGTAGTGTCGGTGGCAAGGGAGCTTGGGAGCGTCTTTGCTAGCTTAGTTGACGCACGAGTATGTCGTGCAGCTAGTAGTACTGTGGTAGGTGTTGCAAGAACTAGGGCTGTCTCCGCTTGTTTGGTGGCAACTATTTGTTTCTGTTTGGCTTTTTTTGCAGCTCGTGTAGCATGGGATGCCGTGTTTGTAGAATTTTCCATTTGGACTTTGACCTTCTATTGCACCATCGGTACCAATGAGAATCTGCGGGACTCATCCGCTTCTCATTCCTGCCATTCCGTGTTTCTTCCTCTTTCTTTGTGCCATGTTAAGTCAAGGCGACAAGAAAAGCGAATAACAATTTAGTTCTTGAGAACAAATTGATGCGTGATCTTGAGGCGAACTGAACTTTGATGTTAGACAACCACATGATAGGAGGATGTAATATGTATGAAAAGCAGGACGGAAGAGATAACGTAACTATGATGTGTAAACTAAGAAGAAGACATTTCACCAAATTAGAAGCAATGCAATGGAAGGTAGACACCATATGAAAGATGCTACAAATATCGCTCTGCCAAGTTAACAATGTCTCATCATAAATGGCGTTTAAACAAATGTGAAGCGGTACAAGAAATAAATCATATGCAAGATGCAAACAACATCACACTACCATGTTAGAGGTCTCTCGTCATTAGTGCCATTGCATATTCACAGCATTGCATATTCACAGTTTATGATGTGTAAACTAAGGAGAAGGCATTTCAACAAATTAGAAGTAATGAAAGCTAGACACCATATGAAAGATGCGAATATCACTCTACCAAGTTAAAAGCTGTCGTCATAAGTGCCATTTCAACAAATTAGTAGTACAAGCTAGAAAAGAATGTGAGATGTAACCTATATCACACTCTGAAGTCAAACGTATCTTATGATAAGTGATTGTTGCAGGTTACACAACAGTAGTAATTTGATGTAAGAACATGGTGTTATAGACAGATATTGTATGTTCTAGAAACAGGAACACGTGTCTTATTCAAGTATAATGTGTAAAGTAAGCAGATGGAATTCAACAAAATTAGAAGCAATACAAGATAGACATCACACATAACATGCAACCACATATAACAGTGCCAAGTTAGAGGGTGCACCAGTGATGCTGCACTAGGGGAGAAGTGCTCATCATAAACACAGCTTTGTTGAGTGTCTATGCATGTGTTGTCTTGGAAATCATCTTGGGGGTGTGGAGGAGTAGAAACTGTAGAGGCCCTCCGTTCGGAAGGAGCACCTTTATCCGCTGCCTTGCTAACTTCCTTCCGCTTTATTGGTTTTGAATTGTCAAGTAAAACCGACAAGAAAAAGCAATAAAATTCTCTCTTCAGAACTCATTCATGCATGATACTGACAAGCACTACTTTGATGTAAGGCAAACACTTGATACCAGGATGGAATATGTACGAAAAACAGGACGGTATGGCATGTTCACAACTGTTTGTGTAAATTAAGCAGAAACCATTCCAGCAAATAATAAGCAATGCAAGCTAGACACCACATGAAAGATGCAACCAATATGACTCTGCCAAGTTAAAAGCGTCCCATCATAAATGGAATTTTAACAAATTAGAAGTAGCGCATGCTATAAATCATATGAAAGATGCAACTAATATCGCACTGCATATACTAAAGGTGTCTCGTCATATTGATTGATGCGGATACCAAAAAAACAATAGTTTTATGTAAGGACATGCTTAATAGACAGGTGTACTATGTACTAAATACAGGAAGGCATGTCACATTAACTTGTGTATAATGTACTATAAGCTAAGCGAGACTAGCACATGCAGTTTAACCAGATTGGAAGAATTACAATCTAGACACCATATGCAACATGCAACCACATATCACGCTGCCAAGTTAGAGCAAGCACTGCGATGCTAGTGTAGGGAAATCTTTGTAATCAACTACTGAGCTACGTTCACTATCTTCATCTAGCATTTACATTTCTTGAGAATCATGTCGGAGGCGTGGCGCATTCTTTAAATGAGTAGTCCCCTTGCCTTCCTGCCTTGTCATAAGTGATTGATGAGGGATACACAAGAACATTAGTTTGATGTAAGAACATGGTTAATACACAGATGTACTAGTATATACCAAAAACAGAAAGGCATGTCATATTCAAAGGTATAATGTGTAAGCTAAGCGGATGCAATTTAACCAAATTGGAAGCAATACAAGCTAGACATCCATTTGGAGTGGTGAGCATGATCATCTAGGACACGAGAGCACGGTGGGAGGCGGGCTGCTTCGCCACCATCGCAGCTTTTAGTTGGCTTCGGTGATGCCTATCTTTCTTTGGGCTTGTCCTTTGGCTCGGCCCGATTACGACTAACTATTTGTCTTCTGGTGCTCCGGGATGGTGGTTCATGTAAAAAATATCTTTCCTTATCTTGATAAAGACCGACTTGACCTTTCGAATACAAGCTAGACACCATATGCAACATGCAACCACATATGACACCGTGAAGTTAAAGCAAGCACACAGGATGGTGGTTCACGGCGAGCGAGATCATCAACTCCAGAGCTACGTTCCCCGTCTCCATCTGCTGACACTACACCCATTAAAGTCTTGAAACGTGTCTGGCCTAGTCGTGTACCATGCTGGAGCGACTTCTCTCTTCTCTTTCCTGCTTCTGTGAAGGCAAGGTCTGAAATACCCTTGCATAAAATCACAATAGTGAGAGTATGGGTGAAGTGTGTGCGTAAGTAGTGCCTTTGTAAAAGTAGCGAGATAATGTGGCTGAAAAATAAATGACAGGAGACATATGATAGCTTTACAATATTGCATGGCAAACAAAATTAGATTCTACTCTGTATGATTTTGTAATATATGAGCACAGGAAATGCAGGTACTCCTCCAGCACACCACCACATGTGGTCCTATCAAGATAACAGTCGACTGGAAATAAATAGGTCAGTCGATTTTTTTATGAACCGTCTGATCTATAAGGAACAGGCAGATGGCCTTCATCTACCTCCCGCCAGTCACTGTTGACGATCTTTCTCGAACCGCCAGCGACCACCGGCCCAGACCCCTGCCTCCGCCGCCCCGCCCTCCCCTCGACCTCACACCACCGCCATGCTTGGCAGCGCCCCCAGGCCATCCATTTAATCCCGGCCGACCTCCAGATCGGGCGCCCGAGTGGCTCTAGGCACTGCGCCCTAAGATAAACACCAAAGCGTTGCTTCCCGGCGTAATAGTCGTACTAAGCGCTTTATTCGAGGAATGCTTAGTTAATTGGGAATCAACTGGCCAGAAATTGAAATTCAGGGGGGTGACGGACCTCTAGCTAAGGTGAAATAGTATATGAGGAGAAACCTTGTGCATCAAGAAGAAGCGGTCAACTAGTGTCTTCTGTGGGATGAATACCGTGCAAGCGAGGCGTAAGATTTGCATGAATAAGGGAAGAGGAGTACCTTCTTGATTCTTGCGGTGTGGTCACCTCCACATGTCGCGCCGATCTTCTTCTTTTTCCGGGAAACCGATGTTACGGAGGGTGCAGCCTTGGGCGAACCCATGGCCAAATTGTTGTTGTGTTGCCGTGGCGTATGTCGGCGAGAGGGAAGCAGATCCGAGGCAGCGAAGGACAGCGTGCAGGAACAGCTCGGTGCGGTGGAGGGTGGCGAGATTGGAAGCGGCAACAAGCGAGGGCGCAGGACGACGTGGTTGAAGCTGGCTCGATGCAGACGGCTCGGCCTTGGCTTCAACTACTAGCCGTGGAGGGCGTTGCGGTTGAGGTTGCGGTGGGCAACGGCAGCGTCGGGTATCGGCTCCGGCGTGATGGAGGAGGCGGCGGTTGATGGGTGGGATGGGGTGGCGGACGAAGGACGCCGTGTTTCGCGGTGGTGGAGAGGTAGTTTTGGCGCCCACTGAGATGCGGATGGGGGAATCAGATGGGTGGGGGAACCATGTTTCGATGCAGGACGCGCTTGTTTTGGCTTTTTTAACAGAAGATGGGGCCGCTTGTTTGAAATTTCGGGAAAGTACAAACTTTGCCCCCCTCTTAAATTTCGGACCCTCTGCCGGGTTGGGGGTAGGATGGTAATCCCAGTGTCCCAAATAGTGGGCGGGGCGATTTGACGTCTTGCATGGGCGGCCATTGTGTATGAATGTTTTTCGGAGGCGGTTGCGTGGCGTCTAGATGAAGCTACAAACCTACCCCGGTTTAGACCTTTGGACGTGGGCCGTCGAGTTTCACGGTTCGGAGTTATTAGAAAAGTAATTTCCTTGTACTACCAAACATTGGTCTCACGCGGTTTCGGGCGAGTAGAGGCTCTTTTAGTAACCGTTCGAAATTTTGAAACACAAGCATTCACGTTTAGAGTACTCTTGAACTATGAGGATTGACCTAAATAGACAATGTTATATTTGACCTTGTATGTTTGAAAACCTCATAAAATTATCCGCTTCTTTTGAAATTTTGACACTTGAAAATCCTATAACTACGATTATTTTGGAATGGAGGAGCTAAATTTGAATCTATTTTGTACACGGCGCTACATATGCTATTATGTACAAAATCGAGCAAAGATTGGTGCCCCATAATTTAGGTATGGTTTACAAATGCCATGATATCAAATTCAAATAATTGAATGGACTTCATGTTGAATTGACTTTTAAAACCACCTTAAGTTGAATTCAAATGTATGCTAGTTCATATGTAGCTATTTATAATGTCCATTGTGTAACTTTTGTATGTATAATGTGCTTTACACACACAACATGAACTATACTCACGTTTATATTCGATTGCTAAAGCGATGCATTGTCTGGAGTTCAAAATACTAACTATGTGGATCAATTGTGTCGAATAATAACATAGACATGCTCAAATTCGATAGAATCTAGATGTCCGATGGATCAATGACCGCTCCTTACGCTTGAATTGCAAATATCATGATCCCATCCTAACATTTGGATACAATTTATATCTTTAATCAATGTGTAGAGCAGTCTTTTACGTGTAGTTTCACTCTCCATCGGCGGTCTCTCACACATGCTCACACACTCTCTCCCGAGGTGTCTTTCTCGCACACATGCTCTAGATATAACCCTCCCTCCCTCTCATAACCATTTACAACTATTTTCACTAACCTTTATCACAAGCACCCTTCCTCTACTTAAACATACACACGCACAATCCTCATCGACCCTTTCTATATACATGGACCTGCCCTCGTGTCTCATATACGCACATTATCTTTCACTTTGTCTCTCACGCATTGTCTCACACCTCTCTTCCTAATCGATGAGTATGATTCTAGCAGAGAATTCATAGGATGCCCCTTAAAGTTAGGTTGGATGAATAGTAATATCGTAGATAAAGGGTTACCTTAGTCGAGAACCTAGGGTTACAAATCCTAGACGGCTTTGTCGGTGGACACAGAGTCCTTCACAATTCTGCTATCTTTGTCTTGTACGACTAGTCATCCATGGGTCTTCCTAAATGTGTCATGGGCCGACCAATGTGGCGCAGGCCGGAACCCGAATGAAGGGCCTCACCTCAACCCACCGGACCTCACGCGGAGACACACCCTCTGCCCCCACGTCTCATTATCTTCTCACACCCACACATACCAACACAAACACCACACACACACACAGAAAATTTCTCCTGGTGCCTCTATTCCCTCCCCCCTTGCATACACTCAAGGGAATGGAATCTCTTGTCGTGACGTCATATTCGTCTCTCTTTATCTCTAGACCACTCTCATTTCTCGTGCTATCTCTCCCGCCCCCGTCGGCCCCTCTATCCATACCTCTCTCGAATCGTAATACACACACATACCTCTCTAGGCCCTTAAATGCATCAACTACACATTCACACATGTTACATCATGTACCCCATTTATCTAAAGAGCCCTCTCTTCATGTTTATTTAGCATACAACATTCCTTTTGAATAAAGAGTGGCCAAAAAATTATTTTAGAGTTTCTACATATATACAACATTACAAAGTTATATGGAGGAGTACGAATGCTAATTTGCATTGCATGGTGCCCACAATGATATTTATTCCGCACTGTGAATTTGTATATTTCTATATTATATACAAAGTTAGTGATAATAAAGAGAAACAAAGAGCATCTCTCTCTCCATCGCATACACCCTCCCTGTACGCCCCTTTCATGTATGCACACAAAACTATCTCCAGGTCCTCTAAAAGTAAGCCCCGGAAAATTCAGCGTGTTTCATCTTTCTCTACTTAATATATGCAATGACGATCATTGTATTTGAAGCCAGCACGATACATACATTGGACTTCATAATCCACTCATTACGGTCACCGTTTACGTTTAGTGGTTATTATCTGATCCACGGCTCACCGTACAACTCTGTATTTGCTCATGACATGACTAGTTGACCAGTTAAGCGCTCACGTGGCACCTCTAGTGTTGCATCACATTATCTCACTACCATCGTGCCCACACAGCCGACTTGTACCTACTCTACATCTACACTCTTATAAAATACATAAAATACACTTATAAAAACAGAGTTGGTGATGATGGTGTACTGCCATCACCCAATATAGGTCGTCCGATTTATATCTGACGGATAGGAAAGAAACTATGGCAATTTTGTAAAAAGGTACCCACACACCTCTCCACATTTGCAAATAAGCCCTTCCCTCGTTCATCCTTTTCTCTCACAAGATAAACAAGTCATACAAATGCATCTTGATGTTACGTGCAGCTTACGAGCATCTTGCTAGTAAGAATGAAAACAAAGCGACAAAAAATATATTTTGACGGTGGTTGAAGTCATGACCGCGGGCACGGCGGACAAGGTGGCCTTGTATTGGTATCTTTGAGCCGTCTGTTTTAACACCACGAGGAGCTAGTGTGGTGATTATACACACACGCACGCATGCACACGAACCGCATTCACGCAACACTCACACAAACACATGCACCCACACACGCACGCAAGACTCACACGTACACACACAGCCACACACGCATGCAAGACTCACACACACACACACACGCATGCATGCACACACCGATTACACCACACGACCAACACACACTCTCACGCTCAAGTGCTCAACCTACACGTGCATGCGTACACATCAAGCCACAGCGGACACATACACAACCAGGTGATTCCCGTGCACGGGTTGGAGCTTTGTCGGCGCTGCGTAAATTTGTGTTTATCGACCTTTTCCCTATGCAAACTGGGCAGGTGGGACCCACAAGGAACATGGTCAATTTAACTAGTCAACATGGCGCCACGCAGACTATTTGGCGGTCGAGAGAGTGCAATCCGATCTTTGAGCGTGAGCAAGTGGCCAGGATAATCACCGCAAAACGTATATAGTGATCGTAATCAGCTTATTCTGAAGTTCGGTGACCGTATTACGCTTTTCTCTCTGTAGGCCATCCAAAACTACATCTCTACACGTTCTCGCATGTTACATCTAACAACTATGTAGTATAGCACTACTACTACACTCTAACACAATAAATCATATGTGTTTTTAGTTTTACTAGATATCATATTGTTACTTATAATTATTCGATCGCATACATTAAAATTGCCTTTGAAATGTATGGCCAGTATCATCTACCGCGCGGGAAAAATCCCGCCCTTTCCTGTTTAATCGGGTTTGTATCGATGGATCGTGCGAAACAACAAAACTATAGTACTATACAGTACAAGTGACAGTTCACTAGGCCGTCGTGTCGTCTACTCCTCCGTCAGTAAAAAGTGGGCGCCGCTTTCATAAATCTACTATTCCTTTTCGCTGACATGTGGGACATCAAGCTACGGGTCCCACGTGCCATCTCGAATACTGATCTTGAAAGCAGCCGGGCGAAACACCCGATCCATGCGCCCGCGTAGTAATGTGAGCAATGAGGCGTCAAATCACAAAGCTGCACCTTTCCCATGATTAAGTTGGAGGGGCGAAGTAATAATGCTAAAAAAGAAGTTGGAGGGGCGAAGCAACCATCATTTCACTCGTTGCTGAATCCGCTTCTCCCTCATCTTCTTCAACTTAACCACGTGTTGCTTCGCCATTGTTACGCCTCATGTGGGGCCAGCGGATCGGCTTGGTAAAGCAACGCTTGCACGTGGGACGCATGTTAACAAACCGCCATCTGCGCTGACAAAATCACCTCCTTTTACTAATCTTGATTCTATAATAAATATAATTGAGATTTGTATAGATAGCACACAGGAGCAAAACCAAGTGGTACGGTTAAGGGCATCCACAATGTGTAGCAAAATGTGAAAATAGCTTTTGGCATCATGGGAACCATTGTGGGACGGTGTTGCCAAAGCCAAAAGATGGAGCCAAGCTCACGATTAATTGATTGAAGGAATAGAAAAATGCAACGTCTCTCCTCTTTCTCCCATGCTTGGGCGCATGTAGTACAATATAGAGCATAGAGTCTACTCCCCTGTCCCTTCTATCACAAATCACAAAAGCGTTGAGGCGTCAAATCACATAGCACGCAGACGAAGCAACCATCATTTCACTCTTATTTGTATCCGCTTCTCCATCGTCTTCTTCGAGAAACCATCTCACCGCACTAGTACTCCTAGTAGTAGTACTAGTAAAGGACTTCTGGATGCAAATAAAGGCGGTTGTCTCGGCTTGCGAGCGGCACTTGCGAACGACTTACCATGGTCTCCCTCAATGGTGTTCTCCGTCGAACGCCTTCGCCAAACCACAAAAAAATCGTCGGACGTCGGTAAGAATGGGGAAGGAAGTCAAATATAGTTACTACCTCCATTTTTTGTACACAAGGCTAGTATTATCAAAATTACAATTTGCAAAGGGCCACTAACACTAATCGAGGCAAAATTGATGGGGTTAGCAACCAAGGACATTAATATCCCCTGCATACATGCGGAAGTGAGAAGGTTGGTTTGCATGGCGCCTGCATTAATCAAGCGATGAGGTGAAGCGGTTAGCTCTTTGGTCTTTCAAAAAATACGAATTAATTAACACGTAAAGCGAGGATTTGTATCGATTAAATCCCACGAAGGAAAACCCGCCTTTCTTTTTTAACACTAGTACTCCTAGTGCGTATGCGTACTTATCCTGTTTGGGTCTAGGCCTTGCATTGCCAAACTTCGCCACACATTTTGCCAAGCTTGCCTAATGTTTTCAAAATGAGAAGGAGGTACACTTGTGCACGGGCTCTGGTCGCATACTTACCGCACCCTCACACGCAGTCGCTCCACTGCGCTGTCGTCGCTTACGCACTTCCTCACCACGATACGCTCACCTGCACGCGCAAACCCAACCAAAGAGGAACGCACCCTCAAACACGTCTTTGTGCATGTGACAAAACAAACCAAACTCATCCATCCTATCGCTGACACATAATTTTTGTTCATAGAGTATGTTTATCCAACCGCATGTTGGGAGTATCCGTACGGCCCGTGCGGTGGTCTGTTGGGGAAGAAGAAGAGGTGAGGAAGAAGGAAAGAAGGGTTAGGAGATGTAGGATATTCATCCAACCGCCTGAAATGGTAGACTGACCCAAGTCAGGCGACTTGCATAACAAATATAGTACAATATGTTTTTACACAGCAAAAGATCCATAAAAACAACAACATAAAGAAAAATATCACTTTGCTTTCGCGAGAAGAGGCGACCTCGTCGTCTTTGGCTACCGGCCTTGAACCAACCGTCATTGCCGCTGCCGACGTGTGTCTCGCACCGGTGGCTGTCCTTGCCCTCCGACTACTCGTTCAAGCGGGAAGCGTCTGAAGGCGCTTCTGCAAGGGCGAGAACACAGCCAGTTCAAGTCGAGGATGTCGGTTCCGCTGCGGGGAGGGCCTCAATGGCAGCGGCATCCATGGCGCTTCCGCTGTCCGGTCGAGCCTCTCGCCCGATTCAAAGTCCGTGGCGTCCGATTCCGCTGCGGGAGGGCATCGATGAGAGCGGCATCCGTGCGCTTCGCGTCGAGTCGAGCCTCTGCCGCCCGGTTCATGTCCGGGGCGATCGATTCCGCTGCGGGAGGGCCTCGATGGCAGCGGCATCCGCGCGCTCAACCTCAAGTTGAGCCTCACGCCGCCTGGTTCACATCCGACATTTGGTTCCGCTGCAGAGAGCCTTGATGGCAGCGGCATGCGGCGCTCAGCGTCGAGTTGAGCCTCTGCCTCCGGTCCTCCTTTAGTATCGCCATGTTGAACCGCTTTCGTCACTTTGCACCATGGGGACTCCGGACGCCCGACGCAGTAAGTCGGCGTCCATCGTCTCGCCCACCCATCGAGAGGCCTTCTGTGCGCCGACCTCCGATGAACATTGGATCGGCTTCCTCCTCCTCATAAGCTTGGCTCCGGAAGAATCGAGGATTGGCCGCCCGCCATAAGCGAAGCTTGGGAAAGGAGGTCTGGCACGTAGCCGCCCGCGATTTCTGTGGCGCTCTGGCGTCGACATCTTGTAGTAAGTGATCTTCTGGCGCACCATGGCTTTCAGGCGAACTGGGGCGCTTGATGCGGGCTAGGGGATCGAAAGGTGGGGAATAGGCAGAGATTTGGTGTGGTTTTAGGACGTTAAATGGCTGGCGTAGGCGAGCGTGAAAATGGGTTCTGGTGTGAATAGTGGTTCCAATAGCGACCGGTCGATCGGTTTTGGACGTACATCGCTCTTATGTCGCGTTGCGTTGCAGCCCACGCATTGGACCCTCCACGTCGCTCATCGAATGGAGCGTGCTTCGTCTTGCATTTTCGCCGCTTGTGGGACCACACTTGAGAGCAAACCGACGTCCTCCCCTCCCCGCCTCGCGTCATTTATTATACCACCACTCCCTCCGTTTTATGCGGAGTAAATAAACAGAGGAGTATACTACGGATGAGGATCCCCACGTGGCGAACCCATTGAGTAACCGACCTCACAGGGGCCCTAGCAAGCATGGGGTCCTCCGGTAAAGTGGCCGAAAAGGGAGGATAAGGCAGGGATACCTACGTCGAGAGGATCCACTTCCACTATACTACTTTGACCAAATGTTAGAGTAATAATATATGACATGAAACTTACACAAATGTTAGAGTAATTATATATGACATAACTTACACAAAGCATCTACAGGTCTAATCGTTTTTTGAGGCTAACTTTGACCAAATGTTAGAGTAATAATATATGACATGCAACTTACACAAAGCACACGGTCAATTTTGTATGTGAAAGGAGTTTCCAATGATATAATTTTCTACATTATACATCTCATGTACTATTAATCTTGTCAATAGTCAAATTGGAAACCATCTCGAGTACAAATCTAGGAGTACGTACGAATCTAACAATATTGATTGGGCGTTGTTGAATGTTCATACATTTTTTATCATAGTAGAGATACTTTGACTACACATAAAACTTATATGTAAAGTAGAAAGGATAGGAGGGAGTATATTGTATGTTAAAAAACGAAACGAACATTGAATACCCTTTATATATGATTTGCGGATGCTATGATCACCGGTTCAAAATTTTGAATCCGCCTTAGGTATCACGTGCCCCCACTGCTCCCTCTCGATTTCATCTCGAGTACGAAGATCTATTGAAAGAGGACTAGGGTGGGTACATCACGAATGATACTCGTCGGAATGTTTAAATGAGGCATGCGGGAGGATGGAATCGGCTGGAGGCGACATGATCAATGGAGAAGAGGGTTGAGAGGAATGAGAAATAAGCAAGCGCCACATGATTACACTTGAGCGGCTCAAATAAACAATAAGTTGTCTCGCTTGGCCTACATAGTGAAAAGGCCTAATGTGCAACGCGAACAGCGGCACGCTCGAATATGGCGGAAAACAGGGAAAGCCGACATGTGGGGCACACCACGGGAACGTGAATGCGCAGACTAGTCCAACGGAGGGCTGGCCCATTTTACCCTCCTCGCCACCGACAACCGTTCATGTGGGTCGTTGGGGCCCAACAACGAGGCGCAGCTCTAGCACCGCCTCTGGACTAGTTCTGTAGGTGAGCGACACACTCATATCGTCGCTAGACATGGTCGGTTTTAGTGTGCCGAGGTGGCGTTTAGTGATGTGGTACCGACCAATGGTATCTTTGGTTTGTGCCCAAGGTTTTACATTAAAGCATTGGGTACAAAATTTTGGTTGAGGTATTGATTGCCCATGATTTGGCCGCCGACATTGGCAAGAAAAATGAACTAGAGTTGGCTAGAGTTCATTGGCATGCCAAAGAAATGGCAACCATCCAAACAAAGACCAATCTTTGGGTCATGACCAAAATTTTGG